>CM057385.1:97533995-100024828 GCA_030015415.1 Cynopterus sphinx
CGACACGTTCTTTCTTTGGAAAGGTTAATGCCTTTAGCCAAGCTTGACTCAAGCCTGGGAGCCTTTCAGATTCTTTAAGGTGATTTTGCACATCTTATCTTTGAAAATACACTAATATTATTGTATAGAATTTTATTAGTAAGTAGTTTTTTTTTAAAGTAATATTCGAAGATGATAAGAAATGCAAATGATACAGAGGAGTGCAGCAGGAGAGGTTAGTCTCACTCCAATCCTCCAATCCCTCAGCCTCCTTTTCTAGTAGCAACTTTGATTTTGGTTTGCGTTTCTCTACAAATAGTCTAAGCATATATATTAGTACATAATCCATGTCTTTTTTGGTTTGTTTGTATACATACACACATATATACTCACACACATAGTATATGTACTTACATACCCCTCTATTTATACTTTTAACTATACTCACTGTTCTGCATTTTGTGGTTTTTTTTTTTCCCTTAACACTGTATCTATAGGAAAAGTTACTCGAATTTGAATTGCAGGGGCATTTGCAAGACATTCGTCATTTCGATGAATATTGCTAAGTTGTCTTGCAAAAAGACCATATCGTTTTATTCTCCCTCCCCCCAAACTGGAAGCTCTTTTTGACCTTTGTCAAATATATTCCTGGGAAAACATATCTCTCCATCATTTTATTTTATAGTTCTATAATTATGATCCAGGTTGAAAGTCTTTTTATATGTATGTAAGTCATTTGTATTTCTTTGTCAGTGAACTATGTTATATCTCTTAGCTATTTTTTTTTCTATTGAGTTGATGGCTTTTCCAAAAAATCGATTCATAAAATCTAACAATAAGAAAATGTATACTTTGCCTAGTGTTTTGCTTGTCTTCTGATGCTGCTTATGGTATTCCTTCTCCTTCTCCTTTGTACCCTGCCCCCATCTCCATGGCTTCCATGTTGTAAAGATGCCTATGAAGTGAAATAAGTCTCCTATATTTTCTTTTACTACTTTTACTATTATATGCTTTTGTAGTTAAAGCTTTATTCTATCTGGATTTTTAAAATAAAAAGAGGGAGGTAGCAAAAAATTTTGTTTTATGATTTTTTCAAAATAGATAATCAGCCAGCCACTGATTATATAATTCAACCTTTCCATCCCTAATTTAAAATAACAATTAAGTTGTATACAAATATCACCTTTGTATTTGGGCCTATTTTGGCATCTACTATATTCTGTCAATAAGTGTCTATTTACATGCCAGCACTGCACTTTTTATCTCCTAAAACCTCATATTATTATTTTTTTTTCTACTTGAAGTATTAGTCTTGCTCACCAGTCTCTTCTTTCAGAATTTTCAAGGTTAATCTTGCATAATAATTTTACCATATGAATTTTAGGAATTGTTTGCCTTTCTACACTACACCCACATTATATTGATATTTTAAATTAAGATAGCATTTAAACAAGTCTTAACCAGTCTGAAAAGCCCTGCATCCTCAAATTCAAACCTTTAGGCTGTGTCTTCATCATGTGCTTTTATACTGTACAGTGCCCTGTATATCCCTGTCTTGGCATAGGCCACTTAACATCATAAATGCATGCCTGGCTACTTGTCTGTACATACCATTAGAATATAAATTACCTGAGTGCGGGGACCATGTGGATCTCATTTACCCTTCTTCCTAGCACCCAGTACAATGTCCTAAATCTCCACATTATACACATACACATGGATGGAAATGCACATACCCACACTTCTCTACAAATCTGTCAATTAGAATTCCAAATAAGAGTATTTATTTATAGTTGTTCTTTGGGCTCTCAATATGTAAATTTCTAGACATGACTTTTATGAAGTCATCAGGTTAAGATGTTTCTTTAAATATCCTTTTTGGAATTAAACAGCACAACATTGGTTCACACACAATAAGAAATTAGTTCCTTGTAGGGACATAGCATAGCTGGAAAGGAAGAAAGATAAAGCTCTAGTGAGGCAGGCTGATTCTGCCTACAGCAGGAAGAAGGGACAGGAAATAGGAGGGAGGATGAGGGCAAGCAGAAAAAGAGAGATGCTCAACAGTCCAGCTCAACAACAGAGGTAAATCCAGAAAAAATAATCATTCCAGGGACATCTGATTCCAGCAAGCAAATAGGCCTAATGAGAAAAATTTGTGGTGTAATAGCTAATAATGGATATCCCTGTGGATCAATTGCAGCTTTTCCTGCGACTGCATTTATGGTGCTTCACTTAAAAAGCGATTCTGGTGTGAGGTTTCAGATGTGATCTATCTTGCTTGTAGTATGGATGGTAGAGACTGTTCATTTTTCTTACAGAACTGCAGACATCAAGGGTACAAATAGATAGAGTGTCAGGTCTAGTTTAATGTCCCATCCAATGCATGTACTTTTGTACCTTTGCAATCAATGTGCATTGGGCCAATCTTATAGATGTTTCATGGGGCTTCCTTTATATTTATAATAATAACACTTTCAGGCATCTTAGAAATTTTGATAGTTATTTGCAAAATTGATTATAAAGCAACTGACAGACATAATATTGAAAGGTTTTTAAAAATAGAGTGGGGAAGTATGTAGATTAACAAATTGCATTGAATAAGATGAAAAGCTAATTCTCCAAGATAAATAATATTCATTTATTTATGTTTATACAATATAGCATGTTTATAATATAAACAAAACAGTTTAGATGCCATACATATTTTGAAAGTTAAGTTTTAGAAAAGGAATGGACATTGTGGAAACAACATGTAATGTTTAACTCTGATGAGAAGTCTTATTTTTGGTTGTCATTGGCTCTCATGGTAAGCCTGGATGACCCTCTGGGATTTAACTTCTTAGCCATCTCAGTTATTCTTTCAGGGTATTGCTGACTTACCAATAAAAAGTGTTTTCTGGAGTTTAAACTGCCTGGCACCTTGAGGGCACTATTGAACATTTTACTTACCTCAGCCTACCTTAGAATCCACTCTGTTATTACTTGCCTCTCATTGTATTTTATATCTATACATGTACAGTTTAGAGGGGAATAGATTTTTGTTGGCAAAGTCATTTCAGGGTAGCTAAAATGAATGATAGGAATTGATTGTATGTGCATGTGTTGATTGATTGACCAATTCATTTAGTGAATTAATCAGTCAACAAATATTTTTTGAACGTGTCCTCCTACCAGGCACTTTTCTGGGTCTGAGGTAACAAGAGTTAGGCCAGCTCCTACCATTTGTATGGCCTGTTGAAGTGTGCCAGCGGAGGTCCCCAGTTGGATCACTTCTGTCTAATAGCTGTGTGGAGAATCCATCCTATATAAACAGACTGCATCAGCACCACCCCAGACAGCAGCCTTGGACTCCTCCTTCCTTCTTGTGCCCTGGGACATGCACATCCACAGCATGGCACACCTGTAGGAGTACAGATCTATAGAAAAGGCCTGTGTAGGCCTTGGGAGCACACTCTGGGTCTTTGAGTAGAAAATTCTGAGATTCTACTAGGTCAAGAAAAAAGGCAGCATTTCCAGGTAGAAGCATCCTGTTGGCCCTGCAGACACCTGGCTTCATATAGAGGTGCTGAGTTGGAGAAGCACCAGAGTGAGGACCTCTAATGTGCCTGGGTCCACTGCCTAGAGATAGGGCACAAAGGACAATGCTGTTTGGGCCTTTGTCTTGTATCTGGCCTCTGCGTCATGGTGGTTTTGTGCTGTGATGATGCTGAGCAATAATGGGCCAGATTTAGCTACTATTATTCAAGTTATGGTCTTTGTTCTGCAACTTTGTTTTGTTGGATGGTCCTGGTTCACTTCATTTATTAGGTTGTTTACAACAGTTCCCTTGGACTCTAGAGGTTATAAGTTTGTGCTCTATTTCTCTTTTAACCATCTTTCTCATTCTTTAATTGCAAGTCCTTTAAAAAATTATATATCTTATATTTCCTTTTTTTATTGTGGTAAAATACACATAACATAAAATGTATCATCTTAACCACTTTTAAATGTACAGTTCAGTGGCCTTAAGTACATTCAAGTTGTGCAACCAACACCACTGTCCATCTCCAGAATGCTTTTTATTTTGCAAAACTGAAACCATTCCATTAAACAAGTCCCCATTCCCCTGTTCCTAGCTTCTGGCAACCACCGTTCTGCTTTCTGTCTCTATGAATTTGACTCTTCTAGGTACTTCAAAAATATATGTCTTTTTGAATAATGATATATTTTGAATTGAAAGTTTTTATAAGAAATTTGTTTAGGATTTTAAAACTCACTTGCACTTCCTTTCTGTAAAATAGTTTCTCTTTGTTGTGACCTCACACAACCACTATTACTGGGTTCCCTTGTCACCAGCATCTTTGTAGTTTAACTCGAAAGAAAGTAATCCCCAACCTTCCGTAAAAGTGACTGAAGGTTAACATGTGAAGTGAAACCAGAGAAGATAAAATTGGAAGTGTTCTTCACATTTTATTGCTCTCCTTACTCCCACAGTCTGTAAATGTTGGCTTAAAAATTGTGCCAAAATCAAAACAGACCTTCACAGAGATCCTAAAATTTTACCACTTGAATCATTCTCTTTTCTTGACATTATGCCTGATGCTCATTTTTCTGTGCCATGCTCGATCTGTCCTGAAGTTGAAGCAGAAATATTAGTTCCAAAAATATTTTTTTGTATAGAATGGTTTGACCAGACTTATCCCCAAGAAATTTCCAAACTATGTTCTACTGTAATTAGGGCTAACTTGAAGTTTTAGAATTCTTAATGCCTGGGCTTTAATCATTGGAAGTTCTTCTCATAGTCATAAACGAAACATTTACTGGCCTGAAATAACAGGGAAAGAAGAAAAGACTTTTTTTTTTTTTAAAGATAATTTCTGTGTTGAATTGGAGTCCCAAGAAAATTTCACTTTTTAATGACCATTCATTCTGAAACATACAAAAAAATATTATGGATGGAAGGTAATTCTATAGTAGCATATTATTCATAATGACCACGGAATTTATACTGAACAAATATTAGAAATGTTACAGTTAATCAGTATTTGAAGAACTAATGATAATTATTTTATACAAGGTTGGTAAGCTAAAAATGAGAGGGAGGGAATGAGGAATAAAAAGAGAGAGAGACATGAACAGCAACTAACTCTAATGGTTGACATAGTTGCTGTAACTGAGCACAACAGTTGTTCTCAACTTGCTGGCAGTGAAAAGAGAAGCTCATTATTAGGAAGGAGAATGCCTGCTAATTCCACAGGAACATGGCGCTGTGTTTCAAAAGGAATCTCTTTTGCAGGGACAATGAGTGATGTAGTTTGCAGCTTTTATGAAAAATGCAGAAGTAGATTTCATTTCTTCTTACTGAGAAGGCCAGTGAAAGTTGGGGGAAGTGACAAGGATATCAATTCTGCAAGGAGGCTAAAGTGGTCTGAGAATGTAATCTCCCAGTGCTGTACTTACGGATACAAGGCAGGATTTTAGTGTCTCATCCCCACATACCCTTTGCTGAGCCAGGCTTTGGTAGAAGCTGGACTCTACATGATTTGAAGTTGTCCCCTCTGACCAGAGCCTGGAAAATTTTAATCTCTGTTGCTGGTTAAAGCCATATCCATTCTCTTTGGAAGTCAGACAAGCAGATGGTGGGGCTAACCTTCTTTTACGAAGACCAAGCAGCCTGGCCTGTGTACTCATCCAGGTGGAAGCCACCCTGTTGGTGGACGAAATGAGCTGAGGAGGTACCAGAGAGCAGATCCAGGCTGGCAGGGGAAGCAGCCATTTGATTGCTCCAGAGTATGGACAGATGCTTGACCGAGACTGCAGAGCTCTACCCACAGGGCACAGCAGAGGTGGGTTTAGCCTAGCCTATAAGGAGCAGGTGTGACCAGCAGGCTTCCCAGCCAGAGGAGAAGCCCCTTGGGCTCCTGGGGTACCCTAACCCTGAGAGGGGTTGCCAGAATGAATTAGCTGCAGAGAGTACATCAAGTTGCATGATGAGATGACTTGTGTTTGTGATGGTTTCATATTGATTGGCGTTAGAGGACACCTGCCCAAAATAAAAATTTTGACCTAAAGATAGCTTAAGCCTCCTCCTTGACAATAAGTAGTTCAGTATCAGGACCATTTCCATCCTGGGCTTTTCATTTATTATGATTAAAACAGTGTCATGGTACATGTGTAGTTACTTGTCTTTTCAGTTGCCACTACTGCCCGGTTATTGTGACCTACAAAAGATCTGAGACCTGAAGTGAAGTATATACCGATACTAAGTACATTAATTGGGAAAACAAATTTTTTTTTTAGTCAGGAAAAGACACATCTCATTCCCTCCTGGGGATTTATTTTCCACTGTACCAACTTTAAAATCACATTTAGCTATTTAGTCTGTGGCCTCTGTAGTTTTTAACAATAGAGGAAATTTCTAAAGGCTTTGGGACAGGTGGAAGTAGTGTCTTTAAAAAAGTTGGATATTTTTGTTGTGATCTTTGTATCACTTTCATGGGACTCATTTTAGGGATCTCTGTGCATGGAGATAACTTATCAGTGTAGGAGAATAGTTGGAGCGTTGACATCTCAGAGGAAATTACAAGCAAGAATTATGTCAGGTGTCATAAAATCTTTCCATGGGTTGGTGAAATAGCTGAGGTTGGTCAGGATTGTGACCAACTGGAAATACGCCCCCAAACCCCTAGGGGCGATGTCACTTAGTTTGCTCTGTTGCCAGGAAAAAATTCTAGTCCCGTTTGGTGGACCTTCTTTCTCTCTCTCTCTCTCTCTCTCTCTCTCTCTCTCTCTCTCTTAAAAACAAAATATGTGAATTAAGATTTCTAAAATGTGAAATCTTCTCGTTTTGGAAAGTTAGTGGCCAATAAGAAAATACTGAAAAATAAAGGACCCTATATTGTCTAGATCCAGGCCATATGCTGTAGCCACGACTTCTGGTCAACCAGTTTATAAGGTTTACACATCGGATCATTTGTAGTCTGGGATGTAATCCTAAATCTGCATGAGAGGCTATTATTTAAGTTAAATGAAACTTACATTTTTCTGCTGAAGACTGATGTATTTTATGCAGAAAGCCACCCTTATTGTCTTTTATGTAATTAATTTTTCTGGTCATAAATTGCAGTGTTTCTTGTTGAGAACCACCTTGTTGATAGAGATGGATAAGGAAAAGCTATATAAATACTATGAAAACATGAGTATAACTTTTTCTTTTTAATATGTTGCTGAAATTTTCTTGTCATTTGCTTACTGAAGGGAACTGAGACCTTATCAAGTTCAGGTTTCCTCTTTCATGGATGTGGGTACTGGAGTCAGAGTGAGATCAAACTTACTGTTTCGTTAGTGACAAAATCTGCTAGGCTCAAATCTTGGTCTTCTGCTCATTGTTAATAATAATTAGCATTAATTGAGGTCCTCATTTGTGCCAGGACCATTTTCTAATTTTTCCAACAACTCCATGAGGCAATTACTGTTGTTACTCCATTTTATATAGAAGGAAACTGAGGCATAGGGGTTTGCCCCAGGTCACATAGTGAGTAAGAGATGAAGCTGGTGGAGTGTGTTATTTTCTCACACTACATCATTTATTCTTTTCCAAGTACTTGAATTCTTAAATTCCTAGGTTATTTGGGCTATTCTAGGAAGCTGCAGTTCTCAGAGACTGACATTGTAGAAGGATCTGAAGATTTTTCATTTATCTCCTATTATAGCTTTCTTTAGGTATAATGCATTCTGTAAAATGTCCTCATTCCTTTTCGTTGACTGTTGTTTTTAGGCTGTGATTATTTGTGGAGGCCCTTTTAGCACAAATTTTAAAAATGATTCCCCATCAAAGGTACAGGATTTACAAGTCCACAGCCCTAGTGGCATGATACAGTAGCTATCAGCTCAGAAATCAGAGGAATGTAGGTCTGGGTTCCAGTCCTGTTCTGGCAACTGTGTGACCTCAGGGAAGTGACCTGGCATGGTTGAACCTCAGCTTCCTCTTTTGAAAAGTGGGAACAATCACAGTGCTCTTCTGGTAGCATCATTCCTTTAAGGGAGACAATGTGTGAGTGCCCCAGTGCCTGGCACACAGTTAGCATTCCATAAGTGGGGATTGCTGGTGCTACTTCTAATGCCAATGGCCAGAAAAAGGTGGAAATGGTGATGCTAACCAGTGTGTGCTAACCGACTGTTTGAATTCAGGTTTTGAGCATCCTTACTTGGTATTCTCTACATTTTTGTCTCCACCGTGGGGTGGTGTACACTCTTGCAAGAATGGAGCAATATATCAAGAAATTTCTATTTTGAATCTTGATTTGGCCCACCATGGATTGATTTCCAAATGTCTTTCTTGCCATTTTGCCGAGAAACTGAAGTTTCTTAGTTGTGGACTCAGGGAACGAGGATAATTTTTAAAAAAGGATTATCATATTCCCTATGATGAGAATCTTATGACAGACAGGACCCCATCAGAGCTGAAATGCCTCACTCCATGGCTGTAAGCCTAGGCATATATCGTAATCTCTTTTGGTGTTTGAGTTCTATTTATGTTTATTTATTTATTTGGTGGTGGGGGTCAGGGTGGGCAAGGTAGTGGGAAATGATTCCATTTTGAAGAGTAGCCATTAGCAATATTCACTGCTGTTTCTGTTTCTTTTTGGTTTATTGCCAAAGTACAGTTCAGTATAAGCTAAAGGGAAATTTTACTTTAGAGCAGTATTGCTGTTAAGCTAATACGAAGAAAAGATGCATTAGAAACCACTCTTTGTTGCATTAGAAACCACTCTGTTACTTGGGCAGATTACCTGGAGGAATTATTTGATAGGTTGTTAAAGCCAATATAGAATCCTTTAAAATGGGATGAGCACCCTTTCCAGGAACCTGTAATTCAAAAACAGTTCTGTGAAATTTTCCTAAAATTACCACTTCTCTCTTCTTTTTCCAAAAAGCCATTGATATTCTTTTTGGTAAGCCTAAGGAGAAGAAATTTTCTTTACCCTTAAGAAAATGTCCTAATGAAGGTACTGGATGTCAAATTGAGACTGGAGAAGCTTTGGTGACAATATAATGGCAGATAGTAGGGACGTAGTTTTTATCTGAATTCTTTCTCTTAACTTTTCGGTCTCTCTTCAAGGCCTGACTTCCATTAAAGCTTTCATTGACCTATTCAATTAGATCTTGTCATACCTCCCACTGTTTGTTTACCATCCAGGTGCTGGTATATCTGCTTGGAACCTTCTCTTTTTTGCTCACCAAATATTGTCCCCAGAAGGCATCACCTTTCAAGGTCAAGAACCATGGATCTACAGATTCTTGTAGGCCATTTTTACTTTTAACATTCCTGAGACTGAGGGGCTCGGTGGCAAATAAATGCTCATTTTTTGAGGGCAATTAGTTTATGTTTAAAAACAAATAAACAAGTACGGTAGTTGATTTGAACATGTTGTATGCTTGTAATCTAAGTTCACCTCTAGAGCAGACAAATTCTGCTTTCAAAATTAGCTTTCCATCCTCTTCTGTTACTGTCTTTATGTTGTTTCCTTGTTTTCTACATGATGAATGAAGTCATTTTCTATTATCACAATCCTCATTTAGTATTTATTGTTCATGCAAATGGGTGTATGTGTCTGGTCTTTCCAGTAGGATAGTAAAAACTCTGGGTGGAGGATGCCTGGATCTGTTTGCCTGCTTTAAGTGAGTCGGCATTCTGTGAGCATCAGCACTGTGCTAGACGTGGAGATGCAGTGAGATGAATAAGACTGCTCCATTTGAGGAGTAAACAGTTCAGTTGAGGAATCAGATGGGTTCATAGAAAAATAAGGTGGTAGGTACAAAGAGCACTTCCATTTCTTCTAATTCTTAATTACAAAGTTAAGAAGTGCAATAAGTGCTAAAAAAAAAGTTTGCCAACTGATGGAATAAAAGTGTTCTGATTGAAAAAAGCCTTCTTGGTGTTGTGTACAAATCAAGCAATGTTTCACATATTGTGGGGCCCTAGAATAGATTTAGGTAGATTCATTAAGAAGGCAGTAAAAGTGAAAAACAGCAATAAAAATTAGCACTCATAATAATATGAGGTCCAAGCAAGGGTCCCACATGTGGATTTGAGAACAGAGGAAAGCATATTTGGTCAAAACAGGGTGGTTGATGGACAACAATAATTCCAGAAAAATTGCTGATGGAGAGGTGGGCCAGAGGGACTGGGAAGCCAAGGAGGTAAATGAGAGAAATTCTGAAGGAGTATCAAATTAAATCCAACTTTATCAAATCCAAATTCTACTAGTCACTATTTGAAGGCTGAGGATTTTCCTAAAAGAGAACGAAGGCAACATCTGCAGGCTCGAGGGGCAAAAGCTTAGATTACCATGAAGAACCAAGTTCTGCTGATCTCATATGAGATTCTTATCAAGCATTGGGACATGGGCTCTGGGGTTTTGGCTTGTGCCTTTAAACCCCTGGGGCCTAACCTTTCCAGGGGGCATAGGTTAGAGGAGTTAGGGGTTGTCATGGAGAGAAAGCTTTTGAGAAAGGCCTGTGCCAAAATTCTGGGCCTTGCCATTGCTTCTTTGGGACTGAAACTCTTCTTAGAGATGTGTTTTGTTAAGCAAAGCTTGATTCAGGCAAGAGCCCTCAGAGGTTGACAGCACTTTGACCAGAGTGATGGGAAGTGGTTTTCAGGGGAGAAAGCCTGTCACTGCCTGTCGGTGTGTCTTTTTCTTATCTGCCCTGGCCTGGCACTTCCTCTCCTCACTGACCCTCTTCTGAGCCGTGGTAGGAGATGGGAGAACTCCAAAGGCCTGGTGTTGCCGGGATCCTCCTAGAGGAATGTGGACATCACCAGTAGGGGGCAGCCCAGCATGTTCCTTAGTCTTTTGGTTCCTGTCCAGAAGCTCTGGGGCAGGGAACAGAAGGCTTTTAGACGTTTTTGCCTTTTGAGTGATCTAGGAAACTACGACTTGAGCCCAGGTATATATATTTTTTTGTCCACTGAGTAACTGAGAAACCCTGGAGTGCAACTTTCCTGCAAGTCGTTTTACTACTATGGTTTTCTTTGTCTCCCCCTCTCTCTCCCTCTCTGCCTCCCTCTTTCCTTTTCCTTTTTCTTTCCTTCCTTCCTCATAAATATTTAAAATTAAATAAAAATGTGTAAGGACATAACAGTAACTTCATGGTTTATATTCGGAACTGGCACTTTAACATTTTTGTCTTTTTTGTTACAATTTTTTTTCTTTCTAACTAAATACTTTAGTAGTTTAATAGAATATTTGAACAGTTTTAAGTTTCTCTATCTCAGAACCATTCTTTCCCAAGGTGGCTTTGCTTGCAATCTTTTTATACTTTACATATGTCCTTGACTATGAACATTGTGTGGTTGTTTTCTGTGTATATTAAAGTTTGCATAAATTGTTTTATATGTATATATTAGTATGCAACTTGGGTAATTTTTCTTTCTCACTTATAATGAAGATCTCTTTCTACTAAATATAAAGATCTGATTCAATCCAACTTATATATTTATAATATACCTTATTTTTCCTGTTTCCCTTGTTTTTAAGTTAAATTTATTGAGGTAGCATTGGTTAATAACTTTGTTTAATTTGCATTTCAGATTCCTGTTGGGTGAGCATCTTTTCATATGTTTCTCGACCATTGATGTTTTCCCTGTGTGAATTGTCTGTTACTAACTTTATTGGCTTCCTTTCTAGTCCTATGATTCCTCAATGGTAGCTAAGGAGAGTTTCTTATGGGGTAGATTTCATGATCAATTTATAACCAGCAGCTACCTTGTGGGCATCTCTGAAGATGGCAACTTATGAAGGGGAGTTCTTGGCATCTGGGGGGGACACTTGCCAACGTTTTGATTTGAAAATTTTGTTGATTTTTCCATTTTGACCAGGAGAAAAATTATTATTTATTTAGGACATTCCTGCCTCTACGGTGGAAGAGTATTCTCTAGTGACCATTTTTCATAATTTCATATGATTCTTTTACAATTTTAGAACCAATGGCATATGGTTCTTTTGCAAATTTTAGATGCTGTGGTGCATATTAAGAGGTTGTGAGATTTTTAGCAATATCTCCTGTCTAGTGTTAGATCGAAGAACGGTTATGCTTTGCTTAATGTCTGACTTATTTTTATCTCCTGAATATCGAATTTACTACTGACTATATGATGGTGACTAGAATGCTTAGATTTAAGCTTGTGGCTTTTTCCTAACGAGAACATGCATTTTAAAACCTAATTCGTAGCTCCAATGATGTCTCTACCCTTGCTTTTCTTTCTTCTTTGCCTTCCAGTTTTTATTTATGCTAGTTTGGTGTATTTTATTGAGTACAACTGGGGAGTTATAAATTAAAAATCTGATGAAAAATGAAATAAAAATAAAGTGCATAAATAAGTAAAAGAAATGTTAAAGATGTATGCTTTGTGCCAAAAACATTGAGTAAGGAATATCAGGTTCCCATCATAAGCATGGAGGATTCAGACAGAGAGCTGATGTTTTCTGAACAGTGACAGCCACCATGCTAGCTCAGCAGTAAGGAATGGACAGGCTTCTCTGGAAGTTTTGATTGTGACCCCAAAGGAAACCTTATGCACGTTATTTACCCTTTTTGCTGCAGTTGCATGAAGAAAGCATTAAAATTTAGGACTCTCTGGAATACAGTTCTTATTTGGAGATAACTTAGAGAAGGAGGTCACTGAGGTTTCTACTGAAAATGTTAGTGGAATGAAAATCTTGGCAAAATGTATCTAAAGTGAGATAATTTGAAACATTTCATAAAAACCCTTGATGTTGAAAATTGTTGTTTGAGCATTAGGTTGGAGTCTTAAAATGTTTCCTCCTGTGTGTGGTAGAAGGAGATAACAGAATGCATCCCTCCTGCACATCTATTAAGTGCCAGGCCCTAGGTATTAGGGAGAACCAAGATCTTTGTGTGGAAGATGCCTTTCTATCTTGGATGTTGCATTTTTATGTAACTGGAGATAGCGTTTATGTGGGTCCTTTTAAAATAATTTTTTTGGTGTAATTTTGTTCCTGCAGAACATTTATTTATTTTTTTAAAATTTATTTTCTAAAGATGGGTGTCCCAACTCTTACCATAAATTTTTGTCATTTTTTTTTGACGGGGGGAGGGAGGTTTAAGTAGAAGAGACCTATAAATGCTGTATCTTCTTCCCCAGTGGTTACTTTTTTTTTTTCTATTTTAAAGCTTGTTGGTAACAACAGGATTATATATTAGTTTTCAGCATCTTAATTGGAACACCATATATCTTAATTTTTTTGAAATGGAAAAGGAAAAATCTATCCTGGGACAACTTCCTATATTTGCCTTTGGAACTCCAGTGTTGATCAACCATCCATGCATCCATCTGTCCTTCACTCATTGAATATCTACCTATGCAAGGTACTTTACTGGATGCTGTGGTGCATATTAAGAGGTTGTGATCTAAGAAAAGTGGGTAGACAGGTTCTCAATTGTGGTACAAGGAAATATCATGGTGACAGTTCTAATGGCTGTGTGTTTTTATTACTTGGAATTTTCTTGGTTTCAGATGACAGAAATTTAGATTAAACTTCTGTTAGTTACAGCTAACCTCAGAGATGGCTAGATTCAAAGGCTCATGTGGCATTTTCAGGGCTCTGTCTCTCCTCATACCGCTTAGCTCTCTTCTGTGTGCTCGCGTTAGTCTTGGACCATCTCTTTCCTTGTGGAGTAATAATAATTTCCTGTGGAAGTGCTAGGCCTGTGTAATCTTTCAAATATGATCCAGAGAAGCGGGGAGGCTCTTTCTGTCCCAGCATTCATCTATTTAATTTTAGGAAAGATTCTCACTGGTCTAGTGACGGTCACACATACATCTCAAAGCCAGTCATCGTGGTATTACCTGTCCAGCTCCTGTATTTGAGAGTGCGGGGAGAGGAAGGTTCCTACTGAGAGTGCACTAGGGCCATGTGGGGTTTGCGAAATGTGCTTCCTGGAAGGAAAAATTGTTATTGTTGTTGTTACTGGCAAAAGCAGAAAGACTTCATATACTGGACCACAAAAATTGAAAGTAGGGAAGAAAGGAAGAAGGGAGGGAAAAAGAAAGAGAAAGGGGCAGGGGAATCCGCTTCGGCATTTTAGGAGGTAAAGGAGAGGGAAATGCTTCTCTTGGAATGTGAGAAAAAATGTGTTCTGTCTTACTTGTGATGATGCCAGCATCCCTGTGGCTGTCACCATGGGGGTGAAACGCCTTTGGGACCTAGTGAATGCATTTCCAAGTTATTTCCACCTCTGTGTATAGGAGTACCATGAAATAGGAGACAAACCAAAATCATTAGTTGAAAGAGTGACACAAGAAAAAGGAAAAATGAAACTGTCATTGACCATAAAACCTGCTCAATCATGTTTTCTTCCTTCCTTCCTTCCTTCCTTCCTTCCTTCCTTCCTTCCTTCCTTCCTTCCTTCCTTCCTTCCTTCCCTCCCTCCCTCCCTCCCTTCTTTCCTTCCCTCCTTCCTCAATCACAACTCATTTTGGTGCCCCTAGCTCTATTTTTATTTTTATTTGGTGAGGTTAGATTGAGTGGGGAAGGATTACCATGACACCCTAGTGAAGCTGGATGCAAATTATACATGCTTTTATTTACTGCCTACATTTATTTATTGCTATCATTCTCTGCTTTTTTGCAGTTACATTGCCAATCAGAAAAGGTTAGAAATCATCAATGAAGATGATGTTGAAGCTTACACGGGACTGAAAAATCTGTGAGTACTCAGGACTTGTATACTTCATCTCAAAGCTTTTTCTTATGCAATGTTATAGTTATGTGGGCATTCATCAGTTAGTTCTAACGCATACAATTATGTGTTTTCCCAGGACAATTGTGGATTCTGGATTAAAATTTGTGGCACATAAAGCATTTCTGAAAAACAGCAATTTACAGCACATGTAAGTAAAGGTTGATTCTTTTGCTTTCCAGGATTCAATTTATTCAATATTTCTCTCCTCTGTTTATTTTCCTTCTTTTCCAATTCTAAATTCTTTTTTTAAAAGTTAGTATAGCTATGACAATACCTTAGAAACATTAGCTTTGATTTCTGAATAGCTTCAGAGGGGTACTAGAACAGCCTGTTTGTTCCCTTTTATGAATTTTTGGGTCATTTCCATCTTGGACAGAGCAATAGGCCAACAGGAAGGAGTCTGTCGTCAAAACTGTGTCCCAATACAGTGTCCTTGATCCTTTTCCTTGGAATTGTGACATTCCCTGGAAGACATCAAAGCAGTGGAACTGAAAGAAACTGACTTGCCATGGCCTTTTTAGGGAGCTAAAAATTACTAATACTTTTTCCTATATAATAGAATCTCTTTTGAACCTTTGTGTTTCCAAAGCTATCTGTCATGACTGATAAAAGTGGAGAAGAATAAACTATGGGACATGCCAAAGGTTCAGACCATTGTTAACAATAGCAAATGCTTCCTCTGAAGTCATGTTGAGGCTTTGTCAACTGAAGTCAAATGAAAATAGGGACAGTGAAAGCTCTTGGGTTGTTGCTCCTAAATCCTGTTAGATGATGACACTTTTGTCAATAAGGTAGAGCCTTCCTAAAGGGTTTCTTCATTAAACGGAAAATCGCTCACTCCTAAGTGCAGATTGGTGTCTCCATGCCCCAAGTTTTCAGTGGGACCTTCTGCTGGAGGAATGCTGCCTGCATTCATTGACCCTTTTGTGCTTTGCAAATTTTCTGCAGCAATACCTTCTGTATCTCATAGTCTCTGGTTTACTTGTGGGACTCTCACCTGCATTATCTCACTTGATTTTTCTAGCAGTTGGTAGGGATGATCTTTTTTACTCCCCTTTCATGGATGTAAAATCAGGCTGAGGAAGTTGTAGATTTTGCTCAGATCCACAGATTGCAAGTGACAGAATTATGACTTCAGGGCTCACTCCACGCCATGAGTACAGGAAGAAAAATTTGTGCCA
Source organism: Cynopterus sphinx (assembly GCA_030015415.1). NCBI lineage: Eukaryota > Metazoa > Chordata > Mammalia > Chiroptera > Pteropodidae > Cynopterus > Cynopterus sphinx. The sequence goes on from CM057385.1 coordinate 97,549,910, forward strand.
TCCTTAAAATTCTAGAATCAGTCCTTCTTGTAATATTTGTCTCCTTTCTTTTCTTGGGGAGAACAGTTCCCCATCTGATTTTCATGCCAGGAATAGCAGAAATCATTCTCTTAGAGCAGATTGCCTGGATTCTCTGTGGAGATGTGTTGATATTATGAAGAACCTTAATTGCATAAAGCCAAGATAGTGACTTCATACTTTATAGATGGTGTTAATGATGAAGTCAATTTAAAAATAAGGTCTGTAGAATTAAGGTTAAAAACATTTGGCAAAAATGTGATAAAACTCCAAGGAGCTTTATTAGCACATTTCATTTAAATGCTTTTTGGCATCATCCCTGTGGTTGGTTTGCCTGCACAGATCTGATGCCTGCGTAGGCCTTGATAGCACAAACAGCAGAGAAGCTGGATAGAAGAAAAAGGCAAAATGCTTTAATGCAGTCACTTAAATGTAATTAATAACATTGGTGATTAAGTTCTGGCATTTTCGTTTTTGCTGACTTTAGACCCAAATTACTCACCAACCATTTTTCCCTTTTTTCCCACAGCCTTCCCATATCACTTCCCCTAATGTTGTGATTTTTGTATAATGGGCTATAATTAATAGTGGTTTTAGTAATAGACTTATTTCTTTCTTTATTAAATCTCTTACATTTCCCCCACTTTTCTTGTTGCTTGATATTTAAATGAAAACCAAAACCACCGTGTGGTTTCTTCAGGGTGATGTTTGGCAGAATAATGTTAATGATATTCAATGTGTTGTATATAAGTTATATAAAGCCAGCTATCTTTACTCATCTTTTAAAGAAGTGCCTTTCAAAAATAGGAAACCAAAGAGATGGACATATCCTATATAGTTTCTTTAAAATCTAGTAGTATGGAAACCCAATCTTTGGACAAACTGCAAAAACTCTTATAGAGTTTGGTAGGCATGTTTACATAGCAAGGCGAGTATTCTGATCATTACAAAGAAGTCAGGAAATGTCAGTAAACTTCATATATTCATTCATGTGATGAGAGAAGCTCTTAATCACCAAAATATGAAATTAAATTAAATCATTGGCTTTTGTGAATGACAGACAAAATGGAGGGAATCGAATCAAGTGTTTGCCTTTGCAGAACTTGGTCCCAATTTTTGCTTATGACTGAAGATTTGGGGCAGTTGGCTTCCTTTCCCCTGATTTCTCACACATAAATTGTGCTCTTACCCTGACTGTCAACACAGAGGATGTCAGTGAGCTGGGGAAGAAATGTATATCGGAACCCGTTTCTCTCTACCTCTGGGATATACTGATTATCTCTGAGTTTCTCCAACAATATAAAAATGTGTATAAGAGCAGTCTACTTCATTTGGGGTTTTACATTTGATCTTAGGCAAAAGGCTGAGAAGTGATCATTTGGTGTTTTAAAGAAATTCAAATTAGCTCTTGTCTTTCACTTTTACCACTCCTCCCTCTACCCTGTGCATATTTAGCATTGCATGGAGACTCTCCGGAGTCTCTGTGACTGGTCACTGAGTTTATTTCCTGATGCCTTAATTCCTTCCTAACCTCTGAGAACGCAGAGACTGTGAGAAAAACCAGCATTTGTATTTTCCAGGGGCTTTGCAGAGGTGCTAATTAGCTCCTTTGCAAAGTCCTATAATCAAACAGTAAGAGGATTGTTGATTTTTTTCACCCTCCCTTCCTCCTTCTTTTTGGCTTTTGGCCCCAATAATAAATATGGTTCATAAAACTCATCTTGTTCTTTGGCACGTAACCCTGCTCTGGGCTGCGTTGCTGGCAGCTGGACAGGGGCAGCTGCTCCTGGTGCTGCCTCGCTGGCTGACTGGAGAACCTTGACAATAAGTATCCTCTTTCTTTGCCTCCTCTCTCCTTGTTCTTCTGGGGGAAGAGCAGGTTCTCCCCTCCCCGCAAGGATGGCGATTTCAGCTGAAGATGGAAACATTCGTGTCTCCAAGACTGTGAAGACAGGCAGATTGACTTCTTAATGCATTATCTAGTCTAACGAGAGCCACGCTTTATTCACATTCCAAAAGAAAAGATTTATGTGGACACATTTTTAACTTCCTGGTGGAGTATTTTTTCATCTGGGTGAGCACTTTACACTCAGTGTGAGAAGAGGAGGTGCAAATGTAGAAGGAAGAGGGCACCCACTAGTAGTAGGGGTTTGGGCGAGTGGGAATGCCATTTTAGAATAAAGTGGGGAGTGGATACAGGCACTCTTGAATTAAGAATAAATTATTTGTTTCTTCATCAACTAGCTAGCCTTAGCTCATGTATCAGCTCCGGGGTTTAAAACTCTCTCTGAAGGTGACTTGTTAGACGTACCAGGATACTTCAACTGGTGGTTTTGTTGGGCTGACACAATGGACTAGCCTCAGGTAAGCGTCTAGGATTACTGTCACCCACAGGCCTTCCATTCTTATCTGGCCCTCAGTCCAACACTCACTTTCTTGAGCAGGAAATAATACTAAAGGGTTCCCTGCAATTTGTTGAAGGCTTGGCTGTTTTTGTAAAAGTTGACATTTGTTTTCTATTCATGTTCCTTATTAAACACGTCTAGAAGCCCAATCATTGAACAGGTTTAAAACAAATTCATCTAGTAAACAAATTCACAGAGAGAGTCAGCTGCCAGGATTATGGCTCAGAATTTCCCAGCTCAGGGTCTTGTGGCATTGATCATTGGAAACTGAAACTCCTGTCCATTCAATAAAGCTATATATTTGGAAAATGCCAGTAAATTCAGTATTATTTTTTTTTCAGTTACAAATATGACATCTTTTCATTGGTTGGTTCAAATCTTAAAATAACATGTTGCTAGAATATGTCAGGATAAAATCAGACACATTCCTTGTTATCTGATTTTTTTTTTTTTGCTGTTGTTGCTGTTCTCATCATGGATTATCTGGTTATTTAGAAATCATATATAAACAATCTCAGCAGAGTTTATCCGTCAATAGGTGTGTTCTTTCCTATAAAGATGTGTTAAATCCAGTTAATATGTAAAATATTGTATGTTACATGATTTCAAAATATTCATGATGCTCTTTTGTTTTAAAATATCTTTTCTTCCTTATGAGTTTATGGTTTTAAATTAAATTACATTTAATCTTCTTACTAATTGTCCAAAAGGTCAGAATCTCCAGGAGGTATATAACTTGACTCTGAATCAACACATGAAAAAATAAGCTTTTCAGTAAAGAAGAGATTAAAATAGACAATATGAAAATTATATCTTGTACTCCCCACCCCCTTAAACAAGAATTATAGGAGGCGGGAAAAACTAAGCTTTCACTCTAGGTCAAAGAAAGGGATAACTGGGTCTAAGCAAGTCATGGACCATGATCAAATAAAAATATATATAGATATTTTTAAAATTTCTGTTTGAATATTTTACTCCTAAAATATAACATTTTAGATTCACATTTAATGTTTTTGATTTTTTTTTCAGCAATTTTACCCGAAATAAACTGACGAGTTTGTCTAGGAAACATTTCCGTCACCTTGACTTGTCTGAGCTGTAAGTAATGATCTTGTATGGCATGTGGGGAAAAAATTTCAAGGGAAGGGGTAATTAAGTATTTTTTAAATGAGTGATGCTGCAGATCTATTTTTATATCAAAATTCTTGAAAAATGATTTCTCAAGTTCTGATTACTTGCTCTTTTTTTCCCTCATGAAGATGTGATAAAAAAAATAGTAACATATCAGTACAGTATATATCATTTATGATGAGCTTAAATGTTGTTTTTACATAAATGATTTATTTTCAAGTAGAAGGAAAAAGAATAAAAGATGGAGGCATCTGTTTGGTCCCTGTTATATTTAGGAAAGCAAACTCGTTCAAAGAGGAAATAACAATGGGCACAACGCTCCAGTTTTTATCCACCAACCATAGTGCCCGCTGCTGCTTAGTGCACTTTGGGGGAGAGGTAGTTCTTCTCCCTACCCACCTATTCTTGTAAGATTTTCTTCTAGGTCTGCTACTGCATTCAGTATTTATCCTTATGCCCCAATTTCCTTTGCTATACAGCGATAGGAAAATATTGAAATGCATTGATGACTAATAGCCAGCATTTCCAGGTTTGTTCAATTTTTGTGTTATCTCCAAAAAGCTAGTGTAAAATGTTGACATTCCTATGGGTAAGAGAGACCCCAAGAACCCTAAAGCAGAGGCTCCTTGTGGCAGAGGTGGGTCCAGATGGACACAGCCTTTGAATAGCATGCAAAGCTTTTGCTTAAACTGTATGTTGCCTAAGTCGTAGGGTCCACCCCTATTCATAAGGAAACTGTGCAGATTAGAAGATGACCCTAGTGAAGTGACAAGTTAATATGTAGTAATAAGAGTTACATGATCAAAGTCTTGGCAACTGGCAATTATTTGAAATAAACTGAATTCAGGCAATTGAATCACTAGATAGCTAACACAAAAATAGACATGTATAACTTAAAGAAAATATATGAAATAGAGGAAGATACTCTGCAAAAATTTTAAGCATCACTGTAGAAAATTTTTTTGGTGAGTTAAAAATTAGAATTCTGATTCCAAATTCCTATGTCTCAATAGTCTCCCTGCAGCGTGTTTAATCAATTTATTCAACAAATGTTAATGTTATGCTCATTACAAACCAAACTAATATGGCAGTAGGCCATGGTGCTATAAGGAGAACTGTGTTCTAGGCTTCTGGTATCCAGTGAGAGAGGTACAAGTCTAAACAAATACATGTAATAGCAATCACTGCGAAAGGAGTTTATATAGTGAGCTAGAGGAAGAAGCCAGCTGTCTGCCAGCATTGTGTGGTCAGTCATTCAAACATTGCTATATTTATAATTGAAGATCCCTTCATTTCTTTTCCTTCTGCAGATTCAATTATACCTTCTTTTTAGAAAGATCTTTAGTTTTTTATGTACTCAGAATGCTGGGAAACATCTTGGGTTAGTTGGGGTTTAAACATTGTGGATCTCTTTCACATTACATTTCGTATCTAGTAGCGGCAAATCCTGTTTTGGTGTTGGAGGGATACTTGGAGGCGATCAAGCAGATACAAATTAAACGAGTCTGCCATGACCACATTTTCCCCAAAGAAACTCCCAGAAAAGTCTCCAGGGATCCCTGAGATTCTTAGAACCTGACCAGAAAACCACAGGGGTAAATGATGTTGCAAAGCCCAGGTCCTGTCCTCATGGAAATCTTAAGTATTGTGGTTAATGCCAGGCAGAGCCTATGTAACGATTTTAAGTGGCTTCATTTAAAGGCTCATTACCATAAATGGAATTCATCTTAAATAGGCCACTGAGTGTTATAAATAAGCATTTAAAGATTTTTTTTCTTGTGGTTTTTATTTTCCTCTTGACTACTTCCTCTTTTACCAATCACCGGCCACAGGAGTCCAGACAGCACGGCTGAATGGTGGCTTTATCTCAGCAGACCCTCTCACAGTGGGCTAAGAGGCTCAATCTGGAGCTCAGTTGCCCTTGCTCTCAGCAACTCTGAGCTTGGGGCGTGTGTGTGTGTGTGTGTGTGTGTGTATCCATGTGTGCACATTTGCACGTGCATGCCAAAGGCCTAAGAGCTCCTGCTCAGCTTCTTTCTCTTACATTCGCTCCAACTTTCTTACATCAATCAAACTGAACTGTGGTTGCAGAAAGCTGGGAGTGCCATCCGATTAGTCCTCACACTTTGATCTTAGCATTGTATTACAGTCTCATTTTAAATTAAGTTGACATTGCTCTGCCCCCCAACTGAGGTTTGAGCTCATTAAATGATAACACTTTAATCTCTAGCCTGGCCAGATATACGTATGCTAGTGTTTCTGAAAACTTATTGTTGTCATTTTCACTTAAGATCTTTTTAATAACTGTACAATAACTATGATAAATTTGTAATGGCACCTTTTTTTCTCCCTTCTTATGAGACATCCCTTTCTATCCTACATTATAGCTATTTCTGTCTCTATCGTGTTTCCCTATTATTCTGAAAGGTCTTAAATCACTTTGCGTACTTTAGCCTTTACAGGGTTTTTGCATATCGCAGAAGCTTAGTGTTAAATGAATGACTAATAAGTACTGTTATGCTATAAAGGTGGGTATGAGTTCTAAAGATTGCTGGCCAGAAAGAATTCATAATTTTGCAGTGCTTGATAAACATGGGTATAGTTAAAACTGAAAAAGAGAAGCCTGACTGGGTGTCATTTTTGTTTCATGTAGGATCTTGGTGGGCAATCCATTTACATGCTCCTGTGATATTATGTGGATCAAGGCTCTTCAGGAGACTAAATCCAGTCCAGAAACTCAGGACTTGTACTGCCTAAATGAAAGCAGCAAGAATATCCCCTTGGTGAACCTGCAGATACCCAATTGCGGTAATTTACTTTTAAGTCAATGAGTTCTAGTTGCTATTAAGTATTCTAATTGCCTTGGTGTGGTAGAGAGCCTGGGAAGATTACCACCACCTGGGTTTTATATAGTGTGCTGTTGATGTCTCCAGAGAATTGGGCAACATTTGTGTGCAGTATGGAGAAATCAGCTGGGAACAACTTTGCTGAAAATTTTTTGCAAGTAAAATATTAATTTTGAATGGATGACTTTAAAGTGCATTGAGAAAACAAGTACACACTTTATCCTTTTGTTTCTTTGTTTATCCATCCATCCATCCATCCATCCATCCATCCATCCATCCATCCATCCATCCATCCAAAAAGTATCTGCTAAAAGTTTAGTGCCTCACTGTTCACATATGTACTTGGTTGGCACTCAGGCAGCATAGAGGGAAGGATCTCAAGGTGATAAAGTGTCCTGACAGCACAAGAAAATGCCGTCTGATCCAGCCCATTCCCTTAAACGTGTCTTGCTGCCAGATGTCTGTGTCTCTTAATGGGGTGCCACACATGTGCTTTTCCCCATATCTGGGTTTATAGTCTTTTCTTTTACTCTTGTCCTCACTCCTCTCCTTAGTGTTTACACCTCCAGAATATAAAAGGATTCCATATGATAAAAATTACAGCTCCCTGTGAGGGCCAGTGTGTTTACGAGGAAAGAGAATCCAAGTGTGCCTGTTAGGATTTTACTGCTAAGGGCTTCTGTGACATACCTCTACAATACACACATATGCATATTATTCCTCTGCTGAAATTTTCATCAGTTAGTCAACCAGTTAATCAGTTCACAATTGTATGTGATCTTCTGGTCTAGTGGCTGCTGACTCAACAGAAAGCCATTTAGCACCTGGTTCATGTCTGTGAGGAACTTGTGTTTTAACATTATGTTTAACCATAATGTATAGAGTCTTTTTTTTATGCCAGTTTATTTATTTTTCATGCTATATATACATAATTTTTTTAACATTTTATTATTTTTATTTTCCCCTTCCCCCTTTCTACCTCCCTTCTGATAACCACTAGTCCATCGTCCATGTCCATAAGTCTCTGTTTGTCCTGTTCATTTTTGCTTTTAGGTTTTTATCCCACATATGTGCTATCATGTGATTTTCAACCTTTTTTTGTTTGGCTTATTTCGCTTAGTATGATTATTTCAAGTTCCATTCATCTTATTGAACATGGCAGTATTTCATCTCTTCTTACGGCTGAGTAATATTCCATTGCATATATGTACCACAGCTTATTTATGTACCAATCATCTATCATAGGACACTTCCATGTCCTGGGCACTGTGAATAATGCTGCTATGAACATCAATGTGAAAATATATTTTCAAATATAAGTTTTCAAGTCTTTGGGTTAAATACCCAGTAGAGGGATTGCTGGATCACATGGTAGGTCAATTCTTAGCTTTTTGAGGAACCTTCACATCGTTTTCCATAATGGCTGTACCAACTTGCAGTCCCACCAGCAGTGTATGAGGGTTCCCATTTCTTTGCAGCCTCTCCAACACTTATTACTTGTCCTATTGATTATAGTCATTATAACAGGTGTGAGATGGTATCTCATTGTGGTTTTGATTTGCTTTTCCCTAATAGCTAGTGATTGTGAGCATCTTTTCATATATTTGTTCGCCATTTGTATGTCCTCTAAGGAGAAGTGTCTGTTCAGGTCCTCTGCCCAATTTTTGATTGTATTGTTTTTATTGTTGTTGTTATTGAGTTGTAAAAGTTTTTTGTATATTTTGGATATTAGGTCCTTATCGGAGGTGTTGCTTGCTAATATATTTTCCTATTCAGATGGTTGTCTCTTTGTTGACAATTTCTTTTGGTGAGCAGAAGCTTTTTAGTATGATGTAGTTCCATTCATTTATTTTTGCTTTTACTTCCCTTGCCTTTGAGGTCAAATTTATAAAATCCTCTTTAAGCCCATGGTCCTTGAGTGTAGTTCCTATGTTTTCTTCTATAAATTTTATTGTTTCAGGTCTTATATTAAGGTCCTTAATCCATTTGAGTTAATTTTGGTGTGTGGAGATAGACAATAGTTTCATTCTTTTGCAGGTGGCTTTCCAGTTTTCCCAGCACCACTTATTGAAGAAGCTTTCCTTTCTCTACTGTATATATTTGGCATTTTTGTCTAAAATTACTTGCTCATATAAATATGGGTTTATTTTTGAACTCTCAATTCTGTTCCACTTGTCCGTGTGTCTGTTTTTCTGCCAATGCCATGCTGTTTGATTACTGTCGCTTTGTAGTATAATTTGAAGTTGGGCAGAGTGATGCCTCCAGTCTCATTCTTTTCTCTTAAGATGGCTTTGGTAATTCAGGGTCTTTTGTGCTTCCATACAAATCTGAAGATATTTTGTACTATTTCTTTAAAAAATACTGATGAGATTTTGATGGGGATTGCATTAAATCTGTGTAATGCTTTATGTAATATGGTCATTTTAACTATGTTGATTCTTCCAATCCAAGAACACAGAGTATCTTTCCATTTCTTTGTATCTTTTTCAGTTTCTTTAAATAGGGTCTTATAGTTTTTATTATATAGGTCCTTCACATGTTTTGTTAAATTTATTCCTCAGTATTTTTGTTGTTGTTGTTGCAATCAGAAAAGGAATTATTTTTTCCACTTTTTTTTCTGACACTTCATTATTAGAGTACAGGAATACTATGGATTTTTGAACATTGATTTTGTATCCAGAGACTTTACTGTATTTGCTTATTGTTTTCAGTAGTGTTCTTGTGTAGTCTGTAGGGTTATCTATATAGAGAATCATGTCATGCACAAATAGTGACAGTTTGGCTTCTTTGTTTCCTGTTTGGATGCCTTTTATATCTTTCTCTTGCTTGATTGTACTTGCTAGGATCTCCAATGTTATACTGAGTAACAGTGGCAATAGTGGACAGCCTTGCCTTGTTCCTGATCATAGAGGGAAGGTTTTTAGTTTTTCATTGTTAAGAGTCTTTGTTTTTAAAAGGACCCTATTGTTTGAGTTTTTATTTTCCTCTTCCCTTCTTCTGATTCTTTGTTTTCAGATGGCCTTATTGTTTGGGGTCAGTATTTACTTAAGGAAAATATAACTGCTGCTTATTTTTAATAAGAATGTAATAAAAGGAAAGATTAATGTTTGTTTCTTACCCTGAAGGGGCTTAGAAGACAGCAGTTACCCTTGCCACAGATTTTTTTTTTTTTGTTACTGGAGTTCTTTGGCTTCATACTGGGGGAATCAGGCTTTGTTTCCTTGCCAGCTTCCCTTAGCTTTCTTTGCTAGCCAACACTGAAAAAAAAAAACAACTTTTAATATATATCTTTTCCTGATTGATAAGAAGATAACTGTTCTCTGTTCTGGTATAAATTTGCACTGGTGAGAGAAATTGCCTCGAGAGACAAGAAATTCAATGTTGAGTCACCTGGCCTCTTGGCCAGCTCCCAAATCACCGTGGCTCTTATGATCGCATTGATTCAGCAACCACTGAGAGGGAAAAAGAGAAAGCTCTGATTTCACAAACTGCCTCTTACTAGATGTCTGCTCTGCCCTTGCCTGAATTCAATTGTTTTTTTATTATTATTATTTTTTAATTTTAATTTTGGCCATGTTGTTTTGATGGCATTCCTGTACCGCACCCTACCATGTGTTGTGGACAGACCACTGTGATTGCAGTAGGGGAAGGGTAGCAGTAAACTGGTCTTGATTTTTCCTGATCAATACCTTTTGTTGCCTATAAATTGGTCAATGAATTGCATGTATGAGAGTGAGACTTTAAATCCAGAGGTCATGTTCTCAATTGATGGATTAGGATTAAATTGTTAAATTCATGGTAATATTCACAATTAATTTCCATATGAACAATACTTTTCAAAAAGCTACATTATTAAAGGTGAATTGTAGACTTATTTTTCTACCACTTTCATATTCTTAGATTGTTAGGTTATTTTGTCTACCACATGCTGTGTGTTCATCTGAGGCTGTGTTGTTTTTCTTTAAGTTTGTTTCCCTGCTTTTACTTGTTCAGGGATTCTTCGTAGTTTCTTATCCATCAACAGTATGCTTTCTTGTTTTCCAAAATGGTTTTCTGTATTAAAAAATTTTTTTTTACATTATTTCTAGAGATTTAAGATGAGATGGGGAGACTTCAGTTTGAGGCTTAGTTATGTGTTAATTTTCTTCATGATGGTTTCCCAACTTTGGTTCTTTAAAGAGAAGTTAGACTGAGCAGTAAATTACACTAGATTTTTAATTAAGTCACAAATATGTTAAATTCATCTCATTTCCACTTTTTTTGATCAAACTTTTAAACTAACTCTAAGAGTAACTCATGGGAGTATGGTCTTGTGTGTTTCATCATTGTAAACCAGCAATTTTCCAGTAATGTTGGCCATTGTATTTAATTTGCAACTAGCAATATTTTAATTTCAATAAAAAATTGCTATTGGGATTTCATTCTTCATAAGATAGATTTTCTTCAAAAACTTTCGCTTTATTAAGAAGTACTGATCACCAGTGTGAAAATAGTCATGGGGATCTAAAGTGCAGTATAGGGAATATAGTCAATAATATTGTAATAACTATGTATGGTGTCAGATGGGTACTAGACTAATTGGAATGTTCAATTCGTAAGGTATATAAATGTTTAATCACTTGTTGTACACCTGTAGTGAATATACTATTGTATGCAACTATAATTAAACACAAGCAAAATTTCTCTTTTAGTATTTCATCATGTAGGTATTATAGGGTGAACAAATTGTCTATATTTTATATTCAACCATATATCCTAAAGAGTACCTATTGAATATAATAGGGATTTGATTAATGTTTGCTGAATTAATTAATAAACTCATGAACCGTATTATGTTAATGATCAGATTAGACTGGATTTTTAGTATAACAGTGTGGATATTTAAGTAAATAGAACTTATTCTAGCTCAATTTACCATGTTTCAGCATTTTGTAGTTCCCTTTGAAGATTTTGTCATCATTGCATTTTGAAAAAAAATCTCTATTCTTTTTTTCTTCTGCTCTTAGTGATTAAGCAAGCATGGCAGGAGAGGCTGTGAAGTTTAACTGCATAATTCCCATTAACAGCAACAGTTGGAATGTCTCCCACTTTTTCCTAACAGTCTCCTCCTGCCATGAATTATTGTAAATGTACTCATGCTGTGAAACATGTAGTGGCCTCTTTCTCTACAAAGTCCTTTTTAACCTTAGAAAAACTTTATACCGCAAGTCAACAAAACATGATCATATGAAATTTCCACATTAACCAGAAAAAAGGGGTACTAAGGGCGCTGATTCTGAAGATAGAAACCAAATCTCAAGTGCTGATGAGGAAAGGCTATTTATCATTCCATATAAAAATCCCACTTCTTTTAGTGATTTTCAATGAAATTGTTTTCACATAATATATTCTAAAATTTTTGTATCCAATTCCTCTATCCTTGGGTGCTCTTCAGTAGTTAGTTTTCAAAAAACTTTCCAATATTTTCTTTTGGCTGAATGAGATTATTAAGGAAAAGTGTACTTTACACTTTAATTTTTTAAATTATGGTTCAAATCTCTGGAAGAGAGTTTTTTCAGAAGTATTAATAGTGGATGCAATGCTCTGTTCTAAGCAGATGGCAAATATTTTTAAGAAAGACATTATTCCTCTGGATTATATCAAAACAATCCTTCAACCCATTTTACTAAACTGACTAGTTACTATAGTACAACAATGAATGTAAAGTAGTAATTCAGTTGATGGTTGAAGGACTGTGCAGTTACTGTATAAAACACCCTTAATAGGTTTATGGATTGAAATCAGGCCTACCTTTGGTTTCTTTGTTATTTATACTGAAAATTTCAATTTTCCGCATTTCCAATCTTCAAACTTTTAATGTAGAGACTCCTTAAGACACATCAGCAAAATATTATTTATGATGGGAAAGGTCAGTTCACAGGTGCCTGGAAGGAGAGGCCTGGTTCTGTCAGGTAAATTGACTTTAATGATTTATTTTTAAGATTTATTTTTGGTTTCTGCCATAGTTTGTAGTACACATCTGTTTAGTATATTTGTACATACTCTTTTATTTGTTTTGAACCAGGAAAATAGATTGTTAGTAAATCTATGTTAGTATTCACAGAGAATTAAAAAGAAATGCTGTATTACTCCATGTGAAAGACTGGTTTAAAACATAATATTCTTAGCATCTTAACTGCATTGATTTTTAAAAAACACAAAATCTAGTTTATTGTGTTGCTTATTTTTATTAGAGATCAGGTTTTATCTATTAAAATAAGGCAAGACACACAATGAACTGGTGCTTTTCTTTACCTTTTTTTTGGAATGGCAAATAAAGCTGTTTTTCTAACCTGCCAGCCACTTCATATTTTTGTGTTTGGAAGTTTTGTGGTTGCTGTCACTGTAATGGCATGACTCACACAAGTATAGAAGCACAATTTTCTTTTTTTCTTAAATTTATTGAGGTGGCATTAGTTAATAAAATTATATAGGTTTCAAGTGTACAATTCAGTAATACATCACATGTATATTGCATTGTGTGTTTACCAGAGTTAAATTTCCTTCCATCATCATATATTTGACTCCCTTTACCCTTATCTACTTCTCCCTCCCCACTTTCAGTTTGAGCCTTGAAGTTTTCTTTGCTAATTTTCTGTCATTTTTGTAACCAGATGTAAAGCAGCCTCTTTTAAGTAGGTCAGACTAATTCTGGCATCGTGTCTTGTAGTAAAATATATATGTCTAGGTGACAAAGAAATTGGAAGATATTCCATGAAGACAGAAAGTGGGAGAAGACAGAGATCAACAAAATTCATAATTAACTTGAATATTTTTATATACATGGATAGATGACCCAACACAAAATGAACAGTGTTCAAAATCACGAAAATGAGATTAAAAAACCTCCACAAAAACATAATCTAGACTTATAGGTACATAATGAAAAATAAAACCCAAACTTGACTCATCTTTTATCGCAAAGCTTAGTCAATAATCCAAAGTGATTTAGCAGTAGTTTTCTTCAATTATTAGAAATGAGAACCTGCATATTTGAATTAGTAATCAAAGGGCCTACTCAATATTGTCAGCTCTTAAGACATGTGCACCAGTGTATGGGAATAGAGGCACAGAAGAGCCTAGTAAAGGAGGCAGCCAATCAATTTATCGGTTAAGACCATAGACAGATGTGAGTCAGGGCCAGCTCCCACTCATGGCTATTTACTTGTGATGCTTGATAAGCTTTAACTTCTTCATCTGGCAATAGGGATGCCATTGACATTCTCTAGAGTTTTAAGGATGACAGATAGTATAGACAATATTTCAGATGAAGTCTAGCTCATATTAAATACTCAATAAATATTAACTATTAATGTTATTACTATCAATAGGAATATTTAGCTTTAAACATATTTTATATCTGAATTTAAATATGCACATCTTATATTTTGTCAGATTGCTTCAAATAAAAATAACAAAGCCACAAGGTATCACAAGAAATGGTATGTACTTAAATAAGCTTGAGGATATAAAACCAATGAAAGTCAAATGGCTCCTTTAGAGTAAGGCTTCTCAGAGCTTTTCATGTGGTAATATGCATGGTGAACATCCAAGTTACAGAATTTCCTATTTTTTTTTTAATCTTGATGGTTTATTTATTTATTTATTTATTTATTTTTATTAATATAGAGTGTCTCAAAGAATTAGATTTCCAAAGAACATACTATACACTTTGGGGAAAATTTGGTGGACTAGATGATTGCTCTGGTGCCTGTCAGATCTAAGAGTAATAGCTGTAGAAACGGAGGCCTAGTGAACAATAGTCTAACCCCTTGCTACTTGATAGTGTGGTCTGTGGAACAGGGTGTTAGAAATACAGACACTCAGGCCCCAACCCAGACCTACTGGAAAGGAACAAACATTTTTAAGAAGATCTGCTGGTGATTCATATGCACATAAAGTTTGGGAAGCCCTGGTCTAAAGAAAGCCAGCCTTTTCAATGTATGATTGATTTTCTGCCAAGATATGCAGGCTGGTATGTCTTTTCTGAGTACATCTGAGGTGTCTGTTGCCTGGGTAGTTGGTCATCACTTATCTTTAGTGAGGTTTCTCAGAGGGCAAAGGAAGACGTCTCTAAAGCTTAAATCAGGATCCCATTACAGTAGTGCTAGAAGCTGTTGGAAGCGTTGCTGAGTTTTGCTCTGTACTTGTGCCGATTTCAAATCTTATTAAGCCAGGAAGTAGTGCCTGGCAAATGGTTTATCCTGCCTTGGCTATTCATGCTTCCCAATTCATTTTTATTGTGCTAATTAAACCTCAAGTGATATTTCAAGTACAGATTGTTTTTTCCATTATTGAGTCTTTGGCCAGCATATTAATGCTGTAGAATTAACGTGAGTCAGATGCTTACTCACTTGTGGAAGACTTTACATTTAAAAGAGCTAGTCTTGGCCAATTTTGCACAGATTCCTTTGGAAACTGCTATGACAGGGTGATACAATTTCTCTATAAATAAAAGAGACTCATTCTTCTTCACAAATAGACATGTAATTATTTTTTTTTTAAATGAACCAAATTCCTGGATCATAGATCTGTATTGGTATTTATGGTCTGTGATAAAATGGATATAGTGCAGTCTGGGGAGGTAGTATAGTGTTGTTGTGAAGACCCTGCTTTGGGATCAAATCCCAGAACTATAGGTACTTGAGCAACTTTAGAGGATGTATTTGATTTTTCCAGATTTCATGATCTTTATTAATTCAGTGAGGGAAAATACTTAACTTTAAGATTGGTCATAAAGATTAAATAAAGCAATAATTTAAAATATCAGACAAGAGTATCTGGTTCAGTGAATGACCCCCAAATGTTGTTATTGTTACTGAAGTTAAGCATTTTTGGAATTGTTAATCATAGAAATCTAGGCTTGAAGAAAAAAAACTACATTAGGTTTTTTTAGAGGAAATTATATTATGGCATAAAATTCTCTACTGGAATCTCTTTATTTTAACCTTTTTCGCTCAGAATTTCCAGACTATGAGATACATTTGTAAAAGGTAGGAAATTCATCTGATAGGTTTATACTTGAGCTACCAAGAGGAGTGGCTCCAAGCTCCTTTGGTGGAGTCTGGCTGTGGAGGAGGTCGTACATTAAGAATAAGCCCTGTGGCAGGATCCATGGTTCCTCCAGATTCAGCAGATAAATCTATAAACACAAAGATAACAGAGGAGTCAAAGCACACAAATTGGAAGCTTGAAAGGTGATAGATGAGTAGTAACTGTCCTAAAGGCTAAGAATACTGGTTACCACGTTGGCAATGGGGAAAGGCTAGAGGAAACTTGGTTTATATTGCAGAACTGCTGCAAGGCTCAGGAAGTGAGAGTACAGGTAATGCCAAATACAGGAGATTGGTTGAAAGTCTATTAAGAAGCAGTTTGCCTTATTTTTGTTCCATACATCCCAGATCATATCACTCTCCTTCATCAGCAGGCTAATTCTCTAAAGAGGATAAAACAAAGGTCATGAAGAACTCCAGATAGAGTTGAGGCTGTGAGAATCATAAAAAATGATGGATCCACATATGGAATATTGCTATTTCTAGTCTTCTTCCTCTCCCAAGCAAGACACTGGAAGAACTAGGAAAGAAAAGGGTAAAACATTTGATGGACTATCCAGAAGGTGCAATGTCCAAATAATAGGGAATCTAAGTGGTACGAATGCATTGCATCATAGTTGAGTTGGCATTTTTTTTTTTCTTTCTTAGTGGTACATGCCACAGCATTGTATCCTATAATTAATGCTGTCTTAAATTTGGTAACATAACTATTACATATGATAGCTCAGCTGTTAGTGGGGTTTATATTTTTATAATGAACTTTATCTAGACAACCTAATTTCATAGCACGAAGAATGATATCAAGACAGAGTATGTTGAATGTGATATGGGCATGTGGAAAGGGCTGGCCTTCTGTGTGAGAGTGAGCCTGGTTTTCACCTTCCATAGTGAGAGGTCAGTAGATAATGTAAAAACAGAAAAATCAAGAAGTAGCAATATAAGCATAATATTTAGCAATGTAGAGATCAAGACCCAAAAAATAAGTTAAAAGAGATGAAATGAGTGCCTCTGGGTAACAGGAAATAGTACCACGTGGGTGAGGCGAGACTACTGTTTTTACATAGCAATTTGAATATTTTTCATAACAAGCTTTGTAGAATTACAGATTCTTCAAACTATCTGACTACATATTTTGATTTTGAAAAACACTTAGTTTAAAAAATTCACCTACATCATATCATTGACTTCAGGGAGATTTTTCACTAAGTCAGTCCCTGTCTTATATCTTGCCTTGACACACTTCTTAATAAATTGGGAAGCTTGATTGTCATAGAAGTTGTCACCAACTATTAGAACTGGAAGAAATTAGAGCTAGATCTTATATTTGAACAGCTTATTTTTGTAGAAATTAAAATTGGGAGATGAAATAACTCACCTAACTATGAGCCAGGTGTAGGGTTTAAGGCTCCTGACTCCTGACCCAATACTCATTCCTGTTAACTGTGCTCCCTCTTGATCACTTATATATGCTTCATTGTCCTGTATAACGCAGAGAATTAGGGGCCTTTTTGAAATCCAGTGAAAGATATACATTGCTCTCCATTGGGTACTGACAGTGAAAGATATACGTTGCTCTCTCTTGGGTACTGACAGGAAGGAAGAGTTCTGAAGAGATCACACAAGTCAGTGGAAGCCAGATCTTGTTGACAAGTCCTCTACCATTTGTGGAAGAACAATGAGACATGCTCTGTATAAATCTTGTTCCAGTCTGGTTTTAGTAATAAAGAATAATGGCTTTGTTAGTAAGGACTACATCATAAGGGAAGGGTTTATGCATAGTATTGTGAAGATGGTGGGTCAGATACCACTGGGTGGGTGGGTTAATTGCAATTTAATGGCTGTTGAAGATGAATTGCCTTTTCTGACCTCCGGGTTACTCCTGAGTTAATGATGTGTCATAGTTCCATGGGACACATCTGTGGGAGTGAATGCAGTTGCAAGTAGAGTTTCTGATATCTAGCAAGGGACTAGATTTACTGGCAGGACCTGACATTGTTACACTCTCTAAGACCTGCCTTCATGTGAAATACTATGATTCTTACATGGTTACAAGCAGCATAAATGCTCTATAAGTGTGATAATTTAATGAAGTGCTAGTATCATCAATAAAGGAAAGCTGGCTTTCAAAATATAAAAATATAAAAATGATACTCTCCTGAAGTATCATTGAGAAATACTTATAAGGTTCAAAATTTCTTTGGATAATATTTTCTCAGGGTTTTTCTATGAAAGAAATAGGATCCATATAACTTTTTTTTATCATATAATAAACAGGATGGCCAATTTTACTATTATATTTAACTGTGATTTCTATAGTTTTGAAATATTGATATGCTGTGATGTTTCAAGCTTCGTGTCTTTGAAAAATGCTTTGAAACTACATTTTATTCTATAGTCTGATTCTGACTCTTTCAAAATCTAGGTCCGATTTTGTTAGGTTTCAAAATCATAGTCTGACTCTTTCAAAATCTAAGTCTAGTAGTGGATTAGATTTATGAGTTACTTAATGCAAAAAATAAATTTAATGCAAAAATGTAGATGCCTCTCACGCTCTTGTTCTTGACTATAAAAATGTGTAGGAAAGGAGATGGGAGAGATAAGATGGTCCACAAATACAGTATCTATTTATGTGCAAAAAGCTGTAGTAGTAACTCTAGAACAGAAAAAAAAGTAGAAGACATAGTTCTACAAACTAGTGTTTTTTTAAATGAAAAAATAATATTTTCAAGAAATGTGTAAATTTTTTTTGTAATCATATTATTGCACATTTTGGTTCACTTTAAGCCTGTAAAGCTTATCAACCTGGAACTTTTTCAGATCAACATAAATGAGTCTCAGGAAGTAAATAATTGTTAATTTTAAAGCATAAAGAGTTTTTACTTTATTGCTCTCATTATGATAATGTGTTTAAGTATTTGTACATATCTCCATTTACTTTTCTTGTTTCTCAGGTTTGCCATCAGCAAATTTGGCAGCACCTAACCTCACTGTGGAAGAAGGAAAGTCTATCACGTTATCTTGTAGTGTTGCGGGCGATCCAGTTCCAAATTTGTACTGGGATGTCGGTAATCTGGTTTCCAAACATATGGTAAGGCTTTTGTTTGGCTCTGTGTTCATATGGAGATGAGAGTGTCTCAGAACTTGAGACAGTATTAACCTACCATCATCTAATATTTTATAGGGCCACATATGGTAAATTTTTGGTGTACTTTTACTTTCTGTTTATTCTTATCTAACAAAGACTAATGCAGGTTTGCATTTTAGTTGTTTAAACCCAATATGCTGGAGAGTTTATATGTCTCTAGTGAGCTTTTTGTGTCATCATGGGCAAGGTGAGTGACTCTTCTTTTCTCTAGGAGGAAAGTAGGTAGGAGTTCAAGAATTAAATCAACTTCACATATTAAGCAGTTGAAATCTAGAGAAATGGAATGACTTCTCATTTATTCCTTTGCCTGTCTGATTAGCTTGAAAACATTTTCTAATGTTATCAATTATTTTCTCTAGATAGGGGAATAAACCCCAAATCTTATCACTTTGGATCAGTCCTAATAAAGATTATCTTTGTCTGTTAATTCATTTGTAGAGTGAAACAAGTCACACACAGGGCTCCTTAAGGATAACTAACATTTCATCTGATGACAGTGGAAAGCAAATCTCTTGTGTGGCAGAAAATCTTGTAGGAGAAGATCAAGATTCTGTGAACCTCACTGTGCATTGTACGTAATCAGATGGGCATGTGTTTTTAATAGCAAATAATCGTGGACACACCTCCATTTGTTGTTGGGGCACTTCTGGGTGCTGCTTAAGTGTGTTAAAAGAAAGTTTATGCAGTGTTTTGTGCATCCTTAATTAAGAAATGTTATCAGCCTCTTTCACTTGTTCTATTTCTGCTAATCTCTTGCTTATGCGCTGTCTTTCCTTTAAGCTCCTTTTTTGATCCTAAGCTTGTCCTCTTGTGCCTTCCCCTGTCTTTTTTTGATGGAACGTATTTCAAGCTGTTTATCTTCCTCTTGTTGATGTTTTAGTTTAAATTCTTATAAACCAGTTTCTCAATTTTTTTTCTGTTTAAAAGCAATATGAATCTTAAAGTTGTGATACCTAAAGTATTAGGCTGGCTGTTCACCAATGCCTACTTGTACCGTTGATATAATAAAACCTCATTAGTTTGACATCAAGTTTCTGTAGGAAGGTTGGAGGAGGCCTACTTAAATTACTGATATTATCTCCTGCAAAAATCTCTTATTATTATATGAAACTTCTAAATTTCTGTATAGTGTAAAATTAAGATGTGAGATATTAATGCTTTTAAAGTAAATGTACATTATTTTTTAGTGTTATGAGTAACATGACACATATTTTAACATTCCAGATTGGGGTGTTCAGTGGGAATGTGTATCCAGTAAAAATCACACACACTCTTCGCATCATTGCATATCTTGGCTGGCATGGTATAAATTAATGAGGTTTTACTCTCTTTAGATTAGGATTTGGATGAGAAAAAACTTGGTGTGCATGTGTGAATTTATGAATACACACTACACACATGTAGACACAAGGTGTTGATATACTGGTTAATCTTCACTCATAGTACACACTTAGTATGTGATTGTTGGAGTGAACCACTGAAGTCACTGTCAGTACCGTCACTATGCCCAGTAGGTACCGAACTTATAATTTCTCATTATTTTGACCTACCCAGAAGCCTGAAGTCAGTGTTATCCCAAAACATATGCAACCAGCTTCCAGCTTTATGTCCTTAATCGGCATCTCTCCAAAAGCTCATTCGAGCATGGTGGAAGGAATAAGTGGGGCCTGGGCATGGGGACCTGGGCTGGTGGGAGGAAGGTAAGTGTGGTCCCTACCCTGTTGTGGTCCTTGTGCTTATAATAAATAAGGACACTCAAATTCCAAATTTTCTCACTTTGGGTTAATATATATATGTGGTCACCATGGTCTGAAGAATTAACCTCATCTGTCAGAGTTTAGATAAAGAGTAGAAGGAATAAGCGATAAAGCATGTTAACAGCTAAGATAATGTCAGCAGTGACCTTGCTCTGAGTGTATGGGTTAGCAGACTATGATTTATTTTTCCCCATTGTGTGAGGAACATATACTACTAGGAAGCAATGAATGAGAGGACAAGACTTCTGGATTAGGCATCCAGAGACCTGGGTTCTAATTTCAGATCTGCCTCGCTCAGTAACCTTGACCAAGTCACTTAACCATATTGGACTTGGGCTCTTCATCTGAAATATAATGCTTTTGGGTCTCAAAATGATGTTATTTGTATAATTATTGAAGTCAGACCACATTAAAATAAATAATTATGAGGTGTTTTGAATACTTTCATCTAGGATACTTTGTTTAAAGATGTTGCTTGATAATGTTTGTTTCCCCAGAGCATAAAATGCTTTATATTTAATGTTAAAATAATATCTAGTTTGTTTAGTTAGGACTTCAGATATTTAGAAGATCAAAACATTGACATCTGGAATCCTAGCAAAAATGGACTGTGCTATAATGAAATGTGATGCTTTTAAAGAGCATTTACTATTGACAATCAGTGAAAAATAGCAATTTATCATACTTTATAATAATCAATCAGTATCAGTAGCAACATTCATTGCATGGATCACTTTGATCTGTTTTAGATAACTTATATGAGATTGGAGGTTCAGACAAGATTTCCAAAGTTTGTCATTATTAGTATCATTTAGTGAAGTACTGTAAAAATAGTAGCTTTTGATGTTTTGATGGCGAATCTACATAATATCAAGGCATATAAAGCAAAGTCAACTTCAGTTGAACCCCCTCCACTGTCAGAATCTCTGAGATCTGTTTGGAGGTGGTTCCCACATCGAATAGATGTGAAAAAGGACTGCGATAAATGGGTCTTAAGCAATGTGGGGAAAGGAGTCTCTCTGAAGCTCTCTGTAGAGAGTTAATTCAGCCTTGGTGATGATACAAAATATTGCTGATTCCAGGGTTGCTTTTCATGTGTTTTCTTAAACTGAACAACGGTTGAATAAAATACCCTATTGATGACACAGAAAACTGGAGTTGTGGAAAATTAGCTTTCTGATGCTATTAACTCTCTCTTTTTCAATTTAGTTGCTCCAACTATCACATTTCTCGAATCTCCAACCTCAGACCACCACTGGTGCATTCCATTCACTGTGAAAGGCAACCCCAAACCTGCGCTTCAGTGGTTCTATAATGGGGCAATACTGAATGAGTCCAAATACATCTGTACTAAAATCCATGTTACCAACCACACGGAGTACCATGGCTGCCTCCAGCTGGACAATCCCACTCACATGAACAATGGGGACTACAAGTTAGTAGCCAAGAATGAGTATGGGAAGGATGAGAAACAGATTTCTGCTCACTTCATGGGCTGGCCTGGAATCGACGATGGTGAGTCCCTGTTGCTTTTGCCTCTGGAGAGACAATAAGGTCTATCACTCAACTATGGACAAAGTTATATGTACAATAAACCAGCCCCCAAACCTGTGGTTTACAACATTATTTAGTCTTTGGTCTGTAGGTCAGCCAGGCAGTTATGTCCCATGTAGCTTTATTCTGGAGTTCAGGGTGAGGAAGTAGTAGCTGCATAGAAGATCTGCTTTCTCTGGTGAGTGTAGCGTTGTAGAGTATAAGGGGACAACTAGAAATAAGCCCTAGGTTCAAGACTGGCACATGGTTTCTTCAGCCCATAGGCCATCAGCCAAAGCAAGTCATTGGGCAGGAACTCATTCCTTTCAAGAAGGTGTGTGTGTGTGGTGGGGAAGGTAATGAATAATTTCGAATAATAATCTGATATACATGTATTATTTTTATCTCAAATGTTTAATGAAATTTTGTACCCACAATGTCAAAACTCTTGCAAAACCATGAGCAGCTTGGTTGTCTGTGTTTGGTTGGCTCCTGAGCTATTAAAGATGCATTTCCTAATCCTTTACCCATTTGGAATTCAGAATCATACCCCCTCATCCATGGATGAGAAACCAGTGTCCTAGCATGTTTTGCTGACCTGGACTGACTGAATTGAGGCATCTTTTCTTCCTTTCTTTCTTTTTTAAAAATCAGATCCTGAATTATTTTTCTAGGACTGGTTATAGTTCTCATCTGACCAGTGGTTTTGGTTGGGAAAATGAAGGTTGGCATCAGGAGTCCATCCTGTGGTCAGCAGGAGAATTATAGTGTAAGCTCCAGTAACAGCAAGGACAGTTATCATGCATTTTCCTGCCTCAGATAACTTGTTATTCGGTGGAGTTCTCTTACTTGCTTGGCCTTAGTGCCCAATGACTGTTGCCATTGTGGAGCCCGAGGCTTGTGTTTGGATATTGGGACTTATACATGAATTGAATTCCTTACCGTAATCACACTGAGTTAATCAAAGCCACACAAAGGTTTCTTGGCAGAGGGAAGGGAAAATAGAAACTTGGAGGCTTGTGAGGCATGGGCTGCTTGGGCAGCATCTACTTGACTGGCTCACAGGGCAGCCCCATAGACAGAGGTGATGCATGAAAAGCTACCTTCACCAAACCGTAAATGGAAATGGCATAATTCTCACTACATAATAAGCTTTCCCATTATCTTGGTATTTATTAAATAGCTATTTAAATATACAAGCTTCCTTAGCATGTTCAAAATGTGATTTGAATTATATAAATTTGATTTACAAACAGCCTTTCAGGAGCATGTAAAACAAGCTGTGTTTGGACACCTTACCCAGGGACCCCTGGCAGTTGTCTTTCCTGTTAGACCTTCCTCTCGAGTTTAGCTGCTTGGCTACATTTGCTGTCATAAATCTCTAGATTTCCGTCTTTTTTTCCTGCATATTTGGAGGAACACAGTTTCATAGTTAAATCCAGAAACTCTGCTTTGGGACAACTGCATTTTGCTAATTTTTGAGTGAACTTTTTAATTGTGAATAATTTTAGGTTTACAGAAAAGTTGCAAAGACAGAGTTTCCAGCTACCTTGTACCCAGTTTTAACTATTGTTAACATCTTGCATTACTGCAGTACATTTGTCAAAACTCAAACTGACATGGGTACATTACTGTTAGCTAAACTTCAGACTTTATTTGAATTTTGCCAACTGCCTTTTGAAACTGTTGGAGGTGAATTTGATTCAAGATGAAGGTCAGGCATTTAAAAGTTTTAGAAGTGGTCTGCATTCTTTGATATATGCACAGTTCTGTCCATGTAAAGCCAGTCGCTTCTATTTTAGGTAGGATTTTGATGTATTTTGTTTTGAACACCTCTGTATGGTGCCAGTATTTGGTAGAGCTTAACTTCTCTTATCCATGTGGCCTCATTTTCATCAGTTATTTCTGTAGGTTTAACTTAGTGATAGGAAAGAATTGTTTTCTGGCATAAGAATAACTTGAAGTCTCTCAAATATTCCCTTTAAAAGAAATAATCATTTATTTATTAAAAATAAAAATTAGGCTCAATTTTATAAAGATGTGTTTTGCTCTTCTTTCCTTCCCTTTTCTTGTTCATTTATTAGTTTAGTCAGGTCTTTAAGATATGAATATCTGCTTTTTAGAAAAGACTGATTTTATTTTTTCTCTTTAAGTATTTACTCAAGGACCAGCTATCAAGGAGTAATAAATGAAAGTGGAAATGAAAGAGACTTGGCCCAGAATGATAGGGGATATAAATGGCCTGTGTGGGCCATAAACCAGTGTGACCAATTAGAGCTTGACCTCACTTGGCTCGTGTGATACAATCTTTGTGGGTATTTACGAGATTTGTGGCCATAGCATACAGATAATGGCCTTTCTTAGAACTGATTCCTTTTCTTCTTACCCACCCTTTAAAACTAAAGAAAAATAAACAAAGAGCAAATATAGATATATCATTACCCTGCTGGTCTAAAGGTACATTCCAAGTTGAGGACAACAGGTCAAGTTTGGGTTTATATTCATTCAGTATTTTTGCTGTTATCATATAATAATCGATGAAAACGTTTAGTCTCACAAATCTTTCTGATAAAAAGTTTTAGCTACCTTTTCCCAGTTGTTTTGATGAGATCTGTTTTTTTTGTTGTTGTTTTTTTGTTTTTTTGCGAATTTCCTGGCTTACAAGGAAGGAGGCAGCCTGGGATCACAGCTAAGCCAGTTTACAAAGTCAGAAGCGTTAAAATGGCAGCCCTGCTGGCCTTAGAGTGTGTGTTTCTTATTCAGCTCAGAACTGAGATTTCCATGGGATGGTCTCCTTGCTTAGGAATTCGCTCTCTCTCTGGAGCTAGAGAATGGAAAGTGTTGATAAAACAAATAAAAACAAATAAACAAAAAGCCCCTTAAAAAGAAATGGCTGAGCGTGGAAGAAGATGGACTGGTCGGACATAGTGACAGTCCTAATTGACTTTAATACCGCCTGGCATGAAGATACTGGATGTGGTGGTGGACACTCTGCTTTTTTCTTAGAAGAAGGATGGGGCACAGTCTGTGAGCCAGCATAGGATAGGCCAGCAGGGTGCCGCACAGGGTGCCGCACAGGGTGCCGCACAGGGTGCGAGAATGTGAGGTGGGCAGTAGGAGCCCAATAGAATGTCTTTCCAGAGTGCTGGGAATTTGCAGACTCTTATACTAGACCCAGCCAGGATGTTCAGGGAAAGGACAGATGTTATCAGCTATTTAGATGCCAGCAGGACTCCAGATACTGAGCAAGTGTCTTCCCGTCTGTCAATCATTGGCAGCCCAGCTGGTAACTGAGAAAGAGAGGAAAGACTTTTCCAAACTTCAAACACTAGATTGATCATTTTGATCCCATGTTTGGAACTGAACTCAGCTTGGTTCAGTTTGGGGTTATGTTTAAAGCACAAAATGTCACTTTTGGCTTCAAAATGAAATCTAGAGAGTGGTAGTGTTCATCCTTCTAGCACACTGATGAGCATAGCTTATAACAAACTAATTTATTTCATTTTGTTTTTTCATTGTCCCTTTAAAATTTATTCACTAGCAGTGAATAATCTTCTCTGGTACCGGGAACAGTAGTGTCAGGCTCTTTGGTGCACATTAAAATCAAATGGGGATTTTTAACTATTATTTTATCATTTTATTTTTGATGCATGTTCCTGGGGCCCACCTCCATCAATTCTGATTCAGTGACTCGTGAAGAGTCTTGCTCTTTGGCATTTTTTATTTTTAAGATTCTCCAGGGACTCCAGTGTGCAAATAAGGGTGAGACTCGCTGGTCTGGACAAGAGCTCTGACCCAACTAAAATTTTCCTGCTCTTTATTGAGTAACATACAATCTTTTGGACACTTTACATTGTAGACAAAACGTTAGTTCCAGAAATAATATGTCCTGTCTGAATTAGAAATCAAAACTCTACACTTGCTTTAAGGGCCAGTCTCCTCAGCTCTTTCAGTTTAGGCTGGCTGCATGGGGTTGGGGCTGGAGCTTGCTAATGAGGTTTCAGCTTCTCTGCTATCCCCAAAGGGGTTGAGCATGGGGGGACAGATGACAAGGAAGTGTTTTCCCTTGTCCTTTGTTCAGGGCATGTTCAGGGCTGAACCCTTTATGGGTTCTTTGGAGATTCTGCTCTCTGCAGTTTCCTTTCCTGCAGTTTCTGTGACAGGACACAACTCTACTGCAGCTCGCAGAAGCAACTCCTTCCTCAGCACCCAGATGCAGCTTTGTGTTTTTGGGATCCCTCTGCTCCTCCAAAGGGGCCTATTGTCAGGACCCGAGACTCTCCACACTGACTTTCTCCTGTGCTGCTTATATCGGTCCACAGGGGAGCCCTCACGATCTCTGTCTTGCCACTTCTGGGTGTACAGGTAGCACCCAAATGCCACATGCGTTGTGCCACCACAGGTTGCTTTAGCCTTCTCTGGCAGGAGTCAGGCACTTATCTGCCAAGCCTTCTGCCTGCAGGGAACAAGTTCAAGTTTTCAGAGTGGTGCGATGGAAGCCCCATGGTGCAGTAGTGGCGAGGACAACACTTTTCCCCAAAGAAACTTCGAAGTCTTTCTTCGTTCTCTCCTTTCTGGGACCTCTTAAAGTCCAGTGTGAATCAGCGTTTCAAAGGACATAGATCCAGCTCTTATGCAGCTTTTTTGTGAATTCTGCTGTGTTGCCCTCGATAGAGGTAGGCACCAAGAGAATAATAATGAAGGAACCCATTTCTCACCTCCTTTTGCATTTGTGCTCTGTAACCATTAGGAGAAAACTTTCTGCTCAGAATGGCCTTTCTGCCAGCACTGGCCTTGTCCTCTCTTACCCAGAAGTGTGGGCTTGCCCAGAGGAGAGAACCTTGGAGCTCTGCTGCTTGACTATGGTAACCTTCTAGACTTGGCCCTTTAAAGGGAAAACTAAGTTAAAGTTTGATTTCTAGAGAAGGTTGGGAAATATAAGCCCTCTCTGATGTCTAAGCTCTTTCTCTTTTCTCTCCTCATTTGGGGCAGGGCCCAGAGGTATGCCACTGGGGACAAAAGACATTTTCTGCCCTTACTCCTACTATTTTGTGTAGCCACTGCCGGAGAGTACCCACTCGCTTCACTATTTGCGTATCTAGCTATTTTTTAGATTTGCTTTAAGTTATATTGTAAAATTGCCATCCTTTATGTCCACTGTGGCCTTTCGCCTTTGGTTAGACTTCTCATAGAGTTAAAAACCAGAGCTTCTTGAACTTTAATGAGCATACAGATCTCTTGGGGATCCTGTTAAATGCAGATTCTGATTCCATGGGTCTGGAAAAACGCCTAAGATCATACATTTCTAATTAGCTTTCAGATGATGCTGATGCTGCAGGCCCTTGACCACATGAAGCCAATGGTAGAACTGGTCAGGCATCCACCAAAATGACCACATTGACTTCTCAATGATATCAATAGTAATAATGATAAAAATATGGAATAGTTGGTGCACCAAGATGCGCTCTAGTTGGGGTTAGCAAAAAGTAAGATAAATTCAGTAAGTGACTTAAGGAAGCTTGAGAGAGTGAATAAAAAGTAGAGGTAGTAGTACAGGCATACTCATAGAGAGCATGGGTTTACCTGAGACTTTCCCCAAGATTCTTCTGTATCTTATTTAGCTTACAGGCCAAAAGTAAGACTTGTCTGAGATGAAATCGATTTGCTATGTGGCTGTCGTTGGAATTCAATCCTACATATAGAAAAGTCATCTTGATGAACACAAAAGTGTGTATGGAGGCCGAGTGAAGATTAGAAGTGGTGAGGGTGTTTTTTAAAAATAGAATTTAAAGCAGAAATTAATGTCAGAGAGATTGCTTGTGAGTACCATGAGAGAGAATCCTGGAGCCTTTGTTAGCATCTTTCAATCAGCGCACATTTCAAGAATTTTCTTGGTCAGATATTTCTATGAACGTGAACATGTTGATTGTTTAAGAGTAGATTTTCCTGTAGAAATCATTACCCGAGTGACTAATAGTTTAGTCTTGGAACAAACCTCGCCAGAGCACTAGATGAAAAAATATCCATGGTTTAAAGCTTTCCATTCTTTAGGCAGTACATAAAGAGTGTCTCCATGGCCCACTCATTCAGGAAGAATGTCACAGCTCAAGAATGCTCATTCACACAAGCAGTGGGAGTTAGTGACTTATGCTTCCTAATTCGGGAGCAGTTGTCTCCTATGCAAAATTCGCGTCAGGAACAAACTATAAATACTGGAAGAGTTTTCCCCACAGCTTCGCATTCGTGCCGTTTTACCACCAGATTCATGACGTCTGGATGAGCTAGAGCTCTCTGCAGCGCTTAGAATTGCCCTCAGACTGGCAGATTTAGATTTGGTGTACTTAGGCCAAAGAATGTAGAGAAAGGAAATTCTTCCGAACGTCACACACTGAGGAACTAGAAAGTCCCCCAGTACTTGCCCCTTAAGCCATTTGTCAGGACCCGTTTCTTATCCTGGGAGAAGAAACGAAAGAAAATTCCACCTGCTTTTCTATTTTAAATAACTGTGAAGAGTCTTGTTCGGCCATGGACTCATAATAATCATGATAATTAAGATTTATACTTAAATAGCTCTTTATGTCTCAAGAGTCCTAATGTTAATTATGCTTCCCGAAGCTCCTGAGGAGTTGCCAAAGCCAATGCTATTAGCCTCTCCTGTCTCATGGAAGCCTCCTTTGGTACAGAAAAAGTGAAGAGACTCTCCATGCTATGTAGCATGTTAATGGTTCAGACAGGAACCCAGACGTCTGAACCCCCAGTGTTTTTAGGCTCTGAGTTCAGGCAGCCATTCAGGAAGGGAAGAGAAGGATCTGGGAATCAAAAGATGGACCACCATGAGTCAGAAGCACTATTGACAAAAGGCAGTTTATTTGAAAAGAGCAAACCTTTTGCTATGGCTTTATCATATGGGAGTCTTTGAAATATTTTTCAAGATCACACAAAAGAGAGTCTAAAATTGAATTAAAAGAAAGCCTTTTTTTTTTTTTTTAAGGCATTAGAATGAGACTAAAAGCTTAAAGCAGGGAAACAGATGTGTCTTCTGGCCTCCACTATTATTTTATCTCTGCAGCAGAATGCAAAATGAACCCCACTGTCAAATCACCTGTTTTCCCACAATTTAAAAAAAATTCTGCAAATGTGTTTCCTATAATTGTACAACTTTGCAAGATAAAAAGTTTTACTCATGTAGATTTACATAAAGTCATAAAATGTGCTTGTAGGCCATAAATGAGTTTAGAAGAAAGAAGTGAAAAAACCCTCATTTAAGTCATTTGGCACGGAATTAAGAAGATGGTGAAGTGCTTTGCTTCAGTGCTGTTTGGGGGGAAAAAGTGAATTTATCTTCTGTTTCTAGAAGCTTAAATGCCTCTCTCTTGGAGGTATAGACATCGCTCATTTAGCAAAGAGCTTTATCAAGAGTGCACATGAGGCTGTGATATGGTTTCCATTGTTCTTTTCACCAGAAGTGCTTCAGTCTGCTCTCTGAAACTCTTAGTCCTCTTCACATAGTTCTAGACAACAGACTTTAGGTCAAGAACAAAGTGCAGCTGGTGTAGCACTTGCAGACGCTCAACAAACTTTGCAGATAATAGACATTTCTGCTTGGCACACATCTTCTTTGGGTTGGCAAGGAGTTGTAGCTTCTGCACTTGAGTGGGCTGTGGAGGAAGAAAATGGTCTGCTTCTCGTTTGGAATGCAGTGGGTTAATGGAATTCCCACCTTCTCTTATGGACATTCCTGACTGAGGCTTTAGGGCTTGATGCCACCTCCTGCTGCCTAGATTTGATATTTCTTACCTGATGTGAGTGAGTAGGATGGTATTCAAGGAAGCATAACCCTTCTCAAATCCCCACTACAAGTATATTACTTGTCAGATGCTACTCATTTATCTTGCTGGCATTCTCTTTCCATTGGCTTTTCCCCTCAGAGCTAGTATTTGCCTTTCCTCAGTCACCTTTTTGTCTTGAATAACAGGAATGTCTACCTTTTAGTATATAACAATATATAAAGAACATATTTAAACTAAATAAAAGGAACCAGACTTAAAAATGGCAGTTTATTTTCAAAACTTGACTATTGCCAGAAATCTAAAAAGGAAGTGGTGATTTTTTCCCAGTGTCTGCATTTAAAATGATGTTAATAACTACCTCACTATTGGAGTGTAAATGTCATAGGAGGTTTGCTTGCCTGAGAAGTTGCTAGAAGCAAAATACTGTGCTTGATGAGCTGGGGTCAGCTTGAGTCATGTAACTCCCCCTTTTTTTTTTAATAAACTATGTCTGTGTACCCTCCCAAGTGCTAGGCTTCCCAAATCTTGATACACAAAGAGGCATTTCTTTATTGTGGTGAGTGGGCCCTCATCAGACATAGTACAGTATGCTAGGGAGGGAAAAAAAATCACTGTTCCTCCCACATTGTTTTTCTGTGAGTTTCATAATCTTTAACTAAATTTGACTATTCCTGACAATAAAACAAAAGTGACAATACCTCTCATACATGTGGGAAAATGAAGTTAGGAAAGTATAGTGCTTTTCAGAAAATTTAGATGTGACCTAATTGGTTTTGCTAGTAAGCTTGGTAGAAAAGGCATGCACTGATATGAATCATAAATCTGGAAAATAACCTGTTTTACAGATTATGAACCAACCTGTTTACTTTTGATTCGACCCCAAATCCCATTTTCCTATATCTGACTTTTGCTACATTGAATTGATTCGATGTTTTGAGTCTTCTTGGAGGCTTTTTGGGGAGTGTGTTTGGGTGTTCCTTTTCTGTGATGAGGCTGATTATGCCTGTCTGTCAGTCATTTTCACTGAGATCCTTTCAGTGTGGGCTTAGAGAAATCAGGCTCCAAATTCTCACCAGAGCCTTTCTATTTTCTTATAGAATAAAAGCGAGTGGTGACTGGGGGTCTCAGAGGGCATGAGAACAAAACAGGGTGACTGACTAGTCCCAGTTTTAAAACTTCAAGTCCAATACCTCAGGGATCCCCTCAGTCTCAGGCAGTTGGGATGGAGGGTTATCCTTGTACAAATGAACGTCCTCATGCTTATATCCAAATTCTTAAAAAATGTAAATCAAGTTAATATCTTGTCAAATAAAGTGGGTGCTATTCTCCACCAAATATATGTTTATAATGACCTGAAAGGCTAAGTTTGAAGATCGACTTCTTAGACTCTTAAAGTTCCAGGCTGAAACATACTGGTTTTGTTTTCTATCCATGGCTGGTACCCTTTGCCTCTGACTATATAGTGAGATGTATGTGAGAAGTAATGAATGTGCATGTGGATACCCCATCATCTGTCTTGGCTCAGTCCTTGCCTCTGCGTTGGGTCTTGGATCAGAGGGTGCTCATACTCGTGGTGTGGCCACGCATGGGCTGACAGATGAAAAGGAAAGGCTGGCCAGTCCTCAAAAATGTGTTTGGGGCCTGTGTGAAAGGAATCTGGGTCCTGGGCACTTGGAATGAGGTCTAGAAGTGAAGATGGACTCTGGTGGGCAAGTAGCCTTGCAGATTCAGTCTGTATGTTGAGGGCACAATAAGAAGGACACCAGAATGGGATCTTTTAAAGTAATAGTTTATTGAGCAGTTCAAAGAATGATTTGCTCACCTGGGGTTATAGAACCTTTTCTTTAGCAGGGCTAAAACATCCTCACAGTGAAGGGATACCATTTGGTCCAGGCAATTTGCAAAATGGAAGGACTTCAGCAGATGGGTGGGTATTCTGCAAATGATATGACCAGAGCTGCCATTGGGATTTCTTGCTGCTTTATTCACTGAATTTCCTCTCAAACTGAAGGGCAGCCTGCAAGGCCCTCCTCTGGAATGTTACATCAGCAACAGATAATTCAAACACTACATATTGATATATTGTAAAACTACTTGGAAATGATGATTGAGATGATGAAACTCAAAATAAAATTGAATTTTGCGGGAATCAATGACTGCATGAATTGATGCAGGGCCATCACATGTGGCTGCCCGGGTTGTGCACTGCATAATATCAGGTGG
Organism: Cynopterus sphinx; assembly: GCA_030015415.1. Lineage (NCBI taxonomy): Eukaryota > Metazoa > Chordata > Mammalia > Chiroptera > Pteropodidae > Cynopterus > Cynopterus sphinx. The sequence goes on from CM057385.1 coordinate 97,581,850, forward strand.
TGCCTTTCACATAGACTGCAGTTTGAATGGCACCCCACAGAGTTGTACAAAGCATGAACTGCACAGAAGTATGCAGCATCTCTGAATCTAAGTGCACAACCATCTACTTATTATTTTCTCCTGCTAAAATAAATATTCTTCTAGTTGAACTGTGTTAAAATTCTAAGTTGAACATTAGGCCACTTTTATTTGATTCTTAATTTAGACTAACCTTAATTATTCACTAAGGAATACATGAATAGAAAATTGGCTCAAGTATCACTTTATTTTAAATAGTACTTTTTTTTTTTGCTAAAGGTTCAGAAGTAAAATGAGAACTAAGTTTTATGGTTTGCAAGTTTTACTTTTTCACATGGTAAGTGAAGACTACAAGTGGAGGAAATAGCTTTGGAAATTCATTTTGTAATCACTAAAATGTTACATCAAAGTTTAATTTTATTTCTAAGTAGGCTTTCATAGAGAGTCTCAGCTAGTTCTGAAAGGAGAATAAATAGGAAATATTTTTGTCACCAATTCTTGTTGTGACTTAAAAAAAACTTAAAAATGTTTTTACAAATTCTGATGGAACATTTTAAAACAGAATATTCTGATTGTCTTGGTGACTAGAGCAATCCAAAAAAAATTAAGTGGGTATTATTTTGCATTCTCTCTGACATATTAATTTATAATCTCTTGTAAACAATTTCAATAGAGTAAATACACTTATTTTTCTGTATTGTGTTAGGGGTAAAAAAAAAAAAAAAAGGTTTATTTAACCTTGGCAAACTCCCTAAGACCAAGAAGAGAGCAAACTTGTGTTTTAAATATCATTCTACAGGCTGATTAATAATATGTTCATGAATGCGAATGGACCTTCTAAAACTAGTGAAAGTAACCCCAAATCATCAGAGAATAACAAAAATGGTACAGAAATGATTTGCCTCTGGGATAAAAATACCAAAAATTATGATTAACCTGGCCAACCACATAATAGAAACAGTAAAGGAAATTCATTGATTGCTGCAGTTTTTCCAGATAAATTGATTTGTGATTTCTGTTTATTCTTTTGAAGAGGGGTGGAAGTTAGGACAGGGGAAGGGAATAGAGTTAACATGAAGCAAATGGAGAATTTCAGGTTTTATTTACCTGTCCTACAAAACAATCTATCCAGTTATAAAACCTTCAATATATATTTAGCTCGTTTTAGTGGGTATAAGTTAGTATTTTTTTAAACTCTGAATGCATACTTACAAATCTTTGCTTTGTTTTGCTTTTTAGGTACAGACCCAAATTATCCTGAGGTAATTTATGAAGGTAGTTATCATGTTGTTTTTATTTTATATTCTTCTAAAATGTTTGTATAAAATGAAATAAATCAACTAAAAGAACAGCTTTAAGCTCAGTTAAATATACATTTCAAGCATTACATAGACCAAAATAATATTTCAAAAATCATTCAATATTGATGGCAATTTTCCCTTGATGTTTATAGTGCCTGTAAATAGCATTTTCTCTCGTGTGCTCTGTTCTTGGAAGTGGTAAATCCATTCTGCTGTAACACACAACTTGTTTCCATAATTGGGAACTAATTACCTGTTTAAAAGCCATGGCTACCAAGAAAAGGGAGGTGTATCAGTTTCTAGTTATGACGGTAAACTCAATTCAAAATCATGTTTCTTATATAATAAGGAACTTTGACTCGCAGACGGGAACCTCCAAGATAGGACATGTTTTAGGGCTGGTTAAGCCAGCAGCTCAACAATGTCATCAGGGACCCAGGTTTTTTCATCTTTACCCTCCATTGCCCATTGCGCAGGCTTTCTTGAAGCCTGGCTCCCCTTCTGGTTATTAGATGAGGCCCTTAGAGAGGGTAATGTTCATATCAATGGGGGAAAGAGAAGTGCTTCTGAAAGAGTTCTATAAAAAAGAGAACTTTTCTAGTAACCCCCACCTGGACCTCCTTGTATCTAATTCAGGACCCCAGTAGGGTCATGATCCATTCTTGCTTCCATTATTGATAAGCAGAATGGATTAACCCTTGACTAACTAGATCTCCATTAGAGATTAAATTAGTTTCCTCAGAGGATGTGCTCAAACCCCTTGAATAAAATGGGGTTCCTGTAGGAATATGGAAGGGGAGAAACAAAATGGTCCACCATATTAGCTTTTAACTGAATATCTCATCTATGCTTCGCTGTTTTAATTAAAACCAGAGATTTTTTAAATCTATTTTTAATGGATTTTCAAACCACCTTCATGACCAGGAGCCCTCTGTCTGGGGAAGTGGCAGGCTAAATTTTAACACTTGGCTTGAAATTTAAGATTCATTAAAAATTGGATTGGTTAAAATGTCATGTTTATACATTTATTTTATAAAACATTCTGTTTTTTAATTTTATATTTTTGTGTACACATTACATTTTATTTTTTCTATAAAACGATTCTGTGTTTCTATGTTTATTATATATGTATATTTAACTTGAGCTAGTTTTAACTGGGGAATTATATTGTCTTTACTGGCTTTATACATGTTAATATATATTTTCTTCAAGCTGTGGTTTATAAAGTTTCGTGCATGTGATTTATATATTTTTGTTTTTATTTGCCTTAATATGTTTTAAAGGAAGAGTATCTCAAATTGTATCACAGAGAAGTATGTTTGAATTGTGATTTTATATTTTAAAATTATATTTTGGACTCCTTTCCAATAACTTCAAGACAATGTCATGTTTCCTTTCGCCTCAGATCCCACTTTAGGTTTTTGGGTCAAGATCTCATGCTATTATACTATAGATGCTGTAATGATTTAATTTTGCATGAGTGTCTGATTATAATATGAAGAGGGAAAATAAGCAAGTAAAGGATATCTCTCAGTGTTTGACTGAAATTGTTTTAATATATTCAAAATGAAAATGGTGAAAATTTGGTTTGGGGGTTAATAATAAAGCAGCAAACAGGTAGAAAATAGATGCTTTTTGTTACTTTTCATTCACGTTCAAAGGAACACTGTGCTAATGAAAATATAATTTAAATCGGTTACCCTGAGGCTTGTATGATATTTCTACTGAGGGAAGTTTAGCTGGGGCTGACTTAATGAAGTCGTTTGTTCAGGATGCAAATTGAAGGCACCGTATCTATTTAGAATAAAAATATAAAACATGTATATACAACATTGTCTACAAGTTTAACAAAATTTTTATGACTTTTATATGTAATATTAATAAAAATTTTGCCCACAAAAAATCAGTCATTAATTTTCATCTTGATCCATTTGAAATACAGTGATATGAGAACATTTTGTACAATTCTAAATATTGTGTCAGCACAAGTCCCTGTCTATTAATTCTGAAACAAATATTGGTGATTCAGACCACTTCAAAAAATTCATATGTAGACCCAAGTTTCCTATCAGTACTGATTCCACATTCCATGTTGAGGGCTGCCCCTTACCCAAATAAGATGCATCTGCTCTGGGATTGGTGCTGCTGATTTTCAGTCTGGTTCATGTTTAGGCTCTGCCACGTTTTTGCCGGTTGACCTTAGACTAGTCAATTAACTCTCCTCAGCTGATTCTCTTTTGTATTTATATTAAATACCTCATCAAAAAAGGGATATTTCCTTATATGCCAAGAGAAACCCTGAACGTAGTTTAGAATTTGACCAACAAAACAGTGATGTAAAGATTTGGGTTGAGTACCATTTTTGGCATTGTACAACCCTAATACTACAATGGATTTGACCCAACACCTGGGTCCTGTTCTGCCCCAGCTAGGCTGTCAGTGGTTTGGGAATCTTGTGATTTGTCTGGCTTTGTTCTGAGTCGCTCTGTGGCCTTGTGGTTTGTTTTTTGGCAGCCTACTGACAACATCATGGTTCCTTCTCTTTCCTCTTTCTCTACCTTTAGATTATGGGACTGCAGCGAATGACATCGGTGACACAACAAACAGAAGTAACGAAATTCCTTCCACAGATGTTGCTGACAAAGCTGATCGGGAACATCTCTCGGTAAGTCGAATAAAGAGTTGTTTCCTAGGTTGGTTCTGAGCATTTCGGATTCCTAAGTATTGAAAGAAACGGAGCTGCTTCAATGCAAGTCTTACAGCGAGTCATTTTTATTGTTCAGATGTTTGGGATGCAAATAGGGCATTGAAGTTTGGAGAAATTAAAAGAAAGGTTTAATAGGAGTGATAAAGGCAGCTGTATAGCCTCCGACTTAATGCTAGTGGTTCCTGTTTTAAATATCTCTCCTTTTAAAAGTTATTGGTAGAAGAGCAAGAAACAGCTTTTTGGTCAGGCACATGTAAATTTATTCCTGTCTTCCACACCTCACACCTGTCTCCATAAATATTTTAATAAAAATTTCAGTGCACATCAAATGTAAAGCTATGATGTGGAAGGAGATAAAAATATGAATGAAACTCAGGTCCATTTTTGGGGGGGTTTATAGTTCAGTCAAAGACCTGAGATGTGAATACAAGCACCTAAAATACAAACAAAGGCTGAGCAAGGAGATTTGAGAGAAAGAAATAGAAGGACAGGCACTCTGTTTCTTCCTGTTGAGAGAACCAGAGGAGTCTTTGTGGGACAGGTGGCATTTTCCATGGTGTGTTCAGGATGCTTGGGATTTGGACATAGAGGAACAGAAGGGAAGGCATTGTGGGTGTGTGAACAAGAGCTTGGAGATTAGAAAACAGTCTTGATTGGAAGGTAAGGTATGTGAAAGATGGCAGTTGGAGGCAAGGCTGGAGAAGTTAGTGTGCCAGGTCATGAGGTTTTGAAATACAGTGCCAGATGGTTAGATTTATTGTGCAGTGAGGAGGCATTGAAAGGGGCTTGTGAGAGCCCCAGGATCACATGGCTTCAGGATTCTATGGCAGGGTGGTCTATCAGCTGCTCAGGTAAAAACCCAGCAGGCTTCCTCCCTTTTCATCTTTCCTCACCTGTCGTGTGTGCCCAGTTGCATGTCTTGTGAGATCTGCCTCCTTATAAACTCCAAACCCATCTACATCTTTCTACTTCTACTGCCACAGCTGCAGGCCAACCCAGGAGTTGGCAAAATAAGGCCAAGTTTGGCTCATTACCTGTTTCTGTGAGGTCTGCAGGCTAAGAATAGTTTTCACATTTTAAAATGGTTTGAAAAAATAAACAAAAACAAAAGAAGAATTGGTGAAAATTTATGAAATTCAGATGTCAATGTTCATAAATAAAGTTTTATTGGAATGTAGTCCTATCCATTTACATATTGTCTGTGGCTACTTTTGTGCTACAGTGAAAGATGGAGTAGATGCAGCAAAGTTAGAAATATTTACTATCTGACCCTTTACAGAGATTTTATTACAGTTGCTTATTCCTGAATGACTGCCACAGCCTTCTACCCTGTCCCCCTCTTCCACTCTGTATCTTCTGATCTGTCTCCACATAGCAGCCTGAGTGACCCTTTTAAAATACAAATAATTCTCAGAGTCTTCTCGATACATTGTAGTGAAATTTTATTATAAAGGCCCAACTCTTGTCTATGGCCATGCTATCCTGAACAAGCCTGATCCCATCTGATCTTGGAAGCTAAGCAGGGCTGGGCCTGGTTTTGTACTTGGATGGGAGACCACCTAGGAAAACCAAATTCTGTAGGGGCAAAAAATAAGGGATTATAAATTGATAAGGTCCTTGTAATTTGTGAGGTCAACCAAGGGTTGCCTCACCTCACCTAAAAAAAAAAAAAAGAAAGCCCAACTCTTCATGGTACTAACAAAGCCCTAGGTATCTTGCCCAGTTCTGTCTTTTTGACTTTATCTCCTACATCTCCTCACTGCTTACTACTTATATGTTTTTTAATGCTCTCTTGTATGTTCCAGCCTTATTCTTGTTTCACAGCCTTAACAACTTTTGTTCCCTCTATCAAGCATGCATTTCCCAAAGGTCATCCCACGGCTTTAGCTAAGGTAGCCATCAGGCAGCCATTACCCTGTTTTATTTTCCTCTGAGTAGTTATTGTTATCTGTAACTACCTTGCATTTTATTTATTTACTTGTTTAATGTATTTTTCCTTTCCTAGATTCTTTAGTAGGATTCTTTGTATAGTGCTAGAATAATGCATGGCACCTAGGAGGTGCTCAGTAAAAATTAGACTGATTAAATTTATGGTGAATACTGTAGAATGGGTTGCAGAACAGAGAGATTATAAGCAAGGTATGAGTTAGGGGCTGGCACAGTAATAAAAAGATATGATGTATATTTAAACTAATGAGAATGGAAGGCTCAAAAGATGCATGTCCAGTATATGGAGACAAACACATTTTCACAGATGACTATATGCATTACATTGAAATAGCAGGACAAATGCTTTGGTAATTCAACTGTAGAGTACTTTCTACTTCCTGTCTTGTGTGATCATTTCAGTTTTTCTTCTTATATCAAATTGCTTAATGTTTCTTGATTTGAGAAAGTTGTTTGAGTCCATAAGGAATCCAAGGAATATGTGTTAAACCCACTAGTGTGTATATACCCCAGTTACTAAAAATTACAACTTTGGTTTCCTCATTTGAATCCTAATGATAAATTTAAGTCTCTGACATATCTCAGTGATGTTCGAATTGTCTATAGTAAGGCCACTGGAAGGCAAGATTGGTGAAAATAATCTTTGTTCAAAGTCTGTATATTACAACTCCATATGAGGCCCATAGAAATTTACATGAGAGGTGCAAAGCAATATATTTTTTTTAATGTAGAGAAAATTTAAAAATTATGTGTGGATCAGATATTTGATATATAAATAGTTACTGATTATCATGAGGATCATTAGGTTAGAAAAAGAGCCAGAGAGCTGAGGAAAAGTTAAAGATGTTGTCAGACCAGTTGAAATACAGCCTTAAACACCTTCCTGATCTGACACATGCCCGTCACGTACCTTGGTGGATTTTTGGAGGAGGGCAACTCCTTATTCTATGCTGAGATACCCTGAGATAAAAACCAGCCAACCAGCCAGCCAACCAACCAACCAACCAACCAACCAAACAACCAACCAACCAACCAAACAAACAAACAAACTCATCCCTGCTTCTCTCCCACATAAAGACCATAACAATCCCAACATATACACAGTATATGCAACTGTATCTCTCATACTGTTTTTGAAGAAATGATTATTCTCATTGTCAAAGGAATCTTTGTTTAGTAAAGGATTCTTTATATTCAGAACTTCTTCAATTGAAGTGCTTTAAATATTTATTGGCAGATCATTAGGTGCTTTGCAGCAGTAGAACCCTTTCCCATTTTCCAGTTGACAAGCATATTTTAATGATGTTGAGAAGACAGGACAGATATTCTTATCCCTATAGACATATGAGGAAACAGAAGCTCGGATAAGTGAAGCATCTGTTCTACCTCTCATAGCTGGTAAAGGGTGTCCTGCAAACATAAGGACCTAGGTCTCCCAAATGCCAGTCAAGAACTTTCCAAAGTGGTAAGAGACTATTCCATGGCACTACAAGGAGGTCCTGGGACTAAGGGCAAGTCCTCTTGCCTTTCTCTATTCTAACTTTCTTATCTGTAAAATAGAGTTTAAACTTATTTATTTGCACAATCCCTTCTACCTGCAGAATTTAATACTAGGGTAGAGAAACTTAGAGCTAAAAATACTATGATCTCTTTCCTATGAGAATGTTAGTTAGAAATAAGATTTTTAAAAAAACAACACCCCAAATCATTAGGTAAATTTGAAAGAAATAGTGTTGGTTAGGACAAGTTTATCCATAATTAGCTCTTTAGGAATCATTATCCTTCTGTTTGTAAATAGGCTGTGGAGACGGAGCTCAGTCTATACTCAAACATTTGCAAAATGCTTCTGTAGGAGAGCCACTCATAGCTGAAGTACCAGAGAAGACAGTTATCATACCTTTGCTCCACCCTGGCCAACCACTTGGCATGTGTTCTTTTCTGTGCTTTGTGACTTATTTAATGCTGTCCCCACCTGACATCAGAGAAGGTGTAGCAGGAGGATTATCCATGTGTTTTATTGTCCTCCCGTCACTTCAGCCACATGCTTTGGAGAGGTAGTATAATAGGTAAGTTACAGGGTTTATGCTTTGGCAGATTGGTTCAAATCCCAGACTTGAAAGGTGTGATCTTGGACTGCTTATTAAATTTTGTCTAAATCTGTTTTATCATCATCATAATCATCATGATAGCTGACACTAATTTATTATGTATATATAGTAGATAGATATTATTCCAAGACCATTAACTCATCAATGATTTACAGTCTGCAAGGTAGAATTATTATATTCCATATTTTACGCATGAGGATTCTGAGATTCTGAGAGGTTGTATAGTTCTGAAGTCATGTAGCTAAGAAGTAGTAAATCTAAATTTCAAACTCAGAAAGAACCTATATTCTTAACCTCTACTCTTTACTACCGCCCCTTGCTGTGAGATGGGTATATGCTGCAGTAACAAAAATCCCCAAATCTGTTTTTGCTTTATTACATGTATTGTCTGGGAGTTCTCCAGCCTCATCCTCATGGCAAGACTAGGCTAACAAGGCAGCCAATTTTATAAAGTTAGTACTTTTTATGGCAGGGATGAAAAGAGCACTATAGCAGAGTTTCTCAACCTCGACACTACTGACATTATTATCAATGACTAAATCTTTGTTGTGGGGGGTTGTCCTAGCTACTATCAGATGTTTAACAGCATCCCTGGCCTCAACCTACTAGACGTTAGTAGCACCTTCCATCTAGTTGCGACAACCCCACATTGCCAAATGTTTCCTGGGTGCAACATTATCTCTGTTTGGGAACCACTGCCTTGGTGTAAAAGCTGGAAGTAGCATTGAATTCCTATACCTAGCAGTGATACAAATCTCAAATCATTGGCCAGAACTATTCACATGAACCCACGTAACCAAAATTAAGCCAGGAAGTGAATCCTACAAAAAGAAACACAGGGAAAAACAAAGATATTTGGTAAACTAATAATTACCACAGATGGGAATAATAATATATTAAGGATTGTTATGTAGATTAACAATGGAGTTTAAGCATCTAAGTAGGTGTAGACATCTAAGACAGTTTAGAGCAAGAGTCTTGCAACTATGTTCAAATCCAGCTATCCATCTCTTTCTGTAAATTAAATTTTATTGGAACACATCCATGCCTTTTTGCTTTCAGACCATACCAGCAAAGTTGAGCAGTTGCAACATAGATTTTATGGCCCCCAGAATCTGCAATATTTACTGTAGGACCCTTTACAGCAAAAGTTTGCCAACTCCTAGTTTTATGAATCTAACTTTTCTGGGAAGCAGGACATTGGAGTGAGCAGCAGGAATGGAATGAGATATATAGCCTTGTGTCACTCTTTGTTTCTAAATGTTGCTGTTAGCTTCATGCTCTTGTGCCTCTGTGATCCCCAGTTTAGGGTTGTGACAAGATTCACATAGATCTGCATCTAATCTCTCTACTTGTATAATACACATCTTGCAATTACATTTTTAAGTAAAAAAAACCCCAGCCTTTGTATTGACCTTTATTATACATATAGAGAAGTACACACATAATAAATCTACAACTCAATGAACTTTCATAAGTGAACTCATTCATAAGTGTTCTCTGCTCCTTTGAGGCCTACTCACTGCTCCAGGGGACCTTGACTTCTAAGAGTAACAATATCCAACTTAAAGAAAAAACATTTTTATTATGGACATTTTTCAAACATGCACAACAGTGGAGAAAATAGTAAAATGAATCCCATTGTATCTTTCACCAATTTAAAAAATCATCAATATTTTGTCATTCAAGTTTATCTCTCTCCTCTCCAGGTAGTTAGGTAGATAGGTAGGTAGGTAGGTAGGTAGGTAGATAGATAGATAGATTGATAGATAGATAGATAGATAGATAGACAGACAGACAGGAAGAGATAGAGATATAGATATAGCTAATATAGCTAATAGCTAAAATAGCTAATATCTATATCTTTATATGGACATATTACATATATCTATAAATATATATTACATATATCTACATCTCTATATGATATCAGTTAGATATCCATTTTTATAACATTTAACTTTAATTTTTTCATTTGTAAAATAGGGATAATGATAATAGGACATACTTCATCATAGGGTTGTTGAGGATTAAGTGAATTGATGTGCATAAAGTTCTTAGAAGAGCAAGGAGTAAGCATTCCATAAATATTAACTGTTATCATCATCATCATCATCAGCAGCAGCAGCAGCAGCACATCTAGATACAGGAAACTAATTAGCAGGGCCATAACTGCCCTCCCTTCCTTTCCCCAGGTCTATGCTGTGGTGGTCATTGCATCTGTAGTGGGATTTTGTCTGCTGGTAATGCTGTTTCTGCTGAAGTTGGCAAGACACTCCAAGTTTGGCATGAAAGGTAAGAAAGGTTGTGTTTATTTTACTTCTTACGTGGAATCATTTTGGGCTTATGACTAATGCTAATTACCACTCAAGAAGGAAGCAGCTATATTTATGATGACTAGGTTTTAAGGCTGAAAAATAGCAACAAGGATATGTTACTACAAACCAAGACAGACAAAATAATGTTGATTACCCAGCACTACCTACGTTCCTGAGGACAGTTATTCCAGAAGACACGGAACTGGTCTCTTGAGTATCAAGTGACTAATAATGGTATAGGCAAAGAGTGCCTGAGTTTTCCTTTTGCTTCAGAATGGCAGGTGAGGCTTGGGGGCAGTAGGCTAATTATGGACACGTGTGTTTTGTGCAGAAAGGTTCTTTCTGCTGCTTGACTTTCAGATTGTCCGTGATGTGTGCTTTTGGTGTTGCTACAGCTTTTTCAGATTCTCACCTTTTGAAATTTGAACAGCATTGGGAAGTCAAGTAAGAACAGCCACTGGTGGTACATTAAAGCTATGTGAATGAGTGACCTTTTTAAGTGGAAAAATTCTGAGTGCTTGATTAAAAATGAGGGACTATGTTGCCTAAGAATAGGTCATTGGTCTCTTTTAGAATACTGAAAATTGAAAATGAATTTTAGGGGGAAAGCTTGTTTAAATGCTCTTGTTATATAAATAGCCAAGAGTTTCAGTGGTTTAAGAGCATTTGCTCTAAAGTATAAATTTAGGTATTGACTGATATGTTATTGTTGAATTTTGTGTGGTCTCACAAATAGCCACTAGCTTGGGAAACCTGTAAGGTTTAGTGGTGTCTTAGTTGCATTGGAAAGAAAGTCTGGTGGGTTTTATTGTTCTGTATGATTTATTACAACTACTACTGATGTTATTTGTTTACTTAGAAAGGGAAGTTTAACTAGCAGGAAGTTTCCCAGCATACGCTGAGCTCTGTGGTGGATCATATCCATTTCTGACATTTTGTGCTCTCACTTTTTTGGTGCCTATGACCAAGATTCCTAAACCCATAGTGAATGAGGAGGCGTGGTGCTAAATTGGAGCTTAAAGCCCCCAAAACCTCTTCCTGACTCACCCTTGGCCTGCTTATCTTTGACATTTCTTTTGGAGGAGGAAAGGTCTCTCATTCTCCAATTATAACTAAGTCTTGGGAGAGGAACTATCCTATAGTGATTTTAATCCGTCCTATGGTGATGGTTCAACAAACTGGACTTTTCATCAGAAACTCCTGGTGGGCCCTATGAAAAGATATTTCTGAGCCATCCTGAGAGTTTCTGACTTAATAGGCCTGTGGTGGGCCTGGAAATGGGAATTTCTAACAGGTTCCAAGGGACGCTGGTGCTGCTGCTGCCCAAACAGTCTTGGAGAATCACCGTTCGACAGGATAAACATGGGCTACCAGATCTCTTTCTGAGTATGACATGACATGGGAGAGGCATCCCAAACCAAACTCACCCATCTTTATGCAGACATTTTTGGGTTCCCACGTTCAGCTGGAAACTGGTCAAAGCCTGACTTCTGCTCTCTCCATGTCAGGCACCTATCATGGCATTTTGCTTTCCTCATTTTGACCAGGTGCTTCTTTTCCATAGAGGCACTTGGAGTGGATGTCCCCAAGCATGGATTTTACTGGAGAGAGCCAAATTTTAGCACTGTCACTTTCTTGCCTTGAGAATTTAGTTTGATATCTTTCATGTCGTGGGCTCTTCAGGGGGAGGATATGGCCAGGTCCTTCTGGGAGCCAGCAAAGCTTTAGGAACCCCAGGAGCAATATTAGGAGCCCCTCCCCACCCCAGCTGTGTGTTAGGAAAACCCCTGACAGAATCATCTGCGAAAGTCAACATATTCTCTATAGCTCAGTGACAGAGGAAAATTAAAGGCAGACATTTTGTTTCAGAGAAGATTGTATTTCATATAGAGATTCTGGCATTAAAACTGAAACAGTATTTTATTTGGATAATTTGGGGGTGATTACTGCTAAGGCACCTACATTTTTCACATGTGACCTAAGGGTATCTTTAATGATTTGTAAGGAAGATTTTGTTTAACCTTATCAAAGAGCCAGTAAATTACTTCCTTCAGGCAGTTTGTTTCACTCTTATTTCTAAATATAAATTACATAGTTTTTAAAAAATTTGTCCTAGAGACTTACATTTTTGTTTAGAATAGCTTCTTTTTTCTAATTTTAGCTACATGTTTGTCTGTGTCATTGTTCGAACAAAATGGCCTGCGCTGAGGTTATTGTTTTACTAGTCAGATGCTGAGTTGATGATTTTGGGGGATGTAGGAAATGAGGCTCATGCAATGAGTCAAATAAAACTGCATAAGAAGTGGTATTTAAAAAATAATGTATGTTAATGTACTTTAAAAATTGTTAGGTCTGAGATTACTGTTGAAAAAACATGTCTGAAAAAGAAAAGAATATATAAATACACTATTATACTTATGAAATAACTAGAAAATATGTCAGTTTTGATTTCTGAGTAATAAGGTATGAAATGTTTATAGCCTTGGCCAGAACCCATGGCTTGGTTCCGTGTGAGAGGCCAATGGCTGATTCCAAATGTCATTCCTGCCTTCATGAGCACCTTCGGGATGATTCTAGCCCAATTTATTTTCCATCCTGGAAACAGACTGAGACTGGAGATGGCTGCCAGCCTACCCCATAGGCATTTACAGGTTTTTGCCCATCCCCAGCATTGCACACTTCAGTCTTAAGAGTAGACTATTTCGATCCGTGGTTGCAGCCTATAATTTAATACTGTTGATTTGAAGGGCCCAGGGTAACACAAACCGGAAACCTCTTGAAATCACATTGTGGCTGAATGCAGGGCTACTCAAGCTTTACAGATTGACCTGAGAACCCAAACTTTATTGATGGCATTGCAACTGTGGGAAGGTGATCTCTAAACTCCAAAGCAGGGAGTTAAACCTAGATTTTAGGGTACAGTTGATGAGCTATGTTCCTTGGAGATGGATCTATGTGACTGTGAGTTTCATAGGGTTTTTTTTTCCTGTTTTGTAGATTGACTGTAAGTAAATACTGATGGGGGCAGTTTAGAGCAGGTAGGCCAGACTGTGATCTCCATGGTGACAACATTCATGTTGGTCTTGTTCAGCATTACTCATCCAGTGCCAAGCCCAAAGCTGGCACTCAGTAAATATTAATCGAGTGAATGAATGATCACAGAGAATTTTCAACTTCATTTACTTTATTGTATTAATTAGAAAATAGTTTCAAAAGGGGCAAGCTCCCCCACAACCCACTTTTTAATTTAATCATCTCAGGTAAGTAATGGCCATAGACAGGAGGTCATTTTGCTCAGGTTTTGTCTTAGGTTTTCACATGCTGTTATAAATAAGTACTGTCTTTTAAATTAGAAGGTTCACTTTGGCTTTCCATTTTGCACAAGAACATCTTCAGTTTATGTCTCTCTGCTTTGAATGTGTGGCCTCAGAGTATATGACTTTGTGCAGTTCTGAAGCCAGCAGTAATGACAGATGGTGGCTTCCATCTTGGTGTCAGCCTAGCATTTATCCTTCATTATCATGTGATACATTTTTAGCTTTTTATTACTGTTGTCCAAGAGATTAGGGACCCTTTTTCAGTAATAATTTTAAGAGGTAAAATTTACCCCAGTCCACTTTTTCTATGCTCATTGTTTTTACCTATATACCACCCTATTACTTTTGCGTCAAATACCTAGTAATCCTAATTGCAGAAGCTCCAAATAAAGCCCCTCTGTTAGGGCTTGGCCACCTGTATTTGGATCATTTATATGTGTGTTTAATAAGAGTATATAAAATATAACACATCTATCTAAATCCACATCTATATCAATACCCCTGTACCTAAATGCATAATTTTATCCCCTTTTCTTAAGGCTACCTCTGATTTATTTTAATTTTAATCTACTGAAATAGGGCTCACAGACTTTTCCAGAGCAACTTTATTATCGAAGGAACAGGCGACAAGGCCTTTGAATGCTCTTGCTTGTGTTTACCTGTTACATTGCCTCCTGGCACTCTTTCTTCATTGAAGATGTAGAAGTGTGTGTGATGGGGACATGGAAGCTTTAGGGGCCAAAGGGCTGTGAAGTCTTCCTAGAATGCTTCATGTCAGGAGCCCTGCCTGATCACATTCATGGTATACAGGGCTGAAATAAATATAAGAGAGCCAGAAGGATGGAGGGGGTTTGGCACTCATCACACTGATAAAAATAATTGTGATGATTAGCTTCATGTTCCTTGAATTTCATGATGGAAGTCTGGATAAGATATTTATTCCCTAAATACTGATGCATCCTTTGTCCTAGAGTAAATATCTGAGTGACTCTAAGAAATCCCACACGAGGAACTGAAATAAGAAGCCTCTCTCATTCAGTATCGACGGCCTGTATATTTCCTCTGCAGCCTCCTCTCCTTGCACATAAATTATCAAAATGCGTTCATTGCCATTTGAGCTATAGATATTTCCAGTTAGTAATTGACTGAATAAACTATACTGCCTGAGAGTGAAGAGCCAGGTTTTCTTAACTCCAAATTCAAGGCCCACAGTTTAAGTTTCTCCTCTGATAAATGATCTTCTAAATATCTTTCAACAGCAACCAAAAATTTGGTAATTTAAAAATAGTCATAAACATAGTGGAGCCAAAACTAAAGAGGTTGAAGGTTAAAGCCTTTTCTATGAGCTGAAAATAATTTTGGAAAGTTTAGGAGGCTGAGTTGAACAGCTATTTGGATCAACTTTTAAAAGAAGGAAAAATGTGACCAAAAGCCAGAAACAGTTGTAGAAACATCTGTAAGGACAAACTGTTTTCCATATGCCCCTCCAACACTTCCACCCCATTATTTTTAAAGTCAAACAACATTAAAAAGTTGTAATAGTAACACATGAATGCATTCTTGTTTTTCACAATTTCAAACACTTTAGGAATAGAGCTAAAGGTGGAAGTTTCTCTTTACTTTCCTCTCCCATTACCATTTCTGCTCTTAAGGATAACCTTCTTTAATCACCTACAATACATATATTATATAAAGAGTAAAGTATATAGCTTTGATTATTATATAGATAATCAAATATATTTATTTTGAGTTCCATAAAAAATTATACTACTTTTGGATGCATCTTTTTAAGGGTATTGATTTGCTTTGCAGATCTTTCCATATGAATACCTAAGCATCTACTCCATTTCATTTTAATAGTATTTCCAAGAAGTCTGGTATCAGGCTACTTGGGTATGAAACCTGGCTGTGCCCCTCTCTTGCCTCAGTAAGTTCCATCTGTAATGGGGCAATAATTGTATGTATCTACCTCATAAGGTTGTGATAAGACAAATTGTATATATTTACTTCATAGGGTATGTGAAGCACTTGGGAAAGTTCCTGGCATTTAGTAATTAGTATAAAAATACTGAGTATTTTTATTGATTAAATATAATTTATTGTCTTCTTTTAATGAACATTTACATCTACTAGGTTTTCAGAAAAATATTTTCAATAATATCTTACATATAAATATAGATACTTGGAAATGGTTTGCTAAAGGAAATCCGAGTATATTTTAAATGTTGATAGAGATTACCTTGCATAAATGCTTTATCATTTTACATTCCCACCAAGAGTACATAAAGGTATCCTTTCATATATACTTTTAATCATATCAGATATTATCAATCTTACAGTTTTGCCAATTCAGTTAAAGTGATATTTGATTAACAATAAGGTTAACCATCTTTATTATGTGAAGAACAAGAAGAAATGTTTTTTTTTTTACTTGATTTACAGACTTATAAATTATGTGTGTTAATCTTTTATCGGTTATATATGTTGCTTACATTTTCCTCTAGTCTTCACTTTTTAAAGTTTCCTTTGGCAAACAAAAAGATTTACCATTTTATAGGATCAAATCTGTCCCTCTTTTTTATCCTAGTTTTTCTGTCTTGCTTGTTAGGAAGCCTTCTCCACCCTAAGGTGGTAAATATACTTTTTACTATTTGCTTCACTATTTTTACTCTGTGTGTATGTTTTAAACTTATATCTTTAATCTTTTTGAAAAAATTTTAAAACTTGGTGTCAAGTACTCTCTCTTTTTCAGAGTATATAGAATAAAGATATTTGAATGAATTTTAGTATGACATTTTCAGGGAGACTAACAGTATTATTTTAACTTTCTGGAATCAGATAGTAACTAATAAAAACAAAAAGAACTTTTGAAGAATTTAGTGATTAACTCTTTTTTGTAAAGTAAGTAATGAGCATTGTTGGTTTTGTCTTATAATGTGGGAATGTAAACCTCACAAAGTAGCATCACGGAAAGTAGGCTTTCACAGGAACCTTTTTTTACTGCCTTTTCCCAGCTTCAGATTGAGTTCAAAGAATGTCTTAGTGCTCTCCTGGTAGAGAACAAAATTTGTTAATAACAATCAAATCCTCAGAAATTTCAAAGACATAAGTTGATAGAGTTATTCAGTAATTTGACAAATTGGAAATTTATTGAAAGAAAAAAATTAGCCTAAGCCTTCCTTTCTTATCATTTGGATATATTATAAAAAACATAGAATGTGCTTGAAGTATTGTGTAGGGACTTCCTACACTACTAGTTTCTCTGAAAGGTAAAGGATTCCTTAAGAAACTAGATTTTTGTCCTTAAAAGTCAGAGAAAATTGTTACCCCTTCTTTTGTCCTCTGTAAATTCTGTAGTGAACTCACTTTGACCTCTTTACACAGATCATGGTGTACTTTAAAAAGGATTTCCCAACTTGGAAAACCTTCTGGTTTTCTTCTTTTCCCTCTTCATTTTCTTTTTATTTTAACTTTTTATTTTTTCCCTGTCCCCCCTTTTTTTCCACATCGTTGTGCTTCCTAATTTTACATTTTCCCCCCTCACTTTTGCTTTTCTTCCTCCTCATTCCTAGCATCTGATGTTGGTGGACATGCTTTTCAGAATTTATGAAGAACGCAGATAACTTGGCTTAAATTCTAACATATGCTCTGATTTTATATTACTTAATTTTGGGCATGAATACTGAATAACTATGGGAATAAATTTAGCTCTAAATCAGCAGAATTGTCATGTGGTGATTCAGAAGATAGCCTGTTTGAATACCTCACATCCTTCATGTTTGTAAGTTGTTAACTCTTAAATCTTCAAACCTAGAAGGATGTAGATATATAATATTGGGGACTTATGAGTCAGACAAGCTTGGGTTCAAATTCCAGATATCCCACCTGCTAACCATAATTTTGGGCAGATTTATAAACTCTAAATGTTAGTGCCCTTTTTGGTTATATGAGACAATAATACCCATGTCTCAAGTGATAATTACATCAGTGCTTAGTTTAGTGCCTGGCTCATTGAACTAATTTCATAAGAGGCAAGAATTTTTCAGATTTATGTTGTAGTAATACATAATTAAAGAGAAGAGTATAGGAAGAGTCCTGTTTGAATTACAGTGAGTCTGAATTGTAGAAAAAAGTCCTAAATGTTTATAGTATATAGTAGTATTTTAAGGTTTTATTGTTGAATTTTTAGCAAAACTTATAATTATAACATCTCTCTACTTAATGGGCATGTATTATGAATATAAAGTGACTGAAACATGTATTAATTTTAAACTCTTAGTCCTTGAAGACACTATGCACAAATAATTGCAATCTTAATTTTTGTGCTTTGAACATTTAAGAAAAATCTGTTTGGTTGGTTGATTTGATATGTAGGTATTACTAGTTTCTTTTGGGAGATCATTTACAGTAGGGAAGGGGCAGAGAGGGCAGACAGGGGTATGAGGTAGAGGAGAGCCCTCCTTCACCTAACAACCATTATCGTAAATCTAGGAAAGAACTCATCAAGCCTTCTGTTCCATTTTGCGCAAAGGATGTTACAACTGATAAAATGATTTCTTTTAACAAAAATTGGATTTGATTTTTAATGCATTTATAGCCGACTGTAGAAAACGAGAGGGTTTCTCAAGTCTTGGCCAGACAAATGGTGGTAGAAGATCTTTGTTTTAATCAAGGTGTCCACAAAAGTAGAAACACATTGTCTTCCTCTGTGATTATCTGGGAACTTTATTTGTCTCAGACAAAAAGAGATAGAGAGACAGACAGACAGAGAATCTGAATTCCAACTCTTTAAGTCTTTAGTAGAGATTAATATCCTGATTTGAAAGCAGAAGAGTAATCTCAGCCTCAACTAGTGACAGTGGAAGGAAGGAAGGAGACTAGAGTTCAGGGGTGGGAGTGACGTGGGAGGGGAAAATGTTGAGAATGAGAGGGTGTTTCTATTAACAGTCATGTTTGTCAACTTTAGTAGTTCTGGAAAGACTTGAGTAGAGTCAACCGCCCAACTGAGCCTTTCCCACACTTACTTCCTGGATCATCTGTAAAAGAAAATGTGTAAAGACCAGAAATAACAGTGCAGGACCAAAAGGCATCTGAGGGTCCCCACAAGCTTTAATATCTACCATTCTGGTACAAAAATCATCCAAAACAATTATACACTCACTAAAAGAATCTGCCATGTGTTTCTGGTAATATCCTTTATCATTTTGGTGTGTAATATAGTCTTTTTTCCCCCTCCACTGTAGAACCACAATCTTCTTACTAATAACATATGAAATATTATATCTGTATGATCAAAACTAAGCATCCCTGGATGTATTTTAAACTTGTGATCATCTTTAAAAATCATTGCCTCCAAGTGATAAACCAAAATTATTACTTATTTAGCTGACATTCCAAATGACTCTGTTTACTATTGATTTGCATCAAGTATGAATGTTGGCAGGAGTACTTTTGACATTCCAGCTTGAGCAAAGAGAGACAGCCCTGCTGAGCCATCTCTTCCTGGAATGGTGTGGGTTTCAGGTTGCAGATCAACAGCTGAGCTGTTTTCCAAATCTTTTGAGTCAGGTTTCACAGCATAGTTTTGCTATTTTGTTTGAGATAAACCCGTGGAACATTAGGTTTATCTATATTGAAATGCCACACACATTCCATAGCCCAGAATACATAATTTCTATGTTACCTCCATGTAACTCTTCCTTTATGAATGTGGAAAAGATATGTATATTTATTTGCATATCGTATAATGATTATCCCATACATTATATCTTGGCTCTCCTGCAATGCCGTGGCTGTGGGTAGAGGAATAGCTGAAATATCTAGGATGCGATTGAGAATGGAGCAGACACATATCTCAGGCACAGACTGTAAGATATGTTATTTATTTTTCTAGAGTTAAATAAATTTCTAATTTTAGTCATTTTTGCACTAGGTTGCAGGAGCTTAATTTCCTACCATTCTGGATAACCTCAGACTTTTCTGAGCGATCACAGAAAATTCAGACTGTTCCATCAAGTTAGTCACTCATGCTCCTATTTCCTTGGTTTGCATCTCAGTTTCTGGGCAGCGATGAAGTGTGTGCATGAAGGATTATAGAATGTCATTGCATGGGAGGGGGAGTCTCTGTGGCCACTAGTGGTCATTTCTCTATGGCTCCTGTGTTGTCCATTTTCCCACTTGTCCTTGGCCACTAGTTTGGGCAATTACATGTATATTATCTTGTGCTCCTAACCACATTCTGCCATCTTCACACACCTCTCTACAAGGGCATCCTTGGAGCTTTGGGGGCATAAGAAATACTATCAAACTGACTTCAGTACTCTTTGCCTAGACCCATTGTCATCTCCCTGCTTCACCACTCTCAAGCCATTACAGGCTTGGGATTGTTCTGGCTTCTTGGTCACTTTTTTAGTTCTTCCCAGAAAGATAGACTCAAGGTTCCTTTGAATCTCCAGCTATGGCTAGACTTGGGACAGGTTACCACGCTCCTCCAGCCTGCATCTAACTTTTTTGTTGCCGCTTTGACTCTCTTCCTATTTCCCATGGAGATAGAAAGAATATGAAGAATTGTTTTGCCTGACTTTATCTTCTTCCAAATAATTTTTGCCATATATGTGGATCTTGATTTTCCTCCAAGTTATTATTATGAAGTTTTCCACATGAA
Source organism: Cynopterus sphinx (assembly GCA_030015415.1). Classification (NCBI taxonomy): domain Eukaryota; kingdom Metazoa; phylum Chordata; class Mammalia; order Chiroptera; family Pteropodidae; genus Cynopterus; species Cynopterus sphinx. The sequence continues at coordinate 97,602,230 of CM057385.1, forward strand.
GAAAATTGAAAGCATATTACATTGAACACCTGTATATTGAACACCTAGATTCAACTTCTCTTTTAACGTTTTTCTGTTTGAACACAAATTGCCCACATCATGTCACTTCACCCCTTAATTCTCCAGCATGTTTCTTCTAAAACTAAGGACACAATCTCTCCTAAAATCACAAGCCCAATACTATTATGACTGCACCCAAGAAAGTTAACAGATTTTACCTAGTTTACATTCAAATTCCCCCAGTTGTTCAAAAATGCCCTTCATAGCTACTTATATTTCAAACCAAGATTGAATCAAAGTTCTTGAATTGCATTTGGTCATTGTGTTTCTTTGGTTTCACTCAGAACATGACCTTCATTTTTTTTCTCCTGACATTGGCATTTTGAAGAAATCAGTCAGTTTTCCTGTAGAGCGTTCTTCATTCTGGCTATGTCTGATTGTTTCCTTGTGAGATTCTTTGATTTGTCACTTATCCCTTGCATCTCCTGTGAACCAGAACTTATGTCTAAAGGGTTGATTAAATTCAGGTGAAACATTTTTGGGAATATATCACAGAGATGCCATTCACTTCACATTGTATCACATTTAGAAGCACATGTCAGGTTGTTACACTATTACTGTAGTTTGGACACTTTTTAAAGATGGTGACCACCAGATGTTTGTAAATGTCAAGTTTCTCCCTTTGCAATGGGGTAGATAATTTGCAAGGTGATAGCTTGGCCTCTAGCAAATACCTTCTTTCCCTAAAACTTCAACATAGTAGGCTTAGCATCCAGTTCTGATTCTTTCTTGAAACATTTATTTAATTTCTAAGGGTTACAGAATGTTGTTTTTCTAATTCAATCATTTCTTCTACATACTGGCTTCTATTAAAACAAAACAACAGTACACAAAAAACAAGAGCATCTGACCTTGACCAAGGATTTCAACTGTTTAATTTTAGTTCAATCCAGATAACCCTTCCTTGAGGCAATGGATGTTTGGTATCTGGCTGCCTATATTAGAGAGGGTTATACGGTTACAGAAAAGGTTTATAGTTACAGTGCTACTTTATCAAAATTTTTATTTTAGAAATTATTATTTTGCATTTCTCAAAATTGTTGAACAAAGATATTGTAGGATTTCTTTTTTTTTCTTTATCACGATGATTAAGCATTAAGTAGAAATAATAAACCTAATTGCTTTAGAATCCCTTCTGCATCTTTGTGATTATTGGTAGAAACAAAGACAGTGAGAACTGGCAGTGAGCTTAAGAATCATCCATACCCTTTCTTACAGAGATGAGGACATTGGAACCCAGAAAACTTAGGCAGCTTGATGGGGATTATGTAGCTGGTTTATGACAGATCCAGGGCTAGAAGGCAGGCCTTATGACTCCAGATTTAATGTTTTATGCAGTGAAATTAAGGGATACTTTTAAAATAACTTATTTCCATGTCAAATTCACTGCTTTAGTACATATTGCCATTGGATGTCACTAGTAGTATTACCACTGGTATATATTGCCATTGGGTGATATGAAAATTTCACTTCAAATTCATGATCAGCTTACCTTCAGGAGTATGATCCCAAGTCTCTCCCAGTCTCCAACATTTGTACACATGCACAAAACAGAGCCCAAAATGATGGTTTGTAAACTTGTTTAGTCATCTGCATACCCCTGCATTATACACTCATAGAACACTGCAGTTGTTAGTGATCACATGACCCTGTCCACTTGAGATCAGAAGGGCTAGTAGGACCCAGGCTTTGAGTTACCTTGAGTTTTTCATATAAATCTTCTCAACTTCACTCTGAATCCTTTTATGCTGCCCAGTTCATTCCAAAGGCTGAGTCATTAGACTATAGTTAATTTCATGGCGGATATAAGCTGAGTCAGATTCTCTCCTTTTGAGATTTCAGTTGGTATCGAGAGAAAAGTGCTACTGTTTGGAAACTCAGATTATGTGTTTTCAGAATGAGCAAAGATGTTGTGGGAATTCTGTTTTTCCTGATAAGGATCATTAAACATCAAGTAGAACCCATTCCTCCTCATGGTGTTACTTTTGGTTTGACAAACAAGGCTAGGACTTAAGGAAAGGTTGAAAGTTCAGATTTGGAGCTGTACATTTTCAGAGAGGAAGAGAGCCCTCGATTTTCCTGCTTATTATCCTTTGGACAAATTGCTAATAGCACCTTGCCATCTTGTAGTCTGGATTAATCTTCTTTCTTGAATCACCATAGTGTGGGGGTAGGGAGGATTTAATTATTCTATGAGCAGACATCCAGATTTCCTTAAATGCATTTTTCCATCTCTGTGTTTCACTTTCTTTTTAATCTCTCTCCATTTTGGAAAGTATTGAATTGACTACCACCTTTGGGCAGTTCCTGTCCTCTTCCTTCTACTTTCCCCCAACCACTTGTCCCTCTCCTCTGGCCCTGGGTGGGGTGTAGCATAATCCTCTGCATCTTTCTCCTGTAAAGCCTGGGAATTGGGTTCTTTCCAAGACTTCATTGTAGTCAAATGTAGATCTTCCTCTTTACGAAGTGCCCAGTAATACATATTTATTGTAGTCTGTTTTCTTACCCATCACTTAGTATGCTTATTTATGGGTTAGCAAACAAAGGAACTAGCAAGGCATTACCGGCAAAAAAGCATATTTGAAAAGACAGATCTGCAATAAACAGATCTGCATAATAAAAACCTAAAAATGGAAAACAATGGCCACAGTTTTAGATAATCTCAATTATTGGCATGGATTCTTGGACAGTATTAATTTTGGTTTGACATCTCAGTTTTCCCTCTGTTCAGTATCTTAGGCTACATATCAGATTCTCATCAATTCCAAAAGCTTTCAATTATGAAACAGTGCATTGGAAAGCAGAGAATTATAATCAGACTGAATTCTCAGAATTTAAATATGCCAAGAGTAGAAGACGCCAAGTCTGAGTAACTTCATTTTAACACTGATTTTAGCAAATGTTTCACCTTGAAATGAGAGTTCATTGCAGATAGTTTGTTAACAGTTGTAATGCTTGTGAATTTTGTTTGAGGAATACACTGTCATTCTTAGGCTAAGTCCTTTCCTCTCTCCCAACCCCTGTCTACATCCACAGCTATTTTTTATTCCTCTCCTGAGCTCTTATGGTGTCTGAGAGTCCCTGACATAGTAAATAGCCCCTGTCCTTTTGTGGCTGCCATTGATATTTATTTATTTAAAGTTGGAACTTATATCTGGGTGCAAAAACTCGAGGTGCCCATTAATCATCAGTGTCATCTGTCTGTTGAGCCCTGCAGAAATTCTTCATGAATTTTGTTTTAACGATTCTGGTTATACTGCCTGGTAGAGTATACTCTCCTGTTCTAGTTCTCATCTTCCAGAAATGCTGACATAATTACCTTAAATGATAAATTGTCAAATTATAAAAGTTATTGGAATGTTTTTAAAAGGGGGTATATAAAACCACTCATGACCCGAACAAATTAAGTGCATGGGTTGTTTAAAAATTATTTTGATATTTCATGTTTCTGTAGCCATTTATAATAGCATATTAGTTAATCCTCAGGTGATCTTGCGACCCATCTACCTACCCAATTGGCTATCTCTATTGAGTCCTGATAATCTGAAGTCTTAAAGTCAGCATTTCCTTTCTGCAGATAAAGGCACAGAAATATAAGAAATTATATTTTTAAATTACAAGAATTTATTTGAAACAAGCAGAGTTTTGAATCTTTGTATGATAGCTCTGTTTTAACCTGATGCATAGATTATACAACTCAGTTTAAACAGCATCCCAGAATCTCTGAGCAGTGTGGATTGTTGAATGAGTATGCATATGTGAAAGAGCCCAGGAGCTGTTGATGCCAGTTTTTCTCTTGGAATTTGAGGAGTTGGCCACTGCCCTTTTCCAATCATTTCCATCTGAGCAGGGTCTGTGCCCTTTATTAGTGACTGGCACAACTTTCTTCAGCAGAAAACCACAATTGTAATAAGTTAGAGTACTCATTTTTTGATGCCCAAGGGCAAATCTTCAAAGTTGAATTTTAGATTCTTAGGAAATATTAATTTCAAACTTAGTTTTTATAAATTACCAAAGAAAAATGAATGTATTTACAATTAGATGTACATCATTTGGTGATGGACCGACTTCGATGATTGGAAGGCAGAGTCAACACAGATATGTTTCCATAAAATTTCTTGATTAATATTGCAAATGTTATGTCGGTGCTCTTCCCATCTTCCCTCAAACTCCCTTTACTGGTCCGATGGGCTTACTCTGGTTTCTGGGTACATTTGCTCCTAAGGGCTAGCACCTAGAACCTTCTTCAGAGAGCTAGCCTTAAGCTAGTGGAGCTCCTGCCCCACACCAGCACGCGCACACACACACACACACACACACACACGCATGCACGCATGCACACACACAACTGGAGGCATCTGAGAGTTAAGTATCTTCCACCCTCTTCCCTCAACCTCTACTTTGCTGAAGATTGATGGGGGTTAAGGAGCAGGAAAGTTTATTCCCTTGCCTTTAGGCTGGGCCAACTCTGTAGGATAATTCACCAGTTCTTTGCAGGACCAGTGTGTAATTTATACTCCAGAGCCTGCTGCAGGATCAGGCCAGGGCTGAGGCATCACCTGAAATTGCAGCTTTGCTTGGCTTCTTCTATTTCCCCTACCTCCTTCCCCCTCTCCTGGGAAGTCACTGGTCATGAACACTGCTGTCTGGGTCTACTTTTGAATAATGACCTATGATAGTATTTTCTGTTTAAGTGTTTTTAGTTTCTAAGAAACTAAATATGTTACTTGATTCCTTTTTCAGTATGTTTGTAACTGTTTTATCTCTTTTTTGCTAATTTGGGCTACTTATGTGCAAGTGGGTGATTTTAAAATTTAATTTAAAAATTAAGCGAGGTATAGATTCTAGTTACCATTTATTGAGGGAGGGGGCACTGTGTGCAACATCCTTGACACATTTTCTCTAATTTTTATGACAATCCTGCATTTTAAGAATGTGTTAAATGGGAGTCCAAAGATATTTATTAAGTGTCCAAGCCACAGAACTTGTAAATGGCAGAATCACAATTTATATCTCAATCTTTCTGGTTTCAATGCTTTGGCTTTTTCAGCTGCTGCCCTGCTGATTCTCTTCCTTTCTTGGGGTATTAAAACATCTATTTCTACATGCTCTCACAGAGGCATTCCAACATCAAAGTTCATGCCTTTCTAAAATTGGAGGAGATCGTCTCTTTATTAAGAGATAACAAAATACTTTACCAAACAACAAACTTAATTTCCCAGAATGGGAGTTATTGAAAATAATTTCTAATAAGTGCTTGAGTCAAGTCATATCAATTTGTTGTGTAGAGGGAGACCTTTGTTCAATTTATGATCGAATCATAGTGAAACAAAATTATGATGATGAAAACAAGAAAGGGTGTTAGGAATGTGCTTCAGGAGGATAGAAGTTTCTTGGCTCTCCTTTGTGGGTGGTCATGCTCAGTCCTGTGATTGTATTGTACCAGGATGCTCTTTAGAAAATGATTTTCTCAGGCTCCTAAATGGTCCACAGCATCCTGAAAGCCTCAACTCAACCAACAGGAACTATCAGTCTGTTTCATGGAGTGATCCTTAAAGAGAAATAAATGAAGAAAGAATGGCATTGATGGCATGGCATCTAAATGGACTTCCATCTAGTGTCTGTTTTTAGTTCTATTTGAATTACTCATTGCCAACATGAGCCCTATACATGTGATAATTTCAGCAAGAACACACAAAAACTGTACCAGAGACCTTTAAAGTTTCTGTAAAGTGATGTCAGCACTTATTATAGACAATAGCTACTCTCTCTTTCTGGAGCAGCCTTCATCCATCACTTTACCTGGTTCTTTCATACCCATCTTTTAAATATGAAACACAGATATCACTCTTCCAGAAAGCCTTCTCTGATACCTTCAGGATGGACAAAGTCTCTATTTTGTAGGCTTGTATTATCATTAGCAATCATCTAGAAAAATGCTTAGCCCATCATATTGAAAGAATATGCTTACCTATTAATCCTGCCATTAACTTAAAATCCCCTCAAGGTCAACAATTTTATTCTGTTATCTCCATGTCTCCAGTGATTGGTATGGTGCAAGGCAGAATTAACCCACAATAAATGTCTTTTTGAACTGAACTGAACTAACTGTAAGGACAGAAGAAGCTCCATGTCATTTTGGCATTCATGTTTTATTCTTATAAATCATTTCAAAGCCATTCAAGTGACTTGGGCAGAAGAAATACTGAAGAACTAGAAAGCAGTGGAAACAGGCTTTTGGGGCAAAAGGATCTTGAAGAGAAAGGAATGTGGGTTATATACAGTAGGAGGCTGGGGAACATTTGGTCACCAGATGCCATCTGAAGTCCACTTAGGGACATAGCTTAAGAGGTGAGAATTATGATGGAGGGCAATTGGAAAGAGAGCACCCTTATGAAATGGTAAAGAATGAAATGGAATTTGTATTTGAGGCTCGATAAAGTGGTGGAAAGAGCATAGATTCAGATTTGACCCCAAACTCTGACCGGTTCTTCCTTTGTGACTCAACCTCTCTGAGTTCTATTATTTTTTAAAATCCATAAAAAGGATATAACATCAACTTCAGAGACAATTTCTGAGGATAACCTAAAGGCTAATGAGATAGTGCCCGGCAGGTATTAGGTGTTCCATAAAATTCCATAGAGTTTATCTCAGAACCTTTTCAGTGGTCTCTTATCATTAGTTGTAAGGTCATTAGCTGGAGGAATAGAAATTGTAACAGTAATCATGCATCCATTTATTTGTTCTTCTGATAAATGTCTTACTGAGAATGTACAATGAGCCAGACGTAGAGACTAAATATGTGTATATCACTGCTTCCCTTCAAGCAATTTGTAGTCTAGAGGAAGACTGAAATCTAAGTAGATCATATGGCAGTAGGTAATCTAAATAGCCCCACACAGGAGGGGACTGATTCATTCTGTTTGGAGAAATCAGAGAGTACTTCACAAAGAAGTTGAACTTCAAATGGCCTCTAGAAGGAAAAATTGAAGTTTACTATGTAGGTAAGATGGAGAAGAAGACACCTGTCAAAGCATAGAGGTTCATTTTGAGGTAGTTTGGCTATTGCTGGAATGGATGATAGTTGCAGGAGATGATGATGGCAAGATGGAGAAGGGTCAGGATGCAAAGGGCTTTTCTGCCATGCTTGGAGTTTGGGATTGGACCTGAGGACACAGCAGAGCCACTGAATACAGGGATTAATAAGGTTTTTGAGAGGCAAGGTTAGAACATCTGAATATGAAGTGTGATCATGTTTATGTTGATTGCTTGGCTCCTGTCAAATGTTTTTACTTTCTTCCTTGATTTGCTACTAAAGTTGGAAGTGACTAATAATGTTTTCATTTGAGTTATAATAACATTACTAATTTTTTAAAAATTCTGGTTTTATGGTATTCTTTTTGCTCTAGAGGACTATAAATCCTTGAATGAACCTTTTAAGTGGGGTCCATTCATTCCTTTAACAAATATTTACTGAGACCCTACTCTGGGCCAGCCTGTAATAGATCCTGAGAATAGACAGAGTCCGTATCTTGTGGAGTTTCCATTGCAATGAGGGAGACAGGCATAGGTTAATAAATATATCAGGGTATGGTAAGAATATAATAATGGGCAAAGGAGTTGAGTGGAGTCTTGTCTTAAGGAAGTAATCTCTCTGATTTCTCTGAGGAGGGCAGGGTGGGAGTCCTTATGCAGCAAGTTTGATATGTTGTTTTTTCACTGCCGACTTTAATCTTCTTGGAATCCTGTAGACAATAGTGTCTGTCTGTCTGTCTTTCTCTCAATCTCTTTCTCTCTCAGTGTCTCTTTCTCAATCTCTATTTCAATCTCTCTCTCAGAATAGCATCATGAAAACCACACCTGCCTCCACTCATTGACCATATCTGAAGTTGGTTATAGAGAGTGAAATTCTCTGCCCTGTGTATATTTATTTTTCAGGGATATCCTCAGAGGGATTATGATATTCATTTTCTAATCCAGAAATCAGAGAACTGGATTTTAGAATAATAGCACCTATATTTTCCCCTTAGCTCCAAAAAGAACATTTAGCTCTTATTATTTTCTTACTGAGTTCCTACTCCATGTTAGGTTCTGTTCTAAATATGTATTTAATCTCCCTTATTTCCTTAACAGGCTCTGTGAGATAGGCATCTTTATCTTTAGTTTTTAAATGGGGTCTGACTGAGACCCAGGGAGATTAATTTGCTTGCCTGAATCTGTGTTTCTCCTAAGAGGTGAAGTCAGATCTGACTCAGGAGAGTCATGCCCTATCTCTCTGGCCTGGCATCCTTCCTGTCTTTGTTTATTCTCTTTGACTTTTTCTGTCTCAATATTTCCTTTCTGTTTCTCATTCATTTGGCAAATGTCATATGTTGGGACTGACCACAGACATATACTGCCTAGTGGGCAGCCCTTGTAAGGGAATATGCAAGTTTGAGTGGGCAGGTCAAGACAAGTTAAATTCTGAAGTGTGTGTGAAGTCAGAAGAGAGGCTGGTGGCCTCACCTCTAAGAGTAGTTTTCAGTGAGTGGATGCTTATCCAGCCAGCCGCCAGGCCCATGAATGAACATCACCTCTGAACCAGAGAGGCCACCTTGGAGCAGGACTGGGTACCTGACGCTTTGGGTACTTTGTCTCATTCTGTTCTGTTAATGGCACCATCTGATAGATGTTATTGTCTCCTACATGTGAAAAAACTGGAAGCTCAGAGAGGCTATGCGACTTGTCCAACATCACAAGACTCATTCCAGATAGAACTAATTTAAGCACCACAGCTTGGCTCCAGCATTCAAAATGTTTGTATCAGAGCTCTCTTTCTCCCTCGTGCTTTTCAAATGGGTACAAAAACTTATTCTCAAGTGAGTGAGATGAAATAATAGAATGACTGATTGCACTGGGCTGATGACAGACTTCAAAATCAATTCATGAGGTAGAGAGGCTACCTGGGCAGGTGACTGAGAACTGAATCCAAGATGCGAGTTAAGAAGTGGTGAGGAGTCTGGGTCTTGGAGTCCGCACTCTACTCCTCACTTCTAGGAGGGGATTGTCTCTGCTTCCCTTAGCTTCTGTAGCAAGGGGGTGACAGCATGGGGACCACAGCATGGGGACCACAGTTCAGGCTCTTCTTCCCAGCACACTCTGTTTTCCCTGGCAGCACATTTACTTTTTCAGTCAGTCTTAAGTCCACATGTTATTTTCTTTTTCCCTGTTATGCTTAGCCCAATAGCACTAGGTTAGCCAAGGATGTAATTATTAGCAACATAAACCGTGAGGACTGTCATTTGCCCTGTTTGTTTTATGCCTACTACAGCCTGCAGACTCTTTGTATAACCCAGCAAGATCTCTTGCATGTTTCCTTTGCTCCTGGTTATTTGAATTAAATGTGTTTATAATGTAGAATAAAGGATAATTCATAAAAGTATTGATATTATCCTCATATAAGTATATAAGCACTCATAGTCATGTACTCAGGAATTTTTAAGAGTCCTCTGATTTATATGGACTTCCTGAGTTGTAGATATTTTTTATTAGAAATGTTAGAGTTTATGCAAATATCAGTATTAATATGCCTAAAATTTATGTTTAGTTGATGTTAGAGCCTTGCTATCAAACTGTGGTCCTTGGACTAACGTCATCAACATGTCTTTGGAATTTGTTAAAAATGCAGAATTTTGGGCCTCATCCCAGATCTGTTGAATTCAAATCTGCATTTTAACATGATTCACAGGTGATTTATATGTTTCTTAAAGTATGAGAAGCCTTGTCCTAGAGTACATAAAAGACATTAAGGACAATCATCATTTTGTTCATGCCCATTTTGCCTAGTTTCACCTGTATACCTTTAATAGAGTGATCAGCTTGTCAGTTTTTATCCTACTAACTTCACTGTGGGCTGTTGAATATGTTATTGCCCAAACGGTATAAAGAACCTCCGAGGGACATAATTAGTTCTTATTAGACACATAGGTAGGTGGATAGGTAGAGATAGAGATAGACGTAGAGAAAGAAATATAAGTAAAAGTATAGGTTATTTTTTAAAAAGCCCAATAGGTAACAGGTGTCAAGAGCTGTGAAGGATCTGAGAATTTCTTACTCTACTTGCAAGCTAACAAGTTATCCTGCCAAAATTTTATTATTGGTTGCATGAGACATAGAAAACATGAGATTCCTAGGTTAGAGACAAAGGATTTTATTACTCATTCCATAGGAAGCAGCACGAGCAGCATATTGGTTCTCTCTGTTGCAGGTCTGATGCAGGTGATGCAGATAGGCCCAGAAGGATCCCTGCATTTACTCTGTGTATAGAAAAGGAATCTTGACTCTTTTTTTACTAGGTGGTAAACATGTTTTCCCTTTGCTTTAGACATACTCTCTTTAGATTCTGAGCCTGTTCGTGATACAAAATTCCTTAAAATGGAAATCCAAAACTAAAGGCATTCAGTACCTGTATTTGTAAGATATTTGGAAGTGCAAGGGGCCTGTAGAGGATCATCTCCCAACTATAGGTATTGGAGCATATTTATTATTAGGCTTTAGAGCCATAAAATATTTTTTAGAAGTCATGGAAGGTACATTTCCCAGCCCCTAGGTTGTATGAACAATTATTTCTATCTGAAAGCCTTTAGGGGATAAATAACTCCCAGTCTGGGCACTCAGCTTAGCTCCTTACATGAAAGAAGTTATCTCAAGAAGGCAAGTAGGGTTGTGCATCATAAAAGTGAGATTACCTGTGGCAATTTGTAGTGTCAGTTGTACCATCCAAGTACTGAACCCATTCTTAACCTGCAGTTTGAGAGAAAAAATATAATTCAGCAAGCTCTGAAAAAACTAAGATTTAGATATTTGAAAGATTGGCAAATAGGAAGAACAGCAGAGGTAAATTGGGGCTAACAGTAACTTTCTAACACAGAAGTTTTTTTGTTTTTGTTTTTTTGGGGTTTTTTTGGTAGTGGATTGTCTTGTAAGGCAGTTATTTCCAAGGCTATATCTTCCAGAAATTTGTAAGCGAGATTTCTGCTTTGACTGCTAGAGTTTTTCTCCACCTTCAAATAATGTAAGTGTTTAGAGAAGAGAAAGCTGAGGCAGTTCTATGAAGAGTGTGACAATGGTAGGGCCCTAAATTGTGCCATTTGCTGATTTCCATGGTGTAAGTAATCCCACCATCATTGATTTCAAGTTACCAATGTGAAGTTAGCCAGTTTGCAAAATTCCTGAAAATTTAACAAACCAGTATGAACCGGCTCCAGCAACCAACCCATTGCAAAACAGTCCTAATTAGCACGTTTTGACAGCCATTGTAGTTTGATCATGCAAAAGGTTTGCTTGTAGAAGCTTCTTTTTCAAGGTCTTTTACAATAACTTAAGTTCTGTTTGCCCCTGGCGATTCATAGATAGACTTAACCTTAAGGCAGGATGACAGCCTAAATGATTTTTGAACTTCGTTTGAAAAGTATGATTTCATTTTTCTAAGTCTTTTTTACATTGTGGGTATATCCAGCCTGGCTATTTGCTTCCTTAAAATAAACCACCCGCCAGCTCAGCATATTTATCCTCTATAGAAAAGCCTGTAGGTGCAGTCTGATTGTCATGGATATTTTTAGAAGAGCGGGAGACTATTCAGGCGCCCACCAGTGATGATTCCTTATAATTGGGCGATCTGTAGAATCATAATGAATTTGAAATTCAGGAACAAGGCACCTGTATTCTTGGTTGGACAGGGAGCACGGTAAATCCTCTTTGCACTAATGAGGCTTTATACCTCTTCAAGAGATTTGCCCTGGAATTCCCCTTGGGCTTCGTTTGGCTGTAGAATTCTGTGAAGTCCCTCTCCGGAGTGCTTTATTGCTATGTTGACAGAAACATTTTCCCAGAGAATTTTCCCAGAGTCCAGACACTGTAGTTTCAATGAAGCTCATGCTTAGTAAGTCACCCTCTTGCATAGACTAACCCAGTTCATGCTGATGGAATTTGCTTCTTGGGCACCCACGTTGTTTCCATCTTTGAGATTATCTATGCCCATCACATGGAGCCTGACATTGTGGACTGATATAGTCTTCATTGAGGGATAAATGGAAGGAGCCAGGTTGTTGTACTCAGCCCACTCCAATGAGATGAGTTTTGCCTGGCCTGTCTCTTCTTCCCCTAACATTTACCAAGGGCTTGACTTTAATGCAGTTTTGAGTGCCTTCTTCCATTTCCCTTGGGCGATATTGATTGGAAGACTTCAATTATTTATTTACCAAATTTATAAAATGCTCGTCTTGCCAAGGTCTCTCGGCACATGGACAAGAGTAAAAATGTTAACAAGCAACAATAATGAAAAAGTCCACCTAACATAGATGCACATTCTGAAAGGCATATGTCAATTCTATTGGAAACCTAGTACCATCGATTCAGAGCTTCCATTACAAGTTTATTTTTTTCAATTTATAAAATGCACCCATTTCCAGGAGGGCTTGTTCTCTGGTGTAAAGCCAGCACTTTAACAAACAAGGAGATAAAGCACATAGATTTGCTGTTTAGGCCAAGGCCAAATTGAAAAGACAGGTTGTCTGCCTTATTTGAGAGGTCAATTTTTAGCCATCTCCTCACTCCCATCTTCCCTTTTGTGGTGAAGGCAAAAATAGAAGTGAATTTTTTTTTTTTTTTAAAGAGAGCTTTCTGTTATCTGTTCCAAACATTTGTCTAGACATACTGAGATAAATCTTGCTCTGTAAGAGTGGAAGGATTCTCTGAGAAAAGTGTGCTGTGCCAGTCCACATGTCTTCTGCACCTTCTTTTTGCCTCTGTCATAAAAACAGCATAGCAGAGGTGGGTTGTTTAAAGGTTTTTGTACATAAAGTTTTATTGGAACACAGCCCCCAACCATTTGCTTATGGATTGTCTATGGGTGCTTTCACGCTGCAATGGCAGGGTTGAATAGTTGTGACCAAGACCATATGGTTCAAAAAGCCTAAAATATTTACCACCTGGCCCTTCACAGAGAAAGTTTGCTGACCCCTGCCTTATAAGAACAAACAACAAAATATCTAATAAAATAACAACCCACTATTCAGCTTCTCTATATATTTTCTAACGGGTTGCCGGGTTGGGTTCTGTTAGGCAGGTGAGTGAGGTGGGAGCAGAAAGAAGTTCTTGCTCAAGGGACTATCAAAATTCAACTTTCTTGCAACTTTACCTTAAGAGTTTGTGATTCCCACTGCAGACTTCTATTTTATATATGAAAAATGGAGACTGTGTAGAAAGGGACATGTTCAAAGCTGCCATCAGAGTCGGGGACAGAGGTGGTGTTAGACCTCATTGATCAATAATCCTTATTGATCTATTGATTTCCTAGTTAAGAGCTAGCATATTGGATGGTCATAGGTAGAAATATAAACTATTATATATGAATTCCTTACTATCTTGTTTTGTAAAGAAAAAATGATTTTTTGGCTTGGATAGGTGGGTGATAATTTCTGGCTTGGATAGGTGGTAATTTCAGAGACGTGGTAAACTTTGTATGATGTATTCTTGGTAGATAAACAAGAAAAGGTATGGTTATGATACAGAATCTCTCAGGAATTCTGTATTTGACTGCTTTCTGACATGGTTATAGCTTCATAGGGATTTTATTCTTTATAAAAGACTATCAAGATTTATAGTATAAAGTGGTAAATCTGTATATCCCATTGTCTTTTCTTCTTCTTTGTATAACTGTTCTAAAGAAGGCCAGCCCTGTTTCTGTCTTCCAGTGTCCAAACTTTATGAGTGCATAGTAACTGTGTATGTAGTCCAGTCAGGAGAAAGGTGATATAATCTTTGAGATGCAGGCATTTTTTAAAAGGGATAATCCTTGCCACGTGTTAATAAGTCTGTTAATACTTTTAAGATGCGGGAGACTCTGAAGACAACATCAATCATAGCTTTCAAAATTAATCTAAAATTAATTAAAACCCCTAAAATTAATCTTTAATTATAGTTGGTGCTCTTTACATATATGATTTGTTGACACTTCTAAAGAGTTCATAACATTCTCTAGTATGTCTTACCTTTTAGAACATAAGAGTAATTTTTCGTACTCGTATTTTTTCATATATATAAAACAGCTAATTGAAGAACCACTTAAAGGAATAAACTTTATGCTTCCCATTGAAAGTGTGAATTTCCAGATTAATAAACAAAATTTGTATTTTAGTCATTCAGCCTAATGCTTTTTCTCTTATACCCTGAATTTAGCCAGTTAAAAAAATATTTATTTTCAATGTGTTGAATGCCCCCTGGTGGAAACAATAGCAAGTATTTGCACTGATCTGGGGGGCTCATGTACAACTGGTATAAATATATCAAGTATAGTTAAGGGATAATGTAGGGATATAATTGACATAACTTAGAGAGTGTTTTAGTGTATGCGCAATTTAAATCAGTATACAGAAGATGACATCAAGTTGTAAAGGGTCATTTTATATTAGCTGATATCAAAAAATTCAACAAGGAACTAACTCACCCCTTATTCGCTTATTATGATAATTCCTTTAGTGTCTTTCACTTTAACTAGGGAATCTCTTAGCTGGTAAAGCCATTTATAGTGAGGCCATTTGTAATGACTTTTAAATGGGGGGACTTAGATAAGACATTGAAGGGTGTTTTAAAACTAAATAGTTGTATAAGAGAGAATCAGAGAATTGCTTAAATGGTTATAAGATGACCTCCTAGAAAAAAAGCCGGTGGGAGGAAGGAGCAGGGTTTGGGATTTAAGTTTCACTGAATGACAACTTTATGTCATTTGTCTCATTAACAGATAGACATTTCATCTTCAGTTCAACAGTCAAGGATGTGGGTTTGCCAAGACTTAAGATTTTATAGAAAGTTTTATTTTGAAAAATTTTAATCTGAACATTTTTGAAATCTATTTCTCAGAAAACTTTGTAAAAACATTTATAAGGAAGCAGAGAAAAGGTAAAACAAGAGTTAAGCATGAGGTCATGGCTCCTCTATAGGGAAAAGAATTGTGAAGGGAACAGAGAATGTTTGCATATTTTATTAGCTCCCCTCTGCCCTACAATACCTAGTTTTGCTGTGACTGTGTAGCTCTAGCAAACAAGCTGTAGCTCGTTCTGCTTCTGCATTTTCCCCACTTGGATGGAGCCTTTGGATATAAAAAAAAATCAAGGACCATCTTGTGTTGAAAGATGATGTTTTGCATACTTAATGGGCTGAATCACCCTTTCCCTTTACAGATGTTGCTCATATCCATGAAGCTGTGGATATGGATGATAAATAATATTGAACTTGTCATAGCACCAAGTGCCACATTTTCTGAGGCAGTGACGTTTCTTTGCCTCAGCATTTCTAACAGACTGCACTCTGGAGTTTAATAGCCCAGCCTGACATCGTCTATTAACTTATAAGTACTTAGAGATATTTTAACAGCTTGGTGAAAATTGACTTCTGTAGAAGTTATTTTTCTCAAACCAGTACCTTTGATCAAGCTATGTTGCTTAATCTTATGTCGTTCATTGGATTGTATCTTGAAGTGGGTGGGAAAGGCTTGATTCCCCAAGTGTGAGAAGGTAGCTCATATATGAGAGTCCAAGAGAAACCACTGAGTTTGCTGAAGCTTCTAGTTAGATCTTCAGGAATGTGTTTCTCAGATAAGAAATACATGCAGTTGTCCTCTTGTGAATATCCTTTCATTGTCTCCACATCCTCATTATGAGTCAGGTCACTAAAGTATAATGTAGTAAATACTCTTGATGACAATTCCTCTCACAGCTGTTTAGTGAGGACTGTTTAGCAGCCTATGAAGGGACATTTGTAGTGTAGGGATTGACTTTGGCTTCTCAATGGTCTGTAAATGTATTTCTGTTGAAATGATTTTGGACCCCAAACAGTGTTACCCAGCTTTATCACTCATGTTATTTACTCAATTTGGCTCAGAATAATTCTCAGCTATTTTTCTGAGTCAGATTCACCCCCAAAGGTTGAGTGTTTACTGTCATCCCTTCCTACTTACATTTATTCATTTACAAACATGTATCTATAGTAAGCATTGGGTCAGATAGTCTCCTCTTTTAAGAGCATGCACTTTACTGGGAGAATATAGAATCAGTGGATACCTTAAATAGAGTTTGAAAGGTGCTTTGAGAGGAAGTAAGTGTCAGTTTCTGGGGGAGTCTTGAAAATGAATATTTAAATTAACCTAGTAATTGGTCCTAAAAATGAACAATAAGAGGGGGCTTTGGATCTTGGAGAATGTGAGAGTTGGGGGAAGGGCAGGGTGAAGACAAGCGGAGAATTGCAAGTAAAAATTTTCTGTCTTAAGACAATAAAACCTGTGGCATTCATATATTTGCAGCAACCTTGGTTTGGCTCAGCATCCCTAAGTGGAGAGAACTTGGAGGAGAGACTGGAGGGGAGTTAGGGAGATCACCTTGAAGTCCCTTGGATGCCCTGTGGGTGGTATTCATCCAGAAGTACTTTGAGCAGGGGAATGGGGGAGGAGCATCCTGATTATGTGTAAATTATAGAACGATCTCTTGGGGGAGTGAGGAGAGTAGGTTGGAGAGCTGAGGAGCATGACTGGAGGTGGACTTCTAACAGGGATGAACAAGTTCAAGTACAGTAGCCCTCCCTCATATTCTAAAATGGATGTGTTCCAAGACCCCCAGTGGATGCCTGAAAGGGCAGATATTACTAAATCCTATATACACTATGTTTTTCCTATACATACATACCTAAGATAAAGTTAAATTTATAAATTAGGCACAATAATAGATTAAAAACAATAACTCATAATAAAATAGAACAATTGTAACAATATACTTTAATAAAAGTTATGTGAATGTGAGGTCTTCCCTCCCACCAAAAACCAATCTGATAGTGGGCAGGGAACATATACAGTGTGGATATGCTAGACAGAGGGATGGTTAATGTTTCTATCTGGACAGAGTGGGATGGGGTGAAATTTCATCATGCTACTCAGAACAGCATGCAGTTTAAAACTTATGAATTGTTTGTTTATGGAATTTTTTATTTAATGTATTTGGACTGAAGTTGACTGTGGATAACTGAAACCATGGAAGGCAAAGCAAAACTACAAATAAGTGGGGCGGGGGCTACTGTAATTTGAACCGCTATTAGCGGGTACTAAAGGTAAGGTTTAAAACAAGTTCCAAAAATGTTGTGGGCAAAGGCAGCATGTTTGAAGGAAGCAGCATGGCCTGATGGAAAGGCACAGCCAAAGTCCAGCAGATCTGAGTTCAGATCCCAGTGTGATGGGTTACCAGCTGTGTGAACTCAGGTAGCTTCCTCACCTTTCTTAGCAAACTTTTCCTCTTCTGGACAATGGCAGTGGTACTTCTTCCTCGTGTGTTGTTGGAGTGAATTGAGATAATATATGTTAAATGTATAGTGTTTGATAGTCACTCTTGAAGTCTTGAAAGGAAAAAATAAAAATAAAACTGTTTACTTACATGCTGCACACTCAACAAATACTTCTTCAGTGGTTCCCATGTGCAAGGTCCCAGGCTAAGGGCTCTGTTCCTTTCAGTGACATCTGCTGAGGGGTGGGGACAGAGAGTGTTTAATAATTAATGTTCATGAACTAATTGACGTTCACATATGATAACAAAAGTGTCCAATGTCCAATATAAATCAAAATACTAAAACACCATCTGAGTTATTAACATTTTAATTTAGATTGATTGGGGAAAATAAGCCCTTAGGGGTTTTATTCATATCTTGAGTATTTTTTTTCCTTCTTATAATTTAGTTACTTTGAGAACTGAACATTTACAAAATATTTCTGGCAATCCCACTTATACAGTAGAATCCATTTTCTCTGGGAGGTTGGAGAAATAGAGAGAGGAACCAGAGAGTCATAAATCCTCTTTAATTCAGGTTTGTGTATTTCATGAGAGAAGGCCCCTTCTTAATCCTCTCATTGTATTTCTCCTGAGACCTATAAACACATGATGTTAGCAGGGATTTGAAAATGCAAGTCACATCACAGAAGTTTTAGAAAGGATCATCCCCGCTTTCCTCACCCCCATCACCCATTTAAACAACAGGAATGGTAAATCCAAAGCCAAAATCTTGCTCCACGGCTCAAAACCAGTCATTTCCAGGAGTAGGTAGGCTGCACCAGTCTATCTATCTCTACCATCCACACTGGTTACACAACTGGGAATCTGTGCTCTGAATCTGATGAGTGTATTCATCAATCTATTAAATATTTGTGAAGGGCCCCTGCTATGTGTATACATGGAGGAAAGAATGTGATTTGGACTGTAGCAACCTGTGCAGTTAAGTGGCTTCTGTATGAATCAAGGGCCAACATTACTCATTTCAAGAAGAGAGACAGGGGGATCACTGTAGGCTTTGGAGAGAAAGATTATTTCTGGAACATGCCATCAAGATGCATTCATAGAAGAATTGGTTTCCAGTTGGGTCTCCAAAATACTTTCTATGGAACATTCCAATTTGAGAAATCCCTAATTACACAATGTTCATGGTGTATGCTTTTTAATTGGGTATTTTGCCTTATGTTTTCCTATGACATTTTTATTCAATCTTTAATAACTTAAAATACATTAAAATTATCCTTGGAAAACATTAGTTGTTGGACTAACTATCCTTAAAGCATCAATTTTGAGACTCAGAGTCAGGTAATCATTGCAGACAAAGGATGAACTGAGGTTTCTTTCATTCTCAGCCAAATTGATGACTGACACACACACATCATGCTATCAGAATCTTTCTCCTGGCAGTGTGCACCAGAATTTATTGTGACTTTGGTGTGAAAGGAACTGAGAAATCTTTTAGAAAAATGACCTGGGAATTCCAAAAGTCATGCATGCCTTTGTACAAAACCATGGAAACCAGAGCACATTGAGTCGCAGTGTGAAGCTCCAGTCCCTTTCGTTGTTGTCTGCCAATCCCATCTCATCTAAGTGTCTCATACTCTTTGAGTCCCCTGGGAATTATCAAGTTGGTAACATGTATGTCTTCCTTAAAATTTCTCCTACCACAACAATTACTATTATTTATCAAGTATTTACTTTGTTCTAAGCATGTTTCTATACTTTACATGCATCACCTCATTTAATACCTTTGACAACCCATGAGTTAGATGAGAAAGTACAGATGAGGAAAGAGGCAAAGTAACTTGCCTGGTGTCGCATATGTATATGTGGTAAATAGTGGTACCAGGATCTAAATTGGGGCACATATCACTTACACTTTTTCAGTGATGTTCAAGATTATTATTTCTTTCAATTAATCTTTTCTTTCTTTTATTTCCCCTTCGGTTATTTTGATCCATCTGTCTCTGCTTCTGGTTTCTTTTTCTATTTTTCTCCAAAACAGGATATGTTATTTTTTTTATCTTTACAGGCTAATCTTTTTATCATTTTTCCTAATAATATTGAACCAAAAAAAAAAAAAATCTGAAGAGAAAGTTGCTATCTCAAAACTAAAAAAAAAGGCAAGAGGAGAAAAGTTTATTTTTGAGAAAGGTCTGATGTTGCACATGTTTGAATTACAGACTTCCAACTCCCAGAGATTGTTCCATGTCTGGGATTGCAAATACCTTGTCTGCTTTAAGGAACTGTGGATATGTCAGGGTGCAGGTGGCAGCCCTTCATAAGGAGTCATGGGCTTCTTGAATACTAATGCCACTCTTGATACTAATCTCTTTTATTGACATTTCATTGCCCTTGAACCAAGAAAGAAGCCATTTTATTTCCATGCTGGTCAGATTTCTGGAAGCCTGAAATGATACTACCAAAAGCAATGCATATTCAGAATGACCAGGCACAAAATGATCTCATGTGTACTGACAGAGACAACTGAACGGGGCCAGATCAGGAGTCTCAGGGCCCAGGGGACATGGCTCCTAGACTAAGCTATTCACTAGCTCTTCTGCAGAATTAGGATGATGTGAAGAGATCTCTGTTATTTGGGTGCTGGGTCATGGTAGAATGCTGCTGCGTAAGCAGTAATTACTATGGCTGGCTGTGTCTTATTATACTCTATGTTCTTTCCTCATCTCATCTTCTCAAAAATAAAAAGTTAGGCAAAAAACTGGACTTCCAATTCTAGTGACCACCATTTATTAGCTGTGTGACCTTTGGTGAATTTCTTAACCTCTCAAAGCCTCTGTTTACTTAATTGCAAAAAATGGTATAATAATTACCCTACATTGCAGAGCTGTTGTGAGACTTAAATAAAAGAATATCTATAAAGTCTTAAGTGCGGTGGACTGTGTCCAGAGGGTCGGTGGTTTAGCTTGCCTGTGACGTGGAGCCAGATTCTTGGGTCGGAATCTAAGCTCCAGCATTTACCAGTTCTATGATTTTGGCTGTATTGCGACTAAATCTTTATCAGTTTTCTCCTCTCTAAAAGGGGATTATCATAATACTACTTACAGGACTGTTATGAAGGTTAAATAAGTTGACACATATGAAGCACTTACAAAAGAGCTTGGCATATCATTAATATAATGCATTAGTTACTATTATTGTGCATAGTAAGCATAAGAATAACCTTCAACAAGTATTATTTATTATTATTTATTTTAATTGTTATAATATAATACTATCTTTGGAAATTAAATATTTCATAGAGACCAGTTGTAATATACTTAGGAGGAAAATGAAAATAAAATTTTAGAAAATTGAGAAGATGGGAAGAAATGAAAATTGAATTAACAAAATATAAATTTGGCAGATGCTGATCAGATTCATTGAGGCCATCTGCCATTTTTCAGACTTTTGGTTGAATGTCTATTCTATGTGTTGGAGCTATAGAGAGCAATGATTACCCTTCAGAAGTATTTACTGTCTGTATTTAATGAAAAGCCAGTCATAGAGAGCAATGTGATATGCTCTGTTATCAGTGTCACTTGCAGAGCTCAGATAGAGGCTCTGCTGCTCTAGCCTCAGAAACCCAAGGCTGGTTTTATGTAGAAGAGAGCAGTTGAGCTTGCCTGTTGAAAGTGAGTCCCCCAGGAAAAGAGATGGCAAAGAGAACTCTGCAGAGGTTTGAGTATGTGGAATGAGGGCAGGGTGGGTGTTCTGTGGGGAATAGCATCTTGTGTGCCTGAGACACAGGATGCATGAGGACAGAGAAGTGTCTAATACTCTCTATGAAGACCTAGCAAGGGCAGATTATAGAGAAGAAGAGGGAGATCAGGGTAGTCTGGGATGGACTTGTTCCTGCAAGGCACCTGGAGAGGGGCTTTGTCAGCTCTGTGACATACTGTGTACAGGGCTCTGCTTCTTCCCAGAACAGATGTCTGTTTCCCACCAATGAGAAACAAAGAATTAGAACACAGGCCAGAGACATTAGTTGGGAAGCCATAGCCTAACTCCAGGTGAGAGCCTGGAGCATGGATGAGTTGCCAGAGAATGAGAAACAGAGCCTTTGAGACAACCAAAACTGAGGAGGAGGGTGTGAAGAAATGGCCAGATTGAGCAGAGAGTGACGTGAATGTGGCGTCAGGAAAATCAAGGGGGTAGAGACATTTAGAAGTAGCATGTGCTCACCAGCACCGAAGGCCACAGCTTGGTCATCTGAAAGAGGCTGGAGAAAAGGCCACTGAAATTTTTTATACGGCTTTTGTAGTGGCTGTGTAGGGGCATTGCAGAGGAGTGGCAGGGCTGAGAGGCAAAGACCCAAGCAAACTGAAGAAAGATTAGGTTCCAGCATGGCAGGGGCTGAGGTGTCCACCTCTCATTCACAATGGGAAGGGGAGAGAAGGAGCAGGAAGGCTGACAGGGGCACAGAGAGCAGCTGCCGCCTGTCCTCAGGTGTGGCCTGAAGGAATGACCACTAGGAAGGCCAGCTTCAACCTGAACAGATTGTGTTGGGGACCAACCAGAAGGTGAAGTGAATTCATTTTATCTGTGCTAGATCTTGATAGTTCAGAGCTGAGTGTAAGAAGGCAAATGCCTTGCTGATCTGGCTCTTGGAGGCAGCTGTGTATACATCCACCAAGTGAAAATGCTGAGACTCAGGGTTTGGTCTAGAGATAGCAAAGAAAGACAATATTCAATTGATTGTGGATATGTTTTTTCCCTGGCTGTTCTAAACAGCGGTTGAAAGGAAATGGGCTTTCTTCTTGAACATTTTGGTAGGATAAATTTTACCATTTCTCACCAAGATGTAAGGATGCAGATTCCTGGTTTGCACAAGGGCTAGGGAAGTTGAACAGAACATAACAAGGCTACATTAAAGATTTAGAGGACTACTTAATTTCCCTACCTCTGTAACAGAGAAACAGAGCTTGATCAATACTCTCAAGGTCACTGTTGATATTTGCTATGTCAGCTAGTCTTTTTTAGAGTTTTGAAAACCATCCCATGCATCCACTCTGATAGATTTGCATAGATTCAGTGCAGGGAGTTCTGGGTTTGAATGTGGAACCTATAACATGTCAAAGGAGGGAGTTGTCGGTATTAAAGGTGGGGATCTGAAGGGACATCTATGGTAAAGTTTCTAAGAATTGAAAGACTTAATTTAATTCAAGATAGACTCAAGAGAGAAATCCCCCTTATGATTGCCAATTTGCACTGATAAGGCAATTGTCACTAAAATGAACCCTGGCTATTCTGTGGTTTTATTAATCAATGTATTTTCTCCTCAGTTATTTCTTTATCATATTTTAGTTAGCTCTTTTCTAATGTAACATTGCCCCCTTGGGATTGGCTTGGTAGTGTCATATCACATTTTGTTGATGTCATTTAGTATTTATTGGCTAAATTGAGCCGTTTAGAATAAGGGTTTCTAATTTACTAATGTTAGAGAAATATGCACTTTTTTGTTAACCTCTTCTGCTGACCTGAATGAGTTTAATTTAGTCTTGGCATCTTTTAAAAAGAGTTTTTGATAATTGCACAACTCAAGATTCAAATGGTAAGTGGGAGATGAAAGGGAACCTGTTTCATGACCCTGTCCCTCCAAAAGATGTGTTCCCTTTAGTCATCGTGTTATTTGAGGACTTTGACCAGACTATCCAGATTAACTTTTAAAATATCCCTAATATTATCTTATATTTGCTTATGTCTTCATCAGCCAAAAAAGGGGAAAAAAGAGCCAAGCTACTTACTATTCTCTCTGTGACATTTCAAAGCAAATCTGGTTTTCATGCAGATTAAAGACTGACAGAGCCAGCCCATGGTGATAACGGTCATTTTAAAAAGTTCATTGTCAGTGAGGTTTCCTGGCTGAGGCTATATCAGGCGTAAACACCCTGAAAAGTTCCAGGGAACACATGGTTTCTAGTGAAAATACCAGGCAAATGTTTTCAAATGTTTTCTTGGCCTTGGTATTTCCTCTTCATATATTGCCCTTAGAATGATGTTTTGTTATTTATTTAGAAAAAAAGCAAGTGGAGAAATTTCTCTTTCTGTTTGGATTTTACAGTGCTCAAAAGTAATACCCCAGAGATTAGAATCTTATATTTTAGGGAGAAAGATTTCAGTTTTAGAATTATCTTTGAGTTTGAAAGACATCTAAAATGCAACTCAAGCTTGAAAAATGTCTAGACTCTTTCAACATATGTAGCCACTGAGAACATGGTAAAACAACAAGAAATGGTTTAGTTTCAGATTGGGAAGATATTTCTTTTAAGCTTGTCAAAAAGCAGACAGGCATTTGTGGGGGAGTCTCTTTACCCTATGATTCCCCAGCCTGGAAAGAGAAAGTTATTTTTACTCCTAGTTCCCATTGTAGAACAAGAAAGAGAAAATCTGATTGTTCTTTCATTGAATGCTGCTGTATTATGCTCCTAGTTTTAAGTATGAACCATGGCAGCAATTCCACTGTGGAATATTATGAGCAGAGTTAATTATAACTGTTTAATGAGGCAGGTCCCAATTTTCAGAAGATCATGACCCATCATACATCAAAGAAGACAGACACTTCACATTTTTATTCAACTGACATTTGGTTAATACACTTCAAACGTATTTTGTATATACTGAGCTGGTTATGAAATGGACTCTGTCCTGTTCATAAAATGCTGCTAGTAAAATAAAAAATACCAATATTGTTCTTGTCATTTACTAGCTCCCTGATGCTAATTTCAGTTTATTAAAGGAACTCTCAGTTAAAAATGTCATTGGATTTCTTTGAAGGTCCTTAAGTTAGTAGCAAAAGCCCTAGTCATTACCATCTGTCAAATTTAGATTAAAATCCCTTCTTTGCCACCTACCATTGTCCTACCAATAATAACAACAATACTACTAATAATACCAGTTGCTGAGCAATTATATTTGTTTTAAACATATAAAATGGTCATTTTCTAGGCTTAGACAATGGTTAAATGCAGGCATTTTCATGTCCTTCACATGGTCAGACATGTGCTAAGGCATCATTCTCAGAGCTTTATAGATACCTTATTTGATTCTTTCAATACAGTCTTAAAGATAATGTTATTATCACCATTTACACATGAAGAACATCTAGCCTTATCCAATGTTAAGAAAGTTGCTCAAGGTCACAAATTAGTAAGTTGGAGATTTGAACTCTGAGCTCAAATTTTTTGACCTCAGTGTCCCATATTCTTCCTATAAAATAGATAACATATAACTTCTCTGAGCCTCCATTTTCTCTTCTATAAACAGGGAGAGCAGAAATGTTATAAGGATCTGAGATTACATATGTGGAATGCTTCGCATGTTGTCCATCCTGTAGGGGATGCTTAATAATATGTAGCTTTCGTCACCATCAGCATCGCCACCATCAGGGTCTAACATTTCACCCATTCAAGGGTGTATACAAAATGTACATAGTGAGACACTGAAAGAGGGGGCAGCTGATGTGTATGTGTGTGTGTGTGTGTGTGCGCGCACGTGTGTGTGAGTGATTACTAAGAGGTCTCTTTTATTTACAGTCACTCTTTGCATAAACTATAGAGATTTGAGTTTAACATGTACACATGCATTTCGCCCACTTCGCTATTTTCAAAACAAAAGAGAAATGGATGAAAATACCCTATTGAGAACAAAGGTGTCTGTGACAAATTGGCTTAATTGAAAACAACTAAAAAAAAATCTCCCAGTTTAGGGGTGTGGGGGGGGGATCAAATTAACCATGGAGAATCTAAGTGGAGGATTTTATTGATTGCCGTAGGCATGACCTAAATTGCAGTGTGAGTCATTATGAAAGTACTACTATTTCTGCTCTAATTGAGAGGCGGCATTTTTCACACGGTGGAGTTGGGGATAGTGAGTGTGGCCACCAGGAATCTTTCAGCTGTATCCCACAAATGCTATGCTGCCTCAGGCCCGTTTGTTTGCCCCAGGCATTGGTTTCCCCACTTACAAATGCAGATGATAATTTTGTGAAATAAGGTTTTGAATGGTTTTTTTTTTTCCTGATGTTTGATGTGCAGCATATATGCAACCTTATATTGTACAGGTTGAGCCATTTTAATAGGGATGAATTTCTGTCCATTCTTTTTCAGAGGGAGGGGAGAACAACTAACCTTCATGTTGTGGCCCACAGAAATAACTATGGAACAGGAGTCAGTGAACTTGTGGGCCAAATCTGTGTTTTGTTAATAAAGTTTTATTAGAACATAGGCACATCTATTTGTGGGTATTTTCTCTGGCTGCTTTTGAGCTAAAACAGCAGAGTAGAGAGTGATTACATTAGGAGGAGACCATATAAATGGCAGAGCTGTGTATCATCCTGACCTGGCCCTTTACAGAAAAACTGTGCTAGCCTTTGCTGGGACCATGGGGAGGTTTCCAATAACCCAATTGACTCCATACAAGCTCAAGTCACCATGTTTTCATGTTCGGTGATACAAGTCCAGCAGGGAGCTTTGGAACTCTCAGATGGTGATGTATATCTGTCAGGGAACTGAAGATATCTAATCTGCATGTAGGCATAATTTATCCTTCACCTGCAGCATTCGGCAGTAGATACAAACCACATGTTGAGAGAGAGGGAGGGAGAGAGGAAAGGGAGAGGGAGAAGTAAAAAGAGAGGGATAGGTTGCATCATATGTATGAAAATACCAAATTGCAAGAAAGGAGATTAAGGAGAAGTTGACTAGTAATGAGGCTCCTCAGAATGGCATCCTTGTCTGTTGCCATTGGCGTATTTGTTTATGGGACAGGGCAAAGGCTACTGATGGTTCTTTAATTTCTTCTCTGAGAAAGAGTAAATAAATTAAAAAAGCAATTCAGATTGGCTAACAAAATGGCACAGCAATCTTGCTCATGAAACTGAGTGTATCTTCCCTCTCTCAGGCTCACTTCTGTGATCCTGTCAGAGGCATGGGGATGTTTGGCTGTTCCCCATGGCTCTTTGGGGTTGCAAGTATGGCTGTCCTTAGGAAATTTCTGCCCTGGCTCCCCACCCATCTCGATATTATTATAACATGGGCCATCACAAAAAGTTCCAGGTGCCACACAGATGCCACAGTGTCACTTGAAAGCTGGTACTTTTCCTTGGTAGTAGTTAAGACCCTTTAGTTTAGAGTCATTCTCTCCTTCTCCCTTTCTTCTCCCTCCTTCTTCCCCACACTCTTGGGATAACAAAAATAAGCCCAAAGCCTCCCTGAATTGTGTCACTTAGGATTGTATTGGCTGCAACAGTAAGCAAGTAAAAACCACTTAAACAAATAGAAGTTTGTTTCACACAGCAAAAATTCCGGATTCAAGGCTATTATGGTGGCTAAATGATCCCATAAGAGACATTCCGGCTCTTTCCGCCTTTTTCTTCCATCCTTAGCAGGTAGGCATTCCCCATGTTTGTGACCTTGTGGTCTAAAGGTGACTGCATTTCCTCCAGATGTCAAATCTACATCCTCAATAGAAAGAAGGAAGACAATGAGACTTTCTCTGATGAAGTTTTGCTGTTTAATTTAAGAAGAGAGTATCCCACTTCTTGGACTCTAACTATATCTTAGTGGCCAGAATTATGTCGTAATTCTTAGCTTTAGGGGATACTAGGAAATCAGATATACTGGCTTTTCTCCCTCAAAGACAGAAGCAAGGGACAAAGGGATTGTGAGTGGATTTTGAATAACCAGCTCACAATGTGGTCAGATAAAGGACCTTAGAGAGAGAGCAGAAAGCTGTTTGAAAGATGGTATTAATCTATGACGTCACAGGATTACAATTTATTTAGCTTTTCTGAAAGCTAAAAAAACTTTTGCTGATGCAGATCATTAATTCCGTGAGGAACTGGTTTGGTGGAGTATTTGGGCATCTTCTGTGAACAAGGAGGTACCAAATCAATTAATGGTGGAAACAGCAAGGGGTGATAGGAATCATGTTTCACCATTTTAAGGAACAAACTTTTAAATTCCTTTGGAAGAAATCTCATGAAAATAGTTGATGAATTATATAATTTTAAGTTCTTTTGGGTAAGTCTAAATTACCCCCTACTTGCCAAAACAAGCTGGAAATATTTTATTGGCTTAATTTCAATTGCTATATGTATATGAAAGTAATAAAACTGCATTTCTTTAAACATATTTCTGAATTTAGAGATTTCATAAATTCATGTTGGCTTTCCTTTCTCATGTACAATAAATTAGATTCTACTGCATGTCGATCATATCTTGGTAAGAATATTGAAACAGTATGAACATTCATTTATGCAGAAAGCATAGCTGAGAAAAGGTAAAGGATATAAGGGGAAGACATCAGACAGTCGGTTATATTAATCAAAGGTCAGAGAACTGCAGTCCGTGGGTTAAATCTGACCTGTTGTGTTTTTAACAAATAAAGTTTTATTGGAACACAGCCAGCTCATTCCTTTACATATTGTGTGGCTGCTTTTGTGGTAAAGCAGCAGAGTGAGTCGTTGTGACAGAGACCGTATGGCCCACAAATTTGAAAATATTTACCCTGTGGCCTTTCATAGGAAAAGTTTGCCAGCCCCTGCATAAGTAATTATGGGTGATTCTGTGACAGCTGAACACAGTGACTGAGCTTCGTTTCCTCTCTCTGTGGAAATCAATTTAATGTTTAGGTAAATATAATTAAAATATGTGGGTGCCTTAGCAGAAGTGCATTCACAACTCCCATACCAGGGCCATTAGGACGTTTGTTTTCCTGTCAAAAACAACTGCTTCCATTTCTGTCTTTGGTTCTGTCTGTCATGAGAGATGTTCTCACCATGTTGACACCTCATTCCAGCTCTGAGTCTGTAGCCAGCACAGCAATAGGGGCTCTGAGTTTGCCCTTTGCTGGCCCTGTGCCCTTGAGCAAGTCACTCAAGCTCATGGAAATTTATCTTCCTCCTTTTCAAATGAGAGAGAGAGAGAGACCGCCTGGGTACATGGGCTACACTGAAGCAGTGGTCCCCAACTTTTTTGTCACCAGGGACCAATCCTTCTATGAGACTCTAATGCCTGATAGTCAGAGGTGGAGCTGAAGTGGTGATCCAGCGCTGGGGAGTGGCTGCAAATACAGATGAAGCTTTGCTTTCTAGCCAGCTGCTCACATCTTGCCACATGGCCTGGTCTCTAACAGGGGTCCAGGGGTTGGGGACCCCTGGGCTACAGGGTCTCAATTTTTCCTTTCTGCACTCAAGTTCATTGATTCAGTGATGACATGGATCATTTCTTATCTGAAACAAGAAGATTCTTTTATTCACAATCTCAGTCCTGAATTGTCTTTTCCATTTGGGGTATGTGTTGACCAGGGTGTCCAACAAAACAGATCTGTCAATTAAACATTTGCAACTCTTTTTGAACATAAAACATTAGCTATTTCAAAGGGACAAAAGCTGAGATGTAGAATCTACAGATAATGGAAATAGCTAATATTCACTGAATGCGTTTTATGTGCTACTCTTTTAAGCACCTTATAGGTATTTAATTTAATCTTATAGTTTATTTGATCTGCACAGTAGCCCCAAATTAAGTGCTGTCATTAGTTCCATTTCACAGATGAGGACACTGAGGCAATTTGCCCAAGGTTACACTAGTCACTGTACTTTCTAGCTTCAGAGCCCATCAATCACTCTTTTTTCTACCTCGCTGTGGGTCAGACACAGCAGCTGCTCTCCATCTTCACAGAAATTAGAGGAGGAAACAGCTATCAGAGATTCAGTTTGGAGTTCCTAGAAATTATGGGTATTTTGGAAAATTAGAACAGGATTCTTTTCATTCACCAAAAACTTACTTTGTGCCATCAAGATCATCCTCAGAGGCACCTTTACTGGGCCTCTTCTCTTAAGTCAGAGAAAAATTTTCAGGCAATAGTTGAAGCAGTACTGGTTGGAAATTGGGTCATTTTTGTGAAATCATCCCTCTTTGCCAATGCCATTTTTGAATTCTTTCTCAGAATTAAAAAACAAACAAGCAAGCAAACCATGTGGAACAATCTATGGCAGATGGTTATTTCGGCTCTAGGTGAGTTTTGTCATTATACTCTGGGACGGAGAAACTATTGCTTTGGATAATCATCTGTTGTTTTAGTGAACTGCCAGCTAGGAATTGTTTTAGCTATGATGGTTTAAGTTGGGGATTTTTTTTTCCTAGAGATTACCATATGACTGTCTCAATTTGAATTCTGTAGAATTCTAGACGTTGTGCTACTGCATATCAACCAGAAATCTAACAGTTTGGTTGGGGGTGGAAGAGGTGAGATGAAACTAGGCTGAAAGCACAAGTTAGCCTTTTTCTCCAGGTTTAGTTTTCCCTGGAAAATATAGCAAGTAACAGCCATACCGTGGTGTTCATTACCAGCGCAAGTCCCTAATTAATTTATTTTATGTTAATTAAGTTTATAATTATATAGTAAAACATTTACTTTCTCCCTCAAGAAATTGACTGAATCTTCTGAAGGGGCTTTGTGACTGTAATTTAGGTGCAATTAGCCAGTTAAATTTAGTTAGGGTTTGGTTCATTTAGCTCCTGCCAGAAGATTCTAGGTGGGAGGAATCCAGCAACATCTCAGAAACAAATCTGGATCTTGAGGACATATGGCTGGAGACTCTCCCCTGGCCTCTGGGCAGCTAGTTCAGGTATCTAGGGCAATTGCAAGTTGGAAATCTATCAAGATATAGTTTCATAATTATTTATGTTTATTCCTTGTTGTGGAACTGTAGATTCCTGTAACTGTGGATAAAGACAAAATCCTTTTGCCCAGAAATTCTTTGTGGTTGTGATGTAGGAACTGAAGCCACGGAATGGTTCTTGGGCCATTGGCAGTGGCCAAACTTCAGACTCAAAGTAATATCACCAGTCAGCAGCCACCCTTTCTGCATCGAAAGTCACCTTACCTGCTGAGTGTGGTGCAAGAGGGCATGAGGCCACGCTGAGAATCTGATAGCGGTGGTTCCATAC
The DNA here is from genome assembly GCA_030015415.1 of Cynopterus sphinx. Lineage (NCBI taxonomy): Eukaryota > Metazoa > Chordata > Mammalia > Chiroptera > Pteropodidae > Cynopterus > Cynopterus sphinx. The sequence goes on from CM057385.1 coordinate 97,632,588, forward strand.
AGCCCTCCACATCCCTCTACAGTGTCCTCAGGGCTCTCTCATTTTGGGCCACACTTTTCCAGGACTGTGAAGATGAAATTTCTGAGCAAAGTTTCTTTCTGTGACTTTTTACTTCATAGCTCATGGCAAATAATCTACTTAGGCCTATAATGGAAAATGCAATTGAATAATTAGTTTCAGTGGCTGCTGAGCTGATCGTGGTCAGGGTTGTAGTTCACTGCTCATGACTGTGAGTAGAAATCTGGGAAGCACTAAGGCATGATTATTTTAGTCAATAGTATAAGAGCATGCCAGCCATAACCCAGTGGTGGGTATAGCAAGAGTTTATCTACTTTAAAGTCCCCTTGGTTTATGAAACATTCATTTCTTGGTGGATGACAGTGGTCCTTGATTTGGAAAGGAAGGTTGGAAATTTTTTTATTTTAAACTCCTGAGCTCAATTACATGACCACTTTTTTTTTTTTTTTTTTTTTACATTTTGGTGTCTTGTCATCATGATGGGAAGTGGTTTATTACTGTGTGATTAATAAGTGAAATATGTACTTACGTTGAAAAAAAATCACATTTTGTTTTATGTTTCATCTGGAAAATAGGAGCACTAACCTTCTCTTCACTTTGCAATAAGCAATTGATAGTCCTATTCCCAAAAGAAATGTGTGAAATATGACTCACATATACTTGGAAAGGTGTATGGAAACCAGATTTTTATAAATTTCCACATTTCTCTTGCTTACACTATTTAATATTTTCTGATCAGCAATTAGCTTCTATGATCTTTGTGTCCTTAGTTATAACAGAGTTAACAAAGACACATAGCAATACCGATTGAGGGAGAGAACTTTTGATAAAGTACAACTCAAATTAGTTTTTTAAAGAGGAAGCTCTCTCATTTTCCAGTTTAGAGCATAGTTTCCACTTAATGAATGAAAATAGTGATGACAACATATATCTCAGTACTTTCCAGTCCACTGGAGAAAATAGAGAAAATTGAAAATGAGAAGACACATATATGCAGAGAAAATGAGACAGTTGAGGTGGGGAGAGACATTAGGCCCAGAAAAACAACACAGGAGGATGGAAATTTGGGAGACGTAAGAGAAAGATACTTGGTTACATTGGCTTGGAGTAAGGCAAGCATTTGTGAAGGTATATTCCAGTCTCATGAGCTTTAAGAATATCACCACTAATTGGTTCAAAGTTATAGTGCACATTTATAACAGAGTCCTAACTGGGCTCAATGAAGGGGGATTAAGGTCATGTTTTATTTATGGACTACAGTTTATTGTCCTGAATATCTTTTTTTTTTTTAAATAAATTATATATCCGGTAAAACATAGAACTATCTTCAGTGAGAAAAGTTGTTCCAGTTGTATTTTTTAAAATCAATAAGGCAGTTTGGGATTTCTAAGATTTGGTATTATGTAAATGTTAATAGACACAATGCCGGCAACCTCCCTGAGTTGAAGAGTCTGAATATAGCCCGGACAGTGTTAATTCTGGTCATCACAATATGTCAGATTTTTTAAAATTTTTGCTTTAGAGTTGAGTAACTGAGGTTCAGAGGGGTCCCTTGCCTTGGCCATGGTTACACAGCTCAGAAGGGTCAGGGGTAGGATCCAAACTCAGATTTGTCTGGCTTCAGACTGTTTTTGGCTCTCTAAACAGCCAACCAGCAGGCATCACCATGGAAATGAATCCTTTAGTACATAATTGTCAAGGAAGATAAATATGCAGGGTGTCTGTACTTACTAAAATTCTAATTCCAATAGTAGCTGTAAGTAAAGTTTTAGGATCTTGTATAGTTAAACAATGGATGGTAAATGGCCATAATTATGAAGAATGAAAGAAAAACTAATTTATAATCCAGTCATTCTGATATGCACATGTAATTACGCTGTCTTTTTTTCTGTGTGACATTTAAAACTTTTTACTGCTTTCAAATAAGGTAATACATTTGTCCATGACATGTCTTTGAATGCCTCTTGCGCTTATGTACAGTGCGATTGCTGTTTCAAACTAAGAATGTGTGTAAGGTTACAAGGTAAACAGCCTTGCCCTTTTAATCTGTTTGACTTAGCAAAGAACTTCCTGTAAGTTTTGGAAAGTATTTCTTGAAGGAATTTCAGATATTTGCATATATTAAATTTTCATTTAAAAAATATCTAGAATGCATTGTTTTTCCAGTGTCTTGGTTCTGGTTCATTCTTGGCATGGCTGCTATAGTTCTTAACCAAGCTGTTATATTTGGTGTGCCATATCTGCCATGCATACTTTATTTAAAAAAGAAAGTGTGTGTATAAAAATAGAATGCATGCTTTTTAAAATCCAGAGTTTTATCCATGAATAAATTGTACCAGGACCAAAGAATTATGAAAGGACTTGTAGTGTTCCAACATGAAAGAATCAAGGAGTAGAGAGAATTTTTCTTGTCTTTCAGAAGGAGGTTTTGCTGGGTAAACTACTGAGGTTGGCACACATTCAGCTGCTCTAAGACATTGTTGAGGTGTTAGTAAGGATAGTGAGACAGGATGGCATAACAGCGTGGACTTTTTGCAAAATGAACTCAGCAAATAAAAAATGTCACTAACAGCAGAGGCATCTACTGCAGGCTTAAGTTAAGTCAAGTTGGGGATTGTTTTGGCTGCCTCAGTCTGAATGTGTATAAGCTGTGACCCTGGCATTGACTTTGCACTTTTCAAGTTTCCAAATGGAGAATAGAATAAGCTCTCCATTTTACTGAGGCTTTTCAAAGTGGGTCACCTGCTGCTCCTAAGGGTTGTGCGTAGTGATTGGCTGTGGTGCCAGAATCTTGATGGTTCTGCTTGACGTGGAAACACGTTAGGAGTGTAGATTCTGTTCTTGGTGTTATGAATGGCGGGTACTCTTTCTGGCTGTTAAACATTTCTTAATAAATAGGGATGCTTATTGGACTTTAAGTTGGATCTGCTTCTGAGGAGTCCGATTTGGGACTTTAAATCAGATCTGACCTGAAACTTTCAATTTTGTTTTACAGAGCAGTGTCAAGTAATGTCCCAGGTGGAGCAACCAAGGGCAGGATGAACCACCATTTCAACCCACATTCCCCAATCACACCTCAGATTCTGTCATGGAGAGGTGCCTTTTAATTCTTTTTCTAGTGAAGTAACCTTTGAGATGTTGGGAGTCCTGTTGCTAATGGTTGTCCTGGTGAAAAGGCACCAGAGAAAAAGGGCATGTTTGGATGAAGGACCTTCTTCCCACCTCATAATCTTCCTTAACTTTGAGTTTGGGCACATTCACTTCTCTGGATAAAAGGCTGAATGCAAAGAAGCACAGCAGGTCCTTGAATCATGTCCTTTTGTTCAGCATTGTTTCATTATAATGTTGATGAGAAAAAAATTTTTGATTCCCAGCTTGGGCTGATGTCTTTGTGGAGTTTGTATAGTTACCGCACGTCTGCATGGGCTTTCTCCAGGGAGTCTGGTCTCCTTCCATATCCCAAAGATGTGCACACACAATTCACATTAGACATGTGAACTGACATGTCTAAATTGTCCCTGGTTGGGTGTGGATGTGCGTGCCCTGCAATGGAAGGGCATCCTGGGCTGGATCCTGCCTGGTCGTGCCTTGGGCTGCCAGGAGATGCCCTGGAGACCCTGGAGTTGTAGAAGGCGGGTTGGGAAATGCTTATCTTACTTGTTTTATTAATCTTTCTTACCTGTATGTATACCTCATGTTTTGCTTTGTTGTTCTCCCCCCTCCCCGCCCCCCAATGTTTACTAATAGAAGTATTTTGGATCTTTATTTAGAAGTTTGGTGATGATTTTGTGACCAGAAGTAAACCATGACAAGGATGGGCAGTGGCCACACAAGCTAGACTCACTGAGGATCTGGAACTAAGTCCTCAGAATTCAGGCTTTGATAGTTTCATCTTGTCTGCCATAGGAGGGCAGGCTATCTTCCAAATGTCTGTTGCCAGACTGAACAAAGGCCTTGCTTTTTATCCTGCTCGTGGGAAGTTTTGGGTAATTCATGTTTATAGTAGTTAGTTCATGGGGATTGTCAACCCTGCCTATCTTTGTTGTGCATGCTGGAATACTTGATACTTAGCTTAGGTTTCATTATCTTGTGCACTTAGGTAATTTAAATGGAGATGAGATTTATAAGGTACCTCTATTCAAGTGAAGGTAATTTCTTTGACCCTCTGTATGCTTAATTGGAACCATTAGTAGATCTGACATCTGGGCTTTACAACAATAGGCAGGGACACTGTGCACACAAAAAGCCCCTGGTTTTTGCTTTTTAGTAAGCATCCTAATATTAAAGATCTTCAAACTCTATTTCTGAAATCCTGCTTGCAATGCCTAATGAAAACATGGTAGTCCAGGACAAGCTTTATTTTACTTACTCTCTTCTTTCTAGGATCATCTTAAACTTAGACCCATACTTTTAGTCCTGCTCTAAGGCCCTATTATCTCTATTGTCACTCTCCTATAATTATGGTCACTCTTTTTACATGCTTGAGGTCTCCAAATGCATCAAAAACAACTGCTTTTTCTTTAAGTTCCCTTCTTCTGCTCTTCTACCTTCCATCTCTTGCTTTCATCTTCATCATCATCATCATCATCATCATCATCATCATCAACAACAATCAGATGGGTGCTGGCTGACCCATACCCATTTGTTTTCTCTGCTTGTTTTATGCATTATTTACTTTTCTAAAAATTTATTCCCAGATTCATTTTTGGTTTGCATGCCATGGTGTCAGTCACAATTGATCAGAGCCAAGCAATTTTGATTGTTTGTGTTTGAAGTTCTTGCAGATCTTACATAGTTACAGGTAAATTGAGCAATTGATTTTAAGTCATTTGTTTCCTATTTGGACACTGTAGGTTCTAGTACTCTGGCATTACATTCACTGGTTAGAATATTTTGGCAAAACAAATCTAGACACAAGTCTGTCTTGGCAGCACAAAAATATTCTCTTCCATAGTGAAATTTATAATGCCATGCTTATGTGTCCTGAATGTTTGAGTCACTGGTAAGCCTCTCTTGTCTGAAAATTGTGAAATGATGTCTTGAAGAAGATGTCATTTCATGTTACAAAGAGCAACTCTCTAGATTTTGCAATATTTATATGTTGAAGTGAGCCAGACACTAGACACACCCACAGGAGAACAATAGATTCTTAGGGTATCTCAGTGCTGTTGTTATGAAAGTCTTTTGAGTGTCTTAATGCCCCTCAAACCATGAACTCCATCTTTTTCTTTCTACTCCACTTATAGCATTTTTATGTGATTCCACAGATAGAGGTAATGGCATCAATTTTGAATGTTCTGCCCATTCTATGTGAAGTCTCTGCACTGTTAGTGGTTGAGCCCTTGGGTTCTTGTTATCAGGACTTGCTGATCAGATCACATCCTCCTTAGAATTATTGAATTTTAATTGTGCAATAGCTTTGGCTCTCCTTACACATTTAAGCTTTGCCAAGAACTTTGTGTTTCCTGCTTTAATTTTTAGCTCATAAAACTAAACTTTATTTTGCACAGTCAAACCAGAGCTTTAAAAGCCTTGCTGACCATCCTCAACCATTCATTTTTAGTTTTTCACCCCCAGCTAACAAATAGACAACAGTTTTCTACACCCCACTTCTACAGCCGCTGCCATTTTGTTCATCATAAGAATTAGAATAAATTGTTTAGCATCTTATCCCTAGGAGCTTAAAATGCCTCAGGAGGCACAAATGGGTATCCATGTATCTTACTGTAACCTTCAATATACTTCTGAACAAATATTGGATCTTATACAGGAGCTTTGAGGTGAGCTGATTAACACAGTTGCCAGTAAGAAACCAAAGATCTACTTTTCTTGTGTCCACCTCTCCCCTCCATTTTGGTTCCGTTGTTGAATACATCAAAGTTCTGCAATAAAGCTCAAAATTTTGATATTACTGTTTTGAAACTTAAAAGCATTCAGTCCTTGGAATTGAGGAAGGCAGCATAGGGCATAGAAAACCTATAGACATGTTCTTTCTGCCCTACTGTGGCTTATAGTCTGGGATGTCAGAAGCAAACAGAAGAGAAATACAAGTTTTAAAAAGGTATAAAAGGAAGCCAAGTGAATGCATGGAAGATGCTGTGGAAGTTATGAGGCCAGTGAACCAGATACTCACAGGAGACCTCTTTTGAATGGGACCTTCAAGAATAGCTAAGGTGGAAAGATGTCTTAGGAAAAGAGATGATATGTGGACATAGCTCATCCTTAGGAAGCAAAAGGGGTGTCTGAAGGATGGTTAAGCAACTTCTAGAATGAGCACAGAGAAGGATGCACCGGGACCTAAGCTTATATGTTGAGAAAATTTTGCTACAGATGCAGGTGATACAGTTGTAAAAGATGAACTGACAATCCAGAATTTCTGAGTTTAGATTTCAGCTCTTTCACTCTATTCCAGGGTGACCTTGGACATATCACAATGACCATGTGGGTTGAGTGAGTCCCTTGTAAAATAGAAAAGACACAACAGCAATGGCTGGTTGGTGCAAGAACTAACAGATCTTAAATGTTCCCCAAATGTGAAATTTGGACAAGTGGTGGTTAAGCCCAGGTGCTGAAATGAGGCAGAACTGCACTTAGCTCAAGTGTAACTTTGTGATAAAAAGCTTTTTGCACCCACTATTTTTCAGGCACCAGATGTTATGAGAACACACAGGAGTTTATTCTTTGATCTTACTTAGTAAACATTGCCCAGAAGGCTCAAAGAGCATTTGCTTTGCTCTCCAATGAAGGTGAGCCTCTTTATTGTCCCTGTAGGCACCACATGGTCTCCTAAGTGGCCCCATCCATTCAGACTCCCAAGATGGCATTTTTTTACTTGAACTCTCCAAATTACAGATACGGTAAGATTGGCTTTTTCAGATAGCAGCTGCATCTTTCTTCCATTCTCTTCACTTCCTTTCGACTCAGCAGTTTTCCTTTTTGCTCCAGATAAATTGCTGCTAATTTAAATATACTGCAGATCCTTGCCATTTTATGGCTGATTGCTTCTGAGTAATAAGAGGAAAATGTGTGCACGTTTGAATGTAAATAAATCTAAATGAGTCGGAAGCCAATGGTAAAGAAAGCACAGCACTTCACTGACCTTCAGCATGCCCCCCCCCCCCCAGTTTCTCTCTGAAGAGGTCAATGAGGAGATTCAGAATCAGCACATAGCAGAGACTGAGTTTTAGGACACATCCGGGTTTTTCTTCTCTGCTTTCAACCTCACATCATATTTCTCAGATAACATCTGCTTTATCCTTGTTCTTATTTAGCTCAGCTAGTGTAAGCAGCGGTGGCAAAGTTTCTCTAAGGTTGTTTTGATAAAAGAACTGTTCTCACAATAACTGCCATGCACCATCGGAATGCTGCAAATGCTTCAGAATGTCACATTGTCAAAATATCTATATTTCAGGCTCTGAAGCTAGACAGCTCGTTTGGCTGCTAAACCCACAAGATGTTCAGCCATTTGTTGTGGTCTAAAAACTTTCCCCCTCACTAGGAGAAAATAATTATCTATTGTTTTATATCATTTTGTGACCCCCTTTTTTTAAGTTTCTCATAACACGAGAGGGCAAAAGTCACGAGCTCCTGGTAGGTAGCTTGGGACCTGATTGAATTTTACTATCAACCCCTTAGGAATATTAAGCACCAGATACATTCCTTTAGATTCAAATCTTTAAATCAAACTAATTTTTCAATATTGGATGGCATATCTTTAGTGTATCAACAATATTTGCAGATAAGGGATATTGAATGGAGGCTGACTTGCCTTCCTTGATGTTCGGGGTGGTGGTAGTGATGATTTGAATGCAGACTTTGCATATTGCTGATCCTTGTAATAGGCTGGCATTTTATCACAAGGAAGATATTGCATGTATTTTTTTTTTTTAGATTTATTTTTTATTTTATTTTATTTCTTTAGGCAAGGTAACCTTTGGTTGACCTCACAGATTGCAAGGATTTTGTCAGCTTATAATCCCTTTTAAAAAAAAATTTTATGCCTACAGCACCTGGACTTCCTAGATGGTCTCCTAGCCAAGTACTAAGCAGAACCAACCCTGATTAGCTTCCAAGATCAGACAGTATCGAGCTTGCTTAGGGTGGCATGGCTGTAGACTGCATGTGTTTTTATGGTGGCTTTACTTGTTTTTATCATATGGGCATGTGGAACTGAGGTATGCTTCTTTGAGAAGGATACATCACAAAAAGCAAAGCAGAAGGAGGTTGATGAGGGCTACCTGATGTCAGTCTAAATAGGGGCAAATGCCATTGCACCCTGAGTAAATAGCAGTCCAAAATTGCATCTAGCAGAGCAAAACTGTTTTCCAATTGTAATATGAAAGAGCTTGGAGGAATGTTGGGGAGAAAAATGCCAAATGGAAGCAAAAGAAGAATGGCCTGTTTCCTGCTATAGACATTCTGACAGCAGTAAACTTTTAGGGTTGCTGTGCTGTAAACCCATTGGAAGTGAGGCTTGCATTTTCAGTTCAGTCCTTTTATTATTATTATTTTTTAATCAAATGCCTTTCAAAATGGTGTGTGCAGAGAAACTAGTACACTGAATCGAGAAATCTTTTTTCTGGGAGTGATGCCTTCTATTTGTATCACCAAGTTTTTCCTGTTTTTGTTGGCAAACTTGACATCCCATTATTAATCCTATTGTTTCACTAGGAAGGAATTTGAGAGTCACCCTCTTCAAACCTGATGGAATAATTAAGGTGTTCAGTGGTTAATTTGGCGTGCTCGTATGATGTACCATAGTGCTTCTAAACCAGTACGGCTTATGTTTGCCTGGAGGCTAAACTTTTAGAGAGGAGAAACAGATATGAAGGAGAACTGATCAGCACCACAACATACCTCCTAAAGTCTCAGTGCTTTGTGGGTGATTAAATCCATAAACGGTGTTTGGCGTCCATACCAAGAGACTTGGAAGGGCAGGAGACAGAAATGCCATGGAAAGTAAGCTCCGCAGTGTTGTTGTAAATGATGATACAGATTGGTGGTGGTAATTACAGCTCTGGAGGCAGATGACACCAGCACTTGGCAGACCAGACACCAGGTTGAGGAAGATCGAGAGTCTGGAGGGCTGGGTTTAGAAGCGCCTCCCAAAGCTGAACTTGAAAACGTCTTGGCGGTTTCTACCACAATGCCATCTATTTTATCACTTACGAATCTGATGTAGAGTCATGCAAATTGCACACAGAATTATATGTAATAGAATCTTCCTCGTTCCAGCTGGGGTTTCGTGAGCAAGTTCAGAGAGAGTTTGTCTTCCCTGCACAGGGACATGGCAGGGTGGCCGTGGAATTTCAGTTCCTGAATTGGAATCTGAGCTCCATTGCACACCAGCTGTCAGAACTTGAGCAAGCTGCTTCACTGTCTGGGCCTCAGTTTTCTCACCAGTAAAGAGGGAGCAATAACAGAACCTGTTTTATAGGGTTATGGTAAAATTAAAAGAGCTGCTTTGGACAAAGAGCTTAGAAGAGAGCCTGGCACAAAGTAGCTTAGCCATTATTTATTGTGGAAGTTGTTTACTTACCTTTTCCCATCTGCTGGGCAATGAAGTATTTGAGGTCAAGGACTTTGTTTTTTTTAATTTTGTATCATCTCTTACAGTGACTATGATTTGGTTTGTGCTCAGAAAATGTTTGCAGAGTTAATATTAAGTATTACATATATTATGTTTTATATATATTGTATGTACTATACATATAAACGATGTCTTATATACATAATGTATACCTGCAACATACTACATACATATCATATATGATAAAATGCATATTACATCTCTATATATGTATGTGTCATATAGATGCTGTTGTGCTTGATTAAATTTAGGCAATTAGCTAATTATAAAAAGAATTGAAATCTTGTGTGGTTCAGTACTTCACCAGTTAAATCCAGACAGTTATTAAAATTAGGCGGGGAAAAAGAACTAAGATTTTGGGGAGATATTTGTTGTTGAGATTTATTTTTGTCTCTATACATAAAAATTCTTCAGGGGTCATCTATATTGTTCACCAATTTCTCTTCCTTAAATTAAAGGGTTAATACCTGATATAGTTGTGGATGGAGCTGTGTGCAGAAATCCTTTATGTTTCTTTCCCATGCTTCATGTGTCATGTAAAATTGGTTTTAAGTTTAAAACTAAGTTGCTCAATAATGAGATGCACATTTTCTCCCAGTTTCTGTTCTGTTATTATACATTGCTTTATGTTTTAAAGTATAGTCCATGTCATGTCTTGATTGTGATGTTTATTATGTTCTTTTAAAAGTGATTGTACTAGTATGTTAATTTCCATTGATTTTTCTTTTGAGCATGACTTATGTTTTATTTTGTGTTTCTTTTAGGTTTTGTTTTGTTTCATAAGATCCCACTGGATGGGTAGCTGAAATAAAGGCAAAGACAGAGAAAGGGGCTGTGGTGCTTGTTGGTTGATGCTGCCTTCTAAGCTGGCCTCTTGGGACTGGCATTGGCTTCTCCCGGGAAGTACTGCTTATCTGGGTTTTTCTGGTAGAAATGGGTGGTGTTTGCAGGAGTGCTGCACAGAGCCTGCCGATGTCGCGAGCTGTGATTGGGGAATGAACGCCAGTGCTGAGCCAGCTCACAGGCAGCTAAACAAAAACTCAAGAAAACATCTTAAATTAATGCTTTCCTTTTGTTCTTACAATCGTTCAAGTACGGAATCGAAATGAAATTCCATTGGATTGTGCTTGTCCTCTGAAAAATGTGCTATTTGACTCTAATGGAAATGTATTTGATTTTATTGTTTCTGTTTATCAAAGATGAACTACAAAGTAAAAAAAAAAATCTAAATTTAGGGACAGGTGTAAGTGCATACTAAACTGTAATCTCCATTTAACCTGTATTTTAGCATCGTGTTCTGTTGTTTAATCAGTATTGAATTCAGAAAATTTCATTTTTTTTATCTACAACACAGTGGCTGAAAGAGCATAAACATCATCGCTGTTGTGGGGACTTTGTGATGTCGCTGAGAGGTTCTTTCCTTCACTGACAATAAGGCCCAGAGTTATGCAGTCAACACTAATGATTTCCTCAGTTTCCTTAATGGCAAAAAAAAATAAAAAATAAAAAAAAGAGAGAGAAGCTATTTGTTTGGGGTGGGGGCGTTAGATTTAGATTAAGTATAGTCAGTTTCAGAACAACTAATAAATTTATTAGTGAAATAAATTTATGCATATTGTGCATATATTCTTTTATTTGCCCTCTGTGATCTACCTGCTTTTTAGAAGTTTGCCCAGTGACAAGGCCACAGCATCTCATGCTGTTCCCATGACAGAACTGCAGCTTTTTTACTCTGAAAAGGCCTGTGAGCAAAATGGCTGGCCTGCTGTGAGCAGGAGATGATATTGTGAGTAGGATAGTTCCCTTACGACATACTACATTATTGCTGGGTTTTCACGGGCAGGACAGCTTTGCCTGACCCCAGCCGCACAGAGGTGGCAGGTCGCTAATGAATATGTGCTTTATATTGCCCAGCTTCGTTGCTGAGAGGGCAGCTTTACAGCTACAGAATCCTGCATCCCTGCCTTAGTCTTACCCTGGTCCCCTGTCTCACTCACTTGGCCATCGCAGCGACCTTTGTACGCTTTGCTCAGTCTGAGCCAGGCAAGATCCCTGTCCCAAAGACAGGTTTGTCTGCCCCTGGCCCACCTTGCTACACACCATTCTTGTTAGGTGGCTTTCGGAGCCAGGCCTGGAGCTTTTCCTTTGACAACACAATCGGCTCTGACTGTGAAGGTATACATGTGGTTGCCATGGCTGAATTGGAAACTTACTGACTTTTTTTTTTTTTTTTTTAATTCCTTTTTGGAAATAGTTTCTCAAATTTGGCAGTTCAGCATTAAGGATTCATAGATTTTTAAGTAGGCTAACATGTTTGGAAATGTCGTTTTGAATCCCGTGTAACCAAGGCATTCATCTTAATAAACCAGATCCATTTAGGCACCACTTGATATAAAAAGATTATCCATGATGAATATTTTGTACTCTATCCTTTACATTAGCCACTAAATATGATATTGCTTGATGCAGACATCCCACAGAGTCTTATGGATTACAGCATTTAACTTGGCTATTCCATACTCAGGCCCAAACGGGACAAAGCATAAACAGGCTCCTCTTTCTCAAAAGTTTTCTTTCCAGAAAAACATTGGAGCGTGAGAGTAGCTGGCCCTTGGTGTAGGGAGGTCTGAACATCTCTGAATTGCCATTTTCTTGCAGGTTGCTAAATGACAGTTCCTGCCACTGCTTAGATTTTGATCTTTTTCAGAGGTGTTGATTTACAACAAGGCCAGCTAATTGCAGAGACCCTGAACCCTGAAAGAAAAGTGAAATTCAAACCGTAAGCCAGGCAGAGGCAGTCAGGATGGCTGTGGTTCTTAAGTATCGGCCATTCAATACAATTTTTTTTTAAGCTTTTATGTTATTCCATGGAGCCATAAAAAGGTGATGAATTGTTTAAGGACCATTTTTATAAGTTTCCCAGACCCAAAAGGGGGAAAAAGGATATTCGTATTCAACAGCTAGATGAATGGCAGGGTAGATTTTTGTTTTAAAATGGAGAGAAGTGGACAGATAAGGCAATTTAATATATCAAACAGCAGTTGACGTCTCCTAGGGAACGATGAAAACAGCAGGCTGTTAGAAAATTGTTTCATATGGTTCTTGACTTCTTCGCTTTTCATTTTTTTAAAGTCTCTGAAGACCACAATGAGTAACATAGCTTCTCACGTCTATACTCTAGACCACCCCCTTTCATCCTTTTTCTTTTAATGCCCCTACAAGAAATCTTTATCGAGCTTCCTAACAACATGTATCATGTGTTTTCGCAACATGTGAAACGGACAAGCAGCATTTTTGCTGAAATCACATATGTCACCCTCCAGCAAGGACATGGCATTTCAGGACAAGGCAGGTACCCTAAATGAAAGCTGTGCACTGGGTGAGTGAACACCCACCCCTCCAGAGGGACAGCTGTCACCAAGCCCTAGCCAACTCCTGCCTCCTGGGAATGTGGGCCCAGGTTTCCAAAGCTTCTGACTCTTTAAGAGAAATGTGAAACCTGGACTTTTATGTGAAATGTCTCTATTTTTAAAAAGTTGGCTCGGTTATTTTTAAAACGTTATGTAGGCCAACAAAACAGGTCTGTGGGCTGCCAGTTTGTTACTTTTGTCTTAAAGCAAAATCATTGTTCTCTCACTGTATCCTTCTGTCTTTCCTTTGCAAAATTACTTCCCGCATCGCCACTGGAAGCTGTCTAACCACTGAGTTAAGCACCTCAGTGATTGTGGGCTCTCCTATGCCTTCCACCAGCTAGGAACTTGGCTTATTCTCCACGCCTGGACTCTCTTGCAGCATTGTTTGCCCTTCATCCCTCAACCAGCCCCACTTCCACGTGGCCACAGACAACCTAGTGAGTCCTTTCTCCCTGTTTTGTTTGATGCAACTTTCCTTTCACCAGTGTCCATGTCACCTGGCTCACTCGGGTGCCACCAAGTGCAGGGAAAAGCACACAGATCCTTTTCGTGGGTGTCCTTAATATACTGGTGTGGCCAATGGTAAATGGAAAACAGGTGTGTCATCTTCAAGAGGCATGGTTCAAGTCCTGTATCTTGACTCAGGTCCCGCTGAGACCCTACAAGGGAGCTGAGATAGACTAAGGGACTCACACTGTAGTCACATGAGGCATCAGTCTGAGGCCAAAGAAGGTCCATCTCTCAACAGGAAAAATGAATCGCCACTTACTTTAACGACAATTCAGGGGTGTTTACTCCTGATCTCCGGCAGAGACTGATTTCATTTTGACCCACTGAGTGCTCTTCCAAAAGTGGAGAGCAAAGACTAGAACTAAACAACCCCAGCACCAGCCCGTAACAGAGCACAGAGGGAACCTGTTTCAGGCTCCAGCCCTTCAAGTTATCCTGAATGACACCCAGAGTTGTTAGGACTTGAAAGCCCTCCTCAGACAGAGCAGAGGCTACCACTATTAGGCTGACTCAGGAGCAAACAGCTCAAGGGGTACAAGACAGGAATTCAGTTCCCTGCCATGTGTGAGGGTAAGCATGATGGAGGCTCTCCTCCTCTTTTCTCTCTCTTTTCTTTTTATTTGCTAAAATCCCTGACTTTTTTCTCTCTTCCTCTCCCTTCTCCATCCTCCCTTCTTTCTTCTCTCGTCTTCCTTTTCCTCTCCCCTTCTCCTCTTTCTTTCCCTCTCCGCATCTAGCATTCTAACTAGACTCCATGATAAAGTTTATTTTTATTTGCTTTATTGGTTGCTCTGCACACCGACCCCGCTCTGCAAATTCGAATCAAAGCACTAAAGGGTACCTGAGCTAACTCTTCTCTCACTTCATCAGAGAGCGGATGGTTTATACTTTCTCCTGCTCTGGTGCTTTCTGTCTAGAACTCCTCCCTTGGTTTCCATCCAGTTTCCTCACACAACAGGAGAAGCTCATTTCACTGTGTTTTGTCAAAACTCTGGATATAGAGGGGGAGCAGCTGAAGAGAAGTGATTCCATATAATCCAGGGTTCTCACAGGGTAGCTGAACCTGGCCTGGTGGGCTGTGCCATTCCTGTCTAGTAGAGGTCAGTGGAGCCCTCTAGGGCTGTGCCAGTCAGTGGACTTGACTCCTCAAGGAAACTAGGACAGAAGCAGCCTTCCTATTAAGTGTGTCCTGCTGTGTTCACACACCAGCCGTGCCTGTAGGCCATGTCAAGTTTATTCAAGGGCACATGGGTAGGTTAAAGACTCTCCTGGACAGAGCATGAATGTAACTTTCTGTGGGGTGCTGCCAGACTGAATTAAGTTAACAGAATTCCCAGCCCAAAAAGTGACATGAAAACTGCTGTCACAGAAGGCAGCTTTCCACTCAAGTCAGCCCATTTCCTTGTTTTGGTCTTCAGGGCCAAAGGAACTTCCCAGCCATCTGACTTTGACAGTGAGATCACTCATGAGTTTAATTCAGGCTAATGTTACTGTGGAGCCTTGGGATGATCATTATAGGTACCGAAGATAGGTTGCTATTGGGCATGTCTGAAGTCTCAGTTTTCACAGCAAAAAATGTGTGAGAAGGAAAGAAAAGGTTTTTCACCACCTTTATTTTAAGACAGTCCATTTATCAATGGAGCATAAATGTGAAATAGCAAGAGGGTCTATGCGTGATGTATATGTGTGTCAGATCATCATGTTGCACACTTTAAATATTTTACAATTTTATTTGTCATATAAAGCTGAAAAGAAAAAAAAGGGAGAAAAGTAGCAAGCAATTTCAGAGAAAGGCAAATTCTTGAGTGTCGCTCATTTCTTGTTGAAATCCATTTGCTGTAATCCATAGACAGCCTGTGAATCATTCTCATGCCCTGTTTTTTCCCCCCATAATATTCCAGGTTTTAAAGTCACTTTTCCCATTTCTTGTAAATAGTGGATAATCATTTTTATTTTAAGTGCTGTTTTTAACATATGGATAGATCATAAATGTACTTGCTGAATTTATTCGTGTTTTTTTTTAACAAGCCAATAAAGTTTTATAATTCATTTTCATGTGTCTTGCATTCTCTCTAGGGTCTTGTGTAGTCCCCTTCCTCCTCAAGAATAGTTTGTCACCTCACATGTTGTTCAGTGGTGTTCAAGACTAAAGGTATTAGAAAAAAGAGTGTGAGAAATGTCATAGAGAGTTTTTGGGGGAGTCCCAAACCCACCATAGATTTTGAAATAAATCTCTCCCCGGAAAGAACCTTTAGTTGCCACCGATGTGAATTATACATTTATTGTTTATTGATTCTTGCCATTGGCTACATTTTTATTGGCTCAAAAGCAACACTAAAAAAAAAAACAACAGAAAAAGTTTAAGATAATTAAAAAAACAACAACCCTACATTTTGTGAGAAAACACTTTGGTATTTTGAAAACTTGGAATGACCTAGGTCCCAGTGAAAGGGTGTACTTGGTGCCCTGTGCCTGCATTGCAAGTGACTTTGTGGTCAGATAACATGATGATTTGTGTTTCCATGGAAGGGGAGACAGAGGAAGACAAGTGGACATGGAGTTAAGATACTATTGAACCGAAGCTGTTAATGTGGTACCTACACTTTATGTCTCTTTTGTTTTCATCCCCCAGCTGGCCACACTGTCCTTTCCTCATTTTCTCCTTTTAAGAGAGCACCTATCAGCAAGGTTTGTGGGACACCAGCTGTGATCCATTTGAGCCCACTTCCAGTAATCTTGAAAGGGTTTGGCTCCAAATCGAAGATCTAGAGATTGGAAAAACTGATTCAGTGTGGTGCGATGTCTTCTTAAACCAAGTATACAGACCTTCTTTTAAAAGCCTATTTAGTGCTGGTGACTTACGTTTTTTCTAAACACACTTCTAAATGTGCCGAGCCGAGAACAGGTTGCATTGGTCATCTGGAGGCTGTGTAATCATTTGTGCTGGTAGGCACCTGACACAGACTATTCAGGTTTGAATGCTAGCTACCATCATGAGCTAAATAACCTTGGCAAAGTTATCCACCACTCCATTCCTGTTTCCTCATTTGCAAAATGAGATGATGATAATAGTAGTAGTGCCTCCCCACTGGGCTCTTAGGAGAGTTAAATAAGATGGTTCATGTAAAGATCTTAGCGCATTGCCTGGCAAATGAGGGGCCCTTGGTTTTGCTAATAAAATATTTTGGAAGATTTGGGTTTGCACTGTACTTGGGTGTGCCTCAGTAAATGCCCACAGATCACACACAGATTCTCTTGTATGTGTTGATTATATGGTGATTGTGTGAACACAACTAATGGAGTCTTGATGAAAGGGAATTTCACATGCAGTCAGTCTGGACGTGTCTAAGCTGTGAAGGCCACTCTGGAGTTTTCCCCAGGAGTTATCGTGTTTCCACTCCCAGATCCTTTTTGCCCAGGTGATTTATGTTCATTGATTCTACCTCAAATTTGATTTTGGTAAAATAATAAGATGTGATTTGCTTGGGCCTGTATTATGATCATTTCATGAGTTTGAATAGTGCTCTGTACTTTGAGGATTCTGGGAAAAAATAGCACTGAAGGTCACATCCCAAATGTGGTCTGCTTCTTTTGTTCTCACTTGATTAATTCAGAAGTTTTGATCACTTGAAAGGGGTCTACATTCACTTTAACTTTTGAATTATCCATCTGAAAATCTTTAGCTAAGAATAAAAGTAACGAATGAATTGGCTAAGAGATTGCTTGAAAGAAAAAACTTGTTTCACGTATTTACAGGCAATAAGTTACAAATAACTATTTTTCTTTTCTGCTTCTTGAGGTAGTTTCTCATAAAAGCTCTAGAAGGCAACACGCAATTAGCCTAGTTGGAGCTACTTCATGTTTGAAGTAATAAAATTTCATTTCTTTAAAATATTTTGTAATGTGGGCTTTTGTTGTTGTTAAATAATTTTAAATGAGTAGCATGAGGTTTTACCAGTACTTAATTTCAGGTACTTACACTATTGTCACCACTTTTGCTAACACATTTTGAAGTGAGATTTACCACTGATCTAAAAGGTGCAGTAATGGTTAACGGGTATTGATTTCTCGCTGTGTATTAAGCACATGTTATGGTTTAGTATTAAAACATACATTAATGTGTTAATTCATTGATGTATTAATTCATTCCCTACAAGCTTGTGTGGCCATTGATAATATTGCTTCCATTATAAATGTCAGCAAACTGAGAAACAGATTGATTGAGGGCCCTCGTCCCACGTTCCCTAGCTAATGAACGGTAACACCAGGATTTGAATCCAGGCAGGCTGGATTGAGTGACTGTGCTCAGGACAACTACTCTGTGTGGGCTGGACCATGGAGCAGGGACAGGAGTGGGGTAAGGCCAGCGAGTGCCTAGAACACTCTTAGAGATGTGCAAGTGCCCTAGTGGTCACTCCTACCAGCACTAGCAGTTGAGCAGAGATTATTATTGTGGCAAAGCAGAATTATAAGATGAACTTTAGTTACTGGGGAGATGTACAGTGTTCCAGAAAGCCCCCACTAATCAAGCCCTATATAGATCCTGACTTGCAGGTACAGGGCATGGTAGTAAAATTTGCACATGCTTTCAAAATGATACCTCACGAAACAGAAGTTGCATCAAATATCTATTCAGTGGCAATTAATCGATGAAAACCCAGAGCACGTTTGCTTTGTCCATTGTAACTGAAAATGGATGTGCTGTTTTTGATTGTTCTAAAGTGAATTTTCTTGTTGCTCTTGAACTTGAGTACTTCCTGTTCATTTGGGGCCATCCTCACTTCCGATGAGTGGTAGAGAGTCACCACCTTGATGGTGGTGGAGTGGGAGGGGCGTGGGGGCATCGGATGTTTGAGGACACATCCTGTCACCTGCATGAAGAGGACCCAGTCATTGGAACAAGGTGGTGGAAAATGCCTGAGCTGCTCCTTGCCTCTGAAACACAAAGAGACAGAGCAGCAGCTAAGCAGTTCAGTCACGTCATCGTTCCTGTCCCTGACTGTCCTGTCTAGCAGCTAGTGACTGAAAGAGAATGCCAAGGGCACACGCTAATTTTCCAGTCATTTGGTCAAGTCTCATCTCTTACACCACAAGATCCTAGGGCCATTGTTTACTGAATTAAAGTCTCTGCCTGTTCATATACTAATGAACAATAAGTTCTCTTCCTCTCTCTCTTCTTTTAAAATTTTTATTCTGTTTCCCAGGAGGCAAGGAGAAACTTCTTTTGTGTTTATTCATCACCTTCCATTTCTTTTTAATAATTCTCATCATGCAGTAATTACTCTTGCTGAATTGCTAAATAAAAATGTAGGCCACGGCTGTTTGCTTTAAGGATTAGAATTCAGCTTCAGGTAAGTTCATGAAATTTCACTAAAGACCCTTGAGCTTTGGGGGTGGTGGTAAGAGTCCCCAGCACTGTTTTACTTCTTAGGAAGTTCTCGGTTTGAAATGAACTAAACCATAGCCTATTAGGGTGCTTTTGGCTGTGCAAAGATTATTTCATTGACAGATTTTTCTCTCTGCATTTACTTAGGCTTTTGGATTTGGGGAAGACTCCAAACCTCTCCATCGCCCTCCTTCTCTAAACACTGTGTAATTGCATGCCACGTATTGCTTTGGTGCTGGTAGTGGGCCTCCTTCTCAGTGCATTTGAACACTGGGGTGATTATTAAGGAGAGGGGTCAGGATACGTCTGCCCTATTCTATGTGGTGGTGGGGACAGGGAGGCTTATCTGCAACAGGGCTCACCTCTCCACACCTCTCCACAGCCCTTTACGATGGGCTCCATCTTTTCTCTTTTTCTCCATCTGTTCCCTAAACCCTAGAGGTGGGAAAGGCTTCCCACTATAGTTAGTCCCCATTTCTTATTTGTCCCTTTAACCTGGCCATACCTCTGTACATCGTCCCTACATTATGCAAGTTAAACCATTTGGAGGGAGTTCTTTTTTCTTGACATGACCTTAACTGATACATATACTAAGTTCTTTAATACATTATCATGTTTTATCTTACATTGAATCTATTCAAAATTTAGTGAATACGGGTCAAGTATCAATCATAGGTCAGACAGTGAGCAAAGCACTGGTGGATGCCACAATCGGCAAAACAGATGCCATCACTGGCTTCATGGGGCCGCGATCTAATGGTAATATCTGTAATGTTGATGCTGTTATTGTCTGCATTTCACACGTGAGGAAACAAAGGCTTAGAAAGTTGGGTAACTTCTCCAAGGTCACACAAATTAGACCCTTCTGCCTGTAAAATTTATACTCCGGCCCTGCTTCTCCGAGGTCAGCGCTTTCTTTGTCTCTTGTGGGACCCTGTCTGTGAGCTCCGAGATAGCCATCAGACCTCTGCACTTTATTTCTGTGGCTCTAATTCTTCTTGACTCAGTATAAACTGGTGAAATGCATCTCCTCTCTTGTAACCTATTTTCTCTTTCCCTTTTATCTTAAAAAAAAAATTATTATGATTTCCTCCAGTTCCCTTTCCACTCAACACAAACCTATACAATATACTTTGTCCTTTCTTTAATTTTCACACATTAAAATTAATTGTTAAGGTGGTATATGTGCCTAAGAGAGTGGTAGGCTCTAGCAAGGAAAGACAACTTTCTTTTCTCTCTCTTTCTTTCTCACTCTCTCTCTCTTACACACACACACACACACACACACACACACACACACACACTATTGCATACTTTTAAGCCCTGTTTAATTAAATAGAACCTTAATCCCAACACATATACAGTTTATGCCATTATGGCCTTCCCAGAGCTCACTGTGCTTTAATGCTCGCAACTCCTTTAAAAAACTTTCCATATCGTATTTTTTGCTTTTTGTTTTTACTTCCTTATGAAAAGCAAAAAGTTTTGCTGAGAAGAAATGATTACAAGTCCCCAAAGGTTGGTGTTCTTTTCTGAGCTCCAAGATATAAGGATTGAGTGGATTTCAAACTTGGCAAAATTTCTGACTTGGCAAATGTTTCCATCCTTATTTATGACAGCTTGGAAACTTGCATTTTCTGGGGTTTATAAATGATACTGCTGATTTTGTCTTCCTTTTCTATTTTGCTGTGAATTATAAGTAACCCGCATGGAGACTTCTATTTAACATTAACCCTCTTAATGGAGAGAGAGAGGGGGAGAGAGAGAGAGAGAGCGGGAGAGAGAGAGATTGAGAGAGAGAGATTGAGAGAGAGAGATTGAGAGAGAGAGAGAGAGAGAGAGAGAGAGAGAGAGAAAATGTTCTTTCTTTGGTTATAAGGCATGGTTTACATATTTCACGCAGGCCCTGTACTTTTCTTTTTCTGCCTTTCCACAAAATGACAATCGAACATGTTGGGGTTTGGGGTTGAGAATGAAAACCGTGTGGTCTTCTCTGTGGTCACATAGGACTTCTTGGACAGCAGTCCTCTCAGAGACTACACATCTACTCAAATGGCAATCTGACGGTTGGGATTCTGGAGCAAGTCAGGTAATATACAAAGTCTCAGAGTTTTTCCTAGAGGTGTGAATAGGTCATGTTTTGGGAATCTTTATGTCCATTTATGTGTAGTAGAAAATTGTTAAAATGGAGAAACTCTGAGAAGTTATCTCCTCCTCCTTCTCTTCTCCCATCTTCTCCCTGCTCCTTCTTTTTCTTGGTCTCCTCTTAACTCTGTACCCAATCTCTTGATGCACTTATTTCTCATTCTCTTGAAAAGTTTTTTTTTTTCCTTCTTCTTTGGATTCCTATAACCACACAGAAGCTGGGAGTCTAGTTATTTGGTAAAGTAGACAGATTTTGCTGAACAGAGGCAGTAGGAATTTTCAAATGCAGAATGTGTCCTCTGAGAAGCAGATGCCAAGATGGGATTAAAGCTTCAAAGATTTTAATCAGGAGAAACTCTTGTGTGAGGGGATGAAGAAGGAGCCAGAGAAGGCTATGAGAGTGTAGGGTAGGAATGCAAGTATGGCCTTAGTGAATAAACGAGGGGTGGCGGGGGAGGGGGGTGATTTAAGTCAAACATTTTAGACAATTTACCCCAAGGGAGCATGGGAAAGGCTGTTGGGGAGTCTTAGAGCCAGAGTTGGCCATCCTTGTCCTCCAGGATGGTTAGTCCTGCCACTCTCAGTCATTGGTGCTGGACCAGTTCGTGGGCAGCATGGATAGACTCAGTGCAAATGAGGGGTTGGATTTCAGAGCACAGATGGGTTTCAGGGTGTAGGTGGGGCCCTTGCTCAATTACGTACCCCAAAGTTGAAGTCTACAGCATTTTCTCAGAAAACAGGAGCTTTCTTATCTGACCTCAGCTTAACCAAGGTGCTGAGTAACAACTGCTCCCATCTCTCTGTACCACATACTGAGCCATCTGACAGCGACCTGAACACTCCTGGCTGGACAGCTGGGTTCCAGTGCTCAAGGGAACTTCTGCTTCTTTGAATGACTTACTACCAGCTACCTTGGTTTAAAGGACTTCAACTATAATCATTCTTAAAGGGAAAAAAAAAGCACACAGGCTAGGCAAGTCAACATTTTGAAATGCTTAAAATGTCATTTTTGAGCTGTAGCCATCCTTTTATTTATGGCAACATAAAACAACATCTGAAACTAAGACCTGTTTTTGTTTCTCTCGCCTGCATACTGAAGCCACAAGTGATTTTATTTCATTTCATTACATGTTCCCTGTCAAACAAATTTCCTATCATGGCAGCGCTCGTCATTGATTCATCTTCTTTCAGAAGAGTGTTTGTGGAAGTGTACATCAGTGCCTTGCCAGGCATGAGGAAAGAGCTGGAGTGGAACTTACATGATTATTCACCCCTGCTCTCCATCAGCCCTTGAGCTGAATTGTTTTCAAGAAAAACGATGCCTTATTCGGATTTGACAGACTTTATTGAGTACTTAATATGTGCTGAACCATAGGTTGCCAGCTCCAGTAATTACGGATGTGAGCGCGTAGGTGGGTTGGTGGGAGCTAGCCCCCAGTGTCCCCCTACCCCCTGCCCCCAGTGCTGCTGTGCGGGAGTGCAGGCTCAGGGTAGCTGGATCTTCTGATTTTTCAAGACAAGGGGAGATGTGGGTTTTTGTGTGAAATTTCCCTGTTTGAAATGTTGGCAAGACCCGTCACATTTCTTAAAGTCTCTGTGAGCCAAACAAAACAGGTCTTTTTGCCAGATTTTGCCTGTTGTGACCCTCGTGATGGATATTCTGCTTGCTGCCTTAAGATATGTTTCCTCCACCACAGCCTGGAGCAGATACTTGACTTTGGTTGGGCTTCCTGGAAGCAGATGCTGTGATCAGGATTCACATAGTAATTTATCAAGGGTGTGCTCCAGGCAGCCAGGGGGAGTGGGGGAAGCAGGACAGGAAAGGGGTGCTAACAGGAGAACGATTTCAGACATAGTCTCTTGGAGGAGGCAGTTACCCCCTATAGATATGTGTTGGGCTTTCATATTTATGTGCCTACTCATCGCTGGCTGAGGGTCCCAGCAGGCAAGAGTGGGCTCTAGTAGCTCAAGACCAGTCCTCCAGGAAAGAGAAACAGGTACTGTCTGCTACAGGGGCTGGGTGCACAACCGCAGCCACAGTGGACCCAGAGAACCCTAGCATGGCCCACCAGCAGAGATCTGTGACTTTCCCAAGCCCACAGCTAAGAACCACAGGTTGAGTCAGGATTTGAACCCTCATCTTCTGCCTCCAGTCCAGTCTGGTGCTTGTTAACATTCGTTTTTAGCTGCTTCTTAATGAGATAAGTGGGTGAATTCAGATTATCTTAGACCCTGACTACTAGGTATGTGGGTCCCAGACTCTTAAATGGTCTCTTCTTCTAGGGTCGTGTGGAGAGAGGACTGTGTGGCCCTTCAGAGTTGGCAGGGGCAGGCCCATAGGGACTAGGAAGGTGCTCTGGCACTGGCACTGGCAGCAATTCTAGATAGCCCTGAATGAGTTCACGAGAGCAGCTTCCAGCTCTGAGTTTGGTGATTTTTTTAGCTGAACTGCAGAAAGTGTTTGGGGCACTCTGATCCCCAGTGCTGAGTTCTGGGCCTGTGAGACATGGCCAACATGATGCTGGTGAGGTGGACCCTTCTGGGAAGTAGGCCAGTGGTTTACACATTCTGCATGATTTAAAACTAGAGTGTACTATTTCCTTAGGGGAGTTAAAGACTGTTCATGTATTTAACTCAAAGATATACCTTCTAAATGCCAACCAGTCCCCCTTGAAGGAAGTCCATCAGAGGCAGAGAGAGAAGACAGAAGCTGCAGCACTGTCTGCTAACCAGACATCCCTGGAGTTTGAGGGGCATGGAGGCAAAAACAGATCAGTTTTTTTTTTTTTTTAACTGAATCCACCACATCTACCCACCCAGCTCTTGGCCCATGTCCTCTGCTGTGGAAAACACCTTGCTTGTCCTTCTAAACCTCTGCATTAGCCAGGACAGCTTTCTGTCACCTTTTGAAAACTGTTCTTCAGTCAAACTGTCTTGCTCCCTGATCTCTTTCACATCTGCCCCATCCTCTCCAGTCTCGCCACCTCTGCCTTCCTTCAGGCCCTCCATGTTTGAGAGGGGCAGACTGGTCGTCTCGTTCCTTCTCACCATGCTTCCACCCCCGGGTCCAACATTTTTCTCCCAAAATACAGACTTGAACCAGTCAGTCTTGTACTCACACGCCTCTGGCAACTTGCACAGCTAAGTAGATTAAGTCCAAGCTCCCCGAAAGGGCATCCAAACTGCAGAACATTCTTCCTCCTGCCTGACTGTTCAGCCATGTCTTCCACACCTACCACCTCTGTCCCTCTTCCCCAAGCTGTTTGCTCTGCCTGGCCTGACCGTCTTCCTCCCACCACTTTGTGCATTCATCTGTCAGAGTCCTGTCACTTATTGATTGGGTGACTGTGGACTTGCCCCTTAACTCTCCAAGTCCCAGATTCCTTCTTAGGAAAACAAGGGTGTCCTATAGTTAGTTAGCTAGCTACATTGTGGGGTGACTAGGAGAATGAAGTGGGAAAAGTACATCACTTTGCTTTATGAAAGACCTAGATTAGTACCTGTTTTTGCTAACTGAAAGAAATCTGAAGTGGATTTTTGCTTCTTTGACAAAAAGCGAAAATAGCGGTCAGAGTTTATTTACAGAGAGCTGTTACAGAAGCTGTGTGCACTCTGAGCATAGAGAGCGGCACTGGCTTTTACTATATGTTAGTGTTATTTTAGGTTTTATGTGTTATTTGGTATAATATGGTGGGTTATTTTAAGGATCTGAGAATGCTCAAAATTTTTTTCCATGTAAATTAATGATAATTACTTCTTTGCTTCATACCAGTTTGGTTTATAAGAGATTTCATAGGAACACTGCTTTTAGATAGTGTGGGGAACCTCTACATATACAGCTTTCTGCCTGCAGGATGAACTATGATGCCAAACCTTTAAAGAAAGTTTGTTTTTGGACTATTGACAAAAATCCTTAAAGAATATTAATGCATTGTCATTTCACTTCAAGGGCCTGCTTTTGTGGCCAGAAGAGTGGGTTCTATGGAAATTCATGTCAAGAAGCAACGTAGCATCCCAACCAAAGGAAAGATTACAGTGCTGAGCAGAGTAGAAACCTCAAATGACTTTAGGGGAGGCAGGTGACAGTCTGGGTGGTAGAGTACCCTGGAGAGTGTGGCCTTGTTCAAAGAGGACAACTGCTGCTCATCCATTCATTCAACCATTTATAGAGTACCTTTTACATAATGTTTTTGGTGCTGAGGCCACAGAGTTGAACAAGGTAAAACCCTTGTCCTCATGGAGTTTCTGTGAACCCAGCTCCAATCACTACTTTGGAATCTAGGCCTGCTACTGCCACATCATCTTCTTTTTAAAAGAGAAGAAGCTAGAATTTTATGTGTTAGCTCTTGATTTTTAAATATTGGCAAACACTACATTTTTAGAAGAACATAGACAGAACTTGTCTCTTGATTCCATTTGGCCTGTTGGCTGCCAATTTGTGACCCTCAGAGTAGAATGTCATGACTTTTATCTTGAGGAGTGTTTTTCCAAAGTCTGATTTCAAGCTACTTCTCATTTTTCCTGACCTCATTGGAAGTTACTAATGGTTACCGCTTATTGTCTGTGTCCTCCCAGGTTGAATGATTCTATGGTGCTCCATCCCTGTATTTTCAGGTGAACTTATCTCTATCTCCCAGTGGTTTCCTTTCTAATTCCATTTCCAAATCTTTGATTACTTTTTCGTGTTCTCCCAAGCTTCTGAAAAGTCTCTAAGCATTGTCATCTGGCCCTCAGCATTTTTTCTTTTGAGGGTCAGAATCTAGCCCAAACTCTTAACTAAATTGCTTATGGGTTAGTCTGCTTTTAAGCCTCCTTTTTGAGTTTGCCATCCAATTTTCACAGCCTCTGAGTTGAACTGACTCCCAACCTCAGGTGTGATATTAATTTCTCTCAGAGGGACATGGGTTTAATAGATTTTTTAAATTAACATTTTATAAAATTGAAGCTGTCATGCTTTATTGCAGGCTGATACAAATGTCTATAATTATATTTTTGGCACTACATCTTGAGAATCGTCTAGAAATGTTTGTTTTAACCCCTTCCTAAAATATTCTGATTCATGGGCAGGCCTCTTTATGCACACCTTTAATGGGCCCAGTTGTCATGACAACCCAGAACATGATTTGTCAAAGAGCTATAACTTTATTCTATGTTGAAGCTAAAAATTTATCTTTCAGAATTTATTCTTATGACAGGAAAATTTTGCATTTTCTTGATTCTACTTCTTCTCCCTAATTCTGCTTGTCATTAGGGAGATTCAGGGTTCAGGGGAAGATTTCCTAAAGAAGAAGACAAACTTCCCACCTTCAACCCTACCGTTCCTAACAGATGAATTCTCTTTTCCATTCCAAAGAGACTCAAATGGACTCATTAGCTCCAAAAAATGTAGAATTATCCCTCTTTGTGTCTCTAACTCAATATGATTTGTTTTTTTGCTTTTTTAAATTGGAATGAAAAATTTTTATTGATTTTTTGGGGGGACTAGTAAAGTTCAAAGGACAGAAAAACAGAAAATGTCTGTCGATCCCTTTCACAAGCTGAAAAAGAGTGAGAAGTTGAATTATATTTACTTGTATGATCTATGATTCAGGGATTGCCAACTCAGTGGCTATTATTGGGGCCAGGCAAATATAGAAATTAGTGCAGTAGACTCCTGGGAACATTGCTTACCCGGGTCAAAGGGATCACTTTGTTTCTGCTGATAGAATGTGGACCCTTTCATAGGATCATTTGTTTATTTTTATTTTTTTAAAGGGAATATAGAAATCAGTATTTTTATATGAAATTTTCTGATTTTAAAATGTTGGCATTAAAATTTTTTCTATTTTTAGGAGTTTGGGAAATTCAAATGGTAAATAATAAATCTCAACAAAATCTCAATACAATAAAATAAAATGTTGGCAGATCATGTATAGATTTTTAAAACAATATTATAGTTGAACAAAGGACATGTGAAGACAATTTCACTTCATGGACTTCAAGATGTGATTTCTGCTGTACACCACAGTACCTAACAGTTTAGAATGTCTTTGTTTCCTCTATATTGAACAACTAAACCATTTTTGCCCTCAAATCTTTTGGGGATCTGATTTGTTAAATAATCTTCTTTTCTGCTGACCTCACTGGACATGATATTCTGCCCACTTGCACATTAGGTAGCTGTTGGGCTCTGGATGGAGTGTGAGAGGCAGCTGTGATGGAGGGCTCATCTCAAGAGCCACACACACACTCCTCTCTGACAGTCCAAGATAGATGGTGGGGTCTACCAGATGCCTTCTGGGATTGTTCACAGATTTATGACACTCTCTTTTTGCCTTTGATGGATGAGGCCGTTTAATCCTCTTCACTAAGCTTCATATTTTTCTTTTGTACTGGGAACTCCTAGATGGCCATTGCCTTTTCACAAGAGATAGCAAGAGTTTCTTTTTTCCTCACTAAATCTGAGGGTGTTTTGTTTCTCATCTATCAATGGGGAAAAACACCAGTAATTCTTGGGAATATGCCATCAAAAACATCTGGGGACAAAGCTGTTCTGTAGCTGTCACTGCTCCAGAATAGGAGTGATTTAAGGGACACCACCCTACAGCAGACACTCATCATTGAGCCCGCTTGCAGTTAGATGTAAGACATTATGGGATTTATACAGAATTATGCTGAATATGGAAACACACAGTGGCTCTGGCAATAGGAGCAAATAGGAGACACTTTGTGCCATTCAGACCCTATTGTCATCTGGTTTTGCCCAGATTTCCTGATACCCTCCGGTGTTGCCTTTCACACTCTTCAGGCTGAAGCCTTACCAAGAGTCCCTGCCATATTCAAGTTACCTCCATGCTCTGTGTTACCTCCAGTCCTATGACTAGAAAGTTATATACCACCCTATCTCATCTAGACGCAGGCACAATTTTATGGAATCATTATAATCTTATTAATTCTGCCCAACTGTTGAGTTTCCTGGGATTCCAAGAGCCCTCCAAATACAGGTAACAAGATGAATAATGATGATATTATATATAAACCAGATGCAGGATCAACTTCATGGGAGGGGACCTGTGCCTTCACACAGGCCCCCTGTAAAAGTTTTTTTGTTTTAATGCACTGTTGTTAACATTTTAAAATTATTAATAATTTATTAATAAGGGGTACACATTTCATTTAGCACTGGACACTGCAAATAATGTAGCTGTTCTAACTCATACTATAAAACATAAGCAAAATAGACTAATAGCAGTGGCTTTCTTGCCCAGGCAATAATTAACATTCGTTATAGTGGGTATGGCCTCAGTCTTTTGTCTTGGATAAGTAGTATTCCTTTGGCAGGGAAAACCCATAACAACTGCTTATGCTTTCCTTTCTACTCTTCCAGG
Organism: Cynopterus sphinx; assembly: GCA_030015415.1. Taxonomy (NCBI): domain Eukaryota; kingdom Metazoa; phylum Chordata; class Mammalia; order Chiroptera; family Pteropodidae; genus Cynopterus; species Cynopterus sphinx. Next base: position 97,661,016 of record CM057385.1, read on the forward strand.
AATGCCTGCCTTGAGAAAGATGCACAATTCAATCCTGGGCATTATATCTTGGAGCTTGAATTCACCTACTTATCTTTTCAAGTGTAGCTATCTTTTAGGGTGGCATTTAGTAGCTGTCACCATTCATCAATCAGCAATTATTGAGTATTTAGCCCTGTTCAAGGTACCTTTCCTTGCTTGCCCCATCATCATTATCAATCATCACAGTGTATGTATTCAGTGTTCGTCTGTGCATGATCCTGCACTCCAAGATGGAGTGTGTTAAGCTATTTTCTGTTAGTAAAACTAGCTGACTCTGAAAGGCAGCCATTTCTGCCTTTAAAACAGTGAACTTTTCCACATCAAAGAAGGGTGTGTTCATCAGGTGCCAGAACCATGGGATAATTCTTCTGGCATTTGTACTATGTGACTCAGGCAGAGATAACAACAAACTTACAAAAATCTAAAGATGACATATTGGGTTGGCTGAAAATTGGGTTGCTTTGTAATAGCCATGTTGTAAAATTGTGTGAAAGCATTGCCTTCTACATCAGTCCTGAAAACAGCCATGCGAACAATGGCCATATATGGCTGACCCAGGGAAGCCAGCTCATGGGAAAGTATTCTGAAATCAGGTATGTGGGAGTACTTTGAAAAATGAATTGTGTAAAAGTAATCGTGTAAATCATTGTTCTTATGTATGGCTTATAGAATTTGCTCAAGGCAGTTTTGGTATCTCCCCGTGCAATGCCAGCAAATCCTAATCTCATATAAAACGCAAAACAATAGATAAGATGAAACAGCTCCCAAAACATAAGGAAGCCTTCATGGTTGAAGCGTAAGACAGGATTTAATGGCTCATGTCTTGTTCCAAGGCAGAACGCTGGGTTGCACTGCATCTTGGGGCCATTTTTGAGCAGAAACCTAAGAGAAACAGAGCTCTTTACCATTTGAGCAAACACCATAGTTCTGCTCTTTGCCAAAGCATTTTGAGCCAGACTTTTGATGAAAGTAAAATTGTTAAAATGTGCTGACATATCTTGAACATTTTATTAAAAAATTAAGTACTTTTCTGATATTTAAGACCAAATACATTGACAGGAAAATCACCTCAAGGTATATAGAAATGTAAATCAAAGGCAACTCTTCCTACAGTCTGCTCTGACCATTCGCCTCACGGTTAGTTAGAAAATGGTGGCTACACTGATGTTTTTATCTGAAGGAACTAGCCTTGAAGGGAACTGAAATGCTTTTGATCTAGGAGGATTCTCTTGGATTGAATTAATTTGAATGGAAATGATTATCAAGAACCCATCTGGGAGCATGAGAATTACTGTGGGAGATAATGCGATGAGCAAGATAAGACAGTACCTTAAAGGGACTTGCATGCTAACTGAGAGAACAAATTGATCACAATGTTAGATTACACTAATGTAATATGCTTCTTTTCTAGCATAATGTAATATTATCATAGATTATACAGGACCATACCTTTTTTTTTTTTTAATTTAAAACTCCCCAAACCAGATATTTGGATGTAGGGTTTTTTTTTGTTTTGTTTTTTTTTGTTGTTGTTGTTTTTTTTTTTTTTTTTTAGAAATACAATTAGTTTTCTATAGTAAAGATCACTAGCACCTCCAGTGGAAGGTGGAGCTCTTTGTGGTCATATTCACTGATATTTCTGTAGTGAAACCAAAGACGAGTCACACTAACTGGAATAAGTAAAGACTAAAGATAACCTCGCTGCAGTTCAGGTCAGGTGGTAGTGCCAAATGAGTTTAACTTTAGGTTTTCAGAATGTTTTAGATTTCAGAAGTGCCGATAATGGATTGGAAACCTGTAGTAGAGTATTATATATAGTACAATATAATATTAAATAGTTTTAGAATATACTGTAAGAGAAGTTCCATGAGAGCAGTGTTATTTTGCCTGGCAGAGAGCAGGCATTCAATAAATACTTGCTAAGTAAATAAATGTAATAAGAAGAAATGCCATTTTATTGAGTGTCTGTTCCATGATAGTCACAGAGAGCTTCACCCCAATGCTACTGGGTCCATATTCGTCCTTCCTATTGTTATTCTTACTTTAGAGATGAGAAAAGTGTTTCTGAGAGAAGTTTAGTAACATGAACAAGGCTACCTGCGTGGCAGGTGATAGAGCTGTGATTCTAACTAGGGAAATGGCTGTGGTGGCTATGAGTACATGCCGCTGTCAGGCTGCCGAGGGTTCCAGTCATAATTGTGCCACTCACTGGTTGTGTAAACTCAAACAAATGGTTTGACTTCTATGCACCTATATTTCCTCAAGCATAAAATAGGAATAATATTAAGATCTACCTTCTAGGATTGTTGATTCATGGAAATTACTTAGAAACTGTGCCTGGAGCCTAATAGGCCCTCAATAAATGTTAATTAAATCTGAGGCATTGAAGGGAGACTTTGTAGCAAGGAATTTTGTTAAATGGAATGGTGAGGACTTTTAGACATAAAGAGTTAAAATTTCAGATAATCTTTTGTACAACCTAATAATAAAGGATTAACCCCATGCTACTATAGTAATATAATTGTCTTCATATAGTTGACAAGATTAAATAACCCATACAAATTGCTAGATTAAGATGAGCAGAACGCCCCTTTGGTAAAGATACTACATCCTATACTAACATACTCCATGGTGAAACTTTAAAAGTTTTCCCATTAAAATCTGAAGCAACACGAGAATGCATACACCATCCTTCTGATTTTATCATGCTCCAGAAGTTATAGCTAATCGAATAAGACATGAATTGGATATAAGGGATTTACCTAAGGGAAAGTGAAAGATATATTTATAGATATTGAATACTTAGAAAGTGGTAGAGAACCAATTTCCAAATGCAGTAGTGAATACAAAGTTTCTATCATTTGGCCAGATACCAGTCAGATTATTTGGTAGCTCATCTTTATGCTAGCAATAATATTAGACAATATAATGGTCAAAAAAAAAAAAAAAAGCCATTCAGGGCAAGGGCAATAACTCCGGTATATCCAAAAGAAAACAGAGACAGAGATGGAGAGGAAGCTATATGTACAAAGCTGGTACTCTCCACATAATTTATAGCAGACCAAAAAATAAAAAACCTAAATGTTTAATAATATCATAATGATTAATTGAATAATGGTAAAATTCCAAAGACAGTAAAACAAAGCATATGCTGACAATATAACGTTAAGTAAAAGTTTAGAATATTAAAGTAGTATGTCTTTTATATGCATCATGACTCCAAATGTTTTACATAGAAAAAATGAGATAAAAGCATCAGAATGTTAATAATTATGGGACATGAGAATCTAGGTGATCTTTGTTTTTTTAATATACTTTCTGCATATTTTCAAATTTTCCACAAAAAGCAAGCCCATGTTTTATAATGCAAAAAAGTTATTAAACACTTCTAAGGAAAAAATAATAATACCAGGAGAGTATTATTATTTTACCTACCTAGTATTATTTTTCTTCCCATATTATATTTTATTCACTCTGGTAAATATATAATATTATGGATTTACATCAGACACTAGTTCTTTGGACAAACAAAGAATTTACCTACCTAGTATTATTTTTCTTCCCATATTGTATATTATCTTATGAACTTTTATTTTTGATACATATTAAAGTAAGATAAATAATGGCTTATTTACTCAAAAGAGACAGTTCTAGTCTTTAAAATAGGGAATAGCTCTATTTACCTTTTGCTTTATTGATTAAAAATAATAGAAATTCTGCAGAAAAGACGGTTATTTTTTTTTTAATATAATGACCTGCTATAAGACTTGGATTCAATTTCTGGAAGAAAGGGAACACTAAGAAGTACAAGAAGGCTCTGAAAAATAAATTACGTCACTTCAGTAATTAACCCACATTCATACTGATTCATACTGACCTTTGCTATGTTTTATTTATTGCTCCCCATTTGTGGTTTGGTGGTCAACCTAATACTCATCTTTGTGTGTGAAACACTGGAGTAGCTCTCATCTGCTCTTCTAATAATTTCTCACCAGAAGAGTCAAAATACACTTTTTGAAAACCTAAAATAATACAGACCCCAGGTGAACACACAGTTTAATTTGATTTTTCACTGGCCTCTATTATATTTTATTCACTCTGGTAAATATATAATATTATGGATTTACATCAGACACTAGTTCTTTGGACAAACAAAGCTTAGCACTTAACAGTTGTTCACTAAATGTTTGTGGCCTGGGTAAAAATGAGAATAAACCTGGGGCCTCAAACTGTTAACCCCCACCATCTCCTTTCACTGTGAAATGCACTTCCCCAGGAGGGTCTCAGCCCATTTTGACCCTCTTCTGAAGGTACAGGCATCCTGGGGTTCCCTCACACTCTGTAAAAACCCATCCAGGGCAGGAGGCAGTTTCCTTCATTTGGTCAACACCAACTATTTGTAGAGTGCCTGCCCCGCGCCCTGCGCTGTGCTGAATTTGGCCGAGGGTTAGATGTTGTGATGTGGAGCTGATTTCAGAGCCTCCAGCAGACACAGCGCAAGCTGTGCATTCTTCAGGCCAGGCCCCAGCTTGCCTGTGGGTTTTCTCCGCTTTGCTGCCCAGGAGTTATGCTGCCGCTTTCCCCTAATCCCTGCAAACAGGCGGGATGAGAGCAGGCTGCCAGCACATCCAGTTTGTCTGTGAAATGCAGAAAATTGCAGCTCTTTATTAGAAGTACGGATGAAGGACTTTGGGAAGCAATGAAACTGCAGAGTTTTGAGTTTCTTGGTTATTTTTTTCTCAGGCTCCACTTTCAGAAATATGTTATTAAGTGGTGCTGTTTTGCTGCCAATGCCCCCTTCTCTTTCCCTCCCCCCTTCCTCTCTCTTTTTGTCTTAAAGACCTTAGAAATAGAATAAGACCTCTTTATTGATTATTCCCACTAATGAGGGAAAATACCCAGTGCGTTCTTACTATGTTTGGTCCTTTGTAAGAAATGTGCCCTCAGTCCTGCTGTGATCACACTCTCATGTGGACATATTCTTGACCTTGTCATTAGCAAGCTCTGTAATCTCAAGAATCGCGCTCTTCTTCCTGTTTCCTGCTAGCTCTCTGCTACATTTGCTACTCTTATGCTCACAGCCTTTTGACCTTCCCAGACCACAGACCTTAACCCCTTCCTTCCTTCTTTCCTTCCTTCCTTCTTTTCTTTCTTTTTCTTCCTCCCTCCCTCCCTCCCTCCCTCCCTCTCTCCCTCCCTTCCTTCCTTCCTTCCTTCCAACCTCCCTCCCTCCCTCCCTCCTCCTCTCTCTCCCTCCCCCACTCCTCCTATCTCCACCCCCCTTCTTTTTCTCGCCTTGAGCTCATATCCTCACTTCTAGCTTTAATTCCGTGCTCATTAGCTGTAATCACTCCCACACACTCACAGCATCCTTGCCCTTTCTTGGAAAAACCACCACCTGGCTCACTCCAGTATTCCCCCAGCCCAGGCACCTCAAAGCGACCCCTCTGCAGGGATGTGCTGGTGACCTCACTCTCTCTCTCTTCTAGAGAAAGTGTCCATTTCTTCCTCTCTCTGATTCCTTCCACCTCCTCTTCTCCTAACAAAGTCATGGGATGCTTTGATCCACACCATGTGATGCTTGGGGAAGTGTATCTGTTGTGCTCGCTGATGAACAATAGTTTCAAATATCTTCTCTAGTAGATTTCCGCATCCAGACTTTTTGCATCTGCAACCTAGAGAAAGATTCCATACTTTCCTCTCTCTGCATGCCTCCACCTCCTCTTCCCCTAACACATTCTTAGTTCCAGACCTGGCTTTCATTGCCCTGAAAAAATAAACACCTTCAGAAGAGAGCCCCGCAGTCCCCACCCTCCCCACCACGTCCCGTCTGTGTTGTTCTCGGTGCCATGTGTGGCCTTGCCTTCCTTCCTGATGCTATTCCCCTGAGACAGCTCCCAAGGTGTGTGCTGGATTCTGCCCCCTTGTACCTGGTCGAGGACCTCACCCCAGAAGTTGTCTCCTCCGCCTGCAACATCACAGCTCCTTCTGTCTGAATCATTCTCCTCAGTTTACAAATGCACTGTCATTTCTCACTTGTGAAAAATAAACTCCTCCTGACCTCGCACCCCTGCCTCCAGCTACTGCTCTTTCTCTTAGCCTCCTACAGAGATCTTCTGGAAAGAGTTGTCTTCCTTTCTGGACTCCGCTATCCTCCTTTCTCTTTAGTTCCTTCAAATCGGGCTTTGACTGATTTTACTTTTGAATGTGGCACCAGAAGGTCTCCTTTCAAGGTCACCACTGTTAAGTCCACGGTCACTCTCCTTACTGATCTTGTCCTGTCAGCAACAGGCACAGCTTGTATCTTCTTCAGATACTTTCTTCGCTTGGCTCCAGGATACCCCCATTCTCTTGTTTTCCTGCCTCCTCAGAGAGGTGGCTTCTTTTGTCTCCTCACTGTCACCATTGTCAAGCTCCAGGAACAGTACCTGAGCCTCTCTCCCCTCCGGTTCTACACACTCTTGTGGGGACTTCATCCAGTCTTATAGCTTTGAATCCATCTAATGCTGGATTTGCCTCAGTCTCATTTCTGGCAGAGACCTCTCTTCTGATCTCTAAACTTCCATGGCCAACCATCTGCTCACAGCCCCACCTGGATATCTAACAGGCATCTGACACCGAACATGTCAAAACAGAGCCCTGGCTGTGCCCGAAATGTGATTTCCCCCACCGCTCCTCAGCGTCCCACCCAGCTCACTAAATGGATGCTCAGACCAAAATCTGTGAGTCTTTATGACACCTCTCTTTATTCATACCCCTTGTTCAAATCCTTATCAGCTTAGTCTTCAAGATATATCTAGAACCTAACTGCTTTGCTGCTCCCTCTCCACAACTTCCAACCTACCCTAGGCTTTCCTATTCTCTCTTCTGGATTATCTGCTCTCACTGTCCTCCTTGATGTTCAGAGCCCACTCTGGGTACACTCTTTCCCCACAGCCTTTGTGTCTGTGGTCCCCTGTCCCTGGAATGCACCCCTTCAGGTCCTTGCTCAAATGTCACCTCATCACAGGAGGCCTTCCCTGACCGTTATTCAACTGCAATCCTTACTCCTGCTTGATGGTCCCCATCCCTCTTCCCTGCCTTCTCTTCAAAGCCCTGACCACTCACATGTGTGCTACATATTTCCTTATTGTTGTTGTTGATCATCTGTATCCTCCACAAAGTGTTAGCAGTGTCACTGTAGGAATTTTTGTCTATTCTGTTCACCTCTCTTAAGATAGTTTATTATCATAAATATTGTTGGATAAATGAACAAAAGAACGAGTGTCCCAGGTTGAGTCTGGAGGACAGCAAGGCCTCGGGCTGTGAGATAGGCAGCATTCCCCTGAAAGTGAAAACCTTCAGGCCCAGATGTTTCTATATGTGCAGGCATGTTGCACTTCCATAGACAAAACATTGAAACAGAAGGCAGAATTATTTATTCTTTTTCCCAGAAATCTGATGACACTACTGATGTGGGTGACTCGGGAATCCCTCCTAATGTCCTATCTTCCAAGCACCCTTGCATGCCATGGGAGCTCTTAAGTACAATAAAGGACTGCCTAATCTTAGCCTGGATGATGTGTGTACTTTGGGATGCAATACTGTTCCCTGTGAAGAGGCCCTTGAAGAAAAAGTTAGCTGATTATAAAGGTCTGGGCAACAAGTTTGTCTATGAATACTTCACCTATGTCATTTTACTGTTTCCTTTTTTTTTCTCCCAATATACCTTACCCCTATGTTTTTCATTTTTTATAGATAACAATTTTTAAATTCTTCACTACACAGTTGCTTCGCTTTGTTTTCTGCCTGTATAATTCAAAAATTACTGAATTCTTCTGTACCTTAGAAATGGGGATTATAATACCTACACGATGGTGTAATGATCAGCTTGTAATAATAAGATTCCCAGTATGTAGGAAGAACTCATTGAATGCTAATCTTTCCCATAACATTGTACACAGTAAGTTCTTAATCGAATCATTTTTAGTTGATGAATTGAATCCTTGTGTCTACAGGAGCTGAGCAGTTATTATACCTAGAGGTGCTTAGGAAAGCTCATGAAGTAGAGAAGGCACAGCTCCTGTACCCCACCCTTCTCTCATAGCCTCCCTGCCCAGGGCAGAAGTTGCCACCTCCCCCACCCCTGGGAAATCTCATAGGCATTAGGTCTTTCTTGTTCCTCCCTTTCCTTCACATAAAGGTGGCTACCCATTGCCATCATTCCCCAGGGCCCTACTGACAGGCTGGCTAGCTGCTCATTCAAACAGTGCTCGGTCTCAAGGGCTATGATGTTTGATGTGTTCTCTTTGCCAGGAATGGTTGCATTTTCCCCAGAGATTTTTGAAGGCAGAGAGCTAGAGTTCAAAAGTATGGGTCTCTAATAGTGGACCACAGGAAGCCTGCGCTTGGCCCGGGCTGAGCAACTCCAGGGGGCACCAGTCATGGTGCAGTGGAATGGCTCAGCCCTGCGAAGGCTGCTGCAGGTGCAAAAGCTTTATGTCAGGCACTGTGTGGGAATAAACACTTGAAAGACTAGAGGGTTCTCCTCAAAAGTTTATGATCTAGTTAAGGTCATAGATAAGAGAGAAGATCATTATAATGCATGCAGAGGGTTTCCTATGAGCAGAGAGCAGAAATGTTTATTTCAGTTGGAAGTGGTCAGGGGAGGCACCCTGAAGGAGGTGGCCCTTGAATAATAAAGGATAAAAAGGAAAAACTGGGGAAAGGATTGGCAATGACAAAGACATAGAGTCAAGACACGGGGACAAGACCCAGCTACCCATCACTACCTCAGTTACTAAGGCACAAGATGAGAGAAAGAGCTTGGAAGAGAAGAGTCTGGAAAAGAAGTTCAAGCCAAGACCTAGATGAGAAGTTGGGTTGTAAGGCAGTGACATGGAAGCCTCAAATGAAGAAGAGGATATGAATGGCATTTTAGAAAGTTCTCTCTAGCTTCACCATGTGGGATGGACCAGAGTAGGGCAAGAGGAAGGCAGGAGGGCAGGAGGCCAAGACAGCAGGTATGAGCTGCAGAAGACTGGACCAGAGCAGCGGCCGTGGCCATTTCAGCAAGAGTTTGTCTAGTCACAGGTGACTCGCTATTTGAAATAAAGCGATGGTCTCTATGTTCATACACATAGCATAGACTTCTCCTATGTTCAGAATAAGTCAGAACATTTTTGTTGAAAGGATAGAATCGGGGAGCAGACGATGGACGCCCTACTGTTCTTCTCTCATTACATTTCTTAATGTTTCTGGGTAACTTGCTTAAGACCTTCTTTCTCTGCTTGTTTTCTAGAACTGAGAAAACCATTACAGTTATAAGCTATAAAGCATTACAGAATGCTGACATGTGCTGTTTGTTTCTGCCTGTTACAGAAAGGGAAGCCTTCTGAAAATGGTTCTGATAATTTCTTGGATTGAAGAAACCCAAGAAGGGGTAATAACTACTAATGGAAGAGGGGTTATCTCATTTCCTATAATTGCTAGACTTTACTCTTGCTAATTTCCAAATTTGAGAACACTTAATTGTGTAGAACCAAACTTCCAAGCTCAAGGATTCTTAGTAAATACTAATTCAGTCAGTTGTATTAACTGCTAAGCCTGTCACGGACACCTACTCTTTGAAAGTACATTTTTTCCATATTATAATAATTTTAAAAATGATCTGAGAAATTGGCCCTCATGGACAGACCTCATATCTTTCTCTCTATCTGAGTGATAGAATGCAGTTTTTCCAAGCAAAAGCTGTATTTCTAAATCATTAAAAAAAAAAAGTTGAAATTTAATTTCAAACCAAACACTTTTTTCTTTTACAGTCAGTTTAGTCTTCATGCTTCTTTATTTTCCCCACCAGCATCTTTCACTTTAGTGTTTTAAGAAAGGAGTGTTTTATTACCCAAGTCTTCACAACATGGAGGCCTACAAGCGGTTATAAAGAGTGGGCTTATATGATATATATATTAAAAATGATAAATCATTTTCTAGTCTTCCATAACATTTTATTTTCTTTGAATTCTTACCTCCTCTTACTCATGTACCTGGGCTGATTAATGTCTCATCTCCCCTGTAACACTTTAATCCAGGGCCTGAGTTTCATTTGCCTGCCAATACTGATAGCCAATAAATTAATCATGTAGCCACACAAGCCTTGGCATGCAGGCTGCTGCCAGAATAAAAATGTCCATCAGAAAGCCAACAATTCTGAGCCTCCATTTATCTGGTACCCTCAAGACTCACATCAAGTTCTGCAATTGGAGTTGCTAATGTTCATTTCTTCATGGGTATGGGCTGGGAAAATGAGAGAAGGCTAATTAATGCATTCAAGGGATCTTACTGAATCAGCAAGCCCCTTAAAGGCACAACAGACACAAACAGGCAGCTGCAGCTTGTTGGAATTCAAAACAACAACAAAAGAGCTAGTTAAATATTTGAATAGCTAAAGTATATGTCTTTTCATTCCCATGGAAATAGCTATAATAGGCTGTCCTCCCATCTTCAGAGGAGTCAAAATCATTGAAATCCCAGAGCCTTTCATCCTGTCAAACATGCCTTTGAAGAACAGAACATTTACATCTCCATAAGAGGCCAATTCAACATTAGTGGTAATAAAACTTGGGTACATGGAAGGACTCCAGAATATGGTAGGTATTCATTCCAGCCTCTGGTGATGCAGGACTGACTTATTGACAATTAGACTACTATTGCCCCATTCCATATTAATTTGGCATCTTACAGTTGCAAATGTCTTGAACAATAAATATACTATCAAGGAGTAAATTCCAGACTCTGGATATGACTTGATCCAAGGCTGAAACACTGTAACCAGGATCCATCTTTTGTCTCTCTTCTATTGGATTGGCTCAACTAGAGACAAACTTTTCTCTTATGTTTGTCACAAAGATGACCTTCATCCAGTCTTGTTGCTACATCCTTCCAGATGCCCATCCAGCAAGAAAGAGAACATGACTTATATTAACTTTTGTACACACATCCTAAGCTTAGTTTTGATCACAGTAATTTTAGTCACATGCTGATTCTCAAACCAACTACTGTGAGAGTGGAATGGAATTATGATGAATTTTTATGCCTGAACCATTGGTTGGTTCCATCTTGAATCACGTTGTCTCTCTGGGGTTGGGTGGAAAACCAGATGAAAACCATTACCAGTTGAAGAGGAAGAAGTGATGATACATACGACAACTATAATAAAACAAACAAACAAACAAACAAACAAACAAACAAACTAATTTAAGTCTGCTCAGGACACCACAACAGCATATCACAGACTGGGTGGTTTAAACAGCAGACATTTAATTCATCACAATTCTGAAGCCTAGAAGTCTAAGACCAAGGCACACTGAATAAGGTTCTTGCTGAGGGCCCTCTCACTAGCTTGCAGAGAACACCTTTTCACTGTGTCCTCACATAGACTTTTCTCTGTGGCTCACAGCAAGAGAGAGAAAATTCTGGTATCTTTTCTTATAAGGACACCAGCCCTTTAAGTTAGGACCCCACCCTGATGACCTCATTAACCTTAATTACCTCCTGAAATGCTCAAACACAGCCACAATGGGGATTAGGGCTTTAACATATGAATTTTGGGGTTGCATGACTCAGTGCAGAACACAAACAAAAATGATAATCCCCAGCTATGCACCTTTAATTAATCCTGTTTTAGGTGGGCTTTTCTCCATCAGGAGTCAGTTGTTTTTATGGTTTCATGGTCTGAGTAAATGTGTTCAGGCAGCTTCTAATGTACACCATGAAGAACACACAGCCACGCATTCATCACGTCCCATTGATTTAATAACCATTGAATTTAGAGGCCAAGATGTTCCTGGAGATAGACATTTAGTTTTGACTCTAGAACTGTGAAAAAAAATTGAGAATCACCAGTAAGAGACCTTGTACATTTTCAGAACTTGTCTTTCTGACATAACTTAAGACAAAACTTATGAGCACCACAAAAAAGGCAGAGGGCTGTGATGATAGAATCGGACTCCCTGATATTTTGAAGAATGGTGATGTGGCCCAGCTTAATCACCCACATCTCCTATCAAACCCCATCATCTTCGACTATTAAAAAACAAACTGTTTCCCTCAAATAGTGAAGATTTACATAGTTGGTGGACTTTACTACATTCATTAAAATAATTCCCTAAGAGGAACTCTAAAGATGTGACAAACAGAAGCCAGATCTTTAAAGGAAGGCATGGCCTTCTAAGAGGCTTGCTTGCAAGGTCACATCTCTGATTTCTCAATCTAAGTTACAATGAGTGTTTAAAAACTTTATTGCATTTATTGTTAACATTTATTCATTATGTATTTATGTGCACATCTGTGTATGCTTTAGAGAGTGCACATGTTGGCATGTATTCTCTTAACCATACATATTGGACTGCCTTTTAATAAAGTTGACTTGAAACTTCACTACTGATTTGTCAGAATAGGCTAGGCTATGCTACAGAAACAAATAACCCTTAAAAGAGAAAAGATTATTTCTCTTCATGCTGCATATATGAGATTGGCAGGGTGGCTTTCTTCATCTTCTCTCAGGAACCCAGAATTTTGATACTACCATCCAAGCATGAAGCATCATGGTTCACTGTGAAGGAGAAGTGGAAAACCCAGTACTAACTATTACATTTTCTGCCTAGGAGTGATGCATGTCATTCCTGCTCTCTTTTCATTGGCAAAAGCAAGCAACATGGACTGATGGTGGTAATGAGGGTTAGGGTGAGGGTGAGTTCCAATGCTGTGCTGGGCCAGGAAGGAGAGGTTAGCAGTGCAGTGTTTAGTACACCTATGAACCCATGTTATGCCAAACTTGGCTCTTGATTGAAGAAAACAAAGGTAAAAAGTTAGAATTTATTCATTTATTTAATAAATCTCTGTTGAGCACCTAAAATGCAACAGGCCCTATGCTCAATGCTAGAAGTGAAATGGGGAGACAAGAAAGAAATATCCGTTGCTCATAAAGAAGTTGAGGGAGGTTACAACAAGTAAGTAGATAATTAAAATTCCGAGTGAGACAAACTATGATAGAGATAGAACAGTGTGCCTTGGAAATACATAGAACAGTAGTCAACAGTAATGAATGCTCTTACTGTTGCCTATTTGTGCTTCACACTCATTCTCTACTATTTTCATGAGTGTCTCATGCCCTACTTTTAAATCCTTCTGGTTTAATCAGCAATTGAGATATCAGCAACTGTTCTGGAACTTACAGAAGAGGGTAAAGAATTAGAAGATTTTTTGACTCAGACTACCTAAGATCTAATAGGAGAAATTAGATTTTGAAAGTAATTAATACAGTGAAGAATGTGCTATTTACATGACAAACAAGCAACCCAAATATTAATTTCTGATTGGGGGAATAAAGAAATGTTTCATGGTGAATGACTTTTAGGCTGGATTTGTTGAATAAACGGGTTTAATGATCAGAGATAGAGCTTGAAGGTTACATTTCAGGTAGAAAAAACATTGGTGCAGATAAAGAATTTGGAAGCTCTACATAGACAGGAACTCTATCCTTTGTTACATACAGGGCATATATCTCACTGTCTTATACCTATCGGGTGGAGTAATTCTTAAATGAATTAATGTATAAATAGGAAAATAGAAGGCATATTTATTTAAGGAATGAAAACAAAGTGTTTCTTTGGGATTGGCCATATTTTAAGGGGTGTCATAAGTGACAAATCTGGGGTCAGGTCAAGGTTTTGAATGTTACCAAGGATTTAGGCCATTATTATTTCCGTACCCCTGTGTTCACATAAAACCAGAGTGTTTACAGAGGTCTCACATCTACATTAACTCACATAATCCTAAAACAGTCCCATCGGGTGGCCAGGGCAGAAAAATATTGCTCTGAGTAGAAATTCTTAGAGAGACCAAGTCACTGTGGCGTGTCTGTCAGGAAATGGTGGCTCAAAGACTGAAGCCCAATGCATGAAATCCAAATCCAGTTCCTGTCCCTTTGTACTGCATCACCTCTCTGTTTTAGGGCTGGAGTAGCACCTTCTGGTGTTTGGGAGCAACAGAAGTGACATATCAGAGCTTTTTCTTGCTAGGTATAAGGTAAACTGAGAAAGGGACTGACAGCAAGGACATCAGTGACAAGAACATTAACATAACAGAGGGGAATCTTTATTCCATCAGCAACAGTGAATAGTCAGACTACAGTTTATATTTAACAGAGATAAAAGGTTTTAGGACAAATTCCACCTCTGCTGGCCCCTGACCTAGAGCAGTATTTCTCAGTCTTAGCACCGTTGATGGTTTGGACCTTAAATTCTTTGTTGTGGGGAACCGTCCTGTGCATTGTTGGTCATTTAGCAGCATCCCTGGCCTTTAGCCATTATATGTGAGTAGCTCAGACCTTCCATCTCATTGCTGCCATTGAAACAACGCAAAATATCTCTGGACATTGCCAATTTTCCCCTGGGAAACAATGGCTCCTATTTGAGAACCATTGATCTGGCCAGATAATTTTGATTAGTTTCCCAAAAAGCAATGGATTTTAAATAACATATTGAGCATTTAGTGGAAAACACTAAAGAAATAAATGCACCTTCATATGTGAGTTTGGGTTTCTCCCGCTGACAGTGTGCAACCACCTTAAGTGATACTGACCAGGGTGGCTAATCATTAATCTGTGTGACTGGCATTGCATTTTGAACAATGAGTTTTCACTTTGTTCTGTTTATGGTCATTTTGTTCAATTATTTTTATTCAGCACCCAGCTTTAGAAGTGTATCTAACCATTTTATGTCGTATTCCATTATAGAAACTTCTTAATAGAAGAGAACACAATAATCAAATTAAGTAAACATCTTGGCCTTGCACATTTCCTCACCTTGGCTGGATTCAGAGTGTGGAGCGGGGTGGTGGGTCACTGAAAAAAAAAAGACAAGGTCACGGAAGGATGACATGAAGCATGTCACCACGTTCTCAGATTGGAGAGAAGAGTTTGACATTTGACAATGGAAAATATCCTATAGTGAGACTCATAGCTGAAAACCCTACCATGCTCCATCTCCCTTCAAAATTCCATAATATAATCACAAAAATTCCTACATGGTGCTTTGCATTAGGTACAGCAAATGTCAGTTTAGAGGAGCTAAAAAAAGAATTTGCATGTTATGTGTGTGTGTGTGTGTGTATATATATCTATATATATATATATATATATATATATAGATATATATATACACACACACACATACACACACATATATAATGCAAGCATAAATATGAATATAACTATAAATATGTAGCAGAAGTTGCAAAGATGTTTCTAAGTGCAGTTAGTGTAGCAACAAATCTTGCACACACACACAAAAAAGCAGAGAGAGCAGCTTTCCTTCATTTGGGCCTTATTCGATGACAGTACAATGGACAGGTCTGAGCAAGTCAGTGAGTCTGAGTCATCGTTTTGGTTTTTTATGAAAACAAAGCTCATGGGATTTGGCTTAAAGTGTTTGCCAGCCTCTATGGGCTTGTCACTATCTTTGAGGGCCACTAACATCACTGCTAAGATGATTCCCTGAGAATCAGGCAGTTCCTTCCCAAAGACTTCCTCCCAGTGCTCACCAGCATTGCTTTGCAGAGAATTTGAGATGAAGTTAAGGCAATTATTCAGCCAATGTTAAGACAGTTTGAATAGGGAAATTGTGTGTGTGCATTCAGACATCACCTGCCTTTCCTGAAAGGAGCTTGTGACAGCTGAAGAAAAAGTGTTTATAGAGCATTTTGAGCTCTCACTGGGGTTGTACAGTAGAAAGGCAAAGCTTTGATCTGATTCTCTCATGTCTGTCAACTCTTATTAGTAAACAGAGGTTGCTCCTGCCCTTCCAAGGTTGGAAACTAGTTATTAGGAGTTTGAGGTTCCATTTTTACCCACCCAGAAACAATTGTGACCACTTTTGTTAAAGAAAAGACCTTCAGAATTTACAATGGATTTAAAAAACCTAACACTTTTTAATTGTGAAGGACTAAGATGTAGACCAGCTGAATTTTCTTTGAAATTTTACACATGTTCAAAATGAAAGACAGAAGTAATTGGCAATTTTATTTCCTCAAAATTAAATGTTTGAAATATGGGATCAGAACATTTTGCTATATTCTAAGCAAGACTAGTTTCATCTATTCCCACTTGAGCCTTCTGTGCTTTGTAGGGTTTAAGGCTTTAGTTCGCTTTTATTATTATTTTTAATGCTGCAATAAAACTGACCAATTTTCCCTAATTAAAATTTATCTAATCTCTAGTAAGTTTTCTAGCATATAGCAAGTATTTTAATAAGTACCATTTTTTTAGCATTACCTTTGTAAGGCACAGGCCCTTCTCTCAAGATAAGAATATAGTGACCCCAAAGTATCTGAGTATTATTTAGCAGGAGAAAGTCTAGGCCAGTTGACTGAGTGCTTTTCTTTAAATTGCACATAATCTCACATTCTCAAAATACCCTGGAAAGCTATGTAAGGCCACATGGCAATCTATTCTCAGTCATATGTGCCTAATGATTAATATTATAGACTGCTAGAGCCTGAATGGGCCTTCAATGCCATTTTTAACCTTTGTCTTCATAGGGTATGAAACAAAGTCTATGGCAGGAGGGAAATGACTCACTCAAGGTATACAGTTAATTTCTTACAACGTCTAGAGAGAGCCCACATCTGACATCTAGTCCAGCATCTGTGTTTCACACTCTTGCATGGAGTGCTGGGTTCTAAGTATTGCTCACCTTTGACGACTGCCTGCAGCAAGGTCCTATTCAAGGGCCACAAATAAATCAAGAGGGTAGCAAATATATTTGTAAGACATAATGTTTTTTTATGTTGGGTGCATTATTTTCATATTTGCATTTTCACTAGACTTACTGTACTTCATATCGTTATGCTTTTAAAAAATTGTTCTAATTCATTCATTCAACAAGTATTTATTGAGGCTCTGTGCAAGGCACTGGAGATCTTGGTCAACTACACATGCAAGATCCTTGTAGCAAATATTTGGTGTTCTGCCCAAATCTTCTCCTCTCTGACTTTCCTTGTACTTGTACTTGTCCACGGTGTCGTGCTATGAGCATCCATGGCTCTCTCCCAAAGGGCTTTCTTTTAGCCTGAAAGCCCTCAGCCAATATCAGATGGTAGTTGAAGGATAAATGACCCAACTTCCACACGTTTTGGATGAGATAGCTCTGAGATGTTTTTTTTATACTATCTCCCCAAGTTCCATAGGAATTAGAATTATAGTTGCCCACAGTATAACCCATTGCAAAATGTATTCTTTACAGGCTTATCTCCCCTCCCTGTGTTACTTGCTCACTTCCCTCTAATGTTTCCTGGATCCCTTCCTAATTAAACTGCCTACACTTGAATCCTTGTGTTGGCGTCTGTTTCTGGAGGAGCCTCATCAAAGGCAGTCGCTGACTTCCTGGAGCTCAAGTTCTAGTAAGGGATACAGACAATATACAATAAATCAAATGAATTAGGTGATTTATTGGTACATCCTGAGAAGAATGAGATGATTTTGAATGAAGAGGGTTTGAGAGAGTGGTGAGATTGGGCCCCCTCAGAGGCTGTGACAATTGACCTGAAACCTAAAGGAGGAGAACTAGTAAGGCATAAAAAAGGCCAAGAAGATGATTCTGAGAAGAGGCAAGAAAAAAAGCCCAAGTGAGCAGGAACAGGAAAGAGGCCACTGTGGCAGTTTAGAAAATAGAGGGGTGGGAGGACGGGGTGGCTTGGCTGAGGCCATGTCATGTGGGACTCTATGGTGATGACCAGAAGTTTATACTAAATGCAACAAGAAACTGTTAAAGGATGTTAAGCAGGGGAATGCAATAGTCTGATTTGTATTCGAAAATGATTACTTCAGCAGCTCTGTAGAGAAGAGATTAGGGGAGGCAAGAATAGAGCAGGAGTCAAGTTAGGAACCTGCTTCAAAAATCTAGGTGACAGATGATAGATGGTTCTCAGCACCCAAATCATCTGTTGATAGGGAACATGGTGAAATAGAATATAAATGCACAATAGGTGTGCATTTGTATTTTTGTTTCTAAAGCCATTTATATGTATTTCAGTTGTTCTTAGCATTTTGGGGCAAAAAAGCTTTGAAAATTTAATGAAATCTGTGGACTCCTTAGAAAAATGCAAATATACATGGCTATGCAATTTTGAATTTGTGATGGTGGATGGAAAGTTATGAAATCAGTTAATAAATCTCAAACAACAAAGCACATATATTTAAGATATAATTGACAGATAACATCATATTACTTTTAGGTATGCAACGTGATTCAATCTTTGTATACATTGCAAAATGCTCGCCACAGTTAAGTCTAGTTAACATCGAGCACCTCACATCGTTATGTTTTTTCTTTTGCGGAGAATTTTAAAGATCAACTTCCCAACATGCAGTAGAGTATTATTATTGTCACTACGCTATACAGTACATCCCTGGGATTTATTTGTTTTATAGCTGGAAGCTCATCTCTTCTGATCCCTTTCACCTGTTTTACTCATTCCCCAAACCCCTACCTCTGGCACCCACCAACCTGTCCTCTGTATCTATGACTTTTTCCCCTCCTTTTTTTCTTAGATTCCAATGTAAGTGCGATCACATGGTATTTGTGTTTCTCTGTCTGACTTATTTCATTCAGCATAATGCCTCAAGGTTCATCCATGTTGTTGCAAATAGCAAGATTTCCTTCTATTTTATGGTGAATAATATTTCATTGTATACAGATACCACACTTTCTTTATATATTATTCATCCTTTTATGGGCCCTTAGGTTGCTTCCATATCTTAGCTATTCTAAATAATGCTGCAGTGAACATGGGGGTGCATATATCTTTCTGAGTGTTTTCATTTTTTTTATGTAAATATCCAGAAGTAAAATTACTGGATCACATGGTATTTCCATTTTTAATTTTCTGGGGACCTGCCATACTGTTTTCTATAGTAGCTGCACCAAGAAAAAAATTTTTTCTTTGTCTACATGTTTTGCTAGGTTAGGCTCCCTACCATAGTAAATAAGTCCCAAAGTGGGTAATGGTTCAACCACAATAGTTTATTTCTTGCATATGAATGAGATTTGGAGGATTAATAGCTCACTTTATTGAACCTCAGAAGAATAACTCAGTATGTATACTGTCTGTACTCATTAATCAATTACCAGAGAATTTCTTTGCTGTCTTCATGTCATAACTTCCAAGTTTGATGTAAATGTTGTCCTTATTCAGGGCAAGTAGAAGGGGAAAGCATGGGGTAGCATACATGGGAAGTCTTGATGGGCTGAGGCTCATCATTGCTCTGCTCACTGTCCATTGGCTAGAATTTAATGGTGTGGCCACAACTAACTGCAAGGAGGGCTTGAAAGTGTAGTCTAGCCATGGGCCCAGTGCGGTGGGGGGAAGAAAAGAAAGATTTTAGAGAGCGACTAGCAGTTTTAGCTAATATACGCGTATTTTTCTTCATATTTGTCACATTGTAGGTGTTCAATGTTGCTTAGAGAACAGTAATAAAAAGTCACATTGGAGGTTTAAGGGAAGAAATGAAGCCAGTGAAAGTGCGTCAGGAGGATTCCAGGATCCTTTGCACCATGATTTCCACAAACAATTTAACTGAAAGCAAGCCTGATTTCTAGTCTGTGGATATGAATTTATATAAAGGTTGTGTCCTTAAGTGAAATTTTAAGATTAAATTGAAGTGGAAACTTGGCCCTAAACTACATTGTTTAGTGGCCTGAGGAACTGGAATTAATTTTAAGCAAACTATTATTCGCTCTGATTGTGTGTCAGTTGGAAAGGGAGATGATTATGTTGGTCAGCAAAGGAATCCTTTGCATACATTTCCCCTACACGCCAATGACCAGTCCTTCGAGCTCTTTTGAGGTAACAGGCAACCAGCTACTTCATCAAGCACATACTTAGTGTCCACTCTGGGCTCAACACTGGTCCACACGGTCCCTGCAACAAGGCAGCTGAGAGCCCCTCTTTTATGTGTCCTTCAGGGAGTGTGGCCTTTGGAAGTTGGAGATGAAGTACATTTCTGTTGGTGAACCATATTTTCCCATTTGCCTCAATGAGAATGTTACAGATGCTTTTTCGAGGGGTAGAGGGTGGTGAGCCTTGCCTTAAAATATTAAGGAATTATGTTAGAGAACATAGCAAATTTTAATTTCTTCAGTTACAAGGAAAGAAAGACAATTTTTCTACTAACATACTAAATTGATTTTTTTTAACTTAAAAAGAAAAAAAAAATCCAGAAATTGCATTCTCTAGAGATCAGAACTCTTACAATCTCATGTAGTGTTTGTGCAGGTCAGTACCCACAGGGAAGATGAGATTTCTCTATATTGTTTCTCGCTCTTTCCTCTGATTCTTTTGCTGGCATCATAAATATTCCTTTTCAACCCCTAAATCCTAGCTGTTTCCTTTGGTAGATGTTTGAAAAGCAGTCTTCATTGCCATTTATTTTATTTAGTTTAATTTCCATCTTAGAGTTTTTAATGCGTTCATGTGCCAGATTTTTTTATAGTTCTCTTTTCCGATCAAGGAAGATTGAACTTTCTTCAATATAAGTTGGACTTAATTGGTTAATTTTATAACTTAGAGTCTTTGTTGGTCTAAACTCTAAAAGGAGGAGTTCCGTTAAGCTTACTGCAACTACATTTGCTTTTGAAGGAGGCCTTTATTTTGCAGTGAGTAAAGTATCTCTTATTAAACAGAAAATAGAAGAATGTTTGGCAGGACTAGATTCCCAAT
Source organism: Cynopterus sphinx (assembly GCA_030015415.1). Taxonomy (NCBI): domain Eukaryota; kingdom Metazoa; phylum Chordata; class Mammalia; order Chiroptera; family Pteropodidae; genus Cynopterus; species Cynopterus sphinx. Next base: position 97,681,791 of record CM057385.1, read on the forward strand.
GGGTGAAACATCACAGGAAATTGAGAAATTGTTTCTTTTTGGCCTTGTGGGAAAATTTTGCTGGCGAAATTTAGTACTAAGATTTTAAGACTACTGTTTAAATCCATCTAGAATGAGCTGTCAAACAAAGGACAGCATTGGGGTATGGGGCAGAGGTACTAATGTGACCTTGCGCTATCCAGTCTGTTAAATTTTCCAAGTTCTGTGGGATTTGGTCAAGAAGATTATACTCTTTTCTACATAAAAAATTGTGTTACTGCTAAAGAGAATTTAGAAATGTTTTAGTAATTTAGGAAGAAGTTTGTCAAAAGTTAGCTTCCACTGGATGCCTTTTTATTTGTGCCTTTTATTTGTGTTAGGTGCCCAAATGAGAAACATGTCCTGGGTACAATATCTAGCTTCTGCTCTCCCATTAAATTGTGAATTCTTGAACTTGGGAAAATCCATTTTAGGTATTAGACATGTGTTCTGGGGTCTGAACACTGGTCCTTACACAGACGCCTTGTCTGGGGTTTGTGCCCCATGCCAACGCTGTCAGTTTGACCCTTTAATCCTGTTTGCCTTCAAAGATCCTTGAAGACACTGTGGGCAGCATCAGCATATGTCTCATCAGCATCAGACTTTCATTGTTCATTTTCCATACACCCCTCAACTTGCAGTCAATCATCATGTCCTATTGATCTCCCTAAAAATACCTAACAGCCATCCCCTTCTCTCTGCATCCCACCTCCCTGTTACATGGTTCAAGCCACAGTTCTTGCATGCCTTGATTTCTCTAGAAGCCTCCTTAACCCTAAGCCTTGCCCTCTTATAATCCTGTTTGTACCTTGCAGCCAAAATTAGTTTTCTAAAATTAATCTTGATCATGCTATTGCCAGGCTTGAGGTTTTATGCTTGTTTTGTGTGTGTGTGTGTGTGTGTGTGTGTGTGTGTGTGCATGTGTGCGTGCACACGTGTACATATGGCAGGGGGTTACCTGTAATTTTCATCATAAAAGATTCACTTTCAAAACTCCTGGCCTGGCCCTTGCTTTTGTTCTCCGTTTCCTCCCTTTTCCAGTTGCATCAGCCCTTTGACACAGGCAGTACTCTCTACACTAGCCATAAATCCCCTTGGATTTTCACTATTCTTAATAAATTCTAATCGGAAGCCAGAAGACTCTCTTGACCCATCTCCTACCTCATCCTCCTTTGGAATAGATGCTCCTCCTTTGTGGCTCATACATCCTGGACATATTTCTAGGGTAGCTGATTATAAACTTCTTGACGGCAGACCATGCAGCTCATTTCTCTTCAAATCTTCTGCTATGAGAATGATATACTACTTACAGTGCTTTCCTGTATATAAAATTGAATCCTAATTATAATGTTGTAAACTGGCTAATTTTGGCTATTTTTGAAAAGGCAACTGTGAAAAAATCAGAAAAACCTTGAATTTGGCATCAGAAGGCTGAGTCACTATGAGCCATGACCTTTGCAAGTCTGCTATCCTCTCTAAGTCTCTGAATTCCATGTCAACGAATAGAGAATAATATGTTTTGGGGTTTAACTGAGGACCAAGGGAGAAATGTTTGGAGTGGGGGAGGCACTTGGTGAGTTAAAATGACTACACGAGTGTTAACTGCCTTATTCTTGTTGTTGTTTTGTGTTGTTTTGTTTTGCTTCCCCCCTGTATCTACTGCACCTATGCCAGACATTAGACTACAAGACATGGGGCATGAGTGGTTTTATGTGGCATAGGTCAGGAGTGGATATTTGCAAGGTCTCTGTTCAGCTTGGTGGAGACACACCAATGGCATGATGGAAGTAACTTTTCCACTAGAAATGCACTCTCTACGCAGTCAGTGGAAGGAAGATCAGATGTAGGAAGAAAGTGATTTGATTATATGTGCTAAGAACCTTTACATTATTCATCCCCTTTGACCTAGTCATTCTGTCTCTAAAATTTACCTTGAGAGAGTTACTTTTAAAAGTAGGGGTGGGGATACCTCAGATGTGTAAAGATTTCATTGCAGTTGTGTTTATCATAGTTAATAATCAAAAAATAGTCTGAAATGATCTACGGCCATGCCACCCTGAACAAGCGTGATCCCATCTGATCTCAGAAGCTAAACAGGTTTTGGCCTGGCTATTACTTGGATGGTAGACCACCTAGAAAGACCAGGTGCTGTAGGCATAAAAAATAAAGGGATTGTAAACTGACAAAGTCCTTGCAATCTGTGAGGTCAACAAGGGTTGTCTCACCTAAAAAAAAAAAAAGTCCGAAATGTGTCATCAGATGCTATGGCATTGTCCTTCAGTGGATTTTTTGTAAGCTAGAAATGTGATTTTGAAAAAACTGCTCAGATGAAAAAAGCAGTCTCAAAAAATGCAATCTATGGTTTAATTAAAACTATAGAAATCAAACAGTTGTGGCTAAGAAATCCACAGGCACAGCCCTGCTTTGCTAGGCCAAGGATCCTGTGAATGAGGTTCACTGTCTTCTGTGCAAAGGAATCTTTATTTGGCATTGGGTAAGAGCCAGCCCTTCTTCTTCGGTTTTCTAAAACCTGGAAGAAAACATTCAGAGGAATACCAATCAGAAGTAAAATAGGTTAGAGAATGGAAATTCTAAGGTACTAGGAAAGGGAGAGAGCTAACTATATTTGAAAAAATAGTAATCACGACAACAACTTTGTAAGGTATTTTTGAGTGTGCAAATAGTTTTACATACATTGCTTTATTTAAAAAGGCTTTACTTCTACCTAGCTTTTTATCCCACGGCCTATGAAAATCACTACAGATCTAAAGAGCTGAGAAATAGTTACTTACTTAGGCTCCATTTCTTTTATTGGCTTTGTAGCTAGGGATATAGAATTCTGTGTAGAATTCATTTTGAACTCAGTGGAAATTACCTAGAAGGGAAACAGCTGGGCCCAGGTAACAAATAGGCATTTCGCTGGGGCTTTATTCATTGAGGGACCTCCAAACATTTGGCAGACCTTCTCTTACACATGCCAGTGGAGCCTTGCATTGTAAGAGGCACAGAACTGCTGTGAGCTGCCCACCGTCAGGCAGCAAGTCAGTTGTGGAATGGTGTAGAATTAAGATCCCTCTTTCTTTCCCTCTTGAATCCCCACCCAGCCCAAGTGTTAGTTATCCCAAGGGATTTCTTTCATGGTCCTCTTTTACTGCCCGTCTCAGCTCCAGAAAAGATCTGTTTTCTCTGCATGTTTTCCCACAGGGCTGCAGGTCAGAACCATGGTGTATTTGTTAAATGCATTGTGTGTTTTTGCCCCTTCAACTTTTCTGTTAGATGATTTGATATTTAGGGGGAAGAGAGACAGTGAGAAAGAAAGAAAACTACTCAGAGTTGTTAACCTTGAATTTTGGCCATTTTTTTTTCTTGAAGATAGGCTGCTATCTCCTATCTGATTTGAGCTTCCATGTTCTCAGGATGAGGAATAAATCTTTACACAAAAATCTAAGGATTAGCTGTTTGAGAGGAAGCTTTGGTCCTCATTGGAGTGTTCTGAGGGAGCCTGAGTTATTTTATTAAGGATAGTGCTGAATGCCTCTGGTTTACGCTTCTCTTTCGAAGTTTATTTTATGTTTTGTTGTGGTTTTCAGATTTCTCATGGTTTGGATTTGGGAAAGTAAAATCAAGACAAGGTGTTGGTAAGTAGTTACTCTCTCCTTCTTTGGCTAAGTAATGAGCTTGTGTTTAATTCAGATGAAACTGCTTAGCTCGCCTTCAGACTTGTTGGCCTATTATTCATTTTCTGTGTTCCTGGTTTCTGATTTGCTGAAGAAAGAGGCCTAGAAGTTTTCCGGAAAAGGCATTACTGTTGCTAATTGAGTTCAGTAAATGGTTCTGTACTTTTGAAGTCAACTTGTTTTTATCCTATGGGGAAGCATCAATTGTCATCCAATTCTAGGTTGTTGATGCATTTTTAAGAAGGTTAAGGAAATAAAATACAACTGTACTACAGCTTCATGCACAGCAAAGTTAGCTGAAAATTCAAGTCTGGAAAAGTGCGAGTCAACTTACTCCCATTGGCCAAGATGTAATAAATTTCTGAATTGGTAAATCAACTGTTCATTTATGACCATTTCTCTTTCAAAACAAGACTAACATCCAGACACTGTGATTTGTGCTTGATTGCATTCTATTTCTTGCATTCAGACAACGTGCTGACAATTGAAAAGCAGAGTTTGTAGCTACCAGCTAAATGAGTATAGATAATGTATCACATCTCTAGGATTGAAATCAGGTGTCATCTCCTGGGACCTCCAATTTGTTCAGTGTTTTCTTTGGGTATAGAGGCGACAAACAAGAACTACTTAAAAGGCGTGAAAAACATACTCTCTTCTATTCCTCACATGCGTTTTCCAGATCTGGCCATCTTAGGTGTCTATTGGTTAGTATTTATTTTGGAAGCAAGGTTGGCTGGCTACAGGTGAAATTGCAAAGTAGGGGAAGTGTACCAGTATCACAGAGCCCTTCAGTTCTGAGTCATCTGCTCCATACATGTTCATCCATGCATATGAGGAACCATGTTTCCCAGTTGTTTTTGAGCATGATATTTGTCATTTTGTCCCATAGCTAGCCCCATGGATTTCAAGGGAGAAAGCTCTAAGAGCAGAGAGAAAGTGGAGATGTGGCAAAGCTGGAATGTTAAGCTCAAACAGAACAGGGTTTGTTGGTGACTCCCCATGGGCAAATTTCAGACACAGCTGATCATAGTCATTTTGTGATACCAGAGAGTGTCCTGCTCGGTAGTCTTGACGATGTACTATTTTAAGGCTTGTTCTATGTGTAAAGGTGGCAGGGGAAGTTGGGTGATAAACTCTCCCATAACAGCACAGTGAGATGGGGTCTTTTCTCCAATAAATAGAAAATTACTGTAACCACTTAAACATTTTCCAGGCCAGTTTGCTCTGCAGAGGGTTGCTGGTACCTGGAAAACTTCAAAAACAGGTTTCACCCAGAAGAGATAATTCTTCTTCAGAAATGTTCTTTCAGCTAGTTCATCAGAAATGTTGGTTTTGTTATTATTTAGGTGTGGTGAGGCCAATAGGCCAGGAAACAACTGCCATTGAAAAGATAGTTCACTATTCACAGTTCCCAAAAGAAAAGGGCATGCCACTTCTGGTGGGGAATGGGGGTGGGGCACATGGGGAAGCACCTGGGTCATTTAGGAAGCAGAGGGAGTAAGGGGAAAATATGGACAAGAGTCTTCATTGTGGTCTCCTCAGGAAGCAATGGGCAAGATAGGGTAAGCAGGTTTATGATTGGCTGGTTTGGGGAACTTCAGTAGGTTCTGGGGTACAGGAGATGTCCCCTAGTTGTCTGATACCTGGTTCTGAGGTAAGTGGGCATGCGGATAGTGGCCTGAAATATAATAGCTTGATGAGGAGTTTGGAATATGGATTAGTTGGTTTGTATATAAAAGGTATGCTCTCAGACAAATTCTTTACCATTGATAGGAGGAACTGGCTAAGCCTAGATGGGCAGTCCCTCCAGTGTCATTAAGACCCCAGATTTTGAAACTTCAGAATACAAAAAATAAAGGACATGCTTAATATAGCTCTTCAAGAACAATAAAGTCTCCCCTTACCTTAAAGGTGTTTTTGGTCTTGAGAGAAGGAAATTCCGTTCCCAGATGACCTTCATAGATTCTTATCACAGGAAAAAAAGTATGGCTTAGAAAGGTCTGTAAAGTCATAGATGCAGGATACGTTACTGAGCAGCCCTGACAAAAGAAAAATGCCTCTTTGAATCTGAGATGTATTAAAAGAGAAATGGGCTAAAAATGTTTCCAGGCATAACTGGTATTTGTCAGCTCTGTAATTAGAACTATCTACCCCAAACTCAGCAAATTGCACATACCCAGCAATTTAAAACTTTTTATTAATTTTATAAGACATTTTCTCAAGTCTTCATATGAATTTCTTATAACACTCTGTGATGTGCCCCTGACTCTTCTGTCTGCCTTTTCATGGCATCTTCTGAAGCACGTGCACAGACACACAATGACACATTGCATGACATGCACAGACAGGCTGCTGTCAAATTATATAGACATTTATTGTCCCTGCTGAGAGCTTTTCTCCTTTCCAACTTTGCTGAGCTTCATTAGATCAAAATGTTCATAGAAAAATGGGCTGAATCCCTGCAACCTTGCCAACCACATCAATCTTCCAGGATTTGGAACATCAATAATAAAGAAAACAGCACTTGAAATAATATTCCAATTGATGAATTGTTGAGGTTTATGTGTTGCTCAGATTTGTCAACAGCAACCTTCCGGCAAAGTGAAAAGTCTTTTGAAAAATGACCTTTGGTGCTTTATACTGCTTCTATGCTTAAAATCCCCCAAACCCCTCAAAGAGTGCCCATTTCCTTTTGATCTGTTACCTCAGAGTCAAAGATTTAAATCAGAGAGGCTAGGGGAAGGAAAGGGTGTTTTTTGGTGGAGGAAAGGAAGTGAAGAAAAGTTTTTCCATTGAACTCTTTAGGTTAAGGCCCTACTATGTCCATGGCAGAGCCCTGGAGGAATCTTGACATTGCCTTCTAGGTATCAACCTCTTCTAAAATTATGAAATGCTATGGGAATCTTGGTAGTCTGACCTGGGCCAAAAGAGAATCAGAGTTGAAGGCAACTGGGATCAGTACATTTCTAATTGTTGCAGGGGCTCCAGAAGCAAATGTTGCTGGCATTTGACAGCATGTGGAGTATTTGAGCATGACAGCTCCTGCATTTCTGAGGGTAAACGTGAAGCCTGGAATCAGTTGAGAAAGGTGTGGCCTTGACTATACCTCCCTCAGGGAACTCAGGCAGCAGCCTGCTTGGGTAGCTAATCTAACCCCGAAGGAGGGAACAGCTGCATCATGAGCAAAGTGAGGGACTCCGTGGTGGGAAGGTTTTCTTTACAAGATGCAGAAACCTTAACACCTTAGTACTTTCAATTTTTCATCTTTGGGTTTAAGCCCTGGGTGATCTAGACCTGTCAGGAAGCAAATCATAAAACAGGGATGGTTAAGGATATTAGAATGAACTTGCTTTTTTTTGTTGTTGTTGTTGGCAGAATTTCTACTCTTTGCTAATGCTGGCGAGCTAGACAAAAAGACAAACACAACTGAAGAGCTTGCCTTTGCTTTGAGTGTTCTGTGGCTTCTAAATTGGCTGTGTGAGGACTTGTTTGCAGAATTAAGCCAGAGAGTATCATTAAAGGCATCTTAAGTGCACATCCCCTTGAGAGAATGGTTTAAAAATTACCTATAATAGCAGTTGGATGCCTCCTGCATAGTTTGTTTAAGATTCAGCTAGCAGGGAATGTCCAATTGTTATCACTACATATTGTGATAATCCCCATATGAGGGGAAAATGGATCTTGATTGGGAGATGGATTACAACGATATTTCAGAGGGAATTTAAAAATGTATGACACAACAACTTTTGTTTTTATAATTGTGGTGCTTCCCACTGAAACAGTTAAATGTGAGGGAAGAGGTGAAGAATGGATGGAGGTGCTGAAACATGCATCCTCGGGGGGTTAGATGAAAACACATTCCCTTGCTCAGGGAGGAGTGATTCAGAGTTTCCTTTCCCTAGTATGCATTTGCCTTGGCTGAGTATTAAATTTTGCCTTTTCACTGCCTTCTCTTTGTCTTTCCTTCTTATCTTCTCCTTCCTGTCTTCCTCTTGGTTTATGCCAGTAGCTGTGGCCAGTGGTTTCTTTCCTTGGGCCCTGCACCCATTCAGTGCACTGCAAAAATATGTGAGGGCTTTGTCTACTTTTCACATACAGAGTGTCTCATATAGACCTTTATCTTCACAAATCTATTTTTGGTGGTAACAGTATGGGTTTAGTGTTCAATGGACAGATTATTTAGACAAAGTAAAAATTAAAGTGTCATATGAAAAATGCTATGGTATTGCTTTAGTCTAAAGACATTCACGGAATGATTCTATAAATAATATTACAGGAAAAGGCAAAGCAGGTAAATTGCCATGGGACTGAGCCATTATTTTGTAGGCAAAAGTGGTATAGCTACTGACAGATTATACAGAGAGAGGAACACAGTACTAGGACAGTCCAATGTAATTCCAGTTCACCAGTTGTAAGTTCATTTAGTAATACTTAGCAGTAATTTTTACTCATGAAGCATGTTTAAATTTAAAATAAGTTTTCATATTAGTAATCTCATTCTATAGTCTTGTAAAATAATAAGCAGATATCATTTTGCACATTTTATAAATTTAGGTAGATATAGAGGTACAAAGAGGGTAAGTGACCTGATCAAGGAGTGGAGAAAGGGATTCAGATCTTCAAACTTTTAGTACATCTTTCAATACACTGTGAGACAGAATCCTTGACTTATGCTGAATTTAATGAGAGAGTGTTCTAAAGAATGGAAAGCTATATATTACGTTACAGAAGAAAGAACTAAAGAAACTGGAACCCTCACACATTCCTGGTGGGAATATAAAATGGTGCAGCCACTTTGGAAAGTAGTTTGGCCACTCCTCAAAATGTAAGACATAGAGTTACCACATGACTCAGGCAAGTCTACTCAAGAGAAATGAAAACATATGTCCACACAAAATCTTCTACATGAATGCTCATAGGAGCATGATTCACAATAGCCAAAAAGTTGAAGCAATCCAAATGTCCACCATTTGACAAATGGATTAACTAAATGTGACATATCCACATAATGGAATATTATTTGGAAATAAAAAGGAATAAAATAATAACACATGCTACAATGTGAATGAACCTTAAACACATTATGCTAAGTGAATGAAGTCTGTCCCACAGGATCACATATTATCTAATTTCATTCATATGAAATTTCCTGAAGAGGTAAATCCACAGAGATAGAAATTAAATTTATGGCTGTCTAGGCCTGGGATTGGGGAGGATGGGAAGCAACAACTAATTGGGATGATGAAAATGTCCTAAAATTAGATTGCAGTGATGGTTGCACGACTCTCTGAATATACTAAAACCCACTGAATTGTACATTTTCAATGGGTAAATTTTATGTATGTGAATTATAGCTCAAAAAAGGCATTAAAAATTATAGAAGAATATGTATTTTTTCCAACTGTAGGCCCAGCTTCCGTTATCAGCAATGATGATGACTCTGCCAGCCCTCTCCACCATATCTCCAATGGGAGCAATACCCCATCATCTTCAGAGGGTGGCCCCGATGCTGTCATTATTGGAATGACCAAGATCCCTGTCATTGAAAATCCTCAGTACTTTGGCATTACCAACAGTCAGCTCAAGCCAGACACATGTAAGTACAGCTATTTATACTTATTGGCCTGTTTGCTGCATAGCTGTATCAACAAGTTTGTTTATTAGAGTCCTTGACAAGGATGACTCAGGAGAGGGGGACAGTGAAATGTCTGAGGATTCTTGGGGGCTTTGGGACCATGAAATAGATCCTTTAGTTTGTTGCTTATGGAATTCTTCGGGCATGTTTTCTGTTGGGCTTGGAACTGTGGGTGGTTACAACTTCTCTTGGCATCTGTTTTCCAAAACCATTTGTCAACATGAAGTTGGAATCAAGGCATGCTTACCTTGCAAAAGATAGAGGCAGACATGAGAAATATCATTAGAATGCATATACATCAGTTACAGAAGACAGGCAATTGGTGATATTTAAATTTGATTTATTAAAAATCATTCAGATATGCACCATAAGTAGTCAAGAGGTGCTATGCTGCACACAGGTTAGTGTCAATTCCAATAGTTCTGTATTCTTTATTTAGCCTTAGTTCCTATCATGAGTTTTATCATAATGTCAGGATAACAAAGAGACATCAATAGATGATGTACATGTTAAGTATGAGGCCTATATTTTTCAGAATCAAATTAACCCGTTAGCCTCTGTTGGAAGCTTGAATTTTTTCAGAGACTTTTATTCTGTTTATTGAGTCATTGCTCAAACGTAATAAATGGAGCATAGCCTTACGGGTAACAAAAATATAATCACATGGACAAAAAGGTTTATGCCATTAGAACTTCAGGCCTTCCCTCAGATATGAATAAAGGGCTATGAAGCTTGGAATATTAGGTAGCTCAGGTCCCAGGGGTTCCCTGGCACTTAATATTGGGTACTTTCTATCTATTTGCATGTTCTCACCCCAGCTTAAGTTCTGTTCTCCTGTGCTGCCTCAGAGGTAAAGTAGGACTATTGCAAGGTTAGGATTGCAAAGTTTGAGGACTGACTTTCCATTGAGAACTCTAAAGAGACAAGGAGGCTTAGCGATGAGTATCAAATCTTTTCTCATATAAGGAAACACATGTGATTTTTTCTTCCTATTCATTTAGATTTATCTCAAGATATATTTAATACTAGATTTGAGTTTAATCATTAAGAAAAACAGTAGTATAAGCTTGTAATGTGTGAAACTGGACCGCACCATAGATTTCAACTGAACATGTAATACGACAAGATAAATAGAATAGCAAATGTAAAGAATATTAAACTTCTTGAAATAAAAGGTATCAATTGAAATCAAGGTGTTATTAATTCAAATATTGTCATTATGTTGTGAACAAGATATATGAAAGCATGCTTAAAATGTGCACTCTTTGGTGAGATAAGTGTCCTCCAAAAGTCTTTGAAATATATGACAAAGGAGGATATTGTGATGGGAGAATCTACCATCATTTTGAGTACTTTAACACCTCTGTCATCATCAGGCTGTATAATGTTCTTCAGTTAGCCTGAGGCTGTATTTTAATTGAGGTTGACTGAAACCAACTTGTCCTCAAAAGTTTCTTCTCCTTTATTGATGGAGGAATGATAAAGCTGAACAATCAAGTAGATAGCATCAGCCCAACAAGTCCAATAAGAGAAAATGAACAAATGTGCGAGAAAGCAAACCAGCAAACAAAAATGGGATACATAAAAGAAAGTGGACTAGATGGCTACTGAGTCTTGTTTCTATCTAGAAGTGCTTTCTTCCCTTAGAAATCCTGCAAGAAAACTTCCAAAGATCCTTTTCTTAATCTAGGGTCCATGGAAATTTTTGCAAAAGTTTTTGATTACACATTGTTATTATTTTGGAGGAGTCTTGGTTTTGTGGCTCAGCCTACATGTCACTGCTCATACTTAAAAGGAACTGGAGGAGAATTGAGGAGTCTTGCAGCCTCCCCCCTCAGCTTCTGTCCTCTACTGGAGGGCCAGACTATTGAACCTCCATTTGATGGTTGCTTCCTTAGTAAGTCTTACTGGATCCTTCATCTAGCCATTCTTACTCAGCTCTGTGTTTTCAGTCATTCAGTATCTTATATCAAAAGAGATTTTCATTCTTCTAGGCTTCAAGCCATATGCTCTTTCACGATTTGAAAAACACAAAATTACACATCTTCCATGAATTCTTTTTCAAAGAAACAAGAATGAAGAAGCAATTTAGTTCTCTCTTGCTCTTCAGCCTTGTTAAATACCATTTTTTACCCCATAATTGTTTCCTCATCAGTATGTCTGCTGCCTTTTATCATCCCTAGTATGACTGCTCTTATCTATGTGTGTCCATAATAGTGTTTAGGTTAGATTGTAAGCTCCCAGAGAGCAGAAACAGTATCTGTTGAACTCTTTCTTCATAGTAAGAATGTGATGTACCTTTGTTGGCAAGATGTTGACCAGACGTGGTATATATTACTGAAATATTCTTTACCAATAGACTTATAACAAGTTGAGCCATAGCTTTTTTAATTGGCTTGATTCCTGTTATATTTTCCTGCCCAGTTGTTTTATCTGTTAGATATGTTTTTAACAATATATTAGTCAATTCAAGTAATTTAGATAACAATTTTAGCAGAAATAATCTTTTAACAAATATTATTTCTTTGAACATCATAATTATAGTCATCCAGTAATTAAAATATTTCAAATGCATAGATCTGACACATAAAGGTATCTGTTGCTATAGGCCCATGCAATTTTTGGAGTTTAGCTTTCAATTGAGTGATTCCCATTGAATACTTTTACAACTAACCACCTTAGGACCTCTAAAAAGAGTTCTTCTAAGAAGTTGGATAGGTTACATCAGAAAGACAAATTTAAGAGGATCTCAAAAAGTTTAGAATTTTTCTCATGTACTTAAAGCAAAATGTCACATCAACACTACACCACCAATCTCTGGACCTATGAGAGGTTTGGGCCACAAACCATCAATTTACTTTTTCCCCTTAAATATACTTGCTCTTCGAAGCTGTTGGCTTTAGAATATATGTGTAATCTTACAAAGAATGAGCCCAGTCTCATTTTACTGAATTGTAAGAATTTAATATAAAAGGTATAATTCAATTTATTAAATACTTATTGACTACCCACAACACCCCTATAATACTAGAAACTGGAGATTCAGTGATAATAATGGGCATATGCCTTGCCTTCAGGAGTGTTGTTGGGGATGCCAGTGGTTGAAGATATCATCATATAATTACAATGCATTATGACAGGGTAGCTTAGAGCGAGAGTCCTAAACCCCATTTACCTACAAGATCAGGTAGGTCAATATGAGAAACAGGCAAGATCAGAAAGATGATATGGCATTGAGAAGGCCATGCTGGAACATGAGCCTGGTTATTGCCAGGTACTGTGATTTTTCCAGCAAAAACAGAAATTTAGTTTATGTAAATTTCCCAAGGTTTAAAACACTGGGTAGGATCAATAAATGATACCAGATTGAGTCAGATTTGGTCCATAATCCTCCCACCCACACACACCAGCACCACCTGTCTGTCACTCTTGAATTAAACTTTAAAGATCAATTAATGCAAACACCTAATTTTACAGACAATGCTCAAAAGTGGCTTTACCAAAATTCTACAGCTTCCATACTTGTGTAACTGCTTTAAAAACAAAATGACAAACATGATCAAATCAGAAATCCTTTAAATAATGTGTAAAATCATTTAAGTGAAAGATGTTAATAAGTTATTTTCCCAGAAATACTTTTTCGCTATTAGGAGTTATGTTAGGTTTTCATTTAGCAAGTCCAGGAATGGTTTGCAGGATTTTAGAGCAATCTGAACAGGGCTGAATTGCTCCCGAGCACTTTCCAATAGCAAGTCTGTCTACTTTATTGCAGGGCCCAGAGGTTCCCCCAAGACCGCCTGATAATAATTTGGTATTTGGAAGCTCCTGTGTCACTGCAGGAACTAAAGGAGGCTAAATCCATGCCTGATGGAGGAGAAGAGTTCTATGGTTATCTGCAAATTCTGGCCAGACAACATCTTGACGTCACTCCTTAGCTTCCATAACCTAGCCAAGCAAGAAGTTACCTTCCAAAGAGAAAGCAGAATGCTCTAATGACTAAACCCTCAAAGTGCTATGCCATTTTAACTATAGACCCATCTCCTCGATCAATCAGGATGGCAAGATGGAGCTGAGGAGCTCAGCAACATCAAGTCTGGAGTTGGTTCTTTAATTCAACTAGTCTGTATAGACCTGTCTGAAAACCACATCATCTGACAGCATGGGGTGGTTTCCCAGTAGGATTTACAAACTCGGCTCAAGGGCAGCTGTGCTGCTATCCTCTCCTTGACTGCTGAGAAAACTTTTGACAGGCAGGGTACAATGGGAACACACTTTGTGAGTTGAAAAAAAAAAGAAAAGAAAGAAAGAAAGAAAGAAAGAAAGAAAGAAAGAAAGAAAGAAAGAAAGAAAGAAAGAAAGAAAGAAAAAAATCTGTAACCAGCAAAACCCCCAAATCATCAATCTTGGGTTCTCTTGAATGGTGGGAATGTGTTATAGCTTCCCTACAGGAAAAACAAATGCCATAGGCTGATTGTCATCCCTAAAATTGTGTCTTTCCTAGAGCAGCCTTGTAAATTAGCTAGGGTCCTAAGCCTAGGGTCTGAATTAAATGAGAATTGTCTCAAAATATGTACTGTACGTGTTTGTTCTCACAGAGCATGCCCTCTATGTATACCTAGGGCTAGTAACTCCCTGTGGAGATGCATATAAATAATTCTGACTTTTTCCCACTTTGATTCCATTTTCAGTGAAATGGACCTTTGATTTCTTGCCAAATGTGCCATATTTCTCCAGGTGTTATAGTTCATGTGTGGTGTGTGTGTGTGTGTGTGTCTGTGTGTGTGTGTGTGTGTGTTTTATTATTAGTTACATGCTTATTAGGCAATTATACAGATAAGCACAGATTCATAGACCAGCTAAAAATAAGGAAATAAGATGTAATAAAAGGACTGAGTTTGACAGTATTTGAAAAGATCACACAGGGCACCCTTCTGTTCCCCTTACCTGTCAGACCCACACTGTCATTGTGTTCCCAACAAGGGGAAGGAATGAAGGTGATATTTTTCACAGAACTGCAGATGTTTTGAACATATATGCATTACTTTGAGTGTACATGAGCAAAAATTCTGAATTATATCCAGTACTCTAGGTCAGAGGTTGAGGAATCTGAGAGTTACCTAAGGTGATCTTCAAACTTGAGTGCAGTCTGTGCTTGTGGTCTATTTTAATGGTCAGGGATAGGATTTAAAAACAGAGAGAAATAATTGCTTTAGCACTTATCTCTGTCTTTTGCCTATTAATTTTGTCTTTCGAAAGTATATTTTCTTTTAAGCATTTAATTGGCCAAATAATAGCTGCTTTGGGAACTGTTTATGTCCCTTTGATGGTCATGACCTGCACTTTAAAAATAAGCTAAGTCCATTCTGCCCAGCATGAGTGTCAGGACAGAGAAAATGCAGTTATTTTAGGATCCTTGGAAATTGCTTCGTTTATGGCACACCGCGTTGAAAATTCATCCCTTGGGGGTCTTCATGGCACATTGCTTAAATTCTGTAGGTCCCAGTCCAATTCTCTCTCCCTCTTGGTGCCATAGTCCCCCATCGCTAGCTCTAACAGCTTGATATTATATTCTCTTTTAAACTCCAGAGGAGATGGTAAGAAGCTATCAAATAATGCTTTAAAAAGCAACTTGGTTCCCTAGAAGAAAGGAAATGAATACATGCTGCATAATTACATTTAGAATGTAAGCCATGTTATAAACTCCACTGAGGTGAAGATTTGTTAGCAAACCAATTTCAAGCACATTTACAACGAGTAAAATAAGAGACATCATTATATTAGCACTTGACCACTGGATGATATTATTTGTTATCAAAAAACATATATCACCTGATTATGGGATACCGAGACCCCTAGAGAAAACATTTCAATCCTACATGTAACAGCTGAAAAGAAAAAAAACAATTATGGATTTAGGTCGAGGAGGCACTGACACAGTGATATTGTGAAAACTGTTTTTACTTCCACATCATTGGTCAACCAAGATGGAATTATGCATCCCCACTCACATCAGACATTTCAGTTCATTTTCACCAAATCATCAGCGAAGTGCTGGAAGCATGCTAGTAGTTGTAGGATCCCAATGCATTTGTTCTAGGTGTTTCCCAAGGCCCAGTGCCACTAGAGAGTGTGTACCAGCAGGATGAATCTAATCAAGCTGCACCCACATTTTGGTTTCCAGTTGGTCACTCTTCCATTTGCCAGCAGATTGTAGACCAGGATCAGCTCAGCAAACACAAATGTTGAGTTGCCTCTTAACATTGCTAGGAAGCTCCTGCTGCCCAGATGCTTCCAACAATTGAGTGCTCCCTGTGGTTAAGTCAATATGGCATTATGGGACTCTTCTTGGATGTGATGCTCAATCCTTGGAAGCAGATATTATAATAGAGTGCAGGTTTTCTCCTTACTAAGTGCATATTTTCTTCGTCTTTGCTATTTCTGCCAGCCTGAGAGGGTAACTCATCATGGTTGGGCTTCTTCTCAGATTATTCATCATGCCAACTCTTATTAGTGAGGAGCAGTCTTGTTTCTCATTATCCTCACTGATGTGGTCTTTTATGTTTGTTTGTTGTTTGTATTAGTGTTTTTTTTTCTTGGTTGTTGTTACTTCTCTTGAAAGGCTGGTAATAGGAATTCTTTCCATACAATGGACGGGAAAGGACTGGGGAGAGAACCACTTCTTAGTTCAAACTGACAGCTATGCACAAAGGCAATCTGGATCCTCAGTCTCAGTCCCTAAGTGGGATTTAGAGCTGCCTCTCTAGAGGGAGACAGCAGCCCACAGTGTTGCTGAATCCCCATGCTGCCCTCTGTCTGAGCCTACTCCCCTCTGCTGAGAGAATGCTTTCTGTTTCCGAATGCCTGGCTATCCTCAAGGAGGGAAAAATTAGAAGGCAGCATTTGTGCCCTATAGGAAAAGGGAATGTCAATATTATAGTAGCCACCAGGACTTAGGAGGTTCCTAGTATGGGAACCCATCAGTTTTAACCAGGACAGTCCTAGACAAATCACATTGGCTTACCCACCAGAGTTGCTATAGATATGATGGTTTCTGTCAGTGTTAAGTCTTAATTACCCAAAATGCCTTCAGGTGCTCTAAAATGAGACACTTTAAAATAGAAACAAATAATACAGGCTATAATAGGAAATTTGGAAAAAAAATAAGAAAGAAAGAAGAATGAAAACTTACCTATAATTCTTCTGATGGAGATAACTGCTGATAATATACCTTGAATATACAACTTTCTAGTCTTGTGAATGTTCTTTTTATTTCCTGTGACATAAGTATAACCATTTGTTCCCCCACCTTTATTTGTACTAGGTTTTGTTCATATTTCTATAGCAATGGTTTATCTTAGATGGACTATGTGGAAAATATATTGGAAGCAAGGTGGGTGTATTAGTGTTACCTGTTTCTGCCTTCGTACTTGCTTCATGGTACATAGAAGTTAAGATAGACTGGCTGTGTCAGGTCTGGTCTAAAGTGATCCTAAATCCAGAGGAGCTCAGCTTTTATGTGATGAGCATCATAGAGGGGATGTGGCCTGTGTTATGGGCTGGAAGGACTCAAGAAGTTAAAGGCTTCTTGTTCTGCCAAGGCAAGCTGAGACCTCTGGTTTAGGGTCAACACTCTTGATTACTGCTCAACTGAAGCAGATGATCACTTTTTGTCCCCCAGTTCTTCCCCTGGCTAGCTCACTCCTTTCAGGGAGCTGAATGTACTGGGTCTTAAAAGGTCAGGCTTGTTACATTTGATATGTTCCCCACTATCTGGAGATGCCTCTCTTCTATCCAGGATCCCTGGACAGTGTGAGAACCTCTGATGACTTGAAATCTCCCCTTAGACATGCAGCTTTACCTAAACTTAATGGAGCTGGTAGCCCAATAATCTTCAGTCTTTCTGATGTCTTAGGCATCTAGGACTAAACTTGGGTTTCTGACAAGGGGACCTCTCTCAATAATATGACATACAGTACTATGTCAATGTTGGTATTTTGCACAGTTATATCAAAGTTGATATAAGTTCTAAAAATGAGCCTAGAATACATAGATTCCTATGATTTGTAAGAGATCAGATTTTTATGATTTTGAACCAAAGGTAGAATGGGGAGAATTCTAGAAAGAAAACAGTAATCTAATGCCTAGTTTTTATCTTATTCTTATCAGTTACTATATATGCTATGAATATAAGTAGGCACCAATGTTTTTTTTATCCTGTTGCTATTATTTAGCACATTTATTTAACCATGCCATTGACCTTCTGTAACCCAAGTTTGTTATTAGTTCATAATGGCATTTAGACTGAGTGCCATATTCCCAATGTTCCCAAAAGTGGTTGATATACAGGGGGCAGGATAAAATCCTACTCTATCTAATTATATCAGAAGAGCTAGTCTTTGTGTCAGAAAATGTCTTTACTATAAGAGATGGCATGGTAAGTCTGCTTGTAAAATAAGCAGAGATAGTAGCACTGATAAGCCACTTGACTTATTTTCCAGCAAGAATGATGGAGTTTCAGATCTATTTATACTGTCATGCCCAGTACTCATTTCCACCCATGTTCCTGAAAAGAGTTTACTTTTGCAAGTGAGTTGTCCTTTAGGCTGTTGCTAAAGAACAGAGAGGAAATAACTGGTTCCCTAAAGACAGAACACACCTCACTTTATTTTAGTAGAGTACCCCGGCCCACTGGGCTAACTGGTCTCACATTGTCTATCCTGGTTTCACTTCCTCTGACCCATAAATATCAATTTCTTTGTCCACTTCGTTCTGTCATCCTTTCTCCTTTTCTCTGTATGAGAGTTCGGGAACCATGATGCTAACCATCACATTTCTTCCTTAGTTTCTAGTTCTGTTAGTGCCGTTTCCTAATACCCAAAGAAGCAATTATGAATCTTATTGCTGCTAACCCTTATTTAGAGAGGACCATTTTCTTCTTTCCCAAATGCTATCACTTTTAGGGGGTTTCCCTTTTAAGAGCCTTTATTATGAACTGATGATAAAATTCCTCTATTTATATGTAAGGTTTTAGTTTTTCTTGAGTTTTACCTGGACCTTTATCAACACTGGTTTTGGAAGAGGAAAGTACTCATTTTCTTAGTAAGATACTGGTGATGGGAGCTCTACCTTTGATTCTTGTGAACTCCTTAGCTTTGGGGAGGGAACTGATGGCCAAGTAGCAAAGGGAACAAACTTATCACTAACTTCTTAAATCCTGCTTTTTCTTTGGGCTGGTGTATACTCTGCTATTTTCTACACATTGCATCCCAAGTTTTAAAGTGTCTGTTAGCTAGACTGGGGTCTAATAGCTGATACATGGGTACGGTCCTTGGTGTGAATATCCAAGTGCTCTCTTGTATTCTCTTAGAAGTCACTATACCATCTGCCCACTTTTGAAAAGAGAGAAGTTTCATGGATGAGTACGGTGATGTTCCCCAAGGAGACCCTTCTATTAATGTGCACACAGTCTGGGTGTTACAGTGATCCTCTCTCAGAGGTCTCTGTGCCTCACTTACTGTTAGGCCTGCCTGCTGCCTTGCCAGACTGGTATCAGGAGTTCTGCCCTCTGATGCTGCACCATGATCTGTGGTATGAGATTCAGGGGGTCTTTGTGGATTGCTACACAGTTTATTTTCCTCTCTCATATTGGATGCAAGAGAGTGGACCTAAAACATGACTTGCATTCTTTTACTATGTTCAGAAACTCCAGGGCATGTCCACACCTATTGATGTGATCAATGGAGCTTGGCATTCTTTGTTATACAGACATGTTCATGAAAATAAGATCAATTGTATTGGAATTTGTGATGTAGTTGGTCTTTCAGAACCAAACGTATATATCAATAAAGACAAGAATGTCAGATCTGTGGTCTCCGTTGCCTACTTTTGTTACCTACTTATAATTATTTTTGCATAGATTAGAGAATATAATTCAGTTTTGGGGTTTCTAAAAGCACTACAAATAGTCCCCTAAAAGTTGTTCCCATTTGTTACCATTCATCTCCCAAACAGCCCCTCTGGGCTTTCATACACCTCCCTCTGCACCCAGGCAGGACCAGGACTAGGAGATGGTGAATGAGACCCTCCCTTTGGGTGCAGAATTTAAAGGGGTACCAACAATTTCAGAAATCAAGATAAATAATATTTTAATGGAGTATTTTAAAAGATAAAAATTAATAAAAATAGCAAAATTTTAAATAAAGACAGGATCCCAGAGGGCTGAGATAAGGTGAGGTAAGTTCTGACCCCTGACAAGGTCAGATCCTATCTTAATTAAAATTTTAATAATTTCATCATAGCTGTTTGCATTGATTTTTACTTTGGACAGTATTGCATTAAAATATCATTCATGTCGATGACTAAATTTTGGGTGTTCCCTTCAATTTTGTGCACCGAGCGCAAATATCACTCCCCTCACCCTAGCCTGGCCCTGGACACAGGCTCCTTCTGGACTGGATTTTGTGTAAACCTCTGGCTGTTGCAATGCTCAGTTTTGTATATATTAGCGGCTGGGCTGATTAGCTTTCTGTCTTCTCTTCCTTCCTGCATTCCTGACATAATTGTGCCTCTTCACTTCCAATCCCACCTGCCCCTGAAGATAAATTTCCTGGGCTCCCTTTTGCTCAGCCAGCCTCAGCACCTCAAGCACCAACCATCCCATGCTATCTGCTGAAATATCTGCAGAGACATACTCTCCCATCTTCTCACTGCATTTTTTTTTTTTTGTATGTGATTCTCTAGAGTGAGGAAATGAACGAGGCTGCCAGAGAGAAGGAGAGAGAGAGAGAGAGAGAGAGAGAGAGAGAGAGAGAGAGAGAGAGAGAGAGAGAGAGAGAGAGAGAGAGAGAGAGAGAGAGAGAGAGAGAGAGAGAGAGATTCTTTTCAAAAGGGAAAAATGGATAGGAAGGTCAGGGGAACTTCTCAATAAATTTGAGAAATAGTCTAGGAAAAAAATTGGAAACACATTTAAAATATAAGTGAAATTCTTTTAAAACACTGTATTAGATATTTCTTTTTTTTCTTACATTTGGAGTTTTAGTATTACATTTGCTAAATTAAAGTTAGAATATTTGAGATTTTAAATACCTCATTTTCACTTAGCCTGTTCCATAACATCATGAGCCCCCTGTGTAATGTCTGAATTTTTTTTTATTATTTTTAAACAACCAATATCTAATGCCTCATATGCGATAGGCCCTATGAGTTCTATTTTCACATTAAAAAAAAATTCATACCAGTGCTGGAGGATGGATATTATTACTCTGTTTTGCAGCTGGGAAAACTGAAGCTCAAAGAGGTTAGGAGGAAAAATAACAAACCCAAATTATACCACAACATGTGAGAGAATTTCTCTTCTGGCTCTGAGCAGCCTCCTTGAAGTTTGGGGCTCTTTGTAGCCTAGTGCTACTGCTGACCTTTTCAAAAATAATACCTAGCTCTACAAGAGGAATTGTAGGATTAGTATTACAACTTTCATGTGGATTTATCAAGGTATTCTGAGTATATTAACCTTCAAACATAAAGGCTTGGGAATGCCAGATGGTAGGTAGTGAACTTATTGTTGAAGGAGAAAGGAATCAGTGGTTGGCTGACCCCGGCCCCAGTCTCTAACGCAAGGACTGGCACAGGGTCCGCTGGGGCAGATGTGAGTTGTTCTCAATGGAGTTATTACCAGAAATACCAGATAATCGTGAATAATCAGCCCTTATTTTTATTTATTTTTTTAAGTTTTTTAAAAATTTATTTTTCTATTATAGCTGACATACAATATTATATTTGTTTCTGGTGGACAGCATAGTGATTAGACATTTGTATTTTGCTAATTAAAAGCATGTAAAATCCCACTCCTCACCACCCCAGCCCATTCTGAAAAGTTTACCTTCTTGGTTTATTCCAGGAAATCCTAGGGAAAACATTCAATAATGTAGATCTCTGACACTTTCTTGAATGCTGTCACTCCTTTAAGATTGTCACATTACATTTCCTACATGAACTTGATGTCCGTCTTCCCAAAGACAGAGTTCAAAAAGAGCCAAGTGTTTTAGGGACGATTTGAGGTACACACACTGACTGAGTTTCCTTAGGTTGAAGCACCCACAGCATCTGCTTCGGTTACCCTCTTCCAGACAGGCCAAGGGGACACAGAAGCTAATAATGCCTTCTCACTCTACTGGCAACCAATTTTGATGCCAGCCATGTGTGTACATTATGTAGAACAGACAAGCCACTTTTCTGGCTCACCCTCTATGACTCATTCTTTCATTTTCCATGCAAAGATCCATGTTTCCAAACTGTCTAATTAAAAGGGGTCAGAATCCTTGTAGATCTTTAGCCTATAGGGAGTCTTTTGAAAAATGCAAGTTGACATTAATAAATGGCATTTCTTCCAGAGGAAAAACATGCATCAAGAACTTTGTAAGGTCAGGGGACATCATGAAGCTGATTTTTTAAGTATCTACTTTATCACAGCTGCATATGCTTACACAGATTTGTATATATGAGCAGTACCTCATGTTAGTCTTTTAATAAGTACAGTAACATGTGTTTCCCCCCAGACACCATACAACAAGTCTTCACTGGACTTGATGTGTGCAGATGAATTAGAATGGTGAGATTACCCAAAATGAACAAATTTTTTCCGACCTATAGCTGATTCTCTTAATTATCTTGAAAACATAGAAAAGACCAGACTATGAATTATTCAATTATAGTCCAAAGTCCATCATGACAAATAATGATACAATCAACATATTATTTATTAGATTTCCAGGCCCCCAGAACCCCCATGCACATATTAGCACAACGCTTCAGAGCTCGTGCAGTCCTTTGGGGTTTGTGGAGATGCAACCCAAGGTCACCTTGGAGAGACTAACCAAAATGAGATTTGAGAGAAGACTGTGGAAATATTTCCAAAGAGAGAATCCGATGAGTCCTTTGCTTTCCTGGGAATAGGATGTGTGTGCTTTCACGAGTTCCTAGGTACATTTGCCAATATGGAAATTTTTCCCAGTGAAATGAAATAAAACAAATCTCTAGCTAATGCGACTATCTGGAACTTTTAACAATGAAACTCCAGAAGGAGGTCACATAGATCTGATGGTGATCAGATTAGGCACATAGAATCATGTGTTTCTGTTGGAAGATGAATGTGTGTAGTCAGGAAGTCATGTCTTACCTGGGAAGTCAGTGGCAGTTGTCATTGAATGACATCGAAAATCACAGATGAAAATACTCATTAGCAGTTTTCTAAGTTTGTAATCATGGATGTTCAGTGGAAAAACAAGTGTTTTGGCATCTCTGGCTCATAGAACAGTGCTCAGTGCTGAATGAACAAATGGAGAATTATATTTACTGTACATGTAATATTACTGTAGCTTTAAGGGAAAAATACATCTCTGCTTCACTGATCATAGGGCTTGGCTAATAAGTTATATTCTTCTCTAATTCTGTTACAAGCAGAAGTTAGGCTACCATTCCTTTTGAACTGCATGTTATCTACCCCCTTGTTCATATCCATTCACCTTTGAGTTTAAAGCTTTATTTTTTCTGTATTTTTTTTTCTCTTCCAACTCCAAAGCTGTTTGTTTTGAGAATTCGTTCTGGTTTTGTAAATTGGATTTCAGGTATGCTAATTAATGCTTTACATTTTGTGTTTTGAGAGAACAATTTCTCAGGAGTTTAATGTTGAAGTTCCAAGGGTGACTTTCTGGAAGAGAATTGGCAACTGGATAGACATGTAGAGGCTTCTGGAATAAGACTGCAAAGAGTGTGGATGTGAAAACTAAAAGAAGAGCAATCTGGAACAACTACAACAGAGTGTGACCTCAGAGACTGAAAGCAGGCAGATTTGAAGCTCAGGGAAAAAGAAGGGGCTGCTTGGGAAAAGGACTGGAGAGTCTTGTCATAAATGCAGAAGCTTCTGTGTGAGAGGCAGTGAGATTTCAGGACCATCTGCTCTAGGTACATCATCTAGCTCCTTCCTGGAACTAATAAAAAAAGTTTTTTATGAATCAAGACCTAAACCCCAAAACTGGTACCAACTAATCTCAAAGTTAAAAACTGGTTCGGAAAGCTAAGAACTTAATTAATGAATATTTATCAGCTAAGATTTAATTTTATCTCTAACACAATAACTAATATTTATTATATACTTTATATATGCCAGCCGCTATACAGTGTGCTTACATATATTTATCTCATTTAGTTTATACAATAACCATATGTAATGTGTATTATTGTCGTTTAAATCTCAAATTGAAGAAAATAAAGCATAGCAAAATTAAGTGACTTACTCAAGGAGATGTAGCTAATACGCAGAAGAGCTAGGATTGGAACGTAGGCAGTGTGACTCTCAAGTCTGTTTTCTTAAGCACATGTTATTCTGATGCCCATCTCTTTGCTTCTGTCTGTTCATTTGGCCAGTCACCTTTCATGCTTTTCCCAAACATACACTCATTTGAACACAAAAGATTTTAAGCAGTTTACACTGGAGATTTAATTTAACTGATGAGATGATATATCTACAATTTTCTCATTTTGTCCATAGTTTAAATCCTGAAATTCCTTTCTATACTATAGAAAAATTATTTTTTTTTTTGCATTCTAAACAACCTGTGATAGAACAGAGGAGAATGATCTCAAATGATGAAGACCAAGGTCTCAAGGCCTTATCTTTAATGGAGAGCTACCTAATGACAGCTATGTGGCTTTGGGAGGTGACGGTAGAGTGGTGACCTTTTGTTTGAAGCTCTGTCCAACTTCTTTCTTGACAAATACCCAGTAGAATACTCGAGAGACCTGTACCTATTTGCCCTTAACCTTATACTCTCTAGCAAGCCAGTTACCTATTGGCAGTCATCAGCAAGCAAAAGGTTTTGGAAGTACTGTAATCCTCATTGTATGGTCCCTGTTGTCCAGTGTGTGTGTGTGTGTGTGTGTGTGTGTGTGTGTGAGAGAGAGAGAGAGAGAGAGAGAGAGAGAGAGGTGCTTTGTAAGCATCAAATTCTTGCGTATCTCTCAAATTTGAATTATTAGTGGGGAGGCCAGAGAATCTGCAGTCAAGAAAGCTCCTAGATGATTCTGAGGCATGTTAGAGGTTGAGGATCATTGCTGTAGGCCAGACCCACTGTTAAAGGTTTTTTTTCTGGAAGGACCATGAAGCTGGGTGAGATTAGGAGGCAAGTACCCTAGGGACAGGCTTGTACCTTTGTTGCTGGTGAATTTTACTTGGCTTGTCCCTCCTTTGATGACATTCAACTACCCTTTCTGGTCATAATGGAGCTCTTACAGATCTTTAAACATGGAAATCTTTCACTCCTAATGGGTTAGGGCATAGGAATTATGATTTGGAGGGTATGATATAACAGGGTTTTAAAAGGCATTTAAAGGATAAAGTCTTATCATTTTTAGCACAAATGCAATGTCTCCATGAGAAAATGACTACTGTTTCTAAACAGTCAACATGGATATGGAATTTGGTAACTAGAGCCATTTATGAATTGAGGATACTTTATGTACTAACAATATACATGACACAACAAAACAGGTAAATAAACAACAAACAAGAGGAGACTCTTATTTTTTTTCTTTCACACATGATAAATTTACAAAATGCGTAAACACTGAAACTCTACTATTTAAAGGGAAAAGTAAAGTTCCAGTGGTGATTTGGCAAATTTTATAATCTACATAATAAACAAAATACAGAAATGCCCAAATTGTGTCAGATTAAGTTCAACACTGCTGATAGTTCTACATCGAAGTGATTAGAAACTACAGTTGCCTCAAAAGTTCACATAAAAAAAGTCAAGTTCACTAACTCAGTTAATTTTCTTCAGAGAAAATACGTTTTCGTATTGCAAAATAGTAACAATGTTACTGTATAATTTAGTATTCATAGTATAAGGAATTATTGGGATATTATTTCATCTTTCCCCACAAATTCTTAAGTTTCTTTTGGAATTTCATCTTATGTGATTCTATCAGTACAAAATAATGTATGAAGAAGTAATGGAATTTAAGGGTAGAAATGATTGAATCACCATGTCCCTATAAAAAGTGTTCAAATGCAATTTCACTACATAATGAAGTCTGCTTCAACTTACTTTGACATAAATAAGACTGGGTAAGAGAAACCAGAAGTAAATCAAGTAAATTAATAAGACCTATCAGAGCTGCTTCAATATTGTCCCCCAGACAGTGTCTGCTTATTTGTATAATAAAATCTGCTTTTATAAATTAAAACTCCGGCACGTCTCTTGGTTGGAAGCAAAAATTTAAGGAAGAGTTTAGTAAATGTTTGGACCTAATTAGGGTGCCTTCTAGTTTTACCAATATCAATAGGCCCTTTGAAAAACAAAACTTGAAACCTAGAAGAATGAGGTTCAACTTTTGACTAGATTTTTTTAAAGAATAAGATTGGAGATACAGATATGAATGCAATATTGATGATTAGCTGTTCATATTTTCTTAATTATACACATTTACTGAGCATGAGATTTTTTTTTAAACTTTTGTCTAGACAGAGGTTCTGTCTCCATTGTCATAATATATCATGGTATTTGTGAGTTCTGTGCAAAATGGAATTTGCATCACTGCTGCCACTTATAGGAAGTTCATTATCTTGTAGTACAACCACTGGGAAAAATACAATTTTCAGTGTTTAATAAAACTGTGTCTTTTCATAGTGCTTATGATGCTTGAGCAATTTGTTAGACACAATTTATCACACAGATGCTTAACACTAATTATACTGTGTATAGTGCCTGTAAGAGTGATTCTAAATACGTCCTTTATTTAATATATTTCTGTGCATACAGGATTTTGTAACTGCACTATTGTTGCTATTTCTCAGAATTGAGGTATGTTCTCAAAATGTTAAACATAAAAGATGAAACCTAAGCTAAATACATGAGTTAAATGTATACTGAATGTGGTCCAGAGGCAGGCTAGGAAATGTTTGGGAAAAGTTTGTCTTCTTGCTTCCTAGTTAGTCTAAGACAGTAGTAGAAAGTAGTATTGCATTGTCTGGCCTGAAATTTGTCTCCTGGACTAACTAGTAAATTATAACTCTCTGCGTAGACATGATCACTGAGGCCACTTTAAACTCCCCAACTCCAAAATCTGTGCTCTAATTAAGCCCATTTATCAAAAAATTATTTAGCATTTTATATATGGCTTTACTAATTAGAAACTTAAAAGACCAGAAGTCTATTTTCTGATGACTTCTTGAAAATGAGGTTTCAGTGACAAATCATTGAAAGGAACTTGAGTTCTAAATAGGGAGGTCAAGACCTCGAAACATGATCTCCAGCTATGAAACAGCTTCTTGAAGAATGGCTATTGCACACTCCAAGTTTTAGCAGCCCTAGATCTTTATATTAGAGACACGATTTAAATGTGAACCACATTTTGTGCTCTTTGTGCTGTAATAAATCGAGTCCATGAAATGATCTTATAGTAGACTAGCAGTTATCTTTTGAAAAAAATTTTTGCTTTTCATAATTCTGAGAGCATTATGTCAAGCACACATGAAGCCATAAATGAAAGAATAAACAGAGTTAGCTTGGACAACTTCTAAAGGAAAAGGTATCAAGAAGATATGTTTCCTATGAGGTTTATTTAAGCCCAGTATTCAAAATGGTTTTCCAGCAGCAGTGTTGAAGATGTGATGCTGTGCTTTTTTATACTAAGGGTTTACCAATAGATTAATTCATCAGAAAGATGAAATCTTCAAAAAATTCAGAACACTCTATAGATGAGAAGTAGGATTTTAGCTTTTTAGGTCAGCACTGCATGATTTTGTAGATATGTGTGAACCCTACAGAGAATTTGCTGTGGACTCAGTTAAAGCAGTTCCATGCAAAGAAATTTCCAGAGAGTAAGTTAAGGTTATCATATTTTATGAGGCTGAGCTTGTATCACCACCTTTTCCTTTAAAGTTAAAATTTCAATTTAAACCATGGATCCGTGGGAAGTTGCTCCCCAAACTTATGGAGCTGTTGGTTCCGTAACCTCCTTAATGGCCAACATTTAATGGTTTGGAAGAATGCAATTGCTATCTAAGCAGTGCCTAGGCTTGTGTTCAACTCTATCCTTATTTGTTATGGCCCAAACCTAGTGCCACTGCCACCCCTGGAGCCCCCCCTCCAACTTGGTGCCTCAAACAGTTTCAGACCAATTTTGCCTTAGTAATGTGCACATTCTACTTTTTTGTTTCGTCACTGCACAGAGATATCTGAGGCTTGTCACTGAAGTCTGTAGGGCGAATACCTTCCATGAATGTGTGGAATGAGAAGACCTTTCTGTCTTTTTATCACACTGTCTCCCATTACTTTTATCTCAACATCTTCTCCTTGACCTGACCCTTTACTAGCTTGAAACCAGCTCTTACTTCTAGATTTTGCTTGGCTGGTGTTTTCTGGGGCACCAAGTATTTTTCACTGGGTAAAAAGAGAGGAGACGGAGCAAGCCAGGAAGCAGATGTCACTTGGGTGGTGTGTGTCTTTGAGGGCTGGAATTTAAAATCGCTGAATGAAAGGAACAGTGAATAGGTGTAATTAGTCAGGCTGTTGAAGAAGTGAATCCTGGTAAGCAATTTTTCTTGACTGGCTTAATGGAAGGCATTAGCTATCAGTTTTTGCCATAACTAACTAAGGGTAAAACGAATATGGGGTTTGAACAAAAGATAAAGATTCTGTGTGGACTCTGTTCCCAAGAATAAGTTTTGTTTAGGGGGAAGATATGTGGTTCACCAAAGAAAGAAAGAAAGAAAAAAGATGAGAGAGAGAGAGAGAGAGAGAGAGAGAGAGAGAGAGAGAGAGAGAGAGAAAGAAAGAAAGAAAGAAAGAAAGAAAGAAAGAAAGAAAGAAAGAAAGAAAGAAAGAAAGAAAGAAAGAAAGAAAGAAAGAAAGAAAAAGATCAGTGACTTGTAGCACCTCTTCATTATTTTATTTTGGGAGACTTGATCATATTTCAAGAAATAGAAGAGGTTCTTAACAAAAGCCCTAGCTGCTATTTTATAACCAAGTGTGTGTGCTGCTCATTTATTTTCTTCTCATCCCCATAAGTGAGGCACTGTTCCTAGGTCAGCTTTCAAGACAAAGGAATTTTTAAGGATTGACTTGAGGTTATCTTCCATCACCCTGCATCCTTCCCTGGTGGTGTGAATCTGGCCAACAGCTGCCAAAGGCCATGAGACCTATTCATCATCTAGTGACTACCAAGAAATTAAGTTCCTCCAGGAGGGAATGTTTTCCTGCTGTCAAAGAAATTAAAAAGTGATACTCTAGCATCATTTATGATAGCTAGTAAAGGCTTTGGAGCCAAATTATGTGAGATTCAAGAAGAAAATGATTTGATATCCAAAAACAGAAATGGCAGCCTCTCTGAGCTTGACTGTGAGCTGTACTAAGAATTCTTCACATGGCAAGACCAAATACATCAATGATATATAAGCTTGAGTCCGAAGTGTAACCCAAGATACTGTTTCTCTTTCTGGCCATCACTAATCAGATGTTAGGTAACCGTCTACAGCAAGATGACAGCATCCATTTTCTGCTTTGCTTTGTTATATAGATTTTAATTTTCTGGCTTAGCCCCCAGCAGAAAAATCTAAGTTGGGAAACCACAGAAGGGCTGGGTCCACATTATTCCTCTTAAGAGTAAGATCATATGTTAGTATTATTTGAGGTCATAAATTATTTTCTTGATGTTATGAGGAATAAGAGGGACATATGATCTTGTTTTGTGTCCTATTTGCCTAAGATTTAAATAAATTTTATAAGGAGTGACAAAACCCAGTTTTTAAAGGTACATGGCTTTCTGACAAACCACAGAGTAGAACAGAAAACAAAACAAATCCAGGCTTATTACTATCCGAGTAGTTGATAAAGTAAACAAAAGTTAGCCAGGATAAAGAAAGCAGAAGAAAATACTATTTTTGGGTTCAGAGGTTAGGAGGAACATTGACAAAACTTAACTAATTCTGGAAATGGGAGCGGAAAGGGAAATTTTTTTGAGACTTACCGTGAGATTGAGTGTTTCTACATACATTATCTCAGCTAAAGTTTATATTCAGGCAATTCCTTATGGATGAAGAAAGTGAGACTTGGAGAGTTTAAGTAAGGCTCACAGTCTAGGTAGAAACTGGCAGAGACAGGGCACAAACCTGGATTCCCTGGCCTCGAAGCAACCTGAAGCCTTCTGCCTCCACTACTCATCACCAAGCACCTGGCCACCAATCCTATGGAAATTCCTAAGGTGTGGGCTCAGTTCTGAGAGTGCTCTAGAAACTATGAAGCTGACCTGACCCCAGACATGCACTTCAACCCATAAAAGTAGAAGGCTGAGTCCATTAGCAGGACAAATCACAGGTTGTAAAATCTGCTCTGGTTTAAATTCCTGAGAAGATCAGCCTTTATCTATGTTGGCTAATTGCCTCACGGATGAACTTTCTCCATTTGTTGTTACTGAAAGCCATGACTTTTAAAAATGTCTTTAAAAAAATATTTTTTCCTTTTTGTAATTTCAAAATACCCTTAATGCTTTACGGAGAACCCAAAATGGTTTCATATTTTAAATTTGATTTAACTTTAATGTTTCATTGGTGGCGTATTCTAAGGGTATAACTTTTGCAGCCATCACCAGGGAAAACAATTGTCCTTACAACACTATCATTACTAGCACAGAGACAGTGACATCAGACATAGACTTTAATCCTGGCTCCACACTTGATCCTGTGTGCCCTTGGGCAAATTGCATAACTTCAATCGGCCTCAGTTCCCACTCTGTAAAATGAAATTAACAACATGAAAAAAAAAAAGAAAACAAAACAAAAGGTTACTATTAGGGGACACTTAGTAAGAGCCAGCTGCTGAGCTAAGTACTTTGCGCACATTGTCACAGTAAGCCTAAAATGAGAATAATAATGCCTACTTGCTTTGGTTCTTCTGAATCTTCAGTGATTTTGAATGCATGTAACACATCTAGCATCATGCCTGGCTCAATGTAGTTAATGGGTGTAAGTCTTGCCTTTTCTTTTCCTTGTCTAGCCCATCCTGGGTTACATTAGGTTTCCTATCACTCAGGATCTGGTGCTGGGCAATAGTGGGTTCATGGATGTGATCAAGCAATGTTAATGACTGTGACCTTTATCATCCTCATGTGACAGGTACTGATCCAGGCCAGGCCTTAGTCATTATGTTAATTCAGAGGTTTAATCTAACAGATTGATGCTCAACATCTTGCTGTGAAGGGGTTTGATGAACTGATAGAGTGGGGGCCTATTTCTTAGCTTTAGGTTGTCCTGGGTAGAGCTGACATAGACCAGACTTTACTGATTTTTTTCTCTCTCTAGGATCAGTTACAGCTGGCCATATGGATGGAGTCTCTTAGTTACAGAAGTAGAAATTTGGGAGAAAAGTAATTAAGAGAACTAGATAAGAGTCCTAGGTGTAAACAGGCATAATTTAAAAATGCTTATCTCTGATCACCTAACAAAAGTTTATGACACAAGCTCCAGTTAATCATATATCGAATGGAAAACATGACTGACTCTGGGGGATTATCTTCTGCCTGAATCTGGGGGATTGTGAATTATATTCTAAGGAAATGCTTCTCAATGATCTTCACTGAAGTACCCTGACTAGTGGATAGAGGTTAAGGATTGACTTGATTAAGACTAGGCTATAAAGAACACTCGAAGAAGTCTTCTTCATTAGTAACATTTCTTTGAAATCACAAGTTTTATTTCAAACACATGCTTTGGTTATCTAATTCTGTGTCTCAAACTACCCAAAAATTTAGCAGCTTACAACAAGAACTATTTATTACTTTTCACAATTCTGTGTGTTGACTGGGTGGTTTTCTACTTTATACGATGTCAGTTTGGTCACTAGGGAGGTCCAGAATATTCTCTTGCTCGTGGCAGTTTGTTGGTGGTTGCTGACTGGGAATTCAGCTGGACTTATCAGCCAAAAGCTTCGATTCTCCTCCATCTGGACTCCTCCACATGGATGCTTGTGCTTCCTCACCTCACGGAGAACTCAAGACAGTCAAACATTTTAAGAAGTACAATAGTGAAATTGCCAGGCCTTTTCAGGGTCTAAACTGGCACAGTCTCACTTTCATTGTACTCTGTTGGTTATAGGGCCATGGAAATAGGGGACAGTTTATTGGATGCCACCAAAGTAACAGTGCACTAGAACGTGAGAATTTTACACACTATTCCAGAATGTATCTGTTATATTTTAGTATAAAAATATGTTACCCCCAGTAGTCAAGTAAAATGAACTCTTATGGAAATTATGTCACTATTCTTCTTTGGGTTTGATTGACCTTGGCATGCTACCATGGACATGGCAGTTGAGAAGCAAGTTTCAGTTTTTCTTCTTTTCTCAGTTGTCTAGTTGGGTCTTGGGACCTAGTGGGGTGGAGACTGGGATACAGCCTAGATATAAGTTCAAGTATTTATCTCACATAGTGTGCATCTATGACTGAGTCCCAAAGCCTAATATCAGAGATTTTTATTGATGTTTGTGTCTATGTTTTCATCCTTTAGCCTATAGAATTGAGAGTTAGAAATTAGAATCTACAAAAATATAAAAAGGACACTGTTTTGTTAAGATATTTAGGGAAGTAACTTAATTTGTTTGGCTCAGCCAATATATTCTGCTTTAAAAAAAGAATTCTTTACCCACATGTGTCACACTAAAAGTATTTTTTTAAGAGGTGAACTTAAGCTAACATGATAGGAAGATGAATGTAGGCTAGAAGAGCTATGGGGTATGGTTTTAGTAACCCAGTCTGATTCATTTCCCTGATAGTAGGGGAGTTTTTCACCACAAGCAGTAACAAGGATGCTTTGAAATAGCACAGCAGCCAGAAAACAAATCATATATCTAAATGTATCTGCCCTTGTTTCAGGTCAAAGTCTGTAAATTATCCAAAAGACATTTTTCTTGCTTAAGTATCTGAGCTCTGTTGCAGGCAGAATTGTATATTATATTCCAGTAGAGCCGAGAGAGAGAGAGAGAGAGAGAGAGAGAGAGAGAGAGAGAGAGAGGCCCCAGCAGTGGAATCTACACAAAGTACAGAAAGAGCCATGTGCACTGCTGTCCTTAGTACTAGCTCTGCCTCTCACTTCTTAAAATTTTCTGTGTGAGAAAGTCCATCTGGCAAGTCCCCAAACCTAACATTGCCAACTCCGAAACCTGACTTCTAAAAAAGTAGAATTGAATTTCTTCCTTCCATTCCCTATATTTTATTATCAAAATGTTTCAAACATACAGAAAAGTTGAAAGAATTCTTTGGTGAACACCCATGTTCCCATATGGATTCTGCATTGAAGATCTATCATCAGTCCATCTGTTTTTAGAAGCATTTCAAAGGAAGCTGCAGTCAACAGGACACCAACCCTGAATACTTCAACAAGCATAAGCTTTAGTTCAATGTTTGTTTATGGTCTCTCTCTTTCTCTGTCTCCCTCCCTCCCTTTCTTTCCTTTCTTTCTTTTTTAGAGATAAAAGTTACATGCAATTAAATACACTAGTTTTAAATGTAGTATTCCCTGAGCTTTGACAAATATATACTTTTGTGTAACCCAAACCTTCATCAAGATCCAGAACATTGCTATTCACCCATAAAATTTCCTCCTGTGCGTTTCCAGTTAATTCCCTCCACCTGCCCTCCATGAGATGACAAATCATATAACTAAATGTATCTGTTTTTATTTCTAATAATCACCGTTCAAATTGTCTTCAAACAGATTTATTTTGCCTGTCTTGGAGCTTCATATAAATGAAAGCATACAGTCTGTACTCTGTGTGAGAACTGGGCTTCTTTATCTCATACTTTTTTAAAATCGTAGATCTTGGAAGTGTACTTCTTTGTCCACTGCTCCCTTTGCTGCCTTGTAAAAGGAAGGATTGTTGTTCTAGGAGCTGAACTTGACTGCTCAGCAGTTTTGGAGCAGTTGACCCTGTGTCCTGACTTCAACCCCTAAAAATCTGCAGCAGCAGCTTCTTTTTGGCAAAGCAGATGTAGACATGCAGGTTGGCACGTGACAGAGAGCTGAAGGTGTGCCACATCCATCGCAGGCCACAAATACCAGGCGCGGCTGTGTTTATTAGTGTGTCGGCCTTTGTGGCTCTGAATCAGACTCTGTATTATTGATTTTATTTTGATTGTTCCATGAGATGGAGGAAATAGTTTGCCTCAAAGCATGCCACGTGAACCCAAGGGACAGTGGTGTACTTCTAGAGCTGAGTGAGAATTCTTGGCCAACCAGGCAGAAGCTGCCCGCTCTGCCTCCACTGTAGAAGAAGCCATACGCATGAGCTGATGTTATCTTTGAGGCTTTTCCAAACTCACAGAGCTCTTTTGACAACAGGAAACAGGTCATCCTACTTTCTAAGATAGATGTGGTACATTTAGGAACAAGGAGAGGGCCTCTCCCACCAAGTGTTGCAAGGAGATATCATTGGGCTGTTAAATCCAGAGGGCCAGGCTGTGCAGCGATTATGTTCCCAAAGCTGAGCCGCTCGGTGTTATTTGGATAAATGAAAACTCTAACAGGTGCCTGGCAATCGCATGCACTGGTCAGACCCCATGCTTGGAGGGGTTTTAATAGTCTGCCTTGCATACCCACATCAACCTAAGAAAGCTGCTGCTCTGAGGGCTTGAATGCATTCCAACTGTGGGCTGGTTTTCTTTGTCTTGGATCTCACATACTTAATTTAATGGGACACAGTTTGTATAATCAGACCAGCAGCAATCACGCTTATCTCCACTAACAGATGATTTTACTTGGCTTTGTACATTAATGGGTCATTGGCTGCTGAGCTAAGGTAAAGTTGAGCAATTTTTTTTTTTTTTGCCTATTATAGCTTAGCCATCCTAACTTTCTGTTCTATCTCATTAAATGGACCAGTCTAATTCTACTCAGAAAGAACAGGAATATTTCCCACCCCTTCCCCACACCTCGATCTGAATATCCTATTTGAGCTTCAGTGAGTCTTGCTTAAAGCTGGCCAAGAATAGAAAGCTTCTTTGAATTTTATAGTCTGGAAGTATTGTGGTCATATAAAATTATCATCCAAGCAATAGTTCATCTACAAAAATCTTACCATGAAGCCTAATTTACAAATATTTCAAAACATGAGTGATGATAGACATCATGTTAATAAATTGCTACATATGCATCACAAAGCAACAGATACAATTAATCATTGATAATATTGTCTATGATGACTTCAAAAAGGCCATACAGACTCGGGGAGGAGATTCATAAGCCTTTTCCTCTAATTAGGTACAAATAAAGCTTAATAGATGGCGAGAAATTGGACAGGCATTATAGAAGATAAGGCATTTGCAACTGGCTCAGCTGGATTAAAATTGCAAGAAAATATATAGATCTATGATTCAAGCTTATCTGGGCAATAATGGGGAAAAGTTGTAGCCCTTAATAATAGGGTACTTGAGAAAATAACCTACACAGCTTACCAAACTCAGGACAAAGAGAAGGAAGTAAAGAGTGGGGAGATAGCAGGATATTGACAATAACATAGATAAAAGGACAGAAGGCTCCGGGGACTTTACATGTTTTTTTTTTTTGATGTTCTTTAAATCTTAAAGACATATTTTACAACTTTCCAGCCTTAACTTTTAAGCAATTGTCATATATAAATTTTTACTTTCTCGGACTTCGGGGTGCTGCCTGAATGTGATTTTGAAGGTAGATAGGTTTAAAATTTCCTGGCACTTTCGATCCATTACCTTTCTTGTTCATAGCAGCAGTCTTTGATGAAAAGCTTTTAATTTTTTTTTCCCCTGGAAATGATTCTCTCCAAGCAGCTCTTACTCTCTTCTGCATGTCGTGCTATACTGGCAGCCAGATACCGGAATCCTGGGGAGGGATGGAGGATTTTCTCTGTGTATCTCTGGAACTGGTGGCTAGGCACTCAGAGTCACAACCAAGAAAGTGGAAGTCAGAAAGGCAAGTCCATCTGTGGGGCTGCCTTGTCTTCTTGGTAAGGTTTCATGACTTTTAAACTGATGCTGTTGTCTCTTTAAATGTTAAAGAGGGAAGTCCCCTTGAACCCCTGATGGCATTCAATTATGGTCATGATTATAAAATGTCTTAGATCTTTGGGGAGTATGAGCAAATCAATACAGTGTTGCAGAGAAGGGAACATAAAGCTCTTAAGGATTGCCTTTGCCAAGTTTCACTCCTTTCTCCAAACTTCCACTGCAGTACGAGAAGCTTGTAGTAAAAGAGGCTTGCTTGCTAGGTGGAGAGGGTTTGAGGAATCATTACCTAATAATAAGAGACAAATGATGCTGAGATCTTTAACTCATTCAATGAGATTTTTAAAGAGTCATAGGGTACTTGTCTATGTTGTTCTCTTGCATAAGCCTATGTTAATTTCTAAATAACATTTCCCTACGATTCTTAGGTTGCCCCGTTTGAGGAAACCAATATCTCTCTCTCTCTCTCTCTCTCTCTCTCTCTCTCTCTCTCTCTCTCTCTCTCTCTCTCTCAATTGGTTGTTGAGATAGGTTCTGGAAAATATATTAGTTCATTTATATATATATTTTTTCAAAGCAACTTCAGTTATACACATGGCTACACTTTGAAGAAATTACATAGCTACTCCAGATTTAGGATGATTCGGTCATTACAGTGCAAGTGCACGTGTGTATTCATTCAACAACTCTTGCTGAGCTCTCTTTGGTGCCAGGCAATGTGCAAGAATGTAAGCTCCAGGAAGGTAGGGACTTCGGTTTCCTTTACCCACTGCTGTATCCTCAGTGCTTAAATCACAGAGGAGGTGCCCAGTAACATGCCAGATGGATGAAATAGACAGTGATAGGAATTTGACATGTATTTTTCTCCCCAAGACTAACCCAATTCTAACAACTTGTGCTATCCCCCAAAATTGGAAGGAAGGAATTTCATGTTAGGCTTCCATGGTGTATCTCTAAAGTTGTTTGGTGTATTTCAGTATCTTGGGCTAGCTAGTTCTTTTATGTATCTCTGAAATAAAACTAGCAGAGTATATGTGCGGTTGAAGGGTCTGCTCCTTTAAGAGAAGGATCAGCTCCTTTCCCCTCCCCTTTGTGACTTTTGACTGTACTTATACATAAACGACTACCTACCAAACAGTGAGCTGTTTCACAGCCCCAGTAGTGGGACAGCTTTGTTAGCAAAACTCTTGTTCCTCTGCACTCTTTAGAGTGGCTCCTGGTAAGATGAATGGTGAGGGTAATGACTGAGGTGAGAGTACATTTGTGCAGAGTCAAGGTAGCCCTTGGTATTTCTGTGCCAATAGCTGGAAACTAGGAGTAGGAGAAGTGGCTGTAATTTGGGTGTTTGTAGGGGTGTCTCCCTTTCCTAGAACTGCTTACCTGACTCTTCCTGGAGTCATAGTCACAGCTCTAAGAGAGAGATGATATTATTATTAATGTCATTATCCCTTTTTGACACATGAGGTGACCTAGGCCCAGAGTGGTATTATGATATCACAGCTAGACAGCTGGCCAATGGAAGCTTTTTAGATAAGAATTCTTCAGTTCCCTCTCTGAGCTCAAAGTCTTGACCAACATGTCCTGTTTCCTCCAGGACACAATACTATGAGTGTTACTGTGTATTGTTTGTGTCTCGGTTCTGATTTCTACTGTGGGGCCTATAACACCATCATCATGGTCACTCACCTGTTTTGGTACAAGATTCCCTTGGGTATTGGCAGCTCTTATCCTATTTATGACAAAAATAGCATGAGGCTGATTGATGCCTGAACCTGTATGTGATCATTGCCTTAAGACTCAGAAGGATGGGGTATGGAAGCCAGATCTTCTTTCACACCCTTGCAAATCTATTCTTCAGGGTGCTTCTGTTTGATCGCTCATGTGCTGATGGTCACTCGTGTTAGCTGGGGCAATAGTGAATTCTGTCTCCCTCCTGCCACACAGAGATCTGAAGAAGATGAAAGAAATACCAGCTGAAAAGGCCTGTGAGGAAAAGACCAAGGGATGCTCACATCTTTGTTGCTATGGCAACTGCATCTTAGCCCTGGGGTGGGAAGAAAGCCAGACCCACGGTTTTGTGCAGTGCTGCCTTTGACTTGTGGGGAACCCCAGAGGCAGAAAAGCCTATGAGATAAGACAAAGAGGAAAGATCCCATCTGCTGCTGTTTATTCTTTCTGTGATATCTATAGTTAGCTTTGAAAACCATCTTTGTAGGACAGATTTATCTCTAACGAAAATGGTACCACTTCTGTTGACTTAGAGGGAGTGACCAAACGAGAAAACCATACCAGTAAGCTTGGCTGGTGGGGAGTCAGGTGCCCTCCCAACTTTCTAGAAAGACAAAAACTAATACAATAATAATTAGTGATGTGATTGAATTGTTAAAATTTCTATTTGAATTGAAGGTACACATTTCAAATCCACTGCCATCATGCCTAGAGTCCTTTGTGCACCCCCTCAGATATTTTAGACACATTATGTCCTGAAATACAAGTTTGGCTTTTGAAGGGAAGTTACTTTTGATTTAGGGAAAGAATTTTAAAAACATATTTTGTGTTTCTCAATGTGGTGAGTCAAACGTCCATGTTGCCATCTTTCAAACAAAACAAAACACTAATTTATTGATTTTGAAAAGCATCATCCTCCTCTCCCCCAATCTCAGAACTCAGATCACTCCAAAAAAGGTACTGTTCCAGATTTTGTCATCATTGAAGAAAAACACCTCATAAAGCAAGCTTTCATTCAGAAATAAACAGAAAACAAACAAACAAACAAACAAAAAAACTTCTTTCCTCAGCAACATTTAAGCTACTTCAAGTTGGAGAATGTACATAGTAAGAACAAGGTCCATTTGTCCAAACAGAAAGATCTACTTCGCCCAAGTACATTGTACCTAGCCACAGCCAGACACAATTTTGTATACCATAACATCACCTGAAACCACAGACAACTAGTAAAATAGAGACATTCTTCTGAAAAGGCAACATCACCACAGAATGCAGCTCTGAGAGAGAAGTCAAACTC
Source organism: Cynopterus sphinx (assembly GCA_030015415.1). NCBI lineage: Eukaryota > Metazoa > Chordata > Mammalia > Chiroptera > Pteropodidae > Cynopterus > Cynopterus sphinx. The sequence goes on from CM057385.1 coordinate 97,720,171, forward strand.
CAAAGTCAGACATTTCCAAGCCCTTCTTATGTGGCTTTAGCGAACCTCATCAGCTACGTTTCCTTCCTTCCTTCCTTCCTTCCTTCCTTCCTTCCTTCCTTCCTTCCTTCCTTCCTTCCTTCCTTCCTTCCTTCTTTTCTTCCTTTCCTTTCTGAATATGCTAATGACATTTACCTGGCCTGGGAGGAGTAGTCTTTTTACTCTATCAGGGGGATGCTTCATCAATGAACCTGTAGAACTTCCTGCCTAGAGTATTACTAAGCAGATGCTTCAACTATTATTGAACAGCTGCTTCAGGCTGTTCAAAATTAGTGAATCTAAATGAACAGTACTTGCAATGCCAAAAAAAAAATTGAGAAAAGAAATCTGATAGGCGCTACAAAACAGCTTAAATATGGAAATACCCTTACTTCTAAACACATTCTTGTCTGACTTCCCTTTCTTAATCAGAAGTTATTATAGATTAGAGTTTCCTACCCTGTATGCTACATGGTGTTCAGAACTGAGAATTTGTGAATTCTAATCCTCATCACTGAACTGGCTTCTTGCCTGACTTTGGGCAGAGGACACTCCATTTCTCCAACGCATTACTCTAGGAGTCGCATTATTAATGGGATTTGCAGAGAACTTGCCTAGCTGTATAACTGGATCCAGCCAACCTTAATTTTTAATCTTTATATACACCTTTGAGTTTTAATAAGTTCTCAGCAAGGCAATCATATATTCTTCAAGCATGGCTTCTACTTTATGGTTTCTTCACATGCTTTGCTGTATCTCCCCTCTTACCTTCACTGTAGATGGCATTTTCTACTATCATCCACCGCCGTAATATTTTATCTTCTTATAACAACTGTCACTTGAGAAAATGTGGTTAAGAAAGTGGAAGAAACTTGCAAAAAAAAGGCATTTGAATTTTTTATGAATGTTTTCATTCCAACTCTGTTTCTCCTCTGATATCAGAGATAAGAATTTAGTGTTATCACTTCAAATAACAAGGTATCATGTGAAGAGAGAAGAGATATTTATCTTACATTACAGATGCTTAATGACAATAAAACCAATTTTTAGAAACTTGGAATATATTACACTTATAGAAACAATTCCACAAATGGTGGTTAGATTATGAGGCTAGCTCACAAAAGTACTTCACTCAAAGTTGAATCTCTAGTTTTACAATAAAACATAGTGGAAAGTAACCGTTATGATCCAAGTATTTAAATAAAATAGAAAACCTATCCATTTTAGTTTATAAATATCTGTCTTTTCTTCTCTTTTATACTAATATTTTCTTAGTCTTATGTTTGTCAAGCTTAAGGAGAATTAAAAATTAATTTTTAAAAATAAAACAGGAAAAAAAGATGTAGATAGTGAGAAGAATCTGATGTGACTGTATAAGCATTAGATGAGAGAAGAAGGCACACAGGGGCTTGAAATGATGTACATATTCATGGAAAGGATTTGCTAGAATAGAGCTATCTTTATTCTGGAAGGTACAATATAAGTGAGAAATGGAGGATAGTATGTCAAAAGAGAAAGAAAGAAAGTGATGAAGATGTCGAGGAAAGAAAAGTTTCCTCAAGTGAAATACTCTAATTCACTATTATATTTGTATAATATCTAATAGTAACACTATACAAAAAAATTTGTTTTAATTAATTAATTATTTTATTATTATTATTATTATTATTATTTTAGGCAAAGCAACCCTTGGTCGACCTCACAGCTTACAATCCCTTATTTTTTTATTTTTTATTCCTACAGCACCTGGTCTTCCTACATGGTCTCCCACCCAAGTACTAACCAGGCCTGACCCTTCTTAGCCTTCCAAAATCAGACAGGATCAGGCTTATTCAGGGCAGCATTACCGAAGACTCTAATAGTAACACTATTATTCCTATACCTACTTCATGGGGGAGTTGTAGAAGTATATTTGTGTGTGTGTGTGCACACATGCACATGTATGCACATGCACTAGAAACTAGGAATGTGCAAGGAAACCATGTGGACACAAAAATGAGGCTTTAAAAATACAGGACTAAGTGTCCATCAGTGAATAAATGGATAAACAAAATGTGCCATAAACAGATAATGGATTATTAAGTTAGCCTTAAAAGGGAAGTACAACCTATCATATACTACAACATGGATGATTTCTAATGCTTTGCCTTCAAGGAGAAGAAAAAAAATCCAGGGCAAAATGTCCTAAAGGAAGTTGGAAATGGGAAACAAGATCAGAAGAGCTGTGGGGCAAGAGATAGTGATGGGGAGAGATCTATATAGAAGGAAGATCTGAGGCTAGAAAATAATATGTGGTCATAATTGGAGAAAATATGTAAAGAAGAAGAAAAAGAAGAAGCCAATTTTAGTGTTTTAGTCTTGTGGCTGCCAAGAATTCAGGAGCAGCAAGAAGAAGAGGAAAAGATGAGAATACAATAGAATTAGTGTTATGGAAGTGATAAGACAAAGAAATTCTAACAAGCAGGCGATACTTTCAAATGTTACATCAAGGACAAAGATGAAGGCTGAGAAAAAAACTGGGTTTGTGAGGTGGAGCCAGTTAGTGACCTTGAAGGGAAGTTTCACCAGACCACCATTAGGCAAACACACTGCCAGTGGTGAGATGATGGTGTTAGCTGGGTCAGAAGGGATAGCTGCTGAGAGGGTTTGATTTGGCTCTTCCCATTGACTAGTCCTTCCCACTTCTGTCCCACCCCGACATTAGTGACCTTTGCTGGATTTAGTGCATTTTCCATCAAAATAGACCTGTTCTCTGTCCTTCTCTCTCAAGAGTCCTAGAGTTAGTGGATGTTAATGAGCACTGTCAAGTCATACAGAAATCAGGTCCATGAAGACTAAAGGTAATTCTGGCATTGGCTGAGAGGCCAAAGGCAACTGATAAAGGTTTGCAATCCAAAGTGGCATCTGGTGCTCTTGAGATAACACATGGGCAGCTGCCTACTCTGCCTGTGGAGAGATTGCTTTGCTTTCAATGTTTCTGTTTATTTCTTTATATATTGTACTTAATAGACAACCTCTCCTCCCATGCCCTTGGGCTTATTCTTGATTTTTTTCCTTTTGTAAAAGTGATTTTTTAAAATTACTTTTTATTTTAAAGAAGGAAATTTTAAACCAGTTATTTGGCTCAAAAAATTCAGTATGCTTTTGGGGAAATTCAAAGTATTTCTATAAAGTACAATGGGGTAGTTGTGACAGTTCTCCAGAGAATGCAAAATCAATATTTGTTGAATTGAAACATGCAAATGTCCTTCAAACCACAGATAATGTATTTAGCATCATCTATCATAATAGCACGGGGTGATAAATGTGAACTTGACACCAGCAACTCCTTTTATAGCTGAAAGGACTGCTTCTAATGCAGGTTTCGTCTAGATTACTATTCTAAAAGGCAAGGAAGTATGGGGAACCCAGATAGAAGGTCCTCATCTGTGAATAGTGGGCTTCATTTGGATAAATTGCATAGCTGTTTCCATAGCAACAGAACATTTTTAAAAAATGAACTGAAAAACATGTTGTATTTAGAACCCCACTTGGCATTTTGGTAAAAGTCTAGATTGTTTAGTTCCCCTTTACTATCATTAGGAACAATAAAACAGAAACACACTCTCTGAACTAGTTTACTTCTCTTTCAAAACATGGAACAACAACAACAAAAACCCAGCATATTTTTGTACCTGCCTGGCAAAAATCCCCCAAACTTTGCTTTATTCTGCTCAGGTTGGTGAATAAAAATTTACAACAGCTACAGCTAACAGGGAAGGAAAATAATGCATTTCTGTTGATAAGGTAGATTTTGTCTGGTTGTCTTCAGAAGTATTACTATTTTTCCTTTTAATGAACAAAGAATAAGGTTTTTCCAAGAATGTAGATTTGATGTAAATATAAGGTGGTTATGAACCCCAGCATCTTGTCCTGTGTTACTTTTTATTTCATCCTGTTTCTGAATGCATTTAAATATGTTCATTCAAAATCTTGCCTAAGTTCATAGTTCCTGAACTCTCAACCTCTTATACAAAGGCCAGTTGATATCCTTTGGCTATTTCTTGCCTTCTCCATTGGTTGTGGTACCAGGCCAAGAGACGTCCCCTAGAGATGTTCCCTTTACTGCTGGTGAAATACTCAGCTGTGTTTATCATTTACCAGGAAACACTGTCCTTTTAAGATGTCAAAGTATAGGATCCTAAGGTTATTCTGATACTGGCCACTAGTAAAGAGAAACAAGGCTCCTTCTGGCTGGAACCTTCAAAAAAAGGAGTCCATTTTATTTGTAAGAGAATGTAGGGAGCCACGTTTCCCTCTGGGTCCACATGACTGCCTTTGGCAGATCCTCAACCTATATCTGATGAATGGATGACTCAATGAGCAAGAAAACTGAAATCAAACACTTTGGAAACATGTCATTTCTAATTAGAAGTGACTTGTCTAGTCATTGAAATAGGTTCAGTGTAAGATCCTTGCTCATTTCTAGACTGCAGAACTTTTTTATAATGAACATTGATTACTTTTGTAATCACAAAAACAAAGAAACAAATACACAGAACACTAGTTTTAAAAAAAGCAAAGAAATCTAATTGCTTTTGAAAGGGTGGCATTAATTTACTTTCTGACACATTTCTTTAATATTTTTCTCATTTGCGGCAAGCAATGTTTTCACAGTGCACAACACATGCACTAACATACTCAACACATTACTGATAAAAACCTTAAGTCAACAAACATTTAGTGAACACTTATTACATAGGAGGGTACTCGCTAGCTGCGATGGGAGATTTATGGACAAATAATACATGAGTCAGGCCCTTGAGAAGCTCACTTGTGGTGTAGGTGGGATCCAAGGAATAATTGTTAATAATAAATGGTCGCTTTTAGCAGCTCAGTGTTTCTTACAAGCCAGTAACCTGCTTTGCCCATATTACACCTTACCAATGGTACAAGGCATATCCTTGACATTTAAATTTTTTTTTAATATTGAGGTAATTTTAGATTCACATGCAAGTGTAAGAAATAATACAAAGTGATCCCATGCACCTTTTACTCAGTTTCCCCCAATGGTAATATCTTGTAAAACTTTAGTACAATATTACAACTAGAATATTGATATTGGGACAGTCAAGAATCAGAGCATTTCCATCATCATTAAGATCCCTCATGTGGCTCTGTTATAGCTACACCCACTTCTCTCCCCATATAAGGTGGTCATGGACCCCAGTATCTTGCCCTGTGTTACTTTTTACTTTGTTCTATTTCTGAAATGCATTTGAATACATTCATTCAAAATCTTGCCTAAATTCTTTCTCATTTGTAACCTCTTGGCGACCACTAATCTGTTCTCTACTTCTATAAATTTGTCATTTCAAGAATGTTTTATATATATACATATTCTTCCATCTATTCTTTTATTTTCAACTTACTTGTAATGTTATATTTAAAATGACTTTCTTGTAGATGCCATATAGAGGTGGGTCATATTTCTTAAGTCATTTGTCAATTTTTGTCTTTTAATCAGTATATTTAGATCATCTCATTTAATGTGATTATTGATATGTTGGGTCTTAAGTCACCCGTTTTATTTTTTGTTTTCTGTTTGTCCTTTTTTGTCATTGTTTTTATATCTCTTTTCTTCTTCCTGCTTTCTTCTGGGTTATTTGAACTTTTTCTGGAATTTTATTTTATGTATCTATAATATTTTTGAGTATGTCCTTTTGCATACCTTTTTTAGTGGTTGCACTTAGTATTATATTATATATACATAACTTATTACTGTCCACTGGTTTTGACATTTTACCATGTCAAATAAAATGTAGATACATTACTCTCTTTTACTTTCTCATTTCTATTTATATTTGTCTTCAATATTTCCTCTACATAATTTAAAATCACAATAGACAATATTATAATTTTCACTTCTCCTGAGGAGAAGGCAAAGGTATTGTATTTGTCTAGTTTTTCCTTGTTCCCGAAGAATACCTTTATTAGATATAGGATTCCGAGTTGACAATGTTTTTCTTTCATTACTTGAATAAGGTCTTGATGCTTCCTTCTGGCCTCCATACTTTCATATGAGAAATCTATTGTCATTCAAATAGTTTTTCCTTTATAGGTAAGGTATCATTTTCTTTTCACTGCTCTCAACATTTTTTTATCTTTAATTTTTTTAAGTTTGACTATAATCTTCCTTATAGGTTTTTGGCGGCGGCTGGGGGGTTATTCTATTTGGAGTTCACTTCTTGAATCTTTAGGTTTACGTCTTTTGGAAGAGTTAAGAAGTTTCAGCCTTTATTTCTTTAACTACATTTTGACCATGTCTTCTTTTTCTTTTTCTTCTAAGATTCTGATGACATGAATGTTAGATATTTTGTTAAAGTCCCACAATTCCATGTATTTAGGCTCCATTAATTTTTCCAGTCTATTTTTCTTCTGGTGTTCAGATTGAATAATTTTTGTAGTCTACTAAGTCATTTCCTCTGTCCCCTCCATTTTGTAGTTGAGCCCATTTATTGAGCTTTTAATTTTGGTTATTATATTTTTCAGTTCTAAAGTTCCCATTGAATATTCCCTTATGTCCTCTATTTCTGTGCTGAAACTTACTTTTTTTTCATTTGTTTCAATGAATTTGTAGTTGTTCGTTGAAGCATTTTTTATGATGACAGCTTTAAAGTCTTTGCCATATGATTCTAACATTGCCACTATGCTGGTGTTGGCATCTATTGATTGTTTTATTTCACTCAGTTTGAGATATTATCAGTCCTTGGTTTGATGGGTGATTTTTGATTAAAGCTTAGACTTTTAGGGTATTCTGTTATGAGACTCAGATCTTGTTTAAGTCTTCTGTTTTAGCTAGCTTCTTCTGATACCAACTTAATAGGAGATGGGGGACCCTACATTGTTACTGCTAGGTGAAGGTAGGCATCCAGGTTTTCCACTCAGCCTCTGTAAGCACTTGAAGAGATGGTCTCCTCATTACTGTTTGGTGAGGGTAGCAGTACCAGTTCTCTATTAGGCCTCCACTGATACCTCCTTGGTTGGTAGGAGTGGGAATGCTTTGTTATGTCTCCCCACATGGCTTCCATTGATACTGTAGTATCTGGGGCAGGGCACATGAAGTGTGGCCTCATTACTTCTGGGTAGTGGTAAAAGTCCTAACTCCCTACTTTGCTACCTCTGTCACCATCCCTGTTGGTAAGAATAGGGATGCCTGGTTACTAAAGGGTAGGAATTGAAGCACAGGATCTCTGCATAGCATCCAAGAATACTTTGGTAGAGGTTGGGGTGACACTTATTATTGCCTGGTGGGGATAAAAGTCTCATCTTCCTACTTGGCCTTTCTTGGATACCACCTGGGCACATGAGTGCGTGCCTCTGAGGGTAGACTCATGAGGGTAGAAGTCCAAGCTCCCCATTTGGCCTTTGCTGGCACAACTGGAGGTGAAACTACAATTACTGTATGGGGTTTAATAGGAGCAGAGAAGTTACTATGTAAGAGTTTTTTTTGTCTTCCTAGGCTGCTGCTTTCCCAGCCTTTGGAAAGTGAGAGCAGGTTGTTTTTGTGTGTGTGTGTGTGTGTGTGTGTGTGTGTGTGTGTGTGTGTGTGTTCTGAAGAATTTTGTGCCTGTGTTCTGCAACATTTTCATGTTGCTGTTGTCTAAATATTTAATCTGGGGATAATTAGACAAAAATAAAATCCAGTAACTCACCACCACATCATCCCAAGGTTCCTAGTCAACCTGCCTTCTCCTTTCTACCTTTCAGCATTTTCTTATGTTTGTTTTCTATGTATTGTGCAGAGTTCTTATTGTTACTTATTGGAAAAATTAAGAAGATTATATCTACTCCATCTTCCTGGAAGCAGAGGTCTCATTTCTTACATCCTAATTTACCATTATATATTCCAAAATATTGAACCATCTGGAAGATTGATAAAACTAATCAAATGTAGACTCAAGACTAGGGGATTTCACTGGGTAGAACTGTGGTATCTGAAATCTGTCAGTCCAGAGTAAGCCATGCATAAACCTCCAAAGAGTGTGTCATGTCTACCTCCATTCTGGGGAAATCCGATCCAGTTGGTAGATCATGGCAGCAAAAGTTCTTTGACAAACAGTGCAGTTTAGTTTCAGCTCAGCTTCTCTCTCAGAGCAGGGTCCACTTCTCAGCCTGGGAGGATGAGAAATAAAGTACAACCATTGAAGAAGGGGCTTAGAAGGGTTTGGCTGGGACTCATAGTGAGTTCTTGACTCAGAAGAAAACTGAGATGCTGTTTAGGAAACTGAAGGAGAGCACTAGTCACCACACAGGGCTAGTCAGAGTAACTAATAAAACAAAACAAAACAACCCCCCCCAAAAAAAAACCTAACAATGTTGATACATGTTACCACATGATGAACCTTGAAAACATTATGTTAAGTGAAAGGTTGTCAGACAAAAGGATATTGTATAATTTCACCTACATGAACTATCCAGAACAGGCAAATCTATAGAGACAGAAAACATTAGTAGTTGCCAGAGGCTGAGGGGAGGGGGAAATGGGAAGTGACTGCTTAATAGCATTCTAAGTGGTGAAAAAGTTCTGGGTTGATGTTTGCACAAAATCGAGAATGTGCTTAATGCCCCTGATTGTGCACTTTAAAATGATAAATTTTATGTTATGTGCATTTTACCAAATTTTTTAAATGATGGAAAATAAAAACAAAACAAAACAAACAAAAAGATACCAGAACAGTGCTTCTAGTCCCCATGCCCAGGAGACATTGCTACTCATTCATGCTATCCTCATCACTGGGCCCCTGATCCTTTCAACATGACGTTCCATTACTTCATTTCAATAGGAGGAGGCATAAATAAAGAAATCCATTTTCTCTCTCGGGCAAGCAGCTCATTTTGCGTACATGGATATCTGGTCTATAGTGGGACAATGGATCCCAAATCCTACCAGGAGCAGTCCCAGACTGCTCATTTTGTGTCTTTCTTAGTCGGAATTGATTCAGGGCCTAGGGTGTGTCTGAGCCTGCTAATGCCAATCTAGGTTACAGTAGCTAAGATTAGACAGGGCCAAGTGGAAGAGAAAAAAAACATCTTGCTTTTCATATTAAGATCCAAGACATAGCAGGCAGCTCTATATTGTTAATAATTCCTGAAGATTTCAGGCAGACTGCTTGCAAGTTGAATTTCAGGGGAGAGATAGGACTGATTTATGGTGACATCTATTAAGCTTTTATAGGACATAATACATGTGTTCTTGCTCCTACCGTAAAATTAATTGTTGCTAATTAGTTAGGGCTGCCAGCTCACTTGCGTGTGAGAGTCTGTCACACTCCCTTTTCTGGTCCTGTTAATTAGCTTTTCAGAGTCTCATCATAGCCCAGTGTCCTGCAGCTTTCCTCCCACTGTACATTTCTTATTTAAACAATCAAGCAGGCTTGTTGGCTTTGGTTGGTCTTGGATAGAAGTTTAACTTCAGAGGTGTAGAAGTTGTTGTGGGTTGTCTAATGATGTCAGATGAGACAAATCATTTTTTGCACACCATCAGGCATTATGTAAGTACATTTGATTCAAAATAAACATCTGTCTTTCAAAAGTTCTTTTCATGGAGTACAAAATTCCTTTAAAATACTAAAATTAAGCTCTCAGGTACTTGGTTTAGGTCATCAATTTCTGGGTTGCCAGAGTCTGAGAAGGAGGTCATTCTGCTGGAATGATAGTCCATGAATTGTGCTGTTGGTAAGAGCACCTGAGCTGGGCAGCTCCTGGGCCACCTGACAGGCATCCGGCCTGGAACATTGTAAGTAGCAGCTCTAAGGGAGATTCTTTGAGGTGCTGAAGATACCATGACAGTGACTGAGCTGTCCTCAGTCTTGCAGCTCTTGAAGGAGCTCTGGTATATTTGCCTAGGGGAGTACTGGTTGTATAATAGCTGTTGACATTTCCATGGGAAAAAGAGGTCAATTCTGTTGGACTTTGCAAGAGCCGAAGAGCTTGCTTTGTCCATCCTGTGTGAATCTCAAGGTGACAGTCTCATGAAGTGATTATCACATATAATGACAACAAAAAAAACCCATTTTTTTCTCTAAATACAGTTCTGCACCCAATGAAGCTTGTTCACTCCTCTGCTCAATAAGCCAACAAAACAGTCAGGCACAGGAGAGAGAAAATTCCCGTTTATGTTGATTGCATTGTGTATGCCTCTGCCCACCTCCTGTGAGTCTGTTGCTTTCACACATATCCATGACAGGGTAATGTGACTTCATTGACTGGCAAGCAGCTGTCAGTGCAGTGTGTGAGGTGTCTGGGTGTGCATGTGTATAATGCCCACACACTGAAATGAAGAGGGAATGGAAAGCACAACAGAGCTATTGAAATTTAAAGGGAAAGTGTGTCTTTTTAAAAATGCACTTATAAAAATGGAAGCTGTAGCTATGTTCAAATTTGACCACGTCTACAAACCCACTCATCAAGAAAGGAAGGGAAAAAATTTCAACCCATAATATTTACTGCTTTGGGGTAGGGCTTCAGATAATAGATGCTGGAAAGGCAGAATCAAGCACCAAAACTCCTGCTGGCCTAAGCAATCAAGTAAATAGGATCCAGTGCACCAGTGCAACACTTGTCCTTGTCTTCCTGTCCCTTCTCCTCCTCCTTCTCTGCCACCTGCTTCTGCTCCCGATTTTTACCTGAATATCCTTGGAGCTCATACGGTTCCAGTGAAAGGTGACACGTGACACATGACATGTATCCATAATTACCTATATTGGGAGGTCTAAGGTGATCCCAATGGTGTTTATGCATGAGTATAATCATACTATTTCTGAGAAGTCCTCTTAAATAGAAGACTAAAGGATTAAATAAGGAACCCTTTTGATCAGGGGTCCCCAACTCACAGGCTCAGCTGGAGGTGAGTGGTGGGGGAGTGAATGAAGCTTCATCTGGATTTGTAGCTGCACCCCAGTGCTAGAATCGCCACCTCAGCTCCACCTAAGATCATCAGGCATTAGATTCTTATAGGAGTCCTGGTCCCCGGTGCCAAAAAGGTTGGAGACCCCTGCTTTTGACAAATTCATGTAATTTTTAATGAATTCTTTGCTTTGGCAATTGGATCACTTATTTCAACAGCATAGTTGAGGGTAAATGTGATTGAGAAAGTTGTTATGTTTCTGAGAATCATGTAGGGTATAGTAACTGAGTAAATAATGCTTTTGCTCCCATTATTAAATAACTTGGCTATTAAGATTGCTAGCTTTCCTTTTTATTATTGTTGCCACAACTGTAACCCAGAACTTCATGATTATGCTTTTATTAATGCAGCAATCTCCTAGCTACTCTCTTTGCTTCAATGTACATCCCTACCAGATAATATTCTAATTATATAATGCCCTACCCTCATTTGGAACCTACAATAGCTCCCATTGCTTATAGGATCAAATCTAAACCCCTCATCTAACCTTCAGTTTCTCTGTGATCTGGTTCCATTAAACATGTGGAAACTTCTACTTAAGTTTTTATTCCACCACCTGTCATCACAACTCTGAGTAAAGAGAGCAATCTTATTCCCACTACCCTACCCTACCTTCATGCCTTTGCTTCTTGTTTCTTAAGAGTCTACCTTTACTTCTGATTATGTAGATGAATTTATTTTTCACATTTCAGTCCAGACCTTTTAAAATCTTTAAAGCCTTTCCTATAATTACCATCCACATTAACTTCATCTTTCTTGAGTTCATACCCCTCTAGCAGGCAAACACTTGGCACTAGTATTTTGCATTGGTCTTAGTGTCTTATCTACAATTTTTGTTTCCAGAATGAATTTTGTACTTTCTTGATCCTTAGTCTCCAGAATTCCTACTCTGCCACTCGGTTCTAAAGAACATTGAACTTGGAATCAAAAAACACAGCTCCAGGTCTGGCTTTATAACTGACCAGCTGTGCAACCTTGGATGAACCCCTTGGCCTCTCTGAGCCTCTGCTTCCTTAGCTGTAAGATGGAAATTTTCACAGCCTATTTCACAGAGTTGTTATAATGTTCAAATAAAATAACATGTGAGAATACTTAATGAGCCTTAAAGTGCTCCGAGACCAGAAGGCCCATTATTATTGTAGTTGTCTGTAATATTTAACATTTAATTGAACCAATAAAATGTAGCTGTAAGGCACCATGTAATCTTGAATGTCAAATTGCTAAATAGCAGTGGTCACTCCATATAACATTTATAGTACATTTTATTTGTCAGAGTGCTTTTTCTTTAGAATACCATTTTGTTCTTGCTGGGGTCCAGGGGTCAGTCCCTTTTATTCCCATTTTATAGCCAGATAAAAAGAAATCAAAGTTGGGAAGGTACATTAAACGAATCACTTTAAGTCATATAGTTAGTTCTTAGCAATGACAGGGCTAAGGCTTCCCTTTCTGTCTCTACATCCCTGCCTTCATTATCATTCAGTACTCCCCCATCACCATCCTGGGCCCTGCCCACACAGGACACTTTTCTCCTGGTGTCTCAATTTCATTTCTTAATGGGCCTTTTCCTCCTTGGCTTTTATTGGTTCTTCTATAGCTATGTGGTTTCATCTGAGATGGTAAGAATCTCACTCCTGTTCATTTAAATTATAATGTGCACATTCATAAGAACATTTTGCTGTTCCTTAAAAATGCTGTTTGATTCATTCAAATATTTTTGGATAGAGAAGCCTGAGTCAGAGAAGTGACATGAGTCCAATGTTGGGTCCTCACTCTCGATTCTTGCCCCACTACTGACTTCAAGCCTCTTGGGAAATCAAGTTCTCCCTGCATGCTTGTCTTCCAGGCCCTAGGTGGGACTATAGACAGAATGGGATATTTTTTAACCATACCCACAAAGACAAACATTGACTTCTTGAATGAATTTAATATCATCTACTCCAAATATCTGATGACATTTTAATAGTTTAGACCATGCCAATCCGAGATGTAAATGGTTCATATTAATATATAAGAACAGAATGTCTAATCACCCAGAAAAAGTTTCCTTTGTCTTAGTAACATTGAAACTCTCTTAGGAGAAGGCAAATTTTCTAAGAGACTTGGTTATAAAAACTGAGGAATCATGCCAGAAGCTGGATTTGTCTGGCCCTCTGCAGAATCCTCAACAGGATCCCCAAGCCTATTGGGTAGAAATAATTCTCTTCTTTTCTTCTTAAAATTTTTTAAAATTTAAATATAGTTTGTATATAACCTTATATTGGTTATATTAATTTCAGGTATACAATTTGATATTTTCATATCTTACAAGGTGATTACTTCACTAATTCTAGTAATCATCTGTCACTGTGCAAACTTATCACAATATTATTAACTATATTCCCCTTTTCCTTTTTACTCATCCCCACCACCCCTCCCTCTGGTAACCATTCCTTTGTCTCTGTTTCTATGGGTCCATATTTGTTATGTTTTTTTTTATTCCACATATAAGTGAAACCATGTGGTATTTGTCTTGCTCTGTCTGACTTATTTCACTTAGAATAATACCTTTTATGTCCATTCATGTTGTTGCAAATGCCAAGGTTTCATTCTTTTTTATTGCTGTGTAACATTCCATTGTATGTATGTATGTATGTATGTATGTATGTATGTATGTATGTATGCATGTATGCATGTAATTACATACCTCATTTTTTTATCTGTTCACTATCAGTGGACACCTAGGTTGCCTAGGTTGCTTTCATGTCTTGATTATTGTAAATAATGCTGCAATGAACTTGTGGGTGTACATATCTTTTTCAGATTAGTGTTTCCATTTTCTTTAGATAAATACCAAGAAGCGTAGTTTTGGGGACATATGATATATCTATCTCTAGATTTTTGAGGAATCTCTGTACTGTTTGCCATATGGGCTGTGCCAGTTTGCAGTCCTACCAACAATGCACAAGTGTGATTAGGTAAATGTGACTTAGTTGTGTGCTTTTTATAACTTTTCCTAAAGTTGTTTGTAGCAACTTGACTGTAAAGTTTGGAAGTATTCCCGCTGACAGAAGTATACAAAACAAGTCCTTATCAAAAGCCAGAGAGGAAAGGAACCCAAGCACCATGACCCTCACATAATAAATCTACTCCCAGCTCATAAACTGACTTAAATGCTGTACTTCTTGACATGAGTTCACACCCAAGGTTTTACAGCTCATCAAAGATGGAGAGTGAAAAATGAGTATGAAAGGGATGAGTCTGGTAGCGACACAGAAAGGATGATTTGACTTCTAAGAACAGGCCATAGCAGTATTCCACTGACTTCATATAATGTTTATCTTCCCTGCCTTCCCATGTTTTTACACTTTCCAATTATATTTATTGAATTTGGTTGATAAATATCTATAATGAGAAGGATCAGGGTATAATATAAACAACACTGGATTTGAAGGAAAACAAATGGTTTTTGAATTCTACCTCAGCTCTGGGAAACTGGCCCTTTTACAGTGCCTTGCTGTCCTCACTTATAAAATAAATAGGTCTTCAGGCATCCCGTTTGAGCTCTTAGAGAACCTTCCAACTAGTGTGGAAACTCTAAGCACTTCCTTAGAAAGATATTGAAGACATTCTATTCAGATTAGTGAGCTGACTTTAGGCATGTCTTTTTGCCTCTTATCTATAACAATGAGGTGAAGAAGAAGTTGAAGTTCTTAGTGGGTGAACATTTCAACAGATTCTAAAAGAGGGGTGGTGCCTGATTTCCATGTTGATGCATCAGTGGCAGAATTGTCAGCTTAGAATATGTTCTAGGGGGCTGCAGTGGTGGTAGGACCATTCTGTTTGGTGGAACCTGGCATGACTCCAGACTTGGGGCCAGTAAAAGCAGCAGATGCAACAGAGGGGAGCAACAGGAAAGGTCTTAATGACCCTTTATCACAGAGTGGAGACAACTGCATTAATGACATGCACCCTTCACCTCCAATCTGGAAGAGAATCAGATAGTCCATTATTTACCCTCAGACCAAAATAAAATAAAATAAAATAAAATAAAAAAATGGATCTAAATCACTTCTATGCAAAAATTGCCAAATTGCCCTACAGGGTGAGGGCTAATTGTGCAGGTATTGCCGAGCAAGAGCCAGAATAATATTCCTTTTAGTATGGCATGTTTATGCTCTAGCTTAATGGTTCATTTTCTGCCTATTTTCCCTAAAGCAAGGCCCACCTATTTATATGTTCTACCAATGACCAATTTCTAACCAAACTTCCTATGTGAAAACAGAATTGCTGACATAAAAGCACAAGCTATTAAATCTTCCATTATTGAATATAAATAGGATTCATGATACACTGTACATATGAGGACAATAAGCACCTATGAAAGAAGACCCAGGGGAAAAAACTGACCTTGGAAGAAAAATAAGAATATTAGGAACAAGAAAAGAATTTAAAAGAAAGAAAAGTATTCTGTAATTTGAGATTTCACATACATAAATGAAAGTCAGGTAGCTATGAAAAAGGAATTATAAGATAACAAATAAGGAACCCATAAACATTAAATATATGATGACTAAAATAAAAGTTTCAATTATAGGTCTGAAAGATAGTCAAGAAAATTTTCCAGGCTAAAGCACAATAAGGCAATGACAGTGCTGAGGGTAAAAATAGAAAAAATACTCTTGATTTTAGCCAAACGGCTGAGAAGCAATAAAAAAAGATAAAAGAAATGGAGAAGCAATTCATGTGAGAGAATTTGTATAATTCATTTGTATCATGAGAAGTGACATATGACTAGTAATTTCCAGTTAATAATGAGAACAGAGAAAAATAGTAGGAAAAAATATCAAAGGGAAAAAAAAACAGAATGTGATTGCTCAGTGGTAAGGAATCACCTGGATCTCAAATTGGAGGTCCACTAAAGGCAAGCAAGATTAATGAAAAATTTATTTACTTAAATTAGAAGTTAGAGTAATCTTTATGCTAGGAAAGAAAAGTCATTTGATTTGAGTAGGAACATCCTCCTTCAAATGTCTCAGCAGGTCTCTGTGTGGCATTAGACATGGTTCCTACTAAGCCTTGTAGTATATAGTATTAAGCTGGTCCTACTAACATAAATTCTGTTTACTCCTTTTCAATTTTTAGAAGCACTAAGCACTTAACTGTATCATATTGTAGATTGAATGTACATGTGAATTGAATGACAATCCTGACACAGATGCAGGAAAGGTCAAGCTCACAGAATATGGGAAGTGATCAGGATAGAGGGAGTGTAGGGTGCTAATATACTCATCCTATACAGAAGAGTACCAGGATGCTGGCTGCAGTAGAGATATAATATGATAGATAACCAATAGAAGAACTAAAAATAATATAGCTCCTAATTATTGGCAGGAGGTGGGAGATAGTGTGAATAAAATCCTCCTCTTATGTAGTAGAAAATCAGTGTCTTAAACTTGAAAAACAGGAATAACATATCAATTAGAGATATGGAAGCAATCCCTGGAAAAGCAAAAATCAAATTGGATTGAATCAGTTTCCAAGGAAAGTAGGACTAAGGACAGGAAGGAGCACAGAAGGCTAGTTTCTTTTCATCTTAAACTCTTTGGAACTCTACTTGATTTGTTATCATTTTTGCATGCATCACATTTCTTAATGTATTTTTTTGAAAATTAAAATATAAGGTATGAATTCTTTTCTAATATTCAGAGGTTCTGTTTGCAAAGTTACAACCTAGATTAAGTTGAGCCATATGAAATAGCTGATATTTGTCTCATTTGGGCCCACACAAATAGAAATTTCACTTTATTCTACCTAAATAGTTTTCAGATTTGGGGCTTTAATATGGACATGTCTTAACATGAAGGTCCAACATATGATTAAGAAGGTGATATACTGGCATTTAGGAAATGTCATAATCATTATCCAAGAAGACCCTTCTTTCTAACCAACGTTTCAAGCCCTTTTCAATTTATAAGAGAAAATTCAAATGGCATGTCCTCCAACTCCAAATACTATCCTTAAAGGATTTACTTATTTTTCTTCTAAATACCCTTAATCCTTTACTTTTTACATATGTGTTCTCCATTTAACAGCAATATTTGTGTAATTGTGTCATCTCCCTGTTGGAGTGTGCATCCTCTGGGGGAGAGATTCATGTTGTATTGGGAGAGACTGCATGGGTATTGAAGCCAGTCCTAGCTTGCCTTGCCCGCTTTCCAGCTTCTTGTTTTGAGGCAAATTACCTAAAATCTCCAAGACTCAGTTACCACAGTCTTAAAACAGAGATGGTGATAGCTTTTCCTAACTCTGTCAGGATGTCTGAATAAGAGAATATATACACAATGCTTAACATAATATCTAGACCACTGCAGACATACAATTAGTGACCACTGACTTTCTCTCTCCTTGTGCATTCTTGAACCTTCCACAGACCAAACACAGTTTTTTCATATAATTGCTTAAATGGTGAAATGGGGCTGGGGGAAAGTATGTTAGATTAAAAGATGGTGCAAGCATTGCAAAATCCTTAAAAGAAAATAAACAGCATTACTTATTGAAATATGAGTTCTCAAGCACATTAAAGAGGAAATATCAAAAGATTTTCCTTTGTATATTAATTAGACAGAAAGCCATCCAGAGATGGCAAACATTTGGGATGCACCCCAAATCTTGTCTGAGACTCTTGCAGAAATTGGGCATGTATCATTGGTTATGAGTTCTACTGAGCATCTGCCTTTCTGTGGAATTAGGGCAGGGTCTATGGCTGAAGAAAGAAGCCTTGGAAGCTGGCATGGAATTCTAGACCTCATAAAATGTGTGTGTGTGTGTGTGTGTGTGTGTGTGTGTGTGTGTGTGTTACTCATGTATATTTATATTAGGATAAACCATTCAAAATTAAGACATAGGTCAGAGAAGCCCTGGAATGTGTAATGGTGTGGTTTGTGAATTATCTCAGCCCAAACAAAAGATTCAAGGCATAGAGTGGAGGATTCCAAGTGACAGAATAGATATCAACATGGAACCCTCAAAGGGAGGTTTATGCTGCTTGGGACCAGGTGTTAAAGGGATGTTTTCCATCCTCAGGGAAAGTAAGGCCTCTGGGGCTCAGGGACACAGTGTCAGAGTGGTAGGCAGATAAGACTGTCTAGCCCACCTGCCAGGATTTTGTACAATTATTCTGCATAATTATTCTTGAAAATATAAACATTGCCGAGCTGACTGACAAGTATTGTTCCAGCACAGAGGGTTGTCAGGGCAAATCAATCCAATTCTACCACATGCCAATGTGTAGAACAGATATAATTTTGGCTGTTAGGGGCTGTCAAAGCGAAGGATGTGCCGTATGTGTATTTTGAAGTGTGGTGTTCCCTTTAGTCTAACAGCTTGAAAGATTTCTGGGGCTTCCCCCTCCTTGCTTGTTTTCTACAAGAAGTTTTGGGGATTTAACTTCAGATAACTCGACTGCCTTTATTTACTGTAATGTTCAGGTAACATTAAGCACCACTCCTGCCTCCCTCCACAGCTGTTCTGCTTTCATTCAGCATGGGGGTATTAAAATTTGGTTTAGAAGAAAAGAGTCATTTGCTACTATCGGATGTTGTATGGGGCATCCAAATTGGTACTTGGTGCCCTCCCAGGAGTGTGAAGTCATTTTACAAGAGTCTATCTTGTTCATCATTGAACTCATTGCCAGGCTTAGCCCAAAGGCCCATGATGGGGACCTTGAGGATCACTAAAAGTCCACTTCTTCCTTTAGTGGCCCAATGCTGTCATGAGCATCAAGGTTAAGGCCCTCAGAAGGTGGCTCACTCAAAATCTTTCCTCTCTGTTTCAAATTTTTTCTGCTTCTTCCAGCCCATTGTATTCTCAGTGGCTTTTCCAAGAATCTGTCTCACCAGTTTTCCTCCCTCCCATCCTTTCTCCCTTCTTTCCTTCCTTTCTTTTGGTGCCTATTTAATTTTTTACTGCCTAATATTCTTCTTAACTTACAAACACCCTCAAATTTCTCCCTTCTCAAAATTCCCCCAGCCCCTATTCTCTAGAGTCAATTTGCTATCTCTAGACCAACCTGTCTGCCTCTGACCTCCCATACATGTAGTCTCTACTCACCACCTCCATGGTTTCACTTCTTATTTACCTCTCTGCCTCCCAAAGTCTGACTTCTGCTCTCCTCAAGCTCATTCATGGCCCTTTCTCCTGCCTCTCTGATTTATCCAGTTTTGTTTGGTTCTATGGCTCTTTGTTCTCTGTCTTTTCCTGAAAACATCAGAGGATTCATCCTAGGCAACACTCTCTGTTCCCTTTGGGGTCAAAGACTTGACCTGAGCTCCCCTGGGGTCAGTCACTCTGAGCTGTGTGCATTTAATGGACTAGGGGCTGGCAAGGAAAAATGGATAACTAGATGGAGCCCACCCTTGGCTTAGCATAGGCCTCTGTGAGAACAAACTCTAGAGTTAAATTCTAACTGCCTTCTCTGCCTCCCGTTTACCACTGCCAGAATAATCTAATGATTTGTTCTAATCATTGTTCTCTGATGCTCGAAAGTCTTCAATAGCTCAACACAGAAATTATATACAAAATAAAGTCATGGACTCACAGATTGTCAAATGTGTGTGCCAAAACTGATCTAAGATGTCATTTAGCTCCAACTCCCTCTTTTAAAGATGAGGAAATGAAGGCAAATGGCAGTGACAATACTGGCCAAGAATCCATAATGATCAGTACCTAAACTTCTTCAAACTACTTAGTGAGGTATTCAAGGCCCTCTGTGATCCAATCTCATCTACTTTTATAGCATGTTGCCTAGTTTCTCTTCAGCAACAAACCAAGATAAATCCCTTTACCTGCACTTCTCTTTCTCATCCTTGCTCATTCTCTTCCCTCATCTTAAATACCTTCTTTCCCTTTATTTTTATCTCATTCAATCACTCATCTATTTTTCTATGTTCATGTTATTATTTATTCATAAAATAGTTTTGATTGCTTAATATGTTCTAGACCCAGCAGTAGGTTTGCGGAAATTACATCCATTCTTCAACCCTATCCCCAAAGCATTCTCGAGTATGCCCATAGACATTGATTTTTATGCCATTATGATGATAAGAGCCATGAACTCTCTGTGCAGTGCTTTGGCTGAGGGTGGCTTTTGTGTCATATGTTTACCTCTTATTGAGTTCTGCCTTGAGGAACAGTCTTAGGAAACTAACTTTTTACTCTAGAGCCTTTGTTGAGGACATTGATCCCCTGTGTAAAATCCAAACAAAATATTCCTTTGAAAACTAAATGCCATTGAAGAATCTTACCATAAGGAATAACTGTACTTTTTCTTATAAATTTTGTGAGTTATCATATGTTTCTTTTAGTTTCTGTTGCCAAGAAGCTCAGGGTCAAATTACGACTTAATTTTAATAACCCTGTGGGACCTTAGAATTTGCATGTTTGCATTTCTACATAATGCCTTGTCTTTGCCTTCCATTCCATTTTTCCTGACTGAAATTCTTATTTAAATTTTGATTTTTCTTTGCATGGTCATGTAAAGTACTTAGAATCTTTTTTGAAGGAAGCAAAGGTGTAAGAAAGGTATGATAGATATATGTATACATGTTTTTTTGTCTCTTCAGTTGTGATTTTTTTGAGTACAAGTGTTACTTTACTTATCCTTTCCTCTAGGCCCTAGAAAAATGCCCAAGCTATAAGAGGTACTTAATGAACACTTGTTGAACTAACTTGATAAAAGTAGACACACAACCCCTTAGATTAACAAAGTCAAGCTCACACACTTTCATTTTCATTTTTTTTTTTATAAGAAGGCCAAAGAAAGGCAGAGTGTTGTAGTGGAAAGAATTCAAACTCTGCATATTACCAATTATACAACCTTGTTTAAGTTATTTACCTCATCTGATCCTCTTCTTTTTACTTTAATTTTAAAACAAAAGTAAGGGTACCCTACTAGATTGCTATGAAGACTGATAATCTCTGTAAACCTCTTAACACATTTTCTGGCTCATAACAGCAATCAGTACATGTTAGGCCCTCACTTTCCTCCCTCTATTCTCATTTATTGGAAATAGCACTTGGAAAAAGATAAGTGGATTGCTCTATGACCACAAGTAAGTCACTTAATTGTGGTGTCATCTGTAAAATAAATGTGACTATTGACCTCATTCAGAGGGATATGAAAATTAATTGATGGTAATGCACATTGGGAATTTTTGCTGAAAAGTACTTAATAATGACTTGGTATTATTACATGATCCATTTAATCATTAATATTATTTATGAATATTTGGCTGTGTCTTGCCCTGGTGTATTTTATGTCTGTGGTCTTAATTGCATTTATTTTCATTTTAGTACAAACTTGTATTTTAACAAAAATGTAGATGAAATTTAAAAATATAGTTCCCGTCATTCATACAAATTTGTGTTACAAAGTAGATAATTTTACCTGTTTCAATATGCTGCCCATGAAATAAACATTAAGATATTTAGTAAATAATTTTTGTTAATTGTATCAAGGTCAAGTTCAAGAGTTTTTCAAGGTATTTAATTTTATATCCTGCTTTTCGCACTTGTACTCTATGTTTATTGGTTGTTTTCTAATGAAATTCTTCATTATGAGATGTTCGGTCCATAATAAATGTGAATGTGAATAAATGTGAATCCTTCAAGCCCCTCTATGAGAAAAGATATTTAGATAAATGAAACACCGGTTTTCATTTTAATGTCAGGAAACTCTCAGGGCTTGTAGTCTCTAATAGGGCCTGTGTTAGAGTCCAATGGTTGCTCTTCTTAAAGTCAGGGGTACGTGAGTCCTAGTTCACCCACCTTCTAGCTGTGTGGCCCTGGGGAAGTCACTTTCCCCTTCCAAGTCTCACTTGCCCACTGAGTCAGCGTTCCTGATCTTTAAAATTTCTTCCCACTTCTCCTCATCACAGCCCCTTTCTCCAGTGGACCTGCTGAGGCAAGCCCTGCATTTATATCTGTAGGGAAACAGAGACTGCTCCTAACACAGAACATTATATCACTTTTTACCTTTCTGCTTAAAACTTTAAAACATCTTTCCTTTGAACTACAGATCACTTAGTATTTGGCATATATGAAAGACTCAATAAATGTCAAAATTTAAGGTTTGTGTACTGAGCTGGATACGTCGTCTAAGGCAAGGTTTTCTAGGAAACCTCATTACTGAGGATATGGGAAGGACACATTTCCTATTTCAACCTTAAGTGAATAGAGATTTGTTTGTTTTAGAGATAATGGTAATGGATAGAGACATGGATTAATACTTTATCTATAGCATGTATGAACATATAGAATATTTACTTCTAGGAGATATCGATATCAGGAATTCAATTTAGACCATCTGAAACTGCCAACATTTCTGCAAACTAACAAAGCTACTTTGTAAAAAAAAATGTGTTTTTCAGTGGCTATAATGTGATACTAATACAAAACTGAAATCTATTCAATTCTGGTACACATGAAGCAAATGACCAAGGTCACTAAATTTTCACTCTAGAAAATTCCATTAATAGCAAAGATGGCTAGACTGTTCTTAACTACTCATTTTGATTACTCTTGCTGGTCATCAATTTCTTTCTGATTATACAGAGTAGACCTATTTGCACAATAATCTAATCACATTCTTTGTTTTGACTACATCAACGTATATAGATCAGTCTGCAGATCACACAAGACTGGTGGTGTATTTCCTACACCACCTACACCTCTTATTGATACCTCCTTTTCTTTTGGCAGGGTGAAGTTTAAAAAGAAACTTTTTTTATAAAATTTTTTTTAAAAAATCAACCATTGTTTTGAGTTTTTCTCCAAAGCTAGAAAGCTGTTTATGGTGGAGTTCAGGCATTTATTTATTTATTTATTTATTTAGTCATTCATTCATTCATTCATTCATTCATTTTTACTTTTATTTATTTGTATTTATTAGTTATTCACATTGGGTTCAAAGTGATTTTACTCAAGTTTCTAAAGTTCAGATCAGAGTTTACATGCTTACCTGATAGCTTATTAATCATGGAGTCCCTAGACTCACTTCATTCAGGATATTTTATATAAAATGAATGGAAATGTTCATAGGGCTCTTTAAGTCAGTGATATTCAAAGTGCTAGTCCACAATGAGATAAGGAGATTGTCCAGAATTTCAATCAGTGCATTGCTTCCTTCATTAAGAAAGTCTTGCTCCTAGAAAATGTCAGCTTAATGCCATGCAAACAGGCATACCAAACCTAATGCCTCTCTTCTTCACTACATTGTTGATTGATGCAGGATAAATGGCAACCTAGTGTTTCCACATCTTAGGCAAGTTACTAAATCTCTCTTGTGCCTCAAGCCCTGAGAATGATGGCACTGGTAGGATGGAAAGGGGAAGTGTGAGCCAGGGGC
This sequence comes from Cynopterus sphinx, assembly GCA_030015415.1. Classification (NCBI taxonomy): domain Eukaryota; kingdom Metazoa; phylum Chordata; class Mammalia; order Chiroptera; family Pteropodidae; genus Cynopterus; species Cynopterus sphinx. The sequence goes on from CM057385.1 coordinate 97,743,519, forward strand.
TCAGTGGATGAGAGGAGTAACCAAGATGTCAGCAGTGAAGGGGTAGAGATTGTATAGGCTGATGGCTCTCAAGGATAGATGCTTTGTAATAGCTGGGGCTCTAGCAAGAGAGAGAGTAACGGCAAGAAATCAAGCACAAGGGCCCTAAAGTACCTGGGATAAGGGGTAGAGAAGGCTTCCATTTGAGAGGGCTACAGGGAAAATGCATGGATGTCCTCAGGTCATAGCCAAGGTTTTACTTGAGTAAGAAGGAAAAGAGAAGTTTAAGGAGAAGCTGGGGATATAAGGAGCTCATGGATGATAGGGAGTGAGCCCAGAGGGCCCCAAGGAAGGGTTTGTAAGGGAGGTGAAGGGGTGAGCAATGATTCAGATGGGAGCATTTATGAGCAAAGTTGGGATGAGAGTCTGGGTAAGGAAGAATACCCTAAGAGGGTGCTGAGGACTTCCTGTGGTGATTGCAGGAAATAGGAAATGAGGCAGGTGGGGATAAGTCCTCATATTCTCTTGTAGGAGGATAGGAAGAAATTCTTGCTCAATGATGTGATAGCCTCAGGTTAGTTGTTCTCCCCACTCCTGACATCTTGGAGAACTGGGCTGCTTTATTGCCTCCATACCTGATTGGGTTGTTGTCAATTGACTGAAATACTATAATTAAACTGTATTTCCCTACCATCTTATTATCATTCAGCACATTTTTCAACAAATATTTTGTAGCAACAATTATTTGCAAAGCACTGTGAGGTTCTGTCAGGAATGCAAATACAAACACAAAATTGTTACCTGTGACCATAAGTGACTTTCAGTCTTATAAAAGAGAAATTCATTCTATTTAGGAGAAATACACTGGCAAAGGGCCACCATTCATATAATCTCTTATGTTTCAAATCAACAAAATAAATTAATACAAAATAGTCATTTCTTAAAGAAAAAGTTTATTTACTGCTTCCTAGGTCAATAAGGGAAAACTGGTCTCATCAGATTTTAATTTTGAAGATGATGAAATTGCCCCTTTGTCCATAGCTTTATAAACTTATTTCCCACCAACTTTGTCTCCTGCTTGGAAAATTAAAATGAAAAAAAAATGTAAATCAAATGCAAAATAAGTTAAATACTTGCCTTGATCTGGTTGAGTGTAAAGTAAATCAAGCAGCAATTTAATTCCCAATGAACATATGACAACCATACAGTTAAATATTAGTTTTAAATAAGCCAGCTAATTCTCTGCAAGAATTACATTTGTCTCTTTATGTGGGCACTCTACCTAATGAACACAATTCTCTCCTCTTAAATTCTGGCATTGCTACTAGAGCATGAGAAATTAATATACATTCTTATATTCATTAATATTGTTGCTCATAAAAGATTTTTTCATTTTTATCACCCTGAGTTCCCAGAGGCTCATGGAAGCTGTCATTGCTCCAAACCACATAAATTATTAGGAGAAAAAAATCCTATTAAAGCAAAACCTTAATTGCTACTTGCATTTTATATCAAGTTTTATCTAAAAAGAGGCTGTATAGAATGTTTATCAGCATAGAATGGGTAAATAAATGGTGGTATAGTCCTTCCACAGAATATTATGAAGTAGTAAAAGCAAAAGAATTACGACACACAAACTATAACTCAATATAACTCAATCTCAAGGACATTGTGTAGTGAAAGATGCGAGATATGGAAGAACACATATAGTATGATTCCATTTATTTCGGTTCAAACTCAGGCAAAGCCTAACAATATATCATTAGGGATATATCATTAGCAGCCAACCTATAAAGAAAATGATTGACAGAAAATTCAGGATAGTACTTATCCTTGAGAAGTGAATAGGGAAATGTCTACAATTAAGAAAGAACACAGCGGTGCTTCTAACTCACTAGTAATAGTCCGTTTTTTAAATGCAGTTATTCAAACTGCAGAGATATGCTTTGTATTTTGTTTTTATAATGCAGTGAGCAGTCAAGAAAAAACTTCTAAAGAAAGGTTATCAAATTAACCAAAAGTAATAAGACTTTTCCATGGGCTCAGCACTTGAGGTAACAGAAGGTAGATAGAGCTTACTCTTAACTTCAGGGAGTTTACAGATGTGAAATAATTGAGGGATAAGTCAGAGTTCAACTAAGCATAAGCTACGATATATGAGTCCAGAGAAGGAGGTCATTGGTGGTCAAAGTGGTCTTAGAAAGTTTTTTGAAGGAATGAGGATTTAAACTGAACTTTAATGGGAGAACTTAGCAGAGAAGCTGGGAGATTATTTTTACTTTTTACTCTATTATAGTATTCTATTTCTCTTGTCATGCTTAACACAATTTGTAACTGAAGAGAAACTTTGTGGTGTAGAAGGAAAAACATAGACTCTGGATTCAGACAGGCCTGGGTCCAAACCCAACTTCCCCATTTCCACACCGAGGAACATAGAAATTCCTGCAGATTTAGTTTCCCCATGTAGAAAATGCAGGGAGGAACGCTTCACGGGTTTGTGAGAGTGAAATTAGAGAACATTGTTGGCCACACATTTCAAACTAGAGAGAGTCACAATTTCCTTTCATTACTGCCATTCAGAGATGAGGAGTTCAGAAAAAAATTATAACCAGTGACACGAAGGTACCCCTGTGCTAGGGAAGTCCACATTTGATATGCAAATGGAGAAGCACATGCACACACTGCTGTTCTGTCCTCTGCAATCTCCTTTTGGGTTCTCCACTGGCTCTGTCCTTCAGAGTATTGCTTTGCTCTGCATTCCACCTTACTACTGATAGGCTTCGAAGGACCTCTGTCTGCCTCCTGCCATATTCCCCAGGAAGGCATATTGATGAATGACAAGGGGCAGCTCTGCTCTAGATTGGGGGTGGGTTGGGGGGTGGAGTGGATATTCTCTCTTCTCCAGGTGCATCTATTCTTGTCTCTTCTTGACTTTAGAGAGCCAAGACTATGGCATGATCTTAAAAAGGGACTAAAAAAGGCAGCCTTTAGCACAATCTAGAAATTCTGGTCTAAACAAAGGGAATTATGGAGGATCAACCACGGTCTAGCTCATTCACCAGAAGATTAGAACTGGGGTAAAGACAAAGCTTTAATATGCAGAGCAAGTCTTACATTTTCCCTTTGTTTCCTCTGGGCCTCTCTCTCTCAGGAGTCTAAGGCAGCTTAACAAAGAATTAAGGATTCCTGGCTGTGTCTCTGCCTTTCCCCTACTAGACACATGACTAACAAATATATGCAAAGCATCTGGCTTGTAAGAGGACTGCCATTAAGGTTCATTTCTTTCTCATTTCTCCCCTTCCCTAGTCTGTAAAGTTCATTAATGACATTCTGCAGCTAACAGCTAGGTCACTACTTTAGTTCTATCAAAAACAATAACTGAGCTCTGAGAGCAACCTGATGCAACTGCCTCCCATTTGGGATGGACTGTGAGGATGGACACTGAACTTCTCCTTTGTTTTTCTGTGTACAAAAAAGAGAATCTAGGCCTGCAAGCTCAAGATGCAGGCCACTGACTCCCCACTTTATGCCTTCACCTCTCTCTGTATGCTTCAATTCCAATTTCCATTCTGTCTTTGTTTTACAGTTGTTCAGCACATCAAGAGACATAACATTGTGCTGAAAAGGGAGCTAGGCGAAGGAGCCTTTGGAAAAGTTTTCCTAGCTGAATGCTATAACCTCTGTCCTGAGCAGGACAAGATCTTGGTGGCAGTGAAGGTAAGAGAACACTCCAGAATGTCTCATTATCCATGGTCACAGTAATGTATGGAAGTGTTACTTTATTTCATTTTAGTGGCCAATTCAGAAGCAAATTGTGTCTGCTGCGGTGGATGTGTTCAAATTCTTTTAACTAAATGGATAATGGGAAGGATATTTGGAGTATAACCAACTATTGGAGGTTCTTCTTAGAAGAACCTAAGTCTTCAGTCTGTGAATAGCTCTGAGCTACTCTTCCTGATGGAGGTCAGTGGGGTCAGATAGAATGTAACCAGCTAAGTCTTGTCAACTCAACCTGTCTCCTTGGATTGCCTGGCACTTGTGCAATGCTCAGCAGGTCTTGTCTCATGTCGAGGTTCTGAAAGGGAGAATGTGGAGTTCACATCCCCTCTCAGCTTCTGTTCTGAGATCTTCTGTTCTACTGTATCATGTCCTTCTCAACTGTTTCCAAGGCCCCAAGATTCTGTATGGTGCAGGTACAATTCTGTCCTGGAGTGGATGGCATCTCTTGTGGATTCTGCCACCCTAGGAGACACAAAGTTTTACTAAACTGAAAAAGCCTGAAGATCTTTCATCATACACATCTTCCCAGAAATTTGAAAAGGAGACTTGGTCTTCGATAAGATAAACATTATTGAAGGGGATAAAATTTCCACTGAGCTCTCTAAAACGTAAAAATTAAAAAAAAATCACATGAGAAGATTTATGCAAATCTTTTATATCAGCATTGTCAAAAAAAAAAAACTCACCAAGGTATTGATTAATATATGTAAAACACTGAAAGGAAGCAAATGAATAAGTGGCAAATGAGTATGGACATGGTTAATGTAATAAAAATGTAACTTCTTGGCTTAATATAAGATGACTGGGTTTTGTTTTTTATTTTGTTTTTTTGTTTTGTAGTTTGTTTCTTCCAAACGCAGAATGTTTGTATGAATGGCATTGGATTACTAGTTATAACCAGGGCAACTTTTCATTTTTTAAACTCAGATGTATATTCCATTACCTTTGTACTTAACATTAAAAACTTAACTATGTACACAATAGGGTAACTGAGAAGAGAGAGAAAATTCTCTTCGAACTTACCCTCCTGCAGAGTAAACACAGTTTCAGTTAAAGTTCATCCAAATGAAAAACTGTGCATTTGCTTTTCTTGTCATCAAAAGTAACCTGAGTGGCATGAATACTCCTAGATTCTCAGGAAAGTTTCCTAAAACCTACACTTTGGGATGAATAAAGGTCAGACCTTTCTAGGGGTGATAAATGTAATAACTACCAAATTAACGTCATCTCACTCAGGTCAGCAAATGGAGCAGGGAGCGTGAGACAGAAGAAAAGAGAGGAAAGGAGATGCAAGAGAGAGACGAGGTCAGATGGGTAAAAGTGTAAAGTAAGAATCCTGCAGTAACTTAGGGATGTTTAATTTTTGCTGCTGCTATTGCTTCCTCTTATTTACTCAAAAAGTTTGTTATTTTTTTAAGCACAAAATGTTCAGAACATTTGGCAGTGTTAAATCTGCAGTTTTTGCTTTCTTCTTCTGTTATCTTTTTTTTTTTCTCTTTGGATAAATGAGACCAAAAGGTGCCTCTATTTTTGGAGATTCATAGACGGATAAATGTTTGAGCTGGAAGGAGTTTAGGGAACATCTAATTCTAATCTAGTCATGTGTTATAGACAAGGAAACTGAGGACTGTGGATTCACCTTCTGGGCCCATGTTTCCCACTGCCATTTGGGGGTCACCTGAGAACTAAGTGGGGCCTTCAGACTGATTCAATTCTTGAGGTCACAAGGTGAGAATCTTTGAATATGAGAAAATCTTGGGAGCTTAGGGAACCCCAGTTGACAGCATAGGAATAGCTGGGAGACCTCAGCCAGGTATAGATGTAGAGTCATATAATTTCTTGGCATAAACTTTCATCTTAGTATCATTTCTTTTTCTATGCCTTCCTCTCTTTACTTCTTGCAGTGTCCCTAAAAGGAGGGTGTTGCGTAGCTAAATCCAGGGTGCCCTCAACGCATACATTTTATTTCCTTCCAAACATATGCTTAAAACAAGATGCTAGGGCTGGGCTAGTGATGATAAAAGCTTAGCCAGCAGCAGCAATGTGTAGCCACTTGTCCTGCCATGACCTGTTTCACTTGGGCTATTTTCCATCACCACTGTCAGTGAGGCTTCTATTTGCTTTAAATCCCAGCCATAACCCTACTCCTTCCTCTGACCCAAACACAGAACCTACTCCTCATGCACTTCCTGGCTTTGCCAAATAAGTCTTTGTAAATTAATGTCCTGTGATGACTGCTCTTTAATCAACACTGCTAAACAAAACAAAACAACACAAAACAAGAAATGGATTTATCAAATCCTGACTCTTTCTCTTAGTCCTCTTGTCATTGAAATTGAAATGAAACTATTTAATTTCAAGTAGAAAGGACAAAATGCCTACAACTTAAATATTTATTCCAACTTTAAGGTCGCGTACTTAAGAAGTCTCATCTCAGTGACCTTGAATGTGCATTTTTGTTGAAATTCGAGGCTTTGCTTATGTTTGCTACAATGATTACTAGCTTTGGGAGGATGCCCATTTTAACTTTCCACCATCCAGAGCCTGCAACCACCAAGAAACAAGTCACATCTTCCATGGACAATAAGATGAATTGGATCAAAATAACACATGGACCTTTCGCAGTGCTGTCTCCTGCCAGCCTGACCTGCTCATTTTCAGGACCGATTGGGCCAATTGGAAGTGTATTCAATGACTATCTAATGAGCCTGGAAGGAAAATGTCTACAGTTTAGAACTGACCAGAATAAAGGGATTCTTTTAAAGGAATGAAACAAACTGAAAGCAGCGTCCAGGTCCTGCACAGCTTGTCACCTCTGAGGAGTAGCTGCCCGTACTGGACTGTTCTTCCATTGGAGGCACTCAGGGATGTTTGACAGTCTTTCTGCCTGTTGCCTAGCAACCCCTGCATCATTGATTATGCATGCTAAGAAATAGCAGCTATTGTCCTTTTTCCTTCTCTAGAAGGAACTGTTTTGAAATCCAAGGCTTTGCATTCAGACTGACAGATGTCAGGTTCCTTTAAATCCTGGTGTTTGTCCCGAATAATTTAAGGGCTTGAGAGAGCCACAAGAACCAGTTAAAGATGGAAGTGATCTTAAGGCATGTGCAGGGCACTCAAGGGCACATGGGGTCTGAGCATGCCTCTCTCGTTAGAATATTTGCTTATTTGGATCCAATCAGATTGCCACTTTCTAGATATTTTGGATAACCTTTGTTTTTTTAGTGAACTTAATTCGTCAACTATTTTCCCTTTATAATAAGTTACAGTTGAAGAACACTTAGAGAAGATGAGGGACAGAGAAACCAGTCTTTGATCAAAATGAGTTACTTTATCTTTAACTAACTCAATTGCCAAGGAAACGTGCTTCATGGCAGTTTATATTGGATACATCAGCTATTTTCGTCTGCATTTCAATAACTACAATTTCTACAACACTTTCTTGTACCATGAATGCATGCTGATTTTTGTTTTTTAAATATAGCTACAAGTGTGCTCTTAAGGATTCATAGTCTCTCCTCCCCACTCCACTAACTCAGGTATATTTCTAGAAACACACAATGTCAAATACTGCGAGACCTTAGAAATCATATACATCCCAAGACTCATGTTTGATAAGTGAAAATACCAAGACCCAGGGAAGTCGAGTGATTCCCTTGAGGTATAAGGGAAAGCAAGTGAAAGATGCTGCACAGGAAGACCTGGCAAGACATGAAATGGTGAAATCTGAGTTTAGCAGATGCTTTCTTAACTTAGAATTTTTGCTTATTTGTTGGTTTGTTTCTGAATATCTTCTTGTCAATGGAGGAAATAATTATGATTTTCTTCACCAAGGGTTTTAGAAGAGTTCACTAATAAACCCCTCTGGCACATCGCACTGAGGTGATAACAAACAACATCCAACACATCGTTGCCATTCCCATTTCTGGAGGTCCTTAGCCCAGAGCCTTGGTCCATATGATTCCCACTCATCAGTTTTCAGTTCAAGAAGCTCCTCTTCTGGGAGACCTCCCCTTGTCTGCTACCCCATCTAGGTCAGAACTTCCTCTTATATGCTACCAAGTCATCTGTACTTATTCTTTATAGCATTTGTCAATATATATATTTACACACACACACACACACACACACACACACATATTCACAGGCTTGTTTAATCAAAGGCATGAATGTCTGTCTCCTCCATAGTGGCATATTCCTGAGGGTGGGAACCATGTCTTTTAGCACATTCATAATATATAGCAACATAACAAGCAATAAATGCTTGTTAAATGAATGAAGGGATGCATAGGTGGGTAGATGGATAGATGAACAGACAGACTACAAAAATAATCTTTCAAAAAAGAAAAGAGTTAACAGTTGGCATTTCTAAGTAAGAAAATGATTTGATGAGCTATTGTTAGTCATAGAATTTTATAGCTGAAAGGAACTGTAGAGATAATATATAGAGAATAACATAACCAATTGAGGAATATTTTACAAGTCATGGAATCACTGTACAGCTATACAGAGCTGTTATTGCTATTCTCTAGCTTAACTAACTCTCATGTTTTGCCAGTGAGGACACAGGAATCCAAAGAGGATCATTGACTCATCCAAAGTCACGCAGCTTGAATAAGGTCACTTATTGTTTGTTTCATTCCTAGGATGACATCTCAGTCCTCCTCATTAGTCCAGTGCCCACTGTGCACAACATTTTTATTTATTGAATTTAAAAATACCCTAGAAACCAAACTGAGGAAATACAACACAATGCCACTTAATAGTAATAAAAGAAGTGTGTTAGTTGTGCTCATTAGTATGTAAGAATAAAAGGCACTTTTATGTTTTCCCAAGAAAAATGTAATTCAAGGGAATGGGTGGAAATAAGGAAAACTAGATTCTTGAGTGAGGGCTTTCGCCTCAGGGGAATATAAGCAAAATATCACAATCAGCTTTGATAAGAACAGCAGTATGCTGCTCATTAGAAACCCAACTCAAGCTTATTTAAGCAGGAAAGGTATTGTTCAGGCTACTGGGAAACCTTACTACTGTTGTCTCAGCTTCTAGCACTGCTATATCCAGGAAATCAATTCTTTGTCTGCATGTCTGTCTGGTCTATCATCTATCTATCATCTATCTATCTATCTATCTATCTATCTATCTATCTACCTATCTATCTATCTATCTATCTATCTATCATCTATCTATCTATCTATCATCTATCTATCTATAGTCTATCTATAAATCATCTATCATCATCTATCTATCATCTGTTTAATCTATCTTGCTATCCTTTCCTCTATATATTGAGACTCCATTCTCAGGCAGGTGAACCCCATACTGTGGCAAAGATTTGGCAGTAATAGCTCTGGGCTTAGATCCTGTTATCCTAGTAAGCTCAAAAAAGAGCTCATGTTTCTCAATAATTATGTAAGAGTCTAAGGGCCAACTCCTACTGGCTTGCCTTGAGTTGTGTCACTAAGCCCTATGGCCACAGGAATAGGATATTTTGATTGTTTCAGCTCTGTCACATGCATATCCCTGGAAATGGGAGATGGGGTTAGCTCTACTCAACACACATTGACTGAATGTGGAGAGTACTGGTTCCTCAAAAGAATATTAGTAATGCTATAGCCAAAAGGAGAAAGAGACCCAACAGGAAAAACTGAAAGATGACCAACTCGAATAGGAACTGCAGGACAGCTAGGCCTCAGTGTTACTGGAACTGTTGGGAGTCAAAAGCTCACTCAGGGTCTGAGGCAGCCCTTATGATTGTCTCTTTTTTTTAATCCTCTCAGCAGGGGACATCAGGGATTGTCCTCTAGGCTTCCCTCCTAATGTATCTCTTGCCTCTGCTGCTCTCTAATATTTGCCTGGCATGGAGGCATCCATGCCATCTGCTGCTCACATGGCTTCTATTACTTGTATTCAGATTCCTCAAAAAGAAAAATACTAGTGTCTAGTTATTTCACTCAGTCTTCATGCCAGGCCACCTACTTACCAGTGGTCCAACCATAGCATACATGAGGCCACCTATGGAAAAGAAGCAACTAGAGCCAGTTGTCTCAGGATACATATAAGGACAGAATAAGGGCTTGAAAAGGAAAACTCATTCTTTCCAATTCTGGAACAGTGAAAGAGTTCATAGATGGGAAAGTTTATCAGGCATTCATCCACTCTATTGCTCTACCCAGGCAAGTTTATTTAGAAGACGAATGGCTATATGTTTTTTATTTTTTAATGACAGTCATCATATCAGTGCTCACATCTTGATTAATGAAAAGTCCCTCTCCCATTCCTTCCTTTCCTGTGCTTCCTTCCCACTTCTCCATTTCCATAGAGAAGAATTGTTCTCACACAATGAAAATGGATGAGAACAAGATTAGTATGTTTAAGAGAACATTTGTCAGTATTGCCCTAAAAACATTATTTGTATACCTTAACAGGACATAATGTTGCAGAAAGTGCTATCAATTCCAATCTTACAAATCTCTACGAACAGAAATTGTAGAACTTTTAATTGTGGCTTGTTAAAAGGTTTAATCATCTTAATGGTCCAGACTTGCTTAATTGATTAATATTGTTTTTTAGTAAAAGTGCATTCTTCCCTGGTGTGTGTGTGTGTGTGTGTGTGTGTGTGTGTGTGTGTGTGTGTGTGTGTACATGTACACTCACTTGTGCTTTAGGACGGAGAGGAGCATTTCCTTGTAAGAATCCCTCCTGTATTTTAGTTAGGTAGGCTCCAGTTATAAATTGCTTCATCAATGTCCCTTTCCCAGTAATTTCAACTTTTAACCTTTGATGGGAGATCTGTTTTTTGTCTTGTTAATTTGTCTTGTTAACCCTCTTTTCTGGCTTATCTCCAATTTATCCCCATCTTTTCATAAATGCTAAAACCAAAACAGTGCATTTCACTCTAATGACGACTCGTCTGGTACCAAACATAGCTGGAGGCTTCATTTAGCACCTCTGTATCTCTGGAACATATGCACAGTGGTAGTGGTGCTGCTTTTTAATTGACTTTCACATGATAGCCCAACTCACAGTCGAGTCACGGCCTACCATGATCCACCAGCTCCTCTGTGTCTTGTGAAATCATTTCAGACAATTGTATGCTGGTGTATTTAAAGCCTGTAACTATATTGCAGTTGTCCATATTGGAGGCCAACTTCTGATTCATTCTTTTGAGTAAATATTTCTATAAATTAGTTTTCTATCTTCTAAAAACTAAACATTTGTAATGTGCAACTTGATGTACATGGTTAAAGTCCTTGCAAAGGCTAGTTACATATGATTGAGTTGATATACACAGTGTTGGTTTCTCGTATGTAGTGAGCATTACCTGAGTGTTTGTGATCACTATTATTTTTGTATAATCATTTAATTCTTTTTTATATATGTAGGAATGTGGTGGAGCCATCTATTATTGCTCTCTCCTTACTTTCTAAGATTTTATTGTTATTAAGCTCTTCATAGCTCTGAATTAATTAAAATATACTCCTCCAAAGTTCATTTTTGTGTGAATTTGATAGAAGCTTCCTCTACCATTCTTTAGAGGAGGGTAAGAAGAATCATACAGCAGTATGACTGTGGCTTACTCTGAACACTTGGCTAATCATTGCCTGTAATAACCTTATAAGAAGGGTATCTGCTTTAGTTTTTTTCAGTTTGGCATTGTTTTCCAACATTTCCAAGTAGAGGTTAACTCATTAATAGCCTACTGAGGCTTTTAGAGGACAGTGCTATCTAATAGAAGTAAAATGTGAGCCACAAATGAAGCCACATGTGTATTTTAATTTTTCAAAATTAAGATCTCTTAGTATACATAATAAAAAAGTAGAAAAACTAAAACAAAATTAATTACTGTATCATATTTAACTTAACATATACAAAATATTATTGTTTCAATATATCATTAATATAAATATATTAATGAGATATTTTATTGATACCAGGTTTTCAAAATCTAGTGTGTATTTTATACTCACAGCACATCTCAATTTGGACTAGTCATACTTTGAATGGTCACTATCTACATGTGGCTATTGATTCCCATTTTGGATAGTGCAAGTCTAGAAGATATCAGAAAAGTAAAGAGTCTCCATTAATAACAGATCTTGACCCAACGATCCTGAAGAACTTAGGCATGTTGATGAAAATTGTTATGGACCTTGGTTGCCTCAAATGGGAGTTTATTCATTGACATCTATGTTTTAAGCATGATGGTGGGCATTAGGCATAGTGAGGTCTTACCATAATAATCTCTTCTTTTGTTAAATCTTTCACCTTAACTCTGTTTCTATGATCTCTAAAAACTATGAGAAGAATAAAAGATCAGTAAAACATAAAAAGACACCATCTCTGTTTTACTTTGTATCTCCTAAACCACCTATATTTTAAAATACACGATAATTTGTCATGTCCTACAACATTCAATCACACAATGATTACAAAAAGCTTTCTTGCCTCTCTTAGTTACAGGTTAGCTTTAATATTTTGCTGAAGCATTTCAGATGAATGTTAGTTTTCCTTACTTTTATTTTTGCCTTTAGTAATTTCTCAGTTCCGTGCTAAAGTTTATATCATGCTACTCCATTCTTTCAACTCTGACAGTGTACTCTAGGCAGTAACTCACTGTAGCTCTGGATGAGACCTCTCCCTTGCAAATGTCTCAGAAAGATGGCAGCTCTGTGGTATCAGGAAGTTCACCAAGAATAAGAAGAGATGAAGTTACAAAGCAGACTCTAGGAGTAAGAAAATAGCAATGTTCAATGATGGGACAAACATGCCTGTCAAAATGAAACTTAAGTGGAGAGAATTGTCAGGGAGGGAGGCTGCTACCTCATGTCCATTGCCAAAGGACTTCAGGAACCAGCCAAGCCTCTCTTAATTGAGTAAAATGACAATCAGTCATGGTACTAAAACAGAGATGATTTTTATAAATAGGGTTGATAGCAGAATTTTTCCAACTTCTGATTGCTGTTTGGCTATGATTCCACTCTTAGAAAAATTCTGTCTTTAGAGTGCCAAATTCAGAAGTTAATTTTGCCCAACTTGTTACAGCCATATTTTCTGAACCTCTTAAAATAGAATTGAATCATAATTTAGAAAAAAGATCCAACATGCAAAAATGGATGGGCACGTATAAGATGAGGCCAAGTTTGTGAGATGCATTTGTCCCATGAATAGCAAAATCTCTCTTAAATCCAAAAAGGTACCGATGCACAGCTTTTTGACATTGAAGTAAGAATGGAGTCTCTTCCTATAGTACTTTGCTTTGGGGAAATGGAAATATTAGATGCTTGTTAACTCTGTCAGTTTGGTGCCTACTCCTATCCCCAAAGAAAAACCTGTCTTCATTCCCAGTCTACCCCTCTCCCTCATTGCCTAATATCTTTTTTTCTGTCTTCTCCTCTCCTCTCCTCTCCTCTCCTCTCCTCTCCTCTCCTCTCCTCTCCTCTCCTCTCCTCTCCTCTCCTCTCTCTTCTGCTCTCTCCGTCTCTATCTCTGTGTCTTTCTCTGTCCCTCTGTCTCTATCCCTCTATCCGTCTCTCTGTCTTCATCTGTTTGCCTGTCTCTCTCTGTCTCTCTGTCTCTCTGTCTGTCTCTCTCTCTCACACACACACACACACACACACCGCACTACACCACACACACACACACACACACACACACACACACACACACACACACACACACCACTCCAGAATTCTCAAATAAACACTACATAGCTAAAACTTGAGAAGAAAAATTGCATGCAGAATTTTTCATGCCTTGTGATAATGACCTAAATGGGTTCATGGCCATCTATAACTCACTGTTAAAGACAGATTAAGGCCTTACAAATAAACTATCTTAGTGACTGAGAGCAGCCTCTGTATAAAGAGGCTGTATCTCTTAGAAAACAATGCAGGGTTCAAGGGCTTTCAGGAGAGAAATGGTAGCTATCTCAGGAGCACTGCTGCTCTCATGCCTTGGGCTGGTCCCATGCCTTATCCATACACCTGTTGTCCTTTCTAGATCCTTGTGTGAGCAAATTAAATGCAGGCCTGGTTGTAGTTTCAAATTCAAATTTTTCAAATACTACTTTCTACAGGGACACTGGAAGCCATCCCAGCTTACACTGTCTCACCCAATCCTCCCAGTGACACTGTGAAGTAGATGATGTTGTTACCCTCACTCAACAGAGGTCCAGAGCAGAGCCAGGATTTTAACTAGATCATTTAATTTTGAGCTAGAACTCCTTGATTTGAACACCACCATGGTGAAGGTTTGCCTTTTAACTGGAAGAACACATATGTTTGGGGCTAGCTCTCCAGGGTGGAGTATCTTGGGAAGAGCCCCCTTCAACCTTATGTTCTCCTATCTGCTTTTCTTGGTACTGCCTTTATTTCTGGTCCTTTCTTGGGCCTGAGTTATTTTCATATGGACATTCATTTATCATCCCTTTCCTCTTTTGTCTCTAGCCTGCACACACTTCATGGTCAGAGGTTCTTTTAGTTGCCTGACACTAGGTCAGACAGTCAGTGATAAATAGGTGAACACAACATGCTTCTGCTGTCAAAGAAAGTGGTGGAGACAGACTTGTACCCAAATCCATAATGCAAGTCCAAGTGTGAGAAATGCTTGCATGGGTGTGTTTTGCTCCATGGGCAGAGGGGAAGAACCCAGCTGATGATGATGCCCATGTTCTTCATGTTCATCTCCTTTCCTCATCTGCATGTTTTTACTAAGAAGTTTAGCAAAACAAAACGGTGGATAGGTTTATAAAATAAAGAAGAAAGAAAGAAAGAAAGAAAGAAAGAAAGAAAGAAAGAAAGAAAGAAAGAAAGAAAGAAAGGGAAGGAAGAAAGGAAGGAAGGAAGGAAGGAAGGAAGGAAGGAAGGAAGGAAGGAAGAAAGAAAGAAAGAAAGAAAGAAAGAAAGAAAGAAAGAAAGAAAGAAAGAAAGAAAGAAAGATACAGATAGAAGCATGCCCATGGACCACACCAAACTAAGAGTCATCAACATAAGCACTTTCCTCCTCCCTGTGCAATAGGGATGAAAGGGGTTTTGTTTGGATGGAGCTTTGAGAGAGCAGAGACTCAGATCACAGGTTCTTGGCCACCGTTCTTTTTGTTATTAAATGAAGAAATGTGTGGTTTCCATGGAAACAGATCTATCAAAGTTTTATACCCTCTCTGAACACTTGCTGGCCCAAATCTGCTCACTTTTAAAGTAGAACTGGTGATGCTTTGAAGGGACACTTCTCCTAAAACCGCTTGCTAAAGTAGGAATTGGGACCCTCATTAGTAGACCCTTTTTTTGAATGGTATCTCCAGAGTTTGTCACAAGTATCAACTGCCTCTGGCCTAATAAAAACTAGACCTGTAATTGTCTTTTGGGTTCAGGTCACCACTGGAGAAAGCTTCAAGTCCTGCTAAAAGCACTTAGTGAAAAGGCCAGATTCTGTGAAGATCATAGCAGGAAAGGCTTTGAGATCTTGCTGCTGCCTCTAACATGTTAATGTTTTCTTGTAGCCAATGTGGGACAGGCCCTGCCTATTCATTGGTGCCCTCTTGTGTGGAGAGCAGCACCAGGCATGGTACATTGTGTATTATAAACTCATCGTGTGGTGAGCTCAATGATGATCCACCTAGGCCCACTTTGGGAATGAAAGACTTGCTCCTCTACTTCCTGGGAAAGCTGCAACACATCCTCAGCTACCAGATTTTTATGGGGGCTCAGAAGATCCTCTTACTAAAGTCACGCTCCCTTCCTCAGATAATGGAAGGCCATTATCTGATGAATGATTGTTAAAGGTTTATAAAGCCTAGCTCTGTTGGACCAACTCACAGCAACTCTGAAGAGTCTGCTTGTACGGCCAGACGAGGTTCCATTGAGATTGCATGATAGCTCAATTTTACCCTCTGCCCAATTCCTCCTGCAGGTGTTAATCCCAAGAGCATGTCCTAAAAAATGTCTTGGCTATTAATCTCTACTTCAGTTCTGCTCTCCAGGAACTTGACCTGTGTCACTTCCCAACATCTATAAGTCAACCAGGTCAGGAATATTTCTACAGGGAGAGCAGGGCAAGGCAGTGAGCTGCAAAATGACCCTCAGGGACCTGGCAGTGTTCTTTGTCACAGGACATAATGTCAAGTCTTATACTTCGCACACATCTGATAGATGGCCATGCTTTCATTATGTTCTAGTTCAGGTGAATGTGAATGTTTGCATTTGTCATCCAGCTTTGATTATGACTTATTGCAGTCCCTGGGGAAGGGAGTCACATGCTCACATGCCGCCTCCACCAGAAGGAGTCCTCTGGGCTCCCCTCCTCCTTGTTCCGTAGTTGAAGCAATTGCTCACTTTCTGAACTCATCTTTTGTTCTCAGTATTTGCTTTTCATGGCCTTTATTATTCATTCCACAAACCTCTGTTGAATACTCAACATGTGCCTGGAACTGTGCCCAGTGCTAGCAAGGTACAGATGGAAGGCACAGTTCCTGGGTTAAAAGAGCTCGCCATCTACACCAGAGATAAGCAGGTACACATGCAATTAGAATGTATTGTGGTCAGTGATATATGATATAGGTTAAGTATAAGGTGTACCTAAGAGGGTCATGAAGCCTAGCCTGGGGGCAGAGGGAACATAACAGCAATGAAGAGGTCAGGGAACACTTCTCAGAAAGGTGATGTCTGAGCCCAGTCTTGGAGGATTTCTAGGTGATGACCAGATGTATTCGTTTCCTGTGGCTGCTGTAACAAATTACTACAAATTTAGTGGCTTAAAATATCACAAATTGTTTCTCTCACAGTTCCGGTTGGCCAGACGTCAGAAACCAGTTTTACTAAGCTAAAGTCAACATATCAGCAGGGCTGGATTTTTCTGGACTTTATAGGGTAGAATTCATTTCCTTGCCTTTTCCAAATTTTAGAGGCTGCCCACATTTTTTTGGCTCATGGCCCCTTCTTCCATCTTCAAAGCCAGCAGCACAGCATCTTTTCTTCTCTATAACTTTTGCTTCTATCCTTACATCTTCCCTGTCTTGATTCTCCTGCCCTCTCTTATAAGGATTCTGCTTGGGACGACATTGGACCCACTCAGGTAATCCAGGATAATCTCTCCAACAAAATCCTTAACGCAATCACATCTACAAAATCCTTTTGCCATGTATGGTAGACTGTTCATGGGTTCCAGACATTAGGATGTGGACATCTTTGGTGGTCAATAATCAGCCTCCAATACCAGTAACCAAGCCTGAGTCAGCACACCAGGCAGAGAGATAAATATGTGCAGCAGCTGAGAGGTGTGGCCGGGTGTCATTTGGGCAGCTGCAGATGATCCACAAGGTGGAAATATAAGTTTCAAGAAAGGCATGTCAAGGAGAGATCATGCTGTTGCAGAAATGTTGCAAAAATCAGACCAGCAAGAAAGCAAGGAATACTCAGAGAGTTGGAGAACTGAGGTTTATTATGCCAGTGGTCCCAGAGGCCAGTGGTCCCAGAGGAGCTAGCTCTCTGAAGATCTGGGCCCCAAGCTCACATATAATTTTGCTTTTATAGGGCTTAGTTTTCATGGGCCAATATGTTAATTTGTCCTCAGACAGTTACAAAGCACAGGAGTTGCTCTGGGTGCCAGGCAGTTACATTTGTTGTTTAGACAGAACAAGCGAAAGGGAGGATGCGTCTTTAGTTAATTGGCCTATGTGGCAAGCATATCTACAGAAGCAGAACAAAGAGCTGATTATAAGATTAGCTCTTTTGAGTGAAAATTCCTCTTCAATGCTGGACAGAGATACAGGGAAGCCAATTTATTCAGGACATGCTTTAAGACTGAATTACAGTTAACTACATATGTGACTTATCTCTCTATTTACCCATAAACACCTTAGGCCAATATTTGGGTCCCATCACAGCTCTGGCCCAGTGATTGGGCCAGGACGGGAGCTACATACATGTGATTAGCATCAACAAATGCCAGCTTTGCCATGCCTGTGGTGGCAATGTGGTGGCAGAGTGGTATGGGCTAAGAACTAAAGGCACTAGAACCCAATTGGCATGATTCTGGGCATCCTCATTTTGGCAGTGTGACTGGCCTGTTGTCAGGGACATTTCCTGAGTGAGCAGTGTGTGTGGGCATGAGCTGGAGAAGGCTTTTTAGAATGTCATATAAAACCAGCAAAATGGTCATTGTCAAAGCTAGAAGATGGGTACGTGAGAGCTTATTATGCTCTTTCCTCTAATTATATTTCCATAATATAAAGTTTTTAAAAAGTTATATGAACAGAGGTGAGGTGCACTTAGCATCCAAGAAAGTGCAACAGGCACCAAAGTGGGAGAGAAGTCCATGATGATAGTTGAGTCCAGACTAGGGCTCAAAGGAACAAAGACTCTATAATGTGCATGTCTATAACTTAATGAGGTAATATATGTGCAAGTGCTTCCTAAACTGTAAAGTTTATGTAAAGCTTTGCATACCCACAAGGAACTTTTCCTCAGTTATTAATACAAAACTTATTTCCTCAGGAATTAGGTCATTTTCCCAATATTTCATATAATAAATGAGATGAATTGTCTTCCCATCTAGGAACCTCAGGCTCAGTGAAGTAATTCCTTCTTGATGCAACCTTTTTTTTGACAGCTTCAGTTTAAGATGAGTTGGTTTTCTCTCCTCTTTGTTCCTCATTTCCAGACGCTGAAGGATGCTAGTGACAATGCACGCAAGGACTTTCACCGAGAGGCTGAGTTGCTGACCAATCTCCAGCACGAGCACATTGTCAAGTTCTATGGTGTCTGTGTAGAGGGTGACCCGCTCATCATGGTCTTCGAGTACATGAAGCATGGGGACCTCAACAAGTTCCTCAGGTACTGTGTGACCAGGAAGGGATGAGGTGGGAGTTGGGCTCAAGGAGGAAACAGGCTTTCATGGTTCAGATAGCATAGCCTGAATTAGATCCTCTCTAAGTCAGGTCTGCCTTCAACATGCTGTTTTCTTTAAAATAGAGCTACCCCTCAGCTTTGAAAGATTAGCAAATGTGCTGCCTGTGGTTTCTTGGAAGATGGTATAAT
Source organism: Cynopterus sphinx (assembly GCA_030015415.1). Taxonomy (NCBI): domain Eukaryota; kingdom Metazoa; phylum Chordata; class Mammalia; order Chiroptera; family Pteropodidae; genus Cynopterus; species Cynopterus sphinx. The sequence continues at coordinate 97,762,313 of CM057385.1, forward strand.
TTAAGAGAAACAGGAAAGATGTGACAAGTTTGCACCTGCTCTTGCTGGCCTTGGTTTCCTTACATGTGGAAGGGGCATAATGATATCTGCAGGACTAGTGTCAGGACTTTTGTGATGGGAGGGAGTTAATAGATGTTGTCCCCTCAACTCATTTTGCCTGCTACATTTTTCTTTTTATTTTGGTTAAAAGATTCAAAATCCTGGGATGTTATGCTTTCTGTGATACGACAATAGTTATGCCTCTGTCCTCCTCCAGTTTCTGTGGGCACTGAGGTGGGCTTTCCACCAAAATTGCCACTAGTAGCTTCATGTAGCCCCTGGAAGATTCAGAAACTGTGTAGTTTAAGTGATAACTCAATCACTGAGAGAACAGTGGTGAGGGGGAGAGTGCACTGCTGTGTTTAGAAATGTCATCAGGTGGTTTGTGCCATCTGGGTCACTTCCACCATCTCTAGCCTCATGAATACACATGCAATTTAGTTCTTCGCTGGAATGAGTCCCTGTTCTCTGCCTTGCCTCTGGTTGTGTGCATGAGAGACTGCCAGGTGAGATTAGGAATATGATGCCAATTTGTAGTGTCCAGAGACAGTCATCCTAATAATGCATTATCCAAAGTCAGCAAAATTTTTCTTGTAGGTGATAGGAGAGAAGATGATGGTAGCTTTTGCATGTTGTCTTGTCAGATCTAATGTGTAAGGGGGAAAAGAAGTTGAATTGGTTGAGGTCTAGCTGCTCATAGGAGAAATATTGTTTTCTTGTTCCCCTGCTCTAGGCTGCTTCTAATTTGAAAAGGTGCTTTCCAAGGACTGTAGCATAATAAATCCACATGTATTCGTCTGGATGCAATTAAATGCTTCTGTGAGCTCAGATTTGCACATGTGCATGTAAGCATATGTGTGTGTGCATGCGCGTGCGTGTTGTTGATTCTTTCACTTGTGGCTCTGTCAACCTCTACCTAGCTCTACTTCCTACATGCCAGAAGGAGCAGGCACCTGATTTCTCTTGATCTTGCACAAGGCATGGCTATTGGAAACCTCCCCTGCTCAATTTCAGAATCTGTTGAACTCTGGGAACAAGAGGTTTTTCCATGCCAAGAATCAATTTCTTAGGTGCAATACTGTGCTGCAAACTACAGACTATCCTCTTTCAGGAAGGGAACTCAGTCCTTAAACTCCCACAAATGTGTCCCTAAGTGTCATTGGCACTGCCCTATAGAGACAGATGCCTACAGTTATCTTCTCACTCTTTTCATTTATCCAAAAGGTAGGTGCTGAGTACCAACATGGTCAGACCCTATGCTAGGTTGGCTGGTTAATAAGGAATAAAATACAGTCTTGGCTTTAAGATTAGTTCTGCCTCTTAGAATTTCTCCGGGTTTCCCTTCCGATAATGAGAAGATGAACAAGGCTTATTTCAAGCAATAATAGGTAACATTTATTGAGTCTTTCTAAGCATTTTAAATGTCATGACTTGTATAAATTTCATAAACTATTATTTATCATTATTCTCACTTTACAGTTGAAGAAAGTGAGTTTCACAATGAGTCAGTAACAAGTCTAGGATTCAAACCCACTGCCCCTGGCTGCAAAACCCATAGCCTTCACCACTGCAGTACTTCCTCTTGAGGTGACTATTAGAAAATCAGAAGGAAAATAGTGTGCTATGGAATTCCAGAACCAGACAGTTGGCTAAATGCCAGTTGTAACCCTCATGGGGAGAGAACAAGCCTAGAAAGTGTGAGCAGCCTCTCTCCCTGGTCAGAAGCCCAGTGAACCTACCTGCTCCCCATACTAGAGTGCTGACAGTGCTTGCTTCTTTTAAGGCGTGTTTTCCTGTAAGGGATGAAATATGTTTTTATTTCCAAGAACTGCAGGGTAACCTGGGGAGTGAAGCAGAGGGCTGTTGTGTCACCTGCCCTCTACTTACAGCAAGACTTCCTGCTCAAGGAAAACGTCCAGAAGCTTCTCCCATCAGAAGGAGCCTCATTCAAATACCCAGGAGCAAGCATGGGAAATAGCTAGTTAAAAATTAAGGCCTGCCCCACCCCACACAGGGTAGTGTAGAGTGTAGAAGCCTTTGGAGGCCGGCAGCTTTCTGGCCTCTTCAGCTGGAGCCCAGGGTTTTGCATTGGCCTCTAACTTCTTTTCTCCAGAGTCTTTGCAATGGACAGATTCTGAGAAGAGTCTAGATTCCTGAGGCTGAAACATGCTGTGACAAATTAACAACTTATTTCTCTTGTGGCACTAAATCTCTGGCAATTTCATCCTGGCCTAGATGCTCTTGGGTATCTCTGGATTTCTCATAGTTGTTGTGGTTCCCTAGGTCCTTCTCCTAGTGTTGAGGTCACATAAGAGCTTTGTCTCCTGTGATAAATGAAAATATTACCACTTTCCTCTGCCTCTTAGTGCTGAGAAGCATTGGGCTTGAGTAACCTTTAGTGAGGTGGGAAGGGCCAACAATTTGCTGTCCCTAAGAGCCCTGTCAGAGGCCATTCAATAAAAAAGAAATGTCTAGAGGATAAGTTGTGTTTTCTTGTATCTTCTCCATTTCTTTTTAAAAGAGAACTTTTGTTTGCAAAGCCTTTCTCTCTAGCTTTTTGATGAAAGGCCACAAAGCACTGTGCAAGCAACATTTCAATTATTCTTCACATGAGTGTGCATAGGAAGGTAGAGTCAGCACCCCCACTTTACAGATTGAGGAAACAAGCCCAGAGAGGTTCTGTAACTGTATCAAATTCAGTTCTGATACCCAGATACTTGCCCACTGCACTGCGAGACTTCTTACTCCAGTGAGAGATTTTGAGATAAGGAAATCACCAAGCATTTCTCCCATATTGTTCCTCAGTGTGACAAGAGGCATTCGGGGGGCTGTGATTTGAATGGAGATGAAATAAATTTGTTAGAACTTGCCTTGTATAAAAAATAGGAAGCTCCTCCCAGAATTGCTCAATCCAGGTATTTAGAGATAGAAGGGACCTAAATGATCACACATCATATTATCCCTATTTATTTTTTCACTAACTGGGAAATTACACATTGGAAAGTTAAAAGGCTTCCCCAGATCATGGTGCTGGGTACTCCTGGGACTGGGTAACTCCCCACCTTCTTGCCCAGTGCTTGTTCTCTGTGAATATATGAATGAAAAATCAGATGACAGCATGTTATGGAAATCAAGGAAATGGGAAATCACTGTGAGCTATAGCCATGATGGAGGGGGCAGGCGCCTATGCTTGAGATAACTCATCCCAGGTGGAGCTTGTGGGTGAGGGGAGGGGCAACGCCAGATCGGGGTTCTTGAATTCTGCCTCTCTCATTGTCAAATAGCCATATATTCTGTAATGCTTCAGGTGTAGTCACCACATTAAAATTCATTTAAAATCCTCTATATTTATTTTAAGTGCATCAAACTATCTGGAAGCAGATGTCAATTGGCCAACTTGCCTTTGGGAGGGAGAAGACCTTTGACCAAGCTTTTCTTTCTTGCCCTGCAGCGTCCTCTTAGGCCACCAAGGGTAGTGACGCCAGTCTTGTCTCACATTACGGGGTTCCAGAATGGGGACTGTCCGTGCCCATGGAGCATTCTAGGACTGGGACCCTCTGCTCCTTGAAGCACCTATCAGTATCTTAATGCCTTAATTCATCACACAGCTCAGAAAAGGCCAGAGTGTAAGACAGAAGAGAATAAAATACCATACTCTCATTGTGCCCCCCTGCCCCCGCAAAAAAGGTGTAAAGAATAAAACTTGCCCCAGTAAAAGAATAAATGTGTTGTAATTCAAAAGAACTCTCCTCTGCAGTGGCCAGTGCATATGTTGAACTGGCAGTCATGGGGAAGGGTAGCCAGAAGGAGATGGTATTTTCCATTGAGAATTAATATCCAGGTTGAGGATGCCCTGATGTTCTGCTGAACTGAGCTTGGGGGTGATGAGGGTAACTTAGAAACCATGCCTGGCCACAGGGCGTGTGGAGTGGGCCCACAAGAGCTGCCAGCTCTGGCCCTGATGGGGCACACTGGAGGGATCAGCCTGGGTGGGGGCTGAATGGATGCCGCAAGGAGGGGAGGGGCGGGAACTCCCGCTGTGGTTCTTATAACCTTTTGCTCTAAGAGAGCCAAATTCTCCCCACCACGCTTTGCTTCGTTTTTATTTTACTTCAGCCACCTACTGCTTTTCAGAGTCAGGGGCTGTGGCCAGCACCCGACCCCAGGGTAGTCCTGGAGCCCAGGGAATTCTAGATTCTCTGAGAATTGAAGCCTGGGTCCTTTTGAGGTATAACCATGGGTAACGCCTCTTGCCTGTCTATGTCAGGCAGTGTCTTCTAGAACCAGCAGCTGATGGGGGATAAAGCGCCCCTGGAGGCAAAGAACTCCAGCACTAGCAATGCCTTCTATGTCCTCTCAGGGCTCATGGACCTGACGCCGTGCTGATGGCTGAAGGCAACCCGCCGACGGAGCTGACACAGTCACAGATGCTGCACATCGCCCAGCAGATCGCTGCAGGCATGGTTTACCTGGCCTCCCAGCACTTCGTGCACCGAGACCTGGCCACTAGGAACTGCCTGGTTGGCGAGAACCTCCTTGTGAAAATCGGGGACTTTGGCATGTCCCGGGACGTGTATAGCACTGACTACTATAGGGTGAGTGGTTGCGGAGACCCCCAGGGCCCTGTTTCCCTGGGAGTCCCTCCTCGTTCTCATTTTCTTTGGCTGCCATAACAACACACCAGAGGTTAAGTGGTTTGAACAACAGAAATTTATTTTTCTCACAGTTCTGCAGGCTAGAAGTTCAAGATCAAGGTGACTGCAGGGTTGGTTCCTTCTAAGGCTTCTCTCATTGACTTGGAGATAGCACCTTCTCTCTCTGTCCTCATGTGAAGTCTTTCCTCTGTGTATGCACAACCCTGGTATTTCTCTGTCTAAATTTCCTTTTCTTATAAGGACACTGTCAGAGTGGATAAGGGCCCACCATAATGGCCTCGTTTGAACCTAGTTACTTCTTTAAGTCCCTATTTCCCAATGCAATCATATTCTGAGGTAGTAGGGGTTAAGACTTCAACATGTAAATTTTGGGGGAACATAATTCACCCCACAACCCCCATCCTGCTGTTCTCATGGCTGTACAGAGCAGTGTGTGATATCTCCAAGAGGAAAGTCCTCAGCCTGAGAATTTTTCTGGGGGAACTTAAGGGCATGGGGAAATTCCCGGAGGACATAAGGCTAAAGGATTTTGAGGTTTGCACTTGATTCTGAGAAATAATACCTGGAACCTTTGAGGTTTGACTTAAGATGAACTTGTTCACTTAAATCATAACACATGTAGACTTTGGAAATTCCTACATAGAATCACCTTGTTTGAAAGTGGATTATCTTGGTGAGACCCAAGAAGTTCCATCCTGCCTGTTCTTGAATGTTCTCACCCAGCCCACCTGGGGATCCACCACTAGAAGCACTACGGAATAGAGTTATAGACAGAAATTCAAGTCCACTGATTACCAGGAATTGGCCCTGTTGGCAGGTTATATTTATTAACTGAGATCTTGGGACTTGGGTATGAAAAAAAGGGACATTTTTGGAAACCTTGAAGTCATAATATTGAAGTGTCACGTGGTCTTCCACCACCTCAAACCCTCAATTTTTTTTTTATTTTGCTGAACTTTCAAGAGAAGAGGAAGAAGAAAGTAAAAGAATAATGTGCTGTATGTATATAGCCTAAAAGAATAAAACACATAACTTGACTTTTATAATAAGGTAGGACTGGTGAAGAAAATGCCTCTCCTCACCTTTGCTCTTCCTTTAATGATTTATTTTTAAGGCAGTGCTTTCTCAGCCTGTTTTCTAGTCTCATCCCTATAGCCTCACTCACTTCCAATGCCTCTGCACTCCAGTTGAGCCAACTTTGCTGCAATCAGCCTATGACAGTGAATCGATTGCCTTCCTGCATATTCTTTTGTAGATTGTTTTGTGGGGTTTCTTCCTTTGTCATCTGATAAGCATTGCCCACATTTTATATAGCAGAGAGTGGAGACCAAATCATTTATAGAAAACATGAGCATAGACTCAACTTCAAGTGTTAAAAATGGAGCTTCAGAGCACATGTCCTGAGTCTAGCAATGACTAGTTTGTTCTAGATACCTAAAACGTGTGTGGGGGCTGGGGGTGGGGTGGATGTTACCTACCAATGGATGTATCTTCTCTGTTAGTTTCGCTCCCTTGGAGGAGGTGGGAGTAGGGACATCTCCTTGTCTCAAGAGACAAAGAAATGCAAGGTGCTTCCTTATGGAAAAGCTTTCCCAATCTTGATGGTCATCTAAGGGAGAAACATGTGGCCTAAGCAACAGTTTTCTCTTTAACAGTCAGTTAATAAAGGCTTCAGAGTGCCTGGCACAAAATAAGTGCTCAGTAAATGTTTTCAACCTTATCATTATCTAATTTGATGAATTTATGCTTCACTCCCAAAACCAGGACTGAATTAGGTGAAATCCAATGTCTTTTACTACAATCTTTAGAAAAATAATTCAGAGGAAAAAGACTGAAAAACTCAACAATATGAAGATTAACCACCCAATTAAAAAATGGGCAAAGGATTTAAGTAGATATGTCTCCAAAGAAACTATATATATAGCCAATAAGCACAGGAAAGGATGCTCAACATCATTAGTCATTAGGGAAATGTAAATCAAAATCAGCTTCGTACCAATAAAAAGACACACAATAACAAGTGTCACTAGGGATGTGGAGAAATTTAGAACCCTTGTAAACTGCGAATGGGAATGTCAAATGGTACAGCTGCTTTGGAAAACAGTTTATCAGTTCCTTGAAACATTCAACATAGTAGAGTCACCATCTAATCCAACAATTCCACTCCTAGGTATATAAGAGAACTGAAATCATATGTTCACACAAAAACTTGTACACAAATGAAATAGCAGCATTAGTCATAATAATGATAAAGTGGAAACAATTTAAGTGTCCTGATGAATAGATGAACAAAACATATGATAATCTGTACAGTAGAGTATTGTTTATCAATTAAAAGAAATGAAGTATTGATTCACACAACACAGATGAACCTTAAAAACACTATGCGAAGTGAAAGAAGCCAGACACAAAAGGTCGCATATTACATTATTTCATTTATATGAAATGTCCAGAATAGGCAAATCTGTAGAAACAGTGGATCAGTGGTTGCCAGGGACTGGGGGTAATGGTGAATGAAGAGTGACTGCTACTGGACATAGAGTTTCTTTGTGGGGTGATGAAAATGTTCTAGAATTGTATAGTAGTGATGGTTGTTTAGTATATTTGCAAATAGACTGAAAACCATCGAATGTGTACTTTAAAAGAGTAAATATCATGGCATATGAGTTATCTCTCAATAACAAACCTGAAAAGGAAAATACTAGCAAAACCATGACCATTGTCACAGATAGCAAGCATTAGTCTTGGTCATTTATACATTATAAAAACACCGTCACTTGTCATCTACCATATTTTATCATTTACTGTAAAGAAAACCCTTCATTTAGGTGACATTTTCCTGAAGTACTTCCTTCTGAATCGATTAGAGGAAATAATGATTCCTAGTTCCTTTATTTGTTAAATGTTCTTGATACTATCTCAGTCATTAAGAAATGTGCTTCAGATGCCAGGTTTATTTAATCTCCCTGACCCACACCTGGTCACTACTCAGTTGCAGCTGTAGAGTTTGTGCATTCACTTGATTGTTCGTTACTCGAGGAAGCGAAATCAACCTTCTGTTGGCCTCTGTTGAAGGTGGGAATGGGTGGAAGCAGGTAGGAAAGTGGCAGAGGCAATTTATTAGTAGCCCAAAAACAAACAAAAAAAATCAATGACTTTTATTTTGCCTTCTCTAAAATTTCAAAGTGATGGTCCATCTTTTGGTTTCATGTTCAAATTTATCATCCTAGAACTTATTTGTAGAATATTTTTGCTTATTAAAACATCAAAAGCGTATCCATGGAATCCATTTTGTGGAGTTTGTCAAATGAACGTTGCTCTGTTTTTGTAAGTGAATTCCAGAACATTTTGTAGTGGCTATTTCCCAGAAGACTCTCACTTTCACATTAGTTATCCTGTTTGATCATCTATAAGCTTGGCATTAAACCCTTCCCCATTATGGTGTCTCTTCATCTCTGTCACAGCAGCTGGGAAATACATTCTCCTTACAGTTCAAGTTTCTCATTTGTGAGCATCTTTTCCTCCTTATTCTCTTCCCATCATCTCCAAAAGTCTGCACACTCCAAGGTGATGAGCTGCTGTAGCTGATGTGGGTTGTCACCAGTATTGTTAAATAACTTTTCTACCATAGTAATAAGGAAGCATCTTTGTGTTAGCCGAGGCTATTTTATATGAAAGAATGGCAACTGGGCTCGGAGTCAGCTAGATTGAGGAGTAACATGTCCCTTATCTTTAAGCAAGAACCAATCTCACTGGCACCCTGAGCCCTCTGCTCATGGTGGTTCACAAGCAGCCTTGTGGGGTGACCATAGCTCTGTGCCATCAGGGCAGGAGGGGTGGGTGGCAGCTGTTCCTCCATCCTAGGGGAGCTGGCAACACAAGGAAATGGCTGCCTCAGGCTTCCACCCTGTTGCAGCTGAGCTAATTATATCTTCCCGATGAAGGAAGAAATCGGAACGCTACATTTGCATTAAAAGCAGCCTGATATGGCGGATCCAAAATTATTCTAGCATTTATGTTCCCTGAATTGTTTTAATTAGCAGCTCTGCAGTGCCCATCTTCTATTTCGTTTTTATTCCTTCCCTCCACTGGCAAAACCTGACATTTAGGAAACATCTGAACCAGATTTCTGTCACATGCTGCTTGTCACAGGCCTACGATCTCACTCTACTAGGTCATTACTGTGCCACAATATATCCACTGAAATTTTTTTAATATGCAAATTGGTGGTTTTTGCTGTTTGGGTCCAACATGTGGTTAAAGTGAATGTGATATGTTGGTGACCAGAGAGCCCCTAAGTATCTGAAATCCTAGCTGTTAAGTCTCATCTCCTTTGGGTTTTAGTTTTATGTTGGAGTGGTAAGAAATCCTTTAATGCATCATCCACTTAAGAAAAAAAGGGAGCAGAATAGGCAAATTGATTTATGGTGGACATATAACAAAGCAAATGATTATAACTCGACTAAGGAAGACCATGGTTAGAATCCTAAAGTGTTAAAATGGTATCAACAACAAAGTCCAAGAAATCATTTTTGGTGTTCAATCCCAGTTTATTAGCTGCAAAGAGAAAAGAAGATGAATTGTGCCAAAGTCAGCTGACAGGACAAGTAGTCAAAAGAACTGATTTGAACTTTAGTAACTTTCTGCTTACACTGTCCATCCTGGAGTGATGAACTAAAAAATAAAGTCATGAACCACAGAGGAGAGGAGAAGGCTGAGATAATTTAAGAACTGAACTAATACATAAGAAATAATCAAAAGTTAACTTTCATACCTCAGTCTCTGAAAAGAATTTGTGTATTTTTAAGGAATATTTTAATGTGATGTGAACATTTCTAGATAAGTAGATAGGCAGATTAGATAGATAGTAGATAGATAGATAGATAGATAGATAGATGATAAATCGATTGATCGATCAATCTTGACTCATCCCACAAATGTTTTAAATTATGTGGTTGTGTAAAATGCCAATGTCATTCCCTCTATGAGGAGTATCATTGCATCTCCCTGGTGAATGCTTACTACTTCTTAAGATGCAATTCCAGCTTCACCTGCTTCATGATTTCCTCTGAGCATAGTAATTGCTCACAAATTTGTAGTTCCTCGATATTTCATATAAATCAGCACTGCAGCATAGAGCACATTGCATCATGGAAATTTGTTCATATATGTTTCTCATTAATTTGAGAGCAGAGAAATGACAAGTCTTATACACCTTTTAGTCTGTACAGGCTGGCTGACTGCGTAGAATGTACTAGGTAGTCAGTCAATCAGTGATTGTGAACAGGACACAAATCAGGGAAAGCCTTTATGAGTGTGTCTTTTTAGCCCTGTAGATAAATACAAAAGATACTCAGATTTGCAGATGGGCCTAGCTCTGAGGATAGGCGTACTGAATTCAGACAGTAAAGCTTGGGATGTACGGATGTTCTTACCTCGGACAATTTCTTTTTAATGGAGAGCTCAAGACTAAAACTTATTTGTGTTTATACTATGATAAGAAAATTTCCTTTGGTATATTCCACCTAGAACCCTTCAAGCCAGGCACAGTGTTCACTTCAAGAGGCAACACAATCCCTTCCTGAAAAGGAATGTCCTCTACGTCATTAAGTCCCTTTGCATGTATCATTTCCTTATTTTCTCCCTTAATATATAAAACATAACAATGGCTTAACTTTCACATGAGTAATCGTAGACCTTTCTGTTTGCATTCTTTTGATTAAAGTGGACCCAGAAACATAACATCTTGTTTATTTTATGAAATCATCCTCCATTTATGCTCTGTACAACACTTAGAGAAAGCACAGTTCAGAGGAACCTGTCTGCCTGGGAGAAATCAGAACATTGAGTTCAGACTAATTCTATATTAAACCAGATTTGCATAAATTGTTTCAAGATTCTAAATTGGATTAGTCTGTATTCAAGCCTTCCTAAGAATCTTTTATATATGCTTTGGAATTGCAACAGGGTGGGTGAGCGTCATTTCATTCATTCATTCATTCATTCAGCACATATTTATGAAGCAACTACTAAGTGCTAGGTGCAATAATAGAGATATGTACTGGCAACCCTAAAAAGGAAGCCACCAGCATTCTTTGAGAAATCAGAGTAGGGTTCACAGAGATATGACATTTGAGCTGGTATTTAAGATACAAAGCCCCAAATTGTTCTATTGGCAAGAAGGCCCTGGGCCAGAAGGGGAGGGAGGCATTCTTGGCATAGGAGGTAGCATATAAAAAGAAATGGTAGTATAAACATCAGACGGTGTGTGGCCAGGGAATGGGGACTCCTTTGCCTGCCTCTGAGTTAACAAAGTATACTATTTTGGCTATTATCAAATTTCACAGGGGCCTGTTTGCCATGCCAAAGTCTTTGGACTTTGTCCTTTTGGCAGTGGGAAACCACTGAGAGTTTTTAATGCCAGAAAATGATGTGTCAGATTACATTATGTCAGCTTATGAAAACAGATCCACCTAAGACATCCCCAGATCTCTACTTCTGTACATATTTGATTGGCCTAGAGCAGCATCTCTCAAACTAGGTCCATGAGCTGTCCACAGGTGTTCACCAATAAAAGAGATAAGTGATCACTAGGTCCACAATAATTTCCTTGGTACAGAATATTTCATAGTTTTTACTCTATTACTATGCCTTGTGACCTTTCAAGAAAGGCTAAGTAGCTAAAGCTGGAATAGAAGAGCTGGCCTAGATATCATTTGTCCAGGTCACTGGTCCCACATATTTACCAATTAGTGAAGACTGTTAGCAGGAGATAGGATTGATCCCCTTTGTTTTTCAGTCTTCTGACAATCTTATTCCTGAAATCAATAGCCCATCCACTTTGCACTTAGAAGTGCTACATGCCAAAATTAAGTATGTGTTTAGGAACACTGGGAAGGTAAGTTATAGCCCATTGGCTTGGGTGAGCCAGAAGGATTCAAATTCCTCAAGGTGCTGAGAGATATTCTTCAGCGGGTACTTTCTCCTTTTTCTCTCCTACTTTTTAAGCAGTTAGGCTTCAGCTTTCTCATGCTGGTGAGATTTCATACTTTTGCATCACTCGGACCAGAGGCCCTTAAAAAAGGAAGGTGGCAACAAAGAATTAGCTAAGGTATACAAAAAAGAGTATCAGACTAGGGTCCTAGAGGCAAAATTTACCTTTTCTAACCTTATGATCTTATCAGTTAGGAATGTATTTAGCTAACGGTAGCAATATGCTAGTAGCAGTGGCCTAAGCAGATAGGGAGTTGGTTTCACTCACATGACAGGAAGTTCACAGGTGGGCAATTTCTGATTGGTTCAGAGACTTTCCAATGTCAGAGCTATGACTTGGCGATTGACATTTTCTTGGTCTTTTCTTCATGCCTACAAGTGGCTGCAGAAACTCCAAACATATAAAACTGCAGTAGGAGGAGGAAGGAGGCAAGGCTGCTACAGAGAGCAGATGGTTTCTTCCTGCACACCTTCCTCTCATCAAGAAGTAAATCTTTGCCAGAACATCCTTTCTACAAAGACTCCTTATTGTACAGGTGGGTCAAGACTAAGGGCTGGACTCACTTGCACAGATCAATGGCTTGTTACCAAAAACCTAGACAAACTAGCATTCTACAACAAGGAAAAAGAAAGTGAAAGCAATGGTTTTGGGGAAATAAAATAGTCTTACTCACCTTGTGTACCATCATAGCCTCTGTCTCCTTATTTACAATGAGCTCTAACCTTTAAAGATTGTTGAAGACAATAAACTAAAGTGACAAATAATCATTGCTGAAAAGTAAAAGTACTGGCATTTCTCAGTAAGACACCTTTGTTTCTCTGTATGCAATGCTTCTTTTTATTCGGGCTGTTTTAAATTTTTTTTCTATTGCTTGTCTTGACCAATTTGATTATATGTAACTATTTCTTGTGCTTGGCTTCATTGGATTTCTTAGATTTGTAGGCTTATTGTTGTCACCAGTTTGAAAGCTTTTTGACCATTATTGTTCAAATATTTCTTCTGTTCTCTCTACTTACCTGCTAGGGACTCCAATTTCACTTATATTAAGCCACTTAAAGCTGTCTAATGGCTCCCTAAGCTCTTTTAATGTTTTTGGATCCTCTTCGTGTGTGTGTGTTTCATTTTAGATAGTTCCTATTATTCTGTCTTCAACTTCCTTAATTTTTTTCTGCAATGTCTAATTTTTCATTTTCACAGTCCAGTGTATTTTTTATCTCACACTTTGTAGTTCATTCCTAGAGGTTCAACATGGACCTTTTCATAACTTCCATGCCTCTAGTTACATTTTTAAGCATAGAATGAATTTGTAATAAATGTTTCAGTATATTTGTCTGTAGTTCTACTGTGTATGTCAGTCCTGGATTAATTTCCATTGATTAATTTTTCTCATCATGGATCATATCCTCCTGCCATGTTAAATATCTGGCAATTTTAGACTAAATGCCAGACATTTGAATTTATCTTGTTAGATACTGGATATTTTGGCATTCCTATATATCTCTTTGAGTTTTGTTCTGGAATGTGATTATATTGCCTTGAAACAGTTTGATTCCTTGGTGTGTTGCTATTAAGATTAGGCAGTACCAGGCCAGTGCTTGCTTTGCAGATAATGCTTCTCAACCACTGAGGCACGATCTACTGGACACTCAATTTCACATGAGTTGTGAGGTTTTCATTCTAATTCACAGAAACCAGCACTATTCCTGGTCCTGATTGAGCCCTGGGCACTGTTTTTACTGCTCCTTTTGGATAGTTCTTCCCCAGCTCCTGATAGTATCTTCACATGCATGCACTAATCAATACTCATCTGAATACTTGAGGGGCACCCTTTATGGATTTTCAGAGTTCTGTGTGCAGCTCTTGCTTCTCTGGTATTCTTTCCTTTCTACTCTAGCCATGTTGGTCTTCCCCAGACTCTCAACTTCATCTTTTTTAACTTAGGGAGCATATTAGGTTTCACCTGGGTTCCCTTCTCAGTCTCTTTCAGTGAATTAAACTTGGCAATCATAGAACTCACTACATTTGTTACTCGTCTATCAGAATCATTGCCTATTATCTGGTATCTTGAAAATAATTGTTTTATTTATATTTAAGCCACATATTGGTTGTTTCAGGTGAGAAGGAAAATCTATTCCCTGTTACTCTAACTTACCTATTAATAGAAGACAGTTGTCACCTCTCATGATGATGAATACATCATTTCAAAAATCTATCAGTGAACCACTTATTAACTACAGTAAAGAAAACAAGTTCTCCCACCTCTTTAGAACAGCTACTCCCTGTGAAGTCTTTTTTTTCTTTTTAATTAAATAACTTACATTTACATAATACTTCTACAATTAAAGTTTTCCTGCCTACACAAGATTATTACTTAAGTAGGAGAATAGATTTTCTTCATCTCCAGTGAATACTGAGCAATAGGAAATTATCTTAGCTTCCCTGTTACCTCTGAGAGATTCCCTAGGCTCAAATGTGAATTGGTTCAAGAAGGCTTTGGGAAAAACTATGAAGACAGAATATTAATAATGCTCCATATTTTTAATATTTTCCCACAGTCTTTGTCCTTTGGTCAGGGACAGAACACCTTGGATAGATAAATGACTAAATCAATCCAAGATGGTATCATGTTGCATATATAAGTCTTAGCCATGCCTCTTCAATATTAGATACCGAGTGAGACATGTTATGTTCCCTAAAGAAAACCACAAATTTCCTGGGGGAGAAGAAACAATAATGAATCACTCTGATACTAGGCAGTATGACACATGTTGTAAAGAGTTGAAATAAATTAATTTTTACGGAGATGTGGGCTGAAATCTGGAAAATTCTCTGGAATAAATAAGATTTGACCTGCGTGTCTTAAAGGCAGAATAGCAGGTGGGTATGTTGTTGAACTTAAAGACTATTGCAAATGACTAAAGTTATAAACAACAGACAGTGACCTGACTATATGTGCTTCTTGGGCAGAATGCATATATTTTTATTTCGAATTTCATAATGCCTCATATAGTGCTAGGTGCCTACTAAGTTCCTACTGATTATAATAATTGCCTAAAAGGCAGTTCCAAGAAAGACTGTATGATGTTCTTCTTGGAAATATTTGGAAGTAAAGATGCCATCCACTTCCAGAATGGAGATTACTCCTAAGTCTAAGAAGTCTTGACTTCATCTCTCAATGTTCCATAAAACTTCCCTGGAATTGTGTCCTTAGGTAATTATTTCATTTTTCTTCTTGGTCTATTTGTCCAGATATAAAAAGGTATAAAATGACAAGACATTCACTTTGTAGTGCATGCAGATGTTCAATCACAATGTCATACATCTAAAACACATAGTGTTCTGTACCAACTTTGCTTCAATTTAAAATAAAAAGAGAAAACACCAAGAGATTATTATGACAGCCTGACCTAATGTTGGATACATATGAAGACATTCAAAACCCCAGGACTGATCCCTCTGCAGTGCTGTAGCAGCCTCTCTTGGTGATCATTCCATTGGTACTCATAAAAACAGTACAGCATATAACCTGAGGAATTTTACTTAAGAGACTAAAAACAAATCCTGCAGTGGGATACACTAAGAGAATTTTTAAACACAAATTTTCTTGTGATATCCAACTGTGAGACCACTTCTCAAGTTCTTTACATGCTAATGGGCACATAGCAATGTTATCTAACCTAGTACCATAGCACTCTGCACTATTAATGAATAGCTCAGAGTACTTTCTTCAAAATATTGATTACTGGGCCTCACCTTAGATATACTGATTCAGCATCTCTAGGGAGTTGAGAATGGGAATTTATATTATTAAGAAGCTTCTTAGGTGAGTCTAATGTGCAGTCAAGTTTAAAAATCATATTGGTCCTCTGAATAGACATTTCTCCAAAGAGGACATATAGATGGTCAATAGACATATAAAAAGACATTCAACATTATTAATTATTAAAGAAATGCAAATTAAAACCACAATGAGATATCACCTCATGCTCGTCAGAATGGCTATCATCAATAAATCAACAAACAAACAAGTGTTGGTGAGGATGTGGAGAAAAGAAACCCTTGTGCATTGTCGAGGGATTGAAAATTTGTGTAGCCACGATGGAAAACAGTATGGAGGTTCCTCAAAAAATTAAAATAGAACTACTTTATGACCCAGCAATTCCACTTCTGGGTATTTATGTAAAAAAATCCAAAACACTAACTGGGAAAGATATATGCATCCCTATGTTTGTTACAGCATTATTTATAGTAACCAAGATATGGAATCAACCTAAGTGTCCAACAATAGACAACTGGATGAAGAAGAGATGGCACATATATACAATGGAATGTTACTTGGCCATAAGAAAGAATGAAATCTAACCATTTACAACATAGATGGACCTAGACGGTATTATGCTAAGTGAAATAAGTCAGACAAAGACAAATGCCATATGATTTCACTTATATGTGAAATCTAAAAAAAAAAAAAAAAAAGAACAAATAAAACAAAAGGAGATTCATAGATACAGAGAACAAACTGATGGTAACCAATTAGGGGAGGGGTTGGGAGGCTGGATGAAAAGGTAAAGGGACTAAGGAGTACAGATTGGTAGTGACAAAATAGTCACAGGGATATAAAGTATAGCATAAAGAATATAGTCAATAATATTATAATAGTTATGTACAGTGCCAGGTAGGTACTTGACTTATCAGGGCATATCACTGTATAAGTTATATAAACCTCTAACCACTATACTGTATACCCAAAACTAAAATAATATTGGAAGTCAACTGTCACTGGAAAATAAAATTAAAAAGAGAATCATATTGGTCGTGCTCAGCAGCATTTACAGAAGGTAGCTTCGGACATAATATAGTCTCATCTATGCTAAAATTCAAATGGTAACATTATAAAAGATCTGAATTAGCAAGCTGCAAAACCGGTTAAGCGCTATTAAAATGTTTCTAGAGCTTGACCCATTATTTTCCTAATGGAGATGATATTACTGTAATCAAAAGATTTTGAGGACTTCCAATGAGAAAGACACTTTGAATTTTAGTTACTATTGCATAATCACATTCTACTCTCCTTGCCAGCAGAGCCTGGATTCCTTGAACCATGGTATTTCTGAACTGGTAAGTTAAATGTTATTTGAGGATCTTCCCTCTCATCCTAGGCGGTGAGCTTAGCTCATTCTCTAGTTACGTTTTATCAAAGACAACATGAGGGGAGAGAGAGAGACAGAAAAAGCAGCAGGTTCAAATTGATGTGACATGTTCCTGGACAAGCCAACATCATAGCAGTGATGCCTCTGGCAGTCTCGGCAGACCCCTGCTGGCCTTCTCTGTCACTGCATGGTTGTGTATCTGTGTGGGTGACTGGGGTGGGGCGGGGGGGGAAGGGCTGCGCAGGAAAAGCAAGAAAAGGCTTGTGGGGAGTCAAACAGCTTGTCAAGGTATCCTTGTGGGTGTCTATATTGAAGTGTCACAGTATGAAGGCTTTTTATTAGCAGCTATTTTAAAATCCTAACACTGAAACGGAACAGTTTCTTCCTTACATGGCATTTCCAGGCTGGCTTACTCCCTCACAGCCCTACGACAACATCAGCCATCTCCTAAGGGGGTGGAGAACATGACGCTGGCTTCCTTTAACAGCAGAGCCTAGCTACATGGCCCACGCCCTCAGCCCTGGAGATAATTTGGTTCATTCACATGTTGCTGATGACGGGGATACGGCAGCGGAGGCTGAGGAGGATTTGAGGCTCCTGTGCCGCCTTTGCACACAACACAGAAACCTTCCTGAGTTTGGCAAAGCTATAAAAAAAGATTGATGCCCAATTTTAAGGGAATAAGGGGAACATCTACCCCCAGATGAAACTACAGAGTGGGTTAAGTCAATATCAGAATGTTGTCTCATGGCTACCACAAGTGCCTGAATTCTTCCCAGCTCTTTGAGGTCAAGGAGTAAATTTCTTCTGGAAAACTGATTAGATTTTATTGTAGGAAACAGTTGTGACCTTAAAAGACTCCTGTTAATGTCTTAGATGTTTGATGTTTGGTCCTGTAAGGAAGACTAACATTTATTGACCTTTTTTTAATATCTCAGCTTGATGCGTAACCTTCTCAACCATTTTTAACAATTTACAGATGAGGAGAATAATACTTAGAGAGGGGAGATCACTTTCCTGAGATACCATTACTTATCCAGGTGGCAGAGCTGGCATCTGAATCTCCATTATGCCCTCAACTAGTCTTCTCCCTGGGAGGTGGAGAAGGGCCGCCTGGTGGATTCTCAGAGCTCTGCCTTTTGTGGCCGTATCAGGTCCATCTGGAATGCTGAGCTTACTGCATAGGACAAAGTCCGAAAGCTTTAGTGGCTGGAGGAAGAAAAGGAATACTTTACATTGCAGAACCCTAACATATTCAGCTAGGAAGGAGTTCCATAAATAGCCAGTCTGAACTTCTTAAGGAAGAAACCTGGATTCTTTCCAGATTCCAAATCTGGCTAATATACCAAGGAACATAGAACCAGAAGAGCAGACCTGGAACTATTCTCACCTCCAATATGTCTGCAGTGTGTAGCTTTGAACAACTCATTTAACTTCTCTGAACCTTACTTTCCATCTTGTAAAGTGGTAAACAAGTCTGTTCTGCCTTCTACTAGTGCTGTCATGAAGCCACCATGGAAAGTGCGACATATATGTGTGTATGTAAGTTGTTATTGTAATCAGTACACAGGGACAAAACAGAACACTGTAGCACATGTTGGGTTTCACCCTCCATGTTCGGAGGAATAGTCTCTTGGATAAACATCCCTGGATCTGGGATGGGTTCCTAGGAATGTGAGTGCTGTCTCAGATCTTTATGGAATAGTCCCAGTGTGTTGCCTTCAAGGCACATACATTGCCCATCATGTTTTCCTTCTCTTCACGTCTCCTGAATTTATGATATACCTCCCACGCGTGTTTTACAGCCACTCTTCATACACTGTTGGTGAACCCTCCAAGCTAGAGCCATGTTCAGGAGGTCTTTGAAAAATGTCAAGGGACTTCCCTAACCTTTACTGCCTACTGTCCTGGACTCTGTTTCTTCCGCTGTGTTTTTAAAGGCAACTTCAGCAGCCACCACAGAAAACACATTTTTAATATTCCGTGTGATATACTTTGTCTCTTTGCGGTTGGTCCAGAACTATCACTTGTTTACCTTTGGTCAGCCATTAGGAGTCACAGGTATCTATGTGCCTGGGCATGAACACATGTCATAAATGGAAGCCATCATGGCATAAACCACACACACTGCTGCATAAGCTTGATTTGGATAGCATGGGATAGGACTCTGCCTTTTAGTATTCTGGTGAAGCCTAGGGACCCCTTTCCTAACTAAGGTTTTAAATACACACACAAAAAATGTATAGAGTTACGAAAGAGCACAGTTGTTCTGAAGTACAGTTATAACATTGTAAATGTGAGATATAAAATGCATGTGCTTTTGTTAAAACATTAAATAATGAGATCTGGTGGTAGAGCTAATAACTATTGCAATTTTAAAGTGATGAACATACATGGTGTTTTTAGAAGGCTGCAACAACAATAATGTGATATGAAAATATCTGATTTCTACAGGTGACAACTTCTCATATTCTAATAATACTGTGTTTTGTTGCCTACATTAATAATTTAAGTAATAATTTTTGTTAATACTTTTTGTTAGAGATTAGTGAAAATTAGATGCAACCTAAGTTTATAAAACCTTGTAAATATTATCTATGGATCCCTGTGCATTAGAGGCAAAGAATCCCTATTTTGGAGCATTGCAGAATAGTGCATGAATGCTTATTAGTCAGGTACAATAAAATCCTACTAGAGCCAGTCTTTCTGAGCTTAAATTCCAGTTCCACCTCTTCCTATGTGACCTTGAATAAGTCGCTTAACCTCTCAACACTTCAATTTATTCAACTGTTAAATAGTAATAACCACAATACTTTCTCATATTGCTGTTGTGAGGGTAAAATGCACTTTACACAGTGCACACCTCATAGTGGGCATTTTATGTGTCAGCTGTTGTTATTATTATAATTGTATATGAACATTGAAAGAGACTATCTCAGCGATAAATAGCGTTAGAGTGAATCAGCTTTGGGCAGGGCAGTGGTGAGCTGGGCATGCATATAGTGGTATTTCACTAGCTTTGAGTTCAACTTACATTTTTCTACCTCTCAAGGATATCATGGGGGACTTTTCTAAGAGTCTTGATAAAATCAATATTCTTCATGCCCATGGCAGCCTCTCATTTCCAACCTGTAAATTCACCTAACAGAAAATGGATGATCATCCACTATGACTTAATCTTGATAAATCCGTACTTGCCCCTGGTCATCACCACTTCCATTTCCGAGTGCTTTCAACCCATTTCTAAATAGCTACTGTTAAAATTCAGCCTGGGACAAATGTCATGTTTACTTATCAGTTGTTTCTGGAGTCCTACTTCTTTCCTCTCCTTCAAAATTTCTGTCAACCTTTGTCCATCTCCCTTCATCATCTTTGCTTTTTCCTTTTACCTACTTCCTACTGTATGCATGAATGCCAAACAATACTGCCAAGAGAAGTAAGCTGGGGCATTATTTACATTCTTTAAAAAATAACTTTGAGCTCTTTTATCTCATCTCCTTTGAGTTTTAAGTTCCTCCTGACCATATTTGTCCCATCTTTTCTAGATTTAAGATCATCTTCCTTGATGGAACAGAGAGAATCAAAATAGAAATTGCCTAGTTAATTCACTTGACAAATACTTTTAAACACTTTATGTACACTAGGATAAAAACAGCGAGCAGAAATAAATACATCTTAACCTAGTGGAGCTAAGGATCCAACTGTAGAGCTAGGCATCAATAAAATAACCCAATACATATAAATAAGAACTATGATAAGTATTATGAAGCAGATGCCCTGAGGGCTGTAAAAACCTGTAACAAGAAAATCTGACCTAGTATAAGAACTCCAGGAAGATTAAGCTGAGTCTTGCAAGTTAGGTTAACTAAACCATAGGAAGAGGAAAGTACACTCCAGGCACAGGAAATAACAGAAAGGAAGGCCCCGTGGCAGAAGGAGCAAAGCATGGTGAAGGAAGAAGACCAGTATGCTGAGTACAGAACATGAAGTGCAAAACCCAGCTGGAGAAGCAGAAGAGGCCTAAGTCACATAGGACCTTGTCAGCCATGCTAAAGATTTTAAATTATCATGAGACAATAGGATGCTGCTAAGTGTTTAAGCAAGATGTGGAATGGCACAACTCTGGAGAGGCAGAGCAACTGTAAGTAGATGGGTTAAGGTCTCTTGCAGAAGCATAGGAGAGAGAAAATAGCATGGCAGTCAAGGGTGATGCCAGTGGAGACAGAGACAAGTGAAGAGAATTATAAGCTATTTAGGAGGCAAAATTATGGGACATAGTGGTGGATTAAGTATGAAAAGTAAAAAGCAGAGAAAGAAGTCAAGGATATGAAATAGATTTCTGACCTACATGACTGGAAAGACAATGGTACCATTTACTGTTCTGGTTTTGGAATGAGCCTAGGAGAATTCAGTTTGGTATGTACTGAGTTTGAGGTGATTTTGAGTCATCTTGTCTTAGGTGTCTCTAAAAAGCAAGAGAACACTCAGGGGAGGGTGATCAAGAAGTCTGGAACCGTGCCACAAGAAGGAGAGCTGAGGAAACAGGGAGCATTGGGGTGAAAGGCCAGTGGTTCCAGAGGCCAGAATTAGGACTATTAGGTAGCAGTTTCATGGAGCAGTTTTGGCACAATGTAAGCAAGAACTGTCTAAGAATGAGAGCTGTGGTGTGGGCTGCCTTGCCAGGAAATGAGTTCCCTGTCACCAGGGGGAAGTGCCCAAATGTAGGCTTTATGTCTTCCACAATGCTAGAGAATGGGCTCGGTGTTTTGCAAGCTGTGGAATTCAGTGATGTTGTGGAGGGGCTTCAGTAACTGATTTCATAAACATTTGTTTTAAGTAGCATCTGCTTATGTGTATTGTCACCATTAATATAGATATTAATACTACATGCATTATAACCATTAGTAAAATCTAATGGGAAACAGCATGCTCAGATGGGTTGTATATATGATTTTAACATATCAGGCAACAGCAAAGCTTTAATGTGTTTTTGTAGTTTGATTTATAATACATAAATGTTACCAATTTGAAGCTACTTCATAATTCAAATATTTCATTTTAACTCTGACTATTAAGATCAGCTACCATATTGTAATTTCTGTAAATTATTTTAGCCCAAACATAAAGGTTATGACCAATTATAGATCCTTTGCACACAGGGAGAAATTTACAAAATACTCTGTTTCCACAATCAACTATGGTTCTAACTCACCCTATGCTCTCCAAGCCCTCATTCTACACACTCCTTGCTTCTTTCAAACTTGCCAAATCTCATCTGAGCTTTCAAAGGCATCAATTATATGTGCTTGGACTATTTTTAAAAGTTTGAAGCTTATTATTGCATTATACTTATGACATAATTATTTAAAAGGCATAAGGACAATGCACAATAGGTACTCCATGTCACAGAGAAGAGAATGCCTAAATTTTTGCGCCTTCATAACACAACTAACTGTGAATAATGAAGAGGCAGTAGTTAAGAGAATAAGAGGGAAATGGTTAGCAGATCAGGGAACCCCAGAGAAGGTTTGATTCAACTTTTTATGGTGACTAACTGCTTGACTGTTCTCCAAACTCTCAGCAAAACTCATCAACTTTGCAGTAGACAGAACATTCACCCAGGGACACCCCAGCCATAACAGTGTTCCCTAGTTGCTCATTATGTGCTAGAGCACCCATTGTGTCCTGCAGGGCTCCCACTAAAATGAATGAGAAATGAATAGCAACAGGGAGGTCTATTTCAACCCCTTGCTTAACATTCCAGGTTCCTCATTCCCAAAAGCACATACCTCAAAACCCTTTCAGAAGAGAAACACACTGTTGGCTTGCTAATACTCCTGGTATTAGTGGTTACATGAACCCAAAGTGTCCTAAGAAATGTTTTCTGTGAATTAAGTGCCGCCTGTATGATCTGCAGGTCATCTAGGCAAATCCAAACCTCATGGGGCCTCACTGTATAGGTCTCAATTGTGAAATGAAGACGTTAGTCAAATAAGTGTATTTATTTATTAGCCTTATGACAACTTTCATGGTTTCTTTGTCTTGATGTATGTGTGCATGAAATACATAACATGACAAAGAAATTCAAGGCCTCTCCTCATGACAGATATCTTTATATGATAGAGAGGCAAAGGAACCAATGTAAACACAGTCATAAAACTGTTTTCATTAAAAGGTCAAGGGTATGTGCCTTGTGCCACTTGGTGTGCTGTCCTAATAAGTTGAACATTATCAACAGTTGCCAATGTCATCCTTAAAGATCTGTTTTATAGAGCTTCGAAAGAGTAAAGTCATTTCCAACTTGGAGCCAGATAGCCTAGGAGGTTCTTTACCTTTTTAAAGCATAAAGCAGGGAGGACTCCAATCTCACCACTCTCCACACCTCACTTATAAGAGAGAGAACTATCCTTTACTCCTTCAGCATGGAGACACAGCAGGATGGAGGATAAGGTGTTTTGGTAGGAGGTCTCTAGTTTGGAATAGTGACTTTGCCCCATATACCAACCTAGTTCAGTTTCTCTCTTCCCTCAGTTCCTACTTCCTATAGGTTGGCTGAGAACTAGTGGGAAGAGGTTATGTCTCCTCTTGCCATGCCCCTGTCAACTTCGGTTTTCCCTAAGTAGGCTCAAGGAACTCACCAGCAACTTGGGAGTTAAGAGCAGCAGGCTTGGACATCCCCTGGGTGTGGCATGTTTCCAGGAAAAAAAAATGCTACAAATGGAAAGAACAGTGTGGGAAAGAAATGGCCACTTGAATGAGATCAGGATGTTCTGAACCTTGTCCTGGTGCCGCCTGCCTGGGGCTGCAGCTTGGCAGTGCCAGGAGGTACTCAGGGTCCTACGCAGCTCTGGGTGCACCTTGGAAGGCGGCACCCGCCCCCACAGGAGGAGAGACAAGTGGCGCAGGCCAAGAAAGGCCACCCAGGGGGAGTTCTCAGAGGATGGAAGGTTTCTTTGAGGAGTGGTCAGCAAGACATTCTTACCCCAGGACTCATGAGAAATGGGGCTCTTTTTCTTCTTTCCCAAAAATGCAAATAGCCTCTGTCCTTGGAATTAGGAAGATGGGTTGCTAGGCAATCACTTCTAAACAAGCACACCCCCTGCCCCTTTTTCCTGACCCCTCTAACAATGGAGACTTTTCAGCAAGTGGAACCAAGACGGAGAAAAAGACATGGTAAAAATAAAAATGGAACCGGAGATTATAGAAGGTCTGGCTCATAGAGTATGGGAAGAAAAATGTAATATTAATAAGTTGTGCTCTAGGCAGACTAAAGGGGGTTTCATTTCTTATATCGTCGTCACAAGCCAAGTGATACAGGCCATGCAGCAGCCACTGTTCTGTGCTGATTCCAATTGTAATAATTCGGGTGACTCTGAGGATATGATGTTTATCCCAGATAATTAGGAGTTCTTGGGTCTCAGTCTCTCTATCAGTAAAACAATGTTTGGAATAATATTTTCTAAAATAATCTTTTTAACATTTTCCACCTTTCCTTAGATTCTGTCAGGATCTTGATAGAAAATAGGTGGCACACTGAAATCGAGCAATAGGATAGTAACAAAAGAAAAAATCTGGAAGTCCAACAATAGGAAATAATTAGGCTAATTATTTACAAAATTGTAGGTAGGTTTTAGGGAAACCACAAAGCATGATGTAGACTCTGTCATCCCTTGATCTGAAATGACAAGGGGAGAGCATGTTTATCTAGAGAGTCGTCTGAATGGGAGCTATGACTTTTGGTAGAAGGATGCATCAAGGCTCTGATGACTCTAAAGTCATTATCCTGTCCAGTCACAACATTTTTGTTAATACATAACTTTGTTTTAGTATGTTTCTGTTTAAAGACACCTTGTTTAATATATGTAGTTGATTCATTAACATTGAACTCATGGCCAACAGCACTATAACTCATGCCTGCATACAGTGTATTTAACACACTTATTTTCTCTGTCAAGTACATCACAGCCCCATGCCCTTAGGAACATTAAATAGCACTTTGGCACTATACTTGTGGGTCATTTTAATTGGTGAAATCACCAAAATAAAAAATCATAAAAATACAAAAGCATGGCACTAAATAGACCATGAAGTAGATGCTGATTGATAGTGTGAGAGCTGAAACAAGAAGGCAGAATCACATTGCTCAACCTTATGTCTGCAGTGACTATGGAAGCACAGTGACTATTGATTTGGGAGTTACAAATAAATCTTAGGGAGTAGGCAAATTTGCAAATACAGAATTTGAAAATAATGAGGCTCTACAGCATATACACTATATATATACACATACATATACATTATGTAGTTAAATCAATTTTTATTCACTTTTGTGCCTGGTCTTTTATTGTAAACATTTTTATTATTAAATGAATGATCATTGTGTAACAATCATTTTTGATGGCTAAGTCATATTCCATCTAGATCTCATAATTAGCCTAATTGTTTCCTATGTTGGACTTCTAGATTTTTTCTTTTGTTACTATCTTAAATAATTGTGCAGAGAGCATGATTACATGTAGGAATTTCTTTTCTTTTTTTGAGTTATTTACTTAGGATAAGCTGCAGTAGTAGATTCACAGGGTCAAAGAATGTGAACATTATTATGACTCTTGATCTATATTGTCCTCCTGCTTTTAAAACAGTTGCACAGCATACACCAGTATACATTTGCACCCAACCTTGAGGAGATTGGTGATTATAGGAAGAGTTTTGCAAATTCCTAAATAAAACACTGTCCCATGGGGTGCAAATCTGGATTCCTTTGGTTATTGGTGCATGATCTCTATCCCTATGACTGTTGGTTGGTTCCTTTAGTACAAGTCAGAAAGTCACCAGCCAGGAAAGTTCCTTACTCACCATCTTAGAATAAAAGGCAGAGACTGATTGTGAATGACAGATCTGAAGGGGGAAATGCCAAGGTGAACTTGGTTAATGTGTCTAAAATAGGGCATCAAACATTCAATGCTGAACGTGATCCTGATCCTCAGAGTGGATGTAAATGAAGAACCTAGGAGGA
Source organism: Cynopterus sphinx (assembly GCA_030015415.1). Lineage (NCBI taxonomy): Eukaryota > Metazoa > Chordata > Mammalia > Chiroptera > Pteropodidae > Cynopterus > Cynopterus sphinx. The sequence continues at coordinate 97,788,167 of CM057385.1, forward strand.
TGAAAGCAAAGTTTACTGGGTCAAACTGCAAGAGAACGGATAGTCTAAAATAAATTTTTCATATACTCCTGCCAAGTTTTTATAGGCAATTCTTTCTTCAGCAGGGTGGTTTGGTTGGAAGGGACTTGAAAGGACAAAGGGCAAAATCAACTGCTTCACAATTTTTGGAGCCCGTGTAGATTTTCTACTTATGTGCTTTTGACATTTAAATTTTGAAGCCTTGATTTTTTTCCTTATCAATGAATGATTCCTTAAACTGTATCAGTAACAATGTGTTTGTGCTCAAGTATATGTAATTGCTCATGTATATGTAATGAAACAAATATTCTGTTCATATTCCATTTTTTGCATTTTATTTTGAAAACAAAATATAGTTCATTTAACCTATAGTTCAAATTATATAATAATTGGAAATTGTCAGTTTTTTCATTGTCTTCTTAAATCAATTGAGAAAGCATGATACCCCAATGTCCTTTTATTCATAAGTAGAAAAATTGTATTTTTGAAAAATAGCATTTCACTTTAGCCATTACATCCACAGGATAAAAAAGAAGGAGTTTTGGAGAGAGGAATTGTTTTTGAAATGCCTTTGTTTTGAATCACTTAGCAGTTTAACCTTTAAAATGATAGTTTCTGGGTTTTTATTGATTAGACTGAAGAGGAGTCTATGCAGCCAAAATAATGAAATTGGCTTAGCCAAGAAATTAGCTAATTCAATGGGCAAGGGGGATATCAATCCAGGTGATTGATTGGTATTATGTGGAGTAACTAACCGAGGGATTTAATTCCTGAATTTATTTTTCAGGGCTTGGTTATTGCATAAACATTCTGATGAAAATGTAAACTACTTAAGAATGTTTTGCATTTTCTTAGTGCTTATGTGTAATATTTTTCTTTTTGATTGGGTTGAATTATGAATTATACACCTCCTATGGAACAAAGTTTTAGGATTATATGTCACTATTAGAGGCTTTGGAAAAGGAGCAGAGTTTGGTGGCCTTTAGCCAAGATCATTTTTAGGAAAACACATCTACTGATGCACCGAGAGGACACATGTCAGGTTTCCTGCATGGCTCTTACTGAATGAGGACTATCAAAGCATAGTTTAGAGGGATTCTTTCTCAGCAGGACCTAAACCTTAAATTAACAGGAGGCATTATATTAAAGGAAGCATCTAGTCTAAATCTACTGAGCAGCCAAGTGCCTCTGTCAATGCACTGTCACAAAATTGCAGCTTTGTGCACATACCACAGATTATAAAATGTAGGACACCTATAGTATATGGTGTAGCTACTGTTGGATATTCATGTGACCATTTTGGTTTAAAGGAAGAAATTTATATGTTTTAATTTAAAAATCATTTCAATGACAGTACATACCCAAAGTTAATCTCTATTCCACAAAGATATCTAGACAAGATGTAATGATGTATGATTACTTATTAAAAGGGACAGAAAACATGCAGTAGAGCAAATTATATAGATTTTCTTTCTCAAAGCAATGGTGGGTTCTTTCTTTTTTCTGTCTTATTCTTTCCCCACCCCACTATTGTTGGATAAAGGGTAGTGAAGTGGGAAAGGTAGTTGGTATTCTGACCCTTTTGAATTAAGTCTTCACAGTGAGGTCATTTTGCAGATGCATGAACTAAGGAAAAAAGGCCCCTTAAGTGTCCCCTATTCTAATCTTAAAAATTACTACCTACTTGCCCTTTAATAGCATCTTATACCAAATTGCTGTCCTTTAAGTTTATAATCACTTCTGTTTCCATGGTTTCCTGAAAATTTAATGACCCCAAGGTACGATTGATGAAGAAGGAGCCAGCATAAAATGAAACGTGCAACCACTTAAACACAGGCCCTGTCCTGGGATCAGCATCAGCAGATTTCAGGGTAAAACCACAGAGCACCTGTAGTTCTTTGAAAAAGTATCTTGAATGACAGCTGTCAAGACTTCCACCTGGGGGTTTCTCTGCTAATTGAGGATTTCACCATTGATTCTTTGTCTGATTATAAAAAAAACTCTCTTTGAACCTTTGAACTTGTTCTAGTTGTAGAAATTGAGGTCAATTTTTATTCCCTTAGAAAATAAGTACCAACCATTTGAAGAACTTAGTGATCAAAAGTGTTCTTCAATTCTAAATTTGGAGTCATATAAAAGTGATCTAGGCTATAAGAGCCTGGATCTTACTACAACTGGATATTTGTATGATAATTCCCTAAAAAGCTGAAATTTCCACAGTCAAGTTTGAACTGGTTATTTTAACCTCCTGTCCCCAAATTATGCCATAGGAGTGATGGGACATGATAACCATCATGTTAACATAAAGGTCAATTGTGAAGAAAAGGAATAGCTTTATTTGGGTAGAAATTATAGATAAGCTGATCTGAACTCTTCCTAGTAAAATTCGTTGTAACAATTATAGTTGTTGCAAGGCAGTAGGACGGTGAGTTTAGGACTTGGGCCTCTGGAATCAGGCAGATGTAAGTTTGCATTTCAGTTTTCTCTTACTGACCATGTGACCTCAGAGAGGTTGACTATTCTTTTAGAGCCTCAGTTTTCTTATCTCTAAGATTGCAGTGACAGTGTTATTTATCTTGGGGTTGATGTAAGTATTGAATGAGATAATTTAATTATTAGCCTCCTTATTCTAGGGCAGTGGTTCTCCAACTTTGGTATGTGTGGGAGTCACATGGAGGTTTCAGTAAAACAAATTGCTGGGCCCCCACCTCAGAGTTTCTGACTCAGGAGATCTAGAATGGGATCTGGGAATTTACACTTCTAACAAGTTTTCAGGTAAAGCTGATGATACTGGTCTGCAGACCCCTGGCTAAAAACCACCGCTAAAGGGTATGACAAAAAAATGTTTATAACATGTACTTGAATTTTTAAGAATTAACTGTAGGTCATGAGAAAGTAGTTCATGTATAAACTAAAAAGAGCTTGGTGTTAAAAGTCAGTGTACCTGAGCTCCTGTCTTATCTTTGTCATCGATTCATCGTGTCACCAAAGGAAAGACTTTTGACCTCTATTTCATTTTTGGTTTTCTTCCTCCTGTATGTGGGGCAGGCTATTGCAGATATCAAGTGAAAGAATATGTGTTATGAAAGCTTTCAATATTATTAGTATATTAACTAGTAAAACAGTAGAGTTGCTATTATTATCATGGGCTATGAGCATGACTTTGCCTTCCTATCACAGACATGCCTTTGATTAAGCTACCAATATAAGACTGTCTTTTTAGGAAAAGATTATGTGTATATATATACATACACATACACACACACAAAGATTATGTAATATATATACATAAAGATTATGATATATAAATATATATATATATATATATATATATATATATATATATATATATATTATAAAAACTTATCTGTCCTTGCAAGGGTGTTTGCAGAAATAGTCACAGCCTTTGTTAATATATTATTTGTATTTAGAGAAATCAGGAATATAGGGAATTACTAATCAGGTATGAATCAACCTCTTGGTGTTGTTTTAGTGACCCTTTTCTACAACAGAAACAAAGTGAAGCTGCCCTTTTTAAAACTCTATAATATGTATCTCTATTCGAAAGAGCTATGATCAGCTAGCTGACATGACTAATGCTTATTGTACCTTACTAAGAACAAACTTCTCTGACCACTTTATAGGTGGTCAGACAACAATTTCATGAATACACTGAACCTTACTGTAAAGGGAAAGCGGCTCTACATTTATACCATCAATAAATGTTGAAAGCCAGGAATTGAACCTGCATAGTATTGACTACACAGCCCAAGATCTGAACCATCCCTCTGACAAAAAGCCAACTGCTAGTAGCCTCCCCATCAGCTATGCAGTTGACTTATTGAGATGATGTCTATCTACCAATCTTTTATGCTGACTGTTTGATATAAATATGGGTAAATATTATTGTGATATCTTTCTGAAGAGTAAAAACTACCCTCCTTGAATTGTTTAAGCATAATTTGAGGTAAGGTTGAAGATTTTAAGATGTACAATTTGTTTGCACAGAAGGAATGTTCTTGCGGCCATCATGATGGGCAAAGGGAACTTCTGTTAATTCCGCCAATGTTCATTAAGGCTCTGTGTTAAGACAAATAGGACACATTTTCAAGAAGCACAAAACTTAGTTAGGATACTGGACTAGAAAGTGTTTTTGCAGTTTTTCTGCTGCAGTTTCAGAGATGAATTATAAAGCCAGAAAGAGTGGGAAAGAGAAAGAAACAAGGTAAGGATATGGAAGAGGGTAAAGAAGACTAAGATAGAGACTGGTCTCTGGACTCTGAATTCCTAATTAGCGGAGCCATGCAGCTGGAGCTCTAATTACTCAGAGATGTGTTGGTGCTCTCGGTTGAAGGACCTCCAAAGTTGAAAAGGCTGATGCTATCTGCAAGCATGAGCAGGTTAAATTACAGTTATTTTTCGGTCGCTATGTGAAGGCCAATGATAACTAGCCTTTGACAAACAGCCCACAAACCATTATAAAATTCTTCAGTCCTTCCCAACTCAGACTATCTAATAGTAATTCTTTAGAGAGATTGTTCCAGTTACTACTGAAACTGTTTTTGCCACCCTTCTTCCATTTATAACATTAATGTTTTGTGGTCATTTATGCATCTCATTTGTTGGCAAAATAAATTCTTGAAGATCTATTGAAACTATTTGATAAATTGTTAGAGAAAGTGAGCAAGAGAGATATAGAGAGAGTAAAAGGAAGAGAAAGGAAAGAGAGAGAGAGAGAGAGAGAGAGAGAGAGAGAGAAACTTGTGCCCATAATTGGGAACCCCATTGTTGCATTTACCGAGTTTAAGTCCAGAAAGATAATTTTAATTTAGCTGTTCCATTGAGGACATTCTGAGATATATCCAAAATCATGTAAAAATGTCCTTTAGATAAAAACAGATTATTTTATAATTGGGCTTTGAAACCCTGGTGATTTCACTCAGGAAATGTGAAGTCAGTTGGCTGGGGCTGTTTCTGATGAAGATGAGGAGAAAAATCACACTTTCTCTTGTAAATGAGATCATATATTTGATGTCTTTTGTTTTAAAAGTGAGCATCTTAAAATCCAAAATGGCCCAATTTTTTATTTCAAATAAAAGGAAACTGTTAGAAGGTTCAGCCTTCTAAACCTACTCCTCTACTGAAAGGGCATTGTAGTTTTATGGGAACTGAGCAGCAGGCTTAAATTGGATGGGCTTTCATTGGTATCTAGTAAATAATTGATTTGGGTGAAAGAAGAAATGATCCAGTGACTACATTTAGGTAACTCAGGCACATAGATTGTGACAGTTTTATAAAATAAGTGGATAAGAAACCCCACCCTCATTTTATTTTAGGTTAGGAACTAATACAAGTAGTATCATTTACTCATTACAGAGAGGGGGACACCAGTCCTTGAGGGACCACCAATCCTTGAAGAAAACAATGAATCAATAAATATCTTCTTTCTTCTGTTTTCTTTTTCCTTTATTTTAAAATCCTTCTTAACCTAACACATATTCAAAGCTCATGATTCATTTTTGAAGAATCAAAGGGTAGCAAAATATTAAAAATGAAAAATCACCAAGTCGGGCAATTTAAAAGTTATTTTTCTGACCAGAAGCATTAACTAAGCAATGGTACATGTGAGGAGATAATTCTGCTCCCGCTTTTCTCTTTGAGTAATTTCTTCTTGATTGTTTAAATTGCCACTGCTAAATTATATTTATGATAGAGACAATACAAATTTTAATTTATTTTTACAATAAGAATTTTTATGGTGGAATTTTTTATAGTTCTAGTCCACATATAATTAATGCTATATATTGGCCTATACTTTGCCTATACTTGTGAATTTCTAATTCAACTCCTTACATGCGCAATTACTTTCCTAAATCATTACCATGTATTTACTACCCATTTGTTAATCAACCAATGGTTATTTAGATCCTCTTGGACACTATGGGGACACAGGTACACCAATAGAGTCCTCACCCTACAAGAGTTTTTATTTATTTTTTAATGAATGAATTTGGAATGTAACATTGTTTAAGGTGTACAGGGTGTTACTTCAATACATTTATATATTGTAATGTGATTGCGAATATAGAGGGTTTTTAATCTAGTTGGAAAGACAAAAAACATAAATGATAGCACTACCAAGTTTAATCGGATAAGTAGTTTTTATCAGAAATAGGAAATGTTAGATGTTCTCCTGGGTTGAGAGCTTTCCTAGAGTGCTACCAAGAAGCCTGAGCTATATCCTGAAGGGAGTTGACAAGATCCAAAAGAAATATGACTGCATTTTCCCCCAAGAAACATAGCCACAGCAAACAGAGGCATAGGAAGAGCCATAGACAGACATCCGTGGCTGGAGCCAGGGGTTTCTTTAATGAGAAAGATGTCTAGGTGTCAAGTCCTTGAATGTGAACCTATGTAACAGGCAGAGTTGGCATAACCTTGGAGACAGTCAGCGTGCTAGCCCACAGGCCCAAATGCCAAGGAGCTGAGGGTACCACAGGTGGTTTATCTGACTGCAGATGACATAAAATGGCAAATATCCTTTGATATAAGCTGGGACTTTGGATTTAAATATGATACTTGGATCAGCACAGAATCATGCTATCTTGAAGCTGGGACAGGAATAACTTTATTTTCTAAATGCAAATGTCTAAAATCAGAGAACACAGGCAACCTGGATACTGAGCAATAAATCAACAAACTAACCTTAAGAAAACAAAAGTGGGACTAAAGTAGTAAAATTAAAACTTCCACAGATGTATCCACCCACCCCACCTACCCTCAAGGCACTATTTTGTTCCCCACCCCCTCCATTGCATGGCTTTTGCTTTGGGCGTACCTTGATACACTTCTTAGAAGAATATCCTTTTGCATTCTTCAGTTTGTTTCCACAATGAAATTTTGTTCTTTGCTCCTACAGTCATCTGTTCTTTATTCATTCATCCATGTCTTCATATATTTATGAAGCAAATATTTATGGGATGTCTATTTTGTTCCAAGCATTATACTTTCCATCCTTATCATTTCCATAGTACATGTGAGAGGAGACCTTGAAATAAAAAGACCTTGAAAATATTATTTAGTGCTGGACATTCAACCAGTCTTGGCAAATAAATACACATATAAGTAACGTTCAATTGCATAATTTCTAAAATTGTATTTAATCAACACCTTTTCAGGAACTTTTGAACAACATGTATAATTGCAAATCTGCCTGGTAAATTATGCAGAATTTTAACTGCAATTTAGAAATAATTTGGCCCACTTTTCTCATTTTCCAAAAGCCACCAAGTAGGACCAGGCTATCAGCCTTGGCCAGTATTCTTTCTCCTTCATTAAATTGTCGCTTTGAAAATGTCTTTTCAGTCTTCTTTACAAGTAAAGCCAGTTTTTCTTCTGAATAAAGTGTCCTCACTTTCAAAGATTTCTCTGAAGCCTAATTTATTTAATCCCCCAAGAGGCTGTTCATATCCAGAAAGCTTTCTTCCCTGGTACCCGGAAAACAGGCACTTTTAGCACCTAAAGTTCTAGGTGCAAAGTAATAGCACCTCCCACCCCCAACATTGGTGGCTTCATTTTGTCAAGGGCCTTCTGTCCTTCATTTCTTACTCAGGCAGTACAGGCTTTATCTAGCACTACCAGGCTGGTCCCAGGGATTAAATTAGATGATGTGTGTAGTGTGTTGGAAACGAAGTAGTCTGCAAATGTTAAGAGATTGCTGTTATTTCTAATACCCTCTAAAAGAAGGCCAGGTGGATATTCGTCTTTGTATTTCTGGCATCTAGCAGAGTTTGTTCAATAAATATTTGCTGAAAAGAAATGAATGAAAGATTTTTCAAATGTCACACTGAAAGCCAAGGCTTGGGAGTCAAGCATGTTACAAAGTCTTTGTGTCAGAAATGACATCAGAGGGACAAAGGTAAATGTGACAATGTTGTATATCTTATTTAATACCACTGAATAAGTCTTTTCTCTGTACCATTTGCTCCTTCTGAAAACCAATTGCCTCCTGTTTTTGTGTGGTTTCCAGAGCTTCATTCTCCAAGCTCAGGCTGTCTCCTGCTCTCGGGGTTTCCTGACTTGGATGGATCTGAAGCCAGCTCCCAGCCCTGGCTTGTTTCTGGGAGTTGTCAGGCACAGATAAAGGCATGGTGGAATTTGCCCACTACTTTAAGAGAAGGGGGCTGTCAGAAACACAATCAGCTTGTGGTCAGCCTTTAGAAACTCTCTCCCACGTTGGTCCCAAAGAGAACAGTTGTGTGTGTTTGCTTTGGTTTTGAGAACTAAACACCCCTTTTGAGATTATGTGTGCCAGCTCCTTGACATTGGGGTGTTTCAGAAATGATTCTCATGACGCAAAAGACACTGTCTTGCTTTAGAAACAGGAAGAAAAGGGACGTGAAGGGAAATTTTAAAGAACATAAGAGAATGAATTAAATTATTTCAGGAAGACAGAGCTTCAGATAATGCTAAAGGGCTCCCTAGAATTAGAGGGGATCACCAGACACTCCTGTCTGTTGCTTTTTTTGTCCTCTTAAAGGGACTGCAGAGGCTCCAAGTGAATTTGGCCTGCTGTCTTTCCCCTTAGCAATGTCAGCAAGTCTTGGGTCACACTGGGTGGGATCAAGCTGCCTCCAAGCGAGCATACCAGAGTGGATATGCTCCTCTGCTGGAGCAATTTAGAAGGGACCCACAAATGTTAGATTAAATATTATTTCCTCTCTTTACAAAGGAGATATAATTGTGTTTAGAAATAGGATTTTCTAGAAGAACAAAAACAATAATAAAACCCTCAGTGACAAAGTCCACATTTTGATCAGGCACAGTCTACCTCTGTACTAGGTTTTAGTGAGTACATAGGGAACATTTCATTAAAGAGACAGGCTTTTGCAGACGTGTTTCTACCCTGATTCTTCTGTACTGGGAGCCTGTGGATGAAGTGATATGAACATTAGCATATGTAGGTGGAGTCTCACAGTGGCGAGCCCTGTCTGGTCTTGTCTCTTTGAGTTTATGTGTCTGGATGCATGTTTGTATAGGATACCCTAGGTCTTCAACCAGAGAAGCTCCCGCCTCCCACCACATCATTCCTAAAGCCTTTGTTCTCCCTCTCTCTCCCTTTTGAGCCTTTCTTTGGAAATTCGACAGTGAAATTTTTCTCCCCACATCACTATGGTGAGTTTTCCCAGCATTAGAAGGCTTGGTTGCCATGGCAGCAAGCCTCCTCCAGTAGGAACAGGAGATTTCGGAAGAGGAGATTATTGCAGTTGGAGGGAGGGGATGAAGAGTCATTTAAGTAGGCCAATTAGTATGCAGGACCAGAGCCTCTTGCTTACAGCTTCTCTCACACAGCAGCCAGTGCTAAGTCCCACTAGCTGAGATGGAAAGAAGCAGGGTGCAGAGAACCTCCCAGCACACCTGTCCAAATGAGGCCAACCACACCCTCAGCCCTGTGGGGATCCAGGTCCTGCTGCAACCTACGACCTGCATCTCCTCCTTGCCCTTCTCTCCTTTGCTTCCTTCTATCTCGAAAACAGTTTCACTGAATGTTCCCAGTGGGGGAGGGGTTGGAATGTGCAGCAGTAAAATCTATTCTGAAGGTTTCATATACGTAATAGTTTTTCTGGTTGCTGGCCATCCATCAGCTAGAGAGACAAATATAGACTGTATCCGATGTCCATTGTTGGCTGTTTGATGCCTGGAAGTAGCCACGTTGGGGGATATTGGAAAGGAGAAAATCAAACTTGCATAGGGAGCGGTGACCTCTTACACAGCTCAGTAGAATCTGTTTCTTAAGACCAGGGTGACACAGGAAGTAGGAATCTTTAAGAGGCATGGAAATGGAAACATCAACAAATCTGAAGCTGAGATCCAGGGAAGACCTTGCTATGTGAATGGGTGATGTGAGTTCCCTTGGAACTTGGAGTTCAATGTATTCATTTGTAAAATGGGCCTGTTAGGAATATGTTACTCCAACCCACCCGCTGCAGCTCCCTCTAAAGTTCACTTAGACCTTGTAGTAGCTGAAAAATGTTTGGGGCTTCACTGCAGAAAGACCCTCTGCTCTTAACAGTTTATAAAGTCTGAGAGGCAGAAAGTCTATCCTGAAGGAAGAGTCTTGACACTTCTTCCACTATACTAGTACGTTTTCTCCTGCCACTGCACTGGGGTTCAGAGGCTGCTCTCAACGACTCACCGCTGGCACTTCTGCACCCCAGCCCACTGTGACCTCGATGCTGGTGACTACTGCTAGAAGTAGATTTTTACCCTTAGCTTCATTGTCCAGATCCTGTAGATGCAAAGGTTACTTCAGGAGCCCCTTCTGTGCCCTGTCTGCTGTTGTGCCTGGCACAGGGCAAAATGCAATAAATATTTACTGTCTATCCTGGCTCCCTTTTCTCTTTCCACTCCCTGCCCCGCCACTTCGATTTGACTTCTGGCCCCTTTGTTTTGTTAAAGCAGGTCTTACTATAATCTGATTAAGGTCTGCAGTTGGATTAATTGTAGTGTGCCAATCTCAGTTTCCTTGTTTCTAAATTGCAACTGTTAAGATGCAGCCTTTGACAGAAGCTGGGTGAGGGGTAGGTACATGGGACTTCTCTGTATTATATGATGAATTGGGAGTCTGTCATTAGTTCAAAGTAAAAAGTTAAAAGGAAAACTGAGCAGCTCTCACTAGGCCTCAATGAAGTATTTTTAAAGAAGAAGCCAATGGACTTCTTTGGTCCTTGTCCTTTGGAGGATTGCCGTCTACTCCCTCATTTTTGGAATATTCTCTTCCCCTGATATCACACCACCGTGTTTTTCTCGTCCACTCTAGTCACTCTTTCTTAATCTTCCTCACAGGTTAAAGGCTGGCCATTAACTGTTGTTTTCTCCATAGTCTGGGCATCAGTGACCGCTGCTACAAAGATGATTTACAAGTGTACACCTCTGATCCAGACTATTCCCCTACCACCCAGGTTTCCCCTTTAATACTGCAGTGGCCCCTTCTCTAACTTCGTCACAACATGGCCAGCCCTTCTCCCTTACAACATTTACTCTCCCAGCTCCCATCACCAACATGCGCCAGTGCTGTCCGAGTGTTTCCTGTCTCAGTGAATGGCAGTCATCACCAGTTACACAAAACCCTATATACTCTCTCTACCCTTATAAGTCACCACTATCCTAGTCTGAGCCACCAACCTGGATGACTTAGGAGCAACCTTTCAATTGCTTCCACATCAATCTCTGCTTTGCATAGCAGCCTGAGTGCTTTCTGTAAAATGCAAATCTGGCCATGCCATTCTCAGCTTAAAATCCTTAGTAGCTTCTCATGGCTCATAGGGAAAAAAAATAAAATTCCTTCACTGACCTGCAAGATCTTTCACATTCAGTTTCATATCCAACTCCCCAGCCTTAACCCCTGTTAAGCTCCTGTTGCTTAATGCACTTTAGCCATGTTGGACCACTTTAAGCTCCTCAAACACATTTTGTTCCTTCCTGCCACAGGGACTTTGAACATACATTGCTTACTATGCCTAAAATAATTTTCCTACTCTCTTTACTTAGTTATTCTTTCTTATACTTCAGGTCTTGGATCAAATGTCACCCCTACACGATGCCTCTTACTAGCTTTTCAGTCCAGAGCAAATCCTTCAATTTGTAAACTGTTATGCAATGCCAATATTCAGCCAGAACACTAGTGGCAAACATTAAACTATTTCCACACAATTTTGCAAATAGCCACCACCCTGATTTCACTTTCTTCAGCCACTAGTGTTGCCTCCAGGCACCACATGGAGCCTTCAGACACCAAGATTATGAAGGTGATCATTAACCAGTACCTGTTAAGATATTTTGAATCTCTGTATTTTTATGCATCATGTACCTCTCCTCTATAGCATTTACTGCACTTGAATTTCATACTTATTTTGAGACTATTTGATTAGTGTCTCCCCTACTCTAACTTCTACCAGGATGAGGACCATGTTCACCATGGTTTTCCTCATATTGAACACAGACTAGACACCCAATAAATATGTGCTCAATAAATGAATAATTTAGGTGAATGAAAAGCCCTTTCTCAGATGTCATCCATTTTGACCCCACAAAGACGAAGCTGCTAACTACACGGAACACAGGGAAACAGTGCGGCAGAGCCCAGACCAAGGCTCAGTGGAAAGTCCCCCATCCAATGCTCTTTCCACTCCCCCACCCTGTCTCCTTGGGAAGACTTGCAGAAAACAGCCTTTATTATTACCATCCCCAGTCCATTTCAGTGCTCCTGGACTCTTTGGCATCCCATATTCTCCATCTTGCCATTATGACCCAGTTTTAGATTTTGAAATTCAATCACTGCCAACAGAATCTGTGTGTGGCCTTTTTTTTTTTTTTTCCTGTTCTCTAAATAAAAGATTAAATCAGAATGGTCACGTATATGCTGTCTCAAAATAGTGCTTTATTTAGAGAGAGGAGGTGTTAGTTATTACTGGCATTTAACATTTGTTGAGTGAACAAAATCTGCCGAACATCGTAGAGAACATGGAAGTAAAGAGTTCCTGCCCAATGTGTGTTGCGGCCTAAATTAGACCCAGACAAGGCAGTAACGTGCAGCAAGGACAGATCTGCACAGAGCCCAGTGGCAATTCATAAAACATGTTCCAACTGGAGGGGTAGGATTTTCCCTGAGAAAAGCCACATTGTGGTCAGGGCTTTGAGGTAACACTAAGATCATTTTTTAAAACAGTAAAATAAATAATAAACTTAATGTGGGGCCTTAGAGACAGAAAGTGAGATTTTTTTTTTCCCTTTCAGGGCCTTCTCCAATAGAAATGCATTATATAGGTTCTTACTGAGATGCATACAGTCCCAGACTCCTGTCAGCTGCCCTACTGGGCTTCAAAAAGAATCACACCATATAGGAATGCATTTCCAAGAAATTTTGTTTTTCTGTAATAATTACAATATCGGTAGAATTTAAGAAAAGACCTTCCTTTATCCCTGCTGCCTCACTGAGCTCCATCAGGTTTCATGGAATCTCAGGTACCCAAGCAAATAGCACCTATGGCTTCTGTACATTCCAAACAGAACCCAAAGAATAATAATTTCAGAAATTAGAGCCAATTTTGTTTGGCCTGGGAGTCAAGGTGATGCCGGACTGGGTCTGTCACATAGGAGGGCAAGTCATTTATTCAGTTTCTTTATCTCAGAATTGGACCTCATGAAGTGTAGTTTGTTGGGTTGTTGAGAGAACTAAATAAATTAATGTATGTAAAGAACCAGCATATGGCCAGGAACATGTGTTGGTTATGTTTCCAAAACTGGAACATACCATCTTTATCTAGCCAACTAAACAGAAACTTGAGATCAGGTCCAAATTCAGGGTAACCATTCTAAACTCATAAAGTTTTTAATTCAATAGATTGCATTCACTTGTCTAAAGGTAATTAATTAGATTTTAATAGGGAACAAGAAACACATGGACATTTGAGACCCCAAGAAGTCAATAGTCTCTTTCTAGTCTTTCCAAATGTTATAATCCTGGAAAAATAATGGAAGCAGATCTTTAAAAGGAAACTATCTGATTGGACATGAGTCCCAAATGTAACAATATGCTTAAAATTGCCTTAATGAAGAGCACTTTTTATATTGTGATATGATCATCATACTCTTTCAATTTTAACATTATTGTGAACATATGAGGCTGCTGTACACAGGTCATAAAAATGTCAAAAGAGTGAACAGATTTAGCATGAAATATTAACCTTGGGAAGAAGCATTTCTAAAGGTATAACCCCCTCCCCATTAATGTGAGTGATTAAGCACTTGAAATTTATTAATGCAGCATGAAAGACATTGCTGTGATAAAGCTCAGCAATGACCTCCATTACGACTTTTTACTCCACCAAGCTTACGAAAGAAAATAGTTAAGGTGTCTTGTCAGAGGGACAGCTAGAGCAAGATAGTGCCCCAGGTAGCCATGGGCTAGTGAGCAGAGCACAGAGGCCCAGAGGCAAGTCATTTATACTCAGCTTTGCAGGTGGAAAATGGAGCTATTTCCCACTTGGCCCCTCTCCTTGCCACACGAGACTGGAGAGATCCTACGCTGTGTCTCAGAGTCTATTCTCATCATAAGATTCCTGGGAGAAGACACAGGCTGGTGTCAGGACACCATGCAATGGAAGGTAGTGAACACTGGATTTTGTCAGAGAGCTAGGGCTCTGTGCTAGGTCTGTACCTGGAAAACTGCTGGCTTTGGACAGGATATTAAATATCAGACTTGCTATCTTTATCATGATATTATACAAAAGATAAAATGAAAAGAAAGTCAGAGTGGAGAGAGGTTGAGAGAAAGGTAGAGAGAGGAAAAAAGACAGTGCCAGACAACAACCTGTCTTCTACCTCAAGGGTGTTCCACATCACAGCAGGTTCTCTATGTGATCAGGCTGATTTTCTGGTGGTCCCCACTGACTGACCCCCTTCATCTCTATGGCTCTTTATAAGTGTGTGTGTGCACGCGTGCACACACGCACACACACATACACACACACACCAAGGTAGAGCAGATCCTCACATTATCCGCTCTTACAGCAAGTATCCTTTCTTTGCAGCCCTTATCATTTCTGTGGCTCTTTCTAGGCTGGTGAGCCCTGTTTCACTCATGTGCAGAATCACCTGGGGCTTTGTCCCCATTCAGTTCAATGGTTAGTTGAATATGTGTGCATCCCTGTCTCTACCTGGCCATGCAAGTGAGCATTTTTTTTGCTCAGTGAGAGCCTTGCGGGAAGCCAACTAAGGATGGAATCTCTATCAACTTTTGATTTACTACTGTTTTGGTAATGTAGCATTTTCAGAGAAGACCTAGCAGCCAGACAAGGTAGGCCTTGGGCCAGGCAGGTGCTGCTAGTGATTAGCCCCGGGACAAAATTAGTTTCTGAGATTAAAAACAATCTTCAGTCAGGCTAAGTCTCAAGAAGAAGCTAAATGTCCCCTTGAAGTGGATTGACTCAGAAATGATGAGTCTTATGTACAAATAGCCCAAAGTATTATGAAGCAAGAATTGGCCATGAGGAATCTGTCCTGGGGGACGCGGACCCAGGGACTGAGCTTGTGTTTAGGAGCACAGATCTAGGTATCCCTGGAAATCTGGGAGATAAATATAGTTCCTGAAGTGATAACTAGAATTGAAACCAAGCAGTATCACTGTACCAGAAAAATGGACCGCCTAGAGAAAGAACAGCACTGCGAGTTTTGAACAGGGAGCTAGGAGCATGTGGTGGCCAGAACTGACATCTACTACCCTTGGGGCAAGTGAACAAGACAAGTGGTTCCAGGTATAAGGTTGCAGCTGGGTGGTCAACAGAGGGGCACCAAGTTGGCCTGACATGAATGTCAATTCTGTATTCGGCAAAGCCAATTGAGGAAGGGGGTGGGGTAAACTGGGCCTGCTAAAGTAATGACGAGTCTGAAAACCTGGGTAAGAAAAGATGGGTCTAATCATGGTGAAATGGCAAAGAAAGGAAGAGATAGTGGCATATTGTTACCTAACTTCCTTTCTATCACAGGTACCTCTTACGTGCTATTTCAGAGGCCCTTGGCTTTGCCTGCCTTTGGCATCGCTGGTCATCTGGTCCTGCTCCATCCTTTATTGTGATGGCCAGCTGTGTGTGGGTTCCCCAGCTAACAGCACAGAACCTTGCATCTTGCCCATATTACGTACCTCTCCCCTCATGGCTTGGTGACTCCTTGTTGACGGTGAGCTATGAAACCCCATTGGACTCATGCTGATGCCCATGCATGCTCAACATGCAACTGCAGGAAGGACGATACCCAGTTTAGGAACCTTTGATCAGTAGGGAACAGGATTCTGTAGATAAATTATTCTCTGTTTTTCCCTTCAATTAAATTCTCCCAAGACCCAGTATTTCCTGTAGCCTCCCAGAAGAAAATCCTCTAAGCAAGCAATTGGTTACATGACACCAAATAGTGGCTAGTTCAGTCACTCCTCTTCTTACTGCTTCTCCCTCCTTCCTTGCCTCACTCTCCTCATCTCTCACTCTTGCTTCCCTGGCCTTGCACTCCGTGAGAAAGTAGGAGGTCTGCTTCACTAAATGCTCACTTGGGATTTGATGTAAGGTGAATCCATTCAGGAAAGAAGAGGAATTTGCTCCTGGAAGGACCTCGTTTATACACGATACAGTGTCACCCCTCACATGGTTCTGGAATCCAGACTCAGATAATGTTATGTTAGTGAAGTCCCAGTGTATGAAAGTTTGCCCCAAATGAACTCTCATTTGTAGTTGGCTGAGGTTGTCAGTCTCATTTTACAAAACCCTCAAGCAGCCTTTCCTTTGTCTCTTGTCTTCTTGTCTTCTGACCTTGAGGTTCCTATTTCATCTTTAAACACTCCTTTTCAAGTGCTGCCCAGGGTCCCTCTCCTTGTTTTACATAAGGGAACCCAGTCACTTATTTATATGTTTAGGAGGTCATGGTTGAACACCCAACCAGCCCATAAAGTCCATTTTAGCCCATTCATTTTATCTTCTACTGAACACTCATTCAGTAACCCAGGACTGAAGTTTTGCTTTTTACAACTGCCCAAGCCTATTGAAGCTTGTAAGAATAAGTCATAAGATATTCACAGTTCTTAACTGTGAATCCTCCTCATCAGTGAGTTATTAAAAGCTCTTTTTATATTGTCTGTTAAAAGCCTGATATATTTAAAAAGAGAACTGTTATGATGAAAATAATATTCTAATAGCTTTAACTATGATCCTGTCAACATATTGGGCCATTAAGACACAAATCATTATAATTAAAGACACTTCTTACTAATATCCTTCAATCCTCCCTTGACTTAATTTATTCTAACTCAGCACCATCACTATATTGATACGCCCAACATTCTTGTAATCCTCTTTGGCAAGTTTAGCTCTCAAGTTCTCAAAATTAAAACAAAAAAAAATCTATTTTTAAAAAATCATATGCTGGGGAAACTGTGTGCATTCCATGGTGAACTTAATTTCATTTTGGTGAGTGAGAATGGTCCTGCCCTACATTTTTTTGGCCTCTTTCCCAAGAACTAGCTGTGTCTCCATTTTAGAGACTCCTGAGTGGCAGTTTCCTGTTTCCTGTTAAGAGTGGGCTTCCAACCGTACTGACTTCTGCCCTGGGGTAGACCACTCCATGCCACCTTTCCCCCTGAGCATTCTCTGCTGGTTTCCTCCGAGTCACATTTCTGTGTTCACTACTCAGGCTCTCTGTTTCTACAGAACATCCTCCACGGCCCAGTGAATGACAAGAGATCATAGCAAGGACAGGGCAGGACTGGCGGTCTCCTTTCCTGAAATTTTAAATGACATGATTGAAAACTATCAGTACAAATGCTGTGTCCTCATTGCAACATTTTTTAAAAAGTAGACTTTATTTTTTAGAGTAGTTTTAGATTCACAGCAGAATTAAACAGAATGTAGAAAATTTCTATAAGTCCCTGCCTGTCCCTCCTAGTTACAGCCTCTGTGAATACAACATCTTTCACCCAGAGTGGGACATTTGTTGTAATCACAAACCTACATGGACAGACATATCATTACCACCCAAAAGTTCATAGTTTACATAAGACCTCACTCTTGGTGGTGTGCATTCTATAGGTTTTAATGAATGTATAATGACATATAGCTGCCATCATAGTATCACACAGAATAGTTTCATTGTCCTAAAAATCCTCTGTGCTCTGCCGATTTCCGTCACCTTCCCCACCTGCCACCAGCCCCTAGTAACCACTATCATTTTTTTTACTGTCTCCATAGTTTTACCTTTTCCAGAATGTCATATACACAGCATTTAACCTTTTCAGACAAGCTTCTTTCACTTAGTGTATATGTTTGAGTTTCATCTATATCTTTCTATTCATTTTCAGCTATGAAACCAGTTGAATTCAGTTTACAACTTTTCTTTTATCAATTTCAAAGCTTTTCCTTGCAGCATCATAGGCTAGACTTCTCCTTTCTCCTCCTCTGTCGCTAGGTCCGATGATGTTAGGGGCTAAGAGGAGGGATTAAGGATTAAGGGAACATCTCTTTACCTCTTAGTTGTCACCCTCTCCTTTGCCAGTTTTCCTGCTAACACTTCTGAGGGTCAATTGTCAACCACGGGCAGCCAGGGTACAGAAAAGAAGGCTCAAATGCAGACACTTTCCACAGTGTTCAATTATTCATGAGAAACTCACACATCTTTGCCCCTCTGAATGATGAGAGAACAGGTTCTCTTGCTGCCCACTTTTTTTTGGCTCTACCATCTTTCTCTATCCACTTCCTTTTTCCTTTGCAGTGCACACAATCTGCTGCCTAAACATAGCCCAAACGCAAAATGAGGTTTCAGTCTCCCTTTCTTAAGGTACCACCTGTCTTTAGAAGGAATTCTCTTGAAATTCCTCACTTGATTTCGGGTTGAGATGACAGGGAGTAGAGAGAAGAAGGGAAAGAAATTACCTCTCAAAAGGAACATTCCTCTTATGGCCTCCAGACCAATAAATAGCCCCATTACTCTTGCTCATTCCTCTCCTGAGTTCTCTCCCCATACAGAGAGGACAGATTATCTAGGGTGGTGGGTCATCATTGTAGGGCTTTTTCCACTATGGGAGCAGGAGTCTGATCCAACTGTTGGATATTGTGTTGGACCTTGACTGATATAGTGACTTTCTTTAGAATATGGAGTACCCAGAGTACCTGTTCTCTCAGCTAAAGGTCTATGTTTTTTAAATCAGGAAATACCTGGAAAAGCCCCACTATCTTAATATAGAAAATCAAAAGTACAGAGAAGGGGGCTTCACAGCTGCCTTCATTCAAGCATTCAAGCAGTTAATGACCTAGTGGCCATTAATGGCAAAAGCTGATTGTATCAAATATGAGATCCTCATGAGATAATTGACCCTCACCTTTTCTTGACCTGCCCCTCGGTGACCAGCAGCCAGACATTCTTCTGATGATGCCGCCTCACTATTTGAAGATGGTGTTCAGGCTGTACCTTGGCCTGCTCCCCTCCTGCCCAGCACTGCCCAGCAACCAGTTTTCCTAACCAGAATATGGGTGATATAAATGCAAAGCAAGCCTGGTTGTAATTTCTGAAGACCCCAAGAGGATAACTATGAGAATGAGGCTCGTTCTGATTGGCTGAGTTTTCATTAGCAGAGATCGTTGAGAACCTGACCCCCGAGGCTCGCAGTCCGTGTCTGGTGTGAGCCTCAGCGGCGTGGATCTGCAGGGCTGCCCAGACGCTATTAGCTGCTGTGGTCTCTCTGCGGTGTTTTACTTTATAAAGATCACTTTGGGTTCCCCTTTGGCTGAACCTAATTTTTCCCTGCAGGGGTAACCACCTTTCCCACTCTAAAATAGCAGTGCAGCTCTAGCGATTTAATTTAAAGAGGTGATGAACTGACCATTAAAACGTCCAGCAAATGGATTAAAAGTGTTTCACAAATTCCTCGAAAAACAAGCATTTCTGTCTTCCACAAGTTTTACCAAATGAAACCTGTAACAAAATAACCACCGGATCGTATCTTTTTGTTATTATGGTTGTTATTTGACTGCTCCAGTGTTCAGTTTTATTCAAATGTAGTTATGCTAATGGATGAAGGGTAAAACTTGACCCCTGGACCAAAGAGGGAAGTCATCCAGTGAGTCATTCCTGTCAGGTGAAGGCAGTAGGAACAGACCACCAAGATCATGAAAGACTTTCTGGGGTCAGGGTAAAGGCATCTTCAAATGGTGCCCTCCACCTCAGGCCAGGCTAGGCTAGGATGAGTGAAACTTAGGTAGGTTGCTCGCTGAGTTGGAGTTAGAGCTGAGATAGCTCAGAAGACTCTTGCAGCAGTCTGGGTGCAAGCATGTGGCGACTTTGACTCAGGGGTAATGGTGGAAATGGGCAAGTGGGTGCATTCCAGGTATGTTTTTCAGGTCGAGCTGAAAGAACCTGCTGATAAGTTTAGTAGCAGGGATAAGGGAAAACAAATAATGAATGATAGCTCCTAGGTTTTATCTTGGGACAAAAAATAGTGGTGGTTGGTGGGGTAGGTGGTGATATTTAAGGGGGTAGGGAAACAGAGGGAGGAATAGGGGCTCGAAAAAGGGGAGGACATTTGAAGACATTTAACTTTTGGGTAAACAGAGGACAGACCTCCATGTGAAAAGTGGGTAGATTGTTTAAAAGTCTAATGTTTTTAAGTTGGGAATCATCTCTGCCTTTTCCTACTTTTTTTGTTTTGTTTTTGTTTTTGTTGTTGTTGATGCTGTTTTTAAGTTAACCTGCAATAGCTTGTTCTGTATAAACCCTGTCCTTATCTGAAGTGTTCTTGTCTTCATCTCTAAAGAAAAATTCAGGGCTGAGAAGAATTTTTATCCCTGAAGCTGTGTTCATAGAGTAGGTCATAGTGCTTCAAGACTTTCCTGTGTTTCATGAAAGCTATTTCCGTAAGTGGATTTGAGCAGATAGTAACCAGCAAATATGGTATTCTAAATGCCAATAATCTTTTCCTAAATAGATGCTTTGATATAAACAAAATATAATTGCCAGGGATAGAGACCTGGGGAGGGAATTTGCAGAAAAATGGTCTCGAAATTGACTAAGGGATTGAGAAAAAGGAAGAAAGGTGCACAAAAAAAGAATACTGACAGAGCATCATTATGGACTTGAGCATTGTGGAATCTTTTCGCTTCTCCCTTGTGGTACCACAGGGTAGCTTTTTTCCTCAAAGGAAACTCAAACTGTTTTAGGAGTCAAAGGGTAATCTCAGTGGTGAAGTGATTGTGTAATGGTGGAATACATAGAAATAATCAGGAAAAACAAGGCAAAGTGGAGGGAGTCTCCTACTCATCTACTGACAGAAGTATGCACAGGCCATCAACATAAATCCTAAAGCTAAATACCAAGGGGGCTATAACTAATCATCCTGAGAAACTTAGGAATACATCTGTGCTACTGAAGGGACCAGAAGTAATAAGATCCCTCTGATGCCCCTTCCTCCTCTCGTTGAAAGAAAGGGGTGGGAGACCCACACAGTCAGTTCCACTTTGTTTCTTAAATCCCTCACTTCCTGCAAAAGAAAGCATTGATTATTGCTGTGGAACATTGATGTCGTTGTTGTCGAATTCTCTGGATCAGAGAAGAAAGGATTCCTCCTGAGCAGGGCTCAGAGAAAGTGGCTAGTGATTGCTTTAGCTAGTTTGCATAGCTGGGCATGCCACCAGGAGGATTCAGAGAACTGGTGCAAAGTAAGAGGCAAAAATCAAAGAGAAAGAGGCAAGATTAATGGATTTGAAACATCTGCCCTCCATTGCTACCTCAGACTCTGATTCTGACTATGGTCTTGGGTTTTTATCTTAGTTTCACTCAGTAAATGGTTATAGTAGTTGAGTCATAGATTATGTGTTTATTGTAAAGCCCCATAATATTAAGTAGCTTCCCTTAAAATATTAACTGAAGTCACATATTATTTAGGTACAGAAGTAAACAAATATATACACAGATGTGGGTATATAGCAGTAGCCACATGCCCTTCAGTGCAGGTGCACCATTCCATAAAACCACACCAGAGATGGTCCCAGGTAACACTCTACCTCCTTTCTCATCATTCATCCCCTTGCTACAGTCACTCCATTCACACAGGCTTCCTTTCTGTTTGAACACATTGAGGGTGGTCCTACCTTAGGGCCTTTGCGCCTGCTGACTCCAGTGCTTGGAATGTACTTCCTGATGTTTGCCTGTCTTATTCTTTCACTTTATTCAGTTCTCTGCTCAGAAAACCCTTTGCTGACCTTCCAAGAACACTGGGCCTCTATTCTTTTACTCTCTCTCTTTTTTCCTCTTTTCTATAGGTATCTGTTTATTTATGTATGGTCTGTGGCTCCCGCTAAAATGAGAGCTTCATGAGGACATGGAGCCGATTTACATCCACATCTCTAGGTGCCTAGGACAATGCCCAGCACCGATAGATAGCTCAATAAAGTTTTTGGAATGAGTGAATAACATATCAAAACAAACAAATGATTCTCAACTCAATCATTAAAAAGATCTATCTATACTCTGTGCAATGCAGATTTGAGAATCTAAATGTTATTAGAGCCTTTCTTAATATTATCTTCTGTGATGGAAATGAATAGCCCTTTGAAGATAGGGTCTAGGCTTTTAGCTTAACTTGCCCAGACTTTAGTCATTCCACAGCACTCTGTGCAGAGTTTAAGACTGTGGAATTATGGTGGTGAGAATCAGCAGGCAGCTCACACGGGAGGCAGTGGTGATGCTGAGGGCTGGTCTGGAGGCTTTAGACATCCTCTCATTAATCTCCCTCTGCCTCATTTACGTCTCCAGCCGTCGCAGCTGAGCATAGGTGGTGCCATGCCAAAAAAGCTTTGGGACAAGCCTCCTCTATCTCCAAACATCTGCCACCCATAGTCCCTCTCATGGGGAAGTTGTTATGAGGCCATGAGGGGGCCTCTGTAAGCAGGAGGGCTTTGTGGAGTAAATCTGTGATGGCCAATGGGACATAACACAGAATGAATGAGCAAAGGAAAGCGAACCCTGGGAACAGGGCACCCAGCCCTTCGACTCTCTCTGACTTCTCCCAGCACCCTCACATCCTCTCTTCAACCAAGGTGTCACTTCAGCCCATTAATTTCAGCTTCCCTGGGCTTTTCTTGGTAACTTATCCCATATGTTCGTTTCTCTGTGTACAACATATGTATGTTTCCATTCCTTATTTGCAGTTTAAATTAGAAACGGGTGTTGCTCTCTAAAGCAAATCAGCTACTGTCTGGTTTTTTTTTTCCCCCCTTTTCCTCTGTAGATACCCGTCTCGGACCCAAGGGGTTGTGCTGACAGTCTCACAAAAATAGGCCTTTTTGGCGATAGCTCATTGTTCTCCTTCCATATTTATTTCATACCAAATTATCTATCCACTAAGTCCATTGCCTGAGACAGCCAGATGCACTTCTTCATTTGACAAAGTCTATAGAGTATCCAAGCACTGGCTAGTGCTTTTCTTCATGAAGTTTGTAATCCACAGGCAGAGGGAGATAGCAAACATGTAACCACACAAATAAGCACATCATTATGACTGATTGGAGCTGCTGGGGGAAAGGAAGCAGTGTTGCCTGATTGTCTGACTTGCCTTTGATGTCTAAGAGTATGGTATTTAAATTAAATCCTGAGGGACAAGGAGAAGGTAAAAATTGAGGAGATGCATGTGTGAAGGACCTAAAGTGAGAGATGCTAAGACATTTAAGACCAAATGGATCGGGGGGGAAGGTCACTGCCAGGAAAGTTGAAGCATAAAAGGAGGCTGGAGAAGGAGGTGCTAAGGCCAACCAGGGTGTTATCAGCTGTTTTAATGATTTTTTGTTTTATTCTCAGGGCAATGAGAAGTCATTGAAGAGTTTATAGCAGAGAAACAAATAATTTATACATTTAATACTTTAAGACTGTTGTTACAGTTATTAAATAGACAGTGGATTGGAAAAGGTAAGAGGGGAAATGGATAGAAAAGTTGGGAGGCGGTCACGGTAATCTAGAGAAGGTAATGATGGAACTGGGAAGTGAAAATGAAGGTGGAAGGAAGTGGACAGCTTTGAGATGTCTTTTAAATTATGTCATTGGAGGTATATCTTAGAATATTCCGTGAGCCCTTGGCTGCATCCTTCAGGACTTCTAGTAAGTGACAAAAGTGAATTCCCCACCCATGGTTAAGCCACTGTCTCTGTCACGTGAACCTGATGGTGATTTCTACCTGGGGTACCCTCTTTATCCCTGCATGGGCTCAGCTTCTTGGTTCAATGCTGCTCAATGAAATAATATGTGTAAAGTTCTTGATTGTGCCTTACATATGGCAGGCCTGCAATAAGTGGTAGCTAGAAGTTGAACACTAGCCATAAAACTAAACACAATGCAGCCATCACAGCCTCCTTGGGGCATTGTGGCCAACTCCTTCTTCTCAAGAAACTTAAGTGAGAATTAGGTCTTGATTTTTTCTGAAAACTTCTCTTCTGTTGTTTCCTAATGGTCTCCTTTCATGTGACTTTCTGGACATAGTGGCAGACTCTTAGGCACCATATTAGCGACTTAGTGGAAGGGTGCTGAAAGCATCACTAGATTAAGAAGGGGGCCGAACTGCACTCGTGTCATGATCCACAGCCAGTTGTTCACATTTGCACTATGGCATCAGTTCTCCACCTTGCATTACGGTTATAGAACAAACTCTGTGGTCAAAGACCTAATCTTATTCAATGTTGTTTCCCAAATATTTCTGGGGACAACACTATGTGCTCTAAAATACAGGTACTGGCATAAGGCACTTAAAAAGGTCTGTTGAAATGCACTGAACTCGAGGCACGTGAATAAATGAGATCAACTGTCTATGACATGTGGATTAGGTAGTACCACTGAAGCTACATTTTTTCTCAACTGCCTCACTTGAGCCTCACAAATACAACACAATATTATTGTCCCCATTCTACAAGTGAAAAATCTGTGGTTTAGAGGGAGACAATGACTTGCCCAAAGTCCCGTGGAGAGTCTTCTAGGTACCAGAATAGAACCTGGGTTTCTAATGCAGATCATCATATTGGATAACTCTGGCAGGGGTTATTTACATGGCCCACAGTGTGAATGGAGCCCATCAGGACTGTGCAGTGGGCAGGACCACATGGAACCCTGGTGCCGGGCTCTTTCTGTTATTTCAAGGCTATTGCCTGAATGTTTCTTTCTGCTTATTTCTGGCCATTGGGATGGTTATCACATCTTCTAGAATTTAGTCTGTTGGGTAAGGGTCTAGGCTTGACTTAGTCTTTTACAGTTTTATTCTTATTTAGATGCAAAAGAGAGAATCTAAGACATCAAGTAATTTATTTACCTTTATTTAGTTAGTAAGTGTCTGAGCTAGACAGAGAACCAGGTCTATTGACTCCAAAACCTGTTCACTTTCTGTCACCAATTCTTCTAAAGTTTGGGTAGACTTCAAACACGAGTTAATGGGTCTAGACTAGAAACCTATGAAGCCACAAAATAAACATGTGGCCCATGTTTCTAAAGCTTCAGTTTTAATAAGTGATTTTGGGACAAATCATTACTATTCATGATGCATTGTGGAGTCTAATGTGATAATTATATCAGATGTTAAAGATGACATGTAAGACTTTAAATAAATGCCACACTTACCACAGGTACCTTGGGCTAGACTCACAGACATGGTCCCAATTAGTCCCACACCCTGGTCTTTTACTTATTTATTCAGTTTGGGTTACATTGGTGGAAAGGTTTGAGAAATAACCAGCTCCACCATGCTGGTTTTTCATAATGTTGAGCTGTCACTATTCACTCTTTACAGGGAAGCTGTTGGTCAGAAAATGAGTTCCAGTTTCACAATTATGAAACAATTGCTGCTTATAATATGTGCACTTTCTATGGGTACCTTTTGTCTATAGGTATGTTGGGAGAGCTATGAAAAAAGTGACTTTTAGACATCACAATGTCCTTTATAACCGAGGTCGCAATATCTGTGCATTATATGAAGCACAGACATTGCAGAAAAGGACCATGATGATGACATGTAGGCATTCAGAGCCCACTGGAGAAAGCAACTCTCCCACTATTGTTGCATTCCCATGGGCACAGACACCAATTTCTGTGTCAGAATGAAGTGAGAAAAAAGAGGATCCTAACCATTTTTCACAGGATCTGGTATTAAGTCTTCAGCTCAGGTTAATGGTGGTATGTACATTTTGGCAGGGCCTTCAGTATTAACTAAGAAGGTGGGATTATGGTGAGATAAATATGTGGTGTCCACTCAGAAACCTGATCTTTCCACTTATTGAACTTAATGCACCCAGGGCAGCAGTAATCAAAATAATCCCAGCTGGTATGGAGAGTGCTGTTTCTAATGTAGAGAAGCTTTTTCCCCTCCACTCTGTTGACAAATCATTGATTTCTTTCTTTCCTTAAAGTAGCTGAAATAACAATCTTTCTGAGTTATTTCCATAGAAACAATTTCACATTGGAATTTTCTTACTAAACCAACATAATGCAATCACCTTAACCTAGACAAAGACATGAATATATGTTGTCCTTGCTTTTCTGGTTGCCTTTGCTCAGTATCATGTAAGTCCCTGTGGCTTTTCACCATGAAAGGATGAAATGCTTTGGTCTTAAATGCTGAAGAGTCAGATGGTCTCTTGGGTTAAAAACCATAATGCACAGGAGGCCATAAAAAGCTTAGTAATATTGAACATTAAAATAATAGCTTCTTGATGAAACGTATGTCATTGGAGTATACAACTTCCCATTGCTGAGTGATGTATTTAGTTCAATCATCACACACCAGTCAGCATGCTGTATTAGTTCCTTCCAAAGGGTTTGTCTTCCCATAGGTCACTTGGGAAACTCCCAGATACCTGCCTGATTTACCCCATAGGATTATTGAAGAATCAAATGCTTAGCATAACAACAACAACTAATATATTTTGCACATTGATTATGTACTGGACATTATTTAAAAGGCTTTAATTATTTATTTTTAAGTCAGAGTCATTGAAGTATAATATATGTACAGTAAAATTTATCTTTTTTAGTGTTTAGTTTCGAGTTTTGGCAAACAGTCATTTAACTGCCACCACAGCGAGGGCATAGAACACTGCTGTCACCTTACAAAATTTCTTCATGCCCCTGTAAGGCACGTTCCTTCCCCACCCCCAATTCCCAGCCCCTGTCAACCACAAGTTTTCTAAACCTGTGGTTTTGCCTTTTCAAAAGTGTCATGTAAATGGCATCACGCAAATGGTACCACAGAGCTTTTCTAACAGCAACTCATGTAATCTTCACAACCACATTTTTGAGGTAGATACAATTATTATAAAATGACTAAATGCAGAAATGCTATTTAAAAAGCAAAAAATTAAGTGTTATACTAACAAGAGATAGTATTATTGTTGTTATTATTTTCATTATTTGTATTATTATTATTTAATGGTAGAATAAAGACAGAATTCTCAATAGAAATTTTGTATTTAATTTGCCTTATCTGCTCACTTAGAATCTAAGTGTCAGAAGATGGTGATGATAGCTCTGTGAACTTTCCCTTCCAAACATGATCATTTTCTCTGTTCTGGTAGGCTAAAGATTTAATTATAGGGGGGAAAAAAGGGTTGGAAAAATATTGTTAGCAATAACATCCAGCGTGCCCTTTCTTTTACTAATCCTAAAACAATTGGCTTGAAATTACTAAGTCATAACCTTTATGTTATGACCACATGACCAACAGTGACTAGATTCTACGGTAAAAGATAATGAAAGATTTTTTAGGCTTCAAATAACAGCAACTTTAGGTGTAGTGATAGATAATCAAGTCCAACTGTATGAGAGGGTGACCAGACTCCCCCTGACTCAACCTGAGCTGTGTTCATTCAGGACTTCTAGGCAACACAGAAGAGTTGACTTCCTTCCCATGAGGTATCTCCTGGTTCAGTAGCCACATGCCACAAAAGCATCTCATTTCTCTTTATAATAGGAGAATTCTCATCTTGGATGTGGCCAGAAAGTGCCCACAGTCTGACCACAATGGTTGCAGGTTCTCCAATGAGAATATTTAGTGTGAATTGTTTCTCCTTTTTTTAAAACTTCATGCTACAAATGCAACACATAATAAATAAGTAAATAAGGTCTGGCTATTTTTTAAAGTTTACAGCTTTCATGAATTGTTAAGGAACCGATCAAGAGAAACTGCTGAAATAAAGCAATGGGGTGTTGGGTATATAAGGAATCTAGGAGCTTCTTCAATATTTAATGCAGCCAAAAGCCTCTGACAGCTAATCATCTCTTAATGGGGCTTGCCCTTTGGCCTGCATGTTTCTAAGAGAGTAATATGTTTGGCTTCCAAACAAGTTATCACTCATTCACTGAGCAAATACCACAAGTTGAAAGTGGCCTCCCAGGCATCATTGGTCTTTGCTGGTTGAGTTTAGAAGGTCTCAGATTAACATTACTCAGTTTAAATCACCAGTGGTTTCAAAGCCAGCTAGGCATTTTTTTCAGATCTACAGGAAGACTCCAGCCTACCATTGTGTTTCTTACAAATGCAGAAGGGAGACTAGGCATCACCATGGATGAATGAATGTGGTGCGGATAAGCATGGTCATTTGGGGAAATAAGGAATCAGGCAAAACTAAATGCAATGCTGGTATTTAAAATGGGACTGCACAAGTAAGAATTGAGAGGAGATTCAAAGAAACAGAAGCAGAAATGGACTGGGAGGGGACAACACCGAGCAGAATGTTTACAGTAGGAGAAGAGAATAGGAGCATAAGGGAGCAAGGAGAATGGTAGTTGCATTTTATGTGAAGCCCACCAGAACGAAGAGAGCTAAACTTGTAACCTCCTTTCTCATCTTCCAGTGCCCCTGAAAAAGTGCATTCTTTGTTAATATGTACCAGTGAAAAATATACTTGGTATATTTGTAAAAAATGAGAAAGAACAGAATCTTCAATACTGTTGATAATCAATTCATATCTGCACTTCCTTGGAAGGTTCTTTGACTTCCCTAAATCCTACTTTTTCAATGTAGAAAAATAAATCATTGTTTGTTAAGTGACAGGGGAATTCTTACAATTTATAGACTAATGACCAAAAAGTATGTGACTCAAAGAGTATTTCATGGGTAAGAAATACATATTATAGTTGAAGCGATTAGATTTGTCTAGTTTGATTTAAAAATAATAAAAGCATTGATTTCTAATGCAAGACAGTTTTACCAAAGGCCCTTCACTATTCTCTCCAGGATTTATTTTGTTAAATGCCTTTAAAACAGGTAGATTTAAAGGATGCTAAGGCTCAGGTATTTTAACTAGAATATAGTTGTTATTTTTATTTTTAACAGGTTATTCGATACATACCACCATCAAAATTATGAGGTATCATGGAAATAAACATGAAGAGCTAAATGGACAGTATTTTCCTGATATGTTTTAAAAACAAAATTTTTTATTTTTCATAACTTGATTTATTTTAGGCAATATGGGATTTCATTTTGGCCCTGGGCCTCAGACATTGTTCTGGTTAGCTTTGCTGATTTCACCATGTTTTAATGATTAGCAGCCCCAATGGACATTCAGCCTTTTTTTTTTTTTTCATGGTTTAACTTTCTTCTTAAACTTCTATACTTGTTCTCCAGCATCCTAGAATATGACATACTATTAGAACACTACTCACTTCATGTTATACATTATAACATCTTTTTAGACTTTGTTCCCAGATTGAATAGTTCCAGGTCTGCACCGTAAACTCCCCTGTCTATTGTACAGATGTCAAACGAAGGAGTGAGATTTCTCACACAACTTAAAGAGCAGTTATACTTTATTCGAATCCCAGTATTTTCGGTTATACTTTATTAAGAATTACAAATTTCTTATTTGTAGAGTCGAATAGGTGAGCCAGTTTTCATTCATTTAATCTAAGACTTGCTTCTATAGAGAGTTCAGAGAAGTTATTGGAGGATGAATGGGGAAGCAGTGAACACTGATCTCTTGCAATAACACTTTGGGATTTTCTTTCCAAATATCAGCAATCACAAGAAATGCACTTGAAGATATGGTATACTTACCAACCGACCCTCCATGCCCTGTCAGATATAACTGATTAGCCCCATCTTTATTGAGGCACGTAATCCATTAGCAAAAGAAGGCAGTGCCTGGGCTGCAGTGATACCAGAGCTGTATGAGAGGGGCTTCCCGATGCTCAGAAAAGTTCCCTGAGCTATAACAGGGACAGAGAGTTCCTTGAAATGGTGGAACTTAAGCTTGCCTTTAGGAGGCCTTCGGGAAGTAGGTGGAAAAGGAAGAAGATCAAGTTTTTCAAGAGGCTTGAGTAGTTCAGCCTGGATGAGGAGCCACAGCTAAGTTTGCTGGCCAAACACAGGGCATGTATGAGAGACTGAAGAAGTAACAGCACAGAGTGACCCATCAGAATGAGTGCAAGACATTCAGTGGAGAGGCATTATGTATGTGGCTCTAGGTAAGCTACTTAACTCTTTGAACTGTGGGAGCATTGTTCATAAGATGAAGGCAAGCCAATGTCTACTCAAGAGGGTGACTATTAGCTTCAAGTGCAATAACTGCGTGGAAATTCTTTGTAAAGGTGAGATACTAAGTATTGATGGTTGATTATGATGGCGATGTAGTGGTGGGTGATTATAGAGCTAGAATCCCAGCCTCATGGGTTGAAGAAAATAAAAATTTCAAGTCCCAGTCAACTCCCCAGCTAACTGGATTTCCCATGTAGCTAACTGCATCAGTTCAGTCTAGTGAGTTGAGTGAAGAGCGTGTGGCCTGACCCAAGTGCATCACTGGGGAGCCTTTTTCAGGCACCACAGCATAGCCGGCAGTCAGAGCAGCAGCAGCTCTGACTCCCAGTGTCATACTTGGGATTGGATTCCATCTCACAAATATTTAAGCAAGAGTGTGGGGGCAAGTTGCCAAGCAGAACAATACAAAACAAATATCTCATTGTGTTTGTTGCCACACAGTGTGTGGTTTTGTGAGGTTTAAAAAACTACCCCGTGATTGTGACAGGAATGTGACAGTAATTTGTAACAATGGTGACTTTTTTTTTTTTTTTTTTTTGGTCTACTTTGTGACATGCTCCAAAATCCTGAGAAAGAGCTGCAAAAAACGTTCAGAAATGTTCTAAACGGGTTTAGAAAACTTGTGAACCCTGTCTGAACTTTTATTAGATTCTCCCACACTCACCCGTTTGACATCAGAACAAGGAAAGCATTATTTATAACAGCATGTGTGAAATCCCAGAAGGGGTTCTTGAAAGAATTCAAGTGAAAAATCTGTCCCAAAGAGATTGCAAGCATAAAATAAATGATCAGAGGGGAAACATGTAAATCAAAATTTGAATCTGTGTTTTTTTTCTCCTTTAAAGGAAGCAGGAGCTTTTTCTTTGGCCATTAGTAATACAGGACAGAAAACCTGGTCGTGTACGTGCTGTAGTCACAGGAACCCCAGAGTGCTTGTCATTGCAGAGTGAGGAGTATGGGAGACATGTCCGTGTTGACTCTCCTTCACGTCTCTGGAATGGCTGCTTCCCAGTGAGGAAATCAGATGGTAAAATTACAGAGACGGAAGCAACACCTTGAGAGTAGTTAGTGCATTATAAAGCACCTTTGCAAATATCGTTTACTTGGGTATTTGCCTCATGACAACCTGGAAGGTATTTATTACTACTTACATTTTATAGTTAGAAAAACTGGGGTGCAGAGAGGTTTGGCAACTAGTCAAGGTCACCCAACTAGGAAATGGCACAGTAGAGTATACCCTGGAACCAGGCATAAATTGAGGGTTGTCCACTGCACTGCAGCTAGGAACCCACAAGGAATATGGACAGCCTGGTATCTCACTAGGGTGACACACCCCAGAGGATTTTTTTTTTTTTAGCTGTCCAGTTCTAGGAGGTGTATGTAAATAGTCCTCTATCTGTCTCTCTCCCCTCCAAACACACCTTCAAACTAGTTTACCGCCAGCATCCTCTCTGCCTGGTCAATGCTTGGTTCACACAGTTGTGTTTCGACTATGGACCCTGATGGTGAGTACTGTCATCACCTTTGGCCTGTCCAGGCAGCTTCGCAAGGGAACTCCTCTTGTTGAGTAGTGACTCTTGTCACTGCGGGAGTGAGAAGAGAATGAGGAAATCACAAGCTGCTTGAAAGCCACTACCTCTACTTAGTTTATAAGCTTTTGGTGTATTCAAAGCTGAACAGTAAAGATATGGGGGCACCTTAAGGACGAGCCAGCAAGTCATGTTCCTACTGGTCAGATTTGGAGTGATTGTACAGAGAAGAATGGAAAACAGCAATAAAAAAACACCCTCCTCCTTTCACATTTGTGCTTTTTTTTTCATGCTAAGAGTATCATTTCAAATCACCAAGCATATTAGACATCTCTGACCCTCTCAGCTCCTTCAGCTATGGCACTGAGCGTATTTTTCAGGTATCGTCAGTCCATTTTTCTTTCTTTAATGACTCAGAAATGGACATTGAGAATTATAATTAGGCAAAAACTCTTTGTGGCATTCGTCTCAGAACTCAGGGGCTGAGAGTAGTCAGTGAGGTAATTCCTGCTATCTGTGAGCTCACCTGCTGCTCTGGTGTCAGGCTCGGCATTTTGGCTGGGGGTTACCAGCATGAAAATTGGGACCTGCCAACCAGGGGGCTACTGTGCAGAAATCTTATCATGGTTTTAGAATCAGACAGCTCTCATGATCTACAAACCTGAAAATGGAATTCTTCATTTTTCTCTAGGAAGTAAGAAGTCATAGACAAGTCTCCTTTGTTTAAAAAAAAATCTCTTTGCCTATGGTAATGCTCTTGTCATCTAATGACTCAGGTTCTGTGTTTTTACTAAAATGGGCTTTTCAGAACCATAGTTACTTATTTATTTCTGTAAAAAAATAATTCAGTGCCCTGTCATAGAGTAAAATCCTGAGCTCCAAGACCTAAGACCTGACTACTTTGTGTCCATAGCAACCTGACCCTCAGTTGCCTCATCTGTAAAACAGGAATAATAATTTCTGCCTTGTCCATTGTTGGGCTGTGGCAAAAAGTGTTTGAGGAAGCATTGTGCACTAGTCCTAACACCCTAAACTGGAAGGAAGCTAAGCTATGGCCTTACTGAGAAGTAGAGTCACTTGGTGAGTCATTTTGGAATGAAAATCCCCTAATTTGTTTTCTTGGTTGAAGTTACCTTGTTCACTAGAGGGTTGACTCATCTTCATACCAAAAGATAAGCATGAGTTTTCTATACAAATGAACATTTACTCAGTCATCAGTTCTACTCTGGTCTAGTTTCAAGGGAGAATTACAAATGATAGGAAAAAAATAGTGTTACCATTCTTTGCCTTCTGTCTGTGGTGCTTGAAATTATAAATAAATCATATTTCCCTAATGTGTTTATAAACAATTAAAATTAAAATTAATACAGATAAAGGAAAAATGTCCCCCACATCTTCCTTCTACACCTTTTTCTCTGATGGTGGGAACTTGTTTTGGGGATGACTGATGCCTCTTTGTTCACCCCTTTTCTGTCAGGTTGGTGGCCACACGATGCTGCCCATTCGCTGGATGCCTCCTGAGAGCATCATGTACAGAAAATTCACCACAGAAAGTGATGTCTGGAGCCTGGGGGTCGTGTTGTGGGAGATCTTCACATATGGCAAACAGCCCTGGTACCAGCTGTCCAACAATGAGGTATGTGGTGGCCTGGACAAGACCACCCAAAAGGAAGACCCCTGAGAGGTGTCCCAGGGCCGGAAGTTAGGACACAATCTTATGTGGCTTTATTGGGAGCAGCACCTCCCAAATGTCCTGCTACGTACCCAAATGTCATGGCCAAAGTATAGTCACTCTCCAAATATAAGAGTTCTAGAGAAAGAAAAGCACAGTGTTTGCTGACATGCCTGTGATCCTCTGGTGATGAGACCGAGGAACCGCTATGCACTGCTCATCTAGTAAATTAATAGCAGATGTGACATTCCAGCACCCTTGGAGCCCAGCTAGTTTCTTTGTATTAGTCCAACAAGGTTTCAGATTTCTTTCCTTTTTGCACATTTCATTAGAACATTCATTCACTTCTAGTAAAAAACTCAAACATTTTATTTTTCTATTCATATCTTTTTTGCAAATATATCTATATCTGAAGCATAGCTTCTTGGTCAGGTCCCTCACATCATCTTCAGGTCCAAGTCTTTTATCTAGTACCATTATCCAAAATGGCCACTCATTTCTGTAGACTGGGGGTGGGATTCCTCTTCAGTCAGCACCCTGACATGAAGGTGGCCTTGGTTCTATCTCAGGCTGGTAAAACTAAAACATATTGGAACTCTAGCCTGAGGTTTGGGATTATTCCCTTAGATCATTTTTTCCCAGCAGTGTGGTGAAATCAGTGTGGCTTGAAAAATGAATGTAAATCAGTGTAATTAACCATGATATACCAACCTATAGCAATGGCTCTCTTCCATCTGAAAAAAAAAAAAAGTAAATGCTGAGTGACTTTCTTTCAAGCACCCCCTCTCTTTGCGCTGATATTTGCTTTACCTGCATTGTTTTTCCTCTTGTCTGATCCTATCTTTGATCTCCATCCAGGTGATAGAATGCATCACTCAGGGCAGAGTCTTGCAGCGACCTCGAACATGCCCCCAGGAGGTCTACGAGTTGATGCTGGGGTGCTGGCAGCGAGAGCCCCACATGAGGAAGAACATCAAGGGCATCCATACCCTCCTTCAGAACTTAGCCAAGGCATCTCCAGTCTATCTGGATATTCTAGGCTAGGGCCCCGTCCCCCAGACCAATCCTTCCCAAAGCACCTCCTCAGATGGGCCGAGAGGATGAACGTCTTTTAACTGCCGCTGGATGCCATCACTCTGCTGTTCTCTACTCTGACAGTATTAACAACAAAGACACTAAGAAGCTTTCAGAGGGAAGCAATGTGTACTTCTCCATCCGTAGACACAGTATGGACTTCTTTTTGGCGTTATCTCTTTCTCTCTTTCCATATCTCTTGATTTGTTCCCTAGTTTTTGTTTTCTTTTTCTTTTTGTCTTCCCTGCTTCACAGTCCTTACTTACCCTTTCTTTTTAAATCAATTTGGCTTCTGCATTACTATTAACTCTGCATAGACAAAGGCCTTAACAAACCTAATTTGTTATATCAGCAGACACTCCAGTTTGCCCACCACAACTAACAATGCCTTGTTGTATTCCTGCCTTTGATGTGGATGAAAAAAGGGAAAACAAATATTTGACTTAAACTTTGTCACTTCTGCTGTACAGACATCGAGAGTTTCTATGGATTCACTTCTATTTATTTATTATTACTGTTCTTATTGTTTTTGGATGGCTTAAGCCTGTGTATGAAAAAGGAAAACTTGTGTTCAATCTAGGAAGCCTTTATCTATGGGAGATTAAAACCCGAGAGAAAGAAGATTTATTATAAACCATAATATGAGAGGAACAAAGACAACCATTGGGATCAGCTGGCGTCAGTCCCTACTTAGGAGAAACCCAGCGACTGTTAGCTGGGAGGAATGTATTCGGCACCTTTCCTTGAGGACCTTTCTGAGGAGTAAAAAGACTGTTGAACTCTGTGCCATGGACTATTCTTTTTCCATCACCAGAAACACTAGAGTGCAGTAGAGAGAAAAGATGGCTTCCGTGAGACTCAAGATGATGCATCACACACTCAAGCAGTCTTGTCTTTGTAGGTCATGGTGATAGCACTGGTTTGTTTTCCCAAGTGTTATCTACTGAGCCTTTGTCGAGCTCGGTTGGAAAAGGGTGGATTCTTGTCCAGAGATCATTTCAGGGTTGGGTAGGAAAGCCAAGGACTTGGAAAATATAGGACAACCTACACATTCGGAGGCAAGTTTCTCTTATATTGAACTTTTCAGATAGCACTTCCCTCCGATCCCTACCTGCTACCCCACCCATCCTTTTAACTGTGCAAGCAAAACTGTGCATGGTCTTTGTCGATTAATACCCTGTGTGCAGAAACTACTGCTCCAGATGTCATGCCCCTGATATGTAGAGCAGATTCATAAAAGGCATAGCTTATATAATTAGGGGAAGCTAATGGAGTTCATTAGCTGAATATAAATATCTCTGGGCTA
This sequence comes from Cynopterus sphinx, assembly GCA_030015415.1. Taxonomy (NCBI): domain Eukaryota; kingdom Metazoa; phylum Chordata; class Mammalia; order Chiroptera; family Pteropodidae; genus Cynopterus; species Cynopterus sphinx. The sequence continues at coordinate 97,823,863 of CM057385.1, forward strand.
TATGGTGGTGATGGGTTTTAACAAATACTGACCCTGAAGCTGGGATGTCCTTATGCACGTCAAACCCACTATGGGACCGTGGGAAGGGCAAAGTAGATCCCTGAGGGAAAGAAAACCTCATCCTTGGGGACATCATATGCATTGATGTTTAGTGTACACAGGCCAAGTCCTTGCTCTGGTCTCTGGTTGGGAGAGTGGTTTAATTCCAAGTGTGCTCCACTGTCAGTATGCTGTTTTGTTTTTTTCACTCCACTAAAAGAAATAAAAAATTAGGCACAGCATGCCAATGGGAGGCTCTGCCCAGACCAAGCTTTCGAGGTGTGCTTCTGAGTACAGTCACAGGTTTTGTGAAGAGAGGTTGTAAATTTAAATAGAAATTTACAGTTATTTGGGTAATCAGTTACACCAAGGAAGAAAAATATTTCTGTTCCTGAAGAAAACTTGCTACCCTCTGTGAGGGGAATTTTGCTAACTTGACATCTTTATTACATGAGCTAGATTGAAAGGGAGTGATTTTAATTCATCTTAAGTCATTTTATTTCATATTTGTTTCTGAAGGTGCAATTGCTCTGTTTAGGTTCAGCTTGTGCCCTTAATTACTGGAATACCTTATTTTCTATTATGGAGTTTGAAAACCAGTTCTCGAAAAAAAAAAAGTGTCGATTAACAGATAACAAAATGAAATGCAGTAGCATCTATAGTCAAGTTAAGGGGATTGGCTAAGACAAAGTTTACAGTCCCTTCAGGTTCTGCACTGGCCTATGGAACATGGGGGGTGAGTTGTTTGTTCTCTTTGTTAGTGGAAAAAACCCTCCAGAATACACACAATAATATAATGAAAGCCATATCTCCATGATATATACCTGCATGTATATATCCTATTAAGGACCCAAGGTACTGTTAAAACACTGTGGCACTCTGTGAAGCAGTAAAAAAAAAGGCAGATTTGTACAAAATTTTCCTAGTTTCCATCAGTGATGATCTGAAAATCTTCACAGGTTTGTCATTCTGCGTGACTAGTTAGCTTGCTCTAGGAGACGCTGCGTGTTTGTTTTATTTTAACAGAGAACAAAGGAGGCAATACTCTAAATGATTAAATTCAAGGAGGGCTATGCAGTATTAGAGCAAGGATTTAAGGCAAATGAGAAGATGGGAGCATTCCATTCCAGTGTTGTGTTTTCCTCTAAAGGAAAAAAGCAAAAAATAAAAAATAAAAATAAAAAATAAATAAAAAGAAATTTAAAATAACCTCTCCTTATCTTTTGACAAGTCCCTCAAGGTCTTGAAATGAAAGGTTCTATGCAAGTGCAAAACTTTATAGTTATTTATATTGCTGATTATTAACTTCTTCCTCTGTTGTCTCAAGAGTATGTACTGATTTCAGAGATGTCTTGCACTGACAGAATACCAGATTGCTTTTAAAGTAGCTGAATGAACCACAGAATATTCGAATGTTCTACACTAGTCCTCCAACATCCCCTCTTCTCATGCTCTTCTAATTCTAAGAAGCAACCTCATCCTCAAACGTGATGATCACAGAATATGGCTTGCCATCAAATTTGTTAAAAACTACAAGTAGTAATGAGAAACCTAATTCTCTAGCCCAAACTCTGACAAATCATTTCGGTTTACAAATTGATTAATACTTTTCCATATATGTTAGCAAATTATTCCCATTTCGTATAGGTGAGGAAATTGAGACTCGGAGAAGTTACATGGTATGCTAGACGTCTCCAAGTTAGCTTCTGGCACCACTGAGACTTAATCAAAACATTCTCACTCTCAAGATTATGGTTCTGTCCACTAGAGACTCTGATCTAGGAAGGAGAACATGTTAACAATTCATGAAGCAGGATATAATGTTAGAAGAACAAAATGAAACACGTGAGACAAGCAGCTGAGATATCGTGATATATAATCATGTTCATAGCTTCAGCTAAATCCTTGTACACTAAACCAATGTCATTAATCAGGCTTATTTAGACAACATTTTCAACTATCCTATAAAGGATTATATTAGAATTCATATTATACATATGTGTTCACATCAGCGCTACCTGTGGTATGTTCATGTATTTATATGTATTATAAATACTTAATTTATACATATGCAAACACACATAATAGTGTGTTTGTGTGCTTATGTATAAATTTATAGGCACACAGTAATAAAGATAATTATAAGTAGGTTGCAGTATGAATAATTTGCTTAAAATCTGCTAAATAACCAAAACTTTGTAATGTCATGTTGCCATTAGTGCTTCCATTCTCCATGTGAGTAGGACTACACCACACTTTTCAACATGGGTGGAAGGCGTATTTAAGATAATGTGCTTCCCAAAACAACTGACTTGAAGCCATCCCATTACACTGAGTCCTTTCTCTGGCTCCTCACAAAGGAAAATGCAGACTGAAATAGACCTCCTTATATAAAGGTCCAAGAAAGAAAAATGGCTATTTTTATCTTCTTGTATTATGCTCACCTTGTCCCACTATGACCCCTTTACACTCATGTTCAGAGTCCATGCATTCTGGAAAAGAATTGGAATGTTAGGAGCCCAGTGTCTCAAAAGCCAGTGAAGAGAAGTAGAAGACCCTAAAGAGAGGCAAACGAATCTTAGGCATTCCCACAACCAAGAGGAAATGCAAGCAACGACAGTGTACAAGGCTGTCCTTTGCAAAGAGCCATGATGAAAGGATCCCTGGGTTAGGACTTTTCATTTTAATCTTTCCTTTTGCAGATTAGACCTTCTATAATGCCAATAACATTAAATTGTATATCTAATTTAAGAAATGACTGCATACACCCACACCCTGAATTCCCTTGTCTCTCTCTTTTTCCTCCCAGTGGAGGACTTTCATTTCTAATGTTGAGCTTTGGTTCGGCCCTCTATCATTGTTACAGAAACTATCATGTGGTGATGGCCTGTGACCCAACTACTCAGATGGCTAAATGAGCAATTAAAGCAATTTCTTTATGATGCATCATTGTAGAGTGCAGAGACTCCAAAGTTGTGATACCAAATGTTATTCTAAAGAATTAGGGGTGGGAGGGATTTGTAGTTAAATAAGACAGCACATAAGGGGTATTTTCTTGTTGTTAAGACTGGAATGAATCACTCTGCTTCTCAAGTCAAAGGTTCTTGAATATCTTTAGGTTTTAATTTTTTCTTTCTTTTCCTTTTACCTTTCCTTATTTATTTATGTATGTATGTATTTATTTATTTATTTTTATATTTTGCTCCATTTCTCACAAACACAAAGCAAAGCAAAAAAATATATATATATATGTATATGTGTTGCAGGCAAAACACTGTGAATATCACAACAGCAACCAAGCAACTTTTTTGCCATCTTTACCATACGTCTCAGGAGACAAAATGGGAAAACATGGGATGTCATTTTTTAGTCTATGCATTCTAGGCCAGGTTCATGTTTGTTTTATTTCTTTGATCTGTGAATTAATAAAAATGATCCTGAGTGAAGGTTGGCTGAATGTTCAATATATTGGAACAAACATAATAAAAGCTGCTAATAGTCACATGCTTGAACTAGAAAAAAAATGGAGAAAATGAAATGAAATGTAAAGGCCTACATCTTGCAGCTTGTATATCTTACTATTGCTTTAAAAATGTACAAAACAGCTGGAAATGTTTTAAATACAAGGTCTTTGAATTAAACGTGGATTTTAAATATGTAATCTTTTGACAAATGGCCAAATTATAGTGAAATATTGCTCCCTGCCTTCATTGATCATTACCTGTCACCTACAAATCTGCCTAGAGATGTGGACACTCTCTGCATTTGCTTCTGTACATGGAGAGATGTTTGTATATATCCGGGCCATATACACACACACACATACACACACACATTCACGCACATACACACACATTTCAGTATCTCTCTGAAGACATAATGCCCCTTAAATCGTGCCCTGGTATTTGGAACTCTCTTTTTTATTTGCTTTATTATTATTTTTTTTAATGTGACGTCTCTGTGCAGATACTTACTGGTTCCTGTTTGCAATCTGTTTTGAGGTCCATTGCTTTACTAAGACCCACTGCATCTTGGCTGACTTCAAAGTGACACCAGAATATCAGTGTTTAAAAAAAAAAAGTTTTGTTTGTAAATCATGTGACCAGCTTCTCTCAACCTGACATGGAAAGTCTCTTGTACTACAGTGTATTTAATAAAAATGATGTCTTACAATAAATAACATCCTCCAAAAGAGAGACTAAAAATGACATGATTACTTTAAAAACTTATAGAATTTTCACAGGCTGTGCCCTTTTTTCTGTCTGTCTGTATGTATTTTAGATATGGTCACTGCAGATGCATGCAGTGTTCATTACTTGAAAGTTATGAGAGTAATTAGCCTTCAGTACAAGCGTCCTGGCTGATCCCTTTATAATCTGCCACTTTCACTTTTTATCTTGGATAACTAGAACATCACTGTCTAGTAGAACTTTCTGCAGTGATTTAATGTTCCACTGCACTGTCCATTGTGATAGCCACTAGTACTTGAAATGTGGCCAATGTGGCTGAAGAACTGAATTTTAAATTTTATTTAATTTCAATTAGTTACACTTAAGTAGCCATATGTGGCTCATGGCTACCATGTTAGCACAGAGTGAGAAGGCAGAATCGCTATGATTTCTAAGAGATCAGACCTAAGAAACCTACCAAGGGAAATGTTGGGTATCATGGCATCCTAGGGTTGGGGCAGCACTGAAAATCAGAATGACCCAGGAGTGGAAGTAGCCAAAAATGAAAATGCTACACTTCCTTGGCTTCTCTGTTAGCCAGTGTTTCCTAAATCATCAAGGCGAAGGAGGATCAAATCAGGGTGGTTCAATAGGAGTCTCATAGCTTGTTTCTTCCTTGCCGTCAGAGTGGTCTACCCACACATCTACTTTTCAGTATCTCACAGTCACATTTCCCAGGGTCTGACTTCTTCTTCTCAACCTCTGAGAGACACAGGGGACATCCGGGCAAGATTCTTGGTGTAGGCTTCATGAACTCAAAATTTGGAGTGTACTGTCCTAAAAAATCAAATTCCTCGGGAACTTTGCCTCATGGACCTCCCTTCCGCCCCCTCATTCAGATATGTTTTCCTTGATTTGAAAGAACATGACCGGGTTAAAGCTCAGCAGGGACTTGGAAAGTTCAGAGCTGTGTAAGGGAGGAAAACAATTGGTCCAAAACTCCAGATAGGGTCACAGGCCCCTGAGGGATTGAAGTATATATCCTACTCAAAGGAATTGTGGGTTAAAGGACAAAAGTTAAGCACTGGTGCCTTGGCCAGCTATAACCTAATTCAAACTATTAAAGATCTAAACATTTACCTGATTATATTTTTATATTATTATTGATACAATTACAGTGCTATTAGCTTAAATTCCAAAACTACAGCCGAGCTTTCTGGAGCACTCGCCTGTTTCTGTAGACCCTGTCTAGCCTTCCCTTCAAGTATACTCCTTTCGTTCACTCTTAAGGATGCCTGAAATCTTGGATGAGAACAACACTCCTGAACTATTCTGATTTGTAACCTCATTAAAACTGGCACCTTTACCTTTGGAACAGATTGACTAATAACACAAATGCTCACTGTATGCCAGGGTATTATATATGTGTGTTTGTTCCCTGTGGCTGCTGTAACAAATTACCACAAGTAGGGTGTCTAGAAACAAGAGAAATCTGTTCTCTCACAGTTCTGGAGGCCAAAAGTCTGACATCGGGGTTTGATGAGGTCATGAGACTCTAAGGGAGAATCTGTCCCTTACCTGTTTCAGTTTCTGATGGCTCCAGGTGTTCCTTGACTTGTGGCTACATCACTCTAATCTTGGCCTCCTCTTCTTCATTTGTTCTCCCTCTTTTCTGTGTGTCTATCTTCTAAGGATGTATGTGACTGCATTTAGGACTCTCCCAGACAATCTGGGATAAGCCTCTCCTTTCAAAATGGTTATTCACATTTTTTGCCTGATAAGATCCCATTCATAGGTCCCGGGGATTACTACGTGAGCATATATATTTGGAGGCTGTCATTCAACCCGCTACATTATGCTAATACCCAACTCTTAAAACAACCCCAGGAGGCAGGTACTATTGATCTCCCCAGTTTACAGATGAGAAAACTGAGGCACTGAGAGTTAAGAAACTTGCCAAAAAGTTAGGTCAAAGGAAATTGACCAGTAAATACAGTGCTTACCATTTACTAGGAAGGTCTCATTTAATCCTCAAAACAAGCGGGGAAGAAGTCAAGCAGTTTCACTCCTGGAAACAGTCAGAAATACAGGTTCCTGGCTGGTGTTGGGAAACTCTGCAAGCAGGGTTTTGGCTAGTGACTTAATGTTTAGGGTCTGGACTCCAGGCCCCTCAGAGAATGGTAGAAAAAATTTCAATAGCCCAGCCTTATAGGAATGAGTTTATCAGTGGGAACTAAAGCTAAGATTCAAGTTCAAGGAGACCAGAAAATTTCTAGGAAATTTAATCTGGGGTGTGAGGACTTTGGTCATTAGAGCAAAGGTAAGAGTTTGGCCACTAAGCCAAAGCCCAAAGTCAAGTAAGATTCCCCAGCAAGGCCTTTTTGGTGCTTTCCTGAGTCAGGTGCTCCTAATCCTTCATCCCTCACCCATTAGTGTTGGGAAGGTTGAGCCTGCAGGTGGAGGCAGCTGCCTATCAGTGGGTTTCTGAGCCTTGGGGTGATGTTAGAATACCTCTCTTATAAAAAGAAATCTGTGTAAATTTTGCCATTTCCCTAATGTCAGGTTCTTTGGTAAGCTCCCATGATTAGAGCTATATGAGAGCTAAACACCCCATCCCCCATCGCCATCTGCAGGTGATGTTATACAAAGAATGCAAGGTTCAAATCAAATTCATCCTAATAAGTAATGATTTATTATTAAGACTATAGCACTGCTATATAGGCCAGGAAACTTGCCCTCCCTGTTCTTGCATGAAAAGCACTCTCAAAGGCAGATGCTCTGATATACTAATGGCAGGACCAACTTGGCTTCTACTCAGATCAGATGACAGGGAGGAACAATAGAAGACCCAGGGAGCTCTGGTCACAGAAAGCTGCACTCCTGTCATTGACAGATTCTTCTGCCTTCTTTATGCAGAAATACAAGTGGAACCATTTGTACAATATTTCTAATAAATCTTCCATCTTCAGAATCAGTCATTTCACACACACACACACACACACACACACACACACACACACACACACAATCTTTAATGTCGCTTATACTAATTAACAAATCCTTTAGTTTAGATAACATTATTTTAATTCCACTTAACTGCTAAAGTCACTTCTCACATGGGCATTGCATGTAATATCTCTATGTCATTAGTTATGTTATGATATCTAGTCACTTCTAGTGTATAAGCTAGATTTAACTTACACATCACATTGTAAACTTAAAGTCAATTGTCACACAGTTAATATAACAACCTCCCTATGGACAGCTACAGCTTCTTCTCCAATGGTAGTTATAGGTTTGTAGATACCAACTTAAATGTGGAAAATGCCACTTTCTTCATTTCCTCTAAATTATGCTGTTTGATTCAACTCCACATTCTGCAGGGGCAAAATCAATCTCCAGCCATTCCCCAGAGCCCACCACCTCCTGATACCCAACCCACTAGGTATTATGATTATTTGTCCTCAAGATGGGTCACAAGACTTTACCTCCAAAACCTTAATTTGGCTTTTAGTTTCATTTGGTTTGGGGAGATTCCCCCACCCCCACTCTTTTATATATCATCAACATATGTATGTATTCAAAACAAGATGGGAGGCTTTGTGTACCTTCTCAGTCTTTCATTTTTACTGAAAATCTCAAATCTTTCTTCCTTAATTTGAGATAAAGGTTCCCTTCACATAGTCTATTTTTCTTGCAAGATGAATATTAGAGTATTTCTTCTCAGCTTTTGTATTAGATCAGAATCACATAGAGAACTTTGAAAAATGTAAAAGCCAAAGCCTTACCCTGAAAGAATTAATCTGATTTAGGGCAAGACACAGGCTTTTCTCCCTTTTTTCTTTTTTCTTTTCTTTTCTTTTCTTTTTTCTTTTTTCTTTTCTTTCTTTCTTTTTTATTCATTAGGTGTTCCTATCATGCAGCCAAGAGAGAAAAACAGTGTCATAGGGGATGATAAGATTCAGCCCCAGAATTTAAGCCATCCAAATAGAAATTCCTGGTGCTAGGCCTAGGACTTGATGCAGCAGAGAATGGGTCAGACAGAGAAGGGCCTAGAACTTGAGATCAAGAGTACCAGATCGAACACTAAAAGGACATGGAAAGCAGATCATCAATATGCAAGGAGTTCAGTAGTGAATTACATGTTCTCTCAGAAAATATAGTTTTCTGCAAAGCTTTATGGGAACCAGTTATGGCCCAGTGCTTAAGATAATCAATCAATCAATCAGTCAGTCAGTCTTGATCAACTAAAATGCTGAGACTAAAGCCCTTCATTATGCCAGAAGAAAGCTGGTGATACTCCAATCATGGATTCTGATGGAGATCATCCTGCTGCTAGTTTGCTATAAGATGGCAAGCAAACACAGGTCTTGGACCCAGCCCATGACTGTGAATACTGAGATGGCAGGAATCACTGGAGTTGAAGTTCTGCCATATGCTATTAAATGCTAACCCTAGATCAGTGAAGGGGAGAAGCCAGTATTTCCTTAATCATGCAATTTATAAACCCCACAGACCCAAGTAAATTGAGACTAAATTCAATCTTACTAGATTACTGTGTGCACCAATCCCTGAGAATGATGGGCAATGGAACTGGGAACACCCATACCAGATACTGATTTTGTCCCCATGAGTCTTCCCCTTAAATTATGATATTCCAACTGGTCTGCTCTGTGTACTTTCTAGTCATTTACTTTGTTCCTGTGACAATATTGCAATTTTTATTAATTAATTTTTTTGTTGTCCATTTCCTGTAGTTAGAATGTCAACTTTACACGGGAACAGATTCTAATGTCTTTGGTTCCCTATCTAGCATAACTTGACACATAGGTGGTGCTTAATCATTTTGAATGAGTGGATGGATGAATAAATATGAGCTTAAGGAGCTTAAGAGATCAAGAAACTAGGCAGGTAGTTATGGTAGACTGATGCTAAGAAACAGGGGGTGTGACCCTAGACAAGTCCTTTTAACCTTCTTAAGCCCTTGATTACTCATTTCAAAACTATTTAATATGGGCTTTTTCTCCAGGTTCAGATGACATAATTCATGCTTTGAAACTGTAAGTTATTAGTATAAATGATTTCAAATATTCATAAATAATAAGAAGGTGATTTTTCTTCCTGACTTAGTTTGGGGACCCTAGACAAGCCTCTAGGAAAAGCAAGGTTACCATGACTGAAAATAAAAATGGCCAGGTTTTATTTTCAAGTACATAACCAAGTTACCATGGTGGTTTCCCTTTAAGTAAAGAATCCATAACTTCAGAACCAAGTATTACAAATCTCTTAGAGAAGACCTCCCTCTATACTTGCTGGAAATTGAGCATTATGCCAAATGAAAAGGCATAAAAATTTCATGACATCTTTAAGGGTGGTGGTTATTTTGTTCATTTCGGCCTTACTGGGGAGCTTGTCTATAGTGGACTTTCAAAAAGGCACTTTGCAGAATTATTTAATAACTTCTTATTTCCAAGACAGAACTTTTTGGAGACAAATAATGGCCTTTCTGGCTTTGGGATAAAGGGGATGAATAGGGATCAGAATGGCTCCCCTGTGTCTCCTGTAGCGTCATAGATTCACAGGGTTGGAAGGGCAATAGAGGGCAGTCCTTTGCACATCCTTGCCAGGGGCCTAGCACTAGTAAAGGGGAATTTATTTGAACACCTCCTCATGCCCCCTCCAAACCCTTCACCCACAGTTCATTTTCATTTTACAAAGCTTCTTTCCCAAGCACTTCCTGGTGCTGAACCAACAACTGCCTCTCATGGGCTCAGATCTCCTGGGAGTGCACAGAATAACTCTTATTCATTATAACTTGGCATCCTTTTATAACTTCCTTGTGGTCTTCCTCCCACATCCATCCCCCTACAGAAAACTCTGGACCGCTTGCCAAATACCCAGGAGAAAGGGCAAGGAACCCAGCTCTGTCTGGTGAAGCTAGTACCCAGTCTACAATTCTCTGGTTATTTTTTCGTTGCATCAGCTAATTTTTTCCACCTGTTCTCCAGGCTGCAACACATTCTTAGAAGAAGGAGAAAGCACCTTTTTCAGGGATCAGAAGGATGAAAAGTGAGGTGTGTCTCCTCTTCTTCAGGAGAATAATTTATCAGTGGTATCAAGACAATTAACAGAGCTTTTTACAGCCCTTATATCCCCATCTAAAATCTTCCTGGGTGCTGATAAAAACAAGGACATTTGGGTGTTCTGGAATGGTGAACTTTGCCATCCCTGGTGGAAAAGAAAAAAAGGTGAAAGGCGTTGCTTATTTGTCTGCTCAGTCAAGGGTGGGGGTGTTTGCTAACCTAAAGATAGCCTTAATTTTATTTGTTTTTCCTAAGGAACATCTGCTTGTACAATGATTAGGCACTGGCATTCATTAACACAGGAAGTAAAGCGTCTGAGATTTGTGTCACTGGGAGTGTTCAAGAACAAAATAAGACAGACACTCGTAGGAGTGATTTGAGAGAATTTTTTCACATTGTGCAAAGGTTCAGCCTAGGAGAATGTCTAGTATTCAGGGGGTGTGGTGGCTGAGAATTCAGTTATCTGTAGTAGTTGGGGTCATTCTCCCTGGAACTATGGAACACTATAGACACTGGATGACATTAACCATGTGTACATGGCATGTGAATGAATACCTAACAAGGCCTGGTGGCGGCAACATCTCAGAAAATGCTTGCTGAATAAATGAATAAATTTCTCAGGCACGCAGTGAAAAATGCAGAACATTCTGTGCACCCTTTCTATATTCCCAAGGGCATTTACATTTATTATGGCGTTTTACTTCCTTATGTTCCTCTGAGGATTGGAGCACAAGCTTCCACAATCCCATTTTACAGATATAGGTCTGATCATGGTCTCATGAGTTAGGTACGGAGTCAAAACTAAAAGGTGAGTTTCCTAATTCTTGATAGAATTTTAGAACACAATTATCTGGCCAGTGACTTTAAGGAAAACTCCCTAGATTCTTAGTTTTCATTTATAAGATCAGGATATAGTGTCAATATATCTTCACCCCTGCCTCTTTCCACCCTCCTTCCTTGGTTTAAAAAAAAACAAAGTGCTTCTATTACAAATTGGATTTTTGAACATGTTAAATATTGTATGCAAAGTTTGACCAAAAGAAAAATAAAATTTAAAAGTTAGTTATTCCATGTACAAATCTACTGTTCAAGACTTCCAGCAATAGGTAATTGAATAGTCACTTGAAAAAATGAAAAATTCAGGAATCAATTGGATTTTTCCCATTAATTAAAGGAAAGGACTTATTATCTCCATAAAAACATAGTATAACATTATTCCTTTGCTATGGAGAGAAGGTGTAAGTAGATGTCACACTGCACTTAAGTGGGAGATTGGAATGTGCCTTGGGGATGCTCAGCCTGTCAGGTTACAGATAAGGAAACTGAGGCACAGAAAGGCCATGAGCAGTAATTTAGCTGTTAAAGGCAGTGCTGACTGTCACTTTGAGGTTTCCTAACTTCAGAGACCCTGCCATTATGGGCCTTAATGTTCTATACCTTTGACTCTTGGCAGCTGAAGCAGGCATTTCCATCACACTGGCCTGTGTGTATGTGTGTGCACTAGGGTGTGTGTGTACATATGTGGGTTTGCACATGGGTGTGTCCATAACATGCCTTATTTCTTCCTTCATCCGCCTTCTACACAAAACAGGGTTCAACACCTGCAATCAAGCACTATCAAGGGTGTGCATTTACATTTTAAATATCTACAAAATAAAATTTAATTATTTCTCCTAGCCTTGTGTCTCAATAGTAAGAACGAAAAACCAAATCACATTGCTCGTTAAATTATAGTTATTCCCAATTTCCAGATTCCACTTAGGAGATCGGTCCCCAAAAGCAAGGCTGAGATGGCAAAGAATTTGGGAAAGCCATAAACAGCTCCCCATTTCTGTCCCCTCTGAGCCCCCCTCCCCCCACATCTCTCAGCTTCAGTCTTGGCTCTTGAAACCTGCTGCCCTCTGGGGACACAGTCCACCCTCCATCATCCTACAGCCTGACTTCGCATTCCTCTCACCTCTTTTTAAAGAGATATTTTGGGAAGCAGCACACGCACATCCAGAGACCAATTACTCAATCTCCCAGCAAGTATGGAGATGATGGAAGTATAGCCCTTCGGTCTCCTAGCAACAGCGTGGGGGAGCGGGAGACTGGAAAGCGAGCTGGTTGCCCAGCACCACCCTGCGTAGAAGGCATTTGCGCATTTGGCTTTTGTTGTCTTTGACGGCCTTTTCTAAAACGGGCTCTGTGCTCTTGGGGGATTTTAGGCACTTAAGTTATTCTTTTAAAAGATCTCTGCTGACATCCACAGGTCCTATAATTAACATCTCAAGCTTTCAGAGGCCGGAAGTGTTCCGTCACACCTGAAAATACAGAGCCCTTTCTTGGTCTTCCTCCCTCAGTTCGTTAGCAGTTTGCCCAGTCCCCTTCTTCCTCCATGCCTTCTCTTGCCTTTACACATATTCACCCCAGATGTGAACATTCAAGCATTTTTTTTTCCCCCCAAATTGTGAACCCTGCCTTTTAGAAAAAAATCATAAAATTATAGTCACTAGACATCTTATTCACTTTCTTTTTAACCTAAAAAAAAAGACTAGCTGTAGCAGATTTCCACACCTGTTGTTTCAACACTTCCATGATCTTCAACTCTGTTTCACCCCTACCCCCCAACACACACACACACAAAGCAAATGTGTCATTGACAAAGGAAATAGTTGATGAACTGGAGTAAGAATTGATTAAATGAGAGAAAAATGTATGAGCTAACATGATAGCTGAGTCCCCTGACTAGAAATACTCAGGATCTCAAGAGAGAAGGCTGGTGAGTGTGGCAAGGCAGTTGTTTCTGTTCTTTATGGGAAGAGATATTTGGGGAAAGAGAAATAGAGGTAGGATCAGAGAGAGATGTGAGATTTCCATTATCAACAAAAGGAAACTGGATGGGTAAGAGAGTTGAGGAGAGTTGGGCCTCTGCTAAATCCCACATCTGTTATTTCTGACCTAGTGGCCCCTCAACCTTGGAAATGCATGAGAGGCTTCTGGCTAAGGCTTGAGCATAAGGGAGGGCCGGTAGGAATGCCAAGGACTAAAATAATTTTATGGGGGAGTGCCAAGGATCAGAAGGTGGGACACAGAGTGCTTTTTCGCAGGAGCATTTATTGAAAGAGCAGGAGGGGACACTAAGCCTGCCCTTCTGTACTGTTTACAACCACTTCTCAAACACTGGGTGTAGAAAATATGGCTAAGATGAGAAGCTGGGATTCTCAGCTAATCTTTCAAATTTTATGTCAGCCAAGTAAGAAGCTGTTTCTCTAATAGGGAAATCTCTCCATTTTCCCTCCTCTGCCTCTCAGTGCCTTGGTTTGCTCTTCCTTGGGTCAGGAAGTTTGCACAGGTGATACCATTTCCATCAGCCTCCACTCTAGGGCCCATGGCTAACCATACAGAGCCTTGCCAGGACCTTTTTTTCTAGCCTTTCTGAGCAAATTCCTGAGAGATTGTGATCATCTTGCTTCTAGATGGAGATTGAGCCTAATAATTTAGTTCATGTCACCAAGAGCAATGGCTAAAACTCAACTGGAGAAGGAAGATAAGAGAGACAATTCTCACACTGTCTTTGAATCCCAGGACAGCTTCTGTGGAGGGGTCCACAGTCACCCATGGGCACATGAGCTCCTTTCCATGCCTGAGCCTGACTCAGAAGCTCAACCAAGCCAAGGGCTAAAAGGCTGAAGGATTCTGAGAAGGGGAAGGAGTGTGGGGATAAGAGATGAAGAAGGCAGAGCAGAACCTGGTCACTGCTATGTTTATCAGTTATTCCCTAAAAGTGAGAAATTGAATGGAAGTGATGAGAATGCAGGGAAAGGAGTTTTGCATTTTGGGCTTCCTTTTGGTGTACTCAGTCCATATAGTTGTGGGCTATAGAAAGTCAACATAGCTTGGATGCCTACTCGCTGAGGGAACCCTGGAATCTGCTAATTCTACACTGAAGGGTGAACCAATCAGAATCCCTCTCTCTCTCCCCTTGCACCAGCTTCAAGAGGAACATGAGGTTAAAGCTCCCTGCCGCCAAGGGCATTCAAGCGCATAAGTGGGAAACAGAAGGCAGTTCAGAGAAGTCTCTCTGCAGGGCTGTGGATTCAAGCCATCCTGGCTCTCTGAAGGTTGGGCACCAGCTTGTACTTTCTGCCTAAAGCTGTGATTCTGACCCAAAGGTGGAAACAGAGCAAGAGACAGAGCCAAGAGATATTGACAAGGGTGCCAAGAGACTGTAAAAAAAAAGATTTTCTTCCACCATTTCGCTCAAGACCAGTTGATGTTCAGTAAATCCCAAGAACTGCCTCTCAGGACTTCCCAGCTTTATGGGCAAATATACCCAGGAGCAAAGCACGATTCTCCACATTGTTAACTCTGAGCCTGATGAGGTTAATTCTTTATTTCATCACTTATCTGAAGTTCTGCATGTTCAAGTTCTGCTCTGACAGAGGCCTTTGTCAGGAGCCCAGTTGCCATGGCAGTGCCTCCAAAATAGAACAAGTCCAACATACACCAGTAGATGGTACAATAAATAGAATAAGTACTACTTACAATACATTATTCAGTTTCTACTGGGTAGTAATTTGTGCAGAGAGTTGAAAATAGCTACACCTCCCCACTTCATTTAATTAAAGGAAAACAATTTCACAAATCGGAAATGCACAGTGTTTATATCAGTGGAACTTGAGTGTCTGTGTGATTAAGAGACCAGGATCATGGTTGAATTTGCTAAAGAAAACTCAATGCATTAAAGCTAAGGCCATTCCGGGAATCACTCTGAATTACTCTCTTAAAACCCAACTTGTAGTGTGGGTTGATTTGAGGCGCCAGCTAAGTATGAACCAAGAACAATACCTAAGAACCATAAGAGTTTTTCCTTCAATTAGGGTAAGCATTTTTGTTTTCCCATGGCCATTCTGGTTTACTGCTATTGTCCCATGACACTCGGCTGTTGTGCTTCAAATAAAAAATTATATAGGCACTCTAATTATAGGTGACAACAGGGTTTAGGCTGATAGAAGACTCCTCTGACCCATTTCTATTGTAGATATTTCAATGAATATTGCATAACTTATTCTGTTTCTGGGCAAATGTGTGCCTCGGGGCCTCCAGTCTCTGTTTTTCCTGTCCCTCCACCTTGGACAGATTAACAGCTGAACTGAGAAGAGAATGCACCACCTTTCGTATCAGACAGGCATAGGATCTAGAACCAACTTTGCCTTTTACCCTGTGCAAGTCCTTTAATCTTAGTTTTAGACATGTGCAAAAGTGTGTGTGTGGTGGGGGGTGGGTAACACTATTTTAAATGCTTTACTGTGAAAATTGAATGTCGTGTAGGTACAAGTGCTTAGCAGAATGTCTGGTCCATGGTAGGAAGTTATTAGTGTCCTTGTTTTTTCCCCTACAATGGCTGTAGCCAACAGGGTAGACATTTCAGACGTGGCCTGTGGAGTCAATTGGACCTAAAAGTGATAGAACCCTGAGCAAGTTAATTCACCTCTGAAGCTCCCTGCATTGACTCTTAGAGATAGCCACCATTCAAAACATCTCACAGAGTGTTGTGAATAATAACAGAGATGATACATGTAAGTCACCTGGCATAGATTCTGACACTCAACACAGGTTAAGGTTCTCCAGGAAACAGACAGTGGATGGAAATCAGCATATGAGATGTTTATTGGGGAGTGCCTTTGGAATGGATACTTGTCAAAGGGAGGAAAAGGAGGCAGGACTGGGAATATGAAGAGGATTCAATGTAGTCAACTTGACAACCTGGCTCCAAGTGGTCATTTTGCCACCTTGAAATATGGTGCCATATTAAGGACTCACTTTGGCCCTCGTAATGGGCAGGTTGGACATTCAGCAGTGAAGATAGCTGATCAGTTTTGGTAAACTGAAGCACATGCTGGTGGCCCATGGATAGCCTTCATCCCCTGGCACTGTGGACATTTCACTCACGTGCCTTTTGTGCCTTTCCTGGGAAGACAAACAACAAAAGCTGCCTGAGGTTAGTGGACCAAAATATTTTGTCCATTTGGTAGTTTAGTGTCTCTTTCATGAGTGAATACTCTCCGGAGGATATTTACATGTTTTGCCACTTTTTCAAGTTTCAGCCACTTGGCTTGTATTAATAAACTGTTATTTTAGAGAAGTTTTAGATGTATAGAATAATTCCAAAGATAGTGCAGAGAATCCCTGTGTATCCTTCACCGAGTTTTCTCTATTACTAATATCCTACATTTGTATAGTATATTTGTGAAATTTAATGAACTGATATTCATTTATTATTATTAACTGAAGCCCATTCGTTATTCAGATTCCCTCAGTTTTTCCCTGATGTCCTTTCCTGTCCCAGGATTCCATCCAGGACCCAACATGACACAGTGTCATGTCTCCTTGGGCTTCTCTTGGTTGTGACAGTTTCTTAGACTTCCCTTGTTTCTGTTGTTTTGACAGTTTTGAGGTCAGTTACCATATAGAATATTCATCAGTTGGGATTTGTTTGAGGTTTTTATCGTGGAGTAATATGCTTTTGGCAGAAAGACCACAGAGCTATGGGCTCTTTTCATGACATCATTTAAAGAGCACATGCTTACCACAGAGCTATGGGCTCTTTTCATGACATCATTTAAAGAGCAGTATGACTTACTACTGTCAATGCTAATTCTGCTCACCTGGATTGAGATGATGTTTGTCAGATTCTCACTGTAAAGTCTTTTGCTTCTTTTTCCATCTTCTACCACCTTGAGGGTAGAGGAGTACCTACATACATTATTCAGAATTCTTTGGCATGGGAGATTGGTCTATTCTCTCCCACTTATTAATTTATTCAATCATTTATTTATATCAGTATGAATTCATAGATGTTTATTTTATACTTTGAACAATAATCCAATACTATATCATTTATTTTGTGGCTCAAATCATTCCAGCTCTGCTCATTTGTAACTCTTAGTTGGCACCTGGATTCCTTTGACAAACACTCACTATTGTGGAATTTTTTTTGTTTTGTTTCCTTTTGTTGTTGAGCACTCTCTTACTTTTATGCACTACAGTGTGAAAGTATATTTCATCTTGCATATTTCATTTTCTAGTCCTAGAAAAAGATATTTAAATAAGGAGCCCTGGTCCCTTCTATTGGAGAATAGTATTAGAAACCAAGACCTGAGTATTAGGTTGCAGTTAGGGTGTCATTGCTTCAGGGTCCATCCTCTTAACTGATAGATCAAGGAGATATATGTGTGTATACTAACCAGTGTTAGTTTGTTAGATAAAACCATATCTCGAAAAACTCTATATATTGCCATATGTAATATATTTAACCAAATATGAGTTCATACTGATGTCTCCAACTCCAATCTATTACCGCATAAAACATTCTAGCCTCTTCTTGCTTATCTGTAACTTCCCACTCCAACAATGTGAAACGTGGCTCTCAACATTTACTGAGTTGCTCAACCCAAGTACACATGTATAGTGGTTTCAGAATCATTAACCCATATGCCCATGGGAAAAAAAACACCCGTAAAGCGTAATGTTTAGGTGTAGTTCCTTTTGCCTTCAGTCTTACAGACTCCACTAATTTTCAAGTGATGTAAAATCAACACGTTATTGCTCTAAATTCATTTATTATTTTATTTTGTGGTACTGGAGCTTGACCCTGGAACACTTTATCTTTGCCAACTGATATAATGTTAAGCTTTGTTAGTAGAGGGCACTGGAGCAACACTGGAGAAACATAGAAGGAGGAAGGGGCTTCTCTTCCCGGTTCTGTGTGTTCTTCCCCACTTGCCCTTATGACGGTGTAGCGGCCACCTGTGTGCAGGACACCAGTAATGCTCACCTTTTCAGAGAGTTCTGCCAACAGAGCTGGTTTCATGGGCATGTAACCAGTGTGGTCAAACAGGAAGCTACTCTCAGGGGCCTCATGCTTGTTTTAATGTCCTGTTGATAACATCTTGAAATTCTTAATCATTTTATCTTTGAGCTTATGCCTTGTAAATGAAATCCAAAGGGATACAGGCATGTTTGCAGGGGAAAGAACCAGGTAACAGTGTACACACACAGACTCTGGTCCATGGGCACAGAGGGCAGTATTCACTATGCACGCCAAGCAGTTGGACTGGCTGCATGGTGCACACAAACATACCTGAGGCAGATCAGGGTCCTGAAGAGCCCAAGAGGTGGCCTGGAACGACAGCAACAACATCCACAGAAGCAGCAATGGTGGCAGCCATAACCCTGGCAGAAAGAAGAGATACCTCATGAGTTTGATGCTAGGACCTGAAATGAGAAACCAGCTTTTCTGTGGTATCTGCACAAATATTCACACTCAGGCCTGAGCACCAGGATAGGAACTACTTGTGCCCACCCCATACACATTTTAGTAAATTATTACAAAGTGATACTGTGATTTATAATAAATATGTATTTGACCTTCATCTCCATTTCTGACACAGGGCTCCTAAAACCATTGGAATGTCCTAAGAGAGGAGAGCTACAAAGGTGTCTTTTGTTATATAATGAGGTGACCTTTGGAAAGAACCTAAGGGTGGAAGCTGATCGCCAGGAGAACCAACTGCTTGGTTAGAAGATTGGAACTTTCAGTTCCATCCCCTATAATCTCTAGGGAGAGAAGATGGGCCCAAGGTGAATTAATCACCGATGGCTAATGATTTAATCAATCATGCCTATGTCATAAAGCCTCCAAAAGAATGGGTTTGAAGAGCTTCTGTGTTGGTGAAAATCTAGAGATTTGGGAGGGTGATGAGTGGTGTGCCTGACGAGGCCATGAAAGCTTTCTGCTGTTCTCTCATACCTTACCCTATGCCTGTCTTCCAAATGGTTGATCCTGAGTTAATAAATCAGTATCTAGTAAGTAAACAGTTTGTCTGATTTTCATGAGCTAATATAGCAAATAAGTCAAACCCAAGGAAAAGGTCATTAGAATCTTTCATCTCTACTCACTGGCTGGTCACAAGTAAAGGTGAGAACCTGGACTTGCATTCGGCATCTGAAGTGTGTGGTGGGGGAAGGGGCAGGGAACAGGGCAGTCTTGTTGGGCTGACCTCTTAACTTGTGGACTCTGACACTATCTTCATATGTCAGTTCAGATGTCAGAATTGAGATAAACTTTGTGACACCCAGTTGATGTCAGAGAATTGCTTCGATGTGTGGGGGGAACCACCATCTCCCCGACGCCCCCAATACACACACATACGGAAACTGGGACTGGAACTCCTTAGGAAACATACACAGGGACATTGCAATGAAGCATATCAGGGAGTTTTTTAGAATTCTTTAAATAGTTAAAATCTCTTGTTTTAAAACTTACTGCAAAATTGGAAAGTAAAGATCCATAGGTTTTAAAAATAGAAATTAAAATTGTTTCCTCCAATGGAACAGAATTGTCATTTCATATGAACTTCCTGATGAACCAATTGCTAACAAGAAGGACAATTTTAAAATTAATGTTTTTTTGTCATTGAAAATAGTAATAGACTAGATATCAGGCATTTTAAATTATATACCAATCATAAAGTCACTTTTGGTTTCTTGTACAAACTCTACAAGTTACAGGAAATGTCAGAGGATGCATTAAAATGTCATCATATAAATTTATGTTTAAAATTAAACTCAGACTTACACAAAAATTAATTGTACAAAGAGTTAAATTTCTTTAGAAAAAGATTTAGAATTATGCTCCAGATGTACTAAAATCTTATTTTGAAATAACTTATCAGAAATTTGTCCTGATGCTGTCACAGCTTGCAACCTACTCCTAACAACTCCAGTAAGAGTTGCATCAGCAGAAAGATCCTTCTCAAAAAGATCTGTAAAAATTATTTTGATCTTACATTTACCAAGAGCAACTGACATTCCTTTTGGTTATATCATTGAAAATTAAGTTGCTAAATTTAAGTTGCTGAATTTGTAGAAAAGTAAGCCAGAAAAATCACATAATCGATCAAGATATCACATTAATAAAGTCTTATAATTTATTGTATTGTGTAAAGTTACAGCACTAAAAATATTAACAACCCCCCTATGGCTCTTTTTTCCAGCACTTATCCTCTAATACCATAGCATCTCTCAGGCCCTATGGCCCAGATAGGGCTGTTTGCACTACAGGGTGGACTTGCTACAAAGCACTTTCCTGTTAGGACTCCTTGAAGCTGGTAGGCTTTCAGATCACCCAGCATGAGAGACAGACCCTAGGGTGCCCCCATATAATTTTGATTCCTTGAGTGAGGGGAGGACCTATGATTTGCTTTTAGCCAATAGATTAATGCCTCTACATTTTGTGATGTGATGTCACTTTTTATCATTCATCCTTGATATTTTTAATGGTACAAATTGAGTAATATCCTTGCTAGTCACCCATCTACTCTGCCTCATGTACATACTGGATTGCATTAACCATCCCCATAACTCTCTGCAGGGAAGGCCCTGCTCCCCTTCCAACTTTGCCACTCATATTATAATTTTTTCCTTCGGCTTCTTGATGGTTAAACATGGCCACTTGGCCTCTATTGTTTTAGGATCTTATTATTCTTATTGTAATCAATTAGCCTGACTCTGTAATGGTCCATACTATCAGCAGCTGTGGCCCAAGAGGAGAGCCACCACTGATGCTGGTGCCCTCTCCCCTGTCTGGGTTGGGAGTTCACCCTTCTTTGGAGTTGGGCTCCCCTGGAGAATAAGCCCTGCACCTGGTTCTCAGATTTCTGCAGGTGTATCTCTTTACCAAATACCAAAGAAGTACTATGGCTTTCACACTAAACTTCTCATTGAAAATTAATACCTCTACTTTTCTTTATCTTTTTCTAGAGCTTTAACTTAACAATGGCCACCAAGTAATATTGTCTTATAGACAGTATTTTTTCCAAAATTTTCTTGAAGTACTCACAGATCTCACCTACTAATGCTATCCAAATTCATCATCAGTGAAATCTTTAATGGTTTTATGGCCATTTTGTGAAAAGGGTTACGTGAACTCCTCTTACCACTAATGATGGCCTTCATTTCTAGTAAGAAGGATATTGTCCAGCTTCAAAACCTAACTTAGTAGCTCGAGGGGGAGGGAGCTGGCGGAATTGGGCTGCGGGGACCCTGGGACCAGCGGTCCCAAGGTCATCAGCATGATGCAGACACAGTGTCTGCTAGGGTTACGCACATTGGTAGCCTTCACTGCCAAGCTCTGAAGCTTCCTCATTTATCTTTTGCAGAGGCAGATCTGCACAGCAATCCAGTACCAAACTGTTTGATATGATATCCTTCTTTTATCTCTTGTGTCCCAGAACCGACTAGGCCAGGTGAAGAGGAAGATCCTGGTGCTGGATCTGGATGAGACACTTATTCACTCCCATTATGATGGTGTCCTGAGGCCCACAGTCTGGCCTGGAACACCTCCTGACTCCATCCTCAAGGTGGTAATAAACAACCCGTTCAATTTTCTGTACCTAAGAGACCCCATTTCTAGTATCTACTGTCATAGAGATTAGCGTGAAGGATACTTATTAGAGTATGTTCTTCAGATCAACACTTGGGAAAAGGAAAGTGAGGAAAGAGGAAATATTGGCAAGAGAGAGAAGCTAGGTGACCTGCTGGCTCAAAACCATGGCCAAATCCACAGGGGCTCTGAGGCTAGAAGACCCATCAGAATTGGCCTGAGATGGGCAGGCTCTTACATTGACATATTAATCAGATATGGATATGGCACACCACAGGACAAAGGGTTTGTCTGCAGGGGAAATAGACCTGAAAGTACTACTGGATGAAGGCCCTCTGCTGAAAGCACTCCTAGCAGCTGGGGCAGAAATTCTTGCATTAAAAGGCACTTGGGCAATGTATCACAGTATCCATCACCATAAGGAATAAATTTCTTTCCTTCTTCTTTCATGTGTAAAAGTCAGATATAGTCTGAGAGAAATAGGTACAGTTTCCATTTGACATGCTGGAAAAGTCTGGGTATCTGGGAAAACATATTATTCTAAAAAACTGCAGAACACAGGGTCAGCTTCGTGTGAGGTCAATTAGCTAGTATCTTCAGTGTTTCGAGTGGCCCAGAGAAGCTTTATGCCTTAAAATTTTAACTCAGCTAAAAATATCTACTCAACCTTAAAACCTCAACTATAATCATGGTTTTTTCCAATTGCTCTTTCTTCCCATACTCTAAAAAAGAAATTTGGGTGCTTATAAAACTTCTTGTATGCACCCACCTACATTCTATATGCTAAAGGCTACTTACATCAGGAAAGGACACCTAAAAGCTAAATTAACAACTGGATTTGGGTTCTTAAAATCTGTTTTATCAGCATCCTCATCGTCCAGGACATTCCAAAACAATGAGACAATTAAGGTATCTCTCAACTCCAGGTAGGGTGTGGACGGTGGGTAAGATTTGAGATTTGTCTCCCAAACCTGTGTAGCCAGATAATCTTATAGAGCATAGTTCTGAAAGTGTCTCTTTTGTATACATATTCATATCTAGAGTTACTGTGTCACCAACTAATCGGAGAACTTCTCCTACCTAATTACCTACAAATAAGATGTCTTTGGAAGACATGAACACGGTATACCTTCAGAGGAAATAAAGAGACATTGGGAAAGAGTGATTTTACTCTAGCTCACTTCTGCTGCAAAAATTTGCCCTAGTTCCCAGGAATTAGTGTGATGGTTTTGTGTGCCCTGTGCTAATTTAAAAAAGATTTTTATTTTTAATTAACCTGTTAGGTCTCTATGATGGGGAGTTGAGAGAGGTAAGAAATAGAGATTTCATAGACTGACAGCCTGTGTTTTGAGTTCCAGCTACCTGTCTAAAATCCTGACTCAGGGCAGCTCCTCAGCCTCTGAGAAGCAGGGGCCTGATTTTAGAGAGAGAGAGAGCTCCCCCAAAATTTGATTCCTTCTTTCCCACTTCCCCCAAGGTGGGGCAGTATGAAAACCAGGACCATAACAGCCAGGAGGACAGC
Organism: Cynopterus sphinx; assembly: GCA_030015415.1. Lineage (NCBI taxonomy): Eukaryota > Metazoa > Chordata > Mammalia > Chiroptera > Pteropodidae > Cynopterus > Cynopterus sphinx. The sequence continues at coordinate 97,847,104 of CM057385.1, forward strand.
AGGACAGATGGCAGAAAATATAGGTGGACCAAGAAGAGAGTGAGGTGTGAGGAAGCTATATTCCTTTTCTCATTTCCTCCTTTTATAAATTTTAACTTTTTAGCACAAACTTTCCCAAGATCCTTATTCCTGTGACTAGCTCTTTTACTTGTTATTCCAATTCACTCATAGATATGCTAAATGAATATAGTAAATGACTGAAGGTCTACCAGATGGCTTGATGACTTAATTTACTCTCTCTTTGAGAAAACAATGGAAAAGAATCACAGCTACTCTTTCTGTAGGCAGGAATATACAGTCCTGCAGTGATTGCTTCTGAAAATGAAAAGATAAACGTGCTTATTGTGTGTCTGGGAGCTCTGGGGATCCTGGAGACACTTCCCTCTCCACCATTTATTTGAGAACATAAGGAATTAATTGTACACCTTGCTGAGGGAAAAGGGCACATTGTATTTTTCAAATACCAACATCTTTCTTTAAGGATTAGATGATGTATTTGACACAGAGAAAATACTTTCAAGATGTTGTGAGGGAAAAAAACACCTCAAGACTCCAGCTCTTTAGAACTTAATATTATTCAGCACCTGCTTAGTTTTATATCTCTGTGAGGTAGGAGTGTCTACAGAGTCTCAGAGACTATAACCCAGACATCTATAATCAAACATGCATTCTTCCAAAAGATAGAGAAAGAAAGGAGGGGAGAAGACATAAGAACTCTTTCCAAGAGTTAAAAAATATATCCAGGTATGAGAGTTTTAAAGAACAAATTTTTTTTGAGGGGGGGGCGGGGCATTTCCAGGTTTCTCAATCCGAAAGGCAGCCAGCCACACTGCTTTGCATGTCCCACTCACACTGGATCTCAGTGTGAGTCTAGGAGCAGACCCGCTTTCTCTGCCTGTGCAGAGACATTCAAACAATGGAGGAGTTGGGGTGCAGGGGACCAAACAGGAAACGGATGGGACATTTGCAATCACACCTGGTATATGATCTATTCCCAACTGCTAGTTTTGTGCTTTTTCTGTGCCTCAGTTTCCCCATTTGCAAAATGGAGTTAGTGGTATTTACTTTAAATGGCTATTGCTATACTTAAATGGGAAAAATAGGTGATAAACTCCCTGCACAAAGGAGACACTTAAATGCACATGTGGTTAACTCCAGGAGAGCAGGGCTGTGTTGCTCACCAGCACTTCCCCGTTCCAGGTGTTCAAGGATATTTGTGAAATAAATGAATCATATTCATTCTTTTCTGCTGTCACCCTATAAACTAGACAAACTATTTCACCTTCTATGAAAGGAGGACTATATTTCCTTATCAGGAAAATACATATCAGAGCCTCATTTCCTAGATTCATGTACTCATATCCTGCTGGTGGGAATATCAAGTGACACCACCATGTTAGAGAAAGGTTTGGAAAAGGCGCCTTCTAAAGTTGAACATGTATGCACCTTAAGGCCAGTAATTTCATTCCTAGGCCTACACCCCTAAGAATATACCTTTTTTTAATTCTTATTAGTTTCAAGTATACAATTCATTGGTTAGGCATTTATATAGTTTATAAGAATATACCTTTATGTACAAGGCTGTATATACTAAACTATTGATGTTTGTGATAGCAAACAATGGAAAACACCCTAAGTGCTGAGCTCCTTCCTCAAACTACACACAGCATTCAAGCCCCCATAGCTTTGAACAGTGTCTGTGAACAGCTGTGCTTTATCTGGATTTATTTTGTGCATTTGTTAGCAAGATATGACCTAAAGTATCAGGAAAGCCTAAGAGAGCTCATAAGGGTGTTAACGCTTAGAGTAAAATTGCTGATAATTAGGTGTTTAGATAGCAGTGAACGAAATAATGACATTGTGAGTATGTCGACATTGCCTGTATCCACTGTTCGTGCTATTTTCACACAGAGAGAAAAATCTTGAAAGTGGCCAAAGTTACTATTAGTTCTGCTAGTAGCAAAGTGGCCTCTTTTAGTCAGTATCCAGCAATGAATAAAATGGAAAGTCTGTTTCTTGAGTAGATTGATAGGTATACAAAACATGGTGTTCACTTACCTTACACTTACCAGAAATCAGTCAGTCTTTTTAGTAAGTAAAACTACATTGTACATACATTATTTCTACTTTATATAAGCTATGTATTTATCATATCACTATTGCTTTTACTATGCATTAGTGTTATTTTAGATTCATGTGTTATTTGGTATGACTTGCTATCATATTTTTTGGGTCTGGGAATGTTGGAAATTTTTCCATGTAAATTAATGGTAATTGGGTTTTGTTGTTGTTGTTGTTGGTGGTGGTGGTGGTGGTTTTTGTTTTTGTTTTTGCTTTATGCTCTTTTGGTTTACAAGAGGATTCACAGGAATACTCGACTTTCAGATAGTGGGAGAAACATATATTGCTTAGGTGTACAAACATATATAATTAAAGCAGAATGAAATGCAAAGAATAAGCACTATATTCAGAATAGTCATCCTCTCTGAGGTAAAAGGAGGGGATTGAAATCAGAGAAGACAATAAAGAGGAATTTGACACATTGGTGTTTTAGAAAGCTGGTGGGCACAAAAGTATAGTCTTCTCATATGTCCTCAAAAAGGAAAATCTGTGCTTAAAAGAATCTTGTCATGTAAGAGCTGGAAGAATCCTACAGCACTGCTTCACCTCTCCATTGTAAAGATTAGCAACGTGAGGCTCAGAGAAGTAAAGTAACTTGCCTAAGGGTGTATATAGTGACAGTACTGGGATCGGAATCCATATTCTCCAGGTCCCGTGCCAAGAGTTCTATACTGCTCTTTGTAATTGTGTTTGGTCCAGTTCCTTTTTCCTTCTTGTACGGTGGAAACAGAATATATGTAGGAGCAGGGCTTCAGATACATCAGAGATGCGCCACTCGGAGAAGGTGCAGAGGAAGGGTCCCTGAGTCTGGCCAGATGAGATGTTCTTGAAGAGTTGTTTAAGCAGTTTCCCAAAGGCTTTAGTTTTACTGTCCTAGACTGGTTGTGTGGCATCAAAGTCACCTGGACTTCCTCACATTTTTACCCCAAGTCCCCAGAACACTAGAACCAAAGGTGGCAAATCTAGGTTTTACTATAAAGGTTTATGTCCTCGGAACTGTCAAGGTTGGAGAACATAGGAAAAGATCACAGGATTCAGCAGCATCAAAGCAACAAGTTTATAACTAGACGAATGAAGCCTCTGTGTGTATTATTTCATGTACACAAAATAAGACATAAATGGCACCTTAAACAAAGGTAGTATCAATGCTACTATACATATCTGACATCAGCATTTATGGATACTGTACAATGAATTTCCACTCTGCACTTTTAAATTCTCTCAATAAGTTTCAAAGCAAATCTGGGAAGTTTTGCCTTTTTACTGATGATAAATTCATAGGGGTATTAGTGTCTGTTCCTTCTTTCTATATTCTGACAACTCTCTGGTTTTTTAACCAAGTTTTTAATGCACATCCTTGTGTCCCATGTATATCCAGAGACACGGAGTAACTTGGCTTCTTGATGGAAAAATTTGAAAGTTTTTCTGTTGAACCAATCCTCACTTCTACCTTCGGGACATAATTCATGAGTCACGTAGTTGCTGCTCTGTCATGGCAACAACCTATCACTGTATCTCAGAACAAGGCACCATCTTCCAGCCAGCTCTAAGCTCCACACCCCTATTCCCTCCCCAATTACAGTGAACATTCAGCCCAAGGCCAAGGAATAGCTGACATCATCTTTCCTTATCTCTCCTCACACCCTTCTGTTTAAAAATCTCTACATTGTTTGGACTTGGTCTTTCTATTTATCTCTTTTCCATTGCCTCCCTTAATAAACACTTCCAAGTGGATTAGTGCCCATAGTGGTGTTTCCTTAGAGAAGAAAACTTCTCTAAAACAGATTCATTTCTATTAGAATTTTGCTCAAGAAAATTTTATGGGGAGGGTGCGCTATTGGATCTATACTTACTAATCCAAAAATATCCCTACCAACGTGCCAAAATGTTTCATGTACTCAAAGGCCACCACAGACCTTATCTGATGAAGTCATAGATGTGGGAACACTGGAGGTTGTTTTCAGCCTTAGTCAAAATTCATACCTACCCATTCTCTTGTTCTTTTGTTTTGTTTTGTTTTGTTTTGTTTTGTTTTGTGTTTTGTTTTAGGCTGGGACCCCAGGCCAACTGTACCATGTTTCTACACCAACGCAAGTATATGTATCTTGTTTCCCTTCACCATTTATATAGATTCTTGAGGAGAAGAGTGTGCATGGTATATGAGAGAAAGAGTTAGAACCTGTGAGTAGCTCCAGTGAGGCCCTCTGGGTTCCACAGACAGAAGGCCAGAATGGGGAAGGTGGGACCTCTCATGCTGTGGGCAGGATCCATAATGCAGTGGCATCCACACCCTTATGAGAAGGAAAAGCAAGCTGAGTGAAAAGCACAGGTCTTTCCTCTTGGCCATTGCCACATGCACAAAGCTAGGCCCAGTGTCAGAGCGAGGCTATGTGAACCCAGAGCAAAGGTGAGATGGTGGACCATAAGGCCATTTGGATGGCATTTCATGTCCACAAGGAGCCTCAAGTAAGGTTATACTGAGACCCCAAGAAGTATAAAAATAAATAGAAGGAGATACTTATCATACTACTCTGATCTTGGGTCTTATTCTGAGACCTCATTTCTGCTTTCATAATAAATGAATGTTTTTAGTAAATTCTGAAAAGTTTTGTGAATAGCATAATTACATCATTATCACACTTGTATTTGTTAAATGAAACATGTGAAATAGACTTTACAACCCTGTTTTATTATTTATTCATTTAAAATTATCTCAAAAATACATAGTTTACATGTTTTAAGTATACTTTCATTTTACTGAAATATATCTATATTTTAAATATATGTCTTGGCAAATGTTGCCTTGTTTTCTTTCTAGCTGAATTTGCAGAAGCAGTGGTAAAAGGTAAGCTGATACCTTTGGGATTATCTTTTTCACTCTGAATTTTCCCTGAGAGGGGTTGAAGCATAAGATTTCAGAACTTAGAAAAATGAAGTGGTAGAATAATTCTTTGGTGTTCGGAGCATAATCACATTTACTCCCTTTTTTTCTTTTCACCAGGAAAGAAGCTGCAACACAAATCCTGTAAGTTGGCCTGGATCTTGCTGACAGAAGACAGAGTTGGAGAAAAATGGTCCATCACAAATAAGAAAAACACTAAGGACCAAACAGAGACATTGGGGAAAACAGAGAAAGAGGAAAAATACAGACCATCGTATTCCTCTCATAAATATTTGGGGCTTTGAATGTCATGTTTGAAGTGTAACCAGTGATACACTCTTTTATTGTTGGTGCAAGCTGGTAACTAGGAGTTCTACTTAGATGAAATCACAAATGGATTCTCAGACAAAACATTAACCCGAGATTCCCAAGAGCCATACAGATCCTCAGGCTAATTGGTAAATTCCAAGAAATCGAGCCCTATCTGAAGATTCTTTGATATCTTTGGGGAATGGTGGGTTATGACAGAGACAAAACAGTTTCCACCCAAACCCTGAACTGCGTGAGCCCACTTGGGGGCAAAACCCCTGTCATTTCCTAGGTGAGTCCTTCCTGCCACTCTCTGCCTGCTCTTCCAAGTCAAGCTGTATCTATTTTAGCACCGGGAGGGAGCTCAAAACTGGTGAAAGGAAATTGACATTTTGTACAATGCCGGGTCGGGGGTGGGGGAAATGGGAAAGACTAAATCAGCCTAATGATGAAACAAATAGTATTTTTCAAACTCTGTTCCCACCTCAAATTCCTGAAAAATACTTCTAGAAGGTTCCTAGGCAGTGTCTCACGTGTGCTCCATGAACCAGCTCTTGAGGCGGCAGGTTAGCATGCTTATGTCCCTTGTCCCTAGAACGTGCTAGAGGCTGCTGATACACAGGTGACGACGCTGATGCCGAGGGTACAAATGTCTGAGTCATTCATTTCCTCCAAGGGGCTGTTTTGGGAGGCCCTTGTTATCATAAACCATCCTAATCCTGTGTGTTTACAGTTTCAAAATCTCTGTCCCTACTTCCTTTTATTACTGAAGCTGCTGGGGCAATGTAACTGGAACCTTGCAATATTAGGATCTTATCCAGATTCTGATGAAATGGCTCTTTAGTTCTTGGCTCACTTTAATTCTTGGCATACTTCTCCCTCTGAACTGCAGAACACGTGGAGTGACAGGATTGTGTTGTAATCACTCCAACTCTCTAGCCCATGCTCCAAATTCATGTGCCTCAAAACTCTTCCAGAAGACTCCTTGGGGCCTCTTGCAAATTGACCTCAACTTCTTCAAAGACCTCAGCACACACCCTCACCCCTTCATAACCCCTGAGCCCTTGGATGTACATTTCAACAGGATCTACGCTAGGCCATGTCCCATACACCCATCTAGTTAATGTAAAGGACATTAATGACTTTCATCAAACCTGGCAATGTGTTGCTTATTGTTGGCCCCAGAGATATGTTTGCAGCTCCACTTTGAGGGTAGAGAGTGAGACATAGAAGGTCACAGGACTCAATCTCAGGGTTTCTTTCTGGAGTTTGTCTCCGCAGGACTTCTTCAAGCAGGGCACTGTGACTGCCATTCATGCTGGAGTGTAGTTCTTAGTGCCCACTGTAAGTGAAGGTCACCCAAGCTCCACCCCAGGACAATCAGTGTCAATTAGTCTGGATGAGGCCTAGACCTTAGCATTTTTTTTTCCGTTCCCCAGTAATATTCATGCACCTGAGGGCTCCAGGTACTTCTTCAAAGAAAGCACATAAACATATAGACACAAACTCTGAAGAAGATTCAAGAAGCTTATTTTATCATCTTTACTCTTATAACACTTTTCTAGTATATCAAGATTTTGATTTTGAAAGTGACGCTATTCATTGTTGTTATTCAAACAACAAAGATGTTCATCACAATAAGGTACAAATAACATCTCCCCACCACTCCCCTGCAGCCCAGGAAGGAATGCTAATAAAGTGTCTATTCTTTCAGACCTTTCTCTGTATATATGACAATTATATGCCCACATGCACACAGTTATTGGTTAATTCACTTGGAAACATAATGTCTTTCTTTCTTACATTGCCTTTAATAGGACCAATCTCCTTTTCTGGTACAGACAAACATACCTTTGCCTTGGGGAGAATTGTTTTCTGCAGGAGGAATCAGAAGAGCCAGGTCAATGTGCTCCTTTTGACAAACAAAAACAGGATCTCTGAACCTGCAGAAAGATAACAGTCTTTGGCAAGTTAGAAAAGTTTTTCTAAAAATTTTTAAGTAAGATGTGTTGGGCTATCTTTTACGGGCTCCACATCACCATTGTGCACTTCTGAGTTCTCAGCACTGCAAAAGAGACCCAGAAAATGTAGTCTCCAGTGTCTCATTTTCTACTGGATTCTGGGTCTGAGTCTGCCAGGAACACGAATGTCAGGCTTCCAAGGTGATGGGAGATACTGAAAGGCTTGTGGGCAGGCACAGGCTAACACAGGCCTGTAGGCCACTGAGGTTAGAGCGTTGGCTATAACGTGTAGCTCATGGTCAGTGGGACAGGAGAACCTAACTATACTCCTTTCTTCAATAAATAATTCTCATGCACTGACGGCATTCCAGACACAACTCTGGGTACTGGGGAGGTAGGAACAAGCCAAACAACCTAACATTCCTGTTCTCATGGAACTTTCCTTTGAGCAGGAACTTCAGCAGAGACATAGCTTATGTTCGCTAATATGTAGGACCAAGCTTCTCACCCAGAGCTCGGTGGAGAAGGACAATGTCTGGATGCCAACCTTTGACCATTGTCCCATTATCAGCCAGAGCCTTCAGCAAATAATCTCACCAGTCACCATCTTGGAAGGAGGATGGGAAGAAGGAAAGTAAAACTTTGAATTCTTTATCTAGTTACCCCCAAAGAGACCATGCTAAAATGGGGCAGGAGGTGCTTTATATGCATGGAGAGACTGGGATATCAAAAAATCCATTAATTAGCACCTTTCAGTTTCCCACTTTACACATTTGGAGATTCAGAAGGAAGATTGTATTACTTAAAGAAAACAAGCACATCTAAGTAACCGTTCTTAAAAGTTCACCATTAGTTCACATGCAGATTGATTTTTGCTTTTGCTTTGTAAAAATGGAATTCTACCCATAGACTTTGCTCTCTAAATTGTCATTCATTGCTCTCTATGTCACCCTAGAGAATCTTCTCAGCAACTAGTTTGCACCACTTTGATCATTTACAGTAGATGCGTGCAAAGAAAATGTGACATCACTAGTAGAAGGGTTTTTGGGCTTCCAGAAGAAGGAAATCACTGGAGATTATTATTGCAGTTACCCCAGTGGATGACATTGAATGACAGAGCAGGACAGTTGCATGCTGAGCTTACCCACTTTGTGTCCAAGTGGGGCAACACGGTTCAGAATTGTGTCAGGAAAGACACAAAAATTTTGGCTTCACATTGTTCATATTGAAACACAGAGCTAATAAGGGCTGATTATACGGGAGAATACTTAGAGGGTCACTGCAAGGTAATAAGAATCTGCATTACAGAATATTTTAAAGAAATAAAGTCTTATGACATTCAAGTTTGGAAATGCACTAGTTATCAAATATTTATAAGAAGCCCTGATGATTCTGCTTACAGAGAAAATGTGAGTAAATAAAGGAATGAGTGAATGAGACTCTCAGGATTTCTCAGGGTAAGGAATGCATACCACTGTGCTATGGAAGATTATTTGAGGTTGTATAGGGCATAGTGTATTAAATAATATAAAATGCATAGCAAAAAGTGATTCCATTTGCAAGTCTCTTCATGCACTCTGATTTCTTAAAGGAGGAAGACCCATTACAGGACTATTATTTGATCAACATTGTCTAACCCTTGTAAGTCTCTGAGAGAGAGAGAGAAGGAATAGGTTTCAGGCTGAGAGGTTTCAGGAGGCAATGTCTAACAAGAAGTTGGTGATTTGTACTGTTTCTTTTTAATTAATGTTTACTGGTAGCTTTTATTTATGCATTAGGTCTTGTTTTTCATTTATCTGTTCATACGCAGTCTCTTTTAGAAATATAAGGTATATTGATAAAGTAGTATATGTGATTCAAGATATTGCAAAATTTACAGTGTATTGATTAGATGGCAGAAGTCTGAGAAGCAATGTTAACACGTAAACAATACATATACCATGGTACTTTAAATATTTGTTCCTTAAAGTAGGTCAAGCATGTCCCTTGTTTACACTAGTACTTGTTAGCATATTAGTTCTTCACAGATGCTAAAGAAACAAGTCAGTTCTCCATTTCTCACAATGCAGGGGCATTAGGGCACTTTCCCAATGATTTAAGCCAAATTTAATGGGGTTTTATTGTAAAAGAAGCCTAATGTGGAGTTTCAGTCCCCAATAAAATGTTTCCACAATAAATTTATTTTATAATGAACAAATTTAGATAAGGATACTTGTTCGGAAATCTTCCAGGACCCTCAAATATCTAGTGCAACTGATGGAGAACAAAGACCATTACGTCTAGATTCCAGCCCTCTCTAATCAATTTTCCTTTTTCTGTGGCTGTTCCTGTGATTAAAAAATAAGAATGGAAGGGGGAAAAAATGTGGCTCAATATGGAAGTGATATGGGGAGGTGGGGTAGAAAATGGGTGGATGGGCTTGAAATAAGTGGAGAAGAAAAATTAAAATGGGTAGATTATTAGTGGAAAAAAGATTTTATAGATAACCCCTTCCAGGAGATTGCAAGAAACACATCCTTTGGAAACACAGATATGTGTTCAATTGCTGGCTTCACAATTTACCAGCGCAAGTTTAAATTTCCCAATTAGTGTAATAGGGTCATTTATATAAAGAAAAGGCAGGAGTAGGGAGAAAAAGTTAGGGAAATATGTCAGGAAATATCTCAAGAAAGGGTGTTGATCAAGATAGGAGTCCCCTCACTAAAAGAATATGGAAGTCATATTGTTCAATCAGAGCCATTATGGCCAAAAGAAATTGTTCTCATGAAAATCAATCAAATTTTATCTGTTGGTACACAGAAATATTTTGAGAGCACAGCTAGAGAGCAACTTAACTGTTTTTTAATTTAAAAAGACAGGTGATGTTTTTCAAGAGTCCATCAAATATTAAACTGAGGTCTAAAATCATAACCATCTTTGCCAAGGAAGATGTGAATGCTGGTTCTCTTTTAGTTTGGGGTATTTGTGCCTCTCTCTAAGCATCTTTAGATTTTAGAACTACAGGATCCAGGTACTGCTGTCAATCAGTTGTGTTAAGGGGAGATGGTATTGGCAAGATTGCCCACCCTAGAACCATGAGTCATATTTTCAACATAAAACCTGTTCACCCACAAATGATTAGCTCTAATCCCCCATAATTTCCTTGGATCTAAAATAATTAGCATGTCTGTCACAAGGGGCTGACATTATCCTGAAAATCTGGCCCTAGCACATTAGAAAATGCAGTATAAACAATGCCATCTTTACTCAGTGGGGACAGTCCCTTAAGTCTGAAAGCCAGTGATTATAAGTAAGTAGAAGAAGAGGAAAGCAGAGCAGTCTTGGTCCTGGGAACAGGTCTTGATGGGGTACAGTGGGTTTACTTTGAGTCCATACACATGTGACAGATAGTAGGTTTGATTAAAGTGTGGAGAAGCATGCAGACAGAGCCCAGACTTGGCTGAATGGGGTTCCCACACTCATTATTGAGATCTAAATAAGAGAGATCTGAGGATTTACGATGAGGCAAGGGCATCTAATGCAATAGCTAATCAAAGAAAGCAGACAGCCTTCCATGTCCAAAGCAGGAACTGGGTAGGTTAATCTTTTCTGACTGTCTGAAGGGTGTGAGACAAGCCTACAGCTAAGACAACATATCCTTATTTCAATAAAATATCAGAATCAGCTCATTGCAGTATACTAACAAAGCTTTTGTTGGGGCCAAGAATTCCAGTCTTGAGCATCAAGAAAATAACCTCATTTTTAAAACAGCTTACAAATTTCTTAGTTCATTATCATGCCACATTCATTTCAGAGAGTCTTAGAACAGGATGCATATTGAGATCGCCGATTTAGTGAGAAAAATGTATAGAAAAGTATGATATAAATGGAAAGCTTTATGCAACTCTTTGAAGAACAGGCTCATTAATATATTATTCAGTCCCGGGGGTTGTGAGCAATGCCCCCAAAGAGCTCAGCTGGAAATGCCCCAGGAAAGAGCAAGGAAGGTAGGGATCTATGAGGTGCTGAGGGCTCAGTCCTCATTCCTAACAGCCAGAGCATGTTCATTTTAAGCCAAAGTTCATATTGGGATTCTAAGTCAGAATTTTTTAAAATTAGGGGAACTTCTAAGGCTAAAAAGTCACCAAAATAACCACTTATGTGACCCAATCTTTCCATTTTTTCAGTGAGGACTTTAACAAAAATTTTGCCCACTTATTGGCAGATATAGGGATACAGAAGTGATGAGGAGACAGCCCCAGATCTCCTGGAAATTACATTGCACTAGTGTGGAAGTGGAAGACATGTAGCTATTAAATGCGGTATTGCTAAGTTATACAGTAGGATGAGCTCTAGATGAGTTTGAAGTGCTCCAGAGAGCTCAGTTAGACTCTTTAGAAATTATATTCTTCCTTTTTCCCCATGAGGGCTCCAGAGATCCCCTGGATTTACAGATGTCCTGGAGCTCTTCTCATATGGGGCATGAAGAGAGGCCTAGGTACATGTGACTTGGAATTGCCACTTGCATGAAGGCTGCCTACTGGGCTTGCTGCTCTCTGGTGGCCCTCCTCTCAGTCCACTTGCCAGGAACCTCCTAGCAGCAAATCCACTCACAGAGAACTAATCTGGATCAGGCCCCACACATGGAATATACATGGAGTCCTCAGATCCAGAACCCTCTCCTTCTTACCACAAATCTGCCCCTGCTCCAGGCATCCTAAATCTCTGCCCTCACCACTTCATGTTTTAGCTCAAAACCCCTATGTCACTTCTAATTCAACCTCACCCACCAGAAGAAGTTAGAGTCCTTGTGAGACTTGCTCCCAACCATTTCCAACAGAAAACATGTTGCCCCTCTCTCAAGGGTACGATGCCTTGGACTTCAGAAAGAATTGCTTGGCCTGCATTTAGTAGAAAGAGTAGAGGGAAAAAAGTATTTCCCCTAGAAATATTGAGGTTCTAAGTCAGAGGGATGAAGGAAAAATATAGAGAGATTTCCAAATTTTAATGTTACATTGAATATTCAATCACTAAGGTACTGCTACAGTTCTCATCGTGTTAAACAGTTGGATAGAGAAATATGGAGTGAAGGAAGAATTTGTAACAAGGGGTTTTGACTCAGCCTAAAGGATCAGGAAGTCATCCGCAAGGGGGCCAGGAAAGAAGAGTATGGTCTCAGCGAGGAAAAAGCACTTAAAAAGGCCCTGGAGCAGTATAGTTATAGTATAGAGCCTGGTATAGTTAAGGCCATTGCAATGAAGTTGAGAAAGCAAAGGGGAAAAGAATGGAGGTTGAACTTAAAGAGGTAAGTGGGTGGGAGTCATTCAGGGGCTTGTAGGCCATATCACACAGTGGCTTTATTCTATAGGAGCAGTGAGCTAATGAACAGTTATTAATTTGTATTTATCAAAATTGGTGGAAGGTAAAGATTGACGTGAGTAGACGAATTAGGAAACTAAGGCAGTCACTCGGGAGAGAAGAAATGTTCCTTAGCCAGTGGCAATGGAGAGAAGGGTATTTTAAAAGTGACTCCAGGGTTGATCATGAGAAAATTAGGACTATTAATTGAGAGGGGGAAGACAAGAGAGAGAGCATCATGAGTTCAGCTTTGGACATGCTGAACTTGTGATTTGTGAGCTCATATCCACAGCTGTTGTACATCCAGGTGGAGCACTGTGCTGGTCCAGGGAGCTCCTGCCAGGAGTGCACAGTTCAGTGTTATCAAGGGCAGCCACACAAGTGATCTCTAATCTCTGGTCTCTACCTTCAGTTTCTCAAAATTCCATGGCTATAATCGTCCATCTTTGAAAACTAATTTTCTCTAGAATCCCTTTGAGGAAGGTCATGCTTTCAGCCTGTGACTTTGAAGTCAGGTGTTAATGGTACCCGGGCTGTGAGGGGGACATTAAAAAAAAAATCAAAGGGAAAGGTTTAAGAGACATCCTTAAGTTCTTATTTCAGGAAAGAAAAGGGTATTATGCGTTAATGGTCCTCTTTGCTCAATAAGTTTTTAAAATTCCATCCACAATTTAGCAACAAGGAGAGACTTTCCCACATTTTGAGGCACATTTCAGAAGGTGATGATCAACCAGGTTTTTTCAGAAGTCAAGAGTCTGCTTTCATTTTTTTAAGACCGCTGATATATTAACTGCTAATATCTTAATTTTTTTAAATGCCAAACATAAAAACAATTGTGCCATATTTAAAATATTTACATGAAAGAATTTAATACTTCTAACAAACACACAGCATCATATGATCAAGCCACTCACAAGGGTACTGAGAGACATATAAACAGTGTTAGGTCATAGTTCAGTGTAAGCAGTGTGGGCTGGAAACAAATGTAAAAATATAATTTTCAAAAAAGCTTAAAAATAGTTTCATACAATATATAGTGAACACGTGTTGAAGATTTATTTGACTCACAAATAAGGAAACAGAAGAATAAGGTGACAACACCATTTCAAAAGGAGAATATGAAAACTTGAGAATTTTGTGACCAATAGGAAAATGGGAATGTTAAAATAAGATTACTAAATTAGATACTAATTGGTGAATGTGCCCCAGAACAATGAAAGCATAACCTTTGGTTATCTATTTTATTTCAGAGTCAGAAAAGAAATTCATCACACCTCATCAATTTCACAGGATTGTAAATGTCTGGACTTTAATCTATTTTGAAAACCAAGTTATATTCCTCTCAAGAGTCAGGTGTCCGTTCAGCCGGCTTGTGAGGCAATGCTTCAACATCACATTAAAAAACACAGTCATCTTTTTGCCTTGTTTCTAAGTTGTGGATAATTTTTCCTAAGAGAATGCAAGTTTAAAACTGCGTGATAGACATCTGCTTTCAGCCTTGTCACTGTGTCTCTGTGTCTGGTTGTCCTTTGTGCCAGAAGAGCCAGTGCAAATAGATGCTCCTTGTCCACCCTCACCGTCCCCCAACCAGAGGCATCCTAAGTTTTGACATTAAAATTCACAAACACTAATCAGAGCCATTAAGCTCCAAACTGAAAAATAGTCTTTCACCATTGATAGCTGTTTAATCGTGAACTGAAAATTCATAAGGCAGATTTCTCGTGTTTCAAAGCACTGCTGTGCTCCCCTGTTGGACAAGGGGATTCATCAGAGAAAGTTGTTGAAGTGGGTGAGGAGAGGAGTATAAAGCGAGGGGAGCTTTTTCAGGCAGCAGTACCTGAAGAGTAAAATTCAGAAGAAGCAGGAACAGATTAAGATTTTGGTGTAGTAGAGGAGATTGTCACAGAATGTCATTTTTAGAAAAAAATTGTGATTAAGACCAAAACACATTAACACACCCATCCAATACTAAAATCTCCATCCACAGTGAACCTTAGTAGGGATTATTTTGGAGTATGCTTAAATGTTTGAACCCTACATGTAATAGTCTTCATTTTATGGAGTTCTATTAAATCTGCAAAAATCTATGCTAACATGATTTTCATTTGCAAAAACATTTCTAAATTCACTTTGAAAATAAATTTCAGGTAATGGCAGGAAACATTACAGATAAGACAATGACACATATAAATACCTGCCCTAAATCAACTTCTAATTTATTCTCTTCTAATTCAGCATTAATTCTGAAAAATATTCAGACAATCCAGAAACCAAAATGTCCCCACAGTCTTATGCAGATACTATTTTGAGCTCTAGCTGAAGAGAAACAAAAGTGCTAACTGAGATCTGTCACCTGCATTTCCTACAGAGGCTCACCTGCGAAAAATGGGACATTTGAGTGGTATTTAAATGGGACCAGGTTCTATTTTTCAACTAAATTCCTACTTAGTTGGACTTTAAGACTATCTTGGAAATTTAATCAAACACTTGTTGAATAGTAACCATCTGTGCGCCTCTGAGTTTTATCTTCCTTTTCACTTTTCTCAAGATGGGTCCTCAACTTGTTTTGCTCCTCCTTGTATCTCCAGCACATATGCAAGTCAATGTCACATACGTGAAAGACACACATTGAATGTTTGTTATGTTTGTTAAATTGCATTTAAGCAGTTTTGCTTCTCAGGGAAGAATGTCACAGTCATGGGCTTTCCACTCAGGGTCCCTGGATAACATGATACCAGGGAATTGGTCCAAAGCTGCTTCCTTCAACACTGAAGTCGGAGAAGAAAAGTACAGGTAATTTTACAGAAAAATGCTATTACTA
Source organism: Cynopterus sphinx (assembly GCA_030015415.1). Lineage (NCBI taxonomy): Eukaryota > Metazoa > Chordata > Mammalia > Chiroptera > Pteropodidae > Cynopterus > Cynopterus sphinx. The sequence continues at coordinate 97,862,534 of CM057385.1, forward strand.
CCTACAGTAGGCTGAATAACTCCCCTCTAGTATCCAGGTTCTAATCCCTGAAACCTGTAAATGTTACCCTTTTTTTTTTTTTTTTTTGAGAAAAAGGTCTTCATAGATGTGGTTGAGCTAAAGGATTTTGAAATTATCATGATTATCAGGGGTTGGCCCTAAATGCAATCATAATTATCCTTACACGAACAAAGCAAGAGGGATTTTTGATACATACACAGAGGACAGGCCATGTGAAGGTGAAGCAGATAGAGATTTGAAGATGCTGGCTTTGAAAACTGGAATGATGAGGTCATGAATCAAGGAATACAAAGCCACCAGAGCTGGAAGAGGTAAGGGGCAAGTTCTCTCCTAGAGTCTCCACAGCACTCCTGGCCCTACCAATACCTTGACTTTAACATTGATAACACTTTTAAACTTCTGGCTTTCAGAAGTGTCAGAAAATAAATTTGTGTTCTTTTAAGACACCAAGTTTGTGGTAATTTATTACAGCAGCAATAAGAAATAAAAACACTACTTCTCTTGGTCTTTTTCATACCTAGCTGCCCTGTCTCTGCACCTATTTCTCTATTATTTTTAAAACCCCCAGAAATGTGTGATAAAAAGTTCACTAGATCTAATATTAGAGTCTTGACCTCATATGTCCATTCTTCATGTAAGGACTGTGTTCACTCAGCCACATGTATAAGTTTCCTAAGTTCTATTTGGCTTGAAAACAGATAAACAACAGCCAGGATTTTTGTCTTCAAGGAGTTCACAGTTCAGTGGGTGGAACAGAGAGGCAAAGGGCAGGGCTCTCAGGGACCCCACAGGTGCTAGCAAACCATTCATCCAGGCTGGAGGGAAGCAGGGATGCATAGCAGGGAGAATATTCCAGAAGAGATGATGAAACAGAAACAGTAATAATACTTAAAATAATAATAAGTGACATTACTGAGGTGATCTGCCAGCCACTGCAGCGGGACTCCACATGGCAGGGGAGCATTCGTTGCCCATGCAGAGCGTGATGGAAGCGTGCTGCTAGGGGTTAGGTGATGCAGCAGCACACTGAAGCACTGTACACAGAGGAGCTCCTTGAATTCTTGTGATAATTCACAAGAGGGGTGTGTTATATTTACCCTGACTTTCCCAGTCAAGAAACAGAGGCACAGGGAGAATGAGTGATTTCCCCAAGCTCCTATGGTTAGTAAAGGGTGGGGTGGGGGTTGCTGAGAAAATGAATCCCAGTCTTTGGCCACAACCCCTGTTCCTAACTATTTCCCACACAGATGTCCCTGTTCTGACTGGTACTTCCTCTCACCAATGCTGTCATGAGATCCAATGCGACATTGGATGTAAAGCCATTATAGTTGCTAGCACATAGTAAGCCTTCAATAAGTGGTCCTCGCCATATATGAAAACATCATGGGTTAATAGATGAGGCAAACCTTGATTCAAATCTTAGACTTGTCACTGTGTGGGTTTGACTAAGTTAATTCTACCTTATAGAGTTGTTATGAAGATTAGGGAAGTGGTATGTGTATGTCTTGCTCCTAATAGATGCTTATCCTGGGCTGCCATTGCAGTTGTCTTGACTGCACACTATACAGAGGCCTGGAGTGTCACCAGGATGAAGTCTATGTACATGGCTGTCCAGAGAGCTGCTCGGGACACAATAAGGGTGGTTCTGTGCAATGATCATTCATAAAATGATCCCTATTACAATAGGATATTAAAAAACACAATGTAAGTTTAATTAGCCACTTTCTGCCACTCAAGATTAGTTCTATTGATCAGACTCAGATTTCCAACAGATTATACTTTAACTTTATCTTGATCTGTGTTTACATGCAATACTCACCCCCCTACACACACACACATACACATACCCAATCTCATTTCTCAACTGATAAATTTCTCAACTTAAAATTTTGATCAAGTTTGTAAGAAAATCATTAAATATTGTATAACTCATCCATAATTTATACGTGTGCACCTATCATAATTTTGGTATACTCGAAGTCTGGGTCAATGGAGAAGGTGACAGATGCCCAGGAGGGTCTCCCTAAGGAAAGATGAGTAGATAAAGCCCAGAAACAGAGGAGGTGAAAGGATGCTCAGAGGATGGACAGCATGTACAAAGGGCTATGGGCTTGAATATATATAGTAAAATAAATTTTTTATAAATTTTTTTAAGCAAAGTAGCAGATCCCATCTAAGTTAAAACCCAACTTCTGCTGAAATCTTACTATTTGCAACAACATGGATGGACATAGAGATTATTATGTTAAGTGAAATAAGACAGAGAAAGACAAGGATAGTATAATCTCTCACGTGGAATCTAAAGAACAAAATAAACGAACAGAGAATAAGTTGATAGTTGCCAGCTGGAAGAGAGTTAAGGGGCTGGGTAAAAAAGGTGAAGGGATGAAGAAGTACAAATTGGTAGCTATGAAATAGTCATGGGGATGTAAAGTACAGCATAGGGAATGTAGTCAAGAATATTGTAATAGCTATGTGTAGTGCCATGTGGGTACCAGGCTCGTCAGGGGGATCACTTTGTAAATTATATAAATGTCTAACCACTATGCTGTACACCTGAAACTAATATAAAATAATATTGAATGCTAACTGTAATTGAAAAATCTAAGGGAGGGTAATGTAAAGGGGAATAGGAGATTCAAACTTTCAAGTATAAAACAAATAAGTCATGACCACGTGGTCCATAGCATAGAGAATACAGTTAATAATATTTTAATAGTGTTGTCAGATGGTTGCTGGATTTATCATGGTGGTCACTTCTTTAGGCATGTAACTGTTGAATAACTATGGTGTACACTGAAAACTAATATAATATTGTTGGTTAACTATATTTTAATAAACATATAATGATAAATTTAATAAGCATAATAAATATATGTAATAAGCATTAAATATATTTTTAAAAATATAGCTCATGTAAGAATCCTCAAGAGGAGTTACTCCATTTGCCACTCCAACACATTTCCTTTTGAATACTTTTTAAGAAGACGATGCTGCTTGTAAGCAGAGCTACATAATGACCTTGTCCAATCTGAGATGTTCAATGGTTTATAAAAATTTGATAGCAGGGCAGGAATTTAAATGTTATGCATTCAATATCTGCCTTTTGCAGGAGTCTTTACAGATATGCATCTAATAATGCCAAGTGCAGTGAAGAGATGAGCATTGCAATTTCACCAGACCGTCCAGAGACTTCCAACTAAAAATCGGAGGGATCGTGGGGCTGACAAACCCCCAGCGCATGGGGCCTGAGCCAGAGCACTCACAGGATGAACTGTGGACTGTCCACTCTTTTCTTTAGCTGCAACCACACAAGACTCTGTCTTCTCTCTTTGTCTCTTTAATATTTCTCTTTGCTTCTCTGTTTGTCTCTCCTCTCTTTTCCCTCTTCTCTCTTTCTCCCCTGCCTGTTTCTCCCTCCCATCTCCCTCATTCATCCTCTCCCCTTATTTTTCTTTTTCTCTATTTCTATTTTGTTTGAGCTCTGGAACCAGATTGCCTGGGTCTACCAGCTCTGCCATTTAGCAGCCCTGTGACCTTGGGTCAGTTTCTTAACCTCTCTGTGTCTCAGTTTCCTCACCAGTACAATGGCAATCGTTATGTGTACTTTCTTGGTACTTAGAGGATTACATTAGGTAAAAGAAATTATAAAGTGTTTATCAAGTACTGCATACTTAATAAGGGCTCAATTATGCAATCAATTCTAATTATTTTCTCTTTTTCCTTTTTTTTTTCCCATTCTCTCCCCCCTCCTTTTTTCTTGCTTACCACCAAAAGCTAGCTGAGGAGAAACAAAAAGATGAATTTCCAGAAGGAGTCTCAAAATCCCAAATGCAGACGAAGAGCCCTCAAGGCCCCTTTCAGCCACTCTTGTTTTCTCCAGAAGAAACTATATAAATCAGTGCAATCTAAGATGAGCTGCTATCAACCCTGTTGGGAAAACTTCTTGAGAAGAATATTAACATGTAACTTAATGCCTCTGGACCTCAGTTTCTTTTTTCTATAAAAGTAAGATTTTAGATTTAGACACGGGAGTCTTAGCCTATTTATGTATGACCTTCCATTTTGGGGCTGGGACTCTCTCCCAAACATCCATATGAAATCCCTCTCCTCCAAAGTCCTTTTCCTCCAGCCCCGCCCCTCCTGGAAACAATGAACAGGGTAAACATGCTTCTCAATTTTTGCTTAGAAAATTGGACGTTGTTAGAAAGTCTTTATCATGAAACAATTTTACATCTCTGTTAAAAATGACATATGTTAAATCCCAGATCAAAATGCTATGTCGTATATAAAGAAAACATATTCTCTCAGGAATTAGTTTCTAAAGAGGTTTTTTTTCTCTAGGGTGCTTTCTGATATTCCAGGATACTACACTGTCGTCAGGCCATTGATAATAGTGGCACATTCCATATGCCATTGTAAATATGCCCTTGAATAGAAAATAAATTGGAGAGATATATAATTTTTTACATTTTTCTTTGAATATAAAGCAGAAAATTTTTCTACTTGTGCACAAAAAATCTAATCACTGACTCGTGATTTCGGCAGAGAGAAATCCTGGATGCTCATTTTTCCCTCTTTCTCCTCTTTAGTTTTTCCTCTTCTTCTTCCTCTTTGCACTCTTTATATCCTGCCTCCTCTGAGTCTTCTTTTTCTTTCTCTCTTTTCTTTTCTACCCTCAATTTTTTTTACTTGTAAAATTGGGACATGACTATTATATCTTAAGGCATTTTGAGGATGAAATTAAATAAGGTATTAGAGCAATAGGTTGATGCCTGAAACATGGTAATCATTCAATTCTGTAGGATACAGAGAGCTGGATTTATATATTTTAATGTTACTACTGTATTTTATATAACATTTTAAATTCTATTCTCTCTATCCAATTATCTATTTAACTTGTTTATACACAGCTAATCCTTTTGTGTGCATGCTATATTTGTGAATCTTCAGAGATTAACACATCATAGGAAGTTCCTAAGTGTGTGTTCAATAAATGAATGGTTGAGAGAATGAATGAATGAATGAATGAATGAATAATAAAGAATCACCTAGGATAACACATCGGGACAATAGAGCAGGAGTTTTGCATTCAGGGAAATTAGTTGTGATGGCAGAAAACATCTACTGTGAGATTCATGAAAGATTTACAATGAACATAGTAATAATTTTCTTTGAAAAATGATAAGGACTATACTAATTCACTTTTGACAATGTCTCAATAATAAAAAAAGCATTTATTAAGCACCTGCTATATGCCAGGAACTGTGCTAGGGGTACATTCGTATATACCTTGTGAGACAATTCATTTTGCATGATTGACATGTATCTCAAACATACCTTCATTACAAAAGGGGATTTTACTTTTTCAAACTCTACTTGGCATTATTGCAATAGTCATAGAAGTGTTATTCATTGCTCATGTGTAAAATGTGTAAAAGAGACACAGATGCATAGATGCTGACTAACTAAAAGTATTTAATTTATATCATCAGTTTATATCATCAGAGAGGTAAACTGAGGGAGGAGAAAGTTACAGAAACTCTTCCAAGATGTTATCATGTCTCATTTTAATTAAACTTTTAACGCTTTCTCTGCTAACTCTTTTGGAGAAAAAAAGTACATTGAGTCTTTGGATTCCTTCTAACATGATGATTCAGAGAGAGCTACCAACTGAAGTTGCTTCAATTTCGTGTGGCTCCAGATTTGAATGTGTTGAAAAAGTAATTGCCAAAGATATGCAGATTCACAGAAACAGAGGGTCTGGATGTGCATCTCTTGCTCACTCTCCCTAACCTTCCCTTTTTTCCTCCAATTTTACAATTAGTTTCTGATAACTATGGTGCTTAATTTTCCACTACAGCAGATATTATAAACAGTGCACATTGAGTGCAAAATTGAGGAGAGTGGCTATATGATGATTGGAATCAACATGCACTAAATACCTCCTCTTAAAAACCTCAGAAGATGCAAACCAATAAGAGTAACAGAAAATCCAGGAAAGTATTGTTTCATTTACTAAAGTTAGTGCTTTAATGGGGAGGGAGAAGGTCTAAGGACTGAATGTGTGTGTCTCTCCAGAATCCATATGGTATCAGAAGATAGTAGCTTTGGATGGTGATTAAGTGATTTGGTAGAGCCCTCACGAATGGGTTTAGTGCCCTTATAAGAAGAAGCACAAGAGAGATGATCTCTCTATTTGCCATGTGAGGACACAACAAGAGGATGCTGTCTGTGAACCAACCAGGAAGTAGGCCCTCACCAGACACTAATCTGCTGACACCCTGATCTTGGACTTCCCAGGCTCCAGAACTGTGAGAAATAAATTTCTGCTGTTTGAGCCACCAAATCTGTAGTATTTTTATTATTACACCTTGAATGGACTGAGACAAAAGGTGACTATACTTAGAGGTTTAAAGATCTGTCATTCATAGCATAATCTCTTTTTTTTTTTTTTTTAAGAAAGAAAAGCTTAAGGAAAATTACCAATGAAGGGATCACAGAGTCGTTTGATATATGCTCACCCAGGAGGCTTAGAAGAGTTGGGTGCCTCTTAACAGTTTTGGCGCCTTAGACAAGATTTGGTGTTCTTGTCAAGTTCTGATCCTAAGAATGAGGCCTTTATTTTACTTCCTTAGAAACTTTGGTGGTTGGGAGGAGAGGTGGTCACTTAACACCAAACTTTCCCCCAAACTTTCCCCAGCAGCAGTTTCAATTTTTAAAACTGAAAATTGAATATGATTTAGCTGGTTACCATTCTTATATTCTTTTCCTATAGGCTCTTAATTATCATTGAAAACAAGGAGGATCAATAAGGAAAGAAAAAGAAACTTGCAGTGAACTCAAAGCTTTTTTTGAAGAAATACAATCAGTGGGTATCATTTTGTGCCCTCTGAGCACAGCCAGTGGGGAGGGCCCTTATGGAGGGAGAGAACCATTAAGAGACTAAGCATAATTAACCATTAGAATTCATTAGTGAAAACTATCAGGGTGCTTAGCTAATTCTGCAGGTTTAAAATTAGCCTTAATTTCTAGAAATAAACACACAGGGGAGGTTTCTGCTGGTAACACAGTTAGAAACGTCTCAAAACCTCCCTTTGCCTGCAGAAGGATCTTCAGATCCTGGTATTTTCTCTGTACCCCTTGCTCTCTCCACAGCTGACCTAGACATCAACTTAGTCTTCACGGCCAATCCCGCATTTTGGAGAAAGGAGGTTGGAAAGTGCCAGATTCCTAACATTCAGGGGTTTATTCATTCATCTGCTCACTCATTCATTCACTTAACAAAACTGATTGAGTACCTAATACTTGCCAGGCACTACCGTAGGTGCTGGAAATAGAAATGTAGGCAAGGTGGACAAAATACTGTTCTTAGAAACTCACATTCTAAAGCAGGGGTAGGCAAACTTTTTTCTTTAAAGAACCAGATAGTAAATATTTTAGGCTCTACAAGCTATATAATCTCTTTTCAACTACCCAGCTCTGCTGTTAGAGCAGAAAAGCTGACATAGACTATCTGCAAATAAATGGGTGTAGTAGCTGTTTTAATATACAGATGGTTTCCAACTTGCTATGGTTCAACTTACAATTTTTCAACTTCAGAATAATGCAAAAGCACTGCACATAATAAATTACATCAGACATTCAACACTTTATTATAAAATGGGCTTGGCTTTGTGTTACATTATTTTGACCAACTGTAGGCCAATGTAAGTGTTCTGAGCATATTTTCAGGTGGGCTAGGCTAAGCTATGGTGTTGGGTAGTTTAAGTGTATTAAATAAATTTTTGACAATATACTTTGAACTTATGACGAGTTTATCAGGATGTAACTCCATCGTAAGTTGAGAATCATCTATAACTTTATTTACAAAAATATACAGGGGCTGGATTGGCCCATAGCCCATAGTTTGCTGACCCCTCTTCCAGAGATTCATGATCAAATTTGCCATTCCTTTGGGTTTTCCTCCACTTTCAGCTTAGTAGCCTGCTATATAACTTTCTCATATTTTTAACTCTTTCATCATCGTTTTTCAGGGGCAAAATTTCTGCCCATTGAAATACATCAGTACTAGATTTCCAAGTGCCAATAATTGAAAACCCCTGGCAAAGCCACCCATGTGCAATTAGCTACTGGATTGTCTCTCTTTTAGCCCCCGTCTACCTGTCTGGACATTGTGTGACTGAGTCTATATATATGGTACCAGGGAAAATATTAGACTGTCCCATTCTATCTGTTGCCTTTTATATATCAGTCTGAATTTATTTCTAGGCCCACAAATGGTTAGGGGACCACTAAATCCACCAAGTGTCTGCTCCATTCAGTGAGCAGTTTTATCAGGTTTAGACTCCATCTGTCTAATCTATTGCACTGCAATGAACCAGCAAAAATTCAGCCATGCCTAAAGACTATCAATCATTTGAAGTTCATGTGAGACATCCCATGGAAAATCCTGAATATGCTGGAGCTGAAGAGGCAGAAGAAGTAGTAGAACTTAAGAGTTCCAGGAAGTCTCAAAAATGTTTGGGTGAGCTTCAGACTGTCCAATCTTCCCTAGATCTCAAGGAGCAGAATGACACACTTTTTTCATGTTACATGAAAAAAATCCAAAATAAAATTGCACATGTCTTAAAAGCAGGATATCCTAATTAAGCCAGTCCTCGAATTATTTGGGAAATGCACAAAAGTCATCCGTGGGATTTCCAACTTCCTCCTCCTGAACATTTATCTCTTTGGTTGGAGCTTTGTGTCTGTAGAGGAACTGGGAGGTAGACAAGTCAGAGGGAAGTTCCAAGAAAGAGGGAGGGTTTACAACAGGAAGTAGATGCAGTACTAGTCAAGTATTCCTTTCCTTACGCTGAGCAGGAAAGAGAAAAGCTAGGGGGTGCAGAGAAAACATAGCAGGATAGGCAGATTTCTTATCTAATTGCTACTAATATCTTCATGAATTCCTGCTCTGTGCCCTTGTTTGTGCTGTTAGCTTTCACTAAGAATGCTCTCCTTATTCACTTTATGAAAATCTTACCTATTTGCAAGGCCCAACCCTTCTGCATTACAATCAGCTTCTCTTCTGCTCTGTTTAGTTACAGACTTAACTCTCTTTATTGATTTCTAAAGATAACCTGGGATTTTCTGTCTTCTTTCCTCTACCAGGCTGGACATTTTTGAGGGCAAGAACTAGGTCATGGAGTTTTTAGTATTTCTCACTGTGCTGGGACACAGCAGATACTCCAAAAGGACTTTTTGGTTTGCTGGCTCAAAATGGAAAAAAGGTTGGTCCTGAAATTCAGCAAGATCTTCTAACCTCTTAGAATAAGGAATGGAGAAGGGAAAAGAAAACTAAATCAGGTAGTGTAGAGAGGGTATGGCGTAGGGGATTTGGAAACAGAAGGTGAAGTTAAAAGTCTTGGCTCAAATTTTTTCTAGCTGTTTTGAGCTAGGCAAGTCAATTAAGAACTCAGGATCTTGGTTTCCTCTTCTCCAAACTGGAGTTAATGTTATCTACCTGACTGGGTGTAAAAATATAAAATATTTTTGTTCCTTAAGACTTTTTAAGTCAGGATTTTTATCTTACAGCCAAACACACCCTAACCCCTATGAAATTACAAGGTAGGAAATTATACTCAATATAGGAGGCTAGGTAGTGTCCTTTAAGCTGGTTGAGTGATTACAGTGTTTATACGTGCTATGATTATGTGATGTGTGACATACAATAGTGTGTTCTGTGATAATGCGTGTTACGTGGCATGTACTATATGATGATAGTATGTGATATGATTGTGTGGAAGCATATATTGTGTGGCACATGGTCTATGGCAGTATGTGAGATGATTATGTGGTAGTGCATACTGGGTAATGTGTAAGTATGATAGCATGGGATATGATTGTGGTCCTGCTCTGGGAAAATTAATCCAGCAGCACAGGATAGTTGAGAATGGAAAGTAGAAACTAGGAGACAGAGAGGCTTGTTAGAGGCTGTTTGCCTGGGCCAGGTGAGTGTTGATAGGCCACTGGTAATAGTGATTGCAACTGGGGAAGATTGGAACTGAGAGATAGGACAACAGTATATGCCACCTGAATGCCCTACAGGCAGCTCAGACTCAACATGTCTAAAACTGAGGCCATTATCTTTCTCCACAAACCTCCTCTTCTTTCTACTTTCTCTTACAAGTGATGGCACAATCCAGTTGCCCAAGCAAGAAGCTCTGAGTTATCTCAGCCTGGGCTTTTTCCACTCACTCTGCCACATCGTGTGATTGGCCACTGAGAGCTATGTCGATGTCAGGAGGCAGGGTTCCCTCAGTATCACAGGCCACAGAAATTGCTGATATCCTTAAGAAAAGAAGAAGGCCAAGGGTGTACTCTTGGAGACATTGTGGGAACAAAGAGGATGTCAAGGAGCAGTCAGAGAAGCAGAAAAGAAAATAAGAACAAAAACCAAGGAATGACAAAGTTTAAAGGAGGCTGGTCAGCAAGATCCAATGCAATAAAAATGTCAAGGAGGAAACATGTGTCCATTGTTAGAGTTGCCACTTAACTTCTAGACCCCTGAAAACAGAAAGGCCATATTTTCATAATGCTGAGACAAAGAATAGAAAGGCAACAATTTATGTAAATCGTCTTTTTAGGCACTCTGCAGACTAGGAAAAATAAAAAACAAGTTACTCTATTCAAAGTCCAGGATGTAGAAAGCAGAATCCTTAATTCAAACTAGTACAGCCGTATATATTTCCTCAGTTGAGAAAAACCGGTGTGAAAAACAAATATAACTTTTTTTGTTTTCCTCCAACTAAACTTAATTTCTGTATTGTACTTCCTTTTCACTTAAAAGCTTAAACTAAAATATTCTGTGTAAACCTTTTAATGGATTCTCTCATCTGCTTATTACTCAGTATGTCTATCCTTTGGTCCATCACTAATTAAGATCCCACACTGGCTTAATTACTATAGATTTATAGTGGTTCTTCTTGTTTGGTAGTGTAGGTCCTCCAGCTTTGTTTTCGCTGTTCTTCAAAAATACCCTAATTGTTCTTATTCCTTTGCATTTCCATATATAGACAAACATACACACACACACACACACACACACACACACCCTACTGAAATTTTTAGGATTACATAAAATCTGTAAATAAATTTGGGAAAAATTAGCATGTTTACAATACTGAGTCTTCCAATCCACAATCAAGGCATATTGTTCCATTTAAATTTTAAATTTCCCTTAATAATATTTTGTAGTTTATAGAGTAAAATTTTTCACTAATTTTGTTAAATATATTCCTAAGCACTTCGATGCTTTCATAATTTTCTATATTTTTTTATTGTCTTGCTAAATTCAAGTATTAATTTTAATAGTGTATAGATTCCTCTATCTTAATTTTCTATGTGCTTTTTTCTGGTATATGGAAATAAAATATGTTCATGAAAAACTTTGATTTGTAATATTCCTTCTTATAGTGTACTTGACAGGGTTGGATATCAAAATTAAACTATCTTATTAAAACAAGTTTAGATGTGCTCCATTTTTTTCCTATACTGTGGGAAAGTTTATGTAAGAATGATATTATTTCTTCCTTAAATATTTGAAAAAATTCACCAATGAAGCTATCTGGACCTGAAATTTTCCTTCTAGGACGGATATTATTTAATTTTTTTAATTAAAAAATATTTAGATTTCCTATTTTCTCTTGGGTCATATTTGCCAACTGTTTTTTTTTTTTTTTTGAGAAATTGGTCAGTTGCATTAAAGTTTCAAATTTAGTGGTGTAAAATTGTTTATAGTATGATCTCTTTAATATCTATAGAATGCATACTGATGTCCTCATTTTATTCCTATTAGTGATAATTTATTTCTTTTCCTTCATTAGTGTCACCAGTTTATCAATTTTATTAATCTTTTCAGAGAATCAACTTGGGCTCTGTTGATTTTATTGAACATTTGATAGCCATTCTACTGATGTATTTTTAATTATTTCTTTCCTTTTCTTTCTTTGAGTTTCCTTTGCTATTTTTCCCTAGCTCCTTGAAATGAAGGCTTATATTATATATATTTTAAAACTTTATGTAGCTATTCTTTTTTTAGAAATTTTGGTAAATATTTCATGCAACTTGAAAATAGAATGTATTCTGTTGTCATCAGGTCCAGTATTCTGTGTACATCAATTAAATCATATTTGCTAGTTGGATCGTTAAGATCTTCTATATCATTTTTTATGTTTTTGTCTGCTTGTTTTATCAGTTGAGAGTAGCTTAAATTTCTAGATTTAAATGATTTAGATTTTTGTAATCTTTCTTTGTAATTATAACATTTTGTTCTGTATGTCTTAAAGCCATTCTGTTGGGTGTTTACAGATTCAGAAGTGTTATATTTTCCCAGTGGATTGACCTGTTTTATCATTATAAAATAGCTTGTTTTATCTCTAGAAATGCTTCTGGCTTTAAATTTTTGACTGTTTCTGATATTAGCATAGCTACCCCAGCTTCCTTTTGATTGGTGTTTAAATGGTATATTTTTAAATATCATTGTATTTATATTAAGATGTGTGTTTTGTAAGCAACATATAAATGGCTTTTATATTTTTATTCAGCCTAATAATCTGAAACTTTTAATGGTGAATGCATTTAGGGCCCACCTAGATAATCCAGGATAACCTGCCATCTCAGGATCCTTCATCTTATTTACAAAGACTCTTTTTTCATTAAAATAGCATTCTTAAGTCCCAGGGATATCTTGAGGGCCATTACTCAGTATACCACACTATATGAAATTATTATTTGACTGTTTTTGACCTATAAAAGTAACTTTCATATAGTAAAATCTAATAGTTGCTAGCAAATTCATCAGATTTTACATAAAATACAGCTCTCTCTCTTTTTGACAATGAGAAGATCTGGATACTCTGAGACCAAATCCTGAATAGGTACATACCTGTTTCTATTTATAGGAGTTCTTTTCACTTATTGTAATTGCTAATATATTTGGGTTTATCAGTGTCATCATACTTCTGATTTTCTGTTCACATGTGTTAGCTCATTTTTTGTATTATTTTTCAAATAGCACTTACCCACCCCCTACTCATAGTTCTCACTTGTTTTTCTCCCTCTTCAAACTTTAGTTAGATATTTTTTATTCACTTATAATTCTGTTTATCACTCTTGCCTGACTGCATCTTATCTGCTTTTAAACACATCTATTAGGTTCTTAATATCAGATGTCATATTTTTCAGTGCTGGAGTTGTTATTTGGTTCCTTTTTTATGGATACTAAATCTGCAGTGAAGTTCAATTTGTTCCCTTTAATTTCCTAAACATATCAATCATAATTATTTAAACTCCTTTCTGCTAATTTCATAATCATAATTACCAAGATGTCTGTTAAGTCCTTTTATGTTTACTCTTAAGTATCTTTTTTATTTTACTTTTTATGTTGCTTTGTGAATTAGGGCCTTTGTCCTGCCTGTTCTGTCTGTAGGATACAAAATTCCTTTCTCCAGACATCCATATGGCTCACACCTTCTCATCCAAGTCTTTGTGTAAATGTTACCTTCTTAATGAGGCCCAACTTGCCAAACCATTTAAAACTGCAACTCATTCCCCAGCACCTTTGCTTCTTATTATCCTCCTTTTATTCCCCAAGGCACATTATCAGCTTCTAATGCATGAGATCATTCCTTTATTTGTTGGGTGTATTGTTAATTGTCTGTTCTTCCCACTAGAATAGGACCTCCAAGTTTCAGAGATTTTTGTCTATCCTTTTCACTGAAATATTTCCATCACTTTATTCAGTATCAAGCATGTGTAGGTATTCATGAAATATTTATTGAATTAATAAATACAAAATTAAAAGATACTAACTAAAAATGTGATGAACAAGAAGGTGGAGATAAAACATGTTTTCATGCTCAAGACTTCAATGAACTGTATATTTTAATTCTTCACTTGTTATTACCTAAAGAAGAACCTGGAAATTAACACCCACATTATAATTCTCAGGAGAAAACATATTTAATCAATCACAGCCAAGACTTTAGCTGCCAAGATTCCTGTCCAGGATTCTGGAGGAGATCCTTACCTTGTCTCACCAAAGCTTTGACTACTCAAACTCAAATCATTATAGTTTAATCCAAAATATCAATCATTTTTCCCCCCTATTCCCTCCAAATTATGGAATAAACTTGTTTCAGGTGTGAGAACCAAAATGGTATAGCAGGAATGAGAGGGAGGAAAGAGGAGGAAAAAAAGAGGGGAGTTACATCATTCCACTTTTCTCAAAGACACCAGTTCACCTGGGAGTACAAACCACACATCTCTGCTCCCACTTCTTTCCTTTGATTCAATAAAAAAGCTAAAAGTGTCAACCTGACCTCAGCTAAACTCACTTCTTAGTAATTGACTCAATGTATTTTTTTAAGTATATTACCTCTTTATACTGATATATATTTAGTTTTTACAGATTTTCAGTAAGGTATAATTCACAATTTCAAAAAATAATAGAGTTTGACATCATTATGATATGGATGTCAAAAAAAGAAACCAGACAAATGAAGAAAAAAAATAACCACGAATATCTCTGCACAAACCATTTTAGGACCATGATAAAAGCCACTAAGACTATGTATTTCGTTTTCATCATCAATGAGTATCATTATTTCTCATTTTGTGTCTGCATTGTCATTTGTGTCTACAAGTTGCTATAGGGACAAATGTACTGTGCCTTTCAGGGCCTTGTAGAATAGACCAGCTGCTTCATTCAATTGATTCTGAATCAGGGTTAATGGGGTGAAAATCACAGTGGGGTTTCTAAGATTCTTTTAGCTCCCCTTGATCACAAGTTCATGTTCAGCCACATCATCTAAGAGTAGTCTTGTTTTGGGGATAATTGGAAGAAGCATTCAGATGCCCTAAAATGACATAGCACTTAATACTTTCCTCCAAGCTTTTCTCAGTTATTTAGAATGCCTTCACCTCTACCCCACCCTAAACTCTGCCTGACCAACCCATTAGAACCAATTCAAATATATCTCCTCCACGAGGGTATCCTTGTTGCTTTGTATCTGGGGTGTGTGTGTGTGATTGTTGCACTTCTGTCTAGGTTTAAAGTCAAGAGTTACAAGCTGACATCTATTCAGCATCCAGTAAGTACTATAAATGGGTGCAACAGTGAGCTGGAGATCACAAGTAAGACATAAACAGGGACAGATGGTTTTACATCCAGGTATATTCCTATTTCAGATTTAGGCCTGGCTATCTAGACCTTGCCATTTTCAAAAAGAGACAGAGAGCTGTATTTTATGTAAAATCTAATGTATTTGCTGGCAACTATTAGATTTAGTAAATAAGGAAAAAGAGTCTTTGCAAATGCAATTAAATTAAAGATTTTGAGATGGCAGATTATCCTGTATTATCTGAATGAACCCTAAATGCATTCATAAACATACTGAAAAGAAGGAGGAGAAGAAGATTTCACAAAAAAAGAGAAGGCAATGTGACCACTGAAATTGAAGTGGCAATGCAACCACCGTCAAGGAATGCCAGTAGCTACGAGAAGCTGAAACATTCAAGGAACAGAGCCTCCTCTAGAGTCCCCGGAAGGAACACAGCCCTGACAACATCTTGATTTGAATCCAATAATAGTGATTTTGGACACTGGCCTCCAGAACTATAAGAGAATAAATGTATGTTGTTACCAAGTTTGTTACAGCAATTCGTTACAGCAGACGCAGGAAACTAATACATACGAATTGACAATATGATATGGGTTAATACACATAGGTTAATTCAAATGCATATAGATACACATATATAGACATGGGCATGTATGTGGTGTGTGTGTGTACAAAAGCAATACATGGGCCAAATAAAGCATATCTGCAAGGTAGATCTGTCCTTCAGACAACGAACTTTCTTATCTTTCTCTTATCTATGGTGGCTGGCACTGTAATCTATGCCTTCATCAATTGTTTTAAATCACTGCCAGTGGAATGTAAAGAATTTTGCCAATACATTGTTTAAATGTTTGTATTTCTCCACATTCCCATGCAGAGGTTTAATAAGTTCAAGTTTCCTTTACCTCTAATGCAATTCTTTGAGAGAAGAGTGACTTCAAATACTGTCTTTAGATTCAATTTGTTAAGCATTGGATACTATGAGATACCCAGTCAGGAGGGAGCAGAAACTGTAAGTAAAAGCAAAGGAGTGAAATGTCCCATAAAGCTGTTAATTGAACAGTATAAGTATGTAAGTTCATAAGCTTTTGCTCTTGAGTTTATGTGAGCCCTTTGGATCTGGGACTGACCTCTGGCACTAGCTGGAAGTTCTAGCTCTATGATCTCAGCTCCAGGATTTCCCTGAGGTTCCATGTTTGTATCCCTAAAGTCAATTCTTTTCTTGAGCTGGCTTAAGTGTGTTGCTGCTGCTTGCAACCAGAGTTAGTTCAGTGGCTCCCTCAGGAGGCAGCTCAGCAATTTTCTCTCCACCATGGACTGCAACAGTGCTACCCAAAGTGCTAGTCCCATTGAGACAAGAAGCTTGCACCAGAAAGTGAATCAATGCCCTGCTTCCTTCATGGAGAAAGTCTCCTTGTGAATTTCAGCTGAACTGAAAAGTGTGCTTAGTGGTGGAATGGATTTACATCCCCTTGTAAGTTCTTTGTCCTGTTAACCGTAACCAACAGTGTGAGAGAACTGGCAGCCATCCACAGATCTCACTTAAAGTAGCAGTGGCCTAAAGCTCCCCCAGAGACTGGGAATTCTAATGGTGTGATTAGTTTTCCTCTTTTCCCCTGCTTCCTCACAGAAGACAGAAGTAGAAAGGGAGAGAGGAAAATTTTTGCATTAGAATCATGCTGCTAGTCTGCACAAAATATACCATTTGCTTTTTAATCATAAGGGAATGATTTTTCTCCACTTAACCATCAATTTTGCCCTTTTGAAGTCAGATCTTGTGCTAAGATCAATTTGCATGCACTGGTCCTCTAGGAAACTTCCTAATCACTCACAGGATTGGCCTGTTTCTAATGCAGAACTGCCTTGGTCCCTGAAGTGACTCATGCACTGATTTGGTACATTTACCAGAGAGAAACTTTAAAAAATAATTGAAAATCAGATTTACAAGATTTTAAAAAGAAGCATGACACATCTTGCTCTGCTCTCTCTTCCTGGGGAGCAGAGGGTGGGGTGGGAATAGATATATCTAGGAGTGATTTTTAAATTGGGACATTTCTTTAAGGTAGAAGGAAGGACCTGCAGTCTCCTTGGCAAGTCTGCTGAAGTCTTTCACAGTAGTGTGCTGTTGGGTGCCTCGAGGCATCTGCTAAACCCAGAAGGTTAGTTTTTTTGGTCCAAATGAAACCGGGGATGAAAATGACAGCAAGTTAATGAAAAAACATTGAGTTCAGAACTTCCAGGGTTCATAGCACTGTATCGGGCACGTATATGAAAGAAGAGATTAAATTCATTACAGGGATTAGAAATATCGAGAAAAAAATAAATACCAGACAAGAAAAACTAAACCACCAAATGAGACAGAAGTAATACGAATGCCAAAAATATGTCTTTCAAACCTGAAAATAGGCAAGCTGACCTCTTTAAGAAACATGCACTTTAAACTGTTGGAAAACATAAAAGCAAATCTAAAAGTAATAAGAGGAATGTGTGAGAAATGAGGTCTTCTAATAGCAAACATTTTTGTGTTATTACTAAATAGTTTTGTGCTTCCAAATGTTTCATTAAAATCTCTATTATTAATTAAAACAAAGTATGTACAATGAAGTACATACTTAGAGGAATACTCAAATTCTCACTGCACACTGAAAAATATTAGATCCTTCTGTGCTCCTTGCCAGTTCTGATTCATGCCACACCAGGATTCTCTCACTTCTAATGGTGTCTGCCTTCCTCATTAGACAATAGGTGATGAGCCTCAAAGAGAAAATGTCCATCCATTTATTTATTTAATAAGTTTTTATGGATGGCCCATGAAGGCCACATATTTTAGATGCTGCAGATGCCTTCATGAGCAGATAAAGCAGGTACAGCTCCTGTGGAAAATGGTATGATATGCCAGATGGACAAATACCCACACCCTTCTAAGAATGGCCACTCACATCTTGCCTGCTCTGGGTACTTCAGACTCTAGATTGAAATGTCATCGGGGACCACCTAGTTCCTATTTATCTCTGTAATATTACCTACAAGTGTTGTTTACCATTATTTTATTTTTATCTTCAGACATAATGCAGTCATTCACAGTAAGACCAACCAAGAAGCCAGCGTGAAGCAGAGTATGTTGGAGGGGCAAACAAGCTCTGCCAGGCTGTGCTCAGAGTGTTTGATCAAAAACCCAATGCCATTCTAATACTCATTTTTTTGTTTGCAGCCCCCTGACTTTTTCCCTTCTATATGTCTTTATCCTTGGTGTTATGAAATTTCACAATGTTTCTGAGTTTGAATTATTTATCATTCATTGAGCTGAGTATTTATTGGGTTTTTCTAACAGGGTGACAATTGTCTTTGAGGTCGTAGAAATTTTCTGGTATAATTTATTTAATAAATACCTTCCTTCTGTTTTCATTTTTGTTTTGTTTTTTATTCTGTAATTCCTTCATTCCTAAGGGTTAACAAAAAGAGAGATGTGAAAAAACATAAAACATTACCCTATTCTTAGGAAGACAGATATAACATTATAAAGATATCAGTCCTCCCAAGTTAATATATAAATTAAAAGGATTCTCAATGAATATCTAATGATTGTGATTTTGGTTTGTTTGGTTTTAGAACTAGAAAGGCCAATTCTAAAGTTCATATACAAAAATGAGAAGAATAGCTCGGAAATTTTTAAAAAGAAAAAGAAATGAGAGTGGGCTTAACCTATCAAGTGTTGAAATTTGTTCTAAAATCTCAGCAATTATAAGAATGTACTAATGCATGAATGGAACAGAATTTTTAAAATCTAGAAATATACTCTAATACATAATAGTTGACTTTAATATATAATTAAGGTGACATCTCAAATCATGTGGCGAAATGTTCATTCAGTAAATGGAGTGGGAACAATGTACATGGGGAAAAATTAATTTGGTTCCATACTCCATATGATAACCCAGACTGAGTTTTAAATATATCCAAAAAGCATTGTCTTTGAGAGCTCATAAGGTATAGACTACTAACAACAATATGGTTGAATCTCATAAGGTAGATTTTGTAGAGCTTAAGAAACCAGACGCATAAGAACATAAACTGTAATACTCCATTTGTACAAAGCTCAAGGACAGGCTCATTAATCTATGGTACTATCACGCAGCATGGAGGTGACCTAAGAGGAGGGGATGGTTACTGAAAGGGGCAGGCAGGGGTCTTCTGGGTGCTGTTGGTTTATCTACGATTGCTAGTTACATGTGTTCCCTTTGAACACATTTTCTATGCACTGTGATTTGTGCACTTTCCTATATGTATGTTAGACTTGAATAAAAATTTCTAAAACTACATTGATATCACTTTTTTACACCTGAGCAACACAGATATAAAGTATTAGATAGCATGCATTGTTAAGCTCTAGGGAAATAGAAACTCACACATTACTGGTCAGAAAGTGAATTGGGGCAAGCACCACCCCAGACCCACTGAATCAGAATCTGCATTTTAACAAGATCCCCAGGCAATTTGCATGTATGTTACAGATGGAGAAGTTTGCCCTAAGAAGACGGTTTTTGTACGTCAAAGAGATACCATAGGGGCGGGGAGTAAGCTTATTCATGGATCCATTTCTGTGAAATACTCTTCACCTCTCAAAAACATGTGCTGCACATGGATGCCTTGATGTGCTTATTTGGAAGGTGAGCAGGCAGTGGGAAGTTATCCACAAGGGTTCCATTTGGCATGTTCAGAAGAAACTCTGACTCTGAGCTGACCCAACAGAGATTGACAGAAATTCAGCTTGTGAAAGCTTCGGACAGAAGGAGACAGGGGTTCCCCAGGTGGGCACAACTGGAAGAAACTATGTTTCATTTACATAAGAAATTTCCAGGTATCCAGGTAAACCCACAGGACATGGAGACTCTGGATTGCTTAATGCTTTACCAGCATAAAGGACAAATTAGAAAAACATTTATATTTTCCCGTAACTTCCTTCCGGAAGAAGGGGAGTTGATGAGCATTTCTAGGAATAAGATGTTAGTCAGTTGAAACTTATTTCAGATTTTTGGAGTAGACGTAGAGAATCTGACCCAGAAATCTCTGTCAGAGAGTATTAAACTATGTACAGTAATGGAAGGAAATAGGAGATGCTCTCTTATGATGTGAGTGGTTGAAAGAATGAGAAAGGAAATCATAGGAACTCAAATGTAGTTTGACAACTCCCTTCCAATGTGTTCAGAAAGGAAGGGGTAAACTGTATTGAACTGAAAATATTTTTCTTGGTCTGCTTACAAAATAATATTAATCATTTGTAAAAAGAATTTGGAAACAACAGCTCAAAAAAAATTATTCATGATCTCATTACCTTGGTTATACAGTGTATAGATATTCAGTCCTTTTTCTTTTTCTTATTATTTTAAAGGGTTTTTGTAAATTGAACAACATAGGGATGCAAACATGCAAAAGTTCAAACTTTATAGCATAGCACTATAAAGAATTTAAAAATGAAAGTTTTTCACTCTTTTTCATCCTACTCTCTCAGCCAGGGAGAGCTATAAAAAAAGTCCTTTCTCTCTATGTATCTGCATTCTTATATATACACACACACAAAAGCATATTGTCTGCAATAGTTTGTTCACTACATATGTGGACTCAGTCATTTCATATTTGTTCTGCATCTTGCTTTCATCCTTTTAACCATATGGTTTGAAGAGTTTTTTTCATAGAGAGCTAGCACGTTTGTTAAACTTCTGCATAGTATGCCATGGTATAGATATATTACAGTTTATTTAATCATTTTCCTATTAACAGGTAGTTTAATTATCTTCCTTTTTAGTATTATAATTAAAATGCCTATGATATGCGTATGCATGCCTTTGTGCAGATGTGCCAATATTTGTGTAGGATAAAGCCCTAAAAGAATTTCTGGTACAGTCTCTGCATTTAAATTTTTGATAAGTCATTGCAAAATTGCCCTACAAACTAGGACAATTTATAATCTCATCGATAGTATTTATTTCCCACACTTGCTCATACTTTCCTTAAAATATTACCAATCTGGTGGTCAAAGACATCATTTTATGAGTTATATAACTTGCTTATCCTCTGTTATGAATAAATTGCCCAGAGTTTTCTCACACATGTGTGGCCATTTTTAGTTCTGTGAGTTGTTTTTTGATCCAATGCCATTTTTCTAGTGAGTTGTTTATTTTTTGTGGGTTTGTAGGAGCACTTTATATATTATAAATAGTCTTGACCAGGTGTTTTACCTTATTATATAATATTTCTACAATCAAAAATGGTGGAACTTAATGAATCACAGCCTACTGTAAGTTAGAAGGAACCGAACTTGAAAGGCCATTTTATTCACTGGAGTCCAGTCAAGCAAATGAGCTCCACATGAGGGCAATGGAAGCTTTTGACCTTCCCCAATGAAAAAACAAATAAACAAACAAATGATTGATTCTGGGCACAGATATTTTTTTCTTTTATGAGATCAAATACTTTTCTGTACAGCACCCAGTTTCCATGCTATGGTGTATATTAAGGATAGGAAGATAGTGCTTTTCTATGAATCATATCATTTGTTTGTTTTTATCCTATCTCTTTTTTCAGGAACAATTAGAGAGAGTTTACAGAAACATTTTTTTAACTTTTATTTTTCAGCTAAGAGTTGACATTCAATATTATTTTATAATAGTTTCAAGTCCATATCATAGTGTCAGACATTTATATAATTTACCAAGTGATCCCCCAATTAGTCTAGGTGGGTCGGAAACATTTTAAAGAAAATAGAATTTAAATGGACAGGGAAGGAAAATGAGGATAACTTAAGCATTCTGAAATGAGTACCCACAAGTTCTGAACAACTGCTGGAAGTTGATTGCAAATTGAGTCTAAGTGTCCTCTAGCCAAAGTAAGAGGAAACATGATCAGGCAAGATTTTCATTATTTGCACAACAAATAGATACCAATTCCTCAGCAAGGCATAGTTTATCCTAGCACTGAAGCCTCATAAAGGAAATACTCTGTGACAGGGTATATACTATCTTTAGAGTAAATTCCTTAGAGAGTTTTATAGTTATTTTCCCTCGGCACCAGATAAAGTTGGAACAGCACGAAAGCTGGGTAAAACATTTTTTGTGATATTTATAAAAATTGAAAAACATGTTTGGAATTGTCCACCATAAAACGTTAACAATGATAAACAACAGGCAGATAAGTGCAGATTTACAGCAAACCACAGACATGAAAGTAGGAATATATAAAATGAAAGACTTAAGGAGAAAGGATGTAATTTATAAAAATACTCATCGTACAATTACTTTCAATAATATTTTCCACAAACACATTTAGAATTCAAGTCTGTTTTAAAACGTAATCGTGCAACTTTCTGACGCATGTCTGCTGTTTAAAGAGAGGCACGAATGCAAAGAAAGATCTGTTAGTGCTGGTGGGCAGTGAGATGCACAAGTCTCCACAGGCTGTGGTTTGTCAAAGAAAGTTTGCTAGTGGAAAAAGGAATAGAGATAGAACTTTCTCTCCTAAGGAGGCTGAGCACATAGGGTGGGGTATTTTGCTGACGGGTCAGTTCTCAGCATGCAGATTAGTGGGCCACAGTGTGAAGTATGCCCTTCTGAAAGTAGATCAGGGCAATCATGAAGGAGCAGCACTGTTTTCTTTCTCTTCTTACACCCATGGAGTCCAGTAGTAAGTTTCTTTCATCCACCAGGCCGACCTGGAACTACAGAAACACAGGGAGATGCCCAGAGTACCAGGCTGGGGCCTACTCAGGGCCAGGAACTAAGCCGCTGTTTGCTGCCACCACATAGATGGGATAAAAAATGTAGGTGTGGGCTTCAAGGTGGTACAGACCACATGCTTTGCTTTATTTTTAAGTAATAAAGGTATAATTCTGTGGTATTCAAAGTGGGTCCCTAGATCAGAGCAGTAATATCACTTGGGAACACATAAGAAAGGCAAACTGTCAGGCCCCATTCGAGATCTGGTATATCAGAAACTCTGGGGGTGGGGCCCAGTAATCTGTAGTTTAACCAGGAGTCCAGGTAATTTTGATACACGTTCAAGTTTAAGAATCATAGGTCTAATTTGTAGCGGGGAAAAGTTGTTTTTCTGTGACCCAATCCACCTCACTTGAGTTTTTTCATTAAGGTAAAGATGAGCTAAAAATGATGTTACTTCTATTAGCAGTTCATCACCCTGTGGTTACCTCTGCTTCTCAGGCATACTCTATGGAAAGGTTAGTGCTCTAGGAGGATTTGGGGCACTGTGTCCCTTTGGCAATAATATTATCTAATAGATTTCTGATCTTATCCTGTTTTTCAATAAATTTTATAATTTATCTGTGTTTAAAAGAAAAAAAAATCTGCAGTTTGTATCAGTAAATGGGGTAAAGATTCACATGCTGCTAGAAGAGAGAAGAGAATAAAAAGCCAGAGAACTTCTCAGAATGAGATAATCACTTATTCAAGCTTGTGAAATACAGAAATCCAGACTGCTTGTTAAGCTTAAAACTGTAATGCTGATCCCATCTAGCAGGACTGAAGGAAGCATGTCGATCATGCTTTACCTAAGTGGAGAAATCACGAGAAAATGCTTTTATTAGCAAACTGGAATTGGTGCTTGAACTAGAGAATGCTCTGGCCAAGTTCTTATCATACCACGGTCGATCAGACACATTTTGTCTTTGCTGTAGTTCAAGGGTTCGGCTCCATGCAAAAACCTGCAGTGTTAAAACATAGGCTACAGAAAGCAAATATGAAAATCACCTATCTTAGTGCTGTTCCCACCAACTGAAAAAGAGGGACTCGTTGTCTAAGTTTTATAGCTAAAGAGAAAGTGAGTGGTGGATTGAGTCAGGAAGTCACATAAAAGAAAATTCAGTCTCATGATATATTTATATCATGCAGTTGCCACTGCTATTAAAATCATGTCAAGGATAAAATAATGAATTTAATCAGATATTGATGGTGGATCTGACAGTGGGTTAGTGCCTAAAGGAATGAAACATCAGGGGAAAGTGCATTATGTACTCCCTTGCATCGTTAAAGTGACTCCGAGCGAACCAAGAAGCATCACTGGGACTTCTTTCAGATGTGCTAAATGGCTACTCTTCAACTGAAAGCTCTCCATCTCCTATCTTAGGGTGATGGATCAGGACTGAAACTTCTGCATCTGAAGGAGAAAAGAGGGAGGGCCTCTACAGGTCTAAACTAGATAAAGCATGTTACCTATGATATGCACATATCTTTAACAAAGCCATGCTAGTCACTAAAATGTGAAATATGTAAACCAGACAGATATTTCATGAAAGGCAATGGAAGCCCCAAATTTAGTTAATTCCTAATTAATTCTCCAAGTGAAATGGTTTTTTCATTTCATTACTAAGCTTTGCTCAATGCAGCCGCCATCTAATAATGTTTTTAAACATCACTTTTGGAATGTTTACCTATCAATACAGAACTGCTCTTAGGGATTTTTTAAAAATGCATTTCCATTATTTTTTATTCCTTTAACTTGAACTTTGAGGAAAACAAATTGAAGTTTTAAAAGTTATCTCAAAACACAATTTCTTTCAGATTGCCCTTTGATCTTTGGATTTTGAGAGTTCTCAAAGTGGATTTGATGTGCTGGCTCTTTGTATTCATAAAATTAAATGAATAATTGTCAAGTCTCCCTTTTGCTTTGTGCTGTGTATGCAGGAAAAGCATAATGACATCAGAGAGGAGAAATAAAGGAGAAGGAAGAAGAGAAAAAAAGAGAAAAGGAAAAAGAGAGGGGAAATGGATAAAAATAGAGAAGAAACTAAAAAAAGAAAAAAAGAACAGAAAAGAAAAGAAAAAAGGAAGGCAAGGAGAGAAACAAGACATAAAGGTAGACTGATTTATGTAACTTTTAAGAGGAGATAAGGAATCTAAATGTTCCATAATTTATTGTCCCATTAACTAAACTCACCAATTACTCAAATTTGTGAAGTCAAAATCAATGAGTACATTTATCTCTTAGTTTAGAAGCTAAATCCTGAATTTAAAAGATTGTGCCACTTAAACAGAACCAAAAGTGACCTGGGTCTAGGCCATGTATTTCCAAAGTTAGCTGATAATGTCAATGGCCTCTCAATGATGCCCACTGAGACACAGAACTTATCATTGGTTTCATTGTTATACTTGAAGGAGGCTTGAAATGAAAACAATATGGTTAAAACATTTGAATTACAATGAAAGATTTCCACTTGGCAGTGTAGAGTTGATTTTTGTTTTTCACAGTAATTATATTCCATAAATTTGCCTCAAACAAAGAATTAGCTAATACTGAACCACAGCTCCTAGGGGAAACAATACAGTTAAGTTCCCAGTAAGCCTATAAGCACATTTTCATCAACCGATCAATGCATGATTTTGTGTCATGCATTTTTATTAAAAGATACCTTATTTTACATAGAGATTTTTTCTATATTTTTATATATATAATTATGTATACATGATTTATTATATGATTTTTTATATATGATTTATTAACATTGAACTCATATCCACTAGCACTCTAACTCATGCCTGAATAAAGCTTATTTAACACACATACTTTCTCCATAAGACATATCACAGTCTTGCACTTAGAAACACTAGACAGAACTGCAGTATTATGTTTGGGAAATATTTTAAACAGTGAAGGCACCAACAAAAAGCACAAAAATGCAAATAAAAACCCTGAAAAATGTACATTTGTTTATAGTATGAGAGTTAAAACAAGAAAGCAGAGTGTTTTCCTGTTTCAACTCAGGTAGGAACATGCACGTTGGGTGACTCAAAGTTTTTGTTGCTCTGCACAGTTCTGCAAATGACAGCAAAAGCACCAAGAGTATTTGTTTTGGAGTTACAAATAAATTTTGTAGAATCTGCAAAAAATGAGGATCAATTATATGTGTTTTTTTAGTCAATCTCTTGGTTATTTTACTCTAAATCTGCATGTTCTTCAATTTCTTTGATTATGAAGAAAATCATACCTAAAGAGAAATGGAGAAAATTATTCTTGCCCCCTCTTGATATCTAGAACTGTTTTCAGTGATTTCTTTTTCTTAAGATGAATAAAATAAAGTAAAATAAAATGTGGAGGTGACTGTATCATTAAAATTGTAAAAGAAATGCAAAGCAGCAAAACTTGAAAGATAACTGAATTGAAAAGTGAATTTGTGTTTCATTTACAATGTCTTCACAAACTATTTCACTTAATCCTCATGATCACAATCATACAAATTATTTGTAATCAACATTTATGCAGGCTGTAAGAGACTGAGATGTATTCATGGTCAGACAGCTAGCAGGTCACAGGACCGAGACTTCAACCTAGGTCTTTGAATGACTAATTCTATTCACCTTCCATAAATAGAATTTAAAGAGGAGACACAGCCATTCATGAAGCTTTAATTAAAATGTGCCTGCCTTGTTTCTGCAATCTGGGTGACTTGTGAGTGCCATAAGGTGGCCATGGGCTGTCAGGGAGATGGGAAGCAGCCAGTAAGTTCTGTGAGTCCCTAATTACATTCTGTCATTCCTCTGGACAGAGACATTATCCCATGGCAGACAGACATCTGGACTTGCTATGCTGTGCTTGCTCAACGTTATCATGACTTTACTCTTTGGTCCAAGTGCAGTAAAGGCTCTTTCTCCCACTTTAGACTGCAGATGTCAATGGAGTGAGAAGCCCCCTCTGAGGAAAGATGTGTTGTAATCCCTTCAAGGTGAGTCAGTGCTAACAGTTTTAAAACTCTTCCCAGTGCAAGAGTCCATTGGAAAGTTCTGAATCCAGCTGCACACCCCAGATGTGCACCCTGACAAAATGCCAAGCCATTCTGAAGACGAAAGCAACACAGAGTTTCAACATCTGGCGCGCTGGTTTCAAGGCTTGGGAGACCACTCCAGGGAGCAAGCAGCTGGGGAAATGGGACATGAATGCCCATTGTAAAAAGAAATTGTTCTTTTTCTAGTTTCCCTAATATAGCAGCTCCAGAGTGGCTGACGCAGCTTGAGGGTGTCTAGGGCTGGCTGAGTCGGTCATCTTCATGATGAGAATTGATGTGATTTAGTAGAGAGAACCCTTGCTTCACAATCTTCCCTTGACAGCCACATGGCCTAAAACTGACCAGCAGAGACATATACCTTCTTGTTTGAGGCCTGTGGGAATATTAAAGAGCCATAGGGAGAAAATAAAATTGGTGCAGGAAAAAGTCATTTAAACTGCTGTCTGGAATAGCATAGATGAATCAATTCACTTCATGTCTATTCTTCTCTCTAGGGTTCAGCTAAGGTCAAGCTCAGACAGAGGGACATAGTTGGACCGAATGGTCTTCAGCCCTACCTGAGCTCCTCAGTCCAGACCCACTAAATTTTCATCTCGTCTCCACCCAAACACATACCTTTCCCACACCTCCCTGGTAGGGAGATTTACCATCTCTCTGAAAAATCTCAACCATGTTTCTGCCTTAGCAAGTTCAAATCAGGATGTTGATTCACATAACAACATTCTCAGCCCTGGGGGTCAGTTTCTGCTTAGACCTCAGTGGACATCAGACCTCGGGTTGCTGGTCTTGGAACCCACCTTCCAAATACAACCCCATTCCGAGTTCTAACACAAACCCATAAGTGATTTTAAGGATACAGTCATAATGTGTTTGATAGTGTCTGCTCATGAAAATAGGTAGGCAAACATCTAAAAGAGCATAGGAAAACCCAGAGTGTGGCACATAGAAACTCAGATGGGAAGAAGCCACCAGCGTAAAGGGTAGAGTCCAAGAC
This sequence comes from Cynopterus sphinx, assembly GCA_030015415.1. Classification (NCBI taxonomy): domain Eukaryota; kingdom Metazoa; phylum Chordata; class Mammalia; order Chiroptera; family Pteropodidae; genus Cynopterus; species Cynopterus sphinx. The sequence continues at coordinate 97,890,498 of CM057385.1, forward strand.
TTTGTTAAGTTTTTCTCAGTCCCAAATCAGTTTCTTCTCTGCTGAACAATGAAGGGAAAAACTCAGCAGAGGGAGTGAAGGAAAGAGAAGCAGCCCAGACTGAAGGAATTTCACCAGCCTGTTCCACAGGAAGAGAACTGACCTGTACCTTTCCCAGGCTCAGCTGTGCCCATAAAACCAAAGGCAAGGCTATTTCATTAGGAAAAAGAGAAGCAGGCGGCCTGGGTTACGCAATCCCCCTGTGCCTTGTCTGCACAAGGGTGTTTCATTTCATGTGGTCACTCAATGTTTAAAGAATGAAAGTCTAATTTTAAGTAAATAGTGACGTTTACCGTGTTTTTGATTAACAACCCACCATGTCTCAACTCCAGCTCTCTCCAAAAGAAAGAAAAAAATTTAAAAAAAGAAAAAAACACACACACAAAGAACACACACACACACACACACACACACACACATACACACACAAAGAAAATAAAGTCTCCAGAGGAAAGAACTTGACGGAAACCATGGGCACAGAGTTCCATGGTCAGTTTCTATTTTGGAAATGCACAAAGTGCACTGAGGTTCCCTCGGAGTTACTGCATTTGGCTATCCATGTGGTATCCAGAGTGACTCTTTTCTCAAGTCTTCATTGCATGTGGGCAGACACAATCATGAATGCCCTGTTTCCAAATGCTCATTCTGGCTAAACGGCAAAGACCACATGAAATCTCAGGGGTTGCTCCTTATGCACAGGTTTGGTGTAAATAAAACATTCAAGTGAGCAAAGTTTCTTACTGATTTCTCATTGAGCATCGGAATTTGGGAGTAAGCTGGGGTAAGGCAGAGTTAGGACAGAGCCTCATGCTCCCAGTATGAGTAAGGGGTCCCTACTATAGTAGAGCATTTTTTTTTATTCCTGGCTTCTCCCCTCTAAATTCCCAACCTAATTTCACTCCCATGAACAGTATTTGGGCTGTACAGAGCTCACATTGTGTCTCATTCCTATGATTTCCAACAACCCTACCCAGTTCTACTTTCCGTAAATATGTAAGACGTGTCTTCAACATCACCAGCTGCCTATAACGTTGTGAGTGGGAGGGAGAGAGTCTGGCCCATTGGAGTGATCAATAAAGTGCAGCAAGACCTTTCTTTTAAACTGCGCCAACATGTTCCATGTCTGGAGTCAGTGAAGGAAACAGCATGAATGCATATGCTGGGTTTATGGGTTGTCATGCGCACCAGCAAATACATTCAAAGACATGCCACACAATGTGTGCATTTTTAAAATGTCCAGTCTGAGATTTAACATAATTAATAATTAAGATTTTATTGATATGCTTGCTGTTGACAGCTACATTATCTGTCATGAACAACATTAGAAAACAAAGATAAAAGAAGACCATTTCCTTGAATGGTGATCTAGCTTTGAGAAGGGATACTGCAAATACTGGAGCTATCATCCCCTGGGGGGGTTTAAATGCCTTTTAAGGTTTCAATAAGTGCGCCTATTCAAAGCCAAGTTTCAAAACAGGCAAAGAATTTTCACAGGTTATGGACACTCCTCACAAATGTAGAGTGGACCTTACAGAAAAGCAAGAGAAAGGTGGTAAAGTTCTTGCTGTACCAAATGAGTTTTCCATGACTGTTAGATAATCAGGAGAAAATTTCCAAGTTCAGGGCATTCTGGAGTCATGCAACAGTCAATCACAAGACGTAGACCCGAATATCAGACTGAAATGATTTGACTCTTAATGCTTCTACTTATAAATGGCGTCACTCTCTTAAATCTCCTTTTCCTCATCTGTAAAGTGAAGCTAATAATATGCACCTAAAAGATCTTATGGGAGGAAAATGAGCTGTTGTAATGCACTTAGTCAAGTGGTTGTCAAGAGCTGGTGCTCAGTGCACTTTAGTTTTCTGCCCTCTCCTGTCCCCACTCCTCCATCAACAGCAGGCCATTTAGTGCCCAGTTGTAGGTAGTCTCAGTGACAACCTGTCACCTCTTGTTACAAAGTCACTGTGTGATGGGATACCGGAATATTTTTAAAAGTAGATTCAGCCTCTAATCTTTAAGAGTTTATAACTTTATAGGGAAGATGAAGTATGTATGTTGACATACGTTGGTACAGAATGCAATTAGGCAATTAGTGTTATTGAAAATTTGGTTGAGTCCCAGTCCCTTGGATGTTCAGGCAGAGAGGCTGCCTGGAAAAGGTATAAACTGGGTAAATTAACATCAATAATGGAAGTTGAAATGTTTATCCAAAATACACACAGATATAGTTGGTCACATCTATGCAACATCCTCCTGTAAAACTTGATTCCTGGGAAAGTAGATTTTGCTTTTCATGTGAAAGTACCTTCAATCAGTTTTGGCATACATGAGGAAGGAAAAAAGAGGAATAAATTCAAGTTCCTCAGCCAAAGTTAATAGAGAGTGAATGAAGTTTGGAAATGGGTCACTTAGGGTTTTGCTGTTGTCGTTGTTACTGCACATCGTGGCTTCCCCAAAATGAAGGAAAGTCATATACGGGCAGTGAGGAAGTACTAGATCTGACTTTTTAAGAAAATATCAAGAATCTCTCTCTCTCTCTCTCTCTCTCTCTCTCTCTCTCTCTCTCTTTCACACACACACACACACACACACACACACACACACACACACACACACACAATGCTTTTGCTCTGGAACATTGTTTTAAACTACTGCCAGCACCACTGGATTGGTCCATTTTGAACAAGAACTTGTTGCTAGTTGAGTCTACCTGTCCTAGAACAGCTAAAGAGCACAGCCTTCTGGTTCTGAGTTACTTTCCAGTCAATCGTGGTGGGTGAAAGCTCATTTAGGCTGGAGCAAAAGATAGCTCCAAAAGCAATTTAAGTTGCATTTAAGACTTGTCATTCTAATGTCTTCTCTCTTCAGATGAGTGTCTGTCTGATCCCACAGCTTATGTCCCCAAAGATAGCTTGGCCACCAGTTCAGATTGCCTGAGTACTACAGTGAAACACAGGAAGAGGAAAGGCAAACTTTACATCTTGTTCTCAGCTATGTTCAGAATCTCAAAATATTATCTTGAACATTAAAAATAGCTGTTATAAATCCTATCTCTCTATATTTTATGTTTTGTTTTTATTTTTTTGGTTTCATATTAAAATTTCTAATTAGAAAATTAGCAATATAATTAGTTAGCAATGCATGTTTATTTAGAATGTTTTTAAAATACAAAAATGAACAAATAGTTAGGAGGTAAAAACCGTAAGTTAACTACACAAAAGAAACCAGTTAACATTTTGCATATTTCCTCCCAGTCTTGTTGATATACATGTTTTTACATAATTGAGACCATACTTGAGACTTACTTTTAAATGCTGCTTTTTACAGTAAGATAGTATTAGCATTTCTCCAAGATAGTAAAACATTGTTGTATATTTGAGAGCACAAAAGACTTCTGATTAGTCTAAAGGGCTGGAATTAGAAGAGGCTTAATGGTTGCAGTAGCAGGAATTGCCATACAAAGCTTAGCGTGAATGTATGTAGTGTCTATAACCCCACCTATAATCTTTGGAGCCTAAGAAAAAAGTCTGCTGACCCAAGCTGCCATTTCTCAGGAGAGGTGGACAATAGACATTGAAAGAAACCACGCTGGAGCTCATAAAACTGGAATTTTACAAGTAGCTTCTGGAAGGAGCAAGATTTAAAATTATCAAATAAACTTAAACCTCTCTATTTTATAAACAAAGAGAAATTGGATTCATAAATGATAAAGTAACTCATGCAAGCCCATAGAGTGGAAGTTTATGGAAGACACAAAGTGTTTTAACATTGTATCCAATGTTCTTTCATCTGTATTTTTCTGCCCTTTCTTCTGCTTATCTTCTCCCACATCCTGCATTGGTACAGAAGAGGGACTCACATGCAGTATACCTGTCTCACAGAGCAGTGAGGCCCAGGTGGTTAATGGCTGTGGAAACTCTTGTTAATCTGTAAAATGGCAAAAAAAAAAAAAAAAAAAAAAAAGACTAAGACTTTATTGATGGTGATAATGGTAATGATTGTTTCTTATATATCTAAGATGAAGATGAATGAAACCACTTTTGCTTCACTTATTTATTCATTCAACAGTATTACTGAGTATGCCAGGCACTGATTCCAGGTGCCAAGGAAACAGCAGTGAACAAACAGATTAAACCCATAAGGAGTTTACATTGTAGGGTAGAGACCAGCAATGAGCAATAAACAATTAATTTATCAAGTATGACAGTTAATGATAAGTAATGAGGAGAAAAAACATAGGCAGGGATAAGATACACGATGTTCTGGAAGTGGAGTTAAATATTAGATGGTGTGGCCAGGGAGGAAGTCTTGTGTATATCTAAGGATCAAGCACTCCGGACAGAGGGAACAAGTGCTGAGAGGTGAAGATGTGTGGTTTTGAGAAACTAGGAGGAGATATGCATGGCTGGAGTGGACTCAGCAAGGGAGGGGGAGGTGAGTGACCAAAGCATGATAGGACGCCAGACTATGTAGAGTTGAGGAGATTTTATTGCCAAGGGAAGAAAGAGAGTAGGGATTCTCAGCAGAGGAGCAATGCTATCTGACCTAAGTTTTAAACAGAATCTCTCCAGCTGTGCAAAGAATGGACTTAAGGAAAGTAAGGGTGTAGACAGGAAAGGATTAACTCAGCAGGCTTGGGCTGCTCAAACTTTGCACTTTTGACAACAACAATAACAAAACAGAACAAAACAAAAACTTGGCTTCAGGAAAGGCCCATGCTGAGCTGCTGGGAGATAGCCTCTGAGCCCTAGGAGTATTCTGCTTGATGAAAATGCTGTCATCTCTGAGGCCTTAGGCCAGGCTGTACCAGTTTTACCAGGTAAGAGGCCTGGAGTCTGAGTAGCTGGGATGATGCTGGAGATACTGCATGCCTACATGACTGACCACCAATAAAAACCCTGGAAACCAAAGCTTCCATGGCTGAAACACCCCACGCATGTGGTCATACATCATTGCCGAGAGAATTAACTCCATGCAAATCCACTAGGAGGGCACACCTAGAAGCTAGTACTTGATTTCTCCTGAGTGTGGCCCATGTGCCTTTTCCTTGTGCTGATATCCATCTGCATGCCTTTGCTATAATAAACTGTACATGATTATAACAGCTTTCTGAGTCTTGTGAGTCCTTTTAGCAAGTTACTGAGCCTGATATTGGCCTTGGGGCCCTCAGCACGGGTGGGAGCAATTGAGACTAGCTAGAAAGTGTCTATGTTAATCTGTGTGAGAGATGATGGTGGCTTGTTTATCATGATTTTTTCCCTACAGAGTCGTGGGGATTTCTGTTGAAACTTTGAAGCTCATTGGCAAGGGAAAGATACCTTTTATTAAGGTCACTTGACATAATCCAGGATCTTTTATTAAATGACTAATTCTAATCTGATCAGTGAATCCAATCAGTGAATCTTTCTGCTTTCTCCCTCAAGGAAGAAGTTCTTGAGAAACTTTGTAACTCTAAGATGAAAAGAAAAAATGCCTTATTTCTTTGTTGGCACATTCGTCACCCAATGCAACTGAATTAAAAGAGCTCAGGAACAAGAAGAGCCCATGCCACTGAGAACCATCTCTGATCACCTCCAGAACATGACCATTAGTCACCTCATCAGTACTCAAAATAAGTGGACAAGACACTAACCTTGGGCGGGTCAGTGTAGGAAATGAGAGAACATAAGAGAGTCTTAAACTTCTACTTGAGTGGGGAAATGAGAACATGTCTATATTTTAGGTTACTTTATCATTTCTTCCCTAGAATATTAATAACAACAATGAAGGTATATTAATGAATTGTGTTGATAGGTGTTTGAGATAAAATGCAATCAGTAATTGTGGATGAAATCTTTCTGCAAAGTGAATGTTCCATTGCTTGGGGAGGACAGGATAGAATGCTTCACACAGCTCTGTGGCTTTGGAGAACTTTAGAGTTTTTATAGATGGGAGAGTAAACTTTTTCTCTGACTAGTCCAGCGTATGTTGAGAAGATAAAAGGCAGAAGCTGAAGCTATTGGGAACCACCTACTTCCTAGGTTCTTTAACTGCCTGGATCATTATACTTCTCTATCTAAAAGGCAATGGAGAGAGACTGAAAAAAGCTATTCTAGGGAACTCACTCTGGTGTATGCAGGGAAAGGCAGGGACCAAAAAAATCAACCAGACTTTGAATCAAATCCCACCTTCACTACTTATCAGGATGTGACCTTGGGCAAGTCACTTAGCATCTTCTAGCCTCTGAGCCTCCCATCCTTCCTTCATTAAATGTGGATTATGTTCCCTTCCTCCAAGCATCAGTATATGTGGTTTAAATAGTGTATGTCTGGCATGCAGCCCAGGACAGGCACCTAATAAATGTTCAATTCCCACTTACAAATATTCCATGTACTAATAAATAATATCGATAGTATCTGTGCAGTTAGAAGGAGAAAAGAAAACAAGTGACTTGCCTGGCCAGCGGGGAAGTACATCTTTAAACTATTACTCTTGTGCTTATAGAGTTTGGCAAAGAAGGAACCCTGCCAAAGAAAAAGCATAATTTCATTGTTTCTGGTCATGTTTTTTGCCCCATAGTAAAATTTCAATGGTACACGTGGTCTGGCTTGTAGAAGTTTATGGCTGGCACTCTGATTGATAAGGATTATAATGTATCTGCTGTTAAATATCTTAATACGCCCCTTAATTTGTACCAATAAAATGTGAATAGCTAGATTGAGTAGATAAGTTTTGGCCATGCAAAGATAGTCCTATAAATTAGTGTGAGGTAGGAAGTCAAAAGATGGACTGACATGTAAGGAATTTATATTTTGGGGATAAGTAGCAGAGAGGAAGAGAGACTATCAAGAGAGAAGGAAGCACCAAAAGATTCTGACAATGGGGTTCCCAAGGAGTCCTGGCTACTGATAAATAGCCAATGGTGAGGAGTGGCTGATGGGCTCTCTGAAGAGTGATTTCTAATATCCAAGATAAAGTTGTTGCCTGTGCCCAGCTAGTCAGTAATCTCCTGGTATTTCAAATTTTCTGTAAATTTCATTTTACACAAAAGTCTTAGTAGTATTCTGAGGGAAGAAAGGTTTAAGAGTGATTTCCAGAGCTGGGTGAAGGAAACTAACAAGAGAAGACCTCAAAATTTATTATCACACTGGATGTTGTGTGGACTTAAGAGACCACGACCTCTCCAGAAATCCCTGAGATGATGGAAAGAGTAACACATAGAGAATGGGATAGCAGCTTGAATTGTCTTACTGAGCTGTAGTGAGATAAAAGGCTGCCCCAGAAGTTTGAGAGACTTGGGTGGCAAATCCTGGGCTCTTTTAAATACAGTATTTTGCTTTCTGAAGTGCATATGGTAAAAAATAATAAAATCACTTGCAAATGCTCCCTCTTTGCATCTGCCTGCACGAGCTATACATGCTCCCAAGTCTGAAGGGAATATTGAGATAACCCAGGGGATATTAGAGGCCAGAAGACAGCCTGGATCATTGCTTTGGGGTCTCCTTTGGGGTTTCTGAGAGCTGAAATAAGGAGAGAATCTGTTTAGTGCACAAGCGAAAGGCAGGTCCTCCATGCTTATTTATGAACAGCTTGATGAGGTCTATAGGCAGTGATTGCTGAGTCCATTAGCAGAATTTCAGACTCTTGAAGTTTTTTCATGCCCAAGCCATTGAATTCTATTTCCAGGATTGCCTTCAACTCCAACTAAAAAATTTCAACCCTGCCCCTGAGTTTTTCATATCAGATTCCAGGAAAATGTTTCAGATAGAAATATCAGTTAACCAGGGGAAAGCATTCACAGGAGAAGGGTAAAGGTGTTATTAGCAGTTTTAGAACAAGTGAAAGAGGCATTTCAAAGAACTTCCAGAGCTGACACTGAGGCAAAATCGTGTTTTTCCAATTGCAGATTTCATGTCTGGCAGCTGGAACCCAATTTGTAAGTTCTTTGTCTTCAAGGTCTCATAAGACACACTGCTCAGATGGAGAAAGATATGCATTCATTAAAAATGAAATATGAAAGGGTTCTTTGCTTCATGAATTCCTGTCTAAAACTTCACTTGCACATATATGAGGCATAGGTGTCAGGAATATTTTTGAATTTTTCTTTGGCTCATGCTCATCACTAACATACAACTCACTGTGAAGTACCATATTTTGCTCAAATGCCATATTCTTCTGTTTCAGGGAGGGAGGGAAAGTTAAAGGATGTAAACCAAGCAGCAGTTTGTATTTGGGCCTCTTTGTCAGGAAAATAAAGGAAAAGAGAGCTGAGAAAAATATCCATTGCTCAGAGCAGGGTAAAGGAAGGATTCCTTAATAAAACATATATACTACTAAATCCTGCCTGGAAATAAAGAAAGATATAAATAAGCCATGGCTTACAGTTTTAAAATCTAGTAAATTAAATTTATGGTTGTGCATTTGTCAAAATAAGTAGCTAATGGTAATCCAATAAGCAGATAAGGGTAATAAAATGCACTGATCCAGGGCAGAAGTTAGACTAGCTGATGGAGACACCTTTTCACATTTGAGGGCCTAACAGATCTCATCGGATGTTCATATAGGGATGATGACCAGGTCAGGGGCAGGCAGCTAGGTAGAGAGTTGGGAAGAAAGTTACTTTTGTTCATAGCCCTTCATTAATGACAGAGCACTTAACATTTCTTAGTTTTACTGTAGTTGAAGTGGTATGTTTTATAAAGAGAGATCTCCAGAAATTCAGAGGAAATATTTCTATCTCTGAGAACATTTAGAAGAAAAAAAAAAAAAAGAAAGAAAACTAAAAAAAAACAGAGTGAGAACCAGCACTCTTTGGGAGAACACTGTACCTAGGCAGCAGAATAAGCACTATACACATTTTCAAACTCTAAGCTAAAATAGAAATCTTAGCAATTGTCAGGTTCCTAAAATTTGCTTGGGACCGCTTCTAACAGACTCCTTTAAGTCTACATCTGTTGTGGCTGAGTATACAGAAATAGATAGAGCTCCAAAACCCCTTGAGGTGTTCTGTGCTCCAGGTGGCCTCCTAATCTTTCTCTGCCAGAGTTTTATGGATGCAGCAAGATGGGGGGAAAGGATCATTGTGAAAGTAACTCTCAATGATCCAGTCTTTTAGTCACTGAAAACGTGAACGAGCAATCCTGCTGTAGGTCATAAAAAACATTCTATCAAGTCAAGTCTGATCTTTGGATTTATATTGGGCTGGTGGGTAAGGAACAAATATATTCGTGTCTTCATATCTGGGCCTCAGTCTGAAATGTGCAATTCCATCGGGAAAACATAACTGTCCATATTTGACATGAAGAAGCTGGCACCACAGCAAGGTTAGGCAGGGCTAACCACAGTTCCTTCTTGAGCCTTTTGTTGTCCATCTCTGCAGGAGGCCTTAGAACTTTAGGCTCTCACTGACCCAACATGCACAGCTCAAATGAAGGGAGCAAGTGGTAGAGACACTTTCACAAAGATCACCCAAAGAAACCAATGGAATTCTCTAGTTTCTCAATTTCCTCTTGCATGGACTGAGTTATTCTTCTAAAAAACTCTAAAAATATGCCGACTAAAGATTTTTATTTAAGCTGATTGAGTTGTCAGAGACCATTCAGGGCAAGTAGAAAGTACTTAGAGTTTGCTGTCAAAACCACCCGGGTTCAAATTCCTGCTCTGTCACTGTGATCTTGTAAAAGTTGTTTAAATTCTTTGGGCTTCAGACTTTTTCATTTGCAAAAGAAAGAAAATGATACTTTTAGGGCAAGGTGGTTGTAATAATTAGAAATAATGTGTGGCAAGATACTTGGCACATAGACTACACTCATTTAACCATAGCTATAATTGAGCTCTTCTGTAATGAGACTCCAAATATTAACGTAGATGACAATTTTATCCCACACCTAATGTTTTCCCGAAATATTTATTTAAGGATCAATTTGCTGGACTTTATCATAAGTAATATGTTATAAATATCTAGCACTGCAGTTTACAAAGAGATTTTACATTTATTATTTCAGATAATTCTCATAAAGGAAAGTTTGGTTTTATGATTATCTTCACTTAAGAGATGAGGAAACTAAGAATTTGTATAAATTACTCATGGCCACAATGTAAGTAAATTGGCAAATAAGGATATCAATGCCAGGTTGACTGCTTTGTTTATTACTAAAGCAGTGTTCAAGTTTGTGCACACTCTCATTCTTTAATTAATCAAACATTTATTGTACTTCTATAGGTCCTGAACTAGGTGCTGAGAATACAACAATATGAAAAAAGTCACAGCCCCTGCCTTTAAAGATTTTATATTCCTGCAGGAATGCAGGCATTAAACAACTATACGAGAAAACAAATAACCTGATTTAAAAATTAGCAAATAACCTGAATAGCCACCTCACCAAAGAAGGTAAACAGATGGCAAATAAGCATATAAAAAAAGCTCAACATCATATATCATCAGAGAAATGCAAATTAAAATGAGGTACCACATACATGTAATAGAATGGCCAAAAGTCAAAACATACACAACACCAAATACTGACAAGGATGTGGGGCAACAGGAACTCATTGATGGTGGGAATACAAAATAGTGGTCACTTTGGAAGGTAGTTTGGTGATTTCTGACAAAAATAAAGTTACTTTTACCACTCGATTGATTGATCGAGCACTTGTGCTCCTTCGTAACTTTGTATTTACTCAAATGAATTTAAAACTTATGTTCACACAAAACCTGCACCCAGATGTTTATAGCAACTTTATAGTTGCCATAACTTGGAAGCAACCAAGATGTCCTTCATTGGGACAATGGATAAATAAACTGTGGCGCACCCATACAACGGAATGTTATTTAGCGCTAAAACAAAATGGGCTATCAAGAAGAACTGGCATAGAGGAAATTTGCATGCATGCTAGTAAGCGAAAGCAGCCAATCTGAAAAGGCTAACCAGTGTGTTATTTCAACTACATGAAATTCCGGAGAAGGCAAAAACTATGAGGACAGTAGAAAGATCACTGATTGCCAGAGGTTGGTGGAAGGGAGGAATGAATAAACAGGTGCAGAGGATTTTTAGGGCAGTGAAACTATTCTATATGATACTCTAATGGGGGGCACATGTCCTTATATATTTGTCAAAACCCATATGAAGTACAATATCAAGAGCAATCCTAATGTAACTAGTGACTTGGGATGATAATAATGTGAGAGTGTAGATTCACTGATTGTTACAAATGTACTCTCGTGGTGCAGGGTACGATAGTGAGGGAGGCTGTGTGTGTGTAGGGGCAGAGGGTATATAGAAACTATACCTTCTGTTCAATTTTTCTGTGAATGGGAAATTGCTCTAAAAAAATAAGTATTTTTAGGGAGAAAAAACTATACCAGTTGTGAAAAACGAAATGAAAGAGATAATGCAAGGACCTTAGCAGTCTAGTGTAGTCTTGCAGAATCAGGAAAGCAACTAGGTTGTAAGAGATCCCTGAGCTGAAATCTGAAGCATAAACAGCAGAAATGCCATAACCTGACAAACTGAAGTAATGATATGGACAACACAACCCTCATAAAGGGCAGTTAACAAAATCCACTTAAGACTGTCATCATACATGGCAAATAATACATGTTGTAACGATTAGTCCATTGTGTGAAGTGTGCCTCAGATCTAGAAAGTGAAAACATAGGAAGGGGCTAAATGTTGCCATGGTAATAGAAACACAAAGAATCCATGCTAAAAGGTTTCCAATAAGCAAGAACAGCCAGGATTCAGTAAATAGCCTTCCATGGAAGGTGACATCTGTTATTCATTTGCTGATTCTAGGTTTGAAGAAAAGCAGGACAATTGGAAATACCTATATGTCCTGGGAAAATATCGAGTGGAAAGGCTCTTAGTGCATCTTAAATATTGGTCCATCACTTTTAACGTTTAGTACAAACCTATTCTCTCCATTTAAAGAATGGATGAGAGAGTTGGAAAATATCTAGATTCAATAATTTCAAAGCTATAGAAGATCAAAGACTGGTCTTGCTTACACAAGGGAAAAAGAGCTCTCCCATCTTTGAAAGAACAACTTCCGGGTTCTTGGGAAGAAATAATAGAAAATGTGTATTAAGCAAGAGATAGAAAGTGGAAAATATTCAGTAGATAACTGCAACTGTATTGCCTATTTTAGAGGAGAAACAAGGAAAAGAACATTTATATAGCAACCTATATACCCATATTTTATAATGGTTCGAAGCAAAGATATTGATATCAAACAAACCGGCATTTAAGTCCAAGTTCTACCATTGACTAGCTCTAAGATTTTAGACAAGTTTATGAGTCTCTCTATAAACCGATCTTCTCATTTGCAAAATGGGAACATTAACAGGACCTACCTCATCAACTTTGGAAGAATTAAATATTTTAACGTACACATACACATGATCACAGTGTCCAGCACATAATAACCACTCAATAAATATTAGTTGTATTATTTTTCTAATGGGCTGAGTAGTTCTCCCAGCATGACAGTTTTCCTATGCACAATACTGTTCATCTCTAATTTCTATTAGGCCACAAAAGTTTTAAATGCTGGGGGAAAATAAGAACAAAAAACAAAAGCAAACATCAGATGGTGGTAGTTTTCTGTCTCTGAGGAGCTCCGGTTTGGCCTCTAGATGATCTTTGTATCTCAATGACCCAATTATTCCAAGATGTGCTGATGTCTTCATCCTCCTGTTCAATATCCTTTTGCAGCAGAGTGAGTGACTGACACATAGAAAGTATCACAAGAGCTGGCCAACATGTCCACACCCCTCACTGCTTTCATATGCCTACCTGAGTTGTCATCCAGTCCCTTTGAGAAAACTCGAACCCTAGCTGTGGATCTTAGTGACTATATTTGAGAACACTTGCCTGGTGTTCACAAAGTATAGAACACAATTTTGCTAATTACTCTTTATATGACCTCAGCCAAGTCCCTTATGCAATCTGAATTTCTCAACCCTCATCGCGAAAACAGTCAGGATGCAGGCATAAACAGAAATTAGATGGTACACTCCAGCTGGAGAATGGGAGAGATTTCAATAAAGGGCTTATTTGCAGGGTGTGGGCAGGGTATGGGGAAACTAGCAAGGGCTGATATAGTGACAGCATTGGCAGGCGAGGGCCATCAGCAGTCGGGACTGAATGGCTAAGAGAAGGAAAAATTTTCAGAACCCACGGAAGGTAACTTTACAGAGAGTGTCATCTGGCAATGCTGTGCCTTTTTGTAGAGAGATGCAGCCAACTGTTGGCAACTGCACAGGAAGAAACCAGAAGAGTAAAGTAACTGCTTTTCTCCTGCTCCTCATTTTTTTTTTTATCAATGCTAAACTACTGGCCAAACCCCAGTAGAAGTCCTAGAACAGGCAGTCTGTTGCTGTTGTGCATACAGACCAGTCCCATGAGGGCACAGAACAAGGTGAGAGGGGGTTTGGGGTGGGAGGTGGGAAGTGGAACAGAAGAAACTCAGCTCAGACACCACCAAGAATGGTTAACATGAGCATGGAATAAGTCGGTTTGTAAAACACCCATCAGTGTCTGGCACATGACAGGACAACAATAAACTCTCATTCCCCCTACCTTGCCCCACTCTCAGCTATCACAGAGAAACCCACAATCCTTCAGCCACAGTTCTAGTCCCATACTCAGGTTGCAACATACACATTTGCAGAGGCACATAATGCTCACTGTATATCACGTTTTCTATTTTTGTTTTTAATTTCTCGGTTTGGGCTTCAGTGCAGATTCCTTAGTGGAATTTTTAGAAACCATACTACAGTCCATCCTTCCCAAACTTTACCTGGCCCATAGGTTAATGTCTGTACCAGAGCAGGGTTACTTTCTAATTCCGTTTCTTGCTTAGGGGCATACACATGTGTCAACATCAACTTTGACAGTTACCAAAAGCATAAAAAATACCTATAGGAAAAAGAAGAAAATACTAAGGGGCCATAGCCTCCAAAAGAATTTGAGCACCAGATACAATAGAGCAAATTTCCAGAGAGCTCCAAGAGCTTGATCTTTGGAAGGAGGGCTTTTTTAGTTCCTAAATAGGCAGACATTTGCTAATCAGCCCAGCAACAAACCTCTGCTCTCTGGTCAGCCAGTTTCCTTAAATTAGTCTTAAAGATGACCGATAAAAGATGCCAATCATTCTACTTAACTATGTGGCTAACCATTTATTATTAATTAGAGCACATCCTTCTGGAAAGTCGATGGGGTCTCAGAGATCTGAGCTCGATAGTCCCATAATGCAATAATTTCTATGCCTGGTATTATGTGGTAAATGAAATGATTGATCAAAATGGCACATGAAAGATGGATGTTCTCTCTATGCTCTCCCCATCCTCTTTCCCTCCTCCCCTGTGGTTTAGCACTACTAAAAATGCTAAAGGGAAAGATATTTTTATATAAAAAATAACACAAGCAAATAAACCTTTGTTTTTAAATACCCATTTGCGAGAGGTTAAACCATGATAGCTTGCAAAAAAAAAAAAAAAAAAAAAAAAACCTTGCTGAACATTTCTGTAGCATCACATTTTAGCCATATTTTCTTTAATAGGGAGAGATGTCTGATAAGGCCAAGTGCTGCAATTAGTTTGGAAATTTAGGGCATCTTTACAATTATATTTCAATTGGAAAAGTACCTATGGGCCATAAAATGTTTTGGTCAAAAATACATTTCAGAATGCAGGTGAAAAGGCAAAACTCTGGTCTCTCATTTAGCTAAATCTCTGCATATTGCACAATGAGATGCACTGCAAGCTGAAGTGACAGCAGCAGAGTGTGCACACCCCAAAGGGAGACACGGTCTTTTCTTTTTTTCTGCTTGGTAGAGGTCCAGAGACCTCACTGTGCTTTACCAACATTAGCCTGCTAATCTCAACAAAAGCCTGAAGGAGGTCGGCAGGCTGCCTACTCATGTCATTTCAGGTGAATTCACAGACAACTGCAAATGTAGTCACTGCTTCAAAACTAGAGAAAGTGCGTTCACACCGCCGTCTCCAAAATGGATATTGAAGTATTACCACTGGGGCATCACTAGTGGTGCTGATGGGGTCTGGACCACATAGAGGGCTGAGTGTCCAGTTGTCTCTGACCCATGAAGAGAAATAAGAGTGAGTTGGAGCAAGGACAGACTGTCCATGTGGCCCATTAGACTAGTGGTTTGCAGTCTTGGCTATATACTAGAGTCACCTGAGGAGCTTCAGGGGTCATTGGACTCTGGGTCTGACCTTCAGGAATTCTGATTTAGCTTGGCCTGGAGTGGTGTAGCTTGGACCCAAGGAGGTTGTAAAGTACAAGAGGCAATTCTAACATGGGGCCACAATTGAGAATGACTACTTAAGTCAGGACTTCCACCAAGAACCACTCGTTTCAGGCTTTTTTTGCTTTGGAAGTCCCAGTTTTGCTAGTGAAAAGCAGACTTTAGTCTTATGAAATTTTAAACAAGTTATTTCATCCATTCTTGATGGTGATCTCATTTTTGCCTGGCAACTGTGAGCCCTGAGCTAGCACTTATCAGACTGTGGGCAGTTGCTTGCTGGTATGTAATCAAATAGATTAGATGGTTGTAACTGGCTATTTTTATTTAAATAAATAAATAATAGGATTAAAAATATCAAGCCATCACAAATAATAATAGTATTACTTTGTAAGATGTGTGTGTGTGTGTGTATGTATGTGTGTGTGTGTGTGTGTGTGTGTGTGTGTGTGTGTGTAAACTTGTACTGGGTCTTGATGTAAAATATAAAACATTTATATTAATGAAGATCATCACCAAAAAAAAAATATGTATGTAAAACTCTGACCCTTAATGTTAATACTTGCCCCAAATGTCTCTCCTTGTTTTACATGAGAAACCTGAAAGGTTTCATAACTTTCTCTAAGTTCACCTAGATATATCAAGTGATGACTCAGAGCTTAAGTCCAAACTTGTGTCTCTGCAGGGCCTGAGCTCTCTGTTACACTAGGATGCCTTTCTCTCATGCTTTCTCTCTTTTGACACCAGTGTCACTGGCTTATTTTCAAGTCTGCTCTTGTCTTGATACACAAACTTGAAAGACAGCCACCTAACAGAATAAAGTGAAAAACATCTAAAGGCCTTTCTCTTTACAATTCTGTCAATTAAAGGAAACTCACTGACTCCCCATCTCAGTGCTTTTCATTCTTGGACCACAAACACTTCCTCTGCTAGAGGCTGGTTCCTCCCACACCTAGCAACAGGAAGTTAAGGAGCACTTTATACTATCCTGCCTGTAAAAATTCCATATGCTCTTGCAAACGATACCTGGGGTCTACCCAAGAGGAATCAATTCGCAACATACTTATTTTCTCTGAAGCAGCACAAGTTCCCCCAAAAGCAGATTCAAACCCAACTGGTTGTGAGTTCTGAGTATACTAAGCAGTGCTGAGATATTTTTCAAGTAAACTTGTTACTGAAGAATAGCATACATATATAAAAAATAACATAAACCTTTAGGGCACAGTGCAACTAATTTTCTTTTTATTATTATTATTTTGGGGTGACATTAATAAAATTATATAGGTTTCAAGTGTACAATTTAATATACATCAGCTATATATTGCATTGCATGTTCACCATCCAAAGTCCAATCTCCTCTGTCACCATATATTTGACCCCATTTACCCTCTACACACCTCCCCCCTTTCCCTCTGGTAACCACTAAACTGTTGTCTGTGTCTATGAGTGTTTGTTTGTCTTGTTTGCTTGCCACTTTCAGTCTTATACTGAAATAAGTTGGACAGAAAAAGTTGAGAACTATATGATTTCACACATATGTGGGAATAAAACTGCAATGGATTTTCCCAAATGAAAAATGCCCACATACCCATCACTCACATCAGGGAAGAATGCAGTACCAACACCCCAAAATCCCTTCACAGCCTCCTTTCCCGTCACTACCCCCCACAAAAGTGACTTCTACCCTGACTTCTAACCATCAGTTTTTAGCCTATTTGGAATTTTTCCTAAATGGAATCATACCCTATTTACCCTTTTGTGTTTGTCTTCTTACATTCAACATGGTATTGGTTAATTTAATCCATATTGTTGTGTGGTTACAGTTTGTTCATTTCCATTGATACATAATATTCCACTGTATTAATATACAACAGTCTACAAACTGGTTCTTTCTTGTGGCCACTTGGATATTTTCCAGTTTGAGCCTATGAATATTTCAGTGCTACTATGAATAACCTACTAGACAGCTTTTAGTGAACATATGTTTGCATTTCTGTTAGTTATTTATTAGGAGTGGAATCCCTGGGTCAAAGGTATACATATGTTCAATTTTAATAGTTCCTGCAAAAGAGTTTTCCAATGTCATACATTTTATTTTCCCACCATCGTACTAGGATAGCTCCAATTACTTAACATCTTCACCAAAATTTGATTTTTTTTTCTTTTTCATTTTAGCCATCTTGAAGTAGGATTGGTGTGTGAGAGTGTTTAGTGTTATAGATTTTTTAAGTCAATTTCACTGAAGAATAATTTATATAAGAGATACTACATTTATTTAAATTATAGATTTAATGAGCTTTGACAAATGTATACACCCATAAAACCACTGACCCAATCAACACATGAAATATTTCCATATCTCAAATGTTTCCTCATGTTTCTTCTGCATTTTCTAGAAGAGATGCTGAAAGAGGCAGCCGGCTTGCCCGTCTTCGAAAGCATGTTTTATTCTTCCCTGCTGGACCATACAGTTTCTGCAGTGCGAGGTTCTTGCAGGGCACAACTTTCCCCAGCTTTTGACTAAAGCTGTGTTGGCAGGAGACCCAGACAGCATAGCTTTAATTGTATTAATTATATTTAATTTTAGTTGATTTAAACTTAAATGTAGATAGTCACACATGGTTAGTGACTACTTTATTGTACAATGCAGGTTTAGATTTTACAAAACGTTTATTTCGGAATTCTTGTATGCTAGAGTCATGTGGGCATTTCCCTCTGTTACACAAATGAATTTCATGGACTATGAGTTTCTTAAGGCAGATTCTTTACTTATTTTATTTATTTTACTTATTCACTACTTTTTTTTTTTTTTTAATCAAGAAAGCCAAAATAAACCGTTCATTCAAACAATCTCCTCTCTGAGAAATTTTAGTGGTAACATACCTACGGCAAAGTCCTCAATTCTGTCTAGGATTTGAGTTTTAGTTTCGATGTGTGGGAATCAAACAGACCCTTCATTGAATTTTATCTCTAAATATTCCCATCTGTGATAAGGTGAGCAAGCCCATCAATCTCTCCGAACTTTAGCTTCCTCATCCACATAGGTGGCCAAGGTGATCTATTTCATGCATATCTAACACATCCTAGACCCTCAATTCATATGAGTACTGCCCAGACCCCTTTGATCTGCTGAATGGAGCTAATAAACACCACTGTTCCACAGGACTTCACTGTCATAGAAACCCTTTAGAAAGTACAGAGCAATAAAAAAGTACTCCCTGAGTTAGCGTGAGTAGAAGAAAATAGTAATTTTCTTGAGCCGAGGCCTTTGAAATAACAATCTATTTAGTCTTTGGTAAGTTTGATCTCATCAAAGCCACTGAGAAATACTTTTCCTAAGAACCATTCAGCAGAGTATCTGCTCTCTTGCCAAGAGGAGAAATGCCAGCCCCAAAGAAACAAGACTTACATCAGACCTGCGATGGAAATCCTTTCTGTCTCTCCTGCTGTGGCCCTTCACACCCAGGAGGCCCAGGACAAGGATTCTGTTTGCTTAGATCTCGGAATAAGTTTCCCTCCTAGTGGGGAGGTGTAGTTTACATTAGGAGAAGGGGCCTGAGATCTGTGACTACCTGAAGTGGCAGGTCCTTCCTAGGTACAGGGGAAGGTTGGTACTGGCAGGTTCCAAGTGGTGGGTAGAGGAAGGGAGAGAGGAGGGGGGAAATGGATGCCCTGGGTGTCAGCTACAGGTCAAGCACTGACTTAGTGCTATAGTGACAATACCACTCAACTTTGTATATTGATTGCTCAGTGGAACATAGGCCAGAAACTGTCCTAAACGATTTAAGCTCCTCAACAATAAATAATAGCACTCCTGTTCCCATTTCACAGATGACCAATCTAAGGTGTAAAAAGAAAAAAAATAACTCACCTGGGGCCACATAGCTAGCTGAGGTTTGTGCCCCGGCCACTGTGGCTCCATAACGTATGCCCTTGACTACTATGTAATTTAACCACACTTCCACATGTTTTTCTGCTTAATCTTCTCAGACTCTCCATAAGAGAGATGTTACCAACTTTTACAGATGGGAAACAGAACTTTAGAGTTGAAATAACATTTCCCAAATTCGTAAATCTAGAATTCAGGTAGTTGAACTAGAATTTGGACCCAGCTACTCTGACTCCACATCCAGGACACTTTTGTCACATTCTGCAACAATGGCAAAGATAATAACTCACATTATTAAGAACCTACTCTGTGCCAGACACTGCTCTACATGTTCCACATGCAGAACTTATTTTAACCTCATAAGAAAACACATAGAATATTTTTGCAACATCATCCCTACTCAAACACAATGAAACAGAAGCACGGAATGGTTAAGTACTCTCAAGAAAGCACAGTAAATAGAGAAGTCGGGATTTGAACCTGAGCACTGTGGCTCCAGAGTCTCTTTTTAATCACAGTGTGAGAGCCAACTGCAATGTCGAGACATTTTTGCCGCAGGTGGCACACCTCCAGGATTATAAGAATGCATCAGGGCAGAATAGAAAGTCACAGGGTGAAATGAACATCTGCAGAAATGAATAATAATAAGGACAATTGCAGGTGACTGAGCTTCGAGGAGAGCAGCAAGTACATTAGCCAAAGATTGTCATGGTTCTTTATGGTCCACAGAGTTGTTTTGCTTTAATTCTAATACACAAGACTGGCCTTGCTCTATCCACAGTGGAAATCACCCGAGTCTAGAACTGACAAGAGAAGTTGATTTATTTTCATTGTTTGTTACAGCGATTCAGTGCAATTTATTTAGGACTACTGTCTCTCACTCAGAGGGAAACTCATAACACAAACACATTAATCTTGGGAGACAGTATCTTGGATACTGGCAGTTTAGATAATTAGATTGTTACTCTCAGCATGCATGGTCTGCTCATAAGCAACAAAGAAACTTATCAGATTCTAATAACGCTTAGTGAATATTCTTCAAACTACTGTACACAAACACATGCATAATTTACAAAGAGAATTTCATAACCTAGGTTCTTCTTTGTCATAAGGAAGTTCAATATATATTTTTCTTTCATAAATAAAAGACTACTTCTCTCATTAGCAGCCTGGTGAGACCATTTTTTAATTGATTCTCTAAAAGTTCTTCATTAAGGGAAATTTGAAATTAAAAACCAGGAGCAGTGTGACCTTGAAATCATCAGGATTTGGTTCCAAAGACAAGACCCACCTAATATATTGGCAAGTTTCTACTGATTAATATAAATTGAACTTTTCAAACACCTAGTGACTTTTAGCCAATAGTGTCATCAAGATCTCTGAGTTTAGAGACCTCTGAGTGCCTCAGAAAAGAACTGTTCAGATGATGAGGATGCCTTGGCCCAAATCATCAAGTTTAAACCACCATCTTAGTTGGACACGATGAAGCTCCTGGGATTGACAACCCTCCTGCTACACTCCCCGGCCAACCCCAAGATATGGCTCTGTCTTAGACATGGACAGCAGAGTATATGTCCAGATAGAGATAAAGAAAGTGACTAAGCCAGATGGTCAAGCTCCCTTGAGTATAAAACACCACAAACAGCAATTGTATCTCAGAGATGCTGGAGTGATACCACCCTCTTGGGTACTTCACCTCCACTGCTCCCAGCCTGCATTCTCCACTATTGCATTCCAATCCACTATTCTGATTTTGTGGATCTGACCCAGGCTTTTGATTCTTGGAAGTTACCTTACTGTCTCTGCAGTGCCCTGAATCATTACCCTTACTACCATTGATATCACCTATTTCTGATCATAGATAGCCACCTATACGGTATAGAACCCGGGTTGCTTCGATCAACTGTCACTTCTATTCAACTGAGCTGCTTTTTACTGTTTTGTGGACAAGGGAGCCCTAGAAAATCCTGTGGCCCCAAAGAATTCCCTCAAATTATGTCTTTCAAAGGTGGAGAAGGACAGGTGGGCAAGACCCCAGGCCCCCACTCAGCTAAAGCCTCAATCAGAGATCCATTTTTAACTGAACTATTTTCGGTTGTTTGGAACAAAAGGGTCCTGCTGCTACAATAAAACACCTGACAACACTAAGAGAAACAGCAAGGCTTGAAGGAATTAAAACTGTGCCACTCTCAGGCTTCTACCATTCTTACCTGTTGGTATCCAAACTGTTATTAGTCTTTCCTCTTGTTATCGTTACATGTGTTAATTAGTCTCTTATCTCTAGAACTCACCTCCCATTTCCCATTTCCCATTTGCCTTTAGGCCTCAGTTTAAGCCATTTATCCACCTGGAAGGCTCTTCCCCTGCCAAAATATTTCTCCTGATAGGCAAAGATTCCCCTTCTCTGCTCTCTGACAGAGTGTGCATACATCCCTACTCTGAGCACAGAGAATATATGTGACAAATACTGATTCTCAACTCAAGGTGGACCAGGACTTTAATCAACTTTGTGAGCTTCCATTTTCTAACCTTTAAAAGGATATGATGATACTTAACTCATAAATTTGTTTTAAGAATTAGAGGAAATGATGTACATACAGCATCAGGTAAGGCCTTCACTTATAGGCATTTTAAGGAAACAATTCCACTTTCCTGTGCACAGTTATCTTCGCTCTTGACTTTGAGCTATTGCAGGACAAGGAAGGAACATCAGTAACAGTTTCATGGACATAAGTATTGTTTATTGAGAGTTTAGTAAATGGAAAGTGCTATTTACAGCACTGTACATTTCCTTTCTCTTTTAATTCTCCCTAGTAATCCATAAGTTCATTTTTTCACCCCATTTATAAAAAGAAAAAAACTGAGGCTCAGAAACTTGTTCTTGATTACACATAGCAAAGTTGTAATTCACCCTGAGCCAGTTGTCTTTCTAACCCAGGAACTTATCTTAGTATATTGCCTTTAGTGATTGATTATTCAACATTTATTGTATGTTGAAGGCTCAGCTAAAGTATCATTTCCTTTCTAAAATCAATCCAGCCCACAGTAATTTCTCCATCCTCTGGACGCCCTGTAACATTGTCGGTGTTGCTCATTAGGAGAGTAATCACTTTCACATTCAAATGCTTTCTGTGCCTCCCATCCAGCCCAACCCATCTAAATTATTGTGGCAGACAGTAGCTACTGAATAAATATCACCTGGCTGATGACTGACACAGCTACCACTTATTATGGAATCTATAAGACTCAGTACTTATGATGAAAACAATCGCATTTATTTATGCTTCTTCTATTCAACCATGAAAGTACCTATAACATCTCAGACAAACCAAGAAAAACTGCAAATCTTTGAAACAGGAAAAAAGTTTTGATTACTAATCTCATCTGTAGCATTCTGGAGTTTGCTCTGCTTTTTATTGGCTTTGAGCTATTTTACAACTTCGTAAACCTATCCTGTAAATGATTCTTGTCCATAGAAATGAAAAATAATTATATCCTATAGAGCACAATTGAGTATTGCCCTGCAGATAGAACAATCTTATATTTACATGAAGTTGTGTTCATTAGCCCTTACTGCCCATGTATTTCTCATTCTTTAAATTCTCTTTTTAATCTGTTGTTGCATCTTACTTGTTCCCTCATGAATTAATGGATTAAATAAAGATTCCGTTATGTGCTTATTTTATATTTGTATAAGATTCACGATTTTACCTTTTAAAAAGTATCCTTTTATAGGTATCATAAAGTGCTAAACACACACACACACACACACACACACACACACACACATCTGGCCAAAGTCCAAATTAATCATGTGAATCTCCAAACAAAAACTGAAATTCTGTCCATAAGGTATAAATTTTTAGAGTGTCTTTTACATTGGAGATTTTTTCCCAGCCTCACCCCCATTTTTATTGAGTCTTTTTTTTAATTGAGATATTATTTAAATATAAAGTTCATTTAAAAGCATAGGTCTCAGTAGTTTTAGTAGATTTACGAAGATGTGCAATTACTACTATATAATACAAAGTTATCTTCATCACCCCACAAAGAAACCTCATATCCATTAGCAGTTACTCTCTATCCTTGAACTCCAAACCCCTGGCAATCACTGATGTACTGTCTGTCCATATATATTTGCCTCATCCAGACATTTCATTTAAATGGAATCAGGCATTATATGGACTTTTGTGTCTGGCTTCTGTCACATATCACAAGGTTTTCAAATTTCATCCATGTTGTATCAGTACTTCATTCTCTTTATGGTTTAATATTTCAGCCTATGGATACACCACATTTTCTTTATCCATTCATCTGTTGATGGACATGTGACTTGTTTTCATTTTTGGTTTTTATGAATAACATTATGAGCATTCGTATACAAGTATTTTGTGGACATACGTTTTCCGTTCTCTTGGGTATATCCCTAGGAGTGGAATTGCTGGGTCATATGTTTAACTTTTTGAGGAAATGCCAGAATTTTTTTCTAAAGTAGCTGCTCTACCAGCGATACAGGAGAGCTCCTATTTCTCCACATCCTCATGAATTTCTTTTTGTAACTAATAAAATGAAACATCTGCAAAAGCAAAGCTCTGAAAGTTAGGTAGGTAACTCTTGAGTCGTTACCATGGTACCCAACTCAGAGGTCACCAGGGAAAATGCTTCTCCACATCACAAAGACCGAGTTCCCAGGCTCTTTCTCACAGAGCACTCCTGCTTGTATATACTGCAGCCCCTGTGCGACAGTTTCCAGCTGAATATCAGGTTTGCTTTTTCTTATTGAACTTCTGGCCTGGCTCATGGGAGGAGGCTGGGTAATTTTGTACCTGTACCAAGTTCAACCTACATATCGAGGACTGGAGACTGTTGAGAGCCATTGGAAGCTCAGAAATTTGGCAGTGTTCCTGTCCTTTAATCCATAACCCCCTGTGGCTGACCCGATTGGCTACCGTTATTCTCATTTTAAGTGCTGAGAGCCTTAGGACTAAATTTTGCTTAAATAATGTAGGTCTTTATGGCAGCGCGAAGCTTAAGCCCAAGCTAAAACTGAGAAAATTGCTCTGAGAGCAAATATGAGTCCTATTAGAATAAACAAAAACCCTCTCCAACCTGTACCCAGACCTTTCTCCAGGCAGTTTGCCAGTGCCCATGCCATTACTGACAAGGGTAAACGTGGGAAGTGGAGAGAAAGTAATATGTTGTAGGCTGGTCAGAATTTTTGTGAGCTCAGAGGTTTTATTTTTTGGCTGCCTCTTCCAGGACTTCAGCAGTGAGTGACATGAGTAACGGGGCATTTCGGGCTTCTCACACCCACCTTGTGGATCTTTCCAGTATGAACGTGTTTCAGCCAGCCTGTGGGGGATAGTAATCGGGTTTGTTGCTTGAAGGCCGGGCTTTGGTGTGGTTTCACACCAGGCTTCTCGACTGTGCCCTTTTAAAGTTTCATCACTCCCCACCAGCTGTTATTTCACTGCCTGTGGTTTTCTGTCTAACAGTCTATAAGAAGATTAATAGTCCTACGGCTAATGAGATCATGATTTTAACATGAGATTGCAGCCAGCTCTGACTGAGCGTCGACAGAACTCTCTAGCAGGATGAGGGGTGTGTAGGTTCTTGGAAAACTGAAACTGGCCTCCTCTGAACATGAGTTCTATTTCTTTCTGAGATGCTAATAGTAAGGGTAGGCCATTATCCTGGGTAGATTCCCTTAGCACAACAGAAACCTCACGCTAGTTCTGGTGATAGACCAGTTCTCTTCAATTCTTTTGACTCCCACATCTTTTGAACTGAAGAAACAAAAGAATTTGTTCAGAGTAGTGCTTTTCTGCATGAAGAGCAAAAGACAGCTGTTTTCATATTGGTCTTTCTAGCTGCACACATTTCTAAGTTAGTCCATGATTCTCAAACACAGAGCCCCTTTGCAGACAGGTCCAATGGGTACAGTAGTGACCACTAAAGATATCCCATCTCTAGGTCATGAAATCCTCAGAGTCCACAGACTGTCCTCTCCCCTCAAGTCCTGTCCTGACATTCTCTCCACTGGACTCTGTTGTCATTTTCTGTGGAACTTCTTTCTACATTCAGAAACTGCTTCCCATCATTGTGCATGCTCAGACTCCTCAGCTTACTTACAGAGGAAAGAAATAAAGTAATAAATGTCCATTGGATATCAGCCTTTGTGTATTTGATCAAATTTAATCTTGAGAAATAGGAATCATAACTCCCATTTTACAGATGATGAACTTGCCATACAACTGAGCTCATTTGTCCAAAGGCACATAGCTCATGGTCAAGCTTAGATCCAAAACCCAGTTTGGGTGATGCCAAATCTCTGGCTTGATCTAGCAAACTATATTTGAGAGTAAACACTATGAAAATGATCTTTCAGCTGTCTTACCAGAATTGTGTTCCGTTAAACACTCAAGGTTGGCACTGCTGATGAAGGCCCTCTGAGAGGTATATGGACATTTTCTGGGACCCTAGAAGCCATGCATAATATATCAGGTCAATATGAGATCAGTATTACAAGATCATAAACAAAAAACATAATCTCAAAGCTTAAACTAGTGTGTCGTGAACACATCTTTCCATTTCCAACTATATTCTACCAAACCATATTAGGTTACATTAAGCCCTACATATAGGGGAAAATCCATTTTCCCTTAAATCAATTAACTGGGTCATCTTTCACAATTATTGCTGTAATCAAGCTAATGTGTTATTAAGAAGATTGAAATAATTGTTTATGATCTGGTTTCTCCGGTCAATGAATAATTGAATTGAACGACCATTAAGGAAAATCTAATCCATTGTTATGCACTGAGTCAGTCTACAAATAGTGTGATGCAACATGAAGTTATTTGTACTAATAAAAGTGTTCTGATGTCATCTACTTCAGCTTTCTAGATAAGACCAATCTACTTGTTACCCTTCTCCACTTTTCTTTATAGTTTCCAATGTGCTTTATCTCTTGGAGTACCCCGTGATTCCTCCCTGTCTTCTAGTCGTATTTTGAAATTTCATTTAATTTTAATTTCCTCAGGGAAAGCTTACCTGAAGCCCCTAATATGTATTGTTATAGCATCATAATCTCCCCTTTATACCAAGCACTCCAGTTATAATCTGATATCTAATGCCTGATTAATGTCTGTTTCTTCTTCCAGCATAAATGCCATACAGAATAAAAATCATGGGTTTTGGGGTTTTTATAGGGGAGGAAGTTTAGTCCTCATTATATATTTCTAGCACCTACTAGAGGGCAATCCCATAGTAGGTGCTCAATAAATATTTGCAGATTGAATGACTTTATAGATTAAACGATTTTAAATATTTATGAATAAAGGGGAAAGAAAGGCAAAATTTACTAAAGATGTGCTATATGTATTTCATCCCCACAACAATTTTGTGAGAACACCATCACTTCCACCTCATTTTTCAAAAGAGGAAACACATTTGAAGGGGCTCATTTTTTTCTAACAAATCTTGAATTTAGATCATCAGAATATAATTCTATAAAGGCATAAATTGACTGCTCTCTCCACCAAAACCTTCCCATTTTACTTAAATACCAGTGCATTATGAATTCTATTTCCGCCTTTTAAGGCAGAACACAGGTTGGCAAGTTGCTGCTAGGGCATCTCTAGTCTCCTAGTTAGAGGCACTGTACATTCTTCCTCAGTAACCATCTTACTGTTGAAGAATCTCTGCTACCTGGACTGCTGCCTTATTTCTGCTGTGAATACCCCCCCCCCATCTGCTGACACTTCTCCTAAAGGCAACCTGCAGGCAAAAGGAATGGCCTTAGAATTTAGCTAAGCCCTACACTCATGCTGGGATACAACAACATGCTTCTCGGTGTAAAATTAAAACAAGGACAGAAATGTAATTTTTTGAGAGGCCATCAAGAGTATTTTAGAAAGAAAGGAAAACTCTGGAGAACATTCTTATGAATGAAGTTTACCTTCTAACCAGGGAATATGTTAATGGAAGTGCTACTGCTACTTATGAAACACTAAAAATGCAACCCAGAGTCTTCTAGCTGCTCCCAGGGGTGGGCAAGCCACGGGCAGATGGATTACACACACTCCAAGAACAAACTCCTTTGAGGGAAGCATCTTCCAGGGCTCAATGCTATCTTTGTCTATAGAAGGTAAGAGCTACAAGTGACTTTTATATAAACAGTAACTTTTTCAAAGTCTATAAAGTATTGAGAAATTTGTACAAGTGCATTGACTATTCACATCTTTTCAGCATTAGGCTATTGAGTCAAGGCTGAAAGATCACTAAAAATGCAACCCAGAATCTTCTAGCTGCCCTCTTTCTTTAATTATCTTTCTCTAATGATCTGGTTTTCCTGAAGTTATTTGCTTTGCAAAATTTGCTTATAAAATTTCTTTCAAAAAAAATTTCTTTCAGTTACAGTCTCTGTTCCCATTCTATTGTAACATAGCTTCTACAGTGGTCATATCCAACCTGTTTTGTTCTTTTGACAATGGAATATTCATTCATGAAAAGCCATGCTTAACATTAATATTGAGCCAATACACTGAACATGTACTTACATGAAGTTAAACTTGAAGAATTGCTCTTCAAGTTTGAAATACAGAACACCATCTCTCATGGTATAACTTGTTTTTCCATTCTTCAGAATTACACTGAATCACTTGATGAACAAGTTTCAGAATGTCCACTTATCAAAAGAGGAAGAAAGGGCTGGAGTGAGAGGGAGGGGAGGTGCGGGGAGCAAAAGAGGGGGGACAGGTGAGTAGGTCATCAATTTTTAATTCCTTCTTCAACACTACACATGTTGTAAGAGTAGTTAGTAATATGCATATAATTGAATTCTTCAAGGGATAAAATTCATTTCAAAAGATAGTCATGGCAAGTGCTATAATCATTATCCCCTTTAAGTCAGAATTTATTTTTCTGTTCATAAGTAAGTTTGTTCTTTAAGAACAGCTTTGACACTTAAAGGGATAAAATTTTCTGTCATTTATCTGTTTAACACATTCAGGAAGTTTCATTAAGGAATAGTCTTCAATAATGCTGTTTGCTTTTCTTTCAGTTTGCATAATCCTATTGCTAAAGAGATATTGAAAATTTTAAGTAATAAGAAAAAAAATAGACTTCATTCAATAGACTACTTAAAAAGTCAAGAATTTGGGGGCCTTTCCTTTACAATTAAAATATGACATCAGTGCTTCAAATAAACTGAGGATTCTCTCAAATGCATTTGTTGGAGAAAGCCAATAGGCTTTTCGAATGTGAGAAGATTAAAGAATGTTCAATGTCAATAATATTAAAAAAAACCCTCTATTTTCTCAGTTCAAACAATATAAACAACAAAGTACAAGAAGAACTTCATGGCAATTACTTCAATGTCAATTGAGAGAATGTCAGATGCTGTTTGAGTAGCATGCAGAATTGGGGCAGGACAGCCAACTCTTTCCATGGAGTCACTATGCTTTGCTTCAACATTAAATAAATATTGTCTGTACTTTTATGCAAATAATTACTAAAATTTGTGCTTGTATGATCTCTCCCAAAAGCAGTAAAATTTTTCTCTTTAAGTCCTAACTCAACCAGAGAATCTTTGCAAAATTTTGCTATTTTTTAAAACATCTGGAAGAGATTTTATTCACAGTAACCTAATAAGCAGAACTTTTTACAGTAAAAAAAATTATATATATATGTATATTCCACAAGCAAAGGGAAGCTCATTTTCTACATTGTAATGACTTGCATCCATGGCTATGCTTTACGAAAATCTCTGATAATCTCTAAATTTCTAGAATATCTAGATTTCACCTTGGCATTTGAAAATTTGCTTGCAATTTTGGAATCTGGTAGTAGTGGATCCAAAAACCCTTTTGAGCTGAAAGGCTAATGGTAATGTATAGTGTGGAAGTTACTATACAAGGTCATTTCTCGCTTGTTTCCTATCTTCCTGGGAACCTTCAGGAGATGGTTTCTCGTTGTTCCTGGATTCTGACAAAGTATAAGTCTCTCTGTCTCACTTCCACTTGGGGTACAGCTGCAGACATTGCTTAGCTGCAGCATGCCTCTCAGCAATACGATGTCCTATCATTCACATTATAGTCATCTAGAACCTTTTGTTCTGACGTCATCCTATGAAACAAGGAACACAGAAAACTGGCACACTTGCTACTTATGCTTTTGCTGTCTACATAGGTAATTACTATTTGAATCCAATAAGGAGTCATTGTTTCTTTACCAGCCAAATCTGTCAGTCATGCCTGATATGATCCCCATGCTAAATCTCTTTCCAACACAGAGCACACATCCCATCTACTCAGGCATGTCTTTGGACACACTGAGAATGAGGGCTGATTCCAATGCAGCAACAACTCTTTACTATCAAAGCAGTTAACTCAAACTATCGATCATCTATGACAACACTGATTCTGAATGATAAACACTCCCAAATCTCAATGGCCTAAAATAATAATAGTTACTTATTCCTGTGGCTTGGTTGGAGCAACAGGTCTATTCCACAAGTGTCTCATTCTCCTTGGACCGGGAGATTAGCCAAGCATGCTCTTCTCATGACAAAGGCAGAGGCACTAAGAGGGCCTACCCAACCATGCTTGAATCACATCTATTAAGTTCCATAACATATCAAATTATGATCTTGGACTTTATTCTCCAAAACTGTGAGACAATAAATTTTGTGGTACTTATTATAGCACCATTAGAAGACTAATTCAATAGCTTCAAAGTCTCTTGTAGCACTTATCACACCCACAATCATTGACTAAGTGTAGGATACCATGCTATCTGCTAAGACCACAGTAGTTGGGCCCAAGAACCAGTATAAACTTCTGTTAAATTTAATAAGGTATTTATAGTTCATGAAGCCATTTTACATATAGTAAGTTATTTGATCCTTAGATCTTCTTTCTGTGATAAGTTGAACAAATATTATTCTAATTTTTCAGAGGAGAAATTGAGTTTCAGGAAAATTAAATAATTTGCTCAAGAACACAGAACTTATAAGAAACAGTGACAGGACTTGAACCCAGATCATCTGATTCTAGAGCTAATTTTTTATCTATTCCATGGCTTATTGAAAATACCTCATGTCTCTTTACCTCTCTTTGGATGATGACTGAGTCATTTCGTAGCTCTTCAGGATCTAAAATAGACATCTCAAATATTCTTTTATTTTTTTAATCTAATCAGAAGACCAATGCATTTCTATCAAGGGCTGGCAGATTTATATTGACAGGACAGTCCTTGCATTCGGAATGACTTCTATAGGACTTAGGTGCTGGTTGAAATTGAGTTATCCAATTCATATGCCTCCACACCTAATGGGCCAGCACCGGAGGCTCTAAGAGGAAGACAGATGAGTTTATAGGTACCTTTTCTTATTCATAAACTATTAGATTAAAGAAGTTTAATGGAGATTGCCTCCACTAAAGCACAAATTGTCTTTCCTAACCATAGGAAATGAGTTATATAGCTTTTCTTGTTTAATTATCTCTCATTAGCCAGGATCTGCCTTAGGAGATGTCAGAAAAGGGATATATTGATGTAAATTGCACTGATTGGATAAATCTTTCTGGGGAAAATTGAGATTGGGAGTTAAAGATTAATTTGATTTAGCAATATGAAGTTAGAGTATTCCAGGTGGAAAGAAAAAAATGGACAAATGTAGCTAGTCTGTAAACTATAGTTAGGGTGTAACATCCTACACTATTACCCTTGTAACTCCTAGAATCGTGTTCAATCATCCATTCTTCAGGTATTTATTTATACTCAATTAGATGCTAGGCACTGGTCTATAAAATGGGACTAAGTAATGAATAAAGCAAAGTCTCTACTCTCCTGGATTTTATATTGGAATAAGGAAGACAGACAAGACACCAAGAAGTAAGTATCTCTACATACCAGATAGTAATAAGGGTTATAAAAAAAAGTCAAGCCAGGTTTGGGGAAGACCTCTGTGAAAAGGTTATATTTACATAGTTATCTGAATAAAGTGAATCATGAAGCCATGTAAGTATATGAGAGAAGAGCTTTTGAGACAGAGAAAACAGTAAGTGCAAAGTTAATAAAGGAAGGAGACCAGGATGAAAATGCTCAACACGTGCTTATTGATGGGTGATCATTACAACTGTAAGGGATTCAGAAAAAACTAGCGTATTTTGAATATAAGATTTATATTGCAGAATAAAGAAGGAAAGATTATCTATAACATAGTTGGCTTAAGCTTTTATATTGGCTTAATTTTTAGCTTTGCATGTTTTCTGAGAAATCATAATGCCTTTTAAAGAACACGAAATCTTTTATTTATTGAGTTCTATTCCAGTATCTAACCTTAAACTCAGAGATTTACAACCATGGTCTCATTAAAACCCTTATAACAATTAAAGGTAAGTATTGTTATCCTCATTTTATAGGTGAGAAAATTGAGGCTACAAAAGCTTAAATGACTTTCTTAAGTTTATAAAACTAGAAAGGGAGAATAAGGACTTAGTGAGGTCTGACTGATTTCAAAGCATTGGCTTTTTAACATAAAACTTACCCTTAAAAGTCAAATTTTAACTTATAGGTCAATTTTTTTTTCTTAAAAGAATTAAAATTATCCAGCTTTCTATATTATTTCCTAGTTTAATAATAGTAGGGATATATTACTTCTTGGATTCATATAAAACATACTTTGGTGGGAAATGGATTTTCCCTCTCTCCCTTGCTCCTGATTATATGTTTTGATTCCATTGCCTCTGCATTTGTTCATGTATTTGTTAAATTTGTATTGACTACTTATTGTGGGCTCTACACTGTACTGGCCCTGCCCTTGATAAGGCCCAACCCCAGCCTGTACGCAAAAGAGCAACACTACAGATTTTAGTTAAATCTTCAAGGACCCTGCTGGCAAGAAAATGATAATCAAATAAAGCAAGTTCAAGGCAAGATTAATAAAGACCTATTTAGGAACTACTGAAGTCCTTTGTTATTATTTAGATGCAGGCAGAGTGTAAGGGAAACTGAAAGAGAAATTGCAGGACCCTGGGGCCAGAGGGAAGAATAATCTCACGGCAAGTGATGGCATTCCTCATTTCTGCTAGGATATTCAAACTCGGTTTAATTTAAGATTATTTTTATTATTTTGAAAAGGTTCACTGTCAAATCTGGTGTGTGTGTCCTTAAGTTTCTATTTTTCTCCTGTTTTCAGCTTTCCCAAAGACTCCACTTTTATGCCAAATAATTCTCTTTCTAAAGTGATCAAATTATCTATTGCTTTCAGTGAACATTTTTTCTCCCATTTTATCAGGAAACCCTGCATGAATCTTCAACTCAATTCAATTTTTTAAAAAATCTACATTTCAGAGACATGAAGAAAGTATTGCTTGGCTCAGTAGTGTATTAGTTATCTATTTTTTCATAACAAGTTATCCTCAAAACTTAGATTCTTTTAACAATTATTATCTCACAATTTCTATGGGGCAGGAATTTGAGAAAAGTTTAGTTGAATAACTTGTCTCTGAGTCTCTCATGACACAACAGTTAGGG
Source organism: Cynopterus sphinx (assembly GCA_030015415.1). Taxonomy (NCBI): domain Eukaryota; kingdom Metazoa; phylum Chordata; class Mammalia; order Chiroptera; family Pteropodidae; genus Cynopterus; species Cynopterus sphinx. Next base: position 97,923,209 of record CM057385.1, read on the forward strand.
TGTCAGCTGGAGCTGTAATAATCTGAAAGCTTGACTGGAGCTGGAGAATTTGCATCCAAGGTGACTTATTCACGTGGCTGTTGACAGAAAGCCTCAGTCCCTTGCCTCACAGGCATCTCCATGGGCTGCTTGGTGTGTTCTCATGTCATTATGCTATCTTGATCCAAAAGATAAAGGCTGAAGCTATAGTACCTTTTATGAAGTTCTATACCATCATATCCAATATATGCTGTTCATTGGAAAGAAATCAATAAGTCCCTGCAGTCCAAAGAATTAAACTATACTTCTTGAAGGGAGGAATATCATAGAATTTGTGGACATAGTTTAAAGGTATCACCAACAGTATATGGATTCAATATTTATGCATCCACTAAATTAAAAAATTTACTGTCTCATAAGTCCATTCATTATTTTTCTTATCTCTTAATTTCAGCTGATTTCAATGGCCTTGTACCAATCCCCTCACCTTGATGATCTTTGGCCATTACTAGAGGAATATCTTTCATAATGAAAGATCACATAAAAGCAAAGAAATAAAAATAGAGCTTAATTGGAGTGGGGGGCTATAAGTATCAATGATAAAGCCAAATATTATTATCAGCAAAAGACTTTACCAAGTGCTCTGCTGACTAAGACTGTAAATGCTGATTTATTTACAACTAAGCCCAGCCTTTGGGATAGTTATATAAATTTGTTGGTCCTTCTCAGCTAAGTATAATAGGAGATCGATCAAACAATGCATGAAACAACAAAAAGAAGTTATGATAAATTTTAGGGACTCCACCAAGACACACCACATATTTGCAAAATTCTACAAAATGGTCCTTTGCAAAGGTAAAGATGAGATAGGAAATTAAAGAAAAAACCCTTGTGCTGACCAATGACCAATTAGGATGGAGTATGGCAGTTATGCTCTTATGTTCCATTTTGCATTCATTATAGGTTGTGACCCCTGGCATTGCAGCTTTTAAGTAGAATAGCAATGTGCCTATGTTGATGTAGAATATAATGAGGCATAGATTGGTGAAATGCTGCACTGGTAGAATGAAACCAAGAGTTGACTTTAGTATTTTTCTTTCCATTGGCAAGCACAGTAGGAAAAAAAATGTCTCTGTTTCACCCTTTGTCCATAAGAGCATAATTAAATAGTAAGAATGAGACCTTACTGAAACATGACCCATGATTATAAAGACTTTACAGGCTATCCCATGGAACTTCAAAGCAGAAAGAAAAAATTTAAAGTAGCAGCAAATGCAAATCTCTACAATATCTAACATATCTAATCAGTGATTTTCCTTCTCAATTCTCATAGCTGTTGTTTGAATATAAAATACCAGTTCAGAATTTGTAGCTACAGAAGAGGGTATCTAATACTCTGGTCAGTGGGAACCTACCTAACCCCAACTTACAAATCAACATCACTAGGGACAATATCAGTTTATTTAATATAAAAAGATGTTAGATCAGAACTATTCCTGTCTTAATTTCAACCCAAGTATCTCTAGAATAGATACAGTTTATCGAAGTGAGTGTAGGACGAACATTCAAAAACATAATTTTCAAAGAAATGATGGATAACTAGTTCCATGACTCTTGACTCTTTTAACATAACCAAGCCTATAAAAATTAGAAATAGTGTGAGGAAAATGGGTATATTTCTTTGTTAAGAGCTGTTGACATTCTGAGTCTCTAATTCTCCCAAGAGAGTAGGAGAAAGGGTATTATGTTTTTACCTAAAGCCCAGTGAAGGGGCATTATGTTCTTTGCCTAAAGCCTTTATGGGACCACTTGGAGACCTCTCTAGAGTTGCTTATATGGAGATAATTTAGCTTAAAATTGGCTCCGTAATTTTGATCAATGTCTTCTCCTAGACATTTTGATTACTGAATTGAGATCATCTACAAGACTTAAAAAGTTATCATAGTGAAGGGACTAAAAAAGTCCAGAGGCCTGAAGTTATCATCCGGTAGCATTAGAAAAGATTCCTTCACAAAATACACTTTAAAGGTGAAATCAGAGATAGTAAATAAAACTGTGTTTGACTACATGACAATTTGTGCTTGTCTATCTTATCAGTTATATGTATATATTCAATGAGACCAGTGACTTTTCCATGTAAAACTGGATCATCTACCCTATTGGAGATGCAAATTTTCACAATATCAAGCCAGAGTGAAGTACGTACAAAAGACTAAACTCCTAGAATTGAAGATGTTTGTTTTGATGTCTGTAGTTAGGGCTTTCAGAGTTGGGCAAGGTTAGTCATGAACAGATGGTCATAGAGGTAAGATAATTCCAGGATTTTAAAAGGTCTCGATCAACTTGCTGACACTTTCAGTTCTGCAATTAGATATTTACTTCTTCCATTTATGAGTCTCCTTTGAAATGCAAACTACTCTAGGTATTTCTCTTCATCATGGTTTCTCATCTTTTATCTCAACTGATTATGATAATGTATAAATTAAGTCTCATCTGTTCTACATAACTCAATGTAAATGAGTTTATTAGATTCATTATTGAAAGGAGATTTTGAAAGAGAGAACAAGAATGACTATACTAGGTTGAGAGAAAAGGCAAGGAGGTAATAGGTCCATTAAGAAAAAAATTTTAAAAAGGCCAATAGACATAATGTAGATTTTTATTTATTGAGCAATTTTGCCAAGGTCTGAACCCAAGAGTGGAATATAATTCTCAATAGTACGTTGTCACTTTTTTCCTGAGGGTTACTATGATCCACCTCATAGGCCACCAGACAATGACTCAGATATGCATCTGTTTAAACAAGCCCAGGACAACTGATGCTATTAATGCTTTTCAATATATTTGATGTCAATGAACTCTAAACCCTTTCCCAATGGAATGTTTTGTTGAAGACCCGTTGAGTAGATAGAGGTGTCTCTGAGACATTTGAAAGAAAAATAATTGCTAGATGAGAATGTAAATTGAAAAAAATTAAGGTCTGTCTCCAAAATGACAATAGATATAACATGAGGCATTGTCCTCCTCATGGATCTAAAACTGGAAAAGATCTCTCTGTACTTGGCACCCAAACTCAAGTTCCCCATCCCCAGTCCACGGTGTAATGGAAAAGCTACATTTTCTACCTACGAGATTCCTTTACATTTATATAGAACACTCTACTTCTGACACTTCTTGTCATCAAACATGGGGAGGGTGATTCCCACCAAGCAATTCTCTGCAATACTAGTCGGGTGTCCATCAATTTAACTCAATTCTAATACTATCTACCTAGAGAGAGTGTCAGATGCCACAAGTTAAAAGTTCGGGCCCACAAAAGTGCTCCCATCCTTCTTCAGATGTCAATCACAAGTAGTAGATCCCCAAGTTACCCACAACTGCTGTTCAATTTCGCTACAAATTGTAGGCTTCCACTACCCCCTTCAGTCTAATTAATGTGCTAGAATTAATCACAAAACACAAGGAAACATTTATTTACATTTACAAATTTATTATAAAATGATATGATAAAAGATACAAAAGAATATCCAAATAAGAAAGATGCATAGGGCAAAAAATATGTGGGAAGGGATGAAGAGCGTCCTTGCCTGGTCTGGGTGTGCTACTCTTTTCTCATCAATTAGAAGCTCTCCAAATCCTGTACTTTTGGGATTTTTATAGAGAATTCATCACAGAGGTATGACTGATCATTAACTCCATTTCAGCCCTTCTTTAGAGAATAGGATAGGGGAAACAAAAATTTCAAGATTCCAATCATGTCTTTAGTCTGTCTAGTAATCAGTCTCCATCCAGGAGCCCACCCAGTGTCACTTCATTAGAACAAAAAAATTTCTATCACTCAGGAAATCATAAAGGAATTCTGTGCCAGGAACTGAAAGTATATATATATACTTAGTGCCAATATATACTCATGGTAAGTTATCAAAGGAGTCAAGAGACTGTTAAAGAATCCCCTAAAAGTCTAGTAGTGGTATTGGCACTAAGCCCAGGGATGAGAAATATTAGACTTCTCAGTAGTTCTGTGCGGTTTTTAATCTATTGCTTCTCAGGACAATGAGTGGAGCCTACCTAAAGCACAACTTGAGTGACCCAAATTAGACACCAAAACATGACATTCTTCCATTGTGATTGTCTGAAAATTACGGTTATCAATCAATAAAAAGGAATGACTATAGGACACCTAGAAATAGAAAAAAATCACCAACATTTTCTAAGGCTATGTTCTGTGTTTCTCTTTTTTGTCATTCCTTTGGCAATCATTTCAGTCTCTAACTTAGTAATTGCTGTGGCTCCAGTGGGAGGCCCATGTTATCTCACTGAAGGATGTTAATCATCAGTGAGGACCCCAGAACCATCTGCTTCAGCTTTCTGGCCAAGATATTGGCATTGTTTTCCAAGCATAAGAATTGGGCCAATTTGGAACAGGGATGAATCAAGTTCTAAAAGAAACACTCCCTTGAAACTAGTGGGGGTTACCCTGAGTATATTGTTTTCACCGACATTAAAATACAATATTTTTTTATTTTGATGCTCGAGGTTGAGGGTGTGTTCCACATTTCTTTATAATTATGGCTCAGATGCCAGCTGGACTGGTTTGTGATGTAGGTGATGACAGTTCCTTATCCACAAAATTCACCTCAATTTGCACTTGGGCATCTGTTACACATTTTGCCTATTCTTCTTTATTATTATTATTATTATTATTATTATTATTATTATTATTATTATTATTACTACATGTCAAGAAGGCGTGTAGACAAAATACTGACTTGCCAGCAATAACTGCCAAAACGTGCAGCTCCATACTAAGAGAGAAACTCATGTAGCACAAACTCACAATGTTAGAGAGGATTTTATAAGTTCATTGAGTCAAAAAGTGAGACAAGGCTATCTTCAAGCTGTCTTAGAGAGAAAGGGGTAATTTTGTCTGGAATGGTTAAATTTTCCTTGGGAAAACCAGTCTAACCAAGAGATGACTTACCTGGAATTAGGCTATAGGAAGGTTTCTCCTGGGGAAAACAAAGCATTGTCTATAAGAGAGAAGAATTTTCTAAAGTAATTATAAAAGGTATAAAGTGATTTACTAGAGAGAGAATTGGAAGATCTAGTTGACTACTCACATAAAATTTCAGATGAGGTTCAAATTATTAAACCATAGAATCAAAGGTTATTGAGGTAGAAGAAACTCTAAAGGTGATGGCATTTAACCATCTTGTGGATGAATAGAGAGACTCACAGAGGCAAAGTAGTTAGCCTAAAGTCAAATTATGAAATATTGCTTTAGCTGCAACCAGAATCCATTTCTCTACCCAAAACAACATCTTCACAAAATGGTTGTTTCACATAGTGAGATCAAGATCGATTGAGACTAAAATATATATTTTGAACTGTCTTATCAGTGAGGGTCCAATTAGAAAAGCAGAAACCATGCTAGATATTTTGAAGAAAGTAGATTTAATACAAAACCTAGAGTACACAGTTGTTAAAAGAGCAAAAAAGGTTTCTGGGGTTTCTAAATATTAGGAACTTTAGGAAGCAGTTACCACTCCTAGGATGGAGAGAACAAAAGAGGGGATGGGATGTTCAAAACTGAGTCACTTGGAAGAAGGACCCTTCTGTCTCTCCATCTCAGGATTACAGAGAAGAATACAGAAGTCTGGGCATATATAAATCTACTAAGTACTTTATTCTGGACATGCAAAGGTGAATAACACAGAGGAAGTGCTAGCAGAGAAGATTTCATAGGTACTTTGGAAACTCAAAGGAGAGTCTCCTCAGAATCATTCTTAAGACCTGATTCAGAACAGGGGCTATCAGGCCCACAAGTTTAACACAGATCCCATACCCTGGGTATGTTTTCAGTACAAACAATAGGCAGTCAGCTCTTGATAATATCGCTGCTGCAGGAGAAACAAAGAAAATGAATGACATGATGTATATTCACAGTGCTTATGTTCTCATCACAGTGCATGTGCTGCCTTTTCTTAACTGCACAATTACACTATTATGCAGGAGGGTTTATTCATGCAAAGCAAGCCAGAGGAAACAAGAAAGAATCCTTAGCTGGGGACAGCCAGCTGTCTGCAGAGACTGGCCTGACTTCTAGTAGATTTCATGGGTTGTGTCCAAAATGAGCTGGGGCAACAAGTGGAGTAAGGCCTAGTGGTGGGCATCCAAGAATATTAGCTATCAGAGGCTGTGATGCTAGGTGCCAGGGACTTCTGACATGAGCCTGGCTGAGTGAAAGGACTAATTAAGCATATTAAAAATTACTCTAAAGCCCTTCTTAAATACAGTCTACTTTAATTCTACCATGTGCTTTTTTATTGTGCTATTATACTGTAATAACTATGATTGATTAATTATAAGGATTTCCTTACACATTTTCTTCAATACATTCTAAAATTCCTAAATCAGTATGACTATCTTTTTGGTTTACTGCTGTACCCGTGATGCTGAGCATCATGTCTGGCATGTAGCAGGAACTCAACAAATGCAGACAATTTTCTTACAGAATGAGAATTCTGAACCTGATTTAGATTAAATGCAATTAATTAAAAAATATGATTTGACTAGACAATGAGCATAGGCTTACATCTACTTTTAAAATTAATCAATAATTAATACCCTTCCAAAATAGAAAGCACCAGGCTCAGATAGATCCATTGGTAAATTCTACCAAACATTTAAGGAAAAAATTATACAAACTCTATAAAGACTTTTTCAGAGGATAGAATCAGAGAGAATACTTCTTACATCATCCTATGGGGCCAATATTACCATAACACCAAAACTAGACAAAGACATTACAAGAAAAGAAAACTATAGATCAATATCTCTCATGAACATAGTTGCAAAAACCTTCAACAAAATATTAGTAAATTGAACCAAAAAACGTATAAAACAAATTAAACACCATGACCAAGTAGAATTTATCACAAGTGTGCAAGGTTGTTTCAACATTAAAAAATCAAATAATATAATCTATCACATCAGTAGGCTAAAGAGAAATATGACATGATCATATCAATAGATGCAGAAAAAGCATTTGACAAAATACAACACCCATTCATAATAAAAACTCTCAGTAAACTAGGAATAGAGAAGAATTTGGTAAAAAAAAAAAAAAAGTATACAAAAAACTCCACAGTTAATATCATGCTTAACGGTAAGAAACTTGAAGTCTTCCAACTAAGATCAAGTATAAGGCAATGATGTTCTTTCTTATCAATCCTTTTCAACATCATATTGGAAGTACTAGTTAATGCAATAAGATAACAAATGGAAAAAAAAGGTATAAAGATTGGGAAGGAAGAAAGAAAATTGTCTTTGTTCTCAAATGGCATGATTGCCTATACAGTAAATCTGAAAGAATCTCCAAAAACAGCAAGTTTGCAGGATGTAAGGTTAATATACAAAGTCAAATATTTCTCTCTATATGAATAAGTAGAATTTAAAATAAAAAACACAATACTATTTATGTTACCATCCTCCAAAAGAAATATAATTTGTATTAGGTGGGCTCTAGATGGCTAAGTACAGTTGTTCAATTTAGACACAGCACAAAAGCACCCAGCAGAACAGCTAAATTGCAGTTTGTGCTCCATCTGACAAGCCATGTACCCTGGTGCAAGAAATTTTATCAAAAATAAGGAACAGCTTAATTTTAGCTCAGAGACATGTTCAGCTTTCCAAGCTGTACATCCTATAGCTGTTTCTGCCCAACAATGGCACTTTTTCTAATTCACTAATTTTTAATTTCTAATGCACTAATTTCTAATTTTTCTAATTCAGCTGTGCATTGTCTACTTTGTAAAGCTATTTTGATTTTAAATCAAGACCACTAGCTTACTTGTTGTTTAGTCATCTTAAGATGCACAGCTTCTTGGCTTGAGATGCTATTGCTCAGCTGTCGTTGTGCTCTTCAGCTTAATTCTGATGACTGTGAATTGAACTGCAAGCAAAAAAGCTCTACAAAGTTGATCTTGAAAGAAGTAGTAGAGATAGGAGGACCTGAGTGCGTGAAATAAAGTGTAAACAAGGAAACATTTAGCCTAGATTTTGTCTGTGTTGATCAAGTATTATATTATTTTTATAATGTATTTGTTTAGTCAACAAGTATTTACTGCATGTTTGCTAAAGACCAGGTGCTGCTCTCAACCTGGGAATGGAGCATGAACAATATGTGTTCATGGAGCTGACATTTTTGTATGTATGTCAGCAGCTAGGGGACAGGGTGGGGGATCGGGGAGTGAGAAAGAAATAAGGTACTTTTGGACAGCAAGAAGTACTAGGATAAAAATATAAGAGGTAGATCTGATAGAAAGTGATAGATAGAGTCAGGGAAAGGGCAGTCAAGTAAGGTCTTTCTGAACAGATAGCACTTGAAGTAAGTCTTGGATTTCAAAAAGTGACCAGCATTTGGAAAAGGCAAAGGGGGAAATAAGTGCAAAGACTGAAGCAGGAATAAATTTAATGGGTTCAAAGAGCAGAAAGAGCCAGAGCTGCTAGAGTATGGTCAGAAGGAAGGAGGGTGGTAAAATAGACTAGATTAGTGTTTATAAAATATATATTTCCTTTACCTCACCTCCAGGAGAGATAACTTTTCTGCCACTTGATTTAGATCTTGATCATGTGACTTGCTTTGATCAACAGTATTTAGCTGACATAACATGACCATAGCTTTAAAATTTGCTTATGCAGTTGGGATTGTTCTTTTATACTCCAGCATTTTGCCATAAGAATAACATGTCTTGGGATGAAGAAGTACAAATTAGTAGTTATAAAACAGTGACAGGTATTTAGAATATAGAATTGGAAATATATTCAACATTATTGTAATGGTTATGTGTCATGCCAGACAGGTGCTAGAGTAATCAGGGGATCACTTCATAAATTATAAAAATGTCTAATCATTGTATCGTACATCTGAAACTAATATAAAACAATAATAACAACAATAATAATAATAATAACAACATGCCTTGGATAGCTACTGGTCTAAGAAGGATGACAGACATTTGGAGCAGACTTAGATAAAATCTACAGCTTGGAGCCAAGTTCAGCCAAGTGCAGTCAAGCCCAGCCTAGACCAGCAAGCCCCAGCCAACCTATAAGTGTTGAGCGAATGCTTATTATTGTGTGCCACTGAAATGTGGTTGTACATCATGCAGCAATAACTGACTAATATTCTCCACCCTCATCTATAAACCAATGGCTTCCAAGATTTCCTCCAACTTTGAGCAGCCATCAGCCTTTGACAGTGAGGTAAAGCCAAAAATGATCAATGTGGATTGTTCACAGTCTTCTCATTACCAGACGTGCAGAGAGTCCTACAAGTGCCAGCATGCACTCTTTCTCTCTTCATTTCACCTGCCTTTAAAAAAGGAAGGAATCCTCCTCACTGGAGAAAGTCTTAGTCAATCCATATAATCAAGAAATGGAGAAAATGGAAGAGGGAAGTGAGAGATAAAAGCAAGAGTGGTCCAGAAGTTGAGTTGTGCTTTTGAAAAGTATAACTCACGGATTTGGCTGATTCCACATGACTGTGTGTCTTTGATCATTAGTGTTTTCTAATGCTAGCCTGAGTTTTGAAAGGTTACTGCAGACCACTACTCTCCCTCAGAGACTCTGACCCAGTCCATTTGCCAGGAGTGTTGCCTTAGATCCTGAGAACTGCTACAGATGTCACAAGGGAGAAAAGGAAGGGTACTTCCTCACCTGAACAACAGAGTCTGTGGAATGCCAATAAATGAAGTGTTGGGAGATTATTCTTAGGTTTCTCGGCTGTCATATGGGCTAAAAAAATCAATTGATGGATGAGTGGTTAAGCCAGCTTTGTGGTTAACCATTTGTAGTGGCACTAGCCTAATTATTCCAGCCATTTTAACAAATAAAATGGATTGAATACTTGGCAGTTGATCAATGGCTCAGCTCTCAGCCATTACCATGAACACCACACCTGAGAGACGGTGGTCACCAGTGCTTTTCGATGTGGGCTCTACCAGAGCTTCTTATGCTATTGATTCTCCTTCACAAAGCTAGTAAGCAATAAAAATTCATTACTAAGGAATTACATGAAAAGTGCATTATTAGGATTGTGCAAGTATTTAAAAATAAAAGATTCATACTTTTGTAAAAACTAAATTAAAGGACCATCAAAAAGAGATTATTTGCCTTTTCAACAAATGGTTTATGGTAAGACCATAATGCACATCTCCAATTGTACTATTTTGCTGCTGAAAACACTCCAATTATCTATTATTAGTTATCAATTTCAGTAGAAAGTCTTGTTACTCCCAATCCTCTACAATATAATCTGAACCTGTCTTTCCAGTTGGGTATTTTTCTAGTCTACTTATCTCCTCAAATTGCTTGCAAAATTGGGTTTATTTGTACATGTGCTTTTCCCCCCCAGCACTGTGAGGCAGGAAGATTTACAACTTGCATCAGATCCTGGAAGGAGTAAAGAAACTCCAAAAGATTGAAAACCATTGCTCTAGGCCAGAGATCTGTAAATTTGGATGAAAAAAAGTACATGTTTATTTCCACTAATCTCTAACTACAATTTAGCATCTCTTGTGATGGCAACAATGCATAGTAATGATTTTATTATGACTATGATTTTTATCAAAAGAAACTATGAATCTTTTCCTGGAGAGATGCAGGTTCAGCGGATATCTCAAAATATCACGTTCATTATTATGTCAAAATCATAGTAGTTCTTAGAGCTGCCACTATATCTACTTATCAAATGTATTAATAAAAAAGCATATACATTTTATTATATACCTTAATTTTTTAATATTTATTTTTATGACTGTTTTAAACATAATTTTTTGTATTTTTTATGCAATTTAAAACATTCACCTGCAAAATCATCCATAGACTTGGCTGTATTGCCAAAGAGGTTCGTAGTCCAAAAAACCAAAATATTTCAGAACCCCTGATCTTAACTTATCACACCAGCACTCAATCCTAGCAAGGATAGCTCCTGGATTGATCAGTATACCCCAAGCTTTCTGACTACAGAACTCTTGCTCCATCTGTTTGTGCCACTTGAAATGTCTTCTCTCAGAGGTCAAAATCTGTCCAAATCCTCCTCACCTTCAAAAAACATGTAAGGTGCCTTTTCATACGAAGCCTTTTTAACTCCAACCATCAGAGAGGTGATTGTTCCATCCTTTGACTCCCTACTGCCCTGTGCTTATGCCTCGCCTATGTCATTCTTAAATTAATAGATGACACAGACCAGGTCTACTTGGCAAAGAGTAAGGTCGTTTACAACAGTCAGTCTGGGTCTGAATTTTGTCTGTGTTTTCTTCTGCTTTTGTTTTTTGTTTGTTTGTTTTTTGTTTGTTTGTTTGTTTTTAATGAAGCTCCCATAACAAAGTACTATAGACTGGGTGGCTTAATCAGGGGTCCCTAACCCCCAGGTTACAGACCTGCACTGGTATGTGGCCTGGTAGGAACTGAGCTTCACAGCAGGAGGTGAGTGGCAGGAGAGGGTGCAAAGCTTCATCTGTATTTGCAGCCACTCCCCAGTGTAGCATCATCTCCTCAGCTCCACCTCAGATCATCAGGCATGAGACTCTCATAGGAGCACCAGTCCCTGGTGCCAAAAAAGTTTGGGGACTTCCAGTTTAAACGACAGGAATCCATTTCCTCATGGTACTGGAGGCTAGAAATCAGGTGTTGCATGGTTGGTTTCTTCTGAGGCCTCTCTCCTTGGCTTGTAGATAGCCATCTTCTCCTGGCGTCTTCAAGAGGTCTTCCGTCTCTACCTGTGTCCAAATCTCCCCTTCTTATAAGAACACCAGTCATATCAAATTTAGGGTCTACCCTAATGACCTCAATTTAACTTACCTGTTAAAAGGCCCTATCTTTAAACACATTCTGAGGTACAAGGTGTCAAGACTTCAGCATATGAAATTTGGAGAGATGCAGTTCTGACCATAGCACTGTTGATAGTGCAACCCAGCTGTTTCATCTTAGAAAACATGTCTTAATGTCTCTATTAGCCTTGGTTACCTCATCCGTAAAACGAGGATGATAATGGAACTTAATCCAAATGACTGTTGTAGAAATTAATTTAGTTGTTTCCCATAAAGCACCAGGAACATTGCCCAAAACATAAATAAGCATGTCATCAGAGTTCACCTCAGCCATACCTGGCACATCTTCCTGGACCCCACTGTCAGGTGGACAGTTCCTGGAAGGCAGAAATTGTTTCATATTAACCTCTTTCTTCTGTTGTTGCTAGGATGCTGCCTTTAACACAATAAATATATTTCGAATTGAGTGCTTACTTAATTTTTTAAAAACTGCTGAATTGGCTGTGGGCTAAAAAAGAGAGATCCTGCCACACCAGCAAAACATGGTAAGCTGCATATAACGCCAAAAAAAAAAAAAAAAGAATCCCTTTATTTCTTCCCTTTCGAGAACCAAAGCCCCTTTTGAAAATGTCAGAGCTAATGTGCTCTGCCTAACCAACTACACAACCGCACTCCAGCCCCACAGAGAATTTCTTCTTTCTGATGGGAATTGCAGGCATTTTGAATTCTTCCATAAAACTTGTTTCTGAAACAAATTTAAACAAGGGATGTAATCCAAATTTTGTAACATAAGCGAAAGGAAAATTCTCAGGTCGCTGGCGATATCTCCCTATTGAACTTAATTCCAATTTTATTATTTTAAATTTAAATAAAACAAACAAGAAATGAATAGACTAGTTTTAAGATAAAGATGATGTTATAAGATGTACAAAGTGCTCTGAGAATTCAGTGTAAATAGCACTTAGTAAAGTTTTTCTACTCTATTTTTTAAAATCTAATATATATATATATGTATATATATACATATATACACACACACACATATATATACATATAAATATGTATGTGTGTGTATATCTATACACACACACACACACACACACACACACAGAGAGAGATGCTTAGGAGGCCAGCCTACGGTTAATGGAAACTTTGGAAAGGCATTTTGTTTTACAAGAATTTAAGTCGATAGGCTGCCATAGAATTGGCTTTATTTTTGTGAGATTGCTTTACTATTACTAGGTGTGGCCTCTATAGAGCTGCCTTAAATGAAGCTAAATTCTGTGAAAATAACTTTCTTCATGTTTGCATAGCATAGTATTTTCTTAATAACTACCACTAACAAAAACAAAAAGAATTTAAGGTGGTTAAATGTATTTTATTTCATGTTCTTATTTTAATGGTGCTTTTGGCTGAAAGCCCTTCATTACTACCATTTTATTTCCCTTTATATTTGCTCTCATTTTCCCCTATCATAAAACACTCTGAGAATGATTGGATTCAGAATTGAGCTAGCCTATGGTGCAGTCACATCTGTGACTCCTCTCTCTATGAGCAAAGAGGGCAAAGGCTAAATGGAAGGAAAAGAGCCACCTCTTTCTCACTCTCTTTCCCTCTCTTAGAAAACAATTTAGAAGAAAAATCTTTTCTGAATGGTTTTTCGACACTACATCCTCCTCTCTATCCCTCGTCCTACTTTCTCAACTCTCTATGTTTAAAATTCTATTCTGTGTTTAAAATACTAAATCAAATATTACTAGAGCATTCCCTTCGATCCTAGCATGCAATCTGGGGAAGACTGAGAAGACCAGAGAGTCTATATAGGAATTCCCAAGGGAAACCTAACAGAAACTCCTGATGGTAGAGCCAGGGGCTAGGCTGCCATGCAGCAGAACCCTAGTCAGGGACCTGCAGACCTTACAGGACCTCCTACCAGCTTAATTGCTGAATCCATTTTTCCAGCGTTCTTTACACCATTTTGTATCATTGGAATGGCCATTGCCTTTATAATTTCACTACCTTCTTATAACTTTTATCAGCTTCTGGAACACAAATTTCAAATTCAAGTGTCTATGTCCCTTTCTAAGCCATATTTCCATGCTGGTGGGAAGAAGTAAGGGTATGATAGGCAGCCTCTAAATGTGGCTCCCGGTGATTCCTGCCTCCAGTTTTCACATTCTTCTATAATTCTTCCCTTTGCAGGTGGAATGGACTTAGGGATTCACAAATAGAATTATGGCAGATGGATTGGGACATGAGATGCCACTTCTAAGATCAGATGCTATGAAGATTGGTTTCCATATTGGAAATACTCTTGTTCTTTCATGGATGGTTCACCCAGAACTAAGCCAGTTGCCATGTCACAAAGCAGCCCAATGGAGAAACACATGTGGTGAAGACCCAAAGCCTGCCCACAACCAAACAACTATGTGAGAGTACTTAGGAGCAGATTGTACTCGTTGAGGGTCTCCAGAAAAACAGAACCAATAGGATGTGTGTCAGTGTGTATGTAAAGATATGTATTATAAGGAGTTGGCTCGGGTGATTATGGAGGCTGAGAAGTCCCAAGATCTTCCATCGGCAAGCTGAAGATTTGGGAGAGCCAATGGTATAGTTCTAGTCTAAGTGTGAAGGCCTAAGAACCAGGAGGTCCAGTGATGGTAAGTTCCAGTCCAAAAACTGACAGGCTGACCTAAGAAGAGCTGATGTTTCAGTTCAGTTGTACAGGCAGGAAAAGACCACAGCTCAAGAAAGTCAGGCAAGAGGAATCCCCTTTACACATGGGAGAGGTGGCCTTTATGTTCTTCAACTCTTTAGATGAAGCCTATCCATATTTGGCTTTACTCATTCTACCAAATGTTAATTTTACCCAAAAACATCCTCAGAGATGCACCCAGAATAATGATTGACCAAGTATCTGGGCACCCCACGGCCCAGTCAAGCTAACACAAAATTAACCACCCTACTCATCTGTGCTTCAGAGTGACAAAAGTCAGTCAGTATCTTGACCATGACCTCTGGAGAGACCTAGACAGGCTTGCAACAAATAACTTTTTTATTGTATGTTTGTGCCAAATATTGAATGCAACTGGTCCTAAAAATATTATCTGTTGTTCAAACGAAATTTAAGTTTAACTGCATCCTGCATTTTTATTTGCTAAATCTGATAACCCTAGACCTTGACTGAGGAGCATCAGCCAGCTACACTGTCCTGGCTTTTCCTGACCCACAGAAGCTGTGAGATAACAAATGCTTGCTGTTTTCAGCCACTATGTTTTGAATCAATCTGGTATGCAGCAATAATAACTAATACAAAGGGGCATTTTTAACAGAAGTAGCTGAGCAAGGTGAGGTTAAAGAGGGACAAGTGCTGGTTGTAGTACCAGCCGATCCAGATGTTGGTCCAAATCATTTCTTTTTCATGGTCTTGGCTTGGCTGGAAATTTGCCCATTCACAGGGTGTGTTATGATATCTAGTCCAAGCTGGCAGGTTGACCTAAGAATTGCCAATGATAGGAGTATGAGCTGCAGCCAAGAATTCCTGGGCTGCCAATGCTTGGGAGGGAAGAAAGGCCCTCAGGCCAGGAGGTGGTAATAGGACAGTATTTTTCCAATCTCAATGTTCATTTGAATCTCCTGGGGATCTTGCCAAAAAACAAGTTCCAATTCCGGAAGTCTAGAGTGGGACCTGAGTTATCACTTTCCTAACAAACTCTCCTGTGATGCTGATGCTGCTGGTTCCCAGACAACACCTTAAGGGGCAAGGTGGTAGGACACTTTCCCTTACTAAGGGCCCTGGCTGTGCATTGAGCCAGACTGGTCAAAGGTGGGAAGCTTTTTAAAAAAAGTGGATGGACTGTCAAATTTTTTCATCATAGGCTTAGAGTATCTCAGGCTCTTGGATGGAAGAAATGATAACCATTGGTTAAGGAGCATCTGTTTCCATTGTCTTCTTTGTTTTTTCCTTTTCTATATTCAGAAGTGATTCTGCAGGGGTTACAAGTCAGAATTTCTGAAGATGTGTGCATATTGTGAAAGAAAAGTAGAACTTTGTCTTTTGTTTTGATTTGTGTTCAGTCACAAACTTTAACTAGCTTTGGAATTGTAATAGCATTGAAGAATGACAATGACTTTTTATTTTATAATTTAAGACACATTTTTATTATTCCAAAAGCAGCATATAAGCATTATAAAAATTAAGCAAAAATAAAATAAAATAAAATAAAATAATAAAATAAAATAAATACACCATATTCCCATAAATCAGAGATTAATCCTACTAAGATCTTCATGTTATTACCAGATCTGTTTATAATTGCCATCTTTCTGTGGCAATTAATTTTTACCACATCAAAGATTTAATCCACTTCCCTCAATTTTCCCATAAGAGAACATTAATATTATTTTTTAAAATAACTTTGAGAAATCCTTCAAAGATGACCCCTGACTCACTACTGACATGGGAATTCCTATTTGTGACTGACATTTCCAAGTGTACATTGAGAGAGAAGTGGTTGAGGAGACTTGGGAAGAGCTTAGACAGAGGGAAAACAGAACACTCAGCTGAACACATGTATAAGCTTTTTTCTCTTGCAGGCCTGGTAATCGGACATTTGAATACAGAAAATTTTATCCTGATTGGTGAGATGGAAGTAAAGCAAAGTACCAAGAGTAAGAGATAAATACATGAGAAGAAAAAATGATTAACCCCAATGCTCCTAACTTTAAGAGAGAGAAATGCAGCCACAGCCCAGATGGGTAAACATGATACTGTCACAGTCACACAGCATAACTTTTGGTCAAAGATACAGCAGGGCCAAAATATCCACTATGTCCTAAATTCTGCTGCAGTTGCCATGGCAACACTCTCCTGCATTTGGCCTGGGAAAAGATGACAGTGAGATGCAGAGACTGTGTTTTTATTTCTTGGAAACTAATGAAGGCCAGAGCCCAAGGGGAATATACTTCTGGTCCTGCCACGGGCAGGAATCACGTGGAGAGGTTGTCTGGGATCTTAGAAAGGCAGAGTTACTCTCTCACTGAAAAATAAACCAGTTATAGATTTGACTTTTTCATTCTGGAAGACAGTGAGCCTCAGTTTAAGACACAAGGCAAGATTTCATAAAGATTAGGATGCTAGATATTTTTGGAAGTGTTACATATGAGGTTCAGTCACATTGTCCAATCAACCCCCATCATGTGCCTCATCTTGAGAAGGTACCTTCCTTCCCCACACTGGGCACTCTCCTGGGTCTCAGTAAGAGTGTGAAAAGTAGTGTAAAGAGTGTAAGCTTGAAGTTCTGGAGACATGGAGAAACCCTTTGTACAATGGATGCCTTGCCTCAGGCTTGAGTTGCAGTGGTGTATGCAACATAGATCCCCTCGTCCATCAACCTCAGCCCAATCCAAGTAATTCACTCCTTTTTGTATCAGTTCTCACATTTACTAAATGGGGGCTTTAATGACTACCATATCAAGTTCTTTCAGTGAAGATGAAATCAGATGCTTCACAAAAATATCTGTTGCATGCAAAAAACATGCTGTTCCTGGAATGTAGTAGGTATTCAGTAAACAACAGCTTCTCTTCTTAGCTTCCCTGGAGTGGGCCCCGGGGCTCAGCCAACTATTCTTGCCTTCATTCGCTTAATTTTCTGAGGTTCTTTTTCTCTGAAGATTGATTCAAAAGTGGGATGCAGTTTCCTCAGCTCCCCGCTCACAACTTACCACCAGATAAATTCCTAGACTATTATTAGAGAGTTTCTAATAATCACAGTAAGGGGATAAATACTTTCAAAATAGTAAATGTTAAGGCATGTTGACTAGAATTACAAAGCTGGTCCTAACTCTCTTCTGAAATGACAAAAGAAAACATCATTGAACTTTCACTCCATGGGCAGAATTACCACAACACCTCTCTCCCTCTCTTCTTTCTTGACATACAGTCCCCCAGATAGATCTGGACTAGAGGTACAAACAATGCAGAAACAATAGGTGTCCACTTGCCTCTCATATGCAGTATTTAGTTCTGGACCGTTGTCATTTCCCAGGGATCTGTCTATTGTAGATTGTACTTGGGACTCCAATTCTTTATCACTTCCTGCCTCTGTACCCTTGTTATGATCCCATTATAGATGAAGCATACATTTCTACTCTTTAACTTTGGACTCAGATATGTGACTTGCTCTGGCCAAGTGGCACATGCCCAGTGTGACAATATGCCAGCTTCAAACATGTCACAAACCTGTTAAGAGGCCTTGCACATTTCCACTGTCCTCTTGTCCCTTTGTTCTCACCATGGGAACAATGCACCCTGGCAAGCTCATTGGTCCCAGGAGGAGAACAGGACCACAGAGCAGAGCTGTTCCTGCTCCCCCAAGACCTACTCTGCACTAAGGAGCAGAGAAAGCCAGCCAAGCCCAGCTGGGATGAACTGACCCATCACCAACTCACAGATACGTGGGCCAGCCCAATGCAGATGAGCAAGCTTCCCAGTTCAGCCAAGGCTAGATCCACTGACCGATGGCTGACCTCAGTTGCAAAAGTGATAATAAAAGATTGCTGTCTTGTGTCATTGAGATTGTCATGCAACAGTAATTACCTGATCAACTGCCTCATACAAGAATAATTGCTTTGGACCCTTTGCTCACAGAGGAAAAGAACATTCTGATAATAAAAGCTCAAGGTAGGCCTATAGACAGTAAGTTTGCCACTCGGGAGTAGGTATACTCTAATTTAATACTGAAGGAGTTTTTCCAGCAATAAAAACCAGTATCTTATTTTTATATAATGTTATAATTAAGTTGATATTTTGAGAAATTTTATTATAAATTGTAGAATTCTTTGACTCTAGAGCAGAGTTACATTGTAAGTATAGAAATTATGGCCCTCTTATAATTCAAATTAAACATTTTTATCAATTTAAGTTTATTTTTGAATAAGTAGTATAACTTAGGTTGAAAGATTAATACTCTCATTATCAAATCACCTTGACTTGGGTTATTCCATTGCCTGATTAAACCTACTCATGACTAATTCTTCCCTTGCCCTAGAAATAATCTCCTGTAGGCACTGAGTTGTATCTGCCCAACCTTAGGTAATAAAGGCCACCATTGTTCACTTTAATCTCTCATTCTATCTCATTTCAATATTTAGTGTCTACAGTCCAAGGTAATAATCAAACTCTAAACTTAATTTAGGATTTAAGCTGCCCTCTTTACCAGGCCTGGCCTAATTTAGGCAGGAAGCTCACAGTGAGGAAGAGAGGTAAGATTGCCTCCTTTATTTCCTCCTTTTATAGTTTCCCCCACCCTTCACCACTGAGCTTCCTCTATCTCTTGGGTGCAGGGTGGGAAGAGGATAAAGAGAGGTAAAAGGCAGAAAATTCTTACTTCACTGATATTGATTTTGTGGTCATGTTTTCTGGCTGTGGGGGATGTCCCTGTGTGTTGTGCTTTGCTGGAATTTGGGTGGACATACTTTACCACCAGTGGGTCCCTGGCACAACGGTGTTGCATCTTCACTGCCTGGTTCCTCCACACACTCTCTCACTGTGCAGGTTTCAGAGATTAACTTTTTCCCTTCCTTTGGCTCTGCAGTGCAGACTATGTCAGCCAGACTTAAGCCCTGTAGATTTCTCTAGTAGGGTCAGACACCATTCCCCAGACTTGGGGGGTCACATATCTAAGGCTCCAATGGCTTCTCAAAGGCCAGCCTACTAAGAAATAAAGAAACATCTCCATCCGTCCTCCATGAGGTGTACATGGGACCCAGAGCATATCTCCCACCAAAGAAATCCTCAATCTAATCCCCCCTTCTTTGCATCCAACTACTCCTCTTATATATCAAGAGTGGGTGGTCAGCTAAGGTCTCTAAATCAGTACTTAATTAAATGAAAGCTTAGCAAGTTGATAGAACGCCTGACTTTGGAACATGCGAGAGTCGACACCTTTTTGTGGGGCTTCAGCTAATTCTAAGTCAAAATCTTATTACTGCATCTTGTGACATGTTTCTCTCTCTCTCTCTCTCTCTCTCTCTCTCTCTCTCTCTCTCTCTCACACACACACACACACACACACACACACACACACACCTTCATCTTTCAAGTAAGGTCAGCAGAATGTAAAAGCAGTGAAGACCACTGTCTTGCAGTTTACTGAAATATGTATGAAGAGACTACCACATGATGGTTTCCCCACCATTTTCTCAGTTACAATTTTTCCACAGCTACATTAATTTTACATTGCCATTTCTATACATGATATAAGATCAGTACCTTTGGAATAGAAAATGGTCATAGGCAAGACAAAGAACCAAAAGAAGAGAAAGGAAGGTAAGAGGGCAACTTTGCAATCATGTCCAGACAAGTCCCAGCTTTCATCACATCACCTCTCCCACCAACTGTGTCCTCAGCTGCCACAGTGTTAATTAGAACTCAAAGAAAAAATAATAAGCATTTCAGGATATGGTTTTTGAAGATATTAGGGAAGAGTTAGAAAAGACATGTAGCCAGAGATGCCAAACAGCTATTCCAGATGGTGCTACCAACACGACTTAGGCAATCAAACACATGGAAAACATTTCAGTCCAGAAAGGTTGTTGAAATAATAATTTTCAATGATTCATTAATAGTTAAAAGCATATGGCTCTTCTTTATGCAATTTTTGATTATGTAGCTTTTTTCTTTTCTTTAAGAAGCACAGATGACATCATGGGAGAAACATCTTGATGGTGATCAATAGCCCTGATGTGGCCTATCCCCTGGCCATGGTTACCACATAGCTTAGCTGGTTATCCAGGTGACTAGCCACCTGGAAAGGGTAGCCCCAAATTAAAATGAAGAAAAGGCAAGGAAGTGAAGAGAATATGAAAGAAATAGGTAAGAAAAGACAGAAAAACAATCATGGGCCAGAGACTCTATTCTGCTTTATTCATTTTGGTCTTATCACTTCTCAAATGAGAGAACTAGCAAATGGGGGAAAAGGAGATGAGGAAAGGCATGTTAGTGGCTCAAGGAACTCAGGGAAAGAAAAAGTAAGACACTGAGGTAGAAAGAACTGAAGCAAAAGGGAGGTTCATAAATTATTACCAATAAGGAATTTTAATTCTGTAAGTAGAAATAAAACCCTATATAATACATAGGTGTCCAGGTCTAGCCTCAACAATATTTATATTGGGGCTGTTTATAATTACAATGGATTAGAACAACTGAAGTGGTCAACAGTATTTTTTTTAATGGTTAAATAAATTATGTTTCTCAAGACAATGACATGATACATATAAATATATTTACTGATGGAGCAGTAAATTCATACAGATTATAAAAAGTGTAGACAATACTATCACAATTTGGTCAAATAAGTTATATATGTACATTCAGATATATATGTGCAGAAAAATGTCTGGAAGGATGTACACCAAATTGTTACAAGTAGTTATCTTTGAATGATGAAATTCAAAGTAGTTATCTTTGAATGAAGAAAGAAAGAAGTGGGGAAAGGTCTTTCCTGTCACTTTTTTTTTTGGCCACTTGCCTGAGTATTATAGCAAAAGGGAAGTCTAAGAAGGAAAGATTCCATGTGTTTGAACTCCTGCATATACCATTTGTTATACATATCACACATGATATGAAGTTATCACTTATGATAATACAGTGGTGTAGTTTTGAGGGTCACTAAAATGTCACAGAAAGAGTGGTGGTCTAAGTTTTAAATGAGATGAGTCCTGCTTCCAATCTGCCACTACATTTGTTGGATCTCAGGCAATTTTGATGCAGGTCAATAACATTATCCAGAATTTATTATATCTCAGGCATAGAATTCAACACTAACATACAAAGGTGAATATGATACTATTCATACATTATAATAACCCAAAGGCTAGCCAGGGAGATGAGCAAACAAATAAATAAGTAGCAAACAATATGTTATATGCTCTAATAAAGATGACAAAATACTAGGAGATCACAATGGTAGGGTAGACATAACTTCTATCAGGTGTGTAGAGTTTGGGCATTAGAAAGAAGATAACTTGAGTTGAGCCTTGAAAGACAAAGCAGGAAAAGGCATGCCACATAAGTCATTTTGGCTCTCTGGGTCTCAGTTTCCTCATTTTTAAAATGGGGCCTGGTCTACAGCCATGCCACCCTGAACATGCCCAGTGCTGTCTGATCTTGGGAGCTAAGCAGGGTTGGGTCTGGTTAGTAATTAGAAGAAAGACTATCTAGGAAGACCAGGAGCTGTAGGCATTTAAAAAAAAAATGGGGCTGGACCAGAACAATCTCCAGCATCTGCATTGTGCAGAGCAGGTTGGCTGCAGGCCATCCTGACAAAAGGGTCACATTGCTGAGACATTCTTGAGCTCCAGTCAAAGCCTGTGTGCAAGAGAGGTATTGGGTTCCCGTATATTAGGAAGTTGGATTAAAGCAGTTGGTTAAGAAAATGTATCCCAATTTGGCAATAAGGCCAAGTGGATGACTGCAAACTCTTTCAATGCCATAATGAAACATCATTCCTCTGGCTCACTAGGGGTTATTTAATATTTTAGTAAAATATATTTCTGTTGACATTTCTATTTACTGTAGAGCCCAGACACTGTGAAGTTATGTGTTAACTTGTAGATCTGTGTCAAGTAGAAATCTAAATAACTTTAGGAAAAGAGATGCCCCCAAAAGTTATAGTTATATTGCCCTATAGAATAATAACCAGATTTGCATTTACCTTATACACATGTGCATACACATACTCACACATACACACACACACACATTTCTATGTGCACCCTCCCTAAAGAACTATGTAAACTCCAGTTCTTTAAATGACATAAGTTGGTCTAGGACAGTGGTGACAACAGAGCAAAGAAATAGTGTACTGAGAGATATTTAGAGGGTAAAATCAGTAAATATTACTATTAGGATTAGAAGAAAAGTTTAGTAAGGTATCAAGAATGATTTCTATCTTTGGTCTTGCATTGCCAAATGCATGTTGGTTTCATTCATCAAGAAAAGAAATACTTGAAAAGTGGGAAGAGGAAATGGGAGATGATGGCAGAGATTAGTTCAATTATAGACTTCTTGAGTTAGGTGTTTAAACCAAGAGAAAATTGTTGGTAAATTCAAAAGTAAGCCCATTGGGCTACTTTAGAACAATTACTATTGGATAAATCAGATCTTGGTACTTCCAATGGCCAGGCAGTTTGAGCATTTTTCCAAATACACATTTATGCACCAATTTCCCTTGAGGATAGTTGCCAGCTTCCATTATCAATGTCTCATGACATTTTCTGCTGCCAATATCTCATCTTTCCCTCCTGAGACTACTTTAGGAATTATGTAATCAGAATAATATTAACAGAATAAACTGGTCTTTGGAGTTGCAATTCAATTGCCTACATATTGTTTCTCAATTTCTCACATTTCAAGATGTATTTAAGGGCTATAACATATATTCCCATTCTTGTGAGAAAACTAGAAGTGTTCCAAAATTATAGGAGACATAAAGATAGGCAGAAAAAGTACTGTATAGGAAACAGAAAAAGTAATATCACAATAGACAAAAATGAAGGAACACAAGCAATGCTTTTAAAAATCACGTTTGGTATTAAATCAGATAAAAAAATAAAACAAAGATGTTCAATCTAGTATCTCTGATTTTGAACTGACAGAGGTAATATCTATGTTTTAGAGGACATGGTTATCAGAATTTCTCAACACTAGAAACACGGAGCAAGATTTGGGTAAAAAGAAAATGGAGATGAAACAGATTGAAAACAGCTATCTTTGGGAGCACGTTTAAAATGCAAGTGAATGGTAGCTGGTGCAAATCTAATCATTGATTGCTCAAATGTGGTTTCATCATCTCACTTGCCCCATTCCATTCAGCACTTTCAGTCACAACTGGAAACTCTGTTATGGAATGTAACTGAGTTATACTTCTTAGGAAACGATTATTAAAAAATATTGTATGCTAACTGTACATTAGTAAGTAAGTAAGCAAGTAAATAAATAAATAAATATAAATAAATAAATAAAATCACACACACAAAATCAGCACTTCATCTAACAATGAAGAATTCAGCAAAGTCTTGTAGAATCCCTTACTGAGTTGGTGGGTGCGAGTGTTTTTGAGGAGGTCAGTACAGTCCCCCTCTGTGCTTACCCCACATGTTCATAGCAAAGAGACAAAACTAATTACAACCCACCTGGGAGGCACCCCATATAGTCCAAGTGCTTCCAAACAGAGTTCACCAAAATCTTTCAAGCTAATACTATTCTCTGATCAAATTAACCTAAGTTGCCATGAATTCTCCCAATCTTTGTTCTCTAATTAATTCATTTTGGGTGCTAATTAAAGACATGAATTCAGGGAATTAGGCTAAGTAAAGGGTATTTGTTAACAAACAACTGACAGACAACTTTTAACAATTATTTTCCCCAAGAACCAAATGTCATTTAATGAAATGTGGTACTTGAAAATAGATTACTTTTTATGATACTTTTTACCGAGTAGGCCAACGTCACTCTTAATTTTCCTGAAGGAGAAACAGGAAAGTAACTTACTCTGACTCACTCAATGAATCAGGACTTATAATTATCAGGACTGTATTCTGACCTTATCCATCAGGTATGAGTCTGTTTGGGGGTTCAACAAATTTGGATCAAAGCCTTCCATGCTTGGCCTGTCCAAGAAGAAAAATATTCCATTTTTGTGTTCCCATAAAACTTAGAGAACATCTCAATTAAAACACCTGTTACATTGCATTATAATCAGTTATTTGCATTATTGATTATGCCAGTTTAGCATTTCTAAATTTAAAATCCTTTAGAATGTAATACACATGCCTAAAAAGTGACCAAAAAAAAGTACAATGGTCAAATGCATTTGGAAAAATCTGGATTACATACACTTAAACAATGTTTTAACTGTAGAATTTCTCAGAGGCTTTAAAATTTTAATTTGTATTATGAATCCAAAGGGTAAGCAACAATGTCTTCCAAATTTTTTGATCATAGGCCTTTATTTTCCCCCTTAGAACACTCATTAACCTATCCAGAGCTATGCTCAGAGAACATAGTTTGGAAGACTACACTACATCTTGATGCCATCTTATTCAGTGTGCATTTCTAGCACCTAGCATGGTGCCTGGCACACAGTGGGTGCTCTCTATGTCAATTATTTCTGCTATTTCCAGCTCAGGTTTTTCTTTGGAACTCCAGATTCACATATCTAAAAATACATTCTTGATGGACACTTCAGAGTTAGCATTTATGAAGCTGAACTTTGGCTCTCTCTTACAAAACTGGGTCTACCTGCAGCCTTCCCATCTCAGTTGATGCCAACTCCATCCTTCCAGTGGCTCAGGCCAAAAACCGTGGAGTCATTATTGACTTTTTTTTTTTTTATCTAATCTATCATAGAGTAGCATTTGCTCTAACTTCAAAATATATCCCAAATCTGACCATTTCTCACTACCACAGCTCCTCACCTGGTCCAAGCCACCATCAGCCCTCACCTGGATTCCTGCAATAGGCTCCTCCTTCCCAGTCTCCTTGCACATGTCTTTGCCTTCTGCTCTCTAGCCTCAACATGGCAGCTAGGCTGATCCTTTTAAAACAAAGTGATATCATGTTCCTCTTCTCAAAAGCCTGCTCTGGCTCCCCATTTTACTCAGAGTAAGAGTAAAAGCCAGAGTCATAATTACATGAAAGGTCTCACATAATCTGTATTCTTGGTACTTGGAACCTCTCTGACTTTATATCTTCATGTCCCTCCTTCTCTCCCTCTTTTCTTCTCTCTCTCTCCCTTCTAAATACACTGGCCCTAAAATTAATGGTCAAATATACCAAGTACACTCCTGCCTTAGGTCTTTACAATGCTGTTCCCTCTGATCTGAATGTTCTAGCATCAGGGATAACTTTCTCACTTCTCAAATATTCACTCAATTCACACTTTCACAATGAGATCTACCCTGATCCCTCTGCTTAAAATTGCAACCTGCCCCACTCCACACACTCTCATTCCCCCTTACCCTGCTTTTCTTTTTATTTTTTTATAGCACTTACCTTTTCTAACGTTCCACATAATTTACAAATCTACATTTTTTCTGTCTCCCTTCACTAGAATATACACTCTATGCTTAGCTCATTGTTCTTGCCCAAGTGACAAGGACAGTATGGGGTGCACAATGCATGCTCAATAAATGTTTGTTGAATAATCAAATGAGCGTTGAATAAAATTTTAAGCATGCTTGATGATAAATATGCTCAGACTAGTTTACTGTGGATCTTTTATGTAACTGAGCACTATGGGCAGGAAGCCAAACACTATGGTCTTTTTTTGTTCAAGTGAATTAAAGATTATATTTTATGACGAATCAAGCAAAGCCCATGTACTTTAATTCTGTGTTTAATTCATCTGGTTAAGATAGATACTATCCAAAAGACTCGCTAGCCAATTAAATGTTGGTCCTCGTGAAATTATTGAAATGTGGTCACAAGGAAGAGTGATGTGCAAGAGAGTATGAAAAGATATACTAAAACCTCTGGCAACCTATTTTTCTCTTAAAAATAAAAAAAATTAGTCACCTATACTAGTTTTTTTCTTTACTCACTGATATTGGTGTTCTTATTCACTCCATATCTCATAGTATGCATAGGATGACAGGTATCTGAGGAAAGAAGGAGAGCATGTATTCATTGGCTTCATCCCTCATTTGTTCATTTTCAACCTGTCATAACATACTGTAGTTAAATGTTTTAGTAAAGAGGATTTATAATTTCTATTATTTATCTAGTATTAAGTAAACAAGCTACCAAAAATTAGACCACTGATAGCTATGGACTGAATGTTTTCCCAAAATTCATATATTGAAGACTTAACTGCCATGTGATAGTATTAGTAGATGGGGTGTTTGGGAAGCAATGTGTTAGATGAGGTCATGAGGGTGGGGACCCTGGTCAAACGGGATTAGTGCCCTTTTCAAAAGAACAGAAAATCACTCTTTTTCTCTGTCTGAGAAAAGGCCATATGAGCACACAAAAAGGCAGATATTTACAATTCAGAAAGAGAGCTTTCACCAGAAACTGACCCTAACAACACCTTAATCACTGACCTCTGGCCTCCAGAATTGTAAGAAAATAAGTTTCTGTTGCTAAACCACCCAATCTATTGTATTTTGTTGCAGCAGCCTGAGCAGACTAATATAAACAGTATCTTAAAAGATTTTCCCCATGAAATTATGTATTAAGATCATACTAAAGTACAAATGAACCCAAAGTACAATGAATCAAAAGAAAGTGAGTTGAGACCTCACATGGACTCTTCATTAACCATATTACCAGGTAAAAATGATGATCTAATAATAATGATCAAAAATTTTGATGATTGTTGAACATGAGTGATGATAATGTGAGTTTCATCCTATTACTCTTGCTACTTTTCTGTATTTTTAAATCATTAAAAGTATAAAAAAAGTTAAGTTAGCTAAAAAGATGAAGATTTTATCAAGAAAATTATTTTGAATATACATGTACATCTAGTATCAGTAATACTAAATTTTTTTCTAGGTGATTTTTATGTCTTAAGAGATTAGCTAATGAAAGTATAAAGTCTTCAGAAGCAGTAACACTTTCAAACTTTTTTTGTATTTCATCTTTATGTCGTCATTTTTAATTTCTATATTTCTAGATATGTTTTCATAATTTGCACAATACATCAGAACCATGGCATGGGGGGATTATTCATGTGTAACTACATATGCATGTAGTGGGGGTGCAAGCTCCAACATTTTTATTGATGGGAGTACAAAAAGATGTTTGTGTGTTCGTTGTACTTAAATGATAATAGGAGAAGATATGCAATATGTAAATACAGAGAATACCAATATTAAGGCCCAAATTATGGAGGAGGGAAGCTAATAATATTAGGAAACATCTACAAGGTTAATGCATACATAAATTGTTTGCATACACACATTATTTGTAAAGTTGGTAAAGCTCTTTGAAACCCTTTGGGATAAAAGCAGATAAAATAATATATTATTAATGTTATATTGCATGCTTGTGTTTCTATACAAAGCTGCCAGAGGAGCCTTTTAATGGTCTCATTTTTTTTTATGTAATTTATATCAGTCTCAATTGAAGAGACTTACATTAATCTAAATTATTGAGATGAATTTTAATTTGGTTGGACAATACTAGTTTGGAAGGACTAAATATTTTTTAAAGAATCAGCTTAGCATGCAGAAAAATAAATGTTAAATGACCTGGGACAATGGAGAATATGCTTTCATACTCTTATGCTCTCATTCCATGAATGGGTGGTGTGTGATGTCCTATAGCAACGCACTTAAAGTGTGATGGAAGAGCTAATGTGGGACTGAAAGGATCCTTTAGGTGACAATGGTTATGGACTTTTTTTAGGCATAACTGAATACTTTGTAGTCTTAAATTAAAGCCAAACAAAAAGAAAAACAAAGAAAAACCTCATCACTTTTTCATCAAGAGCAATATGATTTGTTTCCCTGATTTCAGTATGATGATTTTTTTTTTAGTGTGCTGAGCAGACACAGATGGATTAAGGGGTTGCTGGGATGGTCTGTAGTCCAGATAAGTAGGAGAAACTTGATCATGGGAACTACACTTTAATATTTTCTTTCTGCTTTTATTCCACATTCATTAGTTTTCAACAAATTGTGTGGACTCTTACAGCCTCAAGCCATACTCTTGGCTCTAAAAGATAAAGACATCATACTCACTAAAGGTGTCATAGAGTGAGACACTGCATGTTCATTCATAATTGGCTGCCTAGGACTTCTGTCCTGACATCTCATGCTTCTCCATTCCAATTCCAGCCCACTCCACTTCCCCAGTCTCAGCCCTTCTGTAATATGCAGCTGAAAAGTTGTCTCCATCCAAACTGGAGAGCACTTGCATTTCTCAAAAAGCACCATGATTTAGTAAAAAGCCTGACCCTGGGGACCACATGCCCAGAGAGAATTACTATGGCTTTAGCACCATCTCATCAGGTGATTCAGGGCTTGAACTTGCCTGTTTCTATAAAATTGCTTACTTCTCCCCATGGCAGAACAAGGTGACAATATAGCATAAAAGTCAGGAGAACCAGATCCACTTTTGAAATCCGCCTGTGCCAAATCACTGTTTCATAAAAAACAAGGAGTCAGAACTGGTGCACATTATCTGGCTGCTCTGAGTCCATTTTTCTCCTGGAAAACAAAGATGCTAATTGTACTCACATCATAGACTTGAAGTACAGGTTAAATAAATTACTTTTTGTGAAGCACCTAGAGCAGTGCCTAAGTCTGTGATGAGTACTCAATAAACAGTAGCCGTTATAAAGTAGCAACAACAAAATCATGGTACAAATTGCCCAAATTTAAGGACTCTCACATATAATTTGAAAAAACATTTGTATGAGTTTTCTATCACCTCTGTAACAAATTACCACAACATGAATTCATTATCTTATCTATAGTTCTGTAGGTTAGAAATCTAGACTAGTTCTCACTGGCTAAAATTCAGATGTCTTCTGTTTTCTGCAGAGTGTTCTAGAAAAAAATTCATTCCTTACCTTTTCCTGCTTCTAGAGGCTGCTCTGATTCCTTGGCACCTCTATCCCCAAGTAATCAATGGACAGTTGAGACTTTCTCACATGACATGACAATTCTTCCCTTTCCTTCCTGTTCCACTTTTAAGGACCCCTGAGATACCATCAGGCCCACTCAAATGAACCAGGATAATCTCCCTATTTTAAGATCAGCTGACAGACACTTTACTCTCATCTGCAAACTTAATTCCCCTTAATCATGTAACAACACATTCACAGGTTCCAGTGATTCAGAGGTGGACATTGGGTGGGGGTTATTATTTTGACCTACCATCACAATTAAACAGAACTCCCCACGCCCAGAAAGATACAAATAGATTTATTTTTATCACCATCAAACAGCCAAAAGAGATGACAGAGCAAATATGAAACTACCAGACAAGAAAAGGCTTCTTCACAGTAAGGGATAGAAGTCCTCAGGTATCACTAAGCACAAAAGTTATCACTCCACTGAGAGTCAGTGCACACTGTAAAACTTCACCTCACCAGCAGTCACAGGAGGCATTTGCAGAGACTACTTGATCTGAAAAGTGCCACTCTTCGAACATTTTATGGATTTATAAATTGAGAAATTAAGGATCGTGAAAGAACTATGAAAGATGAAGGCTGTATTCTTATGGCTGAGTGTAGAGTCATTGCAGATTCATGACCAAGAATGCCTCAGGGTTTACTAAAGCAGGAAAAATCTACCAGTGTTACAATCTTACTATAGAATGTAGATTGCTTCAGCCAACACAGAAACAAGAAGAAAACAATAGAGGAGGAGGGATCAGACCATACCAAGACCAGTGTGGTGGTTCTCTGGGACCAGGCCCTGTGAAGAGGAAATGGCGGTTAACATCAGAGGCCCATCACACACTTCTTTCCATCGCCTGGTAGAATGCAGTGGAATACATTCCCTGAGGTTTAGTCATGGGGCTGGGCTACAGGTATACCTAGATTCAATGAGAATGTTGGTAGGTGCTATGTATACATTTATACTTGAATAAACCCTAGTTGTTATAAATAGTTTTTTTTCCACAATATACATTCCATATAGAAGTTTGACCCTAAAAATAAACGGTGGCCTAAATTATCCTTGAGAATCCCTTGACAGATTTGAATGCATCAGGACAGACACATTGGTGTCCAAAAACTAAGAAGTAAATGATGTCGTTTCTCTTTGCATTTTGTCTGCAGCCATCCTTCCTCTGGGAAAATGAAGACTAAGATGTAATTTGATTGAGAATAACTTTTTTCAGAGCAAACAATGAAAATATTTTTCCATTTTGCTTAATTGGAGCCATTGACTTTATATTAGTTAAATGCTTATGTGACATGACTTTATTGCAATCAGCCATCATCAATTACTTCTTTTGCTATATTTATAAACTATTATATATTTTTAAAAGAATGTAACCATCAGATGGATCTGACCAAACTTTGTGATTAAGAGTCTGTATATGGATGGGCAGATTATCTGAAAGCCTTCAGAGCTAGTTTCTGACCCAGGGGTGAACCCCTGACTCTAAATCAGCAAATGAGAGCAGATGTTCAAAGACTCGCAAGGTCTCTGCAGGTACCCCATTCGGAAGACACCCTCTGGACCTCTGTATGTTCTGTGAAGGCCAGCTGTGCCTAGCAAATACTTTCTGAGTCTGTCTCCAATAACAATAATGATGTTTCTCATTTGTACAGTGATCTCCAAGTTTTATAAGTATTTCACTTCCAAAATAAATATTTTCTTGGTATATTGGCATGCTTGAAAAAATAAACCCCTCTGGATCACTTCCTTTATGTCAAAAGTAACAAATACAGGAGTAACTGCGGTTTTGGTTTAGATGTTAGCAGTGGTTGTGACATTGGTAAAGAGTGAAAGCTTCCTAAGCACTAAGACAATTCAGCAGGCCACTAATATTTAACTTAGTCATCTTCTATAGCTGCCTGTTTTTTTGTTTCATGAAAGGTGGCTCAAAGTTTAATCTGGAAAAGTCTTTTCTCCCTACAGCTCCTAACCCGTCCCATGGCATATAAATCCAAGGAATAAGACAACCTCTAGATTTTTCATTTTGCAATAAGACTTGCTTTTTTATTCTGCAAATTAACAAAAGTAGTAATTATCTTTAGAAAGACAAGCAAAGTTTCTGACATTAATGCTACACAATTCAAGAGAATTTTCTTCAGGATACAAAAATGCCTCTTGTGGAAAACTAAGACAAGATTTCTTTGAGAGGCAGGAAGACAAGAGTTTGCTGTAGTTCTTGCAATGTCATAAATTAAAGAGGAGATCAATTCTGCCATTTCAATTTGTATGAGCCTGAAGGTCAAGCAGAAGAAGTAGTAAATTGTTTCTGACTCAGGCATATTGCAGATACAACTGACTTCTTTCATTATAAAACCCTTAATTTCAATCCCTAGCACCTAAGAATGTCTTCCCCCATCATTAGCAGATTATTCTTCTGGTGGAAGGTTTGTCTCTGCTCATCACGTTCTCTTAAAAGAAAATAAACTCTAATGATTATTTATTCCACTGAAAACTCTGGATCTATCCGTAAATCTCCAACTAGTTAATACTGAAAACGACTTTCAAATTCTGTGGCATCTCATGTAGAGCAGCAACCACTTGCTTGGAAACATGTTATGATCCCTCTGAGAATGAATCAGACATTTTTATTTTACTACAATGCTTTAAGGCAAAGGAAATGTCAGTGCAGCATGTCAACATATTAGCCCTACCCATAACAACATAGCTACCTGAAGTGTTTTCTCTCTCTGACTTGCATGCTTAATCAAAATCATGTTGAGAGATAGGGAAAAGATGAAAAACAGTGACACTATTTCCATCTTGTCACATATTCCCAATGTTACATTAGAGATATCTCAGTGTACTGACCCACAATCAAGAAAGAGATCCTTTTTAATAGCTATTAAGCACTAAAAAATTGTGATGGGAAAGAAGAGTATCATGGATGCTGTTATTATCCATCCTGTTCCCTTTTACCTAGTAGTGTACCATCTCCCAGCTATTATGAGCTCCCTGCATCTCCTTCCCTATGAAATGGTTGATGCCCATTCCCTGAGACCTCGGTCAATGACTAAAAAAGGAGAGGTTACAAAAGACTGATCTGATGCCTCAACGTGAGACCAACTCTTTGATGTTTTCCATTGCATGAGTCCTTACCCTATTCTCACAAATTTCTGTTCTGAATGTGGTAGGCTTCTCCGAGAGGGGTTAAATGTGTGTGTGTGTGTGTGTGTGTGTGTGCGTGTGCGTGCGTGTGCGTGTGTGTGTGTTACTTTTCTTCTTTTTGATAAGAAAAATTGCCAGCGACTCCACAGAATAAGCAAAGACAGTGCATAATCTGGACACACTGGGCATGGTCTCTCTTACAAGAGGAGTGGATACTTTCCATATCCCACCTATATCCCCTCAGCCCTTCTGGATTCTACCTACAAACTTTTTTTTCACATATTAAGGCCTCCCCTGCATCTCTCTGCTTGAGGGTATCCTCTGACTATAGGTGGGTTCTTTGCCAGAAAGGCCAGGGAATTGGTGGTGACCCTCAACAAATAAAGGATATTAGTTGGTGGACAAGTATCCCAGTTTCCATGCACCTCAACACAATAGTCCTGAGGTGGCTCTGCAATCTCACAAAGGGTCTTCAGTCAGAATGAGTCCCATTGCCCTTTTTGGTTACCTGCTCATCAACACACCTTTTATTATCTTTCCTCTCTTCTCTGATTCACTTCCCAGCTGTGCTTCCTAGAATCCTCTCCCAAACAAACCACTTGCACTCCTGTTCTTATCTCACAGTCTATCTCAAACAGAATCCAGATCACGACAGAAAGGTAGGTGCAGAGGCTTTGGCCTAATGACATTGGAAGAGAAATGGCTCTTCCCAGAAATGTGATGTTGGCTGTAAATGGGGTGAGATTTGGCACTGGTCTCAATGGCTAGATCCTGGAACTGCCCTTAACTCAATGGTCCTTAGGCCTATTTGCTCCTTGGGCAGTCTCCGTACACGAGAACAAAAGAAGTGATGGCTGAGCAATTTCTGATTTGAGACATTGGTGTGTAATTTAGCCTTAGTGTTGCTTCACCTACCTGAGGAGCCTGATGTCCACCTTTGGAGAGACTTCGCTGCCATCATGCCATTGAGAAGCTTCTAGTCTACCTCTGAGGAGAGGCTCTCCAATGTGACACTCCTCAGACATCTCATCTTTTTCTAAGCTCTTAAGTTCTGTGTCTTGGATGCCCTGGCCCTGTAGCCTGTATCTCCACAGCCTCATGCCAGCAAGGACTAGAGGTAGATCTTAAACCAAAGGTTCCAAGCAAGTCAGCCAGGAACCCTTCCAAAGAGAAACTCTGGGGAGAGGGTAGGTGATCCATGAGGATTAGTCACTGTAACAGCGAAACCCCCTGACATTTATACCATTCGAGAAGTCAAGGACTTTGGCTGCACTGAGGCCTCTGTTATCTGAGCAGCTGCAGCCTTACACTGTAGTTAACACAGCGATACATGACCAAGGAAGACCAGGCTTCTCCCCTGCAGACACTCATGGGTCCCTGACCAAACAAGAAAGCAGCAAAGCCTGAAGTGGATTAGAGTTTCAGTACTCCCTTCTAGAGGTGGGTGTTCAGGCAATGTACTCAGGGAAGGCTTGAGGTTAGAGCCATTTGCACCCTAACCCAGAAGGGCATGCCTGTTACATTAATTTTTCTTTATCCCCTTGATATTTGGATTCAAACAGTATGAAATGTCTGACTAAGAACCAAAGCAAATAAAGAGAAGCAAATATGCAATGACTTAACCTGACTGAGAAAGCATTAATATTTTAAAAGAAACTACAGTCTAAGTTGTAAATATTAAAAACTGTGATTCTTTCCATGACATATTTCCAAAACACTTGTCTGAAACCCAAACCACAGAGGAAATAAGATATGACCAAAGCTTCCAGAAAGAAAAAGGAAGAAGAAAGGGGAGCAGCTGAGAGTGGACGCCGTCATCTCTGTCAAGTCAATTAAGAACACTTTAACTACACACATGGCAAAGTGCTCTGAACCTTCAGCATTACGACCAAAAAACAATAAACAAGGCTGTAAACAACCATCATCAGACGGCTCCACGGAGGCCACACAGCCATCTTCAGAAACCAGGGATAATCTTTTTTATTGCCCTGCAATCAGCCAGTGGCTACAGTTAATACATTCTACAGAACATGAAAGGTGCATTGACTGACACTTCAATTTCCTAACATTACCACCCAGGACAAATACAGAATTTCCTTTGAATTGTACCAGAAAGCCACTTCACCACAGGGAGAATACCATTTTTAGTCCTAAGCCTTTTTATCTAAATGAAATTCAAGTCCTAATTTTAGTATTTATCCATGAAAAATTCTGGAATTCTTGACATAGGTTGTAAGCAGAAGTGAGATTAGTGTGAAAAGCAGAGCTGGGGGCTGAAAGGTTGGGGGTGGCTATAAATTAAGTTTGGGGATTACAGCTTAGGAGCTCTTATTCCATTTCTCCTCCTCTGACTTCACCCTCAATTACCACCAAGTGCGGACTTACACCATCTTGCTCCATTATATCTAACTCTCCTCCACCCTAATAACATCCACATCCTGCCACTCATGGCCTAGGGTCTCAGAGGATTTAGAGGGCCCTTGGCAGGGGGTGGGTGGAGTTCACACTGCAGTGAAAAGTTGCCAAGACCAATAGTCCAATATAACCTTTATATTCACATAATTAGAGTCTCCCATGTCGTAGTTTGGAATGCAAATAACACCCTCGGCTTAAGAACACTTCCTATCTCAATAATCAGAGTTCTAATCTTCCTGGTGGTTGCCCTTTGCACCTCTGTTAAGTTCGAGATTGAGGCAGTGTTCAAAGGGCCAGCAGCCAATGCTGGTTTTTTTAGCTTCATGACTGAAGCCATAGTTTAGACACGTGTCCACATAAAGAACTCCACCGTGTGTGGAGGCCAGCTACTTTGGCTCTTTGATTACATGAATATTTCAGTACACACACCCACACCTCCATTTCTCCCTCAGGATGGCTGAATGGGGAAGGACTCCCAAATTCAGCCACATATGATATCCCAACCACCTTCTCTCTAAGCCTAAGTATATCAGTTGTCTATTGCTATGTAACAAATCTCCCACAACTTAGTGGCTTAAAACTATTAGTTTTTGCCTATAAGAGCATGAAACAGCTGTGTGGTCTACCAATCTGGGCCAGACTCTGCCCATCTTAACCGGCTTGCTCATGTGCCTGCAGTCGCCTGGCAGGTCATCTGGGGGCTGACTGGCTTTAGGATAGCCTCCTCACATGTCTCGTGATTGTATGATGGCTGGGGTGACAGCATCAACTGGGTGATATCACTCTAGCTATCAGGCTAGCCCATGTGGCAGTAGAAGGATTCCAAGCAAAAAATTGGGGTAGGTGTTGTATAGCAATCAAACACAGAGATCAAACCCAGTTTTCCAACCATGTTAAAGAAAGCAAATGGAATATTTTTTTCTGTTCGCTGCAGCCATCATTTGAATTAAGCAGACTTAATGGTAAGGTAACGACCATGCTGTTCTTTATACATCCACCCTTCTCCTCTCCCTCTCAGGCCACAAAGCCACAGAAGATTACTTTTTTCTTAAAGCATCCCAAGGCCTAGGCTTGGGGCTGATATACTTTCAGGGAAAGGAGAATGGCATGACTGTTTTGGAAGGAAAAAGGCAGAGGAAACAGTAAATATCTACTTCCTATGCTCTTAACTTCAATCTGACTCCCGACTCTTTTCAGATTCTGCACAGTCAACTACCCGCAACCATCTTCCCCATTACTCACTCCTGAGAACTAGAGCTTCCATATATGTGGCCATGCTCCCACGTGCAGGCTCCCGTTACAGGCTACACTTCACACATGAAAGTGGGATTGGCAGCTGGATACGCATTTAAATTTCTAGTATCAAGAATGCTGTGGTCCCCTATGCCATCTTCATTTTGTACCCCAAGGTTGTTGTAATCAAGACATTTATTCCAAATGCAAGAGTACTGTTCCAAATGCAGTCGTTTTTGGAATGCTTTATTTCTGTTCTAAATCAAAAGAGTCAATATCTTTGTTTCATTCATTCATTTGAAGGAAACCGTAATTTTGCTGCTTTTTGGGATATTGATTTTAAGGTATTTGTTAAGGAAAACTACTCAGAAAGAACCTTTGACCCTCCCCACTTTCCTGACCAAGAGATTTAGACAAAGAAACCTGCCTCAGGAAAGAAATTTTAGCATGCTGCCTTAGCCTCATTTGAATTAAGTATGGTAAATAAGAGGACTTTAGTCAGATGCCTATTTGCCAGATACCTTCTGTGTCCTATTGTTTCAGAGTTGCTCAGCAAGAATTTGCCTGCCCTGTGAGTTCCACTCTTCCTCATGTACCTGTAAATTACCCATTCTCACTTCTGAAACCTCATTCCTCCTCCTTTCTCCTTTGTTTAAAATGTCTTGCATACCCAGTATTGTCTCACTGTCTTTGGAATTTTCATGCCTATGTGAATTTTGGATGTGCATGTATTCAAATTGGATTTTTTTCCTATTAATCTGTCTCTATTAATTTGATTATTAGCCCAGCTACTAGAATTTACAAGGTGGGAGGAAAAATATTGTTTTTATCCCCACACATTCATTTATTACACAAATATTTTTGAGCACCTACTATGCATCAGGCACTGTTGTACAAGTTGGAGATACAGTGGTTAGTGAGACCTATAGTCTCTGTCCTCTTGGAACTTTTATTCTGGCCCGTAAGACAGATGATTAAAAATAAGTTAATAATAATAGTATTACTCTAAAGGGAAATAAAGTAGATAGAAGAATAGAATGTGAGGGAGGAGGGACTCATAGCAATGGTTGGAGAAGGCTCCTCTGAGGAAGTGAAATTTGAACAAGATCTAAGAAAGTGAGAGAGCCAGTCATGTGACTATGAAGGGAGGGAGTAAAAATTTCAGGGAAAAGAAACACCTTCATTGCTTAGAACCTGCAAAATCACTCAGAAATAAATTATTTCTTATAGCCCATAATTCTTCTGTTCTTCAAACATTCCATGATGGTTAAAAAATATTTTGAAACTTCTTCATATTTATACTTTTGCTAATAAAATGTTGACAAAAATATGATAAGGTTAGAAAGTATGTGAATAGAACAGGACTTGCTCCACAACCCCCTCCCACACACACACGCATACATACACCTTCTTTTTCTAAATGTTTCCCAGACAGCATTAAAACTCTCCTACTCACAAGCTTACACTAATAAATTTGTTGGAAGTTTCATTCCAAAAGAAAAAATCAAAACCATATTTGCGCACTCTCTCTCCACAGCTGTGATCCACAGGGATCTAAGATAATGGCAGGGCAAACCCAGAGACCAATGTCAACAGCTAAGGCCTCTCCCAAACACCTGCCAAAGGAAAGGCCAGAAGCAAGGGCAGGAGAAGAGGAAGGAAGCTCTAGGATATACAACCAACCCTGAGAAGAATGCCTACTTCCATGCCCTTCTGGTCAAGAGCAAGGCCATTAGCACCACCTGCAGATAGAACCCATAAGAAAATCAGAAGGCCCTGGTGGAATGAATCTTTAAGAAAAACACAAAATCTCAGGAGGTGTCCAGAGCTGAGGAAATGAAATGGAGATTTTCAGGCCTGACCCTCCCAGAAACTCTCAGGCCCTTAGGAGAGATGAGTCTGACAGCATCCAGAAAACAAAGGGTTCCAACAGGCACCTTCATTATTTAACTCCGGTTGTACAATTATACCATGTCTCTCCTTTTTCTCAGCTTTTCATCATGCTTATCTATTGCTAGCTCTCCTTTTCTTCTTTTTTTTTTTTTATCACATCACATATCAATTACTTTTTTCTCAAATTTACCTGAGAATAATAATGCTATCACCCACCTCCACTTCTTCCCACAAGCAGCTGGAATACCATCTTATTATTATTTAGAAAATAAACATTGAAAAAGAAACAAAATTCAGAGTTACGCAGAAATTCCAGTGAATGAAATATTTAACTGTCTATGGCAGTTCTTTTTTTATCTGCTCCAAATATGAGGTGACAACAGCACCCTCTTTTCCTGCTGGTGGCATCTTCCATCAAGATGGGCCTTTGAGTGCAGCCTAATATTACATAAAAAGTGCTGCAGTGTGTTCCCTGTCTACGAACCAGCAATCACCCTCCCAGGAATACATGCTTAGGAAGTTATTCAAGAGAAGCCAAAAAATATCACATGCATTCCAAAGTCATCTACAACAACAAAAAGTAGAAAACAATGTAAGCGTCCAACAGTACTCTAATACTTTAGCAAACCCTTTTTAAGTGACTCAATAGAATACTATGTATTCATTAAAAATCATAATTATAAACACTATGTGGAAACATGGAAAACTGTGTTATGTGAAAAGAGCAAAACATAAAATTCTATTACTCTCAGTGCAATTACATGAAACCAGATTAGAAGAGAATACACACACGTAAGACTAGTTTTTCTCTTGTACATTGGAGTGGTGAAGATACAGAATTTTCTTTAAAAAATATTTTAATGTTGTTATACTGTTTTTGATGATAAATGT
The DNA here is from genome assembly GCA_030015415.1 of Cynopterus sphinx. NCBI lineage: Eukaryota > Metazoa > Chordata > Mammalia > Chiroptera > Pteropodidae > Cynopterus > Cynopterus sphinx. The sequence goes on from CM057385.1 coordinate 97,962,241, forward strand.
AAATAATATCAATTAAAAATATTATGAAAACTTTATTAGGAAATCTAACATGAATCAATTATAATTTTTCACCAATAACCCACCAGACATTAATTTCAAAGTGCTTGCCTGGGTGATATGTTTCCCAGACCTTCCCATATCTCCTTCCCTCTACCCCCAAGATCAACTTAAGCAGGGGAAACACTCATTATTTAACTCCAGCCATCCTGCTTTATATTGGGAATGCCTGTTACATATCCTCCACATCATGGTCCCATGTTATCCAGACAAGTTTATCCCTCATCACATTCTAAATGGTGTCTGCTACAGAAGAGCCAGTCCCCCTATTTCATCAGCCACATCTCTCAGCCACTATCTCCCACCTTCATCTCTTCCCATGAGCAGCTGGAATACCATCTCTCTTCTCCATCTCTAAATCCTGCCCACCTCTTAGCATACAAAAACTCTCCTGACCTCTTCAGTCCCCCATGATGTCTTCAAACTAGAAACTCTAACATTGGTCACATTTACCATAAGATCCATATTATGTACTTATTTTGCAAATTATTCTTATCTTGCCCAACTCTACTATAAAACCCTTGAAGGTAGGAATTATATTTACATTTAAACTTCAAGCAAAGCTCCTCATAATGCTTAGCCCAGGTGATACTGTTTAAGTGATCAATAAGAAAACAGCGATAAGGGAGCATATGGGAACTGAGGGATAGATTCTCATACCTGTTCTGCATCTCATTTACCTGTCAGACACATATTTGAGCACCCCAAACTGATCTTCATTAACTGTTGCAAAATGTATGTGGACATCCATAAACATAAAGCCATCTGTAGCTCATTTTTCAAACCTATTAACCAGCACAGATGAATATGTATTACTAATGGTATCTGTGTTGATTTTTATAATGTCCTAAAGCATATTAAAAGCTATAGGCAATATCATTAATAACCTAATTTATCAGTGAAGTAAATCTGTAGATTTAATGTTATGGTTATAAAGTAAGGCATGAAAAGTCTTCTGAAAAAAATGTTTTGAGTAATTTTATCTGACATATCAAACCATGAAAAGATCTGAGTTAGAATTAATAGAACACTTAAGTATGCATATTAAATGAATCACGTTTGTGATTTTTCAAAAAGCAGACTGTTACATATTCCTAAATGGAAAATTTATGCTATAGAATTAATGCATTGCAGATTCATAAATCACTGATTTGATTAAAACCGGTGTAGTCTAGTTAAGAGTAATCAAGCTATAGAGTTAGGAAAACTGGGATATAAGACTCCATCTTCCATGAACTTGAGAAAGCTAACCTGCCTGTGCTGCCCATTCCTCATTTGAAAATGACCAGGGCTGCCACCTTCACAATACTGCCTTGAATATTAAGTGGAATTACATATGCAAAGAACTTAGCACAGTCCTCATAAAAGAATACTATCATTATATTATTACTCTTAGCATGTCAAACTTGCACCCAAGTTAAAATCAAGCTTATGAACATTTTCAGCTGGACATAGCAAAGACAATTTTACAGCCTTCTTGATATAATGAACCCTGGCTGATGTCCCTCATTGCAACCAACACAATTCTATTAATAGCAAAGAGCCTTAATGAAGCAATGCAGCAGCAAGGAAATGTCTTTTCAAGAAATCATAAATTGTATTGATCTATTTTTCTCTCTCCTCCTAGAGAAAGCTAACTGGAAGCATGTTTGATCCTAATGGACCAGTAGAGAAGGAGAGGGAGCTGTTTTCTCCAAGTCAGTTGGAGATAAGCCCTCTTCTCTGCTTATCTCAATTCATCATCCATAAATAGAACTTTACCTTCCTGCCCAGGGAACCTCTTAAATGGCTGGCCTTGTCCCTAAACACAGCCTATTACATTGGTCCTTAATTCACCACCTGGAAAAATATTCAGTTTTAATGAAGTTTGACAGTCTCCAAATACAATGTTGTTTAAGCAGCAAAGATTGAGTTTGTTTTCAATATGAGAGAAAACAGCAATTAAATGGAAAAGGAAACAGTTCAAGAATGCAACCTCCCATGTGTGATGTGTTTAGAGGCAACTAATAAGAAAGAGAGACTGAGAAGAAAGCAAAGAAATGTTTATCCAAAACTCTCATGAAAACACAGAAATCCTCTCTGAATCAAAGAAATCAGGAGGGCGGAAGAAAACGATGGAGAACATTCTATAAAACTATAATAATGATGGTGATGACTTCAGAACTGCACACAGTACAGCAATTTTTAATCTTTTAATTTTTGAAGTACTGCTTTGTATCCCACTTTTAACAAACATAAGGGAAAATATCTTAAAAACCCTGAGCAACCCCACATTGACCAAACCTAATGAACCTCTCAGGACTTGCTGATGCTGCTGACCCCACAGGAGCTCATTTTTCTCCTTGCATTGGAGACTCTCCTTGTCTCCTCAGACCTCTCTCACCCTACCCCAGCCTAAGTGTGCAAACCCCCTCAGAGCGTGACCCTCTCTACCCTGTCTCTCAAGAAATGCATCAACTTTTTCCTGCACCAGCTCTCAGTACTATACAAAAGGTTTCCAGAGCCACATTCCAAGCCCTGTTCTTTGCCTGGGTAGCAATTCTGCATCTGGAATGGCTTTGTGGAGAAGGTCAGATTTGAACTGGGTTTGAAGGTTGGTCAGAGTCAAAGGAGTGGAGCTAGGAAAAGGGTATTATAGGTGGGAAGATGACCACAGAGTGCAGAGATACAGAACAAGGAATGTTGAGATGACAGTGAAGGTCTCCAGGGAATTCTTATTCTTTTCAAAAAGACTTTCAAAGGAGACTTTTCCACCCTCTAGGACCTTCTGTTTTTCTAAATGTCTGGAGGCACTTTCTAGTATTTACCATCCAAAGTTTAAAAACAATCAAAGGACATTTAAACCCTTTCTTTCCTCACCCTTAACTCTAATGGCATTAGAAGAATGTCTCGGATTTCCAGAAGTCCCATTTCCAATAGTCTTACCTCCCCAGATTTTACTCTCATTGCCTAATTTCACCAGAAGTGCCCCTGGGCACAGGGAGTCTGAAACAATTTGTTCTGGTCTTCCAATTCTGAAGCAGTGGTTTGACTCCTGAGTTTAAATTTTGGTCTTCAACAAAAATCGTATAAAGATCCTCTCTAATACCAAAATTTTAATCTCTTTGCTTCTTTTATCCACAGAAAAGAAAGAAAAGGCAGCTAGTGATTATTTGAGTGAGCTGTCCAAGATGCCACTATTATCTTCTGATACCTGTCCATTGGCTATAACTCAAACTGCAAGGTCTATAGCAGAAATAGAGATTTTTAATATGTTAGGAAAAAAAGAAAAACCAAATTATGCATCTTATTAACTCCTCATTCCACTACATGGTACAAAGATGGTCAGTACTTTCCTGAAGCAGAAAATGACAACTGGATTAGTTTTCTCACTGGACTATCCTGGGTTTAAAACTGAAAATAATCTAAATATCCGAACCCATATCTTTTGCAAAAATAACTTATCTTCAAAGACAGATATCATTTAATAACATATTTTACAGCATATGAGCAGAGGTATAATATTACATAACATAACCATATGCAAAATTTAAAAAATTATTACACTTGGCAACTTGTAACTATTGAATATATTTCAGGGTCAACGGCCTGAATCAGAACTTTTTGCTCTTCATCTCCCTATGAGCCTATCTCTGAATGTATAAGCTTATGCTAAATATACTTTAATCTTCTTCTTGTTCTAGCCCCACTTATTTTACTCTAAAAATTATATTTTAAAAACATTCATAGATTTTATGGTCAAAGGACAGAATAGCAGCACTGTCTGTCTACTCAAAAAGCTATATTATCTTCGTTGATTTGGATTAGATATTACATGCACATCATAAATCCATTCCAAAAGCCCATATTTTCACCTGCCTTTACAACTATCCTAGCATCTCTTTTACCAAAAAAATGTTCTAATGCTCACAGTGAAAGTTCAATTCATATGCTAGTTACAGGCTTTTTAAAAATCATAAATCTACTGACATCTGCTTTTTGTTATGATGGTAATAGTTCCCAAACTAACTCAGAAATCAGATAAAATACTAAAACATTTACTTGAAGGTATTGGAGAGCTGCCAAGGTAACCAGGGCTGGAGAGTGCAAGAGTCTAGAAAGAAGGGAACTGTAGAGATGTGAGCTGACCTCAGGACATTTGCTGGCCTTTTCTTTATTAGTTAGAATTTGAGGTACTGGGCAGAGGGCAATGACTAAGAAATAATGAAGCCATTAGAAGCTTTGGAAGTCTCACAGTAGGGAGAAAAAACTACAGTTTGGAGCTGTCTGGTAAACAGTACTAGAGAGACCAAGAATCTGGAAAGAAGAGAACACAGGGACAAATTCTTAAGCTTCTCAGAGCAAGAGGCAAAAATGACCAGCAGAAGACTGGTGAAAGATATCCATTCTCAATAATCTGACATGCTGAAGAAACAGAAATTACAATTTAGGAATAACTGTCCCACTCAGGCTGCCTATCAGAGGGTATGGTGAACCCTATCTAGAGTTTAACACCCAAGTCTCTACAGTCTTTATGCACAGTGTCTGGCATTCAATTTAAACCACCAGGAATACCAAAATAAAAGAGAAACAAGAGGATAAAAACACAATAGAAATAAATTCATACATGACTCAGTTATTGGAGGAATCCAGAAACAGATTTTTTAAAATAACTATGATGAATATGATGATTTTTAAAATATAAGGCAGTATGAGAATTTCATCAGAGAACTGCAATATATTTTTTGAAATACAGCAAATAGAAATTCTGCAACTAAAAAATTACAGTAGTTGAAACTAAGAACTCAATATATAGGTTTCACAGGAGACTGAATACAGTGAAGAAGATTGATGAGCTGAAAGATGAGAAAGTATAAAATATCCAGGCTGAATTCCAGAGAGCAAAACATATGGAAAATACAGAAAAGATAATTACCAACAAAATATGGTGGACTTTGAAAAGGTTTGACACATCTGTAATCGTGTCCCAGAAAGGGATGATAGAATGGGACAAAAAATATGTTTGAATAGATAATAGCTCAGAATGTTCCAAAACTTCTAAAACAGCAAACTGTTCATTAAAATGCTATAGTCACAAAACAGGATTAATATAATAAAATCACAAATAGGCACATCATTGTAAAACTGATAAGAAACAAAAGCAAAGGGAAATTTTAAAAGAAGCCAAGGAAAGAAGACACATTACATTCAAAGGAGTAACAAGATTGAAAGTTGAATTTTCAGTTAAAAAATGTGGAAGCCAGAGAATAATAGAAACTTGAAAGCACTAACAAAAGTTAATTACCAACCTAGATGTCCATGCACAATGTATTCTTCAAAGATGAGGATGAAATAAATGATTTTTAGACAAAAATTGAAAGTATTAATCACCAGTAGACCTACTTTAAGAGACATACTAAATGAAATGCTTCAGATAGAAGGAAAAAATGATCCCAGGTGGAAAGAAGGACATAATGCAGCAAGAAATAAAGGACATTAGAAAAAGTAGAAATTTAAGAAAATAAAAATACATTTGGCAGCAAAATCAACACTAATAGTGTCTGGTATAATTAAGATATAAAAATATATATGATATATTTTATAATAATATAAATATAACATTATTTAGAAATACATATGTTATTTATACATATATATAATATGTATATCTCAACAATGTGTATATAACCTATGTGTATGTATTTTATATGAATATATTATAGACATAACATGCACATTATATATTATGAACATAAGACTATTATTTATAATGTTAATTATGTATACAAAGTATAAATATTGTCATATTACTATGTCAATAATAATGCAAAAATAGTAGTAAACAAAGTGAAGTTTCTAATATTATTTGGGAAAAGGTAATATGATAATAAATCAAGGATGGATTGTGAAATCCCCAGGGTAAACACTAAATAACAGTAAAAGAATATATAACTAAAACATTAATGAAGAAGAAAAAATAGAGCAAAATGGAAACAGAAGTCAGCATAAGGTTGATACTGAAACATGATAAGATATTCAATACTTCCCATGAACATAGATGAAAAAACGCTTATCAAAATTACAGCATACTCAGCTATGTATAAAAAGGTAATGCATCAATCCTATATGGTTTTCTTTTTCCAAGAATACAAAGTTAGTTAATATTCAAAAATTACTCTGCAATTTCCACATTAACAGGACAAAAAGGGGTGAGGAGTCATGATCATCTCATGGGTGTAGAAAGCACATTTGAGCAACTTTCATGATTTAAAACAAACTATTGAAAACTAGAAATAAAATGAAATTTCCTTAATCTCAACAAAAGTATCCACAAAAAGACCACAGCACACATCATAGTTTGTGGTGAAATACTGAAATCTTTCCTTCTGCAATTGGGGGTGAGACAAGGATGTCAGCTATCACCACTTCCATTCAACACTGTACTGGGGGTTCTAGCAGAAAAAAATAATAAAAGGTATATGGTATTAAAAAGAAGAAGTAAAACTAACATTATTTTCAGATGATATGATTGTGTATTATGGAAAAAACATAATCTACAGACAAACTAAGAATCAATAACTGAATTTAGTAAGTTTACTGGATACCACGTCATTATACAAAAATCAATTGTGAAATGCAAATTAAAATCACAGCGAAATGCCATTAGAATTGTTAAAATGGAACAAAAGTGATTATGTAAAATGCTGGCAATGATATAAAGCAGCAGGAATTCTCATATACTGTTGTGGAACTATAAATTTGTGTAACTAACGTGAAATTTGTATAACTAACTACTGCTTAGTAGTATCTAATGAGGCTGAATATATTCATACCAAGTGAACCAGTAATCCTATTTCTAAATATATACACAATAGAAATGCACACATATGTGCATCCTTCCCCACAAGTTTCTGTATATTAATGCTCATAACAGCATCACTCGCAATACCCCAAATTGGAAACAGCCTGTTTGTCTATCAACAGTAGAATAGATAAATAAGTTGTGGTGTGTTGATACCATGGAACATTATGCAACCATGCAAATAAACCACCAAGTTCCAAATGGATAAATGGCACAAATAAAATGTTGAATAAGAGAAGCCACACACAAAAAGTACATAGTCTGTGATTCCATTTATATAAACTTAAAAAAAAAAAAAACAAAGCAAATCTATGGTGATAAAAGTCAGAATAGAAATTACATTTGGGGTGCTGATCATGAGGGAGGCTTCTTGGATGTGTGTTCTCCTTGCAAAAATGTATTAAACTGCATGCTTATGATATTTTTATTTATGAGTGCTATTCTTCAATAAAAATTATAAGTGACATCAATGAAAATAACCATTCCTTTAGTGAATACCTTCTCTATGTACAATAGATGCTGCTAAGATTTATGGAAAATGCAAAACATTTTGAATGGAAGGGGTTAATAAGCTGATTGGGAAGTGCTTATTATACATGGGGAAATGTTCATTAGGACACAGAAACAAGAAAGAAGTGAACGTACACCTGTAATTGGAGTTCTAATCACGTAGAAGCCATGGAAACCCCAGAATCTATGTGTACTCTGCATACTTTCTGTAAGACATCTAGATGCTATTCAGGGACAACTGTCACACAGTCAATCCTCAAGTTCCTGTAAGCAGATTTTGCCCTGTAGTCAGTTGGGGGTCTTTCTTTCTCTGTGTCAGTCTGAGGTACAGTTTATCACCCTCTCTGGTGCTAAACCATCATTTCTGTGGCAATCAAGAGCCTCAGGTCAGGGACCAGACCGACTGGATTTATATCTCGGTTCCACATCTCACAAAGTGTTAAGACTTGAGACAAATCAGTTACCACTCCAAAGACAGAACAATAAAAATAACAATAGTTTCTAACTTTCAATCTCATCGTGTGCCAAAATGTTTGGCACATAGGAAGTTTTTAAGAAGTATTATCTACTGTTCCTCAGACCCTGTGTTCAATTTGAGAAGAAATAAGAAATACATGAGGCTTCTCATCCAGAAGCTCACACACCAAGGGAGATAGAGAAACAACTAGCTACGCATGCAGCCCAGTGCAAGCAGAGCTACGAGCATGGAGTACGGAACACATCCTTCTAGTTATGGCAATCAAAGGAGGTGACATTTGAGTGTCAAAGATGCATAGAAATTTGTCACGCTGGGGAAAGCTTTGGCAAAGAAGAGGCTATTAGTTGGAAAAGAGGATGTAGAAAAGAAAGTGCATCTAAGTTAAGGGAACATTGTAAGCCAGACAGTAAAACCATAGACCGAGCTGTATTTGAAAAACAACAATACAGTTCAGTGTTAAATAGAAACTAATTTAACACCAAAATAAATGAAAATCAACTAGCATATTAACAATTATCTAGTACATTTCAAAGCCAAACAATAACTGTTTTTAAATACCCCTTGGTTTAAATATTCCAGCCTTATCCATTAGCTGCCAAAAAAGACAATGGGTTATTTCTCTGTCAAAAAAGACAACCCTGAGGAATTGTCTATAGCTTCATTCTGACAACGTGTGTGCTCCAATATAAAAAAGAACCGTGGTGGCTAATTTTAAGGGACAATCCAGGTCTCCACAGGACAAGTATAGATTTAGAAGCAGGTTGTGAATTACATGAAATATAGCCAGGTAGACATAGCTTTCATGCTGGGAGGATTGGGGAGATGCTCAAAACTAAGAACAGATACAAATATAATCTGCTAATCATTAAAGTAGAGGGTTTTTCTGAAACCACACACAGAAGCAGCATTCTGTCTGGCATTTTTTAGTCACCAATAACTCCCAGGCCTACCAAATGTTAACACCCAGATTAACGGTTTTTATGCACAAGGATCCTTGCCACACCCAGGACATTGACCTGGAGCTATGGGGAGCAAAGAGACACGGGATTGTGTGATTTAGTTAGCATTGATGGTGTGCTCCAAGTGGGAAACCCAATCTCCCTTGTTGCCTCGGGGAGAGTATCACAGTACCATACACTTTTGACATAGGAAACCTGGAGCCTGGGCATGGAGCTGGAGACGGGTAAAAGATGAGGGATGGAAGGAAGGGGAGGCTGGGTGGGGTGAGCAGAGAGCTGAGAATCTGGGATTTCTTTGTCCACCATGCAAAGACTTTCTGTTGTGCTCTTATAACCTGCCCACTCTGCATAAGACCCTTAGGATAAATTAGTGAACACAATATGATTTCTGCTGTTTAGGATTCAAATTCTAGATGGATAAAAAGAAAAGTGATTTTATATTATGATACAATGCAAGTTGTGCTGCAATATGTAATAGGAAAAAAGAGAAAGGGTTGAACTAGAGAGAAGAAATGCTATTGGAGTTGGTACCAAAAAGATGAACAGGATTTTAATAATCAGAGAGAGTAACAACGCAAAGATCCAGAAGTATTGCAAGTGTGCTTTCTATGGGCCCTGTGATCATCACCAACATTGTATATGCCAGTTTCTTCTAAGGGAGAAAGGTTACCACATTCCTCCTGAAAAATAAACAGGAATCTTAAGAAGCTCTTTTGTTCTTCTCTTGGTTGCCAATTCCTTCCAGGCTCTTCCTCATGAGCCTGATTCCTCTCCTTTGACATACAGCAGGGAGAACCCCAACAGTTTAATTGGTAGGTTTTGCTCCATTCCTGGAACCTTAGGCTTGAAGGTCATGAGCCATTTCCACTGATCAATTTTGCAATAAGATAGATTTCTCAATATTGACTACTTAGAAACTCAGTGTAAACATCTGACACGTAAAGCAGTATCATTTGACTTGAAAATTCAGTTGATTATTTACTTGGAAGTACAAAAGCCTGTTTTCTGTCAGTGAAAACAGAAGCAAAGTGTAAGGACAGTGTACCACCACTCCTCTCATTGCTAAGGAGATTCAGTGTTCTTATGGGGGATGTAAGAGAGAAGGGGGTAACTTTAGTAGGTATTCAGGTTTTCTGAAGTCAGAGTTACTCTCTACACATTGGATGTCTTTAACTTGAGCTGACTTTTTCCAGCCATGGAATTTTGAAATCTATAAATTTTTATTATAATCAAGTTATTTCGACTTTGCAAATGAGTGTCTAAAATGTACCAGCCCATAAAATGACTTTTTAGAAGTCTACTAGCTTTAAAATATTAGGCATAGATTCAAAATTTCTCTGAGGAGATACTGTTGTAGTTTAAAAAACTGAAGTAATTTGTCTCCAGAATTTAAAGGGAGAGGTTCTAAAAATATAGTTTCATGAGTTTTTAATACATAATATTTAAAAGGGAGAATTTAAAGAGAGAAATTCTAAGAAAAACTTTAATGAGTTTTTGACACATAAGACCTATTATGTCCTATCATCAGAAATGCCAGCGACCTTGCAAAACGGAAAAAGGCATCAGATAAACCGCAACAGTAGGATCCTCCTGTAGAATCAGCTCCAAGTAATTCAGACTCCAGGAAGCTTCAAAGAAAAGTACTGAAATCTTGGTTTACACTGCACCAAGCAAAATTTGGAGGGTGTGGGAAGGACAAATGCTTAACTCTTATTCAAAGGAGAGAAAGCCTATGATTGTTTAACCTCTTCCACCCCATTATTTCAGGAATTTCTCTTGTGAAAGTTTGGCTGTAGCTTTCTTGACTTTCTCAGAATTAGAGATGACAAAAATAGCCTGTAATTAACCAGCTACAAAGCATGATAATGATTTTTCTTCACCTCTGGGCAATTGCCTTGTGCTGTTCTGACATGTGTACCTCTAAGGTCATTCCACGGTCTTTCGAAACAGTAATTTGTTTACTGCCAGGTCTTTTTTCTTTTCTTTTCTTTTTTAATGTTCAAGTAATAAGGATGAAGTCTTGGGTGTTAGAGGTATGGGACCTGGCTCCTGAGAGCCAGCAGACTCACGCAAAGGTCTTGACCCATGTGAAGCAAGTCCTGGCCTGTAAACACGTCAGAATGACATTAGCCATGTATTTACAAAGCACAGCCCTGAGTGGGTCCATTATGCCTGGTCTAATGGAACTGCATTCCTCTAAGTGCTTTTTAAGTTGTGGAGACTGCATAGCCAGTATTACTTCAGGGTTCTCCGAGGCTTGATGGCCATAAATAGCAAGCTAGCCCCCTCAGGGCCATCTTGGGCTGCTTTGAGGGACACAAAGAGGAGGCACAAGTCCAGTCTGCCTTCTATCACCATCTTATCTATCTATTTGAGCTTCTGTTATCCTTACTTATTCAACTTTCCTAAATTGTAGAGCAGAAACACAAACTAATGTCACCATCTTTCCATCAGTTGACTATCCATCATTTGACTATCATCAGTTACTACCATCAAATGACTATCTCCCATCCACCCATACAATGCTAAACACCTCCCTCTGTTAACATCAACTGCCCCCAACTCCTAACTCAATGAGTTAGAACTGTGACTACCACCATTTTTACAGTGAGAAGACCAAGAATTAAGGAGATGAAATCACATGCCCATTGCTGCAGAGGTAGTATGTGTTGCTACCTCTATCATTAACCCCATTGACAGAGGAGAAAAGTCAGCTTTGAGAAATAGTTTGCTCGATGTTACAGAGCTAGTAAGTAATTCAACTTGAACCAAGATTGTCTGAAATTCAAGCCAGATTCTTTCTTTCCTCTAAAGCTAAGGGCATTTTGGTTTTGCATCTTATAGCCCACTAGAACTCAGGAGGATCATTAGGGCCATGTAATATTTACTTTACAAGTTGGGGTTTTAACTAGCTAAGGTTAAATAGCTAGTGGTCAGCAAAGTATAATCCAATTTAGGACTCTTCCCCTTTACCCCAGAATAAATTCTCATCTAATTTTACTTAAATAAAAAAGATCTAAAGACTTTAGTGATATAATAGCAAATCAGCAACAATCAAAATGTGATTATAGGATAACCATAACTCATTAAAAAAATTAAAATTATCATTTATTTACTTTTCCATAGCTATTAATATTTCAAAAAGTCATTCTCTTTTTACATTTTCCCTTTATTGTGACAAGTTAATTATCTAAGATCCTCTACCTTCATTAAAATCAGCAGGGTTTATTTCAGCAAGTAATAATGGACTTGACTTTTTCTAACTATAAATTTGTGTTTATGTGTATGTATTTGTGTGTTTATATATGCATATATATCCATATGCACATATCTATAGTATTTTCACATGAGAAATAGAGACTTTAAATTCAGATACGGAGATGTCTTATACTACTAATAATAAATGTATTATTTAATCAAAGTGTTTGACCTGTAAATATTATCAGTATTTGTTCAATAACTGAATTATTTGTTAGGCTCCCCTCAGATTAAAAATAGAATCCTAATATATAAAATTTTAACTTGCATTTAGTCTCTGGACTTTTAGCCATGATTGATAATATGTTAATTATATGAAAAACAACTTAAAACTTTAATATGTACCAAAAATAGGTCCTAATACATGGAAAGGGAAAAAAACTTTCTAGAAAAAAAATGTTCAGATATTTTTGAGAACTACGCTGAGGTTGAAAAAATGTAAACACATTATGTAAGAGAAAGCAGGAAGTAGTCCATTTTACCAATATAAAGTGAAATAGACCAATGGATTTGATTCTACTATATTAGCAGTGAAATGTGATGACGTCAGAAATCTGTCATCATCGCCCCCCTCAGGAAGCTGCCAGTGAACACACAGTTAGAACCTTACATTATTTCAAGAAATCCAATTAATCAATCTGGCCAGTCCGTAGAAGGATAAATGTCTCGTGTTTTCTGATTATCTTTCTTTTAACCTTTGTGTAGAAACACAATTTCAGTGTATTAAAAAGTTCTGGGAGAACCCAAGTTTTATAGCTTTCATATAAACCTAACATGGAACCCTAGATCCTAGGTCGATATTGACATATGCTGTTGATAAGCTCCAACAGAAAAGATAAAGATGGTTTATATTCAAGTCTGACAACACAACCACCCACATATGCTTTCCTAGTGGCATTTATAAAACAAGAACCACCATGATGCAATCAGAGAAGCCCTGTTTACTAATGAATGCTTTTATCAATGTTTTATTGTGTGGTAGATCAATAAAAAGGCAGCATAAAAGTAAATTAACTGAAGCTTTGAGGTCTTCTTTTCAGAAATAATATTCTACAAGAGGTTTGATGTCTGCCACCCAGACCAAGCCTGGATCATAGGGATCTCTCATACACTGAGTGAGTGATTTTCATCTGGCAGAGGAGCAGGCTCCTACACTGATAGAATGCTTCCTGCACCCTATACTTTCAAGACTGGGTTGGGAAATGAACTTGTTTGGATAGTAGATCAATGGCTCTAGTAAAGCTTGAAACAAATAGCAGCAGACTACAAAATTGAAATGGAACTTGCCCCATCAACATGAAACAAAAGCTTGTCATCTAGGCATTATGGGGCTCCGTAAGTGGCACTACATGCACTTAGAGGCATTCACAGGAGGCAAATATCTCTACTGTACTTTGAAGAAGGCAAGTTGTAAGTTGCACAATGGCTGTATCGTTGGCTTGTTGTCCACAAAGCTCATTCTTTTATAAACACTGAGCCCTCTAAAAAGTGCATAATCAGTGAAGATGCCCAAACATTGTACTGCAAGGCCCTAACAAAGCTTATCTTTACCCTTTGGAGTACATCTTCATTACTCTAACACATGAACCTGAACCCTCAAATTATTTCCAACTTGAATTATTTGCATGATATTTACCATTTACTGCCTTACACCATGACCATCCAATCCACCGAGGGCCTGAATAGAACAAAAAGGTGGAGCAAGGGTGAATTTGCTCTTTTGTTTGAGCTGGGACATCCATCTTTTGTCCTTGGCCATTGATACTCCTAGTTCCTGGGCCTTTGGACTCAGAACAGGACTTATGCTATCAGTTTTTCTGTTTCTCCAGTTTGCAGAAGGCAGATTATGGGACTTCTTGACCTCCATAATTGTGTGAGCCACTTCATTTAATAAATCAATAGATCTGCATATATGTGTATAGATTGGTATACACATAGAGATATATACATAAATAGAGAAAAATGATAGATAGGTAGAGAGAGAGAGAAAGAGGGGGAGAGAGAGAGAGAGAGATGTTATTGGTTCTGTTTCTCTAGAGAACTTGAACTAATAAAGAACTAAATAGATCTGATACAAGTGTGCCACATTTCCTCAGCACAACCTCACCTCTCAAAGGGAATATAATACTGAGTGCTCCCAAAAGCCTTAAGCCTCATACAAATATGTAATCATCACTCAAAAACACATTGTTTCATTTAGTTTCTAGATTGTTCTACTCCATTTGATACTAAAACTAGAAAGTAGGCATAAGTTCATGATGGCTATGACAAATCCACTTTATGGTTCCAGTAAGTCTGGTGTTCCCCAAGTCAGGCACTGGTTTTGAATTTTCACCGCCCTAAGGCTGGTCACCCCTACTTCATTGCCTGGTTATTCAGATCTTATATCTAAATTAAGACCGACTTAAACAAAATATCATATTTCTGTTTTGAGTCACTTAATATTTCCTTTATAAGTGGTCGAATTTTCTGAACCCCAAAATAAAAACATGGAAAGTTACTATAAAATTCTGGTCATATGGTCACTCTTTCCACAGATAGGTCTGTTATATATATAAATCTTCATGAGTTTCCTCAGGTAATTTTTTCCATGGTATGTTTCCCAATAGAATAATACATTTCCTCAAATCTCTAGGACTGCTAAATGTGCAGACTCTCTTTTCAGAATTACATATTAAGAAGTTAATAAAAATATATCAAATGTGTGTGTGTGTGTGTGTGTGTGTGTGTGTGTAATACCATCTGGTACATGGCCACTGAGATGACCATATAGTCACCATCATCAGAAAAGCAACCTTTTCACTTTGCCCACATTCAAAACCCACTAGAGTATGCTGTATTGTAAATCTTTTGTCAGTTTCTCTGAAGCCATCATCCTTCACTTCGCATATTATTGTTCACTCATCCAATATTTACTGGGTCTTACTCTGTTAGCGATATTTCTAGGAGCTGTGGCTCTAGTGGTGAACAAGATAGTCAAGGCTTCAGCACTCACAGAATTTATATTCTAGTAAAGATGACAGGTGATAAATAAATAAATAAATAAATAAATAAATAAATAGTTTTAGATAGTGTCAAGCATTATGAAGTAAATAAAGCATGATGATATGTAAGAGAATGACTATGAACGATGGGGAAATTTTCACTAATTGGTCATATGCTGTCTTCTCCCATATAAAAATTTATGTGTGTATGGACCTTTAGCTATCTTTTTATGCCTATGGCAAAAAATCTTTTTCAATTCAGGGTGAGGTGTGCAGAATGCTATCCATTTCACTGGAATTTACCTGTTCTCTCTTTCTTCCTACACCTTCCTTCCTTCCACTGGGAGGGGCCATAATCCTTCCTCTGGAGGGCTCCTTGAGGGTCCCGGTGTCCCTTTCTATTTTCATCCTGAATCACAGACTAGTTGCCTTAATTTAAAAAATACCCATTACACCCTATGATCAGATCTTTCACACATAGGCAGTTGGTTTAACAGTTGGCAGCCAGAGACTGAAAACCACAGACATGCTAAGCTGGGCAAAGGACAAAACTCCTAAAAATATGTATACACACACATACACACAACTTCAATCAAACACAAACCACAGATGTGGTACAAGTGGCTAACCAGGATGAATGTCTCTTCAGACAAGACTCTAAGTGTGGCTATCTAGAGCACCAGTGCCCTCTCATGGATGAGCTGTGAAGCATCTCCAAGGGAACATGCACACCCTCGTTTTATTCAAGACACAGAGAGCTACCACAACACACACCTCACAGCCACTGCCCTCCTTCTCCAGAGATGAGGAAGATTATGATGTGCTATCAGAAGAAGCTGACTCTTCCCACTCCTCATTCTTCCCCAAAAGGAATCTGCTCCTACCAGGTGTCGTCTCACTCCTGAAATCACCATTTTTAAGTATCATTCTCAAGGATTTCATCCCAACCAAATATGAATCTTCCTAAGAAAATGCACTTTCAGAAGTTTTGAGTCATTAACCAGTTAGTGAGAATGAGTTTATGCAGTTATTCTTTAATAAAGGACTTTGTCCTTAGACAAAAGGAAAGATAGGAACACTGGGCAACTCTGAATACTGGGAATAGTGCAGGAAGTGAGGGTCTGCAGTTAGGATACACTTAGCTTACTATATTCATGTATATGACCTTAACGGTCACACTAACTTGAAAATGCATGAACTATTATTATCCTGAGACCTTTTACAGATAAGGAAATTGATCCTGACACCAAAGAAACTGGCATTGATGTTCAAAGGATTAGTCCCTTCTTTATTCTGTTATTTTTCATAATATAGTAGATGTTCTTAAAAAAAAAAAAACTGCACAAGTGAGGTTACTCCTTTTTGATATCTGCTGATATGAAAGTAGGAAAAAACATGACAGAAAAAAACAGAGTAGAGAGGAAAATGTAACCCACTATCATTTCTTGAGTGTGGAATCAATCTGATTATTTAATCCAATTCTTATTTTTAATTCAACAATTTAAGAAAAACATCAGATTTCTAATTAACAAAAGGCATTTATACCAAGAATTGTAGTATTTTCTTATAAGTGAAAGTTTATAGAGATTTTTCTAATAAACATGTTTGCCGAAGATATTACTCACATTTATCAAAACTTAAGATAGCTTCTAATCCCATCATGAAATAGATATCCTTCTCATCAATACAATGGCCAACGTCTTTTATGCAGTCTTGAAAAATAGGTTTAAAGGAAGCCAATGTCTCTCTGTAAAATAAAAATTTCATTTTCTGGAGGACCAGAGGCCATGTCACACTAGCCACAATGTTGTTACTAACACTGTTATCATAGTCATTGTTTTTGGAGGCTGTGGTGATATGCATTGACAGCAGAAGGCCTTTAATGAATTTTTGTAGGACCAGGAATGCTTAACTTCAGGATAAGGGAGACCACTGGGGGGTAGGGTAGGGAAGATTCTCTTCATACAGTTAAGAGGTGTGGTTTTTCTCTTTTAAGAGTGAGAGCATGAAAATTCAGTTAACCATTTATTCCCATAAACATACTGCCTATTTGGCAGAGGAAACTTGCTTGGAAGTATCCCAGTAACAAGAGAAGAACCAATTCAGGTTAAAAGTATAGTAGAAAATCTACCTATGGATAGCTTAGAGGGTAATGATTGAGAGATTACCCAAGTATCTTTTTCTTAAAAATTCTATTTCGAATGGCATTTCCCTCAGAAGAATCCCTGTAGGACCCCTTATAAATATGTTATAAATAACTAGGAATGCAAAGAGTTAGGCAAGTTTCCCAAGATAGCATAGTAAGTGACAGAGTTAGTACTTGAATCTGGGTCTTCCATCCTACTCAATCTTAGTGCTCTTTCTACTACTCCATGCTGTTTCTTCCAGGTAGACCAGCAAGACTCTGGCAAAGTCTTAGAGGTATTGCCAATTATTTTTTGCTGATTACAATTATTTTTTTCTCCTATGCTATGGATCATTTTTATACTTAGGCAGCAGTATAATTTTTGTGCTATCAATCACATAGCTATACTATAGCATCTAATTGCATTCCACAATCTCATCATTTTGTGGCCAGTGTATAGTTGGGCCATCATTACATGACCTTTGGTCATACAACACAGTTAAAAGTCAAGTCAGTGTGGACTGGCACAAAATCAAGTTACCAGGCTTAGCTGGCACTAACATTTCACAAATGAGTAAAGTATGGGTTGATTCTTCCACAGAAAAGTTACATAGGGCCACGACTTTCACACCCAATAAATCAGAACCTCTTTAAGAATCCCCATGAGTTCTCCAACCTCCAGTTCAGTTTATCTCCATCGTCATATTGATGGTATTCTTACCATCAAAAGTTTATCACATTTCAGTTAACTAGTTTGCTTCACTAGTTTGCTTCCTCTTTGGAGTAATGTGTAAAAGAAAGAACATGAAACTAATATCTATCAGGGACTCAGAATTATCATTCCAGAAAAATGGTATGGGAGAAGAGGACCTCATGATCTGCTTTTTCTCCATCCAGCAGGACCAGGATTAACTAAGACTTGGTTTTGGCATATCCTCCTATTTCAAAAAAAGGAAAATAAGAAAGTATACTTTCACACATGTATTTGCTATCTCAACCGAAAGCTCCTTATCTCCCCCACAGCTGCCTGCCAAGCCCCAGAAGTTTCTAGGGTCAATGATTATCATCTCTCCATTTAGACACTTTGACATCTGTGAATATGCTGACCGTGAAGACCGACCAACTCATTCCTAACATGTTAATTTGATTGCTCAGTTCTGACCTCTCTTGAGGTCTGGCTTTTGTCTTCATCACTATATTAAGATGGTGATAACCTCCCTAAAATCATAAAAATTCTCTGATAAGCCTTATCGATCCTGGATTTAAAATTGAACAGATAACTAAAGTGTATTATTATAAACTTTTAACCTACTTTCTATGATATATGTCAAGACAGAGACAAGAGTTAGTGTTTTTTGTTTCATAAAAGACCTCTTTCTCATTTGTTTTTACATTAATAATTACTGCTTTAAAAGTAACCCAACCTATTTCATCCAGTTTGCATTTATTTTTGTTGGACTCTGAAAAGATTAAGGATGTTTATAATCAATAAATTACTGAAAATCTTTTTCTTAAAAATTTTGGACTGAGAAAAAATTGAAAAACAATGAGATATTGAAAATGGTTATACTCATTGCCTATCTTTAAATAAGTCCTGTAGAGTTCAGCCCAGTATACAAATAATAGCTATCTGTTTGTGTTGCCACATATACAGAAGTCCTGGAAAATAAAACCATTTATTTCTGCTGTGCTGTAATGAAAAAAGGATGACTTGGAAGTCAGGCAGAACTGGGCTCAAATATTGGCTCCATAACTTACCAGCTAGGTGTCCTTGGGAAAGTTACTAGACAGAGCTGAGAATGAATGTCTTCACAGATAATATGAGGATAATACCAGTCATAAGATACCCCCTCCTTCAAAGCTAGAATTCTCATTTCTAAGCTTCCTTGTTAATCATGTCCTCAAACTCTAATTAATGAATAAGCTCTAATTAGTGACACATTTTTTGTTACTGTTAGAAACTTCTTAACCTGAGGTAGAGATACTATTGGGCAAAATGTTTTTAGATTAGCAGACACAGGGTCTTATGGTTGAAAAATAGATAAATTATCACTAAACTATTAAAATGCCCCAGAATGGCTAAATAATGTGTCTTAGAGACTTGGAACAGATGACCTAGGGTGATTAACTTGGTTGGGGTGATAAGGAACACAGTCTTTCTATGGTCAAGTAGAAAAGGTAGGAGGAACAAGGTCTAGAAAGTTCTAGAGGAAGCCAGGGTTCTAATCCAAACAATCCTTGGATTAGGCCTTCAGCAACTTTATCTCTGTCAGCCACTGCATTAGTCTCCACAGTAGCACCAAAGGTTTTTTCGTGGGGAAAAACACCTCATAAAAGAGGACAAATCAGAACCACATTCAGAGGTACCTGAGTAGACCTTCTCCTCTCCCTTCCTGTTTGCTGATGCCTGAAATTCTTTAACTTGAGTGGGACACCTTTCATCCCATAATTATAACTAAAGGCTTAGACTTCACAGGGCTATTTCAGACAAGGTGCTGATGAATATGAGCTCCAGTCAAAATATAATCAGTCAATCAGTCAACAAGTGCCAATGACTGGTTATCAGATATCTCTCTGTTCTGGGAGAGGAAAGAGGTAAAGGGAGCAAAGCCCTGGCCAGCTTAAAAGAGAGAAAGGGTCACCACCAGAAGAAAAGCTCATAAGGAAGTTTTCCTGTATCATAGTTTTGCCTCAGAGGGGTCTTGTTTACAGCTGAGAGAGGGCAGTGGAAGCTGACTGAGCTCTGAGATTTGATTTAAGGGCATTTGGAGGTTTATAAAAATTGTTTTGTTTTTGTTTGGTCAGTCTTCTGCAAATATCATAAATCTGTTATATTGATTTATGAATTACATTTCCTTTAGTGGTATTTATTTTTCACAGGGCTGGTTGGCTTTTTATTGGAAAAATAAAGGGTGACCAATAAATTGATAGCTTTGGTCTTAGAAGGGAGACTCCAACCTCCATCAGTTGCCTCAAGTCCATCTGCAAAATATTCCTTATGTGATTACCCAGACCAGTCAGCGAGCCCATCAGTTAGTCACATATTCAGTTAGTCAGTCACAGAATTAGTCAGGTATTTAGTCAGATATTCAATCAGATGTTAGTCAGTCGGCCAGCCCATCATTCAGACATTCAGTCAGCCAACCAAGCAGGCAGAGAGTCGGCTAGTCTGACATACACTCAGTCAGTCAGTCAGTCAGTCAGTCAGTCAGTCAGTCAATAAGTCAATTAGACAATTAGACAGCCAGACAAGCAGACAGTAAGGCAGTCAATCATTTAGGCTTAAGCTTATACCGTAACTCAGGTATTGCTATAGTTTAAATGTTTCCTCCCTTCAGATTTTAGTATAACTTTAGGGAGTTTTAAGTATAAAGTAGGTATAGGGCCCAAATCAAAGAATTAGTTTTCGGTGACCTGGAGTTAATCTCTCATTTCAGCCAGTTACATGCCAGATTTCAAGATCCTCTAATAACCTCTTTCATAATTCTTGAGGCTGGAGGCAACTACAGTCCAGTGGAGAACACATTAATTCTCAAGTCTCGAGATATGGTGCTTGGTACAAAGTGAGTTAAACCACAGGAGTTTATATCAGTCAAAGTAATACTGACTGTTATAACATAGGAAAATCTTGGAACTTCAGTGGGTTAATGTAGTAAAAGTTTACTTCTTCCTGGGATTTTGAGTCAGAGATCCAAGCTGACAGAGGTTTTGCTATCCATCAACCATGGCAGTTGTCCTGTGCATCTTCAAGCAGCAGAGGATCTCATGGAAATATTTATGAGCCAGCCTTGAAAATATCTTACATAATTCCACCCACGTTCCAATGGTCAGAATGCAGTCACATGTTAATATCTAACCACAAGAGAGTTTGGGAAACTAGTCTACCTGGGAGCCCAGGAAGAATGGGAAACAGCTTGGCATCTAGCTAGCTTCTGCCACAATGCTCAATAAATGTTTTCTGAATAAGTGATTCTGGGCTCCAGGCAACCATATTCTAAGCCTTATGATTGTGGTTAAATCTTTAGACCTAAAAATATCTGCCATGTATTATCTGTAAAAAGAGTATAATATTTCAGAGGAGTATTTTGTTTTGTTTTTCATTCTGTTTTTTTTTTTAGAGGATTTGAATATTGAATATTAATAAGGACTTATAAAATGCAGCATGACCTTTTCTGAGATGAATTTTTACTAAGAATGCTCAGAAGTAAGTTTGAGGACTCTGTGTACAATAAATATATATAATACAATTGGGATAATTTGAAACAATAATACAGTTCTCTTTTTCTTCCTCTAATTTGTATGGTATATTTAACAACACACATGGTCAGTTGGAGTCACCCTATGTCTCACAGAAAGAAGGCTTCATAAATTAAAATTATCAATTTAAGTTATTCACATGTACACAAGGACTGTGTACAGAATTATTCATTAGAGAACTATTTGTAAGAATATAAGATTAGAAATGACCTAAATGTTTCTGTTTCAAATTATTCTAAACCAATTTGGGCCCTCAGTAAATGTGTTTATTTTGATAACTTGGCAGCCTCTGGCTATTAGAGGTGGATGGGGCCTATATGTCCCCTACCTCACAATTTCTCTTCCAGGTGCTCCGTTATAACGAAAGAAATTCTCAGGCCAAATTTCACCAAGTATACAACACTAGCATGCAGAGTCAACATGCAGACACACACATGTTGTATAACTGAAGATGTCTGTTTTCTGCCCTGTGTACTTCTAAGAGCAGAGACTGAGATATTCAGAGAGAAGGCCTGGCCAGGTTTTTAGTGCTCTGTGAATGAAGGGCCAAACCAGGGGGCCACCCTTGGATCTTGAGAGTTGCACCAGTGGCAGTAGATGGCTTCTTAGAGATACCTTTACTTTGTTCATTCAAGGATCATGAGGTATATATAATCTCCCTAACCAATCACCTATTTTGAACTCTACTCATTTTATCCCTTACACTAATTAACAAACCTTCTGGTGCAGATTTCAATAAGGATATTTAAAGTGCTAAGTAGTCACCCTTGAAATGCTGATTGTTACTCAGGCTATGACAAATGTTGACTAATCACTTCTCAAGGCATTTACCAGATTTCTCTAATACACATATCACAGAATTTACTCTAAATTATTTCAAAAGGAAATTACCATAGAACCAGTACACTTGTCCATCAATAGAGAACTAGTTAACTTAATTATGATATACCAAAAACTGTGCAGCAGTAGGAAAGAATGAGGGCACACACATGAACAGGTATGAAAATATGGGATGCTGTTCAGGGTCATACAGTCATGTGAAAACAGGTAAACAAACATACGACAGTGCATATAATATGCCTCCACCTGACTAAAAATTATAATTTATATATTGTGTATATTCATAAATATCTCTAAAAAGGTACACAAGAACTAGACTATATTGATTACATAGAAAGATAAGGGTACTGGGGTTGGAAAGAGACATCTCACTATTTGCCCTTTGTAGTGTGGATGAAAATAAAGGCCCCATGCTGAACCTGACAAAATCAGGGAAGGCCAGCATGGCAGTCTCTATAAACTCAGAGACCGAAAGTGACCAACCACATAGAATGGTTTGAATATAAAAATTTCTGACTTAAAGCAGGTCATGACGGGTAGTCACATCCTTGGCCTATAGCTTTCTTGACAGAGGGAGCCTATTTATTGTCACCCCTCTCCAACCCCCCACCACTGCTTCTTAGATAACACACCCTTGGAATGTCAGAGTAATCTTTTTTTTTCAGACCATAAGAGCACAGAATCCATCTTGGTTATCTTGTCCCCCACATACCAACTCTATGTGCTGTAAATGTTAATTATTAACTCTCCTATACTCACCAATAGAAAAGAAGTATGTATCCCTTTGTTTTACTTTTTATCCAATCCCAGAGGTTTTCCTGGTTTGCTTTCTCTCTCCTCCTTAATCTACCAGCAATGAAAACTTTTTTTACATCTTCTCCTTTGATTCTAATGTATAAAATAAGCTGCAAAACTGACATTCTCCAGAGCATTTTCTCAATTCATTGAGATTTTGCTTCCTGTCATTTGTCATCAGTTTAGCTCACATAAAGTCATTAAAATTCTCTACAGGTATGGATGTTTCTTACGTCAAGAGCACCATTCAAAAAAAAGTTTGATGTACAGATTAAAACATTTATAATCTTTTAATAAATTGTAGAACAATTTTTTGATATAGAAGCCCCTCAAGGAATATCTATATATTTATTCATTCTCTTCGTGGAGACTGAGGCCAAAGGCACCCCTAATGCCTGACTTGTGGCCAATGACACTTTTGCTACTCTTTGTAAAGCTGTTCCCAACTGGGTGCCACCCTTGTCCCTCCATGACTGCAAGTACTTTGGCTTTGCAATGGCCATCTGTTCCCACTTCTTAGGAGCCCCATCCATAGGCAACAAAGGTTCTTAGCAATGGGCACTTTTGTGTCAGCTCAGTAGCTGTTTTCTGCTTCCCTCACATCCTGAGGAATGTACCCAAAAAGTTGACAAAGGATGATTTGCAATTCTTTCCTCCATAGTTAAAGGTAAATGTCCTAAATGCCCAGAGCAAAACACGCTCAGCAAAAGACAAAAACAATAAGTAGAGCAATTTTATCAAAACATTTAACAATTTACCAAGATTTTTGTTTTCATTCTCTTTTCTTTAAATTAATGTCAAGAAAAACTGGTGAAGTTTTGTCATTCAAGAAGTTTCTCTTTATCACCTCTTTCATCCTTCTTTCTCCAACTTCTTTCATTCCTTCCCATTCAAAACACCACTAACAACATTCTCTGCTAATGGCTATTTTGCTGTCAGGTTTAAATGGGTCAAAGTTTCAATCACTAGTGAAACAGGAGGGAGTTTGTTTGGCTTAGATGTGGGAATGTACAAACACTGGCTTTTCATATGCTAATCTGTTATAGGGAAGCATCTTGCTGGGCCTGAGGCAGTGAGCTAGGGCTGATAGCCACAGTTTACAGAAAGGCATTGGATGGGGCAAGCAAACTCTTGCTTATTTCTAGGGACAACAGATATGGCAAACTGGCAGCTCACAGGCCTTATTAGCACATAAGCAGCTTTGGTGTGATGCACATGGTGTTTTCAAAAATTATCAATTAGTGACTGATACCTAAAACATTTGGAGATTTCCCAAAGTTCTGGCTCTAACTTCTCTTCGTTACACAGCTAGCCAGTAAAGTTTGGCCAATTCTCTCATTCAACATGGGCCCAGGTACCTGGCTACTCTGGTGACATCTATTGTTGAGTGACAAACTTACCCAAAAGGGCAGTGGTTTAAAATAACCATTCTTTTAGCTCATGATTTAATTAGCTGCCGTCTCTGAAGGTTGATTGGGCTAGAGGCCACTCACAAGGCTGCATGCAGTTGATGCAGGCTTTGTTGGCTGGGGGCCGAGCTGAAGCTGTAGACTGGATTTCCACAGGTAGCTTCTGCAGCATAGCAACTGAGAGAAGGATTTCTCACATTGTGGCTGCTTCTCAATCCCCCACTCCGCTCCAATCCCCCATAGAAAGCATCTTAAAAGAACGAGGCAGAACTGCATGGTCTTTTAGGACCTCACTTCAGAATTGTACTCTGTTGCCTGGAGCATTCATAAGCCCATTCAGATTCACTTAGAAGGGACATAGCCACCACCTCTCAATATGAGATATGTTGAAGAACTTGAGTCTCACTTACTTGATCTGCTTGGATCCTGTAGACTTTTGGTATGCCCCTGGGGCCTGAATGAATAATAATAGGAACACATCTTCTTCCCTTCCCCTCACTGCTCTTTATGCTACCTGGATATGAATAGGGAGACAGTACTTACTGAGTACCACTCACATAACTTCCTTTATCTTACAAATATATGTAGAGCACCTACCTTGTGCTAGATACTTACCATACATTTTTTAAATTTTAACCCTCACCAAGAACTGTATGGCAGATATTATCCCCATTTTTCAGATGAAGAAATTAGAGTTCAAAAATCAAATATTTTTAGTAGAATCATACAGCTCTAAAAAAATAGACTCAGGACTCTAAGCCAGCATGCCACATGCCAAGAGAGATTATAATTTTTGTTTGGGTCCCTATATCTCTCCCTATGAATGTACTTTATTTCTCTTCAGAATAAGAGATTGTCTTCATATGTGCATGACTCTCCTGTCTCACTGAAGATACTGCATGCGGCTCCTAACCTTGAAAAATAAGTGATTGAAAATTCACAGATCTTTGTGTTCATCAATTGTACCCTGAAAAACTTAACAGCTCTTACATGAGGATCTCCTTTCACCCAACAAAACTAAATAATGCAGTGGTTCTGGCATTTGAGTCTTCAGACACAAGCTCTAGAATGCAGGCATGCACATGTCCGTGTAGTGGACTACTTCTCATTTTCTTTTGCATCTTAGGTAGCTGGGAATAGATAAAATATAAATCAAAGAGGGAGAGCTGTAAGACAGGAGTATTTGCAGTCTCAGAAAAATAAGATCCTAGGCAGAAGTGTGGGGGGATATGCTCCATACCTAAGTGGGGACCAGAAATGCCCCAATCAGCAATTCTATGTTCTACACAAGGCCCAGTCTTCACTGGTTTATTTACTAGTTTGAGTTTTTTCAAGCCCCTTTAAGTCTTCTCTCTTTCCAGCTAGTCCTCTTTTTCCCTTTCACTAATTCTGTTTTTTGACCTGAATAGGAAGACTATTTTGTTTCCATAACACAAGGAGTGGAGGGAAGAATGAGAATTAATATTTACTGAGACCCTACTATGTGTGCTAGGTATATGGCACAGCATGATGGTCATCACAAGTCACAAGTGCATGAAAAATCAGCTCCGCCTCTTGATGAAAGGAGTGACAAGGACATACAGGAAGAGAAAATTAATGGCAGCCATCTTTGGAAATAATCTTCTATAGTATCGTACATTAATGTTCTATTATTAGGGAGCTAGTCAGACCTCAGTGACGGGGGAACAAAGGAATAGGGGCCCAGCCTAGAGACTACCCAAAGAACACCCCAATGGTAGTAAAATTCTGGGTATGCACATGTGCACTAGGCAGAGTTATATAGCAGCCCAGTGTCAACCAAAATGACCCCACTTGCCATTCACCTAGAATGGCCTTTGGAGCCACCTATATTTGGAGCCCAGATATAAACAGACCTTATTATTTTTGTCACTTCTGCCTGGTTACAGCTCTCCTTGCCAGATAACCCAATGCTCCCTTGAGGGATACCCTGTCTTATCTCTTCACCTCCCAAATTCCACAGGGCTGCAAGTCTTCCTTAGTGTGGCCCTCTCCTCATAAAATGTACTTTCAATAAATCTTACTTTTTCTAAATCTAGAATCACTGACCTGTAATTTTTTGCTGCGTTGGAGGGGAAGAACCAAGAGACAACACACAATACCACTGTCCTCCTCCTCCATGCTGCTACAGTGATGCCGAATTTCACATCACCCCAGCAGTAATATATGAGGTTATTTTAAGTTCTTTGAGGACTGAGAATTATTTAGTCTACTTTTTAAACCATATTTATCATCAAAACAATGCATATACTCATTAAAAATTGCAAAGGGAAGGATATAAAAGAACACAAAAAACTTCCTTCCCAATTCCATCTCCCAGTTCTGGATTCTTCTTAAGTTTCTATTTGCTTATCTCCTATTTACATTATATAAATACAAATATACAATATTTTTTCCAAATATAGTATCATTTTTAAAATATTTCCAAAAGCCTGCCCCCATCAATTGTCGTGCTATGTAAAGATGATCACTTTTTAAAGTTTTTAGAGAACTATATTAACCTTTTAATCTGTCAGAATATTTGTTCTTTAATAGTAAACCCTAAGTTAATGTTGATGAAATAGAGCTGAATTCATGCAAACTTTTATAAATAGGCATTATGGTTTCCTTGAAATTCTCTTCTTCCTTTCTTACAACTTTAATCATCACTTTATTTTCCATTTTAATTTCTTTTGGCCTTTCAAACATTTCTTTCTTTGGAAATATAGTAAAATACTATTAAATATGAAAAGAGATAGAAGGAGAATATGAAACCGTAATAGTCCATATTATAGAATAATTAGTAAGAACTTAAGAACTATAGTTTTTGATAACTACACCAACTAAAAATTAACAAAGTTTAGAAAAACCAAAATCTATGGCCAGTTGCTTTCATAAAAAGGTCAACGTCATTTAAAATTAGCATATTAACAGTTTGCTTTCAGA
Organism: Cynopterus sphinx; assembly: GCA_030015415.1. Taxonomy (NCBI): domain Eukaryota; kingdom Metazoa; phylum Chordata; class Mammalia; order Chiroptera; family Pteropodidae; genus Cynopterus; species Cynopterus sphinx. The sequence continues at coordinate 97,989,697 of CM057385.1, forward strand.
TGGGTACATGAAAATCTTCAAAATTCAACTCAACAATCACTGAGCACAGACTATGTAGTTGTTATTGTCTAGAATCTGAAGACTAAGATATAGCCATATTTTTAGAAAAGCCCATTATTCAAAGAGGAGAGAGAAACAAATGAAGAGTACAAGGTAATGATATTGGGCTGGTAGAGAGAGAGAGTACTAGAAAGCCAGCTGTGGGTATCCTCAGAAAATGATTATTAAATTCTACCTGCACATAGAGTTAATGGTGAATTTTGCACCCTGAATTCTGGGTACATATATTCTTTTTCTAATTTTTTTAGAAAATGTAGGAGAGGTAAACTTAGGCCCAAAGTAATTCAAAAAAATTGTATACCCCCAAATCAGTGAGGTTCAAAAAAATACTATTTTTTGTTATACATATAAAGACATCCCACTACTATAATTTCTAGCAATCATTAGGAATCATTCACCATCTATGGGGCTTCAAAGTACTGGACATTAACTGTCATATGCAGTTTCTTAACTGTTCATTTTCTGACTGCTATCTTCAAAATCCTAAAAGAAGAATCTCTGACAGACTATTAGAACACTAAATATAGTGCTGACATAGTACAAAATCTTTAAAAATGTATCTCTTGTCAAGGTTTTCTGGAAGACAATCCAGGTCAAATACACATTGCCTGAAACCTGAGGTAGATAACTGCCTAGATTATTCGAGTGGGGGGAGGGGGTTTTGAGGAGATGATGGAAGGTTAAGAAAGAAATCAATCAGAAATAGATTTTTATTCTCAGAATGCTATAGAAAGCACAAGCTTTCCTCTAAGTCTTTCTCTTTTTAAATACAACATGTCATTCATTAGGTGCTCATCATGCAGTTATTCTTTGTTTTTATTTCAACTTGCTTATACAGAACAACAGTGCAGTGCTTGAAAAACTTCACCACTAGAAAAGAATATGGGAGAAAGAGAAGGTCTGAACTGAGGCACAGCACAAAATTAGGGTCTATTTGTCTTTGATGTTCTTATTCCCCTTTCAAATGCCTTCCATGACCACCTATTTCAAGGTGGCTATCCCCAGAAGTAGACCTTAACACCAGAATATAAGTGCAGCTGTCTTATTTAGATGATCCAAGAAAGCTCTGTATGGGAATAGGGCAATGAAAAAGAGGGTATTGTCAAGCAAATTAGCAATAGGACAACTGAGGCTCAATCCAGTGAGGACACTTATAGAATGAGTAGAAATTTTGAGTTAACCTCAACAACGAGCAAGAAGCCTGGAATTTTTATCTACCAACCCCCATTTATCATTGACTTGGCTATTCTCAGAGGCATTAACTACCCAGGTCTTCTAGCCCTTCCCATCTGAGGTCCAAAGAAAGCCCTCATGTGACAAGTTGCGGGTTGTCAGTAGAGGTTGTGAGTAAGCACCAGAATGGTGCATGCCAAGGTTATACAGCAGAACAGAGACAGAGTCTGCTATACCATCCCATCTTGTATTTGCTCAGCATTTTCAAACCCTGTTCTCCCCCTGTCTTTCTCTTCTGTTAGCATTTTAAAGTTTGATATCTTTCTTCTGTGGGAGGAAGAAAGTAAGGGGGGATGGGGAGAAGTTGAGTAAAAGTAGAACCGTTGAGCAAGTAGTGATATTAAAAACCTGAATAAGAGTTATCTTGATAAGGTTTGGACAACAGGGGAGGGTTTCTACAGAGCAGATGGGAAAACAGGGGGAAATTTTTATCATGTATTTGTACTGAATAACTCTGCTATGATGAACAAGAATGACCAATGGGAACAATTCAGTGAGACTTGTCTCCTTGTTTCTTTATATCTCAGATCAATATCTACCTAATGTTTCAGGTAAGAAAAGCAAAATCAGTAAATTTATACACTGTGTTTTGATTAAGCTTTCTACTCACAAAGCAAATATTTTATGAATAACCTAAATCGAACTGGGGCCCCATGTGGTCCAGTCTCAGGATGATATCATATTAAAAGAAATTTGGTAGACAAAAAGTAATTAAATACTTCAAATCTTTCTTTAATCTATTGATTTTATGCACAGAATATCATTTTTATAATTTTATCTCCCCATCTCTGCCTTCTTAAAATCATTCACAAGAATGATAGTTGTTCCCCCAAACCTTAAAACTTTCCTGTTTCATTCCTAACAACAGGTATCTCTCCCCCACCACTGCCTTTTTTTTTTTTTTTTAGTAAGATCAACTAAAAGTCTTTATCATCTTTGGCTATTGTTGCTATTGTTGTTCCTTTACCACTGCATATAATTTTTACAACAAACGCTATCTAGAAGAAACATCTATTCTTCTAGGAGCTATAGTAAGATAGATGGGTATGGAGGGTTGTAATATATGATATGAGAAAGCTAGTGAATATTGACTTATATCTTAATAATTTGTTCTTGTTTTACTTTCTATAGCATCTTACCTATCAATCTATATCTACTAATCTTGATCTGTTTATTGAAAAAGGACTAAAACAAACATACTAGAAAATTGCTAGTTTCCTCTTGCCTTCTACCTTACTCCCTTTTCTTTCCTTTTGCCAACTATCTCTTCTACCTTATGAACTTTGACTAGTCAATAAACTGCAAGAATTACATAAACAGTTCTTGGAAATATACTGTTTTGGTGGTTAGTGAACCAGTTGTACAAAATAAGAATGACCCCCAACCATGAGTCTCAGCTAAAGTTGCAAATTGCTGCCTAAGTCAAACCAATAAGGACAAGGACTCAATTTTTCCTGTCCTAGAAAACTCTGACCCTGATTCTGCTGGAGTGTCACCAGATCTTCAGATGCTCCTTGAATCAAGGAATCAATTGGATAAAGACTTACCAACCTCTATTTGAATCCCTTAAACCATTTCCCATTTAGAAAAAAAAAGTGCAGCTCACTGCCAGCATTAATTTAATTTTACATAAATATGCTCTTTGAGGCTGACGCAAATCTACCAGTTTTCAATGTGAAAATAAATATAAAAAACTGTTCTTGGAGTTATTTCTAAACAGAACTTGTCTTTAATCCTAATGTAACAGAAATGTATACATAAATTGGATTCATCAAATGCATCTTGGGCTAACAACTGTTCAAGAAAGATGTTAACATCATGTGTAGGAATGCTGCATTTCCTTGGATTTGACATTTGCAACAATTGAGAATTACTATATTTCATAAATGGAAATACCACAGAATGCTGTAAATAGAATGATGTCATTTGTTTCTAAAAGACTATTGGTATACTAGAGCAATGCAAATATAATAAAAGCAAGATATTTTGTGGCAAACTTTGGGGGTAAGGTTACGACTGTCATTCACGAGTTATCTTGGGATAAACACTGCAGCCCCAAGTGCCACTGGTGAGTATTTTCGGGGCAATGGGAAATGGGTTAAATTATTTTCTTTTGACTCTATCTACACACACAATGTATATATGTATGCATATTCACGTCCATATGATGTGTGTGAAGACAAGTTATAAAGCACTTTCACATTCACTGTGCTTACAAAATGCAACAACTTTATGAGTAAGCATAAGTATGAATTATTTTTCTCATTCTATACATGAGAAAATTAAAGCTCAGAGGAGTTAGATGAACTGGCCTAAGGTCACATAGCTTGTTACAGCATGTTCAAACCTGGGCATCCAAGTTTACTACATTTTTCTTACATAGTACATCTTAGCTTTCTATATTAGTTTTGAGGATTCCCAAAGGACTTTGCCTGCCAGTCTTTATTTTCCACACCTGAGAGCACCCTCCAGTCCAGACAAAGTGCAGACAATTTATGTCTTGGGGTCAACAGTCAAACCTTGTGTTAGGTTGCATGAGTGTGTCTGTGATTATGTCTGTTTGCATGAATGATTTGTGATCATAATCTTCTCCCACTGTGGAAAAGTAAAAAATGCAGAAAATTATTAATAAAACACAACCACCTTTAATTTAATTAATCATCCATAATCATAGTTAATAGTCAGTGTTTACTTTTCATAAATATACATACTCATGAGTCTTAATAATCATGATAGCAAAATAATACATAAATGGTACAGAAAAGAATAATTATTAACCTATCTCATTCAAGAGCAGTGATGCAGAACTATAAACAAAAATATTATCAAGCTGAATTTCATAATTTATAAATAATATACTGTGACTAAATTGATTTATTCCAGAAATTTAGGTTTGATTTGACATATACAAGTCATTACTATAATGTACCATATTAAAAGATTTTTTAAAAAGAAAATATGATCTCAATAAACACAATGACATTCTAAATTAAAATTCATTTCATAAAAGAAGTGTTAAAGTGGATAGAAAGGAAAATTTTCCTAATTCGGATAAAATTTACCTACCACAAATATTATAGGCAATAGTGAAACATTAAAATTTTTCTCTTTTCTATCAGAAATATGCTAATGACCGCTTATTTTCAATATTTTCTTGGAGACTCTAGCCAGCACAGCAGGAAAAGAGAAAAATATAAAATATACTAATTGGAAACAAGCAAACAAAACTGTCACTATTTACTTGTAATTGTCTAAATAAAAACTCAAAAGAGTATACAGAGAACATATTAGAATTAACTAGAGATTTCAGCAAAGTTTCTGGATGTAAGTTCAATATATGAACAACAATTGCATTTCTATACATCAACAATTAACAAGTAGAATACCTAATTTTCAAAATTAGAATAGTGCCGAAGACCTTAACAGACACCTCACTAAAGAAGGCATACAGGTGACAAGCATATGAAAAGATGCTCCACATCATACATCACCAGGAAAATGCAATTTAAAATAATAATGTGTAGAATAACATTCAACACATCTATTAGGATGGCAAAAATCCAAGACATTGACAATACCGAATGCTGGTCAGATGTGGGGCAACAGACACCCTCATTCGTTACTGCTAGGAATGCAAAATAGTACAGCCGTTTTGGAAAACAATTTGGTGGCTTCTTACAAAGCTACCACCCAATCTAGCAGTCATGCTCCTTGGTGTTTATTCAAAGGAGTTGAAAATTATGCACATACAAAAACACGCACTCAGATGTTTATAGCAGCTCTATTCTTAACTACTAAAACTTGGAAGCAACAAAGATGTCCTTCAGTAGGTGAATGTACATATGAACTGTGGTACATCTGGATGATGGACTATTATTCAGTGCTTAAAAGAAATGAGCTATTAAGCCATAAAAAGACATAGAGAAACCTAGAATGCATATCACTAAGTAAAAAAAAAAAAAAAAAAGATCTGAAAAAGCTACGTTCAGTGTGATCCCAAATGTATGATATTCTGGAAAAGGCAAAACTATTAGAGTGGTTGCAAGGGGTTGGCGGGAAAAGAAGGATGAACAGGCAGAGCATAGAAGAAGTTTAGGCCAGTGAAACTATTCTATATGATATTATGATGATGGATACATGTCATTGTATACAAATATATGTGTGTGCAATGTGTGTCAAAACCCATAGAATATATAACACCAAGAGTGAACCCTAATGTAAACTATGAACTGTAGGTGATTATGATATGTCAATTAGGTTCATCAATTCTAACAAATGTACCACTCTTGTGGGGATCCTTGAGAAAAATTAAATCACATAGTAGCAGTAAAAGTGGTCCTTTTCCTGCTGACATCATAGGAATGAGCTACTATCTAAGGAATGTATAGGATAAAGGCTGTTTTTGTTTTTTTTTATTTTATTATATAGTATATTTGAAAAGACTATTGAGAAAGAGGAGCACATAGTACCTTGACCTTGAGCTCTGATTTGAAACATCCATCAGATTTTAAAACCTTAGCAGGAATAATAGGAGCCGGGAAAACTGCCATTTCAAAGCTGTAGTTTTCTGAATTGCAGGAGGTAGAGCTTGGAATGCACGTCAAGGATAGGTATTCCTGTTTCTGGAAGTCAACTTGAATGGGCCAGACATCCATACAAATGGTCAAGCAGAGGCCAGACTAATAGTGACTGCAGAGCCAGGAGCTATGTGTGATTATGCAGAGGGTGTGTGCTATAGGCAGAAACATATTTCTTCTACAAGCTCTCTAAAGGCCCTTTTAGATGTCACCATGCCTCACCTTTGCTTGTTTTCCACCATTTAGGCATGCTCTCATTCGAGTTGATGCTCATAAGAAATCAGAAGTTTGAGAATCCAAAGAATACAGGAAGGACAAGGAGGATGACCTGAAGGGAGGGCAACAAAAAGAAGCTTGGGTGAGCCTGGTGGAGCTCAACCTGGACTGAAAGGCTAATAATCAGCATCTGATTCTACTTAAGTCTAAACAACTCAAATTTAAGACATTTTTAAAATCAAAGGAATCATTCTTTAATTTCCATTGGAGATGTAATGGAAACATGCTCCTTCCCTTTCCCACCTCACTTTTTGTTTATCTTTTCTAAGGATGTGGCATTATTATTTTCTGATGTGATTGTGCTGTGGGGCCACATATTTGTGGTCTGGATCAGGGTACCCCAACGAGGACATGGATATTTTTAAATTGCCAGTAATCATAAGAAAAGGAGAGTCCCAAGAAAGGAAATGAAGATTTGGAAACCTGACCTTAGAAGGAAGGAGAGAAACAGATTCTCTCTAGGTCTTATTTTCTTGGTCATGGAATCTGAAGACATGTTTCTGGAACCTTTCAGTCAGTGAGAGAAAGATAACCTCTGCTAGAAAGAGGCATTCAAAGGAGACATGAAATGGCCCCCAACCTTTGTTGTTATAAGCTCCTAAGATTTTGTGGTTATTTGTGGCTGCAGCATAGCTTCTATTACCTGAAGAACCAATATCAGGACCTGTAATTGCAGGTTCTGCAGTTTCGATCAATGCTCTCACTTCAGATATCCTGCCCCATTTTCAAACCACCAGTCCCAGTTTCTGTTTCAATCGCATATGATTTGTTGGTTCTATCTCCCCTGATGGACTGTGAAACATATCATTTGTCCTCCACATGGTCTAACACAGAGCTAGGGACATAGTAGGAGCTTAATATATATTTACTGATTGATCTGCCATAATCCACATCCATTTAAAAACAAACATTCTCCCTTTATAGCCCATGTTTCTGTCTATAAAAATCTATCTACTACAAAGCACTCCTCATACTTTCCCCTTCAAATGGTTTCTTTCCCTCTTGATAGTACTTAAATCCGGCATTTAAGTCTCCTTGTTTTGTTTTAATTATTAACTGTGATTAGATACTCCAAGGGTTCTGGAGCATCCGGGCAATTGAACATGTATAATTTTCCTGATTATTTCCCTGACTCAACCCAGAACAAACAGAAACAAACAACAGAAGTCAAAGGAGTGTTTGTTTTCTCAGCTAGATCCCTGTGAATTTACACACCTCTTTCCCATTTGCATTAATGAGAATTACATGAATAATTCCCCCACAGAGAGCACAACCCTGAAGTCCTTCCAGTGCCTTCCTACAATAGTAGCAAGAATTTAAAGCTATTCTAGTGCATGTAACTAACACACACCTGAAGCATGTATGAGCCTAAACACCTTTCTAGAATTGAGCCTTGAGCTCTTGGACATAGGGGATTGTGTCATTCTATCCTTGAATCTTTGAGGCCTAGCATAGAATCTGGTGTATTGCAAGTGCTCTGTACACAGTTTTTGCTGAATGAATGAAAGAAATCAAAGTTCTCTTTAATTGTTTCACTACAAGAAACTTAAAGATCAAATGTGGGTTAATGACCCCTATGAGAGAAACATAATTACCAAATTTGTGTGCCTTGCTCTATCCAAGACTCTTTATTTAATGGTTTCTGCCTTGACTGAAACCATTAAACTCTGAAATGTGTTTGCCTCATTCCAGGAACCCCATTCTTCCAGTATCTTTTCACACATTAACAGCCACAATAAAGGCAAAAACCCTTATTTAAACAAATGATGAACCTGTGGCTAGAAGACTAACTAGAAACATACAACAATAATTTTTACATTACTTTTTAGTAAATGTTGACAATCCTTATTAAACAAGTTAATGAAAGCATTGGAAAACAAATACCTTAACCTGAAAAAGAACAGTGAGTACAGAATTTCCTTAACTCCACAGTTCACCCTAAGCAGTCAATGTGTCAATAGAATAACTTTCCCAGTGTTCCCTTGTGGCAGACAGATTTCAGGGATCTGCCTCAGGATATTTAAATATTTCACATTCTCTCTTGTCCCATAGTTCAAAGTAGACCAAAGGATGCTATTTTCTGGACAAAGTTCTGGCAAAGGAAACTGAAGAAACTGAAAGGCTCCTCCCTGTGTCACCATCTCTCTCTTCATATTTGTTCCTGTACAGAATTCCTTTGTGTGTAGCTAGGATATTTGAAGTGGAATGAGATAACTTGCCCAGTTACCATGCTAAATATCTTCTCACTGTGCTTTAATTAAAATTTGGTTGAAATACAAGTTCCTATTTTCAAATGCAAATTAGTCAGAGTCGAGTAATTTATACTTTTGAATGAATTAGTCTCTATACCATAGCTTTTTTCCTGAACCCTTTGCTCATTGAAAGTAACAGAAGAGCAAGCAACTCGGTTATACTCAACTCTCCTTCTCCTGTTTCATATACTTTGTGTGAACAATTATTTTATCAGAGTTTAATAGTGAACAGAGAAAGTACTTATTTTTGTAACTTTTTTCATGCTTACTACTCTAGAATTAGATTACGAGAGAACAGTATTCCTTTGCATTGTCCTCTTTTGATTAAGATTATTAGTTGCAGCAACAGAAATGAACTCTGGTTGATTTGAAGCAGAAATTGAATTTATTGTGAGAATATTGGGTAGTTCACTTAATCACCAAAAAAAGATGACAATCAGGCTTGTAAACAATGCAGGCAGGAACAACACCGCAAATCTGGTCAAGGAACTGATGAAGAGGCCATTGCTGATGTCTTTGAGCTCTAGATGCTGCAGCTTGTACCACCAACCTGATGGGGGGTACTGGAAGCCACAATGACCCTCCTTGCCACTGCTTCATTAGAAATTCAGTCTTGCTATCATACTTCTGCTACAAGAGTGAATATTTCTTAGTCTATAATAGCTCCTATTTCAGAGTTTGGGTACCTTCCAAGGTGGACTTGATCCTGTATATGCATAGCGAAGGGGCTGAGAAAAGCATTTTGGTGCCTGACCTAGGAAGGCAAATTCTGCTTCCTATGAAGATTCAAACATAGTGATAGTTTCCTAAAAATTGTTAAAGGTTGTAACAACTCCAAAATTTAGATTTCTGCCATGGAATATTCCCCTTTTAGTGAGCTTGTTGATATATCAAAAAAAATCTCTACATTATTTATATCCAAGTAAAAATAAACATCATAGAACTTTGTAGCTTCAAGTAGTATATGGAAAATCAACTGTTATGAGTTGTGAAAGAATATGACCCAATATTTCTAAAACTAAAAAACAAACAAACAAAAAAAAAAAGTGAGTAGGTGAGTTGAAGATGTGGGAATCTTTAGGGAAACACACACACAAACACACACACTCCCCACATGCAAGTTAGATACAGAGATGAATGCACTTGCTTTTCCTGCAATCAGGATTCATTGTCTAAATTGATATATCCACACTGTGGCTTAATTGCTGTGGAATTTCCTTTAGTGTTTTATCTGGTTTACATTATGTTGTTTCAGCAAAATTTGGAGGATACCAGAGTGAAGAAACTTCGTGAATTATATGCTGCTAATGTCCTTTGGTCTGCTTTAGTCTATGGGACCAGCATCAGATTGTTAATGATCATTGTACCCTAATGATCTAATTACAGAATAATAAACATGAAAAAGTTACATCAACAATCACTTTCTCTGTTCACTAATATATTCTCTCTAATAAAATAATTGTTCACCCAATATTTATGACACAGGAGATAGAAAGTTGGGTATAACTGAGTGCTTACTATTCTATTATTTTCAGTGGGCAAAGGGTTCAGAAAAAAAAACATTTGGAATCAATGAATCTAGCAGGCAGAGTATGATGCATTAGAAGCTAAGAGGTTTGGGTTCATTCCTTACCTAATCATTGCATCCTAGAATCACCATGCTGGGCAGACACAGAACATAAACTTGAAATGACTTTGGTAGAGAAAAGCAAGTTTTAATACCTTAGTTTGCTCTGCATTCCTGTCTATGTTTAAATACCTCCCATTTCAGAACAAAAAGTGCAGATCCAAGAAGCCAAGAGTGCTAGTGAATATCAAGATTTTATTGCTTGCCTGAAGACAATCTTGGGGGTGTCATATCAACAATGACAGAATTTCAGAATTTGAATAGACATGCAAAGTCACCTAGACCAAGCGCAACATAGGAATAACCTCTATAGCATCTCTCACAGGCATTTGTCCCAACTTCTCCTTGAAATCTCTATGGGGTCCAGTGATTATCAGGACACCATCGCCTCCAAAGTTAACCCATCCCACTTTGATCACTGAACCACTATCAAACTCAATTCCAGCCAATGACCCCATTTCTGCCATGAATCCATAAGAAGCTCCAAAGTACAACCTTTCCAGTATTTGAAGACATCTGCCTGTCATCTTACCAATCATCAAGTTGTTCAAAGTCTAACTCCTTAATATATCTAATAACTCCCCATTCCTCTTCATTCTCACTTCCATTACTTCCTCTCCCTTGAATTATTTCTGGTGTCCTTGGACACCTTCCTGCCTTTATTCTTGCCTCCTCCAATCCATTCTTAATACGGTAGCCTGAATAATATTTTTTAACAGAAACGTCTTCTTTAAAAAAAAATCTCCTACTTGAAACTACTGAATTTTGTTAACTAATGTCACCACAACAACAAAAAAAGAAAATCTCAGGTAGCTTCTTTTAAAATCCTGTTAGCCCCCTATTATCTGTTCCACACTTCTTTCTCCAGGCTCATCATTCATCATTCCTTCCCTTTCACACAATATCTATCAAACTCTGAATTATTTTGAGTTCCCACACCCATCTAGTTCTCCTACATGGACCTTAATACATGCCCTTTATCTATAATGCCCTCTTTCCTCATCGATTGGATCATTTCTGCTCGTCCTTTCAGACTCATCCCTCACCATCCCCCTTGCAAAACTTAATCAGGCACTCCTCCCATGGCACTCTGCTCTTAATCCATAGTCTAAATATTAATGTACTACATTAAAATCATTTATTCACTCGCTGTCTCTACCACTAAAATGTAGCTCTGTAAAGAAGGGCATTCTACTGCCTTGCTCACTACTGTATCCTCAGAGTGCCATTCAGTTGCTGGTATATTGCAGGAGCTCCATTATTCTCTATTAAATAATGAATACAGCTTTTTTAATCTTTCCTTCTATGACTCGGTAACTAGATCATCCATGATCCTGATAGCAACCCCACCACCTTCTCACATATCCTCAGGTTTATCAATGTTCCACCTAAAACTTGACTTTTGAACTCAGCCTTGATCCTGAGGTCAAAAGAAGAAACAAAAATCCTGAAAGTTAAAAAATTTTAAAAATTTTGGAAATTTAAATGACCTGTATTTTAGGTCCAGCTATCCCTCCTTCAGCTCTTATTCTCGATCACTCCAGACTTGGTCAGAATACAAGAATGTGGGATTTTAATAGCTTGGTGGCTCTGTCAAATACCCACCCGAGTTTTTGTTTCTCCATATGGGAATTAACAATAACTTAGCCATACACTGTATAACATAAGCATCAAGCAGAACTTAATAGCTATTAATGAAATATTGATGTATTTGTTTACCTGATCAAATATTTGAAAATGACCTGAACCATTTCCACATAATGATTTCATACTGGCATCCTGTCATGTGAAAGTCATTGCTGAATTGTGCTCTTTCATATATACTTTGTGGATTATTTTCTTCACATGTATACACAATGATTTTATTACTGAGTGACTATTTCAGACAGTGGGCCCAGAAAAGTTTTTCATTTTAATAGCATTGAGGATTTATTCAATATACTTAAAGGTTGTTTTCAAAATCTTCCATTCTCAAGCTCACAGTTTTAACAGATTTCCTACATTATGTTCCTAAGCTTGTATATTGGTTGATCAATCCATTGCATTTCACTCTTTTTAATGTTTCTAGTTATTTTCTTATTATTCCATTTTTTAATTCATTTTCATTGTCTTCAACACTGAGTGTCATGTAAGTCTAACAGTCCATTTGATCTTTACTCATTAGCATTTTTTCCTATGGCTTTTTAAAGGTCTCATACATGATTCTACCATTTTTACACATCCTAAAACTTCTAACCCTTCAAAAGATAAATGCTCCCAAATGCCTAAAATTCTTTGATTAAATAACAACATGTACAGAAATGTATGCAGTTTTTGCAGTTGCTGCATTTTTCATCATTTACAATATTTATAAATAAACAGACATAGTATTCACATGATCTGTGGATGCCTCCACATTAATTGGCAATATGACAATATGATCATGTGAAAGTTATGCCCAGCTGCACTTTGAAAAACCTTACCTAAGCAATTTGGATGATGCAATTTGGATGATGGAAAGACAAATGGGTGGGGGGGGAGGGGGGGAGAGGGGGAGAGAGAGAGAGAGAGAGAGAGAGAGAGAGAGAGAGAGAGAGAGAGAGAGAGAGAGAGAGACTTTCCTTTGATTCACTTCATTGTTTGAAACAAATTTTAAGATGTAGACCTTTTTTCTCTTTTACTCAGCATGGAGTGATGAAAATAGACTTGAAAGCAGCTTTCTGAAGAATGCTACAAGCTGAACAATTAAATCGTGTACTTAGGCAAGTAACCTCATCTTTCTAGGCCCAGTTTCCATATCTGCAAAAAGCAAGTTTTATGAGACTCTTCCTACTTCTAAAATCTTATGAATCTATAAAAAAAAAATATTCTCCAAATACCAAATCATGTGTTTGGTATTTACTTTTACTTCAACTGAGGGAAAAGATGTGTAGAAGGGAAATAGATGATGTGGAAGAGAATGTGGCAGAGACTATAAACAGAATCAAAACAACTGTAATTAATTGTCACAACCTGGTTTAGTCAGAGGCCAGATGAGCAAGCCTGTGAGCCAGCAACCCAGAAATGGGATGGATTCCACAGAACAGAAGAATCATAATGACAGGAAGAGGTCATCTGAATACATACACTGGATAAAAACAGTCAACATTTATTGGGCAATTAACCAGTGCTCCTCAGATATATACAGAGAATAATTGTGAAGATGAAATGAGTTAACACTTGTAAAGCACTAGACCAGTAATCAGCATATTGTAAGTGCTCAATAAATATTAGCTCTTATGATTAACAATGTATACCATTTATGATAGTTAGGTTCCTAGAAATATCATGAGAATCAAATATTATCACAAATACCTTGATCTGTTGCTAAGGTTCAGGAAAGTTGTTTAGCCACTCTCAAGACAAGGGTGTCAAAAAATGGAGAGAAGAGATGAGATAGTTTTAAGAGACTTTCTTATTTGCATCCAAAGCTAAGTGCTTCCTCTTTGTGGAGCAAGCCTGTGAGAGTAACTAGGATTTGTTTAAAAAAAAAAAAAAAAAAAAACCTTCAAAATTTAATGTGCACCTAGATATATATTTGTGATCTTTATCACATGTATTAACTTCATTAACACAAAGAGCACTTCCATTAGCTTCAGCTAGTCAAGTAAATAAATAAAATGTACCTATGCATGCATTTATCAGCATAGATTATTATAACAACACTAATGGCTTTACACAATTTTGAAAGTTTATTTCTTGCTCATGACTATTTGAAATGAGTTTTTCCTCCAAGTGATGACACAGCAAACTAAGCTGCTACTTCCCTATAGCTAAGATTTCATGGGGAGGGGAATGAGTATGAAGAATATGTACCCAATATTAGCACTTTGGGTGGGAATGGCATATATCACTTCCATTCACATGCTTTGGGGGAGAATTAATCATATGGCCCTACATAGATGCAAGGGGGAGACAGATACATATTCTGGCTGAACCCACTTGAAAGGAGAACAGGAACACTTGGTTGTCAGCTTCCTAACTTTATCATAGTTTTTTACAAGTAAGGAATATCTCATAGTACCTCCGCCCCATGACAGGTATGTGAGAATTTCAACATCACTTAAAAACCTATAGCATAGGCAGATATTACAAAAAATAAAATAAATAAATAAATAAATAAACAAACAAATAAATAAATAAACAAACGCAGGTGTGCTTAAAGAATCACTCCATAACAATTACACTTATTTTTGTTATTATGATTGCATATATTTTCTTGGCTTTGAACGTCTAACTCAACTAGAGAAGACAATTTGGTCAATTCCATCCCAGTGAACTTATTGAGCCTAGTAATTTTTTAATCCAGTTATTAAAATCTTAGTCACTGATCACAGTTCCAAGCTTTTAATTCCTTAGTCTCCCATCACAATTCCCTACTTCAACTTTCTTTTTATAGTTCAGACTGCCTCATGTTCATCATGGGTACAAAGAGATTGTGGGTCATCTGCTTGCATGGTGACCATAAAGCAGAACAGAATGGTATGAGAAAGAAACATTCAAGGATTTTTTCTTTTTTAGCTTTTGAAATTAAAAACATGAGAACAGAAGAAAAAAATATCAATGGAAAGCTTTGAAGATAAAATTGAGAATATATCCCAAAACCTAAATAAAAAGACAGAAATGGAAATAAAAGTTGGAAGGCCACTAATTCAGAAGTTGAAATATCTGAATAATAGGAAAAATAAAATAAAGAAAGTTGAGGGAGGAAATAATTTTAAAAATTACCAAGACCTGAAAAACATATTTCTTTACATTAAGAGAGCCCCTTAATGTTCAGCACAAAAAGAATAAAAACAGATCCATGCTAAGTTTCATCACTGAAAAATTATGAAACACTCAGATCAATAAGAAGTTTCTAAGAGTTGAAGAGAGGAAATAGAAATTTAATTACAAAATATTAGTAATTAAAATTGTTTAGGAGTTTTAATAGCAACAGTAAAAATTCACAGATAATAGAAAAATATTTTCCAAAATCTAAAGAAAATTATTTTTTATCTCAGAATCCTGCACCTAGCCAAACACTTCATTACGTGAGAAGACGGAATGAAAATGGAATGAAAAATATTTCAAACATACAATATCTCAAAAAATTTACTTTACACGAACTCTTTCCAGGGAGCTAATGAAAGATGTGTGTCGCCTAAACGTGAAGATAAACCACTAAAAAAAGAAACCACACACACACACCTGAGTGAATCTTTAGAATGATGATTAAGGAAGATCCCAGGATGATTGATATGCAGCAAACTCAAAAGGAAACAAAGACATGTTGGAACACATTCAAAAAATTGTGGCTAAGGACGGTATAGGACCTCATACTCACAGCTGCCTTTCCCTCAGAACAAAGAAAGTCACAGGGAGAGTCAATGAAACCAGCACTTTTATTAATGAAATCCAAAGCAATGACACTTTATGGATGAAATATAATAATGAAGAAGTATATAATATTAAGTATTATATAATACATATATATATGTATATAATGTGTTTGAAACTATACACAAGAAACAAGCAACACTTATCTCTGGAGAAATGAATTTGGTGCTAGGAGAAAAGAGATATAAGGAGATCTTCATTTACATCATATATAATGTTGTTCCTATATGTGCATGTTACCCATTCATAAAAGTTACAATGTAAAATACATTCTCTTAAAAATTATAAATATACATACTTTTGACCAAACAATTCTACCTCTTGGCACTATCTAATAGTTATTTTTGCATGTGTAAAATCATGTTAAAGGATATTCAAAATTACATAAAAGAATATGAATTATAGCATTGGTTATAAAAGCAAAAGACTAGAAATGACCTAAATATCTATCAAAGAAAGTCTGGTGAAATAAATTATATACTACTGCACAATAAAATATTGTGTAGCTCTATAAACAAGAACAAAAAAATTTGTTAATACTGACAAGGAATCATCTCTAAGGTACATGGGTAAATAGAGAGGTAAGACAGTAAAAAGCATACTTGACCCTTGAACAACATGGGGGATGGGAGCACTGATGCCCTGCCCGGTTGAAACTCCCCCAAAACTTACTTGTCCTTCTGGACCTGAAGAGGATATGTTCCAGGGTCCCCTTGCAGATACCAAAAGTGCAGATGCTCAAGTTCCCTGTGTAAAACAGCAGAGATCTATCGTACAGTCAGCCCTCTGCATTCGCAGAACCCTATCTATGGACTGAAAACAGTACAGGTATGTATCGAAAAAAATCCATGCATAACTAACTATGCAGTTAAAACCCATGTTGTTCAAAGGTCAACTGTATAATGTTGTGTGCTATCATTTGTGCATAAAAGGAAAGAAAATAAAATATATATGTACACTTTGTGTATGAGCATCAAATAACCGTGGGGAGAGAAAACTCTGAAAAAAAATAATATTAGTTCCTTTATTTTCTTCACAACATTGTCATTATGTGAAATTACTTCACAGATCGATTCATTTACATATTTATTTTGTTTCCTGCACTAAAATACAGGTACCACAGAGGCAAGACCCAGTCTAACTTCACATCTGTATCCTCTACATCTAAACTAGTGTATGGCATATTGTAGGTGCTCAATCAATGGTTGTTGAATATTGTTTGAAAGGAAACAAGTTTTTTTTCTGATCATGATGTGGCTCTTTTGGGGGATAATGGAGCTGTGACCACAAAACTTCAAAGGATATCCTTGCTTCAAGGCAAAAAAAGAAAAAGAAAAAGTCATGAGAAACTGCTAATGGAATAACAAGGAATGTAAAATGTCAGCTTTCACCTATTGGTAATTGTTACAGCATATTCTGTCTCTGACTGAATGTTCCACAAACAAGCAATTAAGGTAATCTTCATTGCAGGAGGTAGTTTGAGGAACTCAAAGACACAACATGTTTCAAACAGCTGGGGGAACAGCAGAAATACTGAAGGAAAAAAAAACCCACAACATCCTGTGAGCTGGTGTTTTTGTAGAATTTAAAAATAAATTTCAGGAGATGTAACACAACCATTTATGAGGTACCAAATTAGATTCTTGGGTTGTTATAGCTGTTCAGAGGACAGAACAGAGATTTCTAGATGTTACCTTGGCAATAAGTACAACAATTGCTTGTGATGTTTGTTAGTTTGTAAAGGTAGCCAAGATTAAAATCTACAGGTCATAACAGGAGAGAAAAAATTTGAGTTATCCTTAAATATGTATTTAAAATAAAACCTATTCTCACCAAGTTCTTCACAAGGAGACCATAAAGTCTTTACAATTTTTCAAATTCTTTTCTGAGTGTGGAGTTAACACACACATACACACACACTCAGGCATCTGCAGACCTTCCTAGTTGCTTCTTGCTATTACTTAACCCTAGTTCTGGCTTAGCCTCTTTATCTTCTTATCTGGGTCATGTGATATTTCACTGCACAAATTTGATGTCCTTCACAAAGTGTTATCTGAACTCAATGACCTCTATTATTCCAAGAGTATTAATTTTTGAACATAAACTTTGCCCATTCTATTCACCTTAAGGAAGGTGATATGGACTTGAAACTAACATGGTCTTGTGATTTTGAGCAGGTACCACTCCCCATTTCAGTAGTGATTTTTAATTTCTTACTAGCCCAAGTCTAGCAGATGCTACCAGTGTATGGCCCATGTTCCCTGGCCACTCCCCTTCATGATCTGAGGGATCTGAAGTTTACTTAAAGCAAAGACCTGCAACTGACTCCGGGCCCTCTTATTCTGAGTATGAGAGTTCCCTCAGCTGACCTTGGGTGGGCCAGAACTGCCAGAAATTTAGTGTCCCTGGAGCAGCCCCCATCAAGGGATGGGTAGATAACTACCTCATATCTTGGTTGAGATAACTCTAAGGTGTGCTTTGCAGACTCCCTAAGCTCCCCTCAGACTTGAGCTCAATCACAAACCCTTATTTGGTTGCCATCCTTCCCTGTCTCCTCGCTCCTCTTCTGGTGTCTCCTGGGATCCACTTCCAAATAAACTACTTGCAACCAAGTCCTTGCCTAAATGTCTACTCTTGAGAGAACCCAACTAAGGCAACAAACTAGAATATACATAAAATATTTAAAAGAATCTTTTCAAATTCCATGGAGTGCTTTAAATCCTCTCTTGAGTAGTTTGAACTAAGAAAAATCAATCTACTCCCCTCCCCATGGGGACAGGAAGTCAATGCCTAAGAACTGCACCAACGCTCCTCCTCCTTGCCTCTTTCATACTCTCATGAGAGTCTAGTGATGGCCAGAGTGTTATAATCTCTTAGAATAGTCTGTATTCTTCATATGTGCTCTAATCC
Source organism: Cynopterus sphinx (assembly GCA_030015415.1). Lineage (NCBI taxonomy): Eukaryota > Metazoa > Chordata > Mammalia > Chiroptera > Pteropodidae > Cynopterus > Cynopterus sphinx. Next base: position 98,008,029 of record CM057385.1, read on the forward strand.
CTCTCTCTAGTATTTTTGGGCATTTGGTGCCTACTTTATTATTTATAGCTTTTGTAGACTCAGCCAAAACTTAAGCAGAAAAGGTCACCTTTTAAATACTGTATAATAATATGAGATTTAATAATGGCATCATGAGAGGGAGAAAATTATACTCACTAGAAATTCTTGAAAGGAGAATGCTATATTTGTTTGGAATAAATTCCATGAGAGAGAAGCTGAGGTCCCCATGGGACATGGTCATGGGTAGAAATTCCTTACATGGCAAAGAGGATAATTATTAAAAATTATGCTAAGGGTAGGGGGTGAGGGGACATGATGAAATAAAGTAGTGAAACAGGGAAGATTATATACACCTTTCTTTTTATCACTATGGAATATATGCATTAAATTTACCCTTGATAATTAAATTACGCCTTCCCCATCATCACTACGGGGACTTTAATGCATATTAAAATACACTGTGATAAAATACACTCATGGGTAAATTTCTTGTTGAAACCAGTGAAGAGTCTGATTTATGTGTTCTGGAAGATTCAGGCAGAGTATGATATAGCTCATACAGTGTAGAAATAAAGCAGTGGGAGAAAGCATGAGAAATCTGGGCCTTCGAAAACAAGGAACTCTTAAGGAGTTATCAGGACAGTATGAGGCTATGGAATTAGAACTCTCTTCAGTGTTGGGGCAACCGCAGCCCATTTGCCTTTGCATGATGAGAAAAATAAAATACAGACATACCTCAGGATATTGCAAATGTGGTTCCAGACCACATTTTGCAGGTGGAGGACCTTGCCTTTAATTTGTAAAAAATGCAACATCTGTGAAGCACAATAAAGTGAAGTGTAATAAAATGAGGTGTTCCTGTTTGTTTGTTTGTTTGTTTCTGCCAACCAAACTTCTAAAATCACAGTGAAGGAAATTTAGGTCCTATAGAAGAATATAGTAGATAGATGACATTCATACCTCTTCTGCTTCCCTGGTTCTGCCATTTTAAGTAATCTTTGAAAGTTTCTTAATAACTAATTGACTTTAGTTTATTCATCTATAAAATGATGCTAATAAATATCTCACAAAAGTATTCCAAGAAAGAAATTTACACTTGTGAAAGTACCTGGGGCATAGTAGGCATTTAATAAATGCTAGTTTCTTTTCTTCCTTCTTTGTCGTCCTGACTCCTTTTTTCCTTCCCATCATGAGTAAAAGAAACTAAGTGGTTGAATTGAAAATAAACTCAGTAAGATTCAGTAGTATGACATGACTTCCCAAAATGATGATGCAAACTTGGATCGCCCTTATAGAAGCAAAGTGTCTAGAATGATGGAGATGATGACCACAATAACATATCTATTTTAAAAAAAAAACTCTAAGCACAACACTTAAAAAGGGATAGGAATAATCTGAAGCATATATAGATGAGTGTCAATGATAAAAGACTTGAAAATCATTTGGTTTTTATTTTTTAAAAATAGAAATAGAAAAGAAAACTCAGTGAGAAGCCAAGAGGACTACTGATATTTGAAGGATGGATATATGGAAAATAAATTATATTTGTTCAGCAAAGCCCCACACATATGATGTTATAATAGAAAGCGCACTAGATGTAGGTCCAGAGAAGTCCAACTGGACTCTTCCCCTGGCCAGTGGTGGGATCTTGGACAAAGCAATTTTACTTTTCTAGAACTAACATATCAAATCAACAAAATGAGAGTAAACTGTATCAGTGTCTCTTAAAGTCTTTGCAATTTTCAATGGTGACAAATAAATGTTGCATTACAACTCCACAGACACATGCATATATTTTTAAGTAAAACAAAATTTCACAAACAAAATGTATCCTTGCTATAGGTGTTATGCTCAGCTATTTATTTCATTTTTATAAAATGTTGATTGTGCCCTACTAAATTGGTTTTTATAACCCACTAGTAGTTTCTACAGTTTAGAAAACAGTTCTGATATTTGATAATTCAGTGAACAGTAACCAATTTTTGCAAGTTTCTAGGAAACTTATTTCAGCTAAACATATAGAAGACCTTCCAAATGGTCAGGGATGTTCCAAGAGATAATGGTATTCATACAAGATGATGTGCTCCTCACCTTTGCAGGTATGCAAGCAGAAATCGAATGACCACTTACCTGAATGTTGCAGAAGGGATTAAGTGGTTGATCTACACAATCTTTAATTTCTTTTCCAGTGCTGCGCACAAGTGATTCTATGACTGTCATGAGTATTTACTTGCAAATAAAAACTAAAAGTCAATGTAGAAAAGTATTTAAAAATAAGACAATGTTTGTACCATTATTCTTTCTTTCCTAAATATTTTGCAACAACTACAAAGGATTAGCAAAGAACATCTGTCAAGAGCTATTCCAGCTTTTGCCTTTATATTTTTTAATGTTTTGTCCAGCCTGATTTTCCCTACAGCTTTAAGAAAACCATATTGAAACTACTAAATATACTGACGTATTCAGAAATAAGAATACCTCTGAATTAGCTCACACTAAAAAAAAAAATCATAAGGTTTGTGAAAGCATTAACCTCTAAATGAAACACATATTTGATGAGGTGAAATACAACAAAATGTCTCCCCCTCCTTGAGAGAGTTTTGGACATACCTCTGAACAGGGAGGAAACAACCTGATACAACATTTTCTGTTGTAGAATTAGAAGCCATTACACAACTTGATAAAGCAACAAATGGATACACCTCTTCATCCTATAGTGACACTAAAATAATTAAAATAAAATAAAATAATAAAATAAAATACTAGGTAACTGATTGGCACCTATAGAACTTAACTCCTTCCTACAAATTCTAGATTTGTTTATGCCCTGAAAGTGGGTGGCTCACAGGAAGGAAAGAAAAAATGGTCATTGCTGGAAAAAGGACTGCTTCAGTAACCATGTCCATTTTTCTCTGATGCACATGCTTTCCTGAGAGGTCATTTAGGTCTTGCTGCCCCTACTCCTAACCCTTGTCATGTGGTGAGGAGGTAAGTAGTAAACACATTCAGGCATTATCAAGGCTTCAAAATGATAGATTCTGTTTATATTGAACCCCTTCTGGTCATAATTTTGCAACTAGCTATGATTTTACAACTATCCTCAAATATAACTATTAATTATTTGTGTCTAGTTAGACCAAAATGCTAAATTTTAGTGGATCCCTCAGATCCATTAAAATTGTTTGGCTCAACAATTCACTTAACTTTCAAATTTTCCTATTTAAAACATTTTGGAGTGATGGAAAGGAAATTTATGGCAAGTCTGGTAGATTTTAATATTTCCATTACCCTTTACCCCTCAGATGCTTATAATTTTGTCTGAGCTAGCTCCAAAAGCAAAAGTAACTTCTACTAACATTGTGTTTATTATCTCCTTCCCTAATACACAATGAAGATTAGCTCTGGAGGGGGCATTGTGGGCCTTTATGAGAGAAAATACACAGACCTGGAAGCTGTGATTATAGCTGTTAGTATTGTGGATGGCTGAGACAGCAAAAGACTAGAGATGTGGTATAGCAATTATCTATTGCTGCATAATATTTAATGGTTTAAAATCTAGTGCTTTAAAAAAGCAACAATTTAGCTCACAAATCTGTGTGTTGACTGAGTGATTCCCCTGGTCTGGGCTTGACTTGGCTGATCTTGACTATGTTCACTCATATGTCTCTAGTTTGCCGTGCTCACTAATTGACTATGGCCCAGGAGCCAGAATAAAGTTCTCAGACAAAAAGGATTTTGTAGTAATCAGATTTTGGTGTTTAAAAGAAGTGAAACTTCATGGTTTACTCCAGTGTAGATACAGTCTAACTCCAATTTTATTTGTGAAAAAATTACCTGAATTCCAATTCATATTTGAGTTTACCAAATTATATTTTTGTTATCTCTTTTGTTTTTCATAAGGTAGACATGGAAAATGTTTTACAGGTGAGGATATGGAAGCTCTAAGGGACAAGTAACTTGTCTAGGATCAAACCACGTTTATATAACAAGAATGACTTTCAAATTCTACCTGTGACATCTTTATCTAGAATGCTTGTCTCTTTTGTTCATTTGACCAATTTCTACCTATCTGTCTTTTACCTAGCTGGAATATTGTATCTTTGAAATGCAAACATATAAATGAAGATAATTGCTATAAATCTATGCAAGCAAAATGAATAAGAAGGGAGGAGGGAAGCAGTAAGAGGAGGGGAAGGAAGAGTGGGAGGAGGAGGGGAGAAGAGGAATAGAAAAGGAGGAGGGGGAGAGAAGATGGGGAAAGAGAGGAGGGGGAAAAGAACAAGAAAAAAAAGAAAAGAAAAGAGTTGGTGGGAAGATAGGGGGCTTCTTCCTGTACACCTTAGGGGAAAAATAAAGGACTACAATTTCCTGACAGCTAAGAGAAGAAATGCCAAGATATACTGCATATAAAAAAGAGTATGTAGAGATCTTATCTTAAAGTTTAGAGTGATAAGACAAAACCAAAGAAAGAAATCATAAGAAAAGAAAGTGACTAACTTATTACACTTAGCATAATACCCTCTATTTTATCCAATGATAAGATTTCATTCTTTTTTATAGTAATATTTTTACAGTAATATTACGAGTAATGTTCCATTGTATATATGTACCACATTTTCTTTATCCAATGCTCTATTGATGGGCACTTAGGTTGCTTCCAGATCTTGGCTATTGTCAATAATGCTACAAATACCATATGATTTCACTTATTTGTAGAATCTAAAGTACAATATAAATGAATAAACAAAACAGAAAAATCTCATAGATACAGAGAACAAATTGATGGTTGCCAGATGGGAAGTGAGTGGGGTCTGGGTGAAAAAGGTGAAGGGAGTAAAGACAATTGGTAGTTACAAAATTGTCACAGGGATGTAAAGTACAGCTTAGGAAATATAGTGAAAAATACTGTAATAACTTTAAATCGTGCCAGATGGGTACTAGACTTAATGGAGGAATCACTTTGTAAATTATATAAATGTCTAACCACTATGTCATACATCTGAAACTAATATATATATATATATATATATATAAACTGAATATCAACTGTAATTGAAAAAATAGAAATTAAAAAATGGCTATTAAAAAAAGGAGAGAGTGCTTTAGAAGTTGTGGGTGAGGGTGAAGAGATGGTGGGGATGGCTCAATAGGAGAAAGAAAAGACCTGGACAGCTGATCAAGGAGGAAGAAGTTACAGGAGAGATTAACTGGTAGGTGTCCCAGGTGCTTGCTCATAGACTCTGAAAGGCAGGCAGGAAATGAGGCATGGCCTGAAGTTCTGGAACCCTAAAAACAGAACTGCTCTTTCTGAGAGTGTGGCCCTTTCCTTCATTTATTTGAGGAAGAGGCAAAGGTTTGGAGAAATAAAATGATCTACCAGAGCGTTGGCTGATGGTGAGCTCCCCAGGACTGAAATTCCAGCCTGACACAGGAGCTGGAAGGGAACAGAGTGAGCATTTATGGAGACTAGACTTTGCCAGACACAACACAGATGCTCCTCACAGCTGTGCTTTGAGGTACATGGGCTTTTCTCCATTTGACAGATGATGCTACTGAAGTGTTGCCCAAGGCAGCAAAGGTAGGAAGCTAATTATCTGGGATTAAATCTGAACTGTCCCTGTGCCCCCAAACCAGCACCATGGACAGTTGGTCATGCTGTTTTTCCATGATTGAAGAAGCTATTAGGATTGTAATGACCAAAGGAAATGTTACCAAAACAAGATAAAGTTAGGCAAAATAGCCATTCCCTCTGTGCCTCCCCCTTCTCCCTCTCACCACCACCATATATTTTTATCAAAAAGAGAACACAAGAGATAAGTAACTTCAGAATTTTAAGATAAGAAAAAAAGAAATATCTAGAGACAAAAACTTTTAAGAAATTCTATAGTGTTTCCAAAACAAATAGGTGGTATCACTCCTGAATTTCCCAGAATGCATTAAGGTCTTGACCAAGAAATCAATTTATCAGTTATTTTGTTAACAGGGAGTAGAGAAAAGAATTTGAAAGTCTTCAGTTCCGTTGAAAGTAAAATATAAAACATATATTACTGCCCATCCTCAAAATAACATACAATGCCTTACAGTGTGTAATTAGAAAGGATGTCAATGGCTAGCTGCATCTGTACGCATCCAAAAAGAAATAGTGATGCTCGTCAAAGAGGGAAGATAGAGGCTACACTATCTGAGGTTTAAAGGTCAAAAGGAAGCATTAGACAGGACAAAAGGTGGGGAGCTTCTTGTTTTGTTTTGTTTTGTTTTGTTTTGTTTTGTTTTGTTTTGTTTTGTTTTTAAGCAAGGCAAGCAAGTGAGGTGGCATGGAAATTTAAGGAGGGTGTATTTTAACACTGTTCCTAATTGTAACAATTGGCTCAGGAATAACTAAATCAGAAACTCAGATTTGGAAATGGACCTTGCAGGCTTCTGGAAAAACTAAAATCAGAAGGGGCATAGAATCGGGGCGGGCTGCCACAGGTATGGACAACAGATTGCCCTGAAACAAGGAGCTCTCATCCATTCCAGGGCGGATAGTGGTGTTTGAACAGTAGAGAACAGAGGTGATCCTGATTCTCACACTGTGTGGTGATAAACAAATCTGGGTAATTGAATTATAAGCTTGTAAGGGCATCGACAGTAAGAATTCCTTGCCCCTCAAAATTGCCACGTTCTCCCACCTGAAATTCAATTTTCAGAATTTCATCATTTCAGCAATGTGGCAATTCTAGGAGACCACATTGTTCATCTGTCAGGAGTTCCACATCCTTTCTTGAGGATGTATTTTGAGAGAAGGAACAAATGAGTTCCTGAGGAGAGAATTTTGCAAAAAGAAAAAACCTGTCCACAGCAAAAAAATAAATAAAGAATCATTGTGCCTTCGGTCTGCCCTGTGGCCAGCACCATGATGACACTGCTCTCTCCAATTCTTGTCAATAAAATTATGTCAGGATGTCAAAAGGTAGTTCTCCAAGGTTTAAGAAAAGCCATACATGAATTCCAAACTCTACTATCACTTCCAGAGAAGTAATATTTGGTTTGAATCATTTATAATTTACCTGTCCAAGAGTTTGGTTAGAATACCTACATTTTCATGACAACTAAGTATCCAGCTGGAGCAAGGAACGAGCTATGGATGTATTTTGTCATCTTGTTTGGGAAGGAAGCTGTGCCTTAATGTGATGCATGCATTTCCAAGAGTAGACAAATATTTGTGAGGCAAACAGTTCGTTTTATAGAAACCTTTCTTCTGTATCTGAAAGCTGAGCTCTCGAAAAAGAATTTTTCATTTATTTTTTAATAAAGTCCTTTTAAAAAAATAGAATATGTACCTGGAAAACAGAAATAAAAGTCACAGAGTGAATTGGGAATATTTGTATTGTCATCATCTGGAGATTTTTTTTTTCACTGTCAAATTCCAAGCACCAAATGCATACGGAAATAATAGGCAACTTTTATTTCTGTTCTTTTCAAATGTTTGTCCCCGGAAGATACTGTGTGTCATCTGGTCACCAGTTACTCCATGACCGGAGATTTCCATCTGCTGTGTGAGTTGGGGAAGTGTCTACAAGCTGAAACCCCTTGGAGAAACTGTGGGGTGGAGAATGGGGCACTTAAAGCTGACACCCACAAATTTCCTTTCTGATAAGCTTTCCCTCTTTTAAAGCTAGCATCTTAACACTCACTTCTATCCAAACCTTTTCTCAGGAAGGGAACTGAACTTTATTATTCACACTAAATTTAGATGAGAGAAGAGGGTTGTAATCCATCAGAAATTAAAATCTTAGTGATTCTCCCTGAGGATGTTTCAGGCAGTGGTGTGTCAGAGGGGATTTGGAGCACCTAGGAGAGCCACTGTCACGTGCAGGTCTGCCTGTCAGCCAAAACTATAAGACTCATGAGCTGGGTTTGGTGTGGGGAGTGCTTTTGTGTCCTGATTTTGTTCAAAAAGAGGTGGGACTAGAGAGTTGGGAGAATCAGGGCCCAGGGCCCATGGAAGACAAGGACATCTGCCTCTGGTCTCTCTCGGGGGCTTTACCTACAGGCAGCAGTCGGTGCTGCTGTCAGGGTGTTTCTGGCTGGCCTTGGTCACCTGCACTTAGGAAGGCTAGTCTTTTGCTTTTCTTTTTTCTCTCTCGCTCTCTTTTTTTCCTTTTAAAAGTCAGTTTGCATAAGGTCTTAACTGAAAAGAGTTTCTCAGTGAATATCTCCAAATTTCCTTAAAGTCAGGCGCCTGGCAGGAATAAGTGGCTCCCTCAAACAGGATAACCCAGGTCTGTTAACAAGGGGTAGGCCAGTTGAGGGAAACCCAAATGAGTAGTAAAGCTTCCTTAGGAGGAGACATTGACATGCTGTGCCCTGCTGGCCAAAGTGCTCAAAGCATAAGGCAGTATAAGAATCCCTTGGGCATTTGTTAGACAAAGATTTATGCATAAATATAGCCATTGTGGTATCATGCATATTTTACACAACCTTAATTATCAAGAGTAAAAAAATGATTATGTTTAATAGAAGTAGCACATTTAAGATTTAATATTTTTCAAAGAAAATTTTAAGTAAAACCTGTTCTCCATTTTGAAATAACATATTCTCTCTCTCACATGTGTGTATCTATGTATATATATGTATCTACGTACATATATATTTAGATGAAAAATAGTGAAAGAAAATATATCAAACTGAATAGTGGTTATGTACTTGGTAATGACTGAATTGTCCTCAGGAACACCTTTGCCAAGTGGCACCATTACAGGTGACATGCAAAAGCACACTGTGGATGAGTATGAAATAGATGTTGAACTAAAGTCTGACTGCCAGCCAATATCTATAACAGAAAAAAAAAAATAGAGTGAAGAAGAGTTTATTTCCTTTTTATTGGAAAGAAAAAAATTTTATTGGGTTACATAAGAATTTATAGATGCAGATGCCAAATCTTTGCATATTTTCTGTTGGTTTGTCAGAGTTGTTTTTTGTTTTATTTTGTTTTTAACTAGTCTCAGGATTACAATATGTATTCTGGTTAAAAATATGTAATAGTTTCTCTGTCTCTACATTGGGAGATTTTTGGTGGACAGAAGTTCCTAAGGTAGTTTGTAATTATTTATCTTTCCTGCATTGGTCAGGAAAACAGGTAGTGTAAAAAACAGAGGTGCCCCACCTGGTTCAATAGAGAGAATTTAATATGGAGAACTGGCCAAAATGTTTTGAGATTGTCGAAAAGCCAAGCACAGGATGCTGAAGTAACTGAAAATCAGCTACAGCAGAAAGTGACCACCACCCCAAGGGTTTGAGGGAGAAAGAAGGGAAGCAGGTTAGCTAGAGCTAAGGAACTAATGCCACTGCTGGGAGCTGAATCTAGCATGGACTGGGACTGTAGGACAGTCTATCTGGGAGCAGGAATCACAGAGCAGATGACGTCACTGCCAGAGGAGCCATCACAGTAGAGGCTGTGATGAGGGACCTTCTCTCTTTCTCCCTCCCACCAAATTTCCACCACTGAATCCCAATTTCCAACTAGCCAGGAACCTGCCAGCAAGGGAGCTTGGGCATCAATAGTTTGCAGGGGTCAGCCACCCTACTGTATAGAAAAGAGCAGAATGATAGAAAATAATATGAGAGCAAACTCTCTAATGATATGTCCTTGATGGATGGTGCCTGTTGAGTCTTCTTTAAAATTATTTTCTTATTCTGAGGGCATGAATAAATGCTTCCATGTTATCTACTACAGGCCATATAATTTCAACTTTCACATTTAATTCAACAATCCACCTGAAGTTGTTTTTTCTACATAGAGTGAGGTAAAGATGAAATTATAATTTCCCCTTACAGAATTTGAAAATGCCTTTGATTCTTCACTGCTTTGCAATGTTACCTTTGCTTCAAGGCAATTGTTTGTAGTATGTTTCTATTCTGTTCCAATGGTTTAATTTTTCTATTCCTATGTAAATAGTATAATTTTTATATTATTATTGCTTTCTGATAAATAATAGGGTTTTTCTTCAGGTAAAACAAGTTTTTCTGTTTTTTCTACAAGAGTATTTTTTCAGTTGTTGGCTTTTTGCATTTTTATATAAATTTTAGAATCACTTTGTCAAATTCCATGAAAAATATTCTCAATTGGGATTTTGACTGGGATAGCCTTGAATCTATGGATGGGTGTAGGGGAAATTAACATCTTTAAATTATTGAGTTTTGAGATAGATGAATATGGTATATTTAATGTCTCTCAATACAGTTTGATAATTTTCCTCATGTTTTTTACAAGTTACTTGTATTTCCTTGGTACATAGGAATTCATTTATTTTTACTTTCTTATGCAATGAACTTGCTGAATTTTATTCAAAATTTTATTCAAAATTTTAATAATTCATCTGTGTTCTCTTTGATTTTCTACATATTCAAGCACATCATCTATAAATAAAGATGATTTACTTCTTCCTTTATAATACTTAAAACTTACAATACTGTATAGGCTAAGGATTTCAGTAGTCTTAAATACAAGTGGAGATCTCAAATATCCTTGTTTTGCTCCCAATTTCAAAGGAAACTTTTAATGTAACTCAGTTTAGTATAACATTTGAGGTATGGTTTTACAGATAAACTTTACCAAGCTTGGGAAGTTTTTTTCTATTCCTTGTTTTCTAAGAGTTTCTTTATTAATTATAAGTGGATGTCAATTGTATCAAATGCTGCTTTGTATCCACCAAGGATATTAGAGGATATTATGTGATATATCTCTTAAATTCATCAATGTCAATTGATTGATTATTAGACAACTTTGCATTCTTGATATAAAGACAACTTGGTGGTAATGTTTTTCCTTTAAGATACATTGTTAGATTTAGTTTGCTAATATTCTGTTTCTGATAGTATTTATGTTCATTAGTGATATTGGCCTGATATTTTTCTTTCTCATAATGTCTTCGCTACTCTCATGATTACACCAGTGTTACTAGTTTTCGATTGCTTACATAACAAATTACCAGAAATATAGTGGCTTAAACAACACAAATATATTATCTTACAGTTCGAAGGTCAGAAATCTGACATAGGTCTCACTGGCTGAAAGCAAATCAAGGTATCAGCAGGGCTGCATTCCTTTTTGAAGGCTCTAAAAAGGAACCTGTTTCCTACTATTCAGGATACTGGCAGAATGGAGTTTCTCGAGATTATAGGACCAAGATAGGAAGCTAAAGTTTTCTTAGTGGAATTTTTATTACTAATTATATTATTCAGGATAAGATAGCCTATTCTATAGTAACAAGGTCTCAGTGGCATAAATTGGAAAAGGTTTATTTCTCACCTACATTATATTTGAATTCAGGTAGAGCAGAACTTCTTGGTGGCTGACCTCAAAGCTGCCACTTACTGATGTGGGTTTCTTCAAAAACTGAGAAAACCAATGTATGCATCAATAGTAAAATGGATCAATAAAATATAGTATATTTGTACTTTGAAATAATACATAGCAATGAAAATGAACAAACTACATGCAACAGCATAGATGAACCTTAAAAACAATGTCAAATGTAATAAGCAAGAAATAAAGAAATTATACAAAATTATTCAATTTCCATTAAGGTCAAAACAGACAAAACTACTCCTTTTTATGGATGCATAAATAAGAGGTACAAATAAAGCAAGGAAAAAATTACATGAAAGTCAAAACACTGATTACCTCTACGCGGAAAGAATATTTTAGACTACCCCAGGTTCAAAAGCCCTCTTATCTTTTAACTAAGTTTATCTTAAAACCTGGGTTATCACCATCAAAAGCTCTTCTTTGCCTTGATAATGGAGTGAATCTTAAAAGTCTATTTCCCAAAGAGAAATGAAAATACCTATTAAATTATTTTAAACAGCAGCACATGCTAGAAGGAGGTTATTCATATGGAAAATAGTTTTGAAGTGGGAAGAAAGAAAAAGAAATTGCTTTTCCTAAGCCCTCACCTCCTCTTGTAGTAAGATGAAGCTGTACTTCTGTTTCAACCCCTACTCTAATCAAACATGCATCGAATTTATTTTTATTTTCTAATTCTCTGTGTGTGTGTGCACCTGAATACATACATATATATGACCTACTCTAGGGGTGCCTTTCACATAAAAGACAATGTGATGACTTGTTCCTCTGGGAAATTATGTGTGTGTGTGTGTGTGTGTGTGTGTGTGTGTGTGTGTGTGTTGCCTTAGGTACAGCAGCCCTTTGTAGATATTCCTGTGAGAATACTGATGTCTCCATACACATTCTTTAATCATCACAGTCAAAATAATCACAGTTTAAAATATCAAATAACGAACTGAAATGGGGGTGGTCACATTTTATAGTTAATGTAGTCAAGGTCATAGGTCTGAGACTGATTGGCTATGATTGCATACAGATATAGATTGTGTGTTCATTTTCACCAAGCCACAGTTTCCAAACTTTTTTCTTTAGAACCCTGGTAATCTCTAAGGTATTGATATTTCATGAACAAAAAGCAAAAGTGTCTCTGCTTCAAAGTAGTAGGAAGAAAAGTACTAATTAAATAACATGAAACACTTACCTTGACACATGGAGCCTTCACTGTGATCAAATGCATTGAGCATTTGTGTCCAACTATGGATACAAGTAGTAGTGTTCCCAGGCTTATATATATGGTTTTGTTTTGAAAAAGCTACCTTAAACTGATAATTCTCAAACAATTTTGACTATAACACATATCAACAGAGCCAAAACAAATAAAAATAAGACCTCAATAGCTTACTTTATGTATTCCTCCCCCTATTTCCATTGAAAAGAAAAAGCATCAATGGAACTGCATGCTTGGCTTTATAAGACATACATAGGAAACATAATAATATTTTGATTCATTTTATGGCCTGTCAGCAGACTTGTATGGCATACCATAGAGAAACACTGCTCTGGAGCATATAGCTTTCTTGTAAATATTTAAATAACTACAACTTTATAGAAACCATTGTGAAGATGTAAACTTGGTCTGAATAGTTGCTTATGTCAACCTAAAAGTAATAAAATATAATCAGCCACACAAAAAAAAATTTCTCTTTTTAATAACTATAATCTATTACCTACTGTACTAACTCTTGATTTTAAGAATAGTATTTCTATAATCCCCTATAGTTAAGTCCAAAATTATTTTGCAAGTATGCATGCTGCAAAAATATTCTATACCATTAAAGAATTAAGTATTTCACAAACTACTTAACAAAGTATAATGTTTTGTTTGTTTGTTTGTTTGTTTTACCCCTTAGTTAGAGTTATTTGTCTTTCAGATAACTAAATTCAATAACCTACAGAGTGTCAAAGGGAGAAGTATCTCCATAAGTTAAATAGCTTCCTTCCAAGAAACATGACACAAATGACCAAAGAGAGCACTAGGAAAACCACATGTACTCTAGTATTCATAGCAGCGTTATTCACAATAGCCAAAGTGTGCAAACAACCTAATGAATGGACAACAACAACTATATATTGTCATCTCTGACAATAGCCAGGAAACCATGTCAACATAGTAGAGATGGGTCCAGAAATATTTTCATGATTATGTACCATTTTTATTGCTAATCTCCTTCTCAGACTCACATGGGCTATTCTGGAAGGAGAAGTGAGGCAGAAATATCACCTAAGGCCAAACAGGGCCACAACATACTTATAAACAGCAACAGACAGATGTGTCTCTGAATCGGCAAAATGTTTTCTCTACAACTGGCTTAAGCCAGTTTCTTTTGTCCTCTACTGCCTGTCTCCGACAGGCACTCTTTGTATTTATCCTCTGAGAGTCACCCGTTAGCTAGCTACATAGCAGCATAGCCATTTAGTCATCAGTAAGGAACAAGCTACTGCTATTGAAGTGTATTTAAACCAGAAATAAATATGAGTTACTAGGCAATTACTTAGCCTAAGAACAAATAGGCCTGCAATAACTAACCAGAAATGGTCTTTTTTTATGTTTTAAAAGTTTATTCTTGGAAATAGTAGGAACTCTCTCCATTAATTATTAGAGATAATGCTTTCTATTAATAAATGCCTCACTACCAGTTGTTATAAAACCCAGTAAAGTACATGATCTTTATTGTAAGTATGTACAAACCAAAAAGTAGAGATGTTTCAGCCGAGAGTACAAAATTGAAATTAAGCATGCTTCCTGATATCTGAATTTGTTTATTCTTCCTAGAGAGGAGGAACAAGTGAAAAAGAAATCATATTTTTCATAGTGAAAATGTTCTGTTTAGTGGACCTACTAAATTCTCAAAGCTCATTAAATGAAGGTCATGACATGTAAACTGGTGCACTCACTATGGAAAACAGTATGAAGATTCCTCAGGAAATTAAAAATAGCACTACCATATAATCCAGCAATTCCACTTCTAGGAATATATTCAATGGAAACAAAATCATTATCTTGAAGATATATCTGTACTTTAGTATTCACAGCAGTGTTATTCACAATAGCTAAGGTATGCAAACAATCTAATGAATGGACAACAACAACAACAATATATATATAATAGAATATAATTCAGCCTTCAAAAAGAAGGAAATAGAGCCATTTGCAACAACATAGATGAATCTGGAGGACATTATGCTAATTAAGATAAGTCAGACAATGAAAGATAAATGTCTCATATGTGAATCTAAAAATAATCAAATTCATAGAAACAGAGACTAGAATGACGAGGGAGTTGAAAAAGGGAAAGAATGGTAAAAGAGTAGGGAGTTGAAGAAAGGGAAAGATTGGTAAAAAAGTACAAACTTTCAGTTGTAAGATGAATAAGTTCTGAGAATCTACTGTATAACAGGATGACTATAGTTGATAACACTGTATTATATAATTGAATTTACTAGAAGAGTAGAACTCAAATGTTCTCAAAAAAATGGAAATACATTAGGTAAAAGTAAATATGTAAGGTTATCAATGGCAGGAATCTTTTCACAATGTATGCATATGTCAAATTAGCATGTAGTACATTTAATTATATTACAAGTATTTGTCAGTTGTAGCTCAATAAAGCTAAAAAGAGAAAGAAATCAATGTAATACACCATATTAACAAACTAAAAATAAAAGTCATATGATTATCACAACAAATGCAAAAAATCATTTGGTAATTCAATATATACTCTTTATACAAACTTTCAGTAACTAGGAATAAAAGGAAAAATTTCCCAAACTAATAAAGGACAGCTATGAAAAATTTACAAGTAACATCATTTGTAATGGCAAAAGACTGCTCTCAACCTCTCTATTCAACATTGTAGTAAAGGTTGCAGCCAGCAATGAGAAACTAAAAATTAAACTAAAAAATAAGTACCGCTTAAAACAGCATGTAAAATACATAAGGATAAACCTGAATCTGACAAATACTCAAAAAGATCTGTACACAGACCTACAAAACATGGCTGAGAGAAATTAAGAATATGAAAATAAAGAGATATGTAGTATTCATAGGTCAGAAGTCTTAGTATTATTAAGTCGTCAACTATTCTCAAATTGATCTATAGAATCAACACACTCCAATCAAAAGCTCAGTTCACATTTTTGCAGAAATTGACAAACTGATTCTAAAATTCATATGGAAATGCAAAGAACCTAGAATAGCCAAAACAACTTCGAAAAAGAATAAATTTGAGAACTCACATAACCTGACTTCAAGACTTATAAAGCTCCAGTAATTAGCATAGTATAGTATTGATGTAAAGATAGACAAACCCATGAAACAGAAAAAAGAGCCCAGAAATACACTCACACATATCACACATATACAAATAGCTTTTGAAAAGTTGCAAAGGCAATTTGGTGAATAACAAGTGGTAATTGAAAAATTATATATCCATATGTAAAGAACATAAATAAACTTCTATACATACTCTCATCAGATACAAAAATTAACTCAAAGGGCTCATAGGCTTAAATATGAAATCCAAAAATATGAAACTTACCTTTAAAAAGTAACGGCAACTTTGTGTTAGGCAAAAAATTCTTGAATATGACACCAAGTGCATAATCCATGAAAGATTAAAAAAATGATGAATTTAACTTCATTAAAATTAAATCTCTGCTCTTCAAAAGATAACAGTAATAGAATGAAAAGACTAGCTATAAACTGAGAGATATTATTTGCAAATCATGTATCTTGTAAAGGACTTGTATGTAAAACATATAACGAATATTCAAAACTCAATAATAAGAAAACAAACATCTGTTTAAAATGGACAAAATATTTGCACAGAGACCTTATCAAAAAGAATATATAGATGATAAATAGCCTATAAATATGCTCAACATCATTAATCATTAAGAAAATGCAAATTAAAACCACAATGGGATTTCACTACTCATCCATTAGAATGTCTAAAATCGAAAAGACTGAACATATCAAATGTTATAGAGGAACTGGAACTCTCAAAAACATTCACTTGGAAAAAGAATTTGGTAGTTTCTTAAAATGTTAAATGCACTCCTATTATACAATCCAGCCATTCCACTCCTTGGTGTTTATCCAAGAAAAAGGGGAAAATAGTCCACACCAAGACTTGAATAGAAATAATCATAGTAGCTTTCTTTGTGATAACCAAAACTTGGAAACAACCTAAATGTTCCTAAAACAACCTAAATTCTATCAACAGATGAGTGGATAAACTGTGATATACTCATTCAAAGGATACTACTCAATAATAAGAAGCATGGAACTACATGGATGAAGTTCAAATAATTATGCAAAGTTAAAGAAACCAGATGTAATAAGAGTGCATTTACTCCTTATGTCTATTTATACAAAACTTTAGAAAATGCACTACTCTCTAGTGACAGAAAGCAGATCAGCAGTTGCTTTCATTAGAGAATAGAAGGAGACCATGAGGAAATTTGGGGATGATGGATATGTTCATTATCTTGAGTGTGCTGATGGTTTCAATGATATATATGTAATCTGTCAAACCTATCAATCAAATATTTTAAATATGTGCAGTTATCATACCAATTATACCTCAATAAAGCCTTTAAAATTAATGGCTTAAGATAGCAATCATTTTATTACATCTTATGATTTCATGAGTCAGGAATTCAGATGAGCAAGAACACTGATAAGTTTTAGGAAGAAAAGAGAGAAGTGGCCAATGTCAGAGAGAATAAAGAGAGATTCAGAGGCTAGGATATGAGAGCAAACTGTGGAGGATAAATGGTATTGAGTTCACGGTTGGCATTAGTAAGTGAAGTGGAAAGTGCACGGTAGTAAATACTATATGTTGATTTAATTCTCCAAATATTCAAAGTAAAGCTGATAAAACCATTAACATGGACTAAGTATGCACCATGTGCCAAGCATTGCTCTAAGTGTAGATACTAGGTGTCTTGATTTGAGTTCTCCCTAAATAAGCTCCCAAGACAAGAGCTTGAGTACAGGAAGTTGGTTTAGGGAAATGAACAAATGAATGAACAATGAATGAGGGTGTGGTAAATGTGACACACAAAAGGGAGACTGCTCGATAAAGGATATGTCATTGCTCATGCCAAGTAGGCTCAGTCCTGCTGGTGACTTTCAAAGGAGCTTGGTAAAATGCTCTTAGAATTGTTTCACCAGAGGGTGGGGCAACTGGAATATTTTTCCAAGATTCCCATTACCATCACTTAAAGGTTGCTCTAGGGTTACCAGCTCTAGTAAGGCCAGGCCTTGCCTGTGCAGTGGAGCAAGCTTCCTTGTGCAGGGAGAAAACCCTCAGCCTTCTAGAGAAGAGAAACCAGTAGCTTGAGATGGAAAGCTGTCAGCCCGGAAAGCCCACCTGCAGATAAACACAGGTAATCCAGGGCAATCCTAGTATAAACATCAACCAATTCTGCTACACATTCTCATCCTCATTTGACCAGAGGAGGAAACAGAAGTAAAATAACTTGCTCAAGGTCCCATAACTAGGAAGTGGCAGAGCTAGGATTTCTACCCATCATCCTGGCTACAAAGTCTGCATTCTTAATCAAGATGCTGTTTTTCCTCCCAGATAAAAATGATCAGAGATGTTAAGAAAGAAGCCCAGAGTTACACAGATGTTAATGTAGTTCATACATGATAAGCTTGTATTTGAAATGATGATTAACTGACCTAAAAACCTGCCCTCTTTGCAATGCAACATGCTAACTCTCAAGGACACAGATCCAAAGAGTAACTATCCTATCTGGTAACTCCCCTTACTCAGAGTAGCTTTCTCTGAAAGCCCATCGGCTTTAGTGAAATTTCCCTTCACAATGGACGATAGCCCATATTTAGTTTTACAGCCTAGTCTCTCCACTATGCTTCTTTATAATCTGGGAGCTCTAATATCCGAAACACAAACCATCTACTTACAGTAAACCATATGACCCCTCTTTATTATCGACAATCACAGCTATTGGCTTTCTCTTTGAGTGGCCACCTTAATAAACAAGCAATTACTGGGAGATGAATGGATAAACAATGTATTTCTTATGGGCAGGGGACTGATAAATCTTTGGCTCCACTTTTTCTTCTCCACTCAACTTTTCCTTCTACTTTATTTCTCCTATTGGCCTGAGTCCACATCTAGCCATGCAAGGAAATAATAAAACAATTCATCAATTAGAGAATTGGTGGCCCTGATTTGACATTCTGCATTAAGCAGAAACTAATTGCATGATTCCAGATGCTTTTTAAAACATATCTCAGCAATCAATATGTCACTGCCTACACTTTAAATAGAACAGCTTTCAGAGGAAGCGACATGGTCCACAACCTATGTCCGAGTTATGGAAACTCCAGGTTCCTCCTGCTTTGTCCTGGGGAGCTCTGAATTCCTCCATAAGTGCTTTATAATGGGTCCCCCAATCAGTGCCTCTTACAGATCCCTAAATACTAGGAGCATAAGGAGTCTTATAGGCTGTGGAGTTAGTAAGAAAATGAGCTTTTTTGGATTTGACAAAGCCCAAAAACACAATAATGTAAACCAAGACAGAAAGGGGGGTGGGTTCTCCACCCAAAAGTAGCAATCAATAACTGATAATGCTTTCATGGAGCATGATGAAACATTTTCCAGAAAGCCTTGAGAGGGCCTCCAGAGCACAGACAGAATGACCCATAGCCTCCATCAGCCTATTTCTCTCCCCCCATCTTCTCACTCTGAAGTCATCCTAATTTAACAGCGTCCTTGTTTTCAAAAGAAGCTAATGTCTGTAACATCCTAGTGGTTTTGCCCTGCCTGAAACTCCACAGGGGATTCCCACCAGAGACAGGGAGTCTGCATGACAGAAAGGCTCTGTTTGTTTGTTTTTCCTCCTGGTCTTCTGCATAAACCCACGAAAATTGCCTGGTCCTTTGATGGTTTAGTCTACTCATCACTCAGACCTACAGTATCTCCCCAAATAGTGCACCCGGTACCCTGCTACCCATATGCTTTGTAGTTAGAATGAAGAGGAAAACAGCTTATATGTGAAACACAATGAAAAAGAGGCTATCTTGTCCTGCTGAACTGCCTTAAAAGGAAGAAGAGATGGGATTTCCCCTAAGGAGCCATATCTGTGGTTCCACAGAGGCTGAGTGGAACTGGCCAAATGCTCCAATGACTAAATACTGCCATCTTTTAAAACCTAAATGTTTATTTCCATGCACATGTCCTGGGTAATAAAGTCTGAATGAAAAATTAAAATAAAAGCATAATCTATACATAGATTTACCACTGTAAGCAGAACTCTCTTCATTTCTTCCCACAAGGCATCAGCCATGCCTTAAGGAAAAGCAAGGAAGATGTGAGCTGAATGACAGCCCTTAGTCTGAAGCCTCTTTACATTGTGATTCATTTGGCACAGTCCAGAGAGCCACTTTTTGCCACAAAGGAAGAGAAATCTCTCTGTTCCCAGAGAAACAACTTGCTTTCTTTGGTCTCAGCTGGTCTCACTTTCTCAGGCTCCTTTTACTCACAAAAGCCAGCCCTAAACCGCATCTTGGCTGGTGGTGTTAACAGATTCTACCCAAGGTCTTTTCCTTCTGGGAACTGTGTGAGAAAATCCTTGTGCCATAGAAGAAGGTCTTGAAGCAGACATAAGAATTCCAATACTGCCATGTACTGCCAAGAACCACCAAGGAGGTATTATATACCTTAGCCTAACTAATTATCCCAAGAATCCTCTGAGATAGGTATTATCAACCCAATGTGATAGGTGAGAAAACTCTGGCATAGACAGATTAAGCAAAGTGCTCCAGGTCACTCAGGTAGGAAATAGAGAAACAAAATGTCCAATCCAAGTGGGTGTGACTCCAAACTCTAGGCCTGAGACCACCTGCTGCACTGCTTCCAACCCTGCGACTCCCAAGAAGAGAGCCCATGTAGTGATGCAGCATAAGGACACTGCGCCCAGTGCACACCACTGCCACCATGTCTGTCAGACTGCTTCTCCTCAGGCCATCCCTGTCATCAGACAGCAAGTGGAAGGTCCATTTCCTGAAACTGATTATTCCAGGATGTACTTGAATTTACCACTCATGCTTTCCTCAGAAGATTTGTCATCTGGAGATGGGTTTGGCTGCATTGTTCTCACATTTCCTTTCTAACTCCTTGCTCCAGACCGACTTTCAGCACTTCCTGGCTAGCTGATGACACCAGATCCTCCCTTCAGAGATCAGAGGTTCCATTATTAACGAAAAGAGTCAGCTCATATGTCTTCCCAGCTTTATTCAAAACATGGGGACACATTTATTTAATAAACACCCTCCTAATAAAAAGTCTGTTTTGTGAAGCACATCAGTGGCTCCATTGGAAGATGTCCTCTCTTCAATATGTGTCTAAGAGCCAGAAGAAAAGGCTCATAGACACAGCGTGTCACCTAGGCTTCCCAAAATAATGGAGGGTCTGAAGAAGTCAGCTGTCAGTTAATTCGGGAATAGCTTTTGATATCAAGAACATGGATTTAAAAACAGGAAGGTAGAACAAAACAGCAATTATTAATTGAGGTCTGACATTGTTCATCATTGTGCTTGATCCATTTTTCGATACAAGATGAACGAGCTTAAAATAATATACAATACAAAATGGTATTGAATTAAGTGCAGAATTATGTGATGCTGGCTGACAAGGACAGAAACATGCAAGAAACTCAAAGGACAAATATACGATTTATTTGGCACATTGGCAAGATAATCAATAAATTAACATCTTTACATAAATATCACAATCCTATGAAATAGGTATTAATCCCCTTTTCTGATAAAATATGCCCAAAATATCAAGAATGCAAATACTATTATGCAAATGCTGCTCTTACAGAAGGCACCTTTATAGAAATTATCTAATCTTGTCCTTAACTTACTTAATTTACTTTCATATTAAAAATAAAGAGGTAGCAGTAGAAATTCAAACTGAACTTTTATAGCTGACAATAATAGAAGCGATGGAAGTCATCATTGTTAAAATTTGTACAGAATTACCTGGAAAGCTCTGAACAATTGAGTTGATAATATTCTGTTGTACAAATATTCATTTTTGTTTCCAGACCTAGAACTGACACTCTGTGAAGGGAATCTGATTTGAATGCATTATGGTTGACTCAGACTTATTAGGTAAGCAAATATATATATATAGAAAAAATTGAATATTTCATTTAAACTTTATACAACTAGAAACTGGAATGCTTCAGAAGCCTAAGGTTTTGTTTTTCAATTAAAGTTGATAATAAATAGAGCTAGAGCAACTTCTAGAGGGAAATGTTCTTTTTCACTTGAAAGAACCTATTAAAGCAACTAGCTTTAGAGAGAAAAATAAAAATTGAAATTGAAATCTGAACTTATCTCTGGATCCCTCCACTGACAACTAATCCTAGAAGCTGAATTCACTTTTTCTTTTGGTCAAACACTGGAATTCCTCTAGGTTGAAGCAATAAAGGGTGTGTGTGTATGCATGCATGTGCGTGTGTGCATGCACATGCACTAAGTCAACTGCAGCTAAAAAATACTTGCCTGTCCCACTTCTAAATCCTAAATTTTACCTAAATCCCTCATTCCATGTTTTTTGCATTTTTTTTCCCAACATCAGTTTATGCATTCAACTAATATTTACTGAGCAGCTAGTACGAGTTAGGCATCATGCCACGAGCAGAGCATGCAGCAGTGGCCATTGTCACTGATGTAGCCCTGTTCAGTGGCTGAAAGGGCACTTGGATTCTGGTGATATCACAGACTAGACTAACTGTGCCAGTTCTCTCACAACAACACACGAGTGGTGAGAGCAGTTGAGATTCATGAGTCTTAGTGGCGTTGACCACAGACTTCAGACACATTTGCCAGGTCTGATGAAGCTTTAGGGCAGGCTCCCAACAGCCTGTTTACTGAAAGGATGAGAAGTTGCAAGGGAAGAACTCATTCTAAAGGAAAAGTTGGGGAGATAAGTATAGCAAGTGTGAATTCTCCTTCACAAGCTCATGTATGCAGGAAAAGTCATATTATATCAAAAGTAAAATCTTATCAATCTGACTTAGGACCTCTAGCCTATAGCGCTGGCAGGAAATTCCACTATATTCTAATGAGGCTCCTGCCCTCCCCAGGGCCATAAGGAAGCCCTAGGATTGTTGAGAAGAGATGGAAATAATTTTGGTTATTATGGCTGTGTAACAAATTACACCAAAATTTAATGACTTAAAACAACCACTTTCTTTGTTCATGATTCTGTGGTTCAAAAATTTGAGGAGGGCTGGGATGGGCCATTTTTGCTTCGTTCTCTCACGTGGCTGCAGTCAGATGTTAAATTGGGCTTCAAGCATCTGAAGACTCCAACGGGCTGGATATTCAAGATGCTGTAACACATGGCCAGCAGCTGTGGCTGATTGTTAGCTGGGAGCTCAGTGGGAGGCGGTCGACCAGAACATCGAAATGTGTCTTCTCCACTATAGAAATCTCGGGGAGCTCTTTCTTGTCCCATTGACTTTGCCATGAGTCTTGGGCCCACCTGGTCCTCCAACTCAGCCAGCTTCATATGATACCCTTATGACATAGTCTTGTTTTACTTTAGCACCAAACACCTTTAACACAAGGCAGATTGGTCCAAGTGTTATAACAGAGTAACACTCAAAGAGCAATGTGAGAAATTGATGGGCAGAGATTAATGCCAACTGGGGTGCCCTTAGCCTGCTAGAGAATAAGAAATAAACAATTTGAAGACTTGGAGAATTGCATTAGCTATTTTATACTATTACAGTTTGTTTTAGTGAATTATCTTTCTTAGAATACCAAATGGTCCCCTAATGGCCTGAAAGATTTGAAACAGTTCCAAAGCATTAACAATTTTTTGTTCTCAGTCACTGGGAGGTCTGGACTTCAGACCTTATACTGGCCAATAGCCAAAGTGTACCATCTTAGAATGACTTAGATTTGCAAATTCTGTAGTAACCCAAACAGGCTAGTCTCAGAGGTCATGATGAGAGATCTGTCAACATTGTAAATTTGGATCTAGTGTGCACATAGCAAATGTATTGCATATATACGGGAAATTTTTCTGGCTGAGCCTTCTTGTTATATATCTTTTGGCTTTATTTTTCTAGACCCATTTTCAGTTCTACCAAGGGGATGCTGTCACCTTTTCCTAAAGAGATAGCTATCAAGAATTATATATGGTACTCACTTAGATAGAGTGATAGGGCAAAGAAACTTTCTGCATAATGTCAGACTTTTAGGACAATATTTCTAAATATTCATCTGTGTTTCTACTCCATTCTATACCCACCAAATTTTTTCAATTAAACCCTAAGGAATTCTTACATTCCTGCAACTAAACAGGTGTGAGTCATTCATTGCAAAAGTACAAACAATAGTAGGGAATAACATGAGACAGGAAAAGCCCAAATTAATTTTTCACTCAAGTAGACTATAAAAAATATCAAAGACAGATAAAGAAGAAAGGTGAAGCGGGTAGAACATCAATAGGAAAAAATAGAAATGGAGAAATTCGAACTAAGAAAAATGATCTTCTAGAGCATAGTAGAAGGCAAATGGAAGCTTACTCAGCCCCTGAATTGATCATCTCAAAGCTGTCAATAGAGTTACCAATTGGTCCCCACTGAGGGTCCAGTTGGAAATGAAGATTATCCAGGTCTTAAGAAAACCTGCCCAGGTGTATATTCCTGTCCCATCTTGTGAGGACAACTACCAGAATAGAAACCATGGGGTGATAGTGATATGAGGGGGAAACTGTCTACCTCATTAAGTCAGCACTACAAGGAAGCAATAATAACAAGCTGAGACCAAGAGGAAACACACATTTTTTCAACAGTAACAAATCCATATAACAGGACACTTGCCTAATTCTTTTGGGGAAAGAATTCCCTTTTGCAGGGAAAGCCACTTAAAAAGCTTATTAATTCTCTTTGGTATTTTCTGTCTCTCCCTTCCTTCTTTTTCCTTTCCTCTTCTCTCCCCTCCCTTCTCTTCTCTCTTCCCATGCTCTCCATCTCTCCATCTTTCCATCTCTCCAGTGCTCACACTCTCTCTCTCCACACACACACACACACACTCACACACAAATTCAAACACAAAAAATTCTGAGAATGTATATTTTCCATTTTTCTTGACCCATTCAACTTCTCAAATCAATCTACTTTTAAGGAGATCTGGATTAAATATTATATGCATAGCTTATGCATATCCATTTAGTTATCTCTATAAGATTATGGGCTCCTAATCTTTAAAATGTACTTTCCTCCTTTTATTTCCTTTTTCATTTGTTTCAGTGGAATTGAAAGTGAACTGGAAAGTCATAAATCATATTTAAATTTTCTTGACCAATTGCTGACACCCTGAAACACCTCAAAAGAGAATGTTTTCCCCTGTCTGAGTTTAACACTTAACATATCCAAGGGATAACAAGGAATGACT
The DNA here is from genome assembly GCA_030015415.1 of Cynopterus sphinx. NCBI lineage: Eukaryota > Metazoa > Chordata > Mammalia > Chiroptera > Pteropodidae > Cynopterus > Cynopterus sphinx. The sequence goes on from CM057385.1 coordinate 98,032,877, forward strand.
TTTGTAGAGGTCAAAGTTATCTATAATATTTAAAAGAATCAGATTTATAATCTAGAAGGTCTAAATGTTCATGGCCCAAGCATCCTAGCTCTGCCATTATTTAATTTTCTGAAAATGTAACCATTTGCTAAACTTCAGTTCTCACTTTCCTCATCTTTAATATGAAAAAGTTAAACAACAAAATTCAGTACGTCCTTCTGCATGCTTTCATCATTTACAAGAATATTATTCTGTTCCCTATCCTTTTTATTCTTTAGTAACTGTGTATGGAATTTTCACTAGTTATTATTCTGCTGCTCATTTTATATGAATTTCATTTTTCTGAACTTTTAGAAGAAAAGGTGACACTAGCAGCTTGTCTAACCTCACTGAGCTCCCTCCTCTGTTGTGCCTATGTTGTGTAAAGATATAAGCTATCTTGTCCTCATCCTGTCCCCTGCTAACCTCGCTCCCACCTAATGGCCCTCTCTTAGAGTTGGCCAGGTCCTGGAAGGAAGCCATGCTTGCTCAGGCCTGAGAGCTCATGGGAGTTGGGCTTCCAGGCCTTAAACTTTCCCCTTGCACTTAACTGTGATGAGAATGAATAAACTCTCCCGGCTTCAGCCACAGCCCTCAACTTCAGTCACTTCATAGTGAACACCTGCTGGCCATGTGAGGCATTCTTCTGTTCTCAGATCAATCACAGATACTCACACCCTGCTTGGTCACCTCACTTTCTCTCACATGGAAATCATTGTGGCCATTAGTGGTTGGTCCACACCATCTATATTTTGAGATTTCTAGGGATACCTTGTTGCCTCATTGTGCTGATGTTGCCCAAGGGTTTTAGTTTTGTCATCTCATTGCTCTACCTCTTTTTATGAACAGTTGAAGAGATTCAAAAATGATGCTATTGCCATCACCACTACCATTTTCCTAGAGTTTCTAAAGCATGTGTTTTAATTTGCTGCTTTGAACCACAGACAGGATCTTCACATTAGTTGTTCCTTCAATGCCCTAAAAGTACAAACAAGTAAAATAAATAAGGTGGATAATGACTTTTCCAAGATCAACGATCCTTGACCTTCACTGTCCAGATGGTCTTTGTTGAAGAAGTAAGCTGAAGAGGTAAGCCTTCACTCCCACTTTCAGCATTCAGCTTTCTTTAACAAGACTCAGTCCTCAGTTGACATAATATGAAGTTAACAAAAATGTCCAAAACTAATGAGGATAAGGCTATACTGCTATTTCTATAAAATGGAATATTATATGGAAATATTGGTATAAATACCAGAAGAAATGGGGAAAAAAAACAGTTCCTTTAGAAAGAAAATGACATGGTGGTAATCAAGTAAGAAAGAAAACAGGTTTTTATTATTATAAACTGTATGCATAGATCATACAAATAAAATTAACTTTGAGACAACTAGGTACTAGTTTCCATATGTTAGTTTCCATATGTACATAGAGTCTTTTATATTTATTATCTGTCTCAGAGTCAAAAATTCTAATAGTCTGAAAGCCCCTAAATGTTTCTTTGTATAAAATATTTTGGAGTTAGGAAAGCATATAGAAACATATATGGTCATGACTTACAAAGATTGTCCATGATTTTCCTGCACTAAAATACTTTCTTAAGTGTTACCAGAACATTATTCACACCCTTGTCCAAATTCTACCTTAAATTTCTTCTGGGTCATTAGTTAAGTTGCTTTACTTATATGAGCCTTAGTGACCTTATGGATGATGTTAGACCATTTTAAAAGGTTTCTTCCAAAATCTGACATATTTTCTGTCTTTATCATTGGCTATCAAAATAGAGATTGAGTGATTTCTGAAGCCCTTTTAGATTAACAGTGCTGGGAGCTGAGAAGGTTCAACTAGGAATCAAGTTTGTGCTTGTATGTCTTTTGCAACAGATATTCTTTTTTGTGTTGTCCCATGACCTTCTATTCTCATTCCCCGTGATATTTCAGGACCGGGTAAGATCCTCTCCTGCCTGTCTCCTAGATCTCAAAAAAAGATTCTAGAGACAAACAACACACACACCTTGGGCCCAGCAGATGGCTCATAAAACATAAACTGAGTCACTAACACAGAAAAAAACAGTGGACAGAAAGAAACAACTTGAGGTTGGAAGTTTTAGAATTTTTTTAAGAAAACCCGAGAACCACATCTAAGGCAGCATGATTTTTCTCTATTGATATTATACTTGGGAGCTTGAAAGTCTGCAGTATTTATAGTATCAGTAAATACTAAAATTAACTATTTTAAATAATTCAAAGGAAAGACAACTTAGTTTTATTTTATATTGAATTACACATTTTCAAAGCTTAGTTCTTCTAAATTCAAAAATTACTCTGAAAACAAGATTTATAGAGGGTATGGTTAATTTGAGGGTAGGCTGAAATATTTTAAAACAATCAGAGACCATTGCATTTTTTAAAAAACAAGTATGTTTCTGTTTAACATCTTATAAACCTTGTTTTTCAACCAGGTTTCCTTAGAAAACAAATATTTTATTGTGGTGATAAATCTCATCCTCAAGAAATTCTTCCATTTTCAGGTTTGCTTTGAGCATCCAGCTATGCAATAATAAAACCACCCACATAGAGATGGAAAAGACCTATTTGGTCATCTAGGGCCTCTCTTTTTCTCACCAAGTATCACGCAGGATTCTTCCCTAAGGCATCTTCTCCAGTGATTTGTACAACTTTAAAATAATTTAAGAAATGGTAACATCCTTGGCTTCTTTTAAAAAACTATGCCACAACTTTTTATCCTTGCAATTAAGTTTAATTTCCCCTCAAAACCTCTCTTTTCTCATTAGACTCAACTCCACTCTCAGGGCCTTCTCACAGAGTCTGTCTTTGCATGGCAATGACATCTTTAGCTTTTTTTAAAGGGCTTTTTGTTTGCTTGTTTTTAAGGCATTTAGCTTCAGTGTCTTCACCATTATTAGAGGTTTATCCCTAAATCCCTCTGCATTCTCGTAACATCCTGGCTTTCTTCTCCCTCAGTGCAGCTGAGTAGATGCACAAGTCTCTTTCCTTCAGGGCATCATGGGATTTTTTTCTCTTGGACCCCCAAGGCCCTTCATATATCTAGCCTTTCTTTTCCAAATTGGGAAATAGTAGTAATTCACTCTAGTCAATTCGATGACCATTCCTTGACTGGCAAATATGTTTGAAACAATGTTCTAGGGGCTGGAGGTTTTACATCAGCAGGAAAGGCCATGTCCTTGACCTCAAGAAGCTAAGGCTCTTGGGAGAGACAAACAACAAAAATAAGAGTTATATAATGTTGGGTAGAGAAGAGCTATGAAGCAAAATAAAGCACAGGAGGGGATATAAAGTGGTAGGAGTGCTACTGCAGATAGGGGGATGAGGGACAATCTGTGAGGAGATGGTATTTGAGCAAAACCCAAGTGACATGGAAAATCCAAACCAAAAAACCTGGGGAGAATATAATATGGTGTTTAGCAGACTTGGGTTCCTTTATAACTGGGCTGCAATTTTCCTTTTGGGTAAAGAGACACATAAAAATTCTTCATTTTGTTTTCCAAGAGTTTACTTCCACAAACTAGTGTTCTCTCAAATTTAACAAAATATTTTCTTTACTCAAATGAACACTGAGTGCCTGTTCTTATATGAGTCAAGTGCCAAATACCTGTGTCCAACAGAAGATAAACCAAGGAATAGTCCATCTGGAAGGGAATTTTAGAAGTCATTGCTAGGAACAATGTCTTGGTTACTTATCACCATGTAATAAAACAACTGAAAATTTAATGGATTACAACAGTTTAGTATTCTTCACAATTCAGTGGTTTGAGGGGCTCACCTGTGCACTTCTGCCACACCCACTTGGGGTCTCTCATGTGGTTGCCCTCATTTGATAAAGGGGTCTGGTGTCCTCTGAAGCTAAACTGAGCTGGAGTGTCCAAGATGGCCTTGTTATTCACATGTCTAGTACTGCAAAGATCCACCCTGAGGCCTTCCTCTTCACATGGTCTCTCATCCTCTAGGCACTTATACACAGCCTCACTCTCCAGCAAAACAGTCAGACTTCTTCATGCAGGCTGGTTCCCAAGGCCACAAGAGCAGATGCCATCAGGCCTTCCTAAGGTTTGGCATTGTCACTTTCCCCACATAATTTCCATTAAAGGGAGGCACAGGGCCAGTCAAAGTCACACTGATGCTGGAGGGGATCACCCAAGGGTGTTAAAACAGAAGCAGAGTTCACTGGGGGCTAACTTTGGAGACAAGCTGCTACCTATTATAATCTTATGTGACTTGCCCAACACATGCATTTAGTCAGTAGCTAAACTAGAATTCAAGCAATCCACTCTTTGCTTTGTTTTGTTTGTTTTATTTTGTTTTGTTTAAAGATAAACATAATATAACCATAAAATTCAGAAATCATACTCTTAGTTATTTACCCAACTGACTTGAAAACATATCCACACAAAATCCAGAATGTGAATGTTTATAACAGCATCATTTCTACTTGCCAAAAATTAGAAAGAAAAAAAAACAAGATGTTCTTTAAGAGCAAATAGATAAACAGATTGGTACATCCATACAATGGACTACTATTCAGCAGTAACAAGAAACAAGCTTTCGAGCCATGCAAAGATATAGTTGAATCTTAGATGCATCTAAGTAAAATAAGAGTCTGAAAAGGCTACATTTTATATGATTCCATTTCTAGGTTATTTTATAAAAGACAAAACTATCGAGACAGTAAACAGCTCAGTGGTTACTAGCTTTCCTGGGTGGGGAAGGAAATGGTATGTTAAAACAAGATAAAGTACAGAGAATATTTTAGAGTGGTAAAACTATTCCATATGACACTGTGACGACAGATCCATGACACTATACATTAGTTAAAACCCACAGAAATTTACAGTATAAAGAATGAGCTTTCATGTATGAAAATGTAAAAAATATTTAGGTGGTTAGAGGATACCAAGACGGAATAGAGAATGTGACAAAATAATGTAACTGTATTTAAAATATATGAAACAAACTCACTAAAGGTGGTGGGGAGAAAAGGTACTAAACTAAATCACTTTGGGAATGAGCAGTGTCTGTAAAACTACAGGCAAAAGGAAATGTACATCATCACTGAACTCTAGTAGATAAAGTTGTTTCCCATGAGGGTATGAATTAACAATCTTGAGTGTATGATACATGTATACTGGGGTGAAACCATTGGGTAAATAATTGCCAGGTGGTGGGAATCAGGTTTCTCACTATTGGAGAGGTTACAGACAAAAAAGGGAAGAAGGCTAAATTGGTCCATACAGTAATTGTTTAGAGTTGGAGACATCAGTATAAACTCATATTTAATTTTAAATAGATATAAATGTTTACATTATAAATATTTGTATATACACACATATATGGCTTTTCTCTGTCAACCAAGAGGTCCTAGAAGCAACAATATTAAGCAATCAGTAACAAGGAGCACCCTTACACATCCCCAACCCCCACTACTTCACCTATCCGCTTAATCCTTCAATACTCACAAAGGACTAAGTGCCTACCTCTTTAATTTCTAAATGCCCTGTGTACCTCATTTTCTCCCTTTTCACACCTGAGGTGATTAGCTAATTTTTTCTCACTCAACATTAAGTTTTCACTGGCTAGGAACTATGTCCTACTATCCACAGTTATTGACATTGTGTTCATGGGATGAGGTGTTGCATTCAATTCCTAATTCCTCTGTACCTTCCAAGTTTCTGTCTCCATCTGAGGACTTAACCAATTCTCTCCTCTACAGACCATGTGAATTTGCTTTACTTCTTATGAATTTGCCAAAATCAAAAGAAATAATGCCAACAAACTGCTACTTTAGCAAGAGGAAATACATTGCTGTTAACCATAAAAAATACTTATTTCAATGGAAATACTCTGCACCAGCAAAACCCGGTCCCAGCATCTGTTGACTTTGATATGTTTCAAGGTCCCTCCAAGCTCTTGCTGCTTCTTGCTTTTGTCGTACAACCATTCAAAACCCAGGACCCATCCCTTAAAGCACAGCCAAGCTGGGACCTCAGAGTAGAGTGCTAAGATGAAAAGAGAAGTAAACTTACTTTTGATCTTGAGGACTGCAACCACCCTTTTAATTAAGCAGCTTTTGTGGTTTCAGAAGAACAAGAAATCCACTATTACAAAAACACCTGGACTTTTATTTATTAATCTGCATAGGCCTATGATAAAGTACTCCTCCAATTCAGAAATCAAGAGAGAGATGGAAGTTAGAAAGTTACTTCCTTTAACACAAAACATGCAAGAGTCCAGAACAATAATACTTCTCTGTTCTTATCCTTTGGCCAAAACACTGCCCTTACATCTCAGCACTGAGAATGATAGTCATTTTCCTTCTTCGAACATTAGGCAGACTAACAGCAAAAATATTAGAATGATAAGAGCAAAGTGTACTATATGTATATGCATTCCAAGCATTTGAAACCACCCTCAACATCTTGAGGGTAAACATAGACAAACAAAGAGAGTACCAAATATAAATATATCTATTCAAGAAATGGACAGTTAAGTATATTAATCCTACAGACTAATGCTTTAACAAAAAGGAGCCTGGCCAGACAAGAGAGAAGGATACATTTTAGTGCAGAATGAGAAAAAACTATTGGAGAATCTGGACAAGAGAGAGGAGTACCAGGCAAGAACATCTCATCAAGATACGCTTGCCTCCTCCCACGACCACCGTAAAATTACAACTAAATTATAGAACAACCAAACTGGAAAACCATCTAAACACTAGCTGAACATAACTCCTATAACTAAGGATATAGAGAGGCCACGTTGAGACTGGTAGAAGGGATAAAGACATGAAATGAGTTGTCTCTGCACCCACGCGTGGTGACTGGGCATCTGGAGAAACATCGCAGTTGCAGAGATCACCCCAGAGAAGCTAAGAGTCCCAGTCCAGCCTGGACTCCTAGCCCCGTATTCCAGTGCCAGGAAGAGGAGGCCCCACAAAATCTGGCTGTAAAAATCAGAGGGCATCCTGACCCTGTGGGTGAGATAGAAGGCAGCTGGAAACATCCTCTGCAAGGCTTGCGCACAGACTCACTCGCTCACAGGCACTCACCCTGGGCTCCAGTGGAGGGAAGCAGCTCAGGAGGTACCAGAGACATACAGAGGAAGACTGCGTTGTGTGGCTTCAAGGTGAGGGTTGGCGGGACAGCCATCGTTATCCCTGAGTTGAACTCTCCTGTGCAGCCTATAGGCAGGCACCATCTTGCTTGTGTTGAGCCCTCCTCGCACTTGGCCAATCTGATTCTGGATTGGCCTAGTGAACTATGCTAGCTCCACCCTAGTTACTCCCTGGGACCACACCCCACCCAGCTGACGCACAGCTGAAGGCACATTCAGTGGTTGGGTAACCAACCCTGCCTCACACACAGTAGGAGTCTCCTTCAGCAGCAGTAATAAAGCTCTGCTCTCATTCAGCCTGGGACAGTTTCAGTGGCAAGCAAACAGCCATAGCCAAAGCTGGAGTCTTTCTTGGATGAATCTTAGGAATCTGTGGGCTGAGGCAGGTGGCCGCTGGCCTCCATATGATCTGAGACTTTAGCAAGTGGCCCCAAGCTGAGCACTGGTGCCAAACTTGAATCTACATTAACTTAGTAAACACCACCAGCCCCACCTCAGTAACTCTTTGAGACCCCACTTCATTCAATTCACATATTGCCTGAGATTCTTTCAGTGGCTGAGCTTTATGGGCGGCCAGTAGGTGGCCTCAGGCCTTGAGGTGCTCTGGGCCTTTTGCTGAGCTACCTCGGGCCCAGTACCAGTGGCAGCCAGCCTTGCTTCCCTGTGAAGCCCCTCCCCCATGCTTCTAGGTCCAGCACAGGCAATGAACAATCATGGACAGCTTAGTAACTCCAGTTAACACCAGTCTGGTCACAGGCAGTGGCTGATCTTGGCTTGCACAGGAGTCCCTCCCAAGGGGCCCCAGGACCACACACCTGGAGACTGGCTTCAGGCCACAACAGAGCACCACCTGATTAGCTCTATGAGTGGCACACACAAAGAATAGTCTCAGCAGGCACACAAGCCACTGGGGTCAGTCCCAATTAAGGAGTCAGCCCCCACACAGCAGCTTATATGCTATGGGCATGGCCAATCCTCATAGCTAGTGAGCCTGAGTGCCAATCCCACCCACTGATGGGCCAACAGCAATCAAAGCTCAAGTACAACAAGAAGGCAAAGCCCAAAGTGAGTAGAAAGAAATAATAAAAATCAGGGCAGAAATAAATAAAGTCTAAAAAAATAAAAAAGATCAATAAAACCAAAAGCTGGTTCTTTGAGGAGATAAACAAAATTGATAAACCTTTAACAAGACTCATTGAAAAAAAAAGAGAAAGAACCCAAATAAATGAAATCAGAAATGAAAGAGAAGTGAAAAATGATCCCACAGAAATACAAAGGATTATAAGAAAATACTATGAGCAATTGTATGCCAACAAATTGGACAATCTAGAAGAAATTGATACATTTCTAGAAATATATAATCTTCCAAGACTGAGTCAAGGACAAAGGGAAAATCTGAACTGAGCAATTAACACCAACAAAATCAAAACAGTAATCAAAAAATTTCCAAAAAACAAAAGTCCTGGATTAGATGGCTTCATAGGTAAATTTATCAAACATTCATAGGAGAACTAACACCTGTTCTTCTCAAACTATTTTTAAAAAGTTTAAGAAGATGGAAGTCCCCTGAGCTCATTTTATGAGGCCACTATTACCCTGATTCCAAACCAGACACAGACATTACAAAAAAAAAAAAAAAAAATTATAGGCCAATATCCCTGATAAACATAGATACAAAAATTCTCAATGAAATATTACCAAACACAATTCAGCAATACATTAAAAAGATAATACACCATGATCAAGCAGAATTTATTTCTGGTGTGCGAGATTGGTTCAATATCCACAAATCAATTAGTGTGATACACCATATTAATAAATCAAAAGATAAAAATCATATGATCATATCAATAGACGCAGAAAAAGCTTTCAACAAAATTCAGCATCCATTTATAATAAAACCTTCAGCAAATGGGTATAGAGTGAACAAACCTCAACATAATAAAGGCCATATATGACAAATATATAGCTAACATCATACTCAATAGAATAAGACTAAAAGTGTTCTCCTTAAGATCAGGAACAAAACAAGAATGTTCACTTTCACAACTTCAGTTCGATGTTGTATTGGAAGTCCTAGCTTCAAACAAGAAAGAGAAATAAAAGTATTCAGATTAGAAAGGAAGAAGTGAAACTATCATTATATGCAGATAACACGATACTAGACATCAAGAACCATAAAGATTCCACCAAAAAATTATTAGAACTAATAAATGAATTCAGTAAAGTAGCAGGATATAAAATCAATATTCAGATATAGGTTGCATTTTTATACATCAATAATGAATTACCAGAAAGAGAAACTAAGAAAATAATCTCATTTATAATTGCATCAAAAAAGATAAAATATCTAGAAATAAATTTAACCAAGGAGGTAAAAATTCTGTACTAAGAAAATTATAAGTCTTAAAAGAAAGAATTAAAGATACAAATAAATGAAAAATTATACCAATCTCATGATAGGAAGAATTAACGTTGTTAAAATGTCCATGCTACCCAAAGCAATCTATAGATTCAATGCAATACCTATCAAAATACTAATGGCATTTTTCACAGAACTAGAACAAATAGTCCAAAAATTTATATAGATCCATAGAAGAGCCCAAATAGCCATGACAATCTTAAGAAAGAAGAACAAGGTTGGAGGTATCATACTACCTGCTATCAAAATATCCTTCAAGGCTATAGTAATCAAAACAGCATGGTATTGACACAAAAACAGACACAGTTCAATGGGACACAAAAACAGACACATAGTTCATAGAGAGCTCAGAAATAAACCCACACTTACATGGTCATTTAATCTATGACAAAGGAGGCAAAAATATACAATGAGGTATATACACTCTATTCAGTAAATGGTACTGAGAAAACTGACAGATACATGCAAAAAAATGAAACTAGACTACCTTCTTATACCATATATAAGAATAAACTCAAAATGAATTAAACACTTAAATATAAGATCCAAAATCATAAAACTCTTGAAAGAAAACATGGGCAGTAAAGACTCTGTCATTGCTTTTAGTAATTTTTTTCTGATATATCTTCTCAAGCAAGGGAAACAAAAGAAAATATACACATATAGAATAACATCAAACTAAAAGTTTTTGCACAGCAAAGGAAATCATCAGCAAAACGAAAAGAATGAGAGAAGATATTTCTCTATGTTATATCAGATAAGGGGTTAATATTCAAAGCTTACAAAGAATTCATATAACTCAACAACCCCCCCAAAAACAATGCAATTAAAAAATGGGCAGAGGACCTGCATTAGATGTTTCTCCAAAGAGGACATAGAGATGGCCAAGAGACATATGAAAATATGCTCAATGTCACTAATTATCAGAGAAATATAAATTAAAACCACAGTGAGCTATCATCTCAAACCTGTCAGAATGGCTATCATCACTTAATCAAAAAACAAGTGTTGGAGATAATGTGCACTGTTAGTGAGATTGCAAATTGGTGCAACCACTATAGAAAGTAATTTGGAGGTTCCTCAAAAATTAAAAATAGAACTACCTTATAACCCAGAAATTCCACTTCTAGGTATTTACCTGAAGAAATCCAAGACACTAATTTGAAAAGATATGTGCATCCCTATGCTTACAGTAGCTTTATTTACAATAGCCAAGATATGAAAGTGTCCATCAACAGACAATTGTATAAAGAAATTGTATACAAAGGAATATTACTCAGCGAGAAGAGAAGAGAAGAGAAGAGAAGAGAAGAGAAGAGAAGAGAAGAGAAGAGAAGAGAAGAGAAGAGAAGAGAAGAGAAGAGAAGAGAAAGAAGAGAAGAGAGAAGGGAAAAGAAGAGAGAAGGAAAGGGAAGGGAAGGGAAAGGGAGGGGAGGGAGGGGAGGGGAGGGAAGGGGAGAGGAGGGGAGGGGAGGAGAGGGGAGAAGAGGAGAGAGGAGAGGAGAGGAGAGGGGAGGGGAGGGGAGGGGAGGGGAGAGGAGAGCAGGGGAGGGGAGAGGAGAGGAGAGGAGAGGAGAGGAGAGGAGAGGAGAGGAGAGGAGAGGAGAGGAGAGGAGAGGAGAGGAAAGGAAAGGAAAGGAAAGGAAAGGAAAGGAAAGGAAAGGAAAGGAAAGGAAAGGAAAGGAAAGGAAAGGAAAGGAAAGGAAAGGAAAGGAAAAGAGAGAAGAGAAGAGAAGAGAAGAGAAGAGAAGAGAAGAGAAGAGAAGAGAAGAGAAGAGAGAGAAGAGAAGAGAAATTTTACCATTTGCAACGATATGAATGGACCTAGAGAGTATTATACTAAGTGAAATAAAACAGACAGAGTAAGACAAACACGATATGATTTCACTTATATGTGGAATCTAAAGTACAAAATAGGTGAACAAAAAATATGAAAAAAAGACTCATAGGTGTTGAGAACAAATTGGTGGTTAATAGATGGAAGCAGGGTTGCGGGGTTGCCTGAAAAAGGTGAAAGGACTTATAATACAAACTGGTTGTTACAGAATAGTCACAGAAATGTGAAGTACAGCATAGAAAGTATAGTCAATAATATTGTAATAACTATGTATAGTGCCAGGTGGGTACTAGACTAATCGGGGGATCACTTTGTAAATTATATAAATATCTGACCACTATGCTGTACACCTGAAACTAATATAATATTGAATGTCAACTCTAATTAAAAAATAAAAATTAAAAAAAAAACTATTAGAAAAGAAAAACTATATTGATTGGCTTAAGAGTCACTGGATGTTAAGCAGATGCAGTGATTTTTGGCAGAAGTACGTGCAGAGCCTACAAAGATAGAAGACCAGGGCATTAGGCTGCGATGTTTCTTCCAACAGAGTTGTAAAGCTGTTACTGTGCAAAGGTAGCCCATACATACAGAATGATTTAGCTACGGGTAAAAGTATATGAATAAATCAAACTCTGGAATAGTGAAAATGAAATTTTCATAGAATTCGTTATATTAAGAGCCAAAAGATTTCTAAGAGAATAAATTCCTTCTTTCATGGATCGAAGGTTATCACTCCTTGCTGGACATTAGAATGACCTGTCTTTTTTTTCCCTTGATCTCTAAGTATCCTTTCTTTTTTAAAAAATTGTTTTTAAAGCTTTAAAAAAAATGTTTTTTTTTAAAAGAATACCTTCTGCAAACTATACCCACAATATTTGTATTTAATTGTTCTGGATTGGTGCCTAGGCAACAGTATTTTTTTAGGTGCCCACAGGTAATTCTTATTTGTATGCAGGCTAGAGATGCTCTAATATACAAACTGCAGAGATGAAGAATGATATGTCTTTCTCAGGGCTATAGCACCGGTGAGAGGCAGACAGACCACAGTTAGATCATCTCTTGATCCATTTTATTTTCAATTTTTACTTAACGCTTTGTAGTTTGGTACTTCCATTGTAAACATTTAGGCATTTAGTTGCCGGGCTGCCATTTGTACTCTTCCTTGGGACCCGACAAATATTAGGGATGGCCCAAAACCTCTGGGCCCCTTGGAATGACAAGTTCCTGAAAAGTTTTCAATGTCATCAGCCATTGCAGAGAGAGACACCAAGATTCATGGAGACCATGGGTCTTATCCAATCCAGAGACAACAGACAGCCTGGGCCACCCTATGTGTACTGGCCTCCTGGCCATCCATCTCTGGCTGGGACTCAGGGCCCCCAAATAGTTCTTTCTACCCATCTTGGCCAGATTAGGGCACATCATTTTTCTGAGCCTTATTTTTCTTGACTGTGAATGAGGATGGTCCTGCCACCTTCCCAAGGTGCTCAGGGATGAAGAAGTATTGCTAGGCTCATTTTTGTAGCCCAACCAAGAAATCTCCCATGCAGAGGCAGACAGCTGGCCTCACAAAGGATCCTGGCCTGGTATGCACAGTGGCCATGTGTCACTTGGCCATGGAGTCCATGAGTGCTGAATGTGCAAAGTGATCATTTCAGTCCTAAATGGAGCATGAAGGCTACACATCTGAAGTGTAAGGACCCTTGCCCACAGAGTAACTTAATTTGGGAGCAGAGAATTCCCTTTTATATGGCCCCCACTACTTTCATCTTGCTATTCTCTCCCACCTTTGACAGTCCTAATTGCCCTTACCCACACTTTTAAGTTGGTATTCAGTGCAGAAATGCCAGTCACACTCTCCTCCTCATTCATCGTTGGTTCTACTCCTGAGAAAATAGAAGTATGAGAGGAAAAAGGCTGGCAAGGCTTGGGACAATGAGGCTCAAACCCTTCCTCACCCCTTGGTACCCACTCTCTCCTACTTCCCCTCACCCAAAATACCCCAGCCAAAAGACTTGAATATTCATTTAATTGTATTTTAAAAAGTCATCAGAGTGTTTTAAAATCCTGAATATTTAAACATGTTAATTTCATTTGGATTGTTTCAAAATAAATTTCCCCTTTATGAAAATAAGCATAGATTTATTTTGAAAAAAATGTTCAACTTTCGAAAGATTTCTTGAATATCTTTAAATTTTTTTAAGTTCAAGTTTCACAGAGTGAAAAAGAAAACCATCTGATGGCAACTCAATCCATTGAAAAACACAAAACAGATTATCTCATTCAAATGTAAATAGAAGGCAATTCAAACCATATTTCACAGATGATAAATACCATAACTCCTTGTCTGATTCATTCACGAATATTTTTTCAGTTAACAAACAGCTGATTTTTATACATAAAACCTATTTTCCTATTTTATCTTTATAGTTCACATAGATTGATCAAGATTGAGTGATTGATAATCTCAGTGGAATTTCTATAGTCTTTGTGCACTTTAATTTCTGACATTGAGTCCTGACATTGAGAAACATCAGGGAAATTTCTTTGGCTCTGGAGCAAATATTAAAAGAAGTTTTTCTCTCTATTTTTCTTCCATTACGTTTTTCCTTTGCCCTACCTTGGTCAATGAATGGGAAGTTAATCTTTAGAATCCTTACTCAAGGTTTCACAGCCTAGTTGCAGTCTACCTGGTTAGTCTAGTCTGCCTTCAAAAGCAATTCATAGTTGAGGTCCAGTTTGTAGTCACAAAATGCTGAACTACGGCACAGATCTCACCACTGTCTATTCACTTGTGTTGATTTACAGTAGTCGTGGCAATAACTGAAATGCTCCAATTTCCTAAGCCAACGTATATATTAACAAAACCTAAATCACTATCGTCTTCATATCTCTCTCTCCTGCATGCACTTGCTCTCTCTGTCTCTCATAGTTTACTTGCTGCATTTTGCCACAAATTGGTTTAAGAGAAAAATTTACTGGGTTTATTAGGTTTATACACTTCTCATGGAAGAAGCCAGCACTTGGCAAACGTAATTAGTATATAGGAACCAAGATTGAAAGCTAAGCCAGTTAAGCCACAGCCACTAAGTCCTGGAATCAGGAAAGTCTCTCTTAGGTATTTAAGCACTTTAATTTCATGTAAAGGGTTTAAAGGCAAAGTGGGCTGTATGTTTCCATCTAGTCACTCTGCGGTGAGCTTCATCACTTTAATGTGGCCAGCTAAGGGTCAGAGTGAGCAATGAGATGTGTTCAAACAACACAAGCTTAAATGTCTATCAGACCACAAAGTTTCCCCAGACCTCAGGGGCCAGTTTTCTCCCCTTTGTGGCCATGTTGGCTTTTGAGTTATGGTTATAAAATGTCTTTTCTAAACAGTAAATAAGTGATAATGCTAAACAGCTGCAGGGCACAGTCTAGAAAAATGATTGACGGAGCAGCTGTCAGCTCTGCTTTCTATAACTGTGCTGGTCTGAAATCCAATGTGCTTGTTTAAATGGGGCACATTAGCAGTTTTACAGTGACTAATAGGATCGTCACACAGTGATTCAGAACCCGTGGCATGGCTCTACAGGGGAGAGATCAGATTTCAATAGACAAAAGTTATTAGGAAGGCCATGATAGCCTGGGCATTCTTTCACATAACAAAGCTCTCATATCTGAAATTTAGAAATGCATAACTAAAAAAAAAAAAAATCAGCTGCATCCCCATTCAAACCTGAGTCTCAAGGTCTCCTAAAAAGATAGCATATCCGATGTGCTCTGAGGAAATGCCAGATATGAGATCTCTCAGTCATAACGGTCCTTACACTATTGATAAGCACAGAAAAAGTATTGTGGACATGGTACAGTGCTAGACAGGACAGACTTTATTTTTTAATTTTTAGAAAGATAAGTTGGAAGTTGTTTCTAATGGTGAATTTATTGAGTCACCTTTAATCAGATTAATTTTTCTTTTCTTTGGGAAAGTCACAGAAATGGAATCTTTTCATTGTGTGCATACCATGCAAGACCCACCCAATATTCTGAGAGAAGTGTGTGATTGTACTTTTTTAGCTTGTGGTAGAAACTTGAAAATTTTAATAAGCATATGAGCTGTTGCAGTGTCTGTTTCCGCACATTGGAATATGATGAAAAAGAAGTGAAAATATTTGCATAAGAGCCACAGAATCTTAGGCCTAAAATTATTTTGGAGATTTGTTCTGGTCTTAGCACCATATCCATTGCCGGAACACCCCTTGTCCCAGCCTCACTGGTAAAGATATGCCACTGGCCTAACACTGTATACCTAAAATATTTATTGTCTCATCCTTTACGAAAAAGGACTTCACTGTGTTAACAGCTACATACCTATAATTAGAAGATGTATTGACTGATGTATTAAGAGAGCACATCTGGAACAAAGCTGCAAGTAGCGATTCATCCTAATCAAGCAAACCATCTTTAGCATAAGCCAAACTAGTAACTGGGCGGGTATGTACTAGGACCACCATCCCTGTACCTTTCAAGGTTTTTGTGGTGATCTTTAACTCTGCAATTTTCCCAGGTGGTATTCTATTGCTTTTGGTTTCTTATTTGGGCAAGGAGAGGGAGTTCCAAGGACTTCCATTTGGCCTTTCCTACCATAATAGCCACTGCTGGGGACATAGCTGCAAAATGTATTTAAGGTTTCAACAGAGTAAGGACTCCACTAAATCTATCCTTACAAAGGTAAAAATAAAACTTGACAAAGTCAAACTGACTTACCAGTAAAGTAAGAGCCCACTGACATTATTCAAACTGACCAGTCCTAAACTGTTTATCATGCCCTGCCTTAGCTTTCCCACAGAAACACCAATAAAGTCTATACCCTAAGGTTCCTCCTGTTTCTGCTCTGCCTCCTGGCCAAAATCCTCGTGCTTCCTTGGGTGCTACATGGCATGACTCCTCTCAGGGAATGTAATAAAAATCTTTTAGTAGCATTGGCTTCTCTGTGCCATCATTCCATCAGCTTTATAAATTAAGACCAAAAAACAAAGCTAGGATGTGCCTCTATTATGATAGCTCAAATCAGGTCTCTGTTTACTGGGTTTACTGTTTAGCAGTTACATAAATCAAATAATATTTTAAAGGACTGCCCATCCATTTTTAGCCTACTGTCCTGTGATCACTTGACCATCACCAAAGATTCCTGTGGATCATAAAATTCTGTTTCTGATGCCAGCTCTATTATTTTGTGTGGACCTACATAACCGCCTTCTGGTTTCTGCATTCAAAACAGAGAACACATTTAAACTTCAACATCTTTCACAAAATCCTCTGCCTATGGGGAACAGATACTATAGAACTTTACAAAAGTGTTGATATGTCTTTTTCAGATTTATTTGTCAATGGGATATAATTAGTATATAAAGATTAAACATGACAAATGAACTTTAACATTCTCATCTTCAAAAAGCTGGAATTTCTTCTTCTATATAATACCAACGGAATCCTGGCATCTCAACTTTATCTAACACTAAAACAAACAACCAGTTGGAACCACTCTCCACCACTTGAACTAGCACATTAAATCTAAAATTCTTGTAAAAATCACCCATATTAAAAAGTTCAATCTATTTAATAATATATTCTTTCTTCCTTTATCTAGCTCTCTGAGAATCCACTCCACCGATTTTTAGACTTTAGAAGATGTATAACCTGGCAAAGTGTTTCAGTACCCTTCCTGGAATTACTTGATTCACACCTGTCTCACAATTATTTCACAACTATGTGTCATTAGCTACAAGAACCCCACCTTAATACTTAGTTGACCAATACAGATGGCAATAGGTACATGAAAGGTACTTAACATCACCAATTATCAGAGAAATGCAAATCAAACCACAATAAGATATCACTTCATATTTGTTAAAATGGCTATTATCAATAAATAAGAAACGACAAGTACTGGTGAAGATGTAGAGGAAAAAAAGCCTTGTGAACTGTTGGTGAGAATATAAACTACTGTAGTCATTATGGAAAACAGTATGAAGTTCTTCAAAAAATTAGAAATGGAACTATCATGTGGTCCAGTAATTCTACTTCTGGATATTTATCCAAAGAAAACAAAAACATTAACTCAAAAAGATATATACACCCCATGTTCATTGCAGCAGTATTTACAATAGCCAAGATATGGGAACAACCTAAGTGTTCACCAATGTGTGAATGGATAAAGAAACTGTATATATATATATATATATATATATATAGTTTCTTTATATATAGTATATATCAAATATATATATATATATATAAAGACTGATATTTCATAATTTTTGACAAGTGTATGGACCTTAAGAGCATTATGCTAGGTGAAATACATCAAACAGAGAAAGATAAATACCAAATGATCTCTTATGTATGAACTCTAAAACAAACAAAACACCAAGCTCATAGATACAGAAAACAGATTGGTGGTTGCCAAAGGCTTAGGGTGGAGAGGTGGAGGAGAATTGGGTGAAGAGGGTCAAAAGGTAAAAAAAAAAATTGCATATTCTCTATTTCAAAGTATGTGCACATGTGATGTGTATGCATACACATTTCCATGTCCACACATATTTTTGGTGCCTATTTGATCTAAAAAAAATAATGAAAACAAACAAACAACAACAAAAACAACAACAACAAAGAACAGTTGGAATTTCACAATCTTCAGCCCCAACCAAAGCATACAAAAAAATTCTAGATCCTCCAATTTCCTTGAAAGTCAGTTGCTTGCAACCATTCCTGGCACCACTATAGATATCTATCATTCAGTGTTCTCATATGAAAGCAACAGTATCAATTCTGACTGATATTGGTTGAAAAAAATTATTAAAGGATATTATACATCTCATAGAAATTTTGGGAAGACTGAAAATCAAGGTTTAGGAATTTGCCTTTAGAAACAATGTCTGAAATCATGTTACAGACTGCTGGTGAAGATGGCCCTGACCGTGACCACAAGGCATTAGATGCTACATGATGCCCCACAGAGATCTCCAACCTGGATCCTGGACAACCTTGAACACTGGAGCTTTTGCTTCTCTAGGACCTCTTCCTGAAACCATCTTTCCCCTTGAAGAGAGTTTTCACTACACTTGCAAGTCTTGGACAAATACCTTTAATTTGGGGATTCCAGATTGTAAGTCTTAGAAACTTGAAATCAGCTTCTATAAATGGAAGTAGGACCTACCTCTCTCCCAGCTTATAAAGTAAAGGAGTTCCCAAAAACATAAGAAGATAATTCAGATGCCTTGTCCCCAAAAATCAGAGTACCTGCCCACTGCAGGAGGCTTTTCTATGCATGTAAGTCTACACATACACTTTGAAGACTGAGAATTTCTTTCTATCCTACTTGTGGACAGCCTCATATTTTTTCTCTGTGCAATTTAGGCTGCAATTTATTTGTTCCTGGCATAAAATCTTTATTTTTCAATATGATTTTATAATTCACAGAATGTTACAGATTCAAGGGACCTTGAGAGATTAGCAAAACCTACTTTTCATTCAATTGGATCTTCTAAAGAATTGCTGATAGCTGATTACATGGTCTTGGTCAGAAAAGCTAATTTGACAAGAACATTCACCATGTATCAGAGCAAGCCAATCTACTTCCTGGATATTTCTAATTATTACTTGTTTTTTTCTTATATTAAATTGAAAACCAATTTGCCATAACTTCTACCTGTATGTTAATTGTGCTCTTTAAAGTAAGAGGGGAAAATTTACTTCCTCTTTTCTAAATCATCACTTCAATATGGGAAGACAGCTCTGATTTCCCCCTCCTCTTCACTAGGCTTATCATCTTTACTTCCCTCCAAACCTCCTTATGAGACAAGATTCCAAATTTCTGTCTTTATTGGTCATGCCGTGTGAGATCGCACCAAATTGTCAATACCCCATAAACTGGTCCGAACCTATGTTAGACAGTAATACTAAAAACTATTTTTTAATATATTCATCTCTTTTTCAGAAGACTTTAGTCAATCCTGAATTCCTATTGCTCTGAAAGCACTAGATTGCATGCGTTGTTTTAAGATGAAACAAAACACTCAACATTCCAGGACATTCATTTTTCTCTCCAGGTGCTTTTTGTTTGGTTGTTTATTTTGCGTCTTACCTTAGGCTCGAGGAACAGTGGCTTCTTGAGGAAATCAAATCCCATATTTCTTTTGCCAAGGTAACCTCATAACTTGAGAGCTAAATTAGAAGGCTCATGGGGAACATTTGTAATTGCTTCTAGGTCAACATCTGCAATGTACTAGGCATTTAACACAGTAAAGGAAGTGAATGGAGGGGAAAAAATAGTTTTATGAATGAAAAGCCCTAAGAGAAAAGATCATTTGTTGTTTGTGTGTGTTTCGGTTTGTTTGTTTTTTTAGTGGGGGGCAATTATTGATTTACAAAGTTAAGAAGCAAAGTTAAAGAAACACAACAAAATTTTAACTTAATCCTGTTAATTTGCTGAAGTGGGAGAATAAATATGATTATCAATTGAAAGTGATGAAAATAAACTTATTTGGAAAATTTCTATAATATTTTAATTGACTTCAGCAAACCCACACTAAGAAAAGATTTAACTCTTCTTGAAGATAAATTGATCAGAAATGAATAAATCTTTGAGGGATCAAAAGCGAATTGCTTTCCTAAATAAGACACTGAAATTCTCTCTCTAATGCTTGTTTAGCTTCAAGATAAAGAGTCATTTGTGTTTTATTTATAATGGTCGATATCACTCAAAAACTTATTTACAGTGGCTCAAAGTCAATCTCTAAAATTTCTTGAGTAAATAGGTAAAACTTTACTTCTGCTTCTAAAATATGTAACAAACAGTATTAACCATGTATTAACTATCTTCCAGATATTGTTCTAAATATGTATTATTTATATATAGTATATTTATATGTAAATATATTTATTTATAAGTGCACACACACACACACACACACACACATTTAACTTGAGACACAGAGAGTAAAGAAAATTGCCCAAAGTCACAGAGCTAGTGACTGGTAGAGCTGGCTGTCCCCAAAATCCATGTGTTCAACCATCATATCTTCTGTCTCTCAGGCAGTGGAACAAAATTTTAATATGTTCACTCAGTTGTAAAGAAGAAATGATATGCTGACCAACTTTTCGGTCCCTAAGAAAACTGCCTTGAAGTGTGCCCTTCTTAAAAAATAAAAAAGAATAAATAATAAGACAAGAATTTTAGTGTTGCGTGAATTATGTATGTCATTTTCCTTTGCCATCTAAATATTGAGGAGAGCAAAGTAAAATTGCATCTTATGCTGCATTCAGTCTCTCCTGGGGCTGCGAACACATCTTCATAGTTTTCAGGTTGCCTGTTAATGAATTCCAATTTTTCAGACTTGAAACATATGTCACTCCAGAGCATCTCATTTAGCCATAAAAACTGACAGTAGCCATTTCATGTTGTAAGTTAAATAACAATTTATCAGTCTATATAACTAATTTAAAGTGTCTTTCAGAGGCAAAGTCACATATATGTGCCTTTATTTGTGCCTAGATATATGTATATATGTGCCTATATATGTGATTTGTCCCAATAGCCAGACCAAAAACGCATCTTACTGCCACTATAAAATATATCTATCTTCCTGCCTGTAGTGCAATATAACATCCCAGTTTCAGTGTGATAGGCCAGAAGGCAATGTGCTCTCCTTGCCTTGATAAATACCGGAGCCATGGAAAAAGAACAGTAGGCATCAAATTTGATATAGAAAAGAATGAATGAAAAAAATAATGTACCTTTGAAAGGTTATTTAAGGGTTTGTCTTTGTCCAGAAGAACTATTTTATAATAATACGCAGAGGAAGACAACAGCTTAAGGTTTAAACCAACAAATATCTTGCTTTAGCATCTTTGTTAAAACTCATAAGATGGACTGGAGAGTCCCCAGTGGGCACGGCCAGCATTTCTGTATGTGTCACTAGCTTGTTCATGTGCTAGCTGACTAATTCACATCACATCTCTGCTACATCTCTTACTTCATTGTTTTACTCAGGTCATATTGCTCATCTGTGCTCCATCCCCAAAATCCCCTTTTTTATAGTGTGAGAATCTAAAAGTATCTCCTTTCACAGGCTTTGGATTTTGTAAGCAATTAATTGATACTTGCACATAACCTTTTCTTTTTTGACTGTATTTTGATTTAGTTCATAGGCATAAAACTCATTTTAAGTAATTTTTAGAGCTCTTTTCTAGAGATTCCTACTCCAGTATCTGATCAAATTATGCATAATAAAACCATTCATTTTTTTTATAAATGTTTGTTTCATATTTCTGGTTGATAATATTGACCTAACACATTTACTCTATCAATACACCCTTCAGTAAATATCAGAATAGCTGAGAATCTTAAACAATGTTAAACCTACAGTATTTTCCATTAAAGTATTAGAAATAGTTGGTATGATGTGATAACCTAATTAAAAACAAAGTTTGTTCCTACAGATGTAGGTAGACAAAAAAGAAATTAAGTCTTTGTCTAAAACCTTCAATTACATTTTTGGCATTAGTGGAGAAACTTAATTAACTTTTGACTTCAAGAAGCTTGATTTTTGTCAACCCCTGTTGAGTTCAGAAGTACTTAGGGGAAGAGACTGATACTGTATTTCCAGAATAAAGTAAGAAATATTTCTTGAAATTTCTAAAGGGAATTGGAGGAATGTTAATGCTTCTGCAGGAAAAGGGCAGCTGAGAAGAAATGAGATGTCCCTGAGTTTGTTAAAGTGGTGAAGGGCACCCTGGGTTTTCAATCACAGCCAGCTTCCTTGAATTCCTTGAGGGGCAATGGAGGAGAGGGGCACACCTAAGAAATCCAAGACGAGCAAGATTTTTTCTGTCCCCAAGCAAACCTCAAATTAGCAGAGCTCCTGGAAGTCATATTCACTTAACATAGTCTTGAACTCTAAACATCAATAATATATATGACCTACCTAAGTCTCAATAAGGACTATTGCATGCCTCAAAGGATGGGGGGGCGGATTGCTAATAACACTTGAGATTGAATTTTGCATAAGCCCTGTGGCATGAGGGCTTGGAGTCAGATGTGATTTGATTTCAGGTAAGTAAAGTTTTATGACAGGCATTTCAAATGCATACCAGCCTTTGCCACCTAAGATTCATACCCACTGTACTTAATCTCTTTTCCAGTCTTTACTTTGTACAAATAAATAATTAATTATCTTATAACTTATCAATATGTCTTTCTTTAACTGTTAAACATGTGTTAATAATTCACAATTCTACTGGTGACCTCCCAACACTCCTGTGATTTTGCAGGTCTCAGAGCTATTTGAACGAAGTCTGTCACTCTTGAATCCAGGATCAGCTAAAAGCTTTCTGGTTTTATCCTCACTCTAGAAGGTATCTTGCTTGCCAATAAGGTCTTGGGGTTAAACAGAAGACAGAGTTCAAGGATTTTGAAGCTCTGATTCAATTATAGTAAGTGAATGTAAGAGAATTAGATATGTCATTGTTGAGTGCATTTACCTAGACCTTGGGGAACATCATTTTTTCTTTTTAAGCTGGAGAACTCTATCACTGTTGAAATCTCACTCTTGGAATTTGGGATTGCGCTAAACCCCACTAAACCTTTTACATGATGTAATCCCAATTTCTAGCAGAAATAGGTAAGAATTAATGGGTAATGTGGTTACATATAAGCTTCCCATGTCATACCTTCTCCCCATGACATGCTCTGTTCTGGAGGCAGTATGGTATAGTGGTAGTTGAGCTCAGAAGTTGAGCAGACCTTCCCTTAGCTACAAATTCATATTAAATTTCCAAATACTGGGTAGTCTGGGGTGAAACTATACACTTCAGTAGAGATTTTTATGATAAAAGTCATTCTGGCTACTGGGTCTTTGTCATATGCATAGATTATACAGTTTTAAAGATGTAAATTACCTTAAAAGTTAATAAAATAAAACTCCACCTGACACACAAAGAATTAAGGACAAGAATTTTGTCTAAGGCCAATTAAAATAGTTTAGTAAAAAACTTGGGCATGGACCCAAGTTCCAATCTGGTGCTATATTACTGTCTCTTCAGGTAATCATAAATAATTCTACTTTACTTCTACCTCATTCCCTGAATCTCAGAGATTTGCTTTTTTTGCTTGCAACTAATTTTCTCTGTGGCATTTTGGGAGCCCTCCAGTAACTGTGCATCAGCAAGAAGATTATTTTAAGCTGAAAAGTCTTGGTATTCTGCAAGCTCTGAATAGCATTAATTTCCATATGTTCTGAGAATTATTAAATGTTTTTCATGTTTTTATCTCTGATATTATTTCCTTCTTGCATTCTCTGCTGGCTGGGACAGAATCACATATCCAGGTAAAATGTTCTGTTGGTTTAGTGCTCTTCTGTTCTTAAATAATATTTGACACTTGGCAACTGGGTTCTATGTCTGCTACATAAATGGCTCTGAGCCAGACCTGATTTGCTGCTTTCATCAAACTATTTGTCAGCCTTTGAAGTTGGGACATACAGTATTACTCATTTGTGATATCATTGCACTTGGCAGCTTCCAGAAAGTAAATATTCTAAATATTTATGATAAAGAACACTTTTGCCAAATACTAAGGATTACCAAAATTAGCTGTGGCACTGACTACTAAAATAAAGTGATGCTTAATTCTGAGGGTCTCTTCAAAAGTGTTGTTCTCATCTCCCGAGTGACTAGAGCACCAGTGCTCAGCATTAGCACACATCACATGTGATCTCTTGGGTAACAGAGTATTATGCTCCTAGCAGGATGGAAAAGGTGTTAAGCAGGATTGGAATTCTCCCTGAAAATAATTGAAGGCTTTTAGGGACAGACCTAAGCACTGAGGGGTCAACCTATTCTTATTCCAAGGACCTCTGAAGGTGACTCAAGAGAGGCAATTTCAAGAATCTCTAGTTGAAATCCCCACCTCAAAGATATAGCTACACTCCCATGTTCATTGCAGCACTATTTACAACAGTCAAGACATGAAAACAACCTAAGTGTTCATTAATAAAGGAATAGATGTAGAAAATGCATTCTATAGAATATTATTTTGCTATAAAAAGAAAGAAATCTTACCATTTACAACAACATGGATGGACTCGAGGGCATTGGGCTGAGTAGAAAAAGGCAGACCAAAAAAGACAAATGCTGTATGAGTTCACTTATATGTGGGATCTAAAAATGCCAAACTCATAGAAATGGAGACTTTTCAGTCAAGGGTACAAACTTCCAGGTTGGCAATTACTACATATCTATCTTATGTAGATATACTACATAACAAGTACTTCAAATAAAACAATTAAATGCTCCGATCAAAATATAGGGTGGCTGAATGGATGAGAAAACAAGACCCTTTTATTCTGCCTACAAGAGACTCATTTCAGATCAAAAGAAACACAAACTGAAAGTAAAGTGATGGAAAAAAAATAATTCATGAAAATAGAAATGAAAAAAAAAATCTGGGTAGCAATTCTTATACCAGACTAAATAAACTTTACAGCAAAATCTATAACAAGTGACAAGAAGGATCCAGTAATCCCACTTCTAGGTATTTATCTGAAGAAACCCAAAACTACTTTGAATAGACATATGCATTCATATGTTCATTACAACATTATTTACAATAGCCAAGATACGGAGGCAGCCTGGGTGTTCACTGATAGATGAATAGATAAAAAAGAGGAGGTACATATATACAATGGAATATTACTCAGCCAAATTAACTAATTAAATCTGTACATCTGTAACAACATAGATGGACTTAGAAGGTACTGTGCTAGTGGAGTAAGTCAGATAAAGAAAGACAAATGCCATATGATTTCACATACATGTGGAATCTAAAGTACAAAATAAACAAATAAAACAGAAACAAACTCATAAATACAGAGAACATTTTGAAGATTACCAGATGAGATAGGGTGAGGTGGGGGAGGGTGAAAACTAGAGAAAGGATTAAGAAGTACAAATTGTTAGTTATAAAAAGTAGTCATGGAGATATGAAGAATAGCATAAGGAATAATATTAGTAATAACTATACATGGTGTCAGATGGGTACTAGATTTATCTGCATGATCACTTTGTAAGTTATATAAATGTCTAATCACTATGTTAAATACCTGAAACTAATATAAGATTGTATGCCAACTATAATTGAAAAATAAAAAATATTAAGAAGAAAAAAATTTTTTTTAAATAAAAGGGTTAGTCCTTGCCTAGGTTTATCATGTTATTTATTATATGTTTTCATTTTTTATCATTGTTATGTGAGACTAATTATTTATCCTTTTATTGTAAGACATCTCAAAGATACTTTGGAAATAGGTAGGGTCTAAATAATCAGTATATTTAAAAAACAATGACAATCTAGGCAGATATACTGACCCTAACTTACTTTCTGACTCTGTTGTTTATGCAGGTCATAATCAGCTTCCACACACTAGGGCTCATGAAATAAGTCAACTGACAGGAGCTAGCTGGGTGGTTGCTGCAGGAATCTTGCCCAGCCAGAGAAGGAAAGGAGAGTGAGAAAAAATTTCTACCCAAGCCAATGTGATAGCTGAAGCAGAAAGGGGACAGCTATGGCTGGACACGAGCCACTTCATCTGCTTAGAAGGACTTCAGTTTCACCAGTTTTAGAAATACTTGAAGAGCTGAAGTTGCAGGAGTCTGGGTGCAGGAGTCACATTGCCCACGATGTGGAATGTGTCCAACAGAGTGATGTTCACAGATGCAAAAGAGAAAGACAAGGCGTTTGCATCCGCTTCAGCTATGTTCCTATCACAGACATTTTTGCTTAGAGTGATCTGAAATTTTTAGAACCCTGATTCCTCTCTATCTTCTTTCCTTTCTTGCTTCATTTTTCTGTCTTTCTTCTCTCTTTTCTGGGACAGTCAAATGTCAGTGAGAATAAGCTGTGGGTTGTCTGTATGAGAGTCTAACAGTTGTGTAGATAGACTGGCTAGTTTATTATCCCAGCATCAGGCAAAAAGTCAGTGCTCAATAAGGGTGTGTGGAATTGAACTGAGTCTTTTCCAAGAAACCAAAAAGATTATTGAACCCAAGTAGCAATGAAATCTTCAAAACAATTGACAATGTCCCCATTCATTTGACAACATCAACTAAATGGGGAAAAATAGTCACAATTAACCTTCCATATGACTTCCATCTAGATGTGAGTTCTCCATAAATCTTCACTCATAAGAATAACTTTTGATTAGAAAGGTGAAAATCAAATAGAGCATTAAACTGAAGTCACAGAGATCTCTTTTTTAAGCATAAATCAAATGCATTGCCTCATTTGGATTCAGGTTTGTGTATATTCAGGCTAATAGTGGCATAGGGAAACCCAGAGAACAACTGCATCTGTCGAGCTAAAAGTATAAAATGCAATGACAGTCTTTATTAACCTGGGTAAGGTGCTTATGTCTCTTGAAACACACATTTTGAATGGTCAATCAGTCTTTAAACAAGTTAGCTCTGGTCTGTCTCCCACCCTTGTGCTCTGTACAGCCAGTGACACAGATGGCATTACTTTTTAGGAAGAGAACTGCCTCCAGTATTAGTCTCCCAAGCAACAAATGTGATTTAAAACCTCTCAACCAGCACTTTATCCATGGTAAGATGCATCGCCTATCCCTTGAGAAGTCATGAGTGCAGTCTCCCTTTAAGGGCACTTAAAGTGGACTGAAATTGAATAATCTTTGCAATTTACTAAAGCTATTTCCCTCTGGTATAGAATAAAGTTGGAGATGCAGAGAGCTCAGAGAATTGGAGCAAGGCGAAGGATCTGGAGTTTGGAGAAGAGCCCACCATCATTTCCACTCCTTATAAACACCCACCTTCAAGCCACAGATGAAAGAAAAGTATCTGTGCCCACAGATCATTTGAATGATTTCTCTGAATGTGACTCATTTAGATGAAACATATGGAAACTCGCTTTGGCAAAAATGAAGTAGCGGGGTAGGGCGGGGGAGCAGGAGGAAAGAAAATAACTCATTCGACTAGATTACATCAAAAACAAGGTTTTCTCAGGATGCCTCTTCAACATTACTTATATCAATGAATTATTCCATACTTATAAAAACAGCTTATGCTCCAATCAAAGACTTGAAAAATTGTTATGCTTCTTTCATTTGGATTCAAGAAAGGCAGAAGGAAATCTCTGGGCCTCAAATGTGATTATGGTTCTAGAATTTGGAGTACTGAGTTTTTTCACTGGGCTGACTACTTTAATCACGTTAATTGGTGTCTGCTAAATCTCCACTTCTTTGGTGTGATACAGGTCCACCCAGGTGACACAGCTGTGCTCCCAAAGGATTTTACCACTTGACCCATTTGCTTGGATGGAAAAGTTGTATCAATGTATAAACTAACCATGATGATAGCTAGTGGCCCAAATGTTGTGGCGTGGATGAGGTCATTCTTATTCCTAACATGACACTTTCAAAATGCATGTGAGAGAGTGGTTATATATAGTACTGTGCAGAATGCAGTCTCGATATAATTCTACAAGTCTGGTCTATCTTTACTTTGAGGAGCATTTATTTCCTGGAATGCTCCCCCGTAAACCATCCTTATACAGTATCAAACTGCTTAACACTCAGGGCCCTAGGCCTGCTTCTGCCTCTGCCTGAATTGCTCTTTCCATAGGCCCTCATGGCACCCTCCCTTACTTCCTTTGGGTCTCTGACCAACTGTCACCCCTCAGTGGCAATCTTCTATGAAATGGCATGACCCTTGTCCTTATTATCTTCCCTCAAGGAAAGAATAGCTATGGTAGAATGAGATTTGGCCCATGAAGCAAGAAGGTTATTACCACAATTATAATTGATGCACTAAAGTTTATGATGTGGTCCAGAGTGGCCATATTTATAAAGCTGGTGCTACAGGTTCATGCACCATTAAGGAGGCTGGCTGGGTCGATGGAATGTCAGGAGCCCATCCCCTGCCACACACAGAGTTATAGTATCATTTTAAAGTCTCCCTAGTTACCTAGCTCTAATAATCCAATAGTTAATATTAAGGAATCATTCTTTTGGCTGACCAAATTTCTTGGTCAGAGCTTTTTTGCTTTCCTTTTCTTTTGAAGAGATAGAAAATTCTTGGAATAAGTGCCTTAATTGCCATCTTTAAAAATTGTCATCAAATCATCTCTTTCTCCTCAGGAGGAAGAAGAGAAAGACTAGCTCTGGACCAATATATCTAACACTCTCCTTGAAATCTCTACTTGGATGACACAAAGTACGTCAAACTTTACACAAATTGTAGAACATGCCAGTCCTCGAAGTTATTTACATGTCCTCTCTCCTTGGCCTTTCTTTACCTATAGAAGCAAGAAAGCTAAAACCCTGGATTTCCAATCTTCCATTTAGATACAGGCTGAAGGACTACACAGCAAGATAGGCAGACCAGAAAGCTTAAAATAACCTGTACCAATCACTGTATTATTGAACAGTCTTATAAGACCTAGATAGCCTTGTACTTCATGTCCTGTGAATCACACACATTTCTGTTTCAGACATTCCTGTAGAGCTTTCTGTTTCTCACAGATGATCATTAATATAATATAAAGACAAAGACTGAATTAATGGATTTCTCTCCTACCTAGCCCTTCTTCCAATGTCTCTATTTCAGTAAAAGACAGTAAGTGACACCTTATCCTTCTAAGCATATAGGCCAGAAATTAAGGAGTTATCTTTGACACTGTTTCCTTCTTCATGTTCATATTCAATCCATCACTGCCTAAATGTCCATCCACTAGTCATCATCTTAACTTCAAGACCCAGGTACCACTGTTCATCTTCAGAGTGCATGAAGCAGCTTGCCTCTCCATGTAAGGATCTCACTGTATCCGTTTCCTTTTCAAAATATGAATCTGATCATTTACACACACACACACACACACAGACACACACACACACACACACACACACACACACACACCTGCTGAAAAGCTATGGTGATAATCTAAATATTTAACATGGCCTGAAAGGCACTTTGGGGGGCATCCCCAGCCCTTCTCTCCAGCCTCAGCTTTACTCTGAGCTTCAACTGCCATGACCTTCATTTCTAAGAAAACACCCCATTTCCTCCCTCCACAAGCTCTTTGCACTGACTCTTTCCCCTGGCTGGAAAGCCCTTTTTTGCCCCTACCATATGCTACTTGACTCCTGGAAAGTTCCTCTTCTTCTCTCAGAGATAGCTGGTGTTTCAGACTCAGAGAACTCTTCCCTGACTCAGCTCAGCAGTACAAGATCCTTTGTTTAACACTGCCATCAAAACACCTTCCTTTTTTCAGAATCTCTAGTTGTAATTATGCATCCTTAGTGGGATTAGTTGTTTAGTGGTAAGTCCATGAGAGCAGGAACTCTGTTTGATTTTTGTTTACTCTTTGCATAGCAGCCTCCATGTCTAACATGACTAGCATGTACTAAACATTCAATGAATAGTTCATGAACAAAGAGAGAAAAGAAAAACATAGTCCATATAATCAATTAGCCCTCATATAATTGATAACCATTACACAAATATCTAAACAAATGAAACTAAATAATAATACAATTGAGATAATAAAAAAGATATTGAGCTTTACTGGGACATACATATTTAATGAATCACCAAACTTTGTCATCTGCTAACAGTATTTATTTCAGGCCCTACTTCCTCTGAGGCATAGATAGACTTGTTTAGGGAATGGCATGGATTAGGCACAGGATCTGGACAGCTGAGGCCAAGCTATGATGCTAGGGACCCTGAGTAGGACTTAATCCAGATTTGCAAACTGTGTTGGGAACATGATCAAATTAGAGAAAAAAACTGTGGGACAGGCCCTTCTCCTCTTTCCCAAATAACCTTCCATCTGCAACATCCCTAACAGACACTCTCTAAACATGAAGTGCAGTCCACCTACTAACAAAAAGGTTGTGCAGAAATTTGCCCTCACAGTTCACATATCCCTCATCAGATGACTTTAAAAAATAGCAAATAGAAAAACTGAATAGAAAGAAAAGAACTGGCAGGAAAGTAAGAAAATATCTTGATATAGAGTGTCAGTTTTGAAAAAGTCAAGACTTTCTGCAAGAATAATGTGTTCTTTCTTAATGGATCTCTCAGTCATGGGGTCATCAGGATTTCTCTGTTCCCACCTTCACATTTAAATAGTATGATATAATCAAAGGAAGCAGTAAGTAGGGAGAGAAGTTGTGTTTTGTGGAAGTGAGAGAACATACAGGTGCTTGTGAGGTGGAGACATCTTAGAGCCTAGAATCTTGGCAAGGATGTTTGTCAAGTGACCTCATAAGGGTAACTGGAATGGAATGGAGAAAAATAGGGTGAATAATGTGTAACATTTCCCTCCAACTCCACCCAAACCCACTGAACTCCATCCATTTTATTCTATTTTTTGTAAGAGTCCAGTTTCAGGGGTCAGAAACAATGGATTCAAACCTCCAACCTATCCTGTATGTATGAGCTTTGTGAGGCAGGCAAGTCATTTAACCTCTCTGATTCACATTTCTTTTTTTTTCCATTGGTAAATAACAGACAAAACCCAATTAGTAAATAAAGATAGAACCCAATGTAAAATTATGCTAAGAATCAATAAAATTATGTATGTGGAAGCCATTTATGCATTGCAAAGCTTATATCTACATTAGCTGATTTAACTGGACCTCTCATTCCCCAGACTCTCTTTAATATATTTAGATACCATAGAAACCTGTGTTTTTTCACCCCTGATTAAGGAAGATAATTCTCCCAAGGGCCACATTGTGAGCACTAGCCAGCTTTTCTGAAACTCTGTACCCGCTCTTTTGTCTCCCTACTCTTTCATATGACATCTAAGCCCTTTTTGGAGCTGTCCTTCCTGACTCTATTCAATGGTGTATTTGCGGGCAAGAAAACCTAGACTAACTCCAGAAATAAATTGCAGGTTCTACTCACAGAACCTGCTTTTGATCTGACCTCCAGAAGCTTTCATACAAAGTCAAGCATGGCTCAGAGAGATGCATTGCTAGCCTTCTATGGGGAAGGGGTATGGACATTTTGTATGCAAGTCTATGATTAAAGATCCAATCCCAGTGAAAAATATGGCCCCAGAAGCCATAACATAATACCCTATGTGGAAATAGCTCCCAGTACACTTGGAATCAGCCCCAAATCCTCAACTTCGACAACCTAGTAACTCAGGGGTAGTGTTCAGAGTAGCCACATTTCCCCACAAAGCAATTTAAAAAGTCATATGAGGCCCTGACCCTACAGTGATGAGTGTATATGCGTGTGTGTGTGTGTGTGTGTGTGTCAAAAAATTTGACCAGCATTAACTATCTTTTGCACAATGGATAAAAGACAGCAATCATTGGAGAACCCCACTGAACAAATTGTAAAGGAACAGTGAAGATGTAGATAGATTATGTTTTGATTACTCAAGTGCCACAAATCACATATGTAATGCCCAGAGAAATTTCACTATTTGATAATCTGTGTTGATTAATAAGACTCCAAATTCAGAGGTGTGAAGGTGGGAGGATATTTCCAAACCTTACCATTTCACATTCCAAAGTAAACTTTGAGCTTGAGCTTGAAGTTGAAAATTGAAACTATATCATCCTGCTGGCTAGCATCACTCACTTGAAAAATGGTCCCAGAATCTATTCATGAGAGAACTATGAAGGACCTAAGGTCCACTGGAATAGTCCACTAATTAGAATATTATTCTTCTTGGCCTTTCAAAGTCCTAGAATAGACATAAAGAAGAGCTAACCCAGTTTCCTCTTTTTACAAGTGAGGAATCTGAGACCCAGAGTGAGGTCATAGAGCAAGTGAATGGCAATGTTGAAAGGTCAACCCGGTCTCAGTTTTCAGGCAGGTCCTCTTCCCATCGGTCTGTGCTGGGTTCACTGAGCTATGGTTGTAAAGGGCCATTCACAAAGAAATGCTACTTCCAGTCTCTAGATTCCACAGGTTCCCTTCCTTTCACACTCCATCTCCTTTCTTTCTTTCTTAGTCTACTTGGGCTACCATAACAAAATATCATAAACCGGGTGGCTTAAACAATAGAAATTTATTTTCTCACAGTTCTGGGGGCTAGAAGTCCAAGATCAAGGGGCTGGCAGGGTTGGTATCTGGTGAGAGCTCTCTTTTTGGGTTGCAGATGTCCACCTTATCACATGACTTTTCTTCTGTGCATGCACGTGGGGAAAATGAGAGGAGTGGAGGGAGATTCTCTCTTGTTCCTCTTCTTATAAGGCCAACAATCCTATTGGATTAGGACCTAATGTTAAAACCTTATTTACCATAATTACCTCTTAAAGCTTTATTTCTAAATATAATCACATTGGGGGTTAGGATTTCAGCATAAGTATTTAGAGGGAAGGGGGATACACAATCCAATCCATAGCACTTGCCTACCCTGCCACTTAAGAATCTGGTTTTATAAGTTTTGAGTTCCAACTAGGCATTTGAAGAACATCAAATTGTATTAAGAATATCATTTATTGTTTTCAAATACAGCCAGAGCAGGACAATTGCTACAACATTTATTCTTCCAGAACAAGAAAAGTATTCACTTAATTCAATTCACCCAACCCTAACTTACTATATCAAAGTAAAGCCAGTCTTGAGCATCTGTTTTGTGTGAATCAGGAAAACAAACAATTCAGTATACCGCAACTTAAATTTAATAAGGTCTGGATACAGTATACCAACTATTTATGTGTTGATATGCTATTAAACTTGTTAAAGTAAGACTCAAACCACATTCTTTTCACTGGCTACTATGCTTTCAATTAAATACTGGCTGGCCGGTGAGCTGGGTGATAGCACAGAGGCCAGGCAACCTCATTACTGATAGGTTAATTTAATCTGCTACTTTGCTAGTAGCACCTCTGTCTACTGTAAACCAGTCTCATGTTATGAGAAGTTTAGGAACCTCAAAAACAAGAATAGCAGGATGGGCCCCCTTTTGTATATTTGCAAATCTGGTGTAGTTGTGTGTTTTGTGTGATGTAGGAAGGGTCCTCTGATCCAACAACTAGAATGTGTTCTTATATTTAAAGCTCTGCAAAAGAAAAAAAAAAAAAGGAAAGTTTAACTCCAATACAAGAAAATACCTATCCTGCAGCTGGTGGCATTTGGGGGTGGGCAACACAGAATAAGCTCTGTTTGTGCTCAGAGGTGGAGACTCTGCAACTTGCCCAGCTCAGATCTCTTGGTTTCAGCCCTGAACCACAGAGACTCTAGCAGAAGGCAAGCCTCTCCCTCCTCTTTATCATCCCCCATAAAAACACTTCCCATAGACTATCAACTCCTTGACAAATAACTGAAATATACACACTCTTCTCATAGACTTCAAGGAAAACAAAATATTACCATAATGTTAAGTGTTTGATTGAGAAGCCAAAAGAACTTTGAATATGTTGGCCAACATTACCATTATGGCCTTCTTACTTAATATTTGTAGAACCCAAGGCCTATCCTGACTTTTATGCAATTGAATGGCAATGTTCATGGAGGGGTTCCAAGCCCAGGTGTGGATAACTATGTTTGGTAGGTACATTCATGACGCTTGCAAATGTGTTCACTATAGAAACATAATAGTATTTACTAGTCAGTCATCATCCTGATGGCTATGTTACAAACTTAAATTAGAATATACTATTTTAAAGTTGTATCTTGAAATAAGACTTTTCATCAAAATGAATTGCAGATTTCATATATTATGTGAACAAGTATTATATGATCTAAGAATGGGGTGGCCTTTCTAAGTATGATACCAAATGACACAAATTAAAACTGCAATTGATTTGGCTGCCTAAAAATTAAAAGTCATCAAACAAAGGAAAGAAAACAAACTAACAACTAACATCACTAACAGAAAAGCACATCGACAAAATTGAAAGCATACAACCAACAGAAAAAAATATTGACAACATAGAAAACAAAGAGTGTACTTAATGTACACAAAGCAATTAAAAAATTCATAAAAACCCTGGTGTGATTCTGTCCTGAACAACTGTTTTTAGAACAATAGTAATTTATCTCTGTCCGCCTTCTCTTCTACCCAAGTGCATGCCACCACCCCATGGACAATTCGATGGAGATGGACATGAGCCCCCTGGAGCCCCAAAAGTATCTTTTCAATTGTGAACTAAAGGCTGACAAGGATTATCATTTTAAGGTAGGCAATGAGGGAAATAAGCACCAGTTATCTTTAACAATGGTCAGTATAGGGGCTGGTGTGAACAGTGGATTGCAGACTGCTAATGCACAGCCAATGAATTATGAAGGCAGTTCAATTAAAGAAACACTGGCAACTTTGAAAATACCAGTACAGCCAATGGTTTCCCACGGGGACTTTAAAATAACCTCACCTGTGGCTTATGTTTGAAGGGCAGGTGGTTCAGGGCCTGTGCATATGAATGGACAGCACTTAGAGGAAGATGCAGAGTCAAAATATAAAAGGAGAAGGTGAAACTCCTAAGTATATCTGAAAACTTCCACAGAAAAAAGTCAAATTTGCTGCTAAAGATGATGATGAAGAAAAATAAGAAGAGAGGAATCTGAAGGAAAGTCTCTAGGATGAGATAGATACTCCAGCCAAAAATACACGAAAAAAAACCAAAATGAAAAAGATTCAAAATTATCAACATCAAAATCTAAGGGTCAAAAAAAAAAAAAAAAAACAGAGTAAAACTCCTAAAACTAAATGCCAAAAGGTTCTAGTTGTGTAGAAGACATTAAAGCAAAAATACAAGCAAGTATAGAAAAAGCTAGTTCGCTTCCCAAAGGGGAAGCCAAGTTCATCAATTATATGAAGAATTGCTTCCAGATGACTGGCCGTGTAGCTCTTCAGGATCTCTGGCAGTGGAGGACGTCTCTTTTAAGAAAATAGCTTAAACAGTTTCTTAAAATTTTCCATCTTATTTTATTTCTGCAACGGTTGATATCTGGCTGTCCTTTTTATAATGCAGAGTGGGAACATTCCCTACCTTGTCTGATAAGTACTTTCCAGGATCCATTGCCAAGAATATGTTGTCCAAAATGCCTGTTTAGTTTTTAAAGATGGAACTCCACTCGTGCTTGGTTCTAAGTATGCAATGTTATGATAGGACATAGCAGCAGCAATGGTCAGACAAATGGAAATAATGAGAAGACAAAAATATACATGTGAAATAAACAATATTTTAATAAAGCTTTTAAAAAAATCAATGAGAAGTAGGTGAGCACCTCAGTAGGAAAAAAAATAATAATCAAAGGACATGATCAGATAATTTATAAACACAGAAACCCAAATATTTGTTTTTAAAGTATGATGCAATCAAAGAAATAAAAAATGTACATAATTTTTATTTATCAAATTGGCAACTTAAAAAAATAATGGAACTCATTTTTAAAAAGATATGTCAAAATCTATAAACTTGGGTGGGAATGACAATTGACATTTTTTTTTCAGGTTGATAATTTGTCAATAGGAACCAAAAGTCCTAAAATTTACATTTTATTTTACATTGTAATTCCAAACTTAACCTAAAGAATAATTGTAGATAAGCACAAAAATGAAGTTATAATATTCATCACAGGGTTGTTTATAAGAGGGAAATAATATTGGGTAATTAACTAAAGAATTTCTCCACAGTAGAATACTAGGCAGTGATTTAAAATTATTTATGTTGGAAAGGTGTTCATGTACTATTAAGTTTTGATGTAGTTAATAAATAATATGACCTCATATTTATAACTTTAATATATATGTAAATATATAAATGATACATGCTCTTTGACAAAGACTGAAAGTGTGTAAGCTAAATGTCAGTGGTTGGTATCTATAATGAGATTATGGATAACATTTATTTTGTTCTTTTGTCTCCTCAATAGTTTCTAAATTTTCTTCAAATAATGTGTAACTTTTTATAATAATAAAAAAGGTTTTTTAAAAAAATAGTTTTACAAGCTTAAAGGAAAAACCAGCAGTCCAAACTTATGTTTCTCCCACGAAACTAAACGGCTTTCATTTACTGCTTCCAAAGATCATGCTGCCTCTCTCTTTCCCCTGATCTGCATCCAACTCTGTAATAATTTCCTTCACATCATGAAAAAATTATCTGAAACCCCAAGCTCACTCATTCAATTAACTCCCTACCTCTTCCTTACTCAATATTCAATTAACATTGAATCACTTTAAGTCTTGCTATTTTAGAACCTACTCTAGCTAATCTGTTTTTTTAAACGGCCAGCTCTTCTTTTCACTTCTGAGCCTTTGAACATCTGAAGGCAAGTGGATGTTTGTAAACAAGGCCCTCCGCTGTTCGGTCCAGTGACACTTCATCTACCCTGCAGTGTCCATTCTCTAATGTTCCATGTAAAGCAACATGGGACAACTGAGAAGCTTCCTATAGCAGGTGGCATGCTAAGGAAATCTGGGCATGGACTGGTAGGACATGAAAATACCTGACGTGGGTCAAGGTATAAATCTTTTTAAAAATGCATCACCGCACAGAGTTATGTAGGAGGCAAACTGCAACCCAGGCTCTGGCCCGTCTGCAGTCAGCTCCAGGAAAGCAATTTAATTGTTCTGAGCATTAATTACATCATTTCTAAATCTATGGCATTGTTTCTAAGATGACATCTAAACTTTTGGAAATTCACATTCTTTTCAACCTAAATTATGTTACCCTAACAAGTATTTTACCTCTGTATAATCAGCCAATTAAGACAATCTCTTAAAGTAGCTCACAACCCATTATCACTAAAAATACATTTCATTACTGTGTATACTGAAGATATTTAGCCTACCTCACAAACTGTTTCAATATTCTTTACATCTTATGATAATAGACTCCTTTGGTTATTTTCCTCTGGTTTCTTCACCCTTCATTTTTCTCCTCTGTTCCATCCATCTTGCCACACTAATTCAGGCTACATATGAGTCACTTATTTATCTCTGCAGGCTAAGGTTAGCCTTCTTTTTAACCTGAGAGAAGACAGTCATTTGGAATGCTTTGATCTATTACAACTGTCACACATCTTGTTATTTCAAGGTAAAAAGAGAGACAGAAAACAGAAGAGCAAGAATGATAAGAGATCTCACTTAGGTGGCCCAAGACTGGGACTAACTTCCTGTGAACTTTGCAAACCAAAGCAAACACCATCTCCCTGATCCCATGAACCAGATAGAAGAGACCAACACTAACTCCAAATGCCGACAAGAGTATGGATCACTTACACATTACTGGTGGGAATGGACAATGGCTCAGACATTCTGGAAAAGAGTGGGACGGTTTCTCATGAAACTAAACATGCACTTACCATGTGGCCTGACCAATCTACTCTTGGGCATTGAGAGAAATGGAAACTCATTTTCACACAAAAACCTTTACACAGGTGTTCATAGCAGCTTAATCCACAATGTCCTAAAACAGGAACTAACGGAAATGTTCCTCACTGGGTGAATAGTTACAGAAACTGTGATACATCCAAACTATGAAATACTACTCTGCAATAAAAAGGAACAAACTACTGATACACAACAACAACTTGGATGGATCCGAAGGGAGATAAACTTAGTAAAAATAATAATAATCTAAAAGGCTATACCTATACGATTCCATTTACACAACCTTCTTGAAATACAAAATCATAGTGATGGACAACTGGTGAATGGTTGCCAGAGTTGGTGGCAGTGGGAGAGAAGAAGGTGTCTATGGCTATACAAGGTAGCACACGGGGTCCTTGCACAGAAACCGTCCTGTACCTTCAAAGTGATGATGGCCACACAAATCTATACAGGTGATAAAAGATTCCATTAATTAAATGTGCACAAGAGAATGCATGGAAAACTGGTGAAATCCAAATAAGGTTCCTGGATTGTGTCAAGATCATTGATATCAATTTCCTGGTTTTGATGTTGTACAATAATTATCCGA
The DNA here is from genome assembly GCA_030015415.1 of Cynopterus sphinx. NCBI lineage: Eukaryota > Metazoa > Chordata > Mammalia > Chiroptera > Pteropodidae > Cynopterus > Cynopterus sphinx. Next base: position 98,071,247 of record CM057385.1, read on the forward strand.
GATTTTTATGGGACATGGGGAGAGAGAGACATTGAGAGAGATCAATGCTAACAGCACATATGTGAATAATAAAGAGCTAAAATCATCTTATAGTACTGAATTTTTCCTGTAAAGCTTTCTTATCAAAAGGAAATGCAAATCTCTCTTAGAGTTCACATTCCCCCAAATTTTAAACTATTCCTAACTTTAGGTGTTCTATTTTGTGGTGGTTGTCATGGTGATATTTAAAAAAGGGGGGAACTGTAAAGTGCTATACAAAGATTCTATTTTTTCTAGTAGCTGGAATAGTATTTCCTTAGTATAATATGTGCCTTTGGTTTCTCACCCACATGGGTTGGCCAACCTCAAAGATCACCTAAAGACAGAAATACCAGAGAGCTGATACTTCAAGAGTATCCCTCAAATAATAAAGGACAAGAGTTTGTGCATAATGCCACATATCATTCCCCAACAGAGGGATGAACCTGAGGTGTCATCAGCACTGTCTCTCAAAGGATCCCCAGCAGGACTGAACCCCGGTTGCCCGCAGAAGTAATATGATCATGATCTTTTTCTTGGCTATCCTTCTTTCCTGTCTCCCTCTCCTTCTCCTTCTCCCTTCTTTCATCTCCCAGGTAAATCACTTGGACCTAACTCCTCATCTTAGCATCTGTTTTTGAAAGAACCCAAATTCAGATGATCACACTGAAGATACCTGGCTGCAGATTCTAGGGCCTGATTTCTAACCTGTGAGATTGTACTTTCCCTAACTAATACCAACCTTGAAGAGACTGCTACAAACTTCATGAGAGTTAACAACATATAATTTGTTTATTTAGACTGATGACAATGCCCTCAGGTAAAGACAGTTTCAGACATTTCTGAAACCTCTCTCCTACTTGCCTGGTAACAAATATGGACATTGGCCAGAAGGCTGTTTAACAATTAGCTCCAAAACCTGCTTCATACGGGTTATATTTGCTGAAGAGAATCTGCATTCAGTGCATAAATCTTTAGAAAATTGCTATACTTACGTTCAAGGTTCTAGAAAAAGACACCTTGGACCCACAACCCAGCAGTCCCATCAAAAGGGCTGAGGTATTGGCCAGTTTCCAAGAGTCCACCTAAATGACTTAGCAAAGTCAATTTACAGCAAATTCGAGTTTGAAAAAATAAAGAAAGTGAAAAGGCACTTCGGAATCCTGACAATCATGCTAAATACAACCCACCTGGACTAATAACCAGCTATAGTCTCGTTAAATAATATCTTGATTCACTCTTCTCTGAATCCTGGCTGGTTTTGAGGCTACCCTTTACTGGTACTATTTTCAATAGTTCTGGCATAAATATGTTTATGTCTATGCGTGGCTAATTAAAAAGGAAAATATTTATACTTTTACAGACCTAGAGATAGAGCAGCTGAAAGGTAAATGGACTGGCAGTCTGAATATTTAGATTCTCCCTGTACCTGGGGAGGAAGGAAGGAAATATTTTGGCCACATGCCTTGGACTGCCTGGGTCTGTTAACTTATCAGCAAAATGAAAGGTTAGATGAGAAAGAAAAACCAAATTCTATTCCAACTTGACAAGTCTGTGATTCTAGTCAGTGTTTTGGTCTAGCAGAAATGGGATCTGCTGACAGTATTACTACTAAGCACTGAGTCATCTAAAATTTACTGAGCATCCTCTATGCAGCAAGCACTATGTAAGGGACACCAAAACATCACCATGCATGAACACAAAGGCCTGCGCCAGCCTCTGACACAGCTCAGATTCTCATCTCTACATTCCCTTCATGGTGGTTTTATTTGTTCCAGATTCAGTATTCTAGAAACCAGTGTCCACTGTGCTAAATTTATGTCATGTTCTTGTCTCCACACTCACCAACAAGATAGATAAAGTCTCTGTTGACATTCATGGTGGCAGGCAGTAGGAAGTGGCTGTCACCAGGAATTGCCCACCCACTAAGATGAGGCACAACAGCTATTCTCCCCAACAGGAGATCAGTGCACTCAAAGGAAAAGAAGGATTTGGGTGCTAATGACACATGTTCTCCACATCTGCCTCTCTGAACTCGCACACAATGTACATGTGTGAATGTGTATGTGCATTTGGGGGCCAGAGAGGAGTTATATCCTTCATCTGATTCTCCAATGATTCTGGCTTACACAGAGGGAAGTCGAGTCTAAGGGTCTCTCGCACAGGCAGACAGATGGCTCTTCACTTCATCTTCCATGATATTCTCACGTGAGAAATAGTGGTGAAGATACTACTCAAGAATTTACAAGTATAGATTGGGATCAGCTTTCCAGCTCTATCAATACATTGTCACCACAGTGTTCTCAAAGAGGCCAGCAGAGAAAACATTTAGGATGATGTTAGGATAAGTGTGCCATTCAGGGGCTAGGTCATGGGATGCATGGGGAACTTCCCAAAGTTTTATGGATGAACACCACTGGCTATGCTGGCCCCGGGGCAGCAGTGAGTGTATTTGGCCTCCTCTGACCTGATAGCATCAGGCTGCCATAGATTTTTATACTTAGCATTGGAATTCTCTGTTTCCACCACTGCCTTTTGCTCCATCTCTTCTCTCACTACTGAAACCACTAGTATAATGGGAAGGCAAATATATAATAATCTTTGATATCTACTCAATCCTCAAGCAATCAAACCTAAAATGGGTACAGAAATGAAAAAGACTTAGAATAACCAAAACGAGTTTGAAAAATATGTCAAAAATTATCACATTATACTTTTTAAATATACATAATTAATTTTATTTCAATTATATCTCTATAGGACTTTTTTTTAATGAAGGAAAACACCTTATGGATATCATGAACATTCCCGACAAAGGTTTGGACATATCAGTGTTGACTACGTCCCTTCCAGACCCACCCACCCCCAGAGGTAAGCACTATCCTGTGTTTTATGGCTATCATTCATTCCCCTGTTGTTTTTAAAAATATGTTTACTATATATGTAGCTTAAGTCTGTCAGTTTTTGACCTTTATATAAAGAAAGTTGTGTTCAACATATTCTTCTGTGACTTGCTTTTCTCGTTCTACAGTTAATAATATTCATGCATGTTGATATGCATAGTAGTAGTAGTAGTAGTAGTAGTAGTAGTAGTAGTAGTAGTAGTAGTAGTAGTAGAAGATTCATTTTCACTGCTGTATAGCATTCCAGGGCATTTTTGTTCATTCTACGTTTAATGGATATTTGTACGTTTTCAGTGTTTTACTGTTTCAAGCATCACTGTTGTGAGTGCATGCACGAGAATTTCTCTGTGTACCTGCTTAATCATAGACTGCCTAATCATAGTATATGTACATCTTCCCTGTTATTAAATAATATGAAATGACTTTTCAAGTAGTTGTATTAATTGACCCTCCCAGCAGTAGTGCATTTGAGACATGGCTGCTTTACATCTTTAACAAAACTTAATGTGTCCAGGCTTTCTAAATGTTAGCAATTTGAGTATCACAAGCTGCTCTTTAATTTGCATTTCCAAAGATTACTTTTTTTGTATATCAGTCCTCCCTACCAGATGTTGTGATCCTGAAAGGCGGGAAGCATGCATAGTTCAGCTTGGTGGCTCCTGCATGTAGCAGAGTGGCAAGAACACAAGGCCAATTATGTTGGTGGAATGAATAAAGATGCTGGTTCATGGGTTTCCTGAACCACAAGCTCCAAAAGGAACAAAGTAAGAAGCCACTATGTGGAAGAGAGAAGGACAGTGGATGATTGGTTGATCCTATCACTTGCCAAGATAGATCCCACAGATCATGGGGTAGGTGGAGTATACAGGGGAACAGAAACACAAAGCTGAGAGAAAGGAAACCTGCCTTGTTTTTCTTGTCCTTAAGTCCTCTGTCACATGACATGCATCAGAACCTCACGGTAGAACAAGTGGGGTTAAGAATGGAGAAGGAAATGATGCTGCTTTGTCACCTCTCTCTGCAACACAGAGTTATTTGCACCCAGGACCAATAACAGAGATTTCAGGGTCCTCTGCCACCTTGACCAACTTCCTCATCTTGGGGCAATTTATTTGATCTCTACCTCCATTTCTGAGACAGAAGCCAAAGATGGGCCTTTTCTAGAGAAAGAGTAGAGCTGGATGGATGCTGAGTAAGTCCACCGAGAGCCTGAAATCAGTCATCCAGCAATGCTGGATCTGGGCAAAGCCTTTGTGGTGCCCCGCTGGACTGCTGCTGTCAGGCTGGGCTGCAATGTTAGACGCCCTCCACCTGCCTGTTTCCCCTTCACCCTCCCCAGTCACTTCGTCCTCCTCAGCCACTAACGACTTATTCCTGGCAGCTGCCTTTTTGCAGAAATCTGCACCAAAATTAAATCCATCAAATTGTCAGCCCCTTTGCAGGGCTGCTCCCGTGTCAGCCCATGTCATGACAACCGATGATAGAAATGCTGCTATTCAGGCTTCACAGGGAGCATCTGTTTCCTTTTTTAAATCGCTTTAAAAAGAAGTCTGAGCAGGAGCCTGCTGTGCAGGGCAGTGCAGGATGCTGAGGTATAGCAGGCAGGCTCAGTACCTGCTGGAGGTGGCACTTCCTCTGGAATTTAGAAATTTGGCAGGGGTGGGGGGCAGGGCTCCCAAAAGAACAGCCTTGGGAGGGAGGAAGAAAGAAAAAGATGGAAGGAGGGAAGTGGGGAAGGGACCAATAAGAGTCATGTCTTCTCCTTCCTGGGATCCTCCTTTTAACATTCCCACCCCACCACACACACACACACACACACACACACCCTCTTCGTAAGTCCAAGTTGTAGTTCAGGTTAAAACTCAGTCTTACATTCTCAGGAGAGTAGAAGGGTGCCCATGAGCTTAAGGATCTTTGTCCCAGGGCACCTCCAAAGCTTCCAAAATACCGGTAAATCTCTTCTCCAACCCTTCCAAGTGCATTGGTATTGACATCATGGAGAGAGAGCAGAACAGAGCTGGAGGTTTCTTGTCCCAGACACAAACAGGGGCCCCTCTGACAAGTCTGTGATTCAAGATCGTTCAGCAACATAAAACCAGGGGTAAAAAAAAAAAATGGCATTAGCTGAATCCTGGCTGCTTCTTTGTCTTCCAGCCCAGGAACACACACACACACACACACACACACACACACACACACACACACACACACACAATGTATGTATCCCTGTCATGACTAAATGGCCCAAGACACTCTGAAACATATTTACATTCAGCATCTGAGCACAGAGGGGGAAGGACTCTTAGTATCTATCTCTCCCTTTCCCCTCAATTTAGGAAAGAGGAAACTAAAGCCCAGGGAAGTTAAGTGACTTTTCCAAAATGATACAGCTTTTATCTATCAACAGCCAAATGCTGAGCCAGCTCCAGCTGTTTCTGCAGGCGTAAAAAGAGACTGAGGAATGGCAATGTGATGTGGGTGATAATAGCAACACAAGCTTTCACTTACTGAACACATCATATACCAGAAACTGTTCTAAAAGCCTCATGTTAATTAACATATTTACTCCTCATGGAAACGGTACGAGATGATCTTCATATTTACAGATGAGAAACTTGAGGCCCTGAGAGTTTACAAAACTTTTTTCAAGTCATATAGCTCTTAAGTGTCAGAGCCAATTAAAATGCAGGAATCCATCCCAAATCATGTGTTTAATCCTGCTGGATAGAGGTCAAGAGATGAGCACCCTAGATCTGCCTCTGCCATGGGCAAGTCGACTCACTCCAGTTGTCCACCATGACTTCCAAGGAGGTGAACATTTTGGGCCTGGCTCTGCCAGAAGTGTGTGACTTTGGGCAAATGTGCAGCAAAGAGTTTAGATGCCTAAACCCTGCCTATTCTAAAAGTCTTCAGGACTGGCCCTTGACCAGCTCTTGGGGAAAAAACCACTAATAAGATTATCTCCATATACATGGGTCCTTGGGCCATACCAGACAGTTCACTCTAACCATGTGATTTATGGTGGGGGCCTGGGACCACATTCTATCAGTGTGACCTCTGAGGGGCAGGCTGGAGACAGTACTTAGGGTCATTCATGTGGATGCTGCATGACTGTGCAACTCCCCATTAACAGCCCTGGACACCAATGCTCTAGTGAGCTTCCTGAGTTAGCAAAACTATGTCCATGCTGCTATACCTCGTAGCTGGCTAAGTTAAGCACTGTCTACTGAACACACAGGGAGACAACTGAAAGCTCACCCCTGGATTTTCCTGCACTCTTCCTTGTGAAGCTTTTCTTTTGTTGATTTTTTAATCTGTACTCTTTCACTATACTAAACTGTAACCGCACGTTTAAAGTTTTTCCAAGTCCTGCGAGTGGACTTCGTGAACCCTGATGAACAAGTCAACTCACCCCTCTGGCCCTCAGTTAAGTAGGGAAGCTACTTACAGTCCACATGATGTCCAAGGGTTCTTCTACCCTGTCTTAAATTCTACTTTGCAGTTCTTTCTTTTTTTATATAGTCCTGTGTATCTCATTTGCAACCCCATCTGCACTAGGGATTTCCCTGCTATTACTCCCAAACCAATGAGACTTTGCTGGCTGAGAAGAGGGTGTCAAGTTTCCCCAAAAAATGTGTATTTCAAAGCCTGCTGGCTAAGCCCCAGTACCCACTACCTCCTTCCCTAGTAATGGAACCCAATTTTAGAAGTCTACCAAGGTACCAAGGACAAAGAATAAATTTCCCAGCTGGTATGAACTTAATGTTTGTGTCCTCCTAAAATTCATATGTTGGAACCCCACCAATGTGACGGTATTGGAAGATACAATCTTTGGGAAGTAATTAAGACTAGATGAGGGTGGAGCCCTAGTGAATTGGATGAGTGCATTTGAGTCATGAGAGAGCTTGCTTCCCTTCTCTGCTTTCCTACACTGAGGACACAAGAAGTCAGTGACCCAAAAGACAGTCCTCTTCAGAACTTGACTCTGCTAGCACCATGATCTCACACTTCCAGTTTCCAGGACTGTAAGAAATGGATTTATGTTGTTTATAAGCCCCCCAGTCTATGGTATTTTCTTTATGACTGCCTGAACAAAGACACCAGACTTCCTTGCAGCTAGATGGCATCATGTGACTAGATACTAACCAATACTTTATGAGTAAAAGTGGAATGTGTGACTCCTGGGAGACACCTTATAAAAACGAGTATATTTTTTTTTTATCCCTCCCTCCTTCTTGTGCCTGGAATGCAGGTACAGATGGTGATGGTAGAATCTGGGTATCTTTTTTGTCCATCAAGCCATGTTCTAAGAATGGGAGAACAATTGAGATGGAAGCAGTCTGGTTCCCTGGGGATTCCATGAAGCCACCTGTCAGCCCTGAACTGTCTCCTCCACATTTCTTTTTCATGAGAAACAAATAGCATCCATCTTGTTTAGCCATTATTATTTTGGATTTTCTCTCACATGCAGCTGAGCCTTTCCTAACCAATCTGAGCCCATCTATTGCCTGTACAAGAAAGCAATGATGATTCCTTTAAAAGCACTCTATTCAGAATACTATCTTCTCCTATTTCCTACAAATCAAATTACCAAGAGACCAATTGGATTTTTAAAGTCCCTCAAAATGTTCTTTTTAGATGTTCTTGGTATTAAATAGTAACAGAATTTAAATGGCATCAACAAAACACACAGACGTGACTGTGATGATATGTTACATAAATCTGTGAGGGAAAGAACCTGACCAGAGCAAACAGATACAGCAGAGATAGGAAAACAACAAGCTGGGTCTCATAGATTTGCTTCCAGCTATTACCATCTTGTCACAGGCAGCCATCTATTCAGATTTAAGCCATCTTCCCTGTTTCTAAGGACAGTAAAATTCAAACAATTTGGGATAATAATGGACTTGGAACCTCAATATTCTCATTTCCCAAACACCTATTGTCTCTAGACCATGAACTCCTTGCAAACAGAAGTTCAAGTTGTGTCTCATCCATGGTTTATATCTCTCATGCCAAGCACTGTGCCGAGCACAGTATAAACTCAGTGTCAGGGGGCCTGGCTTTGAGCCTCAGCTCTGTCAACTATATATAGATGGTACTAACCACAGGATGATACCTGAGCCCTTGCAAACATTTTCTTTTTTATAACCATTTGTTGAGCCCTTAATTTGTGCCAAGCGCTGTGTCAAACACTTGACTTTCATCTTCTGTAATCTTTACAACACTATTAAGTAGGTACTATTATTATCACTATTTTACAAATAAAGCAAATGGGCCACAAAGAAGTTAAATATCTTGCCCAAAGTTATTTAGCCACCAAGGAGCATACCAAGGATTTGAGACTAAAGAAGGCTAAAGAAATCCCCCAAGACCTTACAGCTGTAATGGTAGCATCAGACTTCATTTCAGGTCTCCATGACTTTCAGATGCTCCATGCTCTTTTCATTTCTCTGTGCTACCTACCTGCCCACTATAAGTGGAACTGCTCCTCACCACATGGTCTCCCATTAATGCTTCCCAGAGATTCTAACAGAAGGTCACTGCCATTGGTGAGGAAAGATTTTTAGTTGTACTTACTGAAACAATTCACATCCTAACTCATCCACACACACAAAAAAAAGAGGGGTGACACAAAAAAACATATAAAATGTTAATAAAATAATTGTTGTTAATGGGCGAACAAGGCATTACTAGTTAGTCTTAACAAAGTCAGTTGGATCTTAGTCTGGCACAACCATGGTTATAGCCGCCAAGGATGAGAGTCAGAGTGTGTGGGGGTCACCTTGATGCAGAACAGCACAGAGCACCTTGGTTTTCCACCAATCTTTTATATCACACTCAACCTGTGTGTCCAGGAGTGCATGCCAACTCTCAGCTCCCTCCACCCAGATAATGTCTCCCAGGTCAGGGATTTCACAGACACAACAGTCCTCATTTGTCTTACTTCTGTAGTTTCCACAAAACAATACTGTGAAGAAGACTATCTCTGAGGTCCCCCAGGCCTGAAGACAACTTTTAACTCTAGGGATCACACAAAGAGATAATATTCAAAGAGCTATGTTATATTACATAGATTTTACATCAGTAAGAACTGTGCTGAAAGTAAGAGAGAAACCCAACTACTGTTTGCTTACACACACAGGGGTTTGTTTTTCACAGAGCAGAAGTCCAGGAATGCAATCCTGGGCTGGTGTAGCTGCCCAGGGGTGAATCCCTAGGGTGCTGACTTCCATCCATGCTTGTTCCCTTGTGGTTGACATAGAACTACTGCACCTCCTCGTCTCCAATCTACAGAAAAGACAGAAAGAAGAAGGAAGGGAAGGAAAGAGAGACAGAATCTATAACAGGAAGCAAAGGCTTTCCCCCCAATTCCCAGCAGACATCCTCTCACATCTCATTGGCCCTAGTCATATCACATTGCCACCATTAGCTATAAGGGAGTCTGGGAAAGTGTTTTTAGCTAAGCACACAGCTGCTCCAGACAAAATGGGGTCCTGCTAGTAAGGAGCTGGAGAAAATTGGAGAATGGGTAATTAGGCAGGTAATCAGCAATTTCTGTCACATATGGCAACCCTGAAAATAGTTTTTCAAGCACACCAGTTCCCGCACAGTGTTAAGCGGTCTGCTTCGTGTGCTCTGGCTTCTTCCTGTGGAGCAAATTTCCATCCCTCCAGCCCCAGCTTATTTCTTCTGCCCCCTAAAACAGTGTGCTAAACACACACAGATCCCTGTCCTCTGTGCATGTGCACACACACACACACACACAGACACACACACACACACATACACTCCCACCACTAGCAGTCATGATTTTAGAAAAACCACTAAGAATTTTATATCCCAAGCCTCAATTTTGGAGCTTCAGTAAAGGCTTGATTTTTACAACTGTTTTCAGAAAAAATGCTCAGGAACACAGCATTTCTCCGAGTGGGGGACCACTATTCCCATAGGCAAGTCTTCAGGACGTCCTGGTTTTTTTATTTTGCTGACTAGATGCTGGTCCCTGAGCCATGCTTTAAAAGACAAAGTGTCTACTGTGACCTACATATTTCTTTGGGTATCTTGGAGCGCCATGTAGAAACTTTATTAACCTAGTCTGGACAAAGCTGTCTTGGTAGATAGTGAGCTCTTTAATGTGAGAGACAGCCAAGAGGTTGGTCAGCCACTTCTTAAAGGCAGCAGAGTATGCATGTGTCAGAGGAAGGTCAATGTTCCTTCTTCCTCTGAAAGTCAGTGATTTGAATCTTTGTGAGTTTTTTGTTTGTTTGTTTCCCTCTTAAAACAGCATCAAACAGGAGTTGTGGGGCTTCCAACAAAGGGAGCGTTGAGTCACAGAGTTAGAAGATTGGGTTAAGGGAAGTTTGGTGGGAAGCTCGTCTTATGTTTGGCTGGGATGAGATTCTAGATTGGTTCTCCTGGGCATCAATTTAGAAAATCTCATGATTAGAGGTGTCTCACAGCAACTTCAGGAGGGTGATAAGTATGTGTCTGTGGTTGTTTCTCAAGGACTCCCCAAACCAGCTCAGATTTTAGAAGTTATGGATCGAAAGGACAGGAAAATATCATGACTATTGTTAATTATAAAATTAACAAAATAAAACTAACCTCTCCTCTCCTTCAGGTAAGAGGATCTGGAAATGGAAAAAGAAAACATTATTAAAAGCAAAAGAAGACAGCCTTATCATGAAATTTTTAAAATCTTTTTAAAACATAAAGTTCTATGAGGAAGGTGCACAAATTCCTAGCACATTCTAAATCAAATCAAACCTGCTTCTACACGAGGGGGTCTTAAGATCACAAGGAATATTTGGGAAATATAGATAAATATAATTTGTTGCTACTGGGGGAATATTTAGAAAATAACCCATGTGTGGTAGGATAATTACAAACATGGCCTCTATTATCCACCACATCCTATACTCAAATCCTCTATCATATGAGCTGGCAGCTCTTCCTACCAAGACTTGGAATTTATTTCTCCACCCTGGGATCTGGTCTAGGACCTTGGTCAATAGCACGTGGCAGAAGAGACAGTGTGTCAATTCCAAGTCTGTCCCTCAGGAGACCTTGCTTGTTTCTGCTCTCTTGTAGAACATTATTGCTGCCATGTGAACAGGGCCACGCTACTCTGTTGGAGGATAAGAACTCTCGTGGACAAGAGCCCATTTGCCCCAGCCAAGGGCATATAGATCAACCTATGCCAGCCAACCACCAAACATGTGAAAAAGACCAGGCAAGATCAGCTGCCTGACCCAGAGCTGACCTCAGATGCATGGAGTCTACCCAGGAGCTGAATAACCCATAGACTTACATGCAATAGTGTTTATCATTTTAAGCCTGAGTCAATAAGCTTGTCCATACGCAGCCAGATAGTAAATATTTTAGTCTTTACAGGCCACATAGGTCTCTGTTGCATATTTTTCTTTTGTTTTTTAAACACATTAAAAATATAAAATATTCTTAGCTTGTGAGGCCTACAAAAACATGCTGTGGGATGAATTTGGCCACCTCTTGTTTTAAGCCACTGAGATTTGGACTGTTAAGTTACACAGTAAAGCTAATACACCACATGGTTATTGTTTGTTCTTATATCTTGTTCCCTTGCAGAGACGAAACCATGAGACTCATGGCCTCCTGGATAAAGAGGTTGGCTGTTATTGGAAACAAAAAGGCCATTGATCAATGTTGATCTCAAAGGTGATTTTCTCAGTTCCTTTAACAAAGCAATAACTTGAAAGCAAGTCTTTATGAAGAGAAAGATTTTCTAAATTTCAAGGACAAGTGGCTAAGATTATGGGATTTTAGAGAAGGGTGCTAGTGTGTAATCTCAGAGTCAGGTAAAACCGAGTCTTACCTCAGTGGACACTAATGTTGGAGTACACTAAAGCCGTCATCCTGCAGCAGAAACTAGCAAGGAACCAGGGACAGAGTGAGACTGCCTTTTTCTCTTTGACCATGAAGTCAAGTACACCCAGTTCTCTAAACCTCTAGGTAGCATTCTATGGAGATATAAAGAAAAGAAATAGGAAATACAAAAGACTGAGCATTTCTGAGTCAAGCCTAAGAGAATAAACAGACCATTTAAATCATTGAGTTGGACTGAGTTTATAGGATTGGACTAAATTAAGTTTTCTCTTGCTACTCAGTGGGTTAGAAACTTAAAAAAAAATGATAGTTTAAGAAATTATTTAAATCTATTATTAATTAAATTATGCCCCCAAAAAAACACATTGAAACCCTAACCCCAGGACCTGTGAATGACACCTTATTTGGAAATAGGGTCTTTCCAGATGTAATCAAATTAAGGCAAAGTCATCAGGGTGGGACCCAATCAACATGACCAGTATCCTTATTAAAAGAGAAGACATGGACACATAGAAAGAAAAAGGCCATGTGACGATGAAAGCAGAGATTAAAATGATGCAGCAAGAAAATGCCAACGATTGCCAGCAACACCAGAAGCTAAGAGAAAGGCTTGGGACAGATCCTCCCATAGAGTCTGGAAGAAAGGCTCTAGTGACCAAACTTGGACCTGCTGACACCTTGCTTTCAGATTTCCAGCCTCCAGAACTCTTGAGAGAATAAATTTATCTCGTCTAAACCACCCAGTTTGTGGTACTTTGTTACAACAGTCACAGGAAACTAATACAAAGCCCATCTCTTTTTAAAGAAAGCAGCTGCATCTCCTAATTAATATCAATAATTATTTCAACACTGTTTTTCTTTAGTCCCACTTCTAAAAATCAAAGTTGTCCTTGAGGGTTCCTCAAATGCTGGCAGAGTTGTGAACATTATTCTCTCCATTAAGATGAACATGGACTCCTAGAATGAGGCATAGTCTCTGAAGACCTCTGTTTTGATTTGAAAATTAATGTGGGAGAAGAGGGGAGAAGGCTGATTTTTTTAAGGTGGGTGGTCCAAGACCAGCTGAGAGTCTCAGGGCCTAAGCAAATGTGCATTAAAATCATCTAGTGAACGAAGACTTCTGAATTCCGTTTTCAGAGATTCTGGTTCACCTTGGAGAATGAAATCCAAAACTCTGTATCTTTTGCAAGTACCTTCCAGTGATCCTGGTAAAGCTGATAGAAAAACTCTTCCCCAGAAGTAGTCATGGAGGAACCTTAAAATTCAAAGTGGCATGGAGCTTTCATTCATGCCCTGCCCATCCAGGAAGCTGTCCCAGTGTGGGGATTGGCTCAAGTGGGAGAGCTTGGATACAATGCTGCTCCTCACCTGTGGTGTCCCTCAGGAAGGATGAGGAGCAGGGCAGAAGCAGCCTATCCTCCAGCCCTCTCATCCTTTCCAAATTAGGACCCTGAACAAGCCTCTGAAGGAAGGTGCCCCCTGGGGGCCATGTTTAGTTTTCCAGGTACCTAGTGTGGGCAGCCAGCCAGCAGCTAACCGTCTCTCCCACATAAATGGATGGCACAGTATCCATAAAGCAGGGCGATGGAACAACTTATTGTGATTTTGACTCATATGGCAATAAATATGAAATCGGAACGCAGAAACGGAACAGCCACAGGAAATGGCAACTGCATTTTATGGGTCTTAAATTTCATACCAGAAGAGAAAATCACTACTCAGCTCTGAAAAGCTGAAGCCAGGACTTATTTTTTAAAGTCCATTTCAAAAGAAAGCAAGACAAAACTGTAGAACACAGAGATGAGTTGGAGGGAGATGAAGGAGCGCCAAGATGGTTGGAAAGAAAATCTCTTGGCGGTTTTAAGAAGGGAAAAAATTGAGTAACATAAATCAAAAGAAATTAAGGTTTTTAAAATACATTGGATTTTTTAAAGCAGTAAACATCATTATTACAGATAAATTGTGTTTTCTTCTTCCTACTCCATCCTGCTGATTAAGTCACAGAGTAAAATAATGACTCAAGATTCAGTCCTGTGCTAAATCAACCCCTATCGTTTGCAAGCATCTATGTTTTCATGATAAAATAATTTCATAATTTTACTGAATAACTCCTAGAGATATATATCTTTAAATATCTGAAAAATTCTACAAGTTAGGTATTACTAATCACATTTTTCATACAGTTAGTGTTCAAAGTACTTAAATAAGCTCACTAGCACTAAGTAAAAGAGCTAGGGATAGGACCTCCATTTTTCACACTAAAAATAATGCTGGGAATGAGGATTCACACTAAGTGGACATTAGGTATCTCTTTTGGGTAATAAAAATGTTCTAAAACTGTATTGTGATGTCGCTTGCACAACCCAGTAAACTTACTAAAAACCACTGAATAGTGCACTTGAAATGGCAAAGTTTATAAGAAGAAGAAGAAAAAAGAAGAGGAGGAGGAGGAGGTGGAGGAGAAGGAAGAGGAAAAAGAGGAAGAAGGAGCAGCAGAATTTAAGAGAGATAGGTGTTTCCCCATAAACTTGGGAATAGGCTGCTGGCAGCCTAGCAGACCTAGGGCTTTACATGGAAAATGGACTTTGGTAATCTCAGGCTTCTTCTCTGGGTGAATTTCTCTTTTCAGTTATAACCACTTTCCCACCGGTATTTATAGGTGGCTTTTTATTTTACCAAAATCTGTTTGCAGACCTTTTGTTTATATTAACATATAAATGACTGATTCATATTTAAAGGGCCTCCCTTCTGAAAGAAATATGTAATATTTAAACTCCAAATGTTCCATCATTCCCTCTCAGCTGAAGCACAACAGAACATTTCACTTGGATGCCCAAGTTGCTTCAAAATCAAGAAGCAGAAATTTAAACCTATTATCATATCTTCAATTGCCACACTAGTCAGATTGTCTCCCCATTCTAATTTTGCTAACTCCTCTCGTCGTCCACGTTTCTCTGGCTCCTGCCCCATCTGCTAACAGAGGTCTCAGCCACTCAAAAGTCCTCCAAGTACTTCTGGCACTTCTGGGGAACCCCAAAAATTATATGTCCTACCAGTTCTTGAATTGCCTGGGGCTGTTGCAAGGCATCTGTCGTTTTTATCTATTTTGCTGCTTCAACCCCCTGCATTAGAAACCCCTCATTCTTAGGCCACAAGCACCCTTTTGCTAAAGACCACCACTCCCACTGTGCTATTCCTTTGCCTGCAGGCACTCTGCTCTTGATGAGCTTTTACATGTTCTCTGCACACAGCTACCCACCGGGGACCTCCATTGACACTTGGGAGATGCACAGGGCCAGAGCATTCTGTGAAGTAGGAGAATCTTTCCTCCCTTTTATGAGCTACGCTGTTAAGAAGGTCCCAAATCAGTCCTGCTTCCTCCCCACATGCCATAGACGGAAATCCACAGTTAATTCCAGGAATGTTATCTGAACAAGATCTTCTACTTGGAAAAAGCCCCAAACATATTGCCTTTCTTTATTAAATGGAAATATCACCAAAGGACCATTTTTTATCTTGATGGACAAACCATCCAGGCATTTGCAATATGTTACCCAGAGCAAAATCGCACTGGAGTCAGGTTTTATAGCTCAACCTGGAGTGACCTGTCCCACTCCAGTGAAGCCTCAAATTACCCCAGCTGCCAGAGGTCAGAGAAATTAATCCAAAATTGTTTTAGATAAACCAAGCACAGGGCAGGGATCAGAACAGGAGAGAATGCTGCAAAGCTCCTTATTGATGGAGTGTTGCTTAGGAAATCTAATAATACATCTGCAAAGATATTCCCAAAAAACAATTAACAGACAATTGTGTCAACTGGTCTAAAAAAAATCAGTGTATTAGCACGCTAGGAAGATGCACTCCTTGTTGATCTGGATGGATTTGGGGGTTTTGTCTTCTGCCTTTTCTCCCCTGATTTTAACTCTGGGCAACCCTCTGAGTCTTGCTTTTTTAATATATTATTTTCTAGCAGCACTTTAAAACATCAGCCACAGTCTTATTTTTTTCTCAGTCTAAAGAAGCAACAAAACCTATTGATTTCATTTGTCTTCTCAGGTTCTAAAAGCTTCAGAACTATCAGTTATAAGCCCTAGTCATGGTCTCTTGGAAGTATGCACTTAGGTTCACTTCATTGCACTTACTATCCAGTTCCTACACAAACTTTCATTCTGAGGATTCCCAATCGCCCTGTTTTCACCCTATTAATTGCTCTTTTCTGTGTAGACAGAATTTACTATGTATTTTCCTAAGCAAATTTCATGGTTTTGTGTCAATTATTCTTTTGAGAAGAATATTATTCTTTTGAGAAGGAAACCAGATGAGATCTTTAGAATTACCTACCACGTTTTAGAAAATGAGAAGAAAATGTAACCCACACATAGTGTTATTTCGCCAAGATCCTACCCATCAGGACACCAGATGAAACTAAATAAACATTTCTTAGCCCTGACACTTGCAAGCTAAAAACCCTGTGTCTCTGCAAAGACGGTGAACTAACAACCACCAAGGAGAATTTCTCAAAAAGGTAAGATACACCTAGAATTCTATGAGTCATGTATTAATAGAATACCCTGACATGGTCCCAACCTTGCAGGAGTCTAGATAGAGAAGCAAAATCAACAGACAGGAAACGAAGAAGGAATAAGGAAGTGACTGCTAAGCTACATGGGGCTGGTTCTTAGAAAAATCGAGTCTGGAAAAATGAAAGTGAATCAGAGAAGGCTTCTGGAAGAGGTGAGGCTTGAGCTGGGCCTTGAATGAGCAGGATCAAAAGAGTCAGAGGGGAACAGGGAAAGCATTTCAGGTAGTGGGTAAGGAATTAGAGAAAAGGAAAAAAAAAAAAAAAAAGGCTAGTATGAGTGGCAGCCAGAGATGGAAGTAGTCAGGGTTCAGGAAGGAAAAAGCAAGCTCACTCAAAAACAAGGTGAAGAGAAGAGAGGAGGGTTAAATAATCACACTTTTCTGCAGAGGTGCAGGATGTTTAAGATATTACATTGAGCAGGGGCTTTTGGGGTGTTTTGGGTCAGCAGTGGAGAATTGTTATAAGCCCTGAACCTCAAGGGACAAGGAGAGCAAGTAGCAGGACCCAAAGGAGACAGCTCTCTGGGGGAGGCCACCTGGCAACACCTGGGCCTCAGTAGCAAGAGGCAGCCTTTACCCAGCAGAGCCTGCAAGGAGGCAGCCTGACCAGTCGCCACCCACTGCCATGCTCCAATTTTGTGCTCAGCACTGGCTAAGACTAAGCAGGTACCTGAGAACATGCTGGTGGCTCTAAAGGTGACTCTCAGATACCTGGATGGAGAAGGGCAGAAAGTAGGTCTGGAGGAGCAGTGAGGAGAGAACCTACAGACAAATCACCTGGAGCCAGTGGCACAAAGTCCTGTAGAAATTCTAACTGAACATGGTGAGTATTCAGGCTAAATGTGGTGGGTGAGGCCCACTGAACAGGTGAACTGCAATCAGTCCTCTGGACCCCCAAGTCTCTGCTCAGATACTTTAAATGAGCTCACCCAAACCCCAAACACGTTGCAACACATCAACCTTGTTTTATTTCCCTCACAAACGCTCATCTGAAATAATCCTGTTCCCTTTGTCATTTTCATCATCTGCCCCAGGAGTGTGCAAGTTTTCCCCAAACTTCTTTTGTTTATCACTGATCTCCAGCACAGAGAACAAGGCCCGCTGGGATCCCCACCTGCTGAAATCTAGACAATGATCACTCATGGAAGAGAACAAAACCCAGAAGCCCAAAACACAAACTGCTGGAAGCAACTTCAACTCTATGAAAGAGTAGCCAGGGAGAGGGCAAGAACTGGGAGGGAGAGGAGGAAAAACTCCTTTCCTTCTGAATGTCACATGTCTTGCCCTGGTCACAGCAGGTGGCCAGAAAGGCTAAGACTTCCAGAGAGCTTTCTCTGTCCCTCTTTAATGGAGAGCTGGAGAAAGCCACCAATCTGGTGTCCCAGCCACCACCTAAGTAGCCTCTAGCTTACTGAAATACCAGGGGCAGAGAATGAGCACAGAGCCCAGAGCTCAGAGGGCCTTTCCGGTTGGAGGGTCCCCAAGCCATACTTGGATTTCTGCTGCACCCAGTTCCTGGTGGAGGAAAGTCTGTTCTGACATCAAACAGTCCGTCAGCATCACTGTTCCAGAAACTGCTGGTATGATGAGTGGGCCGCAGAGAGGTAGGGGTAACGATTAGCTCATCTCTAATTATACGGGATTTACGATTAGGCAGCAAGTTTATTTTGGAACACTGCGATAACAAGACGCACAGCACTGGTGAGGACGAGGGGGCGGCGTTCTAGCTTGGCCTTTAGAATATAATAGCTTGCCATTGCCATGGAAACCAGCTCCCTGGGAGTTCGCAGGCACCTTATTCTATAATTATCAGAGATCTGATGGGGGGGGGGAGCGGTGGTGGTGGTGGTGGTGATGGTGGTGGTGTGTGTGTTTCTTTATAAATTGTATTCAGTGGCTGAAAATAGAAGAACCTGGAGAACAAAGCCTGTTATTAACCACCATCTGCTACGAGGGGCTGCACTTCAGCTGCCTGGAGAGGCTCTTCCTGTAAGCTCTGCACATGTGCTCAGAATGCCAGAGGTCCATCAGCACTCAGTGTGCCCAGAAAGGGAGCGTGGGGGAGGTATCCAGGCTAACCAGGTAGGACATGCTGAGCAGGCTGAAATGTGGACTGCTCCTGTCCCCCAGCCCAGGAAAATCTGCAAGGTGTCCTTCCTTCTGCCCACCTACCACTCATTCTCCGATTCCAAGTCCAGGCGGAATTGCATCTACCCCAACGGTGGGACTTGAGCATGAGCAAAGTTCTTAAGCTTTTTGAATCTCTGCTCTCTTTTATGATAAAGATTGTTAGAAGGATTAAACAAAATAATGAAGATAAAGGGAACATATTTGGCAAACTCAAATTTGTCATCCACAGCAAGACTCTCTGAAGAACTGAGTCAATCTAGCTTTGGGAGAAAATCACCCTTTATTTAAAAATTCAAACCCCCTATTTTCGGGTTGAATTATGTGACTTTATAGATAATTCTGCAGTAGATATTAAAGAAAACAGAAATGCCCTGTTATAATCATAATACAAACATACCTTCCATTTATGTGGCATTTTCTAGCTTAAAGGTATTTTCACCATATTTTATTGTGGTTGTATGTTGCCCTAATTGAGTGAGCATTCTCTTTGTTGATTCATTTGTAAGGAAGCCCAGGCCATTTAGAAAGCTTCTTTTTCTGAAAGACTTCCTTTTTTAAAGTGGGCCGTGGTCATTTTAAAAAAGCCTACCAGCATTGAGTATGGCTATGTATGTTAAGGGCTCTGAGTCAACAAAAGTACCAGGAGCTGTTTTCTAAAGCTATTCAAACTCAAAAGAGTTCGTCCACTTGCCCTCTAAAAGCAGGAAATGAGTGTGAAGAATAAAGGATGCTTCATTCTCTTCATGACCATAGTCAGCCTGTTGTCCAGAATTAATACTCTTTAAAAGCCACAGACATATTTGGGGGGAAACATCACTATTACATCGCTTCCCCTATTAGATACAACTCCCGTGGGTCTCCCATCACTTCCGGAAGCAGGAGAGTGTTCACTGCCCATTCCCTGACATTAGTTAGAATTATCTATGTTTCCAAGTAATAGAATCCCAAATGGACAATGGCTAAAATGAGATAAAAATGTATTTCTCTCTCAAGTACATCTCCAGAGGTAAACAGCACCGGGCTAATATGGGGACTCTGTTCTTGGAGTCCTCTGGGACAGAGCTTACCACTCACCATCTCCACAGCCCGGCCTCATCCTCAAGGTCAAACCTCAAAGCCCAGGGTGGAC
This sequence comes from Cynopterus sphinx, assembly GCA_030015415.1. NCBI lineage: Eukaryota > Metazoa > Chordata > Mammalia > Chiroptera > Pteropodidae > Cynopterus > Cynopterus sphinx. The sequence continues at coordinate 98,090,876 of CM057385.1, forward strand.
AAAAGCCAGAAACCCTCTAAGCAAAAACAGACTTACTAGAAAGGTGCCTGGTTAGCTCATAGAAGGCTAAGGTAGGAGCATGTGTCTGAGCCTCAGGATGACTAGAATCAGGCACTGGCGAGCCATGCAGGCCCTCGCTCTCTCTGTCTCTGCATGTGTACCCTCCTTGCTGATGTCCTGCTTTTTCCATGGAGGGGACAATGTGGCCAACAGCTTTCAAGTTTTCCATCTACCATCTTCAGCCACTTAAAGAGAGTGACCAGATGTTCTCTCTGGTTCAAAGTCAGGAAACACCAGGAAGAGATTCACTGGTCCAGTTCAGTCAGGGGCTGACCCCAGGATAATCAGGTGTACCCAGGTGGGCAGGGCCAGCTGAACCATGTGGATGAGGTAGAAGAAGGGCAGTTCTTACAAACAGGTGCTGGTAAGACAGCTTAAGCCAATAGGTATCCATGACAACAGTCATTTTCCAAGCCACAGTGATCAGTCTTCACAATAGGTCTAAAATTCTCTGGGAAATAGGTACAGAGCAGTTGTCAGTGCTCACTTGTCCGGCTCTGCCTACCCACATCTCCAGGAGCCCCACAGCACCTCTTCTCCTGCTTGTGCCCCCTAAAGAAATAAGCTCTCTGTCCACAGGTCCAAAGGACAGACATGTGAGCCTTTCCATGATATACCTGTCTTATCCAAGGAAGCGTGTACCTCTAAGTCAGCGGGACATCAAAGTGGTGCCAGGAAAGTATCAGACTAGAATTTTGTCCCCTAGCATGAATTTTAAAACGGACAAAGGTAAGAAGCCTCTTTAAAAAATAAGCTCAAATATAGTCACATCTACCCAGAATAACGTGGTACCTGGGCAAACAATCATTTCAGGATGATTAAGCCCCGGAAAGATCTCTGAAAAACCTCTGCATTTCCACCTCCCCATTCAACAACTACGAATTCTGGAAAGCAGGTGAAATTAATCACTCATGAAAATTTTTTAAAATGTATTTCCTTCCAGGAAAGATTGACTTATTAGCTGCCATCTCGAAATACTACATTAAATGGCCACCAAGGTCATGATGGCCAGAATCATTTCCTGATCAATCCTCAGTACACTTAGGATCTTATCTCCCATAATTTTTTTCAGCTCTTCTCAAGAGTAAGAAAACCAAGAAGGTTAAATATACTGATTCAGTCACCCAGGTATTCATTATTAAGCCATATTCATAGCTTTTGCTAGAGCAGCTCTGCTTTCTCTTAAATGGCCCCTTTGAGAAAAGCCTTGCTGCTATTCTTCTGATGGCGGAGCAGCAGTCGCCTAATGGCCTCCTCACTTACTGACAGAGCAACAAGAGAAAATCCAAGGTTAGTGGTGAGGTGCTCACATCTGTGCCCTCTAGGATCTCAGAGCCTCGCACAAGAAGCCTCAGCTGGGGCCAAGCTGTGTGGTCTTCAGGAACTAAACTGGGAGCCTTCCCTCACTGGAGAGTGTCACAGCAGTTAGCTTTATGGAAATGACACTGAATTTCACATAAAAGTTTAAGATTCAACCCACAACTCCATTACTTTCTATGAGACCTAAAGTCATGTACCCTTTCTCATCCTTGCTGACCGCCAAGGTGGAGCAATGCTTACTGTGGCCCTGTTGACCATAAACAAAAATGCATTCAGATATTTTTCCAGAAAAAGTGGGTTTATTCAGGAATGACAAGAAATTTCAATGTGGTGCATGCAACCATAGCAAACCACATGGAAGTCCACTAAAACGAAGGAGATGAAGCTCTGTTACAGAGAAGAAAAGGAAGTTAGAAAGGGTCATTACAAGGCACAGGGCACGAGAGCAGCCCCTTTTGGCCTCCTTTACCACAAATGAAGTTTCTGTTTATTAATTTTTTTACAGCCTCGAATGTCAATTTCATCATCAAGAAAAGAAGAATTTGAATATTAATGTCACACAGAACTTTCTAGCAACCAGGTTCAATAAATTCCAATAAACTACTACAGGCAGACAAACACAAAAAAATACAAGCGTTTTAGTTTCCTTCTTTGGATTCTCAATAGAAAATTGTCAAAGTAACTTCAGCTCCTTTTGATCCCCTCCTTTAGACTGAGAAGCCAGGCTGGGTCCCTTTCCCTCTAAAATTATCTTGAATTGTCTTTTAAGTCCCACAGGCCATTCTCTCTCTCTCTCTAGAACCATTTGGAAGATTAGGGAAGAGAAATAAACAAAAAAAAGTAGGAATTCCATGTAACTAAATCATCAAATTTCTAACAATTCTGATGTTCTAGCTCTGTCTCTGAGCAATAGTTTGGGGTTAAAAAATAAGCAAAGATGTGTAAAAGGGGTCAAATATGTGGTGACAGAAAGAAATCTAACTACAGGAGTTAACACACAATGCAATGCAATATATATGCCTTGCTGTTAAATTGTACACCTGAAACTTGCTGGATTTCGTTAACCAATGTCACCAAAAAAAATTTTTTTTAAATAAATAAGTAAGTAAGAATACCATATTTATGAATAAAAGGCGCCCTTGTGAAGGTGCGATTTTAAATCTAAAAAAAATAAATAAATAAAATAAGTGAAGAGCTTCATTTCTAGTATCAGTCTGAAAATTAGCCACTAGGTGGTAGGTTTTGTTGGTCTGCTTTTTCTTCTACTTTAAAATACTTTTAATTTGGTACAATGTAGAGTTTAAGAAGACTAGCAGAACTTTTGAGTTAAATTGAAGGTCAGTTCGTGACTCTGGATCTAAATGTCCCAAGTAGCATATCAAATACTTATGAAAATGAAAGATGCAAAGGTACTATAACATTGGAAACAAAGAAAACAAATCATTCTCCAGGGGGAATTTACACTCACCAAAGTACAGATGAAGCCCTGGAAAAGAAGAGCAAAGAAGGAAAATCAAAAGGGATTTAGACACCTCCATTTCATGGCAAACGTCTACCACAGAAGCACAAGGCCTTTGCTGCCCATGAAGCTGGTAGCCTGTTTCCTCCTCTAATGAAACTGCTTTCTGAAATGATTACTGTTTGTTTCATAGTCAGTGATCATTAGTGCTGCCTACCAAGTATTCCTTGCTCTCTCCCTGGGTATGTGATAAGATTATACATCCCCAATAAAATATAGCAAAGTGATGTGTGTCATTTTTGGATGGAAGCGTAACACCTAGTGCCCAATTAGACACACTCCTTTTGCCTCTGCTAGGGTATCCAGAAGCTCTCCAGAGAGTGGCTGCTCCAACAGCCTGGATCCTGGAGTAATCCTGGAATGCCACGGTGGACATTCAGCTGGAGTGAGAAACAAACCGATAGTGTTAAATCACTGTGTGTTGGCAGTTGTTTGTTACTGCAGCATGAACTAGCTTTTGCTGACTTCTACTCATGTATCCTAAACCAGGGTTGCCAGATAGTCCTTACAAAATATCATAGACTGCCCCCCACCCATGGAGGCAAGGGTGAAAAGGTGCGTTCTCTTTTTCTTTTAATCTGAAGTATTTATATTTTATAATATTCGCATTTTTAGAACTATTCTTTTGTTTTATAATAACTTCGTAGAGCAGAGGTTTATAAATTTTTCTCTAAAGAACAAGATAGTACAGGAATCAAAGCCTGAGGATGAACAAATTTAAACAATTTTAGAGCTTTTATTAATTAATATGCTGGGCCCACAGGGAGAGAAACAGTATAGTCAAAGTAAGAACTTCATCAGAAAGGGAATTAGGAAGGTCTTTTTTTCTTAAGTGAGAGCTATTACATTTTTTTATATCATAATGGTTGGATATTTACTACAAGAAATGCAGCATGTGCTGAGACCACAGAAATGCAATATATAAAATTATCCAAAGGACAGATTTCTCTAGGTACCTGTTATAAATATTTAATACTTCTTTTTATAAAATTTTCAACTGGAAAACAATTTCTTATACAATGCAAATATAAACATTTTTTTAAGTATTTATTTTTAACAAGGACTTAAATTTTCTCATAATGAAAGGGCCAATTTACTTCTTATTTAAAGCAATGAGTATTATTACTGCAGAAATAAGTTAATAAAATAGTTGGGATTCTGGAACTGTTGGCTATTATAGTAGCATATTATCAGCCAAGAATTCTTTCTTCCTCCCTCATCTTTGCCAACATCTTCCACAATTTTCCTTCCCATCTCACTGATTTTGGGTTCAGCTATATGACTTACTTTGAACAGTGCACTGAAGTAACAGTGTGGCATTTCAGAGCGGAGGCCTTTAACAACCGCTTACAGGTTTGCTCTTCCCTTTTGTACCTCTGCCATGAGATAAGCGAGCCAGTCCTTTGCAGAGGCTGTTAGGGATGTTGAACACATAGAACAGACCTGAATCCAACTCTTAGCCTAAAGCAGAACCATTCCAACCAACATGCAGATCAGTGGGTAGGGAAGGTGTTGTTGTATGCCATTGAGACTCTGGAGTTATTTGTTAATCATGTCAGTAGTGACCAGTATAGCTATTATTTATCATTTTTTCTTACTTAATCAGAAAGTATTTTTCACATTGCCATACAAAAAAAAATCATGATTTATAAATAGTTATCAGTTCAGTAAAAATGTCCAACTCTCCTAATAAACTAAGCCATCAAGTGTAATTGTATAGAACTCATTTTCAAAAACTTCTTAACTTTTTCTGATTTTAAATGATAGAGTATAGTATTTTTAAGTATTAACAGATGTACTCAACTATTCCCTGTCTTTCATTGAATTCTAACCCACAGGACCTTTTCCTAATCCAAACACTAGAAAAAAAAAGACACCTATTAATTTAGGAAGAAATATTTTCAACTATGGGTCACAAACTATTAATGGATCACAAAATCAATTAAATAGGTCTCAACCAATATATTTGAAATGAATAAAATAGAAAACATCAGACTGTGTCACACATAAAAAAAATAAACATATTCAAAAAAAGAGAGACTAAAGTGCAATTTAAAAAAAATGCCAAAAAAAAAAATTAAGAACAAGTGTCTTCAAAGAAGTTTATTTGAATCAGAGGTTTCAAATATTTGGTTCTAGTTCGATATTAGACCCTTCTCCAAGTTGCAATTAGCACTTTACTTTCTGCATCATCCTGGGCCTATAATGTTAAATAGAAGGACATTATATAAACATATATAGCAAATAGTATATTAAACAATGAATTACTGAAGTCATTTCCATTAAAATCAGAACCAAGATAGGAATGTCTGCTATGACCACAACTTTTCAATCATACTTAGAAAGTTTTACCTAAAGCATGAGGAAAATAAACAGAATATGAAAAAGAAGATAAATATCTTTCATATTGCTGATACTACTGAATTCTTAGAAAACTTAAGATTTGATATAACACAGAATTAATTTGGTAATGGGGTTAACTACATAAAAATTAAGAACTTTTATTTAGATTAACAATAGCCAATTAGAAATATGTTTAAAAAATCTAAATTGTGATTTAGATATATAGGAACAAGTGTGATTTTTTTTAGGTTATAGGATGCAAGTAAAAAGGCAAACCATAGAGTGGGAAAAGATATTTGTAAGCCATAGATCCAAAAATAATTTACATTTAGAATACATAAAAACTCTTTCAAATCAATTTAAAAAGAAAAAAGACAATCCAATTTTTTAAAAAGGCAAAGTCTTAAACCAGACATTTCATAAAAGAGGCTATCCAAGTGATCAATAAACATATGAAAAACACTAGATATCATTAGTCACAGTGACATACACTATGTAGTCATCAGAATGGGTAAAATTTTAACAAATGACAATGCTAAGTTAACAAGAATGGGGACAGACTGGAACTCTCTGGCAGTACTGTCAGTTGGTCCTGGTGCTTTGGAAAACTCAGGCATTCTGTTAGAGGTGAACATATGCATACACTCTGACCCAGCAATTCCATCACTGGCATATACTCAACGGCAATGTGTACATAAGTACACCACATGACGTGGAGAAGAATGGTTTTGGTAGTCCTCATAACAGCCAAAACTGAAAACAACCCAGATGCCCATTAAGAGTAAAAGGAAGGGGTAGAAATGTAAAATTATACAGCCACTGTGAAAATCACAGAATTATTATATAGTCCAGCAATTCCACTTCTGGGTATTTACTCAAAAGAGTGGAAAGCAGAGATTTGAATGAATATCTGTATACCCGTGTTGCCACCAGCATTATACATAATAATCAAAAGGTAGAAGAACCAAACCAGTGTCCAGTGTGGTAAAATATACATAATATAAAATTTACCATTTTAACCATTTTTAAATGTATAGTTCGGACGGTTGCACAACAATGTAAGTACATTTATATTGTTCTGCAACCATCTCCAGAAATTTTTTTGTCATCCCAAACTTAAACTCTGTACTCACTAAGCAATAACTTCCTATTTCCTCTTTGCCCCAGCCCCCAGCAACCACCATCATACTTCCTGCCTCTATGAGCTTGTCTACTTTGGGTACCTCATATAAATGGAATCATATAACATTTGTTCTGTTGTATCTGGCTTAGCATAATGTCTTCAACATCCATGTTATAGTATATGTCAACATTTCTCCCCTTTGTAAGGCTTAACAATATTCCATTGTATCATACCACATTTTATTTATCTATCCATCTGTCAATGGACACCTTAATTTACCTGCCAGAACTATGAAAATAAATTTCTATTCTTTTAAGACACCCACTTTGTGACAAATTGTTACAACAGTCCTAGGAAATGAACACAGCAAGATATATAAAATATTTTTATATATGTGTGTGTGTATATATATATATATATAAAGTAAATGGACAATTTAAAATCAATAACAATAAAATAAACACTCATTTATCCATAAACTAACTTGTGAAAGAAGAGTTATTGGTAACTTTGAAGCCCCTCATACATATCAGCATTATTTTTTTCGAAAATATTAAGTAAAAATTTCTTCTGACATAGCAATTAAGACACAATAACTAGAAGTAAAATCAACAGAAAATGTGCAGAATTTATATGAAAAAATGATAAACCTTTACTGAGGTATCTGAAAGGTACAAAAAGTGAAGAGACCAGATTAGAAGTTTTTGTAGTAAAAAGATGACAATTATTCCCAAATTAACATCTAATGGAATGAAATTCCAATAAATTTTCTTATGTAATTAGTTTTAGATTTTTTATTAAAATAATAAAAATAAATAGAATAATAAAATGCTTATGTTGTCTTATAGTGCAGATAGCCTCAGAAGCATAGAATAAAATCCCAGAGCCACCTGTGAAAATCTGAACAATCTTAACTCATAAAAATTGAGTATTTCTGCCTGACAAGAAAAAAGAAAAACTAGGAAAAAATAAAAAGGTAAATGACAAGCTAAAGTAGCATATAAAATAGAAAAAAAAAGTTTATATGTTAGAAGAGGTATTTTTAATCAATAAAATAAGTAACTACAATTAAAAAGATAAATAAAAAAATGAGCAGGTCAGAAATAGCCAAGAAAAACATGAAATATTATCCAACTCTTAAGATATAATTTTCTTTCATCACTAAACAAAGATTCAAAAGAAAAGTCCTCTCAGGGATCCAGGAATTACACATTCTCATATACCATCAATAGGTGTCAATTTTTATAACTTTTAAAAGTGTTTAGCAGTATACATAAAATACACAAAATGTGCATAATACTTACTTAATAATTTTTCAGGAATTTATTCCAAGGGAATAGTTATACAAAAATATAATTATCTGAGCAAAAGAATTGTCTTGACTTTTATGAATAGTAAAAGATTAGAAAAGGCTTGCGTGTTCATCATCTGTACAGGATTGGTAACTGAAGTGTAACATAACCATGCCATGGTCTATTATGCAGCCATGAAAAATGATGGTGCAAGTGCCATTTGTGTCTCAGCCTAGCGCCCACCCTCCCCACTACAAGCACCACCAAGATGCCCAAGAGCAAGGATGATCTGGCCCAAGGGGCATTAAGGAAACCTCAAGGGGTCAGCAAAATGGTCTACCAAGCTATTTCTGCAAATGTTGAAACTAAGCCTCAAAAACACAACAGGAAAGAATCAATCTTCAGAGTGCAAACAAATAAAAGTGAAAGAAGAGCCAAAGGAAGAGGCCAAAGTGGGTTTCAAAGAAACTAAAGACTTTTCTGCAGAAAACAGAACAAAGAAGAGAGTCCAGTCTGTGATAAATATTATATCTCAAGTCTTCTCTGTGATCCCTATATCTCCTGCATTCTTCAACTGTTTTGTAAAGGCAAGAATTTTAGAAGCTCTAGAAATAGTTGATATTCTTTTAAATATTTAGATAAATATAAATGCTTTTTCTTAATAGCAAAAATCATATATTGTTTATTATTCTGCACAACCAGGAATTAGAAGAATAATGAATTAAGGAAATTTTTGACATCTGTGCACCAATTACCTACCATCCTATGATATTGAGGTGGGGAGGGTCATATCCTACAATATGACAAATGCATTTATTTTGCATGCCTCAAACATTTCAAATTGTTTATCTTCTATATTCATGTTGTTCTCTGGTAAAATATTGTCTAAGGAAACTGTTGCTTGATTTTGACTCTCCATTTGGGCTTAAGGGCCATCTGTGACATCTTTAGTAGCAAGAGTGTAGCTTATTCTACAGCTTTGCTGATATGCTGTGAAAGATTTCATTTTTTAATATGTTGTAAATATGATATTAAATCATGAATTAGTGGAATTTTAGACCTAACAACTTATCAGAATTTTATTATATACGTACTTGATAACCTGTATTAAAGAACAATTTGCCTCTAAATTCTAACTGAAGTGACTTTTTAGAAAAAGATTGAGACCATTTTTTTCCAGATTGTTAGCATTTGCATAAGAATTATATAGATTATTTATATTGTCTGTGAACAGATACGGTAGAAACCAATAAAAATCTCAATTATAAAAAAAAAGAGATGGTGCATATATACTGTATTTCATTTATTCACCTATATTTTTCACTTGGGTCCTGCTGTCCTCCTCACTGTGTGGGCGTGCATCAACTCCAGCAAAGCTTTTGTACAGTTGTCATTTCGAACTGAGTCACATGCTTTATTGGTACCATATTCATTGAGTTTGTTATTTAAAATGTCTTTCAAAAGATTTCACCAGTACCAGCATTAAGACAAAATCATTTAATGCATGGAAACAGAAAAGCAGGGCACATATTTAATAAGACTGAAGCAAATAAACTTCATTGTAAGAATGATCACAATTTCATGTTTTCTGGAGAAGAAACAACCAAGAGCTTAATGGGACCCAAAAAGAAAGATACCTAGACATGGTTGAAGGTAAGAAAATGCAAAAAGATTGCCTTCACACATCATGCTGTAAAGCTGAAGGATGGAGAAACTGGCAAACCTCAGGACAGATTAAAGAAATTTAAAAGCATCACAGAGTTGGTTATATCAGACAGAGAAAGACAAATACTGTATGATCTCACCTATATGTGAAATCTAAAAACAGAAACAGAAAAAAACAAACTCACAAATACAGAGAACAGATTGTTGGTTGCCAGAGGTAGGGGGTGGAGGGTGGAAGAAATGATTTAAGGGATCAACAGGTACAAACTTTGTATTATAAAATAAATTAGCCATGGCACGTCATGTACAGAATTGTGTCTCTAATTAACAATACTGTATTGTATATTTGAAACTTGTTAAGAGATTACTCTTAAAAGACCTCATCACAAAAAAAAAATTGTAACTGTGAGGAGTGATCATTCCGCAATGTATACAAATACTGAATCATTATGTTGTACATCTGACAATAACATAATCTTACATATATGCCAATTATATCTCAATTTTTTAAAAAGAAGCTGGTCATTACACAGGACTATCAGCAAGGTGTTGTCTATAGCTTAACAGGCAGATTTTTTTCTTTCTTAGCAGTACACAAAATAATGGGACACTAACAATCAATGATATATCCATTCAAATATAGTTTCTTTATTAACACAAAAAGATACCTTGGTGCATCTCAAGGCCTCCTTTCAGTAGCCCCTATACTAAAATTGGAATGACGCTGAGTTAGTTTGGCACCTGGGTAAGGATAACATTCAATCTCATAAAGTGTTCCACATTTTTTCCTATTTCTTAATCTGGGTGTTTCTTTGTGAACATTCATCCAGCTGTACACATATTTTGGTTACTTTTCTCTAAGTGTACCATACTTTAAATTAATATCAGTTTCTTAAAATATCAGTATACAACACAGTTTATGTAGTGTGGACCTAATTTTTGTAACTGGATGTAGGTGTGCATGCCTCTCTCATTTGTGCACACATATCTATACACGTAGGCACAGAATCCAAAATGTCAACAAGAATTATGGAAAGACAGGTGATTTTTAGTTTCTTTCTTAAGTTTTTCTAAGTCTGAATATTTTTTATAGTGAGCACTTTTTTTTCATACACACAAAAAAGACAGGAAGACCTACTCTCATGTAAAAAACACACATATATAAAACAAAACCTGCATATTCTTTGAACAGCAATTTTGCTTCACAGAATTTCTGTGCAGAAATAATTAAAGATGCGCACAAGTTCATTATTAGAATGATCATCACATTTCGTGTCTTCTACCCAGTAATTTCAGAGACACTAGCCAAAAATGATACAAGATGTAGACAAATATTTGTATACAAGGTTTTCATCATAGCATTTTGTAAAATATCAAATACTTCCAATAACATGGGGATAGTTAGGTAAATTATTGTACATTCATGGAATGAATGTGGCTACTAACAGGGGTGTGGGTTTTGAAGAAAATGTGATGACATAGGAAATGCTTTATTAATATTGTCAAATGAAAATGTAAAATGCAAAACTACAAATGCAGTATAAACCAAATTGTGTAAACTAGGCATAAAATAAATATAGAAAATATATATGCAAATAAAAAAGGAAGAAATACATGCAAAATTTATACTGGTTGTTTCTCCTTGTGAAATTGTAATGTTTTTAATTATCATTTGGGTACCTCTCTGTATTTTTACAATTCTCTAAAATAAGTATTACATATTCTGAAATTTTTAGAAAGCCACTTTTTAAATTATTACAGTCACCGACATTTATCTAGAGAGTAAACATCCACATCAAAACAAAATTCTAATTATAAAAGGACACATAGAAGTTGCCCCAGGCCCTGCTTGGCAACCTTTGTACTCACCATTATTGAACCATGGCCTGTTACTTAAAACCTGTTGGGTTTATTTAAATACAGTCCTATTACACCTGCTTATATAGTTTCCTTGCCCAAAGTCAATTATAAATACTGATGGAAGTAGGCAGAGTGATGTAGTTGTCCAGAGACATAACAATTACTGTTAAAGTGAGGGAGAAGAGAAGAAAAAAATAATACTAGGCATTGTAATAATCTGGGCTTATTTAGTCACAGGGCATAGAAATCCATAGATCTGAGGCCAAAAGTGATTCAAAACAATCCATATCCATATCCAGAATGTGAATCAAGTCATTAAATACATTTATATACAGCACTCCTCCATAAAAACCCTCAAGTTAATACAATTTCATAAAAATGAGCTAAGTCACAAAAGTTAAATTACACAACAAATATTGCACTATCACATGCACATATTTAATAATGAAACATACCAAAAATATAATTTTTAAAGGATCAGAGTTTGAAATATTTGTTTTACACCCAAAGGGATTATCTCATGCATCAATTTGGTTGAGAGTTCAGCAAATTAATGTGTCTGGTTTTATTTTTTACTCACTTTTTTTACTACTGAACACTTTATTAGAATACAAGATGAATTCAGAAAACCATTTTATTCATATTCTAACACAGAACTTCACTATTAAAAAGAGGGAGGTGGTAGAAAGCACCAACAGTTTGTCACCTTGTAATCTTCCCGACAATCTTATAAGAGAGCAGTACAGACCATAGACCTAGTCTAATACCGTGGAATGATTAAATTAGGCAACATTTTGATACATAACGAATCATTCCTTTACCTGGTTGACCCTATCTCTTAAAAATAAAAAGCAGAAGAGGTCATTTGTACAATACATACCTGTTAATACTTCAGGTGGTTTTTACTTGTGCCTGCTCCCATCTTCTACAGTCACAAATTTTTCTCAATGTAATCATCTAAGATTGGGCACAAAGGAAAGCAATTTTGTAATTACAATAATAATAATAACAAGAGATATAGGTATAGATGTGTATGTATAGTGAATTATGCTAATATGCTAATATGTGAGTCCTATATTCCATGGTAAGGACATTAAACTTAAAAGTGATTATGAGCAAAAATGAATTATCAGTGAGAATCATACCAATAATTTATAATAGTGTTTTTTCCAACAGTAGCAAGTATGGAGAAATTAAGGGGGAAAGTCTAGTTAATAGATACTTAGTTCTTCCAATATTACATGAATGGCTAATTAATGATTATCATTTACTAATATTTATAATAAGTTTTCACTTTATTTATCCTTATGCTTCCAAAATGTGAAAGAGACTCTTTGACAAAACAGTTCTGTGATGAAGTAAGATTAGGAGATACTACATCCCTTTCTCGAAATTGATAGTGTCATTAACATATTAAAGGCTCTGAGAAGGCCCATGGCAAAAATAATTCATCTACTCTAGAATCATCTAACCACACAGAACCTCCCAAATGTATTTGACCATGGAAACCTTTTTATTCTGCTACCTACTAATATCTCATGGAACCAGTGTTCCTTAGACTATACTTAGAGAAGCTTTATCTCTAACTTCAATAATTGAATTGACCATGGAGAAGTTGGGGGACCTACCCACGATTTCACAGCCCATAGGAGGCAGAGCTGGAGGCAGAGTACCCAGTACTCTGACCCACATCCACGTCTTCCCTTGACTTGTCCCACAGCCACTTTTCAATTATGATAAAATAGCTCCATGGAGAACAAACCTACAAATCCTCATTTACAATATGTTCTCTGTGTTTTGTGATCTTGTTTTCTGATTTTCAGCTGAAAATGAGTCTGGTCTCATCACTAGTCCAGATTGTTAATGAAAAAAACAAGGGGCTTATAGTAGAAAAATAAATGCTATGAAAACTGAGAAAGAAAAGAGGGAGTACTTTATTCTGGATAGTATTAGTCTTTCTTTTCTTGAAAAAAAAGAAAAAAAAAAACCACTGTATCATGAACTTTCATTCAAATAATAAAACACTGAAGATAAACTGTAATTATACTTTGTGCTCCCAAAACCAACAGTATAGTTCTTGAAACTATACAATGGAAAAGAGTAAGAATAATTACTATGCAGGTCAGTGGGCTTTTTCGTGTACATCGTACCAAATGGCTCAAATAATGTCAGAAACAACTTTAAATACTAATAAAACTCTCACTGAGTTTCTGTAATATGCCAAGTGCTTTATATACCTTATCTCACTTAATTCTCAGCATGACCCTGCAAGGTACATGCTCAGATTCCCATTTGAAAGATAGGAAAACAGAGGCTCCCAGAGTTAGCACGGAGGTCAGGAGCTCAGAGTTGCAGAGCCAGTGTGCCTCCTGCCTCTCCCTTCTGTCTGACCTCTGGTTTTCTCTGGGCGTTTCTGCACCTCAGTGTCATCAGCTGTAAAATGGGGACAATAATCCTCAAAGAGATGTCGTCAGAATTATACAAGCTTCAATAAATGCAGGTTCTTCATGTATTTAAGTAAATTTCCCAAGCTCACCGAGTGGACGCTTGTTCTCTCTCACAGCAATAACTAGCCCTCCCCACCCTCTGAATTTACTACCCTGGAAGTGCTTTAAATCTCATTTCAAAGGCAGCAATGAGTGACGCTTCAGTCTGCTTCAACCAGATCATGAACCGAGGGCCCACATTCTGGCTTCCACCCCTGAAGGGCACCAGTTTTTCTCGCTGCAGGAAATCGTGGAGCCTGAAGGCCCAGTCCTGAAACGCAGGCTGGATGCTGCGGACAGACCCCAGAGCAGCTACCTGACTGCTCCGGATCCCTCCATGTTCCGTGAGGATGTGAATCAACAGAGCACATATATGTCTCAAAGCATGGCCAATCCAAAAGAAAATAAAAATCTAGCAAGAAAGAACGAAGAAGCTTTTCTTTCACACGCTGAACTTTAACTTTCTCAAGTTAGTGAAGGTGATGAGGCAGACATCGAAAAAGCATTCAAAAAGCTGACTGTGACCACGAAGAAAATTCACTTCAGCTGAGCAAGTATTTACTGAGAATTTACTTGGTCAGGGCCTGGCAGATGCAAAGGAGAGTAAGTATAGAATATTAAGTAGTTTATAATTGGAACTTCTATCAAATATGGCTGGTTGAATTGAACACCTGTCTTCCCTCCCCAAGCCCCTCTAAAATGAGTGTAAAAAAGAAGAAATAAAGTTTAAACCCACCATCTCAGCTTATCTCCTCTTGGCTAATGACCTCCCATCATGCTCCAAGACAAACCTGAAGCAATCAGAAGAACCTCTCCCGAGCTCGCATCACCGCATCTACCTCCTACCCCCTCCACCTGCTGCAGCATCTGCACCCATGTGCCCTTCCCTCCTGTTACTGAAAATGAGCTCAGCATGGGTACCTAAGGCCTTGTTCCAGTTGTAAAACTCCCCCTGCTGCGAGCTAGTTCCAAGAACCTTTTCAAGATTCATGCCTATATTTTTCTCCTCTATTGAGGCACATCATCAGCATAGCTGGATTCTCCTTCCTCTTTCTGCTCCCGCTCTATTTACCTGTACAAAAGGGCTACTAAACCATCTTATGTTCTAATTTATCTCAATTCCTCTCCCTTTTAAGGGCCACCCCAATAGGTTGTCCACCTCACAATCTTAGCATGGTTACCAATGACAACCATGTTATTAATTCTCTCCTTTCCTTACTTGGCACAATTTATCACTCCCTCCGACTTAATAACTTCCTTCCTTTTGCTTTTGCAACACCATAGTCTCCTGACTTCTCCCCTGCCCTGGCCACATTCTCCATATTTAATCCTTTTTTTTTTCTCTCATTCAGAGGCAATCTGAAGGCCACATGGTGAAGATGGTGGCATCAAAAAATGGAAGAAGCCTGGGTTCCAGAATATGTGGAGAACAACCTCTTACCTCCCCTGGTGACCTACATGGGGAGAGAAATAAGCCTTTATTGTGTTAAGCCAGCGTGATGCAGAAGTTGTTTATTACAGCAGTGAGCTAGCGTTACTTAGCCTAACTAACATAGCCCAGCACTATAATAGAAAGGCGATGAAAAATCAAATAAATCAAGAAATAGGCTTTATAGAAAACTATTTAGATATACGAAATCTAAATACATAGCAAAAGAAACAAGTAAAAGAGGTGAAAGTGGTACATCTGAGGAGTGGAACTAGGGCGGGGCCGTGTAGGTGACTGCTGTTTATTATATGCTTAATAGTAATACTTAGCTATTAACTATATGTATGCGTAAATTAAATAAAAATATAGATGATTCATCAAAAGAGGTTGACAAGCTTCTGGGAGAAGCAGATATGAGTGTAGATAATTACAGAACACATGCTATCAATACCCAAAGTGAAGCATGATGTGTTACGAGTAAAACATCGAAAGTGCTCTTAAAATGAATCAAATACCTTTGAGTACAATTAAAGTTGTGTTCAGTTCAGTTTAGTTGTTTTGTTGTAGATTTTGGAGATGATGGCTTCCCAGAGGATAGAAAACTTGGGAGTATTTTCTTTCTTTATTTGGAGTACTGTAAGAGGAAAATATTTTAAATAGTAAGTGGAAGAAGGCCAAAACTCAGAGCTCTGTTAGCACATACTATTTTTTGTGCATTTTTTTTAAAGCACCCCTTCCTCGAGATAACTTTCATCTGTTGGAAAATTGCCTTTAGTATACTTATCTTGTTAGAATGAGACACTTTACTGACATCTGGTGGATAAGCATCAAAATAAATATTCAAATGCAAATATTCATACCTGCACAGTAAAATGCTCTCCTTGGGTGTGATTTGTTCCATGCACAATCGGTACAACTCATGCTTTGGGCATGGTCGTTCCTAAAGCACCTGCTGACTGCCCCAACCTTGCAGACTCTGGCCCCTCAACTGATCCTGTCTTGCTAGCTCCTCTCTTCTTTTCTTTCTCTCTGCCCCAAATTTAAGAGTATTTCTGCCCTCGAAAACATCACCCGCTTCTTTTGCAGAGCAAAAGCCTTGGTTTTAGCAGACACCCAGACCTTTAAAGCTCTTCTACCCAGAGCTCTATCCAAAACTAAGATGTAAATCCAGAACGTATTGTTAATAAAATGTTTTCCACCTCAGTAAAGATGCAGGCTACAGTTCAGTACATCTGTTAATTTAAGAGCTGTGTCCTGGGTGATTGGAGTCCTGGGCCAGGCGGGGGGAGGGAGGATCGGGGCTGCTCCAGAGTCTTGTCTTGAGGCTTTCAGGCTCCACCACTAGGACTAAGACTGCTGCTTGCTTGAAAGGGAGTGTTTGCCACACCCATTCAGGTCATTTTTTTTTAGTCTTTGACTCAATCAGGAGCCAGAAAATCAATGAATGTGCTTCCTTCTCTGCTTGTATTAGGACTCCTGACTGGTTTGCCTGATGGCTGCTCAGAGCCCCTGGGTCACCTAGGTAAAAGGAAAGTCTTATTTTTTCTCTGCCTTTTTCTGCTCCTGTTTATTTTAGGGATTAGTTGACACACGTCTGAAGAAAAAACAGACTTCATTCTTTCCAGGTCTAACTCCTCTCTTTCCTTTTGTGGGAAATTGAATGAACCAGCCTATGCTTTGGGAATGTAGAGTGAACATTACCTACATGCATGATTTGATGCCATTAAATCTCTATATTACTTTCTAGAACCCATAATCCCAGTTAAATTAAAACATTTATCTTCAATGAATCTCCTTCTTGCCTCCATCTCTCCTAACACTACTTAAGGGAAATTACATAACTTAAAGGTGGCGACCCTATCTCAATGACTGGCTTTTGAATTATTTTGATTCTTAAACACTCTGATCTATACAACAGAGTAATTCTAAGAAACATTGACTCTAAATTAGGTGCAGTATAAATTCAAATATCTTTAGCCAATTCGATCACACTCTATCGAATTTGAGTCCTGGGAAAGTTTAAGAAACTGTAATAATCTAGTCCAGAAAGATAGCCAGGTAATCTCACGTCTTCTTCACTTATTCATCCATCAATGGACAGTTAGGCTGTTTTTGTGTCTTGGCTGTTCTAAGTAATGCTGCACTGAACATAGGGGTGTGTATATCTTTTCGAGTTAGTGATTTAGTTTCCTTCAGACATATATTCAGAAGTATGATTGCTGGATCATATGGTAGTTGTATTTTTAATATTTTGAGGAACATCCATAGTTTTTCATAGTGGCTGCACCAATTTACATTTCCAACTACAGTACATGTGTTCTCCTTTTTCCATACCCTTGCCAACACCTGTTATTTCTTGTCTCATTGATAATTGTCATTTTAACAAGTGCAAGGCGGTATCTCATTCTGGTTTTAATTTGCATTGCCCTGATGATTAGCTATATTGAACATTTTTTTATGTTGGTCATTTGGATATCTTCTTAGGAAAAATGTCTATTCACCTCCTCCACCCATTTTTAATTGAATTGTTCGTTTTTTTCCTCTCTGGGGTTGTATGAGTTCTTTATGTATTTTAGATATTTACCTCTTATCAGATATATAATTTGCAAATATTTTCACTCATTCCTTAGGTTGCATTTTTATTTCAACACAAGTTGACATTCTAACTCCAAATCCCATCTTTGTGGGTTCTTGTGAGCTAATTCATTGCCCTCCCAACCATCCAAGGAACATTTCTTTCTCACTGAAGAGTCAGAAGAGCCTCCGATGCAGAGAGAAAAAATATCTCAGCAATGGTTTCAAAAGAACTTCACAGAAGGAAAAGCTGCTCAAATAAAGGCAGACGATGAAGCTGATCTTCAGGAAATCCATACCTTTGGAAGGATATTGAGACCAGGGAACATTGAAGAGGTCCCTGAGGTGGCAGACAAAGAAACAGAAACAGAGTGGGCAAAGAAAGATAGGATGGAAGCTCTACAATGAAGGTTATTTGGATGAGAGGCGAACTTCCTAAAAAGTGTGAAACCCAAACACATCATATGTCTAGAGCAAGTATTTGAGACACTTAAGCGAATCATCCTTCTGATGGAGCTTTGTGAGGAGGGAAAACTCAGAGAAATTCTGAGAATCACTCAAAGCCTTGTTTGCATTGACTAGAGTGTCTCTTCACAACAGTGTACACTGAGATCTGACCTGGAGAGCACAATGGTTTAAAGCAGCTTTGTGATGTTAACAATTTCAACATAAAGACAATTTAGGGTTAGCTGTGGGAAAGCCATGCTGTGCCTTGTATGTAGGACCCCCGTAGCTATCAATGCCATGGTCACAGCCAGCAGTGCAACATAGCGGCACAGGTGCTTAAAGACTTGGCATTATTATGTGGGAACCACCTTTCACAGTAAGCTCAGAAGAAAATTTTTGAATTAATAAAAAAAAAGATAACTATCTTTTGAAAATCCACTTTTGGATTCTATGGTGATTGTGCGGAAAGCATTTCCAAACAACTTATAAAAGTGGATCCTGCTCCCAGCATCACAGCTGAGGAGTTGGTAGATAACCAGTGGTTAGTAGGCAATGCAGTTTTTCTGGAAAAATAAACCAATGTGCTGGAAATGATTGAAGAATGGAAAACAACTCAGGGGCTGATGAGGAAAACACAGCAGACCAAAAGAATAGCAATCGCTCCATTCTAGGACAGTTGAGCGTTTCCCAATCCAGGGAAATGTTGCTGGTTCATAAGACTTCAGTCAAAGAGGAGGAAAAGATGTATTTTCTGCTTGTGAAAATAGATCTCCTGCGACCAGTGAGGAGGCAAAATGAACAGTTTGGATGTGTTCTCTTCAGGCTCCACATCTAGCAAATTGTTTCCTGTTGGCTCAAGAAAGAAATAGAGAGATCCCCTGTGACTTCGAGCCAAGGAGTTGCAACACAGGAACAACCAAAGAGAAAAGTTAGTTTCCTTTCACACTGACCAGCACAAGGACAGGCTGCTCTTTCTAGTTCTAAAATGTGAGGAGGGGAAGAGAAAGGGAAAGGACGAGACCATGTCGAGCCTATTAGTGACACTGAACCCCACATCTGCTTGCATCAGTTTGAAATTGAAGCACGTATTGCCAAAGCAGGACAGCCAGCAGTAGGCTTGATGGCAGGCAGTGCCTGGAATTTAGGTAAGCTGCATGCACGGGTTGTCTAGACAGACAGAAGCCCTGAAAGCAAGTAGACCCGTTGGAAAGGCTTCAGGGTACACTTGCTAAGTCTTATTTGCATTTATTTTGTTTTATATTTAGTCACAATTTTTATAGAGAAATACAAGAGGCCAAATACGATTATGGAAGTCTCAGATAAGATGCACTTGGCACCAGAAGACTTTGTTAGGAAATTGCTGGTAACCTTGCTAGAGGCATTACAGCAAAGTGCTTTGGACGCTCTCATGAGTTCTCAAGGCTTTAAGTTGCTAGAGACGGCTCAAGACAACTTATTATAAACTTAGAAAAATAGATTATGTAACTATTTGCTATTAACCTGCTGCTAAATTTCCTAAATTTTGATTGAATTAATAAAAAGTATATGTTAACTGTGCCTCCCCACTGCCCCAAATAAATGAATCTTGCAAGGATACTGTGAGTCACTGCTGGTGGTAATAGAAATCAGAACAAATTATTTGAAAAGTAATGGGACCTGTAGCAAAAGCCTTAAAAACATGCACTTTTGTGGGGGGTTTTTTTGGTTTTTTTTTTTTTGCACAATCTTCCTCAGCCTCAGTTTTCTCATCTTAAGAGAAAAACAATGATGTCCCTTCCTTGGATTGCTATGACTGCTGAAATTCCACGTTCAGATCAGCTGGAAGGAATAGCTGCTTGATAAATGTCATTTTCATTTCTCTCTTTTCTTTGGTAGAACCCCATCTCTTTCACCATCTGTTTCTCTTTGCTGAAGTTTTGAGTAAATACCATTGTTACCTATGTTATTCATTAGACCTGGTGCCATGTGACATGCACTTTGAGATGGCTTTTAAACAGAGATTATGACTAGTGTAAGTCTGAGGCCAAGAAGCCAGTTGCAACCAGCCCATGAGACTTTACACCCACAATGCCCTCACCTTGCTAGCTTTACATTCTAATCAAATAAGCCAAGAAGAAAATAAGCCAAAATAGAAAATGTACCATGACTGTTTGTTGTTTACCTGGAACTGTCACATGGGTCACCGTATTTAATACACAAAGCAACCAGCTGAAACAAGCATTATTAATTCCACTGTATAGAGGAGGAACCTGCAGCTCAGAGGAAATAAGCGGCCCACACACACAGCAGTCAGAGGGAGATTCAGGATTTAAACCCAGGTCTTCTAATTCTGAAACTTATCTAGAGTCTTTCTTCCACCACTCCTCCCCAAAAGACTCCTGGTTCCATTTCTGTCCCAACTGACCCTACAGACCATGGTGTGATATTGCAGAAATGGCAGTGGCCTCTCTTCATCTTTCATCAGATATTAATTGAGTATCTTCTATGTGCAGTCACCAAGCTAGGTTCTGGGAATGCAGAGTCAACAAGCTAAACCCCTGCTCAGCAGCACATAGACTTACGTTTCAGCTGGGGAGTCATCTTATGGGGAGCAAGGAAATGTGATGAGGGAAGCACCTGGAGTCAGATTGGCAGAAGATGCACAGAGAACGTAATTGAAATGAGACCAGTAAGTGCTGACCCAGCAAAGATCTCAGTGTGGAGAGGTCCAGGCAGAAGACAGAAAGAACAAAGGATTGGGATACATGGGGAGAAAGAAGGAGGAGATCAAGGAGCAGAAAGAAGGCCAGTGTTGCTGGTATAGAAGAATGAGTGCTGTGAGAGAGAGGAGGAGGTGAGCTTTGCAGACCACAGTTGGATAATATTCTAAAGTGTGGTGGGAAGCCATTTTTAGCAGGGAAGTGATACCAGCTGATTAATATTTTTAAGATGACCCTGGTTAATGTGAAGAAACTAGAGCGAGAGCAGTAAGTCCAAGTAGAGGGCTATTACAGTACTTTCAGAGTAGCTGATGGTAGCCTGGTCAAGGCAGAAGCAGTGAAGGTGCAGGAAAGTAGACTATTTTGACACCTATTTTTGAGGTAGTACTGAGTCAAGCTGCTGATGAATTGAGCCTGTGACTATTGACAGTGAGGGTAGGGGGAGGGGAAAAAAAGACCTTAAACAAGATAAGGCCATTAACTGAAGTGGGGAGGCCTAGGGAAGAAACAGATTAGAAGCAGAAGATCAAGAATTCTGTTTGGGCCCTTGTGAGTTTAAAGTGCTGGCCAGATACCCAAATGAATATAAGCAGGCAGTTGAACTGGCCTTTTTGCCCATGAAGAGGTCAAAGTTGAATTGGATCAGCTAGGAAGTGAGTGTAGAGGAGAGAGACTCTGGGTCCTTGTTGAGAAAGTTGGAGCAATGACTTCTTAAAAATGGTCACTGGGATTAAATGAAGTGAGGGCATACTTCTGTTCCAATGTCAGAGACCGTCACTAAGCTGCAAACACCATCCACCTGTTCCTTCTTCTCAGCAGTTAAGGTGGTTAATGAAGAATTCCCAACATGGAAAAGCTCTCCTATGGTAAAGAGAATGGAAGGGGTACTGGAGTAACCTCAAACTTCCCTTCATGAACAGCTGGTTTCTCTAGGCCTTAGCCCCCTTTCAATGACCCTGGGACAACTAAAAACAAGCTGGTCTCCTTGCCCATTTTGCTCTCATTTCTGTGAAGTCCATCACCATGGCATCAAAATATATAACATAACAGAGTCCACCATGTCGCTGAGATGCTCTTGAAGCTTTAGGGAACTGGCCTAAGAAGTTTGAGTAATGCCAGTGCTTCCCTTCCTCAAACTCTGTAGGCACATCTTTCTTTATAGAGAATTTAACATAAGGATGATTTCATTTTATAATTGCCAGATGTTCTTCTGTTATCTATGAGGAAGACAAATTCTTTTTATTTTCTTTGTTTGCATGTTACACACACACACACACACACACACACACACACACACACACACACACACATTTTCCCAACTAGCTGCAAAGCAGAGAACAGTTTTTCTTTGATTTTCATCTTTCCCTTTGAATTCAGACCAAGACTGGAAATTTTCCAGTCAAAGGAATAATTCCTCTCAAAGCTTTGATGCAAATTAGGAGTGGTAGTAATGATGTACACCTGGATGCAATGCTGAATGCTCATCATTGTCATCCAGGGGGGCAAACGCTGGCCTGGGAGGCCGGCCACCTGGACTTTACTCACACCTCCATAGCTTGTCCAGTCTTTCAGCTGCCTTGGGCTTCATCTCCCAACAAAAAGGATAAAAGCATTCATTTCCTCCCCAGGGATGTGATAGAAAGAGCATGTGAGAATCCACTGTGTGTGTTGTGTGGTCTGAGTCACTCTAACATGGAAAATGTAGGGATGGAAGTATGGAAGTATGAAATACGTGCTTTAGGAAAGACCCTTCTTTAATCTCAATTGGTGATTCAATAAATCAATATCAGTCACTGAGTATAAGTATTTTTTACTCATTCCCTCAAAAGCACTCTACACAAATACATTGTGCATCTCTGTACATCTGTTTACATGAGACACACATAAATAGGCTGCATGTCTATTATACATCTAGAAATCTTTTCTGAATGCCTACTTTGTGTCAGGGTGTAGGCTAAGTGCTATGGATTCAAAAATGAATAATGCACAAAATACCTTGTCTTATGGAGGTCATCATCTAATGCTGGATACAGACTCCTAAACATCTCGGCCTACCTGCCAAGAATAATATTGGGCATTTTTTTTTAAATTTAGAGAACATTCAGAAGAAGGACACAGTGACAATATCAAGCAAAAAATAGGTAAGCTGAGTAATGGTCTCCAAAGCTCTTCACATCCTAACCACCGAAGCCTGTGACTATGTTACCATGTGTGGCAAAGGTGGCTTTGCAGATGTGATTAAATTAAGGACCTTGAAATGAGGAGATTATCCAGGATTATCCGGGTGGGCCCAGTGTCATTGCAAGGCTCCTTCCAAGAGAGCAGAAGGAGGATCAGAGTCAAAAGAAGGAGATGTTGACAACAGAAGCAGAAGTTAGAGTGATGAGTTTGAAGATGGAGGAAGGGGCAAGCTAGAAACACGGGTGGCCTCTAGAAGCTGGAACAGGCAAGCAGTGTATTCTCCCTCTGAAGCACACAAAAGGAACACAGCCCTACTGACATCTTCTGTTTAGTATTCCAACCTCCAAAACTGAGAGAGAATAAATTTGTGTTGTTTTAAGCCACATTTGTGGTAATTAGTTGGCAACGATAGAAAACTAATGCAGAAGGTTGGGAAGGCATTCCTGGAAGAGATAAGATTTAGGTTTGAAAACTAAGTAGAATGTTTCAGGAAGTCATTGCAGGGGTAACAGTTTGGAGCAGCCAGACAGGGGATCATTTCAGCAATGAATGCATGTAAAAGCATGCATGTTACAGAGGCTTTGCTTTAATTTTTCTTTTCTTCTGATAGTAGAGCGTAGTGAACAGGAGGAGGAAGTGACACCAAGCAGACTGTGGAAGGCCTTGAATAGGGAATATCAATTGTCCGTGACCAAAATAATGCTTTATAACAAACTATGCTTCAAACATCACCCATTTATCATTTCTCACAAGTCATTGGGTCATGTGGGTGGTTCTGCTGATCTGAACAGATTTAGCTGCTTTAGCTGGACTTGCCCATGCATAGGCAGTCAGATGGCAGGCTGGCCGTGAGCCAGGTTGGCCTCAGCAGGGAGTCTGGGCTCTCCTCCACATGTCTCACACATCCTTCCAGGGGGCTAGCCTGTGTGTGTTCTCTTAGTAGTAGCAGAGGTCAAAAGAGAAGAAGCAGAAATTTGCAAGCACTTTTTTCAATCATCTGCTTGCCTAAATATTACTACCATCCAATTGGTAAGAGCAAGCACATGTGTATTAGTTTGCTAGGGCTGTGTATCAGTTTACCACAGACTAGGCAGCTTAAATAACAGAAATTTATTTCCTCACAATTCTAGAGGCTAGAAGTCCAAGATTAAGGTGCTGGCATGGTGATTTCTAAGCCTCTGTCCTTGGCTTGTGGATGACCATCTTCTCTTTGTGTCTTTATATCATCTTCCCTACTTTCCTTTTATCTGTTCATATTGGATTAGCACCCACCCTAATGACCTCATTTTATCATGCCTCTTTAAAGGTCTTGTCCCCAAATACAATCGCATTCCAAGGTACTGGGAACTAGGACTTCAATTTGGAGGGGACACAATTCAGCCTATAATACATAACTAAGTCCAGAGTCTTTATGGGAGGTAGGTACCAAAGGGCATGAAGCCCAGGAAGCATGACAATTTGGGACCATTAATATAATCAATCCACCACATGAGGAATTGAGAATTTTGATTTAGATTCATTACATAATTGGAACTCTGCAGATTTTTAAATAGGGGATATAATGATTTAAAAAAATGTGTTTAAGGAAATAGTTCCCAATCTATCTCTTGCTACACAGAATACTGATTTACAGAATATTAATTACAGTAGATTTTAAATGTCATGGCTCTGATTCAACATAGCGATTTTAGTTATCAATGCATCGTAGCCCAAAACTTAGTGGCTGAAACACTGTTTTATTAAGATTTTATAATTCTGTGGATCAGACACTTGGGCTGCACTAAGCTCCGCATTTTGGAACACACAGAGAAAGTGGAAGCTTGCATTCTAAGGACTGGGCCCAGAATTGGCCCGGAGTACCTTCTGCTGTGCTGCACTGCAATGGAGACAGCTGCAGACAAGATTGGTCCATTCATTTCTAAAATCCTGTTGCTTCCTCAGAAAATACAGTCTGGGTAACTGGGTTTACATGTCCTTTTTGCACATGTTTGAGAAGAGCTTTTGTGAAAACACAGACAACGTTTCAAACCTCGGTGAAACAGTACGGCTCTGGTTGGTGGGTGTGTAGCCTGTTCTCAGTCCTGCTGTAGATTCACAGGCTGGAGAAGTAAGCTGCATGCCTCCCTCCCTGCACCCCGACCCTGCGTCTCTCGGCACGGGCTTCTGAGTTCTTGGCCATCACCAGCAGCAGAGGCCTCAGACCCTCTCAGGGGTGGAAAGAATGAAAGGGGCCACCTTCTGGCCCCTTCCTCTTGGTGCTGTCCTTCTGAGAGCCCCCTAACCCCCAACAAATGCACAGAGGGCACAGTAGAGCATTGCACTAATCCTTCCACCCAAGGCCTGGGGTCTAGCTCCTGGAAGGCTTCTTCTGCCCTGTTATCTTCAAAAGTGCTCTCCTCAGAACTTCCTCACCTCACTTTCTCTGCTCAAAGGAGAAAGGCAGTTAATCCTCCTAATATACACACTAGTCTTGGGTTGGGTTTCCCCAAAGTAGACTCTGAGACAATGATTCAGTTGCAAAAAGGTACTCCCACAAAGGCCCAGCCGTGGTGTGGGGAAGGGAAGGAAGCCACGAGAGGCTGTGTAATGAGCTGATCACTGCTGTGGGCAACTGGGACTCCCTCTTGCTGGGGACCTCTGGGGATGCCGTAGAGTGTGCCTCACAATTGCCCCATCCACAGGGTGAAAGCTGTGACATTTGTCTTACAGCCCTCCACTGTCATGGCCATGTGCACAGGTGAAGCTCTCGGGGCACCATCTCCCCTACACACCAGGCCTTTGCCACACATGGGACTTGCAGCCAGAGACAGCCCCAGGCAGAGCCACAGGTATTTGAGGTAGGGAGCTGCCAGTACACACAGGGCAGGGATGATAAGTGTTGAGGAGATAAGGATGGGGTACTGACAGAGTCTGCCACAAATGCATACCAGGGGACCCACATTAGACCTTACTTCATGGCCATTTTTACCAGTTGTATCACTGAGGTATTTTTATTAAATAAGAAAAAAGTCAAATTTTGAATGTTGTATATATTTTTAGCCAAATAAAATACAATGAAATAAAATTAACTTAAACAATACAGAAATATATACAATCAAAAATAAAATTCGCTCTCATTGTCTCTTCACCTCATTCCACAGATGAATCCACTCTGTCAACTATTTCTGTTTTAAATGGTTGATTACAATCATCCTTCTAAATCTTGTACTTAGGCAGGAGGTCCTCATTACCCAAGGACAATTAGTACTGGAAAAAGCCACTTACAGGGAATCCATTTAAAACATAGATCAAAATTTCACAGTAAATGATGATTAGAAGATTATCTTGAAAACTGAAACTAAAATTATAAAAATAAATGTATTTTTATTTAATAAAACATAATAGCCACTGTGCACTAATCTATAGAAAGAGTAAAGAATAAATCAAGCACTTAGAGTGTTTGGGGAGTAATTCTTCAGACACAACTGTACAATAACAGGATACAACAACTTTCCTTTCGCATTTGGTTTTCACAGTTCACTAAGTGGTCATTTTTGCAGAGGGCATTTGAAGACTTCATAGATGTTCCCAAGAACTTCTTTTTATTTTGCGATATTCAGATCTCTCTCCTCCCAGACACTAGACTCTGCTGTTGTCATCCTGGTCAGGTTTTCCATTCTCAGTTGTCAACCAGCCTCACTCCCTACATCTTAGTTAAGATTGGCAGTGGACTGATTTAGAATGAAGGGGGGGAGATGACTGCAAGTGTCAGGAAGGGAGGATGTCTTAGCGGGAACTAATTTTATTAATATTCGTATAGTTTGTTTTTATTTTAGGCGAGGCAACCCTTGGTTGACCTCACAGGTTGCAAGGACCTTGTCAGTTTACAATCCCTTATCTTTTTATTTATTTTTTTATGTCTACAGCACTGGATTTTTTATACATGCATACTTTGACAATTTTTTATTCTCTATACAAACTCTTAATTACAGAGACGAGCATAATGAATATTCAGATAACCACTGTACCTCCATTTTTTAATTTATCAATTTTGAACATCTATTGACTTTCCTACTTGGAAAGGTGGGAAACTACTGCCCTTAAATTGGCAGCTGCATCCCACTGCCTCATTTCTCTTGGTTTTTGCCATATAATCTAGTTCTTCTAGGTTGTAAAAGTATAAAGGTCTTTCTACTTTTAGAGGTACTTACACTTCTATTTCCTGAGCTCAAAACATTCCCCTGCTTCTGTTGACTCTGCTCCTGAGAACCGCTATGCGTAGATAGTAACATCTGCCGATCCCCAACCAAGGATGATCTTTGCTTCACTGCCTCCTGCACTCTTGACACGACATGATGTCCCCAAAAGGAGGAGTCAAAGAAAAATCATATTGAATTTCTACTAAATAGGTTAATTCTACTTTTCAAATGGGTTCCCAAGTCTGTCATAGGGGGATGGTTCAGATCTGCACATCTCCCCTGACACCGGAGCCCAATTCCCTCCACCCCCAGTGCTTCTAGTTCTGACTTCAAAGCTCCAGAGGGGGCTAAAGAAGCAAATTGATGACAAACTCCTCTGTCTTCATCAAAGCAGATTCCACAAAGCAGCAGCCGCCCTTCCCACAGAGCATGCTGATTGCTGGCAGTTAACAGCATGTCAGCTGGAGAGGGGTCCACGCTGGGGGGCTGAAGCACCTGCCAAGGTGTGTTCACAGCAAATGCTTAGATCTTGCTTTAATGTCATCTAATCATTCGAGGGAGCAGAGCTTGAAAGACATTCTGTCCAAGGATATAGAGGGCTGAACTCCTTACACTAAGAGCTGAGATAGCATGTCTTCAAAGATGGGATGTATTCATGACCACACAAAAGTGTTGCTGGGGAAGAAAGGATGCTTGGGTTCTTTTTTTTTTTTTTCTTCCAATTTGCATTAGAGATTCTGAGATAACAGATGGGACAGAAACATTTATTGCATTATTATTAGTTCGTGTTTGTTTATTGCTGTTTTTCCCTCTGAGAATCAAGAAAGCAGCCATACGTTTCTTGCTCCCAGACTTCAGAGAAGAGCCATGTTATAGGGAAAACAGCAGAAGTTGCCTGTGCACCATTTACCTTTTGTTCCTCTGAAACATAGGGTCCTTGAGAGGCTGTCTGAGCTTGGAAGCCCCCAAAGCAGACCCTGAGACAAGGATGTCAGCAAATGTAGTTATTTGGGAGGTGATGTTAGGAGGCACTGAGTGTGAGAAAGTGAAGTCGGGAAGGGAATTATCATGTTGTCAACATGGACAACAGGGCTCAGGCCCTCAGAGAAATGAAGATGGTGTAGATGATGCCTCTGAAATATTTCAATTGAAAGATGAAGTGTCTGGGGCATTTATCCACTAAATTTCATCCATCACTGGGTGGGGGCTGCTGTAGGGAGGACATTAATAACTCAATACTTCAGTCTGTCTTGTGAGCAGACCAAGAGTCTTCAGAGGCCAGAGAAAGGCAGGATCCACATGCACCTGCCGTTGGAAGTGGGCTACCAGTGTGCTTCGGAATGATGAGGGCTGGGAGAATTGGATGAGACACCACAGTCTCTGCCACAGGGCTTAAGGGAAAAGAGAGAGGTGAGTGCCTTAGACGACCATGAGGGAGAGGAATAGGCTTCCTAGAAATAAAAGGGTCCTAGAGAATTCACAGGCTTCACACATAGAATGGTCATGACCTACGGCTATAGACCCCAGAGAGGTGACAGGACTGAACGGACCATCGTGTGTTTGTCTTCCACACTTGCGTCCCAGGAATTGTTCCTGGAGTCAGGGTTTAGCCTTCTTAGGTGACCTTCACAACTGCCAATCAAAATGGATGTCCGACAAGTTGCAGTTGACACTCGACCAGTCAGAATCAACAATAGCCATTAACAGTAAGTTGTACTAGTGGAATAGCTCGAGTTTAGTATTCTTTGCTTTGGAATTCTCACTCAGAAAAGGCTCATTTATCAGGCATTTACACCATAGTATGAATTCAAGACACTAAAGCACCTGAACAGTGAACATTTTGACAATAGAAGAAAAGGCAGGATCTCCATAAAAGACATCCACAAGGGTAGACTGTAAAGCAGGCCAAACTTACTTTGGTATTTTTAGGAAGATTGTTGCCTTTCTGTCTTCCCAGATCTATCCTTGTGCCCCTTACATATCAAAGTCTTCATTACCACCTTAGTTACCAACTCAGCTCTTCTTTGGTGCCCCACCCACGCATAACACATTCTCACCAGAAACCAGCTTTGTGTTTTATTACTCCACTGATCGGTGAGGAACCTCAAGCCTATTCTAAGCAGAGTCCTGTTTTTACAAGACCATGCAGCCAGGTTCCAAAGAATGCTCTGCTTATACCCGCTGTCATTTCAGGCTGGGGCTAGGAGCTGCAGAGGGTTGGAAAGAACTCCTGTCTAATCCTTCATAGTGATGCCTCTTGCACTGGCCCCTCCTCTTAGCTCCTGCAGTCACAGCTCACCTAAATTGGTCTCATCTAAATCAATCCAAAATACCTTTGATGAGCTTCTCCAGCTACCACTTCTCACTGTCCTGGGTTTCACTGCATGTTTTTCTTCTGAAAGCACAGCCTGAAGAAAGCCATTCCTTCCACAGACCCTCCAGTGGGTTCTCACTGCCCAGCCATAAGTTTTGAGTAGTCAAACCTGACTTGGAGGTCATAGAAGAACCTGTGCCAAGCAGCTTTTCTATTCTCTTCTCCCAGTTTTCCAGAATCTGAACAAACCACACTAACCCCAGTGAGTAAAACAATAATCCTTTAACCTGCCCATGGATTGTGTGGATCAGGAACCAGAAAAGGTACAGAGAAACAGATTACTAATATTCCTCCATGTTTGGGGTCTCACCTGGGAAGACCTGGAGGCTGGGGTCATCTGAGCAGGCGGGGAGAACAGGACTGCCTGCCAGAGCTCCTACATGCGGTGCTGCATGCGGGGACTGCTTCCTCACACCGTGGCAGGTTCAGGGTGGTCAGATTTCCTATGTGGGTATTGGGGCTCTATGCACAAGTGTTCCCATCACACAGGGTGGGAACTGCCACTTCTTTTATGGCCTAGCATCAGCGATCTAGCATCATCTTTTACACTGCATTCTGATGGCTACCTACAGGGCACCAGCCACAGCTTCAGCAGGGAGAAGAACATGGGCCAAGTGAGATGTTGTTGGGATCATTTTTGAAAATACTATCTCCCCAAAATCTCAAAGCCAGATGAAATCACTTGCTGTTAGCTAAGCAAGCCCATATTCTCCCACCTCTTGTCCTTTATCCCCACCAGTTTAAATCTGCCCACCCTTCAATGCTATCACAAATGCTGCTTCCTCCAAGAGGCCAGTGCCCCAAGCCAAAATTAAACTTGTCTTCCTCAGCCACTCCCAACGCTAGAGCTGCTTTTCTCAGGTATCTGCCCTCTTCTATCTTGTGTCCTAGATATCTGGACCTGCTCTGGATCCTTCTGGTCATCAAAGCTCATGCCCCACTCCTCCCTCTGTGTCTGGGAATTGGTCTGGCCCACAGTAGATTCAATGAGTTTTTTAACGGTACACCATGAGGGACCAGTGTAACCAAAACAACGTGCGCTGGTTATGTGTCTGTTGGCAAAATGTATCTCTGAGAAGTTTATCAGTCTTTGAATGCAGCCCCAGCCCTGGCCCGTTCCCAGCTAGCCAGCTATGGAGAGCAAGCTGGACAAGCTGAACATTGTCACTTACACTATCCAGGCACATATTCCCACCCATGGCTCCTTAACTGTGATGCTCTGAAACAATTTTCCTCAAACTTCTAGGCTAGACAGATACTCCCTCTACGTTTGTACAGGGAAGGCTAGCATACAAAGCTCTTGGCTATACAAATTCTGGGGTCCCATGGTATCTCAGATCAGTCTTAGACATCTTCCCACCTGGCTAATGGTGCTCATGTGCAGTCTGCAACTACTCCATCTGAGTTTCCCTCTTAGCTTTATTGAGGTATTGATAAATTAACAAATAAAATTGTAAGGTATTCAAAGTGTGTGTATTGATGATTTGATACACATATACATTGTGAAAGGATTCCTTGCATGTAGTTAATTTGCTCTACCTTCTTGATTGAGATTGGCAAACTGTACCCAGAAGGCCAAATCCAGCTCATCACCTGTTTCGGTAAATAGAGTTTTATTGGAAGATAGGCACACCCACTCATTGCCTTTTGTCTACTGTTGCTTTCCTACAACAGCAGAGTTGAAGAGTGTTACAGAGATCATATGGCTCACAAAGCCTAAAATATTTACTATCTGGTACTTTACAGAAAAAGTTTGCTGACCCCTTCTCAAGGCATTCAGAGACATCCACTGTCCTCAGTCTAGGGTGGCAGAGAGAAAAAGTCTGAGCTTGTCTTACCTCCCACTCTATTCAACTTGAGATACAACTCAGGAGTTCAGACAAGGGAGGAAAAGTCCCCAGAAAGCCTACAGGAGAGAGTCCCACATAACAGACCAAAGGCATACCAAGAAAGAGACTCCTGGGACCACTAGGCAACTCAGCCTCTATTTCTCCCATCTCCCCCCATAAAAATGAGCAAGCTCCTTTACCCTGCCTCAGCTAAGAGCTGGGATTGGAATTGTATTAAAGGAAAACCCAGATAAACAAACAAACAAAAATAGTGTTGGGGAGGGGTGGTTAGGTTACATCAAAAGTTCAGGAGTCCAATTCCAAAGGGCTCAGCAAGAACTGCCCCCAGACTTAGAACCCCCAGGCTCCCTCAGCCAGGTTGGGGCTCCCATGAAAACTGGGTCTCTGGCATAAGATTCAAATCTACCATACAAGGTCCTGGTTGTCTGGGGCACTTTCTCTTCTCAAACCACAGGTGGAACCGTTGTCCCAGGGCCCCTTGGATAGGACCAATAGCCCCATTTCTGTTCATCATATTGAACTACCTGGCAGGTGACTCTTTACAAAGAGACATGTCTATTCTCACCCACCTGCAGGAGAGAGATGAAGATCCTCCCCTGAGCCTAGGGGACACTCAGATGCCTTCCTTCTCAGGTGACTAACTTGTGGCCTTTTCCTTACGGAGGGAAACTTGCAGAATTCTAGGCCATAAGGCTTTCAAAAAAATGAATTTCGAGAATGAATCTGTCACATGCCAGCTTAGTAACTTCAAGCAAATGACTTAAACCTCCTGAGCCTCATTTTCTTTTCTGGAAGTGGGATAATAATACCAACTTCATATGCTTAAATGATAAATATGAGGCCCTTATTCGAGTATTTTATATACAGAGTGAGTGAGAGCTTTGAGTAAAACTGAAACAGTAACACATATGTGGTAAGGGAAGTTTCATTCTCTCACAGCACCCCTTGGGAACATTTCCCTCAGTTTACCCTTATTTATCTCCATAGAAATTTCTTTCCTTTTACTCCATTCTCAAGGCAACAAAAAATGTAAAGTAAAATTATATTTAGCTAATTATATCAGATTAAAATATAAAATTTGTCTAGATACGCCTGCATTTCTCCTTCCCTTCTTACCTCAGACCAAAATTACCACCACCACCCCCCGCCATATAGAGCCAAATATATTTATGCTCAATAAACATAAGTAGGTGTGTGTACCTGATTTGAATAAGGAAGTGACTAAATATAATTTTTAAAAGCCTGGAACTGAGTGTCTAAAGACCAGCATTCAAGTCTTTGCTTTGCCACAAACACGTGAAAATGTTCTACAAGTGATTTACAGTGATAACTGCACAATTTGATAAATTTACTAAAAAAACATTGAATTGCACACTTGAAAACTATATGATATGTAATTATGCCTCAATAAAATATTTTTAATGCTAAAATTCACAAGCTTGTCGTTTAAAATCCTTCATTGCTTGACTGCCCCTTAGCCTCAGTCAGTAGAGTGAACCATAGTGCATTGTTTTCTGATTATTGCTGATGGTTTTACACTAAAGGTACAGAAGCTTCGAATATAGAGCTGATAACTTGAATCCCACAAGACCTACTCAGAAAGCTTTTTTCTCTTATTAACAACTTTCCAGCTTCAACCCACCTGCAAGGTGTTCACATTTCTGTAGATTGAGTTCTAATTGATCTGGATTTTTATCATATTTTCTTCTCTCTTCCTCCAGAATCTCCTCCTGAGGAAAGAGAGACAGACAGACTTAAGCATTTGATGTGAACTCCTCATCACCTAGCACATAGTAGGAGCTCCACACATGTGAAGCTGAATAAAAAGGCTGGGCATGTGTATTTTGTCTAGGAAACATTCATGGCTCATTGCCCAAGCACCTCCAAGCAGAGCAGCTGGCTAAACACAGCACCAGTGAGTCAAATTTGTCTTTGCAGGGGAAACAAATAATTAAAACAGATCAAAGGATGTGATAATTAGAAACATGCTCATTGCTGTTCAGCCACTGCTGAGGATCTCCACTCTCAAAGACACAGAAGAAGCTGCAGGCGTAATTTTAAGACTGTCCTCACCCTCTGCTCCCTCCCCTGGAATCTACTTTTATTTTTCTGCTGAGGGGGTTTGATGTTTCTACTTGCCATATTTGCAACCAAAGGATTGGTCCCCTTCTTTCTCAGCCTGTTGGCCTCTTAGACATGCTTTAGGACAAGCTTAAGTGCCACATCCTCTGGGAAGTTGGTCCTTATCGCTCCGGGCTCAGGTTCACACTGCTGAAGCACTTCCTCCATTCTGCTTTGTTCTATAGCCAGGGGTAAGTCTGCTGACTGCACCACCGGACCATGCACTCCAGGAGGCCAAAGCCTGTTACTCACGCCCACGCGCTTCTTATCACCTGCCGCATCCTGGTGCCCATGTGTATGCAGTAAGGCTTATTGGGACACTCACCACTGATGCTCCAGTATCTCTTCCTTTCTTTGTACAACATCAACATGCCTATGTTGTCTTGCATTTTCAGCCTCAGCTCATTCCTCAGTTCTCAGGGACAAGAGAAACATTTAGACATAATATTCCCTCCACCTCTAAATTTTTGTCTGCACCAGTTCTCACATACTCCCTTACTGTCCCGAAGAAGAAATACCTTCCCACCTGCTCATAGGCCTTCCCTGACTCCCCACCACTCAGAGATTATTGTCCTCAATCTTCAGAATGGCATTCAAGACCTAAAGTCACCATCTGAAGGTTTTCTGTCATCCCCTACCTTGTACTGCAGCCACACCAAACTCCTTGGCTCTCCAGCAGTCCCACTCCAGGTCTATGCCTCTACACATGCTTTTTCCTCTTCTTATCTTTTGAGATCCAGCCCCAAACTACCCTGTACAGATTCCTTCCCTTGGTGCTCATAGGGTAATCGTGACTCTAGCACTTCCCACACTGCCTGTGTTGTCACTCTGTGTTTGCCTGTCTGTGTCTTCATTCAAACTGTAAGAATCCTTAAAGCAGGGACTAGTTTGCTCGTCTTCACATTGCAGTGCCTAGCACAATCCCTGGCACATGGTAGGGGGTTTGGTAGGTTTTAATATTATTCAGATATGGTAAAGCCAACAGATTAGGAGAGTACTGTCATTAAAAAGATAGTTTGTTACTCATAGTTCTCAAGAGAAGAGGGCACACCATGCCACGGAGGGCCACATGGAGAAACACCAAAGTGGGTCAAGAGGCAGAAGAAGTGAGGGGAAAACATGTACAAGAGCCATTATTGTGGTTTCCACAGGAAGTAATGGACAAGGAAGGGTAAACATGCTTAGGATGGCCTTGTTTGAATAATTTGATGTTTCTAATTGCCTGGCATCTGGCCTTAGGCTAATAGGACAGATGGATAGTGGCCCCAAGTGTGAGAATCCAATAAGGGAAGTAGTTGGGGATACAGAATCTGGATTGGTTGCTCTGTATTTGAAAAGTATACCTCTGGGAGGAGGAGGACTCCTAACGATGTGGGAGGCAATAAGGAAGACAGGATGCCAAAGCAAGGTGGCTCAGGCATATCATTAGCTCGTTCAGAACAAGTGTGTTCAAGGTATGCATGTGGGACAGGTATTAAAGCATCAAGTTTACAGAAGCTAGAGACATGGTTATATTGCTAAAATAAGTATAAATAATGACCAGATGGATAGATAGGTGAATGGGTGGGTGGATGGATGGATGGGTGGGTGGATAGATGGATGGATGATGATGGATAGATGGATGGATAGGTAGATGGGTAGGTGATGAATTGGTGAATGAACAAATGGCTCACATCTTAGTAGTTTCAGGTTATCTAAAGAAATCACTGAGGCATTTTGATTTTGCATCCTTTAGGTTTTTGGGGGGGTTTTTTGCATATTTTAAGTGTGGGAGAATTAGGATTTGTCTATAAAACAATTCTCAGAAAACCTTAAAAAATAACAAGATTTTCTTTTTTCATGGCCTGGTTATGGAACATATATTTTACAGACACCATTTATTCATAGTTCTTTACCTTCTAATTATTACTCAACGTAAAACTTGTATTATAATTCTCACTTGATGAGGGTATGGAAACTATGTTCACCATCCCAGTAAGTGCAATAAAAACTGCAATATCCCAGTTTTGAAGTGCTCGTTTGTGCTGACAGAGTCCCAGACTTGAAGTGAGATGTTCAAGGTCAGGAGTAGAGAGGATTTAAGGAAAGTAGGCCTCAGAGTGGTACAGTGGCTTTAGAAATGGCTAAACTGACACTGACACCCAAAGTCCTTGATGCCTGATGCCCAACCATACATATCTCTCCCTCTCTCACTCTCTCGCTCTCTCGCTCTATCTGTCTCTCCAGTTGCAAATGCCAAATTTTTGCCATGGATTAACAGATTACCAATGATTTCAAACCTAATGCAAAGAAGCCACACTCTGGAAACAGAACAGAAATCTCAACTCTCAGAAATATCCCAGAAATATTCCTGTCATGCATCCCTACTTTCATCTGTTTTATATGATTACTTTAACTTTTTTAGCTTGGCATCAAGAGTCTCATTTAAAAAACACCCTGCCAGCTTATGTAAACCCGTTAATATAAATCCAAACAAACACACAAGGAAAAAAAGGCTGCATTTGTAAGATGAAAGACAGCAAACATTACTGAAACCTCATTTGTGATGATTTTGGTCGACCATTGGAAAAGGATGGATATTTGAGATGTTCAGAAGGCAAACGTGAAACTGAGATTTCCACTGTTTCTAAAAAGAAAACCACGGGGGCTGTGTAGCTTGGCCTTGAGCTGAGAGCTAATAAAAAGTGGGGGAATAAAATACATTATTGCAAGTCAGTACAAGAGAGGCGATATTTGGTTAAGCAGGCCAGAAAGTTTATTGTCTGTTTCTCAGGCCCACTTGATTAAGCGTTGCTGTTGAAAACCACGCTGGTTCCAAGTTCTAAATGAAGTGGACTCTCCTGGCGATGAGGGACTTGGGTAACTTCTGACTAAAGCTTTGTTTATTTTCTTTCCCAAAGGGCTTCAGAAACAAAGCAGCAGAACACAGGGAGCAGATACCAGGCAGCCAGCATGCCCAGCCCCTCGTTCTGGGAAACACACAACAACCTGGCACAAATGACAAGGCCTTGTCAGGGCTAAAAAGTCTTGTGCCACCACCACTGTCACCCTCTCCAGCCCCCAACACCAAAATCACATCTTTGCAACTTCGTCAGTTCTCTGATCATTTTCCTGGTGCTGGGCTAATTGTGGCAGCAATACCACAGGGGCAGATACCAGGTGTCCATGTTTCTTCTTTTTGCTTTGCCACTGTGCTAGGGGCCCCTAGGCATCTTGTCTCCAAATAAATTGCAGGAAAACTTTAAATTTAAAAAATCTTATCCCTCTCTCCCAGCCCTCAAAATTCCTTAAAGAATTCTGAATTCAAGCCCCAGCACCTCATAAAATATGGTCCCAGGTGATTGTGATACATAAGCCAAGATTGAGAATCCTAAATATCATCTCTACTGAGTCCATACCAGTTGTTATAATGAAATATTACTTTGCATATATTGGGTTAGTTTGAATGACTAGACGTTAGATAAAAATTTTCTTAGGTATGATAATAGTACTGTGGTTGTTAAGAAAATTTAAATACACATTCATATAGATAGAGGTAGATAAATTATACAGAGTAAAATGTAAATAACTGAATTTAGATGGAAGGTATGTGAGGGTTCATTGTACTATTATTTCAACTTTTCTCACGGTTTGAACATTTTCATAACCAAAAGCTGAAATAAGAAAAGAGTCAAATAAATACTATTGTTATAATAATAAAATACTTATTATAACTGCAAGTTATAATAAGAAAAAATAAAAAGTCTTTATTACATAAAGATTTCCCTTCTCAAGGTATGTTGATCATTCAGAAATCTAAGAGAAGACGACCCCAGAAAGTGAGAAAGAATTAGGCTCTGGAGCGATGTGGTGTGTGCGGGTCTTACTCTGTAGGGCTGAGTGTCATTTGCGCAGACTTCGGGGAGGGCAGTTCTGGAATGTTCATCAAAACCATTTCCTTAGGAATTCCATTGCTAAGAGTTTAGCCTAAGCAAATAAGAAAACAAAGGGGCTCAGAGGTATGTATAAGGGTGTTCAGTTCATTAGTTTATAAAAGAAAAAACAACTGGCAGCCAACCGAACATCCTTCACTCAGGGGCTGATATAGCCACATTGTGGAATAATATTCAACCATCACAATGTAAGATATAGATCTAGCTAATTGCCCCAGAGAGGTGTCCACAGTCAAAAAGGCAGGTTAGATATAGACAGGCAGATAGATACAGACAGGGAGAAGTATTATTTATTATTAATTTTTTTCTTTTTGCTAGTTCATCTTTGTTTTCTGAAAAAAAAATTAATGATTATTTATTACTTTTGTAATTGGGGTGGGGGGGATGCCATTTTCATTTGGGAAACAGAAGGATACATGCTTGGTTATCCGGAGTAAATCAGCGGGGCACAGCATGTGCCATCCTGCCCTGCCTGTTCCCAGAAAGAGGATCGACCATTTCTGACTGAGTTCCTGATACCATCACATGTCCTCCAGGACGCCTTCCAGGGACTAATGAGTTAATAGTGTGTACAGCCCTCTCAGGCTTCTCAGAAAGAAGAGCACACAGTGTTATTATTTTCCTCTTTCTCTCCAGGCATGCCAGGCTGCATTTCATAGTTTGATTGAAATTGTGCCACCCAGTCTGTCTCTCCACAAACAAATGGAATATTCTGAGCTTCTAGCATTTGGAGTCACACAGCTTGCATCTTTTTATGAAGAAAAATAAACACTGTGTATGCTAACAACCAAGTCATGGTGGATAAAACACGCCTGCGATCCAAAACCACTTGTGCAGCGCAGACAACAGACTCAGAGCAGGTGAGGCCTGGCTAGACACTGATGGAGACCAGGCCACAGCGTGGGAGATGCGTGGGAGCTGTGTGTGGATGTGCCTTAAGAAGGACACCCTTATGTGGTCACGTCCCCACCGTTCCTGAAGAACAAAAGGCACATGTTGTTTATTCCAATAGTGACAATCAATAGTGGCATCCAGTTCTCTCTAATTGCAGTCACCACTCCAATCATTCAGGTTCACCCCTTCCCTCGGACATCCTCTGGCTGCTCTGGGGACTAGAAGGAATAGAAAACCACTCAGACGTGATTTTCCAGCTCATGCCTTAGGGTGACTGATCAGGGGTTCTCAAAGTGTGGGCTAAGACCAGCTGCATCCATGCTGGTGACAGTTTGTAAGAAATCTACCACGGCCTGCTTTGCCATCGTTCACTGGTGCTTGTCCCCGCATCCCTTAGACAAACAATTGAAGCAAGCAGGTCTGAACACAAACACCAACAGTAGGCGCCCTTCTCGTAAGGATAAGGCTCACGTAACTGCCCCTCAGCAGCGTGAACACCAGATGGGCCATTTTTGAGACTCTTGCTTTCACGAAAAGAAGTCATGAGGCTGTCGTTGTTAAAAGAGCAGTCAGCAGAAAAGGGGAGGAAGCTGTGTCAGTTTCCAGATTTTGCATGGTAATTGAGAAAGTATCACCCCCACTCCTCACCCCCAACCCAAAGCTGACCCAATATATTTCCTCTGAAGGGAAGAGGAAGGCAGGCCTGACTTTCTGTGTCAGGCTCCCAGGCTCTGAAAGCAGGGCCTGTCCCTCCCACTCAGTGACTGCTTCTCTCCTGCTCCCTGGGAGTTTCCTAGGAAAACCTCACGTTTCCTCTAAAGTGGTAATCAACTGTATCCAGTCTCCCTGTTATAAGCAAACAAAGAAGAAACCCAGGCAAGGGGGAAAAAGTGAATAAAATGTTAAAGCAAAGAATAAAATTTTCACTAAGAGGCCAAAGGACCACTAGCTCCCACCAGCAAGGCTGCTGCTGTCTTGCATCTAAATCCCAAAGCAGGCTTGGCTGTCTGGGACTTCCGGCCCACAGAGGTCAACCTGCCTCTGTCTGACAACTTACAAACCCAGAGGAAACACCCAACCTCAGAGTCCCAGCCTCGCATGGATGATGTCAGGATCTCAGTCACCTGTAAGTGAAGCCTGCATTTCCTGCAGAGAGGCAGATCCCCTCCCAAAGGGAGCAAAGTAAGTCACGGTTCAGTTCTTCCTCCTTCTTCACCAGTTTCCTGTGACTTTATTTCTTCTGTGTATTCTTCTCCACTTAAAAGTGGTAGGCCAGAGCAGTCTGGGGGAACCTTTGTAACCTATTTGCCCTAATAAACAGCAAGGGAAATAAAGCATGGTGATGGGATAAACCATGTCAAAGGAAAGGAGAGGAGAATTAATACTTGTTTAACCTAGTATGTGCCATGCACTGTAATAGCTGTTTACGTTCATTATCATATCAATACCCACAACAGTCTTCTGAGGTAGGTGTTACCCTATGTTATGAGATGATTGGAAATCAGAGAGGTTCCATGACTTGTCTAGGAATCAAACAACAGAGGCAGAAAATCCTAATATGCTCTCCTTTGTTTTTTTTTTTCTCCTCGTTTTAATCTGGCTGGACTTCTGCTTTTCTGGAATTTGAGGTCTATCTGCTATCAGGAGAAGACTGGCTCTCACCCACTCCCATCCAGGCTTCTGGCTTGCAGGAGCATTCGTGACTGTTTGACAAATCTCAGGAGGGAAAGCCGCTCCAGGCGCAGTTCAAGCTGCAAAGCTTTTTGAAATGAAGGGTTTAAAACTCACCTTTTTTGAGTGATCCCAACTCTAAGAGACACAAATAAAAACCAGAATTCTTCAGCTGTGGTCTGTTGAAATATCTGGACACTTTTCCCAACGTGTGACATCATTTTCCTTCCAGACTTCGACATTAAAAACAGCCCAGAAAACCCTTTGAACCATTGTCTTCTTCAATATAATATGAGTTGTATGTGTGTTTGCCACTTTGAAGAAACACTTTGTGACACGAGATGGGCCATCAGGCTGCTCACAGGCCTGACGGACGCTCAGGGAGAGCCGCAGACGGGTCGAGCTCACATGAACAGACGCGCACACACCGAGACGCACGCATGGGCGGCTCTCATGCAGTACGCCCACTCCAAACCAGCTGCTAGTGCCCTTTGAAACAACCCTGTGATGTGATCGACTCGACCAAAACTCGACACAAAGTCCCATTTTTTCTCTCTCGTTCAGGTAGATACTCAGTCAGACTTTTAAGCAGCTACCACATTAGAATCTCCAACTGCATTTCTGTCTAGATGGGCCCAGCACATTTTGCTCAAGAAAGAGTCACTTAGGTTACCCTTCCCACTCAGTTGAAGGGTGAGGCAGTCGGCCTCCTCTGCCCTGGGCCCTAACAAGGGCCTCCCCTTCTAGAACCACTTCTAAGTAGAGCAGGCTGCTAGAGAAGATATGAGAACACCTCCTGGAAGCACGGGAAGGGGGTACTGACCTGAGTTTTTGAGGTTTACCATATTAGAGCCTCTAGGTAGGACTGGGACACAGTCAGCTGGCAGGACAGGAGCAATTGCCCCAGAGGAAAATGAGTACCTGACTGGTAAGCCTGGCTCAGCACCAGGAAAAGCTGGCTGAGTAGTCCCCCTAAACCAAGTGCCTGGACACAAAACCAGCAAACCTTCAGCCAAGGGCACAGCTGGCTTTCCTCAGAGAACCACGAAGGCCCGCCAGGGCTTCCAGCAAAGGGCTCACCGCGGCATTGGGAACATCAAACCCTGAAGGACAGTTTGTGTAATAACAGGTGAAGGAAAACGATCCCCCCATTCTTTGGGTGGGGGCGCTGAAAAAGGAAGGCCTGATGTTAGGAAACATGATATCAGGAAAGCTGAACAAACCCCAGGTGGTGGGGATACTCTGGACGTTCTGTAAGGTGGCAAGTGGGTGGGTGACTGCAGCTCACTGTGAATATTAAGGGAAGACATCACCGTCTCTGTGTCTGTGCCCCAAGCTGGTAAGGCAGGTCATTTGGGTTACACCTAGTGCCTCCAAGCAATCCTCTAATAGAGAAAGAAAGACTGGGGGTATCCCCTGTGTCTAGACTTATTCCTGCTCCAAATAAAAAAGTGTTTTGAGTGCTTCTGAGGGAAAAGGTATAAACTGCAGAAAAGAA
Organism: Cynopterus sphinx; assembly: GCA_030015415.1. NCBI lineage: Eukaryota > Metazoa > Chordata > Mammalia > Chiroptera > Pteropodidae > Cynopterus > Cynopterus sphinx. The sequence continues at coordinate 98,132,392 of CM057385.1, forward strand.
CTCCACTGAGAGTTGCTGGATACAATACAGGATGTCTGACTGAATTTGAATTTCAGATAAATAATGAATAAGTATGTTCCAAACATCACACTGTTGTGTATCAAAATTCCAGTTTAACTGGGCATCTAATCTTTTTGTTTAGTAAACGTGGCAACCCTAGCATCTCTTATAAAACCTGCTGGGGGCCGCTTTTAGATATATTCTTCCTATGCAAGTAATAGAGCCTTCTACCATCTTCCTGTGAATCAGACACAGTTGGGCCAGGACGAGGGTGGAAATGGGAATGGAAATTTTTATTTAGTCAAGGGAAGAGAAGGATATAAAAAAATTGACACCTTAAGTAAATAAGTTTAGAGACTAAAGAGGCCCACAGAAGCTGTGGACTTGAACTACCATTCTTTGGGCCCAGTTAAGTCCTAGGGTTACTTAATGATCTCATCTGTTAAGTTTTTTTGTTTGTTTGTTTGTTTAATCTCTTTTCTCCCCAAACTTAAATCAACAGTAACCAAGGCACAAAGTCTCATGACTAAACTCTAAAGTCACCTGCCGGCTTCCCCTAGCAAAGGCTGCACACCCAGTCCCTTCCCGCTCATAGATGGCCACCTCCACCCATATTCCTAGCAGATAACCAAAGGGGAGGAGTTGCTGGCCCTCCTGGCAGAGGGCAAGCCCAGTGAATGACTTGGAGGTCTCCAAGGTATCAGGGCATGCATCCTGTGGGTAGCTGTCACTTGGAATTCTTGGGCCAGACCCAATGTACCAGCAAATTTAACAATATTTTGAGCAGCAACATGCCCATAACCAGCAGGAAGTAGGGACCAGCCAAAGAGCCTGCCCGAATCTGAGTCTGTGCAAAGGCAACTGGAAATACCAGCCTGGTGAGTCCAGTCCCACCAGACATGTACCTCGAGGCCCAAGCCATTTCCAGGGCCATACACAGCTGCAGACGACCACCAGCCTATTCACTCCTCCTGAATCACCCCCACCTACACGTCTCTCCTGAGTCCCAGAAGAGGAAGAGAAGCCTTAGGTTTGAAGTGAGTTTAAGGGGCACCTATCTGCTCTGAGCCACCTCCTGGTTTTCTGGGCAGCACTTCTCTAGCATGTTGGAATGAGGAGCAGGGAGAAAAAATGACCAAGTGTTTCTTTAGTTCATTGGGTCCCAACTTAATACATTTTCAGTTGGTTGCCACTGCTTCTCAAGCTAAGAGTTAAGGACAAGATTGGGCCCAGCTGTAAGCCACCCCATTGGTTACTGCAGCTTTTCTGGATCACACTAAGGAGCTGTTGGTACCCTCTGGAGGTAGGTGTTTCAAAAGGCACATGTCTGGGTCCTTCAGAGGGCCCTATAGAGTCTTCCTCGTGGCATAGTTTCCTATGGTCTCTCTAGTGCCCTCAGCTCGTGTCACCAGCACACATCCCAAGGACCTCAGGTAAGATAGGCCCACCCACTGGGCAGTGACCTTGAATGGGACACTTATCACCCTTTCTAGCCCAGCTACTTCCACAGCACTGTTGCTGAGCCCATCAACCCTCATGCATCCCTGTCTCATCTGTCCTTTTCGGTCCTTTGGCTCAGGGAATTTTATTTATCAGTAAGCCCAGATGCATCACAGGCATGGGTATGACCACACTTGATAAAATGCCAGAAAACTTCACCCTTCTGACATTAAAAGTTAAGATGGCCAAGATCACTCCAACAAAACAGAACATTGTAGTAGATTCAAAAATCAAGGAAAATAATATGTGTGAGAGCACTATGGAGCTGTGTAATTCTCTCCTAAGAATGTCTGCATGTTGCAAACAGCTCCATGCAAACATGGACACCAAAACCAGCTGAACTATTTGGGCCCAGCTGAATCAGGCAACTTCCCAGACCACCTGGCAGTCGTAAAGGACAGGACCGGTGGCTTCACAATCTTATCTAGTGTGTGTTCATCTGTTTCTGTCCAAAACTGAAACCAAACTGTTATTCCACACTGAGTACTAATCACATAGAAAGCCTGAAGATTCAACCCGTTCTGCACAATGTGACTTTTTTAACTGAGGAAAATGTATTTTCCCCATTCTCATACTCTTATAACTCAAAAAAAGATTAAAACAAACTATCCACACACCCTCAAATAGTAAAAAGTATCACCTTGAAGCGGAAGACAAATAAGAAAACATTTAGCTCAAGCAATAGGAAAGGTGGTTAGCGCTGTTCATTAAAGGAGTCACGTCGCAGGTTCCTGAGATGCATGCAGAACTCGTCACACGGTGGCTGGGAGGCTGGTTTTGCTTCTTCTTCCTCCTCCCGTTCTTTTTCTCCAATTCCCTCCTCTGGATAGCTTTCTATTGCTGCAAATCTAGCAGATTAAAATTACTACGAGCTTGGCACGTTAAAACAGCACGGTATCTTTCGGTCAGAAGTCTGGCCACAGCGTGGCTCAGCTGGTTCTCTGTGTGGGCTGAAACCACACAGGGCTAAAATCGAGGCATCAACAGGGCTGGGAGGCTCTGGGCATGAACTTGCTTTCGAGTTGTTGGCAGAATTCCCTTTCATGGAAGACCGAAGCCCCCTTCCTTGCTTTGGCTCAGTGTCGTTCCCAGCTCCCAGCGCTGCCGCATTCTGTGGCTCTCGGCTTCTATCCTCCATCCTCAAAGCCAGCAACAGTGCTTCAAATCCCTGCCTCATTTTCCTGACTGGAACTTCTGCCTTCCTCTTTTGCTTTTAAGGGTTCTTCTGATTACGCTGGGCCCGCCTGGGTCATCTAGGATAATGTTTCTATTTTACCATCAGCAATTTGGTAACCTTCGTTCCCTCTGCAAAGTCCCTTCAGCAGTACCTAGCTGAGTGGTTGACTGACTAATCAGGGGATAGGAATCTTGCGAGGACAGCTCTGGAATTCTGCCTGCCACACTCTCTTTCCCCTACCATTTACTAACTTGACTTTTAGTTTGATTTTCTTTGCATAGATGGAGACCCAAGCAATTTTAATACAGAGTTCACTTTCCCCTCTACTCTTCTGGTTTGAGGGGAATTTGAGTGGCAACATGTCTGGCACGGCAGAAGCAGCACTGGGATTGCCACCGCCAAGTGAGGGCTTGGGCCTTGGCCCAGTTTAAGAAAAAGATGACCTGAAAACGTCACCTTCACCTGCTTGAAACTGGTTTCCTTGGTGGTAAAATGGAGATGATGATACACCACTTACAGAGCTGTTATAACGATTTAATGAGGTCATGAGATATTTGAAAATGCTTTGTAACTCTAAATTGCTTTGCACATGTGCGCTACACAGACATGCACACAAAAACTTCATTCAGTTCATCGCCTCTTTTGTGAATTCTAAATAAAGTTAATGTGATTAATCAGCTAAAATACCTTCCATTTATACATATAACAAAAACCAGAGTAACCTATCTAATACATGTTTTTACAGATAAAGTTGCGCCAAATCACTGAATCATAGAGCTAAGGGGCATTAGGATCTTTCTATTCCAAATTTTTACTTTTTGGGCTAAGAAGCTGAATTCCAAGGAAATGCACTATGTGCCATGGGTTTGACCCAGGTGAGTGAGTAGACAAGCTGGCTCCCGGCTCAGTTCTCTCCACTTCCCCAGGCTGACTAACAGCAAATTCGTTAACGGGGAATTTGTTTACAATTCTGGGAGAAGGAAAGCTATTTGTTGACTTCTATAAGCCCTGCTAGCCTCGGAGAACTTTATTCTGTGACGATATTAATGTAGCTTAAAATCCTTAGTTGAAATGAAATGTCAAGGTCCATAGTTTGCAAGTGCTTGTTAAACTCGATGTCTTAGACGCAGCAGAGACATTGGTGTGCACCACTGGCCATTTTCACTCTGGGCTCCTGGAGCAGCAGGCTCTGGCTCAGAGGGATGGCAGGTTCTGTTTCTCAGGGCTCCTAGAGGGATTGTTACCCAGAGGTGGCTAGCAGCCAGAGGAAATTGAGGGTCAGATACAACAAACTCATCCCCAGAAGGGGGCTGAGAGCAAGCCTACAAAACCCAATTGGTCATTGGATCTGAAAATGAAATTGGGGGTTTATACCCTCCCGACCACCTTTTCTCTTCCTAAAACATGATGCTAATCACATTACTTACTTGTTCAAAACCCAAATGTAGTTTCACACTGACCTCCAGATACAGACTCCTTAGCACAGTTTCCAATCCTTTTGCGACCAGACCCCCACTTCTTTCCTTGCCCACCTGCCTTCAGCCTCTGCTCATCTTGGTCCCTCTGCCTGGCATACCCACCCTCTTTGCCCACTCCCCCTGCCTGCAACTCCCCTCTTCACGTTTCAAAATCCCTAGCATTCTTTAGGATCCAGCTAGTCCCACATCATCATACCCTTCCAGAGGCCCACTTTGGGACTCTCTGTCAGTTTCCTGGGCCCCCTTGGCATTTTCCCATTCTCCTGGCACCATTCTAGCTCGCATCATCATCATTTACTGAAGCCAGGCCTTGCTCCTCCAGGGTACTCCAAGTTCCTTGAGAATAAGGACCACATCTTATTCACTTTTGTAGTCCTTTCACCTACTCTGGTGCCATGCACATCGGTACTTAATAAAAGTTGAACAAATGAGCGAATGAACATTCTCAGTGAAAAGCTGCTAAGCTCATAAATTCTTCTGTGTCTCAAACCCAACGGCAGCTGGAATTTCTACTCCGAGAACAGAATGATTAATTCACTGAGGCATTAGGAAAGAGAATATTTTGTGATAGACCTACAAACAATAGAAAGTATAACTTCTAAACAACAAAAAGGAACATAAAACGTAAAGCTTCGAAAAAGAAAAAAAGTCTTGAGGTATTTTGCTACAATTCTGAAAAATAATCAAAATCTTAACCAGTATTTGGGCGATAACCCGACATTTTGTGCCTTTCAAAATACAAAATGTACCAACATAACCGCGGACCAATGATCAGACAACCCATGTCACTGAAAAATCCATTATCAAATCCCATTTGCCCAAATTTCTCATTTCACAAGAGCTATCATCTTGCTGCTCTTCTATGCCACAACTTAAAAGCCTCATTATTAGGCACGGGGAGTGCATATTTGGATGAGAAGAGTGTTTGCAATTATATTTTAAGGTGCTTCCCAAAGCTCTAAAGTCAAAGCTATAAATGGCAAGATGGGCAATGTAATTGTCAACAGAATATGAAACGTCTGAAATTAGAGTCAGTTCTGCTCAGCCTTAAAGGCTATGCCAGCAGAGCATAAACATCAGAAAAGATCTGATGAGGGAGTTCAAGAGCAGAGTCAAAAAGCTGGGTGGCCTCAGGCAAGTCGCTTAACCTCTGTTGGACTGAATTTCTTCATCTAAAAAAAAAAAAAATGGGACTCAATAACCTCTGAGAGCCTTTTTAGCACCAAAGAGTCCATAGAAGGCCAGAAAAATTCTGAAATACTAAGTAAAATATGAAATGGAATCAAATGCACCACCACTCACAGAGTTAGTTATACCATTTATTGAGTTGTTATTTCGTGCCAGGCCTTGGGCCTGACACCGTACAAAATTGGGTCTTTATAAGCTCACAAGTTGTGACAGTAATATGTAGTGAATTAATTAAATGAGCATTAAATCCTCCAACCAATACAAACTAATTCCAAATTAGAAAAGTAGACCCATGAAGGGTATCCTCTGTCCATTTGAATAAAGTCAGATAATATTTTTAATGTACTTTTAAGTCATATAAAGATCTGTGACAAATGGCAAATGTGAGGAAATTATAAAAGGCAAAAGTATTTTAAAGAATCCACAGTTGCCTACTGTGGAACAGGAGAACATATGGGTGGTGCTGATAACACGGGAGATAAAAGATTAAAACCATTTGAAAGACCTGCCTTATACCTCTGAGTGTTACATCTGTCCCTTGTAAATCCCCAGACAGGTAGCTTTGACATAAGATGGAGACTATTTAAATATTAACATACCAAAAAACTACAGGAAAAGTCTTGCTCTGCTTTGTCTAGCTTTTACTCATTTGTCTTCTAGCATGAACCTGTAATATGACACTATTTTTGAAATAACTTTCTACTTCTCTAAGTCTGTAAAAATAAGTTTCATTGTTCTTATACAAGTTGGCATTTTTATATAACTCAAAACTTTGGTTCTCTGGGCACGAGGCTGGCCTGCTCTGTGAGTCACGTCACTGGGCTGTCACCGCTTACTGATTCAGCATTTGTTTCAGCCACTGATTCTCTTATCTGAGCCCTTTGAGCCCTCCCATACGTGGGAGGAAGACAGTTTAGGTGATACAAACTTTAACACTTCATGAAGAGGACAGTTTCCATTCAGAGAACTGCAAAATGGGGCTGAACACAAAGAGATTTTATAAGAGATAGAATAAGGAACAAGGAAGAAACAAATAGGAAATATCTGATTGCCTGCGGCCATAGTAGTCAAGCTTGTTTGGGGTGAGAAGGAACAAGAAAAAAAGCAGAGAGTCCAGATTTGGCTTGGCTTTCCCGGATTGGTTAACTGTATATACTCTGTTTCTGGTCAAGTGCAGCATTTAAGGGATATAAAGTTTCAGTTTGCTGACAAGGCACCCCAGGCAGGAGCAGCTCCATCCTGGGCCTAAAAATTTCTTTCCACAGTCCCTACAGCCCAAGTTCCACTCACAGATGGTATCTGGGAGTTGGTCAGGTATTATTACTCATTAGAGTCCATGGCTGGTCCCCATTTATAGCCCCCCTTGCACTACCTGTTCAGTGCACCCCGGGCAGGTGCCTAAGGAGTAACAGGACATGCTATGTGCAGCACTTAACCCCAAGAGGGACACTCATACTGATTTTATTAATCATTGGTTTCTCATCATTTGATCTAGATTGTAAACTAGTATAGATTTTTATTTTAGAACATATATTTTTATTTTTTTTCTCAGTCCATGCACCTTATCCTAGTTGACCATGTTCTCTTTATTCCAATCAAGACAACAAGGCAGTTCTTCTTCTGTTTTCTCTCCTTTCGTTTTGACAGCAGCAATAAAAGGTTTATGATGGGTGTAGTAGGGGGACTGGTCTATGTAGTGGCTGAACTGCTACCTGAATTCCATTTCTTACTCAACAGGAGGCACAAGATGGGGACAGACCATAAACAGAGCTACCCCTGAGAAGTCAGATGTGATGGAACAGAAGGCCATCCTGCTACAGCTTCTGAGCTAGCGAGGGTCCTGAGCTTGACTGAAGTGCTCCACTGTACCTGTTCCTTGCAGGTGATAAGCAAAATGGCAGGCTCATGTCTATACACCCATTGTTGAATTATATTGGCCATGAAATGTGCTCCCTGGTCTCAGGACTAGAATAATCCCTGGGTTTCAAGCAGGCAATGACAAAAATATGGTTCATTTCTGGCCCAGTAAACTTTCCCGATAGAAAATAAAAATGTTTCATCTGACATATCTGAGTGGACATCTGCTCTTTTTGCCTTCTTAGTGTCTTTTGGGTGAAAGAACTTGTCTCTTTCTTGTAACTTCTCTTAGAACATGTGCTTTGGGTGGAGCCACCCCTTCAGGGATGGACACTAAAGGCTGGTTTTTCAGACAGGTTTCAGACAGACATATCTGTGTACCAGACATACTTTCTCCAATAACAGAAAATCCAATTACATAGCTTGAACGAAGGCGATTTATAGGCTATGTAATTGATGCAACCCGAGGTTTCACATACAGCTTGATATCGAGTTCAAATCCTAAGGGGACCCAGTGTCTCTCAGTGCCTTGGCTCTATTCTTTTAATGTTGGCTCATCTCAGGAGTGCTCTCCTCTCAGGCTGCCTGGTGGCTGCCAGCAGCTTTATCCTTCCTTACCTAGGAAGGGTCTTTGTTCTAGCACTGCCATCCAAAGTCCTGACATTCATTCTTTTTGGATTGGCTAGGATTACATGCTGGCTCCAGACCACCAGACAGACAAGATGACTGGCTCATCTCTGGTCATGTGCTCCACTCCTGAGGTTGGTGACTTCAGAGCACATACATCTTGAACATCGGTTAGGGCAAAGAGGAGATACCTATTTAGGAGGCATCCACACGTGTCCACTCCATTCTGGAAGTGATTTGGATTTTAGCATATGGGATAGTGGTTTAGTTTTTAATGTTTTCATCATGTGTTATCTCTTCAGGATGGAGAAATAAATGTTGGCAAAAGTAGTTATGCCTTGGACACCTCTCTACAATAAATACAAGTTATAATCCTTTAGATTTTGAAATGTATATTTTTATGTTAAATTATCCAATTGATTCACTGTTTAAGTGTCCACATTCTAAAAGAAAAACATAAAATGTCAAACATTCCTAAGAATGAGGAAAACAAGAAAAATGATTATGTAGATGAAACAAAGAATGAAAAAGTATAAATAATAAAGTATGACACTGTTAATAGAGTATATAACTTGACTTTAGTAAATATTTAGCACTGAACATAAATTTCCAGTCTTAATATTTCCTTAATTATACCTTCAGCCTCAGAAAAAAACTTAGAGAAGCCAACATGTTTTCAAAGGTTTAGACTTTTATTAAACTCTAGTAGCATTTTCTATTTTAATTTTCAATAATGAATACTTTTGCCTTTTATAATTTCCTCACATTTGCCATTTGTCACAGGTCTTTATATGACTTAAAAGTACATTAAAAATATTAGTTGAACCAGATTTTTGCTATTGCGCCTCATACTTACTTGGCACTCTATTAATGTAACTAGAAGAGGTGGCATAGGCCACAGCTTGGGTATTACAAAAGTAAACCTTTCTAAATATTTGGAGTAAAATCTCTTCAGCCCTTTAAAGCTGTCTGGACTTACAAATAGAAGCCTATCACAATCCATTTCCACTTCACAGGGGTTTGTGAGTATAAATGTACATGCACAGACATCACTTCAGTACCCGACAGTGTCAGCCACGGCCTGGACTCCAAAATATCACTGACTACCCTGCATGATGCCTCAAATGCCACCTTATAAAAGGGTCATTCATTATTAAACTCAAAGTGGAAAAAAAAAAAGTTCAGTGCTCAATGCCCCAACAACTAGCCAAGTTCTGACGAAGTAGTAAGATTTCATAGAAGGTGCCAAAGCCAAAAGTGTCTGAGGCATAAAGGTTTATGAGAGAGAAGCAGCAGGCACAAGTTACTGCTCAGGGTCTAGCTAGACAAAGGAGGGCACTAAGGGCAGACCTTCCTCTGGCCAGTGCCAACCCAGTAAGTAAACATGCTCTGTGAGTATTGATAACGTGGAAAATAATTGAAATGTGACATTGCAAGAACTAAGCCTTCAAAACATTAGACCTCATAAAAATGAGACTTTCTTCTGAGTTTCCTTTCTTCTAAGGAAATACACTTTAACCAGAGAAATATTCACTTAACATTAATAACAACATTCTATTGTGTAAAGTAGAACAGCCTTTCAATTAAAATATTGCTTCAACAGGTTTTTCCTAATGGGGAAAACTAAAGTTTACATATGGCTACTAAATGCTCACCAAAATAAGAGAAAAATTCAGATTTTCAATTAATTTTTTAAAATGATTAAAGTACATGTAGAAAAACAAAGGGATTTATATAGTTTCATTACTGTCATTTATTTCTGGATCATGCACAGAAACAATTCTACTCTTACATTTATTGTATTATTCATTTATTTCAGTACTCACAATAAAATGGTCACCCTAATTTGAATATTTGAAATTCAGTAGTATTGTATTCATTGCTGTTAGTATAGTATCTGAAGTGGAACTCCAGGTAATTTACTTGTAATTAGGATTCAGACAAATGTTCACGTTTCCAAATACCACACAAAAACTGGAAAAAGTGGCAGAGACTGATTAATGTAGGGCAAAATCTTGTATTCAAACAACACTATGACTGCAATGAAGGAAAAGCCAACAACATGAACCAAAGGTTTTTGCATTCTGCCTTGCCCAAACAAATTTCACAAACTCAGGTGAGACCCTCCAGTTTTTAACATTCCTCACTCTTTGGGGAAAGGCAAAAGTAGCATTTCCTTCTATGCTAAAAACATGAGGCTAGTTGTCAGGAGACCTGGGCGAAAACCCTGGCTCCAGTGACCCTGCAACTCTATTTTCTTGATTCTACAAATTAGTTTGCTCTAAGTCATCTCTGGGGCTAATTCCCAGTTCATAGGTCCTGATTCTTACGAAACTGATGCTGAAATAGTACGTCAGATCATACCAGTGGTTCTCATACCAGTGTGGGTCCCAGGCTTCACCATCTGAGAGTTCTTACGAAATGGAAATTTGGGGACCCTGCCCTAGATCTGCATAATTAGTAATCACTTTTATAAAGCAAGTCCTCCAGGTGATTTCTGATATAAACTATAGTTAGAGAACCAGTAGATTAAACCAAAACTACATTTAAGAAATTCAGTTTTAAACACAAGGTAAAATAAATAAATCTAAACTCCATTGTTAGACTGTTTGTCGGCTACACATTTTCAGGCTTATGGCATCTCACTGATTCTTTGAAAACTCTGAAAAGACATATCCAGAGAGGTAGATTTAGGGTAATCTTTAAAAAGCTACTCAATGAAATGGTTTTACACCTAATTAGAAAAGTTAGGATTTTTAAATATTTGTTTTTCCAAAGCTATTTATTAAGAAAAAAATCATTTACAAACCATAAAGACTCTCTTTAATCCTGTGAATAATTATTTAATAAAAGGCATATTCAGGTTTGTAACATACGCTTAAAGATGGATTTCATCAATACAAAATATTTTAACAGCACATGGTAAGGGGTTTTTTACACCGATAACACAATAAATTGAAGTTCTGCACATTATAGTAACTGTAGTGGCTTTTCATAGTGACTACCTTTTTTTTCAATTTCTAATGTTAGAAGAACCAAGAAAAATTCACAATATAAACATATGGCTCCATAATCTACTCTCTGAATAAATTATAATTATACTTGAATACTATAATTACTTTATATATAAAATAAATTAATAAATTCTAAATTATTAAATAAGCTATTAAATAAATGCTTTACCTTGTTAAAGTATCCTGATCTTTCTTAAGTTAGGTCACCATACATTCAGAGGTCTTCTTCAACTTAATCTATTCAGTATTTTCTGAGATTATTAAGAATTAGGCTATTTGGAGAAAAAGACCTATCAATGCTATGTTTTGCATTGTTTCATGGTCCCCATGACACTGTAGATGAAATGCCTCAAATAATACAATGAAAATCACTGATTTAGAAAATGTAAAAATCTGAAGTATACTTTTTATAATTTCTTTTCCAATACTACAGTTTTAAAAATTAAAAAATCGAATCAGGAATAAGTGAAGTTAATATGATAAAACCAAAGCAGCTGAGTCCTGACAAGAATCTGTCAATGAAATATCTTTTTGGATTTGTCTTGTTACAATAGAAACTTAGTTCTTAAAGCACTTATCCAAAGTCACTGAACTTGTTTTATTTTATTTGAAAACCAAGTCATTCCCAGAGCGGACAGCTTAAACTTAGGACGATGTCACTACAAAAAAAAATGGCTTAAATTCACTGCAATCATCTAGGACTCTGATACCAGTGTCAGCATGCCCTAAACGAATTCACTTCAGTAAGTCTAATAACAAAGTACAGCTCAGGAAATGCTAAATCAGCTTATATACAAATACACATTTAATACTGGATCTTATCCTCACTGCATTTTTAAAGCTACTTAACAAACTGACTGCAGTGATAAACTTCAGGTGCACACAAGACACAATCTTAGACAAAAGAGCTGTTCAAATACATCTTTGACAACATGTAAAGGTATAACTATACTAAAGAAACACTAGTAAATTCAGTTTTGGGGTTTTTTTTCTCACAAATTTTTATCAGTGTATTTAGGTGTTGGATTTTTACAATATTTTCACAAAATTTCTATAAACCAAGAAACTGAACTGGTTAAAAAGGATGACAAAATGAAAGCAACTTTTAACATAGTTTTTATTTAATTTTGGTAAGTGTAGAATGTAATGGTTTCAAGGTAGACTCTGGATTATTTCAGTCACAACTCAATAGTTAACATGATTCTGAAGAGCAGTCTTATCTTCAATATCTACCCACTCCTACACAGACACATCTAGAGAAATCCATGTACACATATATTAGTTTTCAAAAGCTCAAAATTTTCAACAACTCTAGAATTCAAATTCTATATTCTTACACACTTCAAAATCATCCATTTAATGTAGGATATAACCACAAAGAGAAAAAATTCATGCAATGATACTCAGGTTTTTTGTTTAAAAAAAAGTAAATACAACATTTGATAATTCAGTGCTATATAAAGTGCATTAAATAGCTAAAATAAAACAAGGGCCAATTTTATCACGAATTAATAACACATTTATTGTCTTGAAACCAAACAGGCCCCAATTTTTATCTTTCTGAGTCAGCTCTCTATAAACTCATTTCTCTTAAACTTCCTGTGCAATAAAAACCAAGATATTTCATTTCATCTTTGAATCTTTACAAGAGATGGCAGAGGGCTCAAGGTAGGTTATGTTCTTGATGATTCAGAGTCAGAAAGTACTTCTTCTTGAGCAGAAGGTTCATAATCTCCTGCATTTTCAGCCAATTCAATATCTAACTCATCATTACTTTCTGCACTGTAATCAACTTCTTCAAGGAATCGAGGTTCATCTTCATCCAAAACATAAGTAGTAGGGCTGTAGCCAAAGCACATAGAACATATAAGACTTCATTAGATTTTAAGGTGCTAACATAAGATTATTTGGCCACACTGGATTAACCTTGATTTCAATATAATAAAAGTAGTTGGGTTAACTTTTAAAATGTTATCCAAATGAACAAGTGATTTATAAAAGTTCAACCTCCCCTGCATTGCTAATAAAGGGTAAATGATAATTTTTAACTGTATTACAAAAGTGTCAATATACGTCCTACAATTAGACAGCAACAAAAAACAACAGGCTCTCTCATTAGGTTACTTCTTTGAAGGATTTCATCAATTTGCAGGCTTAAAATTCCTATTTTAATCACTGTAAATCAAGCAACAGCTCTTTTCAACAGGCTTTATTAAAAACTGTGGGTATTTAATTGGGTTCTCCAGTTATGCACTTACTCTAAGTCTGTAAAGTGATCATCTGCTATAAAGAGAGCCCATATACCCATCCTCACAGTTTCTATCAATAAAAAATAAAAATGAAAAACAAGCAAACACTCCACACCCAGATTAATTACTTTCCCTTGGGACATAGAATAAGATATCTGCTTAAAAGCACTAAGTGCTTCTAAATATTTCATTAGCTAAATTCTTTGGGGTTAAGACAACCTTTCTACAAGGGTAGCATATTCTTTTGTCAAAAAATAATTGTGTTCTGATTTCTCTCCATTTGGGAAATTTTACACACACACACACACACGCCCCAAAGAAACACTACAGGAACATTTCAATGTCCCTATTTTGTAACCAAAACTATCTTAATTTCATATAGATGTATCCCACCTGCTTCCAAAAAAACTTCCCATAATTGATGCAATTAAAAGCTATAAAATCAGACAATAAAAAGGAAACAATAATCTGTTAAAATGAGCAGAGAAGCAGATGTCATTAGGCACCTACAATAAAAGAATTCCTGCAACTGCATATTAAATTTGGTTCAGCTATCTGGACTTTTTGGGCAAGAAAGACAAGTTAATAGATTATATGGTTCTAGTTTTCTGAAAAGAAAGCAAAACTCATCTGGTAAGAGTATCTTTTTCCTAAAATTGTTTTAATTGTACTTATTAAAGAAAAGAGAAAAACATACTGCCAAACCATCTTGATCTTATATATAGCAAACTTCCTCTTAAAAGTTCCGAACTTGCACTGTGATAGAGCAGTCCTGATAAATCAAGCTGAATGGCTTGGAGGGTTGTATGAGACTTTACAACACACCTCACACTCACAAAAACAATTTCACCACTTTCAATTATGCAACTAAAATATTTATCATTGACTGTTAGGTCTTTGGGTGGGAGGAAAGGTTAGACAAAAGAAAAAATTTGCCTTTCAAAATGACAAATATTCTTTCTTTTGAAAAAGAATAATTCATTCTTCCTTGACCTTGGTATTTCAAATCCTCAGGTGTCCCAGGGGATTCTGAGACTGAAGCAGAGGAGGAGGAAAGAGAAGTGAAGAGAGAAAACAAGAAAACACAAATCTCTTGCCAAATACTTGCTTGTTTTCTTCCTGGAGACTGTTATAACAAGAAGAAATAATCACAGAAATGCAAGGAAGAAGATAGATTTGCTCAAAAGCCATGTAGTACACTAGTACAGGGGCTGGGGAAACCAGCCAGGCCTGCAAAAGCCAACTCCAGTGACCAGGTGCAGAGGCCAGCGTGGCACAGATGCCCAGCAGCATCACGGGCTCTCCAAGAGGGCAGGAAGAGCACAGAATCCACATGGTGGGTGGGTGGGCGGCCAAGCATGGTTCGGAAGATCTAGAGACAGCAGAATTTCACACACATAAACACACACCCTTCCACTACCACCAAGGAAAACAAGACTGACATAAACAAAACTGGGTGCAAGAAGCCCAGCCACTACACCAGGGTCAGAGCAAAGACCTAGTTCTACAACAGGAACCTGGACACTAGGAAATTTATCTGTCTGAACTAAGGGAAAGGGTCTAAAGAAAAAGCCTAGACTTATAAGCTGTTAAATCAATGAGGAAACAGAAAGAGAGAAGTACAACGTAGGAACAACAAAGATGCCCAGGATTCCAGACAAAAACGTTCCCAGACAGCAAGGGGAATTGGACAAATGCTTGGTATCAGAGGCTGGTAAGCACTTATAAGACAGAGAAGCACAACCAGGACGATGACAAGCTCCTAGAGATTTAAAAAGAAATTCTACAACAGAAAACATTCAGGGCTCTGGACCCAGATAACTTCACCTTTTCAGTTCCTAATCTTCATATGCTGATTGTAACATGAACTCTATTCATGTTCTAGCATCACCCAACCTTATACCCAGGAGTAGACCAGTTTCATACTCATTCCACTCCTGTAAGCCACGCTGGCCCTAATGTTTGACTCCTGACTCTGCAGATCCTAACAAAATCATGCTCCTAGTTTATATCCAGCAATGGTGATGGAGCCATCAGTAGTGTGTGTGTGTGTCTCTCTCTCTCTCTGTGTGTGTGTGTGTGTGTGTGTGTGTGTGTGTGTGTGTGTGTGTTTGGGGTACGGAAATGGTAAGAAGAGAGAGATCAGCAGATCTAGTTGTTAAGGAGCTGGGGGATACTGAGATGGAGGAAAGGTAAAGAAGAAGATTGCAACCCCCAACACTCCACTGAAGGCAGCCTTCTTACTGTTATTCTAGTTGCCACTTTTTCTAGATTTCTCTGCTGTACTTAGCAGTGGTGAGAATTCTGACACACCTCTCTTCTGGTTTGCTTCATTCCCTGTCTTTTCTCAATGCTGATTGAGTACCCCTCATCCTTTCTGTATGCATCAAAAATAGGTGCTTATAAAATGGCTCTAAATGTTCTTCTTATATACACACCCTCTTTGAGTGAACTCATATATTTTAATTTATATTCTGATCATTTTCAATTCCAAATTTCTATCTAAAGCCCATCTTGAGATAAGAGCCCTTTCTCTATATTCCCTTTGTACCCTGCATGCACATTGTCTGATGACTTCTCACATGCAGTGAAACTGTCTATTTGGGAGCCTGTCTCCTCAGTACTAAATCGTAAACATCTTAAGGTCAGGAACTGACTTACCCATCTTACTACTGCTTGTCATGTCCTGGAAGTGCCTGACACATGGCTGGCTTCAAACAAAAGTTTGCTGAAATCTTTACGAGAAGCCTCGAGGTCCACAATCACCAATTTTCACATTATCATCCCTCCCCCACTGATTTTACTTCAGTAAAACACTCAAGGCACAAGACCAACCACAGCAACTCAGCTTTACTTTTATTAATGATTCTAACATATGTTTTAAGCACTTTATAACTTAAGTTCCTTCATATACATTATCTCATAATAACCTTCACTTAAGAGAAATACTTTAAGGTAATCTGCCCTAGGGTTATAAAATAATTAATCGCTTTTCATTAGCAGATAAGAATTCAGACATTATTTTGATTAAAAAAAGAATGTCTAATCAGCATTTAATTCTTTCCCATCACTATTACTTTGTTTTCCTACCACTATTTCCTTGTTTTCCTCATTTTCTTCACTTAAGTTTACTCCTTTTGCCCTGTTTTTGCTTCATTCTTCAATAGCTGTCCCAAATACACCTGCCTTAACATCATTCTGTTATGGATTTTAATTCTTAGAGTAAAGATGACTAAGCCAAAAACAATGTAATAAGAAACATTTCAGTCTAAAAGAGAATAGCATTTTAGTCCAAAAACAAATCTTCCTCAGGCTGCTTCATGAAAAGCATCAAAACCGTCAGCCAAAGGGCCTTCTCATAAGATTAATGCACTGAAATTCTCTGCTATATGCTATCAATATGACGCAGAAAAGCTTTATAATTACAATTGATTTCTAAAGATAGCAAAAAGTTGATTCAAAGTTTTCTGGCTATCCCTATATTAAACTATTAAGCACTGCACAAAATTAAACCTAAAACATTCATCATCTTCCTCAAATGTACACCCATCTGCTTCCACTAGAGCTGACTGGACATCCGTGACATCAGAATGTAGATCTTCAGCTCTGTTACCCATATAAGCATGAAAGAAACAAACACTGCATATGGGGTCAGAAATTCTGTGTCTCTGTCTCTGCTCTTCTACTAACCAGCTGCCTGACCTTCAGCAAGTCACCTATTCTCTTTGAGCACTGGATCTGCTCAGGTATAAAGCCAGGATAACAACACAAGCCCTGCTACCTCACAAAGCTGTTCAGCTCAAAGAAGGTATATTTATAAACTCTTAAGCTGTACAAATGTAAAATGTAATGATGACATTAATAAAACCACCTTGTTATGGTAAAAAAAAGTTTATCAGTCCTCAATTCCTAAAGAGCCCAGACAATAAGCTGAATGAGACTAAAAACACTGTCTTACCTTTGTAATTCATAGTCATCCCTTAACTTTGTACTCTGCTACCATTTTGAAACTAATGTACCTGTTTTAATACAGTATGATAAAAATATCCTGGGAGAGAATATCCGAAACTGAGGCATAAAAAGAAAAATATTCCATTGCCCAAATTACAAGCAATTTGTGACTTGCTGATTGTATCTTTCCTGTGCTGAAATATCAGGTCTAAGGTGAAAGCAAATCCCTACCTGCACAAATATTTGAGAATATTTTATTTATATAATTTGATTCCTATCTTATTAGAGATATAGCATTTACCATATATCACAAAGTAACAAAATTATCCTTAGAAAATACAAAGAACAATTTTTGCCTATTTTAAGTGACCACAGCATACAAACAAGTACTTGGACACATGTGCACATGCACATAAACACAGAGTTAATGAATGAATATCTAACAAAAAAAAATATCTATTTGGGGGGAAAAAAAGTAGCTAATCTACTGATATTTGGTTGGGGCCAAAAAAAAAAAAAAAGAAAAAAAAAAGGATGACTAAGCTGCCTTTGGGAAACAGTAATAGAGTTAGACATGGACGCAATTCCTGTTTATGCTGGGAATTACTGGATGCATGATCTTAAGTAAATTCATCCCTGAGCCTCGGTTTACACACATATATAAAGGGGTTACAATACCATCTGTCTCTGATCATTCTCAGAACACTAGAATCTCTGAGACAATAATTAAACTTAACACAAATTCAGAACAGGCAGGCATCTCAGGACCACTCCAGAGTTAGCAATTTGCTAGGGACTCACAGGATTCAGCACAGTTATATTCACAGTTATAACTTATTACAGTGAAAGGATACAAAGTAAAATCAACCAAGAGAAAAGGTGCGTGGGGCAAAGTCCAGAGGAAACCAAGGCCAGGCAAAGGCAGCTGTTAATAGGCAGAGAAGTCATCAGAGCTTTCAGCAATTTCAAAGGATTGTAGGCAAAAATTGGAGTTCAGAGCTGCCAAGTTTCCTGAAAGAAGGGAGTTGTAGAGATGTGACCCCAACAGTTTTCCCCTAGAGGCATATGACATATTCTTAAAATACACAGTACATAAGAGGCTGAAAAGCAAAGCAGAAAGCAGCAAAACAAACAAAACAGAAAATAAACGCATTTTTTTTTTGGCAGTCTTGTGGTGCTGAGGAAAGGAGAAGCCCTAGGCCTTCAATTATGACCTCTGGAGGGCTACAACCTAGAAAAGAGGGAGGAGTAAATCAAGGGTTAAACAAGTTCCACAAGTTTTGCAAATCCACCTCAAGTCAGTTAGGTCCCTCAGTGGATTGAGCTCTGCCCTATTCTATAGCCTGCTAAAGTACAGAATGAATCTCCTTTGAAGGAATATGTATTCTTCCTTATTCTGATGTATTATATTCTTATTTTAAATTCTCAAATAGACACATGACAGAAATAACTTAATTCTTCCAAGAGGCCATTAAGAATATAACACATAAATATCTATAAATATATAAGGTCAGCAAATTGCCTTTATTCAGAAACGAGTGACAGGGGAACAAAGGAATGGAGGCCCAGTCCAGAGAATGCCCAAAGAACACCCCATTGGTAATTAAAGAATCCCTCCTGCGTCCTGGGAGACAAAGGACAAGCGGCCATGCCTATAGCTTGGTTTGTTATGGCCACAGATGCTTATACAGAAGGTACTACCCTAACCTATCCACAACCTCAGCCTCATTATACCATCATTATAATACCATGTTTATGTCCAGAGGTTCATGAATCTAATTATACCAGACAAAATTCTGGGTACGCACATGCACTCTAGGCAAAGAGTTATATAGCAAGGGTCAATCAAAATGACCTCACACTCCAATCACCTAGGTACGCCTTTGTAATCAACCACCACAGCCCAGATGTAATAAAGACCTTCCCACTTCTGCATTGTTACAGTCCTCTTCACTGAGAACCTACCTGCTCCACCCTTGGCAGGCACTCTTATCTTTTATTTTTTTACCTCCTAAATTACATAGGGCTACAGCCTTCCTTGGCGTGGCCTGTCTCCTTCTAAAATATACTTTTAATAAATCTTACTTTTTCTAAATCTCACTGACCTGTAATTCTTTGCTATGTTGATGAGATAGAACCGAGAAAAATGCTAACTGCACTTCTGTGTCATTACCCACCCATGCAAGTGGGGCACCCCAATGGTAAAATATGATCTTCAATTATATGGCATGATTTACCTGCCTAGAAAATTCCCCAGTAGCAATTGTAGCTACAAGAATTTTCTATGTGGTAGCCATAAATGACTCTCACAAATACAAATCAGATGAAAGTATGTGTATTACAGTCACTAAAAAAGATCTTTTAAGATTAGCTTGCTTGAATGGTAAATTGTACATTAAAAATAAAGCACATTAATACCAGTAAGCTTTACTACCTAGCTAGGTATTAGATACTGCCTAACATTTGGACACAAATGATCTATATTGACAGAGATTCTCTCCTTGACCAAAGTTAAGTCAGGCTTCTCAAAGTCCTCTTGCAGATTAGGCCCTGATTTTAGGGTCTGCCCTTAGGTTCTGACCTTAGTCCAGAGGCTCTGCCTTCTTACTCCAGTTTCAGCAATAATCCTTTTGAGTCAGTTTATCAAAAATCCCTCATTCTCAATATCCAATCCCTCTGGCCTGCTTTCAGCAAAAATTCTGTCAAGTCAGTTTAGCCAGCATCTCCCTCATCACCCCTCCTCATCCAACACGTTTCCTCTTAGTAATTTTCAATCCATCCATCCCCACTCTACTCCTTAGTTATAAATTTCCATTTTTCCTTATGGTATTCAGAGGTAAGCCCAACCTCTCTCCCCTACTGCAAAACTTCATGCAGCAGTCCTCCTGAATAAAGTCTGTCTTCTCATTCTTCAACAAGTATCATGAATAATTTTTTTCTTTAATGTTAATTTTTCTCAGGACAAAGAGTTACTATATATTTGTAAACACTAGCTTCACATAAAGAAAGTATGAATAATATAGAGTTTGCTATTTCATTATAGTATTAATAGTCTGCAGCAATCAATATAACTAACGATAACTTCAAGGCACTCTCTTTTATAATGCTAGGGACAGAGGTAGATAGAGCCTTTAATCAATGAACATCATGTGTACTTGTCCAGAGACCTAGTCATTCCTTACATCTTATTAGAAAAGTACTCTATCTTTATCAAAACACATCAAATTAGTTTTTCAAGTGGTAATACAAAGTAGAACTAATGCTAAGCATATCTTAGAGGCTTTCTCCATCTTAAGTCCTATTTACTTTATTAGGCGCATTAGGAAAAATTTCTCATCAAATTTTCTAATGTTCATGCTGTATGCACAAAACAATATTAAGTATTGATACATGCTACAATATGAATGAATCTCAAAAACGAGCAATGTGAAAGAAGCCAGACATAAAAGATCACACATTGTATAATTCCATTTATTTGAAATAACCAGAATAGGTAAATCCATAGAGGCATGAAGCAGACTAGTGGTTGCCAGAGCCTGGATATGACTACTTAATGAGTATGAGGGTCTCTTTTGGGTGGGGATAAAAAAAAAAAAAAAGTTTTGGAATTAGATAGAGGTGACATATGGTTGCACAATATAGTATGTACCAAAATGCCACTATGTTGTTCACTTTAAAATGGTTAGTTTTATGCTGTGTAAATTTCATCTCAATAAAAAAAAGTCTAAATATTGATTATAATACAGTAATTGGGCTTCATTTAAACATGGGCATATTTTTTATTATAATACAATATTGTAGATTTTGGTATTTTTCAATTTCACTTTCCTATAATGTTTAACATACTCAAACTTCAACTACTTCTTCCATATGCCTAATATAGTGAAATTTCTTCATCACTGTGATATCCTAATGAGAAGTATGGTTAAATATCTTATCTGTTTTCCAGTCTTTTAAATGAGGGTCACTAAGAAGACTATTTAATAGTTCAGGTGACAGGTAAAATAAAAAGACTTTTATGAAGTCCAAAAATACTATATAGCTGTAATCTTTTAAATAAGTTTTACCAATATTCCCAGCTTTGACCTAAGAAGAGTAGCACACCTCCTCAGAAATACATAATGCACACTTAGTCTATTAGATGGATTTTTGTTATATAACCAATACAACTTGGTAAAATTAAAATGATTTTTATGTGGTATTTTTAATGAATGTCCTGGTATATAAAACATAATTAATTTTCAAAGATAGTTTTCACTGAAAATGAAGTTCTATAACTTGTGGTAAACACTGGTGGATCTCAAAAGATACTAACATGATAGTAAAAGAATAACGTTTAAAAAGGATAACCCATAAGGAAAAGAAAGTTGGAGAGGAGATAACAGCAAAGAGAGATCAGCAACATGCTGGAAGATGGAAAAAGATTGATGAAACAAATGGGCTTGAGTTCCAATCTCCTTTACTTTGCTAAGTACCTACAGTAGGAGAAGCTAAGGAAAAATATGCTATTTGCCTCACAAAGCCCTAGAAAAGTTCAGGAATGGGAAATATTGGTTATCAGGGTGTAACTGAAACCAGAAGAACTGGTTAAAAGGGTTTATATAAAGAGCAGTTAAACATTCCAATCCCCTTCCCTCAGGCTATCCCCTAGTTCAGAAACAAGAAAAGTTAACTTTGTAAGGACTTTTAACAGAGGGGCTATTTACTTAGGGCCAAAAGATAGAAGTAGAGAAAGTAAAGGTTTGCTCAAAAGTAAGTCCTGCTGGGTTCCCCATGGCTAGCTACAGGACTTATGGCCCTGGGAAATATTTTTCAATTTTTAAAAAAATCACCCTGCCCACCAAGGAGTTTTGTTTTTTAGACATTTTTTCCTAATCTCCCCTTAATTAACTACAATTAAAAATTTAAATATAAATTTCATATCAGATTTGACCCAGCCTAAGAGAGCATGGGTGAATTAAAGGTTAGTTAAAAAAAAAAAAATCCAAAGGAAAGCACAGAGACAAAAAAATAGAAACTTATTCGTGAGAGTAAAAGACACAGAGGGTGAAAAGGTCAAACTTAAATGTAAACGGGGTTCTAAAAAGGAGATAATGGGACAGAATCAGTGTTTGAAGAGAAAATGGCTAAGAATTTCTCCATATTGATAGAAGACACCAGGCTGCAAATTTAAGAAACCTTGTGAACCCCATACAAAATAATTGAAATCATATCTAGGTAAAACCCCTTAAATACCAAAGACTCAGAGAAATTCATAAAAGCAATTTAGCCTTAGAAGTCAGATTGCTTTTAAAGGGGCAATGAGTCTATAGCCATGCCAACTTGAACAAGCCCAATCCTGTCTGATCTGGGAAGCTAAGCAGGTTCAGGCCTCGTTAGTACTTGGGTGGGAGATCACCTAGGAAGATGAGGTGCTTGTAGGCGTAAAAAACAAAAAATAAGGGATTGTAAACTGAAAAGGTCCTTGCAATCTGTGAGGTTAACCAAGGGTTGCCTTGCTTAAAAAAAAATAAAAAAGCTATACAAACAAAAAAAAATCCCAAAGGGGCAACACGCTGGCTGATGTCTAACTTGACAACTCAACAATAAAAGAAGACAACAGAATGATTTCTTCAATGTGCTGAAAGAGAATAAATTTTACCTAGATTCTCTAGCCAGCAAAAATATCCCTCCAAAATGAAGGTGAAGACTTAACAGTATTTTTTGAGCAAAAGAAAAATGACCTCAGATAAAAACTGAAATGTAGAAAGAAATAAAGTGGAAAAGGAGGAGGGCAGTAAATGTGTGGTGAGATCCAATGACTGCATAAAACAGTAATAATGTCTGCAAAGTTTAAAATAGCTATAGCATACTCATAAAATACCTGACAACAGCAGCACATATACTGAGAAGTTAGAGTTAACATGTTCTAAGGATGTTATATTGTCCAAGAAAAAAGTACAAATTTTATATTGAGTTTGATAAATTAAGAATGCCAAGAGTCCATTAAAATAGAGAAAAAAAAATCAACAAAAATCAAAAATCTATCAATCTAAAAGAAGGCAAAACAAACAAAAACCACAAGGCAAATTGGAGTAAATAGAAAGCAAATAATAAGCTGGTAGATTTAAATCTAAATATGTCAATAGTTACAATAAATGTAAATGAACTAAATATCTAATGAAAATTTTTATAAAAACTATGTTATGCTTATAAAAAATATATAAAGAGAAAGGTTAAAAATAAACACTAAATAGAAAGAAAGTTACAGCTTATATAAAGATAGTAATAGCAATATGGTTTAAAAATCTGTCAGCTTTTTAATATAAAATCTTACATTCAGAAGTTTCAAGCTTTCCAAAAAAAATAATTTTACAGATCAGTAGTTTTTAAGCTTTATTTAACTTATAATTGATCTTTAGATTTCCACTGTTATTTATAAAACTAAACATATTTTACTGAATGAAGTAACTGTACATATACAAAATAGAATAACTGGAAATTTAATTTTCATAATTATCATAGATTCACCTTGAATAAGCCTCTTACCTTTTTCACAGTTTATTTAAAAAAGTTCAAGTGCTATGTGCCAAATACCTGTTAGTTTACACTGTTGTGAAGACCAATTATTTGACATCTATAAATGAGTTACTGATTACTTTGATAAAGGCAGCTAATATCTATTACTCTTGTTGCTATAATTATCCCAAGCTTACTTGACATAGATTGCCTATAAATGAAAATAAATTAGTCAACAACTATATACTCTATTTTAGGAAATAGTTAAGACCAAGGAGGATAAAAATCTAATGAAGCACTAATAAAACCATCCACATTGAACATAGAAAAAAGAAAAAAAAAAAGAAGAAAAATTTGGCAGGAAAGATGGGTTTGAAAGATTTTTTAAAAAGTCGCTAAAAAAAAAATTGGGAGAACTCATATTTATTAGGTTGATACCTCAGCTTCTCATGAGTACCAAAAAACAGAAAATTATCAAACAAAGGATCCAGAAGAGTATAAACAATAAGAAAAAAGGACAAGGAGGTAATTTTGGTAAAAGTGGTAAAATGGTAAATACTACCATTTACTCTCTTCACTCAACCATGGGAATGTGATTTCACCTGCTTCTGATTCCATATTCAATCATCTCCTCTGCTACCTGATACTATATACCTCCTTCACACAATCACTGCCACATTACCTTATTTGAGCTCTCATCCTCCTGTCAAACACGAATGACTCCAAATAATTTCCTCAAGAGTTTTTTGCCTCTACCTCCCCAGCTTCAATCAAATCTATACTCTATTTTCAGATGAAAACCACCACTCAGCGTACTTTGAAGTCCAGTGGATTCAAAACTCTCAGCTACCTAAAGGAAAAAGTCTAATGTCCTTACACTGGCATTTAGAGCACTGTTGAGAGAAGCCCTCACCCTGTGTGCCCTCTCCCTCCCACCCATAGGCAATCTAATCCAATTGAATTTTTACATCTGATAGAGTAACCTACCACTTCAACTCAGTATGTAGCTGGCACTATGCAAGGCACTAAGACTGACTGACACACAAGACAGTGTTGAAGGGCAAAGATGTAATCCCAGAGGTTTTCTAGGAATTAGTTAGGCAGGTGTGAGTAAAAGAATTCTCTTAAAAGCTGGTTTTGTGATCCCAGTTATCCCTGCTCTAAACACAGACTGATGATAGAAAAATTTTAAAAAGGAAAACAAAAAAGAGACAGATGCATATAGAAACAAGATAAACATCTCCCTGGACCAGAAAGAGAAAAGAAACACAAAAACAAATCATGGGCCCCCTGAACTCCAGATCCAAAAGCAGGCAGCAATATCTCCTTCGTGGCAAAAGGGAGGTTTAAAGATGTCCTAGAGTCGGAACTAAACCCAGACTCACGAGAATCAAGCATCTGGAATGAGGCTGCCCTTCCCACTTTAGAAAGGAGGCTAAAAATAGAAAGGCTAAGACTTCTGCCTAAGGCTAAAGATTTTATAAAGTTACAATTACTAAGTAAGAAAGATGGAGACAAAAGAATCACACGCAGAATCCTCATCTACTCAATGACTTGTCCAGCAAAATCCCCAATATCACTTAAGAATGGGAAGTTGGAAATGCTAATATAAGACGAATATAATGCTATCATAAACTAACATAAGTTTCAGCTGGAGCCTTGAGAGGGTCATGTAGAAGCAATCACAAAATCATTAAGGAGTTAAGGGGAAAGACTTGAAAGGGCTAGTAGGGGAGGGTGGCTCTCTCTCTCAAAATGAGCCTGCAAACTACAAAACTCATGAGAAACTGTAGGTGAACTTAACAACATAATAAAATTAATGGTACAATCTACAAAAATGGCTTTGAAAGTGTTCAGGGTTTTCAAGAAGGAAAGAATAATAATTATAAGAATAAACAAGATCATGAAATAAAAACATGCAGAAACAAAAAGAACCAATAGATGTGAAATAGATAGCCTTTAAAATAAAAACCTCCCATGAGATGAACTCTAGACTGAAAACAATTGAAGAGTTAGTGAATTATAAAATGCCACTGAAGAATTTACTTAGACTGCAGGAGAGACAGAAAAAAAAAATAATTAAGAAACAGACTGAGAAGCTCCCATGTAGGAATTCTAGAAGAACAGCATAAAAGAAATGATAAAGAAGCAATTTTCAAAGATGAAATGATTGAGAACTTTTCAAAATCGAAGTCCTCAAATTATAAAGTGCATTATAAGGGTCAAGAAAGGTTTATGATTTTAAATATATACCACTCCTAAACACAACACAATGAAAGTGAATAGCACTGAGTACAAAGATAAAATCTTAAGAAAGCGGAGGCACAGTCAATTGGTAGAGGAAAGAGCAAATACAAAGACCCTGGGGTAATAAAGAGATTTGTATGTTTGCAAATATACTATTCAAGATGTGGTCGATAAACCTGTGTGATCCACAAATTCTCTGTTACTGGTCCATGATGACAAAAGTATACAAATTAAAATGTAGTGTTCAAAAACTTTTATAACAAGTTAACATAAAAATCATATGTCTGGTGAATCTCACAATTAAAAATTGGAGTTTATTTGTATTCCTTGGGGCCCTCTCTTTCATTTTTATAGTAGTTCATTTTTCTTAATTTTTATTCAAGTATCAACCCATAGCAAACTGGAAAATAAAAACTAGTCTTTTGCTATAGCTAGTTTAGGAGCACTGTTAAAAATTAAAAGATGGTTAGTGCCGTTGGAAAGGTAAGAATACAAAGTGAGAGTTAAGACAAGCTAAAGGGGGAGAAGGTGTGGATGGCTCATTCTGGACCTCAGAGATCCTGATAATCAATATACTCCATATACCTGAGAAACAACTGAAGGTTTTTAAGCAGGACATACAAAGAAGCCAGAGGATAAAAAAGTAGAGGGAAAAAGACCAGTCAGAAGGCTACTGGAATAGTGCAGGCAAGAGATGATGGTGGTCTGGACTGATGGAGAGAAATGGAATTATCTGAGAAATGTTTTAGAGGAGAAATCAGAAAGACCTGCATTATGAATTGGATTACAGGTAAGAAATAGAGAGGAAGATGTGAAGAATAAGATTTATGACATGAGCAACTGGGTGGATGGAGGTGGATACGGATGAACAGGTTTGTCTGGGGAACAGAAATCACAAGGTGAGTTTTTAGACAAGGTACTTTTGTGTCCAAGTATATATAATCAAGTTGGAAGCTGGATATACAGGTCTAAAACTCAGAAGAGAGGTCTGGGAAATTACAAGTATTCTAGAATTGTCAACACGTGTATATAATTTAAAGTTACTGTTATACATATCACCTACAGAAAGCATGTAGGGTAAGAAGAAAGTGAAAGAGGAGAAAAAGCAAAGAAGATGGAGAAGAAATGCTCAAAAGAAAGTTTATGAACATCCCAACTCCCCTTTTTTGCCTCGACAAATAAAACCCAAGTGATCTATGTTATATTTGCTATGGTTTTTATTTCCAAGGAAATTGTCATTACTGATATCTAATGCATAGTAAAACTAAAGGATGGTTATCAAAAGGTAGGAGAAAGAGGGAAAGGTGAGAAATATGTACAACTTCCCTTCTATACACATTACCAGTAACACAAATAATACAAGTATTTACAGTGATCCCTGAAAGTTTCTAAGAAGCAATAAAAAAAATAGCCAAATAAATAAGCAACCAATATTAAATAAGATATTAAAATTATAAATGACAGTAACTGAAGATAAGAGCTATGTCACTCTAGGGGTAAAAACACAGACTTACAAATAATACGTATATGCCAATAATCCCACCTAAAACTTTGAGGCTGGCTAGTTTCACCTTTGGCCCACAATCAGAACCTCTCTCATTCCCCTTATTTACTCTATCCCTAAAATGAGGAACAAGACCAAGATATCCATTCTCACCACTCTTATTCAACATAGTACTGGTAATTCTAGTGAGAGCAATTTGATAAGAAAAAGAAATAAAAGGCATCCAAGTCAGAAAGGAAGAAGTAAAACTTTCTTTATTTGCAGATGACATGATATTATATGTAAAAACTCCACCAAAAAATGTTAGAAATAATAATTTCAAAAAAAGCTGCAGGATACAAACTCAATACACACACACACACACACATACACACACACACACAAAGTTGCATTTCTAAACATCAACAATGAACTATCAGAAAGAGAAGTTCCACTTACTATGGCATTAAAAAAAAAAGGAAAATAGGAATAAATTAACCAATTAACTAAGGTGGAAGATCTATATACTAAAAATTGAGGGAAACTGAAAATGACACAAATAAATGGAAAGATATTTTATGCTCATGGTTTAGAAGAATATTGTTAAAATGTCCACACTACCCAAAACAATCTACAGATTTGATGCAATCCCTAATCAAAATTCCAGTGGCATTTTTCTACAGAAGTAGAAAAAAAATCCCAAAATTTGTATAAAACAGCAAAAACCCTGAATAGCCAAAGCAATCTTGAGAAAGAAAAACAAAGTGAGAAGCATCACATTTCCTGATTTCAAACTATAGTATTCAAAACAGCACAGCACTGCCATTAAAACAGATACAGAGATCAATGGACAGAAGAGAGTACTCAGAAATAAACCCGTGAATATATGGTTAATTTTCAACAAAGGAGCTCTAAGAAGATACCCTGAGAAAGGATAGTCTCTTCAGTAAATAGCGTCAGGAAAACTGGATAGCCACATGCAAAAGAATAAAACTATACCCCTATCTTGTACTATACAGAAATATTAATCCAAAACGGATGAAAGACTTGAATATAAGACTTAAAACCATAAAACTCCTAGAAGAAAACACAGGGTGTAAGCTCCTTAAAACTTATCTTGATAAGCCATTTTTTTTTTATTTGAAACCAAAAGCAAAGACAACAAAAACAAAAATAAATTAGTAGGACTACGTAAAACTAAAAAATGTTTGCACAGCAAAGAAAACTGTCAAGAAAATGAAAAGGCAACCTATGAAATGGGATAAAATACTTGTAAACCACATATCTCATAAAGGTGTGCATATCCAAAACATATAAGGAACTTACACAACTAAAAATCAAAACAAACAAACAAACAAACAAATAACCCAGTTTAAAAATAGGAAAAAGACCTATATAGACATTTTTCCAAAGAAGACATACAAATGCTTAACAGGTAATGAAAAGGCGCTCAACATCACTAATCATCATGGAAATGCAAATCAAAATTATAATGAGCTATTATTTTACACATGTTAGGATGGTTATTATACCAAAGACATATACAAATGATAGTAAGAATGTAAAGGAAACCCTTGTGTACACTGTTGGTGAAAATGTAAACTGGCACAGCCACTATGAAAAACAGTCTGGAGGTTCTTCAAGGAATTAGAAACAGAACTACCAGATGATCCAGCAATCCCACTTGAGTGTATATCCAAAGGGAAATAAAATCATTACCTCAGAGAAATCTGGACTCCCATAGTCAAAGTAGCCCAAGTATAAAAAGAGAACCTAAGTGTCCACTGATGCATGAATGGATAAAGAAAACGGGGTACATAGGTATATGAAGAAATAGTATTCAGCCTTAAAAAAAGAAAGAAATCCTTTCATTTGTTACAACATGAATAAACCTGGAGGGCATAATGGTAAATGAAATAAGCAAGACAAAGACAAATATAGGATAAAGTCACCTAAATGTAGAATCTTTAAAAAAAAAAAAAAGGAACTCACAGAAACAGAGTAGAAAACAGTAGTTGCCAGGAGCTGGGGGTGGAGCAATGGGGAGAGGTTGATGAAAGGGTACAAATTTTCAGCTGTAAGATGAATAAGGTCTGAGGAAGTGATATATAACATGGTACAATAGTTGATAACACTAGATTGTGTAACTGACATTTGCTAAGAAGGCAGAACTTAAATATTCTCATACACACACAGAATGGTAATCATGTGAAAGTCAAGGATGGATATATTAATAACTCAAAAGGGGAAATCATTTCACAGTATATATACATATATATAATCATCACACTATACACTTTAAACATCACAATTTTATTTGTGAATTATATCTCAATAAAGCTGGGGGAATAAAGAATACATAAAATAACTTAAAGGGAAGCTTCTACACATTGGTGGAAACAACAATCTTTATATTTATTTCCATTATTGTTTAGCAGGTACTTTCAAGAGTAGAGAATTCAGGTATCACTGTGTTAATTATCACATGATAAATAACAATTATAATTTAAGTTTTACTACATTTAAAACTGCTGAATTGATATATATATAATAGAGCATGGCAATACATTAAATCTGATGACGAGTCAATATCTAACAATAAAAATGATGAGGGTTCTATAGAATGGAGTATTCTTACCCATATACATCAAACTATAAAATGTTAAGCTCCAGTATTATGATTAAGAACAGTGATATTGAATTACCACTAATCCTATAACTGATTACATTTTATATACATTGAATTTTAGAAACAAAAGTTTACCTATTTAGAAGAAATAGCTAAATTTTCAAAGAGATACTAAATTAGCTATTTCATATATATAAATTCC
This sequence comes from Cynopterus sphinx, assembly GCA_030015415.1. Taxonomy (NCBI): domain Eukaryota; kingdom Metazoa; phylum Chordata; class Mammalia; order Chiroptera; family Pteropodidae; genus Cynopterus; species Cynopterus sphinx. Next base: position 98,162,492 of record CM057385.1, read on the forward strand.
TAATATATATAAGGAAGCTATTAGAAAGTCATCTGGTATGTGTAGACAGCAACAAAATAAAATTTCTTTTAAAGTACAAATCCCAACTGCAAGCCCTCTTAATTTAAATATTATCTAATATAAGTATGGTTTTCCACAGTGCTTATTTTTGTGTTAAAAATAAACCATTAACATCACTAAAAACAGCATTTAAAATACAAGGATATTTCTTTAAAATTTCATCCAAATATTGTTAAAACAATCAAGAATATTATCACAAGTTAGAACAAATATTAAATGTGTAAACTTAATTATAGTAATCCTAAAAATGCTCTTTGCTGACAAAATTGCTGTGTCTTTCCTCTGCTTAACTAATTTAATAAAGTCTAACAGTACAGGACAAGGTAAACAAATGTGTCTTACCTAGTTACCTTGCAGCTTGATTCAATCAAGTCATTTTCAAAGTCGAGCAGGCTGGAAGGCATGTTATACTCCAATGGGGATGTCAATCTTTTCAAACGCAATAGACCAACACAGAATTTTGCTCCCATCTCTTCCAGTTCTCGAGTACCAATCTGTAAACCCTAGAAATAAAGTAATATACACGTAACTAGGACATTTGCTATCCTCTGACTATATCTCATTAAAATTACATAAAAGAAAATTTTAACTATATTAGTAAAATTAAAAGGATGGTACACTTTTTATGGACCTAGGACTTAACAATGTTACAATAATAACAATATTATGTAGGTCACAAAGGATACTGTCTTAAAAAAACACACACCAAAAAAAACATTTCTAAAACGTCTATTGTTATTCACTTCATGCAAACTATTTTCACCAATACTCTGGGAAAAAAAAAGAGGTGAACATTTTGTGGTTCTGTTACTCTTAAAGTTTACATGTGAAATTATATTTTTATAAAATCTTGCTAATATTTCTTGCAATTCACTACTTTGGATGCCAATATTGAAATATTATACTGTTAAAATCATGGCTCCAATTTATATATTTAAACATTACCTTATAGGTGCTTTTACTGCATGATAAGGTAACTATGTCAAAAAATAAAATCAAACAAATATAAGCCAATGAGGTAGTAGTGAAATAAATTCCTATTTTCCACGCCCATTTCAAAGTTTGTCTACCAACAGTTTTCCAATAAATATAAGGTTTACCAAAAGTTAAATGTAACCACATAAAAGGATAAAAACGAACTATAAATCAAGATATTGCTTATAATTTAATTTTTAGATAAAAATGAATCTCTAAAATAAGTGAAATCCTTATACCAACAAAAGTTTCAGGGATAGATGAGAGCTGACATCATTCAGAGAGAAGGTACTGCAAAACAGCTTTTTAATGACCAGATTAACAGCACTGGGTAAGAAAAGAAAATAAATTGTAAAAACTTACTTAACCTATATATAGTACATGCCTTTATAATCATCGATTGATTGATTAAATGGCTGAGTGTTTAGTTTGACCATTTCCAAATATTATAGGAAATGTGACTTAACTGACTTTATTAAAACATTGAATTGCCTTAATTTAAAAACTTTAGAAAGGCTAATTTCTGAATTAGCTCATACAAAAAAGAAGATCATTTATAGCCTAAACTGCAGTAATATAAGAATATTCTTAAGAGTAAAGAGATTTGTTTCTTAAAATATTATTCATATAACTTATTACCTAATATTAATAACTTTGTAAAGTATATCTTATGTGTGTATATATTATGTGGAGATGGAGGTAGATGAAAATTCTATACTTTCCACTCAATTTTGCCATGAATCTAAAACTGCCCTTAAAAACAAAAGTTTATTAATCAAAAGAGAGGAAAAAAACCTAAAAGTATATTTTACGATCAAAACATTGATTTAGAAACATTAAAAAAAAAACCTGTCTTAGTAAGACACACTTCTCTCCATAGGAGTTTTGGAGAGGTGACTGACTCTTGGCAAAGTTTTCCACTAAATCAATGATCAGGGAACAGGATTAGGGGCTTGGAATGGTGCTACATTTTCTCTCTTACCATCATCATGCCCTCCTAGACTAGAAGTCATTGTTTTACAATATTTGGAGAGAATTAAAAAGATACCACATTTTGGACGAATAGTATACTGTCGTCAACCTAAAATTTAGGTAAGAGTTACCCATCAAAAGTACTAGAAATTCATTAAGTTCAACTCAACTAAGCCCCAAAAGTTTGAATGTCAGTTGCAAAATCTATACAATTTTCTTCCAGTTTGTCTCAGGTTGAAAGTCATTATTCAGACTCTACACTTAATCATTTTGACATCAACTATGTTTACATTTTTAATACAACCAACTGGAAGATTTTGAACTCTTTTCAAACATAAAGTTATAACCATCTTTATGTGAAGTATATGTAAATCACTATTAGATTCAGTTTCCTCTTGCCCCAGGCCAAAACAAAACAGAATAAGTGGCATAATGAGCATGACACCTGAAAATCTTTCTTTGGCAAGGCAATTAAGATAAATATTTGAGTTTGCCGTTGCTGATCTAAGGTCCAATTCATTGCCGATTAAGATCTCAATCTTTAAATTTAAAAAATTCAAAGTCATCGAACATTTTGTCTTTCATTTTAAAAGTAAAGTTTCAAGTCTGGTTGTTTCCAATAAAAGCCTATGGCACCACAGAAGAGCAATCTTAGTGTAAAGGGGTATGCATTTAAAAGTCACACACAAAAGAAATCTAAACATAAAAACTTTATAAATAAGTATAATTTTTTATTTCTAAATTCATAAAAATATACTCATATCCAATAAATTAAAATATAGCAAATTTTTATTAATGTACTACTTGCACAGCTAAATTAAACTAATAATCAGTATTTAAATATGTACCACAAAGTTTTTTCTTAAAAATTATGAATATAAATAGACTCAAGCAAGCTTTCATGAGAATCCAGAGAAAGCTATTTAGTTCAGAGAAATTTTTCAAAAATGTTTTTAAGACTGCATATAATTCAATTCCAATATTGCAATCATATATAACTCAATATAACAAACATATCATTTGATATATACTTGAAACCCCTGGAGTATATATGGAAGGAACATTTTCAAATATTTTTTTATTTAAAGTCCTGAGATGTTCTACCTTGTATTTTCCCTGATCACAGCCACACAAAGTACTCTCCATGGTATAGCTCCTTTGTACTCCTATCTCCCTCCAAACTACAACACGTGCTGTGGATTCTTTAGATTTTTCCACTACGAAGCTACAGCTGCTCATGCAAAATGCTGGAGCAATATGGCTCAGTATCTTAGGCAAAGTCTGCAAAGAGAAAAATGATAAAATATTTCAAAAAGTTTTTCAATTTAAATTTTTTGTAATTACTAAATTTTTAAAATTTTTCATGAAAGCATAGAGATTAGAGCACGGTCATGTAGATCTTCTTGCTATATCCCCTCTAAACAAATAAAAAAATAATAATTCTCTTACTAATTGAGAATTTTCTGCTTTTTTAGACAAATAGTAATCTGTTAGAAAATAAATAGAAGTATCACATTCATAATAGCAACCAAGAAGCAGAATAAAACTATGTAGGAAAAACATGTCTTAAAAAATGAAGAAACTTGAGTCATGAAAGATGGTTTGACTAAGAGATTTAACACTATAAATGCCTATCATCCCTAAATTAATCATGAAAGCTAAGACAATCACAATCAAAATGCCCATAACATTCTTCTGCAACTTATTATCAAATTCATCTGAAAGTATAAATATGGCAATACACCCTGGGAAATTCTGAAAGAAAAAACTATGACTAGAGAAATAATCCAACAGATACTGACCTACATTATACGTCTAATCTTAAACTAGATTATGATACTGGTATAGAAACAGATGTCTCAAGAAAAAGTTTAAAATTAGAACCAAAAGTATCTGTTAAAGTTAGTATTATTAGAGAAAAGACTGATCATTCTCTAAATGCCAACACAACTGGATAGCCATTAAGAAAAACAACCTACAGTCACTCTTCATTAAATTAAATTCTAACTAAATTGAGAATTAAAACTTAAAATTAATAAGTTTTAAAATGAAACTTAAAACAGTAAACATATAACTACACTTCTAAATCTTGGAATGAAAAGTCTAAGCTTCAAAACTCTGAAGTCATTTTTCTACAATATCAACAAATATGATGGTCTTAAAATACTAAATATCATAAACAAAAACTTTTAATATATTTGTAATACACATAAAGAATTCTTATTTTAAAACAATAATAACTAGATGACCAGCACAAAAGAAAACAGAATGTGAGAAAAGGCTACTTTAAAAAAAGAGAGAGATCATAATTGGTCAAACATATGAAAACATACTCAACGTCATTTATAATCATAGATATACAAATTAACACCATCAGTTTTTTTTTTTTACTCAAGAAAAACGATAATATGATATAATAAGGGTGTGGAGAAACCGCACTAGAATATCAACCTTTATGAAGGACAATTTGACAGTACTAATCAAATGACCACCAAGAGGTGATGACTGAATAAATTTTCTTACATCTGTACAATAATTATAAAAATGCATACTGGAAATCTTGTGTAATTGTCAAAAAGACTGAGACAGATCTAGATATGAGGACCAGGAAAGATGGCCAACAAATATTATGTGAAAAAACAAGTGGCTGTAGAGCATTAAAAAAAAAATAAAAACCAACAAAAACTTCACATACTATCTCCATATACATTTATAAATGAATGTGCACAGTCTTACAATATGATAAAACTAACAATTTAGTGATTGAGAGAGAATGTCTCTTACTTATTACTTTGTATTTCTGGAGTATTTCCATTTTTATTTATTTGGAAAAGGGAAAGAAGAGAGAGGACACCAAAAAGAAAATATCCTTTGAAATTCTTCCAAGGGAAGTGTGGCATGTTACTGAAACTATTTGGGGAAAAGTTTGGGGTACTCATTTAGGCATAAATATAGGAGAGGCTCTAGGACAAAATGGAAAGCATACAGATTTTAAGCAATAAGATCTCATTTCAATCCTAGGCATACCTCTAAACACACCTATCTATACATGTGGAAACACTGTATGTAACAGATGGCTTTATAAAATCAGCAGAGGACAAATGGTCATACATAGAAAAACTAAAATTAGATCTCCACATCTCACAAAATAAATTCCAAATGCAAAAAAAGAAACATTTAAAATGAAAAAGCTGAAACAAAAATGGCAAAATTGCAACATTTGCGAAATCTGAGTAGCTCCTATGTTAAATTATTTTCTGTAGTTTTACCCATGTTTGAAATTCAAAAACTCCTGACTTATCTGTAATAATTACCCTGTATCCCACATCTTCCACAACATCACATGACGTTGCATTATCACTGGTATGCCACACTGTCTCTTTGATGCTGCAGCCATACATAAATACATTCTTCTTTCGTGAGTGGCCATGATAATCACAATAAACCTTGAAAAGACCATATTTTAAAGAATTAGAAACCTTCAAATTCATGTATTACCTAGTAAATCTAGCTACTAGCAGACCAATAAACAGGTACTGTGTTCCTTTATCTTTTTATTGTAACTGAGCCATCATTTAACAAGTAGAATCAATAAAAGCTGTAATATTTACTTTTGAAAAGAAATCTATAATTAATCCTAGAATGACTAGAAAGTCCTATGCAAGTCCTGCATCAAGCCATGAGTTCCACTGTTTCTTTTGTTATCTACTAATCACCATTTTTAAAAATAACAAATTCAATTGTAGGCACAAATCTACAACTGTAGTCATCACTGCCCCAAGTATTAAGATATTAAACCATTTTTTAAAAAAGATGAAAATGCTCTCATCTAAAACACTACTAAAAAATGTGTGGTTTCAATTTAACTTTTAAGAGCATCATTTTAAAAACAAAAAATGAAGGATACTCTCATGTAGATTTTGTCCCTCTGCAAAGTATTTCTCTTTCTCAAAAGAAGATTAACTCATTTTGACACTAATATGGGAACATTCTCAACAAAAGCTGCTGAAAACAGACACATACACAGTTGAGTAGAGTCTCCCACCATACTGCCTTGCCACGTGTGTGTGAGACTCAGCAGTTTCATCAGAGTTGACTAAAGAGTTCAGAAATAAGCTTCTATTAGTTTGAGAACTTGAAAGATACTAAAACCTTAGTATTGTTCAGTGAAGTTAAATGCCTAAACTTATAACCAGAGTTATCAACATTCATAAACAAAAAAGAAAAGGGCTCATGAGAATACATTATAAAAATTAACCTGATGAAATAAGAATATAAGTACATTGTATTAATTTGACACCATATTAATAAATGATTGATAACAGAAAAAGACAGATGTGATAAGAGGTTAATATCCAAAATACATTTAAAAAAACTCATACAACTCAACAACAAAGAAACAAACAATCCAATTAAAAAATGAGCAGAAGACCTGAACAGATATTTCTCCAAAGAGGAGATTCAGATGGCCAATAGACCTGTGAAAAGATGCTCAATAGCACTATCAGAGAAATGCAAATTAAAACCACAATGAGATATCACCTGACACCTATAAGAATGGCTATTATGAATAAATCAAAGAACAACAAGTGTTGGCAAGGATGGGGAGAAAAGGGAACCCTCATGCATTGTTAGTGGGATTGCAAATTGGTAAAGCCGCTATGAAAAACAGTTCATATTATTATAATTTTTTGAAAGTTTCTCAAAAAATTAAAAATGAATATCCTTTTTGACCCAGCAATTGCACTTTTGGGTATTTATCCAAAGAAAACCAAAACAATAATCTGTAAAGATCTATGCACCCCTATGTTCATGACAGCACAATTTATAATAGCCAAGATACGGAAGCAAGCTAAATGCCCATCAACAGACAATTGGATGAAGAAGTTATGGATCATGTACACAATATTACTCAGCCATTAAAAAAGTGAAATCCTACCATTTGCAATGACATGGATGGACCTAAAGGTGGTTTTGCTGAGTGAAATAAGTCAGACAGAGAAAGATAAATACCATATGATTTCACTTATATGCAGAATCTAAAGAACAAAAAGAACAAACTAATCAAAAACAGACTCACAAATATAGAGAACAATCTGGTGACAGGCAAAGGGTAAGGGAGCTGGAAAAATGGGGTGAAGGGTTAAAGAAGTACAAATTAGTAGCTGATAGATGGTCACAAAGATGGGGAGCATGGCATAGGGATGTGGTTAGCATTAATGTAAAGGCTAAGTGGAGTGCCAGAGAAAAGAAAGAGCAATTATGGGGGTTGTTTTATAAACTATATAAATGTCTAACCAATGTACTGTATATAGTATATTATTATAATTTAATAAAATAAAATTTTTAAAACATTGCTTCTGGTCTATGGCCAAGCCACCCTGAACAAGCCCGATTCCTTCTGATCTGGGAAGCCAAGCAGGGTTGCACCTGGTCAGTACTTGGATGGGAGACCACCTAGAAAGACCAGGTGCTGTAGGCATAAGAAATAAAAAATAAGGGATTGTAAGATGACAAGGTCCTTGCGATCTGTGAGGTCAACTAAGGGTTGCCTCACCTAAAAAAATAAAATAAAATAATTGCTTCTGAAAATAATAGCTTTTACAACCAGAAAATAAAGCATAAAATACTAAGTCATTAATCAACAAAATCATGTCTTTATACAAGTACAAAAAAACCTGCCACTTACCAGTGGTAAACGCTTCACTGCAGCCAGGTACTGTAGCAGCCCCTTAGCATGGTAAATTGTAGGATGTAAATCTGGATTTGGACTTTGCCACTGTCTATTCAAATCCTCTCCACTTAAAGAACAGCGGTGACTACACATATGCGAACACAATGATAGACAAACACTAATACCAAAAAATTCTTACATACATTTAATTTTATGATTCTACTCCACTAAATATTTCAAACAGGTATAAATGACAGGCTCAACAAAATGCTTTTTAGCCATTAAATAATCACTTATTAAGCATTTGCTATGTCCAAGATCCTGTGTTACATGCATTTAACTGTAGTAAACTTTCTGATTTAACAGTCAAAACTTTCAAGTTATAAAAAAATTTAATACTTTATAAAATTTATTAATGGTCATATTTTCCATTCTGACTACATAATCATCATTTGTCATACTAACATTCTGTATTTTGATTGTTTTAATTATTATTAAAAGTGCTATTTGGGCCCTCCTAAAAAAAAGTATATAAAAAGTATACGTTCTTGCAAAAATTCAAATACCTTTTCATTTAATCATAGGTATTAAATATTAATGCCATTGAGCAAAAATTTAAGCAAACATTTAGAAGGTAATACAGAAATATAAACAGGATTTTAACTGGGCAATGTTTCTGAATTAAAACTAGAAATAAAATCTCATTTTAGTTCTATAATCATAACATACCTAAATTATTTTTTAATAAAAATTTCCTAAATATGGGTTATGCTATCTTTATTGAATAAATAAAATATGGTATTTCATTTACTGATGTCAAATCCTACCTTTCAGAAGCACTAAAGACACCCTGTCTAATGGCCATAGTAAATGACCTGTACTAATAAGCCACCTCCACTTAAAAAGTAGTTATCTTCTAGTATCTCCAGTTTAAAGAATTGCTACATTTCCTCATATCAGCAACAAGTTAGCAGATAGAGCCAGTACTCCATGTCAGTGGAAAGAGAGCCCAGAAGATGCTAAAATTTACACACTAAAATCATGCCACTGAAAAATTGAAAAAGAAAGGAATGTAAGAGGATGTGTTTTTAAAAATCTCATAATCTGACACTGATTTTTCTAAAACAATTCATGATATATTTTATGTAATCATATTCTCATGTAAATACAGATTTTCTCAAACTATCATACTATTAGTAATATACACAATATATTTTCATTTAAAAATATATATTTTAGATGAATTCCCCACAAAATTTCTGTTCTAGAAAAATCATTAGATTTGTTTTCCAAATGAAACTGAATATTTTTTCAACAAGTTTACACAGGACCACCACAATAATCTCTAATATTTCTATACTATTGCTTAACTTACTTTCCATTGATGACACCATCAGGATTTAGCATAGGAACAATTTTAAAAATATAGCATTCTCGTAAGCTCTGAGCAGTAGGGTTATTACTCATGAGATACTCCAACGTTCCTTTCATTACCCAACTTGCATTAGTTTCTCCAGGATGCACTCGAGCAGACAAGAAAACATAAGGGCGATTTCCTAAAGTACATATAAAATCTCAAATTAAAAGTTTGTATGATGTTTGACTTTGGGGCTTTAGAAATATTTTTACTCAAATGTGAAATCTATAAATTTACAGTACAACTCACCATGCACCTACTATAAACAAGCACTATACTAGGCCCTTAGAGGAAAAAGATATGAAACTGACATATAAGTCATGTCCTAAAGGAGTTTATAATATGAACACAGCACAACTAATAGCATTCGAAATTACTTATTTGCCAATGATTATACTCTAACATATAAAATTAGTTCTTTAATATAATCTTGGTTTTATAAAGAACAAGTACTTGAAGAAATTTTAAATGTAAATTTATTTTTCATAAAGTTATAGGGAACAGAAGAAAAATATAATCTTATCCCTATTTTAGAGTCACTATGACAAACAGAAAAAAAGGTATATTTTCTCAAGAGAGTTACTTCTCAAGGAAAGTTATCTTCACTATACATTTCAATATATGCATCTACAAAATAACACTCAGCCCACCTGCTCATATTTTCTTGCATAGCAAGCTCTTTTTCTTTCCTAAAAATACTTTACATTATCAAAATCACAACAGTTTTTTTTTTTTTTTACCATAGCTGTGCCATTTGAGGCAATTTTAAAAAAATAAATGGCAAGAAAAAACAAGTAGCTATTTGGTGCTAGTATCAAAATATTCTATACGTTTCTGGTGGTTTTATTTGTAAATAAAATTACCTATAAATTTTTTAATTGATGGTATTATACATACATGAACTCTTAAAATAATCTGTTGTATTATACTTTGGGTATGGCTTCCAAGGATAAGATCTACAGAATATAACCATCAAAAGAGACCTTAGAGAACATCTCATGCAGCTCACTCATTTTCAGGATGAGGAAACTGAGGCCCAGAAGTAGGCCCAGGGCTAGACAGAAAAGGACCAAGACTTCTGATGCCTATCCTAGTATTGTTGCCCTTACAAAATATATATGTAGCAAAGAATAATAAGTAAGAATGGCTGGTATTTTGAGTGAAGAAGACAGACTTACTGAATTGACAGATATGTTCATAATAATTAGACTCTGGCATTGCTGTTATAGTCACCAAGGGACAGCTGTTTCCAGACAGGGTTTCACATAACACATCTTTTCGAAAATAGATTTGCTGAGGATTGTGTGCTGATTCCAATTTTTGAAGATGCATCTTGACAAAAATTTAAAAGCAAAGTATACAATCATTTAAAAACTCCGTATGATAAATAGAAGTAAATGCATCTAGAGCTCTACAAAACTAAAAGTAAATCAGATTCCTAATCCCTTCCCCAGGACCTTCAGGGGGCCAGAAATAATTCCAATGTCAGTATTTGGGGAATTCAAGAAAGGGGACAGATACAGTGCACATATCATTAAATGGCAATACCACCAGCTAAGTCAGCGGCAGCAGCCTGTATAAGCACATTATTATTTCTGCAGCAAAACATAAAAGAGTCCCTTTAAGTAGAATCAATATTCTAAATAAGCTAACATCAATTTAGGCCACGCTTTACTGCCAAATGGGTTATAAAAAAGCTTTTGGTTTCCAAAGCCTTCTGAATTTTGAAACTATAAGTGGCTATAGACCTTCAAGAGCAATATAAAATATGCAGAATAAAATTATGTAGGACAAATTTTTTTTAACAACTTTCACTGATATCAAGATTAATAAAGGTTCATCGTGAAGTGTCTGGAAACAAAGAAAGTACAAAGAATAAATTTTAAGCACCATAACTGTATCACTTATGATCACTACTAACAAATGCCAATGTCTAGAAATAAAACTATAATTACATATTTTATAACCTGCTTTTATCACTTAATAATTTATACATACACACACATATTCATCATTATAAATACATATCATTAAATATGTTAAATATATGTTCTTTTGAAAACACAAGTCTCAATGGTTTTAGTATATTGTCATACCAAAAAAAAAATCATTCAACCCCTTATTTTAAGAGACTTAGTTGGCTTCCCAACTTTTGCATATGTTCACTCACATCATCACTATTTACTGTGTAGTCATCATTTCTGTGCCAGAAACAATGCCAGACATTGAGGATATAACAATGAATAAATGGTCTCTATGCTAGGGAAAGTATAGAATGCTATAATGGCTTGTAATAAGGGGAGGGGAGACCAGCCAAGTTTGGACAGTGAGGAAAGGTCTTCTAGAAAAAAATTACATTTAAAATGAGGTCTGAAGGATAAATGAAACGGATAGAGAAGAGTGCTGTAGGCAGAAGAGAGTATGTAGGAAGAGGAAGAAAGAAGAAGGGCATTTCAAAGAACTGAAAAAGATTCATTATAGCTAGATCAGGAAGAAAGAGTGAGAATAGAGAATTTAACACAGAATGAGGGCCTCGTAAAACCATCTTTCCCAAAACATAATATATGTACTACTAGTAATTGAGATAACTAAGTGCTATGTGGATAACCTTTAAAAAAATTTAATAGCTATGTATTTTACTGTGAACTAAAAAAAAAAATCTACACATTAAACCTGTAATTCCATGAATATTCACTTAGATGAGGATAAACTTTAAAGAGTAGATTATTTTAAAGTCTATTTAAAGACAAATACTAAATAATAGTTCACACAGTATGTGGCTCTGGCAAAAATTGTGGAAGATACAGAAATGATTGAATGAACCACAGTAGGACTTGTAGACTTTGTACAAATGGGCAGGAAATCACTAAGGAGTTTTAATGGGGGATTTGTAAGATAAGATTTGCCAGCAAAGAGCCCTCTTGCTACTGTGCGGGAAAAAAAGACTAATGAAGAGAAAAGGAGACAAAAGGAAATTTTAGAACACCAGTTAGAAAAAGATTGGGAGAAGTCCAGGTGAGAAACAATGGTAATGCCTGGAAAAGGTAGTGGGATTGGAAGAAAGTAGAATTCAAAATATATTAAAAAGTTAAAAACATCAGTAAGGAACAGTAAGATGTATCATGTAAAAAACACTATGTATTCTGATGCTATGTTATTCAGCACTGAAAAATACCTGATTATAGCTTTACTGTAGGTCCTAACTTTTATTAAAATAAAGTGACTCTCAATTAGTGTTCACAGCTTTGATATCTCCTCTGCTTTATGGACTATGTTTTTCTCCCATTTTCCCCTCTCTACTAATTTGGGAGCTTGGTTATAATCATGGAACTCTAATTTCTTCCTGGGTAAATTGATCTTATCTTCATGATCCTTAATCATTAAGACAGATATTTTGTCGTGAGAATAAATCTACCACAATAATAACTTGAATTCATTTGTTTTGGGTTACAGGTCAAATAATCAAATATTTCAAAGAATCCACAAAACAACTCTTATACCCCCAACTCTAAGCAATCTGGATCCAGGAATTCATATAAAACTATTAGAAGAAATGAATTCCCTATAGAAAAACTTAAATTGCATCCACATTTTTCTACTGTTAATTTTCTATGAGATTTGATGCTTCTTTTCAAACAAGTAGAAACTTCACCTAGTTAAAGTCTATAAATCATAGAATCTTGGAGAACTGTAGATTTCTTGTCAAAGATGGGTTAAAATCTTATTTTAAATAAAGGCTACATTCTCATTTAACACTCTTTAATGTTTTCAACAAATATATTATTATCTAAAACCTTCGACATTTTAATTTTTAGCTAAAGCAATTTTTCTTCAATTATCTGACACATAAGCATATAAAACAATGGTCATAATACAACTTAATGAGTTCTCACCTGTAAAGTTGAATACGTATATGGATAGTGATAAGCAAAATAGCAAACATCATCTTTATGTGGAAAACTGACAGTGAATGTAATTGTATAGTAGGATTTTCCCTTTTGCCCACCTGCAGCAACTGAACTTCTCGAGAAGTGATTTCTGCAACAAAAAAGCATAAAACGTTTATTTTGTACACACAAAAATTCTGATTTTCTTTGCTAATTTATTAAACAGAACCTCATAGGGAAAAGAAAAAAAGGAAAACCATGGTTTATAAAAAGTGTAACTTAAAAAATCTATAAAAAAAATAGACGATGCTAATAAAGCAGTTAATTGCTATGGATTTAATTAGAGTTAATACTATATACATTAGTGACATTTTTAGAATCCTATTCTTTGATAGCCATGTACATCACTGGTAGGCAATGTTCATCAATGGCTACTACAACCATTAGATAAAAGGCTGATGGACACCTTTGCAGTGGATAGATCAGATAACAATATATGAATCTGCTAATCAATCTTAAGGTTGCAAAAAAGAACCAGATACGTTTCCTGATTCACTGCACCATCTATGAACTGTTCTTGTCAAAAATAAAATCTAAACCTGATCAAGTTTCTAGATATAACTACTAGTTTATAGGAAATCAATGAGATAGAACTGATTAATCCCACAGGGATGCAGTAAGCAAAATCCAAAATGTAGAAAATCCTACATGACAAATGATCTAAGTTGAACAAAAAGGAGAGATAAAAAGAGACAAAGGGAAGCCTATACATTAAAAGAGACTTCAAGGACATATCAACAAAAATCAAATGCAATGTGTGGTTCTTCGTTGGTCTGACTGAAACAAACCAACTATAAAATAACATTTATGTGACAATTTGGGAAGTCTGAATATTGGCTAAATATTTTATCACACTAAGGAATTTTCTTAGGTGTAATACTGGCATTGTGTTTTGATTTTCTTAAACATGTATCTCTAAAAGACAAAGACCTTTTGAAAGACCTTTTAAGTATTTATGAATAAAATACGATATCTGGAAATGCTTTTAAAAATTCAGTGTTGAGGTAGAGATGAAGTAAACTAAAAACTAACCACATGTTGATAATTGCTGAAACTGGGTGATGAATACATTGGGTCTCATTATCCTACTATGTGCTTTTAAAAACGTTTAAATATTTCCATAATATGAAGTTTTTAAAATGATACACTACTTTAGATATCATTGACATGTGAGCTAAAAATGCTTTGTCTATTCATTTCTAACATTCTAAATCACTTTGTATTATTTAAGCCATAAACTCAGAAAAGCCAATGACATACAGACAGTCATATAGGGTGGAAGGCAGTTTTATTCTTATTTTACAGATGAGACAAAGAAGCATTGGAAGACTTGGGTGACGTGAAAAGTTAAGACAAAACGCAAAAATAGATTTTATTCTTTACTATCCAAACTTCAGGCTTTGGGAAAACAACTAGAAAAGTACTTGTCATACTCATTGATGATTTCTATTGTGCAAAAGAAGAGAAATAAGAAAGAATACTTTTTGAAAAACTTAATTTTACCCTTAACAGTCTAAATCTTTCTACAAAAATCTAACCGAGCACCACCCAGTTCATCACTGCTTCACTCCGACTTTGAGAAAGAGATAAATGATGAGAGTATTTTTGTATTAGCCTACTATTAAAAGGATATGAAACTTATTCAGGTACAGGTGAATTACATATAAGCTTATTTTTTGTTCATTTATTTTTTGTTTTGCTAATAAAAGTAAAGGAAAAACCCTACTGAGGTGAATTTTTAAAAAATGTTTCCTTTCCCAGAAAGTAATAGCACTTAAGACCTAGGTTTTTACAAAGCCATGTCCTAAACAATTAAAAACAGTTTAATTTTAGAAGTCTCCTTCTAACAAAACTAAACATGTTAGTGCTAACTAAGCACAATATGAAGTCAAAATCCCCTAAACAAAAATGTCAGGATTTAAGATTAAAAACAGAACAAACAAGAATGTCAACTGCTTTCAATGGAGAAAATTATCTGGAAACATATTATATGCAGAAACAAAATGGGAAGAAAGGTATGTGATAATCCTAAACTATCTAGAGAGAAGTTGAAGAATAATCCAATCATTCCATTGAAGCAATAAATGATTTCTAGCACTTATTTCTCACTCAGTAAGTAGATAACCTATTTGAAGTCAAAAATGAACTTTATAAGCTGACATAACTATAGAATACATCTCCAGGGAAAATATTTTGAAAATTAAAATGAGTAAATATTTGTGTGCAGAAAAGAATTGTACTTTATCACAAGAACAACAAAAAGCCACTTCAAATTATTTCCTAGAATTTCTAATTTCAATTTTATTCAATGAAGTTTCCGGAGTTTTAAGCTAAAAGTGTTGAGGACACGTAGTCTTGTAAGTGGTGGAGACAAAGATTTGGAAGTAAGTCTGTCTGTCTATGAAACACATTTTACGGTTGACCCATGAACAACATGGAAGTCAGGGGCACTGACACTCCTCACAGTCAAAAATCCAAGTATAACTTTTGACTTCCCCCAAAAACTTAACTATACCAGTTGACCCTTGGTATCTGTGGGAGACTGGTTCCAGGATTTCCATGGATACCAAAATCAGTGGATGTTCTAGTCCATATGTAATATGGTATAGATCAATGAATACAGTCTGCCTTTAACATCTGCAGAATCCCAAACACAGATCAAAAACAGTACAGGTATTTATTGAAAAAAAAAAAAATCCTCATATAAGTGGACCCACTGTGTTGTTCAAGCATCTATATATTTCCACTAAATATATCCCCTAAGTGGATCTCAAAATTTTAAGGACTCTCTGTTAGAAGTTAAAACTAAAGCATATCACCACAATTCAAAAAATGAAATAATTACTTTTCATCTTTAAATTGAAATAAAGTGAAGTTAATATCCCCTTCTGTAAGCTAATGTCTTCTTAGAATACTTACTTATAGTAACAAATGTCAGTCCCCACACGAGTCCACCATGGTCTGGCATTTAATGCTTCCTGAACGGAATACATGAGTGGTTGCATACCTTCAAAAGAAAAAAAGGAAAAAAAAAAAAAAGAAAAAATTATTTTCAGAATGTTCGAGTTAAAAATTATACTTGCCATTGTAGAAAGCATTCAGGAGGCTAAGAGAACCATATTTATTTTTCAGTACGTATAAAAAAAATCTGAGAAACTTCTTTAAAATCTAAATCAGTATTATGCTTTCATAACCAGTTTAACTAAAATAGGATTACAACTTTAATAAGTGAAAAGTCATTAAACTTTTTTCTTCTATCTTTTCTACATTAAATCAATTAAAAATAATGAAAGTAAATATAAACAGTATATGATCACCCTTCTAGCTTTCTATGGATTACCTACACTGAGGTAAGGGGAAAGAATGCCACCCAGAAGGCATGACAATTTTCTTCTTTGACCTTCTTCACACAAATATGTATTTATGGCAAGGAGAAGAAGTACGGTTACCAAAATAGGATTAATTAGTATATTCTCTTGGGTAGTTTTAGAAATCTACTTTCCACATAAAATTTAAAATCATCTTATCCAATTTTGTAAAAGAATGTACTTAGTTTCTTACTGGTATTAATGAAATTCATATATTAATTTCAGAAAGGATGAGAATTTTTATTTAGATGTGATTTCATTTTCCTTAAATTCTAACTTAAAGATATAATCTTTTTTTTTTTTCATTTTCTTGCTACTGATTTGTTTCATTAAACTTATCTCTGAGTATTTTGTTAGTCTTTAGTAGGATCTTCAGTTTTCCAGATATGTAAATCACACCATTTATAATCTAAAATATTTTATCTCCTCTTTTAGTATTTATGTTACTTTTCTACTTTTATTGTATTTAGAAAAATTAAACAACCTCAAAAACAAGAACAGATTACTCTGTCTCATTCATAATTTAATCAAACTGTTTTGCCATTAGGTGTAACAGTTGTCAATTTTTAAAAAATCATCTTTAGTATGTTTAAATAAAAAAAGAGCTAATGCTGAATGATTTGACGTGCCAGACATTGCTCTAAGTATTTTTACATGTGTTAGGTCATTGAATCCTCACAATTCTCTGTAGTGGGTGCTATGATTATTCCCATAACTGGAGTAGTTTCTTCCATAATCCTTATAATACTTAGGTACTTTAATGATTTTATCAAATGCCTTTTCAGCACCTACTATTAGAACCACATGGCTTTTCTCTTTTAATCTGTTGATGCAATAAATTGTTTAAAGGTTTCCTATTGTGAACTACCTTTGTAGACCAATAAAAATACTATTCTTTTACTAGCATATGATTAAATTAGCTAAATCTCATTTAGGCTTTCTACATCTAAAAATTGCTTTTTTAAAAAATTACCTTTACCAAGGATTGGTATAAGATTACCTTTAAAAAAATATATTTAAAGGCTGTCCCTCATTTATTAAAATAAATAAAAGCAAAATCTATTTTTAAATGTAAATATAATTCAGCTGCAATACCATTTCAACTTGGCAGCTAATAAATATTTTTATTTCCTTTTCAAGTTATATAGTTTGTTCAGAATCTCTACTTTTTATTAATCAATTTCAGTATTTCTGTATTTTATTTCTTGTTTTCAGCATTTTTAAAAATTAATTTTCTTCTCTTTCTTTTGGTATGTTTTCTTGTTATTCTAAAATCTTGAGTACTTATTTTTAGTCTTTTTTTTTACTGTAAATAATGCAAGGTATTAAAGACTTTCAATTTTCCTCTGAATAATAGTTACATCACCTAAGTCTAGAAAGTGTTCTCCCTTGCAGTACTTTCTAGATAGTAATTGGAGCTATCCAATTAAATTTTCTGCCAGAACAACAATGTTCTATACCTGCAATGTCCAATATGGCAGCCACTGGTCATGTGCAGCTATTAAGCACAGAAGTGAGCTTAGAGCCACTAAAGAACTGAATTTTAAATTTTAAATTAATTTAAATTTACAGAGCTACATGTGGCTAGTCACTACCATATTGGACAGCACAGCTCTAGGTAATTTGTAACATCACTTTTAAATGTTCTCTTCAGAATTTTATTTTTTTTAAGGAAGACTATTATATATTTCCAAGTACCTATATTCTGTTCAACTTTTTGATTTTTACTAACATTATGGACCACAGACAAGGAAATCTGTAAAATATCTGGTGACTACAGTTAACACTGCTGTATAACTGAAAGTTGCTAATGGAGTCTTAAAAGTTCTCATCACACATAAAAACATTTGAAACTGTGTGGTAATGGATGTTAAAAAAAATTGTAACTATGTGATCATTTCACATTGTCTTGTACATCTGAAACTAGTATGGCAATTATATTTCAATAAAAATGATATATGATGATTATAGCATCTTTAAGGATTTTAACTTGTAAATATACATCTATAAGTGCTGTTGGCCCTAAATTTTTGTCTGACATTAATAATACTGCTTTTGCTTTATTCTATGTGCATTTCCTCAGTTTATCTCTGCCCGATCATTCATTTTCAACTTTTTTTTCTAATTTAGTTAATATACACATATAGACTCCCCTCTACACTTAACCCCTCCCCTAAATGTGTAATTTTCAATATCTCATTTTTGAGGACATTTTAGTTCATTCACAGTTAGTGATGACAGACATATATTTTATTTCATTCCTCCTATCTTATTTTTTATCTACTATTTATTAACTGTTTCTTCTTCACTTATTTTTTTACTGGCTTGGTCACATGTCTTCACATTTTCACCATTTGGAAAGCTTTTTATTGTGCTTCCCATCCCAATGGTTACAATCAACTGATATTTCTCTGATACTATATCAAATTAAATAACTAAGCAAATCCACCAAGTTAACTTTTCCTTCTCTCATATCACTCCCTTTATAATGTTTTCACTCAACATATTTTATAAATTCCAAGTCTTCTATCTTGAGATTATTTTTCTCATTTTTTTTCTCAGGGTTTAGGGGTAACATATTTTCTGATTTCTACATATACAAAGATGTAGTTTGTTGGCAGTGACAAATGACAGATTTTGCAAATGACATTTGTCTGTCTTCTACCTTCTAGTGTCACATATGAGCAGTCTAATACTAATCTAATTTTTCCGTATGTAGAAGAACATACTCGTTAATAGCGTGCAATCTGCAACCAGACGACCTGGGTTTGAATTCCAGCTTCATCACGTCAGATGCCTGACCCTGTACAAATTACTAAACTACTCCTCCTCTCTTTTCTTCTTCTGTAAAATGAGGATAACAAGCACAATGGGCTGTTTGTTGTATGGAATAAGAGTACCACATGTGTTAGCATTTGAAGAAGGCCTGGCACGAGGTAACTAATCAATAAATGTCAGTTGCAGTTATTATCATTATTTAAGTAACCAGGTCTTTTAAAGTAGAAGTTTATTAAAATTTTCTTTGTTCTTGAAACTCATGTATTTCTCTGGTATATATAAAATATTAGTGTTTCTCATTTATTCCTAGGATTTAGCGAGCCACTTCACTCTGAAGCCTCAATCAACCTTCTCTAGACACATGAAATTCTTAACCATAGTACAATAGAACAAAGTTCAGACTAAGGTCAAAGGGCACACTAGATTTATCTGAAGTGTTCTAATTTTATAAAAGACAATGCATTCTTATATTACTTTAAAATGATAGTTAACTGTGACCACAGTGAAGGGAGCTATATTTGGAAACTCTGACTATAATAAAAACCATTTGAACAAAATGGCTGCCCCAGTTCAAATGAGGTAACTCAGACTGAATAAACCACAACCGACTTGATCTGATATAGAAAGACTATATTTGAGCTGGATTTAGTCATTAGCCAAAGGATAAACCTTTATGTGCAAAAAACAATATGCTAAGAACTATCAATCTATTAATCTTGTCACTTGAATATAAACAATCAAAATAGTAAAGCCAACATCCAATGGCACTGACCTCTAATATTTAAGTAAAGGCCAAAGTTTTATTGAGAACCTGCCCAATAAAAGGCACAGATACAAAAAAAAAAAAAAAAAAAGACGTTTTAGGTCCTAATCAGCAAATGCACCATGAATCACAGATTCATAAAATTTTCAAGTTGAAGCTAATACCCTCATTTAACAGATGAGGGGGATAAGAAAAGTTTAAAACAGCTCAAACAACCTGAACCCACCTATTACAAGCTGTATATGTTATCTGGACCCTATGAAGAAAAAACATACATGCTTGTAATATGACAAGTATTACAGCAGAGATTTATCTTTAAAAACAGGAAGATCAGATTCTTGGTCTGGAGGATAACAGCAGACATTTCAATTTGATGGGGACATGTCAAAAAAATATACAAGCCAATATGATAGCTATGCCATAGATCAAATCTTGGGCAATTTGAGTGTCAAATAAATAATAATAGCAACAAGTATAACACACTGAGTAAAAAAGGAAACCAGTTCTATACTGATACTAATGTACTGAAAGCTTGGTGAGGAACAAAAATTTACATATTTTGAAGTACTTCCACATAAAATACTAATTACAAAGAGAAAAAGAACAACTTTACAATGGAAAAGACTAGCAGACACCAATTTAACTGATAAAATTATTATGAGTAAAAGGACAAACAAAATCCTATGTCACTGCAACACATCACTTCTGTGATATTCCTACCAAAAATGCCAAAGAAATCAAATCATGAGGCACATGAGACAACCCCAAATTGAGACCCATTCCACAAAACAAGAGTCCTGTAATTTCCAAGTGTCAGGGTCATAAACTGTCTCTGAATAAAATAGTCTAAAGAGACTTAACAACCAAATATAATACATGGTTTGAGTAGAATCCTTAAAGTTGACGATCATAAATTGAACTAGTTTCCTTGACATTGATTTTGTGCACGTTCATTTTATGTTCCTAATGGGATTATCTTCATAGTTCCTCTATCCATTGCCTCATTCATTTAATAAATATTTACTGAACATGTACTAAATGCCATGCTAAAATAAAATAAAATGGTCAGCAACAGAGACACTTTCTCTGAGCTCGTGAAATTTACAAACAAGTGGTGGGTTGGGCAGGGAAGATATTAATCAGCCACACACATAAACAACATAAAACTGTAAAGAGTACCCTAAAAGAAAAAAATTACAAGGAACATTATCAAGGGGACTAATCCAGTTTGGAGAGTCAGGAAAGAAAGACTTTGGTAGTCGAGAAGTAGCTCAGCTCAACGTCAAAGTATGGAATTAACTAATGTGGGCAATTGGGAATGCTACATACTAGACTCCAAAATTCTATTTTGTTACCTGGTTCCACACCTGTTCAATTTATGTATGAAGGTGGTTAGAAATCTTCAGATATCTGGAGGGGATATTGGAGGGGAAGAAGGAGGTGGAGAGAAAGACAGAGTGCAAGAGTGGCAAGGAAGAAGCTTGTGATGAAAGCTCCAAGTTATGAAAATGCAAGACTGCCATCTAGTGGTAACTTGAGCAAACCCCTTTCAAGTAATGGCATAGGGGAGAATGAAGAGTGTGAAGGATTGCAATAGATAAGAGCACTATTATATAGTCACGTAAATTCTCAAATATAAATTCACAAATAAGATCATTTATCTGTGAGAAAACTAAGCATTTAACAGAATTCCCTAAAAGAAAAGAAAAGAAAAGAAAAGAAAAGAAAAGAAAAGAAAAGAAAAGAAAAGAAAAGAAAAGAAAAGAAAAGAAAAGAAAAAAAGAAAAGTACAATTTGGGAAACAAAAGCAACAGTAATACTGCATCTTTTGAAGAACACTGACAAAGAACAAGACCTCTCTGGGGACATTCCTTAGAACCCAACACTGAAATACCCCCCCGAGGAAGGACAAAAAAAAAATTATACACAATAAAGTTCTTTCCTAATATTATTTCCTGATTTCAATCATGCATGGCAATTAAACAAATTGTTCCAGCTGGAGAAGTTCCACTGTAAATATTTTTTGTCATCAGTACCATCCCTGAAGTGAATTCAAAACAAAGCCTATGATGATAACATTAACTATACAACTAGCTATAAATTCTTAAAATGTTGAATTATAGTTTACTATAATATTGGCCTGTTCCTTCTTTATTCATGTTAAGACAAACCAAGATCCACTTTATGTTGTATTAGCTTAACTCTTATGATAGAATTTCATAAAAAAGAATTACATCTACCTAACAGCTCCTTCTACAGCTTTTACCAACTTCCTATTTAATATTTACAAATATCTGAAAATAAAAAGGAAACTCAGCAGGCAACTTCTTAACAGAATCTGTAAGGAATCTATGCTAAACTTTAGGCAGATGTAAAAGAACTGAGAAAAAATCAATACAGGATATGCCTCATGATATATTTTTTAATACATATTTTGTATTCCCACAACTAAAAGAAGTGTTTCATTGCACCTTGAAGTCCTTTCAAGAATAACAGATAGATAAAATACAGAAACACGAAAATAGAAAGCATAAAAAAACAAACATATCAGTTATAAAGAGAATTTTTAATAGGTTAAAATTCGTATATTAAAAGACAAGGGTCAAACAACAAAATGCAACCTCTATTTACAAGAAAAAATGTACACGAATATATCGAGAAAATTCAAAACATGAATATAAATATAGAATTCTGGGCAAAAGACACTGAATAAGATAAATATGACCATTTTATATTGTTAGAGGGTATACACAAAATATGGAGAAGTTAAAACCTCTATGTGCCAAATAATACTGTATTAAAATAGAAAAAAAATTCACATGGGGGTGTGACAGAAACACAAGAACTGAAAGATGCACTTTCTTTTCAGTCTTAGGCAGACAGAGAAGGTAAAAAATAAACAAGGATATAAAAAATTGAATAAACAGATTTATAAAACACTAACAATATATATTAAATTATGTTGCCAACAAAGAACATATATTATTTTCTAAGTCCTCATGAAAACAAATAACTAGATATTAAGCCATAAAAAATAATTCCAAATCATATCTATGAACAAAACTGACTGAAATTTGAAAGTAATGAAAAAAATGTTGACCAAAATAATTTAACCAACTAAAAATAAAACCAACCCTTTCCTAAATAATTCTTGAGTCAGAAAGGATACCAAAACTACACAATTAGAGGCAATCCAGAAAATAACAAGGAGGTCTTAAAATCTTGAGGTGTAGGATACAGAATTAAGCTGTAGTCAAGAGCAAATTCAAAACCTAAATGCTTGATTATTAAATTTTTTTAAAAACTTAAGTAAAGAAACTAGTAAAAAAATCAACCTGCAGGGAAGGGGAAATATTAATAAAAAATAATTTTATTTTAAAGAATCTAATGAATAAAATGAAAATGAAAAGGCAGGTTTTTAAAATAATAACATAAAATAAATCATGTTTTAAGCACATGCACAAAAATAGGAAAACAAACAAGCAAGCGAACAAGCATTTATACAGCAGATATTATACAGAAATCTCCGCTAGTGAATTCTGAAAACCTAAAAGTCACTTATGTGATTAATGATTACCTCAGTAAGAAAGCAATTAATGATTACCTCAGTAAGAAATAGAAAACTAAACTATACTGGGTCACAGAAAACAGAAAAAGTTATCCAGACAGTCCCTTTCCCACCAAAAAAGGAGTACAGAATCAGACATATTTAAATGTGCACTATTTCTAAATTTCATGAAACCATATAAATGCTATTTAAACTGCTCCAGAACAAGGAATGGGGAAATAAAAGTCTTTTTATTGAAGTGTTCAAAGTTAGCATCAACTTGCTTCTAAGAGTGGACAAAGATCGTTCTCCAAAAAGAACAGTGACTTGTCTCACTTATGACCAATGATATAAAACCTTTAAACAAAATGCTATCAAAAATAGCTGTATATTAAAAGGTGAATTCAACTGGCAAAGTGGACTGATTTCGGAAACCCAAAGATGATTTAATATTAGGAACAGTACTAACATAATATAGCACTTTAAGAGGGCATAGCATTATATGGTCACATTAAATTGATAAATGCAAAAAAATTCTGATTTTTAAAACTTAGTAAAAATAAAAATTCCTTACTATGAGAAAGAATGTGTATCTCAAAATAAGAGCTAACATACTTAATGTAAACACCAGTAGCAATCACATTAAAGTCAAAATAAAACAAGGATACCCAATGTCTCCTTTTTATTTTAAACATTCTCAAAATTCTATACAAAAGCAATGACACAATGAAAGATACACAATATAACTATGTATAATGAGAAATTCTAGGGACTACCAACAAAATCTCAAAGTATCAACTGCAAAACTATGAAAACTAAAAACTAATAAGTAAGTTCAGGAGGGAGGCTGATTTTCAAAACCACCATATAAAAACTGATAACTTCCTTAATAATAATAAAAAGTTTGAAAATAGAAAGAAGTACTCTTTCACAACTGAAACAAAAGTACATAAAATACTTAAGTATGGAGGTAGATAGAAATGTATAGAACTTACAAAAAGAAAACTAAAAAATTTAAGTGAGGGTATAAAAAACTTGAATAAACAAACTATTCAACATGTTTCTAAGCAGTAAGATAATGTAATAAATTCAATTTTCCCAAATTATTTTATATAAGTTTAATGCAACAGAACTTTTTTGGCACTCAATAAAATTATTCTGAATTATTCAGAATATTCAGGAAAACAAATTAGTAGAAAAGGTTTTTGAAAAAGACAACAGGATGTTAAACTATATGGTAAAGTCAAAACAATTTAAAAAGTGACAGAGCAATAAGGATGTTACACTAGACTAAAAAGTCAGAATAACTAAAATCAAGTGGTACTAGACCAACAAAGAGCTCCCAGATAAATGCTAGTGTGTAGTTAACTTCTGAGAATTGTGGTGTTTCAAACCAAGGGGAATATATCATGTAACTACAAGGTCAGAATAATTCAACCCAAATTCAAAAAGTCAGGAATTATGAGCAAGCAATAGTGGTACCTTTCCAATCAGTTTCTAATTTAATATTTTTACTAACTTGACCATTTTCTATAACAGCTACAACAGATAGCAGTGATGTACAATGTCTTCCAAGGGATGTTTCCCACCCTTCTTTTACTAGTGGGTCAGGAACAGAGTTGCAAATGAGTTTAAATGTAAATGTTTGACAAATAACTCCATAAATTCACCAAAAATATTTAAAATTCTCTGGAGAAAGAATGAGTTTAACTACTAATAATAGGATTAACTTAGATCCCAATTCACTAAAAATAGCCAAATAAATCCTGATAAAGTTAAACATCAATACTGAAAGCATGCTATGAAATGTACTTTTAAAAAAGCTGAACTAATTTAACACTCCTACCAGCTCTCTAAGTACCCATTTTCCCTAGTCTTCAGCAATATATGTTCATTTTCTTTGGAATTTCTACATGGAGGAATTTATGTCAAAGTAAATAGTAGATTTTTCTCTTCTCTCTTCTTCCTAGAGTCATTTAAACTGTTTGAATTTACGAAGTTTCCTATATAAAAGACCCACTGTTTCATAATCAGAAAAAAATATTGACAGCTGGCAGACAAAAATAATTCTACTTCTGTGAATTTATAACTAAATAATTATAAATTCACAGAATTTACACACATATTTAGTATAATGTTTATCACAGCATTATTTAAAATAGAAAATACTGGAACTAGAAGCAACTTAAATCCAACAAAGAAAGGTTTAGATAAATAAGTTACAGTACCTCCATAGAGTACTCTGCTTTAGAGGCATTCAGTATCCATTAAACTCTGTTTCAGAGGCATATTCAAAAACCAAAAAAAAAACACTGATACAATGTTGGGTTAAAATACAGATTATGGAACTGCAAGCCTTATTTGTAAAAATAAATACATAACTATATGTATATAGAAAGCACGTATTACATTGTAAAAAGGCTGAAAATAAAAAATGTTAAAGAGATTATCTCTCGTGATTCATTGTTTGTTGATGGCTTTAATTTTCTTGTTAATACCATTCTGTTTTCCAAATTCTCCACAACGTGAGTTTGGAAAGTGTTATCCATATGTAAGAATATCCAAAGGATAAGGGGTAAAGAGGAAAGGAAATTTAAAAATAAAGCAGCCATCTGTCTCATTGCTTTGATTTAGTTATAGAACTGTATTTATTTTAAATTTAAAATGACACTAAAGAGAGTATCTTATCACATGGAGGTATAGTTTAAAAAAGAAGAGAGAGAGAAACACTGCTCCGAAATGTATGCTTCTACTTTAAAAATTTTGAAATATTTAATAAAGTTTAAAGTAGTAAGAGTGTATAAATATACAGTTAATAAAAATTCCATCCACCTTTGTACTACAATTTGAAAATTATATTGACTATCATTTCAGCAATAAATATGCCTTTATATTTTTCTCTTGAGGAGCACCCAAAATATATATACAATTATTTTTACTTACTTATCCTTTTCTCCTCTAAAATATTATGTTAGCATTATACTTACACGTTAAATAGGAAAACACAAAGTTTTTTACTCTTTTGGTATTTAATGACTCAATTAAGGTATTTTATAAGTTATATGGATATTGAAGGTCAACAGAAATATGACATTCAATGAGCAGTAGCTATATCTGAAATCACAAAAATAAAGAATCTGAAAGAGATTATCAAGAATACTCATATCACTATTCATGCAAATCAATATAATCATTGAATTTTTAGTCAAACATACATATATAAAAGAACAGATCATTTAATTAGATTACTTAAAACATTTTTAAAACTTTAAAAAATGTTCATAACTAAACCAGGTATTATGGTATCTAATCTTACAATTATTGCATTCAGTTAGTAAATCTGACTAAAGCTTTCATCCCATACATGTGAAGCAATATATCTAGAGTATACAATTTCCTATTTTCCATATAAATAATGACATTAGGAACAACCTCTTCAACTATTGAAAGCTTCGAGTTTTAGAAATGTCCTCTTAAAGAACATCATCATATATATACTTTTAACAATTTAAAACATTTGGAACAGACAATGTGACATCTCATGCCTTAGTTGTTAAAAGCTCTTCAATCCTTACAACAAATGATTGAGACCTCTGAGAGCTTGCAACGTGTCTTATATAGTAGTACACTTGTTTCTCATCAACCCCCAATGTACGTGGGTTTTTGTATGATAGATTTTTTTTCTTTTTACATAAAAATTATCAGATTAAATACCTGAAAACTGTTTCAATTTTAAGTTATGGACTGAAGTTTATACAATTATCTGCCACTGATACATGTGACTATAAAGACTGATGTCTGATGAATAACAGTTTTAAATTTATTAAAGTACTAAATATAAAGCCTTAAATAAAGCTATATATTTAATATTTTGGCTGGTACAACACCAGTTTTTAAAATTGTCTCACAAGAAAACAGTAGAGAAAACCAATGAAATAAAAAGCTTGTTCTTTGAAAATGTCAATAAAAGTGACAAACCTCTAGCAGGACTGACAAAAACAAACAGAAGACACAAATTACTATTATCACGAATGAAATAGGGGATATCACTAGAGACCCTGAAGACATTAAATAGATAGTAAGGGAATACTCTAAACAACTCTACACACATTAGACAATTTTAAAGAAAAAGACCAATTCCTAAAAAGCACTAACTACTACAACTTACCTAAATTGAAATAGATAATTTGAGTAGCCCTAAAACTATTAAAGATATTGAATTTCTAATTTAAGACTACCAAAAGAGAAATCCCAGGCTCAAATAATTTCATTGGAGAATTCCACCAGATGGTTAAGAATTAAAACTGAATCTACACAAGCTCTTTCAGAAAATAAGAGGAGGGAACTTTTCCCAACCCCTTTTGAGGTCAGAATACCAAAACCAGATACAGTACAAAAAAAAAAAAAACAACACAACAACAAAATTATATCTCAATAACCCTCTAAACAAAAATACAAAAGTTCTTAACAAAATATTAGCAAGTATACACAATGATCAAGGGGGGTTTATTAACATGGGTAAAAAAGGCTAGCTCAATATTTAAAAATCAGTCAATGTGGTATATCAAACAAGAGGTTAAAAAAGAAAAATCACATGATCGAATCAACTGATGCAAAGAAAGCAATATGACAAAATTCAACACCCATTCACAATAAAAAGCCTCATAAAACCATGTAATGGAAGCATTCTCAACTAGATTAAAAAATTTTACAGAAAATTATAGCTAACATCATATTGAATGGTGAAGGGAGTAGCACAGACTTTGTGGTGAGAGAAGTATTCTGTATTTTGATTGTGGTGACAGTCACAAGAACCTACAAATGTAATATAGTGGCAGAGAATTATGCATCCACATTGTACCAATGTCAAATCCTGGCTTTGGTATTGTACTATAGTTATGTGTGATGTAATCACTGGAGGAATCTTAGTGAAGAGAACTTGGAACCCTTCCACAACTTCTATAATATTTTAATTTTCTATGAAACTATTCAAAACAAAAAGTTTTAGAAGACTGCTTTATGCGATTCTCTTCTAGATGAACTGACATTAATAACTTGATTTTAAGCAGCAAACATAATAAATATTTAATGACATTCAATTTGGATGAAATCAACCATACTTAATACATTTTAAAGAGCTTGCCTGCACAAGGGTAACTCCTTTTACCAACAAAGCAAAGCTTAGTTTATTTCAAATTCAGCGTAATAAAACATTTGAATTTTGAGAACCAGAGAAAACAAAAGGACACTGAAACATTTTCTAAAAGTTAGTGATTTTTTTCCAAAACATTTCTGTCCTACAGATAGGATGCCTGTACATCCCCCTAAGTTGGGAAGGAAAGTTGTCTCACCATAGTTAAATTGACTGTTGGACTTCTCACAATTAATGATGTTAAACCTGTAAGCAATACTTGGTCGCATTCCACTGACTTCAAAGTAAAACCATTGATGATAATGATTACTGTTTATATCTGAGTTCAGAATAAGATCATATTCATTTCTGAAAATAAAAAATAAAGAAATCTGATGAAAATTAGAAAAGTATCTGCATACACAGGAAATGAGAAAATTTTAAATAACTTACTTTCTAATTTGAATTACTTTGCGCAGATTCCCAGATTCGAATTTGGAGTTAAACTTCAAAATATCTCCTTCTTCTGGAATGATGTAACTAAATAAAAATTTTAAAGTAAGAATAATAAAATACATTTATTTAAACATGTGAGCACTAAATAAACAAGTAAAAAACTCATTGCAGAAGAAAAATATACATCTATTGCCACCTCACCCCCCTCATTATTTTTAAACCAAAGAATATAAACAAAAGAAATCTATTAACTTTGGCTAATATTTATAAACAAAAAATTATAATTACAAATGAAGATTTGTTTCTACATTTATAATAAATGTTAATCACAAATAAAAATTTTTGCCTCGGTATATGTCTCTTCTAAATATGTACTAAAAATCATTTAAAAAGGCCAGACTTACTTTTTAAATGCATATAATCTGTATTGAGTAGTAATAATCATAACAAACTAAGCAATTCTCAGGTGAAAATATTATTTTAAATTTAGACAACATCATCTATTATGTTATTTAATTAGCACCCAAAAGGTGAAGTATTATCCTCATTTTACATATTTATTATTTCAATAAATATTTACTTGAGCACCTACTACTCCCAGATACTGTTTCAGTTCTTTGTCTGTTTCCCTGACTGAATATAAATTCTCGCTCTTCTGGAGCTTATAGTCTAATAGAGGAAAACTAAGACTGCATTGCTCGCTGATTTTTCCAGTTATTTCAATTAGAAATAGCAGTAGTATGCCACACTCAGGATTCTTGAGTTTGTTTTTACTACATCAACAATTCTGTGGTCTATGTGATACAGAATTATAAATGTTGCAATAACTAAGATATATGAATAAGGTAGATTTGTTTTTCATTTTTAAAATATTATTTCAAATTCAGTCATTATCTTTGATATAGCTTTTACCCTTATCTCTCTAGCAAAAATCTTTGAAAAGTATTTGATTTCCTCTAAATAAGACCAGTAAAATGTGAAATTTTCCCCAAAATTTTAGAATGCTAAGGGGGGGGAGGTGAATCCACTAAGGGCTAATTAAATTTCTCATTTGAAGATGCAAATGACTAAATAATTGTCCCATTCGTCATTTGTGATTTTCATTTATTTACTTTTATTTAAACCCTAAAATGTGATGATATCAGTGATAAACATAAATTTTGTCAATGACACTAACAAGTGATTTCAAAGGTCAGGCAAGTAATTTAAAAAAATAAAGCAGATTATAAGCAATAAGAGACGAGAGAGTGTAGTGGGGACAGTAGAGAATTAGCAAGCATATGTTCCTTCTGAAAGGATGATAATTTGCTGTCCTAAGGAAATGAAGGCTCAATATTACAGGACAAAATTGCAGCATTTCATGTGAAATGTCCACTCTCTTAAGTGGAGGCAATTTCAGCTTTTTAAGAACAACATCAGTTTGTGAACTTTATCTTATTAAAATCCATTAAAAGTCCACCTAAGAACAAACAAAAGCTTGTTCTATATTCAATTTAAGTAACCAAACATGCTTTACTATTACATTACTATTATATCACTGCTAAAAGATAAAAACATAGTAATAGTTAACTAGGTGAAAGTTAAAAGATATTTTTATCTTTTAAAAATAACACTAAAATTTTACAGTAAAATTAAAATTAATAAAAGTAAAACAAAAACAAAAAAAACATACTTACTTTGGGTTATCTAAATCATATACCACTCGATCTATGATATCACTTTGATGTATTAGCCTCTCAATGTCTTGGGCAATTTTTGTCCTAAAATCAAAAAAGAAAATTTTGACCAAAATTTATTAACATATGCCAAGGCAAAAATTTCTCCAAAATAAGTTTTGGATGAAAAGTATAAAATGATTAAAAAATTATCTTAAACTAAAAACAATCATTTCTCTATATAGTCTGTATACAAAGAAAATAATCAATGCATCGTAAGACAAAAATCAATACATTCAATACCTGAGTTTTAGAAAATAACCTTGTAAAATACAGCTACCAGTCAAATAGTTTCTTTAAAAATCTTGGATACCTATTATGCTCTTCTACACAGAAATGGTGTAGTCCACTCTTTAGCTCCTAGGCAAATAATTTTATACTCATAATAGCAGCATTGTTAGAAGCAGTGAAGATCTGAAAAACTAGAGATTATATAAAGAGATTTTTAAACCCACCCTCTCTGGTATTTAGTTAAAATGCAATTAGCAACCCGCCTGCATATTCTGCAGAATCCACTCTCTTCTATGGCTGAAGAGGAAATATGGAGTGGAGAGTAACACTTGTGTCAGGGAGTGGAGGGTGTCCCTGCATCTCCAGGATTCTCAAGGCCTGATCTCTCTCTGAATCAGTCCAACAAAAGGGGTACCAACTAACTGTAAAAATCCTAAAATCCATGCCCACTGTCCTAGGAGACTGAGCCAAAAGCAGACTCCACAATCTTCCCATCAACATTTGAGCAGAGTAAGACAACCATCAGTAAACATGACACCAAACTGCAGCTAACACAGAACAGAGTTGGATCATAAAGCCAGGTGCCTGGAACTTGGTCACTAAAACCATAGCAGGAAGATCTGCAGGCGTTAATACATAGCTACTTCTCATAGTACAGTAGTACCCAGTTAGTTACCCAAGAGGGATGCATTCCAAGACCCTCAGTGAATGCCTAAAATCATGGATAGTACCAAACAAACCCTATATGTACTATGTTTTTTCCTATACACACAAACCTATGATAAAGTTTAGTTTATAAATTAGGCACAGAAAGAGATTAGCAACAATAACTCATAATAATACAAAACAATTATAACAACATACTATAATAAAAATTATGTGAATGTGGTCTCACTCTCAATATACCTTACTGTACTGTTAACTCACCTTTTCACTTAAAGGAAGCATTTTACAGATTCTCTTTAGCATATGTGAATTGCCAGCCTCACTACTCTTGTGCTTTGGGTCCATTATTAAGTAAAATAAGGGTTACTAGAACACAGCACTGTGATACTAAGACAGTCAATCTGATAACTGAGATGTCTACTAAATGACTAATAGGCAGGGAGAATATACAGCATGGATACACTGGACAGAGAGATGTCATATCCCGGACAGGACAGAGCAGAATAGCCTGAGATTTCATCATCCTACTCAGAACGGTGTGCAATGTAAAACTTAGGACTGGTTTATTTATGGAATCTTGGACCACTGTTGACCATAGGTAACTGAAACCAAGGAAAGTGAAACCATGGATAAGGAAGGACTACTATATCACTTATTCTTAAAGAGGAAGCTGATTATTTAAACTGATTTAAATTACAAGTTTCTATCTTTTAACTAAAAATTGGTTATGTAGATTACTTTTGTGGTATATTGATTTACTGAGAAAGCAGAGTGATAAAGTTTGCAAAATAATTATAATAAAATCCAAGAATACCCTAAACACTGAAAGTCTCCTTAACTTCAGGCAGATGTGAAAGTAGTCTCTTATACAAAAATACTTCTCTGTGATTAAAGAGTATTCATTCTCCTATAATTTAGAAATATACCTAACATCATAATATAAACTTAAATTCAAAATAAGCCCAAAACCCATTCTAATGAATTAAAAATTATCAGAAAAATATTAAAAACTGTGCTAAACACATGAAAAAATATTAAAATATTTAAAAATGCAACTCTACAATTCTTAATCTAGAAGTTATACAATTAAGCATAATTTATTAATTTTTATTCTACAAAAAGTAACTCAGCACTGACAAAACAGTTTATTAAGGAAAAAACCTAGTATAGAGAATTGTTATAAATCACTGATTTAGATTCAATCTCAACTTTCAAATGCCAAATTCTTTCTAAAGAAACAAACTTGTAAAAGCTAGCAATCATAATAAACAAATACAAAATTTATATCACCCAGACCTTCAATGGTATTAAAGGCTAATATAATAGCTCAGTTCTACAGCAATGTTCCATAATGTAAAATAAGGGGAAAAAGCAGAAACCTACAGGTGAGCAAGTGATGTAACTGAGTGAGGTGGACAGGGTGGTAGTGTGGAAAACTATTTTATCTAAAAAGAAACTGTTGCCAAGTAGTAAAGAGGTTAAGGCTGTCTTACCAATTTTTTAAGAAACACCAGAAACAGATATCTATGCAGAATCTTTCAAATTTTAAATGTTGGCAATCAGTTTAAAAAAAAAAAACATTCTGCAAGTGAAGCCTAAATTCACATACAAGTTGAACATGGCCTATAGGCCCCTGATTTTCAACCTCAGACACTGTATTCTAGGGGGTAGAATTGCCCATTTATATTAGACTAAATACAAAATTAATATTTGAGGAAAATATCTGCCCTACCCTTACCCTCATTAATAAAGAGGAAAAATGGTCTTTTAATAGGACATGTATTTGTATTAAGCAGCACAACTTTCACAAAAAATGTCAGTCCTTCCTTTACCTCAGCTGCCTATTAAAATATATGGTTCTCCAGTCAAAACAGAATAATAAATATTTTCCAGATACCTTCAGGGATTATAACTTAGAACTTACTGACATTCAATATTTAGTGAAAGCTTGGCTCAGAAGAAAATAATCTGTGCAAGGCAGTCTGAAAAATGTGCAGCCCATTTAGTTCAATAAATACTCGAAAGTTCAAATTATATGTGCCCATCAGCAGCATTGTACTTTGTTAGGTTTCAATCAACACAGCAATACTAAAAAAACAATTCAGTACACTTCACTGCTATGTTTACTATAAAAACAATATGGAGAATGTCGTTCATTAACTAGGTGTTCTCTGAGGATCCACAGAAGACAGTCTTCTTTGCAGAGTGTTTAATGGTATAATCACAGATACGTAATCTCTACAGTCATGTGTTGCTTAACAACGGGGGTCCGTTCTGACAAATGCGTTGTTAGGCAGTTTCATCATTGTATGAACATCACAGAATGCACTTACACAAACCTAGATGGTACAGCCTACTACTGTAATTGTTAATGCTATTCTCATTGACAACTGGCAACAGTTTGTTCACAAACATGTGAATAATGCATTGTGCTACGTTACTATTGTTACGTAAATGATAGGAATAATTCAGTTCCATTATAATGTTATAGAATCACCATTGCCTGTGGGTTTTCTGTGTTTTTATTTCCTTGAGCTTCAGCTCCCTTGAGCTTCAGCTCCCTTGCATTTAACTTGCATACAAACCTTTAAAACACATATATCAACTCCCACTGACCTTTTGATCTTTCATCATGATATTTAGTATCAAAAATACATCTTAAAAGCTTGGTTTAAATAATAGACAAACTCTGGTACATTACACTGTGTACAGAGGCAGTAAAAAATTACTTTAGGAAAAATTTCCACATGTGGCCAGTATACACAAGAGGTCCGGCTCTAATCCGCAGAGTATATCTGCAGAGTGATAACAAGGTCCACGTTCCAGAGATAAGGTAAAAGAATTCATCATAAATTTTAAAAGCAAGGAGAGGTTTAGAGAAGAGCCACAGTGATTCCCAGTCTGTATAAGCCCTTCCACTGTCAGGATAGGCCCAATCCTGGGAAGAGAGTAAAGAAAGCTTGAGACTATGGTGGAATGATATTCTCTGAAAGACTCAGCCAGGCAAGGACACAGTCCAACATCAGAAACAGGTGAAGAGAGGATGGCAGGAAGGAAGGAAGGGAGGTACGGAGGACTGCTCAAAGAAGACATAGGTCACCAGAGCTGAGGGTGATAGCTCTTCACCTGTAGCACATTTTGAGAATACACAGAGTAGGTATTATAGATATTCATGGCCATCATACTTTTTTTGTTACAAAGTTACACTTAATTGAAAAATTAAGTTTACTTTTAATTTTAATAAAGGTATTAACTGAAAAAGTTATCCAATGTTATCAGAGGCTCTGCTTGGCAAGAATAAAATAGAAGTCTCAACTAAGAAAAGTTTTCATAAATAAAAGTCTCAATTGAGAAAAGCTTTCATAACATGAAGTCCATGAAAGGATATAAGATCATTGGCAGTTAACATAGTAGGTGAGGAGGGCCTTCAAGTCTGTCCAAAGATACCTAACACCTCAAAGAGAAGAGAGCACTGAGCAGAAAGAGCTACAGACTGCAGTGCAGCTCAGCAAAAGTCTCAACCAAGCCAAAAGAGCACCCCATGGCAAAGACTGCCTGCTAGCAGATCCCTCCACTAGTCAAGAATGGTTCAACTCTAGTAACCCCACCATGGTCAACTAATGACTAGAAGCAATGCATAGAAGGTATGGCCTCAGCATCCATGCCACAAGAGATCCCAAAGGTATGGCAGCTGAAGGCTGACAGTAACTGCAAGCCTCACAGCAGTCTCTCTCATGAAGAGAGAAGCAGCTCATTGCCGTGGCTGCTACAGTCCACCCTTGTGTTGCACAGATCCACTTCTCTGCCCATGTTTAGAGAGTAGCAACTCCACAGTTCCTGTGCACTCTCCTGAGGAGAAAAACATGAGAAGGATAAAACTTTTCCCCACCACTGTGATGGTTCTCAGGGCTGCAATTCATCTCCTTCCTCCAAAATCTTTTTAAATCCCTCTTACCTTCAGCTATCACCTGGCTAGGCCTTGGAAGCTAATCAGATTAAATGGCCCGAACTCTCATTCCTAAGATATCTGAGCCCCTGGCAATCACATCATTTTCATTCCAGGGTAGCTGTGACATGTCCACTCCCACTACAAATCAGTGAATCACTTGAGTTCCACACATATTCAACCCTTGCCTAAAAGCAATCCTACCTCTGCTAGCTGATCTAGGTCAAGATAGTAGAGACTATTCCTGTCTGCCAGTGCTAGACACAAGAGTCTAAAGCAACCTATTGGCAATGACAGCTTGTGGTTAAATTGTACCCTTGCTATGTCCCCTGAGGAAAGACTGCATCCACTTTGGTGAACAAGACTACTAAACCTGCATAGCTCAGGGATGCAGGAACAGAAAACACAAAGTCCCCCACTGGGACATTGCAAGCTATAGTAAGTAAGACTACTTCTGTTCCTACCTCTTGGTTCCCAGCCCCATGTATTATTTCTATTGGGGATACAGAACCATGTGGAAGTTTCTAATTTAGTGCATTTACAACATCCTGAAAGATGACAATCCATCCTTGTAGAGTATTTCCTTTGAGTTATAGTTTCACCTGTGCCTTTTGAAGGCCATTCCACACTCCAAGAAGCCAACTGCCTCTGGATTGTCTGTGATACAACCTGTAGATACTAAGGCACAGGCCCACGTCCATACACTGTTCCCAGCAAAGTAAGTCCCCTGTCATGACGCTATGCTACATGTGATTCTACACCTGTAGATAAAGAAGCTAAGTGGTATCATTAATCATATACTAAGTTACTAAGTAAAAATGATTAATTTACTACATGTTAAAGATAAATAAGATATAGTTGTTGTCTTATCTTAGAGAAGCTTAGAGTCTAAAGGAAATCAAATATACACAGCAATGTCTTCCTTTATCATTAAATACTATAATCATAATAAATATAAATGTTTTTATATACTGGTAAGCCATCATAACAAAACCTTAACTGTAATCAATGAAAATAGTCAAATCATGTCAAAAATGTATCGATATGCCAAATATTCACTAGTTGGCAACAGTTAATATTATTTGTAATTTCTAAAATTGGCAAGATTTATAAAGGTACTGCTTTTATAAATCCAAAATTTTATACTGTATATTTCCTTCAAATTTTATAACAAGGTAATACTGTCTATATTGCTACTTTTACATTAAATATCTAAATCAAGTTCAAAAGATAATCAAATTACTAATTTAATATCTATTACTAATGTAATATTTATTCAAAGATTAATAAATCTGTTTTTATATTTTCAGATTCAATTGAAATAAAAATTTTCCAAATTGTCCAATGATAGGGGTCTATTATGCTCCACTTGAATAAGTAATGAGCTTAGGAAATAAACCAAGTAAACCCATAAGAACAATTTCAAAACAATGTAAAATCTCCAAAGCAGAATAAAAAATGACAGTAATTTAGAGTAATTTCCTTCATAAATACCCAAAATAGCTTTTTTAAAAGTATGACATTTTGACAATGGTCTTGTTTAGAAGGAAGAAGAAATTGTAACTCACCTTTGTACACCATAAGGCCTTTCTAAAATAGGCTCCTTGAATGGAGGCGGAATGTGACCAAAATAATCAGGATAAGCCACCTCTGAATATTCTGGGACAGATTTTGTGTTTTTCACAATCTCAATGTAGAGATCTGAGTCGTGCAGCGTTGGTCCATCAGAGACTTCGATGGATACTTGTTCCACTGATGACGTAGACTCAGTATCTTCATCATCCTCAGTTTCAACTCCAGTACAGCATAGCTTCCCTAGCTGAACTGTTCTTCCCTCAAACAGAACATTTCCACAAGTAGTCACGTATGGGCATGCTTTAGCACACGTAACGACAGTAAGAGGGAGGCTGTAGTCCTTCTTCATTTCTGCAGTAAAACCCGGGGCTGTTTGAGAAGGAATATTCTGCAATGTAATTCGGTCCAAGGCCTTCACAATATCATTGTTTAAGCCATGGACTGAAGAAATAGTTCTATTTTGATCACCTAGCTGCTGTTGTAATGTTCTGTCATTATCTTTAATATCTTCTTTTGCCAGATCCATAAAGGTACGTTTCTTACCATCTTCATCTCCTTTAAGAGACACATTCGCCTTCATTACAACTCCTTTTCTTAAATTGCCTGAATTCCCAGATGCTTCCTCTCCTGCCGTAGGAACAACAATAGGACCACGTACTTTCCCCTCAAATACTAAAGGTTTTGGTTCTTTGGAGATTAAGTCATAGTCCTTTGAAAATAAAAAATATGTTTAGTCTTTTATCTGTATATATTAAAACATGTTAACAAAACTAAGACCATATTCATTTTATGTGCTCCTCCAGAAGTCTAACATTTGAAAATTTTAAAGATGGATAAAGGGTATGTTTTAATTTCGCTAATAAAAGACAAAATATTTAACCACGACAAAATTCATTACACTTATTTTACTTTTTCTATTATAAAAAATGCCTACAGAAACATGGGAAATTTTAGAAACTTTAAAAGACATTAAAATCATCCAATATCCTATTAAAGAAACAACAGTAACAAAATTGTAGTTCATTAATACAACAAATATTTACAAGTGTCTATTTTCTATAGTATTTAGAGTATCAAAGATTTTTGCCAAGTATAATTTCAGGTACTTAAGACCATCAGTTAAACAACACAAAACAATTCATCTCTTTTGCAGCTTACATTCTTCCACAAAAGGAGAAGACTGACAATGCATTAAGTAATAAACATGATGTAAAGGTATTTTATGGAACATTAGAAACATAAAGTGTTATAGTAGAAAAAGGAGGGGAAAGGGGTAACATGAATTTGGGTGTGCCAGGAGAGGAGAGGTGAGTTGCAACTGTTAACGCCATTGATTAAGGGACACCTCAATGAAATGAACACAAGTGAAGAGAGAGAGGACTGCAGTGCACAGGTCCCAGAGTGGGAGAGCATCTGGTGTGTTCAATGAACAGCAGGGAGGTTAGCGTGACTGGGAGAAAGATAGCAAAATTAATTCCAAGAGGTAAAGAGAGCCAGATACTACATGGACTTGCAGGCTATTGTAAGAATTTTGAATTTTATACTGAAGGCTTGGGAAGTGTTTCCAGATCCTATGAGAAAACAATTCACAGATTCCAAAAGACATTGAATCCCACACAAGATTTAAAAATATAACGCCCACACCTGGTCAACACTAGTGGGAAATGGCAGAACATTGAAATTAAAGAAATTATCTTAAAAGTCATCAGAAACAATTTCTTTCACTTGTACATATTTACACAAGAGAAATGAAGAAATACTTCCACAAAAACCACTGCACACTAATGTATCAATCTTATTCATAGTAACACCAAACTGCAAACATTCCAATACTCATCAATGAATGAATGGATAAAGAAATTGTGATTTATTCATACGAGATAGTACTCAGCAATAAAAAAAAATTCTTATGCAATATTGTGAGTGATCTCGAAAACATATGCTAAGCAAAAGAAGCCTTATGCAAAAGAGTATATACTATATAATTCCAGTTATAAAAAGTTCTAGAAAAGGCAAAATTAACCCAAAGTGTCAGCAGATCAGTAGTTAATTGGGCAGGAGATGAGAAGACTGACTTAAAAAGGGCCCAGGGAGACTTTCTGGAGTGACAGAAATAATTCCATTTATTGACTGGCTTGGTATTTACACAGTTGTATAAATTTATCAAAATGTGTTGGAGCTAAATATGTGCAATTTATTGCATATAAGTTTTACTTTGATAAAGTTTTTAAAATTCAGCCAGAGGAAGAAAAGGCTAAGTGTCAAGAATGATTACAGAAAAACACTTTCAGACCAAAAGACAGACAGACAGACAGACAGACAGAGAGACACAATCAGACACTTAAAGACATAAATCAGGCAGACGTAAAGTAATTCAGACAAAAGGTCTGGAAAACAAGATGAAAAATTAAAAGGTAAGTAAAAATGTGGGTAAATCTTAAACAATAAATATAAAACACAAAGTTGTACCATCACATGGGTTTTTTAAAAAGCCAGAGTTAAAATATAAATTAAAAGCATAGAAGTTGGTTTGGGAGGTGATTATAGTTAAAATACTCTGTTTCCTTTTATAACCAAGAGGAAAGAAAGGTCCTGATTAACTTCAGAATTTAGTAAATATGTATATAACAGTATCAAGAGTAACTAGAATTATTGTGTCTATGTCAATGCTCATACTTACACTTTAAATAAAAATGGTTAATTGTATATAAATTATAGCTTGAAAAAACTAATTAAAATAAAAAATAACAGGGCCATGTACCTTTCAAACTAATATGGGTGAAAAAGTGAAACAAGAAAAAAATAGTCCAGATGAAGGTAAAGAAAATGAACAAAAATACAGAGATAAATCAAATGAAAATACAAAATAAGACCTCATAAAGACAAATCCAAATATAGGAACAATGTTATATAAATGAACTAAATGTCTCAGTTAAATGGCAAAGACTCAGACTTGAGTTTTTTTTAAATCCAATTATATGCTGTTTAAAAGATACACATCTTAGGATATCAAAAAGTTGAAAGTATAAAAACTTTAAGAGATATCAGGGAAGAATCCAAAATTAATGCAATTACATTAATATTTTTGAAAAATATTTCTGCCTTAAATTCTTAAAGACAGTAACTTCATAATGATAAAGAGTTTGACTCAAAAGGAAGAGAAATCAATTTATATTTATACATAATAAATAAGCCTCAAAAAAAAAATCCAAAACAGACTTGCAAAAAGACAGTGACATTTGCAATCATACTGAGAAATTTTTAACACACTTTTCACAATAACTGAGTATAGGAATAAAATCCATAAAAATTAAAAAGAAGTTCTCAACATGATTAACAATTTTCCTAACAGGTGAATATACAACTGTGCCAAACAACAGTCAAAAAATGCTTTCCAAAGACAAAGAAATAGTAACAAAAGTTGACCTTATTTAAAAGCATAGAATAAGCCTCAAAAATTTCACAAGATTATAATAAATAAAAAATATGTCCTCTTATCCTCCTATAATATGCTTAAAATAAATAAAAGGATAAATGAAAAATTAGAAATTAAAAAGCTAGCTTTAACATTACCAAGGAATCAAAGAAAAAATCATAATGGAGATAAAAGTTTTAAAACAAAGATAATGAAAATACTAAATATCCAAACTTATGCAGCTAAACAGTAATTAGAATGAAATTTATGGCCTAAAAATGTGAATACTGTAAAAAACTGAAAAGTACTAGATGCTTATCTTAAGATGATTATACCAAAAAAAAAAAAAAGACGAAAAAATGAACGAACAAAAGCAGGAAAAATCAAGACATGGCACTGTAAGCATATCATTCAGAAATATAAGAATATGAGGATTACCTTCAAAAACATGCTAAAAGTAATTACAGGAAATAGCAGATGGGAAAGGAACTACAGTTTTCTTGATTAAACCATGTAAAACTTTTTGACACTTTAAACTCTGCCCATGCAAAACTTTAATAAAAATTTAAAACCAAATTTAAAAGAAGGAAAGAAAAACAAAACATAATGAAAGTCCATATGGTAAATGCCATCACACTATCATAGATGTGTGAAAAAATAGCTTTGAAAATGCAGAATTTTGACACTTCCCATATTCTGCCATGAAGAAACAAAAGCAAATAAAACTATAATTTGACACTACGAATAAATAATCATAGCTTTTAAACCACTACAGTAAGTTCCCCCTCACAAAGTATGTTGATAATTATTTTAATAATTCCATATGTTGCCTTCAAATGCATTCATTTTGCCTCCATCTGGCCATTGAATAATAGCCTTCACACATCTGGCAACAAAGTGGGTGGTGTTCAGGATTCAAACACATCAAGTAATTTTAAACTTCACTATTTGATGTTGAAAATGACATGCAAAACCAAGTAGAAAAAGTCATAATCAAAAT
This sequence comes from Cynopterus sphinx, assembly GCA_030015415.1. Lineage (NCBI taxonomy): Eukaryota > Metazoa > Chordata > Mammalia > Chiroptera > Pteropodidae > Cynopterus > Cynopterus sphinx. The sequence continues at coordinate 98,204,128 of CM057385.1, forward strand.
TAATTTTGTTTATGTTTAATATTTCATGATCTGCCAGTATCTAACATGATAAAAGTCTTTCAAACACTTCCTACCTGGAACCAAGTAATATTTTTAATTCTCAAAAGTACATCATTTAGATACGGCTGCCTATATGTAGTTCCAACACAGTACTTCAAAAAACACACTTAAGTATTTGAACAGTGCATTTTTCTGAAACTTAAAAATAAGAAAGATAGTCAATGCCAACACAACTACTTTAGAAGTGATTTTCCAATTATGTAAATAAGACAATGTGCTATTTCCCATAACATATGCTAAAGAAATAGAGCTAACTATTCCACATAAAACTTTAAGGCAAAATAGAGAATATACTGATAAATATGTACTATCTGAAATACCTGAGTAGCTTCTTTTGCTTAAACACAATAAAAAGGAGTACTCACTTGGGAAGAAGACTTTTTAGAGCTCTCACACTCATACCTCTCCTTACCATCTAACCCTGGACACACCAAGTCTGACCAAAAGGAGGAACCTGCTCTAGGAGCAGCCAAATTGAAGGACAGGTTGGCCAGCAGTTAATGGGTACCAGCGAGGAAGCCATCTAGGGTAGCCTACTCTGGGTGATAATAGGCAAACATACAAGAGCTCATCACTATAGTCTACAAGAATGAAGAACTGGCTTGTGAAAGAATGAGAATCAAAGTCCTGGCATTCAAACCCATTAAAAATTTACTCTTCTCTATCCCTACAAGTTTTAAAAACATTATAAATTTCTCATATGCACATAGAGAAGAACACAGGTGATTTCTTCACACAATAATCAATTCTTCTCCCAAGTTCCTTCCACAATATTTTTCTGCTATGAGTTAGCAGTATTTATTATCTCTGGGTTTTTATTTTTAAGCGGTTCTTACCTGGGCAAAAAGGTGATAAAAGAGCAGCCAGATACTTCCTGTAGGTTGAATGGAAGAAAATCACCCTGTATCCTTTCCCAAATGCCTCTTTCTACCTTCTTCTTTCTCTCTTTTGACAAATACTCTCTCCATTCTGCCCTTTTTTAGTACCCCTGATTTCAGAGTACCTTTCCATATACCCCAAATCTGTGGGGGTATAAAGACACTGAGGAAGGGAGACGGAGGGCAACTTGCTGCTGCTTCTACTGCAGCCAAAACTCATAAATTCCTAAAGAGAAACCTGAACAATTAGAACTGTGAAACAAACATTAGCTAGCAAATTTTTCTCTTATTTCTCATATATAACCTTCATATAGCAGCAAGAACTAAATAAATCTGAGATTATCTGGTTCAAACCCTTTATTTCAAGTCCTGGGCAGTTTCAGGAACTTGAAATTCAAGGACCCACCACAAGTGAGCCAGCTCAGTGAGAATAAGAAACTGTACATCTACTAATTGCCATCTATTTAATCAGCTGTGTAATACAGTCTGAACTCCAGTAAATAAATGATGGTAAGATGTTAACAAGAAATCACTCTCTCAATGAACCAACTTAAGATTTAAAGACTTCAAGTTGTCCTCTTTTCCCTACATTCCATGATTTATATAGTAACTATCAGGAAAAAATACTAAACATGCATAGACTATATTTTTAATACCACAGTTCCTTAGCTCTCATCTCCCCTTAGGTGAATGCAACTGATACAAAGACAACTTTAAAATAAGATTTTGAAATGCCATTTTTAAAAGATTATTTTTAAAAGAGTAAAAAGCTGTCAAAATAATAAACCAAAGTGATGAAAAAATTAAAAAGCTAGTCTAAAAATTAAACAAGCTAGTACCGTCATTTTACAGAATGTGGAAGTAACTGTCCAACATCATTCAGAAAAGCAATACTACTTTCATTTTTAAGAAATGAAAAGCAGAATTAAAAGTTATTATAGCCCTAAGAGATAAAAGATAACTTTTTCTTAAAATCAGTGAAGATGCTGAATTTTCTATATTTATACCTGAAAATCATCAACAAGCTCAGGGAAAAGGTGTTCATACATTTTAAGTTCTTCTATCGTTCGTCCTGGTTCTTGCTGGGGTTTTAGTTTGTTAATATCTGTTTCAATGTCATCATTCTGAAATAATAAAAATGGCATGTCACCAGTTAGGAAAAACATAAAACTATAGACTACATTTCAGATTTAAAGTTTTCCAAATTATTAATTACATGTAATTAGAAAATAATCACTGAATAAAAGCTATTTTAATATTACTGTAAATTAAAATTTACTTGCATTTGGGGGTTGTTGTTGCCTCGCTGTTTTGGTTGTTTTGTTGTGCTTTGTTTTTGTCAAATATTATTCTAATATAACATGGTGTTTGGGCTCCTCAAAATAGAAACACTAGTGTCAAGATCAAGACTAAAGTATGCTTCCCCCAATCTCTCTAATTGCCATCATTTTGATAATAATTAAAGGGCAGCTTAAAATTTAATAAAGCTAAAACATACGTATACGATAGTAGTGGTGATAATCAAAATAACTAACATTTATTGACCACTGAAAATATGTGAAGCACTATGCTAAGGATTTTACATGGATTATCTAATTTCACCTACATAAGAACATTATGAAGTAGATAGAATCATTACCTCCATTTAACTGAAGAGGAAACTGAGGTACTAGAGGTTAAGTGTCTTACTCAAAATTACACAGCTGACAAAGAGAGGAGCCAGGATGTAAAACTAGTCAGTGATTTCAGAGCATGCAATGTGGGTCAATATAAACGCTCTGCCTCAAGAGAGACTAATGATTGTCATGCACTCTAATATTAATTACATGGTCAACAAAGTACTCTTAGAAAAACTTAATGTCACCATCCCCTATGTTTTTCAGGGAAAAGTAGAAGTGGAACGATAGCCAGAAATGACTTCTATGCCCCTTTGGGAAAGAAGGTAAATTTAAAGGAGAAATATGACCTCAGAAAAACATGGTATACATCCAAAATTCATTTGGTCTGTATCTGTTCAGAGTTAACATACACCATGAGGAGAAGATGAGTGTCATTTACTGACCATCCAAGCTCTTCTCTAGGACCCTCAACAACTCTGGCGTTAAACGCAAATTCATTACCTTCACTGACAGCTAGAGAGATAATAAGACCACTTATTAATTTTCAATCGATATTCATTTTCAGTTTTGCATTTATCTTACCACCAGAGTAAACTACTTATTTTTTGGTCTTAAATTTATTCTACTATGCTTCAATCCTTAAAATGCTTTATATACATGTATCTGACTATATTTGTACATTTTCATATTAAATAAGTAATTTAAAAGCAAAATATATTATGTATTTCTCACATTTCATTTTCAGGAACTTAGCTATTATTTGTATAACCAATAAAAATTTTCTCATTGCCATAAATAATAAAAACTGGTTTATTTAATGAGAATCATGTTAATTATTGTATCATTATTTGTATGGTTATTACATGAATGTAATTTACCTTAAATTATGCATTGATGGATCAAAAATATAATTTTCTTGATTAGCATCTAATAAAGTATGGGCATAATGAAAAAAGAAAACTATACTTTAAGAGGTCAATAACAGAAAATTTTGTATTTTGGTCTAGGGAAAAAGATGAAGAGCTTCTGACAGACACAAAAGAAACAAAACAACATTCTACCACTCCTTAAAGCTCTTCTAAAGTTGAGGGGAAACATAATGTATGAAGTTTATATATTGACAAATCCTGGCTATCTGGAGACAAGTCTTCTAGAACCTCCCGGTTCCTATAAATGTTCCAAACTCTGAAAAATTTGAGGCAAAGGAAATAAAATCACTGTGGTGAGGAAAAAACAGTCTCTAGAACTAGAACCACAACAGAACACAAATATTATAACCACTACAAGTAGCAGGTTAACCTGAAGCATAAAAGAAGTGGTGGAATTTAGGTAAAAAGGAAAAAATAAGAAATGTCCAAATATAACAGCCAATGAGAGGAAAGGCAGGCAGTGGTAAAGAAGAAAAATAATACAACTCAGTAATCTGAAGGAGCCAACAATTCTGTAGCCCTTGAAGAAAAATATTTTATAAAATAGTGAAAAAGAGAGTGAACATTCACATGAGACTGCTTTATTCTGAATCCTGGCCCAACCTCTTATAAACTATACTGATAACCTCTCTGTGCCTTGTTTTCTAATTATTAGCCCTCTAAAGCAAAGGTAATAATACCATATACCTCATAGGACTACTATGAGGATTTAATGGTTACTATATGTAAAGAGCATCGGCTAGCATAGGATTAAGTGTTCAATAAATTCAATCAATTACTTTTCTTATAACTGCTGTGTTAAAGTAACATGGGAAAGGTGAGCAGTCATGGATACTCCAGGAAATAATTGGAGTCAACCAATGGATTAGTCAGAGTGAATGTCATAAAAGACAAAGAAATCTGTGGAGATGTTCTAAATTAAAGAAGACTTAAGAGACAAGATAATTAAATGCAATACCTGATGCTAGATTCTATACTAGATAATGGGAAAATATAATAGAGGACATAATTAGAATAACTGACAAAATGGAACATGAATAATGTTATATCGCAATACTCATGAAGGTGATAACTGTACTGTGGTTATATAAGAGAGTATCACTAGTTTTAAGAAACATACACAGACATATTTAGGGGCAAAGGACCATGGTATATACGTAACTTACCCTCAAATGATTTTTTTTAAACTTTTAAGCATACATTTATGCATTAATCTGGGAAATTTTACTACCTCTAAATACTCACTTCCCAAAGAACCCAAACAGCTGATTTTAATATAGCTCCTGTCATCTAAGAAAGACTTTACATACAGAATTTAAATTTCCTGACCTTGGATCCTTGAATCCTTTCACTTATATCAAGTCTATAACCATAAACACATAGTTACCCCATTTACTTGTTTGTTTGTTTGTTTGCCTTGACAATGAGAACTAGCATTGTTTTTCTTCTTTGTAGCTTCTTGAGTCCAGGATGCAGACCGTCATATTAGCAGACTGGCTAACTTGACAATTTTGCCAAAGTTTGTGTTGGTCACATTTGGTGATAATAAAACTGGCTGTATATCTGCTATTAAGATAGAAATCTCCTTCCAGTGTCTTAGATTCTAACTCCAGAAAGTCAAATACTCAGTGTACCTTAATTATTATGTAGCATTTTAAGGCAAAAACAGCCAAGCAGGTAAGAGTCTAATGAAACCCCCTCCCCTGGAAAAAACAATAAAAATGAAGGCATTAAGAAGACATTTTTCTACATTTTCTGCTAACATGGTCCGTTCTACCACTAAATAAAGCAAAATATAAAGCATCTAGACTTGTGAAAGTGCCATAAAACTCTGAAAACTCACCTGCCTCTTTACTTAACATCACATGTTAATGTGACAGTAATTTTTTCTTTTCTCAATTCAATAAACAGTTTTGTCCATTTCCTTCTTCAACTAAAACTTAAGCATTAAGCAAACACTAATCCTTACCAAGAAGCCATCAGTTATAGATTACTTTCCTACAATCTGGTATCCATAAAAGATTGCTGAAAGAGAGTTTACTACCTCTAAACACTCACTTCCCAAAGAACCCAAACAGCTGATTTTAATATAGCTCCTGTCATCTAAGGAAGACTACATACAGAAACACTTCACTTCAAACTTAGATTTCTTTATAGACTTTGAAATCTAAGTCAGAAAAGTTAGATAAAATCTTCCTGGTCAGAGAGAGTTAAAATAAGTTATTTTAAGGCCCTTTTCAGAGCAATTCATTCAAAGAAACATCATTTTCCCTTTCAATAGCTTTGTCTATAATTAGCCCAATGTACTTACCCAATCTTTGTTTTGCAACTGAGTGTGCAATCTGTAAAGGCAACTAAAGACAGAAATTTATACTAACCTTAAAATTTTGATCTAGGTCATCTTCATTTTCAGTTTCATTTTCAGCTTCTAAATCAATATCATCGTTGTCATCACTTTCATCTACTACGTCATCCACTGTGATACAAAATGTGCTATAAGTAAGTAGGTCAGAGGTAAGCATTCTTCAACATGCACATCCAAAGGCAGAATGTTATATATGTAAATATTTTAATCACCAAAGAAAAAGTAAATAAAATTTCTTATTAAAAATGTCTCTAAGGCTGTCCAGCGTGTTGAAAAACGTAAGAGATGAAGTGAAAGTGCTTTAAAATTTGAAAAAAAATGTTTTACTGTTTTTAAAAAATAATGTAACAAAATCAATGTCTATTATTGCAATAGCCTGAATAAAACCATCTTGTTTTCTCTATATATAAATTTCAATAAATCATTTCATCCCTTTACAATTCACTTGCTATTTGTTTCAATGATTACCATGTGCCATGTATTGTGTTGTGTGCTGGGATTTTTTTAAAAGATGTATAAATATAGTCCCTGCCCTCAGGGAGCACATGAGGTTAAAGAGCAGAAAAGAGTTAACGAGCAATTATATTATCTTTTGGCATATCATTATGTATAAGATACAAAAGATATATACTGATGAAGGCATATACTAAAATGCTATGGGAAAGCAAGGGATGGAATAACTACAAACTGCTTGGGGACAAAGGGTCGTCAGTGCTCACTTCACAAAACAGGTAATAATTAAGCAGTATCTCAAAGAAAACATAGCTTTCTAGGTAAACATAAGGATGGATGAGTGAGTGTGACTTTTAAAGAAAGGAAATAATAATGCTAAAATAAAGATTTTAGATGATATCCTCAGAAAATAATAAACTAAGCATGATTTAACTTGTATGCTTGGGAAAGTATTAAAAGAGGCAAATAAAAATGAGAAAAGAAAGGGTACAGAAGGCCAAGAAGTTTAGAATTTTAACCTATGAAAGATAAGTACTGAGGATTTTCAAGAGAAGAATAAATTAATTCAACTTACATTTTTTCCAAAGATCACTGACAGGTATAAGAAAGAGAGCTTATATGTGGAAGACCAATTAACAGAGAAAAAGACAGTAACTGTCAGTAACGAGAATAAAGAATGAATATGGATTAGAGAAAAACTCAGGGAATAGGAGGACATGAGGACCACAGATGTGGGCAAGACAAGGAAAGAAGAGTATAAGAGTTACTTTAAGAGTACTCCTGTTAAGTAACTGAGTACTTTAAAACAAAATATAGACTATTTTAAATGGATACTTTCTTAGACTTTTTTATTCTTTATTAAGGAATAACTGACAAACAGAATTGTATAATTATTTAAAGTGTAGAACATGATAGTTGATATAAACTGTAATATTATCAAAATGAAGATAATTAACACATCACCTCACATAGTCAACACTGTGTGTGTGTGTGTGTGTGTGTGTGTGTGTGTGTGTGTGTGTGTGTGTGTGTAGAATCTTAAGATTTACTCTCAGAAACATTCAGGTATACAACACTGTGTTATTAACTATCATCACTGCTCTGTACTTTAGATCCTCAGAATTTAATCTTAAAACTGAAAATTTGTACCGTTGAGCCTCATCACACTATTACCACTCTCCCAGCCCCTGCCACATAACATTCTATTCTGTTCCTAATATATCAGATGTTTTTAAAGGTTCCACATATAACTGATACCATACAATATTTGTCTTTCTGTCATATTTCACTTAGCATAACATCCTCCAGATTCATCCACATTATTGCAAATAGCAGGAATTCCTTCTTTTTTATTGGCTGAAAAATATTTATATATCTTTCTCATACATATATCTATCTTACATATATACAGATATAATCACTTTTCCTTCATCCACTCATCCATTGAAGAATATTTAGATATTTTTCAAATCTCTGCTACTGTGAACAATGCTGCAGTAAACATGGCTGTACAGATATCTCTTTGAGATGATTAATTTCAATTCTTTTTGGATATATACGCAAGAGTATGGCTGTAGGCCATATAGTAGGTCTATTTTTAATTTCTTGAGGAACCTAAATACTGTTTTCCATATTAACTGTACCAGTTTACACTGCCACCAATAGCTTATGAAGGTTCCATTTTCTCCACATCGTTGCCAATATTAACCTCCAGACTTTTTCACAATAATCATTTTAATAGATACAAAGTGATATCTCATTGTGGTTTTGATTTGTATTTCCCTGATAACTGGTGATGTTGCACACCTTTTCAGACACCTATTGGCCATTTGTACACTTTGGGAAAACATCTATTTAGGTCCTCTGCCCATTTTTAAATTGGATTATTTGCTTTTGTACTACTCAGCTGTATGAGTTTTTGAGTATTTTGAATATTAACCACTTATCAGACATATAGTTTGCAAATATTGTATTGTTTCCTTTGTGTGCAAAATATCTTTAGTTCGATGTAGTCCCACTTTTATTTTAGCTTCTATTGCCTGTGCTTTTGATGTCTTATTCAAGAAATCATTGCCAAGACCAATGTCAAGGATCTTTTCCCTCAAGTTGTCTTCAAGGAGTTTTACAGTTTCAGGTCATGTTTAAGTGATCCATTTTGAATTAATTTTTTGAGTGGTGGAAGATAGAGGTGAGGTTTCATTCTTTTGCATGTGGATATCTAGTTTCCAAAAACCATTTATCAAAAAGACTGCTCTTTCTCAATTGTTTGTGATGTCTTTATCAAAAATTAGTTGACCATGTATTTATGAGTTTATGTCTGCGCTCTCAACTCTGTTCCATGATCTATGCTCCTGCTTTACTTGAGTACCACATTGTTTTGAACACTATAGCTTTGTAATATTTTAAAATAAAGAACTGTGATGATTTCAGCCTTGTTCTTTCTCAGGATTGCTTTTGATATTTGGAGTCTTTTGTGGTTCCATAAAAATTTTATAAGTTTTTTTTTATATTTCTGTGAAAAAAGTCAGTGGAATTTTGATAGGGATTGATTGAATCTGGAGATCATCTGGGATAGTACAGACATTTTCACATTATTAATTCTTCTAATCAGAGAACATGGGATACCTTTCCAGTTATTTGCACTCTTCAATCTCTTTCTTCACTGTCTTATAGTTTTCAGCGTATAGGTCTTTTGATATCTTGGTAAAATTTATCCCTAAGTGTTTTATTGTTTTTTTAATGGTATTGTAAATGGGATTGTTTTCTTAATATTTCTCTCAGATAGTTCTCTGTTGGTGTACAGAAACACAGCTGATTTTTGTATATTGATTTTGAATCCTGAAACTTTACTGAATTCAGGCATATTCTAACGGTTTTCAGTGAAGACTTTAGGGTTTTCTATAAGATCACATTATATGTAAACAGAGATAATTTACTTCTTCCTTTTTGAGTTGGATGCATTTTACTTCCTTTTCTAGACTAACTGCTATAGCTAGGATATCCAGTACTATGTTAAATAGAAACAACAAGAGTGAGCATCCTGGTCTTGTTCCTGATCTTAGAAAGACTTCTGACTTCCTGTCATTGCTTATGATTATCTATGGATGGTCATATATGGTCTTTGTTATGATAAAGAATGTTCCTTCTATACTTAATTTGAAAGTTTTTATCATGAAAAGATGTTGAATTTTGTCAAATGCTTTTTATGCATCTGTTGAGATGATCACATAATTTTTATCCTTCACTCTGTTAATGTAGTGTATCACATTTTAATTTGTGGATGTTGAAATAGCCTTGCATCCCAGAGATGAATCTTATTTGGTCATCATGTATCATCCTTTTGCTTCTGAACTGTTTGCTAGTATTTTGTTGAGAATTTTTGCAAGTATGTTCATGAAGGATAGTAACTATAATTTTCTCTTCTTGGCTTTGGTATCAGGGTAATGCTGGCTCTATAAAATGAGTTTTTTGAGAGTACTTCTGTGCTATCAGTAGTAATGTGTCCTCTTTTATATTTTATTAATTTGAGTCATCTTTTTTTAGTCTAGCTAAAATTCTATCAATTTTGTTAATCTTTTCAAAAAACGAACACTAAGTTTTGCTAATCTTTTCTATTTATCTTTCTAGTCTGTATTTCCTTTATTTCTGTCCTAATCTTTACTATTTCCTTCCTTCTGCTAACTATGGGCTTAGTTTATTCTTTTCTGATTTCTAGAAGTAAGTATAGTTAGGCTGTTTATTTGTATCTTTTTCTTAATGTAGGTTTTATTGCTATAAAATTTCATCTTAGAATCTCTACTGCTTCATCTCATATGTTTTGGTATGTTGTACTTCCCTTTTCATTTTTTTTCAAGATATCGTTTTACTTTTTTTTTCCTTTGACCCACTAGTTGTTCAAAAGTGTATTGTTTAATTTTTCAGCTTTACTCCTGATTTCTAGTTTCATACCACCATGGTCGGAGAAGATATTTGTGATTTCAATATTCTTAAATTTGTTAAAACTTATTGTGACTTCACATATGATCTGTCCGGGAGAACATTCCCTGTGCACTTGAGAAGAATATATATTCTGCTCCTATTGATGGAACTTTCTGTATATATCTGTTAGGTTCATTTGGTCTAAAGTGTCATTCACGTCCATTATTACCTAATTAATTTTCTGTCTGGATTATCCATCCACTTTTGAAAGTGGAGTACTGAAGATACTTCTATAAATACATTGCTATTTCTCCCTTCACATCTATTAATAATTGTTCAATAGATTTAGCTGCTCTAATATTAAATTCATATGTTTGTAATTATTATATCCTCTTGAATTCATCCCTTTATTATTATATAATGACTTCCTTTGTCTATTGTTACAGTTTTTGACTTAAAGTCTATTTTGTGTGTTTTAAGTATGGCTATCCCTCGCTTTGATTTCTATTTGCATATCTTTTTCCATTCCTTCATTTTTAGCCTACTAATGTCCTTAAAGCTTAAATGAATCCCTTGTAGACAGCATAGAGTTGGGTCTTGTTTTTTAATCCATTCAGTCATTCTAAGTTTTTTAAATGGAAAATTTAAACTATTTACATTTCATGTAATTATTGATAAAGACCTACTATTGACATTTTGTTCATTGCCTTGTGATAGTTTTGTGGTGCCTTTGTTCCTTTCTTCCTCTCTTTTGAGTTGATGATTTTTGTAGTGGTATGCTCTGATTCTTTTCTCTTTATCATCTGTGTATCTATCATACGATTTTGCTTTGTGGTTACCATTAGGCTTTCATAATACATTTTATAGTTAGTTATACTACCTATTTCAAGCTGATAACAGATTAACCTCAATTCCATAAAAAATGTTCTATCATGTACTTGCTCTTTCCCATAATTTGTTATCCCAATTAAATATATATATTGTGTATCCATTAACAAAATATTGTAGCTACATTTATTTTAACACTTTTGTCTCTTAACCTATATGCTAGAGTTCAAAGTGATTTATACACAACCACTTCAATACCAGTATGTTTTGAATTTGACTATATAAATGGGTATGTATATACACATACATGCACACCTTTATTGGTAAATTTTATACTTTCATATGTTTTCCTGTTACTAAGCAGTTTTTTTGTTTCAGTTTGAAGAACTCTAACTTTTCTTATAAGGCAGGTCAAAAAGTGATAAATTCCCTCAGCTTTTGCTTTTCTGGGAAAGTCTCATTTGTGGAGGACAACTTTGCTAGGTAGTTTTCTTGGTTGACAGCATTTTTCTTTAAGCACTTTGAATGTATAATCCCTCTCTCTCCTGGTCTGTAGAGTTTCTGCTGAGAAATCTGCTTATGAATTTATCAGGATTACTTTGTATGTGAGGAGTCTTTTTTTCTCTTGCTGCTTTCAAAATTCTCTTCGCCTTTGATTTTTGAGAGCTTGATTATACTGTTTCAATGGAGATCTTTCAGATGAATATGTTTGGGACTATTTGAGCTTAATGTACCTAGATGGCTGTATCTTTCCCTAGATTTGGCAAATTCTTGGCCATTATTTCTTTAAATAAGTTTTCTGTCCCTTTCCTGCTTCTCCTTCTAGCATTCCATAATAAAGATATAGTTTCACTTAATGGTGTCCCATTATTCACACAGGCTTTCATCACCCTTTTTCATTCTAATTTCTTTTTTCTCCTCTGACTGAAGATCTGTCTACAACTCCACAGGTTCCTTCATCTGCTTGATTGAGCCTAATGTTAAAGTTCGTGATCACATTTTTTTTTCATTATTTTCTTCAAATATACAATTTCTGTTTGGTTCTTTCTATAATTGTTTTCTCTTTGCTGAACTCGTTTTGTTCATGTATTACTTTACTAAATTCATTGAGTTCCCTATCTGCCTTCTCTTGAATTATCTTAGCTTCCTTAAAATAATGATCTTGAATTCTTTTTTGGATAACTCACAGATCTCCATTTCTCTGGAAAACTGGTAGTATCACGTTTCCGTGATTTTTCATCTCTGATGGTTGTGTGATGATGTCTGCTTATATGAGGGTACAGTCACATTTTCATCCTTTTTGGACAGACTTGGGTAGAGCAAGATTTTTACTTAGAGAAGGTTCTGAGAGCACTGGCTGGGTAAGATGCAGTATCTTTGCTCCCTATGAAAGCAAAGGGGCACAGTCTCTGTTTAGTTCCATAAGCTGAGGTCAACATCAGCAAAGACTACGGGGTCTTCTGTGGATAATATTACAGAGGTCTTACATATGTCAGTGGTGGCTAGGGCTATCGGGATCCTCAGAGGAAAAGGTTGCTGGATTTATCTTGCTTTGTTATGCCCACAGGAAGAAGTCCAGCCAATGGGACTCCTCTTGGGACCTCGTCTGGTATACTGGCATGCAGAGATGTAGCAGAGCTGGGGTCCTAGGATCAGGGGCATGTAAAACTACTAATGTCTGGGTCCTGGGGTACAAGGTGACTTGCTGTGACAGTGGCATTGGTGTCTACAGTACAGAATGTGCAGATCTCTCATGAAAAAGGGGTCTGGGTCTCTGGGGCTCACTGTAGTGACTCCAGCTAGGGATAGATACAGCTGCAGCCTGGGCCCACAATGACAGCTCCACCCCAGTGAGTCAATGTAGCAGGTGGGACTCCAGGCAGCTCCAGCAACTGGGATCAGCTTTGGTGAAAGGTTGGGAGACCTTAAAAGCAAAGGCTATCAATGTCCAGTTTTTGAGTTCTGTAGGGTTTTTTTATGCTTATTCATTGTAGTCCAGAGCTATCTCTGAGATATTTTCATGAATTTGAAGTAAGCTGTCTTACTTTTTTACTGTATTTCTGGGAAAGATAAGCACTGAGACCTTCTACCTCTCCATTTTGCTAATAACACCTTCTTGAAACTCTTTTTGACATCCATTTCCACTGTAACTTAATTTAGTGAAGAAGAGAAACTCCTCCCCACCCCACACATATCTGTCCTCCTCGTCTCCCTTTTAGTAACAGAACCTCTGAATTTTAGCTAGAAATCAGATTCTAGCTTTAAATTCATTTGTAAATAGCAAAAAAATTGCTATTAATTCTTTTGGAAATAGCAAAAAAATAAGTATTAATTTTTATATGGTAACCTCGGTCTACTGATGCCAATGTACTAGCAGCAGTTAGTCATGAGTAAACACAGAAGAAATGACATTTGGAGAAGGAACTGTTAGAAAAAAGAGCGGGGTTGAATTCAGAAAAGTCTTTTGCAAACAAGAAAGATGACTGCTTGGATAGGGAGAAAGGAAAATGCAGTTAAGCATCAAAGAGAAAATATGTTTTTAATTTTTAATAACACCTTTCAAATAGTTTCCTTTATGTGGCATTTACCTTTGGTTTTATACTACAGGTGTAATATGCCATTTAGCTTAGAGTGTCTGAGACCTTATGTTCTATTCTAATGATCTATTCATATACCTAAACCAATAAATAATTATTAGAGTTTAATAATATAGTTAAAATTAAGGAATATAAATCATTCTTTGTTGTTAGTTTTCAAAACACTTTTGGCTCATTTATAGTAAAAACAAAAATACAGGAAAAAACCTTAAATGTCTCTTAACAGGAAACTAGTTATATCTGTATAACAATGAAAAGGAATGAGTCAGCACTTTCTATAAGAGTTTAGAAAGTATATTTTAAAAAGTTTATTCTGCTGTTTTTATTGCTCCTGTAAATGTGATTTGCTTTCCCCTTATGTTTTCTGACTGGTTTTTGTTGATATATACAAAAGATACACACAGAAAAGCTAATAAATTTTAGTTTATCCAATAAAGAGTACCTCATTTAACTTGTATTTTGTCTAAAACACATTTTATAATTGACTTGCTTGAATTTTCTACATAGATTGTATAGTAATACCTTCCATGGACATTAACTTTATCTCAGTCTTAATAATTAAGACCTTTCCTTTCTCTTACTGACCTGACTTGGAGCTTTCAAAAGGATGTTAATTAATAATGGTTGAAAGAGGCATCATCTAACATTTATTTAATATTTGCAATGTGTCTACAGATCTGAGTTAGATAATACTCAGCTTGTTTGGGAAATATTACTGGATTCCTAAAAAAAATTTAATTGGAGCTAATAATGATTTTTATCAAATCTCTTCATGCCATTTACTGAGATCATCATTGGTTTACATTGACCTACTGATGATAAATTTGATTAATTAGTCTTAATAGTACAATGAACCTACTTTCTTAAAAATAATCCTTACTTTGTCAGTATCCTATACTTGTAAAAACTGTTCAATTCAATTTGCTCTTATTTTAGAATTTTTATATTTATTTTCATGAGTGATGACAATCTGTAGGTTACTTCAGGTTATTCTACCAGGCTTTCATTTCTGCATCATGTTTGACTTCTAAACTTTCCTTTTCCTATGCTCTGGAAAATAAAGTATAGGAAAATTTCTTGAAAGGTTGCAAGAAGTAATCTATAAAGTCATCAGCATTTGGTGTCATTGCTGAAGGTAACTTGACTGCATATTCAAAGGCAAGTTTTCTACTATTTAATTTTAGTTATTTATATTTCCTCAAATATTGTCCATTTCAATCCTATTTTCAACTATATTAACAGAAGTTATCTCTAGCATCCACTTAGATTAACTGAACCACCTCTACTTAATTTGCCAAGAACTTATAGGGATATTAAAATCACCCATTAACACCATTTTATCCATGTCCCCTTATTATTCAAATCATTATAGCTTTATCTATCTTCACTCTAGTATTTGACACATTATCTAGCTTGTATAAAATCTTTGCTATCTCACTTTATAAATTTTGTTCTGCATTTATATTTTGTATGGTACTAATACTGTTTTCCTTACCTCTTTTAAACTTGGAATATCAGATACACATTTGTTTATTTTACTTTCAAGCTTTCCATCTTGCTGTTTTAAGAGTTTCCAATATGTGTCAGCTACTTATATTTTGCTTTTTAACCCAATCTGAAAGTCTCTTTTTTTAAATAGTATTTTATCCATTTATATATCTTTTTACTAAAACGGATTTGCTGGTTCTTGCTTTGTATTTACCACTTTCAAAACTTTGTGCATCTTTGAAATTTCCTTGCTTTTCTATAGCAGTGATGGATAGATCCTTTCAAAAATTTTTTCCCCGAGTTAAAAACACATAAATAATTTCACACAGAATTTCAGTGTTCACAGTCTCTGAAGTCCATTCGCAGATTCCTATGGTTCATCAGACCCCAGTCTAAGGATCTGTTTAGTATTATATAATGAACAATTTGTAATGTTTACTACAATTACTCTGCTACTATGCCCTTAGCATTCTTGACATCTTAATTCATCCCTGGACTGGCTGGAGTAATATTTCATATAATTACTTCAGAAAGGGTACCTCAGATATGTACTTCTGTTCCCTTACAACCTAAGAATATGTCACCTTCACATATGAAGGGCAACTAATATGGCTTCAGAAATCCTGAGTCAGAACTCTTCCTTCAAATCTCTGTAGATGCTGCTTATTTTTTGGCATTTAATACTCAAGAAAATAAGTCTTGAGGCCAATTCCATTCATCAGCAAATGTTAAATATACACTTATATCTCATGCAATCTAATAGATATTGAGGATAAAATAAAGGGAAAAAAAACAGCCATTCTATCTTCATGAAACAAGCTGAAAAAGATTTAAAAAATAATAAAAATTTTGATAAATGTAAAGAAGCCTGATATGTGAGAAAATAACAGAAAACAGAAAGGTAGTATTTCTGTAAGAACCCTCCTTACATTGTAGTCATGAAGACTTGTCAGTCACTGTAAATCTCCATTTCTAGTTCAGCAATCTATCAGTCTGAGATGAGTCACAAAAGGAGCTCTAGAAAAACAGCATCTCTATTATTCTTTCCCATGCTTGGTGAATTCACTGTACTAGAAGTCAGCTTTCCTTATCCATGTGATTACTCTAGACACTGTATAAAAACACTATGAGACATATCCTATTTCCCTTCCAGAGCCACTACTTGTATATCACAAAGAAGTCTCACCAACTCTCTACCAGTTAGAACCATCACTTAAACCTCCATGACTGTACACTGAGATTCAGGAGAGAATGGGATCCAACTTTTCCTTGACCATTTCTCAATTAGAAGCTAGTGGTATCTCAACTAGAAGCCAGAGATACTGCATTTCATATTAGTGTGAGTAGAGAGTGCCACTCTTCTTTACTCATATCATATCTCTGTCATGTTTGTTCCATGTTCTATGTTTGTTTCATGAGCAAGCTCCTTTTAGTACCCAG
Source organism: Cynopterus sphinx (assembly GCA_030015415.1). Taxonomy (NCBI): domain Eukaryota; kingdom Metazoa; phylum Chordata; class Mammalia; order Chiroptera; family Pteropodidae; genus Cynopterus; species Cynopterus sphinx. The sequence continues at coordinate 98,220,703 of CM057385.1, forward strand.
TTTTCAGATTTGATACAGATCGCCCCCTATTTTAAAGGTCTACTGGTAATTGTTAATGGAATAGAAAGAAGGAATAAAATTATTTTTACTTAGCTATCTAACTCAAGTCCCATAATTACTCTTAGACTTTTAAACCTTTTAAAGGAAGTTTCTGAATAATCCATTTTGATATTTTGTATAGACTAAACTTGTACTTTAGTATTAAATATTTAAAAATAAAATCATACTAGTGTACTCTGTAATATACACCACTGATTAACCTGTCAACAAAACCAATTACAATTACTTCGAAAATCTTTTAAATCACTTATTTCAAATAATTGCTTTTAAATATAGAGGACTTTCGATTTTTTTCAAAAAAAGTGATCAACTGACAAAAATACTTCAGAAAATCTATCAATAGCCTGGACTACTTTCCTTTTTCCATTTTGTTAGATCTTATCAAAAAAAAATTCTACTTTTTTCCCACATTAAGTTTAAACTTTTACTTTCTTTACTATGTATCTACAGTATTCTACAGAAAAGAGCGAATTGCCAACTCTGATAATTTCATATGTTAAGCATAATCCACAACACTTTTGGTGATTAGGTATTTTAACTTAAAAAGAGAAGTTCACAAAAAAGCTACAAATGTAAGCCCAAATAAAATTACCTAAACACTTAATGTTTACATTCTTATACTTTGAAACTTTATGTAACTATCAAATGATGTTCCTATATGATGCTTAAATTTTTGCACAGTTCACATTTACATATATGTAACATCCCATGCTACTTCCCTTAATTACTAGACCTTAATTTCTTATATTTAAAGAAATATTTGTTAACTAAAATATAAGGTAAAAGTTCCTGTGCTCCTGGGGAGTTAGACAAAAATAAAAAAAAAAAAGAGTCAGCTGTCACACAATTTCAAGAACAACTGAAAGCCAACAGTGAGCATGCGGTCCTACCTTCAGGGGGTAAGTTGTAGAGCTGGGCCACAGGTCCAGTCACAGGAATAACTGGCAACTGGAAATGGAAAGAACTTTTAATCGTTGGGAGTGGCAGGCGATTTTTGGGGAAACACTTCCTCATTATCAGACTGGAGGTGTTGACAAGAGGATCAAGGGTCCTGACTGCCAAACATTCCTGTTTTTTAAAAAAAGAAAAACAATGTGCCTTTGGTGAATAATTGAATCAGTTTTAGATTACTTTAGAAAAAATACATTGATAATTTTCAAGAGACAAATATCTCACACACAAAAAGCAGCATTTTATCATAATCAAAAAATAACTTTGACTATTCAGAAGTTTCTTTTTGTAAAGAACCTCATATGGCAAACTGAGTAGTACTTTTCCTTGAATTTTTTAACTAAGCAGAAATAAGTAAAATCTTTGGTACCAAAAGTCACCAAAGCACTAATATATATGAGTGATTTAGGGGGCATTTTGCAAGCTTAGCACACAATATTTAAAAAAAAATTAAAAGAAAAAAATTAAGTAAGAAAGATAGTAAGAAAGGTGTAAGAAATAAAATGGAATGTAAATTTAGCAGAATGTTTCTCAGAATTTTATCAATTATCATGCAATAGCACCTCTAGTAAATAGTTTTAAGAGTCTAATTTGCTGTCCCAGTATCTAACCTTAAGAAGGGCTAATTATGTAGAGGGTTTGAAAGTATATAACACTATTACTATTATTATTATTATATTACTATTATTATTAACATTCAGATGGCACTTTAATACTCTATAAAATTTTTAATACAAATCTTCACATGTGACCTGTTAAAACAGATGAGAAATTAAGGCTCACAAATGTTAAGTGGCATAACCAAAGTTGCTCAACTTTTCCTCATTTCTCAAATATCCATCACTGCCTACATCGATAATAAAAACAAGTGTTATGATTGATCTAGGGTAAACATAAAATGTATGTTCTTATATTTTTATTCTCATATAGAAAGGGACTGTTTGTTATGAGACCAAGAGGGCACAACCGAAATAATTGCCCGGAATTTTCAAAGAGACGGTTTTCTATCTAATAATTACAACATTCTAAAGACAAAGGGTTGCGCTACAGCATCCCTATTTCCCATAGCTGACAGTCTTCTATAGGCACTAGAGGAATATTACTAAAGACAGTGCCAAGAAGGTTTGTGTTTATGTTGGCTGTCAGAAGTAAGACCCCCAACTTCAGGTGTCACTTTCATACCTTCTCTATTTAAAAATCCAGGAGGGAGATGTTGAGAACACTCAAAAACAACAGAACTGTCCTGCTGATTTGCAAATGGTCCATAAATACTTATGAGGGAAACATGCAAAACTAAGTGCAGCACATCCTGGAAAACATGACAATATAGAATCTCTTCCAGCCCACTGGACAGGTTTATATGTCTTGCTTTATCTATGAGGTAAAAAATCTCACATTGCAGAGATATGCACTAAGCATTTTACTCAATCAGTCTGTGATCACATGTAAGAAATGATTATACCTTTTGGTTTTGGCTTTCGATTTTTTAAAATACATTTATCATACTTTTTAATTATTTTTAGAAATTTGTTTTCTTAAGAACCAAATCATATTATTAATACATAATTACAATAATAGGAAGAAAATTAAAAAAAAAACTCACTTGTGAAGTGTTATAGAGAATTTTCATCCCATTGGCATCAATAAATGCTTTTCTTCCCAACTTGATGTTTGTAACACTTTTTAAACTCTGTAAAATTCCTTTCCGAATGAGCATGTTTCTATGCCGATTATCATGGCGGTGCCAATCTACATAAATTGTTAAAAGGACTTGGACATATCCTCTGTCTACTGCTCTCCTGGCATTTGTTTCTTTAACAAAAGAAAATCGAGAAAGAATGTTTTTCTTTAAATGACAGAAGAAAAGTGGTAGAGTAAATCAAGTTAGGCAGTTAAAGGGGGTCAAATATAGGAAGGTAAGGGGAGGGTGAAGTGGGTAAAGGAGATCAAATATATGGTAGCTGAAGGCAACTGGATTTGGGTGGTAAACACCCAAATAGAATATACAGATGTCAAATTATAATGTACATCTGAAAATTATAGAATTGTATTAACCAATGTTACCCCAATAAACTAATTTTAAAAAGATAAAGGCAAAAAAAAATTTAACCACAACATCGTAATAAATTCTTATTTTTCCAAAAAAATATGGCAAGTACATATTTAAATATTTTTTCTAACAAAATATAATTTCCAGATTACCATATTTTTATTGTAAATACAATATATTTTGTATTTATTTTATAGATTACAATATTTTTCAGAAACCTGCCCATATATTGTTTTGTGGTTAATAAATAACAAAATATCTATACTGCAATCAGGACTACATCTTTTTAAATGTTAATAATTATAAAAGTTTTATGTATTTTAAAACATGAATATACTGACTTTGATTACACCAAATGAAATACATTAGTCTTTAATTTATTAGCTGTGAATATGATTTTGTTAACAGGCATTACCATTATTGTAATTTCTATTACAAACTGTGTGTTTCCACTAAAATTAACTCCATTGGATTGTAGCTCCTATTACAAATTTTGTTTCCATCGAAAATAACTGCTTTAATTATACCCACAATTATATGAATATCTATGCTATAACAATGCTAAGTTAAAAATTCAACTTTTTAATAAGTAAAATATAAGGAGTACTATGTAATTAGAAGATGGTACTTTCTGGTCGTTAATTTTTTAAAGTAATAAAAACATCATTAAAGGTTTTTTTGTAAATGGTCAATTTTATTTGATAGAACAGAAATAAATCCACAAATTTAACCTATTTTATTATTTTTAAGGTGTTGATATTTAAGATTACTAACCAAATGGGTGCATTTGACTAAAATGGCAGCAAAAGAATAATCATATCACAGCACCATCTTGAGCCAACCTGCACATTGGTAGGCCAATTAAAGATAAAGCAGAATATCAACCCATTTGGGGTTGTTCAGTTACAAGGGAATATCAATCTCTTCCCAATCTAAGTTAACCTATAAAATGACCTCCTGTGCCTCATGGCACAGATACTAAGGTAAAGACACTGAAATCAACAACCTTATTATTAATGCCCTCTCAGAAATTGTGTTCTGACATTAGAGAATTGGAAGAAACTCCCAGGGTAAAGAGGTGGGAGGTTCTTACGTAAAAGCTTTTGAACTTCTTTTGTGTCTAGAAGAGCTAGTTTTGCTAAGGCAATGGCTAATTATATTAGTTCAATAGTTTTAATTAATACTAGTTTCATGTACTCTAAATGAATATACCCACTTTGTTTACACCAGATGGAATATATAAGCCTTTAGCTTTCTAACTGTGAATATGAGTTTCTTAAAAGACATTATGATTATTGTAACTCATGTTACGAACTGTATCCACTGGAATTCTCAATAGCCTAAATAGTACTTACAAAAAATACTGAAATTCTTTATTAAAGATCAAATCAAAAACTTTCCAGTAACAAAAACAGGTGGCTGAATGACCCTTAAGAAAAATGAACAAAGCTGTCTATAATCTGCAATTGAGCACAATTAAAAGTCTAGTAGAGGGGATTTTATTCACGCATACAGGACACCAACTCACAATCAGCTTATGTCTCTTCTTCCCTCTCTATATAAAATATAACAGGTTTCCCGTTAGATTACAGCATCTAATCTATCTATACTTCAGTGATAGCAGTTAAGCTGCCTGTCTTTCTGCTTTATGTGTACGTGTGTGCATTCTCTGCTTTATACTCTTTTAGGTTTATTATAGTAGTTTAATTATCCTTTTAAAGTAAATTATTGTCCTAACAAAAATAATCAATGCATAAGTATGCTCCAAAATGCCATAGTGCATTTAAAAATATGAGTGTGCTATTAAATATTATTTTGCATTATCAAATATCTATCCTATTTAGTGCCATGTACCATATGAAAACAATATTAAATATAAACCAGAGGCATTATACTTGTCAGTTACTTTTTTTTACCTAATGGTGGACAAACATTTATTTGCCCACCATCTTCCTTTGAAGAGGGGAGGGAGTAAAATGAAGATCACTATTTAAAACTTAAGATATAAGACTTCAGTCATCTTAGTATAAATGATTTCTGTAAAATAGTTAAAACTTAAAAAGGTTTTAGTTTTTACAGACTTAAACTTAATGACTTTGTCATCATAAAATTTGCAAGCTAATAAGTTTAATTTTGATATTTAATCTACTCTAAATCAAAAGCATATGCCTATATTAATTTAAAAATTAATCTTTAAACAATTTGAACTACAAAGTCGGGGCACATCAAAGCAAGACTAAGAATATTTTTATTTTTAATCCAAATTAATCCAAGTATTCCTATCTTGGTCTCGAGTTTATCATATCATATATAAAAATGAAGCTACATGGTTAATTTTACTGAGTACTGCACATAGGATTTCAAAGATAAAACTGCTATCTGTATTTTATATACTCTGGTATATAATACTAATACCTAAAGTGAATTTTTAAATTTAATAGATCATTACCAAATATAAGGTTTACCAATTAGTCATTTGCTAATTTTCAAATAAACAATTCTGGTCATTCAAATTTAAGGGAAAGTTGGTCTTACCCTTGATAGTTTTGGGGAAAAATAACATTGAAAGCATCAATACAGATCTTTAGGACTAAATGTTTATTATGATTAAATAACATGTTAACCAATGAGAATAGGAGTGTTAAATAAAAACTTATTTAAAATATACTATGTATCTTGCAAAAAGAAAAACTATATAGTGTAGATGATTACTCTTCAAGGGCATCATAAGACACTCTAATGCTTTAGTTCTAAGATAAATAGTGTTCTAGTATGTCAATAAATTCAGTAAATTGTAAATTTACATCAGTAACCATTCTTAATGTTAAAAAATTTGAATTTGTGGTAGAAATAAAATTTCTAATAAAAGTTCTAAAATCATGTGTTATATATAGAGAGAAAATGTTCAACAGTCTTCACAAGTAAACATTCTCAATACTGTCAGTTGTACTTTTTCAAAAAATATATACTTATGTAATATTTACATATTCCTTTACTAACAGGGCTTTAGAAATAGTAAGTCAACATATTTGAATAAATTATAGCTCAATAAACATAAATGACATTAGTTATATCAATCAACTGTGCTAAAGATAAAATCAACTTTGACATTAATACAAACCAGCTTTATAACTATAGACTAAGTCTATATTTCCAGTTTAATACTGTAAATAAAATAATCAAATAGTGTCTAGTACTTCTAGTATTTAAAAACTTACTTGATTTTAGCAATGCAGCAAGAGTGTCTAAAGCAACCCTGTCAACATGAGAAAACACAAACAACAACAAAACTAGTAAAATTAATCTACAATAGTAAATTCATACAATCTTTTCAAATAAGTGATTATTCCAAAAGTCATTCCTGTTATAGTCAATTACATATGGTGTTTCTCTGTATGCACCTCTCATTTCAGATTCAAATCAAACATGAGGAACATTGGAATATCAAAAAAAAAGCACCAAAAGCACAATGTAATATACAGATGATGTATTATTGAATTGTACACTTGAAACCTATATAATTTTATTAACCAATGTCAATCCAATAAATTTAAGGACAGAAACTGCACAACTTACAGTGAAAAAAAATTTTTAAGGAAGAAAAAAGATGAACTCAATTATTGTACCTGTATCTGTCTGACCTGACAGAGTTCACATAGGAACATTATTAAGAATCATAGGCCCTAACGCACAAAGAAATTAAAACAAAAACAAGTCTTTAACACAAATAAAGTTCATGACTACAAAATTCTATAGACAGTTGTAGCTATTCGACTCTAAAGTATTTTAGCCCTATTAAGCAGTAATGTTAATATTTAAGGTGATAATAAATGTAAAATATTTTGGAACTAGGAGGTTTCCAGAAAAGTAGGAGCCCTTAACATTTTTTAGTTGTAGTCATTATTGAGAATAATGAAACTAATTAATATCTCAAACACTCTAACTTCCCATTAATGGATAAAAGAATAGCCTAAAAAAGTAAAGCTAGTTGTATTTTCTTTGAATATAAACACTATTACATAGACTGAAATCAATCACTATTAATCAACTTTAAAAGTATAAAATCACTATTGAATATTTATAATTCAATTAGTTTTTTTAAAAAAGAGTTACTGAAGAAATGGCACTTAATTTCAGTAACTTTAAAAATATAAGCCTATATACTATAGTACCTTAGTAAAATTTCAACAACTCTGATTTGCATAAAAAAATGTACATTGTCAAACTTAAGCATTTCACTCATATTAAACATTTGTTGAATGCCTACTAGATAACCTACAGTAGCAGGTTTTTCATGGGCATAAAAGTAGAAAACAAATTTATCTCTTTCACAGATAATTTTACAATCTAAATAATAAGATGTACACATCTGTGAAAACAACTACTCAAAAAAACTAAAACCAGAAACAAAATAAAAGCTTCATACATTAGTGGTAAAGGAGACATAGCATTACTAGATGTGAGGAAAGGTAAAAACATAATCAATTAGAAGATTTAAAATGGATATTGGTTTAAGATGAATATTGGTTCATAGCAAAACCTGAAACTAATCCAGGACTAAGCATTGAAAAAGTGCTCATTTATAATAAATGCTCATTACTGCTACCCTCTAGAGCAAGTGGTTAAGTAACTATTTTTTTTGTTACAAATAAAACCACATACACTTTTATTTATAACATTTGTAAAATAAAAACAAAAGTATACACTTTAAAAAACATTATATATTTATGCCCATAAACTCTTTAAAACCAATGTGAGATTTTGGTAATGGTGAGTTAAAAATGAAAATTATAATATTTTATACCGTTTCCATAGCACTGAATGATCAGTAAGAAACATTCATCCCATAATCTCATAATTGTACAATAAAATATACATAAGATTATACTTTTGAATTTTAAATTGGTCAAAATTAAATAGAACTAAATGGATCTGACAAGTGAAACAGCAATTTATTAAAAATAAAAAGACTGTTCAGCAAGACCTGATAAATGCCAGAAATGGTTATAGGTGCCTCATAAATGTGTTTTCTAGTTTAATTCTTAAAACAATTCTGGTTCACAGAATTGGCACATTTTATAAAAAACTAAAGATTTCAGAATATAATGTGCCTAGGGTTACATAAAACCTAAGAAACATGGAAATTGAATTACTCTTGTTGAATTTCTCTGTTGAGAAAGAAAATTATGAAATCAGAAATGTCAGTCTCCTCCAAAAAGACATGCTGAAGTCCTAAGCCCCAGTACCTCAGATGTGACCTTATTTAGAAATAGAGTGTTGCAGATGTAATTAGTCAAGATGAAGTCATACTGGAGTAAGTGGCCCTTAATCCATCATGACTGTTGCCCTTACTAGAAGAGGGTAGACTATTTAAAGACAGACACATGAGGAGAGAACACAATGTGATCAGAGGCAGAGACTGAAATGTTGCAGCTACCAACGAAGGAACTCCAAAGATTGCCAGCAATCCTCCAAAAGCTAGGAAGCAGCAAGAAAGGAGCAATGGCCCTGCTGACAAGTTGGTTCTGAACTTCTAGCCATCAAATTTGTACTAGGTACTTTTGTCACAACAGTCTAAGAAACTAATACAACTACTTAGATGTGATTGCTTGCAAAGAATTTGCAGGACTTCCCCATCTACAGCTAAGTCTTTATTCAAAATTATAAAATATTTGAGTACTTTCAGAAAGTATTTCTTCCTGCTAAAAGTTGTTTATAACACATCTAAACCAAATTAAACTGCTTCTGATAGTTTCTAATCCTTGATATTTATTCTTCAACACTGGCAAAACTGGCATAATGAACTAGTTCTTTCTGACTCCAAAGCCCATCATGCTTGTTCCATAGATCCACTAGATTAAATATATATATATATGAAATTTGGTGATAAGTTGTCTTTTACCAAAATGTTACTTAAATAGTATTTTTAAAAACTTTAGTTCAATATCTGAAATTCTACAACACTTAATAAGCTGGTAAAATTTATAATATAAAAGTGACAAAAGAATTTTAGAATAGATTTTTTTGAAATGCATAGTTTGTATTACATTTATTAGAATTTTTTAACAAATATTTTGTACTTCTCATATATTTTTCCAAACTTCCTATGTCACACACAGAGTAATACAACCAACAATGGCTTAGAAAGCAGCCTGTGGCACATTCATTTATGAGCAGTGAAAAAGGAAAAATTTAAGCCTAGTTACTCATGATGTTACATCTACTTTAAATTGGGAGATCAATCCTTGCAATAACCTCCAAACCTATTGTAACCTGAAAAGACAGAATTACAATAACTTCTGGAGTTGCTTCCTTCTGGATTAACAGTGTTTAAATCCAAAATCTAAAAGTGGGAAAAAAAAAAGTCCTAAAGGAAAGCATGATCCTATCAGACATATAATACCTCTCAATCTTCTACCAAAATCAGAGCATTGTGTAAGGGGAAAAACTATGATTTTGAGATCTTTTAATCAACGGGGAGGCCGTAAGATTATTAAAAATGATAAAGAGATCAGGATACAGATGTTCAGTCAATAAATAATTTATTCTTTTTAAAGTAAAAGTAAAGTTTAAATTTTTGTTTGTTCTTTTAAAAATTAAAAAGAATAAAGGGATAATTTAGATAATAGCAGTCCTTTCTCAGAAGTTTAGACCCATTGATTCCTATCTACATAGTTTTGGATATATTCCATGTTATATATTATAAAGATATTTATGAAATGTGTTTTCTTCTGGGAACAGTTTATCTTAGATTTGGTAAACTGATTATAGTAGAGAATGAAGATAGATCTTAAGTAGGAGATCAAATCCATTAGATAAAAGATAAATCATAAAGTAGTTTAAAGATAAATGGAGGAAATGATATACATATTTAAAAATAATGTACTTTTAGTATTAACTAGAATTCATTCACAGCCACATTACATTACCACCTAAACTAATTATATTGCATTAATACAATTATTAATTATATAATTAGAATCGTGCTAATTATAGAAATCATTAAATCCTCACAACAACGCTAAAAAGTAGACACTAATATTACCATTCTACGACTAGGAAAGTGGGTCATAAAAAGTTACAAAATTTACTTCCAATCATTGAGATAGAGACAGAGCTAACATCCAAATCCAGTTCTGCCTGCCTCCAGAGCCCATTCACTACACTATACCAATTCTGTAAACTGGTTTTACTAATTGTAATACAATCATTTTCTTTGTTACATTTCATCAAATGCTCTAAGACTATGATCTTTGCAAAAGTAAAAATGTTAAGTCATCCCACCAAATAATTTTTGATAAATAATTATATGTGCAAGTAATCTCCCATTTTCCAGAAGGGTATAAACTAAAATATTTGACCTTAATTAAGAAAAAGTGAAAAGACTAAAAATGTTCTGAACCTTATTTGTTTGTAAAATTTAACCAAATAGTTAATGTGGAAAAGTTCCTCCTTATATAAAAAAATAAAACACAGCTAATAAAAGTAGAAAAAATGAGAAAATCAGAAAAGTCATTATGTTGCAAACCCTAAAGAGTGAATGAATCTACATGATGTCATGAAATATCACTAAATCAGTAGATGAAAAATGGATTGATCACATCAACCCAATGATCTTAAGTGGTGCAATCTTAAGTATCTAGCACTATCTATCAAATATTTTTGACCAGAATAAAAAGAACCCAAATCTATCAAGCCTCTAGCTCTATCCATCTACAGAAAATTCAAGAGATATACCTACATATAAAATGACCCCACAATACATTCATCTTAATCCAGAAAGTTGGGACATTCTACAAGACAGCACCCAGGTCCTTTGACAAATAAACGAAACAGAACCAATACAATAGGGGGGCTCTTGTTGATTCTAAAGATTATAAAATTAATCAAATAGAATGCATAGACTTTATTTGAATCCTGATTTGAACAAGTCAACTGTAAAAAAAAAGACATTTCTTAGAAAATTAGATATTAAGGATTTATTAATATTGTTGGGCAAGAAATAATATTGCAGTAACACTAAGAAAAAAGCTCTGTATCTAATAGTCATCATACTAAAGAATGTATAGAACAAATGTAATGGCTGATATTTGCTTTAAAACACTCCAGAAAAAAAAAAAGGAGAGGGAAGGGAAAGATGAAATAAAGATGACAGAATGTTGATTATTGGTGAAATTAAGTAATGGGTATATCAGGGTTCATTATTAATTCTTTCCATTATTGGGTAGGTTTGGAAATTTCCTAAATATAATAAGGAATGATGTGTGTACCTTGTTTAGATCCTGATTCAAACAATCCAACTGTTAAAAGTCTTTTTTGAGAAAACTAAAAAAAAAATTGAATAGACTAAATTTTAGATTGTATTAAGGAATTAATAATTTTACTAAGTATGATTATAGTATGGTGGTTATTTTTTAAGTCCCTATTTAGTAGTTATATACTGAAATATTTAGAGAAAAAAATTAGAAAATATCTGGAATTTGCTTACAGAAATTGACACATGTATATAAATGACATCTAAACTTAAAAATACCTCAAGTGAAATAAAAGTGTAGAAGGAAATAAATGAAAGAAAAATGACAGAATGTTGATAACTGCTGCATAATTACTACAACTAATTCAAGATAATTAGTTTAATAAAATATAAATTCTATATTTGAAAAATTCCATAATAAAAAAACTTTTTAAGGGTTGACCTCAAATATGGCTTAAGACAATACTAAATATAGCCAAGAAACTGGAAACAGCTTTTATTTTCTGAGGTTGAAAGACCTGCCAATAAATAACTACATAATATTTTCAAAATAAAAGAAGAGTAACATTATTTGGCAAAAAATAAATGTATAAATTTAAAATATGTTCAGATAATTGTAAGAATGAAAGTAGTTATTAAAAGATTGCAAAATTGGTAGGGAATATAGTAGGCATTCAATAAACGTTTCTGAATGAATGATACTCTCTAAATTATCTTTTTCCTCTTATAGTATCTAGGGAACGTTTAAAGTTTAAATTTCCATAACACTATATTCAATGAATTTAAAGTTTTCTAATTTTGATATGCTTTTGAAAATTAAACTTTAAAGAAAATCTTTATCATAATAAAATCACTATTTAAGAACTAAGAAAGAACTCGATACAATTTAACTCCACTGCTCACTGTACAGATCAAGATGATGAGGCCCAGAATAATAAAGCATATACCTCTATTTACACTCAAAACATTTACTCACTTCATGAGACCCGAATTCTTCTTACTAAATGGTCCAATGATTTTAAACATCAATTCCACAACTCCATTTTTCCCTAAGGATACTGAATTCACAGCTGGGAGCAAAACAAAAACAATATAAAATAATTTTAAAAACCTCAACAAGTAGAAATGTGTATTACTATTGATACATAGCCAAAAGCACATGCAAATTGTTTAGTACACAGGAACTCACATCCCTCATAAAGTCCACCTTAGATAATTACTTGAAAGGAAGATTTGGTATTTTTGTTTAATTTCTTTTATAGGAAGGAAGTTGCAGGAAAATTCTGAAAGAAGTTACATAAAAAAATTTTACTGCAAAGAAGTACTTCTAAGTCACTCCATTTGTTTCTTCAATAAATTTAGCTAACTCTATTAAATAACTCTACTAAAGGTCATGGGGAATTAGAAGCAAAAACAAATAATGCCTGCCCTCCAAAAACACAGTGTATAAGAGAATGACAGAAACAGGAAACATTAACACTAAATTACTTCTCAAACAGCTTAGGAGTTATAGGCTATTTAGGTTACACCCCGTGAGGAGCCCCTAATCCATAATGAAACAGAAGGCATTTCTAGAGAAATTGATATCTGGGCTCAGTCTCTACAAATAAGGAGTTAGCTAGGACAGGAGTTGCAGTAAGAGGTGGATGTGGCTCTGGAATATCTCAGAGATAACAGAATAACTTCCAAGAACACCTGGGTATGAGCAGTTACATGTTGTTACTCATATAGAACCATACAAAAGCATACCAATGGGAAGATGCACTGGGAAAAGAAGGTAAACAAATTATAAATGACCCTATAAGTTGTTAATTCATTCAACTATAGGGAATTGCCCAAAATGAATAACCAATAAGATCTAAATTTTAAATACAGGTCAGATCACAACATTCTGGGGATTGGAGAGAGACATTAGGAGGTTATGATCTACAGCAGTGGTCCCCAACCTTTTGGCACCAGAGACCTGTGCTCCTTTGAGAATCTAATGACTGATGATCTGAAGTGGAGCTGAGGTGGTGATGCTAGCTAGCACTGGGGAGAGGCTGCAAATACAGATGAAGCTTTGCTTGCTTGCCTCCTGCTGTGCGGCCCTATTCCTAACAGGTCACGGACCAGTAATGGGTTGGGGACCCCCAGCTACATGACAGATAATGAAACCCTTACTTAAAGCAACTGCAGTAGGGGAAAAGAGATAACAACTAGACTTTCACGCAAGAGATGCAAACGATTACCTAATCAGAAAATTGTGCCTAACATTTTCAAATCTGAATATTATTTTAAACATTATAAACTATTTAACTAGCCTTCCAGTGGTTAATTCAATAAAATGCCACCAAAACTATAGTTCTCAAAGTTTTGTATCATAATATTAATTTCTTTTGTATCTATTTATTATTCCATTTTCCCTTCTAATTTATGTCTGTGCTGCCTTTTCTCCTAAATTGGGGTATTCAGTGGTTTATCTGTCTTGTTTTTAATCCAAATGTTTTTTTTTTTAGATCAGCTGTTTTTTTCCCCCCAGGGTTTTCTTCTTTACTATTTCATTCCTCTTATTTCCTTGTGTTTATTGCCATTACTAACTTCTGTGGTTAGCTATTTAATTCATTCATTTCTTTATGTTCTTTTTAATAAAATAAGTGTTAACTATTGCAGTGTTCAAAGCTATTTTCCCTGAGCACAACTTTACCATAGATATAAATACAAACATACATACATATAAACATACACATATATACATACATGCTACACACACATCTACCACTTTTATTATTATTTTGCAATAATATTCTGCAATAACATGTACTCTACAATTTCGATCTCAGGTATTTTGTTAATCACCCCAATTCTATAGTCAGGAAACAGCAAACCCATACTTAAGGGGTTAGGACCTAATATTAGTGAGTGAATGAGTAAAGTGGGGGGTGGGGAGGGAGGAAGGGAAAGAGGGTGTGAGGGTGTGAGGGTGTGTGGGTGAGTGGGTGTGTGGGTGTGTGGGTGTGTGTGAGGAGACACTCCATCTGAGGATATCTCTCAGCGATCCCTGTTCTCTCCAGCTTCTTCAGAGGCTCCAGTACTATTTATTTTCTGTTCTGCTACTTCCCTATTGATGGCTGAAGATAATTAGTTCCACATACTATGTTACTACATGCCTTCCAACTTCATTTTCCTTTTATCTGTAAAATCCAAATAGACACAGTAGTTTTTCCAGCTGCCAGTAACCTCATGTTCTTCCATATTTTTCCCACAGGGCAAGAGTGAGTTAACTAACAGCTGCTCTGAAATACTCACAGTTTGCAGAATATACTCGTAAAAGCTGAAGACAAGGCAAAACCAAGCGATGATTTTGCAAATTCTGTTTGACCAAATTCAAGGTTATAGTCAAGGTTCCATTAATTCTAGCTTTCACTCCAAATTTTTTGTCTGTTTAAAAAAAGTAAACAATTTATTCCTATGTAACTTTGAGTTAAATGAAGACATCATAACGCGATGAGATTCTAAAAACATAAAATTAATTCATTTTATCAAATGTAAAGCTGGCCTTGAACATACAAAATTACAATAATTTTCTTGTATAAGTCTAAATATACTCCTTGTACCTTTGAAACATGGCTTGAAAGAAAGTACCATACAGCAGGTGAAAGGATAGGGCAGGGGGACAGAAGTTGGAGTTGCCCAACAGTTAAGAATGTCATTAAAGGAAGAACTTAACGAATCCACTACACACAGAAGTGTGTCCAGTCCCACACATTCAAAAAAACACAAGTACATGGTGAAAGAGAGTTGTAAAAAATCTGTTTCCACTACCAATATTACTTATTTTAATATTACCAAAATTCTTTTCAGACTTAAATTAATAAAAAATGAACAGTTTCTGTAGAAAATAATCTATAAACAGTATCAAGTAAATTTCTAAAGTGGTCTAATTCTTTTTTAAATTTTTTTATTTTTCAATTACAGTTGACATTCAATATTATGTTAGATTCAGGTATACATCATAGTGGTTATTTATATAACTTATGAAGTTAATAGGATCTAATTTTTAACAGAAAAGGAAGAGAAAGAAAGGTCTTCATTTTTTATTTTCAAAGAGTTTATAACAGTAAATACAATTTGGATAACAAGAATTTAAGAATGCTGATTTTAAACAAAAAAAAGCAAGCAGAACCAGCAAGCAGAGTTATTTAATCAACAACAGGAATCTAAAATCAAAAAGAATTAAATATTCCAGAGGAAAAATTAAATTACTCTCATCTCACAGGAAAAAAAAAGATAGAAAATCACCCAAGAAATTACTGCATAATATCCTTGAACGACAACATGGAAAACTAGGACAATAATAAAGGAAATAGCACAAATTTAAAAGTATAAAAGAAAATTCAAAAAATGAACTACAATTTAAAACATACATTAAAGAAATTCAAATATAAATTAAATACATCAATGTCTTAATTTCATGTAAAGCAGAAGATAATCTGGTTCTAAGTAGAAGCAGCAGCATAATATTCATCACTAAATAAGATCTCATTTTATTTTTCATTTTCAGCAAAAATCTCGAAGGAAGCCCTTAATCACAAATATAAGAGTTAAAGAAAAATAAAAGACCACTAACAACATATTTCTTAAATAAACTGAATATATGTTTAAATCTTAAGGCTCCTAAGACATCTGGAAAATTTGTTATCACTTCTTGGCCTTTTGGCTAAGATCAAGTGTGGAAAATTAAAGTTATCTCAGGGATGCTTTCTTTAAGACAACACCTGTTAAAAGTAATATTTAAATATTTATACAATACATAAAGACATGGATGAACTATAAATACATAAACTGTATACACATACATACACACTTTTAGAAAAAGCATTTTAACCAAATACTTCAAAGCTTAAAGTCCATAGGTATGATGCAAGGCAATGGTGGAACTCTTAAAAATCACTATTCAAAGAGTTTAGGGAACCATTTTAATCTTTGTGCAGACAGACAACTATAAACTGAACTTAGGATATATTCAAAGGATATCTTTTTCTGTTAATCTAATTTAAATTAGCTTCCTCCTTTGGTTTCATAATGTTTTCTCAATTTGTATTTTTAAATATTTTGCATGTCTTACTATTGTAATAATCAGTCTTACAATTTTTTGTATCTCTTTTGGTCTTAAATAGATTGGGCATTGAGATGATGCAATGCAAATATGACTATTAATAAAAAGCAAACACATTTACCTCCAGGCTCCTCAAAGCACTCCCATCCATACACCCTTCTTCTAGCCTCAACAATACCAATGTTATAGGTATCCTTTACACACATATACATGCAGGTGCACACACACACACTAAGACACACTTAGAATTTTGACACATTCTTCTTCCTTTTTCCACAATATGCAATGGAATTCCTTGTGAATTTAGGATCCTCACATCTTGACTACAAAAAGCATAATAAAACTAAGACCAAGAAAAAGCAGTGGCATTTTAGATTTTAAAAATTTACCAGTTTCAAGGCACACAAAATCCATTTTTTAAAATAGTTCCAGATTTGATAATCATACAAGGAGACTCCTTACCTTTTGGTCCAATCTTTGCGAGAATAGAATGAATCTGCACCATTAATTCCTCATTCAGGGGAGATTCCTTGCTGGTATTCATAAGTAACTGTAATAATATTTGTGAACCACCTTTGGCGACTAAGAAACTCGCTCTTCGACCACCACCTAAAAAGAATTTTTTAAAATTTGTCTAAACAGAAAATTCTACTATAACATTATATATCACAACTTGTTAGCATTCAAGAAATATTTAAAGTGATGACTTCTGAAAAAAACAAACACCATCAAAATCAAAATTTTTGTTTCATTTATTTTAGTTAGAAAACAGTAGAGAATAAATACAAGTGATGCCAAAAAAATCTGTGTTCAAGGCTCCTGAAACACATGGGCTTTAGGGGTAGTTTGAGTGTTAGTGGAAGATACCAAAGACAAAACAACAACAAAAGAGTATGGCATATCAGTTTCCAAATTCCAATATTCAGAATAGCCTCTATATGAATATCAGAAAATTCTAATAAAGTACACATGACACATTATTGATCACTGTTTACAAACAGAAATTAGACCAAAGGAAACAAAAACTTACCAGCTGACACCAGCTCAACAAGAATGCTTAAGATATTAAGTGTAGTTTGAAGATCTTTCGTGTTCTGAAATAAATAGTTTATTTGCTTTATTAAACCATTGTAAATCTGTGATTCCCAAACTTTTTCTGTTCCTGTTGGGAACTACCTATCTTTTAGAGATGACATTTCCAAATTCTCTAAGAACAAATGTATTCCGGTTTCCAGTATTCTCACTTATCATTTTAGTCTCCTCTTCTTGCCTTTAAGAATTGTTGCAAATAATCTGAGCTATTACTTTCTTAGTATCAACATTATTACAAGAGGATGTAATATGTCATTTGAATTCATCCCCTTCTACCAAAATAAATGAATCAAAATGTAAATGGCACTAAAATGTAAACATGGTGACTATCCAGACACCTAGCTCCCCTCTCAGAAAATAACTACATTATCAGTTTCTTATGTATCCAGCCAGATAATGTGCACACATAAAAAAAAACCCACGCAAATATATATGTACACACAAATTTACTTCTCCAAATGATACTGCCCTACAAATACTATTTTGTACAGTGATATTTTTACATATCAATAAATAGTTTCTTCATTCTTTTTAAGGGCTACAAGATATATTTCTACTATATGGCTTAGCCAATGATTATGTAACCAGTTACCTATCAATGAGATCTTTAAAATATCTTTTGCTAATAAAAAATTGCAACAAAAGACTAAGTACATATATTTACATGGAATCAATTATATCTGTATGTGGGATGAATTCCTGGAATTTCTGAGTAAAAGAATATGAGCATGTATTTTGATGATTATTACTAAATTGCTCTTTATGGAGCAGTTTATACTCCCAGGAGCGATGTAGAAGAATAACTATTTCCCAAAGTCTGAACAACCAATCTAATTAATATTTAAACATTGTATTTGGTTATATTTCTTATTAAAAGCGATACTTCCATCACCTATTCAAGGAACTGCCTCATTCTCAGAGTAGAGGATTTTACAATGTTTACAGAAGAATTTCAGAATTGGTATGTATTGGTAACTGGCATGAAGCTCTTATTCTTCCTTTTCCCAAAAGGAAATGAGTTGTCTCTTTCACCACTTTAGCTCACAGATTGATGAAACCAAAAAAACCCATCCAGACCAGGTAGAGACTGTGCATTAACCAGAGACCCTTGTCTTAGCATTGGAGGGATTAACTGGAACACTGACTCTTTGGAAAGGAATTTCGAAGAATGAGAGGAACAGATATTTGTTAGAGAAGAATGGATATGGCAGCAATATTGCTCTGTGTTTGGCAAACTGATTCATATTCTTTCTGGGTACACAGCCAAACCACATTTTCTAACCCTTTTGTAATTATGCTTTGTGCCATGTGACTGAGCTCAGGCTATTGAAATCTGAATGGAAGTTGCACTGCTATCTCTAGGCCTTACTTACACAGACAAATCTCCCATATGTAATTCGCCACCTCCCACCCCTGCTGACCTCAATAAATTGTGACATAAGCAAAGAGGAAGAAAAAAAAACTGATAATGTTCATCTCAAGTCCAATTTGTTTCTTTTTCTTTAAATTGTCTGTTCATAACCTTTATATGTTTTTCTACTAGGTTGAATTTTCACCTAATTTGTGTAAGTTCTTTATATGTTAAACTGTATGAGTTGAAATATTTTTCCTTCAATTTGCCAAGTGTGTATGGTTTTTTCCATACACTTTTATAAATGTGGTTGAATTTATCAATTTTGCCCAACGCTTGTGTTTTTTCACTCAGAAAAGTCTTCCCTGTTATAAGATTATTTTATTCTCATTATTTCTAGTTATTATGATTTTATTTTCCATGCTTGAATATTTGCTTGATATGAATTTTATTTTGGTGTATGAAGTAAGGATCAGTTTAGAATAAAATAACAGCTTTATGTTCTTTTTTTGCCAGCTCTATAGAGATAAAAGTTGACATACAACACTATGTAAATTTAAGGTGTCCAACGGTATTTACTCCTTGTTCTTAACATTGCACTGAATAAAATAAAAAATCCTGATTCTTATATATTCTGCTGATCTACTTGAAACTTTTACACTGGCACAGAAATTTAATTATTATCAATATAATTATTCAATCTGTATATATAGTAAACTAAATCACAAATACATATCAACTAATACAATAAATGAGAATTTCTGATATCAATTATTTATTTTAAACTAAAGATTTCCTAAGCAAATGCTTCCTTCTCTATTACCAATCAGAATGGCATGTTAAGATTTAAAATATGACTATCATATAACCATAGGAAGTATACTTAGGGGTTTACCTAATATATATTAGAATGTTCATACCACCATTCCAAATGTTAATTTAAAACAAAGAACAAACTTCCATTCACTGGCTTTATGTCTAGGATAAAAATTTCATATTTCATATTCCTTTTATTCTCCACTGACGGTTGGCATTAACAGATATATAATAAAGTCTGTTGGTGACTCACCTCTAATGTTGACAGCAGGACTTCCATTCCTGTAGAACCTTTGGCTGTCATTTCTCTCCTTGTTTTTTCTGAAAGTAGAAAAAAAAATTTCTTCTAAAACATGAAAGAAAAAATTATATATAGCTCTATTATATAGCTAACGTAATATCAACATGTCTCCCTTGGTCTAGTAAACACTTCAAATTGGTTCTTAGATGTTCCTCCCTCTGACGTTGCTAATGCTACTCTCCGGGGACTTCCAGATATCAGTTCCAGGGACCTCTCTTGCACTTCATCATAGTTCCTATCATGGACTCAGTGAATCCCTGTTGGTCCACCTATAATTTTAAAATCATTAATGTAGTTCAAGTACTAGAACTGGAAGTGAGGTAGGAATGGTAATGGCAAGGCTCTTTATCATCTTTATGAGTAGACCTAGAAAACATTTCATCGAAATTGATGAAAACAGAAACCTTATTCCATTTTTAAATGTTTTTATTGAATTAATATACTTTTAAAAATTCTGACACACAAAAACAAACAAAACTAAGGGAGAAAAAAGTATAAATTATGTCTATTATTTAAAGGTTTCTAGAGCTTCTCCACAATTCTCCTTTGATTAACAGGAGAAGAAAGGGGAACATTTGAGATCTTGCTCCCCATTATGTCATCAGTTTTGGCTCAAATAAACTTATCAAAATTTGCTACAGGTTTGAACATTACTTACACTGGCATTTAAATGGTGTAGTTAGCAGGATTCTGAAGAAGTCCACCCTTCACCTTTCAATCCAGACCCAGTACTAGATACAAGCAAGCAAGCAAGGGCCCAATGTGTCCCACGAGCTCCCACTTTGCATTAGATGAACTTGGGTGAGTCTTCTTTCAGAATTCCAGTCCTCCTTGCTTTAAGTAGTAGGCCATGACTTTATTTGACCTGTTCTTAGAAAATCTTCAAAATGAATAAGGGTTGAGATAACCCAGAAAAAAAATAATGGGCTGCTGCTCTTAATTCTGGCTTTTAATTGGATTACTTACTGAGAGTCTGAACAAAATCGTTGCTGCTCAAATGATAGACTGAACCCTCTCAAGCTCTGAAAGAGAAAAGACACTTGCCTCCCTAATCCAAATAGCCAAAGAGATGATGACAGCTATTGCAGAGCCCCAAATGCAGAGTGGCAAACATAAGTGCCACAAGGCATCCAGCATAGTAAAGCAGCCAATCCCTGAGAAGCTGGTGGGAGTCCAGGAAAGGGCATGTGGGGTGGGTAGGGAAGGCAGTGCACCCTGGAAGGAGTTCAGAGAGGGGGCCTGAGCCTTGGAAGTGCAGCAGTTCTGGTGGCATGCAGGAAGCTCTCATTGGCCCTTGCTCAGGTATGCTTTGGTGACTAAGAATCTTTGTGAGGTTACCTGAGAAAAAATTTCCTCTAGGGTATGAAGCAGTCGTATAGGGGATATTCACTGCCTTTGAGTTGTAAGGACACATGCATGTAAGGGCTGGTTTTCCCTAAAAGTTTATTCAGACTCTACAGATCTCAACATTAACATGGGAAATCATGCCTTCAAGGCCAACAAGTATCAGGACAGTCAATTTCCCATTAATACTAAAGTGGCTAAGATGAGGATCCTTTGATACTTCTAAATTAATCTTTTGCAATTGCATGCACAAGAAAAGGTCAGCTATAAAATTAGGTAGAACGAATGAAAAGCATATATTTAGTTGGTCTCTCAATCTTTCCAAAAAGAAGATTTAGATAAAAAGACCAACCTATGATGTCACCTGATGTCAACTCAATCCTTTGAGGTATTTTAATGACTGTCCTTATTTTAAAAGTAGAAAGGTCATCTGGAATTGACTTGTCAAGGACAGATAAAAATTGTAAATGCCTCAGAAACAAATTGGGTCCAGGTGTTCTACAAAGTTCTACAAGGTCTCTGTTTGGCTCTGTATATGTGTCTCTATATATGAAACTAATTCAAATGCTTTTGAAGTTCACATGATCTAAGATTAATCCTTAGTAAATAAAAGCTAGCTTAAGTTTGCTGGTCTAAGTAAAACAGACATTATTTTACCTAGGTTTTATAAAAATGGCCTTATGTTAATAACTGACTTTGATGTCTATGAAATGCTTCTAGAGATTATAAAATGTCTTCATGAATCTGCCAAACTAAAGAATGCCAACTACTTACTTCTTAGTTTCATTAATATATGTAGAAATAACTTGTGGTGCTCCAAAAGGGTCTCCAGAACACTTTAAAAGATTTGTCTTTTATGTTAAACTGCACAGAAAAATCATAATTAAAAAAACAAACAATCGAGGTCATGGGAAATCCAAGATGGCCACCTGGTTCTTCCTTGCTCCCTGGCTCCCCGTTTTTCAGTTTTTGTGTTCCTTCATACATCATAGAACATTTAGCTGGCCTTAAGTTAGATGAAAGAACTTATGAGCTGACAGTTTTGAAAGGAGACATCTAACACTATTACTATTGCCAAGGTTTAATAAAGGTATTTTAAGAAAATACAGAAAAATGAGACAGTAAAACTTGGATCAGAAAGTTCACAGGATATAAATGATCTAGAGTGTTTTTCCGCAATTAAGGTCATAAGCCCTGTCTGCCTACCATTTACCTGCCTTTCCCTTTTTGAGAAAATTCAGTCTCAACTCACATCCCATGGTTACAGTATTGCCCCATCCACAGTGATCCACCATTTCAACAAGACAATGTAGATACTGAGACTTCCTGAGAATGAGCTTTCCTAGCACTGTCAGACCACACTATCCAACCAAAAGGCTGGTCATCAATGCATCCTCTGGATCGATTTATGACCAAAAGAAAAATTGTGGACAAAAAAGGGGTACTGTAATAAATCATAAATTCCTAACTTGGCAGGTCATGATGGACAGTCATGCCTCAGGCATAAACTTTATTTCTAAAACCAAATTTCTCTGTTTTAAAAAGTATGATTCTTTTGCCAACCCAACCCATCCTTCATCATTTTTCTCCTTCTGAGCTCCTCAGCTGTAAAATAAATAAAATACTGTTTACATATCCCTAATGCATCCTATTTTAAATAAGGCCACTGATTTAATATTAAAAGCAAATTATTTTTCAGTATTAACCTCACACATAATATTCCAAAGATTAAGATCCCCACTACCAATAAGCCATTACATTTTCACCTTCAGGGAAACAACTCCCACCCCCCTAGCAAAAAAATCTTCTTCTCCTTTGAAGACAGTACAATGCAGCCTCTAACTTCCCTGGTCATAACATCCAGCACCATCTAGTTTATTCCTCACACTAAATGAAAACTAGGTGCTCCACAGTTTTCTACTCTAAATTCTACTAGGATCTTGATTTCAGTGTCACTGTGAACGATTCATTCAAATACCTAATTTCATAGCTTCTCAATTTTGTGACGACAAAATCTTTCCTTCCATGCTCCAATTTACCAACCTTCTCAAATTGCTCTCCCTCTGATATCTTGAACTTCCAATCTCCCATTTTCAGACCATAGCCTCCTAAAATTCCTATTCCTCTTTTCTTTCTAAAGTTTATGTAAGCCTCACTGTTTATTACTTTCATTGAAACTTCCAATTCATCAACAGCAGTGCTTTTATTTTACCATAAAATCAGGGCATATCTCACTTGGATTTCAAACCCCATGCCTTAACCTTCCCACCACAAATCCTTATACAGAGGTGAATGCGAAAATGTGCATTCTCTACTTCTACCTCACAGTAAATATAATGCTGCAATAATTTCTTTTTTAAATTTCACACTGTTAGTACCAAAAAAATCACCATTTCCAACGTCATTTGAGAACACAAAACTTTTTTTCACTTATTAACTCACAACCAACACCATATTTCCTACAAATAAATAGCCTGTAGTTATTCTAAAAGTTGTACCAGTCCTCAATCTCTAAACATCTGTTCCCCACTCTCAGCATCTACACTTTCCTCAATGAGTTAAGGCAAAGTGATGTTACCACAGATGTAATCCTACAAATGATGACAAAACTCCATATCCTCATATATCAAATCCTTAATAATCCTGCATTTCTTTCTTCAGTCTGGGGAAGAACAGAAGGAAGTGTCCCTTCCACTATATTCTAAAGCCCATTCTTCCTACTACTCATGAACCTAAAGCTTCAACTTCTACCAATACAGTTTTTTATTTTTCCACATACTTAACAGTCCTTATGTTAACTTGCCTCCCCCTCTTTTCTTTCTTTCTCAATGAAGCTCCCCAAACAAATAGTCTACACTCCCTATCATTGTTTTATTTTCTACTCCTATTACAATATACTTAATCTTCCTTCAAATCTCACCATTTGAAAGTGTTCTTGTTATGGTCAAATCAAAAAGATACTTATTTTAACTAACCTCTCTGTTACTTACATTGCTGACTATACTGCTTCCTCTCTTGCCTTATTTTTAATAGTCCTTCCCAGTTCTTAAAACACATGTTTTCTTCAACTTTCAATAATCAAAATGGACAAGGATTTTAAAGCAGCTATTATAATTATGATCAATGATATTCATAAAAATAAGCTCATAATGAATAAAAAGATAGGAAGCCACAGAATATAGAAACTATTTATTTTTTTAAAAGACCAAATGCACATTTCAGAACAGAAAAAATACAATAAGCAAAATAATTAGATGAACATAATGGCAGGATACAGAGAAAAAAAGCAGAGATCTTGAAGATAGAAAAATAAAAATTGTCCAATCTGAAAAACAGAGAGGATTAAGATTGAAAAATATGAACCTCCAGGACCTCTGAAACAATCTCCAAAAGTCTGATATATTATAGTCCCAGAAGAAAAAAAGAGGAAAAAAAAAAGAAGAAAAATATTTTAACAGCCAAAAATTTCCCAAATTTTAAAACATAAATTTACAGATTCAAGAAAGAGAAAATTCAAAGCAGGATAAATACTACTAAAATGACATCCAAACTTCTCAAAACCAAACTAAAAAAAACTTCTGATATCAACCAGAGAAAAATGATACATAACTTTCAGGAAAACAAAGACCCAAAACAGTAGACATCTCCCTTGAAATTATGGAGGCCATAAAATAATGGGAGCACTATTTTAAGTGCACTTTAGTGCTGAAAGACAAAAACTGTCAACTCACAATTCTCTATACAGTAAAAATATACTAAGAATTAGGTGAAATAAATCCATTGTCAAAAAAAAAAGACTTCCACAGCAGATCTGTACTACTAATGGAAATTGTATAAGCAAAAAAAAAAATGATACCATATCAAGCTCACATGTTTAGGAAAGAATAAAGAGCTTCAGAAATGATAAATATCTGAGTAAATATAAAAGCTACTTTTTTTCTTCTTAATGTCTTTAAAATACAGACAACTGTCTAAAGCAAAATTGTCTTGTAGGGTTTATAATATATATAGACATGATACATATAAAAACTATAGCTAAAGAACAGTAAATATAAATAGACCTATAAGGTTCCAAGGTTTCTAAATTTTACATGATATTATAATATGAATTCTAAGCAAAGTGTGCAAAATGAATGATATTTATTATGATCTCCAGAGGAATGACTTTAAAAATGCAAACAGATAT
Organism: Cynopterus sphinx; assembly: GCA_030015415.1. NCBI lineage: Eukaryota > Metazoa > Chordata > Mammalia > Chiroptera > Pteropodidae > Cynopterus > Cynopterus sphinx. The sequence goes on from CM057385.1 coordinate 98,246,206, forward strand.
AACTAAAAAATAGATAAATTAAAATGGAATTCTAAAAAATGTTCAAATAATTCAAAAGAAGGCAGGACAAGAAGAAACAAAGAATAAAAACAGAAAATACAAACAGAAAACAAATAATTAAATTGTAGACTTAAGTCCAATCAACATTACATTAAATGTTAACAGAATAAATATTACTGTGTAATTAAAAGGCAGACTGTCAAACTGCTTTCTATAGAAGACATACTTTAGATTCAAAGATACAAATAAGTTGAAAGAAAAAGAATGGGAAAAGCTATAGCATGCAAACAATGACCATAAAAAAGCTGGAGGGCTGGAGGGAGGGGCTGTACTATTATCAGACAAAATACACACCAACACAAAATTACCAGATATAAAAAATATTCCATAATGATAAAAGGTTAAATTCATCAGAACATAGAAATTATAAATGTGAATGCACTTTCTCGTTTTCAAAGGCCTCACTTATAGCTGCATATAAAATGTAGATGTTTCCAGGACACAACTTTCAGCTTTCTCCTTCTACATCTCCTCCCAAAATTTCACTCCACTTCCATTACTTTAACTACAAAGCTTTTTTGGCTCTTAAGCTTGCTCTTCATTCAAAAACTCTGTACTGAATTTTTCACATTTTTTCCTAACTTCTTTACAATGCATTAAATTATGTAAGCAATAATTATGACATTGTATTATTGGGTTTCTAACAATGCAATGGGGTGAAAAAGAAATTATGCTATATTAGAGGAAAGTTTCAATGTTTTACCAGAATTGCATTAGTATTAATTTAAAGTTCACTGTAATAATATGCATATTACAATCCCTAAAGGAACCACTAAGAAACTAAAACTTAGTTAAAAAATCAACAGGTAACACAAAAGAAGACAGTAAAGGATGAGAGAGAAATGTAAAAGACGAAACATAAAAAACAAACAACAAAACAGCAGATGTAAGTCCAATCATATGAATAAATATATTAACTTGGAGCAATAAACACTCAGATTAGATAAAAAAGTAAGATCCAACAATTTGCTATCTTCGAGAAACACTCAAAAATGAAAAAAAAGAAACAGACTGAAAGTATGGGGGGAAAAGTATAATATATAAAAAAAACCATAATACAGATGGAGGGGTTGTATTATTATTAGATGAAACATTTTAAATCCAGAATTATTACTGGAGGCAGAGACACTTCATAATGATGAAAGAGTCAAACCATCAGGGATTTCTCACATTTGTGTTCCTAAGTGCACTGTCAATACTTTTCTTCTCTTGTATTCTGTCAAAGTTTTGATACCAATTCAGTAGTACTAGCTTCCTATAATAGAAATATCCTTTATTAAACATTATTAACATTCTTTTAAATATAAATCTCATAATAATCACATGATCTCTCTTATCTCATAATAATCACATGAGCTCTCTTTTCTCTGGTTCAGAAGAATCTAATCTAATCTAAGTCCTAAAGATTAAAACTTCCCTAAGGTCACCCAGCCACTGAATGACAGAGCCTGAATTTCAAAGTGGAGATCATACTAATAACCAATGTTCTATGTTACCTGACATCTTTTTGTCAACATTCTAGAACAAGTAGCACTGGAATTAGTATTGTTTGAAAATTGGGGGTGGGGAAGAATTCATACATAAGTGAAATCATAATCACTTTTTAGAAACAATGCTTTGAAGATCAATTTTTTTCACAGTAATTCTATTTTTTACTTCTTGAGTCTATTTGAGAAAGTTCAATTTCTACAGAAAATCATCCATCAAAAGTTTCAACATTCTTAACATATACTTTTAAAGAAAAAAAGCATTCCTAAAATGAAATTAAAGCTTACCTTGACTTTGAGCCAGATGAAGAATTTTTGATGTAACATGTCTAGCAGTATCTGATTCTGTAGATTCAGTGTTGATCTTTTCCAACTGAGCCAGGAGTCCAACAACCCGAGAATTATTGGTAAGGCTTAAAAAAATGTTACTTTAAATTAGAGTGCATCTCACATCAATTGTAAATACATTACTATAAAGATCACTATTAAAAAAGAAACTCTACCCTTCTAAAAACACAAAACACTTATACATATCATATTTCCTATCTTTTATAGTTTAACATTGCTATAATTCTGATTTAAGTGAGAAACACATTTTACTTCAGAAAACTACAAATGTGTATTCAACCTCGTCCAGCAACTTTACATCACAGCCTGGAAGTTCACCTTTCCACTCTCCAAGAGTTTTTACATTTTCTACATTCTCCTCAAAAACGTCTAACCACCCCTTCCACCTCACTCTGTTAGTGTTATACTTCAACTGTTATAAAATCAAACAAGAATACATTCATCTTCCCACCACCAGATCCTTAAACCATCTGATTCTCTACCCACATTCTTTCTTCCTTGTTCCCATTCATTATGCACTTGGTACTGTTCTAGGTGTTGCCAACAATAAACAAAACAAACAAAAATTCCTGCCTCTCACTGAGTGAACATTCTAATGGTGACAAAGCAAATACATATATAGCTATATAGTATTAACATAGTGAAAAGTGCTATGAAAAAAGGCAGGGGGAATAAAAGGTGCAAGGGGATGGGGTGTGATTTTAGAGTGGGAAGGGAAAACCTCACTGAGATAGTACCATTTAGGAAAAGGCCTAAAAGAAGTTAGGAGAGTCAGGTGTGCAGATACCTGAAGAAAGAACGGTCTAGTAAGAGTCACAATCACCTAGATACCAAGGCAGGAGCATGAATGCTGTTTTAAATTAAAAGTGAGGCAGCTGGTATGGCTTCAGCAAGCTTAAAGAATAACAGTTTGAGATGAGGTCAGGGTTGAGGGTGGGGCAGGAGAGAGCGTGATATTTAGAGCCTTGTGGGCCATTGTAAGAACTTTGGTTTTTACAATGGGAATAGTGAACTGGAGAGTGGTATGTTCTGACTTGCCTCTAAGAGGCTCTCTTTGGCTGGTGTGTTGAGACTTAAAGAACAATTCCCCCACTTGTATACTTAACCCCAGCCCTTCTGTACCCTGAGGTCTCCCCAAAACCTCCTGTATCACTTCTTTCCTCATCATACTCAGAATCAGCACTATCCAAATCAGATAGCTCCCTCTTTCTACAAACATTCTTCTTTGAGCTTCGATGACTCCATACTCTTCTAATTTTCTATCGCATCTTTTAAGTTTCCTCTATTGGCTTGTCCTCTGACAGGCCTCTAGATAAAGTCCCCCCACAGCTCCATCCCCACCTCTCTTAGACTTTCATTCTCTCCATTTTTCTGCCTGAATGACTTCATCTAAACTTACAGCCGTAATTATAATCTGTATGTTGCCTGGCGCCTATATTCGACTCCAGCCCTCTTTCTCTGATAGTTTACCCAACCTAACAAGCCCAACATAAAAAAAACTTCTGTTTCCTCCTCTCAACCTATTTCTCTTCCAATCTTCACCTTCTCAAACACACATAAAACCATCGGTTGCCCAACACAAAAATCCAGACCCCCTTTTTCCACACATCAACCCAATACCAGCTCCATCACCAAAACATCTTAAATCTCTCTGCTTTTCTCCATATCTATAATTACTACCTAAGTCTTCATCTCTCACTGGGAAATTAAAGCCTCCTAACTAATCTGCTTTCATTCTTTCCACCCAATAATCCATTTTCCCATCAGTGAGTTTTTTAACTTTTTAATTATAAAACCTCCCAAGAAGTTGCAAAAATAGTAGGGTAGTCCCTTGAACCTGTCACCTAGCTTCCCCGGTCATTACAGTTCACATAACTATAGGACAACAGCAAAACCAGGAAACTGACCTTGATAAATGTATAATTCTAAGCCATTTTATCACTATGTGGATTTGTGTAACTGCAAATATAATCAAGTTGTTACCCAGCTAAAAACCCTTTAGTGGTGTCCCATCAGACTTTAAGAAAAATCTTATTTTATCACAGCCTAACAAGCCCTACGTCATCTAGCCTCCATCTACTTCTTAAAATTTATTCCTCACATTTCCCTCATGGGATCAGTTCCTTGGATAAAGCTACTTATCCCCCAACCTCAAGGTCTTCACTGTCCTCTCAACCTCAAGGACAGTTCCTTCAACATCTTCACCTGGCAGGCACCTTCTCATTTCAGATTATAACATAAAGATGTCCCCACTTTTCTACCAGCCCCTCCACTTCCAATACTGAAATGTACCCCAGAGATTTGATCACTATTTAAAATACTGTTATAAGATCCATGAAGGTAGAGACCTTGCAAATCTTATTCCATATACTCAGTATTTCAGACATTTGCTAGCACAGAATAGGCAATACCAGAGCCCTATTCTGAAATGAATTAAAAAATCTGAAAACATATTGAAAACAGTATACATATTTTTACTTTATATATAATGTTACTATAAATTATATAATTTTCTGATTAACAAATGTGCCAAATGGTTTAAATTTAGAGGTACTTCACCCAAAAAGATATTTGGAGGTTGAAAAAAAATATTGAGCATACTATTTGAAAATGTACCTAATATACCATTTAAAATAAAATGTTATATTCCCAATAGCCAACATAATACAGATATGAAAATATATATATCGATATGTACAAAACTCCAAATGAAAACCCCCTCCAAAAAACTAAGAATATATACAGTATATCATTAACAGTTTTAAAACATACACATTGAATACATATACTCTTAGGTATTAAATATAATACCTAAGGAAATTCATTTTATATAGAGACATGTATGGAAATGAAGAATACCAAATTCAGAATAGTAATTACCTCTAGAGATAAGGGGGAAAATGTTATTAGAAAATAGCACACATCATATTTGTAACTTTTTTATTTCTTGGGTGATTTGTATACAGGTATTCATTATATTATTCTCTATCCTTTTTGGTTTTCAAAATTATTTCATATTTTTTAATAAAAATTTCTATAGAGACAAAATAAATTATATGCTTAAGTTTTCATATATTTTCATTTTCTTCCAAAGTTCCAGGAAAAAGAAATCACTTAAAACTGTTATTGTAAATCTAAATGAGCAAATATGTCAACATCATGGAAAATTCCAAAGATGAAAAACAACAACAAAAAATAACAGAATAATGAACCATCATGTACCCATCAGCCAGCTTCAAGAATTATCAATTTTATTTCATACATGCCTACTCACAGGCATACACATCCCACTGGCAAATTTTGAAGCCTATCTGGGAGAGATAATTTCCTCTGTAAATTCTTTGGCATTTTCTAATTTCTAAAAGATAAAATACACACACACACACACACACACACACACACACACACACACATACACACACATAATAGAACTACTATACCAAAAACAATAACAATAATCCTTTAATATCAAAATCTAGTCATAGTTCAAATTTCCCAAATTCATATTTTCTCATTTTCTTTAAACAGTTAATTTGTACAAATTGGAAACCAAATGACGTCTACATACTGCATCTGTCTTTTAAGCTTCAGGTTTCTTAACACTCTTTCTTTTTTCCTCACAATTTATTTGTTAGAAGTTTGGTGGTCCTGCATTCTGGATTTTGCCAATTATACATCCATGGTATCAATAATATGCTTGTCTATCCTCTATATTTTCTGTAAACTGGTAGCTTTTAAAGGCTTTCTTTGGTGACATGTGGTACTGTAATCTTACATAAAAATGCAAAAAGTGTCTGATTATCTTTTTGTAACATAAGCAGTCACTGGTCACCACTACCTAGATTCATTATTCCATTAAGGACTGAAAAACAGTGATACTCTTATCATTCCATTCCTTCTTCATCTATTAACTAAGATAACTCCATACAGAAAAAAATCTCTTCTTTGATTATCCCAAGGTACAATTCATCAAATAAGAGCCAAATAAATGCTAGAATTATTATTATTTTTTTTTTTAGATTTTTAATTTACCTATGTTTACCAATTTTCAGAATGAGTTTATTTCCTAAAGTCCTCCCCAGGTAACTAATGAAGTATTTTGGTTTCGTGTATCAATACAATCTCACAGATTTAAACACATTTGATACATTTATCCACTGAAGTTATTAATTCTCAAATGGTCCCATCTTTGATGAATGGGAGCCTCTTGAAGCTGGTACCTGAATGCTTTTGATATGATCCTAATCTCTGATAGAGAGCTTCCTGGCTTTCTGGTATAACAAGACTATTGACCAGCAGTCCTCAATGCACTTTACAGAATTCTGAGAGTACCCGAGACCCTTTCTGAAAATCTGCAAGGCTGAAAACTATTTACATAAAAATACTAAGACATTATTTGACACTGTATTGACATTTGCACTGATGATTGAAAGGCAATGATGGGTAAAGTACCAGCACCATAACATAAATCAAGACTTCTATTGTATAGAAGTCTACATGTTCTTCACCACCACACGCAGTTAAGAACAAAAAATGCTAGTTTCACCCAGTATACATCTCTTTAATATTTTTGTGTACATAAACATTTCAACTGCATGCTGAAATATTATGTTTACCTTGGGGAAAAATACTGTGTAACTGTTAAAACTGTAAGCTGAACTAGTCACTTTTTTCAACAGAACATCACTTTTACTTTAAAAAACAACTGACAAATAATGACCATTCAGACTGGAGTACTTTGACATTCATTTTTTGGAAATAATAACAAAAAACAAAGTGAATCTATCATTTCAAAGAAACATCTGATCAATTTGTTGCCAATGATAAAATTTGAGCTTTCGAGCAAAAAACAGAATTTTAAATGTGGATCTACTATCATGACCTTAACAGCTCCCTGCTAACTAAAGAATTTTCTGAAAAAATCGATGGTGATATTAATAAATGTAATTTTTAATACTGTATAATAAAATGTGTCACAATATTTAGAAAACCTGCATAACTCAAGGAATCAGTATTTCCCCAATGACCAACATTTGGTGTTACAAATCATATATGAGTTAAAGAACAATTCTAAGTGCACATGAAACCAATGGATTGTAAAGTAATAGAATAAAAAGTTGACTGATGTGGTTTCAGATCCCATACTGGAACTAACCTGTTAGAAACAACCACTTACCAAGTTTTAATATAATATCAAAGAATATCCATTTCAAATTAAATTACACATGATATGGCTTTATTTCCAAAGTACATTACTATTATTCAGATAGATTTATTCTTCATTTATAACTATGACTCTTGTTTTAATCACCTTTTTACTGTTTCTCTCCAAATACTGAACACGCAACTTTATTTTCCTTGATCATAAATCAAAGGACAATTATCCACAATTATCTGAAAAGGCCTTTTATTCAAGTACTCCCTCTTTTTCCAATTATATATCTATGTGCACCTAGACTGTCTTCATACCCTATAAGAACACTAAACACACAAAATACATATATATAATATACACACTGATACATATATCATGACAGATTGAACTCAGAAGCAGATAAGATTATCTTCCACTAAGTAAAACATTAAAGACATTTGTAAAAATGTAACATTATAATGCCACTCATCACTATTTTCTGAAAATAGTTATTTTTAATATAAAATACTACTTTATGCATGCATTATTTCTAAATAATTTTGTTAATTTCTCACTTTTAATTTATAATATGGTAGATATCAAGAGATAAAATAACGCACTTTAACAAAAACTTCTTGAAGTCTTCATTAATTTAAGAGTACAAAACAATTCTGAGCTAAACCTGCTCCGAGGCTTATCTTGCACATTTTGTGCTCCTGATCTGGAATTGACCTTTTCTCCAAAGAGCCCTAGTTTTTGGTTTGCATATTATAGGAAATAAATACATCATTAAAAACAGTTCCATAATCCAGATTTAACAGAAATTTGCATTATAGAAATCAAAATTCTGAAATTTAGTAGAGTGTTTTTTAATTTTATCCAATTATTTTCCTCTTGAAGATCATGTTATATGATTTTTTAGTAGCTAATAAAACATCTACATTGAAAAATTCAAAATCATACTAAGCATAACACATTTTCTATTCCATTCCAAATTTGGGTTGTTTTGTCGGTAACTCTTAAAATTTTTAAAGTACAGCACTATCAAAAATAAGACTTTCATTTAAGTGATTCCTTCTGAGAATCGTGCTCTATCAAATGAAGTGTGGATAGATGAATTTTTTGAAGGAAGTCAAATAAATGGAAATTCAGAGCATAGGCAAGTCAATTTCCATACTTAAAACTTTTATCTACAGAATGAAAACTGAACAAAATATTCTAAGCCACCCCTGAGTCAGCTCTAAGAATTTAAGGCTGTTGACAATAATCTTGAGAAAAATCACAGGGTGAACACCAGAGGGCAGCTCTACCTTCTGAATAATTTTTAGACCGGAAAATCTTAGGGTGAAGGCAAAAAAAAAGAAAAAGCTATATAGCTATTCAGTGAATTATTTGAGACACACTGAGAAGCAGAAAATGTTTAAATAAAAAAAAATGTATCTTCCCTAACTTACTTTATTTGTTTTAGCGGAATCAAAATAAGGCTAAAACCAACCTTCAAAGGTCCTATGTATAATTGCTAATTACGTTATACTAAGAAAAATCGTGAATTAAATATATGATCAATGTGAAATACATGCTAACAAGTTAACTGTCAGATGTATATTTTAAAGACATTATCACTCATATATTTGTTTCACTGTAGTGGTCTCCTACTGCTTTTGAGTCTTTGAGTTTATACTCAATCTTTGAGCTATTTTCCTAAAAATAAAATTTTTCTTAGATATTACAGAAGTTCCAATGGTATATAGATATTACCTTTGCAACAAATAATTTCCTAAGCAATGCAAGGCCTATAGAACCTATCTTCATATTAAAAATAAATTTTATTACCTCTTTCACATTAAAATGTAAATCATATGCAGAAAGTAAAGGTGTCCTAATAGAGTAAAAACATCTGACAGCAAAAAAATCCATAAAAATATACTAGTTTTAGACTAAAACAGGACTCACAGAAATTAAGATTTAATTCCAAACAATATGGTTTTACTTCTAAAATGCACATTATTATTTTTCAGAAATGTTTATCTCATTTATAACATTTATTTTTATCACTTTTGCTTTAATCACATTTTTAGTTTCTCTCAAAATACTGAACACATAATTTTATTTTTTTCCATCACATATCAAAGGACATGAAAAATAGAAATTCCATTATCATTCTTCTGTAAAAATCATTCATTTAATATACCTAACCTACCAAATATCATAGCTTAGCCTAGCCTACCTTAAATGTGCTCAAAACACTTACATTAGCCTACGATTAGGCAAAAAACATCTCACTACTGCTGCCCAGCATCTCAAGACAGTATTATACCATGTATCACTAAACAGGAGTACAAGAAAGATCAAAATTCGAAGTACTGTTTCTACTGAAAATGTATTGCTTTCCCAGCATTGTAAAATTGAAAAATTGTAAGTCAAACCATTGTTAAGTCAGGGACCATCTGTGCTTTTTCCCCTTCTGACATCCCTGGAAAATACTTTTATGACTTCTCAAAAGTGGCCAGACAATAAATGAATGAGCACAGTTCTGTTCCAATAAACTTTATTTATGTACAATGAAATTTGAATTTCACATATTATTCATGTGTTATATAATATTATTCTTTTTACTTTTTTTGCCAACTATTTAGAAATGTAAAAACCATTCTTAGCTCACAAGCCACACAAGAATAAGAGGTGGGCCAGACTTGGCCCATAAGTCATAGTTTGCTAACCCTAGCTTCAACTGAGAAGTTAAACACTGATAAAATAATATAAATACAGTTGACCCCTGGGCAATGCGGGGAGTTAGGAGCACTAACTCCCGCCCCCATGCAACTGAAAATTCGGGTATAACTTTCGATCCCCAGAAACTTAGTTGCTCTTGGTGTCCATAGGAGATTGGCTCCAGGACCCGCTGTGGACACCAAAATCTGTGGATGTTCAAATCCCCTGTATAAGACGCTGTTTATCAATGCATACAGTTGGCCTTCAGCACCCACAAAAACCTAACTGTGGACTGAAAACAGTACAGGAATTTATTGAAAAAAATCCATGTATAAGTAGAGCCACGAGTTCAAACCCATGTTGTTCAAAAGTAAACTGTAAAACATACTATTATTTTAAATATTTTTTAAGTAATGAGTTTCAAATAACTGCTTCATGTATTATTTCTATAATTTATACATATGTAAATTTAGAATTTCAGTACCTTTTCTCTGATACCACTTTTAACTTGCTCATCTTGAGTTACTTCATTTCACCATTGCAGATAATCTAAGAAAAAAAAAAGTTAACGATATTAAACACACAATTCTGTTTTCTATACATTAGATGTCATAAAAACCATAGAACTGAAAGTTTTTATTATGGGCAACATAATCGAGTGCTAAGATTTCTTTTGAGACAGTTCATATGATCCTCCCTTTTCTAAAATTCTGCTTTAAAATACTCAAAGCAACTATACATAGCATCCTGTGATAAGTATACTTATTGACCACCATTCACACTGTAGTCAAACACTAGTAAATATGTATGATTATTTCTTTTTTATTAACAACAAATTGTTTAAACATTAAAAAGCTTCTATATCATCCCAGTTAATTTACATAATGAATATTTTCTTCAATCAATATAGGTTTCATCTTGACAAAGTACATACTATATATTTTAAAATCTTAAATCTTGATTCACAAAATTAAAATTTTCAGATTTATTTTGTAACTGTTCATCCAAAAGAACTCAGGATATCTTCTAATTTTATATAACAATGCTTACTGAAGCAGAATTTTGTGGCATCTCTAAAAATCAGAAAATTTACTGCCAATTCAACAAATTAATCACATACTCATGTAATATTTAGTACTGCTATATTTAAAGGAAAAGACATCAAATTTTTAATGTAATAAATTTAGAGGTTATGGGTTTTCTGAATGTTCTTCAATAACAAAGAACTTTTACTTCAACAAAAGACATGATTTTTTTCATTTTTATTATTAACTTAATTATAAAAAAGAAAACGTATTTAAAATTATGTAAAAAATGACATTTTATTTTTGTAGTCGATAAGAAACTTAAAAATTGCTATTCTTTCTTTTGATTGACTTTTTTTTTAATGACTACAAAGTCAAAGTAACTTTTTCCATTTTCAAGTTAAGAGTAACTATATAACCAAAGGAGGAAAACAATCCTAAATGTTTTCAAAAGTGCTGCTGTTGCCATAAACAGAAGTTACTTCTACTTGTAGAGTGGTACAAATTCCTCTAAACTACATCAGCAGCACATCTTATGAAAAGTTCACTGTACATTTTGAGTTGTAGAGGTTAATGCTGGGTAATTACATCATAGCCAATTCTACTTGAACAGTTAAAAAATGATTCAAACTTTCAGTTCACAATAATAGTTTAACCACTAGTCCTCCCCCTTCTAAAACTAAAGTAGATGGTAGAGTAATAACATTTTGTTGAAGTCCTTATTGATAAAAAGGAAACCTAAGATGTAGAAAGGCACTCTGTCCAGAACTCAGAAAACTCAGAACCAGGGGAATTGGAAATGACAAGAACAAAGGAAGCTGCTAAACAGCTGACTGAAACTCTGTAATTGCAAATAACTTCTGGCTTCCTCAATATCCCCCTGCTTCACCACTGTGGAAAATGTTCAACAGCCAGTCATAGATCATCTGGTAAATAATCTTTACTGAAGAAACTGACAAACTAAAAGATTTGTTTCTAGGATTTAAGAGTTCCTCAAGAAAAAGGCTAATTCTCACCCCCATTATCCTAGGGCTATGTCAGTGTATCCTTTACAGTTGTTTTTTTTACTGCTGAAGCCTGGGACCAGAGTGCCTCTGAGTTAAAAAAAAAAAAAAAAAATTTTTGCTGTGAAAGTTTGTTCATTACAGTATGGTGTAATAGAGAGAGCAAGCGTCTAGAAGCAGAAGTGCTGCATTTCACCAAATTTGTGACTTTGCCAACCAAGTGACAAAACAAGAAAGAACCAAGGTTGAGAGTATATGCTAGAGAATATATAATTACTATAACTGACAATGAAATTTAGGTATAATCTACTCATTCCTATTTATTGGGTCATTTTCACTGTCATAAAATCATGTTGTTATTTCCGTATCTTTGGGGGGGGGAGAGATTTTCTGCTCCCAATTCCTCAATCCAGCTACAGTCCCACTTCTCTCCTCCTGAAAGCAAAGAGTTTAGATACATTTTCAACAAGTCCTCCCTGCCAGTTCTCTCTTAAACACATTCCAATCAGGTTTTCCCCACACCACTCCACTCCTGTCAGGCACCAATGACCTCTGAGTTAGTAAATCCAATTGTCAATTCTCAATCCTCACCTGACTAGTCCTATCAGCAGCACTTGGAATAGCTGATTACGCCCTCTTCTTGGAAATACTTTCTTCATTTAGCCATACTGTTTTCTGCCTACCCCACTGCCACTTCTAAGCTTCTGTTTCTGGAATGCCCCAGCACTCAGTTCTTTCTCGTACTACTACATGGTGATCTCATCCAATCTTTTTTATTTTTTTATATTTATTAAGTTTACTCATCATGACACCCCAAAACAGTTGCAATAGTAACATCAGAGATCACTAATCACAGATAACCATAACAAATATCAACATTTAAAAATTTGAAACATTGCAAGAATTACCAAAATGTGACAGAGACATGAACTGAGCATGCTGTTGAAAAAATGGCGCTGATGGACTTGCTCCATATAGGGTTGCCACCAACTTTCAATTTCTTAAATCATCCAATAACTACTCAACACCTCCACCTGAATTCTAATAATATCACAAACTCAACATAACCCCAAACTCATCTCCTGACCTTCCCTTTCCTTTCAGGTGTGCTCTAACCTCAGCTTTTCCCAACGGTAAAGATAATCTCTCTCTTCAAGTGCTCAGTCCAAAATCTTAACTTCCTCCTTGACTCCTATCTTATACCCCATGTCCAATCCATCAGGAAGTCTTGATAATTATACTTTCAAAATATATCCAGAATCTGATCACTTTAACATCTACTTCCATGGTAAATCCAAACTAGTCTCCCTTCTTTAGCCCTGTACAGTTTATTCTCAACACAACATCCTGACTTAAAACTTTGGGAAAAAGAAAGAAAAAAAAAAAACTACCTTAGGATGATTTGTCACCTTTCTGTAATTTTCTCATTTAGTTATTTGTTATGCCCTTACATCTTGCATATTAACATCTGTATATTACAAACATGCTTGTAAATAATTCAAAGTGGAAATTTTTGATGGCAAGGTATAAGAGGAGGACCAGTGAACAATTTTGACCATAAAAGGGAAAGCCACCCAATTCCTGAGAACTTAATAAGGTCGTATAGTACAATTATGCTGAGTAACATGCTTATATGAAATGCAGTAAGAGAAATTTTTAAAGTTCAACAGTTTAGTAAGTCAACATATTGACATGTAAGGTGATGTTAAATACATATGTAATAAACAGAAAAACAAGATTTTTTAATATCCAGACTGATTAATCCATAAAGTTCATCAATTGCAATAAGATTATAAGATTATATTCTATATACATTATGTATTTATAAGCATTGTAAGATTTGAAAATAGTGAAATCAAGAAAACTTTTTTGGTACAGACTGCTGGCCAAAGCTAGCAATGTTGTGTCCTATCTGGAACAAAAGATCTGTCTTGGAGGAACTATGCTGGCATCTGTACTGACAAAATATCCTCAATAGCTGGTTCCATGAGATTTGCCACTCTTGTTAAAAAATAAAAATTAAAAATATATATATACCTGACTTCACAATGTTTTCTTCACAGAGAGATACTAGTGTCAAAAGCTCTGAGAGATAAAATGAAAAAAGTTCTATCTGAAGCTATAAAAAATGATTAACTTTATTAAACCAAAACCCGTTTATTCAAAAATGTTTGAAGAACTATGTGAAACTGTGGACAAAGCACATAAAACTCCTGCTATGTGCAGAAATCCCGTGGCTTAGCAGATGAACAGCTCTCAAAAGGTGTCAGAGCTGAAAGTTGAACTGCAGAACTTTCACACAGTGGGTCAGATTCTGCTTAGTGCTAGGAGGTTGAAAATCTATTGAAACTAGCTAATTTAGCAAACACTTATCAAAGGAAAAAACTGAACAACTCTCTGCAAGTCCTTAGAGAAAATATTTTAACTACAAATGAAAAAATTGGGGGTGGCGGGTCGGGGAAGGAATCATGTGACATAAGAAAATCATAAAATTATATTCCTATTCCTGGTTGGGCTTTAAAATGAAAAAGGATATTTGCAAATCTCAAGTCTGCTGACCTAAAGGAACAAAATTTAAAAGCAAAATTAAACAGTATTTTCCCTTTCTTTTCAAACAACTGTAAAAATAAATGAGGGACTCTTTCTCTGAATCTTATGCTCAGGGTGAGAACTTGACTTTGAGGAGGAAAAATTGTATATGCTGTGGTCATATTATACACACAAGATGAGATTTACTGATCTGCCCCTAAAGAAGTTCTGGATTTTTATGAAAGTGTCCTATAAATCACAGGAAGGTAATAAACATTTGACTGCAAGTTTTTTATGTAAAAAATTTGGAAGGGATGGGGTTAAGACATTTTTTAGTTAAATTTGACATTGGTTAATAAAATTATACAGGTTTCAAGTGTACGATTCAATAATACATCATATGTATATTGCATTATGTGTTCATTACTGTAAGAAACTTATTTGTTGTTTAACAAGCACCAAGAGCAAGGAGGAAGTCACCTCATGTCAACTGAAAATAAAATCTATGAATAGTTATTTCAAGTTCATCAAAAGGAAGCATATAAGCTTTGTATGAAAGAGACGCTATTATTTTTAGTTTTAAAAAATAACAAGTTTATTGAATAAAGCCTTTTCATAAAAGATCAAGTAATTAACACACATATAGTAATCTGAAACTTCTGGGCCTATATTTGAGCCTCAATGTGTCATTCTATTAAAAAAAAGTCTTTTTTTAAAATTCTGACATAAATTATGTCTTAGGCTATATTTTTATTAAGGTTATTTTGGCTTATGGTGTTTAGTAGCTTTTCAATAATTTTCATGTTGTAAATAACCTTAATAAAAATCAGCTTACAGTGGTACTGGTCAACTTACAGTGGTACTGGCAAACATATAACATTTGAAAGTTTAGAAATAAATGCATATATCTATGGCCAATTGATTGTGACAAGGGTGCTAAGTCCATTCAATGACAAAAGAGTAGTCTCTTCTATTGCTGAGACAACTGAATTTCCACATGTGAAGGAATGAAGTTGGACTCCTACTCACGTCATATATAAAAATTAACTCCGAATGAATCAATGGCCTAAAAATGAGCACTAAAACTCTTAGAAGAAAACATGAGGGTAAATCTTCATGACTTTGGATTTGGCAATGGATTCTTAGTTATGACAACAAAAGTGCAAGCAACACACACCAGAATGGTAAACTAAGTTCAATACCTGTCTGTTTTTAAATAACATTGGCTAAAGTCTTTTTTGTTTTTAATGAGGAAAAATAAAACTATTCTTGCACATAACATATACATAAGCCACACTTTATTGATACTTTATATAATAAATATTTATGGTAAGAATGCTAGGCCTACTTGGATAAAGTTTTTTAAAAATGATAATAATAATAATGTGGGAAATTTCAGTAAAAGAAAACTTTTTTCTATCTATATAAAAACTCACTACATAACTAAATCAGAATTTATAACCTTTGTGGTAATGGAGATCTACACAAAAGAGTAGGCTAATTAGATGGCCAAAATAATTAGATACACAGAAAAAATATATATCATTCTCTATCAAAAGAGGATTAGCAATCATTACTGGAACACTGTATTATAAGACCTAAAATTTCAAGTAATGACCTGACAGCTTAGAGCCTCACAGGACCCCAAAGGCTACTGAGAGTTCTCCTGCTCTTGCCATATGTGCCCCCAACCAGTGAAAAAGGCTCCCCACCACATCTAGTTCCACTAACAGCCAAACTAGTTGTACTCCATTTGGTCCTGAACCTAACTAGTTTCAGTCCCCTGCCAGCTCAGAATTATTCAAAAAAACTAATCACATCCTCCAATAGTGAAGGGGTAGGAATGGGATATTACTCCATCCTGTTGTTACTACAAAGCCTGTCTCCCACAGACCCTGTGAATGGTTCATTCTGTTCCCAAGTGCATGCAATATCTTCCTCTCCCTGGTTGTGAATATATATAACAAACTGCTGTCAATCCCATCTGACCAGTGTCAGGCAGTATCCATCTCAGACTATTTAGGACAGAAAATCTCTCCTTAGCAAATGGACTAATTTAGAGGTGACAAAAACAATTATATCTAAACTTTCTGTTCAAACTAATACCATAGCTGTAGATGTCATAATTTTTACAGAGGAGTCCTTTGAGACCTAAAAATTATTTTGTGGATCCTCCAGGCTATAAAGATTAAAAAAGACCAGTCCAACCTCTTGTAGGCAGGGCTGGTACAGACCAGAACGGATCCTGGTCCACTGTGGTTCTACTTCTGTAAGTACAGCAAGAGACTCCTGATTACCATAACTTCCTTCCCACAACAGTTTCCAGACTTCAAAACAGCGGTATGATTCTAGTGATGAAGATCTAGGAGCAAATGTGCAATTATACAGAGGCCTCTTAATATATATTAAAAAAAAATAAAAAAAAAAAACCTCCCTTTGTTTTTCAGTTCTGTGCAGAGGTTTTTGGAGTTGTTCCTTGAAGCTCAACCTAGAGTCTTTTTCTTTAGATATCCAAACAAGTGTGTAAATCCCTTAATACCTGTGCCAGACATTGATTTATTGCCCCTCATCTCTAAATTCATCTTTTGCCTATTCTGTGAAAGTAGATTTATGCCCTTAAAAGACCCATTTCGTTGCCAGCTGGCATGATGTTAGGCTTTGTTAAGAGGGCACTGGAAAAACACTACAGGGGAAAAAGGTTTTGCTTCTGGTTCCAGTGTGCTCACTTGGCTGCAGGAGATAAGGCTTCTTTAGGACCCACTTCTGCAACAAGAATGGCTTCTCCAACAACAGCCTTCTGCAGCATGAGCAGCTACTCCAACAGGAGGCTAGGCAGTTTCGTAGTAGAGTGCCTCTGGTGAAACATGTCCCCATGAACAGCTTTCCCTGGCACCAGAGAGGGTAGATATCCAGCAAATTCTACTGGTGCCACTTATAGCTACTTGCCTTGACCTTGCCCTTTTCCAACAAGGTCTAGACCTAAGGAGGAGGAGAATCCACTCTATTTCATCCCTGGGAGTAGTAAGTACTCATTATGTGAGCTATTCCTATATTCCTTAGAGTTACCTTTACTTCTTACTGATAAATCCCTTATTGCTCCAATCCCGTTATTGTCAATAATTCTTTATATAAATCTTTCCCTATTAAATTACTATGTAGTTTCTATTTCTTAATTGGACCAGAATGCTATATCCCCACAATTTTCTAAGCTATTGAGTACTCTACAACAAATAAACTGTCTGTTCTTAAGGTATCTAAAGTAGATTCTGTTCTCTACAACTGAATCTTCACTGTTTTCTCTTTCAATAAAGAATTGGGGGAGGGGGTTGTATAATATCCTCAAAGATTAGATAAATCTGTGACAACATTTCCAATTAATAAATTATACTAATTATGCATAGCCAAGCTTAAGAAAAGCTACTGAAGGTATTAACTCCATCTTAGACAATTATCATTCCTGTTATGCCTAACTACTATTTAAAAATTTAACCTGCAATGAGACAATTTCACACCTACTGAAGTGGCTTTAATGAAAAAATACAGATAATAAGTGATAGCAAAGATGTGAAGAAGCTGGAACCCTCATCCATTGTTGATGGGAATGTAAAATGGAACAGCTGTTTCGGCAACAGCCTAGCAGTGCCTCGAAAGGCTAAATGTAAAGTGCATATATGACTCAAATATTCAATTTCTAGGTATATACCGAAAGAAATAAAAATGTATATCCACACAAAAACTTGTAAACAAATGTTCATAGCATTATTCATAGTAATCAAAAAGTAGAAAGAACCCAAATGACCATCAATAGATAAATGGATAAATAAAATGTGATATATTTATACAATGGAATATTAATCAGTGATAAAAAGTAACAAAGTACTGACGTGTGCTACCTGGAGGAACCTTGAAAATATTAAGTGGAAAAAGCCAGTCATGAAAGATTACATCATTATATGATTCCACTGCAGTGAAATATTCAGAATAGGTAAATCTACAGAGACAGGAACTTTCATAATTCAACCATTTCTAAATTAGGGTTAGGGACTATGTCTTCTGTACCTCAATGCTTACTTCCCATGCTTACTACATCATTTTAAACAGAAGCAACATTTCTGACCCACCTGGGTCTTTAGGAGATATATTCTGAGTTATTTATCCAACAGAGGCTAAAAGCAAAGAAAAAAAGCTTTACTAAAAATCTATGCTGTCACCTAAAAACCCACAACATGCATTACCTTAAATTGGGGCAGGGATGGGGGCAGTTCTATAAGAGTTGACTTTTCTATATTTAAAGATGGCGTGTACTAAAATTAAATGTGGGACTTTCCCTTAGCAGAAAATCATATAACAAAATCAACTTCCTCAAGCTGCCCCACACATAAAGAAAAGCAAGCAATTTTGTATACTCTAGCTCAAGAAAAGTAAAAAATTTCAGATCATCTGAATCTTTAAGATTTTCCTCATCTAGACTTAGTTCTAAAGCCCAGAGAATCTAAAAACTGAAACCCTCAGTTCTCTCTAGCTTACGTCTGAAATCAAGCCCATTAGCCAAGTCAAAATGCGCACGCACACACAAAGCGTCAGAATCTCATATACATCGTAAACTGTCCTAATTCTCATTCCACAAAACAAGCCATAGAAGAAATTCTGACACACATCTCAAAGCTAAAGTTGTATATTCTAAATATATAAATACTTCAAATATACATGGCTTTAAATTTATTTCAAGTCAAACTGCTAAAAAAAAAATTCAAAGAATCACACTGTTCACACTCAGAAGTCCATCTAAATCTTTTACATACAATCTAAGGAAATACAATTCTCTTTTGACTTGCCATGCTTAAACAACTTGGTCCAGTTCCCATTCAACCAGAACAACTTCATTATATTACTCTCATCTATTTACAAATGGGTCTCCCTACAACCGGGGTCCCCAAACCTGGACCAGCACCAGTCAATGGCCTGTTAGGAACCGGGTTGCACAGCAGGAGGTGAGTGGCAGGCGAGCTAGAGAGAGTGAAGTTTCACCTGTATTTGCAGCTGTTCCCCAGCACTAGCATCACCACCTCAGCTCCACCTCAGATCATCAGGCATTAGATTCTCATAGAAGCACAGGTCCCAGATGCCAAAAAGGTAGAGGACCACTACGCTACAAAACATCATTAGACAAAAAGCTTCCACTGTTTAAAACATGCAAGAAACATTGCTCTAATCAAGAATAACCTTTGCTATTAAATACTAGTATTGTGAATGGGTCCATAGTGTAGTGGTTAGCACATCTGCTCTGCATGCAGAAGGCCCTAGGTTCACACCCCAGGTGTACCTGGCCCTAGGTGCCCAGCACTCAGGTGCATACCATGTGGGGTGGGGGAGCCCCGCCTTCGGAGATCATTTCTTAAGGGGAAAAACGGCAAGATCCATTGGTCAGGAGTGGAACTGGGGGAGGGGGGATTAAAGAGAGGATGGATGAATACATGCACGCACGCACGATATTGTTCCGTTTGCAGGCAACTAGGGAAAGACCACAGTTAAAAATCTGGGTAACAGGTTCAGTCTCAGGAGATAGGAAAACAACTACACTGAAAATGTGTCAAAATGTGTCATCTTTCGTTGGCTTTCTCTAATTGTTTCACCACCTGAAAGGGAGAAATCACTTTTCAAGAACATGAGAGAACTACTATCCCCTCACACCAGCTATGTCAATGTGATGAAAAATTGAGAATCCTAAGTTTTTAAAAAAAAAAATTCCAAAGATAATGCTCACCCTTGGCAACATCATTAAAGAAAAAAGTGAGAAACTCTGAGGGAGTAAAAAATATCATTTATGTCAATAAAAGAGTAACATTCCCAGCAATAAGCAGATAGAGATTATAACCATTTAAATTAAGAAATACACTAACCATGGTCTGTGTTAATTTACCCTAATTAACTATATTAAGATAGATATTTTCATCTAGTTACCTTACTCATATGATAGTCAATGATTCATTTATGAATGTTTTAGCCCAATCATCAAACAGGTAAATTTATTTCATAGATATTACTGTCACTAATTTTATCAAAAAATGTGGGTAAGTGTAAATCTATTTATCATGTATCCTCATTAAAAACACAAGTTTGGATGGCTCGCACACTACTTCACAAAAGGTGTTCTAGCACTTACAAAAGGTCTAATTTGTTCTATGTGATGCTATAATTATAGTAAAAATAATAAGATCATATTGTTGGGGAAGCAAAATCCCACTACACTTCAATTTAATTAGTTTATTTAAAATAACTCTTCCCCAACTCAGATTCCGAATGACTATTTTTAGACTTAAATGCCACAATTTCTACATCTATATAGGTGATAGATGAGATTAAAATTCTTACCTTGAAATACACCTTTCCCCTGCCTCTAACCTATGACTGACTCCTTAAAATGGTTTAAGTTCTGTTTGTTTGTTTTAAGGAAAGCACCACTGCCAAAGTCACTAATATCATCATAAGAATCAAAATATTCAAGATATGAGAGATTGGAAAGCTACAAGACATAAAAAAAAAAAAAACAGCAAAACAACAGAAGTCTCTCCTTATTAGTAATTACTTTAAATGTAAATAGATTAAACTCTCCAATCTGATGTCAGAGATTAGCAGAATGAATGGATCAAGAAAAAAAGAAAAAAAAAACATGACCCAACTATATGCTCTGTACAAGACTCACTTTAGATACAAAGGCACAAATAGACTGAAAGTGAAAAGATGGAAAAAGATATTCCATGAAAACAGTAACCCAATGAAAGCAAGGGTGATTACACTAATAAGAGACAAAATAGACTTTAGATCAAAAAAATGTTACAAGAAACAAAGACAGACACTACGTATTAATAAAAAGTTCAAGAGAGCTAGGAGATTTAACAAGTATAAATATTCACACACCTAATAACAGACCATCAAAATATATGATGCAAAAATTGACAAAATTAAAGGGAGAAATAGGCAATTCTACAATAATAGTTGGAGGCTTCAATAACCCATTCTCAATAATGGATAGAACAAGCAGAAAGAAGAAATTGAGGACTCGAATAACACAATAAACCAACTAGAGATAACAGACATACATACACAGAACATTCTACCTAACAACAGAATACACATTCTTCTCAAGTGCACATGGGACATTGTCCAGGATACACCATATGTCAGGCTACAACTTTAAGTTTCAATAGACTTGAAAAGGTATCATACAAAGTACCTTCTCCAACCACAACAGGATAAAGTTAGAAATCAATGACAGAAGGAAAACTGGAAATTTTACATACTTGTGGAAATTAAATAACACACTCTTAAGCAACCAATGGGACAAAGTAGAAATTATAAATGACATTAAAAATACTTGAGACAAATGAAAACAAAAACACAACATAACAAAATTTGTAGGATGCAGAGAAAGTGAGAATAGGGAAATTTATAGCTATAAACGCTTACATTAAAAAAAAAAGATCTCAAGTCAACGACTAACTTTACAACTTAAGGAACTCGAAAAAAGAGAACTAAACACAGATAGTATAAGAAAATAAAAGTTATGGCAGAGATAAATGAAATAGAGGATAGAAAAATAATAGAGAAAAGCAGTGAAACCATAAGTTGGTACTCTGAAAAAATTAACAAAATTGACAATCCTTTAGCAGATTAACTAAAGAAAAAGAAAAGACTCAAAAGCTCTTTGGGGTCCTCAATAACTTAAGAGTGTACAAGGGTCCTGAGACTAAAAGTTTCAAAATATCTGATTTAAAGAACAGAGTAGCAATAAAAGGTTCCTACAAACCAAGAGCAAGAAATACATAAAATCATTAAATTAAAATAAAAAAACGTTCCTAGGAAAATTATGTGAAAGTTGAAAAAAAAAACACAATGTCAAATCAAAACTAACCTCATTCTTTGTAATATCAATAATGAGGAAAACAAAAAAAAAGAATGCAGTTTTGTATATCCTGGAAATGTGCAATATCTTGATCAACTAAACACATATATACCCATATTTTTCATAGCATCACAAGACAGTCAAAGAAATGCAATCACATACTCAAAAACAGGTGATTAAAATAGCAGCCACCATCACCATTAGGGAGACAATCCAAGGTTCTGTCAGAAGGGACATAAGGGGATACTTCAGCTTCTCTCCAGCAGCATCTCAGGACACCTCACTCAGAGTCCAACTGTTCTATTTAAAACTAAATTATATGTTTCCAAAGCAGGACAGTGAGACTAAGCTCTCACTGAGCCTCAAAGGAGCGAATGGGTCTTAGAGGAATTGATCTGCACTAATAATGCCCCATCAGTCCAAAGTCCTTCAGCTTACTAAATCTCTTGAATAACTGAAGAAAAGCAATGGCAGTAATATTTACTGAGCAGTTACTACGTGCCAGGCTAACACTTTATGGGTATTAGCTCATTTAACATTCAATATCATCTTAAAGGTATAACCACCATTATCTCATTTTTGGAGTTGAGAAAATTGAAGCACAAATAAGATAAAGACCTTGCTTCTTGGCAAACAAGCAAAGCCAGGATTCAAACCTAGCCAGTCTGGCTCTGAGGCCCAACCCCTTAGCCACTACACTGTAGGATACAAATAATGTAACCAACAATAATATATAAAGTTTAAATTCAGTGCCAGCTCTAAACAATTTCTGTTTACACCAAGACCAGCTGCCTAAGGGAAGTTCCCAACTTGCAGAGAGCACTCTGACAGGTTCATCCTTTACTAGCGGTGCACTGTTCAACTTCTAGATACTGAGGGGTTTCAAGCAAGAAGAGTAAATGTTGGAAGGTGAACACTGTGAAGATATTTTTTTACCATAAAAATGTAGAATACAAATTAGATAATTTCACAACTCCTGGACCTCTTTTCCCTCTGCTATTGGAGATAAAACCATTATATACTAGCTAGACTGTTCTAAAGAGAATAACACCTCAATTCAAGTCAGTTTGAAAAGCTCTACAAAAATTGCTTCTTCAAATCCTTAAATTACATTAATATGTTTAACTGTTTTGTAGTGTTGTGTAACTAAGTCTACCCCCTTCATTTCCGAGTTCTGAGTGAGACCACAGTTCTAAATGTGTGTGGAAGCAATTCAAGGCAGAGTTCTGAGGACATTAATAATGAACTTATAACTTCACTGTAGAACTTAACCCAAAAAAAATGGAATGTGAAACTGAACAAGTCATATTACAACTCTGCTTAAGGATGAGAAATAAGGAGTGGATGAGAAACCGATAACTCCCTCACAGTAATTACACAGGACATGCTTACAGATATTCCAGAGTTCGGTTTGAAGTTTGGCACACATTTTAAAATATGTACCATTTCAAGTGCCTTAAATAAACGACTACTTTTTTGGTCTACTGAACTGAAAACATTCCACAATACAATTACAAAAATAACTTTCTGGCCTTCCCAGGGCAAAAGACCATTTAGAAGAGGAATTCAGAGATTTAAGAAAGTGAGAGCTTGATTTACATTAAGATTACAACATAGGTAAAACGTAAATGAGTGATCAAAAGACTGTCAGTCCTTTATAACTACAAATTGCCATGTATTACAAACACTGCTACAATTTTGAATCCCAAAAGCAAAACACACACACACACACACACACACACACACACACACACAGAATTAATGCCAAAGAAAATTTCCGCTGAGTGTTAAAACGTATTAGGTCAGCATAGTGCTAGACCTTCAGACACTTCAGCAAGCTATATTAAACAAGAAATGGGCCTGAAGTTCTCTACATTTACATCAGGTATACTAAGATGTATTAAAACCCCATTCTATATGGGTAATGCCCAGGAAAGGAAACAAAACTACACTGGTACTGATGGGTTTAAGGGACGGGGGGGGGGGGCAGGGGGAAGGGGCGGAGGGAGACAAGCGAGCCTTTGCGTAAGGGTTGCAGGACTGCTTGAATCGGACGCTTGCAGTGAGGAACCCGCAACTCAGGAAGGAAGGCTGCAGAGAAACACTGCACTGTCATCCAGGACGACCTGAGTCAAGTTCAAAACAAACCCACAAGGCGACAGGTTGTAAACAGAGAACACACTCCCGGCCAGAGCGCGCATCGAGGGAAAGCGAGCCTCGCCGTCGCCGGTGCTACCCCGCACGCACCCCACGCAGAAGCTCGGCACACCGAGGGGGTGGGTGCCGGGTGGGTGCCGGGGACGGGGGGAGAAGCGAGGCGCGCGCGCCCCGGGCCCGCCGCCCCCCTCGGCCCTGCTCCGCGCCGCGGCGACGCGCGCTCGGGGCCCGAGAGCAAGGGCAGGGCACGGGGGCCGCCTCTGCTAGGAGCGCGCGCCGCGGACCCTCCGTGGCGATGGAGGGCTGGGTGCAGAGTCCGTGGGTGGGAACGGGGGGGAGCGCTCTGCACACACCAGCAAAAGCCCCAGCAGCCCAGCAAGAGGTTTCCCTCAGCACCCCGCACCCCGTCCACCCGCTCAGACCACGCGTTACACAACCTGTCAGGCGAGGCGCGGCGGGGTCCCGGGCGCAGACCGCGGCGGGCGCGGGGAGGCTCTTCCCCCGCCTGTCCTGCCCCCCGGACGCCGCGCAGCCCCGGGAGGACAGAGGGGCGCCGGTGGGCGGGAGGGCGGCGGCCGCGGGGCGCTCCCCGGCTCAGGGCAGGGCGCAGGCTCGGGCCGCGCCGCGCCGCATCGCCCGGCTCGGCGCCCGCAGCGCCGCCGGCTGCTCGCGGGGCGCGCGGCGGACCTGTCGCCGCCCGCCGCCGGGTGTTTTCATACAAACCCCGCTGGCAGGCGAGGCGGCGGCGGCGGCGGCCGAGGAACCTTCCCGCATCCCGGGCAACGTCAGCGCGGCGCCCCGCCCACCGCGCGCCCCGCCCGGCCTGCTCGCGCGCGCGCGTGCGCCGTGGGCGCGCGCCGGGGGCAGGGCGGGGCGCGCTCGAGGGTGGGGTGGGGTGCGGTGGGGTGGAGCGCGCGCGGGCGCGGAGGCTGGGGGCGAGGCGGGGAGGCTGGGCCAGATGTTGGAAGAGGCGGCTGTGCTCACCGGGGACCCTCATACCCGGCAGCCGCTACCCAAACGAACCGAACCGGGTTCCGGGAGGAGCCCCACGTTCCTCAGATCACCCGTTAACTCCCCGTTAGAGCCCCTGCCTCTTCTCGGAGCCAAGCGGGCGCCCACCCCCACGACCGTCAATCTCCCACCCTCTCGGGAGGCTTTTGATGGCATTGGACAGCGGTTCTTAACTCTCCCCACGTGGTACCGGCTAACATCAGTCTCTGGGGACCACGGCAACACTTAGCCCTTACCTGACCTCAAGGAGAATCCATAAACTGTTAGATAGGCAGTTTCCCTAGCTGGGCTCCCAGAGCCCAACGAAACTGCACCTTGTGGTCAAATCTCAGTAAATTACATGCCTAGTGCAGGAGCAAACAAATAGCATGCTGATTTATTTTTGCATTTTTGTGTTGTGTCTACATATAGCCACGAAGTTGGCAATGCTAAATTGGCCACTGAAAGCAAAGACCGAATGTTTTATCTGAGCCAAAGTAATGTTTCAGAGAGATTAAAGACTAAGCCACACCCGTTTGACTGTCCGTAAACATACTGTAATATAGGATAATAAGTACACCTACTTTTTTTTCAAGAGCATGGATATTTGCTGCTCTTTACAGTAGCTAGTGAGGGATGTAAAATTATTAAACTAGCTAAGGAAATAGAGAGCTGTGAGGTTCTTGTTTTGTTTTCTTATCGTCATGTTTAAAGGAGATTAAGCAGGTGTGAAGGAGGTTCAAAAGGTAATCCAGAGGGAAGGGGGGAGGTAGACGGGGTAAAGAGGGTCAAATATGTGGTGACAGAAAGAAATCTAACTATGGGAGGTAAACGCAATGTAAATCTTATATATAAATATTTATATACATATACACCTTACTGTTAAAGTCAGCTGAAATTTATTGGATTTCATTAACCAATTTCACCATAAAAATTTTTCATAAATTAATTTTTTTTTTAAAAAAGTAATCCAAGGTGCACCACTGGAGCTTCTTGCAGTTTGCCCTTGGCAGATGTCTTATACGTGGATAAACAAGAGACTACCATTTTACAAATGTCATAGTTTCCCCTATAGTGAGGACCAAAAAGTAGGTTATGGTATTTTAAATAATTTAAAAACAACTACCACCCCAAACCACGGGTCTGAAAACCATTATCTGAGAACATCTAATTAAGAATACTTAACATTTGCAGAAATTAAATATATATAATATACATGAAACTTTATTCAAAGAGTATCCTCCTAAATGTAGCAATTGGCAATATAGAAAGATATAGATATAAATGAAAATGCCTGTGTTTGTAGATTTTGAATTCCACTTTAGCAAAGCATTGTCGGTGTGGTTTGATAGCCAGAACACACAAACCCAGAATATCAACTTACACAACGAAGTAAAAAGTAGAGCTAATTCCTGCTGGTCACTCTTTTCCACTATTTTAAACTGCTTCCTCAACACACCTTATTATGATATATAAAACTAAACATAAATAATTGTGTGATGTAGATCAGAGTCTAATCTTATGATATTAATTTAACTTGGATTCCTCAGATCAGTCTAGCCATTACCTTGGAGCTTTTCAATAAATGTTTTATTATTTTAACTTTGGACTAGTCAGGGAAGAGAAAGGTGAGCATTGGATCCCAGCCATCTTGTTCTCCTCTTTGCTGATTTCTTTACCCCCACACTTTTAATAAGGAATTTACAAAATCCAACAAACTTTATAACAAAATTCTGTAGCAATCAGATTTAGAATAGCCATGGACCTCTCAAAACTCTACAGACATTTCTATCTGGAACCATAAACGTTAGGAACACAAGCTTGATCATCAAGTTTCTGAAACTTAGCTAGTCCTCTGAAGTTGTAGGATTCTTGTAACTACTCAACATCGTTCAACAATCAACAATTTATTGAACACCTCTTTTGTATCAGACATAATCCTGAAATCTGAGGAGTTAAGCAAATTATATATAGCTCAACAAAATACCTAACAGCTGTCCTGTCAAATTGAAAAGTTTACCATAAATAGACCATGTGGCAGAAAAGCAGTAAGAATGTGAGCTGAACCTAAATGAATGTGGCAAAGGTTGTGAAATGGAGAGAAGCATCCCCAACATTTCACACAATAGAGTCATTCTGGGGGCAAAACCTTTTCCAGTGGCAAGTGATTTCTAATAGTCACGTGGTAGACTATGAATGATACATAATTTGGAATCAGAAAAGCAGAGTTTAAAGATCCATATCTGTAAACCACTATACCCTCACTTTCTTTCTTTATGAAATAGAACTTAAATATTCCTACCAAACCTAAAGTTTTAAAATTTAGAATATTCTTTCATCCACTTACAGGAATTTTTCCTAAGGTAATAACGAGGAAAAGATGTAGAGATTTAGCTATAAGAATGTTTACCCCAGAGTGGTATTATAAACTATCTCTGACTTTCAACAGAAGGCATCAGATTAAACGCATTATTTTACATCCATACAACAAATCACTAGGCAGCCATTAAAAAATGACATAGTAAAGCAGGAGTTCTTAACCTGGGGTCTAGTGCATTTAATTTATGAACAGATGTGAATTTTCCTTCAGGCTAATGAAGTCAGGCGCTAAGAGGGCTCTTAGCCCCTTATTTATACAGGCCCCTGTGAGTGCTGAACTGCTGAGAGTTAAAAGAATTTTCCAGATGCAAAGGGGAAGTCAGGTTGCAATCAGGAGGCATTTCTAAGTGAGAATTTCTGGTGAATTTCTTGAACAGATGTCATTTTAAAAGGATTTGAACCTCCAAGTCTCTAGGAGGATATTGTGATTTCTCATTCAAAATAAATATTCACATAAAAAATTTTATATAACATATATTTATATTAAATTATTTTTCTTTTAGAGGGCTTCTCCACAATGTGAGAAAAAGGAAATTTCCCACCATTTTCAAGCCACTTTCTCAATCTTGCAGTCTAAACAAGTGTTTTGTTTTTTCTTAATAATCAAAATAAAATAATAAATTTTTAGCAAAAATCATGAGCACTAAAGTATTCTTTTTCTTACTTAATAAAACTATTCAGCATTTCCAAAAGACTACTTAGTTAATAATCAACTGATTTGAAAACATTAAAGAAATAATTTTTTGTAGCTAACTATTAATTTAGATTGAAAGATAGAAATGAAGAGTCAAAATTAAATTCACTTTCTCATATTTAAGAAATAGTCTTCAATGTCTAATATAGTACTATTAAGTGAGAAAAACAAGTTGTTGAATTATATGGTTGTATGATCCCACTGTGTTTTTTTAATCAATATTATAGAAAATATTGTGCATTTTGAGTTTCATAACGGAACAGTGCTCTGTAAGGGAAAATACCATTCTGTGTACTAGAATTATTAGGACCAGGTTGGGGTAGGTGCTGCCACTCAATACTTTTTGCATTGTTTGAATGTTTTAAAAGTAAACCTGCAATATAAAAAATAAAATAAAATTGAAAACCAAAAAATGAAAGTCTCCAAAATTATACAGGTATCGCAGCCCACAAATCCTAGATCTTCCTGTGGTCATCCACTGATAAATTTCAGTTGTGTATTTGCATAGCTGCTGCTTCTGGCACTTGGAGAATACAGCTTTCATTAGATTTAAAGAGGTCCTACCTAATTCAATAGGATTAAGATCATGGTTTAAGACTAATGGACTTAATGACATAAAAACATCGTCATGATATATTGTTATGTAAATTAGCAGATTACATGCAACATAATTCTATTTTTACAAAAATATGTATTTATATGTGTAAAAATAAGACTGGAGAAATATACATTGAAATTTTAACAACTATCACTTGATAGTGGGATTATAGGTCATTTAAAAGTTATTCTTTTTATCTTGTCTGCTCTCAGAAGCTAATCAGGGACAGGATTGGTTAGTACTTGGATGGGAGATCACCTAGGAAGACCAGATGCTGTAGGCGTTAAAAATTATTCCTTTTATTTCTCAATGTATGTTAAATTTTCTACAATAAAAATGTATTTTAACAAGAAAAAAATTATATTATTTAAATTATAATGAATTTAGAAGGTTGTTGGATAGATTTAAGGTTACATTATGTGAAAAAGCAAGTTGTAAATCATAAGACACTTACAAAGGTTAATTATTGTTTCTCAGGCTTTAAAGCAGCTACAGAACACGGATGCCAACAGACCGCATCATCCTGAAACCAAAGGTGAGCACTGGAAAGTCTCGTTCGTACATTAATCTCTTCTGTCACAATCAACCTTGTGGACAATACCTTATAAAACATGAATGTATGCAACTGTGAAGAATTGGATTTTTTAATTTGCAAATAAAAATCATGCAGAATTATCTTAGTGTGTGCAGCTTCAGGTTTTAATGAATTCTTAAACATTATTTCTGTTTTAGGATAGGTGAAATTTGTGAATACCTTCATCTTCTTAGAACTAGACCAGGCTTTGAGTCCTCTGACCACAATGAGATGGAAATTTCAGGGCAATAATCAATCAGATTAATAAAAGAGTATATTTATTTTCTATCTGTATCAGTCCCCAAGTAAAAAATCCAGATCTTGGTGGAGAGAGCACAGCAGTGACTCACTGGATGACAGAAAAGTCTCAGTGGTGCTGTGTTGGCAGAACTTGCTGTAAATCTGTCCCCTGGAACTTACTGGAAATCCATTATCTAGGGTACTAAGGAAAGCTATTCATGGGGAGGTGTCTCATCAGAGATACTTCATTATGAAATTGCCCAAAGGGTGCCAGCTACTAGCCACTGGGTGCTGGTGGTCACTGTGTGCTCAGAAACCATGTGTTGTTAGAGGAGCCACCTAAAGGGGCTTAACGTTGGTCTTTGCTGTTGGCAGGTCAGCTGTAGCAAGGGTAACTCCACATTGCTGAGCCCATGTATAACCTCCATCCCAGCCACCATAGCCACTTTGTTCCAGGGTCTATTGAGCAAACACTGGAGTGGCTGGAGAAAATAACTGACATGTCAGAGAGCATCATTTTGTCCACTTGGTAAAAAAGAGCCACCTCTACAGTAGAAGATGCCTTTGGGTGGGCTTCCATGTGGAATATAAATCTCTGCACTATTCATGCCCATTCAGAGCAGTCCATCTACATACCTCTACCTCAATCTTCCTTATCATTAATCTTGAAATCCTATGTCTTTCAAGTCCCTAACTCACCTGTCCAACAATTAATAACTGCCCATGAAGCAGTATAGATATACATTTCTGGCCATCTCTCATGCTAGACATGGACAACCAAATCTATTGCTCAAATTTCTGTCCATTGGAAAGATTTTTTTTTCCACTGCTGTCCTATAGGGCTATACGCTGTAACTGTCCACTTTAGAAAGACTATGTCTTTCTTTGGGGAATTTATTTCTCTTGACCTCAGTGGTAAGCAGAATAATGATCTCCCAAAGATGTCCACATTCTAATCCAGAACCTGTGAATATATTACTTTACATGGCAAAGAGACTTTGCAGATTTGATTAAATTAAGGACCTTGAGATAGGAAGGTTATTCTGAATTTTCTGGATTATTCTGAATTATCTGGATCCAACCTAAATACATGAAACCTTAAAAACAGAGAGCCTTTCCTGGCTGTGGTCAGAGAAAGATGTGACTACACAGTATGAATCAGAGAGAGGCCACAGCTGCTGGCTTTGAAAAAAAAGAAAGGAGGTCATGAGCCAAGAAATGTAGGGTGGTGTGTGGGGGGTGGTCTCTAGAAGCTGAACAAGGCAAGAAAATGGATTTTACCCTAGAACTTCCAGAAAGGAATGCAGCCCTGTCAAAATCTTAATTTTAGCCCAGTAAAATCTATGTCAGACTTCTAATCTACAGAACCATACTATTATAAATGGCTTATTTTAAGCCATTAAAATTGTAGTAATTTCTTACAGCAGCAATAGAAAACTAATACGACCTCCACGTTGGCTATACATAAATGAGAACTATCATATGTACACTGACTTCCTGGAGACACATTACTCGTGTACTCAGTTAGAAATGTGATTATGCTGGGATATTTTTATTTTTAATTTTGTAGATAGAAAATATAGATAGGCTCTTTACTTCTGAATTGGAGAAAGTCTCATTGTTATCCAATTATCTTATTAACCCCCAACTCCTACCCCTAAGGTCAGGATAGCCCATTCTCTAAGTGAAGGAAGGTACCCTTACAAAAACCTGCATACAATAGGGGCTTAATTCATGTTTGCTGATGATTATGATGATAGTGATGACCATAGATGAGGCACTTTCTCTAGCCATTAAGGAAAATAAAGCATAAAAACAAAACAACAACAGAATGCTTTTTTAAAAGATTCTAATGGATTGTGCTCTACTTCCATATATAAACCAGACATCTTTTCTTTAAATTAGCTGTTATACTTTATAGATATGCTTGTATATGCTCAGAGTATCTCTGAAAAATAAACAAGGAACAGATAACAGTGGTTGCCTCTGGGGAGAACTGATAAACTGTGGAGGGAGGGAAACTAATGTTTATTGAATACCATATTATGCTTTGAGATTGTACTGTATGTTTTTAGATTGTACCTAATAAAATAACTACTTGACTTTTTTAAGTTGAAGCTTTTATATTAGCTTGTATATTGAATTTTATATGAAGAGACCTTTCTTGTATAGATCAACCTGCACTCATGTATAACAAATGAAACTGTGATGAGAACCAGGGAAGTGGCATAGCGTTGTGAACTCAAGTTTTAAAACTCCTCTTTAAAAACATTATATGTATATGGGTGAATATGTGTGTTTATATAAAGATCTAGAATATACACCAAAAGCAAGAGTGTCTGTCTTTGGATGATGGATAAAGTGATTTTCATTTTCTTCTTTTTGCTCTTGTAATTTTCTAAATTTTTATTAGGGACATCGGGCTCACTTTTGTAATTAGAAGAGGAGCCATTTTAAAAGACAAAACCTACCCATGACTGAAGCCCAGCTCATCAGACTGTCTCATTTCCAGTTTCCAGTATCAAAGAGAAAGTTACTCAGTTGTTTCCTGTAAAAGAAAGAGCTCTGGAGTGGGGGGAAGGAGAGGAGTGTGGTCAGGGTGAGGGTGGTGGGGGGGTGAGTATGGCCTGCTGACCACCCTGATCAAAATCTCAGGAGGGCAAGTACTCACCCACAGATCTGGTCTTCAGTGTGGTTCATCAAGAAATTTGAATTTTCAGTTGGTACATCCCAACTTTATCAGCTGATAGGAAATTAATCGAGATTAATTAAATTCACAAGTAACTGAATTATATCCAGAATAATAATTTGTTGACAACAAGGGATGCGCTTTTCTGGTAAGCAAACAGCTCTGGCCTCCTATTTTCAAAAGTGTTTTCAGCAGCAATTTGCTTTCTCCAAGCAATTGTTTTGTATTTTTATGAACTACCATATGTAGAGAAAGTTAAGCAGCTCTGGTTGCAGATAGAGGAAAGACCTACTCAGCCTCATGTGATCTTTCTCCTCCAGACGTCCTCTAATGTAGCTCCTTAGACTTCCCAGGGTTTCAAGGAATACTATTTAACACCATTTCACCTACTGGTACCAAATGAATAAGCAGCAGGTTGTTTAGTGAGCACATACCTGAAATAAGGAGAATTGGAGGAACACTAACCCCAGGTTGTGGGAAATATCTTGTGAGTTTTTCCCATTCTGCAATAACATACCTTTTTGAGAGATAGGAATGTGCATTTCCTGACAAATAGACTCTCTCTGCCTTCAAAAGTACTAGACAGTGGTGGACTGGTAAACCAGCTCTTTGAAAAAAGGAAAAAAAAAAAAAAAAAAGCCCTGGTCTACAGCAATTGTCATTTGCCATGGTATAAAGACTTCTACCATAGCTTATTTCAAGCTACCAACAGAATTTAACAATAGTGCAGAAACTCCCTGATTATTTAACAATCAATTCTAAACCTGTGCTGCTGACTCCAGCAGAAAACTGCTATGTTTTCGTGTGTGGTGCACGCGGAACTCGCCCTGTTATTTCTTTTTCATTTGCTCACACATTTAGGTTATCAGGCTACAATTTTCTCTGCTGATGTTCCTATCTTGATGATATATCTAGATCACCTTTATAAAATTTAAAGATTTCCTGAATTTCTAACAATCACATATCTACAAACCACCTCTTGGATGGTTTCTGAAAAAGGCAAATCTATTTGTCATGCGTTAGTCCTTACTGGCTTTGTTCAGAGGGCAACCAAATTCTGGAAATCCCACTATTGATAGCAATGATTCTGACATATTGTAGTCATCTCTTTGGGCTGGTGGTGATTTCATACCTGATAGGCCCTTTCCTCCCTGAGTCATGTTACTGTTTATTCCTAGAAATAAATGAGATGGACAATTTTAATAAATTCAGTGTTTGCACAGCATGGAAGAATTGGACCTGAACCAATAATTGGATTAGTCCCTTTTTACTATTTGTTATTCATATGACCAATCAGTTCTGCCTGCCATGAGAGAGTAGCTCCTTTGTTCAGTTTTTCACAAAATCATGTAAGACTACCATTTTGTGCAGAATCACAAACATTAATAAAGTGTTTCTATTCATTTTCTGAGCCATGTTAGCTAACATTAATGGCTGATGGGAAGTAAAGAAATTTTTAAATAATCGTCTACCAAAATATCTATCAGAATATCTATCAAAATATTTGAAACATCAGGTACATCAAGTTACCTGAAACTCTCAGCCTAGGAATCACTCATCTGAGATAAATTATAATTCTACAAAGGAACTTATAGCTATGAAATATTTAACCTATGTGGGAGATGCCTTGGCAGTGAGAAACACAATTTGTATATATTTACGACTTTATTGAAAAAGAAATAGGCCATAAAAGAGAGATTATCATGAAGGGGTGGGAGGAAGGTTCAGAGCTCAAAAGGTCATGTGCAGGCTCTGGGCAGGGGGAGGCATAGCAAGCTTTGAAAATTAAATAGAAATCCACAGTAATAGAAAGTGAGAGGGTGAAAGACAACCTTTAATCCTAAAACTATTTTCTTCTATTGCTGGCTTTGGTTCTAGCACATATATGATTCTTGAAAATAAAACAGTGTTCTCTTTTCTAACAGAAGTGCTTTAAATTCCATTGGCACTACAGCTAAAACTAAAAAGTATATAAGAACATTGTGAAGACATAGCAGCCTGGTACACAGCCCTCTGCTCTATGAATTAGTAGCAATCATGAGTACTAGTCAACGGATTACTCCTGGAAGGGTGCCAGCGTGTAAGCAGATCAGGTATCACTAACGATTTCAGGAAGATGGAAGGAAATGGTAGCTAAAAGTAGAATTTGAGCTGGGCGTGCAGCCTGGTGCAACTGGAAAGCCAAATCACAATATGTGCAAAATCGATCCTTCCGGTCACTCTTCAGGAGACTCCCTTATTGCCAAGAAGGGTTTAATTCAATTAGCAAAGGCCTGTGGGAGAAAGCCTTGTGTAACCTTGAGCCTGGCTAGATATTCTTAGCTCTAAAGCAAAGTTATTTTGGGAGAATCATCATAATTCACTTGCTTCAGCACTTAAGCCCATGCTGGATATGGTCCCTGAAACTCAAAAAAATAAAAAATAAAAAAGCTCTGTATGTAACATTTCATCAACTTTACTCAACTGAATGTCTTTATTTCATATGCACAATCCAGTCTGTCTTCTCTGTCACTCCATAAGCATCCTTCTCCCTAAAATAGCTAAGCATATCTCTCCCAAGAAGTCTCAAGTTATGTCCTCCATTATTTAATCAGCCACTAGGAGAGCATCGCCTATCGATACCCTACATGACTGCTTGAAATTCTCACAGTATGTGTCAGCATTGTGGGCAAAACTCTTCATATTTTTACATATGAAGAAACAAAGACTTAGAAAGGATAAATAAAGTACTCATGGTCACACAGCTAAAAAGAACAGCTGCCATACTAGCTATTATTGATCAAATATTTAGATATGCTGGAACTGTAGTGATCAATTTGCATACATTCTCTTAGAATGCTAAGACTCAGCTCTGGCTTTAGTGCTCTTTGCACTATACATCAACTATACTTATAATTAATTTAAAAAGTGCTATAGTACAAGTCAATGGAGAACGTTTGTGAAGGTGCATAGCAGGTTTATTCATAATAGCCAGAAAACCGGAAAAAAAAAATGCCCATCAACATGTGAATGGTTAAACAAATTGTGTTCTATCTATACACTGGAACATTACTCAGCCACAAAAGGAACAAACTACTGATACAGAGGATAACAGAGACAAATCTCAGAAACATCCTGAGCAAAAGAAGCCAGAGACAAGAGAAAACATATTGTTTGATTCAATTTATATGCAATTTTGGAAAACACGAATCTAATCAATAGTCACAGAAAACAGATCAGTGATTGCTTAGGGTGAGGGAGAAGGTTTGGGAGACAATTAACTGAAAAAGACATGAAGGAACTTAGGGGGAGTTATAAATGTTCTATATATATATTGATTGTGGCAGTGGATATACAGGTACGTATAATTGTAAAAATTGATTGAGCTGTCCACTTAAAATGGGTACATTTCACTGTATATAAATTATGTCTTTTTAAAGCTGATTTTTAAAAAATAAGTCAATAATAAAAGAAAAGGAAACAATTAAAAGAAGTGCCTAATTGCCCAGAATGGCTAAAGAAGGTTAAACAAAGGAGGTAAATAATCTAATTGGGCTTTGAAGGATGAACAGGAGTCACCAAGAGTGGAGGAAGAAATGTGAATGGGAAATGGAATAATGGGTTTTTTAGACATAAACAGAAAAACAGGGAGTTGGAGACCTTGAACTGAGCATTGTGAAAGGAGCTTATAGTGATGAAGAAGAGCCATCTCAAAAAGGAGTTAGTAGGAGAAACTGATTCTATATGGTAAGCCATGACAGTTCTCCAGAGCTCGTCTCTCTTCTTGAAAACTGAAGGGTTGGGAGGTAAACAAACAAACAAATGAAGGGCTGGGCTCAACAATCTCTAAAATAGTATTTCCAAGCAAGAGTATTAAGTAGCATTAAAGTGACAGGAATGGCCCATGGGCAAGCTGACAGTCCTCTGGTTGACCTTGTCTGGCCACTCTGGAATGTAGAGGTACTGAACCCCTCAGCTATTATGGCAGCGGAGCCACTGGATCTGCCTCTTTCAGCCACAAATCGCCCTATTCATTTTTCTTGGGATACAGTATATATAACACTTTGTAAGATAATGAGTTAATTCCCTAGGATCCTCCAAAGATAACTAATGATATTTTTTCTTTAGTGTCATTATAAGCTCACGGAATTTTAAACATATTTGAAGTATTTTAATATCTTACAGTTGTTAGCCCTAATAATGCTCAAACTTCTCTATCTTTGGCCAGTGGAAGTCTATCCAAGTTGGTTTCAAGAAACAACCTTTGAAACAACTGTAGTTGTCTTTGATAGCTTTCTTTTCTAATATTATAAGATATTCCAGCCCCATCTATTAGTTCCCTGTCCCAAACCTGGAATCAGCCATTTCTCCAAGGAGTCCTAGCACTTTTTCCTACTCAGGTAAAAATATCTAGAAACAACGACCAATTGGATAGCAATGAGGACCTGTAGTCACCAGATTAGCTTTCAAAATTAGGGTTTTTTCCAGTAGATCATTGTTTTCAGGTCTCTTAAATAGTGCTAGGAAAATATGGTAAATTGCAAATATGTGCACAAATCCCTCTCCTACCTACATGTAACATGTCTCTTTGCAATGTAACTTTGACACTCCTCTCATCAAGAGATGAAATGTATTTACTTAACCCTAGAATCTGGGCTTAGCCATGCAACTTGCCTTGGCTAATGAACAACAGCAAAGGTGACAAAATTAGAGAATTAAAAAACACATGTATGACAGATGCTTGCTTGTTATACTGCTGCGAATGAGCCTGGGTTAGCTTCCTTGAGGATAAAGAACCACATGGAGAGAGGTACTCATTGTCCTGGCTTTCCCAGCTGAAGCCCCAGATGTGAATTATACTATCCTATACAACCCATTCCCAAACTAGTCAGCTCAGTCCTAAAGAACCACCCATCTAAACCACAGAATCATGAGAAATAAAAATGTTTATTATTTTAAGCCATTAATCTTTGGGGTGGTTTGTTAAGCAGCAAAAGCTAACTGATATATAAAAATAAGTATTGTAAAGATAAAATATATCATGTGTTTATACTAATACTTTCAACTAAAATCCAAATTACAGGATGTTTACTCAAGCCTTGATCTTCCACTGAAACTTCTTTCTCCTTCTCTAAACATTATTAATTTAAACAACATGGACATGATTACTCATTTGTTTTATCTCAAACTACACATACAAAGGTCTCAGAATAATAGTACCAACACTACCTCTGTCACAGATTGAGTTCTCTGGAAGTTCACACTGAAATGGAGTTTAGGATACAAAATGAGAAAGGGAGGGGGAGGAAGCAGAACTGGGTAGAAGCCAGATCAATGTGATGCATGTGACTGGGTCCTTCAAAACTCTGGCCAGCTCAGCAGAGAACATCATAATGAATTATGCCCATCACAGGTGCCACACGTTGGGCCAAACTAACCAGACCTTTACATTCCTGTCCCAATTGGTCACCAGACATGGGCTGCACTAAGAAAGGCATTCATCTGGCAAGGTGTCTCTCTACTTGATGTCAGCCCTAAAGCTGTCTACTGACCACAGTCCTTTCTCTGATGCATTGTCTGAGTAGCACCTCTCTATGTCAACCACAACCTCCAACAATACAATTATTGAAAACAGTTTAGGATTATTTTTATTGTTCTTTTTGGCCTTAAAGTATATACCTCTATGTACATGCAACCAAATCACTGTATTTTAAAGGTATTTGGAATAATGCCTCTGTCTGAAATTAAGCCATCAGTTAGATCTCTTTTCAAGTTTATTTGTTTATATTTTAATTTTACATTTAATTTTATATCATGATTATGTAAGACATTTACATGGTTCCAAAGCAAATGTATGAACAAAATATATTTGAAGAAATCTACTCTGTCTCCACTCTATAGGTAACCTATTATTTTTTAATTTAGTGCTTTGTGCTTCCATTTTATGGTAATTATAAATCACTTCACTAAGTAATTTTAAATAAATTATTTTGTTTGATAGTAAGAGTAATTTTGTTAAGTCTTACATTTACCCAGAACTTCATAGCTTACAGACGTGTTCTTCGGTTCATGATTGCATTGTGTCAGAGGCTTCCAGGGGGAAATTTACTTTAAGTCTTTCAATGGACCTATTCTCAAGTGGGACGTAATTCTAAAAGACACACATTCTCTTCCCCTGTAAATTACAAAGACTTAGGCAATTTCTACTTTTTGCATACAAGTCATCACAGAGGGGTGTGCATGCCAGTGTATGGAGTGAGCCTCCTGAAAAATGAAGGAAGCGCCATAGGTTAACTAACGTTTCTTTCCAACTGTTATTTGGATCAGGCTCATCTATTCTTTCTTGGTTCCACTCCAATAGCTAAATTAAATGAAAAGAATTTGTTATTCACTTCCACAATGCAGCACATATGATTTGAAACGTGGTTGCCAGGTGCTGTGGGGAATACAACAAAAGACAATTCCCAGTGCCTGACTCCAGAAGCCAGGAATCCAGTGGTTTTTCAAAAAACCTTTTCAACAAATGCCCAGCATTTTCATTCATTGAAAACAGTCTCAGTTTGCATAGAATTTATATTTTTTAGGAAGCTTTATCAAATATAAAGCTACAAACCAGAGTTTGGGAATAGATTTAAATGCTGCTACTGCTATGTCTTCAGATTAATTGCAGAAAAACTGTAACACCATACCCATGGGTCTTCGACATTTCTATGCAGGGTGATAGCAATAAGGTAACATACAGCAGCTCCCCCTGACAGAGTGCTCCCACTGTGAACAGAGCCTAAGGGAAAAAACGCTAAACACTCTGTCAGGAAGACTTACGTTAATATTTCCACATAGCAGCAGCTGTTTTCTCTCTGAGGTTTTGAACTAGACTCTCCAGAGAACTGCCTCTAAAACAAAGCTAGTTGAAACAGTTTCATAAAAGGAGCTATTTAAAAAAAATAACAAACTCATGAAATAATTTACTTCATATCTTATTTCTAAAACCTCATAATTAAGAAAGAAACTAAAGAAAAGGCAAAATAACTTTTTTCAATGTTGTCAACCTTTGTAAGTTAAAGATGCAAAGGTCTGTCAATATAAAATTTAACATCTGTGGATAACAAGATATTGTTTTGGTGTTTTTAAAGGAGGTCTTTGCAAATACATAATTGAAATTATAAATCCAAATCACATGACCTTGTAAGCATTCACTTGCTAGCTGCTACAGACATAAAGGAAATAGATGATAATACTAATGCTATTATTATACTACTAAATAAATGCCTTTTGAATTTAGTGAATACTTACCTTGTATTAGACAAGGGAAACAAACAGCAAACTATGCCCTGTAGCCTAAACCAAGCCCATTTTCTGGATATAGGATCTTAAAAATACTATCTTCATTACTATTTGTGTTTCTTCATAATCTACTTCTTTATTTTTCTTTTTTGGCAATTTAAAGAACTCGACTTTCTGGCTAGCTAACTTTGATATGTGGGAGTATATG
The DNA here is from genome assembly GCA_030015415.1 of Cynopterus sphinx. NCBI lineage: Eukaryota > Metazoa > Chordata > Mammalia > Chiroptera > Pteropodidae > Cynopterus > Cynopterus sphinx. The sequence goes on from CM057385.1 coordinate 98,286,200, forward strand.
TGCATAGAGTCTGGAGTGAGCTTTAGATCCAAAGAATGGTTTGACATTTTGAAATGGCTGGGGTAAAAAAAAATATTTCATGGCACATGAATATTATATATGAAATTTATACTTCAGCATCCATAAATAGCATTTAATAGGAACTTTACTGCACCCACTCACTTACATGTTATCTAAGTCAGCTTTTATGCTACAACAGCAGAGTTGAATATATAGTTCACAAAGCTTAAGAAGTTTTCTATTTGGCTCTTTACAGAAGTTTAGTAAGCCCTTTATTAGGCAGACCAGAGGTGAAGCATGCACTGATAAGAAAAAAACAAGATACTCTGCCTCACAGAATTTACCACCAGGATACTATTTCATTCAAACCTCAACAATTCTAAAAGAAAGGCACAATATTATATTATCTCCATAAAGTAATTGAGGTGCGTTTTTATTATACTCACAAGGCCACTGAAGGGCAGAGGGGTCAAGAATCTTTGTCACAGTCCACACAGATGGATGAGGGAGGCAGGATCTTCAGCTCACTCCAAACTGCAGCAATGTACTGCCCATTGGAGTTAAACTAAAAAACAAACAAACAAAAAGAACTTACTATGAAGAGAGTGAAATACAGCAGATTCTCAAATAACATGATTTTGTTTAATGTTGTTTCTTTATAGTGTTGATGAGATGTCATGAGAACTTAACTCTTGTTTATATTGATTAGCCTATTGTAAAATTGGTTTAATTTATATCATTTTTCTTAAAGTCACAGAACCTATATATGACGTTAAGTGAGGACTTCCTGTAGTAATGAAGATATTACTTTATCAATAGACTTTATCAGTTTTAAATTACAGAAAAATTGAGCATATAATACAGAGTACCGATGCATTAACCCCACCTCAGCACACAGTTGCTCCTATTAGTAACACTACACTAGTGTGATACATTTGTCACGAATAATGAGCAATTATTGGTGCATTACTATTAACTAAAGTCAACACTTTATGCAGATTCCCTTAGTATTTCCCTAATGTCCATTTTCTGTTCCAGATCTCTTCCAGAATACCACATTACATTTAGTTGTCATGCTTCTTTAAGGTCCTCTTGGCTGACAGTTTCTCAGACTTTTCTTGTTTATGATGACCTTGACAGTTTGGAGGAGTACTGGTGAAGTGTTTTGTAAAATATCCCTCAGTTTGAATTTGCCTGATGTTTTTTATCACAATAACTAGGGTTATGGACTTTGGGGAAGAAGACCTCAAAGGTAGAATGTCATTTTCATCACATGTATCAACATGATTTGTAATGTTATTGACCTTCATTACCTGTGTGAAGTAGTATTTGCCAGGTTTCTCCAATGTTCAGGTATTCTCTTTTCCTTTTCCATACTGTACTATTTGGAAGGAAGTCACTATGCACAGGCCACATTTATGAAGGAGGAGTCATGGTCTCCTTTAGGATGGAATATCTACCTAAATTATTTAGAATTTTCATCATAGAAAATTTGTCTGTCCTCCCCATTTACTAATACACTCAATCATTTATATTGGTATGGATTCAGAATTTTTTTATACTTTGGGTCATAATCCAACACTACTTTCTATTCTTTCTCAAATTTTTCCATATCTGCCCATTGAGAGTGCTTTCAGTTGACTCATGTGCACTGATGAAATACTTCCATTAATGTATTTTTGTTGTTGTTGTTGCTGTTGAGAACAAGATGTTGTTGTTCTGGTACTATATTGGGATATTAGCTTGTCCCAGTCCTGGAATCACCCATTGCTCCAAAAAGCCCTGGTTCCTTTCACTGGATAATGGTATTAGAAACCAAGGTCTGGGCAAGGGTATACTTGTTACTAACAGGGTGTTGTTTCTCTTAGACCTTCTCAGGTGACTGAGAAAAGAAATACGTGTGTGTGATAGGCTGAAAATGCTCCCATCAAAAGTAAAATATCTACTTCAAATCCCTCGAACGTGTGAACATACATTATTTAAGGAAATGGTTAAAGCTCTTGAGATGATTATCTGGGTAGGCCCTGAACACCATCACATGTATCCTTATGAAAGAGACACAAAGAGGAGAGATAGACAGAGAGAAGCAGGCTGCATGACCATGGAGGCGGAGACATGAGTGATGCCGCCACAAGACAAGGAATGCCAGATGCCACCAGAAGCTGGAAAAGGCAAGGAGCAGACTCTTCCCTAGAGCGTCCAGAAAGAGTACAGCCCAGCACTGATTTTAGACTTCTTGCCTCCAAAGCTGATTTTAGACTTCTGGTCTCCAGAATTTCTCTTCTTTTAAGCAACCCAGTTGTGGTTATTTGTTATGCAGCCACAGCAAACTAAAACACCTGTCTGTTTACATAGATATGTAAATATTTCTGTATGTAATCATCTGTAAGTTAAACATGAGTTCCTACTGATGTTTTCAACTGTAACTCATTACCACGTGGTCCATTCTAGCTTCCTACCCTTCCTGATCCATAATATTCCTGCTTCAACAGTGAAAAACCTATAGTCAATTTACTTAGCTGTTCAAGTCCGGTATACACATACAGCAGTATCGGAATTCCTATTCCCCTAAAAGAAACAATTTTATCAACTAGAGCACAGTTGTGCAGTTACTTTTGCCTTTTATCTTACAGATTCCACTCCTTTCCAATGTAATTTAGTTCAACACCTGCCCCCCAACCCTGCTCCATTCAGAGGTTGTTTCACATATTTATAATTACAGTTAAAATATCTTGTCAGGATCTGCATTTTTTTCCTGGCATCCCCTGACCTTCCAAATTGATTTTTAAATTTCCACATATTACAACTTACCCTTTGTATGGTAGGTTCTCTAGGTTTTGACAAATGTGATATCCTGTAGGTACCACCACAGTATCATAAGAATAGTTTTACTGTCCTAAAAATCCCTTGTGTTCCATCTACTCATCTGAACACCTTCTCGAACCCCTGGTAACAACTGACCTTGTTACTGCTGTCTCTATAGTTTTGCTTATTCTGGAATGTCATACAGTTGGAATCATACAATATGTAACCTTTTCAGACTGGCTTCTTTCAATTACTAATATGAATTTAAATTTCTTCCACGTCTTCTTGTGCCTCAGTAGCTCATTTCCTTTTATTGCTGAATAATATTCCATTGTATGTATATAACAGCTGTTTTTGTGCTCTCATAGGTTTCTAACCAAAATGGGTAAATACTCAGTAAAGTGATTGTTGGATCATGTGGTAAGACTATATTTAGTTTGAGGATATCATTTTCATGAATATTCTCATTCTCGACAACAAAAATGTCACTGGTAGCCTTACTCTTTCAAGAGAATCTAGTCACTATGTTGTAGTATCTGATTGTCTTCTCTATATCTTTTTATTATCTGTGTCATTTTATTGCATTAATAATAAAATCTTACCCATTAGGAATACCAATCTGAAATAAGAATAATTCTGAATTAGATAATTTTTAAAAAGTTTTATTACTTTCATATATGTAGAATTAGGAAATTAATGGCCGAGTTTGTGATAACTAATAAAGTTCTCATTGATTTACAAAGGAATTACTTAACACTAACAGATAAGAATTATCACCTTTTCCACCCACTCCCCCTTCCAGCAAGTGCAGCTCTGGCTGCATGCCACTTTCTCAGAGCACAGGGACTTCTGTTAAGCCAGCACCACAGTCCTTTTCATCCAGCCACCATCACAATCATCTACCCTGACCTCATCCGACATGATGAGTTGTTCTCTGACAGCTACAAGATCTGAGAGTTCCAGGAAGAGCTGTGCCTGGAGGTGGAGGGGAAGGCAGTCAGTAGGACAGAGGGTAACATTGATAACTTGCTTATTGATGGAAATGCCTTAGCTGACAGCCCTGAGGGCGAAGGTATGGAAAGCACAATAATCACTGATATTGTCATGAACCATCAATTTGCAGGAAACCTGCTTCACAAAAAAAGCCTACAGAAGTACATCAAAGATTATATGAAATCAATCAAAGGCAAATTTAAAGAACAGAGACCAGAAAGAGTAAAACCTTTTATGACAGGGGCTGCAGAACAAATCAAGCACCTCCTTGCTAATTTCCAAAACTACCAGTTCTTTATTGGTGAAAACATTAATCCAGATGTCATGGTTGCTCTGCTAAACTACCATGAGAATGATGTGACCCCATATATGATTTTCCTTAAGGATGTCTTAGAAATGGGAAAATGTTAACAAATTGGGCAATTTGGATCTATCACTTGTCATCACAAATGGCTGCTGCTTTTCATCTACATACTGGAACTAGGACAAATAAAACAGATGTTATCTTGAGCTCTTTATTTCGATCTTGATTTATCTGGAGCAGTGGCATTTTTTAAAGAAAAACATGTCATTTAGGTTGTTTAAAATGCATTTAAACTAAAAAAAAAGAATTATCAAATGTAGTACAATATATGTAACACAATTTGAAAACTGTATAAAAGCAACTTGTTTATTAATATATGCCTAACGTTCTTTGTAGTTTTATCAGGGTGACAAGCTTGCTTCTTCTCTCCCCCTCCACTGACAGGGTAAACTACATGCCTACAGTCTGCTCCCATTATCTCCCTTGTGCATAACTAATGATATATATATTTCCTCCTAATCTCCTTGAAAACAGGAACAACTGTAATCCTTTCAATACTAATTCTTATCCCAATGTCTGACATATACTGGTCACTTAATAACAAATAAATTCATTAGGAAGATGAATGGATAATCTCGAAGCAAGAACTCTACTTATGAGTTAGGGCATCCTGCAGATAAATAATTGTCATCCCAGACCTTGTCTAGACTGTCATATATTCTAAATCAGTGGAGTCTGAATTAATAGGGAAACTGTTGAAGAACTTGTGATTCCACGCTTAGCTCTTTTTACATTTGACTTCCACTAAGTACTTATTGTGTTATGAACTCAACAATGTACAAACACATCCTTTACAATTACCCCTCAACCACAAGACAGCCAGCTCTGCACTTGTGATAATCGACTGCCTGAACATTGAATGCCTAGGCTAATGGGATTCCACAAAAACCAAGCAAGCCAAAAAATTTCTGGGAAAATGGAGAAATCTTCAAAAAGCCAGAGAAATGTGAGATTAGTGAAAAGAAAGAGATGTGGGAGATCCTTAAAGGTCTTACTGCCATAACAAAAACCATAGTAGAGGAGGGAAGGTAAATCCAGATATCAGATGGAGAAAAGTTTTCATCTTAACTGAGGCTCAGCCACCTGAGAGGCAGATTGGTTGACAACCTGCATCAGATTTGTCCCTTTTCCAGTTGTGTGAACATACAATAAGAAGTCAACCATCCGCAACCGAGAAGGTGGCCCTCCCCAAAACCCAACCACGCCTTCACCCTAATCTGGGACTTCAAACCTCCAGGACTATGAGAAATAAATTTCTATGGTTGAAAAGGCATTTTGTTATAGCAGTCCAAGCTGACTGAGACATCATGTTATTTTTAAAAACTCATTTTAGTATATATTCTATGTATTTCATGCATCAAGGTTATTTACTATAAGGCAGAGCTGTGATTTTTTTTCATCTTTTTTCCTAACCTCAGTGACTCATAGAAGACTCCTTAGTGATTGCTCCTTGAACTGAAAATGTCAATTTAAAATGGATTATCAATAGAATGGGAATATTATCTCAAAACCTAAATACATTATAATATCAAGCAGTTAATCCAAAAGCATTTGAAAAGACAAAAATAAAAACAGTGGCTCACTGACAAGATTGCCTTTCTTCAGTAACAGGGACTGCTGCCATTTGGAGGGTGAAAGCCCAAATGAAAATCTGGTTCATGGGAGGCTCAGACCACATGTGGGCATGCATTTTGTCTTGTTTTAGAATCTCAGGTGGAAGCTGATTCAGGACTAATCATTGTTTTTTTCCCCAAAAGTAATATATACAACTCAGAAATATATAAATGAGCCAAGTCAAGCTGCAGAAAAAAAGCTTTGCCTGCGTAACAAGGCTTTGCTGAGGGGCTTTGAAATTTTTGCACTAAGACCTGTCTTTCCCATATCTAATTGGTCAAATTTGGTTTCTTTTTTAAGTGCATAATAAAATGGGGAGAAATAACTTCTACCATAAACTGCTCATTTAAGAAAGTCCTGAGTCAGAGACCAATATCTAGACAAGAATACAGCTCTGATATACAGGTGGTATATGCTGGCTTGACATCTATTTGAATGTTCAGGTATCTTCTATATCTATAGACAAACATTTTTAATAACACTCCTTCTAAGATTTCCATTTAAGGATCACTCTTCCAGACTTAAGGCTGGGGACTCCTGAACTTAAAGGAGGGCCTCTTTAAAGTTAGGTTTTGATAGCATGTGTCTGCTTTGTGAATAAATGTTTTTCCCCACCTGGGGAAGGAGTCTGTTCCTACAAGGTTGAAATGGCTATGCTACTGCTGGTAAAAGACAGGTGTTTTTCTTTTAGAAGCTATCTTTAAACAAGATAGGATGGCCCACTTCCATAGAAAATTAGCAAATAGAACTGTAAAGTCCAAACTTCAATGGCACTTTTATTTTGATTAGTTTCTAGACACTATCAAGTACTTAAGAAGTGTCAAAGACTTCCAGAGGGGAGGAAAAAAAAGAAAGAAAGAAAAGAAAAAAAATGAAGTAAAACCGTTAATGCTTTGTGTGAGCTAAACTCTTTAAGAAAAACTTTTCAGGATGGTAGAAATAAAAGTATTGTGTTGAAATTGCCAAGCAATATATTATACTCTATAACTTGCAAGAATACTTTAAAATAAAGAGAACAGTTTGTAGAAAACTAAATTTTATAATAGTTTTCTACTTGGAAAAGATCATTTTTCTACTCAGAGTAAATCCCTGATTCAATTTGATGTTTTCACAACCAAGTAGGAACTGTGGAGGGTCTAATACTAGATTTGTATGGCTTGTCAATAGGCTCAAGAGTTTTCTCAAAATCAGATGGTTTCTGGTTGGTTATGTATTGGTTAATCACACATAAGCTGACCATCATATCAGTTTGTCTCAGACAGTCCTAATTTTCACCTACAGTCCTACAATAATTATTAATAAAGTTCCTTTTGTTCTCAAACATGTCCTGGTTTGGATGAGTATAAGGAGAAATCTTAGATTTCTTGGTTTTACAGCTTCATCATACTAGGCAGAAAAAAACAGATACTATGACTTATGCCCGGAAATGACTACTACTTAGAGAGACTGAACACTATGTCACTACATTCAGTACTAGAATCCCTGGGAGAAATGGATATTAAGAAGTTTTGAAAAATACTTGGTGAGAAAGAAATGCACTTCAAATAAGACCTGGGAACTGGGACTGCTACAGTTGCAGATGTTCAACTTTGCAAGAAAGAAAAAGGTCTCAAACATCCTTGAGGGAAGAGAATGAAGCCATTTATGGATTATGCCACATTTTTTTTTTGTAATTTTACATTATTGCCAATAATGTTGCAGTCAACATCTCAGGATATTGCCTCATGTTTTAGAAAAGGAAATTTCCCTCTAATTTACTGAGTTTGGGTTGTTGAAAGAATTCAGACTCAGAAGAGGATTTTACAGCAAATCAAAGAAGATAAATCACATCTTTAAAGGAGATCACTTTGATCATGGGTCATGGGGATAGTGGTGGACAATTGCTGTGGCATATCATAGATCCACTGGAAGGTACTGTGGACCAAATTTTCATCTAAAAAATAACACTGAATTGAGGGATTCTAAGATGACAGTTGATAGTGTAATTTTTTAAATTTCCCCAAACCGTTCCCTAAAAATAGCAACTAGGATAGCAAAACAAAAATACCTACAACAAAACTAGGTGATGATGTATTTCAAATATCGGTAGATAGGTACAATCTACTGACATGTAAAAGAACGCTGTGGTATTTGCATCTGTGTAGTAGGAAGCAAATGGAAGGCAAATAGGCTTCTGATGGCTCTGAGAACAGAAAAACCCCCAAAGCACCAACAAGTACTTACTGGAAAGTGAAATGGACTATCTAGGTGGGTTCTTCAGGATTCAATTTTTGGGCAATACAAGAGGAATGCTATGTAAGGTCCCCATTGCTAGAGTAGGCTTGACCCTTGACTTTTGAAATTGACAACATGCAGCTCCTTTTAAAGGCAAACATCAGCACTGAAAAGAATCAGATGAGAATAATATACCAGTGGAATAGGGGTGTGTGGCAAGGTAAATAGTGCCCGCCTCCCACAACATTCAGGTCTTAATGCCCGGAATCTGTAAATGTTACCTTATATAGTAAAAGGATGTAAATGATTATCCTGTATTATCCAATCTTCCCTAAATCACAAGTGTCCTCGTAAAAGGGAGATTTGACTATATGAGAAGGCCATGTGTGGGAAGCAGAATCAAAGAGAAGATGATATGACACCGGTTTTGAAGATGAAGGAGTCATGAGGCTGGTGATTAAACGGAATTTCCACCAGCTTCACCTCTCAATCATGCAAGCAGTCAATCTAACTTCATTCCATGTTGTAGATGGCGCAAAAGGATAGACTGTAGTCAATGGTGTTGCTGGGAGTTTCCCAGAATACATATTTTGCTTTCTTTCAACTGTTTTTGCTTTCTTTTGTCTGCTAAGTTTTGTTGAAGGATTTTCAATATATGTTCCCCACCACTTGGTTTGGGGAAAACTTTATACCCCTACCTAGAACAGTGCTTTGGTTCCCTCATAAACTAACTACCTGTTGTGGTCATGAGTGAGAACACCCATGGCCTCAGATGAATGACTGCTGGCTCTCTTTGCTTGATTGACTCTTTAGAATCCCACTACTGGCTGTGACTTCTCACTTCCCCTTTCCCATGCAACCACCTCCAAGAGGCAAAAGGTAAGTATCTACTATGTACGAAGCATTGTTGAAAATAAATTCTTTATATTCTGTGCTTTCTACATATGATCTTATTTAATCTTCTTTCATGCTCTTCAGTGGGTACTATGATTATCATCCCTATTCTATGATGAGAATTTTCTAGGCATAGATTCTGCCCACTAGTGCAGTGCTAAGGTATGGTCTGAAGACCAGCAGTGAGACCTTACCTGGGAGCTCGTTTGAAATGCAAAATCATAGGCCTCACCCTATATCAACTGAATCAGGATCTGAGAAGGGGCAGGACTTCATGTTAACAAGCCCCCAGGCAATTCTAATAGAATTAAATTTGAAAAGCTCTGCTTCAGGGGCTCTTAGTCTAGTAGATGAATGTGGAAAACCCCAAAAACAAATGTTCACAATTTAATCCGCTAAAGGCAATGGTAATGTCTCTTTACTAGAATAAGAAGTACTAGCTCACATCACAGCTTTGGTGACTTTCTCATTCTCCTTCCCTGCGCTTCTTCATTTCTTCCTTCTTTTCACTTGTGTGCTGTTCAGAAACCTGGGTAGGAATCAACTGACATTTGTGAGACACAGGCAGGGATACAAAACTGTTTTCCCACCCAATGAATTGGAAGAGAGGGGAGATTAGTTTACATAGATGTGTGTCAGTAAAGCTCCCAAGGAGCAGAGTATGCTTTGTCAGCATAAAGCTTCACAAAGATAGGTATCAGCTTCAACCGGGAAGGCTAGTGAAAACGCGGATGAGCTCCACCCCCGGACTTTTTAATTGAGTAGGTGTAGGGTGGGGCCTGAGAACCTGCGTTTCTAACAAGTTCCCAAGTGAGGCTGAGGCTGAGGCTGCTGCTCTAAGGAGCACACTCTGAAAACCAGTGACAACATAAAGTAATAGTTATGGAGGCGGGAGCTTGAGTTAGGGAGCTGGAGGGAGCCTCCTAGAGGAGAAATGCATGAACTTATGGATATTTGGGGCAATTGCTTTACTTCTGGGTTTGTGTATCATGCAACATAATTTGTGGCATTTTTTTTCTTGATAGCTCTCCCCACCATCCTCCCCAATAAACCTATTTCTGGTTTCTACTTCAGAAAGTTATCAGACTTCAGCTGACTTTGGCTTAGTTTAAAAAGAACTGAGCTGCTAAAAGGGTGGGTTTCATTTCCAGATGATAGGAGTTTAAGAAAAGTGAGAGTTCACAGAGAAGCTTCTATTTAAAAATTAGATTTTAGCAATTAGAGTCAAAGAGGTAAGTTCTTGTATAACGAAGATGGATGATGTAGAGAGGGAAAAACTAATACAAAACTTAAGGACTCAAGCAGAAAACGAATTATCTAGAAATGGGGTAGAGTACTGCTGAAGACTCTGAAATTGTCCTCATATTTTTAGTAAAACAGAATATTTAAGACTACTGTAACTCAGTAATATTGAAATAAAAATGTTGAGTGAATCTCCTCTAGGCCAGAGGGAGAGAACACCATTCATAGTGTCTATAGCTTGCTTTTTTTTTTTTTTTTCCCGCCTTCAAATGACCCAAATGCTTGGAAGGGAAACACAGAGAATTGGCTATAGCAGTTCTTGAAGCCATTGCCATTAAATAATTTAAAAACATAGAAATATGGAAGTCAATAAATGGTAATATGTGAATTTTTGCCTGAAGACCAGTAGTGATGCCTTCCTCTCAATTGCCAAGGAACTATACAGCAGACAACCAGACAACCATCCCAAAGTCTTCTATGCCTGCTCCTCAGTGACCTTTTGTGCATTCTGAAGAAGCAGCAGATGTGACTTCATAGGATCAAATGCCATAATGGTTAATAATGGGTCAACTTGGCTACAGGGCGCCTAGACATTTGGTCAAAGATAATTCTGGATGTATCTGTGAGGGTGTTTCTGGATGAGCCTAACATTTAAGTAGACTCAATAAGCAGATTGAGCTTCCCCAGTGAGCTTCACCAGCCAGTTGAAGGCCTGAATAGAATAAAAAGACTACCCCCAGCCCTCCTCCTATAAGTAAGGGGGGAACTCCTCCTGCCTGACTGCCTTCAAATATGCAACATGGGGGATTTTTTCTGCCTTCATACTGAAATATTGGCTCTTTCTGAATCTCGATCCTACTAGAACTACACCATTGCCTCTCCTGGTTCTCCAGCTTGCCCACTGCAGATCTTGGGACTTGTCAGCTTCCATAATCCCATGAGCTACCAATTCCGTTAAACACACACACACACACACACACACACACACACTTACTCTATATCCTACTGATTGTTTCTTTGGAAAATCCTGACTGAGAAAACCACAGAGTCCCCATCACAGCATAGCTTGGCTATAGAAGTCTTCTCAGAGGGCACCTGCTGAGGAGACCAGTGAGAGGAAGGTGATTTGAGCTCATAAATTTTAAGGTGACCCTCTGTTTTGAAGACGGACTAGACTTAGAACAAAACCTGAGCCTTGTCTTTGGCACATTAGTGCTCATTCAGATTAATCCTCACTTTAGGCTAGGCCAAGACTAGATCAGCTAAACTTTAATAGTTTATATTTTTGCCAGTTTCCTCTAGAACAGTGGTTCTCAAGCTTGGCTATACATTAGAATCACCTAGATGGTTCCTAGAAATTTCATTACCTTAATCAAACTGCAGACCAAGTAAAACAGAATCTCTGAAGGGGAGGGAGGCTTGGACATCAACATTTAAAGACCCATGGGTGATTCCAATGTACAGCCAAGGTTAAACCTCTGAGTCCAGAACACTCCAAATTTGCTAGAAACTAATTATCTAAATTACAGTTATTAGTCCCAATATTCATTTGGCTGTAATGTATAAATCTACTTGACAAATTGGGTTCAGAAGATAATATATGTTTAATAACTGATCATTCTTCATGACTGAAGGCCATGTCATTATATAGATTAAAGTTTATAAACATCTTGATGATATCTTATTTCTTAATCCAAACCTAAAATTCTGGTAGTATTATGACCACTTCCAAGATAGGGATGTTGTGATTGGCAAAATTCACACACTAGTAAAAGGTGAAGCCAGAATTAGATCTAATTAGTGGTAGTGTATCCAAATTCGTGGTCATCTCTCCTCTTGACCTATTAATATAGTATGTTCCTCTGTGACCCAAGAAATCACTAATTTTACTTTACACAAAATGCTGGATGCCTAGCAGGAGGCATGTAATAAGATAATGTAAAATATGATGATTCTCAGAATTAATGGGTTATTGGCAAGTTAGTAATCTGAACCTCAATTTAAAGTAACTTAAATAAAATTTATTAATGAAATAGACAAGTTCAAAATTCTCATTGAAATATTTCATTCATAAAACAATTATTCAATTGCTACTTTTTTTCTAGATTTTTTCCTTCTTGAGAATTTGTCATGTCAATGTCACATCTTATTTAAACATAAATTTCTTCCCCTATCTTGATAACCTATATTTTCATTATGCTTTCTTATTGATCATCAGCAAATATGAAATCAGTTCTCACATGTGTGCCATTTTTCGTATCATTATATCTTTTTGTCATTTCCCTCTTATTCTGTAGACTTTCCTAGGAGTGGGAGAGAATATCCCATTTATTCTTGTGACTTCAGGAGTATAGAAAAATGATTTTGCTTCATATCAAACCTAAAATCCTAAAAAAAAAATGGTTTCACAGATGATGAAATTGAGGTTAGCCAGGAAAAGTAACTTTATTAATTCGTTATTTTGCTAGTAAGTAGCAGAGCAAGAACTTGTTCTAATGACCAGTCTCTACCACTTACCCTTTGGAGATGACCCCCCAAACCTAAATTTCTCTGATTTTCCTATGGAGATCCTATTATCTTAAGGACTTGCCTCTAACCAGACTAAGATCATCAACCCACACAGTTTAGTAACCTGATGGGCTGTCCTGATGGGATGTCCTGAATTCCTCCATCTATACTTTTTTGTTTTCTATTGCCAGATATGGTACCAATCTTGGATGAAGTACCATATAGTAGAACACATTAGCTTGGTTTCCTGTGGATAATAGTCCTTGTTCTAAGCCCAAGGCTGGTAAATACAACATTACTTCTAGGTGTTACTTGGAGGGTTTAGTGGGTGGGACCCCTCTAAATTAATTGTTGTGAATACCACAGTAGGTAGCTAAGCTATAGTGACCAGTGTTGCAAATTTGGCCAGAAACTAGATACTTCTTTCTACCTGTTCAGTGGTCTAAGAATCCTGGTGTACTTGACTAAGAAACCAGGTTATTGGTTAAAGCTCTCCCATCATTGTCCGAGGTGAGACGTGCCTGTCTCTGGATCATGGTACAGTTCTTCCTGCTTTGGAAGCTAGCCATATGGCTATGTTCTGGCCCACATAAGGAGAAATGGGGACGGAGCAGAGGCACCAGCTAGATACAGCTCTACTGCTCTGTTTTCTCTCTGTCTAAAATCCATGAACTCTGACTCTTCCTGGAGTTGGGTAGATGAACACCTCCAACCCCAAATGTATTTGACCTATGGAATTCTCTAGGGATATTAGGCCATTTCACCCACTGGGAACCAATCCACTGGCCTCAGATAACTACTGTCCCAAGAACAACTCTAGTGTAAGAAGACATCATGGATGATTATGCTCTGCTGGAAATCTCAATATACATGTGCCCTGGAGGCTGAGATGGGGCTATGAAGAAATGTTCATCTTCACAAGTCACTCAGTCTTTGCCACCTAACCATTTGAAAATCAACATATGCCTAGTTAGCTGGAATTTCCGAAATATTACTGCCTGCAGCAATGCCTCTGTGCCTGGTGGGTCACAAATCTTTCTGGTGGTCCCAGGCAAACTACAAAATAACACCTTACATGGAGCATTCAGGGAGCATGACTTCTGCTTCAAGGAGTGTGACTGTTCCAGAAATTTGAGTTTTGGCCAAGAATATTTTTTGCCTCTCTGAGCTGGATTCCCAAGGTGTTTGAGAGTTTACTTAAAATAAAAAAGTTATATTAATGTGTAATTTATATATTTCACTTATTTTAAGGATACATTTCAATTTTTAATAAACTCAGAGTTATGAAACCATCACTATAATAGAAGTTTAAAACATTTTCACCACCTCAAAAACATCCCTCATGACCATTTGTAGTCACTCCCCATTCTTACCCCCAACTTCCCCAAATTCTTTTTAAAAAACAGCTTTATAGAGATTTAACTCATCTGTTATACAATTCATCCATTTAAGTGTACAATTCAATGACCACAATATATTTAAAGCAACCATCACTGCAATCAATTTTAGAACATTTTCATCACCTCCAAAAAGAACCTCATACCCCTTAGCAATCACCCCCAAGTCCTTTATCTCCTTTTGTCCTACACAACCAATAATCTACTTTCTGTCTTTCTAGATCTGCCTATTCTAAATAGTTCATGTTCATTGAATCAAATAATATGCAGTCTTTTGTATCTGGCTTATTTCACTTAGCTTAATATGTTCAAGGCACATCCATGTTGTAGTATGTATCAGTACTTCATTTTTTTAACTGCTAAATAATCTTCCATTGTATGTATATATACCACATTTTATTTACCCATTCATCAGTTAATAAACATTTGGGTTATTTCCACATTACACTATTATGAATAATGCTGTTATGAACATTCATGTACATATTTTGTGTTGACATAAGTTTCATTTAGGTATATAATAAGAGTGGAATAATTGAGTCATATGGTTGCTTTACACTTAGCCATTTGAGAAGCTGCTAGACTGTTTGCAAAGTAGATATACCATTTTAGATCCCCATAAGCATTATATTAGGGTTCCAATTTCTCACCAACACTTGTTACTGTTACTGTCAATCTCTTTTATTGGTATAAAGTAGCATCTCATTGTGAGTTTGATTTGCATTTTATTGATGGCTAATGATGTTAAGTATCTTTAGTATGCTTATTGGTCATTTGTGTATCTTCTCTGGAGAACTGTGTGTTCAGATACTTTGCCCATTTTTAATTGGGTTGTCTTTTTATTATTGAGTTGTAATAGTTCTTTGTATACTCTACATAGAAATCCTGTATCAGATATATGACTTAACAAAATGTTTCTTCCATTCTTTGCGTTATCTTTTTTACTGTATTTGAAGTTTCTACCACTGCTGTGGAACCTCACTTCATACTGGCTCATGTTGTAAATAGTTGTTAACAAATACCTCTCTCCCTTGAAATCAGAAGATAATTGAGGGCCATGCCTTTATTTTGGTATACCCTCAGAAACTTAGATTGTTTTCTGCACATATATAGTATAATTAGGATTAGAGGCCTGCATTCTAGGTTATTACCTGAAGTAGTTCAAACAATACCACTATAGCCAGAAATTTTATTTTCCAAGTAAAAGCAACATTACTACTTTGTATCCAAATAAAATGGATAAACACAATTGATTCCATTCATTCACAATTGTTCCCTTTAATAAGGAAAAATAGCATGGTTACAACAGTCAGCACTTTATAAATTAAGTCCTATTCCAAAAATTCATTTGTAGGGCAGTTATTGTAATGGTGAACACATTTTCACCTAGTACTAACATGATAACAATGATTCCATAACAAATCTGAGATCCAAAACCAATAAAGCTTAATGCTAAGAGTACACCAAGAACATGATAGGTCAAAAGAGCCCCTTATGATCTGGACTGGCCTGGGAATTTAAGCATCATCCATCATACAGTTCTTTGTTATTTCTATGGGAAAGTGTGATGTAGCATTGGGCAGCAGCATAAACACATATCTCCTTCCTGTGTAAATCCATTAGCAAACTTCAGCAAACCTGAAGTTAAAAAGGGGTTTGGAGGTATAAGGAGTATTTTTTAAAAACTCCAATAAATACTAGTCATTCCTAAGGATGGGAAATGTAATCTTGAGTTTGGAATCTTATTAAAATTCCAAACTCAAGAAACTGAACATTTGAATATTATGAACTATCAAAATGATGGTCATGAAGATTATACAATTACATGGGCACATGTTTATAAGGGGAAAAATGTAGGATCCCATATGTTAAATAGTACTCCCCTGCCACACACACACCCAGCAAAGGAAAACAATGACAAAAAATTCAGACTGAGGGGAAAAAAATAACTGGAAGCAAAAAGATCAAAATGCTCACAGTAACTATGTTTGAGCAGAATTTTTTTTTTCTGCTTTTTTATCTTCTGAATTGCTTCTAATTTGTTTAGATTTATTTTAATAATAAAAGAACAGAATAACTTATCTTCCTGAATCATAATTTCTGTGAGAAAAAGGATGTTTGTCTTATATACTGAGATATTGTCACTGCATAGTAGAGTACCTGGTACAAAAAAAAAGGCACTTAATATTTGTTGAGTTATATAAATTTCAGAACTGAAAAATATGTAGAGTTTAGAATACAGTGATGTACCTGTAATTTTTCTTCTTTATATTTTTCTCATATAAAGTAGAGGCCAGCACCATGTGAAGATTCAAGGAATCAAATAATTTTTGGAAGTCTATGTTGCAGAGAAGGATTCCACAACATGAATGCAGTCTGCCATTAACTGAACAAAAAGAATGTGCAGAAATGAAAGTTCTATGCAAAAATCCTAAGAAATAGGCATTTCATATCTTGCTGTCTACTTTCTACTTTAATTTCCAGAAAGGGTGAGGAAATAATGAAAGAAGGGAGGTGCTGCAAATACCTTGCAAACATCTTTTCAGTTGTCCGTTACATGGTGTGTATAGAAGGATGTGTCTCATAGCTTAGATTCTCATAGAACCTAGAAGTTATGGTGCTTCTTCAAATTCTTTAGAATAACTCCAAACATTCTGACATTCATGTACTGACATTATATTACAATGTTATCTCTAATTTTCATATGTTGAGATATCTGTAGCATGTCCCTAAGGAGAAGAAGGCTAGAGCAATACTGGAAAGTTACTAATCATAGTTTGTAACAGATGATTTTATCCCCCTCCATACTTACTAATATATGTTTGTGGATTATTTTCAAATTATTGTAGTAATTAGTTTTTAAGAAAGATTATTAGGTTTCATTTTGGATTCTTCTTTAGCTACTACATTCCAGTTTTGAATAAATCATATTCTGAATCTTAATTTCATGTTCTATATTCCCACTTAATAATATAAATGAATCTAAATTTCATTTGTTTGTACTCAAGCACATTTTAAGAATAACAGCACAGAACTATGGAAATTTACCATTCTATAAATAACAGTCTTCTTGTGATCTTCCACATTTGTATGAGTTGTTCAAACTTTTTTTAACTTTAACAGCTCTCCAAGGACTTCAAATGTTTAGAGACTGTGCAAGCTTAAGTAGCATTTCAAATTTTTTCTAAAAGGTAAGCATGATTATAGATTTCAAAAAGTCATGTCTAAAGGATAAAGAGAGACATTTATAAGATTATGTCTCATGAAAGTACCTATATTTTCAGTTCAATCTGTTTTAGAATAAAAGTGGTTTTATATTTCACATCAGGGCTTACAATAAAAAAAAAAGAGTGAAGTCTAGTCTGAATTTGTGAAAAAAACTATGCATTAAAAATTGTATAAATGCAGTTACCATTACTTTCAAGTCCTGGAACTTGATTTACCAAGTGCTAAGAAAAGAACAGAAACCTAGATTGAAGGACAACTGGGATTATGTATAAATAATATATTGGGATTATGTATAAATAATATATTGATATGTAAATGGTACCTATAAAATGTTTGAAATAATTTGTTCTCTTAAGTAGATGAATAGTGTTAGCAAGGTTTAGGAAACATTTCTTACCTTAGAGATCAGATTGCTAGCATTTGAACAGTGAGGCTTCACTGTACATTTATCTGTATGTTAATGTATTTCTTGGCATTTATTCTTATGCCCTTTCATATATATGTGTCCTGCCTTCCACATTAAACTTGGAAATCATTGGGGCGGGGGGCAGAGATTTCTCTTGTCTTCCGGATGCCAAGTATTTGCAAAAAAAAAAAAAAAAAAAACACAACAACCCAGAGCCATATCCCCAACCACCACCTCCTTTATAGGATTCTCACACTCTAGGCCATGAGACTTAAAATAAATTTTCAAGCAGCTAAAAGGCTGCTTTTTAGGCAACTGAAATGATTTACTTTTCATCTACACTGAATACTTGTAAAGTACAGAAGCTGAAGCATAAGTGCCCTTACAATTTTATAAACTCAAGTTATTGAAATAAAATTTTGAAGAGATGGGAATATAAAATAAAGGTTTTTTCCTCAAAGATGTTTAAAAAATAGGATAAGCAGCCATGAATCTCAGTGTGACAAAAGTGAAGTACTGGAACTTCACTTTCAATACTAGATAAATAGCCCTCTAGACAATGTAGTCAAGTGGTACTAAATAACAGATACATCAAAAATTTGAGAAAAAGAACTACATTAGGTAATTTTACAATTCACTAAGCTCTGATTCTCACAGCCTGTAAGTGATGTGAAGTCACTGTTTATGAACGAGGACACTGGGATTATTATGTCCAGGAGACTTGCTCAAGATCCCTTAGCTAGACTTTCTGTTAAACATGGAGGACTGAACAAAGGTATAACCTCCACAAAAGTGAAAAGGCGAATGCTCACAAGGACAAAAGGAATGAATGAAAAAAAACAACAATAACTTTGAAGATAAGAAGCAGATGGGTGGGAATGCACACTTGGCAGACCCAGGAAACTTGGATCAAAGGCCAGTTGTGGGGAAAGACAAGATACCACCCATTTTTGTACCACAGAACCACCCAGATAACCCAGGAAATGATGCAACCAGCTAGCTACCTCTGGAGGTGGAGATTAGAGTGAGGCTAAAACAGAAGCATCTGTTTAAGAAGCACCAGGACCTAACATCTCCTCCCCAATTCCATATGGCTGTGGTTGCCTCTTTTAATTCCCAGTAGAACACTGGAAAGAGTACAAGAGAATTTCTGGAAGGAGAGGCTAGCATGAGGTAGGATAGGGATACTGGAACAGATGAGGGAAGGGAATATATTATACAAAGGGGAGATTAAATAAAATGTTATAATGGATGTTGATACTCTCCTTCTTCCATCTCCCAGCCTTTTCCCTCCACTTCAAATGGCTGTTCAGCTGGCAGATTTTTAGAGAAAAGTTGCTAAATTGCTCAGATCCAGAAGAGTCTTTCATACAGTTTATGTGAATGACAGCCCTGGAGTTGTGCAGTGCCCAGCTTGCATGGCCATACGTTAAAGCCCTGGATCAAAAACACCTTCTCTGAGAAATCAGACCAGCCCAAGACACAACACCCAAAGGTAATGATATCAGAGATTTACCAACTGAATGGTCCAGATAGGTCTCCTAGTATTGAGGCAACATTTGACAAGCTCCTACTGAAAACACAGAACCTTAGATCCACTCTTTGAAACCCTATGCTTCAATACAAACTTCTAGCCAAGAATCACCAGACTGAAGAAGTCTCTAATATGAAAAACAGAGATTTAAATAATTAGGACAAAAAACCCTACAGGAAATAAAGTATAAGGAAAAAGAGAAAATGATCATTAATGTTATCAGAAATATGAGAAGATAATGAATATGTGGAAACCAAAAAGTATTCTATTATGATTAGAAACATTCATGGAATAAAAAAGACCTCTCATAAATCAAAAAATGTGATAGTTAGAATAAAAACTTGAAAGAAAATTTAGGAGATAAAGCTGAAAAACTCTCAGGCAAACAAAACAAAACAAATTTTATTTTTTTAAGTAATCTTTTTTAAATATAGCAAAATTTTTTTAAAATTATGGGCCCAGTTCAAGAAATCTGACATCTGAATAGTACTATTTTTAGAAGCTTAAGACAAAGGGAAAAAAAGGAAGATACAATAAAATATAACTTAAGAAAATTCCCTAGAACTGAATAATGAGTATTTTCACATTTAGTGGATCCACTTAATGCCTAGAAAAATGATGAAAATAAAGAAAATAGATTCACACTTTAGTACATTATGAAATGTCAGTGCTTTAAGATCCTATCTGATTATTAACCAAATAAGTTAAAAATAAATAAAGATAAAAATACATAAATTAGTGAGCCCCTTAAAGTTTTAAATACTCTAAATTAACCTTAGATCAAGGAGGAATTTATAGGAGATGAAATCAAGAAATCAATGGAAATAGGAATATGTTATAAACAAAATCTATAGGAGGAAGCTTTATCTCTCAAATTTCCTCATTATTAAATATAAACAATAAAATTTAAAGGAACCAACTATTCATCTTATGAAATTAGGAAAAGACTACCAAAGGAGCCTCAGAAGGCAGTAATGGGATAAAATAAAGAATAATTTTTTAAAATTAGAAAACATACAAAAAGAACAACAAAATAAAAACCTGGGTTTGGGGGAAAAGACAAATGAAAAAAAATTGTGTAAATTAGATAAACTTTTTACAAGCATGAAAAAGGGAAAAAGTTGACAAGATTAGAAATTATAAAGGAGAAATAACCACAGATGTGAGATTTTTAAAAATCCTGACTAGAAAAATACTTGTATGTCTGAGAGTTGCACAATAATTTTTATTAATATAAAATATATTAATAATCCATTATGAAATTAAAAATAGAATATAAAACAATATGTACAATGAGGATTCACTTCAAAACAACATGGGTGGACCTAGGGATTATTATGTTGAGCAAAACAAATCAGACAGAAGATAAATATATGATTTCACTTAGATGCAGAATCTAAGAAACAAAATGAATAAACTAATTAAAAACTGACTCACAAATACAGAGGACAATTGGCGACTGCCAGAGGGGAGGCATGTTGGGGGCCTGGAAGAAAGAGGTAAAGAGTTAAAGAAGTACAAATTAGTAGTTGAGATATGGTCATGGGGATAGGGAGTACAGCATAGGGAATGTAGTCAGCAGTAATGTAATGGCTACGTGTATGGCCAGATGGGTGACAGAGTAATTGGGGGATTGTTTCATAAACTATATAAATGTCTAACCGATGTACTATATACTTGAAATTAATAATAAAATAAAATGCATATAAAAACAATATGTCCAGAAGGACCTACTTTTAATTTTAATAAATAAAACAAAAGCAAATGTGTATATTAATAGAAAAATGAATAAAGGTCTTGAACATACTTGCACAAAGGTTTTCTCTTAGCCTAGAATTATTAGTGATTTTTATATTTTGACTTACATGTATAATGAACTCTTACATCCATCACCATCTTCCACAGTTATCAACAAATCTTATTCCCTTTATCCATTTACCTCCAACCCCACTGGATGATTTTGAAGTAAATACCAGACATCATTTATAAATATTTCAGTATAAATCTCTTAAAAAAAATAAAAATTGTTTTTTTAAAAAAAACATTACTATGACACCATTATACTACAAAAACTAATTTCTTAGTTTCAAAAATCCAGCCAGTATTCAAATTTGTTCAATAGTTTCAAATTGTTTATGGTGTTAACATCAATTAGGATATAAATCAGTTAGGTCACTTAGTATCTAAAATTTATCTCATTTATAAATTGTTTCTCAGTATTTCTTTATTCTTTCAATTTCTTTTCTACTTCATTAATTTCATATTGTATCTGCAATTGATTGATAATGTCTGCTATATTCACTTACCTTTTGATAGAAGTTTAAGTTTCAAATGTTTTAGACAACTCATTAATGGAATGTAAGAAATCAACATGTTAATCTTTTTTTAGTAAAAAAAATCTTTTGATAGGTAACAGAAAACTGCTTGAAAATCACTCATAAAAAGGAATTTTTAAAAGATTTTTAATAAAGAAAACAATGTTATAAGTTATGTTAAAGGGATAAGTGGGAGTTAACATCTCTCTTAGAGTCAGTGAACCACTCTCCTGGTTTTTCTCCTGCTTCTTTATTCTCAGTCTTTCACTGGGTCCTCTTCCTTTACCTAATTTCTAAATTTTGGGGTTCCCCAGGACTCAGTTTTGAGTCCACCTCTCTCTTGACACCATTTTCTTATAGAATGTCAATAATACCCAGGGTTCCAAATGGCATCTTTGTTGATAAACTTGACTAAAAAATACTTTCACATAGCAAATGGAAACAAAACAACCAAAAATGAAGTAAAAAGACAAATGATATACTGGCTCAAAGAAACTGCATCTTAAATCACAAAGAATTAATACATAGTTTCTTAAAAATAACCAATAATCCTATAGAAAAATGGGTTAGAGATAAGAGCAGACAAGTCACAGGAAAAGGTGTAAATTATCCTTAAAAAAAGATTTTCGAAAAACAAATGGTCTAATCAAAAAATGAGCAGAGGACCTGAACAGATGCTTCTCCCTAGAGGATAGATAAATGGCCAACAACTATATAAAAAGAGGCTCAACATCGCTAGCTATTAGGGAAATGCAAATAAAAATCACAATGAGATACCATCTCACACCTGTTAGAATAGCTATAATCAACAGCATAAGTAATAACAAATGTTAGAGAGGATGCGGAGGAAAAGGAACCCCTACACACTCCTGGTGGGACTATAAATTGGTACAGCCACTATGGAGGTTCCTCAAAAAACTAAGAATTGGTCTACCATATGATCCAGCAATCCCTCTATTGGGTATTTACCCCAAAGACTTGAAAACTCATGTCTGAAAAGATATTTGCACAGCAATGATCATAGCAGCATTATTCACAGTATCCAGGACATGGAAGCAACCAAAGTGTCCTATGATAGATGACTGGCTAAAGAAGCTGTGGTACATACATACAATGGAATATTACTCGGCCATAAGAAGAGATGAAATACTGCCATTTGCAACAACATGGATGAACCCTGAGATAATCATGCTAAGCGAAATAAGTCAGACAAGAAAAGTTGAAAATCACATGATATCACTTATATGTGGGATATAAATCTGAAAGCAACAGATGAGCAGGATAAACAAACAGAGGCTCATGGACATGGACTAGAGGCTAGTGGTTACTGGTGGAGTAGGGGAAGAGGGAGAGGTACACAGGGAAAAGGGGGTTAAATATAGGGTTCAGGGGGAGGGTGAAGTATGTAAAGGGGATCGAATACATGGTAGCTGAAGGAAACAGGACTTTGGGTGGTAAACACACAATAGAATATTCAGATGTCAAATGATAATGTACACTTGAAAATTACATAATTGTATTAACCAATGTCACTCCAATAAACCTAATTTAAAAAATGTTCTACCTCACTTATTCATGATAAGAGAATGTAAATTAAAACTACACGATGATACCATTATCACTTACCAGGTTGGCAAAATCCCAAAACTTGGACAACATATTGTATTGATGAAGTTATAGGAACACTCATATGTTGCTGGTGGAAATATGAAATAGGAACAAAGTTATAAAAGGAAATTTACCAATAACAAAGATACATATGCATATATACTTGGACCTCAAATTCTGCTTATAAGAATTTAGCCCAAGGATCACAGGCAAAACTATGAAAAGGCACATGCACACAGCTATTCATGGTAGCACTATTTATAATGGTAAAAACTTGAAAACAACCTAAATTCCATTTACAGCAGACTAGTTGAGTAAATTATGGTATATTCACTCAATGAGGTAGGGTGAATAACTTAAAATGGTCAATTCAGAACACAGCCATACAAGGGGAAAAAAGATATGCAATAAATATACACATGTATTATTACTTTAACCTAAAATGAAAAAAAAAGATGTTTATTTGAAATTCCATATTGTATATTTAATTTTCTGTTATTTAAATGCAGTTATTTAAACAATAGAACTAGTTAACAGTGATAATTATTAGTAATCGATAGCAAAAGCAAGTAATTAAAATATGTGAGAAAAATATAGCTATATTTATAATGTTGATATATTATAAACAGTGTACAGAGAACAATTATATATTATCCCTTAAAACAAGAGTTTAAGTTTTTTATAACTTTACTGGATTACTGTGTATTCTTAAGACACACCAATGTTAAGATTTTTTAAAGAGATAATGTAAAAACATTGAACTAAATTGAAATTACCTATTCTTAATTTAAAAAATGTTTATTTCTGTCACATGATACAGTAAGATATCTTTCTATTTCCTTTTCTGAAAGCATTTCTCTGAACTGTCTGCAGCTTTTAGGATATACTTAACGTCTTTATGTAGTGGTAAAACTGAATACAGTCAAATGTAAAATTCACTTTGATAGCTGGTTTTATCAAATCCATGTTACAGTGGTTCCTGGTGTCAGTATTGTATGATGACCTCAAACTGAATTTCCTCTCAAGTGTTTAAGCATGGAATACTTAAAATTTTACTAGTCAAGACTTAGCCTCCTGTAAATTAGTTTCCAGCTCTTCGAAATGCCCATCAACTATGTATCTATATAGGCTTTTTTAGGGAGACCAACTATTTGTCAATCAATTTCTGTGCATTCATTTATTCATCAGGTAATCTATCTAATGTCTAAAATGTCCATCATTTTCAACACTATGAAGCTTATAGGATGTCAGAAGTTAAACTCTCTTTCTCAGGGAAAATGGTTTCTATAAGCAGAAGGTTATTAAAATTTGTGCAAATTTCAATTTTAAATAAATTACAATTTTAGTAAAACAATAAAAACTTGCTTCACTTGTCTGCCTTATTCAAGTGATTTCTTTCTTCCTCCTTCCCTTTTTTTCATCTTTTTCTCCTTTTGCTATATTGGTTTCTTTCAAAATCTACACATAATACTTAATACCTTAGACATAGTCAGTCCATCCTTTTCTAGATTTCGTAAAGATTATCAAATGGTTTTGGAGAAACAATATAAATTTTTGTTGTAATTCTTTTCCACATTGTACTAGTGTATTTAGTGAGTACCTACCATATGCCAATCACTGCCCTAAATGCTGGGGATACAGGTTCAATCAAAATAGTTCCCGCCCTTAGGAAAATTATTCTGTGAGACACAAAGATGTATTTTTTATATTTTTAAATTTAACACTGTTGAAGTTTGACTTGCAAACAATACAATGCAGACATTGTAAGTGGATATATCAAGAAAACGTTATGAATGCACTCACCCATATAACCATCACCATAATCCAGATACAGAACATTTCCATCCTTGGATCACCTAACTCTACCCTTCCTTGACTCCCCACCCCATCCTCCAGCAGTCACTGCTATTTTGTATCACTGCAGTTTAGATTCCTCTTTTATAGTTGCATATAAACCAAGTTATACTCTTTCAATCTTACTCTTCCTTTGCTCAACATAACTTTTTTGAGACTCATGGTTTTTCATTCCAAGTAGTTCATCCTTGTTCATTGAAAAGTACTTTTCATTATATTATATGGATACGCCCTGAAGTTTTTTTACCCATTCACCAGCTGAACATTTGAGTTGTTCTCAGTTTTTGACAATTAAAAATAAAGCTATTGGACGTGGTGCCACAGGGTAGCAGTTAGCATGTCTGCTTTACATGCAGAAGGTCCTGGGTTTGTACTCCAGCGGAGCCACAGTCCATTGTCTTGGGCCATGCCACCCTGAACAAGCCCCATGTCTGATCTCAGAAGCTAAGCAGGGTGGGGCCTGGTTAGTACTTGGATGGGAGACCACCTAGGAAGACCAGGTGCTGTAGGCATAAACAATAATAAGTATTTAAAAAACAAAACTATGAAAATTAGTGTACACATTTCATTCCTAAATAAACACCTAGAAGTAAAATTGTTGGATCATATAAATGCATGATTAACTTGACAGTAAAAGAGAAGTTGTTTACCAAAGTGGTTGGAACCATCTTGTGCATTCCCATCAGAAATAGGAGAGGTCCAGTTGCTTCACATCCTAGTCACCATTTGGTATCCTTTTACATTTTAATGGGTACGTAATGGTAAAGATGCATTTCTTACCTGCGCCCGTCTACTTAGTAACCCCACTTTAAAACTAATCATTTTGTTAATAATTTTTTTAAAAAATCCGAAACATTGAAGAGTTCGCAAGAAAATGGCTGGGTTGACAGTGCAGATATTTTGTTTCTAACTTTTTCTCACGAAACCCCTCACGTGCTCTCTAGTAAACATAAAGCTGGTGTTAGACAGCTCTAGACAGGTAGAGAGCTCTGGGAGCCTGGCTCTACATTCAGAACTGTAACTGTCTACCCCTAACTTCCATTGTCTCCTTCAAGCCTCACGTCACCTTGTTAGGAATTTCCCAGGGAGCCCAGCGGGACGGGCTCGACAACCCCCCAAGGCTCCGCCTCTTACCGGGATCCGCCCACGGCCCCAGGAAGCGGCCCGATCTGCAAAAGGAAGGGAGCTTCCGGTCTCGCGGTTAGCTTTGCTCTCGCGAGAAGAGAAGACGGGGCCGCCGGCCCGGCGTCGGCGGAGGCGCGGGAAGGGGTGTGGCCGGGGAGTGCGAGTCCCCCGGAGAGCGGAGGGGGCGGGGCCGCGCGCGCCCCGGGCATGCGCATGCGCGCGCGCTGCCGGGCGGGCTGAGGCGAGAGGGGAGGGGGCGGCGCCGGCGGCGGCTCGGGAGGCGTCGTGTTCTCCGCGGTCTGGAAGGTGCGTGGCGGCGCGGCTGGCCGCGGGAGAAGTAGGTAGGGACGGCCCGTGTGGAGCCATTGATACTCCCTCGTTTCCGGCTCTGAAAGCTTCGGCTCCCCCGCGCGCGCGCGCGTGTGGCGGACCCTAGGGACGTCAGGTCACCCTGCGGCCCCGGCCCTCCTGCCGCGCTTCAGGTGCGAGCCTCGGGCTCCCGGGTGCCCGCCAGGGCCCGCGCCTTGACCGGTGCTCCCGGGCCAACGACCCGCACCCGGCGCGCCCGCCCCCCCACTCGACAACAGTCTTGTCCTTGCTTTCGCGCCCTGCGGGGCCGGGGACAGGGCCGGGTCGGCCGGCCAGGGTTGAGGTGGGACCCCCGCCTCCGATGCGCCCCGGCTCGGGGCCTGGCCGCGGGGAACCCTGCAGGGCGCCCCTGCACGCCGTGCCCCTCGGCGAGGCTGAGCTGGGGTCCCGCCTCGTCTGAGAGCGGTTGGCCCCGCAAGCTCCCGGCAGGGGCGGCACCGACCACTTTGACTTGAGTCGTTGGCTGCATGGAGTCCCGAAGAGTGCCTTGGTCACTTGTGGCCTCTGTTGGAAGTTGGAATCGCTGGGGTTGGTTTCATTTGGGCCAGTGGGGAGGCGGTTTGTCATTTTTCTTAAATAGTGGGATGGCAGACTGTTCATGAGCTCTGGTGGGGGTGGTGGGCTATTAGTGAATAAGCAGTAGTGTTACGTTAACGTGAGATCTAATTGCAGCAAGGTGAGTTTTTCCAGTACGAGCCTCAGACTCGGAAGAGTTCTGCGTAAACAGTTTAGTAAGGTTTTCATCCAGTGCTTGAACACACCTGGTTTGCAAATACCCTTGCCCTGAAACGTACATCCTCTCTTTTACACCGGTATTAATTTTATAGGCATAATGGTTATGAAAGCTTCTGTAGAAGACGATGATTCAGGATGGGAGCTCAGTATACCAGAAAAGATGGAAAAAAGCAATACAAACTGGGTGGACATAACCCAAGATTTTGAAGAAGCTTGTCGAGGTGAGTTTGAATATTTGGATTTAGAAGTTCAAAATCTGGGAAAAGGTAAAATAAAATCTTGATTGTGATTTCTGAACTGTCTCAATAACTTGAATGAATAGATAAGTGTGGTTTGTTAAGTTTACTAACCATACTTATTCATTCTCTACCCTCTAATTTTAACTTTCATTTAAAGCCAGGATATGTGAAATACAGCATTAAATGCAGATGTTGAGGCAATTTCTTCTATTAAAGATTTCCAACTTTAAAGATTAGAGAGTACATAGCAATAATTTTAAACTGTGGAAACAGGAATTCTGTTGACCCAAATGTGGTTTTGTTATTGTATATTTAAGATTTGAAAACAATCAGATTATGCGACTCTGCTTGAGATCCTCTAGTGGCTTGTTGCACATGGAATAAAGTCCAAACTTATTCTCCAAGTCCACTCACTTCATTTTCTTACCACTTACCCACTAGGCTTCCTGTGTTCCTCACAGTCTTTTCTATCTCATTAAACACTCCAAGGTGCATATTTTGTTTACTCTATCTTAAATTGCTTTGCCCCTAGGTCTTCACAAAGCTCTCTCCTTCCTGACCATTTAAATGTTACTTCTCCAGAGAAGACTTGTCAGAACAACCAATCTAAACACCCTCATTCACCCGCTCATTTTCTTCTTTGAATCACCCTGTTTATTTTCTTCATAGCACTTACCTATTGTCAGCAATCATCATTTTCAATTATTTCTTGTTTATCGTCAATTTCACCCACTGAAATTTAAGCTTTGAGTGCAGAGATCTTATCAGTTACCTTAGCACGCAGAACATTTCCTGGCACATAGTAAGTGTGATAAGTGATTGGAGAAAGGAACACATTTGTTGGTTTGAGGTGAAAGTCTTAGCGAGGGGGAGATTGAGGAGGAAGGAACAAATGATAGAGTAAGAGCTTGAACTTTAAGAGAGAATGGCATCAAGAACATGATAAAGAAATTAACTGGGAAAAAGAATAGGGACATACTGAAACTGGAGAAACAGAGGTTAGGATGGTGAAGATACAGGTGTATTTTTAAGTAGATAGAGGAAGAATGGAGGAGGGATTCATACCTTGATGGCTTCTATTTTCTCACTGAAAGTTAGGTCTTTGATGATCCTGAGGTACAGTGTGTTTAGACCAGTGCAGTTAAGGAGCGGAGTAAAGGCTTGGAGCAGCTTCAAGTGGAAAGAGCCAGTTGAACTTAGGCAGAATGAAAAATCATGTGGCTATCCTTCAACTCTTTGAAAATACATGTCCAATTAAAGTATGCCTAAGTGAGATAGTGGAAGAAACATCAGTCTGGGAGTTGGGTGACTGCCCATTTTATGTCTGTCAAAGGGAAAGAGAGAGAAGTATAAATTACAGTGTAGTTTTTGTGCTCAGAGATCTTAGACTATTAAGTGGATCATACCTATCATCTTGCCCTGATTTTAAATGATCTGTATGAGAAGGCTGTCATTATGAACCTAAGTAAGAAAGGTTTTATGAAGTACATATGGCTTGAGTTAGGCCTTAAAGAATGGTCGAGTTTCTCTTAAGTAAATGTGAGACAATTATTCTAGACTGAGATGAACCATCAGAGCCAGAATAAATTCATCGAGAGTTGTTTATTTGAGGAACAGTGAATAATTCTTCTTCATGGAAAAAGTTTAGGAGATAGGATTTAATCCCTGCTTCATTGTGGATTGAGAGAGGCTGTCATGTCATTTTGTTGTCAACATCAAACAATCCTATTAACTTCCACAGTTAGCACTGCACTGTTTCAAGTGGCACAAATGTGAAGTATATTTCTCGAGATTAAAAAGTGGATATAGAATTAAACTTCTTTTACGTGTAGATTAGGACTAAAGGATTTTGGCAGCTCTTGAACCTATGGTTGTTATTCATTTGCTTTCCTCTGTTAAAATAATCAGATTCATTGCCTAGATTATAGTTTAGGTTCCTGTTCTAGCAACTTTCAGAAAACTAAATTTAAAATAGACATCATTGCATCCTTTAACTATTGCAGTGGTTTCTCTTCAGTGACAGTGTATGGCATTTGGCTAGACTTTGGTGATTTGGTGCAGGTATGGTAAAATAATCTGCATATGGATGGCAGTTTCTTTTCATACACATTTCTTTTAGTGGCTCTTCAAAGTACTGTGGATCAAATTCTGACTTTTATCATTTTCTACTATGCAGATGGCACACATTCCCCTCCATGCTTCCTGTAACCAAGTTTTTTTCATTGTAAATTATTTCAAATGTGTGGTGCCATCACTGTTATTTTGCCTGATATGTAATATATCATTTAGCTAAAGGATGCCTCTGAACTTCGCTTCTCTAGGAAACTTTTCCTAATTAAAACCATCTCATTTTGCTCCTGTAAAATCGTCTCTGTGCTTTATATTCCATTTGGTTGTCTATATTTAGGTACTTCATGAATTACTAACCCACAATTTAGAATTTTCACTTAAACATAAATGATCATAAAATATACACAGCTCCTTCTTTCACCTGCCAGATTCCCTTCTTCCACATGTTCTCAGGATAGCCAACAACCCTTCCTAGAGACCATCAGGTGTCTAGAACTCAGAGGTGATCCAAGGTCAGCTAGCATTGCTTCCATTATTTTTAAGCTCTACTTAGGGAGGATATAGACCCTTTTTCTTATCTCATTTTCTTTTCTGATGGCTTAGTTCATTTTTCCTTAGTCAATCTTTATTACAGGTACAATTGTTTGAGACCCCCATATCCATCCAGTTTCTTCAGCTCTTGCCCAGTACTTTTGGAAAACTTGTATTCTCATCCTTATTTTGAAATCTAGGTTGCTTAAGCTTTTTATTTCTCTTCCTTTCTCTTTTGACTTCTCTCATCACTTTCCCCCTTTTAGCTGGTTATTTTGCTATTTATTCATAATTCTAGATAGCATGTTTTTATTGCTATTTCTTGATTCCTCCCACAGCCAATTTAGGCATTATCTGTGGACTTTCCCTCCAGCTACACTGTGGATATACAGATTTTATTCATAGCTGAGCCAGAGAGTAAAACTATTATTACCTTATCCTTCCTGCACAATTCTTCTGTTTTACAGCTTTTTTACCCAGAAGCTATGTACTACTTATCATTAATTTTAACTTAGACTCTTTACCTGTTGTCTAAATCTCAAGATATTCAAACACATCAGACGTCATATCATAATTACCTCCATCATTATTCTGAGCTGCATAATTTACTCCAATATGGATGTGTTAAGCTTTTTGTACCTAGTGTGATCCTGGGACCTTTTTTCATCATCAGCCTAGGATTTCTGTTTTCCTCCTTGTTTTGACTGGCTATTTTTTTAATCTTCCTGAGTAAAATACATGGGAGGTACAATTTGTAGAGGCCCTGGATGTCTGAAAACTTCTGTATCCTCCCTTTTTATTGATAATATGTTTTGGTATTTGAGAATTTTAGGACCTTGCCCATCGATGTATTGTTCTGATGTTACTATTAAGAAGCCTAGTGGCATTCCGATTCCTGAGCTTTCATATGTCACCTTCTATTCTTTGTGTCCCTCAATTTCACAGTGGTTTGCTTTGTTGATAATTCTGGAACCCTTTCACTTTATCTCATCTTCAGTTCTGGGAAACTGTCTTGAATTACTCTACTTCTCTTTGTTTTCTCTGTATTCTCCTTATATAGTGTCTCGTTTTGGGGTTATTGAACCTCCTAGGCTGATCATCTGTGTTTTTTCCCCCTCTTTACTTTTACTTGCCTTTTTCCATCTCTTTTTCCTCAGTGCTGTGGACTGAATGTTTGGGTCCCCTAAAATCATATATTGAAATCTAATGCCCGGTGTGATGGTATTAAGTAAGGCCTTTGGTAGATGCTTATGTCATGAAAGTGGAGCTCATGTGAATGGGATTAGTGCTCCTATGAAAGAGATGCCACAGAGCTCCCTAGTTCCTGCCACCATGTTAAGTTACAGCAAAAAGTTGGTTGATTAGGAAGTGGGCCTTCACCAGACACTGAGTCTGCTAGCAACTTGCTCTTGGACTTTCTAGCCCCCAGAACCTTGAGAAGAAAGTTGCTTGATCATAGGCCACCCACTTTATGATATTTTTGTTAGCAGCTTGAATGGACTAAGACTCTCAACTTTGTCTTCCAAAACTTCTACTGAATTTTCCATTTCTGCTGTAATGTTTTTAATTTCTGAGATTTTTTTCCTCTGAATGTTCCTTTTGGGAAAAAAAAAGTGTCCTGTTTTTGTTTTCAGGGTTGCACTGTTTTATCTATTTAAGGATAATAGTTCTTTTGAATTTTTGTTTCCCCATATAGTGTCTTTCCTCCAACTTGCTATTTTGTTTATTTTCTTTGGTTTCTATCTTTCCTATTTGGACATTACTTCAGATATCTAAGAATCCTTTGTTCCAAAGTATAGGGGATAAAAAGCCGATCAGAAGTTTTGGATTTTTGAGTTGGACTCCTTGACCATGAATGTCACTGTCAGGTGATCTGGCTTGGCTTTTGTGTTGGAGATCTTCTGATGTCAGTTATTTAGCTCTTCTTGGAATGATTATATTCTATAGAGAATACTTGTTTCATCTCCAACCTTCCTTGTGGTTGAAGATGTAATTGTCTGCCTGTGATTTAACAAGTGGGAGAGGAGGTCTGGGGTTTTCAGAACATATTCACTTAATGCTCTCTCTTTCCAATATGGTACTCAGGCCTTCAAATAACCTTATGTGCCTGAGACATTTTGTTATCATATTCTGAGAAAACCTTCAATATCATACAGGGTGAAGGAGGAGCAGTTATCCCTGCTTTGTAAATTATGTCAGGACTGTGTCCTCCATATTTTAGTCCCCCTTCGTCTTCACTTTCAAAGCTAAAGTGATAAATCAGGTTGGTTTTTGGCTTTCTCTGCTGCTGGATTTATTTTTCTCAGATTTGCTGAGAAGCTATTTGCCTTTCAGTTTCCAAGTTTTCTAGTTTTGTTGTATTATTTTTGCATTTGTTTTTCCTCTTTGGGGTTTATACCTTTCTTTCAAACTTTTTTTTTCTAGTTATTTTAATGAGATTTCAGGAGGGAATTAAAAGTAGAAGCACCTTTACCCAGGGTGAAACTAATTGATCTGTTTAAATATCACTATTATAATGGTGTTGGACTTTAGCTTTATTATAGATTCAGTAGAGCAGGGGGTCCCTAATTCCTGAGCCATGGACTGGTACTGGTTCTGTGGCCTTTTAGGAACCAGGTCGCACAGCAGGAAGTGAGTGGCAGGTGAGCTGAGCGAAACTTCATCTGTATTTGCAGCCTCTCCCCATCGCAAGCATCATCACCTCAGCTCCACTTCAAGTCATCGTGCATTAGGTTTGCATAGGAGCACCGGTCCCTGGTGCCAAAAGGTTGGGGACCATGGCAATAGAGCCTTCATAGGGACCCAAGCTGGGAACCTAACCATCATTTATAATATTTTGTATAGAAATCTATTGAAAGGTCTATAACACCACTTTACAAATAACCTCATTTATAAGGTGGTAAAGTATGTTTGCGTTGTTGCATAGCTGCATGTTTTTCTCTGTCCTTTTAGATGACATTTTTTCAGGAGAATGATCATGGTCTTCAGATGCTTAGTACTGCTACATTCTCAAGCTCCAGTCACAGGTTCATTCAGTGTTCATTTCCAAGGCAAAGGAGAGATGTTCTCAGATGTTATGAAATTCTATAATTGACGAAATTAAGTTAAATTTTCTCTCACAGTGTATCTATCCACAGCTTATATTATTAGAGTGAGGGTAAAATAAGGTGGTTTATTGTCAAGATTTAAAAAAAATTTATGAATCAGCTTTTCTTTGTATATATAATTTTTTCCTTTGTTCTGAGGGGTTTAAGCTATATACTATTGTCCTACTTAGAGATTTAATAAAAGTAGAAGTAACTTTTTTCAAAATTGTATTGATTTAGTTCACTGTTTTGGTGTGGTCTGTGATCCCTGGGATCCCCAAGACTTTCATGGGGTATGCTAGGTCAAAACTATTTTTGTGGTAATAAGATATAAACTTACTTCTTGGTTCATTCTTTTGTTAGTGTACAGTGGAATTTTCAAGATTGCATGATGTGTGGTGATGTCATTGCTCTGACTGCTAATGATAAATGTAAAACATCCTTCTCACTAAATTTTTTTGAAAACTGCTGCCCACTTGGATGAGACCCAAGTAACTTATGTCTGTAGGACTTCTTAGGTGAAATTTAAAAAATATTTTTGTCTTTTTTAACTGCAAATGTGTGTTGAAGAATATACTATTTAGCATGGGGCCACTGTCTTGATTTGAGCTGAAGCTACTGCAGTTTTTTCCTCTTTACATTTGCTTTTGCATTATCAGTGCAAATATCAACACAGTGAAAAAGACAAAGAATGTTTTAGTCTTACTATAAACATAATTTTAAAGTCACAGACTCCTGGGTTCCCAAACCATCTTTGAGAACTGCAGTATATTCTGTTATGCTTTATTGTATTTTGACCTATTGTTCTCATTGATTTATCTGAGCTACTTGAAATATTAAAGTAGTGATTCCCACTTTACCTGCATATTGAAATTACCTGGAGTGCTTTAAAGCCTTTGCATAGGTCCCACCCCTTAGAACTTAGTGGGTTTGGGATGCTGCTTGGACTTTGAAATTTTTAAGTTTCCCAGGTAATACTAATATGCATCCAAGGTTGAGAACTGCTTTGTAGGAGCTGAACACTGCTTTGATTAGCTGTTTATACATGTTTTATATATTATCTAAATATAATGTAATTTAAAAAATATTTTGATACTGTATCTGGAACAAAAAGAGATTAGATTATGACACCAAGTGGTTTAAAAACAGCTTGAGAAGTAGCAATCAATTCTATGGAAAAGTTTATTTAAAAGAAAATTTACTAGTGATTTTTTTTTTTTGAATGAAGTTGGTAATTCTAATTGGATCATGTGATCCATGATGGACCACCTGTTAATTCTCAAAAGTTCAATATATGGTTAGTATCTAAATATTCACTGTGTAGAATAGGGGTCCACAACCCTTGGGCTGCAGACTGGTATTGGTCCATGGTCTGTTAGGAAGTGGGCCACACAGCAGGAGGTGAGCTGAGCCTTGAAGCTTCATCTCTATTTGCAGCCACTTCCCAGCACTAGCACCACTGCCTCAGCTCCACCTCAGATCATCAGGCATTAGATTCTCAAGAGCTCTAGTTCCTGGCACCAAAAAGGTTGGGGACTGGTGGTAGAAGGTATTATATTAGAAATTGAGTAGAAATAATATGAACGTTTCTTAAAAAATGAAGTTAGAAGGAATGCAAGCATATTTTTCAGGTGCTAATATTTTGTTTCATTTTTTTCTTAACATTAAAAGTTAAATGCAGATATTGTATTGTTCAAAGGATTTTTCTCTTTGTTTCTTTTAGAATTAAAGTTGGGAGAACTGCTTCATGATAAGCTGTAAGTATCTCTATTCTTTGAAATAGTGTGGAGTGATATTTCCATCCGTTTTTTTCTCATGTGCAGTAGTTTTCCTTGAAATCTGATTATTTCACCTTTCAAAGCTGTAAAAATAATAGTAATTATAAATATATTTTTAATCTTAGTGAGCAGTTTTGGGGTCTGTGACTCTAGTTGTGATGTGAAATGTTTGTTTGTGACTTATGGTCCTTTCCTTGAGGGTAAATATTCAAGATGTGGAATTCTTAAAGAAGAGGTATCCGTAGTACGTCATATGTGATAGGCTGGTTGATGACCGGAGATAGGTGACTAAGCACCTGGGTTAAAGTAGATTGAGAATCACTGGAAAGGTAAAGTAAAGGGAAGTGCTTGATTATATTTTTACTCCCATTGATAGCTTCAGTTCCCATACTGCTATGTACAGGCTCAGTTTTCAGGGTAAAGAATATGAAATTTTAAAGTAGCAGACAAGATTGGACATTTGGATAGGGGGAGTAGAACCTGAAATTTAGTTCCTGACAAATTTTAGTGTGCATCAGAATTATCTGAAGTGTTTTTTAAAATGCAGATTGCTAGGCCTCACCTCTTCTTTAGTAGGCCTGGTGTGGGACCTCCAAAGTTGCATTTTTAACAAGTTCCCATGTGAGGTTGATGCTGCTGATCCAGGTATCACACTTTCAGAACCATCCTTTTGATGCTGAGGCATTTGTAGGAAGGATATAATGAAATCACAAGCTAATGCAGGAAAGCTATGGAACAAGATTTGAGAGAGCACAATTAAAAGGACCTAGCCCTCTTTATTTCCCCAAGGTTTTAGGTTCAGCCCAGAGAATAGCAGCCTACCCTGACCATCTATTAAGTTATATCTTTCCAATTCATATCTTCTTTACCTATCTTTTCTCCCTGGCATGTACAGTCTTCTGACGTACTATGTAACCTACTTACCTACTTACCCTTATGGCTTATTGTCTCTTTCCTTCCGTTAGAACATAAGCTTCCTGAGGCAGGCAAATTTGTTTTGCTTACTCATGTATCCCAAGTACCTAGCACATCGTAGGCACTCAGTAAGTATTTGTTTAATGAATTAAATAGCTACGATCAAACTTACTTTTAGGCTTGGCTTCTTCCTCTCCCATTTCTTGAGGCAGATCTCAGTTAATGGTACACTTAATCAGTCCACTGTGTCGCAACTATCTGCTTTTATGGCTAATAAGCCATAAATACCAGACCATCAGGATTTCTGCATTACTTTTCATTATGTACTTACCAAAACTTTGGGCATTGTAGAGTGTAATGTGATAGATTGTTGGACTTTTACAATATAAAGAAAATGAAAAAATATAAACGTTACATTTGATAATGATTATTTTGAGCATGACTTTCTGAATGTTAAATAGAGAAAATTAAAGATGGCAAAGTACAGTCTATTATAGGTCATTTGATCCCCTTTGTCCAAAAATTTCTAACACACAACCTTGTTGAAAGTAGCACCAAAATCATCTTTTGTTTTCCACAATGCAGGTAAAATAATTTCAGTCACAAGTACCTGGAAAAATTGTTAAGTTAAAGGAAGGTTATTTAATTGAAGTAGAAGTGTTAGCAAGTTGGAAAGACTTAAATACACAGAATACTGTAGTTATTTGGAATACGATTTTATACCATTGTGGGAATCTGAATAAGCTGACTAATTAAAAAACAATTTGTGAGGTCCATTTTTTTATTTGCAGGTTTGGTCTTTTTGAAGCCATGTCTGCCATTGAAATGATGGATCCCAAGATGGATGCTGGCATGATTGGAAATCAAGTTAATAGAAAAGTTCTCAATTTTGAACAAGCTATCAAGGTAGTCAGCATTTTGCTTATTGTGTTTTCTTTTATCATTTTTTATTTATATTATAACATTCTGATTAATAATGGAAATCAAACTTGGTACATTAACTTAAAGTTTAGTTATTTTCTGTCTATGGCCATGCCACCCTGAACAAGCCCAATCCCATCAGATCTCAGAACTGAAGCAGGGTCGGGCCTGGTTAGTGCTTGGATGGGAGACCACCTAGAAAGACAAGGTACTTTAGGTGTAAAAAATAAATAAGGGATTGTAAGCTGACAAGGTTCTTGCAATCTGTGAGGTCAACCAAGGGTTGCCTCACCTTAAAAAGAAA
This sequence comes from Cynopterus sphinx, assembly GCA_030015415.1. Lineage (NCBI taxonomy): Eukaryota > Metazoa > Chordata > Mammalia > Chiroptera > Pteropodidae > Cynopterus > Cynopterus sphinx. The sequence continues at coordinate 98,323,249 of CM057385.1, forward strand.
TAAAAAAATAAAGTTTAGTTACTTTCTAAAAGTATCTCAAGTATATAAACAAGAATTAGTTATAACCTTTACATATCTATCTCTATTGAAATCTGAAAATTTGTTATATTAGGTCTTCATGAAAAGCTGGCTCTAAATTTGTGTGTGTGTGTATACATTTTTAAAATTGGATTTTGAAAGCATTAAAGTATGTATCCAAATACCAGAGAAATTGGATATATTCAGATACCAGCATAATTAGCTTAGGAATTAAATTTTATGTATTTATATATTTAGTATGCTTGTAGTAGCAAATTTGAAATTTGCTCATTGAGAATTGATTTAGAAATTCAAAGTTGCCATAGTTTAATTTTGCATATTTATGAAGAAAGATTTGCTAAGTAAATGGGTGTTTTAAACAAAATTTACAATTAGTATAGTTACTTAAGGGAAGTATTTATTTAAATGTTTATTTTATTCTTTTTAAATTTCTATTCATTAAAATGATTCATATTCATTCTTAAAACTAATTCACACTGTGCTTTTAAAGTACCTATTGGTTTGGCTTTTCATTTCTTTATAAAAGCCTTTATTCTGTTTAAATGGGAGGCTTTGATTTTTCTTATTAAGATACACTATTTTTAAGAATTCAGATTTAATTTGGCATCTTAGTTTTATCAGATGATGAGATAGATTCCCTGGAATTGCTGTTTTTAAATATTTAATTTTTCAAAGCTAAAATGCTACTGTAGATCGGTTTGCTATAACATTTACAAAATGCTACTCTGCATAAATTTTTTAAAACTTCTGCTTATATGTCATATTTCCCCTTTTTTAGGATGGCACCATTAAAATTAAAGACCTCACCTTGCCTGAGTTGATAGGGATAATGGATACATGTTTTTGCTGTTTGGTAAGAGTTAAAATAACACTGTTGGTTAATCTAAAAACTGTGACTTATATGTGAATCGTTAAATTTAAAAGTATACACACTAATGTTGAGTATGTACATATATAATGCTTAACCTAATAAAATTAGCAGGCCAAGTTATGCTATAGGAAACAGCATTATATCTTCTCATCTGGGTGATTTTAGGTTCTCATTTTCTGGGTAAAGGGGTTATTTTCTTCCTAGTGAAGATAATAATGTGGCCATCATTCTGAGTTTTCACTTCGTTCTCAAGATACCAGGGAAACAAATCTGTAATTGGAAGTTTCCATAAATAAGCGTAGAATTGAAACAAAGAATTTTGGATTGGCTTCGGAGAGAATTTTTTCTTAATCTAGGGTAGATTGTAGTAAACCGGCCATCTTTTTGAAAATGAAGAAAACTTTTTAGTACTTTCTGTGTGGTAGATAGGTTGTCTTCTGTATACAGTGTTGGTTAATTGAGAGAAAATGCTCATTTATATTGCCTTTTTTTTCTTTTTCACCTATTTTCTGACAGCCCCTTTTTAAGCTTTTAAATCATTGTCTTTACAAATATGTAAAATTTTTTCATTTAATCATTTAGTAAGCATCAATTGCCAGTGTATTTGAAGTACTCTTAGGGATTTTATGTGTAGATTTTTCATTTAGTTCTTAAATCAGCTCTATTCGATCTATGGTATCTTGTTATTCGTCTAGGATTACATTGCTAGGAACGGGCATAGCCAGAATCCTAATCCTGATCTATCTTTCTTCAAAGTTGTCTCTTTCCCTCAAAGATATTGTTATTACCCTTTAGCAATTTACAGTCCTAGTAGAATAGGACAAATGGAGAGGCTAGAGGGAAGGTTTTTGCCAAAGTTGAAGAACCATTGTATGAGACTCTAGAGATTGAATATGAGAATTTGGCCTTTAATAGACACATAGTTTTTAGTCTAGAATGTCTTTTGCACTTTGGTTATACAAAACACGTACCTTAATTGTAGTAATTTTTATGTGCATTTCTCATTTTATAATTCTTTTTCTATTGCAGAATTCTTGGACTTAGTATAAAATGTAACTATATAAACTTGGGCAAAATTATTTACACCCTCAGGTTTTTCTTTTTTTACATAGGTAAAAGTTGAAAGATACCTCTCTCCTCAAGGTGTTAGGAAAAAATGAGATAAGATATGTGAAAATACCGAGCATAGCACTTGAGACATAATTACTCAATTTTGGCTGCTAGATAGTCCCAGGTCTTAGCACATGGTACCTGGCCTGTTATGGCTACTCAATAAAATAGTGTTGAATGATTATTTTCATGTTTTAGCAAGATTCCTCTGGTTGAGAGTATTAAAGATGGGAGGCCATAAAATCGTATAGTTTCTTGCAGTAATCTAAGTGAGATGTGCTGTTCTTCACTGGGTTGGTGGTAGTGAAGATGAAAAATAGAGTTGAATGAATGGCTGGGATCTCTAGTTCTAAAATTGTAAATTCCCTAGTTTATGGATTTTTTGACCACATATAGAATTGATTGCTTTTGGATGCTATGTAAGGATGTACTCTAATTTCATTAGTCTCCAAATATATTATAAACTGAATTAGGTATATGAATGCTTCTCATATTTATATCTTTCAGCTAGTCATATTTAAGGTATATGATTCTTGAAAGATTTTAGTCAATGAAAGTGAGTTCTAACTTTGTCTTTTCTGACCTTTCCTTTAATCGTCTTTTAAATCTTATGCTTACTTACTATATTTATTTGCGTCTGTGGCACTCTGAGCTTTGACTATTGGATCGGTTGAGACTGTGCAGACTCTCTGTCACCTTAAACGTATACATTCTTTTATTTCTTTTCTAGATAACATGGTTAGAAGGTCACTCTTTGGCACAGACAGTATTTACATGCCTTTACATTCATAACCCGGACTTTATAGAAGATCCTGCCATGAAAGCTTTTGCTCTGGGTATCTTGAAAATCTGTGACATTGCAAGGGAAAAAGTAAATAAAGCTGCTGTTTTCGAAGAGGTAAGATTTTGTAATATAAGAATTCTTGAAGCTCATTTGCTGCCTAATTATTCACTGTGATGGTACATACTTTTGTAACACATATAGTTTTAAAAATAATTTTTAAAACATGCTATTGCTGTTTATAAATACATTAGCTAAAGTAACCTAGTTCTCTTCAAGAAAGAACCTTCATCTTAGTGTATGTTCTTTCTGTCAATGTCATTTATTATGTTTCCATTACGTGCAGAGTACTTTGTTCTGGATATTGTAAGACTACACAAAGAAAATAAGTGCCAGCCTCTGCCTTCAGGTCTCTTATAAATTAAAGTACAGAGTGCTTTACTTTCAGTCTTTGGATAAGAGAGAGCTAAGGAAAACAAAGATATGAAGAATAGTTAGGGTATAAACATTTTTTCCCATTAATACTAAGCACCTCACCCTAAAAGAAGTGTTCTGAACTTTAGACATAAAGATTTTTTCTTTTTATAGAAAATAAAGTTTCAGATACAGATAATTTTAAAAGTGATAGAATCTGAGATTATTGATAAGTGATTATTTAATTCTTTCTTTTGTTGAAACTGATTTTTTATTAATATTGTTGTTGATCCAAAATAGATATCTTAAGCTCCTACAGTGTTCCTATATAAGTATGTAAAGTTTTTCTGTATTAATGTTATGTATATGAGAATAATTAATATATACCTAACATGATTTTCTACATTTAAATGTACGGCTTGTGAGTTTATGAAAAACTGTTTACTTATATACACTTGTTGGTTATTTAGCTGCATATTTGAATTGCTATAGGTGTCATGGAAAATCTAATCCACTGGGTAGATTTTTAAAAAAGATTAGTTTATTAATAAATGAGAAGAGAAACAAATTACCTTAGATACTTAGGTTCTCAGAGTACACCCAAAACACATCAAAACACAGGTAGAGAAAAAAATCATTTAACAAATAGTACTGGAACAATTGATTAGCATCCTTGAAAATTAACTTATAATTTTACATCTGCTTTAGTCCCCTGGGCTGCTATAACAGAATTGGCTTATAAACAACAGAAATTTATTTCTCACTGTTCTAGAGGCTAAATCGCCCAAGATCAAGGCACTGGTGCTTCAGTGTCTGGTGAGGGCCTGCTTCATAGATGGCCATCTTTGCACTGTGTCCACACTTGGCAGAAATGGGAAGAGAACTCTCGGGGGTCCCTTTTAAAAGCAGATATCCCTGTCTTTATGACCCAGTCAATCACCTCCCCAAACCCCACATCCAAATACTATCACATTGGGCTTTAGGACTTAACATATGAATTTTGGGAGGACACAAACATTGTTTATAACAAAAACAAATTCCCAATAGATGAAATATTTTAAGTATAAAATGTGTTTTTAAAAATCAGAAGATAGTTCACAGAAAATAAGATGGCTTTTAAACATAAGATGCTTAGCCTTAAGAGAAATGCAACTTAAAAGTGCGAGACAAAGGTTAGAAATTTTTTATAATACCATGTCAAGGAGAATGGGAAAACAGGCTCTCATATACTGTGTAGGTTTATCATATGAATAGTCATTGTTTCCCTCTAAACTTTTCCAATTTTCCAGATAAGTTTGTCTCAGATTTATAATGAGAAAAAAAATTTGATTACCTAGTAAAAGTCCTTAAGAGATCTGGTAATGAATAAATGAGAATGATTTATAACAAATCATTTTTTGTTTGACATGGATGCTTCTGAAGTTCCTAAGTGCTAATGTATTTTGTTCTCATATATGTATCCACTTTGTTTTAACTGCTGAACTAGATACACTTTCAGCTACCTAAAGATGTTTCTTAATTTCTTAATATCTGCTCATGCATGCAAAATGGGAACCACAATACCCCCATCAAACTAATTTTTCTCTTGCATTCTGTATCTTGCAAAATTGTATCTAGAGTGTCATCTTTATCTTTTTTATTTTTTTAAAGACTCCTACATCCAGGTTCTTTTATTTTTACCTTGTAAATATCATGAATCTGGGCACTGTTTTTTCTTCTCTCATTTTTCTGCTTTAGTTCCTGCCTTCATCAGCTTTAGGTTTAGGTAGAACTCTTCTTTCTGGCCCAGGCTTTACCTCTAGTCCATTCCCCACTTGACACCAGTTACCTTCTTAAAAATAGGTTAACTGGTCACATTTGATTTTGCTATTTGAACATTTTCTCTGGGGTATGTGTTTTAATAAAAATAATAATACTTTTACATAGTATAAAAATCAAATAGTTCACAAGACTTAAAATGAAAAATTGTAATTCTCTGCTTTTTCCTTATTCATTCCATAATATTTAATTCTTTTAGTTTTTCCTACTATTTCCTTTCCTATTTCTGGTTAGTAGGCTTATATTCTAATTTCTGGATTTAAGGATTTAACAGTTTTCAGTTATCAGCACACCTTTAGCATATATTTAGCGTTTATATATTATTCTCTCCCTTATCCCAAATAGTAATTCAAATTTTGATTAAATCATTATTATTACTGACATTATTGTGATAATATAAATATTAATGACAAATGAGCCAAAGTAGTATGTGATTACATTTTCTTTCTCCTACAAATTTTTGTTTTTCTCCTCCTGGTATATTATTTTTTTAGCTGATCCTGAGTGTGTGATTCTCCTTTATCTTCTCATGCTTGTACACAGGATGTTCTTTCTGGCTCTTATGCCTTTTCTCTTTTACTTATCTTTTTATGGTAATGTCTTACTCATCTTTAAACTTGGATCGTACTCTCTTGACTTGCCTAGACAAACTACTTTTCTTCTCTGCCCACCCTTAGCACATTCTTCGGTTACAGTTGGTGTCTGTATATAATGATTTGCATGGAACAGTTCTCCTTGGTACCTTTTGTCCTAGTGTGATTATTCATAGCATCCTTTTCTTCTCTCAATAGTATCCAGTTAGAACAATACTAGTGTGGTCCACCCCTTCTTCTGTTATTATCCTTGAACATGGATGTAATGTTTAAAGGTACTGCTTCACCTTGTAAACATTAAGTGACAAACATGAAAATCAAAGACAATCCAAGCTTAGAGTGATGGAGCTGAAAAAAAAAATTACATGTATTCTAATGTTCATGTTATTTGGCATGGTATAAGTCTATGTCACTTAAGTCCCTGTAGCTGTTTGCAACCAAACATTTCTAATACAAAAATAAATAAACTAATTGAAACTTCTTGTTGGCCTGGTAGAGGGTAAACACCCTCTCTATTTGCTGTGTACCATTCTAAGTATTTTTTATAATAGCTATACTTTATACATATACATTATGTATATTTTATTTAATATGGTGGAATTATAAAAAACCAGCAGTCCCCAGCCTTTTTGGCACCAGGGACCGGTGCTCCTATGAAAATCTAATGTCTGATGATCTGAGGTGGAGCTGCGATGGTGATGCTAGCTCTGGGGAGCAGCTGCAAACAGATGAAGTTTCACTTGCTGTTCTGCCACCTACCTCTTGCTGTGCGGTACCAGTCCGTGGCCCAGGGATTCAGGACCGATGATAAAAACTGCAGTTTTTTTCTGTGGACAATAGAAAATAGATTTTTGTGCATACCGATACATACAGGTAGATCCACCTCATTGTTTTTATTGGCTGCATAGCACCATGTTAACAGTATAGGTTTTGAATAATTGGTTCCAGCAAGAATTATCAAAGGTTGCTAAAGTAGTACACAAAATAATTTTGGCCTGTTGTACTTTTCTAAAATGTCAGGGCATGAGAGGCAAGAACAGAAGACATGCTCTAGATTAATGAAACATGAATTTCCTGATTTATTCTCAAATGTTTCCAAAAAATATAGAGAGAATAATAATGCAAATGTAAAATGTTGTTTGGGAAATCTGGCAAAGGGAATATGGGACTTCTTTTTACTATTTTTGTAATCTGAAATTTTTGGAAAATAAAACTTAAGAAAGTACAGCCTCTAGGGATTAAGGCCACCTAAGTTTGTGTTCTGACTGTCACTAGCTTTCTACTTTTTGAGAATTTAACTTTTTATGCCTCAGTTTCCTCAATTTATAAAACATAATTGATAATAGTACCCACTTCAAAGCATTTAAAGGTTAACAAAATTAATTGAAGTAAAATGTTTAGAACAGTGCTTGGCACATAGTAAACACTTAATAAATATTAGCTATTGTTATTAGTATTTTATATACAGTAAGTTACAAGCCACTTACTAATGGACATTTAAATTGTTTCAGGTCTTAATCTGAATTATCTGTATGTGTATTTTACCCTGTACCCTTAGTATGTTACCCAGTGTTTTGTCTGTAGATGGTACTTGGATTTTGGTTGAGCGAATCAGATCATTTCAGGAGTCCCTGAAATCTTTATGCAGAGTATTCTGTCTGTGAAATGAATTTTAAAGTAATAATGTACTGCAACCACTGTTACAATTAAGTTTTAGAAGAGGTTGAAAAAATTTATTAGAATATTACATTATTAGAACAATCAAGATAACTGCTCTGGTAGAATCACATTCAATATTGGCATTAGATATTCTGTTACACAGTAAGAATTGTAAATATTTTACCATTCTAAATTTTCTTGTATGGTTGCATTGTTTTAAATACTATGTTTTATAGAACTCTAAATATCTCTGAAAACTTTCTGCAATTATATCTTGGCAGTATTATAAAAACGTCATAAAGTACAATAAAGAACATGGGCTTTACCTGCCAAGGTATTTTACTTCTCTCACTGGATAATAGGCTCTATAATGTCAGTGATTGTATTTTACCATTGTATCTCTGGTTATCTAGCCCATGCCAGCCACCATCAGGTACTCAAAAATTGGTTTAGGAATGAGTAAATAAATGAAGAAAATATTTTCCCTAGTGATCTACTCACCTCCAAAATCTTGATTTCAAGCATACTCCCCTTTGATCACTACCACTCACTTTCTTGTCTGTTTACTCATAATTCCCCTACTCCCACTCTTCTTCAAGTTCCCTGGAGACCTCCAATTTATACATGTTGCTGCTTTATTTTTCTCTGCTACTTTCCTGTCGTTTCTCTAATTCTGTACTGAAATCACACTTTTTCAGACAGTCTTAACTTCCTTGCCCCTCTCATTCCATCATGATGTATCTCATCTGGCAAAACCCCAACCATCTGCCTGCTCACTACTTGCACCCAAACAGCAGAAGGCTGCTAGAGAAAACCCACATCTGTGTGTCTGCTCTCACTTTAATTTTAGGACTGCAAATCTAAGATGGGCTCTCAACACTAGAGACAGTCTTATTCTATAACACTTCTGTAGTGAATTTGCTTTTTAGGTCTCTAACGTGACTTTTTTTACTTCTCAAACCTCATAGGCAGCCCTTCTATCAGCTTGCTTTGTACCTTAATGAAATGTTAAATGGAATCAGATGTAATTATAAATACCCCATCTTCTCACTATCACAAGTGCTAACCTGTGCTAGTAGTTATGTGCTCTGCCTTCTGTCTTGTTAAAGTGAAAGTATTCCTGTGAATAGTCTAAGCTCAGCCCCTCCACTTGTGTTCTAGATTCTGTTCCTTCTTGCCTACTGTAGTTAATGAATCCTGTTTTTGTATTGCATTACTAATGTCTCCTTCACAGCTAGATTATTTTTATTGGCATAAAAATATGCTTTAGTGTCACTCAATTTAAAGAAAACAGTAGCTTCCCTTGATCCCATGATTCCTTGTATTTACAGTCTCATTCCTCTTCTACCCTACACAAAAATAAGCTGTTAATGTTTACTTACTTCACTAGTCTCTTCTCACCCACTTGGATATTTTCCAACTGGACATTCTTTTCTACTACTACACAGAAACTGGTCTTAACAAGGTTATTAATGATATCCATCTTACTAGATCCATTGTTCTCATCCCTCCCTCTTCAGCCTATCAGCATAAGTTGACCCAGGGGATAACTCTTTGACATGCTTTCTTCTCCTTGTCTTCCTGATACAGCAGTCTCTTGGATTTCTTTCTTTCTTAGTGGTTAGTCCCAATTCCTGTGCTTGTTTCTCTAGATACTAGAGTACTCCTGGGCTTTCTCTCTTCCCTATATCTTCTCCTTCAGTTGATTTCCTTTGGTTTCATGTCTTTTAATACCAACAGTACTCTGATGAAGCCCAAATTTATATCTCTAGTTCTGATTCCTCCCCTGACTTCCAGACTCAACAAGTGCCTTCCTGAAATCTTCATTTGGATGACAAAAGAAATTGCAAACTTTATATAGCCAAAATTGAACTCCATCTCTGCCTTTAATATTGCTTCTCCCAAAGTCTGCCTCATCTCAGTAAACGATACCATCATTTACTAGTTGCTCAAACCTACAAATGATCCTTGATTGCGCAGTTTACTTCACATACCTATGTTCTGTTCCTTAGCACATCCTGTTGGCTTTACCTTTTAAATATCCTGATTTCAATATCTTCTAACTTTTAATTATAATCTCAATCTAAATCACTATCAGCTCCTGCTGGGACTATTGGACGGTCTCCAGTATCTGTTTTCACTTTGATTTTTGTCCTCTTTAAGTCTGCAAAGTTTCTAGAGTGACCTTTAATGGCAGCATCTGTTTACGTAACTCCTGCTTCAGTCCTCCGATGGCTTAGATTAAATGCTTGTTACTGAGGCTTGTATTTATTACACAGACCTGTGTATTCTCCCAGATAAATGCTTTCCCTTAGACTCCTCTTCAGAACACAGTTCACAGATAAGGCTCATAGTTTTCTTCTCAGTGCCGGACTGCTTAATTTTTTAAAAAATCAGTAATATTTAGAAATTGGAGAATTTTACATCAAATTAAGTTTTTGTTCTGAAAAATTAGACCTTGCCACATTATCCCTGCATTCATTTATGGCCAAAATTGGGTAAGTAGTAGCTGACTTCTTTAGATGAAGTATATGTTCTGTAGTTTGTCACAGTGACTACCACTCCCAAAGGTATTTTGAAACCAGACTGATGTGCTTAGGAAGGTTACCAGCTGTTTACATTTATGGCCCCTGCCCTACAGTAAGTCATCATTTCTTCAGCAAATATTGTGAACAGTCCTCTGTGCGAAGCACTGTTCTAAGCTCTGGAGAAAAAGTAGTGGATAAAGAAGTCCTGATCTCATGGATTATGCATTCTTTGGGACAAATAGTCAATGTTTAAGTAAACAAATACATATATAATGTCAGGTGATAAGTTCTATGAAGAAAAGTAAAAAGGGAGGAGATAGAAAGTGTTGGAGGGTGCTATTTTAGAGAGAATGCACAGAGGAAACCTCTATATGAGGAATTGATATTGGAACAGAGTGGAGCTTTGTAAATCTTTTGAAGAAAATCATTTTGGGTAGGGGGTCAGCCAGTACAAAGGTACTGAGAAGAGAATGTGTTTGATGAATTCAAAGGCTACAAGAAGGCCTGTGTGACTTCAGTGCAGTGAACATGGAGAAGAGTGGTAGGTAGGAGAGAGTGGAGAGAGAGACCAGAGCCACATGCTGGAGGGCTTTTGAAGCCGTGGTGGGATTTTGGATTTTTACTGTGAGGAAGGAAAGTAGGTTTTGAGTAGGAAGTAACGTGAAAGGATTTATTTTAAAACAACCTCTTTGACATCGGTAGTCACCTATAATTTAGTGGGGGACCTGTCTAGAGATGGTATAGAAGTAAGAGAGGATGCTGACTTGAACTAGAGACACCTGTGAAAGGAGTGAGATGTGATTAGATTAAAAATTGAAGATAGAGCATACAGGGTTTTTGATGGATTTAATAGGAGCTGTGGGAAAATGAGAGGACAGGTTTTTAGCTTGAGTAACTGGATAGATGGAGGTGTCATTTATCAATGTGATAAAACACTCAGAGAGTTCCTTTTTTCAGGCATGTAAAATTTGAGAATCCTATTTGATGTTCAAGTAGAGATAGGGTATATTACCTAAAAGATAAGCTTATAGCTCTGTAACTCAACCTAAGATTTCCCAATCCTGTGAGTCATGTAATACCCGCTGAGTTTTTTGAGACCAGAGACAGTGTTTGTTTTTCTTTTCATAAGATACTGGTACCTGACATGAATTGCATGATTGCTGGTATTTTTCTTAAGAATTCAGAAATTTTGCTAGTTTCTGTCATTGCTGAAAATACATATAATAATATGTATTTAATATAATAATATAATAAAATGTATTTAATATAATAATAATAGATAATTTTATTTCATTATATTAGGCTTTTAGGTACATTTTTGTGAGAATTGTGATTATGGAAGCACTCTAATAGAGCTTCTGATTCCTTAATCAAACCAGCTAGATGATATTAGATTATAGCCTTCAAGTGAGTCAACAAGTCACTTAATTTGTTAATGTCTCAGCAGGGTTTTAAATGATTTTGGGGAGTGGGAATCCATGCGTAAGTGGGGATATTACCATGTGGTAATATCATAAGTATTAGCCTTATTTTGCAAGTGAATATATTAAATGCAAGTATATTTAAGTCGCCTCAGGACAAACAGTTGAAATTAGAATACGGTGTTTTAAGGGTACACCGACAAGGAAAACTTGAATGTTTTGATAGCAGTATTTAGACAAGCAGGATGACCTTCCATTACTGTTTTCTTATTAGCAAATAATGATTTTGTAAGAGAAATGTTATGAAAGGTTTTGCTACTCCTTAAGGGCCTAATTATTCCTTTTCTGTGTAGGAAGATTTTCAGTCAATGACTTATGGATTTAAAATGGCAAACAGTGTGACTGATCTTCGAGTTACAGGTAAACCATTTATAAAGATAACTCACAAGTTTAATGTTTGGATTTGTTTCCTTTTAACCTCCTTGTCTCTCTTTTTCTAGGCATGCTAAAAGATGTGGAAGATGACATGCAAAGAAGAGTAAAGGTATATATTTTCCCTTTTCTTTGGTATAGGGTTTTTGTTTTCTATGTGTCAGGTTAACTTTAGCTAATTACAAATAGCTAATGTTGGTAGGTCCATCAGCTTTATATATGCTGTGTCTATTTAGCAGTGACTTTGAAGACTGCTAGAGGAGTTTCTGATAAGTTAATGTCACTTTCAATATTCAGAATTTACATTTAAGTTTTTAATTTTTGGCCAGTGTTTTAGAATTTTCGTATGCTATTTTAAGAGTAGCATAATATGTAAAGTTTTAAGCTACACAAAGGTAAGGACTATCTTCTTCACCTGGTGTCTTTAATAACTAGTACCATGTCTACAACACAGTGGAAGAGCTCAGTTAATAGCAGTATCCCAAATCTGTGAAAGCCTTCTATGAATGACTTCCTTCAGCCAGATGACCCTGATGATTTGGTCCTCATGGAGATTGCACAAGGGAGAAAGTTAATATTTCCACTGTTTTTTAAAAATATATAGCACAGCATGTTTGTCAGAGCACTTTTACATTATTGTCTTATTTGATATTTACAGTTATTCATGGAATTAGGCAATACAGTGCACACAATGCCCCACTTTTACATGAGGTAAAGACAGCTTAAAGGACTTCAGTAACCTGTATCAGTCTTACTTAAGGACATGTCACTAGTAAGTGGCAGCTCCAGGGCTAGAACTTGAATCTTCCACCAGATCTTCCTGTGCCACTGCCCTGAACTTTACCTTAGTCAACCATCTAGTACTCATGTATTAACAAGATATTTTGCATTGTTACTACAAAACAGATTAGTATTTACTATGTGACTTTATTTTTATGACAAGATGTTATAGAAGTTACTATTTGTTTCTAACAGGGTTAGTTTTAAAAGCATCAGGAATTTCAATTAATAGATAATTTTTAAAAAATGACCATGTTCCGTGTGCTATTATTTGTTATTTTACTGTTTTGCTTTTGCTGTTTTAAAAACCTTATTCTTTTCTGTGATCTTTATATAAAAATTAACTTTCTGTATATATTATTAATAGGAAAATAAATACTAAATACAGCTTTTTTCCCCTTCACAAATATTTTTCCTAAAAATAGCTCTGACATATATTCACTAAATTTAGTGCTTCACCTTGTATAGTTAAACTCTAACATTTCTTCAGGTTTGTGTTTGTTTTAATTCGCCTTTTTTAAAATTTTAGAGTACTCGAAGTCGACAAGGAGAAGAAAGAGATCCAGAAGTTGAACTAGAAGTAATTGAACTTATTTTCTGGTAGATAATATCAGAGAAGTCTACCTCTTAATGTTGTAGTTTTATGAACTGCGTTATAATTTATGGAAGCCCTTTTTAAGGTATTTCTTTAAAAATTGGACATTGCAAGGGATTTTATTTCCCTTGTATTTATTTTGATAGAATGATAATTTACCTCTTTCAAATACATGATTTCAAAGCTGAATCTCCAGTATTCCTGTGAGGTAGGAAGAAAAAATGACTTTTTACAGATGATACATCAGAGCTTGGCAAAACTCAAGAACTTGAACAGTTCATCAAAAGTTGCCCAACATTGAGATCCAAAATTTTCTGACCCTGTTTAAATTACTTTTTAACAGTCCTTTTAAAAATGATAATTAAATTAGTTTTGAGATAATAATGTAATGTTTTTGTTAGGAGAAAAATCAGTCCTGGTGATATAGAAGCTTTACTTCATAATTCTCTTTTAGTAGAATAGGCTTTGTTATGTTTTCTGTAGCTCATTTTCAGGCACTTAAAAGACTATAAATGAAGGTGTTTGTAATGTAGTAAGTTATTAACATTAAGATTTAGGACTCATGAAATTTCTTTGACAGACTTTGCATCTTTTAACTTACAGTTCTTTTTTATTTTTTAGCACCAACAGTGTTTAGCGGTATTCAGCAGAGTGAAATTTACTCGAGTGTTACTAACAGTGCTTATAGCCTTTACTAAGAAAGAGGTAAGGGTATTTACTATAATCTGTCTATTTTAGTGAGGGTTTTTTGGCGTGGAATGCTTTATTGAAGTAGTTCTGAAACTTTTTCATTGAAATGTACCTGATTGCACATATATAGCACTCAACATTTGATGTCTTTACATCAGTGTAGTCCTGATGATTTTCTTAAAGTCACATGAATTTTATATTCTCCATAATATATGCAGGTGTGTTGTTGATATAAAAATAATATTTTTTTTTTAGTGGATAAATAAAGATCCAGCCTTCATCATTAATCTAATTTCTGTAATACTGTATTTTCTTTTTTTTTTTTAATTTCACCTTGATGAATGACAAAGATGTTGAAATTTTTCAGTTGAATGCATCTCTCTCTTTTTTTTATACAAAAGATTAACAGAACAAACTAGAAGTGTTTCCCATTGGTTTTTAATTGCTCCTACAAAATATAGATTTGGGTGAAAAAATAATTTTTATCCTAACAGGATCTGGTCATTCTGTATTAAATGAATAGTTTGTGAAAACCAGTGTCATTACAATAAGCATTTAATTTCATTATTGTTTATAGGATTTTCCTATTTAATGTATATCTTTCAGTGAAAGAATATGTAAGAATGTTTTTGGTGATTTATTTGCTAGACCAGTGCAGTTGCAGAAGCTCAAAAATTGATGGTTCAAGCAGCAGATCTTCTTTCTGCCATTCATAATTCATTGCATCATGGCATCCAGGCCCAGAATGATACTACAAAAGGAGGTAATTATCTATTTTACTCCTACTCTTTTTTCATTCTTTCCCATCTAGAGTGTATAGGGTCTGGTTCTAAAATTTCATTTAATTCAGTCAATCTGGACCTTGGAATGTTTTGCTCCATAGACTTATATAATGAGTATTTATGCCCCCTTATTTTAATTTTTTTGTAGAACAAAACAATACTACAGAACATGGCACTTCTTATGTCTTACTGTTTGGGCTTAGAATATTTACCTTGACTTGTGATCATGCTGTAATGTCAGCAGTACATTCTTATTAAATCATCTCTCCCCTTTACTTTTTTGAGAGATAATTAATTACCTTCCTTAAAGTCTTCCCTGACTCACTGAAGGCCTAGGTATTCCCTCTTTAGCCTCATGTACTCACACACACCTCTGTTACAACATTTTTTAATATACCATATTGTAGTTTACCTATTTGTCTTTTCATGAGAATTGATACTTTTAAGCTAGAGACTGTTTTATTTGTATATCTGTATAGTGCTTTGCACATTGTTGAGATTCAGTAGCTTTTATTTGTGAAATGTACCTTAAAAGGAATAGTGTGCTTTTGTTGTAGAAGTTGCAACTGAGTTAGCATTTTAGATAAAATGAGATATTTATACTTTTATAATTAGTTTTTCCCAGTTGTTTGTATTGTTACAAGGAAGGCCAGTTTTTACTGATTCACTCTGCTTTCCATTTTCCATCCCACCCCCGTCCTTTTAGGGACAACAGTTATGTTCCCCTTCCCATGAATTTTTTCTTTTTCAGATTTTAGATAGTGGAATAGTGTAAAGGTCATTTGGTTTAAGAAATTAATATTATCATAATCTTTGTATATCTAATATTATACTGAATTTATTTATTAACATTTTTTCATTTTCCCCAGGAGAGGGAATGTGTATATGTGTATATGAGATGACTAAGACAAAGAAGTGTAACATGTCTACAGCTCTTCAATAACTTAAAATACTAGTGCAAGGATACTTTTGTGAAAACCATTCTATAATAAGTTATTTTAAAGTAATTTGTTGGGTTATGTGTCAGGAAGATATTAATAATGTAAAACGAGAGCCTTCCAGATGACTGGATTGGATTTTCTTTTTTGCCGTATTCTGAATACTGTGGGCTGTTATATTCTATAAC
The DNA here is from genome assembly GCA_030015415.1 of Cynopterus sphinx. NCBI lineage: Eukaryota > Metazoa > Chordata > Mammalia > Chiroptera > Pteropodidae > Cynopterus > Cynopterus sphinx. The sequence continues at coordinate 98,338,888 of CM057385.1, forward strand.
TAAGGATAATAATTGCCATAGGATCATTAGTTAGTTGTCCATTTGGTTTGTGACTTCTCTATATTTCAGACTAGTCATTGCTTAAAAGAAAAAAATTATTGCCTGTGTATTTTCCACTATTGCTCTGGTTGTATGGTTTGCTCACAGGTAAGCTGCAGGAAGATGGTTTGCATAAAGTCGACTTGAATAAATTTTTTTTAATGTAATCTTATGAATAAGTAAGTAAAGTTTTAAATTTAAGGGGTACTCTATGCTTGCTTTTCTGTTTAATATCTTTAGCTGGCTTAATTTAACTTTGTAATTATCCTTTAAGCATAAAGCTAAACAGTTCTATAATTTAAAAAAATAATGCCTTACCAAAGTCTGTTATAAGAAGAATGATGTCAAAACAATAATGTGGATTATTTTTCATCTCAGATTATTCATTTTGCCTTCTTAATGTTGTTATAACTCCAACTGGTAACAAAATGGCTATTTAAAGTTTAAAATCACTGAGCTTTCATTTTAGCTTCCCATCGAAAGGTTTATAATCAGTAGGACTTGGTGGGAAAGTTTTTGTTTTCACAGAGCTCTTAGGGGTTTTTTTTATTCTCTAGGTTAAAATCTTACTACTGTATAGTCAAGGGTAGAAATCTCTAGCCTCAGAAAAGGAACAAAACGGGCAAGCAAACCACATACCTTAAAAAAAATGAGAAAAATCAGTGCACATATAAAACAAAATATACGATGTTATACAAAAGGAAAAAGTGTATTCTTTGAGATGCAAAATATAAGAGCAGAAACATGAAAAATAAATAGAACACATAGAATAGAAAGTTGAGGAAATCTTACAGAAAGTAGAGTAAAAATTAAAAAATAGAAAATAAGGCGGGGGGGAGATCAGAATATTACAGAATCAGTCTAGAAGGTCCACTGTCCAATAAGGATAAATAAAGTAAATAAAGGATAAACTAATAAAAGTTATTCCAGAAATAGAGATCAGAAAGTAGAAGCAGTAGATTTATGAAAATCTCCTGGAATTGAATAATGCAAATATTTAGAATGAAAGAGCCAATAAAGAGCTGCCCAGCACAACCAAAGCATGTCATCATGAAATTTCTGATTAGTGGGGAAAAACACAAGGTCCTAAGAGATTTGAAAGACAAAAACAAATTATGTACACAGAATCAAGACAGAATGTCTTTAGACTTCTCAATAACAGTAATGGAAACTAGAAATCAATGGAGCAAAGAAGAAAGTTGAAGGAGTCATACTTCCCAATTTCAAAACTTACTACAAAGCTACAGTAATCAAGACAGTATGGGACTGACATAGAGATAGGCATAGATCCATGGAATAGATTTAGGAATTCTAAAACTAACCCATTTATGGTCATCTTAAACCTAATAAATAAGACTTTATTTGGAAAAAATTCTATGCAAATGTGATTAAATACAGATCGATCTTTTGGTGAGATAAACTTAGACTATCTGCTTGGGCCCTAAATACCATCCTAAATGTCCTTAAAAGAAAGGCAGAGAAAAAATAGACACATTAGGCCATTGTTCCCTAAAAGTAACTAGGGATGAGATTCAACCAATATGGTGACATAGGAGGCTCTTCAACTCTCTTTCTCCCATGGACACAGTGGATATATAGCTACATAAGGAGTGTTTCCTTCTGAAAGAGATCCAAAAACTAGCTGATCAACTCCTACATGTTAGATGATTGAGAACATACCACATCAAAATAGCTAGGAAAGGCTGAAACATACTCTTGCCATAAAACCCCACACCTGACACAGTGTCATACAACCAGGAGAGAACCCCCAACTCCCAGCTGGGGAGTGAGAATTTGTACCACATAGCTAGGGCCCCAACTTTTAAGACTCCTAGAGAGATGGGCTCCCAGAATTCCTAGCTCTGAAAGTCAGCAGGGTTTGTGTACACGAGACCCGTAAGACTATAACAAACAGTAGAGCAATTTCTAATGGGCTCTTGAGTACTTGCCATGGCTGGTACTCAAGAGGTGAGGAGGCAAAATTGTCCCTCTCCCAGTCTATCCTTGAAAGAGTTTATCTGTATGTTTTAAAAGCTACTGCCTAAGGGCCAGGCTTCTAACTTGGTATTAGGAGCTGGCTATGATCTTCCTCAGAGACTGGGAAAGCCAGTGGGCACCTTTCTCTCCAGTTTGTTGCAATAATAAAACCCAGTTGCCAGTATTTCCCAGTAAGGAGCTTGTACACACAGCTTTTGCAGCTGTCGCCCAAGGGACAATCTTCCACATTACCTGGCTCTAATAGCCAGCAGGGCTTGCATTTAGGAGTCCCACAGGATTGTATCAAACAGGTATTGGAGCCCCCTTCTACAGATAAACACCTAGGCCCAGCACAGAGGGTTTAAGTAAAAATGCCCATCTCCTAGTTTCTCCCTAGGAGAGTCTTAACTGTATTCTTCCCCAGCTTCTACCTGAGAGTCTGACTGCATCTAGGTGGGCTGCATCTAGGTGCTGATTTTGGGGCACTGATGGGTCTTGGCACACCCTTAACTACTAGGAGCCACTAAGAATAGAGGAGGAGGCATGGACAGTCCAGAAGTTTGAGAGGCAACTAGCAAGTTGGGCTAAGTGGAAAACAGTAAAGTATAAAACCACTAAAGGTAAATGTATACTGTCATCCCTCGGTATCAGCAGGGGATTGGTTCCAGGACCCTCTGTGGACACTCAGGTCCCTTATATAAGATAGTGTAGAGCAATGCATACAGTTGGCCATCCATGTCTGTGGATTCTTAACCTCAGATTGAAAATATTGTTTTTGATCCATAGTTAGTTGAATCTGTAGATGTAAAACATTTTGGATACTGAGGGCTGACTAGTTTAATTTAGAATACTCTAATGTTATAATGGTGGTGGGTAAAGCACTTATAACTTTTGTATGAAGGTAAAAAGACAAAAATATTTTAAAAAGCTAATTACAATAATTTAATGGATACACAACATAAAAAGATGCAAATTATGACATCAGAAACAAAACGAAGGTAGCTTTTGTAAGTGTTTGAAGTTATTATCAGCTTAAAATAGACTACTATTATAAATGTAGTTTATGTAAAACCTCATGGTAACCACAAAGCAAAATCCTATAATAGATATGGAAAAATAAAGAGAAAGGAACCAGAATAGCACTAGAGAAAATCATCAAATAATGAAGAGCAACAGAAGAAAAGAACAAAGGAATTGTAAAAGTTATAAAACAACCAGAAAACAATAAAGTGACAATGGTAATTCCATATCTATCAATAATTATTTTAAATGTAACTGATTTAAATTCTCTAATCAAAAGACAGAGTGTAGCTAAAGGTTTGTCAATTTTGTTTTATCTTTTTGATAAGCCAGCTCTTTCACTGATTTTTTGTTGTTTTTCTGGTCTCTATTTCACTTATTTCCCCTCTGATCTTTATTATTTTCTTTCTTCTGCTACCTTTGAGCTTAATTTGTTTCTTTTGTGTAGTTCCTTGAGGTATAAATTTAGGTATGTTTTTAGGTCCATCTCGTCTAACATGTAATTCATTGTTTCCTTGTTAGTTTTCAGTCTGGGTGATTTATCCAACGTTGAAAGTGAAGTATTGAAGTCTCTTCCTATTATTGCGCTCTATATCCCCCTTCAGATTTGTTAATATCTGCCTTATGTATTTAGGTGCTCCTGTGTTGGGTACATAAATATTTACAATTGTTATATGCTCTTGATGAATTGACTCCTTTAATCATTTTATAATGAACTTGCCTCTTGTTACATCCTATGTTTTAATGTCTGATTTAGGTGTAGCTGTCTCTGCTTATTTTGGGTTCCCATTTGATGGATGACTGGATAAAGGAAATATCACATATATACAATAGGATATTATTCAGCCTTAAAAAAGGAAATTCTGTCACTTATGACAACATGGGTGAACCTAGAGGGCATTATGCTGGGAAAAATAAGCAAGACAAAGAATGATGAATATTGTATATTATCACTTATACGTGAAATAAAAAAAAAATTGTTGCCTAGGACTGGAGAGAAATAGGGAGAGTTTGGTATAGGATGAATAAGATCTGCAGATGTATATAACATGGTGACTATATTTGAGAACACTATTGTATAATTGAAATTTACTATGAGAGTAGAATTCTACTTAAACCAAAGCAGGGGAGTGGAGTAAAATATGTCAGGTGATGTATATAGAAATTATCTCAGTGAGGGGAATCTTGTTACATTTTTTATATACATCAAATCAGATTGTACACTTTAAATATCTTACAATTTTATTGTGAATCATACTTCAGTAAGGCTGGAAAGAATACAAAAATAAAAGGAAGTAGTAGCACATCTTGGAGAAATTGGTGATTCCAGGACAAGGGCAGGGAAAGATATAAGATGAGCCTGGAACAGCTTATCATGTCAAAGGTTAGTAAATGTTTAAAGAATGACAGGGACATGTAAATTGTACACAGAAAACAGCTGGAAGTGATATTCACACAGGCCAAGTTGGGGACAACTGGGTCATTAAAACATAATTCTAATAGATGATAACCTATTGAATAGAAGAAGTCATTCCATGCTGATGTAAGTAAATGCATTAATCCAATTTGGTGATGATAATGAGCATGTTTAAGTTTTCCTTCCCTTGACTCCCCCCTCCCCCAAATATTTATTAACTACAAAGGGAAAATGTGTGACTACAGTGAAGAACCCTGTCAGACACCAACTTAATCAAGTGATCAAAGTTAACATTACCAGTAGGTGAGTTAAATTATCGCTTTGCTGTTAGGGTACACTGAGAGGAATATAACAACTTCTATCATAGTCCAAAAATTAATATTCTGAATCTAATCATGAAGAAATAAGACAAACTCACAAAATTACTGGCATGTTAGTCTTCCAAGTTATCAAGGTTATGGGAGCCAAGAAAAGAATGAAATACTGCTCCAGATTGAAGGTCACTAAGAAACAGTGAGGTTAAATGCAACTATGATTCTAATGTGGATGTGAAGAATATTGAAATAGTTTGTAGAACTTGAATGAGATCTGAGAATTAGATGATAGTAATCAGTCAATGTTAGTTTCCTAATTCTGATTGTAATATTATGAATATATGAGTATGTCTAGTGACAACACTCAACATATTTGAGAGTGACTCAGTACTGACTATGCTTGCATCATTTACTGTAAGTTTAATATTGTTTCAAATGAAAAAAGTTCACCTTAAAAAAACAATGCAAAACAAATCAGCATATATTATGTGTTGATGTTTTGGTTCAAAAAAGGAATTTATGTGACTAGACGAACTATGATATATCCATACAATGAAATACTTTTCAGTAATAGAAACAAATGAAGTACTGATATACTCAACATAATACATAAATCTTGGAAAAATTATGCTAAAGGAAATCAGATACAAAAGATTACAAATTGCATGAATTTTTTTTGTATAAAAGTAGGAAAGACTATTTAGAGAAGGCAGTTTCATGGTTGTTGGGCATGTTTAGGGTCACGGGGAACTTGTTGTGGGAATAGAAATGTTGTATATGTTGACCATGGTGGTAGTTACATTATCTTTTATTAATGAACTGTAAGCTTAATATTTGCATTGTATTATTTATAAATTATATCTCAATAATGTTGAAAAAGGGATGTATGTAAATAGGTATATGTGAAAGAAAATTCATAGTGTTTAGTTCTCAAGAGATTAACTGGGGTCACAAGTGGACAGGAGAATGCTTTTCATTGGATACCCTTCTGTTTACTTTGAAACATTTTGATCATTTACATGTATACCTATTCAAAAATATACACCAAAAAATTTCTAAATATGTGAATGTGCATATATTATACCTTAAGTTATTCTAATAGATTAGGATAAAATATGTATTGAAGCCTCTCATCTTTTGATTTTAAGTTATATTTTAATGCCTTTTTAAACTTTTTTATTGTGATGAAATAGATATGAAATTTGCCATTCTAACCATTTTTAAGTGCAAAATTCAGTGCCATTAAGTTCATTCACATTGTCATACAACTATCACCACTATCCATCTCCAGAACCTTTCCATCTTCCCCAACTGAAGCTCTCCATTTCCTGCTCTGCCCAGCCAGTCTATAGGAATTTGAATATTCTAGTTACCTCATACAGTTGGAATCATATATTTGTCCTTTTGTGTCTGACTTAGTTCATGTAGCATTAAGTACAATATTGTATAAAAGGAAATCAGATATCCAAAAAGTACAGAATAACATAACAAAACCTCAACAACTTCTGCATTGTTTTCTAGAACTTCTTGCAATTTCAGAGATCCCAAAACTCTGTTTCAATAAGTCTAACTGTAAATTACATAACTTGGGAGAGATGTGTTGTCTAAAAGTGATATAATGTCTCTCTATCCCTTTTGACTAATATATTTCCAGATCTTTAATTTTGACATCTAATTAAATTACTTTGCTAAGTTGAAGCACGTTGTTATTATAAATCTTTTATCAAAGGACCTTGTAATGTGTGTAATGCTTTTTTGTTATTAATGAAGACCAATATTCTAACAAGAATTTTAGTAACTAAAACACTCTAAACCAATGTGCCATGTTTTAAAAATAGTAATTATACTATATTATTTTATTTTTAAAAGTGTTAGTGTAAGGGGGAAATCATCTTATTTGGGATTCTTGTACCAAAAATCACTTTAACTGGAAAACCAAGGTAATTTTTGTATACCTATAGACTTGTAAAATTAGAAATCTTGAAGTTACATCGTCTAATCTGTATCCAGCATAATTTGAGAAAACTTTATTGAGCACAGCACATGCTGGGTAGAAAGTAATTGTGAATTATCTTCTATTTTTAGCTCATTTAGTAAAGGCCTCTCAGGTTATTTTAATATAAGAAAGTCTGAGATAAATTGTGTGGTAGAGATATATGAAGTATAGTGGGAAAAAGCAATTTAGTCTGCAAAAGGATTGGGTGCAGTAAAGCTAGTGAGGCAAGTTACTATGTATTGTATAGGATGGGTACAAAGTCATTATGTAGCTCATCAACAGCTGAGATTTAAAAATAGCTACTAGGAATCACTTTAACCATTAACAAGGACTGTCTAGAAAAATGTGGAGGAAAAATTTAAATGTATGTGGAGAATGGAGAGATGCATACAGATAACTTCTCACTTTATGCACAGAGACTTTGTTCTCGCTCTATATGTACCTATTTTTACTTTTTGAATTAGGAGAAATTGTGACTTAGAAAATTGCAGCTGCCTAAGAAAAAAAGAAAAGGAGTCATATTCTCTGTCCTCTAGCCTTTTAATATGCTTGGAATACTTTGTCCTGACTAATATTTTGTCCTTCAACTAACTTATCGTTTCAGTCTTTCCTTAGCCTTCATTTCTAATAAGTCTTTCCTCTAATTTCTCTGTGGATTAGATACTCCTGTTACTTCCTGAGCTTACCCACACTGAATTATACTTATTATATTTGTCTGGACCAGTGTTTCTCAACTGAGGCGTCTCAGAGACATTTGACAATGTTTGGATCCGTTTTTGGTTTTCACAATTACTGGATGCTACTGCATCTAGTGGGAAGGGGTCAGGGATGGTGCTGAACACCTAGTAGTACACAGGATAGCTGAATTCGTTTTAGAAATTAATTTTGTTACATATTGTACTTTTTAGTATGAAAATGAAGGTAATACACAATATATTTATTACCCATTTTTCATTAATATTTACTTCTTTCTATGGCAGTACAGATTTTCATGAGTGGCTAGTATCTATTTTCTACTTATAGTTTAAATCAGAAATTCAGACTATTTTATTATAGTGGTCGCATTCTTTCATTTTATTTTGAGCATGCATATCTTGTCATTCAGCACACATATCCAGTGCCTGTTTAGGTGTTTGGGACACAAGCCAGTTCCTGCTTTCAAAAGAACCCAAGAGAGAAGAACAGATGATGTAACTCCACACAGACAGTGCAGTAATGTAATTGTGAAGAAACGGGAGAGGACCTAGGATGGGAGGGAATTTAAGCTGTATCAAGTCTCTCAGGCTAAGAACAAATGGGTAGTTTTTACAGGAAGAATAGTTTGTGTATAAGAGGATAAAAGAGTATGCTCCTAAGTTACTGTGCTTGCTTATAGGGAGTGTTAAAAAATGATTTTTTTTAAGACAAAACTATGACTCACACAGATATAACATGTTTAAGGATTTTATTAAACTCATTCAGTGACCAGACCTCAAAAGTTTTAAAATGCACAAGTTGTTATGGAGTATTTGAATGTTGAAATAAATAATTAGTGGAGGCAAAACTATTTTTTTCTGTAGAGCAAGCAGGAAGTCCATTGAATCTATACCAGACAAGACAGAATTGCTTGTCTCTCAATTATTTATACTTTATAGATTTTAAAAATAGCTCCCATAGGATCAGTCTGACAATACATAGTTTTTCATTGAAGTACAACATTTTTTTCTATAGAAATGGAAGGAAATTGTAAAACACCTTTCAGTGCCCCACTGGAGAATTTGTATGATATATAGTAGGGACTCAACAAATCTTTGGATTAGTGAAGTGAAATCAGGTTGTAATTTAGATAAAACAATTGAGGTGGCAACATTCAGGATTAATTTAACGTGAGAGCAGTCAGTCAGTGCAGTGAACCAGGTAGACTTTGCAGTAAGAGAGAAGAGGAGGGACAGATTGGGTAGATGGTAGGAAGTGGAAAATTTAAGACTTAAGGACCAATTAAATAAAGCAGATGGGGAGGTGAAAAGAGACAGGGAAGTTTCTGGCTTAAGCATTCATGAGGACAGTGGGTCATTTTGCAGACAAAGGGAATATAAGAGCAAAAGCAGTGTTTGGGAAAGATTTAAGGTAGTAGATATTTGTGCCTTTTGAGATGATGTGGAATACCAAAGTGGAAGTGTTTTCCATTATGTAGTCAGAAATCATAGGTTTGGAACTCAGAGAAGAAAGGTTATGGATTTTTATCTGGAAATCTCTAGCTGAATTAAATTTGTATGAAAATAAATAACTTCCTTCAGAAAGAACTTTAATACAGAGAAGAGGAAGAAGGCCAGGAACCCTGGGGAACATCTTTATTTGCGTGATCCTCGATAGTAATAGGATGTATGTCTCAGGAGCATTATTGTAATTTGGTTAAGTATCAGTCTTGCTTTTAATTCTTAATAATGAGACCTGCTCAGCTCTAATTTTTCTTTCATTGAAATCCGAATTTTTTTTTTATTTAATTCTTGGTTTGTAGCCTGTGTATAATTCAGCAAGAGAACTTTGACTCCAAAATTTTTAATCATTTTACATTTCAGGGATATACTTCTTCATTTTAGATTTCCAGTTAAGAAAGACTGATTTGGAGCTTTGCACTAGTGTGAAAAGGGAGATCACCAGCAGAGAATGAGAGAACCTACCCTTAGATCTCGTAATATTTTATTTTGATTGTGAATTTCTGTAATTAAATTTTAGTACCAAATGCCTGTCAGACTCATGGGGGTGGAATGGAGACTTTCTTCCTCTGATGTTTTGCATTTTTATGTAGCTAAAACTGAATTGATTCTGTTGTTCAGTAATTGAAGGGAAGACAGTGTGTTCGCACAGTCTCGTGGTAAAGCAGCATTTTCTCCCCCTTTTTTTGAGGAATTATATTAACCCTATTTTATCCCGTTCTTGGCTTGGAGTTATTTTGAGGTAGAAGTTCTTTGTCAGCACTACCACCTCCATGCAGATAGGAAGTAAAATTTTAGGTTATGAAATCTGCTTATCTCATTTTAAGATGTATGTATATATTTTATTATATATTGTAAATTATGAAATTAATTTAGAGAATATTGTGATTAGATATTTGAAACTGACCTTTTTATATTTAGTAGTACTTGAGGTTTAAAATTCAGAGGAACATTGAAAATCTCTTTTTTCTTTTTAGATCATCCAATTATGATGGGTTTTGAGCCCCTTGTTAACCAGAGGCTACTTCCACCCACATTCCCTCGCTATGCAAAAATAATTAAAAGGGAAGAAATGGTCAACTATTTTGCAAGATTAATAGATAGAATAAAAACTGTGTGTGAGGTGGTCAATTTAACAAATTTACATTGTATCCTGGTAAGTAGAAGTCTCTGTTCTAGAATATAACTATTCATTGTAGAGATTAAGAAACTTGAGTTTAGAGAGGTTAGATAATTCACTGAGTTTTACAGATCCAGGGAGTTTCAACCCTGATTCTGTCTTCAAAACCTTTTATGTAAGTATGTGCATGTATATACATTTTCATACAAAAATTAGATCATGGTGTTTGGTAACCTTTTTCTTTACTTATTACTTTCTGTATCATGAACATCTTTTTATGTCAACAAATATATATATTTTTGTATTATTTGAATGGCTGTGTCGTATTCCTTTGTAAGTCCTTTCATATTGGATTACATTTAGGTCATTTTCAGTATTTTATTGTTATAAACAATACTAAGGTAAATGAACATCTTTATACGTAAATCTTTATATCAGTAAATTCCTACACAGTGGAGTTGCTGGGTAAAAGAGTATATACATTTTTAAGTTGGCATATTTTGAATTAATCTTTATGGGTTAAAATATAGAAAAAATATAGGCTTATTTTGGGAATGTTAAAACATTCAGAGATAGAGTTTTGTTCATTGGTAAGATTATAATGACATCATGTTAAGAAGTCAGAAAATATGCAAAATAATACTGTTAATATTTAGACATAGTACACTAATTTATTTTGTATGGCTCTGTGTAGATGTCCATTTTATTTGTTCCCCCTGCATGCTGAGGTATATAATTTCTAGCCCCATATCATTTCTTCTGTGAAGTTTTCCTTATTTCAGGTTTTTTCTGTAACTGTGTTCCTTAAGATGACAGATTAACCAATTTATATCATAGAACTGAACAGCGGCCTCTGTGATATAGTTGATGATCAGTGAAGATTTATGCTTTTGTTCTGTCTTGTGATAACTTTATTTTCCTTTCCACTAATTCTTTACTTTAAAACCCAGCTTAAGTTTTCGTTCCTCAGTGAAACTTTCAATGATTATGACTTTGTTACTTTCTTTTGTTTACTTTCTTTTTAGTAGTTTGTCTTTATTCTGTTATAAGAATCATAGAATCTAAAGGTAGACATAAGGTAGACAGACATAAGGTAGACAGACATAAGCTAGTTCATTTTGCAATTCACTGTATAGCTAAACAAACGAAGGTTTAGAGGGCTTATAACTAAATTAGATTATTGGTTAGTGGCATATCAGGATAATGAATAGAGATTTTCTTACACCTCTGCTGTATCTGCTTTTCTGATCCTTGTTACATGGAGATACACACACACACACACACACACACACACACACACACACACACACACACATTCACCAGATTAATCGTAGGATTTTAGAAAAGGAGATCAGTGTGACTGGAATTAGAAAGTATGATGTAACAGTTAGAATTTGATAATCTGGCCAAAGATTATGGATTGCCTTATCAGAGGCGTGAATGCATGACATACCATAAGAGAAGGGGCTGGTGGACTCCGGCCTGACTGCTGGTACTGGACATGGAAAGACCAAGTCTGGATCCCTGGAAGACTTGGGACAGAGGAATAGGTGGTAGTGGTGGGAGAATGTGGCAGAGGCCAAGAGTAGAGGAAACAGTTGAAATTAGGGAGAATAAAAGACCAAATAGTCTGGTAGACCTGCATAGAAACCTGTTGTTATTAGGAAAAAGTGCCAGGTAATAGAGAATGCTGACATGTTAATAAAATAAAGCATACAAATGAAAAATTGGGAAAGGAAGTGAGTGAGCACACAGGTTTAAAAAGAAATATGAAAAATGTTTACCCTTACTAGTAACTAAAATGCAATTTTTAACAACTGGATTGAAAGTGTAGTAGTATTTAATGTTGATAAAGGAAAATAGTCATTCTCCTGTACTCCAGTGGCTGTCTCTCCAAAGTTAAAAATGAGTATATTTTGACCATAATCTGAGATATATGCAGAGGCACTAAAACCTTTTTAAATTACATCATTCTTTGTAATATTGAAAAACTGGTAAAGGTTTATATGCCCAATGGTGACACTATCTTTTCTATGGTATGTGTCATATAGTCACTAAAAGCATGTTATAGAAAAATATTGACATGGGAAAATGTTTATAAATGTCAAGCTATGTTTTAAAAATATGTGATCCATTTATACATTGTTGCATACAGAAAAAAGATTGTTAGAGATAGAGCCAAATTCAGTTTTATAAAAGATGAGAAAATATTAACTATGACTATTTCTAAATGGTAGAATGCTGGACAATAGTTTATTCTTTGCATTTTTCTACATTTTAAAAAAATTCTGGTATTTTGCATATAGGGAAAAATACAACGGTAAGGGATAGGGTAGAGAAATTAGTGAAGGGAAACTTATGGATTAGGAACCCAGAAGATGACACTTTTGACAGCTGTGGAGTAGCTGAGTTTAGAGGAGGTAAATAATGGACTTCATAGAATATATCCTGTTAGCGACGTGTACTAGCAGTGTAATGTAGTACAAACTGTGGGAGTGAATGTACATACATTCATCAGTTCATCCAACATTTTGAGTGTTTTCTTTATGCTAGGCACTGTTGACTATGGCAAATATACAATGATGAGCAAAAGCTTATCTATGTTGCTGTAGGGCTTACACTTTAGTGTGAGATAGAAACTAAACAAATAACAACCAAAATAAAAACCAAAGTAAATGATATGAAGGAAAGGAACTAGAACATATGTAATCAAGGAACTGACCTGGGTGATCGAAAGAAGGCTTTCTTAAGGAAGTACAGGTAAAGCTGAGATTTGAAATTTGGGTAGACATTCATTGAGATGGTGAGGAAGAGGCAGTTCCAGGTGAAGAAAGTTAAATGCCCCTCCATGATACATTTGAGAAACTAAAAGAAACGTATCAGAGTAGATCATACTGTGATGGGGATGGGAGATTTGGTGAGGCTTAAAAGGTGTCAGGCAGGTCCATTTAAGCCACATTAAGGATTTTAGTCTTTATCATAAGGCAGAGGAAAACCATAGAGTTATGTAAGGTCAATATGGGTAGAGTAGTGACATAATTGGGTTAAGAATTTGCAAAAATGTGCATTATTGAAAAAAGAGTAGAAAAGAACCAGAATAAACAGGGAACAAATTAAGAAATCATTATTATAGTTTAAGTGAAAGAAGATGACAAGTTGGACTAGGAGGATGGCAAGGAGATGATGAGGTAGTCAACAGTTAGAGCTATGTGTGAGCTAAAATTGGTAGAATATTGGTGGTGTTTTAAATATAGGGCATTAGAGGAACTCTCAGGAAGGTCTCCATGCTACTGACTTGTAAATCTGGTTGCAGATTTGGTACTGTTCACTGAAATGGGGAAATTCTCAAAGGGGACCTTTGAGAGTCAATTGAGTCTTAGGAAGTAGTTTGAGGTGTGTTTGAAATGTTTAAGTAAATATAGAATAGATATTGGCTATATAGAGTTTAGAGCTTTGTGCTGGAGTTATTATTTTAGAATTATTACAGTATAGATAGTAATTGAAGCATGAGTGTGGATAAAACTACAAGGGAAAAAAGATATATAGCTTAAAAAAAGGAAGGTAGTCTAGAAGTAAAAACTGTGAACCTACCTGAGAAAAGGCCAAAGAGGAAGCAACTCCTGAAAGTCAAGTAAAAGGTTTTTCAAGAAGGAAGTCATGTCAAATGCTGCTGTGAGAGGTCAAATGAAAGAGGTAAATAAAGGTCCAAAACTAATGTTCATTGGATTTAGTGATGGGAGATAATGGTGACTAGAACAAAGAGCCAGGTAGTGGGCAGTGAAGATGAGTGGGAGTTGAGTAAATAGAGACAGGGGTGTAGCTAACTCCTTTAGAAAGTTTGCTGATAAGGCAGTGGTTGAGAGGGAAATGTGAGATCATGTGACAGTATCCTTTTTTAAAAAAATGGGAGAAACTTGACTGTTTAAATGTAAATGGGAACAATCTGCTAGAGAGAAAACTATTATCTGGGGAAGCAAAGGATGGATAATTGACAATGTATAATCTTGAAAAAGCAGGAAGGAATGGAGTCCTTGGTACAAGTTAGAGGACTGCCTACTTTAAAGTAGGCAAGGAAAAGATCTGGTACAGATGTAGGGTACAGTAAGAGATTGAGAGACTGAAGTTGAGGAATTTCTTGTTGGATAAAATGAATTTTAAATTTTTTTGTAATGTGGAATGGGAGAACATATCTCTGGTGGACAGTATTTGTTTTGAGCAGTGTGTGTAAGGTATAACAGTTAATTTTTTTAAAAGATAGAGAATTGATAGTGAAACTTGGTAAAATTTGGCAGAATACCCATTTAAATTGAGGATCATGAGTCTGAGGAATAAGTATAGAAAGAAGCAGACAAGGGATATTCATACTTTAAATTTGGGATGATGAAGAGGCAAAAAGCTAGAATGAGCAGTCATAAAGATAATATTGGTAACTGAAAATTACAAGGTTTGTCTTCTCTAAAGAGAAGACTTAAAACATTGCGCATAGTTATTCAAAATGATGGAGAAACTTGAAATGATAACCCAAAGAGATAATAGTTCAAAGAGAAAAAGAAAACCTTTAAAAAAAATAGGTGAGACTTCAGTGAGCATATTTTAACAGCCCTTGAAAAACATCTTTTTCTCCATTCTTCCTCACTACCTCCTACCACTCTATGTCCTCATCACTGCTTTCTACTCCCACTCTCTCTTCCTCAGTCATCTCCCTCCCACTTTCACCCCTCTAATTTAAGGATATTATGTATAAAAAGACCAGGATTTTTCCATGTCCGGCAGTAATATTGCCTTTCTTGGATGGAGTTGGGTGGCAGAGAGGTTTCTCTTAAATACCAGATCTGAGTCATTGATGAGAACTGTACTGAGGGGAATCCTTAAGTTACAAAAGAGAGCTCAGTGGAAAAAAGTGCTGCCTGTAATTGTTGAGGGATGTTTTCCATGGTGATAGACACTTGGGCAACAACTGTCTCTGTTTCTAGGAGAGTTGTAGGGTGTATATATTTTATTTTCTTATTGCCAGCCTATAGCAGTGCCACAGGTGTTTCCAAACAGATACCTGTCTTTACCCAACAAACGTTAATATACATACATTCTTTCTTAACTATAAAATTTGGAAAATGCAAAATATGAAAATGATAAATAACTACTATCTTACAATATACAGATGTTAATGTTTCAGTATATCTTTTTTTTTATCTGTGTATAAACCCATGTATAGTTTTCTAAGCATATCTTTAGGTCTTTCCCTACCGTCATGAAAGTTGGTAATATTAATTCAGTTGACCTGATTACTTGGTATTTCTGTGAAGTAGAAAGTAAACTCTCATGTTAGTAAATTATTAATATTGTTATTTTCATGGTGTATTAATATAATATGGGTATCCACACAGTACAGTTATTGTTTTTAAAAAAATGAGGCTCTAAAATTATTCATTGTTCCATTGATCCAATTAGATAATTCATGTAGAAGTGATCTTTAGTTATTTGTCATATTCTAACTCCGGTAGTGTATGATTCCCAGTAAGTCTAGTAAAAATTACACTCTGTATGCAGACATTTTCAGCTTTTATTTAATCTATTAATGACATTACTTATTCTCTGTGTCTCTCAGGATTTTTTCTGTGAGTTTAGTGAACAGTCACCTTGCGTTCTTTCAAGATCCCTTTTACAAGTAAGTTCCACTTCATATTAAAAATACTTCTTCAAATATTGAATTATATGTTGACATTGTTTTATTGAGATGCTTTTAAAGTGTATTCTGCAGTTAATGTTATATTTTATTAATAGAAGTATTGACTTAGATTGTTAGACATTTATCAAAATCATATCCTGGGGCAAATATTTGGAAATTAACACATGTGAAAATAATACATGGATCAAAGAGGAAGCCTGCAATTAGAATGAAAATGCCACATATCAAAATCTGTAGGATATAGTTAAATCAGAGCTTAGAGGGAAATTTATAGCCTTAAAATGTTTATATGAAAAAAGATCTGAAATTAATAATTTACATTTCCACTTTAAAACACCAGGAAAAGAGGAGCAGGTTTAACTCAAAACAAGAGAAGAAAGGAATTAACAAAAATAAAACCAGAAATTAGTAAAATAGGAAACAGATTAACAATAGAAAGAAAAGCGATGCAACCAAAAGCCACTTCTTTGAAATTGATGAGCCTCTAACCAGACAGAGCAAGAAAAAAAGTGAGAAGGTACAGATGAATATCACGAATGAAAGAGAGGATGTCACTATAGATTTTACACACATTAAAAGGATAATATGGGAATATTTATAAATAATTCTATGTCCATAAATTTAAAAACTTAGATGAAATAGACCAGTTCCTTAAAGGACACTACCAAACTCAAGAAGAAATAGGTAACTTGTCTTGATCCTATATCTATTAAAGAAATTGAATTAATCATTAAAAACCTCCCAACAAAGAAAATTCTAGGCTATATCTACACAGTCTTCCAGAAAATGTAAGAGGCGAGAACACTCATATGAGGCCAACATTAACATCACCTCAGTAGCAAAAGCAAGGACATAAGCATAGAAAACAATAGACCAATATCCCTTTTGAACACAGGCACAAAAGTCTTATTTTCAGATTGAACCCAGCAATATATTTAAAAATATCATGACTCAAGCGGGTTTTATTTCAGGTATTTAAAGCTGGTTCAACATTTGAAAATTAGTGTAATTCATCTCAATAGCTACTCAATAGAATCTCAATAGATTCAGAAACAGCATTTGACAAAATTCAGCATCCATTCATGATTTAAAACTCTCAGCAAAACTAGGAATAGACAAGAACTTACCCTAATAAAGGGCATATGTAAAAAAACCCTACAGCCAGCATAATGAAAGATTAAATCATTTCCTCAGATTGGTAAGAAAGCAGGATGTTCACTCTCATCACTCCATTCTTACTCAATAAAGTACTAGAACTCTTAGCCTGTGGTAAAAGGCAGAAAAAAGAAAAGGCAGATATTTGAAGATAAAGGAGGAAATATTTTCTACTTATAAACAACATGATTTTCTATGTAGAGTGCCAAGAAATCTACAAAGTTCCTAGACCTGATGGATGAGTTTAACAAGATCTTAGGACATGAGGCCAATATACAAAAAGCAGTTGTATTTCTAAATACTTGAAATGAACAATAGAGAATTTTTAAAAAATAACTATAATATCAGAAAATGAAATGCTTAGATGTAAATCTAACACCTGTTTGTAAGACCTTTGTGCTTCAAAACTACAAAGTAATGATGAAATCAAAGAAAACCTGGAGTCTGGTGTTCTCCTGAAAAACCTGTATGTGAATATTTATAGTTGTTTGGTTCATAATCATCAAAAACTGGAAAAAACTCAGATGTGTTAGGAAATCAAGTATGGTATATTGTACTAAATATTAAAATACACAGAGGTTAAGGGGAGAAAATTAAGTGCAAGTTATTAAATAATTATTTTAAATTTAATACTGTATGTATTTATTTTTTACAAGTTTGAAAAGTTTGTGCGTTACAAAGTGTTCATTAGTGATGAAGATTGTTGACTGGCTTGATATTTATAACTCCTTAATACTTCATAACTCTGGGAGCTCTACCTTATATATTAGTTCATTTGACATATTACTCCTCGGGAGTTTTTTTTCCTGCACATTTTTATTCTACATAAGAATGCACCTTAAATAGGGATAATAAGTAATACCCATTGTAGAGGCAGTGATTTATAAAAATTTTCCACCAACTTTGCATATTTTAACCTTTTTTTATTCTGTGGTATTTATAAAAGGTATGCTCATGTCACACAGTATAACAACTATATGTATAATATGTCAGGTTTGTGACAGCATTACTAATATACAACTTTTGTTTTAAGACCACTTTCCTGGTGGATAACAAAAAAGTCTTTGGAACTCATCTCATGCAAGACATGGTGAAAGATGCACTTCGGTCTTTTGTCAGTCCTCCGGTGCTTTCCCCGAAGTAAGTATCATAAGACATTATAGCATATGTATTTCTTAAAAGCACAAATTCTCTGTCTTCTTTCTTTATAGCTAAGGCATAAAAACTGTTGGAATCAAGTTTCCGTATAAAAAACAATCATGTTAAAATTGATTTCTGTAACTGAAGTTTCTGTGAGGTTAACATTAGGTCCAATATGAAAAGCAAAACTTCCAAGGAGTTATCAGAAACTCAGTAAGTTTTATTGACTCTTACTATATGCAAAGCACTGTGTTAGGTGGGCACTTTGGGAAATAATTATAAAATTAAGGTCTTTTCTCAGTGATCTGAGTCTACATAGAAATAGAAAATGCAGGTAATTGATTTTTAAATTATGTTCTGATAGTGTCACTAACCTGAAAACATACTGTCATAAGAGGCTGGAAGGTATTTCAGGCAGAAACAATCATCATTTGAGTTGGCATTTTGAAAAATAAGTAGAGCTTCTCCAGTGTGGAGGGAAGAAAAGTCTTTATTTCTTAAATGAATATAGGTGAAGACTGTATGAATTTATTATTAGAACAGTTAGTGATTCAGTGTTCAATTTGTTGAATATGTCAGGCCACGTCTCACATAGAACTCCATGGTAGCTTCCTTCCTTTGGTTTGGTTCCACAGAAGTAGACCCTGAGACAAAGATTTATGTAAATGTAATTATAAAGTGTTCCCAGGAAAAACCAGTAGAGGTGTGAGCAAATGAGACGTGAAGAGGAAGAAAGCCACCCAAAGGTGTTCTCCATAAAAAGTTCTTCTGGTTCAGTCCTGTTGGGAAGCTCTGAAGACAGTGTGGGTTACACCTCAGAGTTGTCCTAGTCAGGGACAAGGGAGTTTGAGAATTTACCCACACACCTTTTAATTAAGAACTGCCCCTTAACTGGGAGGAAGTAAATTCACAAGCACCCTCAGTGTTAGTTAATATTTGCCATTTCATTCACAGAAAAAGCCAAAATAAAGTCTTTATAATTGAACCTTCAAGGCCCCATGTACTCTAGTCTAGACCCCATCCTGGTGCCTCTCTGACCTCATCTGTTAGTTTTTCCCTTCACTGGCTTTGCTTTAGCCACACTGGCCTCCTTGCTATTTCTGGAATTTACAGGCTCTTTCTCATGGCCTTCACACAGGTTTAGGGGTAGAGGGCATTTTCCTCAAAAATCATCAGGGCTGGCTCCCTCACTGCCTTAAGTCTATTCAGTGTAAGGTATGTATTTTTTAATAGGAAGCAAATCTATAGTGATAATAGAGGTAAAGTGTTTAGTTAGGCAGATTCAGTAGTATAAGTGAGAGATGAGGAAGCATTAAACAAACTCGGAATATAAAAGAACAGATTTTAGTAGTAAAGTCAATAGAAATAATTTTACTAGTAAAATTAATAGGATGTGACATTAGTAGGGAAAAGAAGGTAATTAAGTTGCTTAAAAAAAAACTGATTATAGTAGTCCCCCCTTACCTATGGGGGACCATTCTAGAACCCCCAGTGGATGCCTGAAACCGCAGATAGTACCAAACCCTACATTTTTCTCACTTAAAGGATGCATATTAAACTATAGTTATCTATGATGATAGCTCCCTTCCTGGAATTTTTTTATCCAGTTAGGGGGAAGTCGAAGTTTCTTCTTGAGTCTTTTGTTTCTTAAAAATAACTGGCTTAAAATAATATCTCAAAGAGGCATATTTTGGGGTGGCAAACTCTGCTCTACCCCTTTACCAGACTCACGGTTCTTGCGCTTTGGGGCCATTAAGTAAATAAAACAGTAGTTCCCACACCCCCACACCCCGCCCTTATCTGTGCCTTCATTTCCCACAGTTTCAATTATCGAAGTCAGTTGTAGTATGAAGATAATGAAAAAATCCAGAAATAAAAAAATGTATAAGTTTCAAAGTGAGTACCATTCTAAGCAGCATAATGAAAACTCAAGCTGTCCCACTCTGTCCAGCCCAGGATGTGTATCCTCCTTTTGTCCATTGTATATGCTACCCTCATTTTAGTCACTTAGTAGCCATCTAGGTTATCAGATCAACTGTTGAGGTATCATAGTGCTTGTGTTCTAGCAATTCTTATTAAGTGGAAAGGATCAATACAGTACAATAAGATTCTTGAAAGAGAAAAAGAGACCACATTCACGTAAACTCTGAATTTTTTATTTGTGGAGTTTTCTATCAAATGTGTTTGGAACACTGTTGACCACAGGAACCACAGAAACTGAAATCATGGATAAGGGGGAACTGCTTTATGTAAATAATATGTGGTCACACTTGAAAATTTAAACAATGCAGAAAAATATGTGTGAAGGGTCATAAAATCACCTGAAATCTTACCTCTAAGATAACTACATTTTGATGACCATCACTGTATATATCTTTGATTATAAAGATACATAGATGGCTTTATATTAAAATGATCACATTAAACAGGTTATTTTTATTAACTTTTGTGGCTTACTCTTTTAAATTATTTTTATTTAAAAATTATCTTTTTTTCACTTAGAGATACATCATGATTTTTTCTCACATTACCTGATATAGATCCAATTAATTCTCTTTAATGGCTGCTAAATATTTCCTAATATGAATGTATTCTAAGGAGTAGCATTATTGAGTGGAAGGGCATGTGTAGTTTTAATTTTAATAGATATTGCCAGATTCCATTCTAAAAGATTGTATCAATCATATTTCTACTAACAATACATGAGATTATACTTTCCTTGCGTACTAACCAGCAGTAGGTGTTATTCTTTTTTTTTCCTCCTCTTTAATTCCCTCACACACACACTTCCACCCCTGACCTATGGATGTTGCCGTTTCCCCTTAAGAATTAGATCTCTGAAGGTGTTGCGTCTCCTCCCACACTCTCACAGTATATACCTGGGGCTTGGTGCACCTGTGATATAGTCCATGGCTCCACCTGGAGCACGAACACAGGACCTTCTGCGTGTAAAGTAGACATGCTACCCACTACAATATGGAGCCACCCCCAGGTGTTGTTCCTTTTATTTGGGTGTTATTCCTTTTTTTTTTTTTTTTTTTTCCCAGTGTGTTGAATAAGAAGTGATATCTCATTGGAGCTTTAATTTGAGCACCAATGCAATTTTGATTGGACATTTAAATTTTTTTTTAATTGCTTATTCATATGGTTTTCCCATTGACTTTTTTTGGAAAATTTCTAAGAACTTTATCTGTGATAGGCACTGCAGATTTTTTTTCTTACTCTTTCTTTTTATACATTAAAATTTTTGCTTTCTATAGTGATAATTTTTTATGGGTTTTTTTTTTGGATCTTATATAATTTTCAGCTTTCTCATTCGAGATAATTTTCTCCATATGTTGTACCATTAAATCTTCTTAAATCTAAAATCTTCTTCTAGATATGTTTATGGCTTTATTCTGTACCTTAAAAATTTTAATCCTTCTTAATCCTTCTTAATTCTTTTCCTGTAAATGGTATGAAGATAGAAATTCAACTTGATTTCATTCTAGATAGTCAATTGGGTGAGCACCATTTACAATATAAACCATCATTTCCCACTAGATTAAAAGGCTATCTTTGTTATACTTAAATATCCCTTATGTTTTGGAATTTATTTCAGTTCCATTGGTAATATATATTTTTTGTATTGTGGCTTTGTCTTAAGTTTTAATATTTGTTAAGACATATTCTCCTGCATCATTCTTTTTCATTCTTTTGCAAGTAGCTATCTAGTTTTCTCAGCACCATTTATTGAAGAGACTGTCCTTTCTTCATTGTATATTTTTTGGCTCTTCCCTAAGATAATTCCTTATCAGATATGTTGTTTGTAAATATTTTCTCCCATTACATAGCTTGCTTTTTCATTTTGTTGATGGTTTTCTTTGCTAGGTAGGAGCTGTTTGATGTAATCCCACTTGTTTATTTTTGCTTTTGTTGCCAAATCCAAAGACACTATTGCCAAGTGTCAGGGAGCTAACCGCCAGTGTTTTCTTCTAGGAGTTTTACAATTTCAGTCTTGCATTCAGGTCTTTAATCCATTTTGACAAAGTTGATTTTTGTGTATGGTGTAAGATAGGGGTCCAGTTTCATTCTTTTGCAAGTAGCCATCTAGTTTTCTCAGCACTATTTATTGAAGAAACTGTCCTTTCTCCATTGTATATTCTTGGCTCCTTTGTTAAAAATTAATTGGCCATTTGTAACTTTACTGAATTAATTCTAATCATTTGTTGGTGGGATCTTCAGAGTTTTCTACATGTAATATGTCACCTGCAAATAGAAACAGTTAAAAATTATTTAAATAGTGTTCTGATTGAATATATCAAATATTTAGGTGTATAAACTGACACCTGTACCACCATCCATTTAAAGCAACATTTTTATTACTAATTTTGTTTTTTATATATTTCCTTACTGACAAGGGAATTGGTAAAATTTTATAAATACTGAAAATGTATGATTTAATACATTTTATTCTCTTATTTTATAAATATAATAAATTAGTACCTTCTATTGTCAGGTGCTTTTCTGAATTCTAGGGTAAAGAAGGATACACCTGCTGACAAGGAGTTTACTTTTCAGTAGGAGAGACTAAACAGTAAATAAATTCAAGTCAGTTCATGATAAATGCTATGTAGAAAGATAAAGTAAGATACAGGGATAGATGGTTCTTGTTGATATGAGAGTTGTGAAAGGCCACTTGGAAGTGGTGATATATGTGGGTGAACAGAGGGAGTGAGCCATGTAAGATTAGGGGGTAGAGCTACCGGACAGTCAGCAACTGAAAGGTCCCAGAGTAGGGCTGAGTTTAGATATGAAGGAGCAGCTAATTTTAATGAATTAAATTAGTAGAGATACATAAAGTAGCAGTTCTCAGGGTTTTTTGTCTTAAGACCCTTTTACATTCTTAAAAGTTATTAAAGAACCAAATAGCTGTTGTTTATAAGGGTCATATGTATTAACTCTTCAAAAAATAACAACCCATTACATATTAACATAAGTAACATTTTTATGGACAATAACTATTTTTAAGAAAAAATAGAAAAGAGCATTGTTTTACTTTTTTCGAAATCTCTTTCATGTGTGTCTTAATAGAAGATAGCTATACACTTGTGAGAGAATAAGTGCAGAAGGCAAATAACATCTTAATATTATTATGAAAATAGCTTTGACTTGTTCTCCCTTGGAAGCATCTCAAGGACAGCCCTATCACCACCACGAGGGGAACCTAGGCCACATTTTAAGAACTATGTAGACTTTCAAATCCTCTTTTCTACTGTATTCTTTCCTCTCACTCCAGTCCTTAGAGTTTGCATATATCACTCTTATGAATGCTTGTTCACTTTACCCAGATGTATGTGTCCATACACAAAACATCAGTTTATTTTACATTTTTAAATTTCACTTAAATTTTGTCACACTTACAAAATGTGACATCCTTTTGCAACATACTTTTTTTTTCATTCAACTTTAATGTTTTGGAATCAACCAGGTTGATCCATGCAAACTTATTTCATTCATTAAAATCTACCCTTCTAAGATACTGCACTTCATTTTGCCAGTTCTCTACAATTAGATGTTTAACTTGTTTCTAATTTATCACTACTGAAATCAGTGCTGTAACAAACATCTTTGAACATTTCCTCTTGTGCACATAAGCTATATACTTAGAAATAGATTTGCTGGACATAGGGTATGTTCATCTTCAACTTAACTAATTGTGCCAAATTGCTTTTCAAAACAATTGGACCAATTCATGAGTCAGCCAACAGTGTATAAAGATTCCAGTTTCCCGATAGTCTAGGCTTTGGCATTATTAGACTTAAATTTTTGACAGTCTGATATATGTGAAATAGATCTGTATCCTCTAAATTTGCATTTGCCTTTATTAAGCAATCCTTCCTTAGCAATTAGATTATACATTGTCACTCATTATTCTCCATTTAGATTTAACTACAGTCCATCTCATTATTCGTGGATTCCATATTGGAAATTTGCCTACTTGCTAAAATGTATTTGTAACTCTCAAATCAGTTTTCACTCTGCTGTCGTCATCTTCGTGGTCGTGTGCAGAGTGATAAAAAATTCAAGTCTCTTAACACATAGGTTGAACAAGGCAACCTTCTTCTTGCCTTCTTGTTTCAGCCCTTATATTTAAAATAACACTTACGTGTCATGTTTTTGTGCTTATTGTTGATGATTCCATAATTTAAAATGTCTTCTGGGGGTAGTGATGTGCTGTGTAGTGTTCCTTACCACAAGAAGACTGTGATGCACCTTACAGAGAGAATGTGTGTGTTGGATAAGCTTGGCTCATGCATGAGTTCAGTGCTATGAATCAACAATATACATTACATATGGTGTCTTGAAACAGAAGTACACATAAAACAAAGTTATGTCTTCATCAATTGATGATGAAAATGTGACAAGATACCTGCAGGAACATAACCCATATTTTACTGTAGCAGCAGTGTTTCAGTGTTCTCTGTTTCAGTGTCCATGTCAACTTTATAGAAGAAAACTATTACAAAGCTATACTGAGGATGGACTATGTATATAGCAAAATTCATTGCATGGTAGCCTATAGATGGTTTTAAAAATTCTAATGTTACAGGTAAGACATCTGATGCTGATCTGATTCTTATTTCTTTGTAGTGATTTGATACTTTTTTCTGGAAGATAGTAGTTTCTTTTTATTTTAGAAGTTCAAGAGTTTTACCAGAATGTTCATAAGCGATTTTCAAATAATCCTATCTTGAACTAAGTTATTGCAGTCTCAAGTCTTCAGTCAGACCATGTTTCCTATATTTTTATTTAGTTATTACTTCACCTTCATCTTTTTTCCTCATATACTATGTTCTTAAAATATCTTCTCCATATCCCTCATGACATTTATTTGTTATTTTTGCTATTTCAAGAAAGTTCTTCCTCTTGATTTTCAAAGCTACTAGTGAGACTTTCATTTTCTAAATTTTTAAATTTTTAAGTCATAGTTTTCAGATCTAGAAAACTGTTTTTTTAATTGCTGTATTTTAGTCTCTTTCCATAATTTTCTTACTGTGGAGTTAAAAACGTAATGGACCTTCCAGAACTTCTGCTTTGTGACCACCTATTTCAGGTGTTCTGCTTTTTCTTTCTCTTGGCTCCTACATGCACTGTAATTTTTCGCTGCATCATCGTGGCACTTCATCTTTGAGGCTCTGGTCACATTGCTCAGTTATAGCAACCTCTTAGGAGCAGCAAGTTGTCAGCGCCTCTCGGTGCACCAGAAGATGTCTGCTTTTCCCTATCTCCTTAGGTGCAAAGGCTACTGACCTCCCATCTCAGGGATAAAAAAAGAACATCTTTCATCTATTAAGTCCCCGTAGTTCCTCCAGACCCAGAAAAGTAGAATATCCTTCCAGACTGCTCAGGAAGGCTTTAGTCAGAAGTGATATTTTTAACTGAGATAAGGAATGCCACAGGGGAACCACTTTGTGAGTATGGAAAATGATGAGGTGCCCAGATGTCTAGATGATGATTTTGGCCAGTAGTTGGAAATGTAGATACATCTTGAAGAAATTAGGATTCTGTGTAGTGCTTTATTTGTAAATTACTATTATGAGCACAGTCCCTGAGGGTATCAGTTGCAGGAAAAATGACATTGGAGTAGGGTCAGGAAACATGGAGCTTTGGAATTTTCCTTCTCTTATTGTTAATCTGATCTTATGTAATCCAACTATAATTGTCTGAATTATAGAACTGAAGAAATTGGAAATAATGTATTTATTGTGTGAGCAACATAGTAATGTGAAATATTTCTTAATCTGATGCTACCAGTCTTCAATTTAGCAATGTATTTGGTTTCATTTTCTCTTTTTTCCACCATCCCTGTCTGTTGGAGGCACCTACAGTAATCACTGCTTCTTTTTGTAGGCCAAATAGTTTGATTTTAATGACATGATTATTATCTCACAGGTGCTGCCTATATAATAATCACCAGGCTAAGGACTGTATTGACTCCTTTGTTACTCACTGTGTTCGGGTAAGAACTAAAATTTGAATCATCGTGAGATTACTTTAAAAATTGTGGGGTGTAATTCCTTCAGTAGCTTTAATTTGTACCGTTTTCCATCTAATATTTCTTATTCATTTTCACTGAATAAATAGGAAGTTTCTGTCTTATGCTTGAATAGATAGTTTCCATAACCCACAATCTTCCTGGCAGATTATCAGATATGGAGGAGGCACATTTGATGCCTTCTCACTGTAACCCTCAGGAACCACACAAAGAGGATAAATTATGACTTCTACCTGGGAAAAGAGCAGTTGTTCATTTTTTTTTTAAATGGACTCAAAAACTTACTTATTTTGACCTTATAAACAAGGTGTACTTGTAACCTCCCCAGGCAGTTACCTTTGTACTACCTTAATAAGATTATAGTAAAATTAAAATTATTAATTTAGATGAAATCACAAACTTTTTTCAAATTTCAAGTAACTGGAAGAAATTACAAAACTTGTGGTGGATTCAATTAATTATAAGTCATTCCAATTTCATTGTGAGTTCTTTATAGAGAGCTCTTTTTGGCCTGATTCCAGTATTTACAGGCAGTGAAAGGAGACTCAATAAAAGACCAGATTTCATTTTTTATCATTAATATTTTATCATAGGCAAATCACTTTTCTATAAATTTCTTCGTCTTTAAAAAGGTGAAATGTTAATAGCACCTCAGACCTCTTAAGAGGATAGGCTAGTTATTGATCAAATGAGATAATATCTGTCAAAGCATACCATTATAAAACAATATTATGCTTGAATCCATAATTCATACTTTCTAAATCAGAGTGTCCTACTGTTCATGTATATTACGTCATTAGTGACATGTTATAGTGTTTTATATGAGAATATTGTATAGAGAGAGTAGGAATAGAAGAACTTTTGTCAGAACTTATAGGTATTAGCCATTACTCAAACATTATAAGGCATTTTGGTATATTTAGAGCAACACAGAAATGTCAGCCTTCAACATTGCTTTTTGGCTTGAAATATGCAGAAAAAGAAACTATCTTCTTGAAATGGTGGGAAGATATCTGAAGATTGAAGGAAGATGTTTTTGCTATAAAAACAAATTTCATAAACAGCCACTTCTAGCTATTGATAAATGCTGGTATTGAATTCCTGAAAAAGAAACACCTATGTGAATAATGACATAGGCATAATTCTTAAATGCACAGCATTTTTTTCTTCCTAAAGCCAGATTTTGTAAACTTGGAATGTCAGTTTTCTTTAGTATCAGGAAATTTCACAATGACAGTTAATAAAGTGTATTTGTATTGCAGCCATTCTGTAGTCTTATTCAGATCCATGGACATAATAGGGCTCGACAGAGAGATAAGCTTGGTCATATTCTTGAGGAGTTTGCTACCTTGCAGGATGAGGTAAGAGCCAACAGGTTGCCCTCCTTGTAATATTAAGCAATTTATATACCTTGATCAGATTTTTTAAGAACAGTTGTTTGGAACAATATTTTGACTATTTAATTTTTCAATAGAGTGAATTTTCTTTTCATTTCATTTACAGTGTAACAGTTTCATACTAAAGTAATAGTTTCCTAAAGGAAATAAAATAATCATCCAAACTGAGAAACAAATTATTTCTTTTGATAATCAGGGTAAATTATAAAATGTGTGTAGAACTGTAATATCTGTTCCCTTCCACAAGTGATAAGTAGGGCAAATTCATATAATAGTAAAAATATATTAACCATAAGTAAAGTTGTGAGCATCAGCAATGTTAATTAATATAACTAAAGACTTGAAGTCAATTATTGGGGTTTTTTTTGGTCATGTAAATTGGATGTCTTTTTAGTTTAAAGAGTTTTAGCTAAGTGTTATCCATTGTGAAATGAGAAATTTGGATAAACCTAACTAAAAATGCATTTGGAAGTATGAATTCTTTAGGTGGCGAGACTTAAATTTTCTGGTCATGCTATTTTTAGCTATTCTCTCATTACCTATAAAAGAAAGTAAATGTTATATTTTATTCTGATAGGCAGAAAAGGTAGATGCAGCCCTCCACACTATGCTGTTAAAACAAGAACCCCAAAGGCAACATTTGGCCTGCTTAGGTACCTGGGTCCTTTACCATAACCTTCGAATTATGATACAGTATCTTCTAAGTGGCTTTGAATTGGAGCTCTACAGCATGCATGAGTACTACTACATATACTGGTAAGAGAACAATATGAGTTAAAATTGGTAGTAGCTGGAGTAGAAAAGCTCTGGGAGCGTATCTGTAGAGTATAATTTCAAGGTACTTTTTCATTTGGTGTTTTTTAACATTAGTTGTGGGACGATTGGAAAGTCCTGAAGAGTAGACCTACACGATTTTGAACATCTTTACCGTGACACTACACAAATATTTTTTTCAGCCATTGAATTTTTTCTTAAAAATTACTACTAAAAGTAGCACCAAGGTAACTGGATTAATTGAAGAGCTCTTATCTGTTTCTAGGAAGAAAAACAACATATTTTGCCCTAACTTCAGTGAACTTGGATGCTAGCTATATAATGTACTTAAGTGAATTTAAGTTAAAAATTTGAACTAGATATTCTGAGAAGAAATCATGGCTAAGATTATCATTGGGAGTATAATTGTTGCAAACTGTGGCAACTGTGGCCCTGAGGATATGTTTCAGGAGCTTTGGAGCTGATAAGAGATGATCCTCAGCAGAGTAGTTCTGTGCTTTCACTTGGAGATAAAGTAAAGAAACTTAGTAAGTGGATGCTTGAGAATATTTTAGGCATGGAAAAGCTGTTCTAGAAAAAATAAAATGGTGCACTAATAAATTCAGTTATCTTGAATCTTTCTTAGTCTGGCAGAGTGTGGTGGTCATTTAAAAATGATTATTATTGTTCATCACAAACTAAGTTTAGTATATTAGATATTAATATAGTTCATCTTTTTAATTCATTTAAATTATTTACATGAGTAACTAAGATATTGTATGTTTCCTGGAGTAACTTACAAAGGAAGGAAAGTAATTCTCTTCCACACTGTTGATGTGGTCTTGTTATGGTTGCTGGGGTTCTCAACAGATAACTCTTAGCTATGAAAATTAAATTTCAACATCAACTATAGTAATATGAGAAAAATATTATTTGATACATTCTCCAACATTTATATAGATAACAAATAACTCTTAACCAGAAGGTCCTGATAGAGATATATTTCATTAACCCATAGTAGACACTGCTATTCAAAGGAGACAGTTGATGGGGGAAATGTTCAAGTTCATTCTTTGTGGTTTGAGGCAGCTCATTGGAAGCTTTTATGCCCTTGATGGAATTGACTTATTGGCTTTCTTGTAATTAACAGGAAAATAAAATATTTACTTAATAGGTCGAGGTGAAATGTGTTCTGATATAGTGAAACCAATGTAATGGGCATTTGTTCCATGCATATATAATTATGAAGAAATCTTTTATAAAGTTGTAAAACCATATTGTTGTAGGTAATTAAACAAATTTTTCAGTATTATATGGCAACATGGCTACAATAAAGGTCAAGTTAATTCCTTGTAATGCTCATTTCTTATATAATCTAATCTATCAGTTATCTGATTGGGTAATCTGTTTTTAAAAGACTTTATAGCATTATGGAAAATATTAGTACGAGTACATGTGTTGATAAAGCTATCTCATTTATACATTAACTCTTAACTAACATTTTTTTATCCTTTAAGGTATCTCTCTGAATTCCTTTATGCATGGTTGATGTCAACATTAAGTCGTGCTGATGGCTCCCAAATGGCAGAGGAAAGAATAATGGAAGAGCAGCAGAAAGGCCGTAGCAGTAAAAAGACAAAGAAAAAGAAGAAAGGTGCTGTGGATTACTTTAAACCTTAAGGAAAAAAATAACATTGCAGTACACTTTAATTTCTACAAATAGATGAAGAGCCATCTCTGTCTCATAAGGGGTGAATTAGTCATAATTTAATTCTCCCCCGTCTTCTCTTTGGAAAGTGTAAGGTAGAAACTGAGCCCCAATATTAATGATACAAGTTTTTGGCTTCCATTCCTTGTTTTGCGTTACTGCTTTGCAATTCCATGTATCAGAGGACCTTAGGACAAGAAGTAGGCAAATGGAGTGTGTAAGCAAGATAGGTTGAGGAACAAGACAGCAGGAGACCTTTGATCTTTTGACAGAAGGCAGACAGTTCAGGAGGGAAGTAGATCTGGAGTTGTGCTGTTACAGTCCACACAGAAAGATGATTATAGGGACCCTTAATGCATCACTCAGGGACCATGAAGAGAAAAAAGTGTTTCTGAGGGACTGCCCTACTTATCACTTGTGGAATAGAACAGATATTGCTACAATTGTTAAAAAATATTTTGTATTTACTTAGGATTTCAATAGTTAGAGTGGACTATTAAATAAACTTTCATGGGTTTCCTATTTAAATCACTGTATGATGAATTCAGAAGTTAAAATTACTTCATACTAGAATTTTATGGTTTAAGCTATTTGGGGAACATGGTTTTTGTTTAGCCTTTCAGTTATATTTTATTTATAGATTTGAGCCATAAAATAATATTTATCCTGTAAGGAAAAACTGTTTAATTTAGTAAACAAGATAGAATTTTTTTTAGATATTCCTGCAATACAAGAGGAAGGGGGAAAGAGTATAGATGATTTTCTTTCTAATTTCAGTTCGCCCACTGAGCCGAGAGATCACAATGAGCCAGGCATATCAGAACATGTGTGCTGGAATGTTTAAGGTTAGTTGTTGACAATGAAGTTCTTTTTACTTTTTAGCTACATTGCACTTAAACAGTTTAATTAAAATGGACTCTTTTCTGTGATATTCTTTTCTGGGTTCTAATTTCAACTTTATTTTTACTAATTATCGCTTGTAGTTACCTTTTTTCCAAGTCTAGTTGTTTTCATTAATTTGTTTACCAAACTTTTTTATTAAAAAGTATTGGGGTGACATTATTAAAATCAAATAAGTTTCAAGGGTACAATTCAACAGCATGTCATTCATATACATATATATATTGCATTGTTTATTCACCATCCATAGTTAAATTCCTTTCTGTTACCAAATATTTGACCCCTGTACTAAATATTTGAACCCATGTGGTGTGACAGATATCTTGTACTGAGTACACTATAGGATACCAAGTCTAATCAGATGAGATCCTTGTCTCAGGTGCCTAGAATGACAGGCCAGGCGGCATATGTGTGACACAGGTAATAGGAGAGAGAAGAGATTACTTCTGGTTGATGATTAGGAAAGGTTTCTTGGAAGAAAGGGGGTTTAGATATTTTTTTAGGAGTATATTAGAAGGAGGTAGGCTCCACAATGAATGGCTTATACAAAAGCAGGCTTTTTCAAGGTGTAGTATTAAGTTGTACTTGGCACCCTTATATTAAAATACATAGAATATGGACTCCTGCTTGAAAAACAGGACCTATGCTTTCTTTATAACAATTACATGCTACTTGTTTCTTCAGAAGTTTTTACCTGAAGGTTTCAAAGCTATTG
Source organism: Cynopterus sphinx (assembly GCA_030015415.1). Lineage (NCBI taxonomy): Eukaryota > Metazoa > Chordata > Mammalia > Chiroptera > Pteropodidae > Cynopterus > Cynopterus sphinx. The sequence continues at coordinate 98,370,458 of CM057385.1, forward strand.
TAAAGCATGAGGCTTGGAAAAATAATGTGCATGTGGTATAATTTCACTGGGAAAAAAAATAACATAAACACGAGACCTTGAAAAGTTTAATATAAAATATGACATAACAAAAATAAATAGTGAATCCAGTTTTACTCTTCCTATTTCTGCACCTTAAATTGTTTTAGCTATGTGTAAATTGATGTTTCTTGTTTTCTTTTCTGATTTAAGGAGGATGTTCACTTTTTCATATTGATACCATCTTTTTTCTTATTCCCTTTTTCCTGTAGACCATGGTAGCATTTGACATGGATGGCAAAGTACGAAAACCCAAGTTTGAGCTGGATAGTGAACAAGTTCGATATGAGCACAGATTTGCTCCGTTCAACAGTGTAATGACACCACCGCCAGTGCACTATCTACAGTTCAAGGTGAACCTGTTCAATAAAAACACTGTAAAATATTTAGTCTTAGACCTTCTCAGAGATGTTTATACCTAGCCATTTTGTTAAAATAGTCAAATCAAACTATTGTTGGACCAGTGGGACAAGGTGACAAAATAGCAATTTAAATAATGTGAAAATTATTCAGCTTTTTTTTGGATGCATTCATCATGTTCAGTTATTTATGTGAATAATATGAAGTAATATATAAAGGTTGAGAATTTAATATTACACAGGAAAAAATAGGAACATGATGAGTGTTTGCTTCATTGTCTATATATGACTGGATAGTCAATGTAGAATTATTTTAAAAATAATTATTTTTAAATTTATTTAAAAATGTATATTAGAGTTCATGTAGCATGTTTTGAATAATAGTATTTCCCCCTTTATAGGAAATGTCCGACCTCAATAAATACAGCCCTCCTCCTCAGTCTCCAGAACTGTATGTGGCAGCTAGTAAGCACTTTCAGCAGGCAAAAATGATATTGGAAAATATCCCAAACCCAGACCATGAGGTAAGACTACAGTCACATAAATTCTAGAGGAAAAGCCTGGTAGGAAGTACATATCTTTACCGGATGATAGTTTATAAAAATAAAATTATAGTATTAATGAAGCCTATCATGTTTCTGTCAAGGATGTCAAATGGTTTTGCTAACCTAATCGTGTCAAACTTTAAATTTTTTGATGAAAGAGCTGATATAAATACATATTTTGTGTAAATTTGGAAATCAAGGCAAAGAGAAATTAAGACAGAATGGTGAAGTATGAAAAATAGAAATAAAATCCAGATTGATCTGCAGCTCACAATGTTAAAAATTTTAATTTTAATCTATTATTTACTTTATTAAAATATAATTATATAAATCTTAAATCTAAAAAATGATCTGGTCAATTAGCGCAGACAGTAAAAACACCTTATCCACTTGACCATTTAAAATAAATGTTTTGTTTTTTTTATGACTTTGAGATAACATTTTATAGAGCTTAGAACTTGTAAAATATTTTCAGGCTTTCATTATTTTCATAATTTGCTATATATCTAATTTTATTGAAATGCATTTATTTTGTAAATGAGAGTTAACTGTAATGCATACACCATTTGGGGTATTATATCTTGGTACGACCGCTGTGGAAGAGCTGTCTGTCAGAAATCACAAATGCTCAGGAAATTCTGTTTCTTAGGATTTTCTTATAGATATATGTGCACATGTGGGAAGTGAAGGAAGCAATAAATATACAAGAGTATTCGTTGCAGCAGGATTTCTGATAGAAAAAAAAAGAAACTTAAGCATTTATTAACTGTTTAATTATGGTAATATCACACAAGGGAATACCATGCAGCCTTTAAAAGAACAAAAGGTCTACATGTACTGCAATGGATTGTTCTTCAGGACACAAGAAATGCAAAAAGCAGGGTACTAAACAGTGTGTATAGTATGCTGCCATTTCAATCAAAAGGGGCATGTATTTTCTTATATATTTCCAGAAAGATATAGAAAGACATGCATCTTGGGAGGGGAGCTGAGTGCCTTAGGAAATAGGGATAGGAGAGAAATGACATTTTAAAAATCATATATAACCATGTAATAAATGAAAGGGAGAAGTATAAAAATTAGAAGGTACCTATTCTAAGTGGCATATTTCTTTTAATGGACTATTTGTTGAGTGCCTACTATGCTTTCAACACTGTGGTAGATTCTAGCAGTGAAAATTAATCCCAGCCCTCGTAAGGTTTGGGAGAGTAGTAGCTTGCAGTGATAAGTAAATAAATGGATAAGTAAAAACAAAATAGTATATTAGAAGATCACAAGTATTATAAAGAACTATCACGCTGGGAATGAGGACAGTGGCAGCTACAGGAGATGAAGAGGTAGAAAGGATTAGGCATTTGTAATAAAGTGGCCTTTGCACAAATCCTAGAAAGTGAAGAAGGAAGTCAAGTCGCTATCCATGGATGGAGCCTCCTATAGGATGGGATGCACATGTGTAAAGGTGCCAAGGCAGGAGTGTGCCTGGAGTAGTTAAAGAACAGCTAAGGAAAATTGTGTTGGAATGAGATGGAAAAGGGTGAGCTCCTGGAGGGTTTTGAGCAGAGTGACCAGATCTATATTCTAAAGGACCATCCTGGCCACTTTGCTAAAAATAGACTTTGGTGGTGGGGCAAAGGGTGCAAGCATGAGAACCAATTAGTAGACCATAGTAACTCAGATGAGAGTTGGTGGCAGTAGAAGTGATCAGAAGTCATCATGTTCTCTGTATATTTTAAGGTCAAGCCAACAGGGTTGACAGATAGATTGACTTTTGGGTAAAAAGAGTTAAATATGACTTCAGAGTTTTTGGCCTGAGCACCGGGATGGATTGGGTCATGTGGGGAAGACTGCAGGTGGAGTGGCAGGGCTGGGAAGGTCAGAGCTCAGTTTTGGACATCCCTATTGGATGCCCAGCTAGAGCTGCCATCAGGTGGGTAGATGTGTGATCATAGCCGAGGAGTGGTTCATGAACTTATGGTGATATGTTTTCCAGAGAGAAGTCAGCAAGAAAATAACACTAGGAACTTTCTTACTGCAAATTGCACATTACTCCCCCTCTTAAAGAGAAATGCAGTACTCTGTGCCATTATTCATGTGTTCAAGTGAAGCCTTTTAGACAAGTGATAGTCTGAAATGACAACAGTTAACACTTAACAGATACTTACTACCTGCCAGGCCTGGTTCTTAGCCCAACATATATGAACTCAATTATTCCTCACAACAAATCCTTGTGGGATAAAATTATCTCTATTTTTACAGATGAAGAAACTGAGGAACAGAGAGGTTAGAGAACTTGCCAGAGGGTTCAGAGGTAGTTAAGTGGCAAAAGCTGAAATCTGAAAGCAGACACCAACTCGAGTCCATGCCCCAAATATTCTTACAGTGCTGTCTTTGCAGGACTTTGCAGACTAACATTCTTTTGTTTGTATGAGCGCGAGATACCATAACACTTTAAAGTTTTCAGAGTTGGCCAAATAGAGTTCTATGTTACTAAAAGAAATACAGTATTTGTTCATATTTTTTATTGCCTTTAAAAAAATATCAGCTTAAAATGTGCAAAGTTCCTATTAGTATCCATAATAAAGACATTTTGATTCAGTTTTCTGTATGTTTGATAGCTAAATGTTGCTCATTGTTTAGGTCAATAGAATTTTAAAGGTTGCCAAACCCAACTTTGTGGTTATGAAATTATTGGCAGGAGGACACAAAAAGGAATCTAAGGTAAGTACATTGTGGGGAAAATAAATGGCCCAAAATTATTGTAAAACTGCACTTTTTTTCAATAAGATATATAATATTACAAAAAATTTTGAACATATAAAAATGATCACCCTAAGAGGCTGAGCAGCAGAAATTAACTAGAGTTTGCCATTTTGCCTTGAGACATGACATATATTTTGTCAACTTAAAATTTCAAGTCTGCCCTTCTGTTCCCCTCCATCCTCTTGTGTAAATTACTGATTGACTTGGGGTAACAAAAAAAATGTGTATAAATACATTTATGGGAGATTTAAAGTCATCTGTCTTTAGAAAGGTGAATGCTTCAGTAATTTTAAGACATTTTTAATGGTTCAGGAGAGGAAAGGTTCCATGAGCTTCATTGGTAATGCTATATCATCAGTGCAATATAAGCATTTGACACCGAAGTTCTGCATTGGTTAGAAGCCAACTGGTGACATCTGCCCATTGTATGTATCTATTTGTTCACTCCAAGTGTTTTTTCTATCTTATCTCCTGCCCTGCTTTACCAGTGACTCATTTCATTGGTCAGTACTATCAGTGACTCTGGAACTAAAAAAACTTGCTGACCCATTTTTTCCTGTATTAAAGTCTTTTTTCCTTTGTTAACTATCCTCTGAAGGTGAAAAACAGATGGTCAGAATGTTTTCTAATGAGCTTCATAAACCCAGAGATAAGCTAATTTTTTCCCCTCCAGATTAGTTCCTAACTTAATGGTTTTGTCAGTAAACCAGTTTTTATCTCTGTGCTGTCTTGTCTTTAAAAATATAAAATTCTGAAATAAAAATTGTCTTTATGTCCATATATTTGTTATATTGATTTTTCTGATTTTCTTCATAGGTACCTCCCGAATTTGATTTCTCTGCTCACAAGTACTTTCCTGTTGTGAAACTTGTTTGAGACTGAATGAAGGGTGACCATAAAAGGGTAAAATCTAATTTCAGATTCTATCCATACATCAGTCTTACCACATAACATGAAGTGAAATGGATTTCTTGGATAACAACCCATTATAAGGAATACTTTTAATTTGACAGTGACATGAATGAAAACTGCTGTTTTAAAGTGGTTTATTATGTCCATGGATGAAACTGGTCTTATTGAATGCATTGATGAGTGTTATATGGTTTTATTACAGATTTAATCATAAATCATTTTTTATGAATAAGATTGAGTGAAATAGTGTTTGTAAAGGTTAATAAATTTCTTGACAAAAATGCACTACTGCATATGAAAAACAGTAGTACTTTGTTGACACATGTTAAGAACTAAAGGTGTTTACTCTTTAACCTTTGAGTAATTCAAACAAATCATCCAAAAGAAGTTTTAAATCAAGGGATTTATTAAACATTTGTATGAGATTTTGGCAAAATACATTTCAAAGGGATTTGGGGGTACCTCTAAGATATATAGGAAGGCTAAATTACATGGGATTGTGACTTTGTGTCATGACATCTTAAATATCCGTAAGAATATAGAGGTTTTAAAAAACATCCTTTAACTGTTACTTTGGCACTTTTAAAAAATTATTTAAGCCAAGCCCCTAAAAGTACCTGGTATGTTTGATACCAGCAACCAGGTGTCAGCACTGTTGGAGTCAGGAGCTCGGTCCTTGGGTTCCCCACGAAAGATTTACATGGAGGTCCAACACTCAGAAGAAAGACCAGACGAAAAGTAGCAAACAGAAGTGACTTTATTAAGTAAGCAGAGTGAAGTACACTTGGAAGAAAGTCCAAGTGGGCACCTCAATAGAGGATTGAGGGCCCTGAGAAGTTGAGGGTCAGGGTTTATATGGGCCATAGGGTTTGTTTTCCCTTTGTCCATACTACCTCAAATGGTGTGAATTTTCTATTCCTCCCTTAGACCTTAAAAGCTGGGTGCTGCACAGTGTGCACCCATAGACGGGAAGTCATACACCTGCACCATGGGAATTTTGAGAGTAGGCGCATGCCCAGTTAACTAATTTTGCCCATATCAGTTGAGTGCCCCCAGAATAAGGCCGTATAATGGTCACTTGCAGTTAACTGACTAGAAGCACTGGGCAGGGAAAGGGAGAGCCAGGGACTACTAGGATTTTTTTGCCTATCTGGTTTCTGACCTTGGGGGAATGAGGGAGGCTCTACAATTCTGCTAGACCCCTGGTTGTATATTTCCTTCTCTGAGCTGGTCTCAAGGCCTGTTAAGCCTTCACTGTCCTCTCCCTCTGGCTCATATCAGCCTATCTACCTACCTTTCACTTTTAGTTGTAATTTAAGTAGTTGTTTCTATCTTCCCAACTGTAGTCATCTTTCCAGAACCTGCCCAATTAATAGAATGTGGATTTTAAGATGTAAAAGACATCCTGATGGCATTGCCGCTAACCAGTGGAAAACAAGGCCCCCAAGACAATAGGTAGGCTACCTTTAGTAGGAGAAACACTTGAAGGTGACAACACAGGAAGGCTGGAAGTACAAAAAGTATTGAAGGTGGGCCTTGCTACTCCCTAAACAGTTTGCCAAAACTGATGAAATTGGTTGATTTATCTGATTTTTGCAAATCAGTCTAAGTACAAATTTTGGTATATCAAATACTTCCAAATAAAAGTAGGGAACCAGAACTGTTTTGCAATACGGAACCATCAAATAAAACTGGATGACTGAATATTTTTGTTCTACAGCTGCCAAAGGTGTTTTCAAAATTTGCTTTTGAAGAGATATAATGACCTGATATTTTGAACCAGTCCACCTATTCATTCATTGACATTGTAAGATTTTTTTTCTGTAGTCCTATGTTAATATTGCTTTTCATTCCTTCCATTTAAAAAGAATGTATCCACTTTTGGAAGATCATGTAAAGTTATTGTACAACAACTCTGAATTTTAAACTATTCAAAGAAACGGATGCAGTACTGAGAACTTTCTGTTTACAATTCGTACATTAAGCCAAGCTTAAAGTAAAGTGAGGTGCTTTGTATTGATCAGACATGTCACCATTGACTTCCAGAATAATTTGAGCCCATCTCAAAAACCCAGAGCAAGATTATCCTTTATGGGAAAAGAACTGAAGAACTGGCAATTGTAGGCTGCTAGTTAAGGTCACAGAACTATGCTTTAAAATGATACTCAGGTGTTAAACATTGTCATGCAGCAGCTCTTTTGGAGAGTTAAAACATTTAGGTGAACCCTTATATATGAACATATGAGTTCTGGATAAAGGCACACATGGTACATCACCCTGGAGGTTCCACTACTGTCATTTCACTACAGCCTTGAGAGAAGCAAATTAGTGAAAAGCAAGCTAACATCAGGAACACCTTCATAAAGACTCTGGCTTACCTCTTAAGGCTAAGTGGATTTCGTCCTAATTCCCATGTATTTACCCTTCATTCCAAAGGCATTTGTTCATCTAAATTTGTTTATAAAGGTTCTAAAGGGCAAGCTTCAGTTGTATGGAAAATGAGGTTATCTAGGACCACATCTCTAATCAATCACAATCATTTATTTGGACTTAACAGTCAAGTATTCACTAAGCACCCATCACAGTACTAGAATCTCTGTAGGAGTATAAAGTTGTATAAGCAGGGTAAGTCTATGTCACTCACCTCAGGACAAGGTATAATTTTATTCTAAAAAGTAAGGATAAATATTTATCTCAACAAGTTAGGGCCCTGGTTTATAAAACTCATTATCTTAAGTTTACATATATAGTTTAAAGATGAGACTATTTAAAGTCATTAAACTTTCCCAATGCTGCACACTACCAAGGATAAAAGCCTCTTAGTTTTAAGTACATGGGAAGATACCTACTTTGAGTAACAATTCAGTGTAGACATTATCACAATTTTACAAAACAGTTTTTAAGGGACAGTGGCTTAGGACATTTTAAGAAAGTGTTGCCCTGAGCTGATAACACACAAACATAAAAACATTTACATACGTAACTATTTTGCCATCTTTCTGACACTAATGAACATTTCAAAGTTTAACCATATGAAAAAAATTAATCCACAGGTAATGGAACTTATTTTAAATATATTTTTTCTAAAATTCATTTCAGGCGACTGTTAGAAGTTGTTCAGTATCCCACAAACTATAATTATTTATAATTAAGAATCTTTTTAAGGCTAAAACAATGTGAGTTGACTGGTCCCCTGGACCTTGATGTGAATTCACAATTCTCTTCCACCATCATAAATGAATAACCAGCTATTACCAATTAAAACAATCATGCTAGTTATCAATCTCTAGTCATTTAATGACAGCATACTAAACAAGTAATGGTTTATTTCTCAAGTTTCATCACACATACATTATTGCCATAGTTACTCAGGAAATCTAATCCAACATTGCTTAGGGAACCTCCACCTAGTCTCATCTTCAGGAGAAAAGATCAGATGACTCATCACTCCTCTGTACACTTGAGAAAGTGAATTAGAGTTTATATCTATTGAAAACTAAAATAACTGCTATTTAATTTTGGACACCAGAAGATAAAGGTCAGGGGTTTGATATCTACTTGATGCTTATTACACAGGTTGTTTTTTTAAACAGCCATGATACATCTGAATTGTTGCCTCAGAATAGGTGCCTGTGATTGCAAAGCCAGTGGTAATAAAGCATGACTGCCTGGAGAAATAGCTCAAAGTTACATACCTCCTGAACAAATGGCCTTTGGATGCCTCTGCAAATGATGAAATCATCATGGTTTTAAATTATATGCTATCCCATCTCCACAGTTTAAAAGCTATTTCTTTAGTGAGCAAGTGGCGGATAAAGGGAAAACTGAAGGCAGTTTTAAAAGCTAAACAAAGAGTATTTCATTTCTCAGGAACTCTGTGCACACTGATTAAACATGAGATGAACTGAGGCTTTATTTATTATCTGAGAAAGCAAGGGAATATATCAACCCTAAGACTAAGTGAGGTTAGACAAGGAATTAGATAGATCTTATGCTTTAATTTTATGCTCTCTTCTGAGTGAAAAGTTTAATCTTAGTGATTAGGTAGAAGGATAAACATACATGAAAAACATTCAAGTTGGCAATCTTAACCTGAATGCAAACCAGGTCCTGCCTCCAGTGACTGCCAGGGGTACAGCAAGTCCACACTGGGTGTGAGGCCAGGCTTCATTCAGCTCCCTAATTTCTCTGGGCCCCAGTTTCATCTCTGAAATGAGAGTTCTACCAGATGACCTGAGGAGCCTGCATTTTAAATCCTGTAACTCAAAATATATTTTAATAACCATCACCACCCACTTATACTTCAGAGAGCCTCACTGAATTAGAGTGACTGCCTGTCATTCACAAATGACAAGCCTATTTACCTGAAACGGTAACAACCAACTCAAATCAAACCTAACATCACTTACCTATGTAAATTATGATCAGTCATTTTCCAATTTACATTAACTTTCATTTTTAAATCAGTTTTGATAGTTATTTACCATAAGCAACATACCACTATGACAAAACGCTGTTGCCATTTTTCATGCCTTTCTGAACTTTTCCAATTTGTAACACTATGTATCCTTCAACATCAATTTTCTCCTCTTTTCCTCTAATGAAGTAGGCAGTTTCTCCACAACAAACCTGCCTCACTGCTCTGCTGCAGGCACCTGGGGGTCACCTCTGCTCTGGCCTTGTATCAAGCCTAATCCATTTGTGGCTTTTCTTGGTAACACGGGCTTATTACAGAAGATTTTGCATTTCCCACACATATTAGCAACATAAGTATAGATCACAAGTGTTCAAATTACAAATCACTTAACATTAATGACAAGAGCTATTATACAGGTAGTCTCCCTCAAATTCTCCCACAAACACTTTTGCCTTTAGACTCACTTAAAACTTACTAGTGGTGGTTGTGCTAACAGTCAGTGTTGTAGGCCATTTGAGTGTCAAAACTGGAAGTGAGCTCATGAGAGCATAAACCAGTAATCCTTCAGTGCTGACGAGGGAGAACAAAAATAATGGTTGCTATCATCACTCGCCACAGCATGTGGAGAAGAGAGTGACTCCAGAAGGAACTGAGAAAAAAGAGTTCTCTAAGTGCGGTGGGTCTCCTTCATGTCAGAAGGTGGATTCTTCCTACAGGCTTTTGTTTTAAAGTCAGACTGTAGAATAAGAAGTGCCACTGTCGCTATGCTTGAAGGAGAACTTGTGTTCTACTTTTGCTGTTGATCTTTTCATGAAATACCTATTAACCAACAAATTTTAACATCTTTCATATAGATGCTTCAAAAGTACCCCCAAAAAACCATCTAAGAGACAATCTCATTTTCCTACAGAGTACATACTAAAATTCCACAATAATCATCTTTAAATATATTTTTTACTTAGTACATTTCACAGTATTCAATTCCTTGTGAACATTTTATAGTGATCTGTTGAATCCTGACATGAAATATGATTCCAGTTTGATTCAGAGTGTGTGATTCCTCTTTTCACGTTGATCAAGTAAGTTTATCATGTCTCTTTTCTGATTTTCCACATTAAGAACTAAAAAGGGAGGGAAAAACATATTATTATAGTATTAAAAATTTTAAGAAGCTAGCCCAGCCAGGTCCCATTTAACATTGTCCAGAAACTCTCATAAAGAGGACTTTACCTCCCATCACATTATAATGGAGAACTGCGTTCCTAACCAAGGACAGGATACCAAGAAACCATTTATATGGCCAACAGGGTGCCATGAAACAAAGCTAAAACATCTGTAAACTCCATAATTGTTTGAAACAGTGAAATAATGCCCCGTGTTCTATAAAATGGATAATATAAAACACTCTGAGAAAACTGATACTATCACAGCCCGGCATGCTGTGTGAATCCCTGTTTACTGCATTTCCAACAGCACACGGCCTCCTGAGAGCCACTTACAGCTTTGGTCAGCTCTTGTTACTTCTAAGTGCTTCCTTGACAGAGCTTAAGTTGATTGTGGTTTCCACCATCCTTACTCTATTCTCAGACACACAGATGACATAAAAAGACATCACAAATAATACCCAAATTCAGTATCTGATTTACAACTATATTAAATGGTTAACGGTTTTATTAATTAAATGACTGCCATAAAGTACTATCTTTTAAAAGTTCTCTAAAAAGTTGAAGCTAATGCCTTTTTTCTTCTAATGTCCCTGGAGCAAGCAGGGTCTTAAACTGTTTATTTCATAATCTTAAAATTATGTTGACATTTTTTCATCTTAAAATTATTTCTTACAAGAGCTGACAGCATTTATCCTACTTTGCCTACCTCTTCGCTTTTTTTAAAGCCTTGCACAATATCAAATCCTTAGACACTTGGGTGTAGGGATGAAAGATCACACGCCTTCACTGCAAAGCTGAACAATTAGTTGGACACTGAGCTCATTTAAAACAGGGATCCCCAAACCCTGGGCCACAGACTGGTACTGGTCCACGGCCTGTTAGGAACCAAGCTGCACAGCAGGGGGCAAGTGAGCAAAGTTTTACCGGTATTTGCAGCCATTCCCCAATGCTAGCATCACTGCCTCAGCTCCACCTCAGATCATCAGGTGTTAGGTTCTCATAGAAGCACTGGTTCCTGATGCCAAAAAGGTTAGGGATGCTGATTTAAAGGAATGATAAAGAGAGAGAATACCGTAACCACACTGAAAACATGCTATTCAAGAATTGAGATATGACACAACACAAATAAGTGGAATCAATGAACAAAATGGAGACCTTGTTTTTCCTTAAAATTCTGACACTAATGTGTGAGTCTACATTTTAAAAAATATTACCTAATAGCCTGGAAATATGTCAAAAATCATGTTAGGATTCCCATTTCTAAAAAGCTCAACTCTGCCAAATGTAATAGCTGACATGGGGATAAAATATGATATGTTTTAAGAATGCATTTTGAATCAAACTCTACCAAATAACTGGCCAGAACACTTAAAAATATCAGTGTCATAAATGATAATGACAAATGACTCCAGGTTAAAGGACACTGAAAGGCATAATTAATGCAATAATGATCCTGGACCAGAAAAGGTATTTGTTGGACAATTCACTAAATGTGAATAATGTCTATAGGTCAGACAATAGCATTGTATCAATTTCTTCATTTTGATCATTGTACTGTGGTCACATTACATGTTCACATTTGGGGAACCTGGATGAAAGATATAATGGAAATTCCTTTTATTATTTTGTAACAATCTAAATTATTTTTAAATGTAAAGTTAAAAAAAAATGAAAAATGCATTGCCTGTAATGGTAATAAAAGGACTCTGTGAGGCCAAAAATGAAGTAGAAGAACTCTATAGGTAATGAAGTATCAAAGCAGCTTCTGCCCTGAGGACTTCTGGTGAAGCCTGAAGACAATGGGTTTCAAACAGTACAGGAGTACAAAAACTAAAGACTAGGGCTCCACTCGAGGTGGGGAGTCATGAAGGGAACCCCTATACAAAGCTGAAACCCCAAAGGCTCACATCCTTGGTTTAAAGGTAATGAGAAACTAACCTGCAATAAAAATAAGCAAGAAAACTTAGTGTGTGAATGGAGGAGATTCTTAACTTCATGAGATGACCATGCCAGGTATATAATCTTAACTCATTTCCTGAGTGATCCAAAAAAAAACCTAAAGAATAGAATTTATTAAAGGGGCTGTGAGTCTGTGGTGCCTGCCTTGAGACTGGTAGAAGCAAACTACCTATTTCAGTGGAATATACCTGTAACTCAGTCCTCAAAGACTTCCCACAGATTAAGTTCCCAGAAAACAGTTCACAGTTGAAAAGCACAAAACACAAGGAAACAACTGGAAGACGTGGAATATAAAACAACTCTGTGTGATATATTTTAAGAAATAAAAGATGTCTAAGCATGAGCAAGGAATAATGGCCCAAAGAATGGCCAAGCAGAAAGTCTAGAAATACAAAAATAATTAAGATTAAAAACAAAGTATGAATTAAAGAATAGGTAAGGCAGAGGTGAAAGGAAACTTTGAACTGAAAGACATTTCTGAGGAAATTATTTTGAATATAGGTGAGAGGCAAAAATGAAAAATACGAAAAAGGATAAACATGAACAGAATGAGATGTAACACTTGTGAGTTAGAGGAGTCAAAAAGGGAAGAAGCACTATTCAAAGAAATTGGCTAAGATTTTCTTCCAGAAGGACTAGCTTTGCCAGATATTAAAAAAAAAAAAAGCTGAACTACCTATAGCTAGTTCCATATATCTGAATATATCTGAAATGAATCAAGAAAGCAAAATGTAAAATATAAAAGCAGAAGAGGATTCTGGAAAGATGATGGCAACAGTAGCATAGTTTTTGAACTTAAACATAAACCAGCTGAATTAAACTCAAAAACCATAGACATTTTCAGGACTAGGTGACAAAGAATCCCGCAGTCCCCATACAAGAGCATCTGATGAAGAACCCTACACAGCTAAGAGATTTGCACCAGAGAGTACTTGAGCCAGTGGGTGAACTGCTGGAAGTGGGGGAGTTTCTGCTGCAACCATAGCAGGTGACCATGGTGAGGACCAGGGGGCAGGAGGAGGCTGAGCCCCATGGACTTCTAAAACTGATTTGCCAGGGCTCCTTTCGAGAGCTCTTTCCCAGGAACAGCCCATGGAGAGACTCAGAGTTCTGAGTGTAGAGTGTAGAGTGAAGCAGCAGCCAAGCAGGACAGGGACAAGAGACAAAGGAATCCGAAGGTTCAGATAAAAAGTGTGTGGGGGGGTGCCCATTGGCCAAAGATGGTACAACATGAACTTCATAATGGATAAATGCAAGTGAGCGAAACCCATCAAATGTTTATGTTTATAGTTATATATTTTAAATTGTCACCCTCAGAACATGACAAGAACTCATTCATTATTGTGAGAAGTAAATAAGCATTTATCCTGCCTACACTAAAAGAAAATCACTGACTTGTCTATAAAAATACTCCAATTAACAAGTGAAACAGAAAAGGCTAGATTAGAATATCACCAATGAATTAATGAAGGCACTTAGCATCAAATGCTGCTCATATCACAAAAATGCCAGACATTATGTGCCTCCTGCTGTGAAGCAAGAAAAACATAACCACAGCTACAAAAATGTCCAACCTGAATCTAATCACAAGGAAACACCAAGCCAGAATCTGATACACCCACTGGCCCAGAATCTTCAAAATTCAAAATAACAGCAATACAAAATGCTGCCATAAAAAGCTGCCTGGCCTTTATGACTCCAGGGACCAGCACTCCTATGAGAATCTCATGCCTGATGATCTGGGGTGGAGCTAAAGTGGTGATGCTAGCACTGGGGAGTGAGTGGCTGCAAATACAGATGAAGCTTTGCTGGCTCGCCCGTTGCTCACCTCTTACTGTGCGGCCCAGTTCCTAAGAGGCCATGGACCAGTACTCTACAACCCAGGGGTTGAGGACCCCTGCTGTAAAATGATCAAGTGGTGAACTGACAGACCATTTTGTTAAGGAAATCCCTATATGTCACCAAAGACAAATGCACCAACTGATTCCTGAGGGCTTGAACCCCACTGAGCACCCAGGCTTCTGAAGAAAGTGTCCTTCAAATGACAGACCATTTACAATGTTTCTGCTGGGATTCACTGTACGGTCACTCCAAAAGTGAAGGAACACAAAGTAGATCATTACAACTGTACCTAGAATGAGGTGACCCCACCGGTTATTACCATTTACATTTTTGTCATTCCCTGCAAGGGCTGCCTGCTTGTCTGTCTCAGATTCTGCCTCATTTTCATCCATGTTGTAGTCATCGTCTCCTCCCAATTTTTGGTTTCTCCCTGTAAAATTAGTACAGACACATCAAACATGAGCTACATCATTTCTCTCTCGATGCCACAGGAATACCAGAGCCCAGGTACCAGGGTTATCTCAATCCTGGTTTCACAGTCAGATCTTTTTGCTGCATCTTAAGAAGTGACAGGTATTGTGTGTTTACTTCCAGTACACATACCACATAGGAGTTCTCTATGTCCATCCACTTCAACTCTAAATATATATAAAATTACATAACTAGCTAGCTAAACCAAACTCAGTTTTTAAAAGAGACAAGGTTAAAGGCAGGCACCACCACTTTTGGAAACAACAGGTTTCTAGTTAACAACAGAATCTCCTGAGGATGTCTCATTGCTCCAAAAGAAGGTCCTGAAGTGGCTATTGTGAGCCAAAGGGTAAAATTTTCAATCATACATACATAATCAGATCATTCATCAGTGTAATCATCCCTGAAGAGAACAGAAACCAGAAAAGATAGGACAAAATGCATTCAACAGACATTCACAAGGTTTAATGTAAACATTTTATATATGTCTACAGGTAAGTAAACAAAATCTTTTTTAAAGCCTTGCCTGGAAAAGTCAGCTCTAGTGATATTTCTCTGCACTCACTGAACTGGAAATGAAGCACAGGCTTGTGTGCCCTGTATTTTATTCTGCAAAGTATTCTGCAAAGCCACACCTAGAAGGAGGTGTATCCCACATGCCCTGCAGTGCCACAGGCACCTCAGGAGCTTTTGCACTTTGTGACCTGCTAAGTGGTCTGAAATCTGAGTGCCACTGGATTAGCCACTGAGGTTCCTTTTTTTTTCTTTTTTTAATTGAACTGAGAACTTGTGAGAACACATTCTCCAGAAGAAACTTGAATGAAAATTATATTTAAATGGAATCAGGATAACTTCTGCAAATAAGTGCAGTCCCCAATTTCTGTTACTGGTCACACCAGAACACAGGTGTCTCCATAAGTGCTTCTGGCTCGGCTAGGATCGAAATTTCTCACATCTTTAAGAAACCAGAATACATCCCATAATATTCTGTTACTCTCAGTTTCCCATATTTTCCTTTAAAAAATAAAAAAGTCAACCAAACCAGGAAGGTGGGATTCACATGTCCCTTTTCTACAACACTCAAATATACACAAAGCTCCCTCTGTCCAATCCTTTCTTCCTCCAGTCACCAGGCACTAACTAGTGACACTGTGAGGCAGTAGAGAGACAAAGACAAGTCACATTGCCTTCCTGCCTGCCTGCCAGGAGGCCCACCTTGACCCAATGCTAAGCACCCATCAAGGTCTTCCACCTGAAAAGGCCCCTCGACCCTGTGAATATTTCTGAAACCCCCAGGTGCTGGTGAGTGCACTGCTCTCCCCTGCCTCCTTATTGAATAAATGAACCACGAGACTGGGAACTGCTGTTTGGTAAACTTCAGGGCAAACCCTTCCCATCTCAGGAGGGAGACCAGGGGAAGGCAGCCCCCCGAGCCTCTTGCCCACCTTGTTCATCAGCATCCTGCTGCTCCTCTTTCCCATCCGGGATGACAAGTTGGTCTTGCTCAAGGTCCTCTGCATTCTGACTTCCCCAGCTCACTGCGAGGGCAGCTGGCACCTGTGGGGTCACGCCAAGGCCTCCAGCATCTCCCACGCCTCTTCCACCTGCATATCTGTCCTCTTCCACAGCCTGTTCTTGGTCTGGCGCTGGAGGCAGCCCCAGGCTGTCCTTCTGAAGCTCTCCTTCATTGATGACCTGAATGTCATTGGTTTCCTCTGTGCACAGAACAGAGTTAGCTGTGAATCCATCAGCATTTAATTTCATGAAAACAAAAACAAAAATCCTAATACCACTCAACTCCCAGAGCCCTCTCAAGGACTGTGCATGGGTGGGGCAGCGGGGTAATTTATTTTATGACATTAGCAGTAGACTCTTATCTTCTCTATGCCTGCAGTTCATCTTCAGAACCACAAGGAGGGGAAAAGTGGTTCAGAAAAAAAAAATCTGGATGGAGTTATGTTTACAGAGACAACCTACAAGGAGAAAAAGGTGTATTGCTGAAGTTATCTGATCGTCATATCTGTTTGAGACAAGTACTTGGGAGCCACTGACAATGCCCATAGTCCCACCAATGTCCTGAATAAAGGCACAGCCTGGACCTTTCTTTACACAGCTACCAAAGAACAAGGCACATAGTTTACAGGGATGAGACCAGTAAGACAGAAAAAGCCACGTGGCCCCAGTTCCAGGTGCCCCGAAAGACACTCACCTGCCATTCGCAGCCTCATTACCAGGCTCACCGACTGCCTCCAGCAGCACGCTTTGCCTTCCAAGTATTTGTACGGAGTAGAAGGCATGAAATGCCACTATGTTTTTTATTTGAATAGGGCTCTGAAGAGGGTTTAAATGTGTAATTATCAAGCTTCACTCACCTTTCTCAACCTGTCTTTTCAAATCTAAAACGGCCTCAGAACTGGGGACTGGTATCTGAGGCTCACCATTACTGGGCATGTTTCCTTTTGCTTGTGGCTCCTCTGGCTGGGGCAATGCTGGTTCCTGTGACTTCAGCTGAGGTTCACTAGGAGCTTGGAGCTGAAACAGGAGCACAGGATGGCCAGGGCAGGGCCTCCATGATCAGAAACCTTACAACAACCCCAAGCAATGCGATGGACCACCACATCCTTCTGACAAATGAGAACACTGAAACCCTGAAAAGTGCCACAATCTGCCCCAGTTGTGCCCTATTGCTTGGCATAAATCAGAAGATCTGAGGTTGAGTCAAGATCTCCCAGAAAGTACTTTCAGTAATGGATTAACAAGCATGAAAAAGAAAATCTGAACACTACAAATCAACTAAACTGAACAGATGTTGATTCACTCTACTCAATAAGAGCAAAATACACATTCTTCTCAAGTAGACATTGAATATTCTCCAGGACAAACCGATGCTAGGCCACAAAACAAGTCTCAACAAATTTAAAATGACTGAAATCATACAAAGTATGTTTTCCAACAACAGTATAATGATATTATTAATCAGTAGTAGAATGAAAATTGAGAATAAAATTAGGTAACATACTTTCAAAATAACCAATCGGTCAATGAAATCAGAAGGCAAATTAGAAGGTAACCTGAGAAAAATTAAAACAAAGAAACACAACAAACCAAACTTTTAGGAGGCAGCTAAAGGATGCTTAGAGGAAAGTTTACAGACCTATATTAAAAAAAAAAAATCTCAAATCAATAACATGGTCTTCCACCTTAAGATATTAGAAAGAAAGCAAACTAAACCAAAATCAAAGACATCATAAAGATTAGAGAAGAAATTAATGGCATAAAGAATAAAAAAAAAATAGAGAAAAACCAATGAAACTAAGTTACTTCTTTGAAAAGATGAACAAAATAGACAATCCCTTAGCCAGATTAACTGAGAATAAAGTACAGACTCAAATTACTAAAATCAAAAATGAAAGGGGACAGCACTACCAATTCACACAAATAAAAAAGTATTATACAGAAGGGAATACTATGAACAACTGTTTGCCAACAGGTTAAACTTTGATGAAATAGACAAGTTCCTAGAAAGACACAAACTATCAAAAGTGACTCAAGAAACAGAAAAATTTGAGTAGACTATAAATCTTGAATCGGTAATTTAAACTTTCTCCTCCAAAACACCTGGACCCGCAAAGCTTCACTAGTGAATTCTACCAAATATTTAAAGTTGAATCAATACCAAATCTTCACAGACACCTCCAAAAAATAGAGAAGATGAAGGAATACTCCCTAACTCATTCTATGAGCCTAAAATTACTCTTATACCACAACCAGACAAAGACATTACAAGAAAATAAAACTATAGGCCAATATCATAAATACAGACACCAGAATCCTCAACAAAATAGCAAATCAAATCAAATAAAAGGATTTTATACACCATGACTAACTGGGATTTGTTCTAGAAATGCAAGGTTAAACATCCAAAAATTAATATCTCAATAGCATAAATGACAAAAAAACACATGATCATGTCAACAGATGCACAAAAAGAATTTGACAAAATCCAACCCCTCTTGATAAAAGCACTCAACAAATTAAGAATAGAATGGACTTCAACTTGACAAAGTCCATCTATGAAAAACATACAGCTAACAATAAACTTAATCGTGAAAGACTTAATGCCTTTGTCCTATGCTCAAAGACAATGATGTCTGCTCTTACCATTTCTATTTAACACTGTAGTGGAGGTTCTAGACAGGGTAATAAGATAAGAAAAAGAAATAAAAGGCATACAAATTGGAAAGGAAAATGTAAAACCATATCTATTTTTAGATGACATAATATAGTATACAGGAAATACAAAGGAATCACAAAAAATACTGGACCTAATAAGTTCAGCAGGGTTGCAAGATACAGGATAAATATAAAAAATGAATTGTATTTCTGTACACCTAGCAATGAACAACTTGAAAATAAACCAATTCCATTTGTAATAGCATAAGAAATACAAATAAATTGAACAAAAGAAGTGCAAGGCTTCTGAAAACTACAAAACACTATGGAAAGAGAATTATAAAGGACTTTAATGGACAAACATTCCACATTAGTAGAACAGAAGACTTAATGTTAAGATGGCAATATTCTTAAACTAATCTATAGATTTAATTGTAATCTGTCAAAATTCACCGGAATTTGAGGAAATTGACAAGTGGATCTTAAAATTCATATGGAATGTCAACCAGCTCAGAATAGCCAAAATAATCTTGAAAAATAAGAATAAAGTTGGAGCACTCACATTTTCTGATTTCAACGCTTACTACAGAGCCAGTCATCAAGACTATGGTATGAGAGACAGACAAACAGACCAATGGAACAGAATTGAGAGCCCAGAAATAAAACTTCACAATTAAAATGATTTTTAATAAGGATGTCAAGACAGTTCATTGAAGAAAAAAATAGTTTTGGGTTTTTTTTCAATAAATGATACTGAGACTGAATATCCATATGCAAAAGAATAGTTGGACATCTACCCCCACATCATAAATAGAATTAACTCAAAATGGATCATAGTACTAAAAGTAAGAGCTATGAACTTTAAAACTCTTAGAAGAAAATACAGTTAATATTCATGACCTTGGGTTAGGCAAAGCCTTTTTAAATAAAACACCAAAAGACCAAGTGACAAAAGAGAAAACTGATAAAATGGACTTGATCAAAATTTAAAACTTGTTCTTTAATGAATACAATGAAGTAAGAAAAAAAAGCAATGGGAAAAAATATTTGTTAATCATGTAATATCTTTATATATATATGAATATATAAAGAATTTACAACTCAATAAAATAATTTAAAAATGGACAAAGGAGCCAAATAGACATTTCTCCAAAGAAAATATACAAATGGCCAATAAAGCACATGAAAGGATGCTCAACATCATTAGTTATTAGGGAAATGCAAATCCAAAGCACAGATACCCAACACCCACTAGGATGGCTATAGTGAAAAAGATGATAAGAGTTAGCGAGGATGTGGAGAAATTGGAACCCCCATAAACTACTGGTGAGAATGTCGAAGAGTATGATCACTTTTTGAAAGCAGTATGGCAGTTTCTCAATACATTAAGCATAGAGTTACCATATAACCCAGCAATTCCACTCCTAGGTACACAAAAGTGTGCATATGAATGTTCATAGCATAACTCATAATAGCCTATTATTCATTATTCATAAATATCTGTTAAGTACAAATGAATAAACAAAATGTGGGAAAGCCATGCAATGGAATATTATCCAGCCATAAAAAGGAATAAAGTCTTCATACATGCAACATGGATAAACCCTGAAAAGCATTATGCTAAGTGAAAGAAGCCAGACAACAAAAAGCCACATATTGTATGATTTGATAAGGCAAATCTACAGAGATAGAAAATAGATTAATGGTTGTCTAGGGCTCCCGGGGTTGGGGAGTGAGCAAATAGCTATGGAGTTGCTTTGGGGATAATAAAAATGTTCTAAAATGGATTGTGATGATGGTTTAGTATATTCTATGAAGCTGCTATATTTAAACACAAAACTAAAGATCTGCAAGAAGGCTTCAAACAGCAGTTTCAGGGGCTGTGTTTTACAAAGAAGGTAGCCTCACAGCACAGGCTCTGATCACTCCACCACTGACCAGGTGGTACGACCCTGACCATAGTACTTAACTATCTCAGTGGGCCCCAGCAGCAACTCTCTCCCAGAGCAGCTGTGTGCTTCGGCTGAAGTGATCCTAGTGAAGTCTCAAGCACAGGGACTGAGGGCAGACTCCAGCCTTCCAGGTCAGAGTCCCAGCAGCCTGGGACCAGGCTGTTGTGTCTCCCACAAGGGAGAGCAGCACAGAGTAAATCAGACAGCAGATGAACAAATGCCTGAAGAAGGAAATCCTTGGCAAAAAAAAAAAAAAGAGTTACCTGCTGGCCTTGGTTTTTTTTCTCACTCAAGTCTCTGGAAGCTACAGCTTCGTTCCCCTTTTTGGTGACTTCTTCTATCCGCTCCTCACACTGCTCCTTCACCTCTTTCATCTGATTGATGCACTGGCTCCTTTGGTAAAAGAAGGGAAGGATAAATATCGATGGATGTGACTATATACCAGTGTGTCCCCACTGTGACTGTGGAATCCACTTCAGTAAAAGACACACTTGTCTTTTTCCTGCACTTTATCTGAAGAAGACATAGGGCAGGGCAATGTGTGTTCTCAACTATTGAATTACAAGGAAACTGTAGTTGATTGAAACTTACTAAAAGGATGTCACATTGTTCTAAAACAGGCAAACTTTATTGGTTAGAAAAAGCAATTTTTTAAATATAATCTGTGGTATGATAAAAAAATGTTTTCGATTTTTGTCTCCAGCTACTGACACAGAGCTCCTACAACCCTTGGAACTTCCTGAGTAATGGAAGTGTCTCCTGTCATTTGTAATGAGCCCCATGGACCACGCCTGAGTTTATGCTAATCAGATGACTCAGTAGGAGGAGCCTACAGAGCTTTAGGATGGGGCTGGAGGCCAAAGGAACCAACCACATAATGAGAGGGCTGGAACTTTCAGCCCTACACCCATCCTGCAGGGAGCTGGGAGGGACTGGAGATGGCTTTCAATCACCAATGGCTTAATCAATAATGCCTACATAATAAAACCTCACATAATAACTTTAGACCATAAGCCTTGGCCAACTTCCCGGTTGTACCAGAAAGGTGGCACCCCAACTCTGACAGAAGCTTCTGCCTTCCCCCGCATTCCCACCCCAGGTCATGTGTTATGAGTTTCTGCCATTCAGTCATTCCTGGGTGGTATCTTTACAATAAAACTATAAGTACAGAACTTTCCTGAGTTCTTTGAGTTGTTCAAGAGAATTATTGAACCTGAGGGTGGTGGTGGTGTGGGAAGCCTGGAATTTATAGCTAGCCAGGCAGAAGTACGTGTGACTTGGGGACATCCAGAACTTGTGAATGGCATCAGAAGTGGGGGCAGTCTCCTTGGACTGAGCTCCTTAATCTGTGGAGTTTGCAGGAACTCTGGGCAGAGTCAAAAATGAACTGAAATCTACTTCCAAGAAGAGGAAATAGATGTATTTTTCCCTGTTCCTCTCATTAAACAGAACTAATAACTCTAGACTTTATATCTGAAACAAACATAAGAAGAGTCCCAAAGGTGGAGAGAAAAAGGCACACCAGCTAGGGACCTCGGACCTGAAGAACATCACAGTGGAGGGATGTGGGGAAGCCAGCACTTCCACTCCCATCTGACAGCAATGTGGTCCCCTCCCCATGAGGATGTCAACGAAGAGTCAGGGCTTTCACCACTGACCAGAGGTTTCAATCAAAAATTACTCATCATATCAAGAACCAGGAAGACCTCAAATTGAACGAAAAGAGACAATCAATAGATACAAACACTGACATGACAGAGAAGTTAAAATGATCTGATAAAGACTGTAAAGCAACCACCAGAAAAATATTTCAATGACCAATTAAAACACACTTGAAGCACATGAAAAAAGAGTCTCAGCGAAGAAACAGAAGATATGAAACAGAAGCAAATGAAAATTTTAGAACTGGAAAATGCAACATCCAAAACTTGAAAACTCAGTTGAGGAAAGAATCAGTGAACTGGAAGATAGAACAATAGATAATACCCAACCTAAACAGAGGGGAAAACGAGCTGGAAAAATTAAAAAACAAACAAAACAAAAACACATAGCTTCAGGGACCTGTGTGTGACCTGTGTGACTCTAACTAAAGACCTAAGACATGTCATCAGAACGCAGGAGAAAAAGATTTCCCAGCAAGACCCTCATAACTATTTATTTTTTATGCACATCCCCAAGGTCTTACTCCTATTCACTCACCTCCATGACAACACAATATTATCTTCTTGCCCAGGTAGATCCCTCTGAACTCCTCAGGTTCTCCTTCCTTTTGTTCTAGAACCTAAAGTCTTAATCTCCCTTCTCCACTCCCCATTCGAAATGGCCTTTCCAAAGAAGCCTTCTGGGTTATAAATAAGCATTCATGAAAATGATCTAGTTTAAGACAATAACTAAAGGCACTACCAAAAAGTGGGTAAGTTGGCATCGGGTTTGGCTGGGTAAAATAGAAAGACCAAAAGGTAGTTTATTTTTCCTCATAAAAAAGAAGTCTGGATATGGGCAATTCAGGGCCACGTATAGCAGCTCTGAGTTATCAAAAATCCAGACTTCTCTTTTTGTTCTCATCCACATGATCACCTCATGCTCCAGGATGGCTGCTAGCAGTCAGACACCTTGTCTGAGGCCCAGGCAGCAGGAAGGGGGAGGAAAGGTCAAGGAAAGGGAGATGCCAGTGGGCTGTCCTCATTTTCAAAAGGTTTCCTGTAAGCCCCACTTACAATTTCCTTTTCCACTGGCCGGAACTTAGTCATTGGCCATACCTAACTACAAGGAAAGATTAGAGATGTTGTATTTTTGCTGGGGAAAAAAAGGTGACTGGATCTGGATAAACACTGACCAGTCTTTGCCACAAGCAGCTTCTCAAAAATCTTTGAGTCACGAAAATGGGTAAAACAACTGAGTCGTGTACCAGATTGAGAACATATCTAATTACATACTATTATGTAAATTTAAAGGTTTAACTCATGTTTAATATAGACAGTTGGATACAGAAATATGTATCGATACATGTATATAACAGATGAGTATACACACATATATCTCTCTGTCAGCTGAGAAGGCCTAGTAGCAATGCTACCCCAGTAGCAACAAGTACCCAGATCTTGTTTTCTAATACCATTCACCAGTAAAAATAACAGGGCTCCGTAGAGAAATGCTTGATTGGACTGGATCAGAATATACAAACCAGGGTGTAAAAAAAAATAAAAATAAAAAGAGCAAAAAGAAAAGGCAAATCTACAACATTGGGGATATGTCCACTGGACAAGGGAGTCAACTGAAAGAGTTCCTGTGGCCAAAGGTAGAACAATTGGAGCAAAAAAAAAATAAAATAGTATTGAATTATTACTCAAAGTATAAAATAAATATCCATGAGTCTCTACTGATATAAGTAAGAGCCAAATCTGTACAGAAAAATTCAAAACAATTTATATAGACGCTCTGCCCTTAGGGAAATGGAACATATTCCTCAATCTTTTAAGTGTTGGCTACGCGTAATGATTTCTTCCAAAGATTATAATATACAGGGAGAAAAAATACGGTAAGTTGACAGTAAAGAAACCTGACAATCACTGCCTCAGTCAGGAGGTCAAGATTAACATCTACAGGGCTAATCGTATTGACAATATGTACCCTCGACGTGAAGTAATGAAAATGGCACTTTACTTCTGTGTGGCCTTCCTACCCAAAAGGTGGTACCCCAGTGTAACCATAAGAAAAAACATCAAATCTTAACTGAAGGACAGTCTACAGAATACCTGACCATTAAGAGGTAACCTAACACCAACCAAGGTCAGAGAGGAAGAAATAAGGCTGAAACCAGAAGCCAGACGTGTGGTTTCCTGACTCCGTGCAGTGCTCTCCGTGCACGGCTGCCTCTTCTGCACTACACGCATTTCAGAACCAAGTGCACTTAACCTCTAACTCTTGTAATACACTTCTCAGTTCAAAGGAAATTGAGGTCTCAACGTACCATGTACACAGAGGGGTGTCAGGTAGTGCAGAAATGACGAAAGGCAGCTCCTGACCTTGCACAGCTTACAGATCGAGAGAAAAGACTTGCTGAAATAGTCACTTAAATAAAATTCTCACGAACATGCAAGCCACAGGTGGTAGCCTAGTGCCCAGAAGTTTAAACACGGGGAACAAAAAGAGGAACATCTGTGCTCTGAAAGGACTAGACATGTCCAGTTCATTGTTATGAATATCACAGAAGCTCAGGATTAGCAAATGAGCAGGTGCAAGGTCATTCCTGGACCTTTAAACCTACAAAAGGGAAATTCTGTTTTTCTGTTTTTCAGCCTTGCCAAAATCAAGTACAAAGAGCTTCTATCTCAGCCTTGCAGATTAAGGTCAGCTCTCCATATTCCAGCAATATGGGGAACAACCTCGGAAAAAGCTCAAATTCCAAGACACAGGCCATACGGATCATTCCAGTGTTACTTCCTGAAGGCCTCCGGCTGGCGTTTTCTTACACATTTTGGTAAATGATCAGGCATTAACTGGAGCTAAATTAGAGAGACATACAGGACTTGGCCACAAGAGATTATTCTAACTGGTGCAAGTGAAGGTTGGAAGCATGTGAATGCACTGCACTCAGTACAGAACTCTACCAAGATGGGCAACCCGATCATCCCGGACTCTGATGTCGGAGTATTACTAATTACATTCCAGTAACAGCATTCGCCAGCCCTGCTTCTTCATGGCATGGAGACAGATGGCAAGCAGTTCATCTCACACACTGACTCTAGGTGGTTTGGGGAGAGAATGCAAGGCTGTGTCTGGATCAAATACAGTGATCACTTAGTGATGTCTGCCATGAGGACAGAAGTAAGAAGTGAGGATGTGTGCTGGCTCATACTGAAAAAAGAATGTTAACTTGTTTAAAAGGAAACTGGGCCTTTCCATCAGCTTCTTCATTCTCAACACTGCCTTTTATAAAACGTTTAGACCAGAGAGAGTGTTTGTTAACAGAGGACAGGCAAACTTATACATGGGCATATACACAAAGTGGTGCACTCAATTTGTGGGAACCTAATGCACAACTCTGTGTATACATCCATTTATAAACTTTCTAACAAGGCGTTTATACCTTTAATCAGATTCTCAAAAAGGATCTATAATCCAAAGAAGTTAAGAACAACTAACTCTTTCCAACTTTCAACATTCCATAAATATTATCCCTGAGAAACATCTTGTATCTGGTTCTGGGCTTTGTGCACAACTAATGAAATAGGTGCAGTCAGCCAGAGTCATCGATCTACCAACCTAAGAGAAAAACAGTGCATCCCAAATACACAGCCAACCCAGTTGGAACATCCTGCTTACTGTCTGTCTGAACACTCCTACCTGGAACACAGAGCTGCCCTCCCTGTCACTAGGCCCTGGCTGAATTCCAGCTAAAATATTCTGGATTAACATTTATCAAGGGAGGCCATTAGTGGCTTATTGTATTTCAATCAATGGAAGGGAAAAGTGCACTAAGGTGTCTCTCGAGGATGAGTTATAATAAGATTGGGGCACTTGATACTTGTCAGAATGTTTTCAGCAGTTATCAGCCTAGCTCAGGGTTTCTCAACTTGGCACTACTGGTGTTTCGGGTCAAATACAAATTTGTTGTGAGAGGAGCCATATGCATGATAGGATGCTTACCAGCATCTCTACCCACAAGATGCCAGGATCACCTTCCTCCAAGGTGGTGTGGACAACTAAAAGTGTCTCCAGACTTTGCCAAAGGTCTCCTGGGAGCAAAACTGCCACTCATGGAGACCGCTGGCCTAGCTGAATAAGGTTCCGTATGCATATTCTCTAATTATGTTTCCTTCGCATAGGCTGTGAGGTCCTTTACATATTTATGTACTTGGAAATTCCTGTTTTTAGTTCTATTTGGTTTGAAAGCAATGGGAAGACATGACGGTGAGCTGACAATCTTTTGGAAGACATCGGAATCCCTACAAGGGCAACAGGTCTAAGGAGACTTATTCTCCATTGCTGGTGACAGCGCAGACGGCTAAAACCTTTCAGAAGGCAATCTGGCAATTTATACCAGGTGATACACTAAACCTACAGTTGAGTCTTTTTTAGAAGAAAATAATCCAAAATAATTTTTAAAGTTACAGGCATTCATGTCAGGCCAATTATAATAACCAAAACTTAGAAGTAACCTAAATATTCAACAAAAAGGGAAATGGTACCTCCACCATATGCAATAGTAGTCAGCCATTTTTACATTTTTAAATTTGGGAGCAATATGAATTTTTATATATACATAGTACAAGTGAAAATATGATTTAAAATTTTAATGATTTAAAAATTTTAATGGCAACTGTAATTATGTAAAAAAATTTTGTTTGAACCTGGGCACAGACTAGAGAGGAGTAAATCAAAGAGAAAAGAGGTCTGGGGCCATGGGTGGCTGATGTCTCTGAATCCCAAACATCTTGTGCTCGAGTTATATTGCTTATAAAAAAAAGGGGGGGAGGGAAATACACAAACTAGACATTCTCTACCCTCTAAATTGGTTTTTACTATCTTACAAATAGGTTTGGCTAACTTTTTAAAAGTTTATTTGATCAAAAAGTACTCCAAGAAGTAGAAGTGTAGTTTTCATATGCAACTAAAGTTGTTATCAGATTAAAACAAAATGTCGTAACTATAAGCTGGAGGTCTGATGTACAGCATGGTAACTACAGTTAATAATAATGTACTCTACACTTGGAATTTACTATGAGAGAAGAGTGTTCTCAACCATACAAACAATAAAAGGTAAACATGTGATACTATAGATGGTTAGTTAGCTCAGTGGTTAACTGGGGGCAGTATTTCACAATGTAGAGGTGTAGCAAAACCACACATGTTACAACTTAAATATACACTATAATTATTTGTCAATCATACCTCGGTAAAGCTGGAAAAATAAAAGCACTCTGTTCTTACTGCAGAACTTTGGAAAGACACTTAAAAGTCAAGAAAACTAAAGCAATAAAATCATACTGATACTATGCCAAATCGCCTCTTAGTCTCTGAGTTGGACTTAGGTCACATCTGAGTACTTTTAGAAGACATTATCAAAGGCTTTAGGTTTATTGACTTCCCAGTAAACCTGTGCCATATCAAGTTTTAAGTTAGGTTAAGTTGTAAAGTATAAGTCATTTCCTGCTAAGGAGAACTGCCCTGCCCTCTTATTTATCTTGTCTTATGAGTCCACTGGCTGACACTTTTTATGGCTTTCTGAAGCACTGCTAACACTTAAAAAATAAAATGCACTTTTTCAGAAGGACCTGACTGCTTATAAAGGGGCTGGACCCCTCCCCCAGAGCCCTGTATGCTCCGTCACAGGAAGGCGAGTGGAGATTATGCTGGCTGCTGTCCACTGCCTTCGGCCTAAATCTTATCAGCCCCTGAGTGCATGCACGTGATGCTGAGACACACTTACAGATCATAGGAGAACTTCCTCTCCAAGTTGGTCTGGTTCTTTTGAAACTGGAGAATATCCTGATACAGCTTGCCATAATTCTTCTGCAGGGTCTGGAACTGGTCTAAATCAAGAGGAAGACAAGAAATCACACAGTCACCAGCACGGCCGCAATGAACCCTGCTGACCCCTTCAGTCAGAGCAGAAGGGGGAGCAGACTGCACAGAGGGGCTCACCCTGTTAGTGCCTCCACGGCTGCTTCAGAAGGGCCCACCCCCCGCTCCCGGCAAAACCCAACCCTGATCCCAAACTGATGAAGAGTAGCCAGAGAAACGGAATTAAGTTGGGCTGGATAATTTTTATAAGTTTTATAAAGAATATCTGAATTCAGGTGATGAGTGACCCAATTAACACACACACACACACACACACACACACACGTAAAACAGACCACATGCATATCATATATATGTGTGTATACATGTATTTCTTAATGTACCAAAAAACAAGTCTGAATTCTTCTGTACAAAAGCTTGAAATGTATTCGGTACATATTTGAAGGAAAAGCTCTTTAAGGAATTACAGTCAAGCAAAAAGAATAAATTAAAGATTACTCAATCACTGTAATCCTATCCATCATTAGATTAAAATTAGAGACCTTAGAGAAGGCCAAGAGAAAAGGCGGGTTTTCCCACAAGGTCCAATGTCAGGCGTAAAGGAGGGGAATGGAACTCACCTTGCAGTGTTCTGATAAGCCTCTCACTTGCAGTGATATTATTCACTAAAGCTGCCTGCAAGGAAGATAAACACAATGAAACCCCAGGCAACCTAATGACTCAAGAGTGCGGTGATAAGACTGACACCTAGGGGAAAAAAAGAAGGGAGCAGCCCCTTCCCAGCCCTGAGTGGCTGTCTGGAGGGAGGGCCCCAGACAGGCAGCAGCATTCTGGCTGGACAATCAGACGTCCACAGTCTGAAAAATAACATGCATGTTGAAAGATCTGCTTTCCAAACAGTAGCCTGTAACCCAAGGAAGGGGTACCCGGGTCCGGGCTCTGTTTCATCTCCAGGACACGATCCTCCTCCATGAACATTCCCAGCCCTGCCTGGCTGAATCAGCAACTCCAGCTTCTCTCTGAAGGAGCCCAGGTATAGCCACACCTTCAATCTGAAGTCAAACTCTGAATTCCAGGCTGGCTAACAGAGTGAAGAGAAGGGGACCTGGTGCCCACTCCAGCAGCACAGCCTCCTGATTCATTTTAACCTCTGGCTTCTGTCCACAGAGTCCACCGGCTCTGACGATGGAGGGCTCACAGCTAGCTGGTTACACAAAGATGGGAATGCCAATGACAGAAGAGGGAAGAGGTGACACAGGACTCAGGACAACAATGAAATAAAAGTAAAAAGAGATTGTATGGAGTTTAGTGCAACCAGCAGCCAATACGCACTGAATAACCACTATGCCTGGTGCTCTGCTGAGCACTCCACACCTATCCACTCCTTTGCTCTTCATACCAGCTGGATGAGGTGGGCAAAATATCATCCATCTTAGGGGCCAAGAAACTGAAGCCCAGACTGCTTAGGAGGGTCAATGTCACGTGGCTTTCTCAACGGCAAATAGGCAAAGCAAATCCCTAGCCCCAGCAAGCTGGCTCCAGAAACAGCTCTTCACACCACTCACCTAACTGGATCTAAACCCCAACTAAGACATCAATCTAGTGGACTGCGCCTAGTGCTAAAAAAAAAAAAAAAAATCTGGAAGAAAAAAAAAAGGGGGAACTAGAATATTAAATATCAGAGCACGTGACACTATGACAGAGCACGTGACACTGTGACAGAGCACAGAGCTGGGCACTGTCATAATCAGTAAAATCTGTAAAATGCAGCCCGTAATCTGAAGACACATTTTTGCTGCATTCCTGGTTAATGGTGTCAATGGAAACCACATCACCTCCCCGTTCTGTGCCTCTGGTTTCCTCTTGGACCCTCTCTGTGTAGACCCTTATACTCTCTCTTTGGCCTGGACAGAGTTTTCTGGAGTAAGGTGATTATGAATACAGCAGTGTGCTCCTAGGAATGAAATCTGGCCAAGCTAATCTGGTGTTTATTTGGGGAGATCTGAGCACAGGAACATTTCCTAGTACATCCTACACAATCAACCTCTGAGGAAGAAATGTCAAAAGGGGTACTTATAGATATTCTACGCAGGCAACAGAGAGAAGGGAACCTGAAGTGACAGGATGATTAGCATAGTGGGGAATCAGATTCACGCAGCTTGCAGAGCCTGCCACTCTCGTTAAAAAGACAAAAGATGGCCATGTGATCCAGTATCCCCACTTACGGGTACACATCCAAAAGAACTCAAAGCAAGATCTTGACGAGATATCTGCACCCTCACATTCACAGCAGTACTATTCACAAGAGCCAAGAACTGGAAACAACCCAGTGTCTCTCAACGGATAAAGAAAATAGTCTGTACATATGGTGGAACATTATGCAGCATTTAAAAAGGAGTGTCACATGCTACAACATGGATAAAGCTTGAGGCCATAACACTAAACAAAACAAGCCAGTCACAAAAAAAAATACTGTGATTCCACTCATATGAAGTATCGAAAGCAGTCAAAATCATAGAAACAGAAAGTAGAAAGGCGGTTGCCAACGGCTGGCGGAAGTGGCAGGGAAATTAGGGAAACTGGGCATAGAGTCTCGGTGCTGCAAGATGAAAAAGTTCGAGATCTGTTGTACAGCATGAATACATTTAACACTACTGAACTGTACACTTAACGTCTACCTCACCTAGGCATCAAAACCTCCTCTCTGAACATGGAAGCTGAAACAAAACAGAAAAAGAACACTTAAATGATTATACACTGATTATAGCTCAAAAGCTGCTTTCGTCTAGGTAAATCATTTCTAAATTATGGCAATATAAAATTATGGGCAATATGACTTGTCCTTTCTCATAGTCCCGCCCCCCAAAAATCCAGATTGGAGCTTGCAATTATGTGGGGATTCAGGAAGTTTTAGAAATTGCTGCAATCTCAAATATCTGAAGATATTTCTGTCTACCACATGAGTTTATTCTTCCAAAAAAGAATTTGTTTTAGTTATCTTCCTCCACCTACTTACTTATGCATGGAAAGAGTCTCCACTTAAATGGAAAAAAGATCATAAAATGCCATCAAGCTTTTATATACAGTTGCATAACTTGCAGGAAAACTATGAAAATGCTTTTAGCTTTTTTAAGGGTTCAATAAAAAGAAAAAAAAACCTGTATTAAGCAAAATTATTTTTAAATGAATTACATATCCTACTCTATAAACAACCCAAGTGTGTTACATGTTGGTGCAATGACTTTGTGGAGAGCTGCACTTCCTGTGAGTGTGGACCGTGTCCCCAGGGAACGCTCAGCAGCAGACAAGGAGGCACAGTGAGTTTCACTGGAATGTAACTGGAAACTAAACTCAGAAAATCCCAGGATTATAATCCCCCATGTACAAATTCATCGTAACCATTCCATTCTGGGAAACAAGTACATTTGATCAAACTATTTGTGCTTTAGATTCCTAGAAAAATAAGTCCAACGTTTCACAGTAAATTTCAAAAACAGTAAATCTACAAAAAAAATCAGCACATTCTGAAAGCTTAAAAAGATGGAAATGACTAAATTTTACATACTCTATCTTTTGAAAAGCTCACTGGAAGTGTGATACTGATCACATTATTAAAAAAAGAAGGTGGCTTCTACTGCTGTATTTGTTTGGCTCCTTAAAACAATCAGCCTGCTTTGAAAGTGAGGGTCCACCTTAAATCAAGCCTTACTAAAGAGGACCCTGAAACCATCTTACCCCGTCAACCCACTCAGGTGCCCAGGTAACGTTTTTGGAATCTCACTGCCGTGAGTTCCTCAGAGAAACAACCTTAAAATGGAGAACTTAATCTTAGTGACCTGGGTATGACATTAAGAATGGGGAGAACAATATGAAGTATTCATTAGTGTCGTCATTTTATCCCTCACCAATCTTAAAATCTCCCAGAGCAGTGCCATCTAACAGAAATATGAATGTCATCTGTTATGCACATATAGAAATTTTAAATTCTCTACCAGTGATATTAAATAAAGTAAAAAGACACAGGCTGGGCAACGGATTTGGATAGTTCTCCAAAGCAATGGCCGATAAGTACACAGGAAAGACGCTCAACATCATTAGTCATGAGAGAAATCCAATCAAAATGATAAGATACTTTGAATACGCCAGGATGGCTACAAGTAAAAAAAAGAAGCAGAGGGTGAGAATGACAAGGAGAGAAAATGGATCCGTCATACACAGCTAATGAGAACATACACTGATGTAGCAGCTATGGAAAACAGTTTGGTGGTTCCTCAAGAAGTTAAACAGAGAAACATAACCCGGTAATTCCACTCCCATGTACCCAAGTTAACTGAAAACATAGATCCACATAAAAATCTGTCCACAAACGTTCAAAGAATATTCATAAAAGCCAAAAAGTGGAAACAACTCAAATGTCCATCAAGTGATGAGTGGATAAACAGAAAGTGGTATATCCATACGACAGAATATTATTCGGCCATAAAAAGAATAAGTGCTGATACAAGCTGCAACATGGGTGAACCTTGGAAACACTGTACTAAGTGAAAGAAGCAAGCTACATAAGCCCACAAAATGTATGATTATGTCGACATGATATGTCCAGCACAGCCAAATCCATAGAGCCAAAGTGAGCAGCTGCCAGGGGCTGGAGGGAAGGGAAAATGGGAGTGAGTGCTTCGTGGGTACACATTTGCTTTTGGGAGTGATGAAAATGTTCTGGAATTAGTGGTCATAGTTGCACAACACCGTGACTATACCAAAAACCACTGAATGATACACTCAAAATAGTTAAAATGGTGAACTTTATGTTAAAGAAAAAAAAAGGTGAAATAAAATACAAATATTTTATTTAATATACCCAAATGATCATTTTAAGATGTAATCAACAGAAACTGAATTAAGGAGATATTTTACTTTTTTATTCATACTAAGCCTTTGAAATCTAGCATATTTTACACTTACAGCACACCTCTGTGGGGCTATTTTTGGTGCTCCATTGCCACTTGCCAGCAAGGACAGCACATGAGGAATAAGAAAAGAGGGCAGACAGAGTCCCAGAGAGTCCCAGAAAAGTGCCAATTATTTATTTATAGCATCTCACTAAGATTACACAATCACTCTGCACCCATTCACATCA
Organism: Cynopterus sphinx; assembly: GCA_030015415.1. Classification (NCBI taxonomy): domain Eukaryota; kingdom Metazoa; phylum Chordata; class Mammalia; order Chiroptera; family Pteropodidae; genus Cynopterus; species Cynopterus sphinx. The sequence continues at coordinate 98,403,735 of CM057385.1, forward strand.
ACAGCAAAACAGACAATGCCACCCAAACACTTCATACCCACAACCCCTGTGGGCCAAATCCTGGCTCAACGAACATACGTTCTCAGAGAAACCACCAAAGTGGTGAGCAGCTAGTCCAGTTCACAAAACCCTACGGCTGGTAAGTCACTTTTGTGATTAGAAACAAACATGGAAACGTGAACCAAGAGATATCTGATATTAAGGATTTGCTGGAGTTTGGGGTATGGTAATGGCATTATGGTTTCGAGAAAGATCCCAACTTTGAGAGCCATATACTGAAATATTTATGATTGAAAGAGTATGAATTATAATCACTGAAGCCTGACATTGGACACACACGAGTCCATTAGATCATTCTGCTTTTTCATGGTTAAAAATGTCCACAAATAGCCTACATACCCAGGCAAACATACCTAAGCCTGTCACGTTGCTACTAATTTAAACTGAAAAGCAAAGCTAAGAATGAATTCTCTTTTTAATCTTAACTTTAAGGCTGGTTTTAGTGGGAAAGTAAGGTCAGTTAGAAAATGTTGAGATAAACTTGTTTTCCGAAGGAAATTTTAGGTAAGCTTAAGGCCTTGCAGAGGCCCAGATCTCTCCAGCGTGTTATTCTTACTTGTAATTTCACTGCTGACATCAAGCAGCTTTCTTATCACAGTATACACAGCCCATCCACAATGTATCGGCTGTGACAGAGGTCTTCTAAAGCTCTTTAGCTAAAGAGGAGGAGCAAGAAAGAGAGAAATGAGTGGAGAGAAAGAGAGCGAGAGAGAAGACTGGGGGTGGATTTTCTTAAAGAAAATGAAAAGACCCGAAGGGAGGGAAGGGAGACGGAACACACTGTGGATACCGGTTTGCAGCTGCTACTAATTTGCTCCTCCGCTTTGGACACGTCACTTAACTTCTCCTGGCCTCAGTTTTTCCAACTGGAACCAAAAGCGCGGGCCTGTCGTGTTTTAAAAGGGGCACAGGATGGACATTTCAGGTGGAACAATTCTTTCTTTTCTGTGCTGACCCCACATGGCAGCATGTTTCCAGCGCTGCTCTCCTCATCTCCTCTGAATGTCAGCAGCACCTTCGTCCATGAAATGTATGCCACTAAGACTAAAATAAAAAAAAATATATAGCCCCATCCCCACATCTCCAAATGGCCCTGGTGAGGAGGCTGGAGGTTTAGGCAACAGCTGTCTACATAAAAAAGTGACAGGAGAGACAGGTGGAGGTTCAGGCTCTACCTCCGCTGCCTGGCCCCAGCCTCTCCACCAGGTTGAAAACCTCTGGTCTTGGTGACCACACACACATCTCTTCAATCCCTCCAAATTCCTGCAATCCTAAACCCCCAGGGAGCAAGCACAGCAGGAGGGAGCCGGTTTCCTGCGAGCAGGGCTGGGGAAGACAACAGCCGGGAAGCACTGCCAGGCTGGCCAGGCACAGCACAGAGGGCCTGACTGCCCTTGAAAACCTTCATCCCTGCTCTCAGAGGAAGAAAAACACTCACGGCTACGCAGACGGCACCAGCAATCCGGAACACTCCTGGCTGCTTTTTAACCAGCCGGGAAATGCCACCATGAGAGTCTGGGACAGGTACTGAGAGCCACAGATTGCACCGTTCCAAGCCCGCCACGCCCGACGGCAGCAGGAGCTGTCCCCAGCCCCACTGCCAATGGAGGGGGAGCCCTGGCTGACTGTGGCTTTAGTTTTTTCCCAATAGAAATCTAACAATGCCCCCGCCTCACCTGCGGCCAGGTCAAACCCTGGCCTCCTGCCAACGCGTGTACACGGACACCTGCGGGTTAAAGAGGAAATGAAAAGTGAACTAAGGGTGGGGGTCACTGGGCCACAGATGCCACGCATTGCTCAGCGGGAATAATCACAGACCTGCCCCATTGGTCAGGGCGAAAGAGAAAATAAAAAGGTCAAATTCCCTCTATGTATTTCCCACCAAATGCTGGTCCTGCTGCGCTGGGTTAAGTACAGAGGTGAACAGAGGGGCAGGGAATTCTGAGTGAGAGGACAAGGCAAAGCCACCACAGGAGCACACCCCAGGAGTCCACTATACCTTCTATACAGCAAGGAAACGTGATAAAGCTCTTTCCGGTAAAGAAGGAGCCAGGTCCTAGACAGAATACCTCTGCGGGTTTTTTTCACACACACACCACCCCCCTCCCCAGAACAAGAGAGCAGTGCTCAGAAAACAGCCAGGTCTGCCCAACTGCCGTCATCCCTGGCAATTCTCACTGCAAGGTGATGCCCTCCACGTGGAATCGGTCCAAGGCATATCCTAATGAATCAGCCTGGAGTCAAGTAAACTTTCCCCGACTTGCCTCCTGAGGTCCAGCGTGCCCCACTACACACCTCAGTCCCTTCCTACGAGGCTGGGAGGGGAAGACACACCAGGTAGGGAGGGGATGGAGAACCACCTGCAGCAATTCCATGAGGACAGGGTAGAAAACGGCGTTTGCAGGAAAGACACATGTTCTGCCATTTTTCCAAACATATTTTTTTCCAAATATGGCAGGTAAATTACTCAAGTTTAATTACAAAGCTATCTTTGAAGACTATGCCCAATTGGCAAACCAGAGAATTTACAATTTAAAAAGACTGAAAGTTTTCTCAAATGCACTTTTTTTTCCCAGGAAAACAGGTTTCGATGAATTTCTTTCCCCTGCTTTCACTTTCTGCCTCTAAGCACACAGCTCCCTCACCTCTCCACATCACACCTGTCACCCAGGCCTGCCAATTCTTTCCACTGGTTGTCTCCTCCCAAATCTGCTAACTTCGCAGAATCACTTCTACTCTTACCTCAATTCAGCACATGATTTTTGCTTCAAATATTTAAAGAGCTGCCTGAGTGGTCTGCTTCCTCTGCCCTGTTCCCCACCCCAAGCACACCCTCAGGGGCCTGCCTTTTAAACACCTGAACTGGTCTGATGACCCTGAACCCTGTGATGGTTCCCCTGTCACCGAACTCAAGTCCAAACACCTTAAGTGGCTTAAGGGTCTCAACATTTCTCTGTACTCCTTACATGCCCAACACCACCACTCACACCCAGGCACCAGGCACTGTTCCCACCTCCTGACACCCTGGGAGGGGCACATTCACCTGCATTTCCAGGTGAGACACCTGAGGACTGCTCTCCTGTGACTCACACAGCCCCTCCACACCCCTACCTTACCCGCCTGGTGGGGCACGCAAGTCAACACCTCCAATCTTCTAGTGTGCCTTCTGAAAAAGCTTGAAAGTTAAAGTTCAAATTTCCAGATTCATTCCAAGTGACATTTTCCAAGTGACATTTAGATCCAATCAAATGCATTCACTTGAGACTGGAATGCTGAACAGGATTAGGCGTGGAGGTACAGAATGGAGTTCGGAGTGGGATGCCCTGTCTCTGAGCTAAGCTGCAGAGGCAGCCTCCTGGTCCAGCCTCTGGGTGGGATGCCGGAACCACTCCTGACATGGTTGGTGAGCCATCCTAGAGACTGCCCCTCCAGGCCCTCCTACCTCTTATCAGCACCCACCTCCTCCTGCCAAATCCTTTCTGTTTAAAACAGCCAGAATGAGTTCTGTCTACAATTGACCACGACAGATCGACAGATCCGTTTACTTGTCTTCTTCCAACACTCAACAGGAAATGAATGCACATCAGACACAGCCTGGTCCACAGCTGGGCACAAGCCTGGTGCCTCGCAGAATACTGAACAGACAGAACTGAACACAGAAGATTAATAATAAAAACTAAAAAGCTATTCTTAAACCCTTTATTCTTCAATCACAGGGATAAAAAGTGATAAAAATCGAAACTACATTTATCTGCACAAGTTCACTCTGGCCCCTCCAAAGAAAACCACCCTTCCAAAAGAAAGATACACAGAAAAAGCTGGCCCAGAGAGAAGAAAATGGAACACTCAGAACTGTGTCTTGTGCCACATGAGATTTCTACATGGTGACGCCAGAGGGAAAGAGCCAACGGTCTGGACCCAGTCCCCTACCGGCCAGTCTGCAGGTCCCAGGAGCCAAGAAGTGACCTCTCAAAGTACAATCTCCATCCCAGAGGTAACATCGCCTATGTCCCAGCCGGGCACTTTGAGAAATTAAATGTGTTCTTATGTGTGAAAGCAGTTTGAAAGTTCTAAAGTAGGACAAATGACTAGAGCTCTTAACATCACTTCTTTTACAAGAGACAGAATCTTACAGGGGAAGTCACTCACAGAAACCAGTGCTGAGGCGAGCAGCCCCAATCCCAGGCCCCAAACTGCACAAGAACCAATGACACAAACCACCTCAGCTCTTCTGACTTTCACCACCCAACCACCACCGAAACTCCACTAACGGGGCATTTACAACAGGAAACCCCTATAAAGCATGGTGTTTTCATGTGACTCGTCTTAATCCTTGTGCCCCAAGTTACTATGCGAGAGAGGAGAAACCTGGAAGCTGACTGAAGCCACCTCAATGCAAGCACAGGTCACAAAGGTGAGTGACAAAGGTGCAGGTGAGGCAAGGTGAGCGGCAGGCCTGTCCCTCCACCTTCCCAGCTGCCTGGCTCCATGAGCTTTTCTCTTTCTGATACAAAACAGTTAACAAGTCACCAACATCCCCTCTTCCATTCTTCCAGTCAACAACTGTTTTTAGATCAGTAGCTTCCCTTCTGGGATGACACAGGAACTGTATTTCCATTACAAATAAAAGGTTACTCAATTTCCTTTATAGTACTGCGCTATTAATTTACATATTTTAACAATAAATGAAGTCTCAATGTCAACATCAGATAAATGATTGCAAGAAACTGGCCCAGCAAGAATGTCACCAACAAAAATATGAAAAATGAAGCCATGTATGATTCTAACTTGTGGCAGGTAAAAATGAACAGGGGAGCAGGAAGTTGGATGTTCCCTGAACGAAGTGCTACTAAGTAATTCAGGGTCTTCAGATATTAGGTGATCTGTCTCTCCCATGCCTTCAGGGCCACTGTGTGGGTATGGAACAGCCACCAGCCAGGAGAGTCCCCGAGATCTTGGTAAGTCTTCCTACTCCAAAATACTGGTCAGCCTTCTGGCAACCAAATAAAAGAATGAATTAAGCCACTCTATGCAATCCTTAGGAGACAGGTAATGCAGACCTTTACAAGTGACCCACTTTTAGCTTTCACCAACAACTAAAACCCGAGAGTCTGTTTCTACTTAGGCCCCTTAAAAACCTGTTTTACACATACACACAGGTACATCTTAAAATAGCATTTCCCTGGTGGTTTTGTGAAGATTATTTATACCCTCGCAAACATGGTTTAAAATGTGACCTCAAGTTCTTTGACGCTGTTCCCAAAGACAGTCTAATCCCTTCCCACCCTTCCATTTGGGCTGGCCTGCCTGAGTGACCCACTTCTAACTGATGCAGAAGTAGTGACCATTCTGACTACAGTAAAAGGTTTCATGGGTTGTACCAAAAAAATTCATGTCCACCCCAACCTGCAAATGGACCTATGCAACCTATTTAGAAACAAACATTTATAAAACAATTCTGTCTCGAATTATACCCCTGACTTTCTACCCTTGACATGACTGCCTCAGCACCCCTAAAACAACAATGCATGATAAGGCAAGAGTTTCTGGGTCTTTTTTAACGATGTGCCAAAACTATATACGTTCACATACGTTTATCATTTAAAGAACCTCCTTTACGTTCTACAATTTTCACGGCATACCTATATTTATAAGAGCTTGAATATAAAAATTTATAAAAGTTTAGATGCAATCTATTTTTTAAAAGAAGGTGAGCAACTCAGGAGTGTTAATCTCTGAGAAATAAAATTATGATTTTTTTGTATTTTCAAAAATGTCTACAATATTTTGATAATTAAGAAAGACAACTTTTCTGAAAGTTACTTAAGGCTGACTTGCACAGTCATCTGTTTCAAAACAAAGCTGAACATCCCTGCTAATCTACAACTCAGGAGATGACTACACGAGGGCTTCCACCAAGTTGTACAAATACACATGAACTTACTAATTGTACTTACGCAGTCAAACCGTCCTAAACATACCTAATTCTGCAACAGACAAGGAAGCAGAAAAGGAGGAAAATGAGAATGACGGCTCATTGCCCAAGAATCAGCTGAAGCCTCGTTAGAATATCTATCACCAAATGATCATAGTCTGAGATCTGGTTCAAATTATCTCATATGACTGACTGACTGACTGACTGACTGACTGACTGACTGGTGCACGCCCTCTGTGCCAGGTTTCCTCCCTCATCCGATGGGCTGGCTGCGGGGCATCAAAATGGAACAAACGCGGCCACCTAGCAGAGCCTTCCACATGGGCAGCAGCAATGGGCGAGCAGGAAGTCTCCCACCTGGCATATCTTCTAAAAATTTTCAAGGATTCCAGTAAATGTGGGTAAAAATGAAAGAAATATCTTAGAAAAAAAGTATGAACATCAATTACTTGGTGACAGCACTGCCAAATTATTTTTAAAGAATTATATCTATTAATTACAACGTCCTGAACTTTTAAAATAATTTCAGAGGGTCAAAAAAAATGCAAAAAACTCTAATGAATTTTATTTTTAACAGGGTCATACTGCAAAATGCCTTATCTCCATCACCAGCCTGTGGTTTTACTACCTGCTCACAATACAATGATCTGAGAACTTAGAAGAAATGTGTGCATACGTGAGCAAACACATGCATGTGTCTTATGTTTAAAAAAAAAAGAATTCCATATTTTTTGAGGCCCAATACCCAGAAATTCTGATTCAGTGTATTTTAAAACTCCATTTTCTGTATAAGCTCCCAGGTGATTGTGATGTGCAGCCAGGAGAGGACTGATTGCTCTGATACAACTTCTGTAATAAATTAGATCAGGGACAGACAGACATCAGACAATTCGATAAGCTGAACTGATAATTCCACATGGACAAACACTAGCAAGCAACAGAGGCCCTCACAAGGAGCACAGCCACACCATCTAAAGCTGACTAACTCACCTGCCGCTGAGTTGTGAAATTCACCTGATCAGAAGGTGAATTTAAATCATGCCGCTGAGGAGAACAAGGATTTGAACCCAGGTCTGCCTTTCACCACCACACTAAGCTACGGCTAAACTACTCCTGGAGCTAAGAAACTAGCACCCACCCCACCCCCAACATGAAAATAACTTTATATTGCATATCCTAAAGTTAAAAACTCCAAAAAAAATAAATAAAGATATTTTTTTTTCCAGTGGCCAGTTGATTCTGTCAAATGTTTATTTTGCCTTCTTTCCTGGGACTCCTTATGGTCAATATACACCGGAAAGTGTTGTTGGAACCTGACACTTGGAACCTGACATAGTTCTGAACTTGGGGATAGGGCAAGAGGGCTAAGGCATTTCGCCCGCTTTGTAAAAAAGCCATAAAACTGAAGCATTAAGGACCAAGGTGAGTCACCTGCTTTCTGGCTAAAAGATGTTCCCTCTTGTTTCTTCCTGTATGAAGAGATGTTTCTAGGAAAAGCCAGTCAACCATATTTCAAAGAATTCCAAGTTTTGGTCTTATCCCCACAACAGATTACACTCAAATGAACTAGCATTTCTGTCTTAGGACTTGCCTGTGGTAATGGTGCTTCACTGACTGTATTACTGGAACTCTCTATAACAAATGGTTCTGTGCAGAGCATTCTCTTAAGGATTCTGCCAACACAATATTGGAATCTGGTTGTCTAGCACCCACTTTATAAGGGACTGGAGCCGCAAGAGCTCACACCCAGGCTGAGGCAGAATGTCCATGAACAGAAATTACCATGCAACCTCTTTCCCACCTCCCCACACAAAATATGCACCTACACTTGCATGCAATGCACAAACTTATCCAGAAGCTTGGAGGAGTATGAGGAGAGAGATCAGTCCAGAGTTTTGGATTTCATGGTTCAAGTAAAATTTCAGAAGCAGTTAGTAGACTGACAAAAAATAGGAACGCTTAAAACAACCAAACACCATATACAGGCACACGCAGACACATACCATCTTCTATCACTACCATTTTAAAAAGAAAAAGCTCAATACAAAAACGTAGAAAAGCCAAGGGATCAGGGGTTGGGGGGCTGGAAGAAAGGGGTGAAGGGTTAAAGAAATACAAATAGGTCATGGGGATGGGGAGCACAGCATAGGGAATGCAGTCAGCACTAATGTAATGGCTGGGTATAGAGCGAGAAGAGAGAAAGTACAATCAGAGCGATCATTTTATAAACTACATAAATGTCTAACCAACGTACTGTATACCTGAAACTAATAATAAACTTTTGTTTTTTTTTAATGTAGAAAGAAAGGCCAAAGGTTCACAATAAAAGAATTCTAATTCTTTCTAAGGAAAAAGAGTTAGATTTTCAGGTAATGACATACATACAAGGGTGGAGAGGCAGAAAAAGACACACAAAACATCCTTATTTTTCTCACTCTATACAGATGGGCAAAACCTGCTGTGGCTGGTCTCAGGCCTGGCTTCTTCGACCATGCACTGACAAAAGGAAATCAAAAATGAGCATGCACGAATCCGGCATGGAGAGTCCTTCTCACTTTCCCTTGCCCGGCCTGGGGCAGGGCAGTCCTGCTGGCTGGCGTTTGCTGAGTCCCCTTTCCCAGCCCAGCACTCCCTATTCCTGTCACACTCCTTCCTAACCAGGCAGAGGCCAGGGTGCCAGAGACGTTCTCCACAAACCCTGCAAATCCCAAATGGAATCGCTGCAAACTCTATTCCTTAATTAAGGGGTTTTATTTGTGTACGCCCTGGGAGAAATGTCTAGGTCCTGTTCTATTCAGTTAATGGGGATTTCAGGGACACAAAATAGTGTCACCCACATATAAAAAAAAGTAAAGAGAAATTAGGAAGTACTTTACTATAACAACATTAAAATTGAAATAATTCCTAGGGAAGGAATACACATTTGTGAACAAGGGAAAGTACTCTGCAAATGAAAAGAAAAAAAACATTTTTTACATTTTAAACCAGTTATATAAGAAAAGCCTGAGAATGGTTCATTTTCTGGTGAAGTACTAGCCACTAGTTCATACTAAAACCAAGTCTATCTTTGAGATAATCGACCTCAGGATACAATCTCCCTCCAACAAATCAAGTATGGCAGAGAGAGGTGCATGCATTAGGAAGGGCCACACCCATCTAGGTAACAAATGGTCATGGGTCTCACATACTTTGGAAAAGAAGATATTAATAACTCACACCATTATACAATTTAATAAACAAAAAAGTAGTCATCCATTCCTAGGAAAAACAGAAAACGCAAGACATATACAGCTAAGATATATTAATTAGCAGAAAGCCCCTTTTTAATCTGATTTTTTTAAACTTAAAATCCAGCAGTCTTGAGTTCCGTATGTTCTTTGTTAGTACTTACTTAGAGGTCTACAACTCTTCCAATCCATGAGATATGAGAGCACAAATGTTATTCCTCTTTGAGACACACGCATCCACACAGGCCTAGCACACAGTAGGGACTTAACATGTGTTTATAGAAAGTTCCTTTGCATTTCTCCAATTTATCACCATTGTAAAAGGTTTTACAACAAGCCTACCCAGGGCCTAAGGGGCAGATGGGGGGAAATACCCAAAGCTTGATCAAGAGGCCAATTCCATATAATTACATAAATATACACACGGCCACTTATCCTCCCACTGAGAAGAATTTGACAGCATATGAACTGGTATTTAGAACAGACTAAGAAGAAAACAAAGCAGGTCTTGCCTTTTCATCCTGGTGTAACTTGTTGACACTCTCCATCTGAAAATTATGGCTGGACTGGATCTTGTCGAGCTGCTCACGCTGCTTCTCCAGCTCTCCCTGGAACTCATTCTTCTTCAGCTCCACAGCACCTCTTTCGGCAGCCGCCCTGCGGACTCTGCCTTCCAGCTCCATGATTCGCGTCTACAAGGACACCTGGGTGTAAGGGCACATGTCAAGGCATTCCCTGCAGACCAGACCACCTGAGCTCCCTCAGCAAAGACACCAGGACCCAAAGCGAGCCTTACACACAGAGTGTGTTCCCAAGCCTTGACCTTTTAAATCAACTGTGTGGAAGCTACATAAGCTTTCCTAGAGAAACAGTGGGAGAAGTGGAGGAATTCACTCCTGAGTGTCGGCATCTCCCTGGAATCACCACCACACCTCTCACAGGAATTTTGTGAGTTTTAAATAAGTACACAAAATGCCTCCTGCTTTACCCAGTGTGAGCTGGTGCTCAAATATTTAGTTCCTTTTTCCCACTGATGGAGCATTTAAGCACTCTTTATCAGTCACCATTTCTAAAAACAGATTCAGTTCTCCAACCCTGGGTACCAAGACTACATCTCTGGGGACAAAACATTCAGGTGGGATGAAGTTCCATAAGTCCAGGCTCTGCCATCAGAAAGACTGGATTGGAATCCCAGCTCCCCCGGTACTTTACCTGTCTGTGCCTCGGTTTCCCTGCCTGTAAAATGGGGAAAATAAAGTCCCTACCTTCTGGAGTTTGTGTACAAAAGATGATAATGATGCATATAATGTATTGTTAAAGAAAAATTATTCTGATGCAGTAAGAAAAACGTCATAAGACGACCACAACTAGTCATGACTATGGCAGGAGGAAAGAAACCGTGTTCAACTCTGAATAAAGCAAAGACAGCAGAGGATTTATGGCCAACGAGTAGACTGAGGGGGTCAATGGGTGGAAAAGTATTATGAAGAGACATCAACGGGAGGGGGATTCTTGTGAAAGACAGGCCTAGAGCTTAGATATCAAGAACGAGGGATGAGGGGCTTAATCAGATATTGGGGGAAGGTGGGGGTGACTCAGCAGGATTCTCTGCTAAGCCCGGGCTGGGGAGGCCAAAAACAGAATGAGGAGGGCCAAGATGGAGGTCTAGCCAAAACAGAGGGCCCGAGGAGACCACCTAAAGTTTGGTCAAGGAGAGTGTCATTGCTCAGCACTGCTTGACTCACGATGAGCAATAATAAATGGGAAAGCTTAGATCATCATCCACATTAAATGATGGTAATAAAGACTGATACCCCTAAACCCATTCCTCACACCCATTATCCAAATACACTCCTGACACCACTCTCTGTTGACTAGTGTGGATGGGAGGACAGGAGTGGGTTGTGGTTAGTGCACTTCATCAAGCTGTCTTCCCAGAACCAGCCCAAACAGCTCGACTAAACGTTACCTCATGGGAAAAGCAGAGAGGAATGTTCTGGCAGCAACCCTAAGAAGCCACAAGGGGGTCCTCTCCCACGAGCAGAGCTGATGTGGAGTCAGACCCAGGGCTAGGCAGGGGGCATGTGCAGAGCCCAGAACTAACATCTCAGCCAGCACGATGTCTCAGGTGGTGATAAGTAACCCCTCGGCCCCCATCACCCAGCAACATTTAATACTCTGTGACACCCAAACAAAACAAGCAAGCAAAACACCTGGAGATCCACGCTCCGGGAGCTCGCAATCCAGTAGTTGAAGCCCAAGACAATGATACAGGCCACCAGGGCAGCCAGCAAGAGGGGTGGCGACTTCATGGTCCGACGCCCGTTTCCCAGTCCCATCATCTCAAAAGCCGGGCTGAGAGCCTGCCAAATAAAAACAGAGAGAGAAGCCTCAAAACTAGTACTCCATGCCCGAGGCAGGCCACGTCCATCGTGACAACCAACAGGAGATATCCTGCCTGGAAACACGCCTGGAGTCTTCTCCTCAAAATGTGAAGCTGTCGCTGGAGAACACGCAGGTAGCACACCCAGCACCCACACGGTGTGTGTCCCGGGGGATGTGGCCGGCTCAAAGACCTGGGGCAAGTAACAGTTTCTCTTACACTTCAGTTTCCTCATCTGTGAAATGGAGATAAGCATAGCACCTACCTTCCCAGTAGAGTGTAAGAATGAACCAGCTCTGTCAACAGCAAAAGCAAGTATCAAGTGCTTCCACATCCCACTAGAAAGCACCCGCTTCTCATCACGCTCTAAAAAGGCCTTTTTGATTTGATCCCTAACAAGGGAGGGTTTTTCACCCTCTCAAAGACTTACTAATGGGGACCCAATTAAAACGTTTCTCGAGCAAAGCAGGAAAGCACTCGGGAGGAGTGTGAACTTGCACTGTGTAGGTCACAGGGACAGACAGGGCCTGCAGGGAGGAAGGGAACCTGGCTTCCCTCGTACCTCTCTCTTCAGAGCCCTTATCTGTGCAGCTACAGCATGGTGAGCTGCACAGCACATCCAAGTTACAAAGAGACTTCGCGCACTGCAGAGGACATCAAGCTTCTTAAGAGAAACACAAAAACCGCTTACAGGAAAAGGAGCCATTCATTTTGTTCATGGGCTTCAACTGAACACCAGGCCTGGCTGAATCCCAGCACTGGTTACCACGGAAAAGGAAAGCTGACTTTGCCAAAAGGTTTTTGCTGAGCCACATAAAACAGGACCTTATCAGAGAAGGGGCAACATGAGCAATAAAAGGTATTTCTGAGGCTTTTATGCCAGGTGGGGCCAGAAATGGAGGAGGCAGGAGGGGGCGTGAAAAGGGGAAGGGGCTAGCGACAGGGAGGAAAGACCAGTGGAGACTCACCTTTGAGGTAAAGTTCTTGGAGTGAGAACATGGGAAAGCCGACAGAGCCAGCTCTCCCTCTGTGCTATTTCTAAGTTTGTCACTGGAAGACATCCACTTCCTAAATGTAGGTGCATTGTTTTATTGTGCCTCAGTTTATTGAGGTTCACAGGGACAGCATTTTTTAACAAATGGAAGGCAAGGTCCTCCCCCAGCAAAAAGATGATGACGACTTGCTTTCTTGCGAGACTCGCTTTGCTGCGATGGCCTGAAACTGAACCCGCAAGATCCCTGAGGTACGTCTGTACCACGCTTGGGCTCCACTTCTAATTCAACAGATTTAAGGCAGGGCCCTGGTGTCGGTATTTTTAATCTCCCCAGGTGATTCTAATGTGCAGTCACTCTTCTCAATGTTACGCATTTACAAGCATCAATATGTATTTTTCAATCCAGATAAAACCATTCGCACTGTTCTGTAAATGTCATGAATCATTTAGTAATACGTCTTGTCATTTTTTCCTAGTAACACTTTATGGTTTGCTCCATACTTTTTAAAGGGCTGAATAGGGCACCACTGTATAGCAGGATTTACTTAACCGGTCTCCTACCGAGGGCCATCAGGCTTATTTCCAACAATGCTGCCAAAAACACACTCATACATCCACATCTGTGTTTGCAAATTCTTATCCAGGCACACAATCCCTTATTCACAATTCTGAAATCCAAAATGCTCTAAAAACCCAAAGGCACTTTTAAAAACTCAGCCAGCAACAAAACCTAACCTGAAATTAGATCAAGGTCTGACTAGAACTCACCTGAAGCTACTAATAATAGTCTTTACCTTTCTCCCTTCATGTAGCTATTCATGCATTTCGTTGCATAAAGTTTACTGTTTGACTGTGAGGTGCTGCTTCAGATCCTTCTGGGGCTGTCACATAATATACAATAAATGTATTATCTTCTGACTTCTGAAAAAAATCTGAATTCCAAAACATCTGGCCTCCAAGGAAGGGTTCAGGGAAGGAAGGGCGAACCAGCAGGGAGCTTACTGTGTGTGAGGCCCTGATCAGTACTTCAAATATGGGGGCTCATTTAATTCTCCCATCAGTTCTAGGGGGCATTATCACCCCCACTTTGCAAGTGATAAACGATCACAGGCAGCTGTAGATAAATTTCAGTACGTGGGATTGCTGGACTAAAATGTATATGCATTTAACATTGATCGTATATCTAAAATATTTGGCAAATTCAAAGGGAAAATTATACCTTTACAGTGGAGAATCCTGACAGACACCACCTTAGCCACGTGGCCAAGGTTAACATCACCAGTAACGAGACAGACCAACATTACAGACAACCTGATATGATGGACTGGGAGAAAAATTCAGAGGAACTCAAACTGAGGGACAGTCTCTAAGACATCTGACCAGCACTGTTAAAAAAAGCTATCAAGATCATGAAAAATAGGAAAAGGCTGAAGACCTGTCAGAGACTTAACTACAGAGGCATAATAACCAAACAGAAGATGGGATCCTAAACTAGCTCTTAGACCAAAAAAAGGCCATTAGGAGAAAAATTAATGAAATTAAAATAAGTTATATACTTAGGTTAATAAGATAGTGCTAAGGTTAATTTCTTAATTTTGATAAATTGTGAGTATATAAAATGGTAACATAAGAGGAAGGCAGGTAATGGATACATTGAAACCACCTGTACTATTTTTGCAACTTTTATCACTTTCTAATAAGTTTTTCACAGATCTTACCATATTGGCTTCCAAAGCATTACCAATAATTTACTCCTCCCACAAGCAGCTGTTTTGAGAATGTTTTCTCAGACAATAACACACACTTTTTAATATCTGGCAATCTCAACAAACAGTCATACTTAAAATAGTTTCTTCGGTCATAAGCATAAATGAGTATCTTCTCATTCACTGGCCACATGTATCTCATTTGGTGAAATACCTTTTCATATTCTCTACCCATTTTAAACTGGGCTGTTCACCTTATTGATTTGTAAGAGCACCTTATATATTAAAGATCAACTAATCCGATCTTTCATGGGATAAATTTTTTCTCAATTTTTCATTTGGTCTTTGACTTTATGAAATTTTTTGCCCATAGCTTTTGGTTGTTGTTTTTAAAATAATCTAATTTTGTCAATCTTTTATTGCTTTTAGACTGCTTAGACTTAGACATTCCCTACTCTAAGTTTACAAATACATTTACCCATATCTCCTTTCAACATATTATAGATTTCATATTTATATTTAAATCTGGAATTCCTATTTAATGTAAGGAGTAAGAAAACACAAAGAATACAACTTTTTTTCTTGGGGGTGGGCAGAATGGCTAGTCAGTTCTTTCTGCGCCCTTTATTGAATAATCTATGTTTATCTAGTGCCTTGAAAGGCTATCTTAGTCATCTCCTTATTTCCCTAACAATATACTTTTAGATGGGATCCTTGCATGAGCTTTTCTTTTTCCAGCAGTTTTAAGTCAGTGCATGGCTCTAAGTTTGAAAACAGAATATAAACTTGATTCTCCTTCGAAGGAAGTGTATAGATGATTGTTTAATATTCTCTTTCTTTTATCTGCTCAATAAACAATTTATTGAGCAAACACCATGAGTCAGGTGTTGTGCTAGCACCAGGCAGCTCAGAGTGGTGTTAAGAGAACAAACACGGAAACCCAATGGCCAACGTCAGATCCTGGTATCAACTCAGGAGCCATAGGACCCACCTTTGCCTCACTGTCCTCCGCCTAGGGTTATTATGTAGGTTTTAAATAAGTTAAGAAATAAGAAGTGCTTTAGAACACAGTAACTGCTCAATAAATGTTGACTATTATTATTATTAAAGATATATAACAAATTAATTTAAATCTAGTCTTTTCCTGTTTTAGAAGAAAAAGGTAATATTTCGTTCCATGATCATTCCACTTTGTACACCAGCCTTCTGTGTTGCTCCCATTGAGTCTTCTGTCAATTGCACCCGCTGTAACTGCCACCACCTGAGGCTGCCTCACAAATGCTGCTGCAGCAGCAGACATCCCATACTAGGGCCACATAATGAAAAAGAGAGGTTCCAGGAAGCTGAACCCAAATACAGTCTCAGAAGCCTCTCACTGTGACCCGGTGCTCGACTGGCCAGGGTGGTGTGCAGCTGTCCAGAGGGGACTACGAGGAGAGCACTGGACTCCCGATGGACAAGTGGCTGCTCCAGTAAGGTGACCATGAGGAAGGGAGGGTCAACACTCAGCCTCAGGTCTGCTCCACCACTGACTTCCAGGGCTGTAGAAACCACTGCTGCTGAATATAAAGGAAAAGGTACAGTGAGAAATGACAACGACTGGTGAAAACTGTGGGCACTGACTCAGAGCCAGAGTTGACAGCTGTCAAATACTATAAACACTCTCCTTTCCTCCACTTTAGGATTTATGTGGACTAAGGGGGTGAAGAAAGTGGGTAGGAGATATACTGAGTCTTATTTACTAATATTCACTAAAATTTAGGCTTCCAAATGTGTTTTGTTTCATATTTGCTTATAGGCATCTGATATATTTGAAAATAATTAACCTAAATCAGCTAGACCCTGTGAAACCCCAGGCTTTCCTGAAGTGAAAGTGCTGTGTTTCTGCATTAAAAGTGTCTTGGAAAATTGGAAAAATTATGAAAAACCTGCAGGTTCTTTCCTACTGGCTTAATTAATTTTAAGAATTTGACCCACTGGTTAAAATTATTGTTGGCTTATAAGACAAAAATTTTTTTAAGAGAACAGAGACCGCTAAGTGCTTTAAAAAAAAAAGAAAAAGAAAAAAAAGCATATGAAAATAGACAACCTGCCAAATCCATGAGCCCCTGAACCTCCCAGTCTAATTTTTTTTTTTCATTTCCTTATTTTCGCACAGAGGTTTCTAATCATATGAACAAATATATACGGAGCAATCAAATCAGATTAGCATGTTTGACCAAAGTCACCAGTTCCGGACAAAACAGCTTCTCCACGCAGTGGGGAGCTACACCTTTATTCCTTCTCAGGAAATGGCCTCACCTGGAGGTGCAGAGCAGGAAGTTCAGAAGTCACAGCCTAAGCAAACAGACCTGAGACTGCCCCAGCACAGGAGCTGTGAAGGACTCAGTCACTCACATTTTTTTTGAGGATTTAAAAATATTCTACCCTCTCCCATGAAAGCCTCCAAATCAGGTCAGCAAACCATGGCCCATGGGCCATAATTAGCCTGTCTTGTAAATCGTTTTACTGAACACAGGCAAGCCCATTCCTTTAAGTACTGTCCACAGCTGCTTCCTGGCTACAAGGCAGAACTGAATAGTTGAGACAGAGATCTCATAGAGTCATTACGAGGATAACAACAGTTAAAATGTAGTCTGGCCCTTTAGAGAAAGTTTGTCAACTCTTGCTCCAAACCATTAGGGTTAAATAACCAAGTACATTGTGTTCTCCTAAATTCCTTTCAGAACTTACTAGGAAGTACACAGAATCTCCTCCCTCACTTCCCCAACCCTCAATTATATTACAAACATCATATTTTCCCCAATTCTGGAAGTTGATAGTTTATAAAAACTTCAGCAGCATAGTGACTATAGTTAATAGTACTGTAATGCATATTTGAAAGTTGCTGAGAGAGTGCATCTTGAAAGCTCTCATTCTGAGAAAGAAAAATTTTTATAACTGTTTATGGTGAGGGATGTTATTATCTAGATCTACTGTGGTGATCATTTAACAACATATACAACTACTGAATCATTATGCTGACTAAAAACTAATGTCGATTATACTTCAATAAAAAATTATTTTAAAAACTTTGAAATACCAAAAAGAGATGAATGGGTAAAAATGAATGTGAGGAACCAAATTCCACCATGTTTCTTCCAGCACCTGGAATTTTCTGAAGAAAGGCCACCTCCCATATACACACCAAGATCACACACTGGCAGCAGCAGCTCCCAAATTTTTCCTCTGGTTTGAGAGTCAGCAAACTTCATCCTAAGGACTGAATCTTGCCAGCCACCTGTTCCTGTACACAGCCTATAAGTTCAGTTTTTATATTTTTCAATGGTTGAAAAAATCGAAAGAACATTTCATGACACGTGAAAAGCACATGAAATTAAAATTTCGGTGTCCATATATAAAGTTTTATTGGAACACAACCATGCCCATTTATTTGTCTGTGGCCTCAAGAACTGGTAGCTGCAACACTGTCTGTATGGCCTGCAGAACCTAAAATATCATCTGGCTCTTTACAGAAAAGGGTGGCCAGCCTTTGCTGTAGTTCAATGGTTCTCAAAGAGTGGTCCCTGGACAAGCAGCATCAGCATCACCTGGTAATGCTCTGGACCACCTCAGACCTACCAAGTCACAGATTTGGGATGTTTAAAAGCCCCCATCTTGAGCCTTGGGCAGGTAACCGAGAGATATAATGGGGTTTGAGGACCTGTTTCTAACTGGGTGACGGGCAATTACTCATCTTCTCCCAAGCCCCTGGGCTCATCTGTGAAGGGATAACCTTGGTGTCTATCTCCCAAGGCTAGTGTGAAAATTAAATGACAGTATTTACATGTTTCCAAATAAATACTTAACTAAAAGGGACTGCTGTGATATTAGTCTGTTTATTCACTTTAAAAAAAGGGGGAAAGACCAGTTATATCTGCCTTCATGGGGTTCTGATGATGATCAAATGAAAGAACTATGTGAGGTTAAAATATGAAACCAGCTGTTTATAGCAGGGCGCATGCATCCCAGAATGTGCAGAAGATGATGCTCCACCAGGCTGGGGAAGGAAATCCCAGAAGTTACATTTATTTTTATCCAAAAAAGTGGGAGAACAACTATTTTAATAAGTATTACATCTAATAATTTAAATATATTACATATATACTAATTAAGCTAATTACACTATCCTAATAACTATACTACCATAAAATACTAACCATGCTCATAAAACTAGAAATTGACTCTGCATCCTAAGTCCCTGCTCATCACAGCCTGTTTAAGGACACTCTACCCTTCCAACTCTTCCCTGCAGAAGCAGGTACCACCCTCACCCCCATCCCCACCCCCTGCCCCTACCATCTACCCAGCCTGAAAGTTCATAGGACTGTCAGTAAGGTCAGCAGTGTTCTACCTGCTGAAGAAAGGTGGAGACATAAACGAACTGAAGGTAGACCTGAGCCTAACATGGTCAACAATCCTCACTGCTATTCGTTTCACCCCTTGAAAAAATATGTAAATGAAAAATCTTTGCATCCATAACTGGACGTATAGCCAGCATGAGAAAACAGACGACACCTTTATTATCTCCTAATAGCAATGTCACTGCAATCTGCGTGTCCCCCCAACCCCTCCCACCCACACACTCCTTCCTCTCATCCTAGGTCTTTCATTTTAGAGCAAAACCAATGGGGGAAAAAATGTAAGCATAAAATGTATCTTGAAGAGCTAACCTTTTTCTTTAAACATCCTAAGAATTCGATGTCTTTTTGACCACTAACACCCTAAAAATTGGCCTAACAGTAAGTGTTAGCAAATAAAGTAAAATTATTTACTTTCTATTTACAAATAAAGTAAAATTATTTACTTTCTATTTACAAATAAAGTAAAATTATTCTTCCCAATAGCAAGATCTTAGCATAATCTTTTACAACACAAGAAGTTAGAGTATCCTAAAACACCCACAAGGACCTCCAAGAGATTCCACTGCTCCCTAGATCTCAGGCTCCAAAAAAAGTAGAAATACTAAAACTGCCTAAATTTGAGTCAATCTAATGGCCATAAATCAAACACAGTCAATCTAGAAATGTTAAATACTTCATCAGGCTGTTGGACATCTTAATGATCCACCCCTAGGCATGTCTCTCCACATTTGCATAATTTCCAGATGCGGGGCCTTGGAGACCCCAACCAGACGTTGGACATCTTAAGATGGTGAATGCAAATTAGGAAATGGGACATCTGAAGATGACCAGCATCATCATGGCATTCCGAATATAATAATGATTCTCAAATTCCGCTAAAAAGAACATTCATCAAAATAGGTATTTTTCCTCTTTTCTAACTAAAAAAAAATAAAAAATAAACATTAAAAACATTAAACAGGTCGTGAATCACAAAGAGTCCAGAAACCCAGGAAGGCGTCTCTTTCGACGGCAGGGCAAAAGTTGTGTGGGTCCCCACACAGCCGGAGGTGCGAAGCACACGCGGGGCCGTGGGAGCATCCGTGGGGCCGGCCCCGCAGGTGGCCCAGCGGCGCGCGCTCTAAGGACCTGGCGCCGGGCTCCGGGTCCCCTGGCCCGGGCGCTCCCGGGGTGCGGAGGGCGAGGGGGGAGCGGCGCGGCGACCCCTGCCCCGCCCGCCCTGGCGCCCACCAGCCCGCAGGACTGGACCGGGGGCCACTGACCCTGGGGCCGACGCGCGCGACCGCACGGAGAACAAAGAGGCGGGCCCCGCGTCCCCCGCATCGCCCCGCCGGGCCTCCGCGGGGGGCGGTGGGAGCCCGGCGGGCGGGGCGGCCCGGGGGGCTGCGGGGTCCGCCCCGCGCGACTCGGGGCGGAGGGCGCAGCCCGCGCGCCGGCGGCGTCTCCGGGGACCCGGCCCGAGTCCCCGGGCGCGATCCCCGCGAGGACGCGGGGCGCGGGGGGGGGCCGGCGGCCCAGGCGGGGGCCGCGCCGAGACTCACCTCCCGCCCGCGGCGTCCCGGCGCCGCGCGCCCCTCGCTCCCGCGCGCCCCGCGCCCCGCGCAGCATCCGGCGCCGCCGCGTCTCCGGCCTCCGCAGCCGACGCCCCGCCCCCGGGCGGCGCGGGCGGCGCGGGGAGGAGGCGGTGCCGAGGGCGCGGGGTGGGGGAGGAAGGGGAGGAGGAAGGGGGAGGAGGGGGGCCGGGCCGCGCCCCCCACCCCCCAGGCAGGGCCCGGTCCCCAGCGTGGCGCCCCCGCCCCCGCCCCGCCCCTCCTCGGCCCGGGCCACCCGCCGCTGCTTCCAGACGCGGCCCCGGGGCGGAGCGAGGAGCTAGGTGGGCAGCGGCGGCGGAGCCGAGGGACCCGGAGAGACGGTTCTCCCCCACCCCCTCCCCCCAAAGCTGGCCACCCGGGGATTGTCCGGACCCCAAGGCGACCGCACCCAGCGCCACACACCTGGCCACTCTCACGCCTCCTTCACTGGTCCCGGCTCGTCCTGCCCAGAGGAGAGGAGCCAACGAGAAACAGGTTTGGGGGGATCTATCCTCACTAAATTGCCTTTCCTTCCCGGTTGGCCCTAATCTCCCCCTCGAGTGTTTTCATCACTCAAGCCTTAATTTGGGGGGCTGTGACCCTCCGACTGCTTGCGACAGATCAAATGAAGGTTCCTGGGCGCTGCGCAAGCAGGAGCTCGGACTCGCTGTGACCGAAGGCTGGGAATCTGAATTTTAAACAGCGCCGAGGTGGCTCCTGGGTGCATGAAAGTTTGAGAAGCACCGTTAGGTCATAGCTCCCTGAGAGAGGGGGTCACAAAATGAGTGACCTGTAGGTTAATATCTTAGGAAATTCTAAAGCAATGGTTCTTAAACCTGGCTACACCAACCAGAATTTTTAGAATATTCACATGCCAGGGTTCCACCTCGAGTTCTGAGTCTAAACACTGGTATTTTTGTGCGTTTGTTTTAAAGCTTCCCAGATTACTCTAACATATGCCCAGGGGGACAATTTTCCTAGAATCATCTATTTCGGAACCTACCTAGCTCTAGGGTCTGGGAAAGGAATGCCTTCCTCTCACTTCTCACAAATCCCAACAACAAAAAAACAGGAAACACACACAAATTCCTAAGGGAATGCTTACAGCCAGAATTGTTTCCAACCTGAATAAAGACTCATCTTGAAACAGGTGACCAAGATACTTTACTACCCAGCTGAACATAGGTCTCCTTTATTGCCAGAAAATATCTTTATGAGCCAAAACCTCTAAAAGTAATTATGAGCTGACCATAATGACCTCTTTGGAGTCATAGCCTACCATACTCAAAAGTGACATTTTTATTACTTACTGTTAGACTGCCACCTGGTCAGACTGAATGTTCAAAAGCCAAGGTGTGTTGGACATCAGCCCTGGCTTTTCCAATGACTAGTGTTACTTTGCTCCGATCTCCTACTGATCGTTAAGTGACCACACCCAGATTTATGGACAGATACAGTAAATTCCCTTTATTGCTCCTTTTGACTCTCCTGGCTGTTTTGCCTTCTTAGGTTGGTGGACCATAACTTTCATTTGCCTCTAAGTAGGTCTCCATTAGTGCCTCCCATTTATCAGAACTAATTAGGCAGCAGTGACTAAACCAGTGAGTCTTTATGTGGAACAGGCCCATATGTCTAGGTACTAGGGGAGCTGGTGAATTAGCTACATCTTTACTGAAGAAAAATCATTCCTTTTCAAGTTTAATGAGAAATTGGAATTTTAAAGATGCAGTTTTGATTAAATGTTGTAGAAGGGTCTGTGGTGTGTGATGGCCTATGTTTTGTCTGTTCAGTATCCTTTCCTTCACTTGCTAATGGCACCTGCTTTTCAGACAAGTTTGATAGGTTTCTACCTAACATATAAAAAACCTTCCCCTTATCTTCAAGGTTTATAGCCTTGGGAGGACTGCCAATCAGTCATGTCCTCTCCAGCTCAAGGGGTGGACCTTGTGTTAGTTTCCTATTTGCTGCCCTAACAATTTATCACAAACCTAATGAATTTCATAGGTCAGAAATCTCACTGAGTTGCATTCCTTTCTGGAGACTCTAGGGAAAACCCATTTTCTTGCCTTTTCCAACTTCTAGAGGCTACCTGCATTTCTCAGACCATGACCCCCTTTTTAAATCTCCCAAATCAGTAACATCTTTCTTATCCTGCTTCTGTAGTCACATCTCTCAGATCTAGCTGGGAAAATTTTTCCACATCTAAGGACCCTTGTGATTATGTTAGTCCCACCTAAATAATTCAAGATAATCTTCTCACTTCTAGGTCTTTAATTTAACCACATCACTAAAGGCCCTTTTGCCATGTAAGGTAACATTTACAGATTCAGGGATTAAGTCAAGAACGTCTTGGAGGCCATTTTTCTGTCTGCCACAGACCCCTAACCTCTGCTGGTTCATTACTGCGTTCCTGGAATGAACGGTGAAGACCATGGACTGAAAAGTATTGCTGTGCACTTGTCTCAATAATGGCACCCTCATTCTTGGCATGTAGATCTGTAAGTCTGCTTCCTGCCTGACTCTTCAGTTTATTCTTCAATTCTAAGAATTTCCCCATAGCCTAGAACTTGCTAAAACTAAATGTAAGACATCATAGAGCAACAGCAGTACAGAATCAGAGTTCTTGATTGCAAACAGAAATATTCTCTATCAATCTTAAGGAAAAGAGAAATTGATTGGGCAGATGTCAGTGGCTCACAGAATCAATGGTGATACTCAATGAAATCATACTGATTGATTTCCAATCAATTTAGAAAACCTAAGTAGCAGAAATCACTGCAAAAATGACAGTTTTAAGAAGTAGGACCTTCACCAGACCCCTTACAGCAGCTTACTCAAGATACGAAGTATCAGGATGAGCTTCTAATTGGAGGAATTTGATTCCTCACTCAGGCTAGCAAGGACAGCCCCTCTGGTTTCTCCAGTGGGATGTGGCCATTAATTTTCATCAAGGCTAGCACCATGGACATTGCCATAAAAGGAGATTGAGATGCCTATACAAAAAGGAGATAAGATGCTGACGGGCAAAAAAACTAGTAAATGTCCCCTACAACTATCCTACGAGAAATTCAGAGAGCTGTGAAGGAGGCAGAATTCATATCTGTTTAGAGAAATCAGGAAAGACTGTATAGAAAGTGGGTATAGAGCAGCATTGTTGTGTAGAAATAGAATTCAAGCCATGTATATAATTTAAAATTTTCTAGTAGTCACATTAAAGGAAAAGGAAACACATGAAAATGATTTTATATATTTTATTTAACTCACAATAGCCAATGTATTATCATTTCAACTTGTAATAAAGTGTTAATGAGACATTTTATGCATTTAAGTATTTAATGGAAAACTACAGTTACAGGGTTTTTTTTTTTTAATTAAATAAAATTGAAATTTAGTTTCTCATTGACACCAGCCACATTTCAGGTACTCAGTGGCCACATGTGGCTAGTAGCTACCATATTGGACAGTGCAGGTCTAGAAGGGGGCATCAGTTAGGGTCCAATCAGGAGAGAGAGAACATGGTAACTTGAACAAGCAAAGTTTATTGTAAAGAATCACTATAGCAGGATTTGGACTAATGAGGATCTGACTAATGAGAAGCAGAGAGAATTCTAAAGAATAAAGGATTGGCAGATATACAGAGAAACTGCTACCTCTTGGGGTTGAGATAGAGCATCTGAGGAAGAGCCCCACCCACCCATCCAGCCATCTATTCCAAGGAATGAAATCAAGACCGCACTGGAAAGGGCTATGGCTCCCTGAATGTCAGAGAATTTGCTGTGGTGCTGGTAGAACTTACTAGAAATATGTCCTCTGGGACTTGTCAGAAATTACCTTCTAAGGTGCCTGGGAAAGTTGTTCACAGCTTGGTTTCTCATTGGAGATACTCTGCTGCCAAACTGCTCTGGGTGCCAGTGGATCTTGCCATTGGTTGCTACTGGCTGCTACACACTGAGGAGACTGGACACTGGAGAAGCCATGTGTACCACAGGAGCCAGACATGGGCACAGAAGGGTGGATATTTTTGTAAAGAAGAAATGCCTCAGCATGATGACAGGCTGGAAGGAGAAAGCCGGAAGCCAAAAAGCAAGGGGACGAGCTTGGATTGGGGAATCACTGTAGGTGGGAGGGTAAGAGAAAAAAGACCAAGGGTTTATGGGTCTACTCAGACTCAACAAACATTCTTTACAACATTATAATCTCCCCCAATCTGGTCACATTGCTCCCTCTTTAATAACTTTCAGTGGCTTTCCCTTGCCTATATAGAATCTTAGCATTCTTGGGTGTCTGTCCAGATTTCCTCAGTGCACTCCAGGGTGCTGTCCCACATTCCCCACAACCCAGCTTTGCTCTGCTATTTTGTCTGCAAGGTCCCCCTTTTCCCTTTCTCACAATTCAACTCAAAAACCCCGATTAAAACCAACTCTTATAGTACCCACCACATTTCTGCCCCACAATATAAAGTCTGCAAAGTCCCCAAGGGAAGGGATTTTCCTTTATTAGCTTGACACTTTCATGATAGGTGTTGGACTACAAGCTCCTTGGGGAAGACTATAATGCTGTATAGAATGTTTGTCGAGTCAGAGGTAGACCCATTAACCCTTGGATCTGTCTTTCAATCGTGCAACATTTCTATCTTCTCATCTACAATGATTCCCCAATCTAAATTCGTCCCCTTGCTTTTTTCTGCTTCAAGCTTTTCTCCTTCTCACCTGTCATCATGCTGCAGCAGCATGGTGCCCAGTACATTGGAGGCACTCTCAAAATATTAAATACATGAAATCACCAGAATGGAGTAGAAGAGAAAGTTCTTGTTACAAACCTCTTGCTCTGTTTGCCTCCCAGCACCCATTTTTCCCTTTTAGCTACCAGCATCACCATTTTTTTTTTTTTGAGAATTCTTTCTGATTTTTCAATCCTAAATGTCTGTAGTGAGCTGAAAGGTAACCCCCGCCACCAAAAAAAAAAAAGATATTCCATGTGCTAAACCCCAGAACCTATGAATATTTCCTACTAGGGCAAAAGAAGTGATTAAGTTAAGGATCTTGAGAGGAGGAGTTTATTCTGGATTATCCACAGTGGATCTGAAACACAATCATAAGTGTCCTTGCAAGAGAAAGAAAGAGGTAGTTTTGAGACACAGAGGGGAGAAGTGATGTGGCCAGAGAGCAGGTATTAGGGTGATGCGGCCACACAAGCCAAGGACTGCCTGGAGCCATCAGAAACTGGACGATGCAAAGAATGGATTCTCCCCAGAACCTTTGGAGAAAGTACGCCCTGCTTCCATTACCATGACAGAATACAGTTTTTGTTGTTTTAAGCCACTTAGTTTTGGTAATTTGTTATGGCAGCCATAGGAAACTAATACAGAGTCCAATCCCAGAGGCAGCAGTGACTGGTTCACAGCTGGGCACATGACCCAATTATCCAGTGAGATTCCATTATGGGACATTCACTGGAACTGTTAGGAAAAAGCAGCTCTTTTTTCCACTGAGACAGCCTGTACTGGGACAGGATAAGCCTAGAGCTGCTTAGAGCCATCATCAGGAAACACTGGCCTAATATGTTGAAAAGACAGCGACAAACACCTCGTATTAATGGCTCTAGCCAGATCTGAAGCCAGACTTTAACCTTGGACTTTTCAGTTATATCATCCAATTAATTCCCCCATTTTGCTTAAGCTAATATGACCTCAGTTTCTGTCACCAACAGCCCAAAGACTTCGGACTCATAGAGTCCTTTGGTTACCTGTGTAGGGTTGTCAGTAATACATGAACATAGGATAACAACAAATGAGCTTTTCGTATGAGTATATTTCAAATATTGCATGGGTCAGAGACTAAAAAAAAAATATTTTCTCTTTATCTGAAATTCAGATTTAACTGGGCATCCTGGTTTTTTGGTTTTGGGTTTTGTCTTTTGTTAAGTCTATGTTAGAAGAGGGTTTTGTAGTTTTTTTTCATTCAACATCTGAAACTTTTGAAAGGCCAAGTTGTTATAGTACCAAGGCAGGTAGGAATAATTTTTATTTTAAAGTAGATGCCTCCTATAATTTTAGGTGTTCAAATAACAATCTTCTGTGTCCTGCATTGACTGAAGTTATAAATCAATGTGATTATAGCTTCCTGCTGTCATGAATCTTAATGCGATTTGAAGTTGAGAAGGAAATATTACCAGTTTTTAAAAGCAGTAAAAAGGTGCCTTTGTGTGCTATGAGACCTACAACATTCTTTAAAACTGATGCTCTTACAGAGCAGCTTTCGCAGGTTTCTTAGCTTGGTGTGCCATGCGTGTTAGGGAGTGGCCCAAAAGCAAAATGTTATGGAGAGCAGGCTGGGGAGGCAGGGAAGGGGACATCACTAAGCCTATCAGCTTCCTTGAGCAGGTGAAAAGAAAAATGGCAAAGCTGAGGGTATTCTGAAATCAGGGGACCAGCCTGAAAAAGTGTGATTTAAGAAACACGTGAGAAGAAACTGCCAAACTATTTTCCAATATGACTACTATTTTGCATTTCTGCTAGGCATGTTTTTGTAAAAGTTGTAAAAATGAAATTTTAATCTGGGATATAAAGTAGGAAATAGATTGTCTTATATGTAATACTGTGGCCTTCTCCAACGTAAGATATTAAAAATATTCCACATTTTCTTGTAGTTTATTCATTCATTCTCATATTCAATATTCTCATCACCTGCCCAAATGCCTGATAAATAGCAGATTTTTTTTGTTTGTTTTAATGTAGGAAAGGTCATCTTAAGACCATAATAAACCAAAGCTATAAAGGGAAAGATTTTCAGATTTGACAGCATAATATTTTTTAAAGTATTTTGTATTTAACCAAAGCTAAAAGTAAAATTAAAACACAAGAGCAAACATGAATAATATATGACATTCAGATTAATCTAAATGACTCCTATAAATCAGTAAGACTAACATTAACCATCAAGTAGAAAAATTGACCAAGACTATGAATAGACAATTCACAAAAAAACAAATACGGGGATATCCAAATTAAAATGAGTACTCTTTCCTCTTAAGATAAGTGAAAAAAGCTTATTTAAAAAAGATCAATAGTCTTCAGTGATTGTCAGGATGTGGGGAGTTCAAATTTGTAAAACCTTTCTGAGGCTTTTTCCTTGCTTTTTTACCTGGAGGAATCTGTATCACACCACCACATAAAAGATTATTTGATTATTTTAATCAGTGGCCATGGTAGCAACGGGGAACAATTGACAATGATCTGAATATCCATCAGCAGAGGAAAGATGGAATAAAGTACAGTAATTATGGTAAATTATATTCCTCGCAGTATGTAGCAACTACAAATAATCAGGTATTGCCATGAGGAGTTAGGGTCATGAAGTAGAGTGTGTGTGGTGCCTATCTATGCAGGAATGTCAGTGTTCCGAAAACAAGTGGAAGTTTGTAGACCCACTTGTACGTGTGTTGACTCAAGGGAAGTGGGTGAGGCTGAGAAGGGAGGGGACTATTAGGAGACTTCATGTGTTACTCTTTATATTTCTGCAGTTTAAAATTTTGCAAAGATTATATGATGTTAAATCATACAAAATTGCCAATATATCAATTGCATTGACCTACAAAAATAGCAATTTTCTGTGGTTCAACCAAAATGCAGAAAATCACGTGTCCATATTCTAATCTCACATGTTGACTCACTAATGTGTATGATGATTTCATAGCATTTTCTCTAGTGTAGGATCCAGGAGAGGATCACACATTATTTTCGTTGTCATATCTTTTTAGTCTCATTTCATCTGGAACATTTCCACTACCTCTCTGTGTCTTTATGACATTAACATTTTAAAAGGATAGAGGTTCCCCCAACTCTTTTAGAAAATAGAAGGTTCCTCATTGCAGATCTCTTTGATGTTTCTTCATGATTAGATCCAAGTTATGCTTTCTCAGCATAACCTAATGTGTGCTTTTCGGGGTACCACATCTGGAGGTACATGGTGTCCATCTGTCCCTCACTGTGATGTTAATTTTGATCCTCTGGTATTTTCTGATTTCTGCATTGTGTTGTTACTGCTGTTTTCCCTTGGAGCTCCCGAGCAACTTGTGGAGAAACATTCAAATATCCAGCTCCTCATCAAAATTTATCCCTACATTTAACAGTTGATTCCTGCCT
Source organism: Cynopterus sphinx (assembly GCA_030015415.1). NCBI lineage: Eukaryota > Metazoa > Chordata > Mammalia > Chiroptera > Pteropodidae > Cynopterus > Cynopterus sphinx. Next base: position 98,432,157 of record CM057385.1, read on the forward strand.
AACCTAAACCAGTCTTTATAACAAGCTGTAAAATGATGATTTTCCAACTCCAGTACTTACATCCATTTTTATCAGCAGGTACTCAGCATCCTACTGTAAGCAAGAACTTTCTCTCATTAATAACACATATGGATTCCTGGGTTCTTATTTAAATTCCCCGTGGTTTGTGATTCATTACTTTAGTGCTTAGGTTGTTCCAGACTTGGCCAATAAAAAGCCTCTTGGAACTGGCTGCCGCTGTCATTTTTGGAACACTTCCTAACTTCCTGGCATAATAAAATATTCTAGGCTCACCTTGTACGCTCCCACCCTGGAATCAGCCACTTTTACCAAAGAGTCCTGGTTCTTTTTAGTGAGGAATGATATTAAAGAACAATATCTGGATGCTAGGTGTGTTCACGGCTTCTAGGACATTTTTGCTGCTGGGCCCTTTCATCCGACAGAGATAGAAAATGTTTTCATGTACAGCATATCTACCCCCCCCCAAAATTACATGCAAATACACCTACCTACATGCCTATATACACATGCAAACACACATGCTTATACATATACAATATTCTTTATTTTCAGTACTTATATTCTATGACATTACCGCAAACACTGAATTAGAGAATACTGGAAAGTTGTTAAGAGGCCACATACAGGTTGGGTTCCTGCAAGTCTCTGATCATAACATCTGGTCAATACATAACTTTGTTTTAGATGTGTTTGTTTAGAGACACTTTATTTAGTATATACTGTTGATTCATTAACATTGAATTCATGGCAAATAGCACTATATTTCATGCCTGAACTAAGTTTATCTAATGTAGGTTTTTTCTCCATAAGACTCATCTCAGCCTTCTTGTATGTAAGAATAATGGACAGCACTTCAGCACTACACTTGGGGGCCATTTTAAACAGCAAAATCACCAACAAGAAGCACAACAATGTGTGCACTATATAAACGGTGAAAAAGACGCTTGCTTACAGTATGAGCTGAAACAGCAAGGTGGAAAGACTCCTTAACCTTACCTGGAGACATGCTACACAGGTGACTCAAAGGTTTTGCTGCGAGTCACAAAACTGGTGCAAATATTAATTTGGGGGCAACAATTTTTTTTTAAGCAAGTAGAGGAATCCACCAACCATGAGGATTAACCACATATTTTAGAAATCATAAGTTCTCACTGATCCTTCTAATTCCGATCTATCCTCCCCAGAGTTATCTCTTGCCCCTCCCCATTCCATATTTGTAAATCCTCTCTTCCTTCGAATTCTTGCTTCCAGATGTCAACATACTTTTTCGTTCAATCATACAGTACACCTAAAAAGTTTCAGAATATTTAGTCCTGCTAGTCTGAAAACAAATCAAAAAAAGAGCTCAGCACACTTGAAGTTCTCCTACCCTGCCAAACATTGTATATATCTTCTTTGGATTGGTTCTTTCTCTCCTTCAGTGTGGTTACATCAGACATTACATAGACAATTGAGTTCATTTTGTTTTTTTCAGTTTGCTCTGTTTTATATATTTTTTCCCTATCCTTTCCCATCTTTGTTAATTTCATTTAATGATACATAGAACATTAACATGTTTCCAAAAGTTAGAACTACATAAAAAGGTACACTCACACTAACATCATTTTCTTTCATATACTTCAACCCTGTACCTCCTTCCCTTTTGTAGGCAATCAGCTTGTTTTCTGGTTGACCCCCATGGTTTTTTTTAAGCAGATAATATGTATGTTTTGTTATTTTCTCCTTATATAAAATGTAGCTTAGCACATTAGCTCTTTTGCACATTGCTTTTTTCAATAACTGTGTCTCCCAGAAATCACTCCATATCAGTGCATAGATGTCTTCCATGTTCATTTTTATAGCAGTGCACCTCTCCATTTCATGAATGTGTGTGTTTAACCATTCTCTGGTGCTTACATGTGTATTTTCAAATTGTTGGAGGGATCTCTTCAGAGTATGTACATTCTAAGAGATTTGAGGTTTCCATAGTTACTGCCAGGTTGCCTCCAGAAAGCTGTATTTAGTATACTTCCACTTCTGGTGCTTTAAGCCATATTCTCTATTTTAAAAATGAAAATAGACTTATTGACTTTAATGGAATGTTTGGTAGTGTAGAATTTAAATTTCTGCATTTCTTTCTAAAGTAAGAGCATCTGTCAGCTGCTTCTCTGTCTAGGTGAAGCCAAAAATTCAACTTGGAACAAAGTTCTTGTTTTTATTCTGGGAAGAGACACTTGGTGGTGGTGGTCCTCTCTTAGTTACAGTGAGTGGAAAAATATAAGTGAATAAAATAGTGTCTATCTCCTAGTGCAACTGTTTGAATAAGAAGCAAAGCTGTCTTAATACAGTATCTGAAGTGAGATAAGAAATTTGAGATTATACTTTATAAATGGTAAAATACTAAACAAATAGTCATCCTTACTACTGCTTAGAGGCCATAAAGGCACATCAAAAAAGGGCACATTATTAGATTACATCATCGAGAGCTTGGGCAATATTTGGATGGCAAGGAGGGCATCTAGATAAAAGTCATGACATCATAAGTCTAAAGTCCTATGTGTGAGGCGGTCCTGTGTTTTAAAAGCCCTGAAGCTTAGTTCAGCACAGCAGGTTTTCATTGTCTTCCTTTTTTTCTGCCTCCTATCCATATGTATTCCAGATGCTTTAATTACTGCCACCAAAAGGTCTGGTTTATTATCACCCTATGCCTCTAATGACATGACACATAAGATCACAATGTCTATGTGTACTTTCAGACATGACAGTAATTAGAACATTTGTTTTATTTTTGGACATAGTCAGAGACCTCAGCCCTTTTTAATTGACCCATTTTCCCTCAACAATCATTTCTTAATAGGAAGTTGCATGAATTAAAAACCATTATGCTCATTTTCATCATAGAACTGTATCATCTAAGCATTAATTTTTCCACAGTAATCTTGCAGATAATTACATTTTGATTATCTCAGAATCCTGATTATGTTACACACTCTTTTAATGAAACTCCATGTGTATCTGCAGCTCCTAATCTTTTTTTTAAATATGATTTAAGTTGATTGTATTACCCTTCTAGAAACAGATACAAATTAGGGGAAAATTAGAAACAAAATTGGCACCACAGGTTCTCTGTTTCATGATTCATTAAATTTGGAGGCAATTTATCACAAGTGGGAAAACCTCAGGTGGCAGCAATGACAATATAGCTCACTGAGAGATGAGATGATTTTATCTTAAGGCCTAGAACAAAAAAACCTCGTTTGTCACTATCCTGAATAGAATCAACTTCAGGACTCATTTTCAATAGTAAAGTCCATGGATTATTCAGGACTTGATTTAAAAAGTTTTACTTTCCAAAATAATCCAACACATGAGTCATTGTATCTTTCAAAATGGGGTTAGTAGCCACATCTGGAACTCTCTAGGGGTACTTCAGTAGCTGTAGAAATTTTATATTTTCTGGCAAATTTCTGGGAAAATGATTATGAAGAGCGAAAATAGGTTGTGTAGAGAATGGAAAAGGTGTAGTTCCATAGGGATACTCTCATTCATTCAATAAACATCTAGGATTATTTTATTTGTTCATTTATTCATTCCATAAACACTCATGTAGTATTTATTGTGTGAAGGAGTGTTCTACATACTGGAGATGACAAACAAAGTAACAGTATTTCTATTGGGAAAGGCAAACCAATAGATATTAGCGAACAAGAAAAAATTATATAAAATTTTGATAATCATGTAGCTGAATGTATGATTTGTATGTACAATTGTATAAATACTAAGCAGAGAATTAAAGTAAGATGGTGTGTTACAGCACGATGGAGTAGCCTCTTTAGCTGGCCAAGGAGTCCTCTCCCAGGTGGAATATTAGAATCTGAGATGTGATGGTTGAGGGGGAAGCAGCCACATGAGATTCCGGGGGATGAATTCCAGGCAGAGGAGGGCTCAGTGCCAAAATCCCAAGGAGGGAACAAGCTTAGTGAGTTAAAAGGACTAAAAGAAGGCGGTGGCTGAGGAGCACTGGGCATCAGATGAGGTCACAGGGTATGAAGATTAGAAAATTAGGGTTTTATGGAATTTTACTTTTAATCCTCATTGTTGACATTGCCAGGTACCTACTCTGTAATCATCTACCCCTATTCCTTCTCTTTCTGACAGAACAAGTTTTGTTTGGGGTTGCATTCCATCCAATTAAAAACCCTAATTCCCAGAATTCCTTGTGGCTAAGTCTGGTCACATTACATGGTTCTGGTTAATAGTATGTATCCAGAATTCTGAAAGGAAGAACTTACCTTCCATAAGAAAAACAGAAACTTCATTTTTCCCCATCCTTCTTGGTTGGAATGTTGATGCAATGCCCAAGGGTGTAGCAACTATCTCGAAACCATTTGATGACATCCCAGTTCTGCTAACCTCTGCACATCTTGTTGGATGCAATCAACAAAATTTTATGTCTTTTAGGTCCTAGCATCCAGGCATTCTCTTACTTTTAACCAATACAATCTTAAATTATACAACACAGACTAGGAAAAAACAATGGTGTAGGAAACTGGGGAAAATATAGGTGAAAATAAATCCAACAATAATGGCAACTGCAAAAGAGACAAAGCTAATTTTGTTCAGTTGCTATAAGTCATCCTGAAATTTGTCCTCAAATGTTATAAAAACTCAAGAGGAAATTTTTCAATACAAAGACTACTACTAGCACTACCTATTAATAGTAATAGACTGAAGATACACACTAATGGCAAAGCTATCTCACATTTTTAAGAAATTTATGAACTTCTCACAATGTCTGTTGTTGTCTTTTTTGTCTTTGGTGAAGGGTCTGCTCAAATATTTTGTCTATTTTTGAAAATTGGGTTGCTCATCTTGATATTGAGTATGGGTTCTTCAAAGCTAAAATAATAACTCTGACAGCTGAACATCCAAAATAAAGCAGAAGGAAATAAATGTTACGGCATTTATAAAGAACAGAAAGAAAAGAACTTCTAACCTAGAATCCTATATTTAGGGGAAATATCCTTCAAACATGAAAGTGAAATACAGACATTTTTGGACAAATAAAAAGAAAAAGAAGGAAAATTCACTGCCAGGATACCCACTTTTAAGGAAATATTAAAAATTATCCTCTAGGCAAAAGGAAAATTAAGCCAGACAGATGCTTGGAGATGTAGGAAGAAGTGAAGAATAATAGAAAAGGTGAATATGTAGATAAATCTAAATGAACACTAAATATATAAAACTTTATAAAATAATGTCTCGTGAGGAAACACATACACACAGACATATATACATGTGCACATGTGCGTGTGTGTGTAGTCACTAAGCTTAGACCTGGGTGAGAGGCCCCCTTCCCTGGGCCCTGCACTCTGACCTTTCACCCATGTGCTGTCTCACAGGGCGAGGAATCCATGAAGCCAAAGTGACAGGCCCACCTGGAGCCTGTATCAACCCATTTAGAGTACAATTTGGGTTCCTGGAACCTCAGAATTCCCCACTCTAAAGCACCTGATCATACTTCCAGGCCCCTATGGGCCCTTTCTCCAGCTCCATCTTCCTAAGGGCAAATCACGCTGCCAGTGCACACTCTAGGGCTTAGTGGTGGACGATTGTACCTTCTGGATGAAAGCTTTTTAATAAATAATCCTCTTCGTCTCTAATGATGCTTCTTAAAATTGGCTTCGTCTGATATTAGTATAGCTATACCAATTTTAGTTAATGTTTAGAAGATGTATCTTTTCCAATTCTTATAAATTCAGCCTTTCTGTATTATTATACTTAGTTTATGTCTTTTGTAAGGAGCATGTCATTGGAACTTTTTTATACAGACTGACAATCTTTGGCTTTTAGTCGAGTATTTATTCCATTCACATTTAATTATTGATATGGCAGTGTTTAACATCTTACTACTTGTTCTGTTTTTCCCACCTGAACCGTATTACTTTTTCTTGACTTTCTTGTTTACTTTTGGATTAAGTATTTTTATTATTTCTTTCCCTTCTTCTAGTTATTTCTTAATTGTCCATTATCTTCCTATTCTCTTAGTAGATACCCTACATATTACAACAAATATCCTTACTTTATTAAAAACCAATTTGTATTAGTTCTTTTACCACATCACAGATGTGCTCTAAGGACCGTCTAACTCCATTTATCTCCATCCCAACTTCTGTACTGTTGTTTTCATGTATTTTAATTCTAGAGAGAGAGAGACCCTCCCTTTAACATTTTTAGGACCTAGAGAAGAACAAATAGAGGCCCATATCCAGACAGTTTAAAGGACAAATCAAGCTAGCGAGTTTTTCCCCCCTACATTTGCCAACAATCTTTCATGACAATTTGGAAGGCCAATTCAAATTTATAATTCTAAATTAAAATTTAGAACTCATCTGCAAATGATTCACATGTTTGTCAACAGCAGAATGGATAAGTAAATCAGGCCAAATTCATATAATTGACTACTAAACAGCAATGAAAATAAATTACTGCTACATATGGAACATCGATGAGCCTCATAAACCTAAGACTGACGGCAGCCGGATCACAAGAACCCACACTGTATGTTTACATTTGTACAAAGGAGTGCAAAAATAGATAAAATTAATCTATGGTAAATACTGATTACAGAGGGGTATGGTAGGATTAAGAGAGGGGCTTGCTGGCAGTACACTATTTTATGACCTGAGTGGGGTTCCACGTGTATGTTCAGTTTGTAACTTCCTGTATAATATTATATTTTTTGAAAAGTTTATTAAGAACAAAACAAACACCAGTGAGTCCACAATGCTATTTTAAAAAGGTAAAAGGAGAAACATTTCATTGGTCACCCTTGGAAGTAACTAGAACATCAACTCCTTAATCTGAAAATCAGCAACTAAAGAGGAAAATTTCAGCAATTAACCACCTTTTTTGTACAGAACGTATTTCAATGTAATTAAATAGCTGAACTTAATGAGAGAAAGGTTTTTTGTATAAATTATTCCTCATAAATATAGAGTTAATGATAGAATCATAAAATTTTCAGTGAGTAAACACCAATGAAAACAACTGATTCAGGCAAAAAATATCATATTAGTTATCTATTGCTTCATAACATATTACCCCCAAAATGTAGCAGCTTAAAACAAAAATATTATTTCACAGTTTCTGTGGGTCAGGAATCTGGGCCTGGCTCAGCTGAGTGCCCTTGGCTCAGGGTCTCCCACAAGATTGCAGTTAAGGTGTCAGGTGGAGCTATAATCATCTCAAGGCTTCACTGGGGAAAGATCTGCTTCCAGGCTCACTCATGTGGTTGTTGGTAAATCTCAAAATACTACTGGCTGTTGGCCGGAGACATTAGTTACTTGCCACATGGACCTCTCTCCATAAGGCATCTCAGAAGCTGGCAGCTGTCTTCTCTAAGAGCTAGCAAGTGAGTGCAAGCAAAAGAGGGAATCTAAGATAGAATACACAGGTTTTTTGTAACTTAATCTTGAAGTGACATTCTGTCAGTTTTGCTGCATTCTTTTCATGGAAGGAAATCATAAGGCCAGGCTTTTCTCAGGGGAGGGGATTACACAAAGGTGTATCTACCAGGAGGTAGGGATCAGTGGGAGTATCCCAGAGGATGCCTACCATAATCATCAGTGAACAGAGGCCTTTGATGAAAGGTGGACAGGGAATTTTGCAAAGGGCATCAGGCCATCACCAACAGAATCCACTACTCAATCTTATAATCACGAAAAGAGGGACAACCAGATATTATTTGCCTTCTGTGGTGAGGCAATATGAAGTACACAGCATCACCTAATGAAGTATTCTTGTAAAAAATGTCAAACCTAATCTAATCGACCTTTAGCAAACATCCGATTTACAGGAAATACGGATGATGGAATAATAAGTTAAATGGTACCATGATGATACACATCTAGATTGTGGGACCTTCTACGGGACAATGGACCTATTTCTTCAGCAAGCCACTTGCATGAAAAAAATTGAGGGAGGAGTTACTCTAGATTAAAAGAATTTTAAGAGACCTAACCACCAAATGCAATCTTTAACCTTGCTTGGATCCTGACTAAAACAAACCGACTGGAAAAAGACAGTTTTGAGACAATTTGAGGACTGTAAATATAGATAAATAGATGTGAAGGAAATACTGTAATTTGGTATAATAATGGCAGTGTGGCTATGAAAGAAAATGTCTATTTTTCTGAGCTGCATACCAAAGTATGTAAGGATAGTATCTTAGACATGAAGCCTAAGATTTACCCTAAAATACTCCAATATTTACAGCAAACACAGCAATAGAAAAATATGAAACAAGTGTGGTGAAATCCTAATAAATGTTGAATCTAGATGATGGATATATGCCAGTTCATTATACAATTTTATTTATTTTTATTATTGTTTAAACATTTTCATAATAAAAATGAGAAGAAAAGATATGAGCACTAGATGGTTTTGTAGTTGAGTTCTAGCTAAATTTTAAAGAATAAATATTTCTGATATTTAAATAGCTATGGCCTAAAAAAAAAAAAAGATGAAAACTCCCCCATTCATCTTATAAAGGTAGCATCACTTTTAAAACTTCCTTTGTGAAGTATAACATGCATGAGAAAAAGTTTACAGTTGTTAAATGTATAGCTTGAGGAGCTTTTGCATATTGAATGCACTTGAGCACACAGAAAAAAACAAAAAAAACGGTAATATGAGCACCTCAGAAACCTTCCTCATGTCCATTTCTAGATGGTATTTCTTTCCGAAGCTATCCACCCTGCTGAAGCCAAACTCTGATTTTAAAAAATAGTACAAAAAATAAAAACTACAGAACAGTTTCACTTATATCAAGGCAAATATTCCGAATATAATATTAGGGAATAGAATCTAAAAATATATTTTAATATCTCCCTCTGAGTTCTTGCTAAAGTATATACTTTGCTAGTAGTTTTTTTTCAGAAGGGATTCTGGGTAATAAACAATTTTGGCTCTTCTGTGCTTTAAAATGTATTTATTTTACCCTTTTTAAAGAGAGTTTGGCTGGTTAGCAAATTCGATTGACAGTTGTTTTCCCTCAGCATTTTGAATATATGACACCAACACCTCCTGCCATCTATTGTTAATGGAAGATCCACTGTCATTTTGTCATTTGTTTCTATGTAACTCATCTTCTCTCTTTGGTAGATTACATTGATCTCTCTTGCTTAATGCTCGGCGATTTGGCTACAGCATTTCTAGGTATAGATTTATGTTCTTGCTATTCACTCTGAGATTTTTTCAATTCAAGGTTTTCATGTGTTTCTTCATTTCTGGAAAATTATCTGTCATTTTATTTTCAAACATCATCTTTTGCCCATTCTGTTTTCTTCTGCATCTTTCACTGGATATATTTCGAACCTTTTCTGCCCTCCATTACCCTTAACTTCTTTCATAATTTTCTTACTGTGCTGTGATTGAGAAGCTTCGCTCTCAGTGCTACCTTCCAACTCATTAATCCTCTCTCTTCAGATACATCCAGTATATCATTGAGATAATTTATTGATGATGGTTACTATCATTCATCGTCTATTTTAAATGATTATATTTTCACTTCCAAGATGTCAAATTTGTTCTTTTTCAAATCTTTCTGTTCCTGATTCACAGATGCGACTTTCTCCTCATCTTTGAGCCATTAATATGTTATTTTTAAGTTCTCAGATTGATTTCTGTGTTCTCAAGTGTTAATTCTTCTATTTGTTGAATTTGCCAACTATTTTTTATGTTGGTGGACTTTTTCATGTGTTTAAAGAGCTATTCTCGTTTGGAAGTTCTTCATATACACCCTTGCGTTTCATGTGATCTATGAAAAGCCTTGGTCCAGATGGGTTTCACAGGTCTTATATTAGCAGATCAACTTGGGTCTTTTACTCCACATAATGGTTTAATTTTGGACCTTACATGCATGTTGTATGGACTCATTTTCTATGTTCCATGGAGCCTTGGCTTCTTTACCTTATGTGTATGAATTCAGTGTGCTCAAAAGCAAAATCCACATCCAAAATATTTAAATAGACTACATATCCACTTGAGAAGTAGTAGTTTTAATTTTCGGATAATCAATTGGAGGATAAATGACCAAAGACTTACAAACTAGAGGAGGAGAAATAACATCAGGCATATCCTGGCTCTCTACAAATCTCTTCTCACTGTCATATTGTATGTGAATAAATGAATCTGAAGTTTCGTGCTTCCACTTCACAAGTCCTTTATAATATTTCCATTCCAGATCCCTTAGATCCATGAACTGTTTTTCTGAAAAGAATCATATTTTCAAAAAAATCACACGGTGATGTCATTTAACCTTCAGTTATTCAGAGATGCTTTATGATAAAATAAACCTTTGATCAAATTGAGCCTCCTCACTTCTCTAATAGAAAGCTATTTTTGTAGCTTTATAAACTAACAGAGAACCTATGGTGTTTACCTCATTTAAAGCTCCCTTCCAAATAAATATTGACTAACTGGGCTAGAATGGACCCTGTAGGGCCATACCAGATAGAGACAGTGTCTCATTTGGTGCCTGAATACTAAGAATGTGCAAATGGAGAGCTCTGTGGAGGTCTGAGGTCAACAAGGAGGAGACAGATATCCTAATCTCTGGTTAAAACAAGGAGGAAGATTGATCTGAAGTACATAGATTGTTAGTGTCATTTCTTCCAAGGTGCTTATGTAAGCAGTGGCTCAGCCAGAATTTGACTGTTTTCCCTACTCTCTTTCAAGACCTACCAGTGTGGAGTGTCAATTCCTTCAAGGAGCCAATGAACCACAGCTAAGATATGCTGCATATTCCTGTACAAAGCAGCCATTCCCTTTCCATTTCCATAAGTTCTTTTCATGACTCAATAAATTGTAAACCTAAAAAAAAAAAAAAGGAAGGAAAGAAAGAAGCAAGCAAGCTAGCAAGGCCTAAGGCAGGGGCTTGAATATAAAACCAGAGGCGAAAGAGCAAACAAGTGTAAGAAGTATAAGGAGAATAATGGGTACAGCAAACAAACGAGAACTGGTCTATTTCTTATGGACATCTTCACCATCCTTATTTGGTGATATTTGAGCAGGTCACCTATGGCCCAGATACTGCCCCTGCCCCGTAAGGCCTCCATTCCTGGGAAAGGCCTGGATTTTCCTAGGTCTATCTGATAGAAAGGCTATATAATATATACACACATACATATTTCTATACACACCTGAGGTAGGAGACTGGGACCAGGGACTGTCCCTTGAATTCATGTCTGGTTATAATGTTTAACAATCTGTCCCTAGGGTCAGTAGTTAATTTTCAGGGAGTTTGACATGATCTTGGCAGGCCTGGCCTAGCAAGAACTGGTGCTAGAAAGAAGGAAAGGTATATTTGGCAAAAGAAGGCTATAGAATTGATGATTTTGATCCCTAAAGAGCTTTATGTTGCACCCTGTTGTAGACACTAGAGGTTGGCTCACTCCATACTCACTGTAATCCTCTTCTGCCTTTCTTTCCTGTAGAGGATGGAAAGCTCAGAAAACTATTCACTAGTCTACCTTGCAGTAAGAGTGGACACGACACAATTTCGGCCAACAAAATATAGGGAGAAGATGTGTTCTAAGGAAGCTTTGCTTTCTATGAAAAGCAGACCAAACTAGCCAATGTGGCCCTTTGTCCTCTCCTCCTCTTTCTGCCTGGAATGTGTCCTATTTGGTTTTTCTATTATTTTTTTGTCAAACACATTCCTAACCTACATAGTACTATAAAATTTAGCCTGAGCAAGAGGCACTCACAAGGTAGAACAAAATGCAGCATCCACTCCCTTGTCCTCCTCCAGTCCAGTGCTTGGTGCTAGTAAAGGTATGTTCTATACGACTCTTTAGTAGATCAGGAATTCTAAAGCTCTCCTGGACTGAGAATACTGTCCAGGAGACTGACTGGCTGATAAAATGATAGCAATACTGGGCACTGTAGGACAGTAAAAGATAAATGGTTGCAATATCAGTTAAACCTAAGGAAGTACTGGATATTCCTCATATGGATGCCTACCTGGCTTCAATCATATTCTTTGAATAGACAGGACATGTTCCAGAAATTCTACTTCCAGGATCTTTAAAAAATTAGGTTGTAGAGGCAGAGAAGAGACTTCAACAGAGTCTGGGAGGGCACGAGAGACCTCTGGACGTTAGGGAGCTAGCAGGCAATCTATGCGTTAGGAAGAAGGAACAATTTGGCCCCTGTGGATAGCAAAGCCATAAATGCTTGAGACCTATCAAACATCCAAAACCTTCAGTACTTCTTCAGTAGGCTTTTTGCCAGTTCTTATTGATCTTTAATACTTTCTGTGCTTTTTCCTCTTTGGTCCCAGACTTTACCTGTGTAGTTTTGTGGATGTATGTAGGTCATTCCTACATTGCCTTAATTTCTATTTCTGCCTGGGATCCAAAACACATAAAGTCTGATTCTATCAAAGGCATTTGAAACCAGCATTAGGATCTGCCAAGACATTGGTGTAGGGAGTTACAGCAAAGATTCTTCCAGCATCTTATACCAAATGTGATCAGAGTAATCAATCTAGTCTCTTAAATTTGTTCTTTCCATCTCTCCCACTACTTTTAATATAAAAACGGTGGTGTCAAAATATTTACTGTGCAAATGGTCTTCTCTTGAGTCAAGAACTTACTTTAGAGGGGTTCAGATATTTTATATCAATGGTTTAACCCATTTTTTATAGCTACACAGAATTATAAAATATTACTTCCCACAAATTACATAAGAAAAATGGTGAATTTAGGAATAAGACACCTCCTTCTCACTAAAACTTACCATTATATGTTTTATATATTTTTAACTTTCTCTGTATGGTCTTTGGCCTTTTATGGGTAGCTCCCTATTAAAGAATCGGAAATAAAGGGAGAGTTTCCTCCTGTTTGTAAATATGTAATAATAAGGAAAAGGTAAAGTTTCATGGGAAAAAAAATACCTTTAAAAAGCCTCAATTGAACAAAAGTCAAGATACCCAAGAAAGATAAGCCTTATTCAGTAAATATTTGACTAACTTCACAAAACAAGAAACAAATAGTCATGGGTGCTTTAGAGTCCAAGTTTAACTGGCCCATTTTATAAAAATAAGATGTAAGTGCCATGTCTAAATAATATATCTTTTTGGGGAATGGGTCTGAGATTTGACCCTGGAATGTTTGATACCCTGTCCTCTTTTTCCCGTTGCCATGGTAGGCAACAAGAGCATTAGACATGAACCCCAGAAATGCAAAATTCCCATTGGTTAATATTTGACTATTTCAGCTCTAGAAATATAGGTAAAGTTTGCAGTAAAATTTTCACTCATTTTCTACCACACACTCATATTCTGGCCTTATCTATTTAGATTACCTGGATCAGCTAATAAATATGCAGAAATTTTATCTTCAAAGGTAAATTTTTCTGGCTTGATGTGGGAAGCACCCAGCCTGGGTAATATTTTGGTGCTCTGAATCTTCTGTGTGGCGGCCAAAGAGTTAGAGTAATTGATGAGAATCTCATAAGGAAAAGTGTGTGAGGGAGGAGGGATCCCATACTGGAGTAATCTCTGCTGGGATCTGGAGAGTTTCTCTACTGGAGAGAGTGAGCTGGTCAGTAGGCTGCAGTATAGGAGTTCAGTCATAGATGTTGGTCTCTCTTCATCTTTTCTGATTACTTTGCAGGTGTAAATAGGTTGGGCATCTCTTCTCACAACAGTTTCGCTGGTGAATAGCATGGTATTCAGGTTTTGACTAAGTGTTTTCTGTGCTTCACTAGGTAAAATACTGTAAGTTTTTAGGAGATTCGATTTCTTGTTGTTCTTATTAAAATTCTCAACAAATGCATATAATTCTGGCAGCTGTGGGGGAAAAAAAAGTGGGAAGTCATGAGATTGATGGAAGTGTAATCATCTGGCAGACCCACAAACCCTACAACAAATAAGATAACAAATAACCATGCAGACAGAAGCATCTGTCTTTGGAAGATATTACTGCCTAACTAGACCAAGTCAACGTGGCAATGTGGAACAAAGACCAGATGGTCAGGTCTCAGATTCATTCCCCACAAAAGATGTTATTTAGGCACATTACTGAAAGCCTGCATTATAAAATGAGCCCATTACACTTGGATTCTAAAGTCTTTAAGATCTTTCCAGCTCTAAAATTCTGTGAGTTACCAAGGAGAGAAACAGCAGAGGGTTCCCAACATTTGTTTTGAGTAAGGCACCATTTCTTTTAAAGAAAGATAATCTAGATATCAGAGCTTCATCCTGGTGTCCAAAGGCTTTGGAATGTTCAGGAAAAGCAGTGCAAAGGAAGCTGTAATTGTTCTTATTCACTGGAATATTTTACTAAAGCCAATAATTACTTTTGTGGAGTGTTTGAGAATAGTGGTTGGCAGAAAGTACAATTAATATTTCCTCAGAGTCCCCTTCTCCATCTAAAATCTTATATTGAAGGAATAAAACCTTATTTTATAGAGCCTTCAGCCTACTAATTCCATTATTCGTAAGAGGCTTCTTAGGTGGTTAAATTGAAAGGCCAAGGAGGCCAAAGTCAAAGCGGAAACTCAGGGTCTTTTAGCTCAGTGTAGTTTCCTTTCAGTTCTAGACAATTCTATTTCAAGAGCAACAAATAGGGAGTGGGCCAAGATTGGTGAATGGCTCTTTCAACTGCATTACCATTATCATGGAAACAACTTAGAACTCAAGCTCCCCTGCCCATGAAAGAGCTACATTTTGCTGTGCCCAAAAAAGAGTGTCAGTGAAATGAAATGTTTGTTTTCCCTATGGCCCTCCAGGCATGCCATCAGGTACTCAATAGTTTGAATTTTCACAATTCTTGTATGTACAGTTTTCTGTGAACAATATTACAGACATACCGAACACCTGGGAGACTCGATTTCCATACCATCTTTACTTGGATTGGTGTCTCTGTTGAGGAGCATTGTGCTGGGAGTTTAGGATCCTCTAGTTCCTAAAATATCAATATAAAGGAATATGAAATGAGAGATCAAAAGTCAGATAAAATACAAAGGTGAGGGGTAACACTTTTTAAATCTTTGGAACTTGTAAGTGGGACACTTTTAATTTTATCCCATTTAAATTTTTCTTTTTTTTTTCTTTAGGTCTGGCAAATTAATCACATTTTGATAAAATATTTTCTCTGTAACACCTCAAATTCTTATATGACCTGTATGTTCAGGTATTTAATACTAATTCAAAGTATGCTATGTGGACGTTTTTTGTCTCATATATTTTGATTAACTTTCACCTAAAGAAAAACTCACCACTTTCTTTACCCAGGAGAAGTATTTTTTTATTTAGAAGAAAAAGGCTAACTACGAGAACAAGAATTAACATTTTAAAGTTAATTGCTTTGGGCTAGTAGGCACTTTACAGATGGAATTTTGTTCAATCCCTGTTCGGGGGATTAAAAATGGCCACAAAACTCATATAAATGATCTGATCCTTAAGTGGTAGCTAAGTCCACTCTCATATTTGACTCTGGGCTGGCATTATGCTTGGCTTTGACTAACAGCATGAAGTGTAAGTGACGTTGTGGAAGTGCCAGAGCTTAAGCATTAAGAAGCTTTGCAGCTTCACTTTACCTTCTTGGAAGCCTGAGCCCCCATGTAGAGATCCAGCTACCCTTCTGGAGAGACCATGCGGAGTTGAGAGACAGCACCAACCACTAGACATGTAAATGAGGCCATCTTGGATCACCCAGCCCCATCTAAGCCTCCAGATGATGATAGCTGCATGAACAGCCCCAGATGATTCCAAATAGGGAAGAACAACCCAGCTAAGCCGGCCAACTCTGAAATTATGGCAAGTAATAAACTATAGTTGCTTCAAGACACGAAGTTTTGAGTGGATTGTTATATAACAATAAATAATAGATAAACCCCACAATACTTCATGTTCTTGGTTTAATTTATTCCAGTGAAAGCTCTATTGGTAGGTAGTCCCATGTATGAAAGAAAATATCTTCCTGAGTACCACTATTTCCTGACTGGTAGCTGTGGGAATGGGATGAGCACCAGAGATGAACCAGAAACACTCATTTGGTGTTAGGGGCAAAGCAAAAACAATTAGGTTTTTTCCTTCTTCCCAAGTAAAGTAGAAAAACCCAGGATGAATATATATCTATATATATAAATATATATTTATTCTGATATGTCTATTATTTGATATGTATTTATATCTAAATATATTATTATCACTACTGAGTCCAGTATATCAATATATAGGGGGAAAAAAGCAATATAAGACAGCATGCCCATCCATTTCTTACATTTGGGCAGTGGCTTCACAGACATTTCTACCTCTGACCAGTTAAAATACCAGATGCAGAGTTCCAAACACTGGATGGTCAATGAACTTAGGAGAAGAGTAGATGACCTCAGAACTAAGAGATAGAAAACATAAAAGTGGAGATAGAAAACATAAAAAAGAGCCAGTCAGAAACGAAGAATACAATAACTGAAATGAAGAATAAAATAACTGAAATGAAGAATACCTTAGGAGGAATTAACAGTAGATTAGATGAAGCAGAGGACCGAATCAGTGATTTAGAAGATAAAGTAGCAGAAAACACCCAATTGGAACACAACAGAAAAAAAATCCAACAAAATGAGGTTGGTTTAATGGGCCTCTGTGACAATATCAAGCGTACTGACATTTGCATCATAGGGGTACCAGAAGGAGAGAGTGAGCATGAAAGTGAAAATCTATTTCAAGAAATAGTAACTGAAAACTTCCCTAACCTAATGAAGGAAATAGACATACAAACCTAGGAAGATCAGAGTTTCAAACAAGATGAACCCCAAAAGGCCCACATTAAGACACATCATAATTAAAATGTCAAAGGTTAAAAACAGAGAATCTTAAAAAGCAGCAAGAGAAAAACAGTTAGTGCTCATGATTGTCAGCTGATTTCTCAACAGAAACTTTGCAGACCAGAAGAGATTGGCACAAAATATTCACAGTGATAAAACAACCAGAATCGCTCTACCCAGCAAAGTTATCATTTAGGATCGGACAGATAAAGAACTTCCCAGACAAGAAAAAACTGAAGGAGTTTATTATCACCAAGCTACTATTATAGGAAATGTTAGAAGGACTTCTTTAAGAAGAAAAAAAAAAACAATGAATAATAAAATGGCAATAACTACATGTCTAGCAACAATTACTTTAAATGTAAATGGATTAAATGCTTCAGTCAAAAGATAGGGTGGCTGAATGGATAAGAAAAAAAAGACTCTTAATATGCTGACTATGAGAGGCTCACTTCAGATTGAAAGACACATACAAAGTAAAGGGATGAAAGCATGTTTTCTGAAAATGGAAACAAACAACAAAAAAACTTGGATAGCAATACTTATACCAGACAAAATAGACCTTTAAACAAAGTCTATAACAAGAAACGAGGACCCAGTTACCTGACTTCTGGGTATTTATCTGAAGAAACCCAAACATTACTTTGAAGACCCTGGTGAATTCTTATGTCCATTGCAGCATTATTTACAGGTAGCCAAGATATGGAGGCATCTTGGGTGTCCATCAATGGGTGAATGGGTAAAGAAAAGGTGGCATATATAGGCAATGGAATATTGCTCAGCCATAAAAAAAGTGAAATCTTGCCATCTGGAACAACATGAATGGACTTAGAGGGTAATATGCTGAGTAGAGTAAGTCAGAAAGACAAATGTCAAATATGAAATCTAGAGAATAGGGTAAACAAACTGAAACAAGCTTATTGATTCAGAGAGCATTTTGATGATGGTTGTCAGTTTTGGGGGTGAGAAGATAAGGGAGGAGGGGATCAAGAAGTGCAAATTGGTAGTTATAAAATAGTCATGGGGTTGTAGCGTATAACATGAGGAATACAGTCAGTAGTATTGTAATAACTATGGTTTCAGATGGGTACTGGATTTATGAAGGTAATCACTTTGTAAATTATATAAATGTTTAATCACTATGTTGTACACCTGAAAAAATATATAATATTGTATGTCAACTATTATTGAAAAAATAAAAATATAAAAATTAAAAAATGAATAAATAGAAAGCTATTATTTTTAAAAATGGGTGAATAATTTGAATAAAGATTTCTTCAAAGAAAATATATAACTGGCCAATAAACACATGAAAAGATACTCAACATCATTAGCTATCAGAAAAAACGCAAATTTAAGCAACAATGAGATAATATTTCACTCCCACTAGGATGGCTATAATAAAGACAAATAAAAATAATTGTTAGTGAAGAGTTAGATAAATTGGTACCATCATCCTTTGCTGGTGAAAAAAGCAAGATGCTGAAAGTGAGTACAACATGATCTCGTCATATAAATAGTTAATAGTTACTATAAATTTTATATATATATATATGTATATCTGTCAATATATGGTTATATATGCACAGAGAAAAATAAACTGGTGGGGATGAAATATGGTGCGGTCACTTTGAAAAACAGTAGAGCAGTTTCTCAAAATGTTAAACATACAGCTGCCATGTGACCCAGCAGATTCACTTCCAGAGTCACAGTGAATTATTATGGCTGTTTAATTTATCAAAGTTAAAATATTATTATACCTTTTCATATTTTGTTCTATTCTCTTCTTTAATAAGTCCAAGTATGTGTATATGTGTGTATATGTGTGTGTGTTGGTTCTTTACTGTCTATCTTCTCTATCATCTTCTTATAGTCTTAAATTTATTGTTCTTTTTATCAATGGTAGAGGAGTCCAGTCTTGAGAGGATGTGTCTTAGAGGTAACGGAGGTACCAGGGTGTACAAACTTGGGATACTGACCATTAGTGATGGCTACGAATACCAGCTAACATTTGGTGAACACTTATGACATATGCCATACGTGGTTCTGGGAACTTAAATGATTACCCCATTCAATCCTCTCAACAGCTCTCTGACATAGATGCAATTATAATCTCTATTTTACAGATGAGGAAATTGATGGTGAGCACCATGCCTGATGTAACAGCTAAGTAGTAGTGACTCTGGGTTTAAAACAGTCTGATTTCAAAACTCACATTTTAATGCTTCATGTAATGACAATGTGCTAATTTACCTTAGCCTAATATTATGCAATCATGCACAAATGCGATCTTGTTACATTTTTCAATGATTTGGGGTTGTTTTGCCCCTCCCCCTCCTTGCCTTCTTTTATTAGCCTTTTCATCAAGTTAATTCTTCTCCATGCTTATATAAGCATATAGTGACATATATGTACATATATACACATATACAAAAGATTCATAGTAATTGTTCACAGGATGGAGATCATGTTGTACTTACTTTCAGCATCTTGCTTTTTTCATTGGTGATGACTCTGTGGAAAGTCCACCAACTAATCTAGTGTATCTATAGCCATTATGGGTGCCCCTTATATTAATATTATTTCTACTAGAACAATTTCAACTTTGACTCTGTAATCCAATGTGTGGGCTTGCCCCTGCCCTAGCAGCCACACCACAGGCCCTCCTGCCATGAAAAAATTGAGACTGCTTCAGGTTTCGCTCAGAACTGGTCAGCCTAGGAGGGAACCAATCCCTTCTTTTTCAGGTGGGGAGCCCATCTATTTCAGGGTGGCTGGAGTGGCTTTGTACTTGTGACAACAGTGGCTGGACTGTGAGGATGGATTCTAAGGGGGTAGGATTCTTCTTTGCCCTGGGCCACCCATGAGGGACTTGTGTTAAAATATAGTGTATGAATAGAAATGTTGAGGTTCAGTAAAGCCAACAGATCAGGAGATGATTGCCTTGAAAAGATTGATGCTAACAGTTTCCAAGAAGAGGGGGCATGCCACCCCGTGGCGGAGGGTTGAGGGGGTATAAATTGGACGCACCAGCATCTGTCAGGAGGTAAGGTAGGAGTGGGAAACGGGGGTCCGTCAGAGCCTTCTATTAGTTTCCGAAGGAAAGAATAGGTGAGGCAGAGCCAGCAGGTTTGGGATTGGCTGGTTTCAATAATTTCAGTGGGCTCTGGGGCACAAGGCTTTCCCTCCTTGTCTGGTACCTCGCCCTGGAGTGATATAGGGCAGGTGGACAGTGGCCTCTAGTGTGAGAGCCTGATAAAAAACGTAGCTGGGGTGCAGGCTTGGGGTTGGTCGGTCTGTTATGCAAGGCACACTCACAAGTTGTTTTCTAATTCAGGGAATTAGCTAGCCCCATAAGAATACAGAAAATACAAGCCATGACTGATAAGGCTCAACCACAGTCACATCTTTTGTCCTACACAGCCCAGGAGGACAGCTCTCATTTCATGGAGACACAATCTGTTTCTCTACTTATTATGAAATTAGGAGGACAAAATTAGAAAAATATCTACCTCATAACTTGATTATAAGGATATTATTGTTGGTTCCATTACTTGTTTTTATCTGCCTCAGTAGTGTGAGTTGGGAAACTTGGTTTTCCTTGGAAAAGAGCTTGTTTTGTCTAAACAGGTAGAGACTTGTCACTATCCAATACTTGGAGCGAGTCTCCAAGGATGTGCTTTTCTATCCCTGCCTTCGAGGAGCTTAGGAGCTTACACACTACAGAAAAGTAATAGTCACACACAATTCCTTTACACAGGCCAGGTTCAGGTGTGGCTTTAACAGAATTGCTCTATTTTATTCACACAAATTCATTTTTTTTTTTTTTTTTTTTTTGCCCAGGGATCCCAACTGTACTGTTGTGCTACCAGGTAGCCTCACTAGAAGGTTGTCTCTGATAAATTCCTACAACTTTTTCCCTAACAATGCTATCCCCTCGCCCCTCACTTCTCCCTCATCCCGTCCTCTCTCTCTCCCTGAGGGTGAGAGCATGCCTGGACCTACTTAAGAGACAGTTCCTTGATTTCTATAGCAATAGCCTTCCCCGGAGCTCCCCTCCAGGCATTTCTTCAGACTCCTGGGCATCTATTTCAGTCTCTAACCCACCCCCACAAAGGCTGTTCACTGGGTTTTCAGTGACAAATGAAACAAAACATTGCTGTGGCTTTCTTCGTCATGGGATATATACAACACATATATCGACAGCTGTAAACTAACGCATGTGCGATTGGAAACGTTTGTCCAAGTGTGGGCCAGAGCGCACTGGATAATGCGTCTGAAAACAGACATGTTTGTCTCATGGTATGTTGTTAGTATTTATATAACAAGATCTCTGATAAAACTATTTGCCAATAGCTCATTTTGCTTATTTCCTGGGCATATCATGTGACTAACCCTGTAGCCAGTTTTACAAGATTCTTAATAATAATGTAACGTACCTATGTTTGCTTCAGTATGTAAGACTTTCCAGTAATGGGTTGGACATTTTTGTCTCAGCTCTGTATTTACCAAATAAAATTAATCAACTTTGTCCCAGAAACCCATCTTTTGTACTTGTATTGGAAAAACTCCATTGGTTTATTAGAATGTCACTGTCGGGGCTTGCCAAATGACTCAAAACCTTTGGTGGTGTCCTCCAACCAGCTTTGACAACTTTGCTGGGAGCAGGGGCTTGGGCAAGGGAACTTTGATCTAATCAAATGTAGTTTTCAAATATTCATTGTGGAAAGTCCTCCTATTCAATTTTAATTTTCAACCACTTTGTGTAAAATTATCATACCTGCAGAAACTGCTACACCCAGGAGCCACAGTTACCTGTGTGTTCATAAGATTATTCTGATCTATAGGATGGACACACCTTACTGTCTCCATCACTAGTTTATGCTTCAGTGAACGGTTTTGAGCCCTAATCCCCTTTTTAAAACTGGAAGTGAGTTGAATCAAACCCAATAGCAATAGTAGAGGGAGCAAATTTGATCAACATAAAGAAGCAAATGGTCTGAGAAATACAATAACCAGGATGAACCCTGCTAATGGAATGTTATTTAAGGCAATCTGATTAATATGGAGTTCTTGAGGAAAGTGCTCAACATTTAAGTATGCAGTGGTTACTGAGAACAAAACAGAATTTCTGTGAAAACATCACAGTCTTCCACTTCCAATTCACAAAGTGTGGCTACAACTGTTTCATTGCATTTTTCTCTGAAACCCCCAAAGTGCCTGTGGCCCACTGGAGCCATCACTGGGTTTCATGCTTTGGGAACTCTGGTCTAAGTGAGAAGTTCCTCAGCGGGCAGGAGCGAACCCACAGGATCTGTTGCAACTTCATCTACTCTGGCCCAGTCAATCACCAAAATACTTAGTGTGCTTTCCTGGCCGATTTCTCTGAATTCCTTAGCCTTGCAGTCTGTCTGTCTGCTCAAAGGATCCACTTGCTTGGCATAATGCCTGTCACAGAGTAGTTACTCAGTTAGAGGCCTTCTTCTCTGGTTGTCAGAAGTTGAATAGAACAACAATTGATTACAGAATACGATTTACTACTATTGATTATAACAATCAGAATTGGAAGCATGGAGCAACCAGATTCGAAAGAAAAAAGAATTCTATGGCCTTGGCCAACTGATCAGTTGAGTGGCTTTATTTACCAACCCAAAGGATGAGGAAGGTGACAGCATTGCCGCAGGGAGTGAGTGGTGGAAGGCCACTCCACCTTCCTGCTGGCTCTGGTGCTCCAAGAGAGCTTATCAATTGTGGGCAGACATTAGATGCAAAGGCCAGCTCGCTTTCAAATATGTAAACACACCCCCAACTATTAAAAAAGACCTTTATTACTGAAAATTTTTAGGAAAAATAAACATTACAGTAGAGCATATGAAACTCCCAATTTCCTCTTGGAAATAATTGCTTTTACAATGCAATGTTTAAAAACCCATTTTTGATCTCCTTCTTGCTCCAATTCTCACCTCTACCGGGTTGCACACTCGTAAGCCTGGATGTGGCGAGAGGGAGGAGAAAAGACGCCAGCCGTGGTGAGAGCAGAGCCAAGTCAGGGCCGACAGTCAGTGGAAACAAGGGGAAGAGGAAGGCACAGAAATATAGGGAGGAGGCAGGGCTGTTAACTGGAGAAGGCTCCAAAGGAAGAGGAATATTGTGCAGGCTGTCACGACCAGCTGGGTCCAGCTTCCTGTCACCTTCTGAAAGGAGATGAAAGTCTCCCAGCTACCATCTCCTCTCCCAGCTCTGGCCTTTCCTAACTCTCTCTCCACTTTACCCCACCTCTACTTGCTAAGCCCACACTGGTTTCATTTTCACTTTTCTGTGTCTCATTTTGCCCTGGAGTATATCTACCAGTGCACTTACCACTTGCTTTACAATGATCTGTTAATGGGGTCATCTTTTTCACAAATCTGTGTGCTTGGGTGCAGGGGTTGGGTCTCTTTTATCAGGTAGCGCCATGGCCTCACCCAGCACCAAACATAAGCTAATGCTTAGTAAGTGTTGAATAGTATCTGTCCTTTGTGACATATGGACATCCTGAAGGTGACACAAACAGCAATGTGACACTAATGGTCAGGGGAATTACCTTTCTACCTGAGGGCAATGGATAGAGGGAGAAAGATAAAAAGGTATTTTTTCAAAAAGTGAACATTAAATAGCTGAATTGTGAATATAATTTATAATCAGATAAGTTTTTCTTAGATATGGGCAAGGTACAAAGGAGAACAAAGAATAATTAGACAGGAGACAGACCCGTGCTCCCTACATCTGCCCAGATGACCCAGTTGGAGGTGGACTGGAAGCTACATGGCCATGAAGACTATGGGAGCCCAGCAGCCATGCTCTGGACTCCCTCCCCCTTAACTGGCTTTCCTCTCGGTAGGTTCTTGCAGCAATTATTAAAAACTTGGTCAGAACATCCATTTTCCCAGAATGGACTCAACTGGCATATAGTCAAGCCACTTAGTAGTAAGCTTCTTTGGTAGCTGGGGTCCCCTACTTAGTCATCACTGCTTTAGCCAGCAGAACCAAGAGACCTAGAGGGTCAACAAGTCATTTTTATCCTAACACCTTTGGAACAGTCTTCTCAAATAGAAAGACAAAGTTTGACATCTCAGACAAAAGGATGAGACAAAAGGAAAAGTCTCGTATGACCCTTTCTTCTTTGAACAGCCACCTAAGGTGGCACAGGGCCCTGCCTTTCGCAGAAGCGTTTTGTTTGGTGGTAAAATAGATATAACATAAAATTTACCATTCTAACTATTTTTTAAGAGGATAGTTCAGTGGCTGCAAGTCCCCAAGGCTATTTTTAGTATTTCAGAAACCTAAAGAAAATCGTGGACAGGCCTTACAGTTACAACTGCCAGGCACTGTCTTGGCCTTTGAGCTCTGTTGTCTCAGGGTGGCAGCATGGGTTTCTCGTGCTGATCAGAACCCCTGAACACCATGGTGGGTGTTTAGTAACAACAAACGAGGTGCGAATTATCACTAAAACAAGCAGGTACCTCCAGAGAGAAGTATTTTACAACTTTGCTCCTCAAAGGCGGTGTGCAGAGCAGCAGCACTGGCTTTGCCTGGGGATACCAGCCTCCTTCCCACCCCCAGGGTCAGTTTTAACTTGTACTTATTTACACCTTAAAGATCTGAGAACTGCTCAAGGCGAGGAATCCATGGAAGACAAAAAGTGAGTACTATTGGGAATTACTTGTTTATGGAAGTAAAACCATGAAGTAACCCACTAAGACTATTAAAGAAACAGGTTTTCAGCTGGGGGACTGTATTACTGGTACGGAGCCCTTGCTTCAGGGATGGTTCAGTTCCACACCACCATTAATAAGAATCCTGAGGAGAATCTTAACCTTCAGTGAAGATTTTGTAGGAGAGCCAGGGAGGAAGTTGACATCACACATCTCACAGTGGTTTAACCTCCCACAAGGCTTTAAAGGAGATGAGGGATACAGTGGGCCTCCAACTCTGCTCTCTCTCTGCAGTCTGGTGCGGCTCTTCTGGGCCCAGGGGGTTCAGCTACTACTCCCCAGATTAAAGCAGGTTTCTCTCTCCACAGGAATTCTCTGAATAGCTAACCAGCTACTAAGAGAATACAATTTCTCCATATGATTATATTTGCAGTTCTTTTCCAAGAAGTTACTGTGGTCATCTGAAAGAAATAGAGCTAATTTCCCTCAGATTTTAATACATAACAGTAACTACCTGATTGCGTGAAAACTCATTCCGTAAACTCTTGCTTTGATTGAATATCTACTATTAAAAAATCCAGAACTACAACACGTCTAAGCTTGACACTGTTTATGTGCCGTTAGCCCATAAAACTTCTCCAAAATCTGTTGACTGTTGTACAGAAAGGAAGCAGGTTCAGAGAAGTTACCAAGCCTGTGTCAGGTCACCAGGCTACAAGATGACAGAACCCATCGTTCAAATTCAGGTGTATCTCACCCCCACACCTATGTTTCTGCACATCAGACTCCTGTAAACTGTGTCAGGCAGCCGCCTTTAAATTCCCCTGGTTGTTGCAGTTTCTCTGGCCCAGGTCATATCCACTCTGAGGCACAAATGGGACATTGACAAGTACAGGCTTTGCAGGCTGTGAGGATCCTCACAGATGTTAGATGGCATGTGAATGGCCAGACAGCTTAACATCAGAGGCTTTTCCATTTCCTGATCTTTCAGGAATCAAAACAGAAATTAAAGGTTCCTGCTGAGTAAAACCCAGGAAGTACTAGAAATTTCAGGGACATCTGATCTGGTAGCGATTTTTCCAATCCCACTTTGCCTCTTCTCAAGAAAATCAAAAAATTCTTGTGGGTCCAGAGACGGAGGGCAGGGAGCCGCTCTGTAGCAGAGCAGCACAGCAGCACCCTCCCTCCTGCAATCCTACACCGGGTATTTAAGGCACAGTGGCCTGAATCATTCGACAAGCATCTTGATATTGAAAACTGGACTTCTAATCATGACAGTCCATTGCCTCTGGCTCTGCCTCTGTGTGAAGCTCCCTCCCAGCAGCTGACTTTTTACGTATCGCACGGGGCACTACCAAGTGACCTCTCACAGGATGCCCAGGGTCTGGAGTGGAGCCTGGAAAAACACCAGGCACAACAGACAGAACAGGTTATGGCTGATAATGGCTGTAGCAATCATTTTGCCAAAATACTGTGTCTGGTGTTAAGTAAATATCAAAGAAAATGAGAGAGCTCCTGTCTTCAAGAAACTTTTGATATTGTGCAAGAGACAAACCAAAACCAAACTGAAAGTACAGGTACTACTAGTGTGATTAGAAAAGAGCCACAAAATCATGGCCCAGTTGAGGCTGGTCTGTGAATGGAGTCCACTGATTTTACCTATGCTTTCCTCATACTGTTCCCTCCCTCAGGTCTTACTTGGGGTTTTGCAGCAGCTTCCTCTTGTCCATCTCATCATGCAGCCTTCTCCATGCTCCACAGGACAGCCCAGCTGATACTTCTAAATGCACTTGCTTTGATGACTCCCTCGTAAAAACCTTCAGTGGTTCCCAACACTTGCATTACTAGAGAAAACCCAATATCCCAGGCCTGCTTTGTCCGCCATCCTCTCTGTTGTCCCTTTTGTGCCTGACATTTTTCTGAGTGCTCAGCTTCCTAAGTATGTTTTCAATCTTCTTTAGTTTTATTAATTCTTTCTTCTCCACATTTCTTATGTCTTTTAAGACTCAGCTCACATGTCATACATAACCTCTAAGATAACTTTTTAGAAGTGTACCCATCTTGGTTCTTATTGCGACATTCAATGTGGCCTAATGCTAGGAGCATGGGCTGAAGCCAGACAGTGTGGGTTGTCACTCTGACTTAGCCACATACTGTGTTACCTTAGTCAACTATTTTCTCCTTGCTGTGCTTTAGTTTCTCACCTACGAAAAAGATAGTAGTCAGAACTACTTCACTCAGTTAAGATTATGTTAATTAGAACATTTCCTGGCATGCAGCAAGTCTGCAATAAATGTTAGCTACTAGCAACTTACCATATTCTCTTCATTGGTGCCTGTCTCATTTGTCAACTCTAAGGACTCTATGGTCAGGGACTATCTCTGGTCATACATGAAACCTCGGGCAAGTTGAGAGCAGGTGCTTACAAATGCCTTGGAAGTGAACTGTTAAGAACCTTTTTGAAAATGAACATAAAGCCTGGATAACAGATTTGAAAAAAGCATTCCAGGTAGGGATGATGACATGTAAGAATGTAAGGAAATCTATGTGTGGGAGACTTGAGAAGCAGGTTGGACCAAATGGATGACCCTCCTAGTGAAACAGGGAAGGAAAAGGCAGAAGAAGAAAGGGTATTATGGGGGCTCTGGAGCTAAGAGCAATTGGAAATGGTTCTGCCAAAGGGCCACATGGAGAACACAGCAACCTAAACTCAGATGCAACAAAATCAGGTGTAGAAAATCCTGGCAACAGGGAGACTAGTTAGAAAAACATGGCAATTATTTATAAATACTCGTAAAAGCTACAATTCCCAAATTCTTCTTCTTTAAAAAGAAAAAGCAATTTTAAGATTATAGAGAGGCCACATTTTTTTTTATTGACAACTCAATCTCTACATACATTCAGTATTGCACAAATTACAAGTGGATTGACAATTATATTAATACAAACTGATGAGCATAAAGCTACTGCTCTAAGTTTTGATACATTTTGTGCCACGTGCTTTAGCAAATATGACAAACATTAAGGAATTCAGCTACTTCAATTCATAATAATCAGCTTTCACAAGTAGCCTATATATCATCTCATAAAACACTTACTATGTAAAACCCAGGAAAATCAGTAAGTGACAAAAGGAACACTATTAGAGAAAAACTGGTGACAAAATGTTAGGTTAAAATATTAGTTTTAAAAATTTTAGCAACTGAACTTAGGATCCAGGAAGTGTATTCATATTGAGAATTTTAGAAAAAGACCCCTATGTTCTTTACGATTAATTACTACAAGATGCTGAAGGGTATTTCTGGGTTGCTACGTCCTCCCTGCTAGTATAAACCACTGCTTTAGTTCAGAAGAAACGACATAGTACTTCACATAAATGGGTTTTAAAATAAGATTTTTCTCACTCAAAATAAAATAAAAATATTATCTCCATCCAATTATACAGAAATCTCATTCAAATGTCAACCAGATAGAGAAGCCAGACTGCTCATTTACCTTCACTGCCTACCTCAGAGCACCAGGCTGGTGTGTCACCTACATGGAAGGGGAGATGCAGTCCCTTCTCTGCAGTGTACAGGGAGACATAAGACTTCCGCTCCCCCAGGGTTTTGTTTGAGAAAACTTTCCAACAAAAGGATCTAAGTCAGCTTGAGGTACCACTTGAGCAGACATTTAGGGTGGCAAAAGAAACGGATGAAAAGTGGTGGGTGCAGCATTTCTTACCTTTCGATGCTACCACTCAGAATCATCCTACCTGCGTTCAAGGTCTTTGTGTGACACTTTCATGAAATGACTGGTGCTACTTAAGGGTAAGCAAACGAGGCGTCCAACAATGAAGTTTTGAATAAACACATGGAAAGGCTGTGCCAAGTTTGGGAAGAAAAGCAAGGCACCTCACATCAGCCATCAGAACTTTCTGCCTCGGAATTTTAAGAACCATAGATCTGGTCTGAAAATGCACCAAGTCATTCAACAAACATCCATGGAGTGAAACACATCTATTAAGAATATGTTTCCCGAAATCCTCTCAGGCAAGCACCTTCCATGAAACTGGTTCCAACAGAAAGGATGCAAGAGATTAAGTAAAGGGTATACAATTTTCTTTACAATTCAGAAAAACGACCCAAAGAGAGTGATGGCTTCTTATTTTCTGTCCCCTAAAAAGAATACAAATGTCACTTCTTTTGGAATCTAACATACTGGCTTCATTTCAAATTGTATCGCTTTATTTTCCTCATAAGGCAGCCATGCATCATAAACCTTAAGCACATGACGGTCACATGATTTTATCAGTAAGCCCAGGGCTTCCACAGGCTTTCCTGGAGATTACAGCAGGAGTAGTCCTGAGGGGTCAAATATTAAAGCTTTCTCCACAGCCACATGTTCCTTTGATGTTTGGGTTATTGAACACAAACTCACTGGATAATTTGTCTTCAACATAGTCCATTTCTGTTCCTAAAAGTGTTAGCTGTGCTTTCTTTTCGATGAACACTCTGACTCCTTGGGGAGAAGAAAACACATGTCATATTAAGCCTGCACATGCCAACAGAACTTGCAATTCAAAGCACAAGTGAACTTTAAATAGTAACTACTAACAAAATCAAACAGGAAGCTTTTGAATATGTCTCATTTCCTTTAAAGGATTCAGCGCTCAGTTTCCCGTCTGTCCCCTCTTTCTATACAATAACCTATATCAAAAACAATTGCATTAGGTTAGAAAGTTGTACACAAACAAATTCCATGACAAGTCTATGGAAAACAAGAATTTGCCTTTCACCATATCACTCATTTTTCCTATTTGCAACATGAAGAAAAAATATATATTCTCAGAGGTTTGTAAAGATGGAGTCAATAACATTTATGAAAACCCTGCAATGATATCTGTACCAACGACACAGTGGCACACCTAGAGACACACCTAGAGACTGTGTTACAGTGGGCTGGTTTAATAAGACCAATCAGTATAATACAGCAATTCTGTTATTCTCTTTATGGGTTAGAAAACTGGTTATAACATAACCCCCTAGTAATTATGTTGCAGAGGATGAAATCATAACTACAATGGTTTAAGAAAGCTACCTTCCTTATAAGAAATTGGGTCATTACTTAAGTAGAAACTATTATTTATTAGATCTCTTCAAGATGAAAAAATTTAAGGTTTATGTGACTTAAAGATTAAATATAAACCAATACAGTACAAATATTTTTTCTTTCAAGATATTTTAATTAAGCATGTAATAAATAAATCCACACTCCTTGTTAAAAACAAAAAAATTTAAAAATTAGCAAGTATCTTTATTGGTTAGTAACTTCAATTTAAAAAACAAACCCACAAAAGCAAGACAACAACACATCTTCGATGCACAAAGCTACCACTGCAAAACTCATGTACACCACTGTGAAAGTCACCAAAACTCACGTACATTGAAGTTCCCCCAAAGTTGTAGCACTGTTTATTGTTTTATATAGGTTTTATCAGATTATTGCATAAGGGCAGCAAGCAGGGGCAAAATAAAATTAAAGAACTAAAAATTTCAATTTGGAAATAAAAATTGGAAATAGAGTTCTCAAAACATGAGATAACATTATTTATTGACACATATGCAAAACTGCAACTTCACACAAAGTGCTTGGTTCACTTTGAAGTTTTATCATCTTAAAACTTGCATAAATAATCTTTCAGAATTGAAATAAATAAACAAATTTATCCAATAACCTATCACTTAGTTACTAACAGCACAGCTTCTGGAGTAAACCTGATTGGGTTCAAATGTTCACTAGGCCACTTACTAGCTCTGTGACCTTATGCAAATTATTTAACCTCTCCATGCCCCAGTTTCTCTTCATCTGCAAAATGGTGACAATATGGTATTATTCTCATTTGGTTCCTGTGTATAAATCAGTGAACATATGAAAGTCTGTCAAACCACGCCCACCTCATAGCGAGCACTATATATGTCATTCCTATTATCATCATTACTATTCATCCTACCTAAGGCTAAACGTGGTAGGCAAAACAAAGCACCCAGAAAAAGTTTGTTTAAAACTCACCATCTTGAACAACTTCTTCATCAGAATCTCCTTTTGTCTTTGTATATTCTAGAGTATAAGAAAGGCCATTACAACCCCTGGTTCGAACACCAACTTTCACACCTACCTGAAAAATAATTGTAAATATAAACTTAGTTTTAAAATAGTACAGATCAAATTCATATCTCATTAATAACAGTCCTGGCTATATGATATTATTTATTTCTTAATAAGCTAAAAGATAAATATTTGAATCCTGGCTATATAATGTCCTTTAGGAAGTATAAGTAGAATGGGAAAACAAGAATTTAAAAAAATTTACCTATTGTACAAACATGCATTATGACACTGGTGGGGACCCAAAAAAATATAAAAAGCAACTATATACAAAGAAAACAATATGGGGGAGAATCCAAAACTATAATCACTAGCACCCTAAAAAAACAGCTTATATGTTTTAACTATTTTCTTCTAACCCTAGTTGTATATATAATCTAAACATAGTTTTTACTATAGAACAAATTTTTCTTTATTCTTTTCATTTAAAGCATCATCTATCAATGTAACTGCAAGTAATGCCTATGTAATATTCCATTATACAATGTACGTTTATACAATGTACGTTTATTACTTAACCAACTTCTAGCCATCTAAGCCAAGAATGACATTTTTAAAACAAGAGTTTTAATTAAAAAAATAAAGAATATCACTTTTTTAAAAAAGAAATGTATCTGATGACAGCGATGGCAACCTAAAAAAATGTACTTGGTCAAAAACAGTTTTGCTCCACACCTCACCAGGTGAGATGTTCTTAGGAAATTTCCCTACGGTTAGGACTGCCTAGGTTCACAGGCTTGGCAATCATATTGCCTCCACACAGGGCCTTAATTCTGGGGCAGACCTGTGTAAACATTCTCGAACATCAGAAAGCAAAGACTGACACCAACACAGATGTAAAAATTTTTTTAAAGTGAGAAAACAGCACTTTTAGATCCTATCTGTTTTTTCATTTAACTATACAGCAAAAGTATCATCACAGACAGTATTATTTCACCAAGCAGACCCTGAAATCTCTGAAAAGCAGCAGTGTGTGTTTGCTTCAAGAAAGCAACCATGAAGTGGGAAGATACTCGGTGAGGAGTACAAGCTTGGGTGTAACGCAGTCTGGAAGTCCTGAGGTGCTGACACATTCAGGGAGCAGCTTTCCCTGTCCTTAAGCGACAGCAAGGAGAAAGACTGATTTTATTCACCTTTAGAGGGACGACTTAGAGAATGTGGGTAGGAATTTTACATATTCAGCATGATAAATAATAAATGGTCTAGATGAAATTCTGGGGTGCATATCATAAGTATTTGTTTAACTTAGTTTTTATCGTTGTAAGCAGAAAGACTCAAGTAAGCAGGACGTCAACTACTGGGAGAGATTGAGATACTTAAAGAATATGTGAAAATACAGCTTTAGGTAACTGAAGTTTGGAAAAGGGATTGACTATGCAATAAAACACCTGAAAAAGTGTTTGCTCAATCCTTTTCATGCTAACATAAACATCCCGCAAATCTACAAGACTAATTTCTTGTTTCATTTGGTTAATTTCTACTCCAGTCATTAGTCTATCCAAATGGAGTTGGAATATTGGTATACTTTAGTATTTAATAATTCTTAGGAGGAAGGTGCTAGAACTCTTATTACATTGTAATGCGGCTTGTAAAAACAGAACCTAGGATCCACTCTATAATCTAGTCACTAAACGTTAACAGTCTTGGAAGTAATTTATAGTACTTCTTAGGCAATTAACAATGCACTAAGATTAAGACGATGCACACATTCCCTACTCATCAATTTCACATCTAGGAATATAGCCTCTATAATGCTATATAGACCTGGTACACCACAGACACTGAATATTTGTTGAATGAAATTTATGGCAGCACTGAATGAAAATAACCCAAAAGACCTTTAATATTGTGACCGGTTAAATAAATCAAATTTGCTCAATGGAATATACTATTATACGTAGCCGTGAAAAATAATGAAGCAGATCTTTATGCAATGATATGAAAGATCTTCAAGCTACTTTATTAGGGGCAAAAAGCAAAGTGTAACCACAGCATATAAATGTAACAAGCATAGCACAGATGAGGCCAGTGGTTCTTCTCAGGGAAATATTTTTGGTTGTCACAACTGAGGGGTAAAGCAGTGCCACTGGCAGAGGCCACAGATGACATTAAACATCCTGCAATCCACTCACAACAAAGAATTATCCAGCCCAAAACATCAACAGGGCTGAGGCTAAGAAACCCTGGTCTAGTTAAATAAAATGAAGATTATCTCTGGAAGGACACTAAGAAGTTGTCTCTTGAAAGGTAGAATGATGACAAAGTGTCTAGAATAAGACAGTGACTTCCTTCTCATTGAGTATCTTTTTGGATAATTTGAATTTAAAATCATAAGCCTATTTTTACTTTTTAAATAAAGGCCCTCAACGAAAGCATACTGCTTAACACAAGATGAATTAATTGTGAGAATAAAACTATTTTTTACTAATATCTGTCTGATTGGTTTTACTTACATGTTCAGGCTTATCTTTAAGAAGTTGTTTTATCTTGTTTACTGCTGAAGGTGTCTGAAAAATAAAATGTTATTAAGTTTTTAGCTACAAAATCTGAATTCTTCAAAACCTCATATTTCTCAGTCTCTATCTGTAAGTCTATCTTTAGCAAATACATGAATTTATGTTCCATTCTCACCAGAGTAGCTTGAAGATTTTATGCACAAACCTACAAACTACTCAATCCTTTTCATGTCAACACAAACATTTCTCAAATCTTCAAAGCTCAATTCTCATTTCATTTAATCAATTTATATTCCAGTCACCAGTCTATCCAAATGGAGATGGAATGTTGATATACTTTAGAGTTTAATAATTCTTAGCAGGAAGGTGCTAGAGCTCCTATTCCACTGTAATACAAGTTGTACAACAGATTCTAGAAACCATTCTCTTTATTTTTAAAATATCTTCTAGCAACATCCTTTTTATCTTGCTCCTCTCAGTCAAGGCCAGCTCCCTGTCACAATCTCTATGGTGCTATTTACTTACATCATAGATGTAATCTTTCTAGGCAGCATTTATTTTGTGCTCTTACTATAATCCCAGTAACACGTAGCTGGACACAGAAAGGACTCAATAGCCAATGAATGAATCAAGTACCTCACTGGGGAAGCCAGCCTTCAGGCATTTTTTTCCTGTTGTTAGCTTTACTGCTCTTTTTGCTTACTCAAAATCTACTTCAAATCCATCAAAATGCATACCTAGAAGAAAAGGTGCTAGCAGCATCATATAACCCACAGTGTGCCGCTTGTATCAGTCCCACCAAACATTCACAGATTCTAAAGTTGGCCTAAATCAGTATTTTCAGGGTATCTAAGCTAGACAACAATAAAAACAAGAGGAGGGAGGAGTTTTTCGGGAAAAATTCTGTTTAACCTAGCCCAGCTGTCTTCAGAATAAGAAAAACGTCACAACATATTGCACATATACAGGTCAGCATTACCAACCCTATTTTCTTGAGACAGAGGCTGTTAGGGACAAAGTCTGTTCTAGGGCATTCCTGGTACACCAGTGTCCCAGCCTGTTACTTGGCTTAAATGGGTGTTTATAGTCACTCCTCAGGATTCTTGAGAGCTTTAAATGAATGGATTCATGAAGAGCATTTAGAACAGTGCCAGGTGTAAAAAGCTCAACATTAAATTAGATATTGTCACAATAATGAGACGATATCACAATAAAAAGATCACATCCTTCCTACTTTCTGCTTAATTAGCTCCCCTAGCTGGCAATGCTGTGCTGGTTGTCTAGTTTTTTTGTATTGGCATTTTCCTGGTTTGTGAAATTCCAAAGAGTGGGTAGTAACTGCAGCCAGACTCAAGCCTGTGTTGTGGGAGCAGACTCAAAGATAGCCCCAAAAGATGCTCTTCTGCCTTATCTGGTGGGAGCCAGATGAGGATGTTGAAACGGAGTCCGGATTCAAATTAGAAAGGTCATGAAACCAACTTAGAAGGTTAAGACTAGCATTTTTAAAAAACACAAAATAGAAAACAATGCATCATACTTGATAAAGATGAATGCTTAATGAAATTCCGATTTGTTATTAAAATATGGTATTGTACACATATATTTGTTACTGTTGTGTCACTGTAAAAAAAAAAAAGGTAAATAAATCGCTACCATTACATCCTTTAAGGCCTTTTCCCCACAATTCTATCAGAACTGGAGCCAAGCAGCCAAAAAAGGCAGAGAACAGCACAGAGGAGGAGGGAGAAGGAAATGCTGGAGAGAACTATAACTTTTATTTTTTTTGGAAATCACAGCACACCAGTTTCAAATAGTTAAAAAAATAGTAATAAATTTTTTAAATTGTTCATTACCCTTTCCAATGGCTTTCAGTAAAAACTAGCTTCCATTATTTTCATGGTTATACTTCCCATGAGTCCTAAAGAAATTAATCTAATTACCATCAAAAACAAAAGAAGTTAAAACAGCCATGGGAAAATATTCACTGAAAGTACAACCCAAGGAGTAGTATTGATTTAATTCTGGTGGGTCAAAGGTTCAGAGAGTACGTCACTGCATGACATAAAGAAAACATGGGTTTGGGGGTGGGGTGGCATGGGGTGGCATGGGGTGGGGGCGCGTACACTACATTGTCACCAAGCCCCAAAGATTTTTATCTCCAAGTGATTTTCTAAGTGATCTAATTTGGTTTTACAAAATAATATATTTTCTTCCTTTCTCAACTCTTAGTAGAATACACAAGAGCCCTGTCATCTCTTAATTTTCCTGTGTCAGCCAAAACCCAAACGTACTCCATTGTTAGAAGTGTTACTAATGATGGATAACCCAGTTGGGTATTCGTTTAAAATGGTTCTTCTAACTTTCCAAATGATGGACCTGATTTTCAGAACAAGTCAGAATGACTAAGTAGGAAATGCTTGGGATGAAAAGAAAACTTCTAGCTATAAAATGTACTTTTAAAAATCTCAGTACCAGGCAGAAGCTAAGATGTTTACTTTGTTCTAAGTTTATTTGCATACTCTGCCTTTGTAGTACTTGAGTAAAATCAATTTAGGAAATAGTATAAAAACTTCAACTAAACCATGCATCAAGCCTAGCAACCTTCCAGTCTTAATGCATTTCCCCAAACAACTAGAAAACCCATACCCTTCTACGAACTTTATGTTTAATTAATGATTCAAAGCCACCTGAGATTTGACCAGTGAATTAAAACTTGAGATTCTTGCAATTCAATGGCATATATTGATAATTTTTAATCTACTCATATGTGTATTTGAAAGAACAAGACATTCTTTCAAACTAAAGAAAATCTTTGAGATATTTTGGCCTTATGAAAAGAATTCCAGTCTGTTTTTGGTGTTAAAATCATGAGAAAAAGCACTGCAGATGAGGCATTTTTTAAACTTCATAGCAACATATTTTTACTCAATGCCATAGGGTTTCTATTCCTTGTAGCAGAAATTTTTCATCCTCAATACCATGTTTCCTTTATTTACCAGGCAATTTTCACTTTTTGTTGTTTAAAAAAATAAAAACTCAAAGTTTAACTCCATGATTATGCAAACTAGACGTGCTAACGACTACAATCCGTTTTAATTTCATTATAAATCTGTCATTTTAAGCCTTAAAAGATGGTAGATAAATAGCAGCCAAAGAACAAATTATAGTCTGTTTTGTTTAACTCATTCTTTTAACAGCTATAGGTGGCATTCTGGTGCTGTTTCCCTTTTGCCTTTTCCTCTCTCTCTCAGTGTATAATCATAGTATACATACATGATTTTGTAGCTACATTTTAAAAGTTTAACATGTTTGTCATTTGATACAGAGTAACAAACATATATACACACACACACATATATACACTCACCATTGATTAACTTAGGTGCTTAATGGTTTATATACACCATCTTTTATACTTACAATTCTATGATTTAAGTATTAAAGGTTAAATAATTTGCACAGGGCTACTAAGTCCAAGAATGAAGAATTATGCTCCTGAACTTTTTAAAAAAATCATTATTTACAAGGACTACATAATATTTCACTACCAGGATCTACTCTAATTTACTTAACCAATCTGATTAATAGACATTCAGATTACTTCCAATTGTTTCATGTGTAAATCCCTTAAATTGCCTATATATACAAATCTTACTGCTTGGTTATTTGTTCCAAAACTAGTTCTTCAATGAATTAACAGCATGTAATTGACTCCCAATGTACTTAACATCTGTTGTTTCCAGCCCTTCTCAACCAGGTGCCACTAGAAAGTTAACCCCTAAAGCACCCACTGCACATAATGAATTAACTTTCCTGTTTATCAAGAATGATGCTATGTACCATCATTCTCTCACAGCTTTTGGCTTAGCTTTATATACAGCCGTGGGTATCCCGAATCCTATATTGGGGTTGTACTAACTTCGACTTGCACAAACATGCAAATAAAGGCCTCTGCCAGCAGAGTAGTGTTAACTCTTAAGATTCTTTAATCATATTTTACTCTGGCTCCTACAGGTTCAATTTCATTTGTCAATTCCTGGGTTTGTAGGAAAGTAGGAGGACGGAGGGAGTTATATCTCTGGATGTTCTCTGTAGGTGTTCAAGGGTACTCATTTTGATGTAGTGGGTTGAAGTCTTAAAACGTTCAATCAAGGAACCATTTCTCATTTGTATAAAAAGTGTCATGGGTAGCCTGTCACTAGTCTTTTAAATCTTTCTCTCTAGCAAACCACCAGTCCTCTCATGAATTAACAGCACTTAATGGAGATAATTTGGTGCTGACAACATGGAATCATGTTCTCATTTCATCAATTCCTTTTCCTAGCCTCTCACTGGTAGACCTCACCTATAGCACTTCTCAAAGGTTGCAACATGGCAAATTCCTGAAGTCAAAATTTACATGTAGGTAACACTGATCT
Source organism: Cynopterus sphinx (assembly GCA_030015415.1). Lineage (NCBI taxonomy): Eukaryota > Metazoa > Chordata > Mammalia > Chiroptera > Pteropodidae > Cynopterus > Cynopterus sphinx. The sequence continues at coordinate 98,469,711 of CM057385.1, forward strand.
CTTCTTACCTATCTTACCAAATTATCTCTAGTTTCATTTGCTCTCATCTGTCTCCATTCTTTACCCTTTGATAACTTTACTGCTTTTGACTTCACAGAACATGAAGAGTTACAAATGTTTGCGGAAACACATGAAAACTAAGCACAAAAAGCAATACATGCATGAAAGTATTTTTAGACTAGGAAACATATGCTAAGATTAAAATGACTGCAACCCTGCTATTATACACTGTTGGTGGAAAGAAGTGCCGACGTGCTTTTTCTCTGGTACCAGCTTCTCCAAAGATCACAGAGAAAAAAATTCCTAAAGTCAGCCAGTTAAGTAGGATGAATTCAGATAATGGACTCCTGCAAGTTAATGAGGACAGCTGATCAAAGGCAACAAGGAGCCCTTATGAACTGAGAACTGACAGGATAAAGCAGTGCTGGTAGCAAAATGGGCCTGCTAAGTGGTAACATCTAATGAGGCGCAAGGAGTTAACTGTGGAGAGACAGCCCAGATCGGAGGTTGTACTAACCTAGTAATTCCTAGAGGTCATAAAGGCTTGGGCTCATGGCTGTGTGCCTAGGGGGTGTGAACTGTAGCATTTATGTCTTATGCAGAAACACAGGTCTTAAATGACTGCAGAATGGAGAGAAAGGGGATGGCTAGAAAATTTTGAAGAAACAGGTTAATATGCCAAACAGTGGAGAAAGAAAATGCAAAAAGTGTCTGCACTGCTTGGCTCTACCATTATGATGGGAGAATTCTTTTGAATTCTGAGTAATTTTTACTGAGACTGAAAAAAGACAAAGTATGAGTTCTTGTGATTTCGAGACCTTAGAAAATTCGAAGAATCCATCGTGTGTCATTCAAACATGAAAACGAACTCGGCGTCACAGGAAAAATATATAGTACCCTATATAATCAGGATAACCTTCTTATGGACCTAAGACATTAATCCATTGTAAAAATGAATTCTCTCACTTGATCAGGACTTTCTTCTACTTTGTTACAACTAATTTTCTGGCAATGGACCTTCTGGCATTACAATGAATGGAATCAAGGATTCAATTTCAATACAGCCTGTCATCTCTAGGAGAAAGCTGCTTGCAAAGTCTTCTCCTCAACTAAGAGAGGGTGTGTTAAAAAGGCTGAACTGATCATAAGCTTTCCAATGAAGTTAATCTTTTCAAAACTGCAACTACGAGCGCCTGCTTAATGGATACAAGGTCTCCTTTTGGGATGAAATGTTCTGGAACTAAGTAGAAGGGATGGTTGTACGACATTGTGAATATACGAAACGCCACTGACCTGAACACTTTAAAATGGTTAATTTTATGTGAGTTTTCCCTCAGGTAAAAAAAAATAACTGCATAGTACGCTGGGGATCCAGTATGCACGATAAATTCAAGTATCTGCACATGCACTCAGTTGTCCTCTGAGTGTTGTTAAACCTTTCACCCAGAAAATGCTGTAAACAAACTCAGGGTAGAAATGCTAATCCTTCTTTGTTCTCCGTCTGAGCTGACCAGGGCCAGGACAGCCAGAGGCTCACAGAGTGTTTCAAAGACTCCCCTAACCCCAGCACCTGGAAGTAACCCTTCAGGTTCAGCGGCAGCCCTGATCTCAGCAGAGGGTGGGCTTTGTTGGGGCCGCACTCTTACTGCCAATCACAGCACTTCGACACTGGTCCTCCCCAAGCACCTCTAGGCAGGACTGCTGGTTTCTTCACCCACGTATCCCTGGCGCCTGGCACGTCCGACTGCAGAACAACCTGTACCCTCAAGCACTGCAGCCCCAAGGGGTCGCGGCCTCCAGGCAGGCCACAGAGCTCCCCCGAGCGCGCACGTACGTCGCCCCCCGCCCGGCACGCGGCGGCGCGCGGCCTGATGGGAAACGTAGTCCCGGCAGCGGCTCCCGCGGAGCAGCCCCTCCCCGGTCTGTTTATCTCCCCCGTGCGGGGGGGAGGGGGAGGGGGAGCGCGGCCGCGCGGCGGCGGCGAAGCGGCCCCGGGCCGGGACCCAGCCGCTCTGCGCGCCGTGCCCCGGCGCGGTGACCTCCTCCCGCGGCACGGAGGTGAGCCAATGTCACAGGCCCGGCCGCGCGCCCCGGCCACTCACCAGGGTGAGGGCGGCCCGGGTGGGCTGCAGCTTCCTCTTGCTCACAGCCCGGACGGTGGCCCGGACTAACGAAGCCGACATCCTCGCGGTCCAGCCGCCCGGGTGCTACGGGCCGCAGCTCGGCCGCCTCAGCCTCTCTCCATGGACACGGCGGGCGCATTGACGCCACAAGCTGCGGCGCCGGGCGCCGCCGGCCCCGCCCCTGCGATTGGGCGGCCCGCATGAGTGACGTGCGGGGGCGGGGCGTGCGCCGTGGGCACGTGACGCGGCGGCGCACGCGCCTCTGAGCAAGGTCGTCCCCGGGGGGCTCGCTCGGCGCGACGTTGGGGTCGTGGCTGGGCCACGCGGAATGGCCTCCGGCCTGTGGACGCAGGAGGCGCGTCGCGCCAGGACCTGGCCCTGGATGAAAGGCGGAGACACCGCTAAGACACCGGAGTGTCTGTGGCTGCAACCGTGAGGCCTTTGAGAGGCCCAGCCTCCGCTAGACATTTGTCTTTTTGGTCCAACTGGACCGTTAGGAACAGAACTAGGCAGAGTCGCACGTTAAATAAATAGCCCCCAGCAAGCGTGCTGTAATGCCTGGGGTACTTAAACAGGTGCTAATGCGATTTTCGCGTTAGGTGCTGATTTTGGAACCCAACCCTGATGTGTGTATGGGCAGCTCTGTGGATGCTTTTATAGCGAGGCCCAATCAATACGCTTGATTGAACACTTGATCGTTGTCAGACCTTTGTCATGGCTGCTCAGGAGTTATGTCTTCTTAAATTCTGCCTATTAATTCAGCGAATATCTCTGAGCACCAGGCACTATACCTCAATATCACACAGGAAGCCTGATAAACGGAGGGCCGAGGGGAGATGCGATCCTGGAAGGACAGAAATGCAGCGGGGTTAGCAGACGTGAGAACATCAGGATAGGCGGCGTTTCTCACAGTGCTAGAGGTGAAGGGGAAAATGTTCTGTGGAGTGCTGATGGGGAGGATAGGTTCTTGCTAGTGTTTGGATGTCGAAAGAACTAATCAGTGTTTTAGAGGCCAGTTTATCTCTAATCACCTAGAGCCCACAGGATTGTTCAAAACGCCGTTTAGTTCCATCTCCTTGGTACTGAAATGCAATTGCATTTACAGTAAGAAGACAGTTTTTCCCCCCCTAAGCCCCAAAGTACACAGAAGAAATAGATTGAGACAGTAACGTGGTGGGCTTGTCTATTGGCTTCATCTGACTAGCTGGGTGATTAGGGACAAGGTAGTTAAGTCTTTCCTCCTCCAGATATTGTAAAGATTAAATAAAAAGTCCTTAGAACAGTGCAAGGCACATGGCAGTACTCAAAAAACATGAATGGATATTGACAGATGCCATATATTGTGAAACTCCCAGTGGCAGATATATATTATGCCATTATACATTTGTCCAAACCCACAGAATATACCACACCAAGAATGAATCCTGGTGTAAACAGACCTTGGGTAACAATGGCATGTCCATTGGTTCATGGATTGTAACAAATGTCCCACCCTGGTGTATGAAGTGGATAGTGAGGGAAGTTGGCTTGTGAGGGCAATGTGGAAACTCTGTACTTTCTGCTCAATTTTGCTGTGAACCCAAAACTACTCTAAAAATTAGGTTAATAAAAATGTAAAAAAAAAATTACGTTATCATTTCTATCAATTATTGAAATAGTTGTGTAGTACTTAATAGCTTTCAGAAGAACCCTTGAGCACACTGTCTCCCAATAGCCTTGTAACTGAGCATTAAAGGACAGGAGTGTTGAAGCAGCTATTTTACAATGCTTAAATTCAAGTCTAATGATTAGACATGATTTGTAAAATTTAGTGTTTTTTTGACTCAAAATCCTGTATATTTAACACCTTCTTTCTCCTATTTAATACACACTACTCGGTTTTTAACTTGGTTATAGCTGTATTGCACGTAAGTGCCAAGTCATGAAATCTACTTGTCAGTGGATCACTAATACCTAATGTTATTTGAAACGAGTGCTTTAAATTGACATGCTAGAAGTTTGCATGACTATATATAATATGTGCGCTCCTTTATCTCAGAGCAGCAGCTGGCCTGTGGTGTTGAAATGAGGCGGGTATGGGAACTGTTGGTGTTTGCAAGCTGTAACCATTTTTAGATTTCCAGTGTTAGAAACTCTCAATAGGGAAATAGATGTCCACCACTGCATTTCAGGAGTTAGTTTCAGGGTTCTAGCCATTTAAAAAAGTCTTTTGTTAGTGAGAACTTACTTGATCCTCACTACTCTGTGGAAGTTATGATTTTCATTTTATAGGCAATGAAACTGAAGTGTCAAGAGATTAGGGGGAATGCCATACTCTCAGCTGGAAAACTGGCAGAGCTGGACCCCAATTAAGTCTAGAACTCCACACAGTGAAGCTTGCTAAATTCTTAACTGCTGTCCAAACATGCCTGCTTTCAAAGAAAAAAGCATGGAACACATCTTAATGGTTTTATGGGAGTTTGTTAACATCTGTATTTGCTTTTTGACATTTTTTTTTTTTTTGCCTGTAACACTAAGAACCCTATTGACCTATCTACCCACAAATTTTTCTACTCAGGAAAGCTTTTTTCTTTTCTTTTCTTTTTTTTTTTTAATAGAACCATTTTGGAAATACATTTCAATATGAAAAGCAAACTGAAGTTATCTCAGAACATTTGAGTAACATCTCTAAGTGTGGCACATTGTTGATACTGTACACACTGAGCAAGAGATTTAAAAGGTATTGATTGGGGCTATAAAAATGGATTTCATATTTTTGTTTGTTCCTGAAAAAGAAAAGAACCCCAGTAGTGGGGCATTTGTAGAGCTTGTTAAGAGAGGCCAGCTGCATCTGAAAGATAACTAAGCCCTGGCGACTAGACATGGCATAGAGCAGATATATCTGTTCCCTAGCTGTGAAGGGGCTGTGACCATCCAAATAAAGGGAGTAAAGAACCAAGGGCAATACATTCTCCAGGTTTGCTGGCAAATACTGGTACTGTCTCACTGATTCAGTGTGAGGGATCAAAAATCAAACAAGAAGCCAATACACTGGGTAGGATCTACTATGAGAATCAAAATAGAATGCAGGAAACTTTTAAACATCCTTAAAGAGATTTAAGAACATGATTTCTATGAAAAAGAAGATAAATAAGCTAAAATAATGAAAGAAAAAGGAAGGGGGGTAAGTTATATTCAAGAAAATTAGATGTGAAATGACAAAATTCATGTTAGAAACAGCAAACAGCTGGATGACATTAAAAATCAAGCCGGTCCTGTAGAGAGTGAACTTGAGTTTTCCTATCACGAAGGAAAAACGAAAGAGGAATATGAAGACAAAAGTATTTTTGAGGAAAAAAAAATAAGAACATACTTTACCAAATTGAAAAACACTTGGGTGGGGCAATACATTGGATTTAATTTTGTTTCAGACAAGTGTTACCTACTCAAAAGTTACAGGGATAAACACAAAACCATCCAAGCATAAAGATAAAACCTACATGGGAACAAAAATTAGGCTGGCCTCAAACTTTGGCTATGCCAGGAGACAAGTGAATCAATAGGCTTTCCAAAGAAAGTGTGACAAGAATTTTATGCCCAGTCTTAAGTTGACTTTCATACACTAAGGCAAGAGAAGAACTCAGAAGAGCAGCCACTGAGGAAAGTCATGTAGAGCAGTTTCAGCCCAGGTAGCATAATTCACTTAATTCATGAGTTTGTGTTCCTTCAGAGTGAGTAAGGAACAATCACTAGATTTCTACCAGAACTGCCAATTCTAAAGTTAATTTTGACGTGATTCTTTTTTAGCTGGAATGTCTTCAAATAATTTGTAAAAAAAAAAAGGGGGGGGGCACATACACAGGTTTGTATTTATTGAGTCCTATCTAGGAATGCTTGCCCAGTAAGCATCCTCTGCATCCCTATCTATGCATTCAGCCCCAAGTCTGTGCCTCCTATTTGTGCATTCCCAGTGCTTGGCACATAGTGGGTATCAATAAACACTATGTCACATGAGCCCAAGTAAAGGGCGCATGAGATCAAGAGGAGTTGATCTGTACTGTTTATATTCCTTGATCTAGTTTCCTCATGAAATTTGTAACTCTCACTAGAAAGTGGTGTGATTAAAAATTACAGATCAAAATTTTGATTTTATTTAAAAATGATAAATGAACCGAGGCATAGTTCTGACCATGTACTACTGAAGGACTTATGCAGTTAGAGAAACAGTTCCATGAGGATGCCAGTCTGACCCAAAATGACACCAACCAAATTTGTGATTGGCAGGGATAGCCTCTTTAATCTTCAAGGATTTCTGTGACGTTATCCACTCTAATTTCTGAATATCATTAAAAAGTAAAAAGCACTTTTGTCATTTTTCCCTTTGAAAATGTTTTTTAGCAGCAAACAGGACTACTTGTTTTCCTTCATTTTTATGAGTGAAGTATTTTATGTCAACTTACTTAAAGTTATAGAGGGAAAAAAACAAAAAGCCTCTCAGTGGCATTGCTCATCCATGGAAGACTCACATAAATAGGTACTCATGTTCATTTTATCACTTCTTCTACAAATATTAATAAAATAAGGTTTGTAAATTGTAAATACAGTAGTAGTTCACACATATTTGACACGCTTTCACACAAGAATTCAGTAAACAACAATAAATATAATTTCTCTTCAAAACAAAAAAGAGATTTATAGGGAAGGATTAATTTTCTTGGGGTTTATCAGCACACTACTTTTAGTGTGCTCTGAAAGGATTAAAAACCATAAAATTGTATTCATTGAATACTGGACCATAGATACATTTTTTTTTTAAACCTGGGTTAAATGCATACACCACGGCTTTGTATTAAAATCCTTAAATCTATGGAAATTTATGATAGGTAAGACTATATTAAAATTTTTTCCCTCATTAACAATTTCATTCATCAAAAAAAAAAAAATCTGACAGTTCCCTTAAATGTTAAGTTGAAGCCTGATCTATACTGCTGTGTCCTATGACATGAACCTAATTTTCAAAGTGAATAGGAACGCCTGAGTGGCCATTTAGAGTGCTGCATTTTCCTTCCCTCATGATTCCTGCTGGGTCCTCTTCGCTGAGGCTTTTCCCTGAGTCATGTATTTACTGGAAAGGCTGCCTAGAGGAGGGGAGAAAACAAAACCCAACATAAATAAAACAAGCCTCACTTCATTGCAAAAGCCATAAAATTGCTTCTTATTGTTAATTATCAAAGAAACTTTTCATACTGGAATCGGCCACTTATCTTGAATTAAGTAATTAGGCTAGATATAAAAAAGCTTATAGTACATAAAACATGATCTATTAAACATAAGCTTAGTCAAAGTTCTTTCTAAATGCTAGACAAGTTGTTAGAGTGACACCATTTTAATACATTTCCATGTTCATTATTTCCATATTGGTGCAGGTGAACTTTTCAAAGGCTCCACTTTTGAAGATTAGTGTCTTCATTTGCAACTGAATATAATAAACGGCAGAGAATTCTTTGGTCAAAAATAAATATGCTGCCTCATTATTCTGCAGACATGAAGCTATGAGTGATGACATTGTAGCAGTATCTTATTGATATAAAAAGAATAAAGTAAATTTATTATATTTACAGGTGAAGGATAGAAATGAGAATTACTAATTAAAACCATATCAAAGAACAGTTAATAATTTTTGTCCTGGAGTCTAAACAAATAGATCAGTGAAACAAGAAAATTGAGAGATTCTTAAAGGATTACGTATAAGAAAATAGTATATAACAAAGGTTGCATTTCAAACCAATGGGGGAAAGTACGGATTGTTCGAGAACTGGTATTGTGTCAAATAAGTAATTCTGGGGGGTAGGGAGGAATTAGTTTCCTTTCTCACATCATATCCTTCCACCTCACCCAATTCCAAATGAATAAGAAAATTAAATATAAGAGAATCAAAGTATACGAAGTAGTAAATATTTATACAACCTTGGGGTGGGAAAGTGTTTCCTCAGCACACCACCATATACTTTACTTATAAAAAAAAAGCCTACTATGCTCAGCACAAAGAACTTACGAATCAATAAAGATGAACACTGATAGATAACTGGGGAAAGAACAAGCAATATACGAAAGAGAAAAAATAGCACAAATATATGAAAAAATATTCACTATTAGCAGGCAATCCAAGAAATGAAAATTAAAACAAGATACCAATTTCTGATCAACAAATTGTTTTAAAGAAGATCAATCAGAAGGATAGGGAGGCACACAGAAATTTTGCTAAATGAATATTCTTATAAACCATACAATAATTTAAGTATGTCCAAGACTTGTGATATGACTAACCATATTATAAAAACAACAGATATGCATAGGATAATAACATGAAAAAAGCAGGTTATAAAACCACATATTACATACATATAGAATATAAAAGAAAAAAAGTAAATTTTTTATATTTACAGGTATTACATATATATGAAAAACCCACTAATGATGAATATTTGGTGCCTCTTTTTTCTTATCTATAAAATCGGGGCAATAATACCTACCCCTTTGGAGTTACTGTCAAGATTAAATAAATTAATACATGTAGGGCAACTGGAACAGTATCTTGCACACACAAAGTACTCAATAAATGTAAAAATATTATTACGCTGTTGTAAAAAGATGGAAAGACTTTACCTTCAAAATCTAGATGGTATTTAATGCTCTGGAATGGTACAAGTATAAATGACCTTTCTTTTCAATTGCTTAACTATACTTTCTAAATTTTCTCAAGGAAACATAATAAGTAAAATTGCAAATAAAAACCCCAAAAGCAAATTCTTCAAAGCAGGGTACCTAGACAATCCACTCACAGTGAAAAATGAGTGACATCAGTCAGAAAGAGACAAAGCCCTCTACTGTAGTATTTATACCACAGAGTTTCTGTTGGCCCATATGCACACATCTTTGATATTCTGCACTCTACAAGGTATTGAAAATAGGTTTTTCACTCGAGGTGAAAAAAGGTCAGATCACTACCTTATGTCTTACACACAGCCAGATGGATTAAAGATCTAAATAGGAAACATAAAATTTTAAAAATATTGGAAAAAAATAGAGATGGATATCTTTATGATGTTAGGTTAAGGAAGAATTTCTTAAAGATGACCCTAAAAACATGAACCACATGACTATGAAAACTACTCATGGAAAACTAATCATTCGATTATCTCAAAATTAAAAACTGTGGAGTGGCAACAACACAAATTGGGAGACAAGACATAGTGAAGGAATATATCTGGAATGCATATAATAATAATGGAGTAGTATTCAGAATAAACGAAGAACCCTTACAAATTAATAAGAAAATCATAATGCAACAGGAAAATAGGCAAATGATTTGAACAGGTGATTCATAGAAGAGGAACTGTAACTGGCCAGTAAACATATAAAAAAGCGCTTAGCATTAAGAGAGTCAAGGAAATATATATTAGAACACCATATAAGTATTTTTTCTCATCAGATATGCAAATAAACTTTCTGGTGGGAATGGCAATTGTTTTAACCAGTAAGAGAGTATTTTGACAGTATCTACCTGGAAAGAATATGCAAATATGCTATGACCTAAAGATCTGACTTCTAGGAACACAAATCCTATAGAATCTCCCATCTATGCTCACGGAAATTCACACGAGAATGTTTACCACAACACTATTTACAACAGCAAAAATGAGACACAATCCAAATGCTCATGTACTAGGTAATGAACACATAAAATATTCTGCAGCCATATGATGGAATACTGTAAAAAACACCCCAAAACCCTAAGTCTATATACAACATATGTAGATTTCAAAATCATTTTCTTAAAGATATAAAAAAGCAGGTTATAGATAATTTGCATTATATGATATGTCATTAAATTTCAAAAGTCACCAAGGATAATATGTTAAAGGATACATATGTAAGAGCTTTAATAAAGAACTGGAAGGGTCCTGAACTCATACTGATGAATGCCTCTGGGATAGAGGGGGTACATGACAGAATGGGCCTGGTGCCCATTTTAATATTTTATTAAAAAAAGATTGAGAATAAAATGTGAAAAAGTAATGCCAATTCTCTAGTAGGTGGGTAGTTGTTATGTATATCTTTTTATATTTTTCCCAAAATATTAAGAAACCATTGTTTTCTAAGAATCATACCAAGTCTTATTACTGTATCACTTAAACATGTAATCTCCTATATCTCTCAGCATACCTGAAGAAACTGCATATAAAAAATTTGCATGTAAAAAATAAGACTAGAAATAAAATATAAATGAATTTTTATATATAATCTGAAATTTATGAAATTGTATAAGTGTGACTTGAAACTACCCCAAAATTTGCTAGATCAAACTACTAAAATACACAAATAAGCAAACAAATGTCTGGCAGGGCAAAACAAATCATAAATGAGGATGAAAGAATAATAAACTGGTGGTGGAGGTGTAAAGGATGTGACATTTGATAAAGCATGAATTTCTTTGAAGAAAGAAAACAAATATGAATATTCTTAATAAAAAATACAAAGCTGTAAAAGAAGAAATACAAATGAAAAGTGTAAAAAATGTTAAATGAGTTCAATGATAATAATAGATATTTAAACAGACTGGCAAAAAAGACTACCCCAATTAAGTGAGGGTATGGGAAACAGATTGTGAATGACTGGGATTGTCAAAATCTCAATACGGTATTATTGGTACCACTGTTGAACTGTGCACACTTTTAAGTGTATCATTATCCTAACTTGGAACTTATCTTGAGAAAATAACTGGGCAAATATTCTTTATAGTGTTTTATACAAACAGTGCTCTTCGAAATTGGGTACATGTATGCCTGAGCCAACTTAACAGGACAAGTGGGAAAGGAATTTTAAGCGTCAACTGTAGCCCCTCGATTTCTATCTGGATTCTTTCTGAGAATGCCTTTGTGGCCAAAACTTCCAGCTGGCTCCCAGGAATCACACCAGTTTTCCTTTCCAACTTCCCTTTTATAATTCTTCTTCTTTTACTTTATTATAAAAGAGAGGCATATGTCCTAACCATCCAAATCTTAATGTGGTATGTTGTTCTGTGGTATAAAAACCTGGGGAGATAGAAAGGCAAACAAAATGATGTTATCTGTGATAAATATGAATACCTTCAATATTTTAAAAATTTTGTTAAAAGATTAAATTTTTAGCTTTTGTAAAATTACATTGTTTATGATCATCACTAATAATTTCTGATGATATATTACTATGTGATTTTTGGTCATTTGATTAAAAATGAATGAAAATAACTGATTGGCACTGTTGTTAATACATCTTCCATTCCCAAACTCTTAAGAGTATTTCTATTTGTAAAAATTTGCTATTATAAATACTGAAGTTTCTGAATAATGACCAACTCTAAAAACAAAAATATTAGGAACAGTAACAAGGAACATTGTTTCATTCCTGCAATAGGTAGTACTGATCCACAAATACACAAATGTATGAGGGAAAATCTCAACTATTTCATTAATGACAGTCATTTTTAGTATGTAAACATAAAAAGTAATTTTTAATAAAAATTTATATTTTTGATCAATTATATTATTCTAATAATTGTAAAAACAATTTAGAAAAAAGTTTACACTTTGAGACTTAAAAAGCTTAAAAATCCAATTTGTATATTTCTGTTGTATCTCAGTATCATAAACTGATCAATAAAATGTCTGAAATATATTATGATAAAAATATATCTTAAGATAAAATTCTGTGAAGTGAAACAAAAGAACTCAAGAAGGAAATGATGTAAAATTTCTGCAATGATATTTCTATTTCATTTGATACATTTAAGGATGATTTAAGAGTTGTATTTTAAATGCTTTTATACACATATACTCCCACCCTGAAATTATATGCTCTGCAACGATGATGAAAAATTTAGATGTCAACTTAAAAATATACAAGAGATATATGGGCTTTCAATATTTTGAGAAGAGTATGCTAGCAAAAATGTTTAAAGACACTGATATACCAAATATTTTAAAACAGTTAATCCATTAATAAGAAATTAAAGTACTTCTATTATTTTAAATTTATTTTCATAAAGATCATTTTTTTTTAAATAAATAGGCTTTCACATTCTAGTCAAGGAAGAATGTACATAAGTATACATCATCATGAAGGAGAAAAGATATCCATTATATCTCTTATAGCATTTTTAATTTTTAAGACTGCAACATGGGATTAGAATAGAATAAATGAAGAGGTAGAGGTAGTTTCTTTAGAAAGTAATTTTCTTGGCAAAAAATTGGTGAAGGTTAAGAAACAGAAATATGTTAGTATCTTGAAATTCTCAGACTGAATAAATTGTTATAATATGTAAACCAGAGTAACTTATGCAAAAAAATCAATTTATAATCATGGTTCTGTAATCTCTACAGACTCTTGTTTTATTAAGATTTTCCATTATATTCTTGTCCTGTAAGAAGAAATAAACTACAGGAAGGTTGGAGACTTTCTGCTAACTGCAGTAACAAGCATAGTGTAATTTATTGAATGGTATGTGTCACATGCTGTGTTATGGGCTTTATACATACAAAATTAATTGTCATTGCCCTGTGAGGTTTCAGCCCTAATTTACTGATAAGAAAACTGAGGTACAGACAGGTTGGATAACTTGCTGAAGTGACATCCCCAGTAAATAAATGGTCAAGCTGGACTGCAAACTCAAGTGTGTCTGACTTTTAAAACTTCGTGTTCTTAACCATTCTCCCATTAGTCTTCATTACTCCTTCAAAATGAGTACATCTCTAATCAATAAAACTTACTAAACATCTAAGGCACTGTGTTAGCCACGTGTATGTGGGGGAGGGAGGTAACAGTGAAGAGCTAGTAAATTCACAAAATTTTCTATTCACTATTTCATCTAGGAGATGAGAAGAACCATATGCAGTCTAGTAGACAGAAATGAATGTAAGTAGGTATCAAGCAGAGAAAACAAAACTTGGCTGAATGCTTTCTATGGATGAGGTACATTTTAGCACCCAAGGAGATAGGTGGTGCTACTCCAATTTTATAGATAAGACATCTGTAGCTCAAAGAAACTAACCTCTTGTCTAAGGTGTTTTTTCACAGCTAATGTGAAAAAACGGGGGCTGGCCATATCAAGAGGCTCTCATTAGAAAGCTACCTGTGTATCATACTGTGGAAAGGAAGAGCTTTGAGGAAATTTAATACTACTGATAGTTGAGACACATTTCATGCTTGTAACAACATATATAATTTAGGTAAATTTGTCATGGATAAATTTGATAGTATTAATAGCTGTCATATATTTACGTGAAGAGTTTAATTTAATGGAAAGGATAGCTTTTAACTACCTATAAATGGTCCCACCCCAATATTGTAATAACTTCTTTCCTGTAGTAAATTTAAGTTTTAGTTTCTCAAAAGATTTATAAATATGTCTCTTACTCAGTAGATAATTACAGAAATCTTAACTTACTGTCAATTGGTAATGCCATTTCTATGTATAACGACCAACAACTGTATTCTACCACTGCTTAAAATTTTTTTAATAAAATTACAATAAAATTCTACTTGCAAGATGGTAAATAAAACCTTTAGCAGGGGCAATGCTGATATAGGCCCTGTAGGAATATCAATACAATCACCATCCCCACAAATCTCTGTTCTTACTACCTGCAGGAGCTGTTCTAAGTGCTTTAACATGGATTTCTCAACATCCCTACAAGTCAGGTATTATTTATTTTTATCACCCCCTTATAACAGATGAGGAAACTGATGAGGCAAGTGAAAGCTAAGTATGTTTTTCAAGATCACAAAGCTAGAAATCGTATCATGCAATCTGACTGCAGAACCGATGCTCTTAAAACACTTCATTCTTGGCAAAACGAATGACTAAGTAAGAATCATTATTTTTTCCATGTAAATGTTCTAGAAATATCTATTCAAGGCTGAAACTTGTAAAATCAACACTCTTTTTTGTTATGTATGCTGATTACACGACCCTCAAACTCTCACAGAATCTGTGGGAAACAATGCCTTCCAGGAGCAACCTGTCAATTTCCTCATCTATCTTTCATGGCTGCTCTCATTGTCAATCAATGCACCTCACAATAGGTCCCATTTTCATTTCACTTCTGCCTATTTGATTTTGGGGGTTTCCCAAAAGAACTTTCCTTGTTTTTAAGTCCATGCATTCTCCTGAGAGCAATCACAAAACATTCCCAGGAAACAGCTGCTCTTTCTCTTTGGGATCCTGTTTCTCAGCCTTTCATGTACACCATTCCACTTTTGAATAAAGGTGGCAATTCTTTAAAGATTTTTGCTTCATTTGAATCATCTGGCCTCATCACACCAACCTCAACCCCTACGTCTCTTAAATTTTGATCGTAAAGATTTGACCCCACTTCAAATGTTACCCCATCATTAAAAAAATTGTAAAATTCACATATCTTAAAAATAAATGCTATTTTTTAGATTTTATACATTTGAGATAATTTGCTTTGGTACTAAGAAAAACGAAAGTAGTTAAATAACTTAATAATTCCATTTATTTTTCTCCTGTTAACATTCAAAATAGAGACAACTATACATTCCTCGCCTGGAGCTTTCTTAGCTTTCCCAGGTTGAGATCACTGTGCCCTGGCTTATTTCACAGACTGGGCTGGTAAAAGCAGGGAGGAACTCTCTTTACTTCAGGATTTAGGAAGTTGCTGAGGATCTCGGTGTGCTTTTTCTCCATAACTGACACTTGGTGGTAGAGACAGGTTAGACTTCACACTTTGTAACTAACACAGCATCTTTCCAATCTAAAAGCAAACAATTGTTTGCATATTAGCAATATATAATACATAAAAGTTGTGAGCTGTTTTACATGACATACAAAAATGTCAGATTATATCTTATAGTTTTAAATTTCAAAAACCTAACTTTTCTCACAAATTATACAATCAAGTAAAAAGACTACATAAGCTTTATTTGCTTATATAATGTCTCTCCTTTAACCCTATTTTATTGAACAAGATGAGACAGAGACAGGGAGAGGGAGGGAGGGATGGGGGAGCAGAGAAGGGAGAATGTGGTGGGGGCGGGGGAGATATAAAACCAAGTTACTAAGAGTATCTGCAGGCCAGAACTCAGAATGTTTATTATCAAGTTTATAGTTCTATCCCTTTTTACTAAAAAAATCTAGAAAAGTTGCTTAGTATGTTAAGGTTGCATCACTTTTTCTTTTTCCCCTCAATTTTCTCCCTTCCCTTTCAGGACTCAAAAGCACTCCTGAAACATCAGAAAAAGACCTTCAGAGCCTCCTGGGTTCGTTCCCCCTCTCCTTTACTCTCTTTCACAGACTTGGGGACCTGGTGGGAATGGGGAATCTGGTGCTTTTGTACCCACTGCTGAAGTTACATTGCCTACAATTCCTTTTCCAGCATTTCTCACTAGAATTCCCTGCAATCAGTATTTACTCCCCTCCACTCCAAAAAAATGGCTCTTTTCAAAGTCACCAGTGACTTCTGCATTGCCAAATCCATGCTTAATTCTCTAGTCAACTACATGGGGTTTATGAGCAGCAATTAGCACAAATGGTCAATCTCTTCCCTTTGAGGTACTTTCTCCATTTAGACTCCAGGTCCCAGCTCTCTTGCTGCTTCTGTTCCCTGACCATTTTTTCTGTCTTCTTTGTTTATTTTCCCTGAGCCTCTAAATTTCTCTTTTCTATATGCATTTACTTCTTATGTGATCTCACTCAGACAGACCCAGGTCTTTAAATACTGTCTATACACTGATAATTCTCAAATTTATATCTCAGCCTGGAGGCTTGAATACCCAACTGGCTACTCAGCATCTTGGCCCAGACATCTAGCAGGTCTCTTAAACTTATGTGTTTAAAACTAAACTTTCTCCCCCCAAAATGCTCTTCCTGAGTATTCTGCAGCAGAGGAAATTCAACCTCCATTTTTCTGGTTGTTCCGGCCAAATATCATAGTGTCACCTTACTCATTTTCCTGTCATATTTTGTCATCCATCACATCAACAATTCATATTGATGCTACCTTTAAGATACTGTAAGTCCTCAATGTCGTAGATAGGTTCTACCACTTAAATGAAACGATGTATGAAACCAATTCATCACAGGCTAATCAATATAAATGAGTTAAATTCCTACCTCAATGTTGTAACAAAATGTTGAATAAAATGTTATTCATGGACCTGCTATATCCAGAACATGAGCAGCCCTCATTTCCTCCACCACTTCCACCCAAGTCTAAGTTGTCACCACCTATCCCTTCAACTAATTCAGGAGGCTCCTTGTTGATTTGAATTTCTACCCTCACCTCCTTGCAGCAGCCATAATGACCCTTTTAAAACAGATAATACGACTCCTTTGCTCAAAACCCTCCAATAGCTGCCCATCTCATTTTGAGAAAAGAAATTATCCCTACCATTGTTGAAGGTGTTACTGATCCAGACCCATATTACCTGACCACCTTCCTCTGCCCTGCTCATTCTACTCAGTGATGCCAGAGGACAAAAACGGTTTTTAGTTCTGCTATAACAGTCTAACTACAATTTCCCTTTGAACTGCTCTTTCTTTTCATTTGATTCTTTGCTGAAATTTAAATGTTACTTTATCAGAAAGGTCACCTCTCTAACCAACATTCTTTTTCTCTTTTCCCGCTTTACAGTTCTTAGAACCTGTCATTACATGAAGTATTTATGTATCTCCTCTGATAAGAATGTGGGTGGGTGGGAGTGCTTAATAAATATTTGTTGAAGAAATGAATAAATGACTTCAGCTGAGAGACAGTGTAGAGTTGAAGCCAACAATTACTTTCTTTCCTTACTTTGGTTCATAGTGTAGATTACACTGCTGACTAGTGGCAATTTCAAAGTAGTTAGAAAAAGCATCAGAGAGGAACAAATTAATTAAAGACTATGTTCCTATTAAGGGACGGTATAAGAATCACCTAGAATACTTAAAAAATACAAAAGCCCAAACCCAACCCTTGAAGAATCTGACTTAGGGAATGAAGGTGGGGGCAGGTAACAGTATTTTTTAAGTTCCCCAAATGATTCTGATGCCCAACCCCTGTCAAAACCACTTATTCAAAAGAAGGGTCTTAAAAGGCATGTGGTAAACTATGCAGTAAATAAAATAACACACATTTTTTTTTAAAACCCACATACCTGACTGGGGACTCAAAAATATAGTTGTTTTTTGTTTCTTTTTGTCTTCATGTAAAGGCACTGCCTAAAAAATGAAATAGACTGGTTTACAAAATTGAAAGGAATATCTAAAAGTCTTAAAACTAACCATATCCAAGGAGAGTTGAAATTAGGCATGTGGGTAGCAGGCTCTTGCAAGTTAATTGAAAAGCAAGACACATATGCAGAAATCCTTTAAGCACGCCCTTCCATCTGGTGCTGAGCAAGAAGCCTCCTTTATGCACTACGCCGAGGGCAGAGTAAGGGAGCCCAGAGGGTTAGCCAGAAGGAAGGAGGCAGGGCCTGGGCCTACCCAGCACCTCTTAGACCAGGCACAGAGGGTCCAGCACTCAGTAAATGTTTGCTGAATAGACAGATAATGGAAGGACTCCTTGCTCAGGTTTGAGCTAGGTTTACCTGAACAAATGTGCCAGCCGGTCTCAAAGGGATAGGTGAAGAAGGGACTCCAAATACACAACCTGATTTAGACATACCCGAGAAAGAAATTAGCACTTTCTGTTCCCACTTTAAATTGAAAGCAGTCGACCTGTTTTCAAACTTTCACAGAAAGATTTTTTGTTGATATGACAGAAGCTCCACTCAGTATATTTGTGGACAAAATAATAATGTATTTGAAGAAATGAGAAGGAGCAGTATAATTTTTAGATAAGAAGCAGCTGATTAATTTTAACTGCTACTGGAGGAAATTCACTACACTCTAGCCCCACCCCACCCTTATTTTACTTTTATAATGAGAAATTATTGATTTTAATGTGTAAATAAATACTATGTTCTGAAGAAACAAGATTCTAGTGCTTTTCCTTAGGTTGATAATACTCTACTTCCGCCTGAAGATATCCTCTCTTTGATTTGCTGCTCCTGCCTCAGGCTGCCAGAATTACTGCCACTGCTATTTTGAGGGCTCTACTAGTAAACTTAAAACTCGCCAGAAGAGGAAATCCATCAATGCTGGGGGACTGCAGGGGCATTCCTTCACCATCTTGTTGTTCCTAAGAGGAACACAATTATATGTGCTTCAAGCTCCTCTGAAGGGTAGCTTACAAAAAATAATTTTGGTAAAATTTTATTACAGCTTATTTATATTGTTTATAGTTTCCTCATCTGTGAACAGGGACATCAATAATACCACATTTAATAGGGCTGTGGTGAAAATTAGATGAGATTACCCATGTAAAGTACTTAAAATAGTGTCTGACCCAGAGTAAGCACTCAATGAATATCAGCTATTTCTAGCAGTTTTATTTCTTTTAAATGTATTTACTTCTTAGAATTACAAAAGAGAATCATCTGGTTCTGGCCTATGTGCCAAGTCAGGGCAAAAAAGCTTAAATTTGAATTTATCTGAGTTTCTTAAAAGTAAGACAAACTGTGTCTTCTACAAACACTTAAGTCCTATTTTTAAAACCAATAATTAAATAATTTAAAAATATATTTCTTGCCATAGAAAGCTTCTTTTTGGAAAAAAAAAATCATACATGATCTAAAAATTTCTGTCTTAAAAAAAAAAGAGACACTTTATTGCTGATATATAATGAAATGAGAAAGAGCTATTAGTGTCCCAGGAAAAATAACCACTAGAGTTGAGCACTTTAAGGAAACTGTCATTAGTGCTGACACTTTTTGATGTCCACAAACACATACAATTGAGGACAAGAATGGAGTTATTACTTAAATCAAAAAAATATGTATTAGTTTCTTTTCTAAACTAATCAAATCCCATCATTTTGCAGGTTTTGTTCTGAGAAACAAAGTGAAAGGGTATACATTTCTTGTACATCATAACACATATATACACAAAGTATACCTATTCTTAACAGTCTGTTAAATAGGTGCTCTCAACATTCGACACATTTAATACAATGGGCCAATTCAGATCTAACAACTTAAAGGGGCAAGATTTATAGAGGATTTTGAGCTACTGACAATATACTTTTTCTTCATCATATTAATCATGGTTACTGCAGAAAAATAGTTAAATGATAAAATCCAAAGATAAAATCTTCCTAATTCTCCTCTGCAGTAAGAATCACTGTTAACTGTGTAACCTATTTCCTTCTAGTCCCTTTTTTATGCACCTGTATGATGTAACTAAATAGAAATACAAATGGCTCACTGTACATAGTACAGTGTCCTGAGGTAACTCTATGCCTTCTCCATGACTGGGCAGTGCTTAGATATCAAAAGTGCACATACTAAGTAGCGAAGCTCAAGTTATAGTTTATTTCATAGTCACTCAGGATACATTTTTTAGGTATTGGGGATGACTGGGTTTTTACTTCATTGTTAATCTTATTTAAAAAGTCAACTAAATGACTTCCATAAGCCTCTAAATAAAACCAGGAATACATGATTAAGACCACAGAAGATCAGAATTGAAAGGGGAGTGGGAAACTTCACTTTCTTCAACACAAAATCTTTTTCAGTAATTAGATTTGTTAGGGTAATAAATATAACTAAAATAATAAAGAACTACAAAAGAGATTTCCCTTGAGTTGTGAGTGCAAACAAGGCGTGATTGGTGTCCATACCTGGAGAGCCTTTAAATTGTGGGCATTCCTTTTTAATGTGCCCTTCCCTTCCACAAATAAAACAACGTTTTTCTCTTAAGTCTTTGTCATCCTGTCTCTTCCATTTTTCCAATGGTGGCCTGAGCATTTTCTCTCTCCCCAGGTCGACAGCTGCCCTCACTGGCTTGGCTTTCTGAGGTGTGCACTGCACAGGCTTTTCTTCTTTTGTTGACACCTCTCTCTCTGTGTACTTGTTTTGAGTTTCTTTGTCGTCTTTGCTTCTTTTCTCTTTGTTCTCAGGGTATCTTTGGTTCAGGGTATCTTCTTGATCTCGCCGTCGTCTCACTCTATAGGAGCAGAGATATAATACTATTAAGAAAAATTTAAACAGAAACCTAGCAAAATATTAAGACAACTCCAGGCTTAGGAAATAACCAGAAATAGAAGGTATAAGAGGGCAAAATAAGAATTTAACAAATCTAAGTCCACCTTTTCTATTAAGAAGCAACCTCAGGGCTTAAGGTCTACCCCCCCACCCCTAATTTTCACAATTACTCCAATGCTATAAAACCAGTTTCTGCAATTAATGGTACTTCTTGGTTTAACACCTACTTTGATACTGAAATAAAGAAACTCAGCTTATCCTTAGGGTGATTTCTTGAACCTTTTCACCTATTAGTATTTTTAAATAGACACCAGAAATTTGAGACATGCAACTTTAAGTTCACAAGGAAATAATGACTACAAGGAGATTTAGGTTCCTAAAATGTTAAAATAATTTCTTCCTTGTCTAACACCATCAGTGATTATTATCTGAATAAAAACAAAAGTACTAAATCAGCGCTTCAAATTCCAAACGGTGACTTATTTTAAGTGGCATGTTTTTAAATGAGCATATTATTGTCCAGTTAAAAATACCATTACCACCCAAATATGTTCCAAGTGAGCAACCAAAAACGTCCCTTTGACCTCTTGTAAACATCACCAGAAGAAAGCACGGTGACCAAACTATGTCAGTTATTAAGGATTACACTGCGTACAAATGAAGGATGCTTTACTCCGGAAACTGCCAGAGAGATTAAATCTCAACATGGCACACTCAGTTATTGTACATTAAAAAGTGTTATTGACATTCTGAAACTAATTTTACTTTTCATTGACTTATGAAATGATCCTGAATTTCTCACTGCTGTAAAAGGGAAGAATTTTAGTTTATTTTCTTCCTCCATCCTGGCTGGAGAGGCTGATGGCCAAATAACTGAGTAATGATTAGGGCCATGACTAAAATTAAGAAAAGGGACTGGAAGGCTGTCACCTGTACAATGGAGGCAATCTTTGTCATCTACACTTATAGCCATATTTTAACTCAAGTCATTTTTCTTGTAAAAAATCTTTATCTTTGAAGTGCTGAATTTCCTACAAGTTAATTTTCTGTTATAAAAGAACTTCTTTTAAAAACTGGCCCAGTAAGAAAATAAAAACAAAACCACTTCTTTTGTACATTTACTTACTTTCTCCTCATAGGACAGTCTTTCATGAAATGTCCAATTTTCCCACAAATTCGGCAACATCTATCATTTGGGGCAAGCTCTCCTTCAGTTAGCACATCTGGATCAAAAAAGTACTCCTAACGAAACATAAATATATACAAATCTGAACTATTAATGTGAGATTGAAACACAAAAACTAACCTGATAACATTCAGGGATCTTATATCTTAACACTGACATACTGTTATTTTAGAAAATATTATTTATGCTGTTTAATTTCAAAATCTAAAATCGTTAAGAGATTTAATTCAGGAGTTTTATCCAAATTCCATTTGTTTATTCTTTTTCATTATGCAGAACTCTGTTTAACCCTTATCATAGAGGTAGCTTTTCTCCCAGCACAAGTCTAAATAATAGCATCATATATACCCATGAATCAGCTGCCCCAGGACCTGAGCAAAATGAAGCCAGGTATAAAGGCTTCATTTTTCTCAAAAAAATGAAAAGATTAAAACATAATGAACAAAAAACATGATTTGCATTACACGGACTACAGATAAAGAAACGAGCTATGTGTTTTTGTTTTGTTTGTTGTGGCTTCTGAAGGAAAATATCAGAAGAAAGGAAAGACAATGGTCTGGACTCTATCCCTCTGCCACTGAAATTAAGGGGACCAGCAGCATCAGTATCACCTGGGAATTTGTAAGAAATGTTAAGTCGTGGACACCAGCCCCCAACCTGCTGAATTAGAAACTGCATTTAACAAAATCCCCAGGTGATGTCTGAGTAAATTTCAGAAGCATTAGAAGACTGCCACAGTATTATTTAGCAAACACTAGATGCCCAGATGTAATCAAAAAGCTGAATATGTTATATAACCATACACTTAAGGTTCGTTAAAGTATTTTATTCATAAAATTAATGCGGAAAAATATGACTTTAAACATAAAACCCTCTAGCTCCTAATCCCCTTTCTCTCACTGAAATAAATGTTCACAGTGTAATTTGTTTTGTTTTCAATGAGTACAGTTCTATAGAAACTTGAGTATCAGTTTACCTCAGAACAGACTGTTTTCTAGCATAGGAATAATGTCTCCCTTCTAGTCCCATTAAGGGATTTATTACTCTTTGCCAGCAGACGCAAAATATCTAGACTTCATATGAGAGTGGAAGATGTTCTCAGATATGTGCTAAACTGGGCTCGGCAGAGGCTGGTATGGGTGCAATACTGGTGACACAATAGCGCTACCTATCTGTGTTACCAGGGAAAAGAAGCAGCACCAAAATTATTAATTTTTCCACCCAAATGCTAGTTCTGGCTATTTCTCCCTGTTCTGATGAATTGCCTCAAAATAGGGATGTTTCAAAAAAGGTTTTTAGAAATTTGCATTGTAATTGTTTATCATGCCTATACTACCATACTTTCAGATCACTTAAGTAATTACTAAAATAATGTGTACTTGGTGATTAATGAAGATTCCTAGAATTTTTTTTTTTTTTGGTATTTCCCAATGACACTTACCATTTTTGAGGGGTAATCCTTTGGAAATCCTTTAACTGGAATACCAAACACTCTTCTGCCATTAATAAATGCTTTCATTATAAAATTTGTCACTAAGAAGAAAACAGCAAGTGCTCAATTAGATGGATTAAAAGGAAAGGAAATCACACTAATATTTACAAACAAAATTAACTTACTTTTCCTTGATAATCCAGCTCCAAGATTATGATTCAAATCAAAGGGATCTAAGTTAACAACAACAAAAGAATAAGATAATCGAAATAAAAATCCCACTATAATTAGTCATTAACAATAATATTAATGAATTCCTTTTTAATGAGTTTCGAATCTGTTATACAGCTAAGTATTGTATATTCCTGAACATAAGGCAAGTTTTTTTCTCAAAAGTGTCCATCAGAAGTGGGTGTTGCTTCATATTTGAATCCTTATATAAAGTAGTTCATATTATGAGTTTATTTTGAATAAAATATTGTTTGGAGAAGACTAATAACCTGATATTACTTGATGCTAGTTTTAGGTTAATATAGAGATCACAAATATATTTAAAACATTTTAGTGCTAAATGTTCCTGCCAACTAACAAGATTTTTAAAAATCACTTTAGAAAATAATTCACCATGGATATCATAAAATGCACTCTTAAATTAAAATACAACACAAGCAATGGCTACTTGGTTCTCAATTTCTAATAAAAGCTTCATATAAGAACTTCCATATAATCACAAACATCTACACACTCAAACATCTTAGTTGAGTGGATATATGTCGTGTTCTGCAACAATATTTGTTAGATGACCCACAAACTAGTAGAATGATGAAAAAGATGCTGATTTCAAAGATGTGAAAACTATAAAAATTGGTAAAATAAATGAGTGTAAAGCACTCTTTCTAAATCGATAAACTATAATTTAAAGTAATTCATAATTTAAACATAATATATAGATATTTATATCCTATAAATGCCTAAAAACCTATTCAAGAAAGCAAAGAAGCCATAAAATCTTTTGGGAAATCACTGCCCTGAAAAAAAAAATGGAGAATTTCACATATATACAAAAATAGCGAAGAAGCAAAAAGAGGCACCCTTCTGGCTGGCTGTCACAATTCTAACGTAGGATGACCAGGGTATCTCACTAACAGTACAGGAGCATAGGATCCTTCCCTCAGCATAACCTTACACTTTTATTTACTATGAATCTAAGGCCTTGCTACCCTGAACAAACCCAATCCCATCTGATCTCAGAACCCTCAGAACCAGGGTTGGGCCTGGTTAGTACTTGAATGGAAGACCATCTATGAAGACCAGGTTCTGTAGGCATAGAAAAAAAAATCAAAAAAAGGTAGTGTAAGCCGACAAGGTCCCTGAAATCTGTGAGGTCAACCAAGGGTTGCCTCGCCTAAAAATAAAAAAATTTACTATGAGAAGTTTCCTTCCTTGTATGTTTGTTTGGTCATGCTTTCTTCTGGTGACTTTTATGTGTGTACATGTGTACATATTTTTATAGTATAGAGATACTATAATCTTAAACTACTGTATAGTTACAAACACTGCTACTACAACCACCGAAATTTCTCAACTCGATAACAGCTAGTTAAAAGTCTTTAAGTTTAGCCTATTCTAATGGCTCATCTGAAAAGTAAAGATAAGAATGCCTCCAAAATTTAAAGCAAAACATTAAAAACTGGCAGACCATGAGAATCCACTGAGACAATGGAATAGGATAAAACAAAGTTCTATGTTTTGGCCTTATGAGATCCTAAAAAGTTAAAACCACATCTATAACTCATTGTGATCTGACTTTCATTTTATAAATGTTCACATTATAACAGAAGTAATGATGAAAGCATAATCTAGAGGAACACATATTATTTAGGTGATATGACTATATTAAAAAAAAGGATTAAAAGAAGATTAAAATCAACAGAATATTTAAGCCATTTCTCAGTTCATTAAAAGCATTTAAACTTCATTTTTTGTTTTTAAAATTTCACAAACTGAAAATAATCAGTTTACAAACATCAAATGAAACTAATAGCAGAATCTTCTATCAATAGCAAATAAAGATCTTGAAAATCCACTATTAGTAGCACTCTTCAAACCCTCAATTAGGTTTTTAAAGTCCCATTTATCTTGAGGCTGGTTTATCTCTATTGTGACCTTCCTTATTCTCCAGTAAGTGTTCAACAATAGTAAAAGATGTGCCATGGTGACCAAAGACTTTTAGATTTGTGAGAGGCCCCACACTGGGGCATCAGTCACTTAAAAATAAATCTTTAGGCTACAAATGGACACCTCTACTTGATGCAGAAAGTAACGGGATGGCTGTGCCGCACATCCCAATCAGTGGCTCAGGAACTGCCCAGGAAGAGTTCTGGGAGGATGAAGAATAATGCCTTTACAGTTCAAATTCTACATTCTATTCAACTTTAAGTTTTGATTTTAATTGCACCTTCAATAACAATGTATTTTGAGGTCCACTGTTTCTTAAAAGTTGTAAGCAGGCTTTTTCTTCTGATGCTAATTACATGTTCTTTAAAATCAAATTCTTCTGTGTAGAAACGAAGAAGTCCCAACCAGAGCTGCCCAACAGATTCTGTATTTCTTCCATATTCTGGCCAACAGGTGGGCTAAAAAAAGAAGGGAACAAGAGATATTATGAATATTAATATCGATATTCAACTTTATTTTTACAGAGTAAATTTAGACTAATTTCTAATTAACTAGAGTTTAAATATATATAAAAATATAATTTATATAACTTTTCTTTCACGTTGAAAATACCATTTACATGAGTTTATTAAACTCTACCCTATGACCTGGAAATAGGGAAAGCCCAGGGTTTTAAATGTCAAGCCTCAGAATGCATTTTAGTGGAAGAATCTGTAAATAAACTTTAAGAGCCTTGGTGATAACTCAAAGTCTTTCTAAACTCTCTGTACAAAACCACACAGCAAAATATTTGTTCATTTGGAATAAAGTTACTGAACCATTTGGAATTATTAGGCATTAAAGAAATCATATAGATAGTCCCTAAAAACTCACCTGACTTAGTAGAAATGTTTTGAAAGGAAACATCTGTATATGCTAGCCTTTTTTTTTTATTATCATAATATAAATAAATATAACAAGTGATAACATGAGTTGTTGACCAACTACACTACAGCATAGTTAACTTTTAGTCAAGGATGTAAAAATATCTTTACTCTTAAAATACGTACCAGTTCACTTATTTGATCAAAAAAATAAATATTCCAGCCATCAACAAATATTTCAGGTTTCTTTTCACCTTTGTATATCTGCAATTAAATTTAAAATTTTTAGTATGGATTACAAACTTAATGCATTGATACAAAAACTTGTAGGAAAATTATTAAAAATCTAAATACAGAATCATGGAATTTTCGAGAAGGAAGAGGGCTCAAAGATGACCCAGCTTTACAGGCGAGAAATACAATTTCTTTTACTAATACCTCTTGAAGGACAGGAATGACTGGTGGATTCCTTTGCTGGAGAAAATAGAGCACCATAAGTGTGTATGCATATGACGATAAGCTGCCTCTAGATGCATCACCAATATCACACATCTAAAGGAAAGAAAATCGAGGAACAAAGCAAAGATCACCAATGTTTTCTGCAATGTTTTCTGTTTTGCAGCTATTCCATTATCATTAAAAGTAAGGTGCTTCTATAGGGCACTACTAAAAATTATTTTCAAATGCTAAAATATGCCAACAAAACCAAGTAAGACCAACCAAAGACTATCAAAGATAAAGTAAAACAAAGAAAAAAACCAAAAACCAAAGCAAAGAACCCAACAAAGCAGTGGAACAATCAGCCACAAACAAGATCATGCTTTACCATGTAAAATTTAAGACAACCAAACTTTAGATTGCTCAATAGGGTTTCCCAAGTAGGTAAGAGAAGAATTTGTTACGGGTATGGTTTTTTTTAGAAAATATACAGACTTAATGTTTTCTACGAGGTCTGAAGATGTATTGAAACTACCTGATAAATCACAACAGGAAGCATACTCACCTTTGTAAATACTTTCATGGTATAGCACAAATATTTCACTCTGGGATCAACAGCTGAATAAGCAGATAAAAGCCTTGTGTTATGAAGGGCCTGTTAAAAGGGAAATTACACTATAAGGCTATCAATTAGAAGAAAGTTTTAAGCTGGAATATTCTGAAAAGGTTTACACTGTAACTTGTTTTAGGATAAAGACATTTTAGACTGAAAGCATTTTTCCCCAAAGACAAGCTTCATTAACTTACTAGATAATAATTAAGAATTATACATGACATTTGATTTCATGATATTCATTATAATATTTCCTTAGGTTGAACATTCCTAGAAAATAAGGGCTATTAAAATAATCCATTCCCTTTAAGTAGATGGAAGATCCCCCCAACCCACCTGGGATTATTTAAATCAAATGTTCTTAGGAGCCAGAGAAGTCCCAGTCTTATAGTAAACCAAAGACAGACACACACCCCCCAAATCTAAAACAGTTCAAGCCAAACAAAAAGTACCTGCCGCTCTGACCTCATTTTAAATGAACACTAACAGTAACTCACTTCTCTGTAATATCCTCAGCCTAAGAACATTGCCAAGAACACAGCAAGCACTCATAAATAACTACTGAAAGAATGAATAAAATGAAATAAACAGCGTATACTGAAGATTTTGTAAGAGACATACATTCTTTTAAATCTTCCTAAAGAAAAAGCCTAGAGAAAATCTTACCAATGTGTTATACAAACTGATGTCCACTTCCAGACCACTTCTCAAATGGAAGAACTTTACAATTGGCACCTTTGCTGTTGTAATAGGCAAGATGTTTCTCAGACCTAGATTGGGAAATAAGATAGTATCATTAATACAGCAGCTGGGCATATAGCTGCTACTATATGAATGTTTCAGTAGAAAATATGTAAACCTAATTTTGGCTTGTTTCACTGTAGTCACTAGGATTAGTCAAAGAATTCTCTGTTATCAACAAACACTTGGGAAGACTCTTCTGGCAAAGTTTACATTTCTTAAACATATTCACGTGTGAAGTACAAGAATCTATAAAGTAGCTACTGTCCTCTAGGAACTCACTGGGTCATGTGCCTATGTGTAGGGCTGTCAATTTCACCAATACCAAAATAGGAAACTACTAGAGTCTGGATTACCAGAACCCTACCTAGTTTCTTCATAGGACTCTATCTAATATGAAGGAAGAAAAGCCTATGAGGCAATCATCTGAATCCTTAAAGCAAATGTTACTTGTCATGGAGATAGAGATTATGATAGTAAAAAGACGGAATCAATTTCATAGGACAGAGGTAAATTGCCTGACACAGGCTTTGGAAAGGAACAACAGGCAAAACAGAGGAGGCTGAGGGGATTTACCAGGCAAGGAAAACTGCACATGGGAAGTTAGATGTCAGAAATGGAATGGCATGTGCAGGTTACAGAGCAGATTTGAGAGAAAGGAATAATAAGTAATAGAAGATGGGGTAGAAATTTGGAAGAGCCCAAATAGAGAAGATATATTTTGCTAATAATTCTTAGAGGCAAACAAAAGCCAATGAACTACTGTAAGTAGGGAAAAATCACTGGTCACATCTATTTAGACAACGCCCCAGCAATGGATGGACTGGAGGCACCCGGAATAGAGGCAGGGTAACTATTATGAAAAATGATCTGGGCCTGAACTGTCACAGTGGCATGGGGATGAAGAGAAGTATTAAGACATGTTTGAGAGCATCTATAACTGAATGGGTTGGAGAAATGGAGAAGGAGGGCTGTAATATTAAGGGCTACTGTTTCCTGGGTACCTAAAATCTTTACAAACATGACTTCCTAAGACTATTCGCCCTCACCTAATAGTTGAGGAAACAGACTCAGAAATATGAACCTGCTTAGGAAAATGCATCTGCTATTGTCACTTTACAGATGGGGAACTGAGTGCTTAAGAGGTTGAATGACTTTCTGGGATCACACAGCCAACAAGTGGCTTAGCCAAGATTTAAAACCAGAAAGTCTGATTCCAGAATCCCTGTCAACTCCTTTGCTATACTGCCTCTAAATTAGATAGCCTTTTTCTCCATCTACCTCCCATTCTAGAACTTGACAGTGTTAACCACTGACACTTATAAGGTCATCCACTAGGATTTATTCACAGCACATCATCACATTTCTTATTTCATCATTCCAATGGTTCCTTGTTTACTGTTTTTCTTTAATTTCTACATGTAGAAATTAAAGCTTAGTCCTCAACTTCTCTGGAATTCTGTTTTATACTTGGTCTATTTCTCTCTTCAAGGCTTTCAATGCAAAACTTTTATTTGGTTTTTCAGTTCTTGTTGGACTGTTAACTCTTGAAGATCATATCTTCATGGCAAACTACTCCCACACTGATGTTCTCTGCAAAAAGTCCCATTTCTCAAACACCTCGACTTTGGTCTGAATCCTAATATTTCCTTCTTGTAGTTACCAAATCTAAAAAATTTCCCTTTGGACTCTCTCATATCCTTTTCCTTTTCAGACCACTGGCACTTGTTTAAGGTCATTCTACCCTATTACTTAAATTAGACCTTCCCTAAAAGACTATACTAGCTGCCTAAAAAGCTTAAGTTTTTCTTTTACTGGGTTCCTCTCCTCCTGAAGAAATCTGAGTGGCTTCTAAATATCTATAGATTTTACCTTATCTCCTAATTGTTCTCTTTTAAAATTGCTCTCTACGTGTACCAATCTTCTTACTGTCCTTTAAAGTATACTACAGTAATTCTCATATCCACTCACTCTTAAGAATGACTTGTCTTCCTATCCTTTTCAAATCATATCCATCATTAGCTAAGATCAGAACAAACCTCTCTTCCATGAACTCCGCCTGTGCAACAATTTTGCGTACTCTCCTCAGAAGTTATTTAATACTTACTATTACTAAAATTACACAAATATCACAAGTACATTATAAATAAACCATTATTTCATTGGCATTGATAAATTCTAAGTATGAAAAAAAACACTAATAACAAGACAAAAATATTTTAAGAAAAAGTGTATAGAGTTACCTGAATGTTTTTTGAGGACTCTTGCCAATTCTTCAATAGTTCTTACACAGTCCAATCCCTGCAACAAAAAAAGCACAAACTACTAAATCAAAAATGGAAGACAGGTTCCTAACCTGGTTATAAACAGTTTCCATTACCTTCAGAAATAATAAAATTAATTTCAATGCATTCTATACACATTTTTCCCTTTTTGGCAAGCATTAATTGGTATTCATAGGAAAATTTCCTAAGGACATAACCCCCTCCCATACACCCTGCTTACTAATTGCCTTTGGAGGCTTAACAAAGGCTGAAATTAGAGTCCTTGGAAAAGTCTCTGAACCAGTGCAGACCTCTATTTTTTCCCTCTAGGTAATTATGTCACTAAAAAGTATCTTATATACCAGAATAAATAAGATAGAGCTTCTGTGTCCTAATTCCTTCTGGGTAGACTTTTGTTACAGTTTAATTAAGAGCTGATGAACTGCTATGGAGAGTGATTAAGTTCAGACTATTTCTCCACAGTACTAGCCAAAAATACAATGTACAAAATGAAAGTCATACAGCTAATATGAATAAAACATTTCAAATAGATCATATTTAAATATATTTGGGCTGATCTTTTTTAATATAAGCGTTCAAAATGTAAAAATGCCTTCAAAACCGGTTTATAAGTCATGAAAAAATTCAATCTTGATGATATATGATAAGGTCATTCTATATATTGGACCCAATTTTGCTTTTCCACTTTATTCAGTAAAGTCAGGCTGGATGATTTTTGGTTATTTTCCCAAATTAGAAACATTGTCAAAAGAGAAAGATTTGAAACTAATAAAAGGCATAAAAACATCTTGAGCAACAGCACCATTACTCCTTTGGATATACAGCATTTGGACTGTTAAAAATTTTTAAAGAGTAGGCTTTCAGTACTTCTCAGCTATACCTTTCCCCAGTATTTTATATTTTATAAATGCCTTCATATTTATCAGAGCTGGCAAATCTTTTCTGCTTTGTGTGCTACACAGTCTATAACTACTACTGAATAATGCAGGTATAGAGAGAAAGTGGCAGTAGACAATACATAAACAAAGGAGTGTGACTGTGTTCTAATAAAACTGTAGTTACAAAACAGGCAATGCACTAAATTTAGCCTGTGGGCCACTGTTTACTGAATCCTCACATACAAGATCCAAACTGATGTGCATATCAATCTCCTGAAGCAAGAGGACCAGAATTATCATTTTCATTTTATAGATCATCAACCAAAAACCATATTATGTTAGGACTGATGAAACCAAGTCTGTCTTGAATCTAAATCTCTGGACTGTAAGTTTAGTTAACACTTGTCACTATTATCCCACAGCCTGCAGCTAACAAACTTTTCAGAGAAACTTATGTGGGTGTATGCATCTAAGTCAGCCTACTGGCCATGCTAATGGAACAATTGGAGAGTGTGGTTTAGCTTTTTTAGAATTTCCAGGTGTCACTTTCACATCTACTCTGTACTACAAGTTGAAGGCACAAGGCTTTCTACTCCTCACATTCACCTATAAATTTGTTACTGTATTTGTCCACATAGATTGTACCAAATAGCATACTCCATATGATATGCCCTGATAAATTTGGAAAATATGTACTGTCAGTCAAGGTTGTCAAATCACAATGCCATAGCAAATGGAAGTTTATGTGGTCACAGTACCTCAGCAGTTTCAAGTCCATTAATTGTCATACAGACGTCAAGGTCACTCTGTTTGAACCCAAATCCATTTTTGGAGGAGCCAAACAAGCTCAATTTAGTTCCTGTTGGGGATATATAAAAAGTAATAACTAATTACCTGAGTATATTTAATTTTCAGATTAAAATGGTCCGCTTATGAATCCAAATGCCCAGTTAACTATCTTATATTAATCGCGTTATTATTATATTCTTATTAACCAGTCATTTGTTACCTTCTCTCAAAATTTACTTTGAATAAAGATATATGGCATGAAAGAATATCAGGTGCCACTCTATTCTGAAATGTAAGAATACTTCAAGAAAAATGTGGATCACCTCAACATACTTAATATACTGTGAGCTTACTATTTTCTAAATAAATTCACATTTTAGAGGCATAAACTTTGATTCTAAAACTAAATGAAATTCACTTGTGGAGAGAAATCATACACTGCAACTGTCTTTTCAGTTGGCAAACTAGGATTGGGCAGACCAAAAGCAATCCATCCTAAGTATATCGCAAAACTGAAGGCCTGTCCCCATCACTGCAAGATCACCTTTTTCTCAAAAATAACATTTGTAACACATGTATGCATTCTGAAAGAAAGTCACACTACCTTTCTTAAGGTAAAACGGTAAAAAATTTACCTGGAAACTCCTGTCTTATGAAGTTTTCTAGGTTTTGCCGAATATGTTCACGAGCTTGATCTTCTATAATAGTTGGAGAAAAATCCTCTGTTTAAAATAGAAACATTCAGAAACAAAGATTATTCACATTCTCTGAAAAACTAAATTTTAATAAAAACCTAATAGGTTAAAGGAAAAAAACCTCAAATTTTGAATCTTTTCATTAGACAGCACAAGCAATAAAATAAAGAGGATGCTTTAAAAAGAAAAAAAAAAAAAAGATTCTATCACCAAGAACTGCTTCTGAAATGGAAACTAATCTGAACAAGGATTTTGTACTGGGTTTCACAGAGACCCAGGGCTCTATAAGGGCAGCCTTCAGGAAACTCTCTCAAGGTTTAACTATAAGTTTGAGAGCATGTGCATATATATTTTTTTCTAGGAAGAACACTTCACAGCTTACAACCTCCAAAAAGGTTTAAAAATAAAACTTTGGTTAAGAACAAGTATCTTCTAGCATAGACACATTAAAATGTAGCAATGTGATGTCTCAAGTTCCTCCACTCTAAAGCAGTTGCACACGTCTCCTTTACACGATTTTTCTTTGTAGAACTTTAAACCTCTGTATACCAATGCTTCCCAAAACTGATGTTTCTTAAAGGGCTGTTCAGTAGGCTATTAAATCGGGTTAACTGAAACTATTCTATGCTCAAATTTTAAAAATGGTGGATTAAGGAGTTTAACAAATTCTTTACCATAACATTTCTCAGGCTTTATTATGCTCTGTAAATATCTAAGGGAGGGGGAGCAGTAGGTAGAATTACTCCCTACTTGACTTGTGGAGTACTTCTCCTGAAATACTACTAACTGTACCTAGAAAAACATTTCAAGAAACATCGGTTGGGATATGACAGTACTCTAATCTTAAGATTTAAAAGATCCTCCCTCCCTCTCTTTAACAATTATTTACTGCAATTCCAAATGGAACAGTATCCATGGAATACTGGATACAATGGAGAATGGAAAAGGCTTAGTCTCTATAATGGAGCTAACAGGTTAGTGATTCAAATGACTCGAGAAAACTTCAATGTATTATTTCAACAAACTGAAAGAAATGTTAGTAACTTACTATAGCACTGCATGCAAACTTGATCTAGAATATTTGAAAACTTGGGTGTTAATGGTGGCAAAGGTTCCAGCTGAATTCTTTTGAAGTCTTCAGGACAGTCCTTCTTTAGATGACCCTCTCTTTTGCATAAACTGCAAACCACAGTAGGAGACTGCAGGAAGATGGCAAAGTAAAATGAGATGTAAAATAAACTTTATGTGCCAAAAAAGGGACATAAACCTTTTTTGCTTTAAGACTGTTTTAGGTCTCCCAGTTCTATATCTAGGAAGGGCACTGATTACCTACCTTGCCTTTGGTGAAGATGAGTTTACTAAATTCATAGAAGAAATCAGACGAACCCATAGTTGAATTTTTCTCACATACATTTTCTTCCTTAAGACTGATTTTACTAAGTTCCATTAGTAGAGCTCCATCCACATCTTTTCCACGTTCTTTCAAGTCTTCATACTCTACAGATGCCTCTACTTCCTCATCTTCTTCAGAAAGAGCACCCTCATCCCCTGATGCAGTGCAGGCATTATCTAACTCATCTGCATTATCAATGTCGTCCTCGTCTTCCCTTTGGGGAACAGAGAGCCCGGGTTCCTCGTCCTCATCCTCTTCTTCAGAGTGAGTGACTCCTGATGTCTGGCCTTGTCTTGAGGAGGCAAAGTGACTTAGAGTCTCTTCTAGTTCATCAATACCTTCTACGCTTTCAACATCAACAACAGCCTTGTTATCTAAAGTAGAAAATCCATCACATTCTTTAGCTGTAGGATTTTGGAAGCCTTCTAAATCCAAACTGCTGTCTGTCTCAGTATTTTGTGTGCTACTGGAAACAATAAGCTCTCCACATTTGCTACTGCTTAAGTCTTGATCATCAGTAGTCAAAGGACGCTTGCCCTCCCCTCCAACTTTTTCTTTTTCAGTTTTACTCCCTGTTTCTTGATGGTGTACTTTAATGTCCTCAAGATTGTCACAACTGACCTCTGCCTTGATACAGTCTGAGTTTTCCAGTTTCCTCCCATGTGTGTTTCCTGTTTCTTCCATTGGTGGGCTTCCAAAGCTTTCAGCAGTCTCTTTAAGAGTAAGTGGCTGTACCTTGCAGGTGTTTGCGGCTGAGATGGCAGCACCAGGATCTTGAGCCAAAACAGAGTTTTTGAGTTTATCGTTTTTTGCTTGTACATCTGGATCATGCTTCGCTACTTCTTTAGACTGTTCCGAAATACAAGTAACAGTACTCAGAGGCTTTGGAAGGCTGGATTTTGTAATTCTGTGTGGGAGAGCAAAATATTTATACGTTGTCCTTAAACAATGAAGTATATATTCAAACACGGGTTGATTATTTAAGGTCCTTGCCACATTCCTTTTAACAGAGTAGGGATCTGCAACGAAAAAGAAAAAAACAAAACCCACTACTGCATTCACTTGTATTTCATGTTTTAAAAAGGAGCCTGCTATTAATAATAGGAAGACAACAAATAGCAAAATTTAGCACGTATCTTATTATGCTTTTAAAAAACTTGGGGTACAGCATAAGACATAGTTTAAGGACAAAAAGAAATGTTTTCTTAAATGTCTGCTCTATGAGGAGAACCCATTCTGTTCAGAACCAGTACCCCTTCCCTATTTTGTTCTGTGACTGTGGAGGTAAGAAAGATGTCACCAATGTGGCTCATGTGCCCTGGGGAAGTGAGGGCTTCCCACCAGGCTCTGCTGAGTGCTCTGCCTCCCCACTCAGCCAGGCCCTGTGGTTTGTAGAGCTTACCTCCACTCTTCTGCCCTGGAAAGCCCCATCACTGAACTGGCTGGACTGAATTCAGGGGCGAGAGGGAGGCACCAGGAGGAGACACCACTTCTCTCAATCTTTTCTCCTCCCCTAGAACTCCAGCAGGTTAGGCAATTGGCCAGAAGAGCTGAGCCAGAGAAACTGCAGGGGAGGGTTTAAAAATGTGAGATCCCCAAGACTGCACACAGAATTTATGCAAAATGCAAAAAAAAAAAAAAAAAAAAATCCTCTTATGCAATATAAAGCTTGAAAAAAAAAATCAAGCAAAAATAAGAGAATTCCATTTAGGAGGTTCTTTAAATTATTTGGAGGAGAATTAAGATTTCTAGTGGAGTTTCAACCTTCTGACTTTGAAAAGATCAGAAGAGCTAGTCCATTTAATGATGTCTATGAGGCACATCACTGTGTCTTTTATACACTGGTTTATTACATGAGCCTTCCCTAGAAAAAGTGCTTTTTATGAATAAGTTCTAAATGTTATTACAGATATTCTAAAACTAACTACCCTTTCTACGGTAAGCAATCCAACCAAGTGTTATTTTTCATGAGAAGTATTTTCCTCAACCTTTGTAAACCTAAATAACATCAACAACAATCCATGAAAGGACTGAATCTAAAAATCCAGAAATGGGAATAGTAAAAGAGGAAATGGGGATTCACACGTCATAGGAGAAAACTTAAGGGTTAAGTTAAGCAATTTACAAAAAAAACAAGGACTCAGCCAGCCATTATTTTAGTTGCTTAAGTAATTAAGATATTTCATTGCTGTACTTTAAAAACCCAAAACGAACAGTTTGGTTCTCTGGAATGACCAATGTGACTGTAACACATGCAAGATTCTAACTATTTATTTACTTTTGGGGTTAGGCCTACCTTACATGTAGGAGCTGAAAAAGGGAATGAAATAAAAGCCATGCTGTTAGACGGGAACCTTAAAAAAAAAGTAATTAAAGATAAACATTTCGAGATACCTTCAATGGCAATGCGCTTTTTGGGCCAATCCTTTGATTCACGAGATATCAATTCTTTGACTCGGATACTTATCACTAAATCGGCCAAATTAAATTCTAAAGCATAGAATCGAAGCAATTCCACCCAGAGCTGCCCAACTGGAACTGAAGGCTGGTGTTTTAAATCAAATATCAATGATACCTATTAATAATAAAGAGAAAACATACAGGTTATTTCAAATGTCAGCAAAATCTGAAAAATTAGAGCTCATTCAAGCATCAAATTTTTAAAAACCTAAAAACTCTTCGCAAAGATACAAATTTGACAATCCACTTATATAAATCACATTTGAGGTTATATTTTGCTGGTGGGAAAACAACCTCTTCACTGCACTCCTGGGATAAGAGTACTTTTAAATATAGTCATTATAGGAATAGGCAGTTATATGTAACCAGGCAGCACTCCTAATTTTGAAGTCTTAATGACAGGTGGAGAGAACTGTGCATTGGCTTCTATTTTCAGCACTGAGCTCTCCTTGTTTATGCCACTGGAGGGAGCCTTTACACAGTTACACAAGTGGATGGCAGCTAAAGGCAAAGTAGAAGGATAAATGCTCCTCTCATTTGCTCTGAAAAGCTGCACTAGCTCACTGAATTGGCCAGTGATTTGAAAGTCAAATAACTTTTGATTATCAGAAATTAATATTAGTTTTACACTCACAGACTCTTGACAAGTTGGAACATACTGTGATGTAATATATTAGAAAGTCCATAGGACTTAAAATAGAAAAAAAAAAAAGGGTCCAATACTAATTCTGCCACTTCATAATTCTAAACTGCTGTAACTTAGCTTCTTCATTCTCTGTTGGCAGTATAATGGCTAAGAGAACTGGCTTTGAAATGGGATACACTTAGGTCTGAAATCCAACTCTACCATGTACTAGCTGTGTATGATCCTGGTCAAGGTATATAAGCTGTCTAAGCCTCAGTTTCCTCATCTAACAATGGGGATCAAAGTACCCACCTCAGAGGGTTGTTGGGAGGACTGAGTGAGAGAGTGTCTGTAAAGAGCTTAGCACAGTGCCTGGCACACATGTTCAAAAAATGGTCGCTATCATTATCTGCAGAGTAGGGATGATACCACCTATAACACAGGATAGTTATGAGGATTAAATCAGAAACAAGGGAAAGCATCTAGCAGACTCGGTTGCTCTGTTTTTTTTTTTTTTAATTTTCACTTAGGTATTATCTTTTAAGTACAAGAAATCCATTTATCATTGAAACATACTGTCACAACTGTAAGATGCTCTTAAGAGGTAATCTAGTTCAACTGCCATATGTTACAAGAGAATTGAACAAAGAGTTTACGTGACTTGTCAAAGGTCCCACTGCTTGCCAGTGGAAGGAGAGAATAAGGTCTCCCATCCCAGTACAATGCTCTTTCACCATACCACGCATTTTCAACAGTGTCTAGATCTCACTGAATTTCAGAAGTGGCAGCATGATTAATTGGACTTACAGCAATAGCTTTTTCTTTTAAGACATGCAAATTTGTTTCCAATTGCACTTTATATTATATCAAGCCTCAAAACAAGTGGTATGGTGTTGTATTAATCACTAAATCTCAACCACAAAGGTTCTGTCAGATAAAACAGTCATTGGGTGGATTTACAAAGCAGAACTGATTGAAATGCAAGTTGTCTAGGTCCCAAATGCTATTGTTTAGGACACAAAAAAAACCCCAGAAATTGAAAGCCTATTTAATTTCACCTCTTTATCCATAAGCCATATTCAAACATTACTAAGAGATTTTAAACATTTCACTGAAAGGACTTAATAATACCATAATATGGGACTTAAGAGACCTTTGACCTATCTAGACTAGTGGCACTGAAGCTATTTTTTTGGTTATTGTTTCGTTTTTTTAAAGTAGAGAACACTTTCTTTTTCGGCACTGAGTTAAGCATTCTATAAATCAATGACCCTATGAGAGGGTACCAATATCATTCCCCATTTATAGGTGAGGAAACTGGGGCACAGAAAGATTAAGTCACTTGCCAAAGGACATATAAGCTAGGAAGTGGGAGAGCTGGGATACAAATTCACATATTGGCAGTAGCCTGTGCTCTGCTATAGCCTGTGCTCTTATCCATTACTGAAATCCGAAATAGAAAATGGACAAAAGTGGTGCTGTGCTGGTGGCAGTAGTGGTAGAGAGGCACCACCTCCCTCTTCTACCCTTAAGGATTCTAGAAAACACACTGGAGAATCTATGATTCGACACTATCATTTTAGGCACAAACTAGATGAGTGACATGACTTATTTGTGTAGAGCTGGGATTAAAATCCTGTTCTAAGAAGTATTTTGTGGATGTTATTGTCATTTCACTCCAAAGGGTATAAGAAAAAGCGTGGAATCAGGGACCATTGACCAATTTGGGGCAAAATCCTATTCTTATCACTAATATAATTACACTGCTCCAAATTATGTTTGAAATTCAAATGGCAATTCTTTCCTAGTAGTGCATTATTCCCTGGCCTACCTCTAATGGTATGAATGGGGACAAGTTCATTCAACTGTATACTTATTTATTATTATTTTAGTAATTTAAGGTTAACTTTTCATATATTTAAAACTCATAATACCATCTAAGACCTATGCTCTTTGAGTATAGATAGGGATTTATCTTTGAATTGTTTCTTTCACAGGACCCTATACATGGAAGAACCACATAAACAATTGTGCATCTAATAATCTGTATTTTACCCTTTCTCATTTCTTGTCTATTCAAAGGACTGAACAGAGTAGAAAATAAAACATCCATGAAATAGTTAAGATAGTTGAGGAAAAAAGAGAACTCATTAACTCATAAACTCTACAGTTGACTGAATTGAAACTAGACAATAAAAATAGAAATGAGAGAGAACAGACCTGTCCCCTTTTAACAGGTATTTCTTTTGGTGCCTCCTCTTTTGCTGTCTCTGCACCCACTGCAGCATTATCAGTGTATTCCCAGACCACAAAGTCTTTCTCAATGTCTTTAAGGCTGAAGTTGCCCAGTTTGTTTAGTGAGAATCCTTCAATCTATGAAAAATTAGACATATATTATTATAAGGTAGAAACAACTGTATACCAATCAGAACATATTAATCTTGAAAAGATACTTATAATTCATTGAAAATATAAAAGTTACTGTTTATGAAAAAAAGTTTCATTTGCAAAAGAAATGGTGATTTTTGTGATACAATTCATTAGTAAATAGTCTAATAGAAGGCAATGCAGCTGAGGCTTAAGGCCACGGATCCTATAGTAAAACTGCCTGGGATGATCATCTCAGCACCCTGTACTAGCTGTAAGACCTTCAGTAAGGTACTCTCTTTCTTTAGGCCTTAGGTTTTTATAAAAAGGGATAACACTACAACCTCCTTCACAGAATAGTTGTGATATGAAATAATGGACATAAAGGATTCAGGTATAGGATACGGCACATAATAAAAGCTCAGTAAACTAAGAAATTATTTCTACTGATACTGTTGAGAAGCAAATGGCTAAAAATTAGTCTGAGCCCAAAACGTCTTGAAAATGTGGAAAAAACCTGAACATGTTTCTTTATTGTACAATGGGATTTATCACCCCTTAAAAAGGTTAATGTACATAATGAACTGTGTGGTGAGATATGAATGTGGTATCATTTCTCAAATATATTTTCCTATCAAATGGACTGCTTCTTGCATTTAGCAGAGTAATCTTCCTAAAACAAAAGACAACATGTCACTCCCCTGATTGTTGGTTTCCTTCAACTCAGGATGAAATTCACAGTCCTTTCCAGGGCCTAGAGAGGGCCCACATAATCTAGCCTTTTGCTACTTCTCTGACCCATCTTCTCTATCTTCCTGGCTCAGAGCTAAACTCTGCTACTCCCTCTACTTGGAACCACTCCCTCTACCCTGCCACCCCCCACAAATAATCGGCCCATTCTCCCTCACTGCATGTGGGACCTGCTCAAGTAGCTTTTCCTCTAAACCAGCAGTCCCCAACATTTTTGGGACCAGGGACCAGTATTCCTATGAGAATCTAATGCCTGATGATATGAGGTGGAGCTGAGGTGGTGATGGGAATGAAGCTTCCCTTGCTCGCCTACCACTCAGCTCCTGCTGTGTGGCTGGGTTCTTAACAGACCTTGGACTGGTACTGGTCTGTGGCCTGGGCTCTCACAGTTCCTTCCCATTCACTTTGTCCTTTCTCTGGTTTATTTTTCCTCAGGATTTACTGCCACTGGACATGTACTAATTTATCTTTCTCAATG
This sequence comes from Cynopterus sphinx, assembly GCA_030015415.1. Taxonomy (NCBI): domain Eukaryota; kingdom Metazoa; phylum Chordata; class Mammalia; order Chiroptera; family Pteropodidae; genus Cynopterus; species Cynopterus sphinx. The sequence continues at coordinate 98,510,110 of CM057385.1, forward strand.
CATTAGATATATAAACTCTAGGACACAAATATTGTTTTTGTTCACTGCTCTTAAATTTAGTGTCTAGAATAGTGCCCAACACAAGTAAAATTTTGCTAACTGAAATAACCAATCATTCTTTTACAGAAAACACTCCAGAAAATAGGAGTTGCAGTGACTATTCGTTACGTATATGTATTCAATATATTTTTTTCAATTCTGTGGCTTACAGTTTTGATTTCCTGATGGTTTTTTGAATAAAAGTTCTAAAAATGTTTATCAATATTTTTCTCTATTGATATGGTATATGCTTTTAGTGTTATACCTAAGAAAGTCTTGCCTATCTCTAGGCTGCAAAGATTTTTCTCCTAGGCTTTCCTCTGGGAGTTTAATAATTTTAACTATTACATTTATGTCTTGGATTCATTTTGAGTTAATTTGGGGGTATGTTGAAATACAAAAGTTCAATGTTCATTTTTTCCCCTTATGAATATCTGGTTTCCCAGCATCAGTTGTTGAAAAGATTTTCCTTTCCCCCAATGAACTGCTTAATTCATTGCTTAATTGGAAGAAACTGGAAATTGTTTAATTGGGAAAGTCATTTAGACTGTCACAGACTTCTAGTTGGGTCTGACAGAAAGTGTTATCAATTAAGGCTTGACTATTCTCTCACTCTTTCTGCTAAGAAAGCAGTCTAATGCAGATACCTTCTTAACGCCCTGAATTATTTTATTTCAATACCTCAAAGACAAAAAGAGCTCCCTTTAGGCAAATGAGACACATAGCAGACTGCAATTCCTTATGCCAGGACAGAGTTTATAAGGGATTTATCCTGCTTTAGTCTTTATTCCTAGGGCTTGGCACATAAAGGGTGCAGCTTAATTCTCTATTTATTAAGTATTAAAAAAATTCCCTATAATAATATATATTTTTTGCTGTTGCCCAGTTAACATGCTCTTTAAGTAATGAGAATCTTGCACATAGTTAAGAAGAAAAGTAACAAAAATATCCAATGGGCCAAAGTTCTCTTTTCACCAAATAGACCTTCTGTAAAATAAAATAAGTGTTTACATATGATTTTATCAAGCTAAAACACCCAGGAATCAAAAGTGAGGTATCCAAGAGGATAACAGTAACATCATTTTCACTATGAGATGGCTTATTCTTAAATCTTATTTCATGAACAAATCAATCGAACTTTATCTGGAAAGAAAGAGTGGTCACAATACTGAAGTCAAATTCATTTCAAAGACAATACCAAAGTATTATTCAAGACTTGACTAAGTTCTGCGTCTTGTAGTATAGGTAGCAACCTCCAAAACTCAACATGTATTTTCTTTCATTTTGCCAGGAATGGGGAAGAAAAGAACTTTATATAATATTAGGAACAGAAAGTTTCAGTGAACCAAATGCTTCCTATAGTCTATGTGGTGATAACAGTAAATTCAAGTTTCAAATTATAAAACTGTGCCCAAAGAAAGTATGTACCAAATGACAAATTTAATACAGGTACACATTCTCCGTCTGAGGTGTTTTGTAAATTGAGTTGTTTTTTTTTTTTAATTTAGAAAAATACAGGGTAGCATCTTATAAACAAAAACATTAATATTTTGGCAGTGAAAGATACAAATACTCACACTAGAGGATAAATAAATTCATGCTAGCTTTGGCTAGGTTTTTAGATTTTGAAATTATTCATAAGGGACTGTGGCCTTGTAATAAAACCAATAACAGATCAATAAACAAAAAACTTTCATACCCATGATCCTAGATAAACAGGCAGAAGGGGTTCTTTCCTTTGTTGAAGAAAGAAAACAGTCATCAGGGCAAACACATAAGGTGGCAAACCTCCTTCTTCAGGACGATCTATACTGCAAAGCTGTAACAAGAGAAAAGAGGACAAGCATTCTTTTGTACCAACTTTATCATTTACATAATTTGGTCTAAAATCTGTAACTTTATTTCCTTGTATTATATGATTCACTCCTCAGAATAGAACACTGCAATGACAAAATGTAAAACTTCCTTAATGCTTTTAGAGCAACCACATATTGTGATTTTAATTGCTTCAATTTAAAATTTTTAATCTGTTAACCAAACTTACTCAGAAAAGGCTCTAAAATATCTTTTGTATTTTGACATCCATTGTAAATCTATTCACTTGGGTAAAGCACTTAATAAAGTCAAAATGAAGGTTTGATTCTAACTGGCTTTGCTAAGTTTAATGGTCCCTTTAGCCTAACCTGCCTTGAAAATGTATCCTTTGACCAAATAGGTAATTAGGGGATAGAATATGGACAAATTCATTAGTACTAACAGAAACAACTAACAAGCATGGCCTACTTAGTGATAAAGCAGGAAAAAGCTTTAAAAGAATAGCATATTGTAACTATCAATTCCCACAGATAAGAGTGGGGCGCTTGTTCTCTGTTCATCCTGAATGTAAGCAACAGGAACTATGTATTGTTACTCTCATATCTAAATCAGTAAAGCTTTGGTTTTTCTCCATTAAGTACCTACATAGAATCTCAATTTTATAATCATAATGGGATCTTACATTTTGGGGCAATGATAAATGCTTTAATAAACATTTCATAGAGCATTTCAATTAGGATGCTATAGTTACATTATGGAGATGGAAAACCAGACAGTGGCTTTCAGTTTTGGAGTCTCTTGAGTATATTATTGGAAATGTGGCTTTATTTCAAACTTTCTTGTGCCTAAGAATCACCTCAGGACACTAGTTAAAATGTAAATTCTTCAGCCATATCTTCTAGGATTTGACCCACAAATCTTATTTTTAATAAGCACTATAAATGGTTTTGATCTTTTGAGCAATACTGCAGTAGTGAAAAAGAAACACTAAATTTCTCTTTGGTACACCTTAGAATTCTTTCCAATACTCAGATGCCTACTCTCTTGTCTATAAATATGTATCCAAATGTTTAAGATTACATTAACCATGTAAAAATCAAAGCATATCGCTTATACATCATACATAGAATGTATTAATGCATTTAAGGAACTCAAAACCTACCTTTGCCCAATACCTAAATGCAATCACCAAAGGAACCAGCTTTGATTCTAGTTTTCCAAGGGCAGTTAAATGATTTGTTGTCAGACAAGCATTTTCATTTCCTGCACTCACTTTACAAAGAAGACCACTGGTGAGGGTATGGGTAAGGATAAGAAGGAAAAAGACAAAGATAAAAAATGTTACATAGGTATCAAGTATATTTTATGCCAATAACAACTCATTTTATATTGATAATATCTTAAAAATGAAAATAAAGTAAAAAAACTCACAAAATCTTTATGGGTCATTTAAGAAATTGGATTTAAAAGATACAGAAGCTATTTTCTAAGTAAATTTTATTTTTTTAAACTAAAATTTTGTGTTTTCATATATGAAACTATTTTAGGGAAATGAAAATAAGAAAAATACTGTAAGCAGTTTGTAAAAGTTTTCCCAAGTGATGAAGGAATCTGCTCAAGACGGAAGAATCATTTGAGCCTATAAACCACCCATATATAGTGTTGATGGTAATACTTCCAGATGGAGGAAGAGAGATATGAGTAAAGTCTTTATTTATTATTTATTTATTATTTAGCACCGCTAAAAATGCTGCTAAGGAGGATGACAATTTATAAAGGTTATTAGAGCAAGTAACTATTTGCTAAAGTTGTTTTTTACCAAGTTGAAATAGGTCAAAATGCTTTCTTCCTATATTTTTTCCTTTTAAGTAATTTTATTCTTTTATTAAAATACTGTTTTCTTTTGCATCAATTACCAAAAGTATAGGAAGAATGCTAGTAAGTCTGTGAAATTAATCACATTAAAAATTTATCATTCTAGAAGCTGGACATTAAGATTTAGTGAAATATATGTGCTTTTGGCAAGTTGATATTTAATATATAAGTAGCTTAAAAAAACAGACCTTTGCTTTTCTTTGCATACCACCACCGGCACCCTAGCATGGAAATCTGCATCAACATCAATAAAAGAATCTGAGGAAAAAAGACAAAATATTAAGTAGGTCAATTAAACCTTTTTTTAAAAACAGAACTAGATAAAGTACAAGTACCTACTGGGACTTATCTGTTCATCCTTTTTAAAGACCATTACCAAATAAAACTGAATGACTTGAAAAGGAAAAAAGTAGTATATTCAAGAATCAAGTAATCACATTAAAACATTTATTTTGCAAACTAATGCATGATTAAAAATGACTATATTATTAAATTAGACTATATGTTATATGACTAACAATTAGAAATATGAATAAAACAGAGAATTATATACTTAATTCAACAAGAAGGATGGGAAAGACTAATTCAAGAAATAAGACAGTCTGATGAGGCCTATGGAAAGTATAAAAAGCCATAAAGCCCCAAGCTGGGTATTACTTGGACAACTAACAAATTGACCAGGAACAACCATTTGTTGATTCATTAATCAGGATTGGGTCACATACCTATTTACTATTTGTAAAGTTCATTTATCAGGGTTGGGTAACACATCTATTTACCATTTGTAAAGTATTAATTTCAACCACTAAATAAAATATATCATCCTTTCATCTTACCTTCAAAAATAAAGTTTACATATTGTGTCTTTTTATTCTTGGTCTGGGACTCATTTAATTTTTATAAACTGTGATACTGTCACCAAGCTAAAAGCTTTACTTATAAAATGGTTATTCTGCATAGTAGAACAATTAACAGGACTCTAACTTGCTAATAGTTCATGGGCTTTAACTTTGATTTTCGTTGAGATATTATCCATAAAAGTAATTTTAAAAACATGACTTCCTATTTTCAAAGTTTTGGAAATGACATATTCAAATTATAGACAAAACAAACACTTAAGAGCAAAGTGTGGACAGAATTTGGCCTTACCACTGTTCTTTAAACATTCCTGAACAAGTAAGAGAACATCTGGTTGAGACATCTAGAAAAATAAATTGATAAATACATCAAATAATCCATAAGCACTTTTGCTTCACTGAAATAACACAGTTAACTGAAGTTATCCAAACTGCTTTTCCAAATTAGAAAGCCCGTTGTTTCCAGAGTAAAGAAATTAATCATTATGCTGTGCACACGTCAGTCAAAACAGAGAAATGAGCACAAAATAAGGATGAGTGCAGGCAAAGGAACATGCTACATAGTTGACTCCTGATTAACTAATTCCTGAGGTAATTAGCCTCTCTGTAAATCTCAAAGTTGTGGCTAGATTTTGCCTAACTGTAAACAATAATGCCTCTCACTCTTAAGATTACTTCAACAGATCGCTTACTCAGACTCCACTTCAGTATTGCCTTTCTCCAATCCTTGCTCCATTTAAAATCATGAATTAGATCTAGTCATAGTCCTCCTTAAAACTCTCAAAGATTTCTTAGTGCTATTAGGTTAAATAAAATTCTTTACCATGGCCTACAGTGTCCTGTATGTTGAGCCCCAACCTACGTCTCTGCTCTAATCTTATACTCTTCTTTCTCTTGGTCCTTTTACCACAGCTATACAATTCTTTCTTTAGCTCTTTGAAAAGTCAAGCTCCTTATTGACTCAGGGTGTTTGCAAATGCTATTGCCTGTTCTCAAGACACTCTTTTACCCCTTTCACTACCCTTATCCCCTTTATCTTTTAGAATTCAGCCTAAATGTTATCGCTTCAAAAGGCTTTCATGATTCCTTATTTTCTGGTTCAGAACCTTATTTCCTGCATAGGTCTCATAATTAATTACAGGTATGTAATTACTTATCTTCTCCACTAAGTATGAGTTCCACAAGGGAGGAATAATTATCTGCTTTGTCCTCTAGAATCTAGTATAGTGCCTGGCATACAACACAGACTCAGCGACTATTTGCTAGGTGAATGAATGACATAAGATAAAAATAATTGCTATGCTTGTAAATTACTAACCATAATTTAAGGTTAAAAGAATAGTAAAATCTATTGGTCAGCTGACCATGGAGCCATAGCAGCCAGGGAAGGCAAAGAAGGAAGTTGTAAAAAAGAACATCTGGGGATGGGATAAAGGAATTTGTATTTTTAACTAGCAACCTAGGTAAATGGGCATGAACCATCTACAAACCTGCCCGTGAGAACCAACAGTGGAAAAATGAATAATCTACTAATATGCCTTCCAATAAAATCCTGACTCAACAAAAGCTTTTTGAATCATGTTGAAACCAGAAAGCTAGGTTAGGTGTGGTTCTTCAAAGGCATAATTATTTTAACAAAGTAGGTGTATAAAAGAGGAAACACAGGAACAAATTAAGCTTTCAGGTCACAGATGTTTACATATATACACTGTTTAAAAACTGAAATCTTTTCCTGCCGTTGGAAAGTTGACTTTACCAAGATAATTTAATCTTTTAAAGTTAACAGAACCTAAACAACCTCATTAGATTCACATAAACAGACTTGAGTGTTTGAATTATAAAACATTTATAAAGTATGTAAAGCTGTAGAGTACCAAAAGAAATGCTCTAACACTGAAGACAGGCAGAACATAAGAAAAGCTTCCACCATTACACTTAAACTGTCTTCAAATACCAAAAATATATTCATACGCAGCTCATATTTGAAAAAATTTCTGTATTACTCTGTGAAAACCCCAACATCTCATTTTATACTTACAATGGCTGGAAACTGAACATCAATGTTTACATCCGAATTTTTGAAACCCAATCTGCTACAGGATGACCCATATAATCTCAGAGAACAATCTAAAAAAAAAAATTGAATAACTGAAGTTGTAAATAAAATTTCTTGAAAGTTATACCAAAACTCTATTTTAGAAATGAAATCATCAATTAAAACAATACACACAACAAGCAAAACAGTATTGAAGACTGGCATAAACATAAGATAGGAAAGAGTGACTCTTTGCTCTTGCCTTCATTGAGCAGGCTGTATTGACAGTGGTTTAACTTAAGAGCCGCTCTTTTCATGCTAGTTGTAAAACATGTTTAAAAATTCCTAAATTATCACTTCACATTTTGTGCAGAAAATACTGTTTGCTACTTTTTAAGTGTTGAAAATGTTAAGTAAAAAAAAAAATGCCTCTGTTTTACATTTCTAAATTTGATATACTAAAGAGTTAATGCAAACATCTCATCTTTTAGAAAGCAGACAGATGTAAATTACAAAGATGTTTCTATAAACCCATAATCATAAAAATAACCTACAGCATAGTTATTTTTCAATATGAATACTCATTTCATTATAATATAATCCTTTTAGGAAAACTTTTGAAAAATAATTGTATCATGGTTATAATTTAAAGTGCTAAGCAACATGTGATTCACTTTTCAGAAGATAATGTGTATGTGTATCACTTATATTTATTTATGGCTTTTTTTCCTCAATGTTTTATCACTATTGTGCCAAAAAGTGATACCTTCTCAATACGGAAATTTTTTTTTCTTCAGGTTAAGTCAGGTGATTTCTTAGGATTCTAACAGTTTCCCATGAAAAAAAGTACATCCAATTTTACAATTGAAATATATAGCAAAAATCATCAAAATTAGAAATGACTTTTCAGGAACTGCCTACAACATAAAGCATGAGGTACCTATACAATGAAGTGAGCAGATTCTCACCCTTTATTTTTATGAAAGTATACATGAATATGAATGATATATTATACAGAATGAACTTTAGAAGAACAAATGATTCTATGTTTAATACAATGATAATTTAAATGAAATAGTGATTCCAACCCTGGCTGCGATTCATAACCACTTGTGGAACTCCCTAAAAAATGGTTTTCCACGACTTCACAGACATAACATGGAAAAGAATTTCAACAGTACACAAAATCTTATAAATTAGTTTATGGAGCGCATTTAGATGCTGTAATTCTTTTAACGTGGATAAACAGAATCTTTTCTGGACACAGATAACCTGAAAATGACTCCAGGATACTTCTTCTCTTTAACTCAAAATGTTGTATCAATTTAAATAGAAAGGTAAACAAATATATACAGAAGAGTCTCAGCCCCCCAATAATATGAAGCATTTAATTTCAAGTACATAAACGTAATGAAATTCATAATGAAAACAGGTTTAATGACAATGCATGTAAGTTTTTGCTACCTTGAGGGAAGCCAGGAAAAACAAAAACAAAAAATTAAGAGCTTCAGGACATGGCAAATCAATTTCTATTAGGTGAACATGACTAGCAGGAAATATGAATGAGGCACTTTAGGTAGCTAAACAGAAAAACAATTCTAGAAAATACCTGGTAACTTGTGTTGGAACACATTTTCCATGATACGTTTAATTTCTAGTCTCTGTTCCAAGTTCTCACTGTGTAAGCCAAACTCCTGTACCACTTTGTCAATGGCAATACCAATTGCATTTATCTGGGAGGGCGTTGGCGGGGGTAATGTAGTGAGCAACTCTTCCTCCTGCTTCTCCTTTTAAGATCAATGTTGAGATTAAAAATGACTCATATGTTTTTACCTGCTATCATTTACCAAGACAACATCCCGTAGAATATTCTGGAATACTTTTCTTAGTCCTCATTCTAGCTGTGTTACGTCTTCATCTTATCAAACATACACACAGTCCTTTATGCACATCAAGTGATAACAGACACAAGGTAGGAATAAGGAAAAGACATGCAAGGAAAGAACATAAAAAGCAGCAATGACAAATTGTTTGCTTTATTGTTACTGGCATGAAGACATATACCTATCAATGTCCTATAAATGACTTCATTCGTCCTGATTCTGTCCTTAAGGAAATTCACAAGACTACCCAGCAAAACATATCTGACCAGTAAAAGTTTTTTGGCTAAAATAAATTCAATATTGTAAATAGTGTTATTAATATCATAGCCTAAAGGAGAGGAAAGTCATAAATTATTGAGTAATAACCGATAGGTAAACATATTTGTTTGGGTTACATTAAACTTACCTTAATGTTTTTCTTATGCCTCTTCTCTTTGATATGCTTATGGGCAAATGCAATGGATTCAATTAAAACATCACAAAGTTTGCAGGTGTACTTTGCTGTAGGGTAGTTTCTTGGTCGCTATAATTTGAAGAGATTTTATAGAGACATATATATATGTATCTCCAAAAATACAGGTCAACCAAAATTAACTGGAAGACTTCCCCTTCACTTTAAAAATTAATACATTATTGTCACTCTTTACTATCTCAATAGTCATTTTTATTTAAGCAATTATATGAAATCAAACTGATTGTCAGTTTTAACTTTTAGTACTTAAATATTAAAAACCATAGCAGGATATCTAATTCATCAAAGCACATATTCCCAAGTACTAACCCAGTTTAAACCAAACAAAGAATTTTTAACTAACAAACGATGTTACCCTTTTCAGCCTGTCAATGCAGTCTCTTTTCAGTCGTTCTTCAGCCTGCTGTAAGCCCAGGAGCTCCTTCATTGAAAGCACAGACTCATCAATCACAGGGCCTTCTAAGTCTTCGTCCTCTTCATTTTCCTCATTTCTCGTCCTCCGTGGCTTCCTAGGTCTAGACCTCTGCTTCTTGTTTTCTTAAGTTAGGGAGGAAATTTTATTAGCAATATAAAACAATATCACTCTGAGTAAAAAGCAGAACTTACATACTTATTAATTAAATCATGTGATATCTGAATAATATCCAAACATGAGGCAAAGGAAAAGTATAGCTCTCCCATGGACAAAATGCTTGAATACTCATTAAGTACCTCATTTGGAAACATCAATGCATAGAAATCATCTTTTTGGAAAAAGTAAAAATTCTACTTCAATCGTACAATTAGATTTTATCATCTCTTCCTAGTATACTCATGGAGCATAATCAAGAAATGGTAAAAATTACCTCTAAAGGTAAGTATACCTGTAATTCTAATATACCCAATGTATCCTTATAACATACATGTATATACTATATTTTAATATACCTGTAAGTATATTATTCTAATGAAAACTATCCACAGTTGTCTTCATTTCTTATAAGTGAACAATATCAACAGAGCAAAGATAACAAATATATCTCCAAAGAACTCAGAAATCAACTACATTCTTATCTGGAGTGAAAATCCATCTTTAGTTGTAAATTTTGTCTTCACATAATTGGGCCATCATCCAATATCAAGAAGTCCTAGCCAAAATTTTATTTACTGAGGACAACTATTGCCCATTTTAACCTCTACTTTTATTTTAGCATCTTTGGTAGCCTGTACATTGAGCACATTTCAAAGGAAAGAAACAATTAGCAGTTGAAATAAGTTTTCTGCAAGTAGACTAATTAATTTGTTTACAGACTGTGCTGTTCTACAATCCTCATAATAAATGAATTGTTGCCTTTTAAATAAAACTTTTCAACCTGTGAAACTGAAGATGACTGTGGGGTTATCTATAAAAAGTTGTTTTAAATAACTTTGATAACTTCCATCAAGGTCTGAAGATGAAACTATTAGTAAGATGAGATTAAAATTAAATTCATTTCCCCAATTAAAATTGTGAAAATGGGTTGAATAGTTTGAGTTACCAATAACTAGTCTTTAAAAATTTACATCTACTAAAATGCCCTGCATGAGGCAATTCCAGCCAAGTTTTCAATAGAACTCATTACTTGTACAGCAGTTACAATGAATCAGTTGACTGAAAAAAATTTCTGTCAGAAAAGGTAGGTATAGGACCTCTCATTTAAAAAAGATATTGCTAACAGCTCTAAAGAAAAAGCAGCAAGCATTGCGCTCAAACTGCCATGATATGATGACTATAATGGAATTCTGAAAACAGTTTCTTTACTATACTGAGTGGCTTAAAATTAAACAAAATTTAAAAAGTATTAGGACAAATTTTTTAAAAAAGCAATCAAAATGGACAAAACAAAATACTAAAAGGTAAGCAGTCATTTGAAGAGAAAATCAGTCTACCTTAAAACTTGCTTTTAAATACTCCCCTACTCCCAATTAAATTACCAGTCTTTTAAGAACAGTACTCTTGGTCTGCCTAAACTTTTGAGATAAGCATTTCTTTTAACTATTCTCATTCAATTTCCTTATCATTATAAACTCAAAATAATTGCCTCTGATTTCAGAGTTCAGGATAGAAGTTTCTAACTAAGGCAACACCTATTAGAGATTTACACCAATGTGTACAATACACATTGGGAAAGTACATATTCACAAAACAGATATGGAACTAAATTCTTTTTAGTTCCTCCTCTCTCCTGATCACATAGGCTGCTCAATGTAACTATATCTGCTATCACTTTCTAGAAAGAATGATTTCAATTTACCTCCAATGAATACAATTAATTCCTTGTTTGTATACATTGAAGTAGATGGTTTATGAAATTCCATCTGATGACGATAACATTATACTATTACAGAGTATTTTATTATGCGACAGATACAATGCAAGCACTTTATGTGCATTGCCTCACTTAATCCCTACAGTGATCCTGTCATGGATGCTAAAATTATCCCCATTGTACAGATGGGGAAAATGTTTGTCAAAGAAAATAAGTAATTTAAGGGACACATAACTAAGTCAAGTAAATAGATTTGAAACAGATTAAAGCATAGATGGAATTCGTAAATTCAGCCTAACAATATATGAACTAAAAAGAATTAATTAAAATCCCTTTTTATAGGAGACCCATTTACATCTAGAACAGATCAGAACCCAGAAGGCAATAAATACAACCTTCTGAACTGAGCATAACAGGACTGCATGGTAAAAACGATTAATCAACAAAATCTCGCTGGAGGAAATCTTGGAAGTTAAGCTAGGTGTTGCTAAAAAATTCCCATTACTTAGAGGAAGACTATCTGGCTCATCCCAGGTTTTTTGTAAGATGAATTCTCTATATACAGTATTCCATATTTCTCACATTTTATTTGCATGTGGTCCACTATTCCATTCACAAAGGACATGTGTATTTAAGTGGATGTCTTCTGGCTAATATCATTAATGGCATTATCTCAAATACATTAAAATGGTAAACTAGGTTATTTGAGGGATGAAGTGTGAATGATAATGGAGAAGTGAAAAATAGGTAGTATTAAAAAACAAAGTCTACGGCCATGCTTTCCTGAACAAACCCAAACCTGTCTGATCTTGGAAGCTAAGCAGGGTCAGGCCTGGTTAGTACGTGGTTGGGAGACCACCTAAGCAGCTCAGCTGCTGTAGGCGTAAAAAATTAAAAAAATAAGAGATTGTAAACCAACAAGGTCCTTGTAATCTGTGAGGTCAACCAAAGGTTGCCTCACCTAAAAAACAAACAAAAAAACAAAGCAATTTGATATAATTTTCATTATATCTTTCTCCCATTATTTAATAAGAACCTTCTTTATTAAGACATAATTTTGATTTAAGAAAAATTTCAGTTTCTTTAATGAGATCCTTTTTAGGAATCTTTGAGTGCAGTGCAATGTTGATACTTTAAACTGAACTCTCTACAGTAAACAATGTTATACAAAAATTTAGTATTTTCTCTATGAAGATTTTCAAGGGATCAAACTTGAAAAGTCCTTCATTTAGCAATTGTGAAAGCACACATCGTATTTCATAGAAAACACGGGAGCTTTTGGATTGCCTTCAATAAAAAGATAATAAAAATGTATTTCCTGTTCAAAACCACTTAAAATCAACTTCTTTTAAGACTAAACAAGTATACATATAAAAGGCTTTCCTTTTAATATCTTTCTGACTGCAAACTTTTGATCTATAAATCTTTTTTATTTGATCATGTTCAAGATCAACTCTTTTCTAAAAGACCAACTATTGGTAACGTAATCAAAATGTCCAATGTCCTACAGACACAGTAATATATAACTACTTAAATGCACACAAACTTTTAAAAGGAAAAACACAAACCGAAAGCCCAGAAATTATCAATGATGTTTTCAGTATCCCTGTCACATTCCAAGTCCAGTGAGGCAGAGTTACTGGCAGGGTAGCATAGTACACGATTTCAGTTTCATTTCCTCATCTAGCACTGTGCATAAACAAGTCTGGATAAATTTAACCTCTCCGAGCCACAGCTTCCTACTTCCTAAAACTGTGATTCTAATTTTGATGTATCACCACTGAGCACCCTATCAGATAATTCCTTCGAGGTCTTTCTAGATTAAAAATTTAAAAGGCAAGGGTTTTATCTCTATTTAATTCCTTTTAATAGCTCATTCTGTTTTGTCTACTTGATACAAAGCATTTTCTTTTGCTCTTCTCATCTTAAAAAATATAAAACAGCACCTTTCTCCCATTTAATACTTTCATAAGGCCCTCTAAAGACAAAGAAAAAAATTAAAAAATTAAAAATGACTCCTTACTACATATTCTAAAAATCCAGGTCACAAAATACAAATGCATTACAGGTAACACTAACACTAACACTAACACTAACACTAACACACACACACACACACACACACACACACACACACAGCTGGATGTTGTAAGATAACATGAAGGAAAAGGTCCTCTGGACACGTAAAAAGTACAAACATTGCCTAAATGCATTTAAATTAAAAACTTTAAAAGTGCTCACCAGTCTGTAATCCATTCTACATGGCCACTAAATATGGCTTACAAGCCAACAAACTTAAAAGTTCATTTTTCCGAATATAATTTTCTAAGCATAATTTGCATTCCCAGACTAAATACTGTTTTATTTTTTCCTTCAAATTTATTTTATTTCATTTCAGTAATTATTGTCCATTAGATAAAAACAATTTTCTTGTTTACAGAAATCATTGTTACATGGACAAAATCTACTATTCATTCACCTTTTAGAAAAATGTATAATCAATTTGGGGCAATTATAATCAGCACGTAGAGCACTTAGAAAAGGTTTTGGTTTTACTGAAACTAAAAGGCAAAGCTTTTATCTGTATTTGATTTTCTGAACTTATGTCCGCAACCCGTTTGCTATGCTCGCTTTTGAGAAAAGAAAAAAATCTTGGACTACTCTCTTCTGGAGACAGATACTCCTCCACTCAAAGACATGTATCTTTCTGTGGCAGATGTGCAGTCTACATTGTTTCAACATCGAATAAGATTTTTTCCAGACTCATTCTGTCGTTTATATTATGGACACATTCATTATTCAAAAATAAAACTGTGATACACAATTTAGAAATTGTATATATACTAAAATTATGATAATCTTCAAAAGGATATGATCACTGTCTTTTCTAAAAAGCATCAATAGGAAGTATGTTTACTAAAGTGAGCCTTGTTGCAAAGCAAACTTTTAAAGGGACCAATATATCCTGTGTTGAAGTTGCCCAAATATCATGATTGCAACCCTTAAAATAATCACATTAAATAAGCAGAAAATTTAAAAAAAATTGGAACTGCATTGTTGACAATAATAAAACTCATTTGGGTAAGAAAAAAAAAAGATATTGCTGACTTTTGGGTGGTAACTCAATAAATTGTATTGCATTACCATGACTTCCTGCTTCCACTTCTGACATGGTTTCCAGGCTTGTCAGGTCTTTATGAAACAATCGTCTTACAGTTCGGAAGCCTCTTCCATCTTGCCACCTATATCCATCTTCACTTTCCTGAAAAGAGTCTTTTCTTGGTCGGTTTATAATAGGAATTCTAGGTACAGGTTTGAATTCTCTCCAGCTGTCTGAATTACCACCAAGTTCATCAGATAGCCATCTCTTACTTTGATCTTTGTGGTTGTCATTCATCCAAAGAGGCTGGCTGTAAATTGGGTTTTTAAACGCATAGGGATTGCTAGAAACAGCATACGGTCCTTTCCTGGGGGTATTCCCATAGTTCCCCGGTGTTATTTTTTTTTTTGGAAGGCCTTTTTCCATTTTACTGCTATGGCCTTTAGCATAATCATCCATTATTAAATAATCTTGTTGGGGGTGACCCCTTCTGAAATCATCATCATCTGTAGTCCCTCGGTCTTTAACACGCTTTACAAAATAAGGTTTTGCTGCATCTCCCATGGTCTTTGACTTCAATTTTCTTACTCTGTACCTGAAAGAAAGTATTTTGGAGAAAAATCAAACTATAACAAGTTATCACACCAAGTGTAAAAATACCACAGATGTGCAAAAGCTTATGAAAAACTCTTTTCCTAATTTCCATCACATTCCAATAATCAGTGCATTACACTAGAAGTGGGAGGTTAGGTCCTAAAAATAGTCTTCATGAAAATTAATACTTACTATTTAACATGAAGCTTAAATGTGTGAATAAAAAAAGTTCCCGAGTCTCAAGAACTGTAGTATAAAAAAACGATGCTCATATCCAGTTGACTGGCTTTTATCTATATGACAAAAGCGCTTCTCTTAAATAAAACCACCACCCTAATCTCAAGCCTATACTGTTAGAAAACTCCTCAATCTTTTTTTTTTTTAAGTTGGCAATTATTTTTAAGCGTTAATACAAAGTAACCGAAACTTTCTCTGAACCCAGTAGATCTCAAAACTCTGCTTTTGTCCCTTCTCATCCTGGGGCCTCGGCTCCTTTCACCACCACTGTTCAGAACGACAAGCTTCGATCGCTTGGGCTACAGAAGAGCTGGGCTCGCGACCAAGGCTCTGTAGTCAAAGGGGCTGGGTTTCCGACCAAGGGACAACTACAGCTACCCTCCCTAGCCCTCATTCTCCAACCCCAAACAAGTTTGGTTTTGTTATGAATAGCAATTTCCCCTTTTCGGTCCTCTTCTGATGGCCCGTCCCCGATCTGCCTCAGTTTCCATCTTTCGAGGCCGGAGGCGGAGAAAAAGGAGGCGTCCCCATACTCCCAGCCACGAAGCCACCGCGGCGACCAGGAAGCAGGAAGTGACCTACCTCCCCGATGGGGTTCTGAGGTCCCTCCGGCCGGCCAGAGGGCCGGGGCCAATTGCCCCCACCCAAAACCCTTCTTCTCCTGTCCTCGCAGGGTCTGACACAAAGTGAAGATACAGACTCGACGCCAAGAGCTCAGTCCGGCAGGCCTAGGGACGCCCCGGTCCTCGCGATGGGGGCAAGAAGGCCGGCGGAGGATGGAGCCAACGTAACTCTCAGGGCGGGAGGGCCCGCCCTCTATTCTGGAAAAGGGCGAGCCCACCGGAGACCCACCCCGGAGGCGAATCTGGGAGGGACGCGGCGAGAAAACACTTGAAACACTCACCACCTCCACCGCGGTCCTCCGCCTCTTGCTGTTCCGGCCGGGCTCCCGCTCCGTGTTTTCCTTCGGGCCCACTTCCGGCGCTCAGCGCTGTCTCATTGTGCGCGATTGGGAGCCGGCGGTGCCCCCGCCGGAGCGCTCCGCCGCGCACGCCGGAAGCGCGAGCCCCGCCCCGCCCCGCCCACTTCCGCCGCCACCGCCCACACGCTCGCGCCCTCCCGAGGTCTGGCGTGGAATCCCGCCGGGGTTCCGTCCCTGCTGGCGGCTACCGCGGGGAGAGGCCTGGGGAGGAGCCCGCGGTGTGCCGGGGGAGACGCCGAGCTGGCGGCTGGGGCGCGGCCGCGTGCTGGGGCAGGCTCGGAGGCGCGGCTCTGCCCCGGACGCTCGTGGTCCCGTGTCGGACTGGTTGAGTCCGGGCCTGCGGCCTCCTGGCGCCCTCGCCCTTTCCTTCCTAATTCGGAGTGAGTGCACATCTCATGGAGTTCTGAAGCTGCTTCCCCTCTCTCTAGGAATGGCAGCGTTTGCACCCCCACTGTTCCACACCCAGCTCTCAGTGTGCTTCTTAAGGGAAAGGCTACCCTTTTTTCTCTCAGATCGTGTTATTTTCCTTAAATGGCAACCGTGTTTTGAAGACGAATGGCAAAGGACCCGTCAGGGAGCGTCATACTTGAATTTTTGAACGAAGAATGCACACTGGGGAGTAGCCGACGTTCTAGAGCGTCGAGGAAATGCGACCGTCTCAAGCCCTCTACGTGATAAGAGAATTTTAAATTTAGATTTTCGAGATCCTGAGGGGCAATGGTCTTAAAAATAATTATGAGCACGTAAGTCCTGGCTATTGCCAGGGATTGTTCTGAGGACTTTGCAGAGATTGTCATTTAATACAACAGCGCCACTAGGAAAATACCGTTATCCCTACCTTACAGATGAGGAAATAGCATTTTATGGTGAAGTGACTGGCACCGCAGGAATCCAAACCCTAACGTTTCGAGTCTGTTCTGTTTATACTAATGATGTTGCTACAACTTTCGTGTGATGTCCCATCTAGATGCTTTAGTCTGTTCCGCGGCAGACGATGAACCATAATAGAGTCCAAAAGGAGCGTGGCAACACGTGATGACGTTTATCATGGGATAGCAGCACTGACACACCCAGGACAGCAATTCTTGCACAGAAGATCTAGTTCAGGAAAAGTTCTAGAGGAGCAGATGAAGACACATCTTTTTAAGGACTTAAATATTTTTAATTTGCATTTTTTAGTGTGTTTTTCAAAGCTTAACTTCAGTTCTAAACTGGCTTTTTAGATCGTTTAAAAGGAAGAGTAAAAATGGAGTCACTTGTGTTAAACCCTACCAAGACTTAACACCTAACCTAATTAGAGGTTCCATCTCTCTCAGGAGGGGAGTTTTAATCCAATCAGTCTGGAATTTCCTAATTAACATTAGTAAGATAATCTGCCTGATAAGACCCTTTGCCTTCTCCTAAGGGAAGATGACTTCGCCTGAAATAATCCACTGTTTTAACTTTCTTGTCCTACCTTCTTTCTGCCTATAAAAACATTTCATTTTGTACAACTCCTTGCAGTGCCCTTTTAATTGCCAGATGGGATGTTTCCTGATTCATGAACCATTTTAAAAAGCCAATTAGATTGTCAAGTTTACTTGGTTGAATTTTGTTCTTTAACACATACCCCAAAGAGCCACTGTTCCTTTTTGAATTCTCCCTCTGAGAATTAATTAATTAATTAATTAATTTTCTTGCCTAAATTGGCTGGCTCCAATATCTCCTGGAGCCTTTATGCACTTTTTCTAAGGATCCACCCAGTTGAAAGTTATTTGCTGGTTCTCAGATGGTCTATGCTGTCTTCTTGCAGTGACCATATAAAAAGCTCCCTTTCTCTCTTGTCTCCCATGTCATATTAAAGAATATCAAATCTACAGAAAGTTTGCAAGAAATGTACAATGAGTATATACTATTTATAACTCACTATTAACATTTTGTCATATATATATATGTATATATTTTTTCCCTCTTCCTTTCTTTGCATATGTGTGTATTCTTTAGTTGGACCATTTAAGAGTTAGTTGCAGATATCTAGACACCTAAACCCCCAAACCCTCAGCAAATATTTTTCAAAAATGAGAATATTTTCCTATATAACCACAATGCAATTATTGCACTTAGGACATTTGGCTATTTAATAGTGACAAAATACTATTTTCTAATATGTAGTTCATATATAAATTTCTACAATTGTCCTAGTAATAGTATGCTTTTTAATTTAGCACATTTTATTCATTATTTGAGCTAGAATCATGCATTGCATTTATTTTCATGTATTTTTAATGTTCTTTAATGTAGCACAGGCTGCTAATCTTTTTTTTTTGCATTCATGATGTTGTTATTTTTGACGAGTCCAGGCCCATATTTTCACAGTTTTCTAATTGTTTCTCTATGGTTAGACTTAAGTTAAACATTTTTTGGCAGGAATATTACAATATAGGTGATATTGTAGCACACATCTCAGTGTGTCACCACAAAGGATATATGATGTGAATGTGATTTTTAAATAATAAGTTTTGTCATTTAGTTAGGTCTTATCTACCATATTTCTCCAGTATAAAGATTCCTGTTTCCCTTTGAAATTAATAAGTAAGTTGTGATATAATACTTTGGGCTACATGACTGTTCTGTTCCCTCATCTTTCTCCCAATGATTTTAGCATCCATTGATGATTTTCTCCTTAAATCAAATATTCCTGTGGTAGTTGTGAAATGGTAATTTTCTATTTCTATCACCCCTTATATGTTTGTTAGTTGGTAGTCTTCTATAAAGGAGGGCTTTTATTTCTCCTTCTAATTCCTTTGAAATTTCTTTATAATAGCATGGACTCATGGATACTATACTATTTATTAACTGTGTTATAATCCATTCTTGTCATGATCTATTTTGATGCTCAAATTGTCCCAGATTTGGCAAGTGGAAACCCCTTAAACTGGTTCTTATATTTTCTTGATATATCTTCCTCAGTTTAGAGCACTTAATTTCTGGCACAACAAGATGTTTTAGGTTCACCTTGAAATTAGGCATTTTCCCATAGGGTTTCCCATAGGGTTTGGTGTTTGGAAAGCAAGACCTGGGTGCCATGTGTACACATTGTTCTGGGCTGTTAGTTCCTCTCAATGAATAGAACTAGGAAACATTTTAAAAATCATGAGTTCATGATACCTCTAATTGATACTCAGTCCAATAGAATAGGATTCTTCTCATTCTGCCATTCCATATTTCTCCCTTGTTACCCCACAATGAACTCCCTGCTTTCTTCAAACATCAATATGTTTACTCATTTGCTCAGTCCTGCAATACATACAAAACAGTCTCAGAATTGCCTCACCAACACTACTACCTGAAACAAACATAGCAAGTAAAGTCCAAGATTTTTTTGCCCTGAAATTATATC
Source organism: Cynopterus sphinx (assembly GCA_030015415.1). Lineage (NCBI taxonomy): Eukaryota > Metazoa > Chordata > Mammalia > Chiroptera > Pteropodidae > Cynopterus > Cynopterus sphinx. Next base: position 98,529,666 of record CM057385.1, read on the forward strand.
CCACTGAGATCGCATAGTCAAATCCTTTGTGTTCAAAAGGGTTTTAGTTTAATTCCTTTTTTTCTTTTCAGGTGTGTTAATAATCATGTTTATTCATTTTTTTCCACTTTCAGGTCCTCCTACATCTTCCCCCACCCCCAATTCTGGTTGATTTATTTATTTTTTGAATATGTAAAATGCTAACATGGCTCAAAATCCAAAACTATATAAAACAGTGTATGTATTTAGACAGGTCCCCCTTCTATCTCTTCCATTCTATTCCCCTAGCCCTCATAGTGACCAAATTCATTTGTTCTTATGTCTACCTTTAAAAAAAAAATAAATGAATAAATATGTATCTTACCTTTATCCTACAAAATGTAGCACTCTACATATAATCTTTGTACCTTTTTTTTCATTTAATAATTTTTCTGGAAATCAGTTTATGTAATTTTATATAAATCTTTTTTGTTTTTTAATTTTCCAGCTGTATAGTACTCCATTAAATAAATACACCTTAGTTTATTCAACCAAACTCCTAGATATGGACCTTTACAACATTTCCAACATTTTGCAGTTATAAGTAATGTTACAATGAATAGCCTTGTATGTGAGTGTTTTCTTGTATTGTTAGATTCCTAGAAGTGAGATTTGGAGGCCAAAGATTGAATGTATATGTAGTTTTGCTAGATAGTGCCTAATTCCCCTCCATAGGAGTTGTATCATTTTGTAGTGGATGAGAGTGTCTGTTTCCTCAAAATCTGTTCAACAGATTGTTTCTTCTAGAATTTACATTTTTGCCATTCTGATGAGTGAGAAACAGCATTTCAGATAGCTTTAATATGCACTTCTCTTCTTATGAGTGGAGCATGTTTCATATACCCTTTTCCTTTTAAAAGTAGATAGAAAAGTTTGATGATAATACTTGAACACAATCTTTGAACTGTGCTACAATAAAATGAAACAAAACTTTTCTTTCTAAAGAATTTCCCTCTGGGTGGTTTTGTGTACACAAGGAATAGTTTTATAATGTATTAGAGGGCAATGACTTTCAAGATAAAGTATTATTGTGTAACAATATTGCAAAAACAGTTTGGGCATGCTCGGGCTAAACCTTTTTGACATCAGTGGAGATACCAACAAAAATGGGGATAAAGTGTAAACAGAAGTCTTATTTAGCATTTTCAGCTTTCTCAGGGATTCTTGTCAACTTGCCTTAAATGACTTCCAACTGCTTTTGGGATTCCATCATGTGGTCCACAGTCCCTAAGGAACCTGGTTCTTCTCTGCCTTACAACTTCATATTGCCCATTCTCCCCAGTCTTTCCTTGCCTTAGCCACTCTTTGCCTTTCAGTCCTCAAACCTGCTTTTTTCTAGGGCCTTTATACATATTCTTCTTCCTGGGCTGCTTTTTTCTCCTTTTTTCACTCAATTAATGTCTTCTCATCTCTCAGTGCTAAAATCAAGCATTACTTATTTGAGAAGGTTCTCTGATCTCCCTATCTGGGCCAATCTCTCTGTTAGATTCTCTTATAATACCATGTGCCGCTTCCTCATAACACTCCTCACAATGGCAATATTAGAAATGTTTGTGTACTTACTTGATCAATGTTTATTTCTCCTATTAGTGTACAAGCATCAGGAGAGCGAGAACTCTGGCTTTGCTCTGTTCTAGTGTTCTGTAGCCTAGCTCAGTGCCTGACACATAGTAGTAGTTAAATATTGTTAATAAGTGATGGTGTGCATGGTTGAATGCACACATGAACACTGGCAATTCCCTCAGCTTGGCAGGCCATTTTCATAACTTTGCATCTTCTTTAGGTCTTTTTTCACTTTTCCATATCCGCTTGTGACATTTTGAGCTTTTAGTAGATGTGTGTATGTTTGATCACATTGCCCTCTTGGTCCTACTTCTGTATGAATACTCTCAAACACAAAACTGACACTTACCACCTACTTCTAAGCCTTAAAATGGGTTTAAGGATTTTGGTGGGAATTTGATAAGTTGTCTCCTCCATCACTACATGGCCTCCCATGATTTCACTGACTCTTTTTTCTCTCCCTCAATTTTTTCCTCCCTCCTGACTCTTCTTACTCTTCTATTTCAGGAATGCTATAGGCATATCATCCTACAGAGGCTGATTTTGCAGAAGTCATGGTGCCAACCGATATCCGTGATCCCATAGGTATTTCCTTTTCTCAAGTGGTCCGACCTGGGTCTTTTCCCAACAAAGATGTTGTGCAAGATGAATTCTAGTGCCAGCTATTGAAACAGTTTCTTTGTGTTATGTTAGAGCGAGATCATTTCTGGTCAAGTTTGAAGGATGTCCAGTGTCCTACCCCATGCCATTTGTGGAGAGATTGGTGGAGGGGAGGATTAGAGGAAGTGTGAATAATGACTTTCTCATACTTTTGGAGACCTATTTCTTCTATCACAGTCCAATTACAGGTCTTTCCTAAAATTGCTTTCCAGATACCCCCTTTAACTGCTTATTTCTCCCCTCAAAATAGTAGAAAATATTACATTTTAAGGACACTTGGGCAAAATCAGATTCAGGACGGGCCATTCAAATTTCTGGAATCACCAGTTTGGACCTGCAGCCATTTCAGGGAGTCCTGACTTTAATGTACTATCTTCCTTTTACAAACGCCTGAACATATCTGAGTTTTTGAAGTGGGTATTTCTCCCATCCTTGGTTCTTCTTTCAGGTTTAATTGCATTTTTTTGCCCAAAGCTATCCTGTACAAGCATTTCATGTGATGTCACTTTAGAGTTTGAGGTTTTAGTGCCTACCCTGAGAGCTTTATTTTTATTCTGTACCAGGTATTCATAAGATTAAGCCTTTATTTAGATAAAGTAGCAACAGCCACAATAAACTGCCATCTTACTTTGCTCTAGCAGTTACTGAGCATTTTTTGTGTGCCAGCTGTACCATGGTGGTTACCTGCATTACCTCAATTTCTTACAACTGTCCTTTGAGACAGATTGGCAGACTATTATCTCCAAAATATAGGTCAGAGACTGGGACTTAGAGAGGGTAGGAAGCTTGTCCTATAGGAAGCTTGTCCTAAGGCATATAGTTATGAATAGAAGGATTTGAACCTCTGACTGAACAATGAAGCCTATAGACCTAAATGTCAGACTATTTACCATGACTGGCAAAGAGGGATGGGAGAGGAATGAAAATCCGTGTTTTGTTAAGTCAACAGATATGTTTACATATTTCTGTATAAACAGTGAAATTTCTCCATAGGAGTCACACAAGAAGAGACAGTAATTCCTAAAAACACATTGGTGAACTTGGTTTTGCCATAGCTGCAGTGAACTCTGGAGTTCACTCATCAATGTCTTACTTTTGTCAGCATCTTTTTGTTACTCATTAATCAAAAAGCCTCATCGAACTTTCTTTTGGAGTAACTGTTTTTATAGTTTTCTAGAAAAGTTTCTCTTCACTTTTTTTTAGGATATTTTCCCACAAATGGTAATATTCCTAAATTTATATTATTCCAGGCATGAGAGAACCAAGGTCAGAAATCTTCATGGGATTTTTAAGGTTATTTACTTCTTTCTACCCCCAACACACACACACACACACACACACACACACACACACACACACACACACACACACGTTGCTTTTGTGTAGTTATTATTCAAAATATGGATGTAAAAACTCTTGGCTTCAGGCAGTCAGTAATTAAGATGACTTCAAAATATGTTGAGTTTGTATGAGAGTGGGAAGGGGGTCAGATGCAGTTTCAAGATAGAGCACACTGTGAACTAGTTCTGGAGCCTACTTAAAGGCTACAAAGGTTTATGCAGCAGGAAGACTAATGACCTCCTCTGTCCTAGAAAAGTAGAGTGACTCAGAATACAGATGTTCCACCTACCCCTGTACTTGTAGTTATGAGCGGGCTGTGCAGTTCCCACGGAGTCTTTGAATCATCTGTTCTTATATTTTCTCATGCTGGTGCTCTTTTTAGAACAATCGAGGACATATCAGCTAAAAAATGCACCAGTTGCTTGCAAAGAGAGAATGGCTTTTTATGTGGAGATAGGGACACACAGAATTCTCTTTCTCCCTCTCTGCTTGGGAACATGATAAGGAGAATGAGCTAATAGTTCTCAGAGAAATATGAGTTCTGACATACCCAGATACCTGGAGAACATTATGAAGTGAAGGCAGTTTAATGTAACTTTTACCTTTAGTCCTGGTGTATATAAAATTACAAAGATGTGATAATTTTACTTTAATATATACTAACATAAAGGAGTTGAACAAGAGAAACCTGAAATTGTGGATAGCCTCATAAAATAAAGCAAACCAAAAAACAAACAAACTGAGTAGCTCTTGCAAAATCATTTTTTGGCACAATGTGCCCCAGGGCTGTGTCACTTCTATCTATCTACATAGCAGTGGAAGCAGACTCTGGATTTAGATAAATAGGTGGAACTTCATGTCAGATGAGTTCCTGGATCACCTTGGCATAGGACAAAAGGCCTTATTTTATTTTTCAAGTATATATCTGTACAAGGCATTCTGTGAGGCACTAAATCCTCATTTCTACTCTAATCTATTACCCCTTCAATTCCTGGGATTCTGGGAGGGATAGTGAAAGCAAAAGCAACAGTATTGTATCACATGATTTTAAAACAAACAAACAAAAAAAGACTTCATAAGAATACTGTTCAGATGTTCCTCAAGTACAAGTTCATGGACTGGTGAAAGGAAATTTTCATCAGTTTGGACAAAATGAAAAAGAAGCAGGGAAGTAAGGTTTGTATAAAGTATTCAGTTTATTGAATTTATAAGGAAAATTTTTGAAGAATGTCTCACATTTTTTATTTTTAAAAGGCCATTTTATGGTGATTTAGAGGGAATGAAACCTTTATTCTCTACCCTTTCTTTGTTGCCCCATTTTCTGTGAAGGAAATCAGAATACGTTACTCCAAAATATACCTCTTTGACAGAAAAATTATTTTGAGGTGAAAACAATTAAGAAGCAGCAAATGCAGGAAATGCTCCCTTTTTTACTGCCTACATGCAGGGTATAAAGTCTCCTTTTACTCAAGATAGACTTATTAGTCCAGAGACACCAGAGGAATCTGCAAACAAACCTCACTTCATTAGTTTCCTACCATATATTTACCTTCACACAGTTTGCCACGCTTGGAAGCTTAAAAATGCTTTCCTTTGTCCTGTAATTTCTCTGGAAATTTGTGTTCTCGATTGAAAATGCTATTTAAGCAGGAGTTCTAAGCCACTGCTCCGACTTACTCTTCATTTAGCTTTCCTCATTGATGTATGCTACTGCATGCTTTATTTTTCTCTTGTTAATCTGTTTTTATTTTTTTTCTTTTCTTTCTTTCTTTCTTTTTGTTGTTGTTGGTGGTGAAGAACTTTAGTGGAAAACCTAAGCTAGGAAAAGAGGCTCAAGAATCTGAGACCCAGATGGAGATCAAAGTGTATTCTCAGGACTACTTTTGTCCTGGGCTGGGTGATGCCCTAAGTCTAGTACAGAAGGCAGCCTCCTTTTCACTCCCCCGTAACCAAATTCATCCAGGTCTATTCTACAAGGTCAGTCTGACTCATGCCCAGTCACAGGCTGAGGTAGTGGAGCAGAGAGAGAATTGTGGATTGCTAAGTGGGCCTTGCCTAGTCTACTTGACCACACAGAAGTGCAGTAAACTCTCATTCAGGACTTTGCCCACCAGTGAACCATGCCTTGTGAACGTCAGCTCTTATCGATCAGATTTGGTGCTTGTCTTTTAGATAGCAAGAATGTGAAGTAGAAGCTTTCTTCCCAGCCTTGGCCTAGAGGTGGAAATGTTGGAGAAAGAGCCTTCCTTTATGTGCCAAAATGGGATGTGCAGGAGGGCTGGATATGCTGTGGAATTCACTAAAAGGGCTCTAAGATGCTCTGACACTTTCATTGCATCTGCTATTGCTGGATAGCTAAGGATTGGAGGGAACTGTAGAAAGAACAGAGTTCTTAGTTCTACAATCAGGCTAAGAGAGATTTTTTTTTTAATTAAAAAAATTAAACTTGGTAAAATACACTTAACATAAAATTACAGTCTTAACCATTTAAAAGTGTACAGTTTAGTGGTATTAAGTGCATCTATATTATGCTACCATCATCACCACCCACCTCCAGAAATTTTTCATCTTCTCAAATTGAAACTGTACCCATGAATCAATAACTCTTCCATCCTCCCTCCAGCTCCTGACAACCACCATTCTACTTTCTGTTTCTATGAATTTGACTATTCTAGATACCACTTAACTGGAATCATACAGTATTTTGTGACTAACACTTAGCATATCTTAAAGGATGATCCGTGTTGAAATGTGTCAGAATTTCCTTCCTTTTCAAGGCTAATGTTCCGCTGTATGTATTTAACTGATAATTTTTATTGGAACTTGAGCCAGACCCTCAACGTGGCAGCTGGTACCTGTTACAGTAACAATTCTGGCCTAAAAATGCATAAACTGTCCTGGCCTAAAGATGCACAGACAGTCCTAGCACTTTCTGAGCTCAGAGGTGGGGAATGGAAGACATAGGATAAATTCTTTACCTCAACTGAGAATTAGCTATAGCAACCAAGGAGATATGAGAGTGCCTGTCAGTCACTGGGCACCTTGAAATGTAAGTCACATTTCAATGGCTCCTCTCAAGACCCTGCCATTGGAAGCTTGCAAGTGGATGGTACCTCTAACCTTTAGCTTGCTCCTAAAAGTGCCTTTTGTGCCTCTGGAATCCACGATCCTCTGTCTGTCTACTTTCAGGATTGCGTACTTCAGAAGAAGATTCCTACTATATGGCAAATCTGAGTGGGAGAAAATGTTGAAGCTTAATGTCTTCAGACTTTAATCAACCAAAGTCAAAGCCTTTCATCTTTGAAAGTCAACCTCTCTTTGGAAATGTAACCATTGAGGTGAGTGAGTTCATGTTAAAATTTGGGTGTTTTTGTTTTGCTGTCTTTGCATTATTTGGAATATTTTAGATTTTTATCCAGTGTTCATTTTAAGATCTCTGATGAGTAATGTTAAGCATTGAGTGGGTACATCGTATGAAATGGAAAATGGAAAAGGCAGTGAATTTGGGCCTACAGTGTATACAGCCTTGGAATTGTCTTAATATTCTGTTTTGACCTTTTTCAGAGACTTGTGGGGCAATAGCTGAGTTGCCTATTTCATAGCCCTCAGAAGCCAACAGGGACAGGTGCAGGGAGTAGAGGCCCGACCTCATCTACATAGACAAGGTGCTTCCTTGATAGACTGCTCTGCATCTGACTAGCATTGGGTGTGGTTGTGAAATAATGATAAATTAATAGAAAGAAAGCAAAAAACCTTTAACAACTTCCTTTTCTTGTGCCAGAACTTTTTCTCCAAGATTTAGCTTTCAGTGAGGGTCTATATCTTCTCTAGTTTGCTTTGTGCTTTTGAAAAAGTGACTTGATTCCAACATTACATGGTTCCTATTGATATCTGTTTTTGATGTCAGAATTTGACTTTCAGAAATGATGTTAATTTGAGTGGAATTATAGCCAGTGATTTCTAAGAAGTGTGTGTCTTCTCACAAGAGAAGTCCATTAGGGCCACTATAACAAAATACCACAGGCTGGGTGGCTTACAGACAACAGAAATTTATTTCTCAGAGTTCTTGAGGCTGGAATCTGAGATGAGGGTGCCAGCATGATTGGGTGAGGGCTCTCTTCCAGGTCGCAGACTTCTATTAATCCAATTCTTCAGGGCTCCACCCTCATGACCTCCCAAAGGTCCCACCTCCTAATAACATCCATTACATTGAGCATTTAGTTTAAATGTATGAATTTGGGGAGGGACATGAACATTCAGTCTATAGTAGGAGGTATGTGTTAAAAACCAGGTTTGTGGCTTGCAAATGAAAATGTGCACTGCCCAGGAGAAAAGGTATCATGGTTTTAAAGCAAAACGAACATTGCAAATACATTTTCTCATCCATTTCTAGAGTGGCCCCCATCATTCCCTCATTTGTTCAATAAGTATTTACTAAATGTGTGTCATATATGTGACAGGCATTCCTCTAGATACTTGGTATATGTCTAAAACTCCTTCTCAGTCTCTTTCTTTTGACTTTCTCCTTTTCCTCTTTTCTTCCTTTTGTTTCCAACTGGAAAGAAGGGGAATACCTTACCAAAGACCTGAGTACTCAGTGATTGGAGTGAAAGGGGCAGATGGAGGAATCCTTTGTGAGATGATTCTTGGGAAAACCAAGCAATGTCACCTAGTTTGTTTTTCAGGATATTGTGAAATATAGTCTAATTTTTGAAGCATTTTTTTCTTAGAAATTTTACTTAATTCAAAGCAAAACAGTAAGATCGTGGTATGCATAGTTCCTGAGAGTTTATTTTGCAGTAAAACAGACAAGAAAGCAAATAGTACGCATGTACTTTCTCTTTTTTACCAAGCCCAGAATTCTTTTTCCTCCACACTAGATGGCAGTAGAGTTAAAGAAAACCATCCAAAGCAGCTTTGGTGCATTTTCCACAAAGCTGAGGATGAAGAAGGAGTCAGAGCAAAATCTGTATAAAGAGAAAGTTAAATTATGACTTATGACTCTCTACCATGTCACATGCTCATTTCAGTAAAATGTGTCTGGGGCAGAATCTCTCTTTTTCTCTTCATATTGTTTCTCTACAAGGTAAGGAGAGAATGAGAGATTTCTTAAATCTAACTCCTAATGTATCATGTAACTTTTGGTTGGCAAGGCGAAGCTTTTAATTTGAACTTGTACTTAAAAATAGCTTGTCGCGCGCGCGTGTGTGTGTGTGTGTGTGTGTGTGCACGCATGCTTGTGTGTGTGTGGAGAGAGACAAAGACAAAGGCAGTGATAAAGACAGTTTTTTTCCTGCTACTCATATCAGTTATGTCTTAGAGGACATTTAATGTGAAAACTGGAAACCCTGAGGAAGTCAGCTCTTCAGTGGTTTTCAAATACTTTGGAATAAATTTAAGAGTAATGTTGTCAAGATTCTCACAATAACAATACAAATAATAAATGTATGGGGGAGGGAGATAAAACAAATACATTAAACTGTTAGCAATTGATGAATCTGGGGAGGAAGTATATTATGGTCATTGCACTATTCTTACAATTTTTCCAAGGCTTTAAAATTTTTCAAAATAAAAATTAGAAAATAGAAAAAGTTATCACAATATGTGTAGCTTAACTTGCACGTATTATAGATGTGTAGGAGGAGTTACTTTGCAGCATAATTAAAACTACAGCAAATATACCAAATACATGGATCTAAGAAATCTTAGATGAAATCTATATCTTTTTAGCAAAACAAGGCTAAATTTTAAATATTCATTTATGGGCTCCTGCTTCGTATTCATTCATTCTATCATTCAACAGATATTTATCTAATTGCTACTAAGTGTGTAAGACAAAGGTTACAGCTGTGAAGGTTGCAGACAAAGTCCCTGCACTCTTAAAGCTTACTTCTGACTGGAGAGATAAAGGTAAACATATGCACTGTTGGGTAGTGATGAGTAGAAGTCAGAGAAAGTGGGAAGTTAGGATAGAAGTGAGAGGGCACAGTCACCTTAGGTAAGTTCACCAGGGCAGGCTGGCCTCTCTAAAGAGACAGACACCCAAGGAAGTGAGATGTAGACCCTGTGTGTCTGGGGAAGAGAGTTCTCAGCAGAGGAAGTGTGCCTGAGATGTCAGAGATCTGAAAGCAGCCAGTGTGACTTGGATGAATTAAGGGAAGGGAACTAGGTAGAAGATGAGGGTGACAGATATGAGGGCCAGATTAGGTCTGGCCTTGTGGGCTAGCAAGCCAACAAAGAAACAATGAAAAGAAAATAATCATTAATGCCCAATGACTATTATCTTTGTTTAAATAATAGTTTTGTGGTTCATCAAAAAGTTAAACAATATATACTTCATGTATGATTCAGTAATTTCATTTCTAGGTACATACATTAATAATTGAAAGCTGGAACTGGAACAGATATTTCTACATCAATGTTTATAGCAATACTATTTACAATAGATAAAAGGTGGAAACAATTAAAATGTTCATCAATGGATAAATGGATAAACAAAATGTGGTAGATATATATAATGGAATACTATTGAGCCTTAAAAAGGAATGAAATTCTTATTTATGCTACAACATGGATGAGCCTCAAAAACATCTTGCTAAGTGAGATAAGCCAAACAAAATAAGGCAAATACTATGTGATTCCACTTATAATGAGGTACCTAGAATAGGCAAATCCATAGAGACAGAAAGTAGAATACAAGTTAACTGGGGCCGGGGGAGTTGATAATGGGAGTTATTGTTTAATGAATGTAGTTTCTGTTTTGGATGTTAAAAAATTGTGGAAATGGACAGTCATGATGGTTGTATAACATTGTGAGTGTACTTAATGCCATTGAATTCTACACCTAAAAATTGTTAAAATAGTTTGTTATGTATATTTTACAAAAAAAAAAAAAAAACCCCTTTCTTCCTTTTCTTAGTCATAGTATTCAATGTATTCTCTCAAGGTGACTAGTTTACAAGGACTTTGACGATATGGAATATTTTCCAGCAATATTAACCATCAATTTTTACCATCTCCTCTTCCTTTCCTCCCCACAAAAAAACACATATTTATAACAAAATTTCTTTATTTATACTTGTTACCAAGAGTCTTCTTAAAGAGGAAATATATTGATAGATTAAGATCATATTAAGACATTCTTATGGGTGAAAAATTGGAAACAAATCTTCAATTGGGAAATAGTTAAGACATTTTAAAACATTTGTTCTATAAAGTATTATATGTCCATTTGAATGATGATGACATGTGAAATTGTTTATGAATGTTAAATGAAAATGGCATCTATAACACTTTTCATGGAGTAGCAACTGTAATGCATTACAGTTGGAAAAAACACACTCTGGGAACTAAAAGTAAAAGGTACTTTAGCAAAATGTTAATGGTGTTAATATCTAGGTGCTTGTGTTATAAATGATATTTATTTTCATTTCATTTTTAGTCATTTTTATTTTCCCCAGTTTCTTATTATAAAAATCTTTAAACATACTAAAAATCAGATAGACTAATACCGTGAACTTCCATGAACTTCCATGTGCTCAGATTTTTTAATTGTTAATGTTTTTCTATATTTGCTTTATCTTTCTATCTATCTATCTATCATGTATCTATCTATCTATCTATCTATCTATCTATCTATCTATCTATCTATCTATCTATCATCTATCTAATCATTTATCTTTCCATCTGTCTACATTGGGAGTTGACAAACTATGGCCAAATGCCAAATCTGGCCTATCACCTGTTTTTATACAGCCCCCAGTTAAGAAGGGTTTTTATATTTTTAAGCATCAATATTTTAACTAGTTATACAGTTATCTAGATTTTAGTCTCTTGGTCTGCAAAACCTAAAATAATTACCATCTGGCCTTTTACAGAAAACGTTTGCCCATGATCTATACAAGCAGGTGCGCGCGCGCACACACACACACACACACGCACACACAATTTTGCTGTACCATTTGAAAGCAAGTTGCAGACATTATAACATTTCCCCCTCAAATACTTCATTTTGTATCTCTTAAAAATAAAGCAATATTCCTACTTAACCAAATACCATTATCACACCAAAGGAAATGAACAGTTATTTCATAATATTATAAAATAACCAATCCATATAAGAATTCATGTGATTATATTTGCATATTTTACAAAAAGAAAATGCATAACGTTATAACAGCAAAATGAAGCATTTTCTAAAAATTAGTCTTTTTATAGTTAGCATCAATTTTACTGTATGAGGGATTTAGGAAAATTACTTTATACAGCTACCAGACCTGGGTATTTCAGGTTGAAATTTAATGTTTGCAGGTCAAACAGCTCATATTCTGCAAAGTATTAGGTGTTGGTGGTAGTGTTATTGTTCGCTATAGGTTTAGGCAGGAAAAGGTAGGATGCTATGTAACCTTTTTGGTATTTGAAAATATAATCTAACATCTCTAATAATTTTTGAAGCCTGTGATTGGTACATGGGAGTTTGTTATACTATTTTTTTTTTTACTATTTTTGTGTATGGCTGAAAATTTACATAATAGAAAATATATGTATGGACACATCGCAATAGTAATAGATTCATGACCAATATCTACTAAGGCAAAGTGGCATTTGAAATATGTCAGAACCCTGATACTTAGATGTGAAAACTGTGTGTGTTTGTGTGAACCTTTATTTTAGAATAGGAAACATGGTAATTATGTCAAACAAAACATAGAAGCATTGGCTTAAAATTTGGATGGATTTTGAGAAAAGCCTACTTTGTCCTTTGGGAGTCTTGTTTTTGTAAACATTTCAGTTTTTGTGGGATGTGAATCATGTGTTGGAATCACCTGATTTAGCTGTGGTATAACTAAGTCTGAAGGGTTTAGGGGATTTTCTGTTTTTAAAATTCCCCACCAGCAATCATGATTATGGTTACATGAGATTCGTGTCTTGAAAAAAGAGATCTGTATCCCAAAGCTCTGGAATTATTTAAACCATGTACTTTGTAAGCTCATCTTTGTTCTGTTTGAGCCATAATGTTATGTCTGCTTTTACCACAATCATATGGATAAGGAACTGGCAGGTCAGGCCCTCTTCCATCATGCAACAGTGTAGAATCTGCTTTATAAAGTCAGTTGGAAGGTTAAGCAAATTCCTCCTTTTTCCTTTATGAAGAGCTTGAAAGTAAGTATTCCAGTGCATTTTTATTTAAAAGTGGGCATGATAATGCTGTGTTTTTTTGTAAGGAATGATTTAATGATAAAAAATTTTGAAAAGAGTTTTAATGAGCCCTTGAAAACTCCTGTGTTAAAAAAATACAGTACTATTATATTTTTGCAGACAAATACATTTTTAATGTGCTCAATGATATATGAAGCAAGTTTTTAATTATGGGCAGCTGGAAATGCTTGAATTTACTTCATAAATATTCATTCTTTTGGGAAGAAATTGTCACAGAACATTTTCTTCTCATTGAATAAGAAATGTACATTTATTACCCTACCCCTTTGTATATTCTCCTTATTATATGATAATCTATTTCTGCCTATTCTACATAATATGGTGCTTTTTTATGTCAATGTAAAATTTTATTTGTATATGTTTACCTTCATGTGGGTGTATGAAGCAGCTTTTCATTTGTTTACCATATTTATTTACCATGACTACAGTTCTTATTATTCACAGTAGTTGTATTCTACAAAGTCACCAGGAACATTGAATTAGCAACACTGAATCATTGCTCCTAGGGGAAATATAGGATTAGGTTCCTACCAGTCTGTGGTCAAAATATTTTTGAAAACCAATCAATACATAACCTTGTTTTATGTATGTTTTTCTTTAAGGACACTTTAAAATATATATATTGTTGATAATGGTGAACTCATGCCAACAGCACGAAAACTCATGCTGAAGCATATCTAATGCACATATTTTCTCTGTAAGGCACATCTAGGCTTCTTGCCCTTGGACAACACTTCAACACAGGACTTGGAGTCTTTATCTATCTATCTATCTATCTATCTATCTATCTATCTATCTATCTATATTTTTAAAAATTGAGGTAACTTGGTTAATAACATTATATAAGTTTCAGGTGTACAACCTTACAATTCTATAGCTATATACATATATAGATATAGTGTGCTTACTATTGAAAGTCTAGTTTCCATCTGTAACCATACATTTGACCCTCTTTACCCATTTCTCCCTTCTCCCCACTGCTCATCCCCTCTGGTAACCAACAATCTGTTGCCTATGTCTATGAATTTTTTTTTGTTTAATTCCACATCAGTGAAATCATGCAGTTTTTGTCCTTTTTTGTCTGATTTATTTCACTTAGCATAATATCCTCAAGGTCCATTTATACTGTTGGAAATGACAATATTTAATTTTTGTGGCTGTGTAGTATTCTAATGTATACACACATTAGTATACACATACTTATGCACATCACATACATATATACATGTGTGTACCCACACACATACCATATCTTCTTTAATCATTCATTCATTGTTGGACACTTAAGTTGTTTCCATATCTTGGCTATTGTAAATAATGCTGCAGTAAACATATGGTTGCATACATTTTTTTAAATTAGTGTTTTATATTCTTTGAATAAATACCCAGAAGAGGAATTGCTGAATTATATGGTAGTTCTTGTCTTAATTTTTTGAAGAAACTCCATACTGTTTTCCATAGGGGCTGCACCAGTTTACAGTCCCACCAGCAGTATACAAGTGTTTTGGGAGTCATTTTAAACAGTGAAAAAACCAACAAAAAGCACAAAGTTGTGAAAAATAAGACACTAAAAAGACCACAGAAAGGACACTTTGTAGTATGAGAACTGAAACAAGAAGGCAGAGCTTCACCTTGTTGGACCTCAGTTTGGAATGTGTGAGTTGAATGACTCAAATTTTTCATTCTCTGTACATGCTCATGTCCACAAAGTGCCCCTAAAATTGATTTTGGTGTGACAAATAAATTTAACAAATTCTCAAAAATGGAATCTGTGAATAATGACGATTGACTATAATTGCAGTTACTCTGCTGAATTCTGGGGCCTCAAAGATGAGTACAACTTAGTTCTTATGTTTAAGTAGATCAAAATCAATTTCAGGGTGATAATAACTATAATTGAGCTATAAGCAAAATGTTATCAGAGTTTTAAAGAAAAAACATTAATTCTCCTAATACTGTGAAATAGTGAGAGGACTAATCTACATTGAAGTCATCAGCTGTGTGACTATATCTAAATCCTTTAGAAATTTAGGACTCTGCTTATTGGAGAAATGAGGGTGTAATGAGTGTGAAGAAACAGCTAATATTGTACTTTGAAAATAGTAGGTCCTCAGGTGCTTAAGGTTAGAGCAGGAAGGGGTACTTTACAGAGGAGGCAACATTTGAGTTGTGTCTTGAATCATGAGAAAGGAGTCCATGGGTGTATTGCTGGCCATGGCATGGATTGGACTTCTAAGTTCTTTGTGGTTTTGTACTTTACATTCCTCCATCTAGTCAAGCATGGTGCTAGAACATAATAGTACTCAATAAATGTTGACAGATTGTTTGGTTGAGTGAGTGAACAGCGAGGATCCACTTTTGAGCTCTTTGGCATCTGCTTTGTTAAGCCACCTGCTTTCACAACCAAACATATTTTTGGCACATTATATACCAATCTTTAGAGATTTAGTCTGTAATAATTGAACAAGAAAGGTACATTCTTCAGCTAGGAGTTGTATACTTCCAAATTAGTTTTTAATAAGAACATATATGGAAAATAATAGGAAAGAAAAAAAGTAAGAAAATTTGTGTTTGTGCATGTATGTATGATTGTGTGTGTACATGTGTATTTGTGGGTGAATATGGGAGAGACAGAGACAGAGAGATAGAGAGACAGAAAGAGACAGAGACAGAGAGAGAGGCGAGATGCACAAAAATAAGGATAAATCTTAGCAATGTAATTTTAAATGAAATAATAATTCCACAAAGAATATATGCAAACATGCAGTCTGAAGAAACTGGGCAGCACTGTAACCAGGGGATCAAAGCTAAAGTTACCAAAAAGGGCCAGTGGATGTGATTTACTGAGAAGGACACAACACATAGGATCAATTCTGTGGTATTCTTGCCAAAAATGCACAACCTGAATGCAATTGCAAGGAAACATCAGAACCCAAATTGAGGAATGTTAATAAAATATCACATGAGTATTCACGTCATAAAGCGAAAAATAAGGCTGAGGTGGTATTTCAGATTAAAGGAGACTAAAGAGACACAACAACTAAATGCAATATGTGATTCTGGACCAGATTCTGTACCCCTGAAAGTTGCTATAAATGATATTACTGGGACAATTGACAAAACTTAAAAATGGAATATTGGTAAGATATAAGCACATAAGTATGGTATTAATGTTAAACTTCCTTGTTTGTGGTCACAGAAGAATTTTCTCATTCCTAGGAAATGCACACTGCTGTATTAAGGGGTAAAGAGGCAAAATATGTGCAACCTATTTTCAGATGATTTGGAAAATAATAACTATATGTAAATATATAATATTCATAAAATATATATGAGTAAGGCTATATGATAATTCTATCATCCTTGAAACATTTTTGGAAGTTTGAACTTATTTCAAGATAAAAAGTAAAAAAAATCTATAAAAATAAAGCTAAAACAAAGTAAAAGCACTAACCTTTTCATAAATTTAGAAGAGTAAAAAAATTCTTTTTACAACTGCATGTAGATACAATTAATCTGTATGAAAATAAAGGAAGGAATCATGCTCAGGACCCTCGACTGGGGACCTGGGAGATGTGGTGGTGGGATACCAAATGGTTTGCTGTATGATGTTATTTTGATTTGCCTTTCTATTTTAGTAATAGTCAGATTTGTTGGTACTTATCGCATTACTAAAAACGAATAGTTAGAAAAAAACATGAACCAAATAAAAGTGGGCCATACATGTAAACAGCTGAGAGTGTCATGAAGCATACAATATGATTAATCTATTTATTTTCCTCCGAGGTCAATCTAAAAAATAGACAGGGAGTGGGGGAAAGAGGGATGAAGGCAGAAAGAGAAATTGAGAAATCAAGGAGCAGGGAAAGAAAAGAACATCAGATCCTTTGAAGGAAAAGAAAAAAGTAAACCCACTCTGGAGAAAATTAACTGAAGAAATGAGTGAGGAAAGACTGAGCTTATTTCTGAGAGAAGAGAAGAATGGATTGGAAGAAGCTGAAAGAATGAGGAATGCTGAGGCAGAAGAAAAGCCTAAATGGTATTTTGTAGCCACAAGAGGGACACTTTGTCTCCAAAAAAGAGTGTCAGCTAAAGGGCTGGATTCCAGGAAGGGGTGATGTGGTCAAATAACACACCAAGGTTAGGTCTAATGGAAGGCTGACACTCAGCCAGCTGGGCTTTTCCAAAAACCCAGAGTATTGTGGTCACTTCTGGCTTCTTCAATACTCCAGGCTATTAATTAGGAGGAACCACTAGATTAACCCGTGGCCATAATCACCTATGATGAGGGCTTATGCCCAGATACTTGTTGTGGGTAATTGAGGGTACTCCTCTGGGAGCTGCCATCTTGTTTCAGCCTTTCTGGTACTCAGTGTGGGAAAAGTGTAAACTGGGAACACTTAAGGGAAATTGAGCTTATGCATAATGCAGATGCATTTATCCAGGATACTTGTCACTTCTAAAAATTGTTTTATAGCCTCTGAGTGTGCAGTGATGACTGACTAATGAGTGACTGGCCTTCTCTCCATTAAAATTACTAGAATAATTTATAAAGAACTCAATCAACACAACAACAACAACAACAACAACAACAACAACAACAACAAAAACAATCTAATTAAAAAATAGGCAGAAGACCTGAATAGATATTTCTCCATAGAAGAAAAACAGATGGCTAATAGACATATGAGAAGATGCTCAAGATCACTAATCATCAGAAATGCAAATTAAAACCACAGTGAGATTTTACCTCACACCTGTCAGAGTGGCTATCATCAAAAAAGTCAAAAAAACAAATATTGGTAAAGGTGTGGAGAAAGGGAACCCTTGTGCACTGTTGATGGGATTACAAATTGGTACAGACACTGTGGAAAATAATCTGGAGGTTCCTCAAGAAATTAAAAATGGAACTACCTTTTGGCCCAGCAATTGTACTTCTGGATATTTATCCAAAGGAAACTAAAACACTCATTTGTAAAGACATGCACCCCCATGTTCATGGCAGTGCTATTTGTAATGGCCAAGATATGGAAGCAAACTAATGTTCATCAAAAGACAAATGGATAAAGAAGTTATGGCATGTGTGTGTGTGTGTGTGTGTGTGTGTGTGTGTGTGTGTGTGTATGGAATATTACTCAGCCATGAAAAATGAAATCCTACCAATTGCAACAACATGGATGAACCTGGAGGTTATTATGCTGAGTGAAATTAGAGAAAGATAAACACCATATGATTTCACTTATATGTGGAATCTAAGGAAGAAAAATAACAGACTAAATGAAAACAGACCTACAGATGCAGAGGACAATTTGGCGACTACCAGAATGGAGGGCGATTAGGGAGCTGAGAGAAAAAGGTGATGAGCTGAGGAAGCACAAATTAGTTAAAAAATAGTTAAGGGGATGTAGGGTACAGCATAGAGAATATAGTCAGTAGTATTGGAATGACTGTGTGTAGAGCCAGATGGGTGATAGAGTAATTGGGGGGATCATTTCATAAACTGTATAAATGTCTAACCAATGTATGGCATACCTTAAACTAATAAAATTAAGTAAATAAAATTACTAACTTGCTTTGAAAATATTTAAGCCATCTCAAAGATTCAGCCATTCCTCTGTTTTTCTCTATTATCTTTGGAAACAAAACCAACCAAAGAAAATGCCTCTGCTGGAGTGGGGAAGGGATTCCCATTTGCTAGGAGATTCAGCCTGCCTTCTGTGATCTGGTTCCTGCATCTCTAGGCTTTTCTGTGACTGTACTTCACTGTCATGCTGAGCTAATTGCAGAACCCTGAACAAATAATGCTTTCCTCTTATCCTTTCCATTTAGAATGTCTTGTTTTCCTATTTCCCTCAACTTGGAGAATGAATACCCTTTTTAGAAAGTTAAATAAACACTGTTTTAGTGGTATTTCTTCCATAAAAACTTTCCTGATGTCCTATGTTCTTATCCTATCCCACACATACAGAGTCTCTCATCCCTTAGGAATCCCTCTTATGTCCCTCCTTAGATGTCTTCCAGAGCATGAGAGCACTTAACTGCATTGATTTGGTCATGTCTTTCTTTTATTTCTGTCTTTTGAGGGAACAGAATTAAAATCAGTGCTCAATGAATAAATAAGCACATCACAGGCCATCTAAGTCCTTTACACACTTTACTTCACTTAAGCCTCACATAACCCTAGAAGGTGGTTATTATTATTAATCCTGTCCTTAGAGATGAGCAAACCAAGGCAGAGGTTAAGTCATTTGTTCAAGATAATATTAAGTTGTAGAAGTTGAATTTAAACCTAGAAGTCTGACTCCAGATTCCTTTCCTTTAACAGCACAATGCTGCCTCCTAAATAATCACAAATCACAGTTCACCAAGGCATAGAGCATTTCTACCCACTATGGATGTGATTATATCCAAACTCCTTGTATTTACACTGAAATGTTTAATAGTGATGGATGAAATGTTAGACATGGGTTTTGCTTTAAAAAGTTTGGACTAGAGAAACATTAATGTTTGGAGCAATTTGTGAACAATGCAAAGTAATAATCGCTCATCTGTCTACTTCTCTTTCTCTCTCCACCCCACCCCTGTGTGTGTGTGTGTGTGTGTGTGTGTGTGTGTGTGTGTGTGTGTGTATTTTTTGTTTGGCACCTCTACATATGAGAATCTTGCTATGGATTGTGAGGGCTGAAAAAAAAATGAATACAACTATACCATCCTAATTTTCTAGGATGGATTGAATTTTTTAAAATTATTGAAATATAATTCATATACCATAAAATTCATTCCATTAAAATCTTCAGTCAGTGGTTTAAAGCACATTCACAATACTAGTTTTAGAACATTTTTATCACCCCAAAGAAAATCCTGCACCCATTAGTGGTCATTTTATTTCCTACTGATGACTCTCTGAGCCCAGACAAGCACTAATTTGTCTTCTGTCTCTATAGATTTCTCTATTTGCAAAATAGATTTTATTTCTATGAAATCTGTTCAATTTGCAGAAATTGACAAGCTACAATCCTAAGACTCCCATAGAAATGCAAGGGATCCAAAACAGTCAAAATAATCTTAAAAGAGAACAAAGTTAGAACTTTGTCAGTTCTGCAAATAGAATAGATTTCACAGAAACGAAATTGTATAATATGTGATCTATCATGTCTGTCTTCTTTCCCTTTGCATATTGTGTCAAGGTTCATTCGTGTTGTTTACATATCAATCTTTCTTTTTTTATGGCCAAATAATATTTCATTGCATGGATATAACTACATTTTATTGATTCATTTATCTATTATTAGACATTTGGATTATTTATACTTTTTTTGTTTCTATGAATAATGCTGCTATGAACATTTATGTACAAATTTTTGTGTGGACAAATGTTTTAATTTTTCTTAAGTATATACCTTGGAGTGGAATTGCTGGGTCATAGGGCAAATCTTATGTTTAGCTTTTTGAGGAACAGCCAAACTTTTTTCAAAGTGGCTGCACCGTATTACTTACCCACCAGCAATGTTTGATAGTCTCAATTTCTCTACATCCTTGCCAACACTTGTTATTTTCTTTTTTATTATAGTCATCCTAATGGATGTGAAGTAGTATCTCTTTGTGGTTTCAATTTGCTTTTCCCTGATGCCTAATGAGGTTAGCACCTTTTCATGTGCTTAGTTGACCATTTGTATGTCTACTTTGGGGCAATGTTTATTCAAGTTCTCTTCCCACTTAAAAATTGGGTCGTTTGTCTTTTTACTGTTGAGTTGTAGGTGTTTTATTTATTCTACATACTAAATTTTTATCAATATGTGATTTACAAAAGTTTTCTCTCATTCTTTAGGTTGTCTTTTTACTTTCTTAATGTCTTTGATGCACAAAAGTTTTAATTTTTATGAAGTCCAATTTTTCTATTTTTCTATTTGTTGCTCATGTTTTTGGTGTGATATCTAATAATCTGTTAACAAATTCGAGGTCATGAAGAGTTACCCCTACGTTTTCTTCTCAGAGTTTTATGGTTTTAGCTCTTTAGGTCATTGATCCATTTTCAGTTGATTTTTGTGTGTTGTGTGTGTTAAGGGGTCCAATTTTGATCTTTTGGACATAGATATTCAGTTGTCCAGGGTCACTTATGGAAGAGACTGTTCTTGCCCAATGAATAGTCTTGGCACCCTTGTTGAAAATCAATTGGCTTTAGATATATGGGTTTATTTCTGATATATAAACCATAGGAATGGGTTTATTTATGTCATTGATCTATATATTTAACTTTATGCCAATACCACATTGTTTTGATTACTATAGCTTTTTAGTAAGTTTTGAAATTTGGAACTGTGAGTTCTCCAACTCTATTCTTTTTCAAGATTATTTTGGTTGTTTCTGGTTCTTTCTATTTTTAATGAGTCTTAGGTTTATCAACTTGTCAGTTTCTGTAAAATAGGGTAGTTGGGGTTGTGAAAAAGACAATGTAAAATATGTAGATCAGTTTAAGGAGTATTGCTATCTTGACAATATTAAATTTTCCATTCCATGAATATAGGATGCATTTCAATTTATTTAGGTCCTCTTTAAGGTTTTTAAATTATGTTTTGTAATTTTCAGTGTATAATTCTTATACTTTTATTAAACTTGTTGCTAAGTATTTAATATTTTGATGCTGTAAAATTGAATTGTTTTTTAATTTTGTTTTCATATCATTGATAGTGTATAGAAATACAATTGATTTTTGTGTATTGATCATCATAAAATCTTCTTTGTTTTTAAGTCCATGTTTTCTGATATTAATATAAGATTCCAGCTCTCTTTTGGTTACTGTTTGCATGGTATATCTTTTTCTATCTTTTTACTTTTCATCTATTCGTGTCTTTAAATTTAAAGTGTATGTCTTGTAGACACCATAGAGTTGGATCATTTTGAAATTCTATTCTGCCAGTAACTGCCTTTCGTTTGGAATGCATAGTCCATTTATGTTTAACATAATTACTGATAAATAAGGTAGAATTCGTGCCTGTCATTTTATTTGTTTTCTATATGTCTTGTGTTATTTTTGTTCCTATATTTCTCTATTACTGCTTTCTTTTGTGTTAGATATCTTCTAATTTACCATTTAAATTCTCTTACTATTGTTCTTTTACTATATTTTTTGAGTTATTTTCTTAGAAGTTTCCCTGGGAATTACAGTGAACATCTTTACATAAAATAATCTACTTTGGATTAATAAGCAACTTAATTTCTATAACACATACAGCTTTGCTGATGGACTGTATTTAATGTAATTATTCTTTTTAAGAAAGTGAGTTAATACGATTTATTTTTAATACCTTTTTAAGACTTCTTATATAATTCTATGTCAAGCCACGTGTTTCTTGTTTCAAAGAACTTTTAGTTTAGTTGAGAAAACACAGACAGACATATGTGAAAAATCAGATGCCAGTGAAATCTTTATATACTAATCAAGGCAGTAATAGATATGAGTAACATCTAATTTGTTTGCATATGGTTATCTGGTAACATATGTCTAGATAGGAAATATATAGTGGCTTCATGACAGATTTCAGAAAATCAGAGTTGGTATGAGACCCATGGCCTCAGCTTGTCAAGAAAAACTTCGCGAAGTTGAAATTTGACCTAGTATGTGCAGACATGTACAAAATCATTGAGATGTAAGGAGAATGGATGGGAGCTCACTAAGCTGACTCTGTCTTTTCAGTGAAACAGGCTGAGGTCATCCATTCACTGCTGTATCCCCAGTACCTAGAACATTGCTTGACACACTGTTGGTGCATAGTAAATATTTATCAAGTGACCAAATGAGTGGATTCGGTTGAATAAATAAGTTAAGTGAAATTGGGACCGTGGAAGAAAGAATTGTGGAATACCAAATAAGGATCATTTGTTGGGTAATCAATGAGGAAGAGACAGCCACTGAGCCATTGGAGTAAAAATTGGCACCTGTAGGGGGAGTTCACCTGCTGGTATAGGCCAAAGCCATTATTTCTATTAGTTTTCAAGAACTAGAGAGCACTACATGATTTTCAATTTTCCTTAAAAAAATCTATAGAGCTATATTTTTTTCTGAGCGTAGAGAAAAAATGGAGGTACACTATGTACATTTTTCCATTTTGGTGATAGATGAATGTGGTGGAAAAGATTGTTACAAGTATTGGAAAAAAATAGAAAATGCGTGGAAGCATTGCTTCAAAACATCTAAAATGGCTTTGTTGTTATTTTCCTATCTTAAATTCCCTTTTTAGTTGTTAACTTTCCAGGGTAATCAGCATCAGAAAATTTTAATAGTTCTAGAAAAATCGGTAAAAATAAATGAGTAGAATTTATTTGTAAGAGTTTAAACATGCTTATATTAACTCTTTCATGCGATATTTGGTAAAGGTTCTGTAAATCTTTGGTTAAAGTTTACTTTAAGAAATTTGCAGCATCTTTCTATTTCTTGGTCATTGGAGAAAGGAATCTTGCTAAAGGCTGAGAGTTCTGATTTTAAATTCATCTTCAACTGCAGTTGCAAAGCCAGCAGAGGGAGCAGTGTACCTATGCTTGGATCTTCAGGATTGAAAATGAATGCATAGAATGGATGCTGCTTAGTCTAGATAGCCAAGATTTCATTTTATCTAGAGAGAAAGGATTCTGGGTCTGTGATTTGGTTTAAACAATCACGATTTTGTGTTAAGGAATTAGCAGAATTATAGAATTGCTTTATCGTCGTTGGGGAATGTTGAAGAGGGTGCTGTGTAAAGACCGTTCTTTTGTTTTGCTTCCCTGAAGAAAAATCACTTGTGGATTTCGTACCAAGTCCATAAACTCATTAACTAGATTAGATTGCTTTCGCAATGGGTAGACATTTTCGCTAATCCTTGAAACCTTTGATGCTGCTGCAGAGTGGGAACTGAGATGCATTCTTCCTCTGTGTCTCATCAGCTCCCGTGCTAGAGTCTCCAGTGTCTGTCTGAGTTAGCAGAAATAGGACCCCTCATGGTCTCCCCCATTTCACCTGACTCACTCACAGTGTCATTCTACTTTAGCAACAAGGCTGTGGGCTGAGCAAATGAGGCAACAATCCCTCTTGGCCACCTCCACCCACTTCTGCAACTGTTTGTTTATGCAACATTTTGCTCAGCCTTTCTTCATCTCTTCTCCACTTATTAGTTCAGTTAGGCTCTTTTCTTTGTCTTCACTTCTCTTTTGGCCTGGAAATAAATGTTATAGTAATATTATCAGCTTTTTTTTTTTAAAGCATTTCTTTGAAATACGGTTTTTTTGATATTTGCTTTTGGTCTTCTGATATCTCTTTTATTTCTTGAGCAGGGGTTTAGTCTCTCCTTTTTAATTAACATTTTTCTTGTCTATGCCTCCTCTCTCTAGCTAGAATGTGTAGGGTTCTAGAATGAGGATAAAAAATGAAGTTACCATGTTTGAAGAGTCATTACTGTTGACCTGGAAGTTTTAAAATTTGAAAGAAGTTTCATTATTCTACTTTTGGAAATTGAAATCTTACTTTCTTAGTGGCTATTGTGTTTATGTAGCTACTTTGCTTTTGTTTTGTTAATACATATTTAGTTTATGTTTTCTGATGTTTTTCAACCATTGATTTTAAGTGAATAACTTACAAGCTTCATAACTTGGCTTCTGATTTTTTAAACATTTATTTTTGTTTTATTGTTTTTACTTGGTCCATTTGCGTTATTATAGATTTTCTTTTTGTCTCATTTTTTCTAGCCTTTTCTTTTTTTCTTTTTAAGAAAAATTCTTTTTTAACCTCCTTTGGGTTTAGTTTCTGTTAGTTAAAAATTTTTTTTCTAATTCTATTTTTGTTTAGAGGTTATGTTCTATTTTTAAGTCACTACCAAAGCTAACTTAACATATATGCTTATTAAAGTTCAAGCTTATCAATATCCTTATTGTTCTCTCATAAAGCAGAAAGACCTTAGAATACTTAAATTCTCTTAATTTTCCTTCCTCCTTATACATTATTGCAGTTGTATTTTATGCTACAAACTAGATTATTTTTTTAAACAGTGAATTTGTTTAAATTTACTTACTACGTATTTATTAGTCTAGTATCTTTGCTTACTTTTATTTTCACATCTAATTCTTTCACTCTTAGATCATCTTCTTGCCTGAAATACAGTTCTAAAAATGTTTAGTTTGTCTGAAAAATATCCTTATTGTACCTCATTCTTAAAAATTGTTTTTTCAATGTTTTAATATAAAGATTTTCAAACATATAGCAAAGTTGAAAGAATTTTATAGCGATCACCCATATACTCATCATGTAGATTCTACCATTATTATTTGAAAAGAATATTTGCTGGAACTAGAGTTCTAGGTTCTCGTTCTTTTCTTTTTTTTTTTTTTAGTGTGTTGTCTTTTGGTTTTCAGTGGATGGATATTAAGAAGTCAGTCATCAGTCCCATTGCCATTTCTTTGTAGATTATCTTCTCTCTCTGGCTGAAGCTTTTTAGTTTCACTGTGATATGTCTAGTATATATTTGTTTGGGTTTCATTGAGCACTATGATCTGAGGACTGGTATCTTTCAGCAATTCTGAAAAATTTCACCCATTATCTCTTTAAATATTTCTTTTTTATTTATCTCTAATAATTCCTTCTGCAACTACTTTAAGAAAACTTCTCCACTTAAGATTCCTTAGATTATCCAAGCACTATGAATTGCTACCACAAACCCTAGTGAGTATTAACCCTCAGGAGAGATTTTTCCTTCTCTCCCTTCCCTTTAGCATCAAGAAGGGGATAGGCAAGTTAATATACTTTCTATCCTCTTCCTGTGGTGGAGTTTAGTTCTCTTTCACCCTCACAGTACAGGCCCTTGGGACCTCAGCTCTATGCAGTGATCTTTTGTCACATCCTTCACCTTGACAAGCCGTGGCCTTTGCTGCCTGTCTCTTGCTGCATATGAAAGTGGAAACTCAATGACTCTAGGAATATACAGAAAACTTTAGGTAAAGACAGTTTGGTATCTTCCACCCACCCTGCCAGCTTGTTGGCAAGTTAAGTAATATATGTGCAAAGAGATTCTGTGTGGACTTGGTTGGATGAAATAGGCAAGAGCAATGGGAGTCCTTTTCAGGACTAGAAAATTAAACATGAAGAAAGCCCTTTCCAATCAAATGCTTGGCTTTCTAGGGGCATAGAATTCCTGTATGTAAGTCACAGTTACTTGACCTTCTCCACTGTTGAGGAAAGCATTAATTTTCAGAAATGACCACTGTTTCAAATATACTAGTTCAGACATGCTTCCCTACAGCAAAATGGGGTTCCATTAAATATGTTAATTTGAAACTTTTATTTTTATTTTAGGTAAGCTTTCTAAACATATGAAAACTTTTTTTAGGTATCAAGTTGACTTTCTTGGGGAACAAGATGTAATTCCCAGACTTTTTTCATTCTAAGTGTTAGAATTGTATTTATATTGGCTAAAATTATACATATTATTTATAGCAGAAATTGGAATTTCAGTCTTATCATTTATATTTAATACTTAATAGTTCCTGTAAATATTTTCAGATATAAATTAAATATCACTTGTCACCTAACTACATTTCTTTTGGGAGCTTGTGCCAACTAGGTTTTGACCATATCTAAAAAAATTTTGTTGTTTAGAATACTTAATGTATATTTTGGCAGTTAATGAAAAGAGATACACTTCCTGAAGATTTAACTATAGCTTTATGTCATCTTAATATATGACTCAGTGGTAACATATATACAAAGAAGAACTGTAAGCAGATTTTTGCTTTTTACATTAGAAGAAAGCAAATAATGAAAAAATGAGCTAAATTGCTGTGTTGCTATTTATACTTCCTAAATCATGGAACCATGATGGATTTTCAGTTACACTTCTCATGTACCAAGACAATAATTATGAAATCATTATTTTTATAATCATTATTAATTGGCCACATGCATACTTTGGCAGTAACATCTCATTCTTTTGTGACTTTGTATATTTAACATCAGATAGTTCTTAATGTCTTTTATTGTTGTGTTCTGTGGAATATCAGCTCTATAATTATTTTCAATAAAAGTAAGAAACATATGAACAAATATATGAAGCCCATTGAACAAAGTGGAACCCTTAAAACATTAAGTAAGAAATCTCTTAAACAACATTTAATTTATTATCAGAGAACCACTGAATAAGTAATTTGAATACTGCATATTATTTTAGCTATTAATATAATTTCTCACATATGAACCATGTGTTTTCAAAATTTATTTTGAAATAAATGTATTCTGCCACTGTAATTTAAGCTCTATGAGGTCAGGGACTTTGTTTTGTTCATCATTTATTTCTAGTTTGGGACATAATGGTCACCATTTTTAAACAAGTTAATAATTAAGAACTAATTAATATGGGAAAATATTTTAGTAAACACAAAGGAAATTAAATGTAGTCTTAATTTCAGTCAATATTTATTCATAACCATTTAATATGTTTTGTGACTATAAAGTTAGGTGCATACAGATTTAAAGCAAGTATGTTTTTCTTGTGTTTTTTTTAATCATTATATAATCTTAATTTTAATCTGTAATAATAATTTTTTTCAGGTCTTTATGTCTCTTTGTTTAATATCATGATACTGGCTTCTTTCTACCCTCCCTCCCACTCTCCCTATTTCCTTTCCTTCCTTCTCCCTTTTCCTTTCCTCCACCTTTGCCTTCATTTTCTCTTCTTCCCCTCTTCCTTCTCCTTGGTATTTGCTTGGTATATCATCTTACATCCTTTTCATTAGTTTACTTTTGACATTTTTGAGACATTATAAGTATGTTTATAGAAAACATTTATAGCTGAGTTTTTTGGGTCTCTTCTTTAAAATCCTATCTGAAAATCTGACTTTTAACAGACTCATTTGTTCCATTTGCAGCCACTTTGATTACTAGTGCATTAGACTTATTTTCATTATCTTAATTATTTATTTACTGCTTTTATCTTCTTTATTTTCTTGAAAAGACCGAGTTTTATTTATTCCCACTCCCCATTCTAATATTGGAAGTTGTGTTGTATTTCTGGTCTTTTAGTGGTCAACCTTAAAATTTTAACACTGATGCATAACTTAATGTGGTTTAATATTAATTAATAGCTCTATCCTCATTGCCCCAGGAATATATTAGCTCCTCCTATTCCAAATTCCACTGGTTATTTTATTATTTTAAAAATGATATTATTGTTTATTAATCAATGCTTATTTAGATTTATAATTGCTTATCATTGCTTCTTTTCTGGGGGAGATCTAATTGGCTTTATTAAGTAATTCATAAGTTGGGCAGCATTCTATCTAGCAACTAGGAAGGTGCTTCTTTATCATTGCTTCTTGAATCGTGTATCTTTCTTCTGGATTCACTTTTTGTCTTCTTGAAGTAATACATTTTTTAGTTTTGGTTTGACTTAAATTGTTATTTTGTGGGTCAAAAATGGCTAAATACCATGTGTTTCATATGGTTTAATCTAATAGACTTGTGGGCAGTACAGTTTTTCAATCAGTTTCTCTAAAAGTGTTTTTATTTCATCATTACTTCTATATAATTTAGCTGGATATGCACTCTCTCATTGCTTTAAAAATATTTCACTGCCTTCTGGAATCATCATTCTGATGAGAAGTCTGCTGTCAGTCTAATTGCCATCTATTTATAGAGAATTTGTCTTGACTTTCTCATTTCTTTGTTGCTGAAGTTTAGAAGGTTTTCTATAAAATCTGGGTGTGGATATTTTTGTTTTTAAATTCAGTGAGTTTGATATTTATTTCTAGAAATTGACCTGTTCTTTTTCATTGTGTCTGATCTTATGGTTTTTGTTTCTTCTTTATCTCATTAATTTTAAATCAACTTATTTATTGTCTCTTTCACACTGTATATAATCCAGATTTTGGGAGTACCAGTTTTTCTGTTGATTGCATTTTCTAAGTCTCACAGTGTCTTGATTTCTCATTGGGTTTATAAATGATTTTCAGCAAGAGGGCTCCTCACCCTCAACCTTTGCACCCTTGGTAGTTTCTTAAACTCTTGTTCCTCCCTCCTGTTAAAGCATCCTTTTAAAGTATCACCAAAGACTGGTTTCACATTTCCTAGGATGCTCAGAGTGTTTTAAAAACAATTTTTATAACAACTTCATGGTTTGTGGTGCCTTGATCATGAGGGTATTACGTATTTAAACTCTATACCCACTTGTACTAGGTACATGGAGTTTTGATTTCTCACAGGGGTGATTTATTTTAAAGCCAAAGTCCTGGAGAGATGGCAAGGTTTCTAACTGCTTTCACAGTCAGGTAGGAGTTATTTTAGTCTTTTCATGGAGGGGTTAGTTTTTTATGGCTTCTGTGCTTTACATGGGATATCCAATTATAGCTCTTTCACCCTTTGAACAAATTCTATCTTCTGTCCTCACAGAGGCATTAGAACTCGGTATTGAGTCTCTAGTACCTGTGATTGAGGTTGAAACTGTTCTTGGCTCGGCTTTCTGCTCTGGTCTTGATTTCTCTGCTAATCTGGCACTGGGATTTTTTTTTTTTTTTTTTTTAGCATGACTGTGTGGTAATATTTTGTTTGTTTGTTTTGGCTACATTTTACTCATTACTTCTAAATGTTTGTAATGAGAAGGTAATCCCTCCATGACAACATGGAAACTCCTGTTCTTAATGTCCTGTTGGTCTCAGAGATTTTGTTTGTTTGTTTATACTCATTTGGTTCTGGCCTGTTTCTTGGTTTATCTTTGTGTTTCTTTGTTGTTTTTTAATTCTTTGTTTGGCCTTTTTGTTGCTTCCAGTTGAAGCTCTAACATTAAGAATTTGATATGTTTTAAAATATTTAAAAATATTATAAATTATTATATTATAAAATATTATAAAATAAATTATTAAAAAATTAACATAAAGTTAATATATAATACATATATAACAACTCCTTCATTCAGATGCCTTTTGCCTGGTGTTTCCATTAAACACATGTATTCTTATAGTTGTGAAAATCTAATATGTTGAAAATCACCCACTTCAAGATGGAGGACTTTCCCTAAGAAAGTAGGCATAAACTTTGACATGATAAATTTTCTTCCCTCATTCTTACTAAGAATGCTGAAATTAAGGATTTTAAGGATATTATTGTCCAAAGGCTAATGTAAGATTTTTAAAATGACATTTTTAAATGATCATCCATTTTTTAATGTCTTTTTTCTGTTTTTTCTTTCTCTTCATACATATGTCAAGAAACAGAAAATAACCACTCACCTTGCAGGATCATTAAGTCTTAAAAATGTTATTTTCTTGGATAATATTTATAATAATGTTTTTCAATGGAGATTGTTAATTTTTAAATGAAATAATAAATTGTATTTAGCAAATTCTGCTGTTGCTATTAAAGATATTTTATTTGTTGAGTCATTAGAAATTAACAGACATTCTATTTCTAGTTTTGTTAATTAGAAAAATCAGCTAACCAGAATAACTTTTACAGCATAGCATAGTATGTACTGTACACACACACACACACACACACACACACACAGCTGTGCCATGCCATCAATGTCATTTTAATTTTCTCTATGTTTTTTCTGGCAACAGTGGAACATGCCCTGACAACCCACCTTCCATTATAAATATTTTAACAACTAGGCAGGAGAGAGTCATCCCTTAAGTACAGTCCCATAACGTAATGAATGAAACACACAGCTGCAGCAACATTATGTAATTACATAATTTGTTTTTGACAGCTCTTATTTGCAGAGGAAAGGAAAATATGAACCACACATGGGAAAGGATTTTATATATGTCAAAATTTGTTTGTCAGTTGTGAATATTCACACATTTTCTTGGGGAATGGCACAAAGTATGAGGTAGAAAATCAAAGCCAACATGACCTGTTTCCCAGAAACAGCTCAAGATGTTTGCTGTTCATGAGAGTTGAAGCAATAACTCAAGTCAATGTCTCCATACCAAAGGGAAGAAGAAATGGATTAGCAAGCACTTTCCAGCTTTGGTTGTTAGGGTAGTAGAGTGAGTTAAGAATGTAGGCCTTGCATATCAAATGAAAGAGCTCATTTTAATGAGTAACTGGGGCCTTGGAAAGGCTACCACATTTATCCCAAGCCACCTTTTATAACAATTATGTGTTGGGTGGTGTCTTCCTGTGGTTTCTTTAATCCAACTGTGGGGTTTCAGGGTGCTCCTCACTATGCCCTTCTTAGGTAACTAGTATTGACCTATGTAGGAAGGAGGTTGATAGTGCCATGGGGCATGTCCTGGGTTGGCTTGGACTAAATACTTTATGAGAATCTGGTCTTGAGGTGGAATTAGGGCAAGGTAGAACCAAATGATCAGGGATGTGTGATTGTGATTTAGACTCTTTGGGGGATATTAGAGGTCTCTTTCTGCCTCAACTAGGAATTGGAGTGGTGATCTTGAAAAAAAAAATGCACACAATTCTCTCAGGGGACGATGGCAGTATCACAAAGTGGGGAGTACTAGGGACAATGGGACAATTTGAGTCAGCTCAGAATTATCATCAGCAGTCAAAATTGCTTCTGGATGCAACAGTTGGGTTTGATTAAGCAGATGTTCTTCTTAATCATGTTCTTCACCTTAGGAAGATGGAATCAATAAAGTTGATATATAAATCAGAGTAAGGAATTATAATAAAGAAAATATCATTATTCTGTTAATGTAAGAGAAAGAAGAGAAACTAGGCAGAGCTCTGGACTCTCATTTACCTGGTAGAAATCTGACCAAGTAGAATTAAAAGTCTGTGCTTTCTTCATCCCTGATTGCCTTGCTTCCTTCTGGTAATAGAATTCTAATGAGTAAAACCACATGTAAGTATCATAAGTAGTAATTAAAGTCAGAGTCCCATGTGGTCTTGTTAGCTGCACCTACAAGACATTTCTTGACAGGAGTTTGGGAGGATTTGTTTCTTGCAGAAGGAGGTCATGAAGGGGAGAAATTTGACTTATGAAAAAGGAATTACCTTGAGGCTGCAGGCTCCAGTGAGCTCCTGAGAACACTGACCTCTCTGCTCCTGTTCCCTTTGGTCAAGTCATGTAGTTATGGTCAAATCACGTAGTTACATATTCAAATTGTCTTGCATGTTCTATTCAACAGGAAGGAATTAGGATCTGAGAAGATGCAGAAATTCTTCCTCAGATGTTTGGAGAATTTTGGCCCATGGTCCTGGTCATCAGGCAGCCCTTGCTGAGATTGCAACAGTTCCTTTCCCTTACTAGTGCCCCACAGCTTCAGGCCTTCAGAGCATACATAATGTCAGGATTATGCTTTATCTTGCCTAAAGTTAATGGGCATGTATAAACTGTAGAGTGCTGAAGATTGTGGGGTACCTTTATCCTCTTTTATTCTAATGTCATCTTATTCTAGTTTTCAAGGTCAGTTTTCCAAAGAGTGCAATTTTAAGCTGTGGTACTTAAGGTAGAAATTACCTTTCTCTACAGTCCTATCAAAATATTGTTTGATACTTTCACTAGGGGACACATTTATATATATGCTTATATATATTTACTTGAACTTTGGAGAATAATTTTACTTGATAAAATTTCAGCAGCCTCGTGTATTCCAATAAGGATTTGTCTGAAGGCATTGGTAAGTTGTAGATAAACTTACTGAAGTCAAAGGCCTATGGTTCTGTATTGATTTTTCAGGTCTTTCACGTTAGAAACATTTAAACTCTGATTACATATCTCTTAACTCTTCCTTTTTATACATCATTGTTTAATGCTAGATTATTTCTGAATAATTGTAGATGCTTTTTATAAAACTGGTAACTTCTAGTTAAAATTAGATAAATCTAATTTATCAAAAATATTCCCGGAAAAATTCAAAGTAGAAGTAATTAACCAAGGGAAAATCAAATACTAAAAACAAGGAACCAGTTTTTGTTACTGGAAATAAATTATTGTCATTTAAAACTTTGAAAGACATATTAGCACTACTTATACTCCACTCTCCCTCCAATTTTTTACTTTAATTTCTTGTTGCTATTTACAAGAGAAATTTATGATCATTTATAGCTATTTAAACAATATAAAAATATATAAACAAAAATTTCATGTTACCCTCTCCCCAATGGCTTAGAATAAATATTTCCATTTCTTTCTCTTTTTCCACACAAATGTAAACACACACACACACACACACACGTGCACATGCATGTACATACCACAGATATTCATATGACCTACATTGGAATTATTTTTGGTTGTTTTTTTTAAAACCAGGATTACAATATATAGATTTTGTATATATTATATGGGAATTGTTTTTTGGCCTGTGCTCTCATTTTTTTTTTTTGCTGAAGAAATTCAGCAAATTTCTTTTCTCACTTTATACAAGTAAGTTTCTACTCCAGGATGATAGATATAGATATAAATTTTTCATTAAAAAATAGAGCTAGCTGTATTTTATATTAGTTATCATAATTTATTTAGCCAATTGATAGACATTATATAAGAAACACATACCTGTTTCTCATCTTAAGGAAAATATGAGATCAGAAATGTGGATTTCCCTTTAAGAATAAAGGTTAACCACTAAATGATACAGTTTTTGCTAGCTAGACTTTCAAGGCTAAGGAGAATCTGAAAAACAACTGCAAGCTTTGTTCTCAAGTTCCTGACAGAAAAGAAAAAGGCGAAAATTTCCCTACTGCTAATAAACCTTACTTTTCTACACACACATGGATACTTTAAAGAGCTTAAAATTATTTCACATATTTTAGAAACACTGTTTAGATAATTATATGTCATAAAACAGTAGTTGTGAAAACTAATGATGATTTAAAAATGTAACAGCTAATGGAAGTGATTCATCTGGACTCTTATTAAACCTTTCAAAAGGTCCATTGTACTTAAAATCTATTGATGCTCATTTTGTCTTGCGGGTGTCAATTGAACAATACACTAAGGTACCTTCTTACTGTAGTAGATTTTTTTTTTTAAAGCACTACTTTCTATAGACCCAAATACAATGCATGTGTCTTTGGTTAGTTTTTCCTCTTCCAATACTTAAACCATTACAAATAACCAGCAATCAAAGTACATATATTTTTATGTACTGCTGAATTACTTCAAGTGGGGTTACTGGGTTCACTTTGGGCACATTCTACTTTTTAATAGAGAGTGGCAGATTACTTTCCCAAAGAATTACAGCAATTCACATTGCCTTGTCTGCTCAAGTTGTTATACTACTTCAGAGAGGGAGATTAGGGAGCATGCCGACTTCAAGCTGCCATCTTTCCAGCTGGCTCCATATTTTAAAGTATAATATAAATAGTTTAAATTATTCCCGTCTGGACTTCATTTGTTCTTGAGACGAGAATTTGGAAATGGTATATACCAATCACAAGTCCCCTTTATCTCTTGCTCAGACTTTTCACTCATTTTCTCCAACTTAGAGAGATGGATAGGGCTTATAGTTCTAGAAGACAATCAGATGAACACAATGGCAAGAACAGATGTTTCTCTATTTGGAACATAAGGAAGAAAATACCACATATTGCCTTTCATCACAATTCCTGATTATGTAGTTTTTCAGTTAGATTTTCTGTCTCTTGCAATCTACCTATTGATGAAGAATAAGGAGAACTACACCGTGGGGCTAGAGTGAGATGGGTAGAAGAAAAAATAGTATAAAACCATCAATGTAAAAAATGTTAGATTGAACTTCAAGTTGTAACCTAAGCACTGTGTACACACTAGAAATTAAATGAATGCTTACTGATTTTGCTCCTGCATTTAATAAAAGACCTACTTTTAACTGGAGAATAAGTGATTCTCGGTACTTACAATGCTTATTCTGGAAAGTGGTTTGTTGTGGTTCTTGAGAGAATGGGCTGAGAAAACAAATTTTAAACTGATAAAATGAGACAGTTGAAACGTGGGTCATTTAAAAAGTTGCTGCTTGTTATGGACTGAATGTTTGTGTCTCTTCCCAAATCTTATTTTAAAGCCTTAATCCCTAACGTGATGGTATTTGGAGATGGGACCTTGGGGAAGCAATTAGGATTAGATGAGGGTGGGGTCTTTGTGCTGGGGGATTAGTGCCCTTATAAAAAGAGACACCAGAGACCTTTCTCATTGCATGTTCACTGAGCAAAGGCCACATGGACACACAGCAGGAAGGAACTGTCTGCCAGTCAGGGAGAGAGCTCTCACCAGAAGCTGACCATGCTGTCACCTTAATCTTGGACTTCCAGACTCCAGAACTGTGAGTAAAATATTTCTGTTGTTTACGCTACCCAATCTATGGTATTTGTCAATGTAGGGCAGGAACAGTTGAAGACAGTATGTACAATATGTAAATGAAAGGGAGAATGTATACAGCTATGTTCTAGGGAAAAGGTTTAGGGGAGCATTTGGCTTGCAGGTCAAAGTCCCAGACTGTCCCACATCCTGACCACTCACCAATGACATAAAAGCCACTGTATTCTTCCCAGGGCAACCTCACCTGGAACCTCATTATTAGAAGACTAGGCTCAGGGTATGTCTTTGAGATATGTGGTTTCATCCCATACATGTTAAGTGTTAAAAGCCTATGACTTCCTGTTCATGAGCAGCTACAGTTAGGATCTCAACAAATGCCTGAGAATATATAAGAAGTCTTGTTTTTAAGCCAATAACCATTCATACTTTTTATTGTTTAATTCTGTCATGTTTAAATCATGCAGCACTAAACCTAATAACACAAAACGACAACTCTCTGGGTTATAGCATCTTAAAAATTAGTCCTGTAGGTTTCTGAAGAGTAGAGAAACAGCTGCATTTGTTTTTGCTCTGTGTGTTCTGAATTGCCGAAGTAAGTGTTTAAGCTGACACTCAGTCTGAATTGGGAGTTTGATGGAAAGTCTGATAGACTCACCCTTAAGCTAGAAGGGACATTTAACTGCTTTTCCTCATGCAGGTCTATGTTTAAAAGCACTTTCTGAGAAAGGTCTACTTGGACCACAAGATCCACTCAGCCAGCTTTATATTTTTTTCCTAGGTCTTTGACATGATATTATAAAATCATGGATCTATATTTTGTCTCCAGATCTGGAATTAAACTCCATTACTTTATGTTATTTTTTCTTTTCACTGCTCAATTATCAGAACCTTGAGTGGTACCTGGCATGTAGTAGGCACTCAATTAACATTTCTTGAATAACTGTAGGCCAGACTTATCCCCCTGAGTTCGAATCCTTTTCTTGCACATCAGCCTAGTGTTTCAGAAGCTTGGAATTCAGAGGCCTCCTTTATTCTGGCCAGTGTCCCATAGAGATTGTAAACAGCCCATAATCCATGGATCTGAATAAAAGAATTATCTCTTGGAATTCCAGGGGTCAGTTCTTCATGTATCCTCTTTTCCTATTGTCCACCCACCTGCTGAAATGCCATTAGTCTGCATGGTGGATTCTAGTCCACCTCTGCCTCCAGCTGCAGATGGTTTGCCTGTTGTTTCCACACCCAGCTGCTGGTCCCATGGTAGTTACACTCACTCCCAGCCCAGCCTAATCAAATCCAATGATACGGTTGAGGTGGTATATTTTAATTTTTATAATTCTGTATGTGCTTTAATGTGTATTACCATATGACTAGCAGATCACACTCATGTTTGACAATAGTGAGATTGTTTCCTTTTAAAAAACAAATTTAAGTAAGAAGATCACATACTGTATGATTTAAAAAAAAAAAAAACCAGCCTGGAAGAGACAGATTGATAGGGACAGAAATCAGATCTATGGTTACCAGGGGCCAGGAGCAGGGATGGACATGGATTACAAAGGAGCACAAGGGAAATTTATTAGATGATAGACATGTGCATTTTGATTTTGCATTTGATTATACAACTATGTTTGTTAAAACTTATAGGACTGCACACTTACTGTTATGTAGGTGATATCTCAATAAACTATCAAAAATTTAAGTAAAAAAAGGAGTTAATTTTTTAAATTAAATAATTATAGAGAGGGTATGCAGCTGTGGTAAAAGATGGTAGACAAATTATCAGAAGTTGTACATGTGCAACTCTATAGTGTCTCACCTCAGACAATGAAACTACTTGGCTCCCACTAATGCATAGCCCAGATATATTGGAGAGATAATAACCCTGTGAGGCAAGCCTGTGTCCAATGAAGGGTAGAGCCTAGAGATAATTGCTTTTCCCTTCCCACCAGATGGATGGTCTTGAATCACATTCCATTAAGTTCCTGAGATGATTCTGCAGAATGGGGCAGCCAGCTTCCTGTATCCATGGCCAACTTGTCATGCTTTCTTTGTTCTGGCTCTCCTATCCTGGTTTTGCTCCCGCTTTCTCTTACTCCTAATCCCTGGGGTTGCACTCTTCAATAAAGTATTTTTTTAATTGTGGTAAAATAAACATAACTTAAAATTTACTATCTTAATCATTTTTAAATGTATAGTTCAGTGGTATTAAATACATTCATATTGTTGTACAACCGTAACCACCCTTTATCTCCAGAACTCTTTATTTTGCTAAATTGAGCCCCTATAATCATTAAACTATAATATTCCATTCCCTTCTCCCCTGATAAAGTTTTTTCTCATTGATCACTGTTTAGGCTCATTGTTGTTGCTTCTGGATATCTCACACCAAAACTTCATTTTACATTCAATCTACCTTTGTCTTTTATTGAAATAGAGACTCTGCAAAAAATAGACTTGATATGCGAAGATGTGGATTATAATTTTTATTTGTATACTGTATTTCCCCTTCATAGACCCGGTTTTTTCTTAAAAAAGAAAAAAAAAACTCTACCATTCAGCTCTTAGATTCTATGTCCTTCTTTATTCAAATTTAGTTGAGTTCTTATTATGGGACAGGGACATGAATTGCTAGAGGTTGGTACACTGTGGCACTGGGCTATATATGGCTCCATATCTTCCTGTGTTTGACCCTTTAATTTGGCTTCCATGGCATTTTGAAAAATACTTTATAATTGACAGTCATTATGCTTGGCCTCAAGATGAGTAGCTCAGATAATCGTGTTCACTACTTGGCCCCATATGCCACTTATTTGCAGTCTCTGAATACCTTCATGGCTGAGGGGTGAAGCAGGGCTTAATCTTGAGTCCTGGGGATAGCAAGAGATGTGGATGTGCAGCCAGGATAATGGTTGAGCTCTCTTGTCTCTTAAACATGGCTTCTGTTCTCTCAGGTACATAAATGTGAAGTTTCTTCTGTGCTTTGCATATGGTGTGTCCTCCTGAGCAGTCTATTTTACGAATGGCGAGAAACTGATATTAACCTTACATTGAAAAGAACAAAGCTACTATGTAGGGCAAAATACAGGATTTCCATTAATTTTTAAGCTATGTGATATTAGCAAAGGCTGCCCAGGCTTTCCAGTCATGCTTTCAGAATCTCTGGGGATATGATCAACTTTGGTCTATCATAGGGTTTCCTTGGAAATGCCTGAGAAGCCCAGTGTTAGGTCACTTCTTGGCTTCTTTGGCCTTTCCCTTTTATACTAAGTGAGTTTGAACTTAGTGAATTTCTGTCCCTTTGCTCTGACTTTGATTGGTCCTGATCTTGGTTTGGTGACCTGGTTCTCATCTCTTGTGTTCTTGACCTTGCTTTTTTTTTTTTTTTTTTCTGATTCTCTTTTGCTTCTGACTTTTATCTTTAGATTTTTAACCCTAGTCTATTGTCAAGATTCTTTTTAAATTCTTTGCCAGAGGTACTTGGGTCTCTTAGGGCATTTGGGTAAAATGAAGCAAAGGGTAAAACTAGACAGGACTTGGAACTCTTTGGCCTTTACTCCAGTGCTTTTTATTTTTATGTTTTAGATGATTTTCTTGTAGTTAAATGGCTCTTTTACAGGCAACCTTTCTATTTCAAAATTTTCTTCCTGTTTGTAAACAAGTTCTTCTTACAAGTGGGCTGCTGCCACTATTCTAACTTACTCTCCTTTAACAATACGATTTTTTGTTTTTCTCAGATTTTTCAAAACCCGAGAATTAAATTTCCAGGAAGGCAAAACCACTGCATTTCATATTGACTAATTTGTCAAATGGGCAGGCTTCCCACTGCAAAATGAGTATGAGGTTTTTTTTTTTTTTTTTTTTTAAGCAAAAGAAAGCAATATGATTCTCTGGCAGGTACTCACCAGTACTTTCCCAGTAATCTGATAAAGTTCCATTCCTTCCCTCCTCAAAAGCAAATCTTGAGCTAAACTTTCAAGTTTTTTCTTTTCTTTTTTTTTTTGGAAACGGGCTTTAACGAATGCAGTTAATTTTGGGAAACAGATCTTCCTCTAGGCAAGACAGGCTGAGCTACATTCCTGCATTTCTCATGCTGCAGTGGGAAAAGTTCATGAATGTAAGGGAATGCTTTTCTAAAGTTATCTGTGAAGGGAAAGGGATAATTACTTCTGTGTGATTCAAACCTGGGCACTATCCAGGTTCCCCCAATTAGCTCTAAGAACAATGCCTGCTATTGTGTCTCAGATTTACCTTGAATTCTCCAAGGAAACTTTCTTTTTTGATCACTGCGAATATTAATTAGAAAGCAGGATCTCACAAGATTCTCCTTTCCTGTCTTGAAGCAAAAGAGGCCTGAATGACCACAAGAGAGGTTAAGAGATGAGCAAGCAATTGCTGTGAGCATTTCATTGCCAGGAAGTGAAAAGGGAACTGTGATGTAATTTTTTATATATTCTTTAAAAAATATCAAAAACTTCCGCATAATGAGGGGTGACTAGATATTGATATTTCTCTCTGTATGGGGAAATTGTGGGAGTTATAAAATTTGTTTTTTTCTATTACTTGTATTTCTGAAGTCACACTGGACTAGGGATAAAATTAAGATGAAAATAAGTCACAAAATACTATTTCTCTAGCTCTTCCTCTGCAAACTCTGGAAACTCCAGATTCTCAGATTCTTCCTAAATAACTTTGGGAGTCCACTGGAATAATTTTACAAGTGCTTCTCCAGTGTTACAGACTGCCATTTCCTGCCTTTACAGGTACCATTTACATGGGACTACTGTATGTTTCCCCTGATAACTCTGACACCTGGTATTGAGGCTGTCGGTTTGTGTTGGGAGCATCAGTGTTGCTGTCCTCATCTGTCCATTTATTCAGATTTTATTTTATTTCTTTCCATACTGTTTCATAGTTTCTGGACATAGATTTGTACATATTTTGTTAGATTTATAACTATTTTATTTTTTGGTGCTATCACAAATGGTATTTTTTTAAAATTTCAATTCTGATTTTTTATTGCTAGTTTAGAGGAAATACCTTGACTTTTGTGTACTGACATGGTACTTTGCTTTTTATTATCTTCATCTACTGTCATGAAAACATGGGATACTGTGTTCCATTTTCAATTTTTCAATTTTTTTTCCAAATAGTGCTGAGGAGCTTTAATTTTTCTCTTAAATTTTTTTTTTATTGTGGTAAGAATACTAAACATGATATGTACCCACTTATCAAAATTTTAAGTATACAGTATAGCATCATTAACTACAGGAAAGATATTGTACAGCAGATTTCTAGAACTTGCTCATCTTGCATAACTGAAATTTTATACCCATTGAAGAGCAAAGATCTAAACATTCTGAACTTCAGTGTTTCTCTTTTTTTTCAGTGTCCATAAAGTTTTAAAGGAACACAGCTGCACCTATTAGTTCAAGTATTATCTATGGCAGCTTTTGCAGTGGAATGTAGAGCTTTTTTCCCTATTAGATATGATTGACATATAACATTGTGTAGGTTTAAGGTATACAACATGATGATTTGATACATGCATAAAATTTAAAAATGATTATTGCAATAAGGTTAGTTAACACTGCCATCACTTCACGTAATTACTATTTTTTTTTTTTTTTAGTGTGAGAACATTTAAGATCCACTCTTTTAACAACTTTCAAGAATATAAATACAGTATTGTTACCTGTAGTCACCGTGCTTTATATAATGTCCTTGGAACTTACTCATCTTATAATTGAAAGTTTGAACCTTTTAATTAACATCTCCTCATTTCCCCTACCTGAAAGTCTCTGGCAACCAGCATTCTACTCTCTGCTTCTTTGAGTTTGAATTTTTTAGATTCATATATAAGTGACGTCAGTGTTTGTCTTACTCTGAGGTATTCCACTTGGCATAATACCCTGTAGGTCCATCCTATTGTCACAAAAAGCAGGATTTCCTTCTTTTTAATGACTGAATAATAATCTATTATATAACATCATCTTTGTCCATTCTTCTGTGGATGGACACTTAGGTTGTTTCCATGTCTTTGCTATTATGAATAATGCTTAATGAACATGGGGTGCGGATATAACTTCAAGACAATGATTTCATTTCCTTCTGATATAGAAGCAGGATTGCTGGATCATGTCGATCATTAAAAAATTCTATTTTTAAATTTTTAAGGAAACTCCACATTCTTTTCAGTAGCAGCTATACCTATTTACATTCCCACCAACAGTGTACAAGGTGAGGCTCAGTATTTTTTATCTGTGAAATGGAACAATAATACCTATCTGGATTGTTGAGGCAAGTTTTACCACAATGCTCACAAAGTGCTCATGACAGAGTCCTGTGCTGCTGTGTACAGAGATACTATTATTCCTCTCCTCAACCCTGGAAGTAACGAGGACAGTTATGAATGGAGTCAATTGTGGAGTGTTTGATCTGGGAGCTAGCACTTACACATTATACTGTAGGTGTTCACAGGCTGTTTTCTTCTACTAGACTGTGAATTTCTTAAGGGCAGGCAGGGCCTTGATGGTCTCTGACATCTAGGCTAATACATTTATCTAAATAAAGTCAGTGAATGAACTCAGATCCTTTAACTTCAGAGCTGCTTAAGAATTTTTTGGAAATAATTTGAAGAAATATAGATGCCAGACTTTCTATCGCTTACCCCCTACTTTCTCTTCTTTTACCAAAAAGCAAGAAATGCATTATCTGTGGACATTTAGCCTTTAGGGAGATTTTGGTAAAGCAACTAATGTGAAGTGTGTTGTTAACTGTCATACTCTACAAATTAGCATGAATCTAAGACTGTTTTGTGGGAGAATTCTTATATTTTTAAATGATTTTTCTCTGAATATATTTTAACAATTGCTGTAAGAATAGTTTTAGTCAATTATTGTATTAGGTTTTTTTGTCCGTAAAGGTAAATGGTTTTGTTGAATATAATTCACTAGCTCCATATCAAATGTACAATATGAGATTGTTGAGTGTGATTTTTTTTCTTTCTAGCCTAAATTGGAACCTTATGGACATTTAACCTAAAAGCATATGCCTATGTGATTTATATGTAGAAAAATCTCTTTTCATATTATTAACAAAAATTACTATTGTGTTCCAGTCTTTGTTCTCTGGGGACGAATTTTAGTAAATCACTTCCTGACATTCAGATATCTCAGAACTCAAACTGCCTGAAGCTTTAACAACAGATTCATCAGAAAATGCAATTCAAAAATCCAAGAAGGTTATGATGATAGAAAAATGTTTCCCATTTCTCCTGAAAGGGTGGGGAGGGGACAGGAAGGAAAGGAGAGGATTTTGGAATTGGTTCTTTTATGTCTGCAAAAAGACAGTTCAGATTAATTACTAGTGCCTTAAATAAGAAACAGGAAAATACCCTCTGTAGTGAGAGTCTCTTTAGCCAGCCATCAACGTTTGTTACTCATCCTAAGGCTCCAAACACAAAGAGAAATTAAGACAGGCCTGAAAAAAATTAGGGCAAGCATATTATTAACATGAAAATTGGAGGTAAAACACATTTTATTTGCACTTTTCCTCTACAGACTTATCCACTCTCTCTGTATCTAGAGTCTTATCATCTGGAAAATTTAAGGTTTCATGAGTACACGTGTATACACTACTTTTTCCTCCCAGATAGAACATATTTTACCAATTTAGTTGACAAAGAGAATTTAGGTCTTCCTTGTCATGAGTTGCTCACCTCTAACTTGGGGATCACAAATATGTTGTTTCCTTCTCCCAGGGAACATTCTCTCTCATGGCATTTCCAAGATGTGCTGTCCAGATGTGAAAGGTTAAGTCACTTTTTAAATTTCTTCAGAGCAGGGGTCTCTTAATGTAATACAGTGTGTTATTCATACAATGCCAGGTTAATAAAGGATGCCTTTTGTTAGAATAGGCAAGATGTATCTAAGCGTTCATTTCTTTTCCTGTGTAGCTTTGGGTTTCTATTGTGGGTGATTTCAGAGAAGGGGCTTAGAGTTTGAAGGGTTTTTTGTTTGTTTTTGAGGAGGTTTGAGAGGATGTCAGATTGAGTCAGATCTATTATTTTCCAACTCTTGAATGCTCAGGTTTTATGTTTTTGTTACTATCTGTGAATTGAATTCTTGGGAGCCAGCCTAAAAATGCTGGCAGGTTTGCCTTCCAGGTAATCAGTGCTGTTCTGCTCAGTAGCCATGGGTGTGTTGATAGGACCAGTGATGTGTGTAGGTCAAGATCTGTGAGAATTTTTTTGAATAAGACTCACAATGGTCTGATCCAGGCAATGAACTGGATGACATTGGCTTAAAAAAAAAAAAAAAAAGTTTATCTATCTATCTATCTATCATTTATTTATTTTATTGACTGACCTTTATTTTACATCAGTTAGGAAAAAAAAATCCAGTTTTTAAAAAGGGAAACACTTTAAATTAAAGGGAAAGGAGATGGTTTGGGAAGCCAGGTAGTTACATGCATTAAATCTACCCATCAACGGGGGATTGAGAGCCCTAGCCAATCAAGAATATGATAGGGTTTTTTATATGTAAATAATGGTAATTTCGGTCATTCCTTCTTGGGTTTAAATCTTCTCCTGAGAAAATCTCAGTGGATATAAGGAAAAAAGATTGTTTAGACCTTGAACATTTTATACAAGACATCATAAAAGCCCTGAGTTATGTATTGCATTTAACATACTATAGTAGATAAAAAGAAATTAGAATCAGAAGATATGGGCCCTAAGTATTGGATATATTCTTACCAAAAGATTTTGTGCCTATTTCTTAACCTTTCTGAATATCAGCTTAATTAGCAAAACAGAAATAATATCTTTCTCACAAGATGGTTGTGAGGAACCAGTGAGATCTATCATACTGAACCTTAAAAAGTTGCCAATATTGAACTGTTTTTGACCTTCACAACTATTTTTAAATCGAGCAAACTCACATAAAGCAACATTTTTTAAATTGTGAAGAGCAATGTAAATTTTAGTTAAATTTTAAAGGTACGTTAGCTTCTCAAGTGTGAGGAAGAAGTGTAACTTTCCTAACTACTGGTGAACGAATGTTACTGGAAGGTGTGTGTAGAATTTCATGACAAAGTAGGAGAAATAGAGTAATAAGTGAGGAAATGAATTTTTATTCTTTGGTCAATCTTCTGCTGTTTTAATATGGAATGGTGATTAAGTCAATTTGTTTAATGAGTTGTACATGTGACATATTCACTCTATTCCATATTAATAGTTCAGGAAATGAGTTTATTAATATCAAGCCACTGGCCTTTTCAAGAGATGAAACATTTTCTATCCAAGCCCCTCAATCAGAACCCTCCAATTTAATATAGTTAACAAGGTCATTTGAAATTTGGATGGTATTCACATACTGCACAAAGGAAAAGTAATTAGATGTTAGAGATCATTTGGAATAGATGATCCACATAATTTTAAGAAAATAACAAGAACTATAACACTAGCATTTTAAAAATTAATGAATGAATGAATTAAGTAAGTAAATAAATAATTACTTTGGTTTCATTGGTTAACAAAATCTAGTAAGTTTCAGGTGTACAATTTAACAATAAGGCACACACACACACACACACACACACATTGCATTTTGTGTTTCCCTCCCATAGTTAGATTTCTGTCACCATATATTTG
The DNA here is from genome assembly GCA_030015415.1 of Cynopterus sphinx. NCBI lineage: Eukaryota > Metazoa > Chordata > Mammalia > Chiroptera > Pteropodidae > Cynopterus > Cynopterus sphinx. The sequence continues at coordinate 98,574,333 of CM057385.1, forward strand.
ACCCCTTTTACCCCATCACCAGCATTTTTTTGAAGTGATTATAATTCAAGATATGTAAGGCTTAGGAATAAACTAGCTAACTATGGGGGGTATTACACTTGATATGTTTTCTTCTTATGTAGTTGAAATATGTTAGTACATAAAGCATATTCTGCTTCTCATCTTTTAGAGTGATGTTATTTAGCTAGAGTTAATAGTTTAGGCTTAAATTCTCCAATAAAGATTATAACAGTCAAAAGAGGAAGATTTAAAACAGTGCTAATTTTCCACATTAAGAGAAAAGTCAATTAAGAAGAGCTAGTATTTTCCAAAGATAAAGGAATTCTATAATCATGTGGTTTTGTGTAAAAATCAAATGAGGGCTTTGACATCGAAATTCTCAGACATAAGTTTTTGTCTTGGGTTTGGAAATGAATTGCGCAGACTATTAAATCATTTGCACTTGCACTTTTATAATAGAGATGCCTCGTTAAGGACTTTTTTCCCCCTCTCTTTTTCATTGGGTGGAGGGTTTCTATTTGTGTAGAATGTGCACATGTGATGAATATTTACATGTAATGAATAGATGAACATTTACATGGTTTTAATAAATTAACTTAAAAATACTGACAAGTTCACTATTTGCTCTATACTATTTCAATTCTAAATCTTGGGAGATATTTAGAAACCCAGAAAATATTTTTTCTTAGGGAAAGAACTGACCTATGAAGAAATGCAATAAGTCAGGGGTTCCCAACCTCGGGGCCATGACTGGTATAGTCAGTGGTCTATTAGGAACTGGGCTACACAGTAGTAGGTGAGCAGCAGGTGAGCTAGTGAAGTTTCATCTGTAATTGCAGCCACTCCCTAGCATCATCACCTTAGCTCTACCTCAGATCATCAGGCATTAGATTCTCATAGAAGCACTGGTCCCCTGTCCCAAAAAGTTTGGGGACCGCTGCAGTTAAGTGATCAGTTTCCTGTGGGGCAAAATCCCAGTGGAAACTAAAGAACCAAGTTGGCCAGCCAAGAAAAGTACGAATATACACTCAGGCTTGTGTATGGCCCCTATGGGGAGGTAACCTTTCTGTACAAACTTTGCCAGAGGCAAGAGGAAGGAGGAGAAAGTGTTTAAATTTCTGTCCCAGCATAATTATTGCTAGCATCTGCTTTTATGTTTAAAACTGCCTCAGTATGGGTGATAAATTATATGGCTATCAAATTTTTGGAGAATCTGACTCTCAGAAGCATAAGCAGGTGCTCAAATACACCAGAACCATTTGCCTCCTCAGGAGGGTACCAGGGCTGTAAGAATATTCAGTGTTCCACAGTTTTTGTGATTATTGCTGATGTTACCCTTCTGTTTGCTCAGGTGTTTAGAAACCTGATCTTAGAGCCTGTGCACTTGTCTTCAGGGTCAGCGAAGAGGTGAGTGGGAAAGATGCTGGGGAGCCTTCCAGTGTTAGGGGTGAAGTGCAGTGAAGAATGAATGGTGGTGGTCTTGGGATGTACCTGGGGTTGAGTTATAAAAAGACCAATGGGCTTTTTCAACAGTGTTTGAATTGTGATTATAGCATGTTCATGATTATAGCATTTCAGAGTTGAGATTGATTTAAGAAGTTAATCTAGTTTCTCCTTTTGCTTCAGATAGATATATGCTGACATTTTGATGGTCTATAGAATCTTGTTCTAGTATGTTATTGAAACACGTTTCCCCCAGGCATATTCAGCAGCTGATCACCTGGAGAGTCAAATCTGCCTTGGCAGTGGATGGTTCAAAGAAATTAATTTAATAAGTTATTAAAAAGGAAATCTTAGCTAAAACCCATGATATATATCTATTTCTATCTATCTATCTATCTATCTATCTATCTATCTATCTACCTACCTACCTACCTACCTATCTATCTACCTATCTATCATCTATCATCTATCTATCATCTATCTAGATATAGATATAGATATAGATATAGATAATCATCTATCTATACCAATCATTCTGAAGTGAGGATGAAGATCAGGTTGTAGAATCTTTAAAGGATATGAGCAAAACCGTCTCACTATTTCTATATCCTTCCTGCTCTTGTTAAGGTTATAGCAGTCAGACTTTGGAGATTAGAGGATTTTTGAGCCATCTGTCTCTGTGCTACAAGTCCTCCCCATCCTTCAGGGAGAGCTGTGGGTGCTTCTCACCTAATGCCCAGGGAAATTGACTTTAATGGGACTTTGGAGAGCTTAATCTGTAACCCCTGAAGTTCAGTAGATAGTGTGAATTGGTGTTGCATTTAAATTTAGAACTCTATAGGACGAATGGCTGACTGACCTGCTGCTGTGATGGTGGACCACAGAAGAGCTCCCTGCTTCCCTGGGATCAGCCTGAGCTTTGGAGTTTGTAGGACACATATGTCTCATGAGAAAAAGCCAGAGTAGGGTTGTTTTAATTCCTACCCAAGAAGGCTGTAGCTTCCTTAACAGAAAGGTGCTAGAGGAGTGCCATTGGAAGTCTACTTGCTGCAGGAAAAGGCTCCAGCAACCAGTTGGACTAGAGATCATTTGCCCAGGTTGCAAAAACTGCAAGTATGTAATTCCTAGCAATATAGGGAAAGGGTAACTGAAAAACCCACAAAAGCATTCAAGAAAAAGTAAGTCAACTTTAAACAGCTGTGAAGTCCAGAGGTCACCACCATCATATACTAGGACAGTAGTCATCAAAAAAAAAAAAAAAATCCTGCCTTCTTTTCTCTTCTCTTCCTTCTACTCTAATCCTGGAGGGGCCAGGGACAGGGACCAACAGTTGGGGAAGAGGAATAGAAGATCTAGGTCGGGGAAAGAAAGAGAATGTGTTCACTATATCTCTTCTTCCTCCAACAGCAGGTTTTCTCTCTGCAGTGGACCAGCCCTGGGAGCTCTGAAATAAAACAAGATGAAAGCTTTACCTATTATATGACACCGGGCGCAAGTCTATGGGGCAGATAAAACTTTTAAACCTTTCATAGACTTGAAGGTATATCACTATTTCACCTCTTAAAAATCCCTTTTGGCTAAGCAACTCTACTTAATAACATAAACTTATTTTATGTGTCCACATTGGATCACAGTTGATTATTATGTTAAGATGCTGATTTAAAAATCTCTCTCTTGAAAGTCTTAGCCGTAGCACTCAGACAACACCAACAACAACAAAAAAAAACCATCCAAATTGGAAAGATAGAGATAAAACTCATTATTTGCAGATGACATGTTACTATATACAGAACCTTAAAGATTTCCTCAAAAAAACTATTAGAAATGATAAATAAATGCAGTAAAGTAGCAGGATACAAAATTAATATTTATAGATCAGTTTCATTATTATGCACAGTAATGAATGAATTATCAGAAAGAGAAATTAAGAAAACTATAATTATGTCAAAAATATCTAGGAATAAATTTAACCGAGGAAATTAAAGAGCTCTACTCAGAAAAATTATGACACTGAAGAATGAAAGTGAAGAAGATGCAAATAAATGGAAGCATGTGCTGTGCTCATGCGTAGGAAGAATGAACATTGTTAAAATGTCCATAGTACCCAAAGCAATCTGTAGATTCAAAGCAATCCCTATCAAAATACCAATGGCATTTTTCACAGAACTAGAGAAAATAATTGTAAAATTTACATGGAACACAAAAGATCCCAGATAGCCACAGTAATCTTGAGAAAGAACAAAGTTGTAGGTATCACGTTACCAGATATCAAAATATACTACAAGGTATAGTAATCAAATGGCATGGTACTGGCATAAAAAGAGACACATAGATCAATGATAAGAAACCCTTGCCTATATGGTCAATTAATATAAGGCAAAGGTGGCAAGAATATAAAATGGGGGTACAGACAGTCTATTCAATTAATGGTTTTGGGAAAACTGAGCAGATACATGCAAAAAATGATACCAGATCACATTCTTATACCATATGCAGAAATAAACTCAAAATGGATTAATGACTTAAATATAAGACCTCAAACCATAAAACTAGAAGAAAACATAGGCAGTAAGTTCTCTAACATAGCTCTTAGTAATATATTTTTACTTATATCTCCTTGGGCAAGGAAAACAGAAGAAAAAATAAATGGGACTACAACAAACTATAAAGTTTTGCACAGCAAAGAAAACCATCAACTAATTGTAAAGACAATCTACTGATTGGGGGAAGATATTTTGCCAATGTTATATCTGATAAGGGGTAAATATTCAAAACTTATAAAGAACTCATACAACTTAACACCAAAAAACCAAACAGCTCAATTAAAAAATGGGCAGAGGACCTGAATAGACATTTCACCAAAGAGGATATACAGATGACCAACCAACATATGAAAAGATGCCCAATGTCACTAATCATCAAAGAAATACTAATTAAAACCACAATTGAGACATCACCTCACACTTGTCAGAATGGCTATCATCAATTAATCAACAAACAAGCATTGGTGAGGATGTGGAGAAAAGGAACCCTCGTGTACTATTGGTGGGATTGCAAATTGGTGCAGCCCCTATGGAAAACAGTATGGAGGTTCTTCAAAAGATTAAAAATAGAACTACCTTATCACCCAGCAATTCCACTTCTGGAGATTTATCCAAAGAAACCCAAAACACTAATTTAAAAAGATACATGCACCCCTATGTTCACTGCAACATTATTTACAATAGCCAAGATATGGAAGCAATCAATCTAAGTGCTCATCAGTAGACAATTGAATAAGGGAAAGGTAGATTATGATGAACGATTACTCTGTCATAAAAAAGAATGAAATCTTACCACTTGCGACAACATGAGTGGAACTAGAGGGTAGTATGCTAAGTGAAGTAAGTCAGAGAAAGACAGATACCATGCGGTTTTACTTATATGTGGAATCTAAATAACAAAATAAACAAACAAACAAAACAGATAGACTCATAGATACAGAGAACAAACTGATGTTACCAGATGGGAAGGGGCATAAGGGTCTGGGTGAAAAAGGTGAAGGGATTAAGAAGTACAAATTGGTAGTTACAAAATAGTCACAGAGGTGTAAAATACAGCATAGGGAATATAGTCAGTATTATTGTAATAACTATGTATGGTGCCAGGTGGGTACTAGACTTATCAGGGGGATCATTTCATAAATTATATAAATGTCCAAACACTACTCCATGCACCTGAAACTAATATAAAATAATGTTAAATATCAACTGTAATTGAAAAAATAAAAATTAATTAAAAAATATCTTTCTTTAATTTTGTGACCCTTTGCCAACTTTTCTTCTGCTCCCAATAGTATGTCTTGGCTCACTCAAATCAAACAATGAATTTCATCTAACTTTTTGCACCTGTGAACTAAATTGTATCTTTCATCACTACCAATAATATGTCTTCTAGGTCTCACACTTTTATTTTTCAGAGCAAAGCTACCCACCGTACTTATAATTACATTTCTAGGCTTTAAATGGCTATTTTTCTTAATTCAATAGGAAATAAGTACAGAAAAAGGGACAAAGATCTTTAGTTTAAGCAATTTGATGGAAATATTTTGGGGAGAACTAGGGAATAATTCAGGGGGAAAATTACTCTGAAACACAAACACACACAATTTCTATTTCTTTAAATACTAGTTGTCAAGGCAAGTTTCATAAATCATTGGTAATACTTGAAGACAAATATGGAATTAAATTGAAATGCTTTCCTCAGAAATATCCCAGCTGTTCCCAACAGAACCTCAGAGTCTCACTTTCATTCAGGATCTGCATTGAACAATAGTCATTTTATGACTGATCTTCTCCCATGCCAAGATTTTTGTGGCTGGAAAAGTCAAGAAAGAAATTTATACCAGTTTTTTGTACTAGTTCGGTAATTTTCAGTACTTATTCAGTAATCACATCAGAAGATAACAAACAGAATAACCATTTGAAATTTAATATTAGAATTTCCTCTGAACCCCACTAGGTTTTTCTGAATCTATGTATATATTTTGCTTTCTGTAGCTATCACTTGTGTTCCTGAGTACTCATTTTTAGAATCAGAAAACAAATCAGAACTTTACTGAGGTTGAAATCTTGCTGATAAAGCTTATTTCTAAGAATGAAGATAAGCACTTTTTGAAAGTTCAGCATTAACTGACCCCCAACTTTCCCATTTTAAGATGGAAGAATGGGATGGCAATAGTTTTTGTTAGGAGAAATATGAATGTTTCCTTTTGATTGATGTGAGCTTAGCTTTTGGAACATAGAGCCAAGATCTTCAGTTTTAGGTCTGAAATATACTCTGTGACCAATTGGTTCATAGCTTGAATTTGGGATTTGAGCTTTAAAATAAGTAGAATAATTTCCTTCTTCCCAGGGGTGGGGATGGAGGGCTCTTGTAGAGCTTAATTAATTTGTAATTTGTAATATGCTTTGAAGTATAGAAAGATTTTATAGAAATAAACATTGTTGTAGCTACAGCTTCTGTGTTTGTAAGCAAACTTAATGCAATTGGGCTGTTTATACATCAGAAATAAAGTGAAGACTTGGCCATGTTACAGTAGATGTAGATAGCTGAAAGACATATTTTATTATATAAAGTGGACCTTTTTTTTTTTTCTGGAGGAGGAGTTACTCTTGAATAAACCAGTTTCTTGTTTGTGTTATTCAGATGAACTAAATGACTGTTAAACTTACTTTTATTTTGTAGGCACAACTTCTACAATGGTAGTGAGTGGTTTTAGTTGGTTTGTTGTTGTTGTTGTTTTAAAATAAAATAGGCACATCTAATAACAATGCTAACTGTTGGCAAGGATTAAGGTCACCAGACAAAACATGGGAGGCTCAGATAAAGGTGAATTTTAGGTAAACTAGGAATGATATTTTAGTGTACACATGTCCTATGCGACATGCAGTGGAAAAATAAATTGTAGTATATTCCTGAAACAGAATGCTATTCAGCAACAAACTACAACTCTGTGCAACCACAGGGATGTACTTCAGAAACATAATTTGAAGGAAGGCGGCAACAATCACAAAGAATGCATACTGTATTGTCCCATTTATATGAAGTTTAAAAAGAACCAAACTTAACTATGGGATTAGATCATCCTAATGGTTAGTCTTGGAAGTTTGTGACTGGAAGAGGGCAGGATCGTGGTTTTTCTGAATGGTCTTGCTCTGTGTCATGATCTGGGTGCTAGTTAGTTATAAGGATGTCTTCATTTTATGAAAAATCATTGAGACATATTTTACTTATGGTCTATGCACTTTTCTTTATACATAAAATACCTAAATATAATTTATAAGAAAAGAAGAAAATTGCATGCTTTAACAGATTTTAACAAATTTTTTAAATCTAGGAAGTTTTAAGAGAAATTTGATAAAATGAAAAAATTGTATGCCTATTTATTCTATGACATTAAGATATTAATTTAACTTAAGGTGATGTTTAGTGTCGTATTATTTTTCCTAAACAAATACTTCAAGTACTTAAAAACTAAGAATTTATTATTTTAATTATTTGTTCATATACTGAGTAGTTTTTGCCACTCAGTGGAGATTGTATAAAACAATGATAATGAGATTTAATCACAACTATTTAGTGGATTCTATTTTTTAAATTACTTAGGTAAGAATATTATAAATGGATAACTATTTAAAAAGGAGAGACTATCAGTATTTATTTAAAACTGAAAGTCTACTAAATAATTTAATGACGTCTACCGATAGAGGTAAAGCTGTGTATACCCCTGTGGGTTATAAATGTCATTGTGAACAATCAAGCACCACAAGTCTTGTTACATGAATAACTACAAGTGTGTGGTGGCTGTCTAGCAGCCATGAAGATAAACACAGGCAACTGACAGGTGATTTTTAAAATATATATATGTATAAAATCTAGGAAATAAAATATTTATAAAATAAACATATGTAAATGTATATGTCAACATTGAAAGACTTTTGTTCTATTTGTTGAAAAATATATATGAGCTAAATACAGGAAAAAATTTTCAAATGAATGTTTTATCCTGGTAACAGTATAATTAGTAATATAGTATTGTCCTTAATTGATAGTTGGATTTATTGATTATAATGCATACATTAAAGTGGTTGGTTTTGAAAATAAACACCTTAGAACTCACCCATTAAAGTGTATGTTCACTTTGGAAGACAGTACTCATTTGGGTGACTGTAGTCTGGCTGGCTGTTGAGACATTTGCAGTGATGTGCAGTCACTGACTAGCCTACCTCTCCTTGGTACACAGTGGAGTCTACCACATCATTATTTGGCTCTCGGACCCTTTCCAGGTCTGTGATTTCATGATTCTAACTTCCCCCATGTACTTTTATCTGAATGTGACACTAATAGTCACCATTTTCAAATGAGGAATATTTATAAAAGATTAAAAAAATGTTCCATGATGACCCAGGTCAGATGGCTGCAGTTAGTGGGATGGAGTCAGGTAGAGGGAAGTGATTAAATACAAACCTAGGCTTCAAAAATGGGCAGACCTATCTGTGAATCTCAGCAAATATGTTAACTAGCTACCTTGGCTCTCTGAGCCTCATTGTCTTCATCTATAAATTGGAGACACAATAACATTTTGTGCTTCATAGAGGTTGCTGAGACACTCGGAGTCAAGTGGAGGGTATACTTTACAAACTGCGTTCGGAAAATAGAACACAAATTTCTGGCGCCAAGCTCTAAACACATTTACTCAGTGTGGAAAACCAACATCTTGCTTTCATTCACTTACATGTGGCAGGTGGAGCTAGTGCTGAAAGCTTCACCTTTTGGTGTTAAATTCCATGAAATAAGAATCAGACTGAACTATCATGGGCAGGCCCGTCTATGGGCAGGTGACCTTATTTGTGGCCTTTGAAGTTTGTATCATTTTTTATCACCTAGGATAAAGCTGTAGGTAGGACTGTGAATATATGTGTATGTCAATAGTAAGCAGTGTGAGGACAAGAAATTTAAAGACGAGGTGACTTCATATCTGTGCTGGTAGCACAACTGCAGCAGTGCATGAAGCAGAAGCAGTGGCTTTGGGGAGATTTCATTCCCATTCACGTGTCCAGGACATTGACTGAATTTTGAGTTCCAGCCTTCTCAGAAATGAAGCAGAAATCTGTTGCTTAAACCTGGTGGTTCCTCAGTGACTGTAGAATGAGGGCTCCTTTGAAACGTCAGACAATTTAACAGACCCCACATGCCTGTGGCTTGTACTTTCAATATCTATTGCTTGAGAAAATTCAAAATGGCACAAAGATAACAGTAAATTCAGTGACATCTTTATGAGTATGTGTGTGTGTGTGTGTGTGTGTGTGTGTGTGTGTGTGTGTGTTTCTATCTATAATAAGCACTGGAAAAAAAGAGCATGGCATAGTATCTATTTTGTCTATAGGTGATGCTACATGTGCCTGTGGCATTTGGGTGCCTTGCATTGCCTCTGGGGCCCCCTCAGGGGTCTCCCTTGTTGGGAGCACAACCCTCAACTCTCTCTGGGAAGCAACAACTTTTCATAGGTCTTTATTTAGGCCTAGGAATAACTGAAGTGAAGAACAAAGAAAGTGACTTGTATAGCTGGTTCTACTGCAAGTGGTTCTACTGCAAGCCCAGGGACACAGACTCACTTTGGGGTCTTTCTGGCTGCCCTTAGGGAGCAGTAGCTGGCTCACCTTCACCTCTAGGACATGTTTGAGACCAAAAGAGAGAATTAAAGTTCTCTCACTCAGGAAAGCAAGAAAACCTCTGAGTCACAACTCCGACTCAACTCTATGCTACAATTGGTATTTCCAAATTAAGGCTTAACTTCCTTTCCTAAAAATGCTGAAGTAAATGAGAATTGTTTTATTTCTTCTCTAACAATCATTTAGAGTGTTTTTGATTTGCGTTAAATAGCAAAATAAGACCAAAATAAGACCAAAGGGCTTATTTGAGAGAGAGAGAGAGAGAGAGAGAGAGAGAGAGAGAGAGAGAGTGTGTGTGTGTGTGTTTTCCTAAAATAAAGTAACAATTATTTGGAAGGTAAATTCAATCTTCCTTTGAGAAGCTACTTTGAAATATAAGATTTTCTCACACTAGCCAGGGCCTTCCCTATCTTTCACTACATGCTTTAGGCACTCATTGCCTCCCTAGTGCAGATATGTATCAGTCAGGATTGGCCTCATCATGCTACAGTTGCGAACATCTCCAAAATGTTAGCGGCCTACACCATAAAAGTTGTCTCTTGCCCATATTACGTGTTCAGCTCATTACACTTTCCATGCAAATAGGCCAAGGGACCATACTCATGGCATTTTCTCAGACACCCAGGATGGCAAAACAGCCACCATCTTGAATTGCAGGTCACTGTGCTGCAGGGACTAGAGAACTCTGTCCTGCATCAGTGATTTCGTGTTCTGTCCTCGAGGTGGCACATATCATTTCTGTTCCTTGCTCATTCACTAAAACTAGTCACAGGGCCCCACCCAACCACCTGGGAGCCAGGAGGTGCAATTCTCTCTTGAGAGCTGGCTGCTTTGGTGAGGAGCGCCAGTGGTCCTCACAACATTTGTAATAAGTATTTGGTGACTAATTTCACTGCTTTCTCAGAAAGAGCTCATGGATGATTTTTACTTCCAGTTGGATTTTCTTTTATTTCTCTTTCTGAGGAATTAGCGATTAAAAACATAGGGCCTATCACATAGTATCAAGAATGCATTTTACTTTTCAATCTGCTGTTCTCTTCAGCTTTATTTTCTTTGTATTACTTTTCCCATTCCTGAGACTTTGACCTGTTAGGTTCCCTTTCAGCTTTGATGATCCTCTGGAAACCTGAGACTGGAGATTATGGAGTCCCTGCTTGACAATGGGAATGAGCATTTGGCTTGGTTCCCTTTCCGGGTCTTGCCTCATGTCACCTTTTGTTCCTCCCAAATTCTCATACATTAATATTACCAGATTCCTGAGCTTTCCTGGGAGAGCCTCACATGCTTCCTTCACCCCCGTCCTGAACTTTCAATTCAAAAATTTCTTAGGCCATGTAAAGAGAACTGTCCCTTAAAAATCGAAACCTTGATTAGAGTCAATTCTCTCTTCCAGGAAAAAGAAAGTTGGTTTCTTGAAAGAAGGAACTTTGTTGCAAGATGGTTCTAGCTGCTTCCTACACTTTGCCTGTTTATATTTAAGGTACAAGTTGTACAGTTTTAGTAACCATTGTGGTGGTTCAAGCCAAAGCTGCAGTGATATGAGTTATCTATCCAGGTACTAGAAGTGGTAGCTGCTCAAAAGAAATGTGAAAAACTAGCTTTTTCTAAGTGAAAAAGCTGTTTTTTTTTTTTTTAAACAGAGACATTCCTTATAATCAAACCCTTTAAAAATTTTGGTGTATATTTAACAGATGTAAACTTTCCCACGATGAGATAGTTCACTCTGAGGTAAAACAGATAGATATGTTTATCCAAACATGGGTATAGTTTTACTGCTAAGCCCTTCTCTTAGAGCCATCTATAGGGATATATGCTGCTATAGAAATGTCTTTGTAACAAGAAAATGCAATGGAAAATAAACCAGACCATGTCTTGCATTGAAAGCAAGTGATGTGATATATTATAGGGCAGGCAATTTTAAACACTTCTGTTAGGTCAGGCTCATTTTCTAGTCTAAGATCAGAATGCAAACATGGCTAAGCCAATGGATATGGATTCCTATATAAAACATATGTGAATAACATTATTTTTGGAGAGATTATGGGCAGGCCTTTTCTTGTAAATATAATTAGCCGGGATTATAGTTCAATTTCTGGCACTGTTGGTGAAGCTTAGGAGCTTTCCAGGGAAAGGAAATTTTTGCTCTTTGTGTGTCATTGCTCTATTTGACAGAAAATGACAGTACATGAAGCAAGAAGGATTTTTTCCCCCTTCCAGGTATGAGATGCTCCTATAACAATATCAGCACAGAGTCTCCTTCCCAGAAAAGAAAAACTGATGAAAAATAAGAAAAAAATTTCAAGTGTGACAAAAATTTGAACGGAATAGGCCTTTTACAAATGAGTTTGTTTCTATCCCACAAGGTGGCGATAAATACATTCCTAAGTAGCAATCTGCTGTGGAAAGAAAGAAGCTACTCGAGGGCAGTGTTATTTAGTGTGTGTGCTGTAGGAACTGGTGCGATTGAAACCAGAGTGAACATGTTTTTAGCCTGGCTGAGTGTTGTTCATGAGAATCTCTTCCTTCCTTAACTCTCAGGAAGGAAATAAAAACAAAAGAAGAGAAATACAGTTTGACCTTATATTATGAAGTTTTTGCTGTTCACCAGAAATGGGAACTCAAGCTGCAGACCACAGAACTTGCTTTCTCTTTATTAGTCTTGAGGTTTCATTGAAGTGAGACAGTAACCAAGCCATCTACTGACTCTTAAGGCTAAAAATACAGTCTATAACTAACTGAATGATGAATTTGACAAAAAGAAATTCAGAAGTACTGCACTCAGAGCAAGTGGTCATAGAAAAACCTAATTAATGACATTAGCGTCAATTTCTTTAGATTTTTACCTAGAAAGATAAATTCATCTGTGATCCAGAAGCAGCATATTGAGACACTTAAATTAGAACTTTAAAAAAATGTCAGTCTCTTAGTCTGTAGAAATAGATTTCATGGTCATGTATTCTGATTCCATTGATGCTGGAATAAGAGGAACATGTAAGATGTAGGTTAGATGCAGGAAGTTTCTAAGCATGGGAACTGAAGTCCCTCTTTTGCAAGTCTGACCAAGTTGGAAGAATTCATAGGGATAATTATTCAGGACCGTCTTAATCCTATATCTGGATCCACATTTCTCCCCTGAAGGGGAGGATCAGGCACTTGGAAGCACATGCTGGGCCACTCAGCACAAGTGTCAACAAATATTGATTGAGCAACCACTATTCATTTTAAGCCCTGAAACTCAAGGATGAGAAAGGCAAGAACGTTCATTCTTCTCCATTTCTTTGCAAAAATTGGATAGTAGCCTTCTTTATGATGTATGTTTCTATATAAAACTTGAGAACACAATTGACTAAGAATTGATTTGGTTTCTGTTGGGTTCCTAAATAAGCACTTAGTTGTATAGCTAGTACCTAGCTAAGACTTTCTCATGACCATTGCTTAGCTCGTGAAATAAGAGCTCCATTAATTGTGCTTAGTAAGGGCCACAAAATAACTTTATTTTCCTCTTTGATTATAGAATAATCTACAGCTAGTAAGTAGCACTTTCTTAGGACAAAGTGAGGAGGTAAAGTCTAATATTTAATATAAACATTACATTCTTTGAGGACTTTGTCTCTAGTGAACTCATTCTGCTGCTTACAATGACTATCAAGGCATAAAACATGAAGAGGTATTATCATCACCATTTTACAAATGGAGTGATTGAGGTAATGACTAATTAAGAGAGTCATCCATTCTTATGTCATTTGTCAGGGAGAGTCAATAATGGGGGTACTACAGCATATAGGCATCTGGCCCTAAGACATATCTCCTATACGGGGCCTCTATTTGCCTAGAAAAAAATTTTTTTTTCCAGATTAGGGAAAGGTGCATTCCCTGGGTAGATGCAGCCTCAGAGGTCCTTGCTTAACAAAAGGAGACTACGGGAAATTACGAACTGAATTTCACTTCCTGCCCACTTCCTTGGTTGGGTACCTTTGTGCAGAGCACAACTACTACAACTTTGTGTCATCCCTGTTCTGTTACTGCTTCTTCATACTTTGGAATCAGACTTTTGAATGATTTGGTGAGAAAATCGAGCATTGCAAAATCCAGGAATATGGCAGATGTGGAAACGAGTGTTTGTTCAATAAATGGATTAGGTCAGGTGTCTTATCCATGGGCTGGGTCACCCTGTACCACTGCATCACTGTAGTCATGGAGCTCCCCATTAGAGCATGTTTGGAGCAGAGGTAGAGGTCAGGTAGGTGTTAGGCACAGTTCTCCACTGAGTGCTGCTTCTTTCTAAAAGCATTATATTTCATTGGAAATACTTGTTCCCAACCCTTAAGAATAAGAGGAGTCAGAAGAATAGAACCACTAAGACCACTTGTCACTTTTTTGGAGCGAACTACATGCCTATAAGGAGGTAGGCACTCTATACAGGGGGCTGGGAGGAGCTTTCTTTCCTCTATGCCCCTAGGAGCCTTGGGCAAGAGGGTGTGGCTAAGGGCTGTCTATAAGACAGACTGAGATTTACAAATAGACCTAGACCTACTGATCGGGAACACTCAGGGCAGTACGGCTGGGGAATGTTTTTTCCCTTCCATCAGAACCAGAGAGATTGCTCGCTCAGTAAGCAGTTAAAGAAAATGGATTTTTATGTTCAAGGACTTGAGAAGCTCAGACAGAATGGAGAGCATCAAGCCCGAGAAGTTCCTTATTTTAGAGTTGTAATCAGTGGAAAACTTGAGGGAGGAACAGTATTTTTTCTTTCTCCTTCATCTTTTTCACACCAGCCCTGTTAGACAGAACATGTCAGAGTAAGTTCTTGATTAATACCTAGAGGTTGCTGATAATACCCAGCTTAGTCAGAGTGTGAGCCTAGGATGGTGGGTTACTGAGTAAACCTCAGAGAACTCCTCTCTGTAGATAGCAGAATCAGGCCATCTTGCAAATTATCAGTTCTTTCACAGGGCAACTCTGAAAATAAAATTATCCTGCATTGAAAAAGAGACCCTAATTCCTCCTCTCTCATCAGAGTCTTGTAAACCATTATAAATTACTTTTCCTTCCTTGTCCCAAGTCCTTTAATTGTCCCTCAATTTTTTGGGGGGGACAACTCAAGGATTATATGATTCTTTAAGTCCTCAAACAAACATAATTCTCTGTTGTTTTAATTTGAATTTGGGAGGAATGTTTTTCTTTTTTAATTGGCTGCCTTAACTTAATTTCTTGGTTGTTGATGTATTAATCTTTTTGGGGCGGGGAGCAGGGGAGGTGAGCGAACGGGTAGGAATGCACTCATGAAAGTCTTCTCTGACTTAAGAAACTCTATACTCTCGCCAGGCAGCAAGATAACCCACTCTGCCCTGGCTTCTGAATCCCGACACACAGAAGTTTTACTACATGTACCATTTACCCACTTGTGAGTAGATTCTTTATGCTTTAAAGATTTTACAGTTGTCCTGTGACAATATGACTCTGAGGCCCTAAAAGAAATCTAGGCATACAAGAATATCTTCAGATGAGGAGGTTTACTCATGGGGCAACCGCTCAGGGAGAAGACTAGAGACCAGCTGAGAGTGATATCTGCTGGGGAATGGGTTAGTTAAATCTCAGCTTAACATTGTGAAAAATAGATGCACATTTTCATGACAATGTTTCCGGGTAGGTATTCCTTTCTTTAACCTCAATTAGAATGACTTTTCTAATTATCATTTTGATTAGTATTTCTTCAGGAGAAATGCTGAGAAACATCACATATCTGTTAGCTTCCCAAGCCTTCTACTTTGCCCTAGCTTCTGAGAAATTAGCCCTAGAACCGATGTCAATTGACATAATGACATATTAGGCTGACAGTTGCTCACATAAAAGCAACACCAACTTGTATATTAGTTTTGTTAGAAACTTTGATTCTTTTCCAAGTGAACTTTTATAGACTTTGGAGGTTTCTACCTGTTTTTTGCTTTGAATTAAAAAAAAAAATTTAATCCCAGTTTTTAGCACACCATCAGACACATAGAAAGGGCTATAGCTGTAGAATGCATAAGCACATGAATGAATGGAATGACCACCAGTGCTTTCAGATTCTCTAAGCATTTTCCTGTATGGGGTCTGCTGCACTGTTGTCAAGTCACTGATTTGGAGAAAACATTGAGTCACAAAAATGGTACTGATGACATAAGTTTCCAGTGGTCACTGGGCATTTCTATGGCTATCTTTTCCAACGGCTTAGAAATCACAAACTATATGCACTGAAGGGTTCTCCTCTTGTCTCGTGAAACAAAGGAGGAAAAGATGTAGAAAGAGGGATGCATGGTTCAGCATTTTTTTTGGACCCACTTTCTGGTTCTTGCTGGGTCAGCTCAGCTTTCTTTCAGGCCAGTATCTGTGGGCCAGTACAGTGTGGTTACCTGCAGACACAGTGCTCTAAGCTTGACCAAGCATTGATGTAACTCACCAAACTTATAAGGTAACAGGATCGGATATCTGCTCCGAATTATTCATCTAGTCTCAATAATTTATAGTCACACCTTAAATACTGAGATGATATCATATTAGTGACATTTCTCCTCCTGTCTCCCTTTTGTGTTGTCAATTCCTGTCTTGTGTTTTCTTTCACCATTAGTTATATAATAACTTCTGTTCTCTGCTTTGAAAAACTATAGTTATTAAAAAAGATTATTGCATGTACATTTTGAAATATGCAATTCAACCCAGAGATTGTGAGATTTATTCATTCATTTCTTATGCTGAATGCCTAGCACAGTGCCTAGAAGGTAGGAGGTAATCAGTCTGTTTGTGTGAGTGAATGATCGAAAATAGCACATTATATCCAGTTTTTGAAAAATGTGCTAAAGCTGTGAGAAGTTTTTAATAGACAAAAATATATATGGTTTAATGCCAGGCACCATTTTAAATGCTTTACCTTTATTAGCAAATTTAATTTCCAAAACAGTCCCTGGAGGTGTTTTTCATTGTCATCCTTACTTTCTAGATGGGGAAAGTTGACATATGTGAAGGTTGAGGGAGTTGTTCATGTCAATGAGTGGCAGAACTGAGGTTTGAACGCTGGCATACTGTGCCCAGAGATTGTGCCTTTAACCATGATCTCACACTGACTTTCAAGTTATGATACTGCCAACATTCTTGGGAGCCTAGGAGAAAAAGCATATATAAAATGTAATTCATAAAAAAAAGGTAAGGTCTTGGCTCCAAGTTTATTCTAGACTTGAAACAAATGTTTGGGATTTGGTTTAGGAGTTAGGGAGGAAAAGTAGAATCTATCAAATGCACTAAAGTACTGAAATCTTAACTCTGATGATTTCTTATCTCATATTTCATGTTGCACATAAAATATGTCTGGACTTCTTTGTCCTTAGAAACTCACACAAAGGGCACTAGAATTAATGACGTCAAGTGATCGATCTTTGTACAGTTGTCTTATCACAAGTGTTACAAAACTATTTTTATTCTGTTTCCTTTTGAGCAGCTATTGAGAGTTCCACTTCTCACTTCTATGCAACTTCCTTAGCTTATGGTGGGTGTTCATGTCTAGACAGTCAACCCATAACATTGCACATGAAACTAAACTTGAAGATAAAGATCATGAATTTATTTCTGTAGGCACCTCCATAGTGTTCTCTCTTTCTAATTTATAATTTTTCACTTAAGCTTATTAACTATGAAAGTAATACATAATTGTTGTCACAAGCAAAACAATGTAAAGATATATAAAGAAAAAGTTAATAATCGCTTCCCCAACACTCATGCACACAGATCTTCCTTTCCCTCCTAGAGTGAGCAAAATTAGCAGCCAGGAATTTATCCTTCTCTACTACTTTTACTC
Organism: Cynopterus sphinx; assembly: GCA_030015415.1. Lineage (NCBI taxonomy): Eukaryota > Metazoa > Chordata > Mammalia > Chiroptera > Pteropodidae > Cynopterus > Cynopterus sphinx. The sequence continues at coordinate 98,591,817 of CM057385.1, forward strand.
TATCGTAGTGAAGACATATAGAAATATAGATGCATATATTATTATGCACATCAGTGTGCATTTTTAAAAGTTTAATCTAATTTATTTTTAGGGCAATTTTAGGGTCACACCAAAACAATGTGGAAGGTCTAGAGATTCTTCATATGCTCCCTATGTCCACAAATACACTGTCAACATCCTCACCAGAGTGAGACATTTGTTAGAATTGATGAACCTGTATGCAACGTATTTTTAATATAACAACATATGAAATGGCCAACATTTGAGCTTTTTAACCTATATAATTGGCAATTTCATATGATTCATTATAATAACAGATCCATTGATATGTATTTTTAAAATAATATTAAATAAATGCATAGACGCACAAAATTCCATCATGATTATTTCACCATTTTCCTGTAGTTAGGTTGTTTCCAATTTTTGAGAACATAATAATGCTGTAGTAAACATCCTTAACCATATCTCTTTTTACAAAACAGTTGTTCACAGCTATATTTCACTTACTTAGAACATAAATTGACATACTGAAGTTGCTCAATAAACATGTGTTGAATGTCTAAATGAATGAAAGGGCTCTGATGCTGTCCTGCCAGCTGTGTGAATCTTACGCCACTCATCTGATTTGCTAACTTGCCATTGGATGGAATCGTGGGTTCTCCACAGCTGGTCTCATTTTTAATTCATCCCCCTGCCATTCACTTTTACTCCTGGCAACCAGTGAGTGTTTCTCATCATACTCAGCTTCCTTTTTATTTCCTTTTTAAAAAAGAACTTCGCTGAGGTTTAATTCACACACCCTGTAGTTTATTTATTTAAAGCAAATGATTCAATGGGTTTTTGTATATTCACAGATATGCACAACTATCAGCACAATTTTGGAACATTTCATCACCTTAAGAAGAAATCTCCTTTAGCTGTCACCATCTCATCCTTCCCTTTCTCGCCCACAGCCACCCAGCCCTAAGAAACCACTAATCTACCTTCTGTCTCTATTCTGTCTTTGTAGATTTCCCATTCTGAGCATCTTATATGAATAGAATCATTTAACATGTGGTGTTTTGTGACGAATTTCACTTAGCATAATGTTTTCACAGTTCCTCTATGTTGTAGTATGTATCAAAACTTCATTCCTATCTATGGCCAAATACTGTTGTGTAAATATAACTCATTTTGTTTATTTGTTCATCAGTTGATGGACATTTAAGTTGTTTCTTCTTCTGGTTATTATGAGTAATATTGCTATAAACATTTGTGTACATGTTTTTGTGTGGATGTATTTTTTTTCTTTTAGGAATATATCTGGAAGTGAAATTTCTGAGTCACTTGGTAACTTGATGTTTAAGTTTTAGATGTTTTCCAAATATCACTCTTCATTCTCACCACCATTGTATGAGGGTTCCAATTTCTCCACATCTTCACCAGCATTTGTTGTTATCTGACTTTTTGATTGTAGCCATCCTTTAGGCGTGAAGTGATAGCTAGTTATGGTTTGGATTTCATTTCTTTAAAGACTAATGATGTTGAGCATCTTTTCATGTGCTTATTGGTCATTTGTATATCTTCCTTGGAAAAATGTGAATCGTCCCTATTTCGATTGGGTTATTTATCTTTTTATTTTTGAATTGTAAGAGTTCTTTATATATTCTGGATACTAGTTTCTTAACAAATATATACAGCTTCCTTTTTACTAAAGTTCTTCATGTGGCATTTCTCACTTTCTCCAGTGAACACTGCTCTCTTTTGAGTGATGTGCTCACAAGACACACAGGGAACCAGGAGGAAAGAGTTCCTGTATGTGAATGTTTTCAGCTGGTATTTGAGAGCATGTTGTGCCCATCTCCTCACCCTGATAGATCCCATACCAGTAAAGCAGGAACTGGTCTTTTTCAAAAACTGCCTCATTGTAGAAGGCTGCTTATTGCAGTGGATTAATGTCCAAACTTCTTAGCTAATTGGTACGGAACACAAATCACCATTTTGTAATAAGACTTGACGATAAAATGAGAAGTCAAAGTGAATGTTTCAACTGGGCGAACCATTGAGACAGCTGAATGGGCTATTTGTGCTTTCTCTAATGCAGTGCTGATGACATCCATGTAATGGGTAATAGTTTCTATTTTGCACAATCAATTATATCATGGAAACATCTAAGGTTATTTTCTGGATCTCTAAATGGAGAATTATTCTCGAAAATTGGGTTTCATTCCAGAATGAAATTTTTGTGAATTTCTATGATGGGAAAAGTCTGAATTAGGTAGCAAGGAGATAAGATCAATGGGACTGATTAGTGAGGTAATCGTTAAGTTGCAAATGGAGAAATTAACAATCACTACCCAAAAACACCTCCCTTGATGTCCCCTTAATAGAGGTGCTATATTTAAATTGATATCTGAAGCTGTTACTCCAAAGACATTCCTTTGGACAGATGCCTGACATTTGTCCTTTTACATAGCTATATTTCATTACAAGAACATATAGTGTAATGGTAATTGGTTAATGATACATTTGATAGTAATCATTCATAAACTGAGATATTCAGTCTGTGGCAATATGAATATATTTTTTTAATTTTCGATCTCGGTGATTTTAAATTTACTCACCCTAAGGAAAACTGATCCACAGGAAAGTCCTAAAGATTAAGATATAATTGACATATAACATTGTATAAGTTTAAGGTGTGCAGTTGTCGTGTTTTGTTATTTATATATTGTAATATGATTACCATGGTAGCATTAGCTAACACCTTTATCATGTCACATAGTTATTATTTCTTTTTTTTTGTGGTGAGAACAGTTAATAGTCTCTTAGCAACTTGAAGTTTATAATACACATTATTGACTATGATCACTATGCTATACATTAGATCTCCAGAACTTATTTATCTACTAGTTGCAAGTTTGTACCCTTAAACAACATGCCCCCAATTCCCCACTCCCTAGCCCTTAGTAACTACCATTTTTCTTTCTGTTTTTATGATTTCAGCTTTTTTAGACTCCACACATAAGTGATAATATACAGCATTTTTTTTCTCTGTCTGACTTATCTCACTCAGCACAGTGCCCTCAAAAGAGGCTTAATAATTATTGAAGACCAAAAATACTCTGTGAAACTGAAATGTCAACTTAGAGTTGGCTGACCGTATGAGCGTGCTGCTGACTATAAGAATGGAGGTGTTAGGAGAGTAGAACTCAAAGCTGCAGACAAGGCTTCCCAGGGTGGTGGTGATGGAACCTATCACCACCTACCTGAATCTTCTGAGCAGGTCACAGTACATTGCTCAGATTCCCACTGGCATTTTCACTGTGGCTGGGAATGAGCCACAGTGGAAGTGAGACAGATCTGGGTTGTACTCCTAGGTCCATCCCTCATCAACTGAATGATGTAGGACAAGTTACTTGATATCTTTGTGTCTCTATAGAGATGAAAACTCAACTCATTTCATAGGTTCATTGCAAGGAATAAGTGAGAATATATCTATACAATGACTACTTCAGTAACTGGTCCAAGGCAGGCACTCACCACATGCTACTTTCCTCTCCTCTCCTATTTGTTTTCTGCCCCCTTTTGCCAAACTGCTCCTCCACAATTTTAGCCAGTTCAGCACTTGAGCTCTTAGAAGTGTCTACTTGATCCATGGTTGAGAAAGGAGATAATGTGCTAATGCCTCAGATCTATATGCAAAGTAGAATCCCCTTCTAGTCATCACTGGCCTTTTGGCAAAATCTACTGCAATTCTTCCCTCCTCTTTTCCTTGCATATTTTCCTCCCAGTTATTTTTTTAAATTGAGATACAGTTGGCATGTAACAATATATTAGTTTCAGGTGAACAACATAGTTATTTGATATATGTATGTATTGTGAAATGATCACCACAATAAGTGTAGTTAACATCTATCACCTCTCATAGTTACACATTGTTTTTTCTTGTGATGAGAACTTTTCAGATCTACGTGCTTAACAACTTTTAAATTTACAATACCGTATTGTTAACTAGAGTCACCGCCCCCCCCGGTTATTCTTCACCTTGGTTATGAATTCCATTTGTCTTTTGTTCACTTAAGAGGCAACATAGAAAAAGACAATCAACCTGGTGAAAATATTGGCAATTTATAGATGAGTGCATCAACATGATTAAAATAGTTATGAAAAGGTGCTTGAACCCACTGGTAATAAGGAAAATATACATTAAAGTAACAATGAAATACCACTGGCAAAAATTTAAAAGACTAATACCCCTGCATGGCTAGTAGCAAGGAGAATTAACACCTTGTTTAGGGAAACAATCAGGAAGTTTTAATGAATGTAGCCATTAAAATTATTTATTAAAATTTACAAATGCACATGCTTTCTAACCTAGCAGTCCATTCCTGTGACTGTAGTCCTTAGAAACTGAAGTGTTAATATGGAAAGTCGTATTTATAAGAGCAGTTATTGAAGCATTATTAGTAAAGGATAAAGCAAAAACACAGAAAGATACCAGCTGGAAATAAAGAGCTGCTGGGGGAAAACCTGGTAAAATAATAGATTTCACCTCACCAATGTATATTTTAGGCTTTAAAAATACTGAATTAGAGCTATCATAGTATTCAAAGTATTCTAGAATGAGAAAATAAGCGATACAGAAAAATCTGTATGAAATCCAATTTGTAAAATAAACAGAGACCAACAAAATTCAGGTGTGTATAGTGTGTGTGCACATGCATGCACACATGATGATATAAGTATAAAGAAAAATAAGGATAAGTTTTAGGCCATTATCATGGAATACTGAGGAATGGTGGAGACAGGAAAAATGAGGGCAAATGAAAGAAAAGACTACACCAAGCAGATCTCTATCCAATATGATGATTCCATATGTGTGCATGTATGTTTAAAGAAATAGGAATAAGGAATTAGAACTTGATCTACTGATTTGTAGAGATAATTGTTATATAGTGAAGAAAGAAAATATCAAAGTCATGAGAACACTATTATTTTTGTTTCTATAACAAAAGCTATCCAATCAATCGTTGAGGAACCCATCCTCTACCCACCTCTATGTGTGTGTGCTTTTGTACTTGCATGTGCTTGTACACATACATATGTGCCTAGAGATGTTATGGAAGATGTACGTGATCATGTTGGCTGCCTTTTTCTTGATGCATCTTGGGGAAATTTGAAAATATATTTATTTAAAAATTTATTATTTTTTAATTTGAAAAAATAGAATGAAAAGGATTACTTCAAGATTATAAAGGATTATTTCAAAGAAAAAGAAAGAAAACAATAGCAAGCTAATGGTCATCAAAGGCTGAGAGGCAGTTTATAATTCTGTAGAAAAGAATTTGGTTGGCCACATTTATGGACATTCACTCAATGTTAAAGAAGTTATTAGTGAGCTAAAAATGAAAATAGTCAGAGGGAATGAGTGTATCCAGAGCTTGCTTTGACTAGGGCCAGATCCTCCCTAGTTCTTGAGAGCTTCAGCCAGAAGAGCTAAGCTGCAGTAGCTTATTCTAACCCTGACCTCTGTCTCAGAACAACTAATCTTTCACAGAGAGGGCCAGGCAGATAAAGTGCCTAGGCAAAGTTTGTGGTTTTCTTGACCAGCATACAGGATTCCAAATTGGACTGTCATTATAGCTTCCATGAAGATTCCCAGGAGTTCTATAAATTCGAGGTTAAGCCCTGGCCAGTACACAGAGACCTGGGAACAACCTTTCCCAAACAATCCTTTAACCAGTGGGTGGAGGAGCAGCAGGAGGAAGGGAGGGACACACAGCGAGCGGTATGTGGCTGTGAGTATTCCAAGCAAAGTCATGAGGCTGATTAGAGCATTGTACAGAAAATTAATGAAAGACTTTATTTTCCTATAACTTGGGGTTTGTATGACAGTTTGTGTCGGAATTCCAGACTCTTGGCACACTTAAAAAAGACATCCTTGGGATTCAAAGAGGTGGATGCTGAATAGCTCCCATTATCATGACTTCGCCACTCAAAATGACACATATCATATATATATGTGTATATATAACATATCCCTTTTAAAAACACAAATGATAACTTATGATAAACACTATTCTGTACTTTTTTAAAAAATTAAAAACATATCTAGAGTTTTATTCTGCAAACATGTACAATATGGATGTACCATAATTTATGTAGCTAGCAGACTTCTGATGATCATTTAAGTCAAACTGGCTTTTAAACTTTATTTTTAAAAGTGATGTTTTGAGTTTTTCAAAAAGCAACCAAAGTAAACTATTGCATCCTTAAAATATTATTCTCATGAGATATTTTTAATACTCAAATGTTTTTTTTTTTTAAAGTGCAGTTTTACATTTTTTTTAGCATATAAGACTATATCTAAGAATTTATTCTACACATGTATGTATGCATTTTATGTGCAACTTGAAAATGTATATTTTTTCTTTTTTAAACTTTAATTGTTTTAAGTGTTAGAGTCATTAGGAGATGACATCATGGGTATAAGCTGATGCATAGAAATAATTACTGATAATAATTTCATAGCCTGTGCAGAGTTTTACAAAGATATTAATTTTAAGTTATTGTATCTAAAAATATTAATGCTTTCTTAGTTGTAATGAAAATGTGGTGAACTGAGGACACAGCAATTTAGGAAAAAGGGTTACTGTGTTTTCCTTTGGGTATTCAGATAAGTATGAACATCCTCTGAAATGAAGCAAGCTGCCAGGAGCCAGGGAGGGAGGACTCAGGCCAGAGATCTACCTGCCACAGTAGTGAGCAGCAGCCATTCTCATCTTTGAAGTGATTTACAAACATTAATGAAGCTTCCCAGCAGCCTGTAAGGCAGGGAGGTTATAATTACCCTGTTTTACAAATGGGTGATGGAGACACAAATAGGTTAAGTGCTTTGCCGCAGGCACATTGAGATTCCTCTGAGTTAGACAGCAGGAGGGCTTGGCTTCACCAGCTCTGCTCACACCCACTGTGGGCTGCCTTCCACTCCATCCAGGGGACAGCCCTGGCCCTGCAGAGACCAGCACTGGCCTCAGAAAACCAAGACCAGGTCTCCACTCGGAAGGAGAGGTAGAGAAATAAGGCCACAGTGCGTTAACTCAATGACTCCACGTAGATATTCTCTGTACAGGTTTTTTTGAACAGCACAGGTTTGACATGCATGGGTCCAATCACATATGGGTATTTTTCAATACATACCTGTATTGTTTTCTATTTGTGGTTGGGAGTTTGTGGATGTGGAGGGCTGAATGTGTGCATTGTTCTGTGCCATTTTATGTAGAGGATTTTAGTATATAATCCCCTGGGTCCTGGAACCAATCCCCTGGGGATACCGAGGGACAACTTACGTTTTTTGGGAGTCAAAAGTTATACACGGACTTTTTACTGCACGGAGTTGAGCGCCCCTAACTACTGCATTTGAGGGTGGGGCCAGAGAATGTCCTTCGTCGTGGATATGTGCGCAGTAAGCATTCAGTAAGAACCTGCTGTCCAGATTATAAAGGCAATGTTCTTTTCCAAAGACTTGGCAGAATTCAGATTTCAAACTGAAATAAAGATTTTTGGTCCTTGTACTGATGGTTAAATTCTTCCCAGAAAGCTGTTTTACAATGTGAAGGAGAGTTGAGAAAATAGAGTAACAAATATAAAATGATATGTAGACTAGCAACCTGTAGATGAGTAATTAGGCCTGATACTTGTGCTAATCCTATAACATTCAGATGTAGAGTTGTTAATAGTACCGGAATTCTGAAGGTCAAAAAATATGTCAGGGAAACTGTAAAGAGAAACTTCTTAGTCAATATTATTCATTCATTCATTTGTGTTTTGTTGGACATAGGGTAGGTTTTGGGAAAGATAACAGTGAGTCAATAAGTTTTTTTTTAGAAATAGTGCTTTATTATAGCTCAGAAAATGAACCACCTCAGACCAGCTTCCTATAATCTACAACAATGAATATGCCAAGTGGGCAAGCTAATACGAGGACTAGGAAGACAGGAACTTGACCATACATATCGCTTATGGAGAAGACCTCCATGTACTCTCAGACAGCACATCTATATGTGTCTTGGATCATACACATTTACATACACGCACAGACACACATATGTGAGATATAAATTTCTCATCTATAAATATCTATAGAAAAATACATTGTGTGCATTTATTCCATTATACTTTTTATATATGTGTGTGTTAAGTTTTCAATGGTTTTACCTCCTTAAAACTAGAGGCACTATACTCTTTATTTATTTATTTGTTTGTTTGTTTGTTTATTTATTTATTTATTTATTGCCCTACCCAGGACTTAACACAGTTTTTCGCTTGCCATTTATTGAATAACATAAAAATATATGCAAACAGAAGTGTGTAATCTTAGCTCTCCGGAGATTTAAAGATCTGAAACACAGTTCAGGATTAGCTTGATCTTTCAGAGTCTGCTACCCAAGAAATAAATCTAGAAGTCTCTCTTTGAAAGGGTTTTCTCAAAGACTGCTACACAATTACCCCTGTCCAGAGATAGGATCCAGGTTTATAATTTAAATATCTTCTTTGCCACTGTCACAGTGTATTATTTTTTTAGAACAGTGAACAATATAGTTAACGAAAATGAGGAACATTGCCGAAGATGATAATAAAATATTTGGGATTAATATTTCTTTATTTCGCCTCTATTTTGAGGGTTTAAAATTTCAATAAATTTGAACAGGTTCTGTTTCTTTCTCTTTCTCTGAACTCCTAACCAAATGAATAACCTCTAGTGTTTATCCACATTTTCATTTTCTCTTGAAGTTTTCTGGTTGAGTTCACAAATCTTGAAACTGCATTTCAAAAGTGTACTAATCTCTAGTTTTTTAAAAGTGAAAAACTGAAAATGAAGCCAAACCACAATGTAAAAAAATCATTCTTCTTGTATTTGTATATAGATAACTTGGAAAGTTCCTTGAGGAATAAATTCCACTAGCATTTATTCATCTTTTGCATTTTTTTTTCAATGAAAAAATCTCACTGCTTTCGATACTGCCTCAGTATTTGGTTGCTTTTCCCTTCTGGTTCGCTCACTTCTTTTGGTTATGGCTTCTGGTTGGCTGCTGGCTGTGGTGCTGATTCCCGATTTATTATTTTGTGTTCTCTCTTTGGTCCTGGGTGTTCTTTCAGCCAGCCCCATGCCCTTCCTGCTCCAGTGGCACTCATCCACCTGTAGGTAGATCAGTTCCATCTGTCCTCAATACTCTTTGAACAGTGGCTCACTTCAGAGCCATTAAATGCCTGGGCCCATGAGCTAATCCAGTCTCCTTGGCTGATAGAATCCATGACAGGATCACAAGCCTTAGGTCATAAACATCATTTGGGCGCTAATAAATTTCAAGCTTTGAAAGGAGGTGTTTATGTCTAGCAATAGATACTGTTTGCAGAAGGAACTTTCTTGGGACATCTGTAATTTGTTTGGGAGCAGTGACACCTTGGTGGCCTGGCAAGAGAATTTCTCTGAGGTCTCAGATAGGGGGAGGGGGTGCCATTTAGTACCAAGAGCCCTGGGACTGCCCAACCCCGGTCTCAGTCCCTCCCCTGACACCTCGTTCTTTGTGCAATTATTTTCACAATCTATCTTTTGAAGCAGACTCTCTCCATCTGCGAAAGGAATAGCAAGGCAGACTTTAATCTTCTGGGTGAAAGGGTGTTCATTTTTATTACATTCTTCCACCCTCTTTAGTCTCTCTATTTACATATTCTCCTACTTACATGATAGAATTTTGACACTGATCTTTCAGTCCAAAGTTTTTTTTTTTTTTAATTAGATTACAGAATAAAATGTGGATTTTTATTCTTTGGATGCCTTTAAAAATAGGATGTATTTCTATTTAGTTGGTCTGAATGGCGTGGCTGGATGTGTTCAACTGGCTGCTCAGACAGGCGTTTATGATTAGTAAACATTTATGAATGATTTTTAACTCATTCAAGACTCTGGTGATGAGGCAGATACAAAGAAAAGAGAAAACATGGACTTGCCATCTCACTGGGAAGAAAAGACATAGAAAAATGAAAAAAGGAATATAATAAGCAAGCTTGTAGTTGATCTGTGTGCTATTCACCCCTTTCCTCACATAATTTCGAGGGGATAGTCAGCTTAGTCAGCTGTAAGTGTGGCTGTGTTTCTTCCAGGCTGAGGGGACATGAGGCACGTGGCCTGGCTTCACCAACTGGGTGCCAGGAGTTCAGTTTTTGTGCTAATTTAGTTAATTGCTTTACAAGGACAAGTCAATACTAGTGGAAGCTGGTTTAGTGCTTTCATCATTCCTAGAGACAGCAGTATGGGTTGGTCAGTAGCGGGTGTTAGCTGGTTTTCTTTCTCATTCTGATGCATCTGCCTTACCTGCAGAAGCCTCCGGCAGGGGCATGTTCCAGAACATGCTCATGCTCCTTGCCTTTCATTTTGGAAGTGCAGCTAGGTTAATATGTGAATGTTAAATTAGTTCTTTAGAGGGTAAAACACTCCTGACTGTCATACAATGAGTTTCGTGGCCAGGGAGTGAAAAGGGAACAGCAAGTCAGTGAATGTCAGTCCTCTGTGGTGTCTGTAATTTGTTTGGGAGTAGTGACACCTTGGGGGCCTGGCTAAAGAATTTTACACCAAAGGGTATAGTGGGTTTACTTTTTTTTTTCCTTTTAAAGGTAAGAGGTATAGGGTCATCAGCATAAAGTTTCCTACCAGATAGAAAAGTAAGTGCTCAGGTTAAACCATGGCTCATGCCTTCGCTGTCAGCCTAACTCCTAAATGCCCCACCGTCATGAAATATGTACCTGACACCTTGTTGGATAGATGCTGTTCTATGTGGGTAATGAGTCTGCAGCTGATTAAATCACAGGTTTCCCATATCATTCTTATGAGTTCTGCTGCACAGTTCCTTGAGCTGACAGCTGTACAATAGCACCTTTTGAACTCCTCCTGGTCTCATGCCAGAAACTTATCTTTTAATGTTTTGCACCCACCTCCCAACTCTTTGGGCAAGTAGAGAAAGGAAGGAGGATGTTTTGAAAGAAATTCCAAGGTCCTATTGTGTGTTTTCCCACTTTTAAGTTCATTTTGTCATTGATGGAAAGCATCATGGAAAGCAGCAGGAAAGCAAATTGTTTTACAGTGTTTAAGTAAAGTCCAAGTTCATCTGTTTTAACACTTCTATCGAATGCTTACTGTATACCAGGCACTCTGCTAGGTGCTGAGGTAGTAGGTAGGCAAAATTTTTTATTATTAGCGTTTTTTAAGACCACAGTGATCTAAATTGCATATCATGATTATAAAATAGATGAGTTAATGTCTGTTATTTTGCTTTGAAGATCTCACACTAGCAAGTAAAGAGCAATACCTTCTCTTTACCCTTCTATTTCCCCTAACTGAAGCAAATATGAAAACTTGTTTCTTTAGGATTTTCTTGAGAACCCTGTTAACGTAGCAGTGTGTATTTTTTTATGAGGACTCATGAAAGAAATTTCTCTCAGGACTCATTATTCCGAATAACTGGACTCCACACAAGTCATTGATTTGCTAGTCTTTTGGGCACTGTGAAATCTGGAATTGTTGTGTTTCCTTCTTTGCAGATTTTAGGATACTCAGACTAGTGAGACATGAGGATGTTGTAGCATAATTTTTTTCTACTGATCCTATTTTTAACTTCATTTGTTTTTCCTCCCCTCTACATGCCATCTGTTGGATTTTCTCATTTATGTTAATCTTATAGAGCTATTTACACACATTTTAATAATTCTCAAATTCTTTTTGGATTGAAGTGGCATATTTATAAATACATTAATAAAATATGAAGCAGTTATACCTAAGAAAAACTGCAGGCCAGATATATTTATGCTTGGAGGTTTTTTCTGAAGGTTTTAAGAATTTATCTACAGTTTTAATGTTCTTTCAGTCTCCAAGTAAAGAATTCATATATTTCCAGTGAGTTTTATAGTCAGAATACACCATAGAGAAAACTAGTTGGGGTTTGTGTATATGGAATAATACAGTAATTTTTTCCCATTTTATATTATGAAAGTAATACAAACATGTTCAAAATTTCGCACAGTATATAAATTGGAATTAAGTACTAAATTAAAATTTTTTATCCCTCCTCAGTCCAATAAATTTCACTTTCCTTTGTGTAACATTATAGAATTTGCAATGTACTTCTAAGAATATGTACATATATATACACATATATATACTATGGTATATGAATGAATGAATCAAACCATTCCACAATGAAAGGTTTTGTCAGTTGACAAAATATGAACTTTTTTTCATAGCCGTATAAATAGCCAGCCCTCTTTTATTCTTTTTGTAGTGGTTTATTATTCTACCATATCAATACTTCTTACCCTAATACTTCAATACTTCATCTCCTAATAACAAGCACTTACACTCCCTAGGTAAGGTTGAATACTTTTTAGTTTTAGAATGTATTTGACTATGTGCAGGCTGTTTGAGTCAACTTGTTTACCTGCAAGACTTAGGGAGCCTGGTAGTGTTGGAAATGGGCTGGGATCAATGACCTGAAATTGCTCACTTGGGCAACCAGCTAATATTCCATCACCATCACATATTTGTTTTACACTTGGCACAGTGTTTTCATATGCACTATCTCATTGATTCTAACAACTGCCTTGTAAGACAGAGGTTGCTATTTCTTTTTTTGAAAGGTGACCTTCATCAGGGTTCTGGGATTCGGCCAGCATCATATGGCTTCATTCCCATATGGCACAGCTGGGACTCCCGCCCCAGCTTTCCAGGGCACTTCCCCCAAACCATGGCTGCCCATGTCCAGGGCTAATACTGGATCTTCCATTCAACATTAGCCTCACCATGAAGAGTTCCTTCTTCAGTCCTTCAAGCAGGCGATGCCTCAGCTGGATCTGAGATTTTATCTGTGGCTCCCATTCAATTAAATTCTCACTCACTATTCTTGAAACACACCCTTGGTAGCTGCAGGCCGGCCAGCATTGAGACTCTGCTCCCAGAGGCTTTGTCTGCAGTTCCAGCAGGAGGCTGGGGTGAGGGGGGAAGCCGATGATGATTAGGCCTACATAGTGCTTTCTTTCTTAAAAGAATTAAATTATGTACTCTCTGCTGTTTTTTTTTTAAGAAAGGAATTTTTATGTAACTCTATGAATTCCTTGAGCAGATAGCTATCAGCAGCCTCTGTGATAGCAAAGTACTTTTCAGCAGAAAGTCAATTTGACAGATAAACATGCTGCATTATTAAAGGATTAGCATCTTTTCTTCTGAAATTAAATTAGGAGGGGAGGACTTTTGTACTAACTTGTTTATGATAAAATTACTTATTGTCAGTTTGCAGGGAATAACTCTCAAGCGGTGAGATAGTGTCGGTTTTGATATTTTAGCCTCAGAGGTGAGTAGGAAATGACATTTACACAATGTGACTGTTGTGGCACATACCTGAATCATCTCCAACTTGTCAAATATAGACGTTTCCCCTTTTGTGAGTGAAGAACACTATTTCCTTCTCCCTCCTTTGCTTTTCTGTGGAGGGAAAAAGTTTCATCTTCTGTATTCTGTAAGCAACTTGGCTTTTGTATAAATCGGGTGGCTGCTTTTATTGGGTAATTCAATCTCTCTCTCTGACCCAGGCCACAGAGACTAGAAAGAGGATTCAAAGACTAATTACAGAGGTTATGGGGGACAGAGGACCTGGCTAAAGGGTCATGCATAAGATCAGTTTTATGTAGTTATGGAAGCCTATTTTGCTACTTCAGACCCTCTGCTGCTTTAGTTTATGCAGGTGTTTTCTTGTTTCCATAGCAGCAGAGGTCATTGGCTGGGAAATTCTGGGCATTTGCTTCATGGAGACCTCTGGTGCAGGAGGGTTGTTGTCTTCAGCAGAGGCTCTGGCCAAGCCAGGCTCCCATGTGTCTGAGCTCTGGGAGGGCGTCAGCCTCACCAAGACTGCAGAGAAATCCATCAAGTCTCTGATGTAGCAGAAAGAGGCTGAGCCAGGACTTGATACCAACATTGGACCCCAAAGTCCAAACTCTCTCCCTCTTCTTATGATGCTGCCTCCCAAAGGCGACATTCAGAGCCAGGCTTTGAAAATTGATAGGATTATTTAAGGCTTAGATTAAAGTGGAAGGGGGGCGGTCATTACACAAAGACGAAAAAGCATTAGTCACATGGTGAAATCAGGGAAGTAAGAGATGAATTTGGGAAGAAGAAGATATGTTTTGGGAAGCCAGATTAATGCTTGTTTGGGAAGGGCAGTGGCAGGTGATCTCTGTGCCTTCTGTCACTTCCCTGTGGACTTCCTGTGATTTTGGTGTCTCTGTGGTAGATGATGATGACCTGCATGCTGACAGCACCCCTTTATGTGTGTGCCTCAGTGTCCCTCTGTTGTTCTGCCTCAAGAGTCCAGGAGAGAACTTGGCCCGCTACAGGAGCGTCTTGCTCCAGCAGGCGACCCCTAGCCAAGGGGTTTGAGAGTTAGGGAACAAATGCTCTAGCCTCCCTTTATTCAAAGGGAAGCTCTGAGACATTGTTTCTGCAGGTCCTCTGAGGGTTGAGCCAGGTGCCCACAGCAGGGTCCAGCTTGATAATACCATCTTTTCTTCTTCCTTGTTTCATTCTTCTGCTTTCTGACTCCTGCTTCCTGGGCTCAGCTCTCAAATAAACCATCTGCATTTATGATATATGAGCATGGAGAAAAATAATGAAGGGTACACAGGTGGTTGTTAGCATGAGTTACTTGGTACAGAGTAGGGAAGGAAGCTGTGGGATATGGGTGAGGGTAGAGCATGGGGGATGATGAGCATAAAATATACTGGGGAAGAAAACCCTTAAACACGGCACACTGGAGTTTTCGATAGATGATATGAAAGGAAAAGGGAATGATGGAGAGGGAACTTAATAATGGAAAAAAATAAAGACTTCTAAAATATTTTTTAAATGGGAAAGACCAAACTACAGTGTCTAGGATTTCACACTTGTGTGATAAAACTATAAAAAATACGAGGAAGGGATTATTATAAAAGACCCCAAAGATGTGGTTCCATAGGGTAGCAGTTAGCATGTCTGCTTTACAAATAGAAGGTCCTGGGTTTGCACCCCAGTGGAGCCATGGACCATGGTCTATGGCTATGCTGACCTGAACTAGCCAGATGTCTGATCTCGGAAGCTAAGCATGGTTGGGCCTGGTTAGTATCTGGGTGGGAGACAACCTAAGAAGACCAGGTGCTGTAGGCATAAATAATAATAAAAAGAAAGAGAAAAGGCCCCATGATGGTACTTTTGAAGGAAGTAGGTAGTGGCTGGAACGGAACCTATGACAAGGATTTCTAAGGTGACTATAAGGTTCTATTTTTTGACCTGGTTGATGGTTATAATAATTCATTAAGATTTACATTTGTTTTGAATAGTTTTCTACCTCTGTATTATATTTTACATTGCAATGAAAAGGTTAAAAACCCTGGTGAGTGTGGTACAACCATCTGTGCATTTATGCAAAATTATATATGTGTGTGTGTGTATAACAACAAACACACAAATAAAAACAGAAGCCTACCAGTGGGTATGTAAAATTACCCCTGACAGCTGAGAGTGTTCCAGAATTAGGTCGAGGGCTCTCCCCCTCTCCAAATTCATGAGGCCTCAAGGCGCCAGGCTGGGCATCTTTCCCACCCAACTTTGTCCAGACAGATGAAGGCAGGAAGGATTAATTTTGATCATGCCTGCTAGACGTGTGAGTAACATTCTGCCTGGTAATTATTTTTGACATTTGACAGTTCTAGGCACAACCTTTTGCAGCTCTGCAATGTTGGCAGTGCATTTATTTTTGAAGCATTCATATTTTCCTATAGGTAATCAAGTATTCACAAGACATCTCTTTGGGTGCCTGGTTTCAAATTAAGGTAGAGAATTTTGGAGAGTCACAAACCCAGAGGGAAGCTAGGAGTTTCAGGAAAGAACCCATCACATAGCAACAAAAGCCAACACAGCAAAAGTGGGACTTTTAAGTTAATTTTTAAAAACCAGCCCCTGTGTATAGAACTAGGCTCACAAACTCTCAGCGCAAATATTAGGTGAATCTTTGTTCCCAGATATCTCCCCCACCTATCTGCCACACTGCTGAAATTCCAACTTTTTTAGGTTACTCCTTTGGCTGATGAGTTTAAAAATGCAAATATCCACAGGAGACATAGCCCAGTGAAGACTGTTATAACATTTTTATACATGCCATGGTGAACAGAACACATAGAGAAAGGGATTCAAACAACCGTCAAAAGAAAACCAGTTTTTACTATCTCTGGTGTGGAAGGCACATAGGGAGCACTTAACAAATGGTTGCTGTTGCTTCTGTTTTGCATGGTGAGGCCCAGTCTCTCTGTTGGATTAACCCTATGTTAGTTTTATTACCATTACAGCCCTAACAGACTGCCTGGACCATAGCAGGAACTCTGTAACTGTTTCTTGAATGAATGAATGAATGAATGAATGAAACATTAGAAGTGATTTGAGAAAATTTCCCCAAAGACAAAATTTACCCACTTGAAGTGGTGAGAAGGAGCAATTAGGGAGATCTAAATGTCTAATCAATGTACTGTATACTTGAAACTAATAAAAAAAATTGGCCCACTTGATAATATTAAGGACAAACCTATCAGGGTTTGCAAACCACTTTATGATTTACTGAAGGGAGAGTTCTTAGCTGGAAAGTGTGGCAACCAGACCATCCACGTCAATCCTTCTAAACCCAGACCTATGTCACTTCTTGTCATTGAGTCTGGAGGTTGACCTAATCTCCTGTTCAAAATGAGCATTTAAGCAATTTCAGTTCCTACCTCCTTTTTGTTAGCCTGTTTCTCTTTAAAAAAAAAATTTTTTTTTAAATAGCTACATCTTTTTTAGTTTTATACTTGATACGTATAATTAATAGCATGTGACAATGCACTTTGCAGAGTAACTTTATCGTTTTCCCATGAGCTATTAAATGTGTGTGTGTATGTGTTTATGTGCACACACACACATTTTTACCCTAAAGGTGTTTGACACAGCAGATTCAGGGGGCAGAAGGTGGGTAAGTGGAGATGAGAGGTGGTAGCGGGGAACGTTTTTGGAAAGGAGGTGGTATGAGGAAAATGTGGCAATGGAAAACTGCTGTGCCACTTGATGAGAGAACTAATAAAGTAACTCAGCCAGATTGAAGGATTGCAGAAACCCAGGGGAATGGGAATAAATCTGAGAATTTACATTGGGGTCATATTAGAAAGATAAACAGAGGAGCTTTTGCTGTGTTGGATAAATAATAGAAGGTAAACGTCATGATCAAGCTGATGTTTTAGGATGATTGGTTGGAAAAAATGTGTAAGATGGATTGGAAGTAGATAGAATTGCTTCATTGCCAGGTCCCAGTGAAATGAGCAAATGAGGGATTTGAAATCAGACAGACTTAATTTTCATTCTTGATGCTGTGACTTATAGTGTGATCTTGGGAAGGTTATTTAACTTCCCTAAGTCTCAGTTTTCCCGTTTGGAAAATGATGATAATAATAGATAGTACTGACCTCAAAGGATGGTTCAGTGGGAATCTGAAATGACTTTAAAGTACCTGACACGGGATCTGACACACACCGATGAATGGATAAGTAGTATTAGGGAGAAGACAGATAAAAAGGTTTAGATGAGAAATTATAAAGGAAACCACAAGAAACATGATTACTATCTTCTCTCTCTTCCTGTTTTCTAGGTCAGGGGTTGGCAAACTCTGGTCAGTGTGTCAAATCCAGCCTGTGGCTTGTTTCATACAGTTGTCAAGCTAGGAATCATTTTTACATTTATAAAGGATTGTAAAAAACACAAACAAATAAGATACAACAGAGAGTGTGTATGGCTCACAAAGCCTAAAATATTTACCATTTTTTACTTATATTAAAAAAATAAAGTAAATGAAATATTTACTATACTTACTATTGGCCTTTTACCGAAGAAGTTTGTTGACTCTTCTTCTAGAGCCAGCCCTTGAAGAACTGAGCAAAGGCCGCATTATGGAAAACTCACATCTCTACAATGGTACACACGAAGGGCCCACTGGGTACCTTCCTCTTGGCTCAGGGGACCAGCAAAGCTTTTGCATGTTGGGAGTAGCTACTTTGCTAGAAGCTTCACCCTTTGAGTGTTCTCCTAAATGCAATTGCATTTTGGGCCCTGGACCCTGGCCTCTCAGTACCTTATTTCTCTCCCAAATCTCTGGCTCTTGCTTGCTATAAAAGAATATTGTGGGAATCTCCAATGTCTTCAAAAATTCAGAGGCCCTTGAGGGGGGAAAAGGTGTCTTTAGTACTTGCATAATATTTTGGAAAAAAGAGTCCACGTTTCCTGGAAACTTGTAGGAAGTTGTCCTTGTATAAGGGATATGGCAGAAAGAAGGGGATTCCCTAGGTACATTGATCATATCATTATTTTAAAAATCTGAAGCTTATCTAAGGCAAAACAGATTTGTTGGCCCAGAGATTTTGAAAGAAATCAGATATTTAAGCTATAGTTACAAAATACATGACCTTGTGGAAACATGTAGAAATATTTCAAAAAAAGAAAAGACAAAAAGAAAAAAGAAAAGAAAAATACAAAGCAGAAGCAAAGATTAAATCTGATTAAATCAGAGCCAGATCGGATGTGTGCTTTTGACAAGAAAGAATGAGCTTCAGGAATAATACTTTCCCTCATAGTACTGTCTGTAATTGTACCTTAAAAAAGATATTTAAAAAGACATCCCCTTAATTGTAAAGCTATTTTGAAGAGACTTAAATTTTGAATCTTAATTTTATCAATGAAAAAGACATCTTCCTTGGACTATGACATTTAGAGAATAAATCCTTTAATTTATGTACATATTCCTTCAAAAAAATATACAATCCTGATTAGCTTAACAATGGGGATACGTTCTGAGCAATCATGGTTAGGTGATTTTGTCATTGTGAGAGTATCAGCATATACTTACCAAACCTCGATAGTATAACCTATTACACACCTAGGCTATATGGTATAGCCTATTGCTCTTGGACTACAAGCCTGTACAGCATGTTACCATATAAAACGGTATGAGGTTAAATCAAACACAAGAGAAAAGGAGGCAGTCAAGACATGAGATGTATGAGGCTGCTGCCCACGTAGCACAGCATATGGTTTTACAGCAAACTTTTTTATAAGTAAAGAGTACACTTTAAAATAATGATTAAAAGTATAGTAAATACATAAACTAGTAACATAGTTGTTTATTGTCCTTATTAAGTATTATATACCATGTATAATTGTATGTGCTGTACTTTTTCATGACTGGCAGGAGGTTGCTTTACACCAGCATTACCATGAACCTGTAGTGATGCATTGAGCTATGACATTAGGATGGCTACGATGTCCCTAGGCAATAGAAAACTTTCAGCTCCTTTATAATCTTATGGGACCACCATTATATACGTAGTCCATCATTGACTGAAACTTCATTATGTGGCACATGACTGTATTTTAAGTCCCTACTACACACCAGATACTGGGCAAGGTCAGTGGTCCCAGTGCTTATGGAGGGCACAACCTTGAGATTAGAGCAACAATAAGTAAATGAACAGTAGTTAGGAATTGAGATAAGTTGTGAGAAGGAAATAAATAGCATTTTGTGTTAGAGAATAGGAGATGTTAGGGGTCCCTTACTGTAGAAAGGGGTGTCAAGGGAAGTCTCTGTAAGGATTTGACATTTTAGCAGAATTTAGAGGGTGTCTCAGGTCAGGTTCCCCAGAAGCAGAGACTGGGATGAGGATTGTGTGGGAGACATTTATTAGGAAATAATCCTGAGAGTCTAGGGACTAGGGTGGGACCTAGAGTGCAAAATTTATGGAGATGTTTACTCTCAGGTTTAAAGGACAGATTTAGTACCCAAGAGAGAGAGAGAAGCTCCCTTAATTTCATGCCCCATGTACCACATTTACCTCACTGGTTGTGGTGCTGATCCACAGGGTACAAGCAAGAAAACAATAAGAAAGTACAAGTATATAAAGACCTCAATCTGCATTGCTCCCACACTCTACTTCCAGCCCAGTGACAATTATTATTGGTTTCTTGTTTATCCTTCCTTAGAAATTCTATGCATATGTAACTTAATACACAAAGACTATAAAACATTCTGAAAGAAATTAAAGAAGACACAAATAAATGGAAACACATCACATGTTCACAGGGTGGAGACAATACTAAGAAATATTGTTAAAATATTAATAATTAATATTGTTTAAATGTTCATATTACTCAAAGTAACCTACAAAACTAATGAAACCTTTATTGAAATTCTAAAGATAGTTTGGAAGAAAGAGAAAAATTTATCCTAAAATTCACATAGAATTCCAAGAGACCCCAAATAACAAAAATAATCTTGAAAATGAAGAATAAAGTCGGAGGTATCATACTTCCTGATATAGAAACTTATTTATAAAGCTATAGTAATTAAAACAGTGTGATATTGGCATAAAGACTGACATAGATATCAATGGAATAGCAAGCCAAGAAATAAACCCTATCATATATGGTAAAATAATTTTTGACAAGTGTCAAGACCATTCAATGGGGAAGGGACAGTGTTTTCAACAGACGGTACTAAGAAAACAATATTCACAGGCAAAAGAATAAAGATGGACCCTTATCTTACACTATATACAAAAATTAATTTAAAATGTATCAAAGACCTAAATGTAAGAACTAAAACTATAAAACTCTTAGAAGAAAACATTGGAAAAAACTTTATCACATTAGATTTGTCAGTAATTTCTTTTATGTGACACCAAAAACAGCTAACAAAAGAAAAAATAGACAAAAATGACTTCAACAAAATTAGAAATTTTTGTGTATAAAAGGACATGATTAACAGAGTAAAAAGGCAACCCACAGACTGGGAGAAAATACTTGCAAATTTTATACCTGATAAAGGGTTAATATCCAAAATATGTGAAGAACTCCCACAATTCAACAGCAAAACAACAACAACAACAACAACAATAAACCCCCCCAAACAACCCAATTAAAAAGTGGGTAAAGGACTTGAATAGATATTTCCCCAAAAGTATGTACAGATGGCCAATAAAAACCTGAAAAAATGCTCAACATTACTAATCATGAGGGAAACACAAAACCACATTGAGATATCACTTCACACCCATTATGGCAGGTATTATTTAAAAAATGTCCAGAAAATAACAAGTGTGGATAAAGATATAGAGAAACTGGAACCCTTGGGCATTGCTGGGAATGTAAAATGGTGCAGATACTGTGGAAAATAGTTTGGCATTTCCTCAAAAAATTAAACAGAATTACCACATAATTTAGAAATTCCACTTTGGGGTATGTACTTCAAAGAATTGAAGCAGAACTTAAACAGATATTTGTATACCAACGTTCAAAGCAGAATCATTCACAATAGTCAAAAGGTAGAAACAACCCAAGAGGCCATAATGGATGAACAGATACACATAAGGTGATATATCCATACAATGAAATGTTATTCAGCCTTAAAAAGGAAGGAAATCCCGACACAAGCAACAGCGTGGGACAACCTTGAATACTTGCTAAATGAAATAAACCAGTCACAGAAAGGACATACTGTATGATTTCACTTGTATGCGGTACCTGAAGTTGTCAAACTCATAGAGACAGAACGTAGAATGGTGATTGCCAGGGGTTGTGGGAGGGGGAGGTGGAATGAGGAGTTATTTTTTAATGGGCACAAATTTCACTTTGTGATGATGAAAAAGTTCTGAAGATGGATAATGGTGATGGTTGTACAATAATGTGAATGTACTTAATGCCACTTATAGCCACTTTGGAAGGCAGCATGGCAGTTTCTTATTAAATTAAACATATTCTTACCATATAATTCAGCAATGATGCTTCTTGGTACTTATTCCAAAAAGTTGAAAACTTATTTCCATACAAAAACCTACACGTGGTTATTTATAGAAGCTTTATTCATAATTGCCAAAACCAAGATGTCTTTCAGTAGGTGAATGGATTAATAAACTGTGCTACATCCAGACAATAGAATGCTATTCAGTGTCGAAAAGAAATAAGCTTTTAAGTCATGGAAAGACATGGAGGAAACTTAAAGGCATGTTTCTAAGGAAAGGAGGTAATCTGAAAAGGCTTCGTATTTTGCCATTCCAACTAGATAACGTTCTGGAAAAAGACAAACCTGTGGAGATTAGTGGTTGGTTGCCAGGAATGGGAGGGAAGAAGGGAAGCAGAGCACAGAGGATAGTTAGGGCAGTGAAAACAATCTGATTGATACTGTAATGGTGGACACATGTCATTCTACAGTATGTGATAACACAAAGCAGGGTTACTGTTAAATTGTTAAATATTCTTGTTTCATCCAAATGTCAGAAGTTTCCAATTGTATAGTCAACTCCTATTTCATTAGAGTCCAAGGATACCATTGTTCTTCTCAGAGCGCAACCCAATGTTATCATGGGCATTGATAGTAAAATAGTTAACCGTCTCCCGATAGTTTCTTGGAGTATATAGCATAAATGAGGGATGTTAGAGACAGCACGGTATAAGGATGTATCACGCTTGTTTAAAATTTCAGATTTATGTGGTCAAAGGTCTGATACATTCACCATTGTTCCTGAATAAACAGTTAAATTACTTATATTCATCAGTAGGATTACTGATGAGTAACAATAATAGGGCAATCGTTCCAACTAGATGTTATAATCTATTTGTTTCGGTTGATATTCTGTTGCCTATTCAACTATTATCCATCCATCCGTTCATCTATCCATCCTCTGCTTACTTCCAAAAATAACTCATGGTGACCTAAATATATTGTCATAGTTTTTTGAATTGTGCTTTGTAGGCATTTGCATTAGAATGACTCCAGGTCCGCTTACAAAATGTAGATTCTTGAGCTCCACCATGAACCTATTAAATCGGAGAATCTCTAGCATCCCCCACACCACGGGATTCTAATGCATCCTAAAGTTTGTGAAAAACTAGAGAATACTGGGATGTTGGAGTGTGGAAATATGATCCTCCAACTAAGTTAATTAATCTCTGTAAGGCACACAGCAGTTGTTCTAATTCTGTGGCTATTTCTTTAACCGCTTGCTGTTTTTTATTACTAGGAGTCATGCAAGAAATGTTGCCCACCCTCAAATGTTATTATACAGCTTTGGAAATCCCTTCATCCTAATCCAGTGTTTTTCTCTAAGAAAAGAAACAATGTAGAGAAGGAAAACATCTGAATAGCAATGCACATTTATTTTTCAAGACAAGTTTCTAAGGAAATTTGTCAGGTCTTTTCAAAAGCAGCACGTTTGCCCTCAAGGCAAAAGGTGAAAACTTGGATATTTTGAGCCATCTAACCCCATTGGAAGGGACCCACAAATATGTGCATTTTGTGAGGGGAGCGATATGGGTAGTCTTTTCCTAACTTGTGTGGTAAGAATCGCCTAAGAGTAATTGCCAAAGGTAGAGATTCCAGAGCTCTCCTGCAAAGATGCTGAATCAGAATCTCCTGGGGAGTGGACTGGGAATCAGGTTTTAAACAAATGCCCTGGGCGATTCTTATGGCAAGCAAGTTTTCTTTGACAACTGGATATATATGGGTTTAAATCTTTTCTCTGTTACCTTAGCTTGGTAATTCTTGGCAAATTACTTTCTTAACTTTCTCAAGCTTCAGTTTCTCCAGTTATAAAACTGAGATGCTTCGTTACTCAGGGGTCTCATGTGAATAAAATAAATTCATGGTGAGCTAAGCTGCCAATATAGTTTCTAACATGTAGTCGAAGCTTCATATTTGTTACTTCCTATCCTACTCCTTGTAGAACTATTATGTTTGTTAAATTACAGTCTTTTTTGGAATTTATGATTGCCCTTTATGCAGATGGCTTGCTAGCAGGGAAACATATGCCAAAACTACAAAAGGAGATGTCTCCTTGTAGATCTGAGCTCTGTTCCTCAAATTGTGGTGCATGCATCTGAATCACCTATGGCTCCCTTCAAATATAATTAAATCATTAAACTAGATTTCTGGTTCTTATTCCATACTCATCAAATCAGAAATTCTAGGAGCAGGACCCATGTTCAACTTCTTAAGCATGTACTCTTAGTTATCCTTATATATCTGAAAGTTGAGGAGCAGAGGGAAAAAGCTTTTAACAACCAGAAGGACTTCTCAGAGAAACCCCAAACTGGTATTTGACATCTCAGCATCTGTTTCGTAGACCAGGAGTCCCCAATCCCTGGGCTGTGAACTAGTACCGGTCTGTGGCCTGTTAGAAACTGGGCCACACAGCAGGAAGTGAGCAGTGGGCAAGTGAGCAAGCTTCATCTTATTTGTAGCCACTCCCCAGCACTGGCATCACCACCTCAGCTCCACCTCAGATCATCAGGCATTAGATTCTCATAGGAGCACAGGTCCCTGGTGCCGGAAAGGTTGGAGAGACTGCTGCTGTAGACTGTCTCATTCCTGCATCCATCCTGGTAGGCAGTCTTCTTTGTCACTCTGGCTTCATAGCCCTTGCTTAACTTTGCCCAGCCTTTGGATGTTCAAGGGACACTGTCATTCCAGTTGGAGTGGAAATGAAATTTGATTTCTCATTTCCTGCTATGCCTTCTGATTTCTGCAAACTTCTTTTATGGTTTTTCTCCACCTCCTCTTTCCCAGCAGCGAGAACCGTGACTTGTGCACAACTGTTGGGCTGTGTCATTGTAGGTTGACAGTGGTTTTTCTGGGAGTGTTGACCAAAAAGACTACCTTTGTTGAAAAGCTATCTAAGAAATATGACCCCCAAAACAAAGCACTGAAAGTACAACATGTCCTGAGGTCTGCTTTGCAAAAAGTGACAGGTGGTGACTTGGCTGAGCCCAGACGATATCTGAATATTTCAAGAACAAGTGTCAAATACTGGTCCTTCTTTGCCTCTCAGTTTTCCAGTGATGCTGATCTCAGCATCTAAATACATGGAATACCCGAGATCCAGATTCTAATTTCAGGGGTGCTCAGCTTCTCCGCTGACTGTCTTTAGCAGTTGCTGTTGCTTCAAAGTCAGGCTCCTGTGCCTATGTTCTGGCCAATAGACAATAGGGAGAACAGGTTCAAGCTTAGAGATGGAGCTTTGCCTCCTCCATGGTTTACACTGGTTCACTATCAAGGAAGCCTTATCTGGAACTTACTATGAGATCCAGGTAAATGAGAGGCTGAGCTTCTTGACCCTGAAGCTAGGTTCAAGTTTGTGCTTCCAAAAGAGGACAAGGGGAGTAAATGGGGAAAAGGTTCTGTCCTTGGAATATAGGTCTGTTCTCTCTGGGTAGAGATAAAGAGTGATTTATGAGAGACAATACTTGAACAACATTCCTCATTCTGGCCTTTAATCAAAGGAATCTATGAAAGATTACAATTTTTAGTCAGGTCTCTATGCCAAAATGATTCACACAACTGAAAAACAAAACAACAGAGCTCCCCTTCACCAAATTTACCCATGCTGGCTCTCTGTCTTGCTTCTTTTTATGTGATAATAGCTTGTCTTAATGGTAATAATTCTTATATCCAAGAAACACATGTTCTTGAGTAAAATACCTCAACAAATTGATCATCTGAGTTTCCTGTGGATTATTTTTCAGGCATGAGAAATTAATTGTCCAAGCATAATGCAGTGGTTCAGCTGGAGATTTGGCAAGTTTGCCCTAGAAAATTGTCAAGGAAATCCCAGCTATAGATGGTGTAATGGGTTGGGAGGCAGGTCCTGAGATGGAGATTGGTGTGTGGGTTTAAGGAGTGCCTTTGGGAAGGGAATAGCCATAGGGAGGAAAAGGAATTAGCAATGGGTAGGATGCAGGCACATGGCAGGCAGTCTTAGCCAACTCTATGAGAGCTCTGAAGCTAGAATGGCTCTTTAGAATTGTTCTGAGTTGGGCTGAGAAGAATTGTGATCAGATTTGGGCCACCCCAGGAAGGGGTGTGACTTTGGACCAGCTGGCTTCGGTAGCTGAGGTAGCCCTGGGAGAGGCTGTTGGTGAAGCCTCTGTGCCAACAGTACTCCCAGTGGCTGAGACAAGTTCTTCACTGAAGGGGGCCTGGTGGGTTCATCTTTATGTCCACCATAGATGGAGCTCCATCCACATGCCAGTTAACACTCCTGCAAGAAATACATCAGTGTGATTTGGCACCACTTCCTGCTTTGCACTGGGGATCTCCCTCTTTCTCTTATTCTTATCTTCTCTAGCTTTCTGTCTTATTCCCTTTTCTACTTTTCAAGACAATTCTCCATGCAGCTTCTGGCTAGAAGAATGTAGAACCAGTAATGTCTGTGTTCGTATTTAGTGGTTCTATCCACATTGGCCCCTGGATTGAGGGTTGGTTTTTGAGCACTGATCTAAAGCTCTGTGTTCTTTATAGTCTAAGGGTATGTGCCATACACACACCTTCCTCTGACAAAGGCCATCACCCTTTTGTGAATCTCAGCCTTCTTTTACAAAAAGAGAACATTCAAATCCAGTTTGGATTTGAAATAAGGCAGTGACTCAGAAGCTACGTCTGGGCTTAGATGTGGAACTTTGCCACTTCCCTTGAGAAAGCCCAAGGTTCTGCTGGGATCTGTCCTCAAATGTGCATATATTGCCCTATTTCCAGTCTTTGACCTTCCTAAAAATGAGCTGGCTATCCATTTAGGGCCATAGTAGCAGAGCTCATAACCATGAATTTTTGAGGACATATCACTGACTGTCCTTTACTGCCCAAGACCTATAGATCTTGAATGGATCTTCCTTAGCTACCACTGCAGCGTCAGCAATAACAGCTGCTTTGTAGTTGCTGCTCAGATGCAGCTTGAAGCTCAATGGAAATTAGATCTGATGAGGCTTTAGTTCAGATGACTACACGCACTTTATCTGATCAGATTTTTAGTGAGCCAAGTTGGTTGCAGAGTCCTTTGTCCTATTGTTGCCTTTAGACCAATTTGGAAAGGTGGTTCTGCACGAATAATCCTTGAGCATTAACCAGCTGCACACATCAGGGCATCTCCACTGTGTGTTTGCTGTGGAATTTTAGATGGTTCTGATGTAATTCAGGAAGAGCCATACTGATTCAAGGAATCTAGAGATCTTTGAGGGTCCTTTCAAGTATCTCAAGGGAGGGCAGCGTATGAATTTATCTGTAAATAGTCATAACAGTGATATTTTCCCTGGAGACTCTTTAATGTCACAGCTGGCAGTATTACAGGGACAAAAAATAAGTGGAGAAACTTCTCGAATTATTTGACACAAAACTTTTTGCCAGCTTTTTTTTGGGTTTTGTTAGTTTCTGTTTTGCCTTAATCACCAAATGGTGTGGGTTAAAAAAAAAGCCATAATTAAATTGAACTCAGTTTGGGGAGAAAAAGAAGGCAACTCTGCTTAAACAGAAGCAGGTGGTGCTGGAATGCTTAGTGGACATGGGCTGTGAGGGAATGCAGATTTTTTTCAATGAAAACAGTTGAAAATACTCGTGGCTGTGATTAATGTATCGATATCGATTATCTTATCTATCAATTATCTATCTAACCTAATCTAATCATGCTAGATTAGATATATATATATATATCAATATAAATATGTATATATATTTAAGTTTCTAAAAGCACTGTGATGGAAAAGCAATATAGTTTTAATTATAGAGTTTTTTTTCTGTGTGTGTGTGTGGTGAGGAAGGATGGGATTTTGTGTGTGTGTGTGTGTGTGTGCGTGTGCATGTGTGTGTGTGTTTATTTTAAGGGTGGTTTTAAAAAAAGATGCTCTCCTAGTCTAGTTAAAATGTGATTTCATTTGTACTCCATTCAGAAACTCATGTGTGGTGTAAAGCAATGCATGTTTTATGTAACAAACTTTCACAATGGAAAGGAGGATGGGTGCGAAGATTTGTCCATCGCCCATTGGCAAATGGATGGGGAGCTGCTCCAGCTGACAAGCAGGTATCTTATTCTTCTCTAATTGCTCTAGGGTGTTCTTTCCCGAAACCTTGTGTTTATTCCATGGAACTCTTTTAGAGTCACATGTCTCTAGGCACAGGGGATTAAGAGGGGGCCCTAGTCCAACTGTGTGAAGTGCCAATTTTCCTCCAAAATTGCTGCCAGATAAAATACATGATGCCCAGTTAGGTTTGAATTCCAGACAAATAATGAATAATTTTTTAGTATAAGTTAACTAGCTGTATGACTTTAAGCAAAACACTTAATCTCTCTGGCCCTTATTTTATCCTTTTATAACATGAGTTGGCTCATTCTGACTCTTGTATTCCACTAATATATATATATGTATATATATATATATATATATATACACATATATATACATATATATATATATTTATACACATATTATATATATATATTTACATATAAATATATATATATTTCCAATGCTTTAGTACTATTCTATTTCTGACCTGGTAACTTGGGAGTCTAGGCATAAAGGGATTGTACTAGTCATTATGTACTAGTCATTGTTCTAAACATTTACACACATTCACTTATTTAATCCCCTCAGCAACACTACATAGAAGATACTAATATTAACCCCATTTTATAGATGAGAAAATTTAGGCACAAAGCATTTTTTGCTCATATGTTTTAAGATTTTGTATGTTTTCTTTTTTCTTAGGTTAGAAATTCTTCTGTCTTTAAAATATAATCTGTCCAGATCTAAGAAATACATACAATATTTATATGAGGACCTGTAATTCCTAAGGAAATAATTATGATTTTATAAAATATGTTCTTATATCTGGCTTTGCATATTTCAAATGCCATGCTTTACAGAACAAGTATCATATTTTCCCCAGACCCAACCAAGTAGTTTTTCTCCCCTTTCAGAGGGTATGGTAGTTATGTAATGTGTACCCCCAACTACTCCCTGCATTAGAAGGTAGATCAATGTATTATTTAATTGATTTGCACAAATGATTAAAAACTCCTCCTTTAAAGAACTAGGAGATATGAATGTGAGCATTCCAAACGGTACACTAGATTAGAAGCCGCTGGATCTAAGCCATGCTTAACCATGTTCTGTATAGGAATTATGCTAGAAACTCTTGTGACACTTTCATAGGATCTGGGAAGGTAGGCAGCCATGGTGCATGGAGGTAGAGTTTGTCCTTGGCAGTAATAGTTGTCCATAGCATCCATTTGAGGAGGGGGGATAAAAAAGGACAAAGCAAATGTTGACCATCCACTCTGTCATGTACCTGGGAAATTCACCTTGGATTTATTAGCCACATAAATTACTTTCCTGCAAAGTGTGGCCATCAATCAGCATAGAAAGATTTTTTTTTGGTATAATTTCCTTGGAAGCAAAAAGTCAGAGGTGGTGTAGCAGTCAAGAGTGATTAGAACACAATTAAATGTTCAGGTTCCTCTCGCCTCCTCGTGATTTATGCCTGAGAAAAGAGTACCAAAAAGTCTATATTTTCAAAAGGAGGGCAGAATTGTCAAGTAGCCAATAACAACACAAAAGATATTGAAAATTCCTGAACAAAAGACTTGCCATTCTTTCTTAGAAGTAGAAACACATATATCATGTAAACATAGAAAAAACATGCATGCCATTCAAAACATGTATACTGTGTAAACATCAATACCATGTGCCATGTAAACATGTAGAAAAGACATGCATACCAAAGCCAATTGAGATCTTTATGAGTTTTCTAAGGGTCTAATGAGAACAACCTGTTAGTTTAAGGAAATCACAATACAGTTTGAAATATGATTTCAAACACCCTTAGAATTCTATAATGTTTGAATTGTGTAGGAACTTAGAGATGTACAGTAAGCCAGATGACAAACATTTATTGACTTTCTACTAGGTGCACAGTGCTAATCTAGGTATTTTGGGCTAAAAAGGAATAAAATGACACCAGAAGCAACAAAAGAAAAAATAAATTGGACTTCTTCAAAATTGAAAACTTTTGCACATCAAAGAACATTATCAAGAATGTAAAAAGACAACCTAGAGAATGAAAGGAAATAATTGCAAATTGTATATGGTAATGCTCTAGTAGTGAAAATATAAGGAACTTCTACAACTCAAGAAAAAGACAAATAATCCAATTTAAAAAGGAGCAAAGGACTTGAAGAGACAGTTCTTCAGAGAAGATGGTATAAATGATGAACGAGCACATGAAAAGATGAGTAACATATTAATCATTAGGGAAATGCATCTCAAAACCATATGAGATACTACTTCGTACCTACTAGGATTGTGATAACAAAAAAAAAAAAAAAGGAAAATAGCATCTGTTAGGATGTGGAGAAACTGGAACCCTCATTCATTGCTGATGGGAATGTAGATGATTCAGCCACTGTGGAAACAGTTCTGTGGTTCCTCCAAAAGTTATACATAGTATTATCACATAATCCAGTAATTTCATTTATTATAGGTATATACCCTAAAGAATTGAAAACAGGGACTCAAATACATGTACATATATGTTTATAGCAGCATTATTCACAGTAGCCAAAAGATGAAAACAATCCAAGTGTCCACTGAAGTAAGAATGTATAAATAAGTTAGTATATATATATTTTATACACACACACATACACACATACATACACATACATACAATAAAAATGTTATTCAGTCATAAAAAGGAATGAAATACATTCTACAATATAGGTGAATCTCAAAAAGTTATGCTAAGTGAAATAAACCATACACAGAAGGTCACATTCCATTTATGTGAAATATCCAACATAAGTAATCCAGAGGGATAGAAAACAGACTAGTTATTGCCACTAGTGGTTTGGGGTGATGAAAATTTTTTGGAACTTGACAAATGTGGTTGTTGTACAACATTGTGCATATGTACTAAATGCCACTAAATTTTATATTTTAAAATGTTTAATTTTATGTTAATGTGAATTTCCCTTAATTTAAAAATTAAAAAAAATAGAGCATTGTATAATAAAAAAGGGGCTGGGTTTGGAATCAGACTTGCATTTACAACTTGGCTGTACCAATTTCTCCATATAAACCTGAAGAAATCATCCAATCTCACTCTGAAAAATGCACATTCATAAAATAGCTAGAGTTCTAACCTACCCTAATTGGGCATTCAGATAATAATCCGTGGACAACTGAGATAATATATCAAATGCTTTTCTATCTGTAATCATTATTTTTATATAAACTGGATATATACTAACCCAAATGAGAACAATTGCGAAATTAATACCGATGGGAAAAATGATGCATACATACTATGGAATGGAAGAAATGCAAGAGTAAGCTAAGTGAGCGTGGGAGGTACAAGCAGCGAGATTGGACAGGTCCAGGTCCTCTGCTGGACTTTTCACATTTTGGGGGAGACAGGAATACACTGTGTGTGTCAAGCAAAGGATCAAGTAGTGGTGGGAGATGAAGGAGAGGAGAGATTGGCTTATCCTCAGCAGGATACACCACTGCTGTACCTGAGATCTGGCTAGCCTCTGGGGGATTAAGGATCAGCACCATGTGAGGTACCCTCAGCCTGGGCTTGACCCAAGGCCACTGCTGCTGACTCTTGGGGCTGCTAATTATACTTATTTTGCAATGTGCAGGCGTGCCTTGCTGCCTGAGCCTCTGGGCTTAACAGTAATAATGATACAATTTATCAGCCAGGCTTCATCTTCCTGGATGAACTCAGGCCATGTGCCCACTGATGGTTGACTCTGCCAAGAGAGAGACAGAGGAGAAAGATCCTAGTGACTCAGGGGAAACTGTTTGTGCGGGAACATGGGAAACAAGGGGCTGCTCCTGTCTTTAGCTTTGTGCAAAGGGCTTTCCCTCCAAGAGCAAGGACATGGAAAAAATCTTTGTTCAGAAAAAATAAATCCTTTGTACAGTGGGTCACAAAAGTCAGAAAGGCAAATTCACTTTATTACTTCCATCGATGAAAAAATATTTTATTCACCATAGGCAAGTAATTATTTACTATATAAAATTTGATTTTGCTTTAAGTATTATCTAAATGTGTGTGTGTAAAATCACATTAAATGTTCATTAAAACCTAACTGGAATTCCTATGATGGAACCAAGAGAAAAAATCTATTTATTAGCAGTTAATTTCTATGAAATAGTCATACGAAGAGAACTTAAACATTTTTAAGCTAAATTAGGATACATTTAAAAATTTGGAACCTTTCAGCCTTCACTCTGTGTGTGTGTGTGTGTGTGTGTGTGTGTGTGTGCGCGCACATGCACACAGGTGCTTGTCACATGCATGCGCATGACTGTGTAAATGCCCATTGCTGAGGGACTACAAAGCTTTGGTGTAGATTTGGGTCTGGCCCACTAACAAAGAGCCTGGCTCATCTGGAATCTGCTCTGTGGCTCACAGCATTCATGGTTTCAAGTGTCTACAACGTAAAAAGTTGATATGGAAGGACTGATTCACCCAAGTTTAGCCTCCACTTAAATACCATGGAGTGTCTGTTTCTAACAGAAATCATACTTAACCTTCTAAGGCTTCAGTTTTACTTCTTTAAGGCAAGACATAACTTTCTGTTTGAGAAGGGAAAAGGACTTTTCAAACCTTACGGAATAGATGAGGAATACATAAGAGGACCAAATTTATGCAGAGGTGAACTAATATGGAAGTTGTGACTAAGGTAAAGTAGTTTTTCAAGGCATTATTAAGGCCTCTGTTATTGCAATGTAATGATGGTCTGTTGAATAGAGCTGTGGAAAAACAAGCCTGAGTGGAAGGTGCTGATGGTCTTCGGCTGTTTGGGAGAAGAGGCCAGAATGCTGAGGCCAGAAACCAATCTTGAAATCTCTGGCCCCAAGGGTAGAGGAGACAGAATGGGGAGGAGAAGAGAAAGTAGAGAAACTAGATGAGAAACATTGAAAGTCTAGGAAAAACAAATGGGAAATTATTATTTTTCTCCTTTCAAAGACTTTCCTTTTCCCTGCCTCTCACAGGGAAAATTTAAAAAATGTGGAATTGTGAAATGTTCTGAATGTTTAACACAAGTCATTTACCAGGCATTGAATTCCCAAAAAATAATTTTTAAAAACTGTGCAAGAGGAAAAGTTACTTAAAAACACTTTTTCCTCCATTTATAATTAGCCACCATAATGATAAACAATACCATGAAAACATTCCAGCGAAGGCACTAGACACATTTCTCTCTGAAAGGAGTATGTTTTGGTGTTGGCAGTGGCTGCTAGGGGTCAAGGCCATTGACAGGTTTTATGGCCTACTAATATCTATCGATCAACAAATCACTTTTCTAAATTGGAGGATTCTCATTACCCAGGTATTTTCTATTGGAGTCTCTACAAATAAGAGAGTATATAGAGGATCACCGTAAGATAATGGCCACTTAAAACATCAGTCCTGCCTCACACAGCCTTCACTCTCTACAGAAAAGTCAGCTTTGCCGATGGTCAGATGTTGTAAACGTCCAATGCAGTGTAAGTACAGTATAAAGGACAGGAGGATGAGGAAGGTGAGCCTCTTCAAAGTCCTCATGGAGTTCTTACTCTTATCAGAGGATGTTTTGGCAACAGCACAGCTACCTAGATACTTAAAGCCAGGGAGCTCACCCCAGTGGTGAAGCTGCTCCATGCAGCCCTTGGTCTGCCCTATGGTGTCCTTAAGTACATGAAAGGAGCTGTGTCCTTTGCCTGTACATATCAGGGTCACCCATGTGACATCCATACATACGTGTCTTAGTTTATTTGGGCTGCTATAACAGAGTAGCACAGACCGGGTGTCTAATAAACAACAGAAATGTGTTTCTCCCAGTTCTGGAGCCTGAGAAGTCCACGATCAAGAACCCAGCGGAGCCAATGTCTAGTGAGATCCCACTTCCTGGTTCATAGACGGCTGACTTCTCATTGTGTCTTCTCACAGTGGAGGAGGCTAGCAAGCTTTCTGGGGGCTCTCTTATAAGGGCCCTAATCTTATTCACAAGGACTTCACCCTCATGACCTAATCACCTCCCAAAGGCCTCCCTTCCTATGGGGGGTTAGAAGTCAACATATGCATTTTGGGAGGACACAAACATTCAGTCCATAGCAATGCGAATAGATAGCAGGGTCTACATAAAGGAGAATAAGGTACCCAAAAAGGAGGAAGAATTGAAATAACAGCAGATCTGTGGAGTTGGAGTATATAAATTATAAAATATGTCAAAAATAGGGAGAAGGAAAGTGCGTTTTGCTGACTGTTAGTATAGGTGTAGTGCCATTGGCTTCCCACAGCCCAGACTTATACTGTAACGACAACACAAGACTGAATGCCTGCCCTTAGTCTGTGACGGTCAAATATAAACCCTGTTTTAGTCTATTTTCAAAAAGAAGCAAGGAAGGACAAAACTGAATGCGGTCTTTTGAGTAAAAGTTAGGAAAACTGCAAGAAAGAGTTGCAGTTAAGAATTTTGAAAATACTCAGAGGTACACTATGAAATGCCTTTGTGTTTAGGATGATCTCTGCATTCAAATGTAGTGCTTCCTAAGGATGCCAGCTTTCTTGGTTGTCACTGCATCTGAATAAGCCCGTTCATTTTTGTCAAAATTCCTAAGTCCCAGGTGCAGTGAAAATCTCAGAGGACTTTAGTAAGAAGGCTGAATAAAGAAAAGGAAATGTCTTTATTTTAAGGCAGAAGTCCTTTGAGAGTTTAGTACAAAGCAGAGAAAGGCTGTGATCATGAGAAAACACAATTATTGTTTTCCTTGATAATACAAAATAAGCAGGACCTCCAGGCCTTGGTGTTGAAAAGTCACATTTGAGGGCAGAAGGGTGCAACCTCAGATATCTGATGTGGGCATGCTCTTTGAGATGGGCCAGCATATGATGGGCAGCATTCACTTTGTCACAATGCTTCCCTCTTGCTTGCTTTTTCAGGAAAGAGGTTGGCTTCTATCAGAACAACCTCACCAAATGATAAACAGGGTCCATTTCTTCTCTGCTCAATACCACAGATGATACCACCAACAGAAAATACAATATTTTTTTTCTAACTATAATGTTATTTTCCTGGATTCTCACACTTTTGTCAACTTGTAAACTGGCAAACCTCAGCACATGCTAGGCTATATTTCTTAAAGTTCATTAATATAAAATTTGATGTAAAGATATATTAAATTTGGGCACATTTCCCTTAGAAGTTAGTATATAGAACAGGATCCTTTAGGAGGAAACCACATCATGCATCTCCCTTCTTTCCCTGCTCTCACTGGCTTTTCTCTTATAAGTCAGTCTGTTGACGTTTCCTTGTCTCCACCTCACTTTCTCCTCTGACTCTGCAGAGGGAAGTGAGGAAAAATGGCGGAAACTTTCAGGGTAATAACTTCTGACTTGCTATACATTATATATTTTACCTTCTTCAACACATCAAGGAATTTTGTCAATGGGGATAAAAGTGAGTTGCATCCACTGCAGTATCTCCCCACCTACTCCTGCCACTTGCCAAACAACAGGCCAATAGAGGACATTCCCTTCTCTGAAAAGTTTACATTTCTCCAAAGGACATATTGACAATGGATGTGATTCATTTAAAGAAGAAAGGAGAAGGGATGGCTTGATGTTATACCAGAGCGTGAGCTTCTCCCTTTAAAATGTCTCTGATGCATTTCTTCATCCCCAGGCACCCAGCACAAGGCCTAGCATGATTGCAGGCTCAATGAATGCCCAGTGGATTGGACTTACATCCAAGGTGTTTTCTTTGGCTAGAGAAATCATAGCGCCTTTTGCAATAGCCAGTACCTGTGACAGGGTATTGGGGTTAGTGATGCCAATCCTTAAAGTTAGAGTGATGCTCAGTACCCACAGATGGTACCACTACAGAAAATTCAATATTTCTTTTTAAACCTAATATTGGTCTCTTCTAAGCTAATGTTGCAATCACTTAGTTCTAAAGTTAGATTGAAAATATGTCCTGTTCTGATATTGTGAAAGAAAGTGAAAAGTGTCCAAATTTGAAGTTAGCTCATCAAGAAACTGATAGAAAAAAAAAAGATGTAAGTTCCAGAAAGGGAATTACTATTTGTTATTGAATACTTGATGTGAACCAGACAGTGTGACCCCTAGGAGTGCGGATGAGGCATAATTGTTTCATGTAATCCCGTCAAGGAATTGGTGTTATTATTTCCATTTCACAGGCAAGGAAACTGAGGTTGATGTGAGGTTGTAACTTGGTCAGGATTACAGTTAGTTAGTTAAGTGTCAGAGCCTGGATTCTAACCCAGGTCTGTCTAATTCCAAACCCTATGCTTTTTTCCCAAGTGGACTAAAACAATGTCCCTCACCCCCTTTAAGCTGAGGAAGATATTAATCCCATTGGCATTGCAGAATCTTCCGAAGGGCAGAATTCTGTGTTGGAGCTGTGATCTGGAGTTCTGGGTATGAGAGGAGAAATCAGAAAGGTGCTTCCATAGGGACCAATAGAGGGGGAGGGCTGAGCAGGGGCCTGGCCCAGAGCAAGGTTTAGAGGCAAAGAACATCATGAGTTGTGAGCAAGTGTGTGACACAGGTAAAATCCAGGCCCCAGGACACTGGGAGGTCTTCCTCATTGAGAGTTTATAGTTTGCAAAGTCAACCCAGACACAGGTAGTGTCTGCTGAACAGAAACAGAGGGGAGATTGGTGAAAGATGAACCAAGTTACAGGTCTTGTCTCCTTTTAGACAGTATTCATTTTATTATTTTGTTGAATACATTTAATTTTTAAAGTAGCGTTAAGCTCAAAGATATATCTTTTAGTCTACTTTTTACAAAACTCATCTTATAAAATGCAAAAAAAAAATTTTTTTTGAATCAGAATAAATCAGAAAAGAATTTTACATAGTGAAATATGAAGCCCCTTTTGGGCAGATCCAAACATTGAGAGAAAAATATGGGAGGGCAGCAAAAAATGAAAATAAATAAAACTCCTTTGTTTTCTGCATCTCAAGATGACAGAATTCCTGGAGTCATTTTTAACCCTCTCTAACTTACAGAATGACATACTTAGGAGAAAAGGAATCAAAACCAGGGTTGGGCAAACAGGAAAAAATTTTCAAAATATAATTTAAACTGTTAAATGACTTCCATGTCTAGACTCTGTCTGTGTCCCCATCACAGAATTGTACACAGAAGTGGGAGACACTTACTGCTTCTATTTTTTCTTCAGAAATACTTATTATTGCATATACGACTGGGTGAAGTGACTCAGACTGTAAATATATTGGAGAGACATGAGGTGGTTTAAAAAAATATATTGCCTTTTATATCATGTGAGGTGATTAAAAAAGGTGAGCTTGTCAGATTTATGTGTATATTATGGCAGTGTTGCTTTTGAGTCATGGAAGGAAATTATTTTATGAGGCTTCATTTAGTTTTACGAGGAAAGTTTACCTCAGAGGAGAAAGTGAGTTTTAAGCTCCATCTTTTGGAGCTGGATTATCCATGTCATCTCGGTCCTGGGTTCATGAGATGTTTTTAGGCCTATGACCTAGACAAGAAAGGTGCCACGTTGCTTCATTGGTGGCACCACACAGGATCAAAGGTGCCCAGTGCCACACTCAACACTGGGTGATATGAGTGAAGCCAGTCAGGATGCAGCACCTGGGGAGATGAGCAAGGTCATGACAGCCCCTTCCCCAGAACTTCCACAAGCTGCATCACTGGTTGCTTTGAGCTTCCCCATGTGTGTGGCTGTTCCTCCTTTTGGTGAGCAGTCTAGTAAGACTGACTGGAAGGAAGCCAGAGGGTTGATGTGGTCCATAAAGGCAGAGAGGAGAGGGTGGAGAAGGATCTGTAGGACAAGGGAAAGCTCCTGTCACCCAAGTCTACATAGAAGGTTGATTTACATAGTGCCGAGTGGGTGCTCTCATAGTTTTTAAAGCTTTTTTTCTTTATCTATGGTTATTTTCTAATTTGAGTTTGTTTTCTTCTTTTAAAAAATTAGTTTCCTAATCATTTCCCCCTCCCTCGCGGCATCCCCTCCTCATTGGACCATCTCATTATGTCATTCATGTTTCTTAATCTTTGGGTTATATTTTCTATTGTTATTTTTCTATGCTGTATTTGATAATTTTTTGAAATCTGTCTTAAATAATCTGCTGTCTGGCCTGCCCATTCACTTTTTAATTTTAATGAAAATATTTTCTATTTGTGGAAGTTTCATTGGGTTCTTTTTCAAATATTCTTATTAATTTTCCTGTGTCTAATTATTTCCTTATTTTCTAATGCTTTTTAAATCCTTTTATACTTTAAACATACTACTTACTTTATAGTTTTTATTACACTGTTTTCTATTATCTCAGGCCCTTGATTATTTGCAAGGATAGAGACTTGCAAATAAATAGTTCCAATGTGGAGGGCTGCTATAATAAAGGGACAGGTGAAGCATCATTAGTGTAGGAAATAAACAAAACTTTGTGGAGAAGGTGGTACTTGAGTGGAGCCTTGAAGAATGAGTAGAATTTCGTTTGGTGGTGGAGTAGGAGAAAAAGTGTGGCTAGCAAGGAGGAAGGCATGATCAAATGCATGACTGCATGGAATTAAGCATGCTCTTTGAACTATGGGTCTCCACTTTGGCTAATGTGTATCTTGTAGCTGGTATGGAAATGCCCGTGGGGATGGCCCTTGCAGACCTTCCAACTCCAGGGAGCGTAGTTGACCAGGCGCCCCAGCTGCTGCTCTCTGAAATCCATGCTGGATTTCACTAAGTCCGTAGGCTGTTCTCAGCCAGTGGCTGAGCGAGCCAAGGATACTAAGCTTGGTCTATTCTTGGGAGCCATGAAGAACTTCTTTGTTGGCTGACTTTACCTTGGTTGGGCTGATATTGCCCCTTGATGGCCTTGCTGCAACTATCTCAGACTCTACGACAGTCTAGAATGCTCCTACCCAGCACTCCCTCCCACTCTGCTTCACCTGGGGCCAAACCTTCATCACAGTCAGAGTTCTTTCAGGCTTCTCCAATTCCCGCATCTCCTCTTGCATAGGCATTAGCCCTAATTTACCTTGTCCACTTTTAATACCTGCAAGGTGTCTACGTCTTAGTGGACCCGATTAACACATGCCATCTGTATCTTCTGCAGGGACATTATAGAAAAAGAGATGGGACAGATCCATCTTGTCAAGGGCCTTTAACGCTCTTCTCAAGTTTGGGACGTAGGCAGAGGCAGTGGCAGTGAAGATTTTAGAGGAGGGAGAAGTGAGATCTGGCTCGTATTTTAAGAATGTGATGATGGTAAAAGCAGGAAGGGTGGATTTTTAGGAAGTCGTTGCAATGACCTAAATGAGACATCACAAGACTAAAGCCATGTAGGAACAGTGGATACACTGAACTGAAAAAAGTGTGTGACTCTGGTGTGACATTTAACCTTCTTTCAGCTTTATGGGAAAGAAAGCAACCCTTATGTAAGTTTGTTGGAGAAGAGCCTACATGTGAAGAAGTATTACTAGAAAGACTATCACTCTGGGCCCCATCCACTGTTATTTCCAGGCATGGCCTCCCCACACTGTATGTCAGAAAAGCACCTGACAAACAACTACACTTTATGTCTCTGTCACCAGCCTTTTTCATTCTCAAGAATAGCTGAAAAGAGAAAAGGTCCTTTCTACTTCTTTGTGACTTTCTCTGTCTAGGGTCTCTGGAGAGCTGTCCAGAAAATAAATCCCCAAAAGGCTCCTAGTGTTGTGTGAACCCTATGAGGTGAGCTGTGGGATGAGGGAGTCCCATGAGGAAAGCAATCTCAGGTCTTGTAGGGACAGCACAGAATTTCCATGTTTTAGATTCCAGCTTGGAAGCAAGCTCAAGGAATTGTGAGCTGTCTGTAATGACCGGACATGGGGGCGTGGGGAAGAGGGCCAAGGGGGGAATTATACAAGGAATGTTGGCCAAGCCTGTGACAGTCCCAACTTCCAGTGCAGCTGTTCTCTTTGTACCCAGACCAGGGCAGAAGAATGGTGCCCTGGAAAACAGAAGGGCACAAGGGTCCTTAAGAGGCCCCTGGCAATGGGAAATACAAGTGCTGCCATACCCTGGACTAAACTGTCAACCCTTTAAACTCCCAGTTGAATGGGCAAAGAGGAGGCAGATCAGGTGCTTGGAGGGCGAGTTGGCACATTTACCCCTAGACAGCAATTTGAAGTGAGACATTAGCAGCTTCCTATCTGAACAAACAGGAAGCCTATTAAAAATGCCATTGTCCCTTCCCGCCTGTGCTGACAGAACTGTTAAATGACCAAGTCCACGGAGCTTTGCCAAGTTGAGACCCAGGGAACATGCAGCTGTCGGTGCCACCTGTGTCTGTCTGAGTCCAGCTAAGAGATTTCCTCTTTCGGGCTCCCCCACTGTGGACCACTGGGTCTTAAAGAGTCAAGCACAGGCAGAGGTAGTGAAGGAGAAGGGAGGGAAGGGTGAGCAGCTCTCAGCTCTCACGGGTTGAATGCAGCAGCTTTTTCGGCTTCCCCCTATGTTTCAGCAGCAATCAGGAATTTGTTCCTGCACCCTCTTCCACCCCCACATCCCCAACCTCTGAAATGTTCTGGCTGGGAATCAAATCCAGTATGAAACACCTGCCTTCCACTGCGGTACCACAAACACAATACACCACATGCCAGTGGCAACAGAGAAAAAAGGGGCCCATTAAAGAAAAGTTCCTGACATTATTCAGAAGTGTAGCCTTGCCTTTGCGCATGCTCTTTCTGATTCTCCCTCTGTCTCTCTGACACACACACACACACACACACACACACACACACACACACACACACACTCTGTGTAGGCTTCTAAAGCTTTGTAAATGTTTCTGGTTACTTCACTGTCAATCAAATACTGAATAAGACATACAGCCCTCTTCTCGGAGGCCGTGGACTCTATGTGTAACAGATGTGTCCGGATGGCTGTGTGTGTATGTCTGTGTGTGTGTTTGGGGGAATGGGTGTCTACTGGTCATCAGGGACAAGTCCTGGGAGGGTCACTGGTATGGGCTAAGGAGGGGCAGTGATTAGGAGCATCAGATGCTTAGATGGGGCTCTGCTCTCAGTTGAAATGGAGGCTGCTGGAAGGTTTTCCAAGCCTGTGTGTGTGCTCCGCCAACTGTGCTGCACAGTCAATCACGTGTGGTGCTCCTAGAAGAGTAGAGCAGCCTGAGGACCTCATGGATAGCATCTTGGTGTGACAGTGCTTCCCTGGCTGCAGGGTGACAGTCCACAGTCTGGCATTTTCACTGTCACACACACAGGCCTGAAACATTGGGCTGCTATGTCCAAGCCATGCTAGCCAGCGGGCTCAGGTCTGTCTGTCTGTCAGCATGGCCTCTCCTGCTCCATTAGCGTGAGTGGCTCCCTGCCAAGCCTGCCTGCCCTCCCAGCCCAGCCTGGCGATCCCAGACAGTAGGGCTCTGTGAGTCGTTCTCCTGTGGGCAGCTGGATATTTTTCTATAGAGGGGACTCGTCATTAGAGGACCCAGAGGATGAAGGGTGGCACCTTAAGCTGTTTTCTTTTCTCTTTGGCCCCCATTTACTGATCCTCTTGAAGCAGCTCGGCCACCAGCCGGTACCCACAGTTCACTTGTCCCGGTGAAGGCAGCTTGACAGCTGCATAAATCACACGGAGATACCACTAATAGGTTGCTGCTTGGGACTGTACCAGACCACCCAAGCGCAGCTCCAGGCGGCCCTCTGAGGCTTACACACAAATAAGGTAATGCAAATTACTTAACCCTTTATTACTCTCCAGCACACTGGAATAAATAGGCTCCGAAGGTCCTCTCCTGCTCCCATTCCTCCAAACAAGTCTCTCCTGTTTCTCCCTTCTCCTCCCCACCGACTTTGACTTTTTACACACATCCCCCCCCCACTCCACTCTCTCCAGGTTTCAGCTGCGCTTTCGTGCACACAGCAGGTGATGAAAGGACCAAGGCCTTACTACGGCTTTTAACTGAGATGCGTTGGCATTGACATGGGATGATGAGAGTGAGGGAGGGACAGTGGGTTAGGGGCAGGAAAAGTAGGCAGAGAGTGCAAGCTGAGCACACAGGATTTTGGCCAATGCAACTTCTACTTCTTGGCCTCAGGGTGGTTTCCACACAGTCTGGTGACAGACATCCCAGGCCTCTATCCTAGATGCAGAGGGAAGGTGATGATGCAGTAAAGTTGTAGAGAACATTATGCCTGGTTTTCCCACCTGGTGGAAAACCAGAGGGAGGGTTTTTATTTTAACCACATTCTCAAGTGCTGTCAATGATGTATGCTCTCACCCTGTGTGAGGTGCCAGGGACACCAAA
The DNA here is from genome assembly GCA_030015415.1 of Cynopterus sphinx. Lineage (NCBI taxonomy): Eukaryota > Metazoa > Chordata > Mammalia > Chiroptera > Pteropodidae > Cynopterus > Cynopterus sphinx. The sequence continues at coordinate 98,634,071 of CM057385.1, forward strand.
GAGAATGAGACAGTGTCCTGCTTCCTGAAGTTCACAGTCCTATATAACTTGATGTGAAGGCCTTCTTTGAGCTGGCCCTCCTGTTAGCATCTGTCTCTTTGCTGATTTTTCTGCAGCCCAGGTAGCTAGCCTTTATCGGCTCCAAAGTCCAGACTGCTCTTCATCCTCCTCGGGACCTTTGCATTATTTTGCTATTTCTTTTCTTAGGAAATCTAAGAAAAGGTATGGCTTCTCCCTCACATCCTTTAAGTCTTTGCCCAAATGCCATCTTCTCAGCCAAGCCTTTCCTAACTTCCCAATTTGGCACTGCAACTATCTCCTGATATAGCACTCCTTACTCCTCTTCCTTGCTTTATTTTCCTTTAAAGCACTTAGCCACTTTCCAATATGACATATAATTTCCTTCTTTATTTTGTTTATTGTGTGCCTTCCCCTATTATTGTGGTAATTTTTTGGGAGTAAGACCTTTTTATTTTGCTCACCAGTGTATCTTAGATGACTAGAATATTGCTTTCACATTAATGCTAAATAGATTTTTGTTGAATGATTAAATACTATAATGGAGGACCTGGTGGAAATGGTGATGTATTAACCTACATCCCTAGGGGATGAGAAGTGGGGTGGTGGTGGAGAGGCCTAAGTTTATCAGCCTGGGGATCAATCTTCCTGTCAGAGAAGTTGGAAGTCGTAAATGAATTGAGATTCGCTTCTTGATTGTCATCTTACATTGCTAAGAAATGTTTATCTATTTTTCTCTAAAACTATTAATTTTAATAGTTTATATGTAGTAGGCTCAATAATGGTCACTAGAGGTGTTTGTGCACTAATCCCCAGATGTGATTAAATTCAGGATTTTAAGATGAGGAGATTATTTTGGCTTATCTGAGCCCAATGCACTCACAGCGTTCTTAGAGGAGGGAGACAGAAGATCAGAGAGAGATGGAGTTGTGACCATGGAAGCAGAGGACGAAGCCATGTTGGGCCATAAGCCAAGGAATGCAGGAAGCTTCTAGAAGCTGGAAAGCACAAGAAAATAGATTATCCCCTAGAGCCTCCAGAAGGAATTCAGCCCACTGACACCTTAACGTTAGTCCAGAGAAACTGATTTCGGACTTCTGACCTCCAAAACTGTAAGATAAATTTGTATTATTTTAAGCCACAAAGTATGTTGTAATTTGTTACAGCACTGATAGGAACCTAATGAAATATCTTTTTTATAATTTTTGAACACTTTTTCCCCATATTCCTAATCTTATTTTAGGCTTTTTCTCTGCTGATATTATTCCTTGAAGCTAGCACCTCTCATGTATCTTCTTTTCCGTCTTAGCTCATGACCTTCTCAAAGTGGACCTTATCTAAGAGTTCTTTGTCCAATTCCTAAGTGATTTGCATTTTTTAAAAAGGAGTTTTCCCCACCTCTTTTTTGTTGAGGTCATTTGAGTTTGCACAATCCACATTGTTTCCTATGTGTTAATTTTATAAGTGCTTTCCAACCCTCTTGAAGTGCTCTGATATAGGCTGGCTCTTCTGTCTCTGAAATATCTCTGCTGGGATGGATACTCTGCTCTATTTCATCCCCTCAAAAACTGAAGCCTGATAACAGCTCTTCGGCCTATATCCTAGCTACCACCAAATAAGGGGTGGGCTGGGGTAGGAGTTAGAATTATGGTCACCCATCTGAGCAGATATATCTGGTGGCTCCCTTCCTTTCAGCACCCTCCTCCTTCCTTTCTGTCTTTGTCAGGTACCTCTGGATGAAAGGCTCTTGGTCAAAGCAATAGGACAGAGAACCTTTCCTAAAATGATCTCCTTCAGGTTTTTCATGAAAATACTGGAAAACAGCACTTGAAGATCATTTATTTATTTATCCAAAATGCATTTGTTGAATATCTGCCATGCACAATGCTTTGTGCTCACCAAGAGGAAATATGAAGAACTAGATGTACCACCCGACACACACAATAATGTGCAGATGGCATCCCTGTGGTGCTACGAGAGTATTTACAGACCTGAATGTGATTGTCAAGTAAGGAGATGTATTTGCTTTGTTCTTTGGAAAAGTTGGTTGTCAACATCTTTTCTTATTAGTCTTTTTCTCTTAGAAGGCTAGGTGAACCTCACTGCAGCTGGAGTAGTGTGGGTGGTTTCAGGGTATTGAAAGAACAAGAAATATCGCACTTAAGCTAGAAATGGATTATGGTACTTCAGATTGGTAAATTAAAATTTAATGGGGCATCCTGTATTTTATCTGGCAGCTAACCTGTTTAGCATCTGTTAAGTTTGGCAGATTTAGCAAACAAAAGTACAAGACACCCAAATATGTGATATTTTGGTCATACTCATACTAAAATTCACATTAACTAGACATCCTGAATTGTATATGGCAGCCCAAATTCTTGAGGAAGTGGTTCACTGTGTATGAAAGCAGATTACCCATGAAAGTCCCAGGGGCAGGAATAAAGATTCCTGTCTGAAGTTCTGTCAATGCATCATCTTAGAAAAGACAAGAAGACCAAGGAGGTCCTGGAATGGGATGCTTTTATTCTGGGGTCAGGTAAGGGAGTCCAGCTGGCTCCCCGATTTATAGAGGGTGTGGGACTTCCATAGTTCTTAGACAGCTCTGCTGAAGAGTGACTATTCAGATCAGTGACTAAATCAGATCTACTTTTATTCTTTGGGAATAGAGTGATTCTGTCCCAGCTGCATCTCCACCTTGCAAACTGCTCTTGACTTACTAAGCGGAGCCCAAACCACTTCATCATTAAAGACCTATAGCTCAGGGTTTCTGAACCAAACAGGATTGAAACAAGAGTGAGGAAAAGAAGAAGGAAATGGCTTTTTTTTTTTTGACATCTTTCTCCAATTGTTAATTAATATTTTGCTTTGTAATGATAAGACAGAAAAAAGTAGACAGGAGGGGCTGGTTGGGGGCTCTACACTATCTTTAGCTATTTAACTTTTGGTTTAATTTCCCCTTTTTAAACTTTATTTACCCTCCCCTGCCCTGCTCTCTTGCAAAATACTTTTAAAAGAACATTAACAGGAGGAAGATTAAGGATCTTGTTTTCTTTTCATTCTTTTTGATTTATGTTCCTTTGTCTTGAAAGCTCTCATAATCTCCCATATCTTTAGAGCCAGTTCCCTGCTGACAGGGTGAAGGCAGCAAAAACTCCCCCTGCTTAAGATAAACCACCCCAAGCTGGATCATTAGCTACACAAACTTTCTCCCTTGAGCCTTCTCTTAAATATTTGGAACTCTAGAACTCCTTCCTTGACAATGAGGGAAAGCAAACATCACAGGTTGTGTCTTTAGAAACATGTAACCAGAGCTTTTTATTAACTCTGGTGGGAGTAAGACCTTGAACTGCATATTTCTGATAACTATTGCAGCAGACATTTATTGAGCTGCTACTATATGCCACTGGCTAGGGTGGCAAAGATAAATGTGATGGGGTTGTGCCTACAGGAGCTTGCTTGTAAAATAATTGGGTGCAAATACAATCTTCTAAGACCCCACAATACACTAATTCAAATAACCCCGCTGAACACTCTTCCAGCAGCCTGTATCTTCCCAGCACTACACATTAAAAAATAACATTTATACATTTAGTTCTGTAATGATTAGTGTCTTGCTCTCTCACTAGTTTCTAAGCTCTGTGAGCTCCAGGATGGGAGGGGCTGGGTCTATTTTGGTTTTTGTTATATTCTCAGCCTCAGGCTGGCACATTTTATGCATTCATTAAATATCAGCTGAATGAATGATTACACAAACCATAATACGTGACAATTTTGTGTATCCGTCACACACGAAGAGTGATGTGAGCAGAGAGAAGGAAGTGACTCGTTCAGGATGGAGGACTGATGGTGGAACTGGCCCCTGAGCCTCCTGACAGCAGAGGCCACAGAACTCCAGTCTTACATTGTCTGAAAGCCTTCGTTTCAAGTAAGTTCTAATGCTCTGTGATTTCTAGGGTCTTCATTCTTCTCTGATCTATAGTTTCATGCTAGCTTTCTGACCTTTGCACCTCCAAGCTCTGTTCACTCTGCCGTGGTGGATAGAACCTCTCTATAGACATACTAAGCATTTTATGTGTGCTCTTGATATCTTCCATGAATTGTAAATGGGTCCTGATGGTTTTTAAAATGTATGTCTGAAATGCATGGGAAATCCAGCTATAACTCAAATCCCAGGGCTTAGTTCACAGACTTTCCACTTGGGGTTGGTCTCACTCCTTAGACATTAACCTCAGCCAAACCTACTCCTGGCATCCTCCAAGCCCTTTACAGGTCCAAGTATAGAGAACCACCAGGAAGACTAGCTATGCAGTGCCTGATGAATGGCATTTTTCATGATCAGAACCAAAGATAGTTTCAAATGTCAGGGACACTAGAAACAAGAAGACTTCTTAGAGGCTATTTTGTTCAACCCCTTTGGGAAGAGGAGGCCCAGAGACAAGAAATAATCTGTCCGAGGTCCTAGTGCTAATCATTGCCCAAGGTGGGGAGTGTGGGACACTGGAAAATGTTTGGATGAGTTATGGCAGCTCAGGGTTCCATTCTAAGGGTAAAACCTTCTGAGAACATTATAACTATGTGATGATGCCACCGTACTTCTCAACTTTGCTTTGTGTGAGAATTAACTATGCTGAGGCAAGTCCCACTGGGACATTATGACTGTATGATGCACCCTCTTTCAGCATCTCTCCAATCATGGTCACATTGCCTCTTTCTCTTCTGTGTCTAATTTCCCTCTGCCTCCCTCTTATAAAGACACTCATGATGGCATTTAGGGAGTGTCATTGTCAGCTCAAGCTGCTATAATGAAATACCATAGACTGAGGGCTTAACCAATAGACATTTCCCACAGTTCTGGAGGCTGGACGTTTAAGATCAGGGTGCCAGCATGGTTGTGTTCTTGGTGAGAGCTCTATTTCCGGCTTGTAGATGGCTGCCTTCTTACCAAATCCTCACATGAGAGAGAATGAGCTCTGATTTCTTCCTTCTCTTATAAGGGCACTAATCATTAAGTGGCCCAACCTCATCGAAACCAAACAACCTCTCAAAGACTCCATCTTCTAATACCGTTTAATTGAGGGTTAGGGTTTTAACATATCAATTTTTGGGTGGGGGAGAGCATAAACATTCAGTCCATAGCAGAGCTCACTAGATTGTCCAGGATTATCCTTTCATCTCAAGACCTTTAACTTAATCATATTTTCAAAAAGTTTACCATATAAGATACCATTCAAATGTTCTAGGGGTTAAAACATGGATGCGTCTTTCAGAGTCATTATCAAGTTACCACAGTATATTTAAACTCTAGTCCAGTGATTCTCCAGTGTGGTCCTTAGACTAGCAGCATCAGCATCGTCTGGAAGTTTATAAGAAATGCAAATTCTTAGAAGCCCCACCACTACCTAATTAGGAACTCAAGGAGTTGGAACCCAGCAATCTGTGTTTGCACAAGGCCTGCAGGGGGTTCTGATGCACACCGAAGTTTGATGACCATTGCCCTAATCCAGTATCCTTTTCTCAACACTGCTGTGCTTTGCCTAAAGGACTCTGTTATATTTTTATTCATAGTCCATTCAGAGATTCCTAGATATCTTCCCAACTCGGTCTCCACTTCCACACCATTTCTGATGGATGGGTGAAAGCCTGAACTGTTTTGTGCGGAAGAAATAATACCAGGATTGATTAGCAAGATCTGTCACAGCATCATTCCTAATTTAGCCTCTGGGGTAATTTGTGATTTAAAAAAATCATACACTTTACATTTTCTTTATGATGATGTTATTAAGGGGGAAACTGAAATTGTCCTTGGTTTGTACCATTTTATGTTGCATTTGCAACCTTTGTAATTTTAGGAGAGATCCTATTTTGTATTAACCACAAATATCTTCATGAGTAAAACCAAAACAAAATAACAGAAAGAACTTACGTTTGTTTGTTTGTTTTTTAAACCAAAGCTGCAAATGACTCTGTGTTGATGGAGAGCTCTGTATTTTTATTTGGCAACTAGACCTGGAAGGCCAGGGCTAGGATTTATTCCCTTCCCAGGATGCTCCCCTAGGGCCCTACTCCATGCCCACAGAGTACTCTGTGGTTACTTTTCATAAGCTGCCATAATTTTCAAAGCCCAAAGGGCTCATAATCAGATTTGGGAAAGCTGCTCCATTTGTAAGCATCTGAGGCCGGCTTTCATGATGTTGTTCCCTGAAGGGAGCGATGAGTGACAGCAAAGACGTCCTTTTTTTTTTCCCCACTTGGGGATAATCCTTTGTTTAGCAGGTCTTTATTGTTGTGGAGGAAGTTTACTTAGCTTCTGATCCCACTGAACTGATTCAGCAACTACACCAACACCCGCACCCCACCCAACACCTCTGCACAGATGGGGCCTTATTCAGAAAAGAGGCACAAGATGAGGGCAAGCACATTGGTACACATTTATGTCCTTAGGCAGATCTATATCTCTTCAGGACTATGGGTTTTGTCCTTTCACCTGCAACCTCAGCATCACTCAAATGGGAACTGTTTTCAGCTAGGGTTATAGCAAAATGTATCCTCTCGCAAGGATAATGCCTTGTCCTCCTGGGAAATTGCTCCATTGTGTATTTACCACCACTTCTCTGCCTCAAGTAAAGCCCTAACATCTAAAATACAGGTTCTAAATCACACGCAGTTCTTTAATATCAATCAAAGGAATCTTCAACAAGGCTCCTCTTTTGATTACTTTCTTTTCACAGTGTGTTTTTCCTTAGTCTTCTTTAAGGATTTTTTTATTTAAATTCAATCAGGTTAAGATTCACTCAGTCCTATTGCTTAACTGTTGTTTTAGTTTTCATTCTTAACCACTTCATCAAATTTAATGTCAAGGTCCTTGATTCTTGTCAAGTAGCATGCTTTCACAAAAGAAGATAATTCTTCTGACTCTTTCATACTTTATAAGAAAATAATCATATTAATTATAGCTAACACCATGCCTTACAGTCTTCTAAGAGTTTTCCATCGAGAACTGTTTTAATCTTTGCAACAACCCTATGAGTTATAAACTGCAATTTCAATATAAGGATGCTGACTCAGAGGGTAAGAAATTTGCCCAAGGTCACACGGAATGCTTCATTTTACCTATTGTGCTTAGCAGGTTGCCATAAGGTAATCATAGTCTTTTGTATGAAAAGAAGGATCATACTTCTAGGAGGAGCCTGTTTAGGGATAGTAGATCAATCTTTGGTTCTGAAAGAAGGCTTTCTCATTATGATGTTTATTGCTAGCAGGCCCTGTCGGTTTTGAATCCTTGGGCCTTATTAAATACAGCTGAGTTAACTGGCCAGTGAAAGGTCACATATTTGCAAAAAAGAAAACAAACTATCTTCGCTTCCAACTAAAATGAACTTCATCATCCAAATCCTCTTTCTCATGTCAAGGCTTCATAACTCAAATGACATTTTCCCCGATTAGCAGTCGTTCACCTCACAACCAATCATTCTGGGCAAGAGACCCTTTTTAACTGCAGTTTTGCCCCATTGACTTCTAAGATGCTACTCATACTGGTTTCTTTACATCTGTCACAAGTGTATGTTTCTCTGATATAGGCAAATATCTTAATAATTGATGGATTTTTAAAGAGTTTAGGTTTTTAGACTCTTAGAGACTCAACTCACAAAATATAAAATTGATATAATCTCAAATGTATTTCTAGACTTGAAGATTATTTCATTTTAATTTTGAGAGGAAAATCACCATATTTAAGTCATTCCAGTAACTTTGTATAAACTGTGATTGAGGATCTTAATTGGAGGTTAAATTATTTTTCTTTTTAGCCTTGAAATCCAAGTGTCTCATAGAGAGAAGTGTGACTCACCCACCCCTGTAGAAGGTATTTTGACTGTCCTGGTCCCTCACCTCGCAGGTGTTTGTGAGATCATAGGTGGGCTGAGCCTCTGGGGAAGTGCTCCCCAAGCACTGTAAGAGCAAATACTGTTGCATATTCTATTATGTCATCATTTGACATATTTCTGACTACAGAAATACAGAGAACTAATAATAATTTTCTACAAAGGGAATGGTGCTGGATTTGGGATATAGTCAGCAAGTGTGAGAACATCTGTAGGTATCTAGCAGTGCTTTTCTGAATAGTGCTTTATAAACAATTAACTCCATTTCCAAAGCATTTGGCTGTATTAACAGAATAGAACTAGATCTGAGGAATAAACTAATGACTGCAATTAACTAATCATTATTTCTGTAATCAAAAGTCTTGTCTCTTGAGAAGTACTTATAGAATTAGGAAGTTACAAAGCATCATTTTTTGGAGGTCAGTTTCTTGTTTTATTTAAAAAATTAGATATAATTTTGAGAATTCTTGCTTAAGTTTAAGGAGACAAAGCTTATTCTTTTTATTCTCTAAGAACACAATATTTTTCCTAAATAGACTGTCCATGAAAGGTAGGACATGATTTGTAGTCAAGTCCACCAGGGATCTAAACATGAAGGCAGGAAGCACCAGCAAATCAATGAATTGTGTTTTACTTTAATTTTTTCCTTTTCTTCTTAGGTAGAAGAGAAGCTAATTGCTTAGTTGTTTTAAGTAAACAATGCTTTCATAAGGAACAGAGATAACAATCATTTTAATTTCAGTAGTCAGTTTCTTTCATCCCCGTTTTCAGAATGAGCAGGCCTGTTTGAACCCTTTATTCCCAAGGCGTATGTTGCCATTTCTTGGCTGAGTAGGGAATTATAAATGTTCGATTTGAATTCTATATCGAGTCCTACAAGTATGTGAGTTCTGGATTTAGCTGAGTACCTGTCAATCATAATGCTGCCATGTGGCTTATTCTAGCAGTGGTTCTCTTTCCTCTCTCCCAATATACAGATGCTTGCTTTTCAATTAGAACTTGATGTGTCTCCAGCAAGTTGCCAAAATAAACTATTAGTGAGCTCATAGAAAAATATTGCCCAGGTGCTCTCGCAAGCAGGGGTCATGATCTTTAGCCTTCTCTCCTACTTATCCTCTCTTCATTCTCAAGAAAGACTTCTCTAAATGAAGCGATTGCCTTTAAGTGTCCTTAGGAATTTGAACAGATTGAAACTGCCTGAAGCCATGGGGTTTACTGAATGGCTTAAAAAATAGACATTTCAAAGATCAAGGGAGGGAGTTGAGGAGAGAGACTGCTTTCAAAGTGGCTCTACAGTTTCTTGGTTAACATCAGGCAATATATATTTTAGGGCCACTAATGCTCAGGAGTTGGCTTGGCAGCCTACTGCAGTTGCCGTGTGTGTGTGTGTGTGTGTGTGTGTGTGTGTGTGTGTGTGTGTGTGTTTACAACCCTGTCATTTAAAAGCATTTTATATATATGAAAGTAAGTTCCTCTGTATACACATTGCATGCATTTATCTGTTATATCCATGTCCTAGCATTCCAACATATGACATATATTAAACCACATATAGAAATAGAAAATTTTAAAGGATGAAGTGAATAGAAGTTCTATTATTTCCTTACTATATTGCCATTGGGCACCCCTGGGGTATGCTTACCCTGCTTTGTGATCCACTGCTCTGGAGAACAAAGTGAAATATACCGCCCTTGAATAATCCACAGTCTAGGCAGGACCCTTGTGTGTGGAGCGGAAGGGGCATTGAACTGGTTGCTGGTACACAAGGGTTTTGAGCTTTCTTTCTAAGTAGCTCAGAGCCGCCACTTCAGTTTCTTTATATTCTGTTTTGTCAAATGAACACAACAGGGGTTGAATTTACTTATTTTACTCTGAGGTTTTGGCCCTGGGGAAAAATGACTGAGGCCTGGGGAAGCCAGAGAAGGTATTGCAGAGGAGCTGTTGGAAATGGGTGGGATTCGGATAATCTGAAGAAAGGAGGGGATTCCCCACTGAAGTGGAGGCAGCTCCAGCAAAAGGCTGACTAGGAGTGAGGGCGGCAGAAAAGGGAAATTGTGAAGAGAAAAGGTGGGGGCTGGTGGGAAATGTCTTTGGGCCAGATTTTGGAGCTCTCAAAGGGAAGCAAAGAAGTTCAGCTTGATGCTCTAGATGAAAATCAGTTACTCAAATAATAGCATAATTGTGTATATATATATATATATATATATATTTTTTTTTTTTTTTTAGGAATATTCATGTAGTAGTGGTATATAGGATGAATTGAAAGGGGTAAAGAATCTGAAAATAATGTTGTGGCCTGGAAGGCTGGTGCATTTGTTCATTTATTCATTCAGTTAATCAGCCTTTTGGCACTGAACATATGATTATAATATGTTTAAAGTATGTCAGGGTTACAAGTAGGAACAAGAGTCATGATCTTTGCCTTCATGGAGCTTTTAGAATTGAGTGAGGGAGACACACACATAGACATTTACATTTAATTAAAAAGTGTGATAAACACTATAAAAATGAAAAGATAGGTTATAAGGATAAGAATAAATTTATCACAGTTCATGGGAAGGAAGAGAAACAGTTCATTTACCAGAGAGAACAAAGGAATAATAACATGGTTTGCAGGCTGGTTAAGAAGAAAGACTGATGTATTGGAAGAGTCAAAGATGGCCCCAAGGTATCTAGCCTGGAGAAACTGTTCTGTCAAACTCCCCACATTTTGAATTTTGATGGTTGCATCCTCTGGTGTCATTTTTTTATGTTCTTCTAGTCCCTGTATTTCCTGTAAACCATCAGTTTTAATGTAGAAGCTTGATTAAATTCAGGTTCAGTTTTTATGGCTAGATTATATCATAGGTAGGCCCTGTCCTTCCCATTCTCCCACCTTAGAAGGTAAATACTCTTTAATGGCCTTTCTTTTTTGTGTTGTTAATGTTGATCAGTAACTTTAGGTGGTGGTGTCAGCCTAACATCTATTACACAGTTACTTGTTTGTCTTTCACCTAATGGTTTTAGCAACCTCTGATGATTAAAGGCTGTCTAATGGTGATTTTCTAATTAGGTGATTCCTTCCATATTTTTTGGCTGCAATTCCCTCATTGACTATTTGGTTGTCCTGCAAAATAGGCTGAACAAGAAAGGTAGAATAAATGCTTGATCATTTTCCTTTATTTACCAGTTTTCAGAATTAGTTCCCTAGCATCCTCCAGAGTGATCAATGTTTACTGATTGCTATTTTTAATACCATGAAGAATTTATGATTTTTTAATATACTGGATATATTTTCATCCATTGCAGTTTTAGGGGAGAAGAAACTTTTCCTCTGCCCTGTTAGGTTCAGTTAATAGGGCCCATGAATCAAACTGACAAAGGACAGATTAACAGGAGAAAGGATTTATTATATGTACATAGGGGGTCCTCAATGGAAAGGAAGTGAAAGTCCAAAGAGGCAGTTAGACCTGTGGGCTTATATACCATTTTAACAAAGGGCAATAAATTTGTGGGGAATTGATAATACAAAGGAGAAGAGGCCTGGGCTTCTTGGGGTGGTAAATTATGGGAAGGTAAGTATCTGAGAGAAATTTAATGAAAGATAGGTGTTATTTTAATGAAAGAAAGATTTATTTGTGTTCTCTTCATTGTGTCAGAAAGAAGGACATCTTCACAAAGGGATATTTTCGTCCTGTCTTTATGCAAATAGGGGATGGTAGAGCCTTTTCTGCACCTGCTATTTCTCATTCACCATCAGATCAAAATAATCCTTATGCAAAAGTGGCATTTTGGGGGTGGCATATACTAATCCCCTTCATAGTCATTATTCTTTTTGGCACTCAAATTATTATATCTTTGGCAAGTAGCAGCTGCTTGAAGTTGGTTCTTATTTCCTTTGAAACAACAGTAGTTGCAATAGCTTGTTGGATCTCTGATGTGACAGAGGTTCCAGGCTCCTCTTGTGCATATCTTATGTCAGTCAGATAATGAGTCATTTCTCCAATGAGCACTGGTTCCTTTTAGTGGAAAATGGTATTTGGAAACCAACATATGGGCACAACAAAAATATGTAACAGAGCTTGATTCTGTCATTTGAACAACTTGGTCAAATCAAGGCATGCAACAAAACAAAACAAAACAAAACAAAACAAAACAACTCAACCCAACAAAATTTCAAAGAAATCCTGTATGTATAAGCTTATAAACCTAACAGTGGTTTGGCATATTGAGCTTCCTCTATAGACTGTCTAGACAGCTAATGAAATACCACTGATGTACGGTACACATAAAGATATGTTATTAATTTATGACTGCCCTTTACATGCTGGGGTCCCTATAGGTATGTTGTGAATCTTTTCTCCTGGGTTGCAGTGATGAACAACTTTCTACAAGAAAATATTAGAACTTATAACCCCCTGCTGTGGTCTGAATATTTTTGTCTTCCCACCCCCCAAATTTATATGTTGAGAACCTAATGCTCAAAGGGATGGTCTTAGGAGGTGGGAACTTTGGGATCATGAGGATAGAGCCCTCATGAATGGGATTAGTGAATTTATAGAGACCCCAAGAGCTAGCTTACCCCTTTCTGTGTGAAGACACAGTGAGGAGTAGGCAGTCTGCAATCGGGAAAAGGGCTCTCACCAGAACCCTATCATAGTGGCACTCTGATCTTGGACTTCTAGGCTCTAGGAATGAGAGAAATCAATTTCTGTTGTTTACAAGTCTGTGGCATTTTGTTACAGCAAACTAAACAGACCAAAACAAGCTCCAAACGGCCTCATGTGCTATTGTAGATCATAAGATAATAACACAAAACATTTGGCATGTTAGAAGAAATTATTGGTTAGAGTTTTTTTTTTCATTTTTTCATAATATTTTTTAAAGATGCTGCTTCTTTTTTATTTTGTATTTAAATCACACAATTATAGAAACTCTAAACAAATAGAAAAATCCCAAGTGCTAGAAGAATGAAGTCTGTTGATTCCATTGAGACCCATGTTACCTCATGCAAAGAGAGGCAAATACCATCAAGGAGTTTTTAGAGGGATTTCACCCTATGCAGTGGGAGCTGGCTAAATGGTCTTTATATTTGATGCTGGAGCTTGACTGATGTTGGAGAAGCTGGAAGGGAAGGTAGATGAAAGTGGGGAAGAACAAAGACAAGCTGGGACCACATGGATAGGAGCTAGAAACCACGAGGATGAACTAGAACTCTTATCAGTCTCTACCACTTTCAGCCTCAATAACATGGGTGAACTTGAGCAGAGCATGCACATGGCCCAGAAGAGGGTGAAGGAGAATCTGGGGACTATGGAGCAGCTGAGGCCTGGCTGCTGCCCTGTGTTGATGAGGTGAGCTGCAGTAGAGCCTGATTCCACTGGACTGACATTTTGAGTGTAGTAATAATAAGGTTGCTCCTTCGCTTCCACTTTTTGAATCTCAAAACTTTTGGAGCCCACCTTTGTCAATTCTGTTTAGTCTTTATCTTCAGTACATGGGCATGAGGCCAAATTTCCTTTTTGTTTCTATTTCAGTTAGGCATTACAGCTGTATCACCGTTTCTAGCAAATATTAAATATTATTCCTTTACTCTCTCATTACAAGAGTTGCACACTGAGGTCTTTCCTGTAGAGTCACCATTTTGCTACAGTGAGGGTGAACTGAAGTAATAAATTATAGTTTTAGCAAAAACACATTTCTCTACCAGGGTGAGGATATGTGGTTGCAACTCTCCGTAGAATGAATTAAAACCCAAAGCTAAAATGCCTATGTCAAAGTACCAGAAAATGAATCTGCCTGTGAGCTCACATGGAGATGGTGAAATCAGCAGATACAGTTTATTGTTGATGCTGAATGACATACAAGAAACACATCATCTCATAAAGACGATGTGGAATTTCAACATTCTTTCAGGTTTTGTAGTTGAGCATAGCCATAATTAAGTTAATCTAATTAGGAATTTACAGTACTCCTTAATTCATGTCTCGGTAGTGGCTTTTGCAGAAGAAATCTGACAGCTCTTAAGGAAGGTTCCAAATTCATCAGAAGGCGACCTCTATTCACTGGTTCACTTCTGATTCTTAATCTTTCTGGGAGCAATTTCCACACTACTGAAAGCTGACTTCTGTTCTGCCCTAACTAGTTCTGTGATCGTACTCATAGTCTCTGGAGCCCCACCTGCCACATCTTGAAATGACAGGGTTGGATGTGGATGATTCCTAATGGTTCTAATGGCTTTAACAATGTGTGTTACTATGAAGATTAAATGACCACTTTCCCGTAACCATCAGGTTTCTCTCTCCACGCTGCTGGAAGACACATTTATGACCCCATGTGACATATAATTAGCAATAAGCTTATTTCTGGCTCCATTTAATACCTACCTTTGTTTTCTCTTTATTTTTTTCTCTTATCCATTTTTCTTTCATGCACTTTCATTGTACTTTACATTATCTTTGCAAACTATCTTAAATATACTTTGGAAAACTGCAGGGTATAAATGCACATTTATTTCTATTTCATGATACAGAATTAGCAACAGGATTATAATTAAGAAAATCATTTCTCAACCATTGAATGTGGAAAATGGATTTCCATTATTTGAGGACTTCAGTTAGTTGAGTTGTAAGTGGTGTTGTGGGGAAGACATTTCAATATGTGCACAGGCACAGACACATCAAAGAGAGTGGAGGGTTCTGCTTTTTCTGTTTCTTTATATAAGTCCGTGGCTCTAGCCTGATTTCTCTACTTTCTACAAACATGCTAAGCTCATTTCCAACTTCAGATCTTTACTACTTGCTCTTATATTTCTATCAACTCTTTTCTTCCTTCCTAAATTACAAGACTTCTCATTCTTTACACAGGCATATATTATCTATCCTTCAAGGCTCTTTCCAAACCTTACTCCTCCACTGACCATCTCTTCCCTCCCCAGTGCATGTTGGGTAAATCTGCATTGTGGGATAGAATATTTCAGTTTGTATTATACTATGCTTTTTTTTTTTTTTAAGTACAGTATTAAATATTTTAAGGCTTCAAAAGCTAAGTTTGGTGTAACTTTACTTCTGGGTATGCTATAGTTTCTATCACAAAAAGTTGGAGCTCAAAAATCCTCCTTACTTGACCAATAGAAATAATGAAAACAATGTAAAAGAAGGCAAAAGGATCCAAGAGCCTAAAAATATTTTGAAAGGGAGGAAAAAGTGGAGCAGTGGTCATTGGGAGCCTCGATATTTTCACTGAAAATATGAACTCAGCAACGTAAAAGTGGCTAATAGGTTTGTTTTTGCATATCACCTAGTTTTCTGTGACTGGCAGGTATAGCATAAAATGTGAGTGTTCTTCAAACCATGGCTAATTCTGGAAATGCTTGTTGTGGCTTGAGGTTAAATGCCATACTTGAGCTCACACATCTTTTATGGCTTCTCCCAGTCCTGTAGGTGAAATGCCAGGCAGCATGGCAATTTCCAAATTTACCTGCCTCATTGTCTTCTGGGTAGCTCAGTTCTGTGAGCAGAACCCAGGCCCATCACATCCACCACCCTAGACAAGACCCACAGAGCTGGATGCAGCCTATTACCCAGGAAATAAATTATGAATCATGGATCAAAACTTCCAAGGCAAAGAAGGTCCAAACTACCCAAAAAGAGATTTTTTTTTTTTATCCATTAACTATTTTGATATTTTTGTTGCAGGCAGATAGTTATGAGAAGTAGTTTTGGAAACAAATGTCAGAATCTGTGGCTTTTTGCCAATATAGTCTGACACCTGCACCCATGTTTAGCAAAAGGTGCTTCCCCTCCAACAGTGTTAAGATTGAGACACATTATTCTATTTGGCTTGTTAAACCACTATTCCCCTTTGAGAACCAAATTATTTAAACAGTGAAATTTGAGGATTGGCAGCTGTCTGGTAAACATAGATTTTGTAGCAAATCACAGAATTTAGAACAGTAGAAATTCATGCTTAAGATTAGCATATTATTACAGATTTGCTTCCAAAGTAAATATAGCTTTTGTGCGTGCGTGTGTGTGTGTGTGTGTGTGCGTGCGTGTGTGTGATAAAGTCCTGGTTCAAATTTGTCCAAAAAGAAGACATTTAACAAAAAGATGCTTTATTACTAGAGCAACTATATTATATTAATATATAATATATAATGTATCTACAATCTGTATTCAAATTGCTTCCCAAAGACATTTGAATCAACTCATATTAATAACCATATATCATAAATTCTGATGTAGGAATTCCTTTGTGCCAGGCAGTGTTCACTATATATTTATTTATTTTTATATATAATTCTATTTGTATATATATTTATGCCTGTGTCTACATTTTATTTATATATACATTAACTCATTTAACTGTTCCTATTTTACAGATGAAGAAACTGATGCACAAAGTGGTTTGTTAACTACTCCCAAGCATACACAGCTGGTGAGGGGCAGAGCCTGGATGTGTTCCCAGGTATTCCAGTTTTAGAATCCAGGCCTGTGCTTTCTATCACTATGCTGAATATTAGAGTAAAATTTGATGATTCACTCACTCCCATATTCAGAGCAACTGTTCAGCTTGGATTCCATTTCCTTGAGGAATCTTTCTCTGCCCACTTCTTCTCCTTGCTAAAATAAATACCCACCACAGCACTCCATCTTTAATTTTATTATATCACCTATCACCCTGTATAAAAATTGTCCTATCAGACTTTCCCAATAGAATCTATATTCCTTGCGGGGCTCTATCTGATTCATTGTTGGATCCTGTGCACAGACCCTGACCTGTCCGTAGATTAGTTCTTTTGATATTTGTTGACTGAATGAGTGAATGAATGAATGAATGAATGATACTGAGGCTATATCTTCAGCTGTGCTTTTAGTGGGGGCTTTGCCTACACTTTCCAACAGCACACTAAATAAGAGCTTGACAAAGCATGGCTGGAGATCCATGCCCAGGTGCCAGAATTCAAGACTAAATCTCCAGTGAATAACTGCATGTTTCAAAATCATTGCGAAAGAGAAAAATGTTGTATTTGACAGGAGAAACTCTGGTGTACAAAAATATGCCTATGTAAGCTTCAAAGGGGTGACTGCAAGCTTTTTTGACAAAGAGGATGAGATGTGTTCAATAACTCTAAGGAATTTGTTATTTACAAGCACGTTCCTGACGTTTTGGCCATGAGGCATTTTTCTGAAATGAAATGCCAAGAATGTGCCTGAGAGCAACAAATGCCTTTTGTTTGGAGGCCCATCTTCGTGCTCCAGATGAGGTGTGTCCACCTCAGTTTCACCCTTCTTGCCCCTCACACTCCAGCCCGGAGGACAGATGCCATCCTTTCTCTTGTTATTTTGGCAGCACACACCAGCCTTTAGGAGTTTAAGCTACACTCAGCCATTCCCCCACATTAACGCTGACTAAACTTTCCTGGTGGTAGAGCCTTACAGTCACCCAAAACACTTGCACAATGTTACTTTTTAAATTCAGTATCAGGTATTCAGGTATTTTGGACTGATATACTCTCTTTCACCTGTATGTTTCCATTTTTGCCTTGGCTGCCAAGAATTTGAGAATTACACCAAATATCCAAATAACTGTTTTCATTTTGTTGATATAAAAAACTATGGCTTTAGAGATTTGTATTAGTTTGCTGAAGCCAACATAATGAAGTACCATGGACTGGGTGCATTATACAATGGAAATTTATTTCTCACAGTTCTGGAGCCTGGAATTCCAAGATCAAGATGTTAGCGAGGCTGGTTCCTTCTGAGTCCTCTCTCCTTGACTTGTTGATGGTTATCTTTCCCCTGTGCCTTCACAGGGTCCTCTCTCAGTACCTGTGCCCTAATTTCCTCTTCTAATAAGAACACTAGTCATATTGACCTCATTTTAACTTAATTACCCTTTTAAAGACCCCGTCTTCAAATACAGCTACCTTCTGAGGTACTCAGGGTTAAGACTTCAACATATAAACTTTGGGGGGTACAACTCAGCCCTTAACAAGAAATAACTTGTTCAAGTTCATAGAGCTGAAAAGTAGTGGAGTAAGGAATTGACCCCAGGCATTCTGATTCAGAGCCTGAGTTTTTAACCATGATGTCTCAGAAAACACACTGCAGCTGGAATAAGGACTACACATCGGAGGGGGCATAGTTGGAGTGAGGAGGGCCAGCAAGGTGGCTGTTGCAACAGTCTAGCTGAGAGATAATGGTGCTGAACTCCAACAATAGTAAATGGAATGCTAGAAATGGATAACTTTAGGGGGGCATTAAGGAGGTGTAGGAGCATGGTGACTGGGTGAGGGGAGTGAAGGAGAGGGCAGAGTGAAGAGCATCCGCCAGGTTTCTGACTTGAGCACGTGGGGTATGGGAATGCCATTTAATAGTTTAGTAATGAAGAGACACTATTGCTCAAGGCTGTTCTCTGCGTCTAAGGTCCCTGCAGACCCTCAAGTCAAACCCTGTCATGTATGTGTCTGAAATGTCACGACTAATTATAAAAATTGTTGGGGGCTTATGTAAGACAAACTACAACTATTCCCTGCTCTACAATACATGTGTCTCCTTATAGAAAAGCTTATGGCTTTCTTGAAATTTGCATTATGTTTTAATGAAAATCTTCACTTTCTGGATTCTTTATGCCTTGAATTCATGGATCAATTTCTCTGTCTCCTCTGTGTTCCATCTAAGTGAGGAGAATTCCAGAATTCTCCAGGTGTGTGTGTGTGAAGTCATAGGCTTTATCAGCTCTGTGATCACTGAAATAATGATTGCACTGAATGTGGAAAGATAAAGTGCTTTTGTTATGGATTAAGTTAGAACTGATCAATGTCACCTAGAATGGCACTATCAGAGCAAGCTAGGAATTCCTTACCTATAGTCTACACTAGGGCCCAGCAAACTGTGGCGCATGGGCCCAATCAGACCTATGTGAATTTTATTTATTTTTAATGAGATAAAATTCACATAGCATAAAATTAACAATTTTAAAGTGAACAATTTGGTGGCATTTAGTACATTCACAGCCTTGTGCAATCAACCCCTTTATCTGTTTCCAAAATATTTTTATTACCCCCCAAAGAAACCCCTTACTATTAAGCAGTTATTCTCCGTTCCCCCTACCCTCAGCTTCTGACAATCACCAATCTGTTCTCTGTCTTTATGTGTTTACCTATTCTGGACATTTCATATCAATAGAATCATACAATATATGAACTCGTGTATAGCTTATTTCATTTAGCATAATGTTTTCGAGGTTCAGTCATGTTGCAGTGTGAACCAGTACTTCTTTTCTTTTTATGGACTGAATAATATTTCATTGTATGTATGTGCCACAATTTGTTTACTCATTCTTCTGTTGATGAACATTTGAATTGTTTCTGCCTTTCAACTATTGGAAAAAGTGCTGCTATGAATGTGTGTGCATGTATTTGTTTGAGTCTCTGTTTTCATTCTTTCGGATTTATAGCTAGGAGTCAAATTCCTTGGTCATATGGTAATTCTATGTTTAACTTTTTGAGAATCTGCCAAACTGTTTTACACAGAGATTGAACCATTATGCGTTCCTACAAGCAATGTAGAAGGGTTTTGATTCCTCTACATCCTCACCAACAGTTTTCCCCTCCTTTCACTTTTTATGATTATAACCATCCCAGTGGTTTTGAAGTGGTGTCATATTGTGGATTTGCACTTCCCAATAGCTCATCATATTGAATATCATGTGCTTATTTTTATTTGTACATTTTGTTTATTCAAGTTTATTCAAGCGCTTATTCAAGTTTGTTTGTTTGTTTGCCCATTTTTAAATTGGGCTTTCTTTTTGTTGTTAATTTGAAAGAGTTATTTATATATTCTAGATATTAGACTCTTACTGGCCTCAGAGAATGAGTTAGAAAATGTTCCCTTTATTCTACTTTTGGGGAGAGTTTGAGATACAGTTGTGTTAATTCTTCTTCAAATGTCCACTCCTTGTTTTTATAAATAAAGTTTTATTGGAACAAAAATGCATTCGTTTGTTTCCATGTTATCTAAGGCTGCTTTTGCACTACTAACAATGGCTAGGTTGAGTAATTGCAGCAGAGACTCTATGGCCTGTAAGACCTTTGTCCCTTTACAAACGATTTTACTGACCCCCAATACAGACTTTAAATCTTCTTTGCTGCTCATAGGAATTCACTTTTATGAAAAAAATGAGACTGTCAGAATAAAAAATTCATGATAATTTAAAATTTTTATTGGGCCATCTTTTTCATGCAAATGCTATTTCATAGGTACACTTTTACTTTTTGGAGCATAAAATGAGGAAGAGTCATAACTTATCACCCTATGAAATAATGCTGGCTGAGATGATGACAGTGAAGAAGACTGAAGTGAATTGGACATGGAATATAGGCGTAAATAGGAGAAAGTTTCTGACCTGTGCAACTGGGGACACGAGGATGCCTCCTTACTTAACTAGGGAAGGCAAGAGGAAGGCCAGAAATACAGGGGAAAATGGTGTGTTTAATTTTTAACAGACTGAATTTGAGGTTAAACGTCTAAACGGATGGAATGAAAAGGAGGCAAATCATCCTTAAAAAGTAGTCCTCCTTGCTTTGAAATAATTTATGTACCAAAGCAGACTCTCAGATTCCTCCTACTTTGAGGGGCATTTGCTCTCTAATTGGGCACTTCTGAAGAGGTTGGATGTAGCTGACATGCCTCTCTCCGCTGATTTAGAACCTTAATCCTGTCTTCTAGGCCTCTTCTGTCAGCCCCTAGAGTTTTCTGCATGGATTCCCTCTGGAGGCGTAGCAAGCCCTCCCACAAATCTCATCTCCAATGACCTGCTGTGTTTTAAAGTCTCAGGTGCCTAAGCAGATTATGTTCTCCCTAACTCTTACTAAGTGCAAGTTACATGTACCCGACTTTCATGATTTGCATGAAATTGAAAAACTTCTAGTATATTTTACCCCCAAAATGTTTTCCTGCGTTAAAAAAAATGATGTCGGGCAAAAGATGAATCAAAGTAAAGAACTCAAGAGCGAAGAAGTGGTGGTAGACAAGTTGTGAGCATAGAATCCATTCAAATATAGATCTAAGAGCAAAGTAACGTGGGAATTATGGTTTATATAAGTGTTGTTAGGAGGGGTAGGGAGGAAGTGAATGAGGGGCTCATTTTCTACCAAGAAACCAATCCAAACTGTTTAAAAATAAAAATATGAATTTTAAACTGCCAGCAACAAATGATCACTCTAGACTGCTAATGACTTAACTTCTTTCTTAATCTCAGATGGCAAAGAAGCATTTATCTAAATGTTTCTCATTTAGATAAATGCAGTTTCCTCAGTTTTACTTAAATTGTTTTTCCTTTATTAAATGCATATAAAATAAGACTTAATATTTTAAGATAGTACAATTGCATGATTCAATTCTAATGAAATCGTTATTTGTTTTTGTATTTATAGCTATCAAATACTTATTTCTTATTTTTTTCAGTTTTATTGAGATAATGTTAACATATAACATCCAAGTTTTATCTATATTTCAAAGAGAGTCTATAGTAATATTTATGGACTTAACGTTGCTTATTTCTAGTTGGTAAAATTTGGGATGAGTTGTTTTCTTCTTTCTTCTTTTATATATAGCTAAGCTTTATATGCTTCTATTGCAATCACAAATATTACTTAAGAAGATAAAGTTAGATGACATTCTTCTATGAATTTAGTTTTTAGAGGTTAGTTATTTTTAAGATTACATTGAAAATTCCTGAATGCATTTGGGATTTTACCTAACCTCATGTTATAAAGACCATTTTACTACTTCTTGCTATTCATTTGAAAGAAAGATTTTTTTTTGAGGGAAGATCTTAAGATTCTTACATTTCTACAAACACTGCTGAGCTCACAAAACATTTAATCTTGTATGTGACACTTGCCTAATTAGAAGTTTGAGTCTTTTTCTTAAGTTTAATAGTATCTCTTTAATAACTATTAGATTTATATTTCTAATAGACAATCCCAGACCAAAGGGAGGAACATCACACCACTGGTTTTATTGGTCTTGGAGAGCAGTGAGGCCTTTGAAGGCACTCAGAGAAACAGAAAAATCAGTACATGCTATATATGATACCTGGATCTGTTGTAAAAGAAGAAAAACAAATTGGAAATTAAATACAAACTGTTCTGAGATAACAAGAACTTTGGTTGAATTCCTAACAACCAAGAAATTTGTTTAGGTCTGACATGTGAGACTTAGTATAATACTTTATGACTACGTTTCCATTTGAATGGAGATGGACCATATTAAGAAGTGAGTTGAAGTTTTAATTAATGCATTTTCAGCTTCTGTGGTAGAAGTTTAATCTCTCTTTCTTCCTCTTATCCTTGTAGTATTTCTCTTCTTCCTCTTTCTGGCTGTCTGTCTCCCTCTTCTTTCCTGCTCCCACCTCTCTCTCTCTCTCTTTCATTTTTTCTTCGGCTTTTTCTTTAAACGAAGTTTATGGCATTATTTACTCAGACCTCCCTTCCAGATCCTGACAGATGAGAGCAGTGCCCTAACACCATGTGTCTGAGTCAAGCTGCACTGTGCTCTAACCCCAGTGTTTACGCTGCCCATTAAAGGCATCACTTTTTGGAAATATATAGGGAGTTAAATGATCTCTGACAGCTGTGAACTGCAGGAAAAAAAGGACTCTATTGTTCAAAGAGCTGCCTTTAATATTGAGAAGCCCTTGCTAAACATGGGAGTCTGAAGTATGGCAAATGTTAATTGGCCGTAAACTTAACAAGAGCGGGTTTTCCTCCCTTCCCCCCAACCTCCCCCAGCTCATTCCTCAACTGCCTAGTCCAAAGTTTTAATTTCTAATGTGACACTTCCATTTGCTTTGTAAACTCACCTATGATATAGTCTCTAAAACTTTTGGAAATGCTGTTTTTTCTGAATATCTTTTTCTTTTTAGAAACGAATACTATACAACTCAGACTAATGAGAGCCAAGAAAGCAAAAGTTTTGAACCTTCGAATGCACTGTCTATGGAAATCTTTGGTATCTCTTATAAGCTTCCCAGATACTTCTGCCTTTGTAAGCCATCAAATGTTCATTTCCTTCTATAGTGTCAACAATGATTTTCAAAAACAAAATTTTTTCTTTGGACACTGAGAGCTTTGTTTTATAATCAACAGTTGCAGTGACTGTAATAATTAAATACTTACCTATTTTATTAATACATGTATATTTCTGCCAGAATTTAGATTTCATACAACTTTACTATTTGAAAAAATAGATTCATTGAAAGAGGTACTAAATGTAGCTGAATATTTACATGCTGTACATCAGTTTACAAATCTAAAGAGTGTGTCTTGATTTTTGGTTGTATCATCTATGGCTATCATCTTTGGTGTTAACGCCGTACAATTTAGTGTTTAGTTATGTAATGTCGATAGATTAATATTTTGAATGGCCTATTGAGCTGGGCACCGCTAGGTACACATTTTTGTGCGTTCGTTTAGTTTCCTTACCAAGGTTGTAAACTTCTTAAGAATTGAGACCATGGTACATAGTTTTATCCTCCCTTCTCTGCTCCTACTCAGTTTAGATCTGAACACATTACAGGTGCTCAGCAAATATTCTGAGTGATCAAAATGGATGTTTTCAAGCTGGACGAGAGCTTAGAATCATCTACCACTTTTTCAATTTGCATTTAATTTGTATCTTTACTTCTGTCTTAATTTCTTTTATGATTTTATGCAAAAAGAAATTTTATTTATTTATAATTAAATGTTATTAACATTACATTTTTAATTACTTGAAAAAAATTCTGCTTAATGTTCAAGCCTCAATTTAAGAACTTCCTGCTTGGTCAACCCTTCCCTGACTTTTCCTTGCTGACCCATTTGTTCTTCTTTCCAGCAATTATCAAAGAACGCTTTCCCTGTGTTAGGTGTGATGGGAGAGAAGAAGGTGCTAGTGATAGAGTTCTTGGGGAGACATCATTCTCAAACCAGAGTTTCCTGTGCTTAGCTTCAGTCTGCCTAGCTCTACAAAGAATAACGATGTAGCTAAGAAAATATATGACAATTAAAAGAACAAATTCCTTGCCTTTTTTTTATATTATTGACTTCATAAGCTGTAACAAATTTAAACAGTACAGAAGTATGTAGAGCTAAAAGAAAAAGTTTTATCTTTCTCACTACATTTCTAGTTCCAGAAATAAATACTGTTTACAGCTTGGGGTGTATCATTCTATAAATTTTTGGAATTTGCTTATGCAAATCTCCACAAACAAACATGCATTTAAAACATTGAATCAACTATTATATTGTTTAGCTATATCTTTTTCCAGCAGTATGACACAGACATATTAACACATTAAATTTAATAGATCCATAGTTTAGAATGCTGTAAAATTTATCGTTGACTATTGATTAATATTTAGTTATATGCTATAATTTTATTACCAAGTATAATATTTTTATTATTATAACATTTAGTTCTTTGCAATAGCATATCAGAGAATATAGTTTATGTACATCTTTATCTGTATACATGATAGTCATATTTCTGTAGTATATGTTCCTAAAAGTGGAATCATAAAGTTTAAAATTTTGGTGGACATTGACTAATTCCCCTCAGGAAGGTCATACTGATTTACAATTCACCAGTATTGTGAGAGGGTGTCCATTTCTTTACACCAGTACTACAACTGAGTAAATTCTACTTTTAAAATTTTTGCTACTTTGATAGGTTTGCTGTTGGTTAAAATAATGTTTTGTATTTGAGCCAAATCTCATCAAGGCTTCTTTAAAATAATGAGTTCCAATCATTTTCTTAACGAGGGAAAAAGAAAAGGCTAATCAGTAAAAGTGATATGGAGGGGAAAATTGGCACGCACATGTCAAGTGATTTAAGCCCCTTAGCAAGTGAGGGCTTCCTCCATCAGGCACAGAACTGGTGTGATATATTTAATTGGGAGTTGGGTGGGAGTTGGGCTACAATCCAAGTCAGAGCAAGCCCTTGGGGCAGGCTGAATACCTGAGCAGTCAGACTTGCAGAGGTCTCCAGGCTAAGATGTCTTTGCCCTTGACAAGAACCAGTTAGGGAGAATGACAAAACCCATATCACTGCTTCCCAACTCATTAATTCCTGCCACTAGAGAATGTTTCTCTGTATCTCAAGTCTCAGGTAACAGTGTGCTTGTAGCTGTGGGGCCTTTGAGTGAGACTTGCTGCTGTGGGAGGCTGTGGAGTTGAGGGCTGGGGGAGGCATCCTTGCAGTAAAAAGGTGATACTCTTACAGAATATGTGATAGAAGGAACCTCTCTGTGTTAGTCTATAATATATTGTGACAGGGCTATCAAGAACATAGAAGGAGATTCTGACCTGTCCTGTTGCTTTTGTACAGTCACTGACTCAGTGTATAAACAGCACTCTATTTTGTTGTCTTTTGTCATGGAGATGATCTTTTCTCCATGATAGATTATTAGAAGGCTACCCAAATTCCACAAGGTTCACAATGCTACTGACCTCCCCTCAGCTACAACGAAGGTTATGTTTCTCCACTGCTGGGTTCTGGTCTCTCCCTCCCTACTCTTGTAAAGCAGTGATTAGGCGGAGATAACTTATACTTGACGTTGGATGTGGGTGTGGGTGTGGTTAGACATAGTGCACAAAGGGGATGGAAGAGGCAGAGGAAGCTAACAGGCCATGCTGCTTCACTCTAGTTATTAGAGGCATCCGGCGAGGGGAGCCCATTCTGCTGACCCGTGTCCGGGTCCTGCTTGGCAGCTAACTGCCCCCATGACCTCATTCACCCTTCTGACTTTAGTTTCTTCATCTGTGAAATGGGAGGAATTTTTGCCATGCCTAGCTCACAAGGTTGTGAGGATTAAAGGAGAATTTATTTGTAATTCAAGAACTGTGTAACATATAGGTGTAAAAGCACACCTACATATTTATTTATGCTCATATATATAAAAAGCTAATAAATATGTGTGAATTATTCTTATCATCTCTTAGTCATAATTTTTATGTGAAATATGACAATAATGAGGGAGAAAATTTAAGTTTATGATTCAAATTCCAAAAGGATCTCACATTAGGGGAGGAGGAGGTCATAGTGAATGTGTGGCTTCATTTGTGGGTAGAGGGCTCATGAAGTTAAGCATGCAGCCTACAGATTGTCTCTAGTTTGTTTTCCAAAATTGCATTCATTATTTTATTTTATTTTTATTATTTTTAAAAAATTAAAATTTTTTTTGTGACATTAGTTAACAATATCCAGTTTCAGGTGTACGATTTAACAGTAAGGCATATCTATATTTACACTGCATGTTCCCCTCTCATAATTAGATTTCTTTCTGTCACCACATATTTGACCCCCTTTACCCCATCTTCCTTCCTCCTCCCCCTGCACCTCTACCCTGTCCTCTGGTAACCACTAGTCTATTGTCCATGTCCTAGAGTCTTTGTTTGTCCTGTTCATTTGTTGCTTTTAGGTTTATTTCCCACATAGAAGTGATGTGAGTGGTTTTTAACTTTTTCTGTGTGGCTTATTTTGCTTAGCATAATTATCTACATTCATTATTTTTTTAAAAACAAAATGTTTCCCTGATGAAAAAAATTATTCTTAACAGTCAGTTGGGAATATCAAAAGAAGTATGTGTGTGCCTTCCAATGTACTTTAAGTGGCCTGTCATCCTTCCCTGGTTCCCAGCCCTCGGAAAGACAGTAGTTACTATTCTAGAATTATTCAAACGAGTATTTATTTTTTCTACTAAATTAAATTTACTTCTCCCTCTCCCATCCCACTACATTTTCCTAGTTAGAATTTAAATGTTCGTATCTGGGATTTGTAGTTGGTGCTTGTCCGCGGGTGCTTGGATAGAAATGTGAACAGTTAGGAGTCGGGAACCACAAGGGGGCACCCATGCGGGGTGGGTGGGCTCATGTTTGTCTTAGATGGTCTCCATCTAGATTTGGCTGTGGTTAGTAGAAGGAGGACGCAGCTATTTGTCCTTTCATGAACCACATGGGGTCAGTGCCTGCAGCAAGACTATGGAAGACAGGCCAGAGTTCTGGATTTTTCTCTCTGGGTCAGTCTCTGAAACAGATCCAGAGTTGATGTTAGACTTCCTGTGTAGAAGGATGCTGGATAGTTCAACCTGGAGAGAACCATCCAAGCGTTAGTGTTATCTCAAAAAAGGAAAAACTCACAGGAGTTTCTGTAAACTCTAGTGGTTTGTTTTTGTTTTGTTTGTTTTAATGAGATCCACCTCAAGGGGTGTTTTTTTTCTTTTACCCACTTGAAACATGTCTTAATATTACATTTTATTTAATGATTTCCTCCTAGGCAAAAAAAAAAAAAAAAATTAGAGTAGATTATTGAGACATCAAAAGAGGATAAATAAATAGAAAGAGAATTCATGATGAATGGGAAGTAAAATGAAGGTCAAGTTAAGACTCAATCTGCAGATTTACAGAGCTCATACATTTAGCTTGGAATTATCTTTGGTTTTCCAGGGAGGCACAAGCCCTTCCCACTGTATCGTATCCTGTGTTGGGCCCAAAGATGTTCACAGAGCTGCTTGGTCCATAAGAGGGGTCTACTCCATCTTCCACGCCCTCTTTCTCTCTCCTGACTGTTGGTCAGATTCTGAGGATTCAATAGAAGACAATGAGACTCTAGGGAATGGCAGAGCCACTAAACAAACAAACAAACAAATAAATAAAAATGATAAAAGGCCTGGGACTCTGAATTACTGTGTGGAAGAGATCTGCTGCCCACTGATCAGGAACACCAGTTGGACCTTTATATGAATGAGAAATAAACTTCTGTTGTATTTGGGATTGTTCTTTGAGCAGTTAGCCTATTTTAGGAATATACTTTTCTTTGTACTGTGAGCAGCCTTGAGAACCATCAAGAGCATGAGAAAAAATTGGAATCATTTTGTCTGTGAGCCTCCACCTGGTGATTTTGAATTTTGGACCAGCCTTTGGGCCTTCTTTCCCTGGTGTCCCAGCTGGTGCCATGGGCCTCCTTAGGACAGATTTCTGGTTCTGTCACTGAAATTTCCCTTGGTCTTTGACTTATTGCTTGGTTCCTGATGCTGCATATTTTCTACCTATCTAGAAGTAGAGAATGATTTTTTTTTTCCTGAAGTGACCAGAGCTTTTGCTCCAGCATTAAATGTTCAGATCACCAAGGTATTACAGCTTTTTGCAGGTAGCTTTTTCTTTCTGAGCACAAAAATTGTTCTTGAGGAACACTAGTTTAGCATAAGATGTCAGTAGACATGTGAGGATAAAAAAGGTTTTGTGGTCAAAGATGCATGGAAAAAATTGGATTAGATGAATGCCCTATTTCTATAATGCAGGACTTCTCAGCGCTTTTAACCTTCTAGTGAAGGAGTCAGCAAACTTCAGCCATAGGCCAAATCTGATCCGCCACTTGCTTTTGTCAATACAGTTTTACTGGAACAGAGCCATGCCCATTCCTTCACACATTCTCCGTGGCTGCTTTACAAAATGGCAGAGGTGAGCAGCTATGGCCTACAAGGCAGAAAATATTTATTATCTGGCCCTTTAGGGGAAAAGTTAGCCAACCTCTGCTTATGTGTCTCTAATAGGACTATAAATGGGTTCACACTTATGTGACTATAAGTCCTTTTCTTCCTTGGACCACCTATTAACTGCTTGAGATTTTCAAGTTTTCTTGGAAAATGCCATCCTAGAGTCTGAAGGCCTCCATAATACCCTTTATCTCTACCTCCAGTGCTAAACTCAGACCCATTTTTGGTTGCTCATGAGCCAGCATCCCAACTTCTTTTATGTCGAGTTTTTTTTCCAATTCCTCAGTCCCAGGGGTTACAGGATTTGCCTCATTCTCCCCTAGACTGTGGAATGGGAATTCTGTCCCTCATTTCCCTGAATGGCAATGTTCCCGAAGCAGGCAGGCCTGCCCATGACCTCACTTCACAGTGGCAGAAGGACACTGAGACCTGACAGAGGGTAGGTACATAGACTGCCCACGCCTGGGGCCCCTCCTGTTCTGCCAGCTCACGTATGGTCAGACCTGAGGCTGCCAGGAAGGCTCATTCCTACCCCCAAGGCAACTAACTCTAGGTGTGCACATAGCTCAGGGAAGGATCATTTTAAATCGCCTTTAAAGCCTGATTTGTAAATAATCTAAGACTGAAGACAGAGCAAGTTAAATATTTATTCGAAGATTATGTCTCTAAGGAGGGATTGTTGAAAATTAGCGTGTGCTTTGCCATCCTTGCTTTCCCCTCCCCTGCCTGAGGGCACATTATTTTTATGGCTGTGTTTGACAGCCAGAACAAGCCTCTGTAGATTTAGTGGTTGTTTGTAGTGGCATTTATGTGTTTGAATGAGCTAGGCAAACAGGAGGGAGGGAGATGGCAGTGCTTAATGAACTCTCCGAATCTCTTCGCTAACACTTCCACACTAGGGAAATGCTGGTAAAAGAACCATTCACAGGGGTTTACAAAAGAAATCCTTCCCTTAACATGGCAGGATTGGAAAGCACAGCAAACTGGCACTCTTGCCTAGTAGATTCAGGATCTACAGAGTGAAAGTCTTGCTTCTGGGCCAAAAAAGACTGTGGCCATAATATCCTCTGGATGAGAAAACCATGAGTCGAACCAATTCCTGAGATGGTGCCACTCACTCATTCACCAGGTATTTTCTCATCACTGAGTAGTTCTGGGTGTGCACATATGCATATACACATACACAGATACATACGCATATACGTGTATCTATACATATACATGTCAACCTGCTATCCGAGTGTGCACAGAAAGGTATTTGAAAATTTTCTGTATGTATATATTTTTAATGAATAGATGTATAGTGAACAACAAAGTCGACAGGAAACAATACCAAAATTCTTGCTCAAAAATGCATTAGTTTGTCACCTACAACCTTTACCTCTCTCAGGAAATTGTATTCTAAGGTAAGTTGCGCTAGGAGCATGGACACCTGGGTTCTTGTCCCATTTCCCAAGGGACTATCTGAGTCTGTAGGAAGTGCCTCACCCCTCTGGGCCTCATTTTTGAAATGAAGAGGCTGGATTAACTTGGTGTTCTCTAAGCTTGCATCATTTTAAGAATAAATGGAGGTAAGGCCTGAGAAACTATCTTTTTTTCTTTTCTTGATGGTGCATTTTATTGATTTTATTGAATAATTCTAATAAAGGCCCAGGTGAGGCCGAAGACATGAAATGTTTGGAAAACACTGGATTAGATGATCTTTGAAGTTCACTCTGAGCATGAGATCTTAATATCTATATATTCCCAGAAGCCCCTGAGCCCCCTTCAGTGGACATCTCTGGAAAAGCTTTAATAAGAGTACTCATGAGTAGACTTTTTAATCAAGACAGAGACAAGTGTTGGGAGAAAGGCTATGCATAGATATTTTGTAACCACTGATAGATACACTGTAGCTCACTGACGATCTTGTTGAAAGAGGTAGTGATGACATAATGCGGGCAGATTCCCTCCATGATAAATAGCACAGTGGCCAAGTTAGGACAAGTCCACTATGTCACGTGTGGGCCCTTACGCAGCAGTGAGTGTAGTCAGGGCCATTCACCCAGCTTCCACTCTCTGAAGACTGCTGGGCACTGCTTTGCAGAGGCCCAGAGGGGAGGGCAGGTCTGCAAGCACCTTCCTCTCCCTGACCTGCCATCGGCTCTTTGGGGCAGAGAGGTTAAGAATTGATAGGCACTTGATTTCCACCTCCTCAGTTTCCCCCAATCCTGGAATGCTACCGGGGGTTCCTCTAGGTCCTGCCTGTAATACTCACTCTCCTCCCATCTCTTCTCCAAAGCACCATCACACCTGTTTATTCCTTGCCATCCCAAGACACCTATGCTTCCTCTTGTGTGGGAGAGGAACGAGAGGACCTCCCTTTGTTGTGCTCAGGGTCCCTGCAATTCCTCCTTCTTTTCTGAGACCCCATTTCCTGCTGAACTGCATCTTGCTTTGTATCCAGGTCTCCAGGAGCTCCTGAAAGATGGTTCAAGCTTTTGGGCTCTGGTGATTTCTCCTCCACTCATTGTAGTCTCAGGGAAGGTAATAGCTTCCTGCTGCTCTAATTTCTGAGTTGCCTTAACATCTCCTGTTTGGTTTCTCAGTTCTTCCATCATCTCTTGGTTAATTCCCTACATTAAATTTTCCTTATGTAAGATACGTAGGCACGATCCTGTTTCCCTTACTTGACCCTGAATAACTCAGCTCTTAAGGTAGGTCTCTGGCTTACTTTCTGATGTGAGATCCAAGCTATAAATATGATAGCACCTTACACGTGACTGGCTGACATGCTGTTGTCTCACACGTAGGAGGTCCCAGATTCACTCTGTTGCTCTTCCCAATCCCCTTCATTTGTCAGTGTTGGTATCCCACCTCTCCTAATAATTCAGCCTCAGATTCCAATGTTCTCTACAACTCTCCTCTGCCTTGCCCTTCAAATTCAACACATTGCCGGCTCCTGATGTCAGTTCCCCCATGAATCCATAGCCACACTCTGCTTTATGCACATGGCATTTCTTTTGCTGCGAAAGCCTCTACTTATCCCTGGAGTTTGGTCTCTCCCTATTTCCCACCTACTCATGTGCTCCTGCAGCAACACCGTCAACAATTTAATTCTATCCACCGCCCACAAAATAAAGGTCCAGGCCATCATGGCAAATGAACTCTCCTGTCACCTAACTCCACACAGCCTTGCTCTCAGCAGGCGGCACCACTCACTGTTTCCCAGGCATACCTTGCCTTTCCTACATTCACTCCATTCCTTTCTCTCCGAATGCCCTTTCATCTTATTTCTACCTATCATCAAGTCTTGGTTTAATGCCAGTTCCAACCTAAAGCTTTTTCTAATCCTCCTATGTGGAACTAATCTCTCCTTCCTCAATGCTCCTACATCACTTTGTTCAGCTCCCTTCCCCCTTATCCCATTCGGCCTTTTAGCTGTATTGTTTAAGTCACCCCAGATGGTAAGATTATTGGATGAGGCACTTGTTCGTATTTACAGCTCCTATCAAATTGTTGATACTTAGTGGAGACTGAGTGGAAGCCAAGTTACTATCATTTAACTGTGTACTACAGCAATACTTTCATCTCTCTCTTTGGATATAACTATATAGAGATATATATTCTCAATTAGATTCTTATTTTTCTTGGAAATAGTACTAGTTTTTCTTTTTAACCCAGTCTACTAAACATAACCAACAGATGTTAATAATTTATTAGACTAATTTCCTATTATTTATTGAGTGTCTGTCACAGCACACGTTAAGTGATTTACATACTTTATTTTATTGAATCATCTCCATTTTACAGGTGAGAAAGACTAGGCCTTATAGAGATTAAGAAATTTTACTAACAGTGGGGAAGTCTCCGACCAAGATCTGAACCCTGGCTGAAATGATTCAGAACCCTACATTATATAAAAGGGAGAGATTCTTTACCTTCACCTTGGGAGAGAATGATGCACCTGATGAGAAAAGACGCAGTTCGCATCCATAGAGCAGATGACAACTGCCCTCTCCCGCTTGCTCACAGCCTTGGAACTGCTCCTCTGTCCTGGAATTCCATCAACATTAGTGAGATAGCATGCCTTGCTTCCTTTCTCCTCTGGCTTCGTCCATAGTAATGCAGATTACCTCTGACTTCCAATCCTGTTCTCTCACCAGACGCCTACAATCGACCCCACCCTTGTCCCCAGATGGGCACAATCATTCTCAATAGCTCAAAGGAAGAAGGTTGGTCCTTACAAGAGACCCAGAGGATGTCAATTAATTTCTGCCTTCCGGGAGATGGATCCCGCTGTTAGGAATGGAGCTCTTCTCCGTGTTGTTACAGCATGTGAGATGAGCAGTGGAATTCCTAGCTCAGCCTCCACATCCGGTCTGTGCAGGCTAGGAGCTGTTGGCACTTCTTTCCTGGGTCTCTCTTGCCTGCCAAGTTGGTTGACCTAGGGGGCTTGGTGAAAGGTGTAGCTTTTTGGTTAGCTACTTTCCAGGGCTTTTGGATTCTCTTGCTTTCTTTTCCCTTTGATTTTTCTTTTCACAGAGACTCTTAGTTTCTTTATTCATTGCAAAAGCCCTAATGCATTGAGGCATGGGTGCCTAGGGGCACCAGGCTCATTAACAGGAATCCTGTGAGTATAAAAGTGTGAACACAGTATCAACAGTGAGGTGACTCTCCTTTTTTTCTTCATTTTAGATGGTCCTCACTGTCTTTTTTCTTTCTCAGATTTCTGTTGCCTTATTTTCCTTTCCACACTGAATTTCTGTCTTTTGCCCTCCCTTTTCGCGTCTCACCTTCTTTGTTGTCTTTTATCTTCTCTCTTTCAAGGCAAAAAGGACACAGCTTCTCAGTGTCCGCCTGTCAGACTACTTGGCCCTCAGGCTGGAAAAGTTCTGGAGTTCTCAGGAGTCCCTGCAAGGCTGGCTCCAAGGATCCCTTCACCTCACCAGCTCAGTCAGACACAGGGAGCAGCAAGCAAGCCTTCCAGGCATAGACCAGGTTGGACTGGATTCAGGAGCCTAATTACCACAAGAAAATTAAAGAAAGGTAATAATTGCTTTTAAACACTTAACAAAAGCCAATCTCACCTCTCAGGTTTGTAAATTTGTAGTGAGAACTGATTACAAGGGAGCACTTGTGCTGCCCTCTTTGTGTTTGATTTGCAAACCAGAATGCACACGCCCCCATATGCATAATTGGACCCTCACGGTCTCTGCATCAATGTGGCGATGCAGTAGAAGTTTATTTATCCAGGGCTCATTCAAAGAAAAGCTGAATGGAACAAGAAAACTCCCACTTTGCAATGGGATTAGATACCATGGAGTATTCCTCCCCCGTACTCTTTCAAGGATTTTTTTTTAAGTTTCTAAATCTGCTTGGGAAGAAAAAGTAAATTGCCAGAAGTGAGATTAGTGGGGAATATTGTTCTTAGGACAATAGTGTCTTTATGGCTTGACTGGTATGAGCTCCCTGCTTCAAAAAAATACAAGGGCTGGAGGTGTGGGGGTTCTTAATTGCCTACATCTGATCAACTGGCAGCAAAAAAAGAAGAAGAAAGAAAGAAATCTCATTCAGCTCTGATTTGGCCTGGATCAAGTCCACTTGCTAATCAGAGTTTAATGAGGATGCCACTGGCCCTGTTGTATTTGCCAACGCTCCCACTAAGGTCCTTGGCCTTCTGTTTGTGCAGGGAGCACTTTCGTCCTGCCGCCCCACGAAGCAGGATGCAGGCTGAGATGGAAGTGCCCAGGCCCCAGAGAAGTTAATTAAGTTTAGGCCCTTGGCATTCCAAGTCACTGGAACCCATAGTGGGAAGCCTCACCCACCACACAAAAGAGACCCACATGTAGATCTGAATGACTGTCCCTGGTGGGGGTGGCTGGGTTTCTGTGTGCCCCTCTGCCAGCTCTTAACCCCTGGAACTGTGTCCCCTCCACTGCACAAACTAAATAGGCCTGCAGGACCACAGGCCACCTCGGGTGCAGGAGGATTCAGGAAGCACATGGGCCAACATCCAATGTCACTAATAGACTTACACACACCCGAGCCTGCAAGGAATCAATAGACCTGTGAAGGCTCAGATGTAGGACCGATTTGTTAAGTTGTATTCTCTTTGTTATTTATTTATTTATTTAAATTATCATATGCAAAAAGTTGACTGTCAGGTGAGCAAACTGCTGTCTTTTCTGTTTTTAATTGTGTATCCCATAACCTCCAAGGAGGGACTGAAGTGTCTGTGATCTCCATGGGCATGCTGGAGTGTGCTGACACCTCAGAGACCTGAAACACAGTTCACAAGGTTCAGGGAGCCCCAGGGTAAATGGAACACCCTCTCTTTGCTGCATGTTTGTATTCATGGCAAGCAAACACATGGGGCAGAGGAAATAATGTGAAGTTTGGAGGCTTACGGACTTGGGTTTGAGTTCCAGGTCCACCTGAATTCTCTGAGGCTGTGACCCTTCTGACAAGGGAATATTTCCCATGGGGTTAGAATTGAAAGAATATGTGTGAGAGTCATCTTCAAGGTCACATGGTAAGTGTGAGTGTGTGTGTGTGTGTGTTCTTTCTAGACTTGGAGGTCTCTAAATCAAGAGATCAACCAAACCCCTAAAGAGCTGGTGAGCAGGCATGCTACTGGGCCCCACCTGAGATTCTGATGCAGCAGAACCAGGGTGGCGTCTGAGGACCTGCCTTCCTAACAAGCTCCTGGGCTGTGCTGATTAAGGCTACTGAATAACAGGCCCACTTTGAGACAATCACAGAGCAGTCAGGCAGTGTTCTGTAAGTTATAGGTATTTTTATTACATCTGAAGCCAACTGCATTTCTAGTATTGTCACTAGAATTTATTCTGCCAGGCCTGGTAAAGGTTTGCTGAGCTTTATGATGCTGGCAAAATTTTTTAATCTTTATGAGCCTTAGTTTTTTTCACCTGAAGAGGATTAAATAAAACAAAGTATGTAAATCACTTAACAGGTGCCTGTGACAGACAGTAAATAATCACATGGGAAAATTAATCTAATAAGTTATTAATGTCTGTTAGTTGTGTTTAGGAGACCGGGTTGAAAAGAGAAGCAAGTACTATTTCTAAGAAAAAAGCAATGTGATCAAGATAATAGATTTAAATATATATGTATATATATATACACATATGTATGTATGTATGTATGTATGTATGTATATATATATATATATATATATATATATATATAGAGAGAGAGAGAGAGAGAGAGAGAGAGAGAGAGAGAGAGAGAGGGATGAAAGCATTGCTATAATACAGTTGAATGTAATATGTACTGAGTGACAGTGACATGGCTTCTGCTCAGTCTCCAGTGAGTATCAACGGTTTGATAGAAGCTATAAATATCAATGAACATCTTATCAAAAAAGTCTTACCACCTGGGGTGACTTAAGCAATGTAGAATTATTACATTGATCCATCAATTCCACTTCTGGGTATATACTCATAAGAATTGAAAACAAGGTCTCAAAGAGAAATTTGTAAACCCATGTTCACAGTTGCATTATTCACAATAGCCAAGAGGTAGAAATAACCCAAATATCCCTCAATTAATAAGTAGATAAACTAAAATGGTCTATCCATACCATAGAATGTTGTTCAGCTTTATAAAGGAAGAAATTCTGACACATGCTCTCACATGAATGACCTTAAGGAGATTATGCTAGGTGAAATAAGCCAGTCGTAAAGAGACAAATACTATAGGATTTTACTTATATGAAGTACCCAGAGTTGTCAAATTCAGAGACAAAGTAGACTGATGATTACCAGGGGTTAGGGGAAGGGGGGAAAATGGGGAGTTATTATTTAATGGGCATAGCATTTTAGTTTTGTAAGATGAGAAAGTTCTGGATATTGGTTGCATGACAATGCACATATACTTTACACTATTGAACTATGCATTTTAAAAATAATGATGGTAAATTTTGTTATATGTGTTTTATCACAATTAAACATTTTCAAAAATTTTAAAAATTTTGAAAGCTTTCTGAATCAGAGGAAAGCTGACTAGCTTCAAAAGTCTAGAAAACTACATTTAATTTAATCTGACCTCCATCTGAATATAGTCCTTAGCGTTTTCATTTCTAGTGGTTTCACAAAAGTTTTGGGTGGTAGGCATTCTAGCTCTTTCTATCTCTAGTTACATTAGACTTCTCTAGTCAACTTCCCCAATAATGTAGAAATATTTTCATATGTGAGGCACTGATATTGTACACTGAAAAGACAGGCAAAGGCATATCGTGGCCTTGAGGGGATCATAAACTAACGCAGACAGAAGCTTGCTTACAGACATGATCTTGTTCAGATAAAACGTGATGCAATTTGAAATGTAGCCTCCAATTCAAGTTAAAAAAAATGAAAAGACAATTGTCATGGTTTTATTTATAGCGTATTTCTTGGTTCCAGCACTTTTCCCATCCAAGTTAAAACTGGTTCTCCCTCACATCTAAAGCATATGGGAATAACAAATAACACTGACTCATCACCTAGTTCCAAATGAGATAAACACCATAAAAGTATGTTAAGCTAAATTCTATTCAATAGTATAAGCAAATGTCCAGTTTAATTTTTTATTGTGTTAAAATATTCATAACATAACATTTACTATTTTAACTATTTTTAAGTGTACAATTGAGTGACATTAAGCATATTCTCCTTCTCATTGTACAACCATCACCATGATCCATTTCTAGAATGGATCTGAACTGAAACTCTGTATCCATGAAATAATAACTCCCCATTTCTCTCTCCTACCAGTACCTGGCCTAGTTGAATTTTTAATTTTATGGCAAGGGTTAAGTGAACGCATAACACTGGAAGGCTTATAAATACATGATCCTACTCTCTCTCTTTTTAAAAACGATCTTTTGTAACAGACCTGAAACTGTGTGTATTAGATTTTTGTTCCTATTTTGTAGAACAGGAAACTAAGGCTCAGCAAGCAAATGCTACTCCCTTAAATGTGTACAGTTCTACCCCTGTTTTTCCTTCTTGCCTAGGCAAATTATATACCTACTAAGACTCAGAAAACTGGGGCATGTTTCATGGTCTCTTGCTGGTTCAAGCACTTGCCTAGAATTTCTGAGATTCCAGCCCCCTGCAAGCATCCTGTAGATGCTCATACTAATGATACTGCTGGAGTCAACTCTGTTATACCACTAAGGAGCCTGATGCCCCTTCTAAGGGTGTTTACTATGAGATCTCTGGCTATGAAGGGGCCTTAGCCTGAGTTCCAGGCTCTACTCTTCCTCTTAACAGCTGTTCAACTTTAAGCAGATGATTCAGTTCTTCTAAATCTCATCCTCTTCATTGTCAAACAGGCTCAGCCTCCTCACTGAGGAGCAATGATGATAACTAACACATTTGACACTTCCACTTAGACATCTAATAGGTGTCTCAAACTCAACAGAATGAAATGGAACTCTTGACTTTTCTTCCCAGATCGTTGTTTTTTTTTTTGCAGTCCTCTTCCACCTGATTAATGTGTCAGATGTCTGTTTATGACAGAAACCTGGGAGTCCTTCATTCCTTTCTTTCTTTGTCATCAGAAAGTCCTATTGAATGTACCTCTGATGTACATTTTATTATACACATCCCACTTTTCTCCAGCTACCATCCTGATTCAGGCCCCAATAAGGACAACAGAAATTGCCACCCAACTGGGCTATTTGCTTCCATTCTTGATCCTTCTCCAACCCAACATTCATAATAAGAATAAGTGTACTTTTATAGTGCAGTCTATGCCAGCTACTGTTCTAAGTGCATTACATATATTAATTCATTTAATCCATAAACTAGTTGTACCAACGCCCCTACCAACACTTAATCCATGGCTCCCTATTGTTTTAAGAATAAAATTCAAACTCTGAATCCTACTCTGCAAGATTCTGAATCATCTGACTTCTCCTACCAGCCTCCCTTCCTCACTCTTTTGGGCCAGCCACACTGCCTTCCTTTCTTTCCTTAAACATGTTCTCAAGTCTTTGCAGTTCCTCTCCCTTCTATTTTATCTCCTAAATCTTTTCATGGCTAAATTATTCCCTAATTCAGGTCTGAGCTCACAAAATATCTCCTTGGAGCAGCATTCCATGTTCACTTTACTTTCTTCATGGGACAGGAATTCTTTATCACATCATCCAGTTTATTATCTGAGCAATGCTTTATCACAGTTTGTGCTAATCATTTCATTTTTTTTTCTTGTTTATGTCTGTCATCTTCATTGAGCTATAAGCTGTATGAGGGCAGATACTTTCATTAGTTTTGTTTTCTACTTTTGCCTGCACCCAGCAGAATGCCTGGAACCCTGAGGGCATGAGTAGAATGAATGATTGAAAGGATAAATAACATATAACTCATGGGTAGAATGAATGATTGAAAGGATAAATAACATATAACAGAAAGACTTTAACTTCACAAGGCTTTGGAGGATTAAAGTGCACGAGATAACGTATATCTGTCTTACATTATGAATCAGTCTCCAACTCAGCTATCAGAGAACATGATTCTCTTCTGTTCTACAATTTATCATTTCCTATAGTTTCTAAGTCTGAGATTCTCTTCACGCCAATGAATAAATATAATAACCTTAGTCTTCCTCTTTCAAATCCCTCCCAGGGGATCCATGTAGTATCAACGTTAAGTGGAGTGGGGGCATTCAGGTTACACCTAGATTGAGCAGAGAACCATGTTGAAATAGCCTTACTGGGTGGTTTTGATGCTTCTAGGTCACACTCAGATAATGGACCCTCAGGAGGCTCATGGGGTCTGTTTTGCCTGATAGATATGTAGCCATTCCCCTCTGGGTCTTGCCATCTTTCTAGTGGCATTGCCAGTAAAGGCCCACAGATTTTTCTCTCTTCTCTCCTCTCTCCATTGGGTGCCTGGAAGAAGAGCCCAGCTATAGCCCTTGCTTCTGGCCAAGATCCTGTCTGTGCTCTTGACTCTCCTATGGTCTTCTTGCGGCTTCATTCCTGGAAGATGATAATCAGAAAGATTTTTAGATTGCCTCTATTTCCTTTCCACTGAGGCAACAAGCACAGAAAGGAAAGGAAAATTATAAGTAGAGGAGAAACATTGTTACAGCTTATAAAATACCTAGCTATATTCATAAAGCAGCAATCCTAGTAAACAGTTAACAAATACTAGTTCCCTACTTTTGTCACATTCTTTTTTCTCTCAGAGGCCTCCCAAATTATCTGTGGAGTTAAACCCCATTGGAACATTAAGACTGACGTTGGTGAAATAACCTCTTCCCTGACCAGCTGTCTTAGCCAGCTCAGGCTGCCATAACAGAAGTCCATAGGCTGTGTGGCTTAAATGACCCGAATGCCCCCTCCAAGTCCCCATCTCTAAACACCATCACATTGGTGGGTAGAACTTCAACATATAAATTGGGGACATAAATATTTAGTCCATAAGATCAACTTACCTGTTCTCTCAGGGCCCATCCCCTAGTGTGGACGCAGAGTTCCTTCTCCCTTTACTAAGTATCCATACACAGGCGTCCAGGTGAATTTTCCAAATTCCACTTTTTGAGTGAACCTCACCTCCTTTTTTTCTATTTTCCATAGCTACTGTGTTTGAGACATTCATATCCCCGAATTGGGAGTAGTCTGGGTTTATCCATACTACCAGACTTCATTTCCCACCCTTTGCTTTACTCTGGCCTCCAGATGCCTTCATTCAGGGTTGTGTGTGAAGCAGATCCTTTCCAATGATTAACTAGAAAGTCCAAGGCCAAGTGCAATATCTGCACTAAGTTCCTAGAGAGAGAAATCAGAGGTCGTTCCTATTTTCTGTAGCTTACTTCACTATGTATCTACCTTGCTTTCTTTCTCTCTTTTTAAAAATTTTACATTGAGGACAATTTTTAACAAAAGCAATGGTAGCCAATTTTAATAGTAAATTTAAAGCTGTGTCACCCAGAGGCACTAATCATCAACTATCAATGGACAATTCTGTTTATCTATAGGCCCATCTATTCTCCCTCCTGATTTATTTTAAGGCAAAGCTCAAACATTATTTTTTCTGTACATATTTCACCATTCATTCCTAAAAGATAAGAATTTTTTACTGTGCTGTAACAATACCATTATCATACCAAAGTAAATTTATAAAAAAAGATAAGTCAGTAGTTAATATCAATTATGAAGTGCTGAAATTCCAGTTGCCTCACACTTACTATACATACTTTTATAGTTTTGTATTAAATCGATCCTAATAAGGTCCACACATCGTCATTGTTTGGTATATCTGACAAGTATTTATAAATTTCCCCCCTCTGTCTTTTGAAATCTTTTTAAGAAACTGGATCATTTGTCCCATTGAATTTCCCACACTCAGCATTTTGCTGACTATATCTCTGTCAAGTAATTCAATATGTTCTTCCATTCTTTATATTTTCTATAAATCACAGAGACTTGGTCAGATTCAAGTTCTTTTTCTTTTCTTTCTTTTTTTTTTTTTTTCTGATAAGACTACATCCTGGATCATGTCCTGCTTTCAAATCTAGGCCTTCTAAAATATAGCTGTCTAGTATAACTTTGTGCAATTATTCTGTATTTGTGTTATAGAATTATGGTAGCCACTAGCCATGTGTGGTTACTGAGCCCTTAAAATGTTGTTAGTGCAATCAAAGAACCAATTTTTAAATTGTATTTAATAATTAAATAAAATTGAAGGGGCTACATGTAGTTAGTGGCTGCCATATCGGACAGCACAGCTCTTCAATTACCAAAGACATCATTGTTTTGGTAGACAAAACATGGTCAGTGACACTGGAGTTAGGCATGTAAAAGACTATCTGTATAAAGTAAATAACCCAGCTACTGCCCCCTCTGTATATAGTCAGTATGGTTGCATCCTTCAGTGCCTGGAAGGACCAGAGTTGGGATCCAGCACTCATCATTTTCTTTTG
The DNA here is from genome assembly GCA_030015415.1 of Cynopterus sphinx. Taxonomy (NCBI): domain Eukaryota; kingdom Metazoa; phylum Chordata; class Mammalia; order Chiroptera; family Pteropodidae; genus Cynopterus; species Cynopterus sphinx. The sequence goes on from CM057385.1 coordinate 98,675,404, forward strand.
TACAGATGAGAACTCAGTCCTGTGTGCATCTCTTTAGGCTGGGAGATGGGTACTGGCTTCCCCGACCACTTTATCTATGGATGGTCTCAATGGCCCTAGCCCCCAAGAATCCTCAAGATACTATACACAGATTACACATAATATTCAAGGATGTCTTCTGTTTAGAAGAACCTTTCAAATATTTTGGTTTTAGTTTTTCAAGTGAGTATCAACTTCCCAGAGAAAGATCTTACCATACAGTGAAATAAAGAAAGGCAGGATGTTATCTAACTGAAGACCCCATCAGTGGAAAACCAGTGATACCAGGGGAAATGCCTGCTCCTGACCTGACATGAGCCCCCCTTTTTAAGGTGATTTCAGTCCTATGAAGCATGTAATATAATAATATATGCTATATAATATGATAGAGAACTATAGACATTAAAGAAATGTACCTAAGAGAGAGATAAGTCAGCTGAATTAATCAGAAAAGACTTCATGCGGATCTTATAGGTTGAGTTGGATATGATACTCTGAAGGTGAAGGGGCCAACAAACTAGATAGGAGAGTATGAGCATGATAATGTGGGAAGGAGTACACATGGTGTGTGTCTCATTAAGATTGGAAGGTGTGTGGTTGGGGAAACTTGGAAATACGGTATGATGGACAGGGTAGGGCAAGACTACAGAGAATCTAAAAAATCATTCATAAGAAACTTGTTGAAGGCCATGAAAAGCTGTGAGAGTAAGTATATCAGCTGAGATAGTTTGAGGTGCAAGTAATAGAAAACTAGCTTTAACAAAAATAAAATATAATATTATTTCATGTAGAAATCTAAATGCAGGACCTAGGTTGCCTTTTTTTTCTTCTGCTATTCTCTGATGGTTTGTCCTGAGGCTGGCTGTCCTCGTGGTCACAAGATGGCTGCTACAGTTCCAGACATCATATCCAAACACAAAAATAGCCACATGATAAAGACAGGCCATCTTATGCTGAATGGCTTTTATTTTTTTATCTTTTTATTTTTTTATTTTATTTTATTTTATTTTTTTATCAGAGAAGTAAACCTTTCTCTGTATCCACCTTAGATCTTTCTTCTTATTCACTGGCCAGAATTGCATCACATGTGTATGCCTAAGGCAGTCACTGGTAGAAGAAATGCAGTTTCATGAAACTGAGGCTGGAACCATCTCTCTTGAGACTCAGGTTATGCAGAAGAAAGTGGGTCCCTGAAAATTTATATTATTTTGGGAGAGAGGAGGGCCTATTTGCTACTGGCAAGGTATATCAGTGCTTTATGTGCTTATACATTTTGGAATCCCTCTTTAAAAAAAGGCATACAAAGATACTAATACAAAATTAAGAATAAAATAAATAAAAATAGTAATATTTTAAGTAACTGGCTGTCACATCCCTATGAAACTCTTTCAAAAGCCTTTTTTTCCTGACAGTGGTGGTTTTGTATATCATTTTCTGTAGCAGTGATAGAAATATAACAAGAGTCTTTCCTCAGCATGACAGATTAAAATTTTTTATTAAATTGGTAGTTTGGAAAAGTTTTTTTTTAACTTCTGCTGACAACTTGCTATTGGTAATGCCACGTAAAGATTTAAGGTTGTTGCTATAGTTGAAAAAAACCACTATTCAGTTTCTTTCATAAATGAGTTGTAAGATCTTAGAGTTTTTCAAGTTGTCTTGTGTGTTGGCTAATCTCAAAAACGCTTTTCATTTTTGACACTCCTAAAATAGTTGTCGATGTCCTCTTTGCTATGTATATTGTGAGTTTTGTGCTATATTTGTTGGTGTCAGTATTTTGTGTCGAATAATTAAGAAATTAAAATTGTTTCCAATATGTCCACATGATTTGAATTATTAATTAAATTATCAAATAATCCAAGAGTCTATTCATTACTTTTATTTACAATTTATCTTTTCTTCCTTATATATTACTGCTTAAAAAAATATTATGAATAGTTGGGCACAAGAAGAATGGAAGAGGGAATGCAGTTAGCATTATTAATATGATGGCTAAATGGAGGGCCAAGGGAGGAAGGGAGCAATTGGGGGGATCGTTTTATGAACATTATAGATGTCTAACCAATGTTCTGTCTACTTTAAACTAATTTAACTAAATAAATTTATTTATTAAAAAAATATTCTGAGTGTAATCGAAATGATTCCTAAACCTCCCTATTTGTTTTTAACCAGTGCAGGTTCACCTTGAAGTGAAACACAGAAACTTATTCTAATAAACCTAAGCTAAGTGTATCCCCCACTTAACTTCCCCTTATCAGTGAACTGCAAACTACCCACCAACACCCTGCTACTCTTCAAAATGAGGGGCTATGTGGGGAAAGAAAACCATAGTAGTCGAAACTAATTGTATTGAAAATATCTTACACATGCTTAACCTTGAAAGTGAAATGCTCTTCTCTTCTGGGAAGGAGCCCAGAAGAGTGAGTGGCCTGGGAGCTTAAGATGGCTTCATGGGAAGTGGTAACTCTACTTCTGGCTCTTGGGTGGAAAGCCACCAGGTCTGCTCTCGTGATGTAAGACGAGTGGGAAATGTTTGGGAGCAGTGAAGTGAGGAAGCCTGGAATTAGGGATCATGGGAACCAAGACAGAACAGGGTTCCCAGAGAACCCGGACTGGGGAGATGCAGGGGGCCTGGAATGGAAACACTGCAATGCCTGGTGAGCGAACGGATGCAGCAGATGAGCATGCACCGAATTAGTGATGCTCTCAGATGATCAAGGCTGGATTAGCAGGAGATGGGCATGGCTGGTGGGACAAATGTGAGAAGGGTCGGATTGTCACACTCTGCAAAAAGGAACAGCGTAATTTAGTTAAGCTGGTCAGAAGGAGTTGATATCGGAAGCTAGCTGAGCCCCCAGCAGATTTTGGAGGGCAGCTGAGTGCAAGAAGTGATTTACTGGAGGCTACTTATTCCTTAGAGTTAGGCAAAGCTGGAAAAGAACCCATTTTTTTTTTTTCTGACTCCTGTTCTTTTCTTTACTGCAGGGCTGCCTCCCAAGTAAAACGTTTACCTCACGCTAAGAATTCCAAGCTGGAAGAAGGTATTCATTCTTGCCTAAGGAGAGACTTCCTGGGAGGCCAAGTCCTCATGGTGGGTGGCTCCTCTTATTGATGATTTTATCAGTTGTAGGGAATCTGTGCTAGGTTTTAAGAATGTCCATAAAACGGGAGGGAAGGAGAAACCTATTGTATTCAATTTTCTCCATTCAGTTTTCTCCCCTTTGCCTCCCATGCCACCTGGTATTGGTGCCAAAATATGCATTCTGGTGCCTTTAAGCAAAACTAGTTCTTCTGCCAAAGAGAACTCTGATACTAAACATTCTGTTTTTCACCCTTTGAAAACCTTTGATCAAGATTTCACCACACAAAAGTTGGAGCATATTAGTCACTAAAGCAGTTCAGCGATGATTTTGGCTGCTGTTTTTCAAATGAGACATTCATTCATTCATTCATTCATTCATTTATTCAAAAAATACTTATCAAATGCTGCAATATGTCAGCCACTAGGCCTAACACTAGAACAAACACAGCCACAGTTTCTTCCATCTTGGAGACACTAATCAAATATATCACAAACCAATGTAAAATTGCAAGTCACCTAAAGAAGAGGCACATACTTGGCTGATGTTAAGCTACTATGCACATCTAGTGCTGTATTAATTGGTATTAAGATATTTAAATGCATCCATACTGACTGTAGTGGATATTTTCTTCAGATTGCTACAATCCTTTCCTACCCTCTGTGTGCCAAATGCTGTTCCACTCATTAAGAGGTGAAGTCTTTCCCTATCCTTGGATTGGGCAGGCCTTGGGTCTTGCTTTAACCAGAAGAATGCTCTGAAGGGATGCTATGAGACTTCTGAGCCAAGGCCTTAAGAGAACTGATGGCTTCTGCTTCTACCCTTTTAGAAGCCATTCATCATAGAAAAAGCCTAATATCCTGAGATCACAGCATCGAGGAAACCAAGCTAGCCATGAGAAGAGGTCACATGGAAAGCATGATGTTCAGCCAGGTCTCATCTCTTCAACCATCCCAGGTAAGACAGCAGACAAGTTACTGAAGAAGTCATCTCTGACATGTCTACTCCTGTAGACAACACATGAAGCAGAAAAACCATTCAGATGAAATGAGCCCACATTGCAAAATTAGAAAGAATAAATTGTTGTTCTAAGTTATTAAGTTTTGGGAAGGTTTCTTACACCACAGCAGATAATTAAAAGGCCAATATAGCCGCTGCCTTGAGCCCCTGAATGCCGCCCCACCCCTCGTGGCCCAGGCCCCTCAAGTCCTATCTCCGGCACCCCCAACACTGCTCCTCTCCATGAGTTAGCACTAAATGGTCAATTTTTGGCTCAGTAGAAAGCCTCCAGGATCTTGTCTCAGTCTACATTCTGACTGGACCTATGTTCTCTTGGTCAATATCTGCACAGTACCAGCAAATGTCTTGAATACCATCGCTGGACACAGGGTAGCATAGGAGTGTATAGTGGTGGTCTTTGTCAGAGAGGCCAAGGAAGAATTCCCTGAGAAAGTGACACTTGAGCTGAGATCTGAAGTACTTGAAAGTGTTAATTTGGTGATGAGAGAACAGACAAGCAATATAAGATACTCTGTGGTGGGAAAGAAGATGCCAGAAAGAGGGACCGAAAGAAGGCCAGTATGACTTGTGTTCAGAGAGCCAGAGCGAGAGAGAGGTGAGGTGTCTGGACTTTGTAATGCTCCTCCCAGAGTACAGTGGACTGGACTAGAGAGGATACTTTTCTAGGCTGGCCAATTACCGAGAAGAGTGCGACATGCTACCGGGTAATTGTCCAACCCAATCAAATCCTCTCTCTCATAGAATTCAGATCAAGATGTACCAAGAGAGTCCACTGGTGAGAGCAGAATTGCAGCTAAGCCACTGGAATGGCAGATCACAGTTGGGGCAGAGGATACTTCTTCCCATTTGAAGACTAACCTCCAGAGGTCCTATAGAGCCGAGGCAACAGATAGATGGTGGCCTGCAGGTCACTTAGTGTGGTCAGCACACCTGTTTTTCTGTCTGTCCACACAGGGTTGCCAGAACATTGTTTTGTTATTAAATTAGTTGTGAATATTAAAACATCAAGAGTTTTCAAACAGAGAGCTCTCAAACAGTGAGGAATTTTTTGCATATTTCTGCCACATCCCTGATGGCAACAATGGCTGGGAATGAATGCCATTTACTTGCTTTAGATGGACTAAGCGTAGTGCATACCAGTTTATAAGTTTCCATTGCTTCTTGGAGTATTCCTCCAACACTTGAGACCAGTGCCAGTTGCCATATATCATCCTGAACAGGCCCTGCTGCACGCATTCACATTAATCTCCTTGCCCCTCGAGGATTTGGACCCTGAGACCTCTTTTGTTGGGACACTGCAGCTGCCGTTGTAAACTGAAGTCCCCGATTTCCTCCTGGTTGTATGTGAGATAAGGTTGCCAGCTTCAGTAAACACAAAAACAAAACAATAACAACAACACAGCACGAAATAAAACAGGATACCTGGTTACATTTGAGTTTCAGATAAGCAACAAATGCTTTTTACAATAAGTATGTCCCTAGTGTTGTATTTTTCCTGGCAACCCAATGTTTGAAACAAAGCGCATGACTGCTGAGAAGAGTCCTGGCCTCTGTATTCTCCATATACGTTTCCCCATCACCTGAAGGTGACAGTGAGTGAGGCTCTGCTTCTTGCTATTGAAGCACCAGACAACAAGGGTGTCATGAGCAGCCCGTTTAGAGCAAATTGACTCTGAATGGCGAGAGCCCAGGTTGGGAGGTAGTTTGGAGACAGAGTGTTGAGGGTCCTGAGTGCCAGGCAAAGAGCTGGAGATGGAAGGTGACACAATGGCAGCGACACTCTAAGAAGATACAGCAGTGTCTGTTTGACAAACTGGAAGGCTGCATTCCTGGGCAGGGAGTGCTAACCAGAAGAGACTGAGCTTTGAAGTAACGGGTCTCTATTGGCATGTGGAGCCTGTGAAGGAAAACGGTTTCTCTGCTCAGAACACTCCGACACCAAATGTGTGGCTTTTCCACATGGAGCAATTCCTTAGTTCTCCGTGGATACCAACTGAGTGGCCTATAATTTAATTTGGTTATGATGCTAAGTACCCGCAGTTAGTGCAGACCTTACAGGTTAAGGGCTCAGTCCCACAAAACTGTTCCTACTTCAGATGCCAATCACACGTATTGGGTCCCCAGTGCCCATGCTTATCTCTGACTTGCTACAAGTGGAGGTTCCCATGACTCTCTCCTTGTGTTTGATACTTTGCATCACAGCTCACAGAACTGAGGGAAATGCTTTACCTGGTATTACCTGTTTATTATAAAGGATGTTACAAGGATACAAAGGAACAGTCAGGTGAAGAGGTATGTAGGGGAGAGTCTGGAAGCATTGTGAGCACAAGCACTTCAGTCCCCAAGATGCGCTACCTTCCCAGCATGTGGATATGTTTGCCAACCTGGAAGCTCTCCAGGTCCTTTTGTTTAGGATTTTTATGGAAGTCCTGTTACTTAGGCATGACTGATTAAATCATTGGCTACAGGTGATTAACTCAGCCCTTTTTTCCCTCCCCAGAGATTGGGGGTGGGTGGGGCTAAAGTTCCAAACCTCTAATCATGTGGTTGGTTGCTCTGGCAACCAGTCCCCATTCTCAGAGAGTAAAGTCATTAGCATAAACTCAGGTATATGAATGGACTAATTATGAATAATAAAAGACACTCCTATCATCCTATTACTTAGAGGATTCCAAGGGTTTTCAGAGCCGAGGTATTTAGTATTTAGTAAGGCCATAGGTGGAGACCAGCAGTGAGAAAAATTATGAATAATACCGTGCTGGTGAAGAGTCTCCTCAAAGTGCCAGGAACTAGGGACAAAGACCAAATATATATTTCTTATCATGACACAATATAGTAGCTGGAATGGAGAAGAAGTGATGAGGTGACTGGTTTTGAGGGAAGAATCAAGAGGCTTTGGTGACAATTTGGATGGCAGGGCAGGGTCAGCTGCAGGAGGAATCAACTAAGATGGTGGCACTTCTGTGGCTATCAGATAGTGGCACCGCTGCCTGGAGTTTTATTACTAAGGAAGGTGGAAGGGGGAGCTGCTCCAAAGAGAAGAATGACAATAGCTGTGTTGATTTTGAGGTGCAATCACATGGAAAAGTCCAGTAAGTGGTTGAAAATGCCATTAAATTACAAAAGCAATTAATATCTACTCTGTCCTTACTGTGTGCTTCCTGTTCTAAGTTCTTTACATGTATTAATTTGTTAAATTCTCACAAAAATTCTGTGAGAGAGACACCGTTATGACTCCCACTTTGTAGATTAGGAAGTTGAGTGACAGAAGTTTGATGGCTGATCTAGCATCACAGAGCCATTGATGTTCCATCCCAGCTGCCCCTCACTGCCTTTGTCACATGTCCTTGCAACTTAAACACAGGGTTTTGCTTCCCTCTTAAGTTTATTAAATCAATCTAGAGCTGAGAAGAAAAAGGTTTATTTATTAATACCATATTAATTAAAATTTTGTAAGAGGAAATGCACAATGAAAACCAGACACCCAAACTTCAATTATATTGACATATAAAGTGAATCAAAATAGATACATGGCCACATGGCATATTTATTTTGTGGCTTCTAATTAAGATGCTTTAATTTTACCATTGCCATCTCAGTATTTAGCATTTAGTAAAGTCATAGGTGGAAACCACTAGTGAGATGAATCATGAATAATAATACTGTGCCTTTGAAGAGTCTCTTAAACATGATTAAAATTATTAGCAATAATATATTAATTAGCTAATTAATACTAGTTTTATTATGTGAATCTGTGGCAATCTTCTTTTATGGATGGCTGAAACTAAGCTGCTTGCAGGTATATCAGTTCACTTCAAAAATATTTCATTTTTTCTGTATATAATGGTAACACATTTTCATTAGTTACTTTCACTTAAGTTGTGCATTCTTGCTGGACTGGAAATTGTTATTTTGTCTTTTTCAAGAGAATTTTTGGGTTTATGTCCTAAGATTCATAGCTGGCATTGCTGCCTTGCTCTGGAAACAGTGTGTAGGAGAATATTGCATTCCTGAAGTCAGAGGCTAGTTCCTGATTTTGGTCTTCATCTTCACAAGATCTACTGATCGAGAGAAATTTGAAGGATGGGAATTGAGTCCATGGAGATGTAAGGGGGTCATCACCAGGGCAGCAGATTCAGGACACAGGTGGATAGGACAACTGCTGCCTCTTCTTACTGTGTCAGCAGCTGTGCCTCCAACTCCACAAAAGAAGGTGGGAGTGAGGGAAAGAAAAACATCTGTACTCTTGCGCATGTTTTGACCTGTTGCTGTTTTAGCCACAGGCAGTTTGGGATGTGTGAGTGACCTCAGTGTGTGTGCAGCCTGGTTCCTCTCGACAGATTTCCCTGGTCCTAGAGCCATAAGTAAAGTTGGAAAAAGTGACAGCCTGGAGAAATAAATTTAGAACCACTATATAGTCACACTGAACAGTGAGGTGTCCCCAGCTCTCCCCAGTTAATTCACTGTTGACACAGAGAGAATATGTGTTTACTAAGATCAGGACTGGGGTGTTCTGGGGTGGACCAAAAACAGAGACTCTCAGTGCCCTCCAAGGTGCCAGTGGGCCCAACGTGCTGGGCTGTTGAACCACTATAGGGTAACTGACTTATGAATTTCATGGGAAAATAGACAAAATCTTTGTGAACTTGTGCAAATCAGATACATAGGCTTGTAACAGATGAAATCAAGCAGTTCATATAATTTGGCTCAACCTGAGAGCTATGGGAATGAGAAAGCCAGGGAGTAATCCTGTGACAATTTTGCTGAAGCAAGAGTATGTGTATTTGTGTTTATGAACCCTTGAATGCAACAGAGATCAGGATTTTATTTCAAATAAAAATGATTTGCTTTTATTTTTCTATATGGGTATAAGGAGATGATGGGGCAGAATAAATCTATTTGCAACTTATTTAAATGAAAGTCATTTAGCAATGGATGCTTGATTTTATGTTTGTATTCTAGAGTATTTTTAAAACTCCAGGCCATTTATGTTTATTGTGTTTAGGGCCAGCCTAAGAAAATAATGTGAATTAAATGTTTCACTCTTATCTAATAGTTTTATATGCAAATTTGGTTAAAAGAGAATACATGTAAGAGAAAAAATTTTACAGTGCTAGTGAAAAGAAGACAAAAATGGCATGTATTCTTAGTAAAGACTGCTAAACTAGCTTTAGAAATATAAGTTATAGTCACTAAAAAACAAGTAGCAAATTTATTTTTAAGTTTAGTAGTACATGTAGGACCCTAATAATTATCACCCAAAGGTTCTGTTTTATTACATTTTTAAGGTGTTTTTTTTTTTTTGCAGTAAATATAGCCTGTTTGGATGAACTGTCATTTCAAGCATCTGTCTAGTTATAGACTCCTCAATAGCTTCTTGGTGTTTGGTTGTTTAGGAGTGAATAGTTTTATTTGTTTGTTTGTTTTACAGAAAGAGAAAAGAAGAAAACTGCTAGGGCAGATGGATGGGCTCATTCTAATCACTCATGCAGCTTTTAAAACTACATTTTTTCCCGAATCAGTTGTGATATTGCAGAATCTGTCACCCCTTTATGGGACACCCATTTCCCCCTCAGCCTCAAACCACACTCAGAATCAGCTGCTGTGTTTTTTCCCTTTTATCTCTATTTTGGGGACAGAAAAAAAAGTTTGAGGAAAAATTTGTATTTCCGAGAGGATTTTTATTTTCAGAAATAAGGAATAGAATAGATATTCTATCACCAATTATTATCTTCCAGTCAAGTAAGATGTTATGCATCTTAATTGGTCAAGGTACTAAAATAATTTATATTTTAATACTCAGTCTGGAATGCAAGATCTTTGTAGAGTTTGTGGTGAGCACAACTGGATGACTTTGCTTAAAGGGTCACTGCGGGAAGTATTGTAGGCAAAGAAGCTTCAAAGTTCTACCCCTGAACTATGGTTGGAAGAAGAGGATATAAGCTCAGTTTCTTTTTTTTAACCCACTGTAAGATTAGTGACAGTTCATTTTCATCTAAAAGGTTGTTTGTGATGATGGTACCAAATCTCAGTTCTCATGAAAGAGCACATGTTCTCTAATCAGATCCATCAACTTGAATGATGATCTGTTAGCTTTGGAGATTTGAACATCTGAGGTTAGAGACAGCTGTGGGCAGAAAGAATCTCACCCACCACATGTTCTAAGATTCCCACTGAAATAAATGTGCTTTTAGTTGAGTGGGCTCAGACACAGAGGAGTCAAGTCTGGAGGATTTAGCTGAAAAGGAAACCCCAGAAAAATCCTGACACATCTCGAAAAGGCCTCAACAGATCTATACATAACTGCAGTCCAAAGGCTTGCTCAGGAAATGCGGGTGGAAGGGAGGCCGTCCAGACCTGAAGAGCCTAAATCCATTTGCAGTCCTGCTGAGCTTTGATCTGGCTCCCTGACACATGTCATTTAGGGTCCCATAAAGGAGACAAAGTCTATCTGTGGGAGACAGCAGACAGGGGAGGCCTCTTGGAGGAGGTGATGGTTCTTGGACGAAGTACACTATCTCCAGAACGTAGGACACAATAAGGGGCAGGAAGGCATGCCTAGACACTTCCTTTTTGGGCTTTCACTCTCTAATTCTCTAAGTTTGATTCCTCACATTTGTGAAGCTTCTAAAGCAGGATAACTTTAGTTTTAGTGAAGAAAATTTTTCCTTCACTTTTCTCCTTCAAATGGGAAATAAAGTAGTTTAAGGGCGGCATATGGAAGACGGCTCTCAAGACCTGTTCCCACTGCCCGTGTCCCATAAACCGGTGGAGTGTTGTGTGGAAAAAGTCTTGCATTTTCTACGTACGTGAAATAAAAGGAAAGAAAAGAACCAACTGCCAATTCCAGTCCAGTCAAAGGAATTTGAGAAGACACTGTTTGAACAATACTTGGCTGAGTAAACCGAGAGTGCAACGCAGTAGCCTGGAGGATGAGGGTTGTGTGTAAAGGTAAGTCATGAACCTTAGCTTCCAGTCAGTAACTCCTGATTTCCTCCTGCCTCTCAGTCCAAGAGAAGCTCTCTTCTGAGATTTTAGCTCTCAAGTTAAATCCTGAGGCCAGCTTTAGGCTCTACCATTGACTAGTTGTGTGGAGGTTGTCAGTGAGACGCAGCGTCTTCATCTGTGAAGACATTGTTTCATGGGGCTTTCTGTGGGAAGGGAAGAGGACTGTGTGATGATTGCAGCCCAGGGACTGTCACTAAATAAAGGCTCAGCAAAATGTTAATGCTTACATCCTTAGAAACATTCACTGGTAAAGGGGAGCTGTAAACCTAGGATGCCAGAAGGCATTATAATATAAATGATCATTACTCAACGGACATTTTAGTATGCAATGCAGATATATTCTGTGCAAACTAGGTGATATGCTGGAAGATTTGAAATGGCAAACATTTTTATTTTCAAAATAGTTTAGAAGGTGGATCCCACAAAAGTAATTCCTGGCGAAGAGTGCAATAGATCATTAAATAGGTGGATACTCACAGAGTATCTAGAAGAGGAAGCAGTGTTACGAGAATTATATTTAATTTTTGGAAAGGATTACAATAGACTATTAATTTTAAGGTCCATTAGGGCAGGCATTGTCCCTGGTTCCTAGAACAGTGCCTATCACAAACAACTACTAGTTGAATGAACGAATGAATGAATGAATGAATGAACAATGAGCAAGTACACCTGCCACCAACAGTGTTGGGGAAAACTGGGGAGTAACCAGGATAAAGTTTTATGCTTATTTGTTTGTTTTGTTTTTGGAAACATATATTTTATGTTTTAGCTAGGTTTCTTTGGGAGAATTTGTGTGTGTGTGTGTGTGTGTGTGTGTGTGTGTGTGTGTGTGTGTGTCGCAAACTGTTATCTGTTCTTATGAAATTGTGCGTGTTCCTTATGGAGTGAGTATGGGGACTCCTGGAACTCTAGTAGGATGAGCTTGTGGGCTAAACTATTAAGCAAATTCACCTATTAAAAAAAAAAAAGGTTAGCCATAAGGCACTTCCATGACTAGACAGGCTTTTGGAAAATGAGTCTAACAGATTGTGATAATTTCGGTCAGTCCGCTGGGCAACTGGGTTGTGAAAAAATGTATGATAATTTTTGAAGTAAAAGGGCCAGTGCTACATGGCTCTCTGTTCTTACCATAAATACCTCTTCTTGCTGACAGTGATTCTCAGGTTAAAGAGCCTTGATTCCATCCTCTTTCATGTTGTCTATTGTGCCCCTTATGAAGAGAACAGAATTACGTCTCCCAGGTCTTCTCTTTCCTTACCCCACTAAATTGGCAGTTGTGTATTAGAAAGTACAGAAAGGGAAAGCAATAGGATCTGATATTTACTAAGAAAGGGTCGATTGTCTGTGCTAGACATTTTGCATGTTTTATTATATTTATCCCTCTTGGCAGTTGTGACACAAGAATATTATTATCCCCATTTTATAGATAAGAAAACCAAGGCGCAGAAAGGCTGAGTCACTTGCCTAACCTAGGGAGTGAGGTGTGTCGACTCAGGCATCGAACCTGGAATTATCTGGTTCCAGAATCCCTGCTATTTCTTTCATGGCATCTCCCTGTGCTTCACTCCTGGGCACTTCTTTGTGTTTTTTCTGGATAGATATGCAGACATGCAGGTGGCATCAAGACCAGGACAGGTATATGCAGATGTGCTCATAGCAGGTGGGAGCAGGAAGTCATTTTGGTGAACACTCATCTCTTGCCCCTTTTCTGATTTTGTCTCCTCCCCACCCCCAACAGTCTGAAAGAAGTCACAACAAGGGATTTGTCACTTGAGATCAAACCAGTGATCTGTCCAGCTCAGTTTCCTGCCCCTTGAGTTTGCCTGAGTCAAGACTCTTGAGCAGGAGGCAGAAGGCTGGGCAGGCCCTAAGGCGAGCAAACAATATTGCGTGCTGTAAGTGGGTTGAGTGCATCCTGGCTGACCCCAGACCCGTGTGCCCCAAAGCAGCAGATTTAATAAAACAAGTGGCCAGGTGAGGTCACAGCCCAAATTCCAGGCATGTTTGGCCCACATGGGCTTGACGGGTCTCCTTCCATCTCTGTCAGATTTATAGGCACATCTGAATCTCATTTTTAAAATTTCAGCCTCTGAGCTTTGTTATACTTCTTTCTAATACTTTTCTGCTGTGGCCTGAGGAGCAAAGGGAGCACTTGCTTCTGCCTTGCAATTAAGATGAACAGAAAAGAAACATTTTAAATGATTTACAAAATTATTTTGATAACATTTATAATTTTGGCATCCTTAGGACACAAGGAGAGAAATGATAACTTTTTTCTAAAATCTTTTCTTATTTCAAGTGGGGTTGGTTTATATCCCCCACCCTGCCTTTTATGTTATCAGTCGCCCACTACTTACACGTGCTGGCTGCCTCTCAAAGCCACTGAGGTCAGGTGTCCTAACCAGAGCCATTGGTTCACCAACAAGGCAGGTCAAGGGGGACATTTCAGTGGCTAGGCTGACAGATTCTGGGCCAGGTTACTGGTAGGACCCTGAGTCCCAGATGGTACTCAGCTCTGGTTCTGAGAGTGATAGCTTGGGAAATATAACTGAAAGTGTAATGAACCAGGTGCCAAGTCAGATGTGGGGGCTTGCATGGATTTTAGGACCCCAACGTCCCAAGGCCACAGGGATTAAAGATCCCTGGCTCAGGTTCCTGAGATAAGAAGGCTGGCTGTTGCCCCCTCATGTCTACAGTGGATTTCTTATGATAGAAGCAAGTCAGGACTGAATACGTGCCAGGGTCTCCTGCAATGTGTGTGCCTCAGGCAGCCAGGGAACTTGTAATGATGCTGCTGTGATGGGGTTGATGATTCTTCTTCTTCTCCTTCTCCTTCTCCTTCTCCTTCTCCTTCTCCTTCTCCTCCTCCTCCTTCTCCTTCTCCTTCTCCTTCTCCTCCTTCTCCTTCTCCTCTTCCTCTTCCTCTTCCTCTTCCTCTTCCTCCTCCTTCTTCTTTTTTTTTTTTTAATTTCCCCTTACTTCCTTCCTGTCTTATATTTGAATTTTGGCTTATTTTTTATATCTCTCTTCTCACTTTTTCTTTTTTTCTTTATTTATGAGGCGGAATTAAGTCTGGCCCATGAGAAATTATGCAGAATTAGTCAAAAGTAAAACACCCCCGCTTCCTTCTTCATCCCTTCTTGCCTTCTTCATCTCAGGATCTTAACTGGAACTTTACTCAGATGACCAGGGCCCTAGTACAATGGCCGAATTTCAGAGGGATCCTCTGAATGATTCCACACTCAAGCACTTCCTGGAGAGCTGATACCATGCTCCCAGGTTATCATGGCCTGTGTGTCTGGAATGTGAGTCAGCGCAGCCGATGGAGAAGAAGGTAGATTTGTGTTAGGAGTGGTGCTTAGGAGCTCAAATTGATTACACTGGCATTTTTCTTTGGAAAGTGGCAAGCAGTGACATTAAAATATCCTCCCTGTTAATTAAGGGTTTTAATATAACGGGGGCAAAGAACGTTAATGAGAATCATGGCACCCTGGTTGCTAAATTAATGACGAAGCGAAGGAGTCCCAGACTCCAGGTTTATCTGCTGTTAGGCATCTCTGAGCTGGCAGGAGGAGCAAACTGACAAGAATCACTGTGGAAATGATTGAGTTTCTCAAGCAGCCTGTGTTATTTTAATTAGACCAGGATATTGAGAACATGGTGCATTGATAAACTGGAGAAATAATGAAGGTTGTTCCTTCTCCCCTCATCTCTTTCCACCCCTTTCAAATGAAGCAATTATTTTCCTGACCTCAGGAACTGCATTTCAAAGAGGTCTGAAGACAGGCTTAGGCCTGCTGCTCTGGTGAATTCTGTGGTGCCCAATTACTGACCTCAGGAGTCAGCATTCCGAAGATTAGAGTCACGGGGAGTTTGCTTCACAGACTCACTTCTAATAATACACCTTCCGAGCAGACACCATTAACCTGCCTTTTCCAGTTAGCCAATGAGGTATGTCTGGGGGGAAAATTGTTATCAGCTCTTGGGGGTCAGGCCCCTGGCTCTAATTAGAAACAGAGGCATCTGCAAGGGAAAGTAATAAAAGCGCCCAGTGACTAAATGCTGACAGTGAAGAAAGGCAAGGTGAGAAGTCATTCTACATCTTGGAACCTGCAGGAGCAGAATACCTTTCTCACTGAAAGAATCACAGACCATTTGGCTCTCCAGCATCTTAAAGCTAGCTTGATTTTCCTTGCAAGTTTTATTCCAATAAGGTGGGCAAGTAATGTTGTTATACCAATCTTATTTAAATGGTTTGGAGGACACAGAGACTCCTTTCCTTTGTCTCCAAACTGGGGTGGGGGGCTTAATCATTTAGTTGAATTGAATGAATATTTATTGAGAGACATCGTGTGCCAAATGCTGTGCTTGGATGGATAGCTGGTCCTTCCCAAGTTCTCGGAGAGAAGTAAACCAGAATGCCTAAGGCATCCACAGAAAGTCACGAATTAACTTCTTTCTGCTAGGTGCCATCATGGGAGGATTGAGAAAATGTTCACCCACTTTTTGTAGTTCGCAATTCCCTCAGGTAATAGCCCTGAAAAAGGCTGGATCACAGAAAACTCCTGCCTGTACTATGCTAGCCAAGAAGACAGGTAGAGAGTTTAGCAACGACACAGAATGTGATAAAGACTGGAAGAGGGGAGGCGTGCTGTGGGAGCACATGGTGGAAGAGCTAACTTGGCCAGAGAGAGGACGATGGTGAAGGAAAGTCTCTTTATATCTGAAGGAACAGCAGGAACTGGCAAGAAGAGGGTAAAGAGTGTCTGGGCAGGGAGAAGAGTGTGACAGCATGAATGAAAAGTGACGGGGGCGTGTTCCTGGATGGACATTTGTTAGGTCCCGGTATTTGACAAATAGTATATTTACATGACACATAGTAGATGCTCAATAAGTACTTGTTGAATGCATTAGCAAAGAAGGAAAAGAAGTATGCCTGGAACAAAAAGATATGGTTTTAGGAGGTGAAGGGGAAACTGGTAATGTTGGAGACGCATTTGGGGCGAGGGCCGGGTCTGAAGAGGCCAATATGAGCCTCTTTGGCCACTTTCAACAATGTGGCTTTTTCCTAAAGGGTAAGGGAGGTACTAAAGTGTAGTAAAGTGGATTATGGAGCTTCTTAGTCACGTGTTAGGAGTATAAGAGGGTATATAAGTGCAGTTCTTTGCTGGAAAGCAAGTCTTGCAATTAGCTGATGACACATGGGCACCAAGTTCAGGCTGATGACTCACGCAGAGTCCCCCTCTGATAGGCGTCCTGAAGTTTCCTTCCCTGGACTGTGTCCCTCCCCTTCTCCTTCTGTCTGTCATTTAGCTTGTCTTACCCCTCTGCCCTTTTCCCAAGGTCCCAGCCCTCCTGGGAAGGGTAGCATCAGGCCTTCAGGTTCTGTGGTTTGGGAGAAAGCCCCAGGTTCTTCACATTACATAATAAAACATCTCTAAGACAACCCTGTTTCTTCTTGGAGTGTCACTTTGATACGTTACAATGCTCTAGACCTTTATTCAACTTTATATGATTTTACACCTGTTCTCTTTTCGTGTGCCACATTTTCAAATGTCCCAGTTGTGTTAAGGCAGTAGGATTTGTGGGAGCTTTTCTCAGAGCTGTCACTTAGTGTGTGAAGGTTTATTTTATTTTAAATATTCATTTCATAATAAAGGTTGTTTAGCCTTCATTGCAGGGCTTTGCACTTTTCGAGAATCCTTTCTTACTACTTTTGTAACATTCACACCACATTTCTTCTACCTCTCATATTCTAAGACTAAGACTTAGAGGAGAATTTTTAAAATGTGCTCTCTAGGAGGGGAGCTGGTCTGGGAGGGTGAAAGAGGGGCTGAGGCGAGCAGGTTTCAGGCCCTCATACTCCTGCTTCAGCTGCAGTGACATGGCATTGCTTGGGTGTTGCCCTCAGCGTCAGATCCCATTGACATGGCGGGTTCCACAGTTGAGAACCACTGCTTCAGAGAAAAGCTTGAGGATGACTGCCTGGAAATGGGCAAGGAGCCATTAAAATTAGCACCACCAAGACTGCATTGCCTTCAGCCATTAACTAGACAGGAAAGGACTCACGAGATGAGGAGCCTTGGAGTCATTGTGGCAGCACTTTAAGGACCTGCAATCATTTCTCACCTCTGTTTTGGGGATCCTTTAGGCAAGCTACCTTAGAGATTTAAGACATGAGGCAAATAGAGGGAGGCAACCAGCATTTACTGACATCCTCTAGGTAGGAGGCCTTGTGTTAAAGGCTTTATGTGAGTTGTTCTACTTACCTCTCTCAGAAACTGTAAAAGGAAGATTTGGGAAAGAATAGAAACATCGATTCTAAATCCAAGGAGGTCCTAATGGAGCATAGATGGGCCAGAAAGAATGTTACCTTAAACTCTTTAATCTGAAGTGACTAGATTGGAAAGGTCAAGTTAGAAGCAATGTCTCTAATTGCTCCAATTTGACCATAGTATAATCAGTAGTAGTAGATACCATGAAACTATGCTGTGCACATTCTAGAATTATGGCTTTCGATCTTTCGTCCATTAATAACACCTGGAAGCCTGATAAAAGTATAGACCTTCAGTCTTCACCTACAGAGATATTGATTCAGTACATCTGGATTCAGGTCCATGAAGTGACATTTTATTATCAGGTGAGAATTACTTGTAGATTATACTGATAGGAAAGCAAAATAAACATCATTAAATATGGAAGCTGGATTTGCTGAAGTTCATTTGCATCAGAAAAAGGCTTGGCTGCTAATTAATTTAGAAACGAAGTTGCTGAATTGATTCACTTTGGGTTATTCTGCTGCGAAGCATTAAGCAAGTGTGGCTGGAACTCTTCAACATGGTCCCATATCATCAGCACTTATATTAATGTAATAAAAACGTCCTTCTTTCTCTTCTGTGGTTATTTTCCTTATAGGCTGCAATCTGTGTTAGTAGCTAAATGTTCCTTTACAGCTGATTATTTTGTGAAGTGTGCCTGTGTCTATACAACTAAATCATCCTTGCAGACACATTTCCAAAATTAATAAACCTGAGGAACAGCTGGACAGACCTTTTTTTTTTGCCATGGCCAGAGAGCCCACCCTTGTGCCTTTGTTCATTTCTTTGGCCGACGATGCTCTCTTCACCCTGTCAGATCTTATTGATCAAAAGGATTATTGCAAATGTTACCTCCTCCTAAAGCATTTCCTGATTTGCCTCTTCCACCTCCTTTTTCTTATATAGTCAAATTTGATTTCCATCACCTTGGAACCTGGAAAACTTGTGGTTATAATTCTTTAATGGGGCATATTTTTCTTCCTTTTCTATCTTCTATCTTTCCTGCTTTAATTCATTTACTAAAAGTGCATATTGCCATACTTAAGTACTAGATGTATATACAATTGAGAATAAAGGTTTAGCCTTCCACATCAGCCCCACATCTCACTACAGGTCTTTTAAATGGATTTGTAATATGTATCTCTCTATGTATCTACCTCTTCCTCCTGAACCACACAGACTTTCTGTGCTTTTTCAGGAGGGTTTAATTTATAACAAAGTAGGCTTCCTGTCAGCTACTCTAGTACATGTATAAAAATTCCCAAAAAATGTTTATGTCATTCTTTAATTTGGATTGTACAATATGACGTAACCCTTAGATAATTCATGAGTGAATTTCCTAGTTTGTGCGTCTTGTTCTGGTCTCTTTGAGAATGCAAGGAATTCCTTCTAGTCTCCCCAAGTGCCATATGCATGTCCTCATGGTTGGAAAGAACAGTGTCACCTAGACTGGCCTCCACCCTCATCCCTCTCTTCCTCAGTCCTTTTTATCCCTCTCATTCAGGACTTAGCACACTTTTTCTGTAAAGAGCCACGGCATGTTAGCAGGCTGTATGGTCTCTGTGGAACTACTCAAAGAGAAAGCAGCCATAGATAGGCAATATGCAAGTGCGTGGGTGTGTCTGTGTACAACCTTATTTATGAATGCTGAAATTTGAATTTCGTTTTTTTATTTTTTTTTCTTGACCATTCAAAAACGTGAAAACTGTTCTTAGCTTATGGATCACACAAAAAGGCAGAAAGATCGATTTGGCCTAAGGAACATAGGTATCAACCCCTGTACTCTTCATTTCCTTTTGCATCTGGTTCTTGAAGAAGTTGCTAGTAGTTTTCTATCTCCTCTTTAAGGATGGGGCAGGGGCATGGATCTTCGGATCTTCAAAGGTTGGAGGAGAAAAGGCAGACAGGGTCCTCAAGTCCTTTTGACTTCAAGTAAGTATTTCAAATGCAATGAACAAAAAGCAAAATTGGACCTTCCAAATTGCAAAGTTAACTTCCTGCTCTTCCATGTCCTCTTTCCTATGGAGCTAAAAGAGTTTTCCTTACTAGTCTTGAGTTAATGCATTGTTATTTATTGTGCCTTCCTCTATTTGATTAGTTTCTTGAAAACAAAGGCTTTTAAAACTCCATTATCCCTTCATCATCCATCTGAATGACTGGTATAAATTCAATGGTTAAATGTTTTTGAAATGAATTGCTCCCCAGAATTGCTCCCCAGAATGTTCATCAACCAACTCCCTTCATCCTCATTCTATCCATTTCTATTTCTTTTTACTATTTCTCGTATAAATTAGCAAATAGAAAACAACCAGAACATGTCTTCAAATTCTTTTACAAATATCGGCTATCTTGGAAATCCAGCAAAATTGAGAGAATTGGGAGAAGACAAATTTACCTTTATAGACATAGTTTTATTTCTTTTCTTAAATCACACAGCACCCTTCTCTGGGGATGAAAGATAGAAAGCTTTTCACCTGCTAGCCTGTGATAAAGATAATCAAGATGGGTTTGTGTGAGCTTTCTAAAAAGTTCAACACTCTTCTCAACTTATATGGTAATGAGATGGTAATAAGATTCTGCCTGCACTTGATTTGAATGTATCTTACTTCTATGACCAAGTCTAAAGCTGCTTCTGACACTTCCATGCCATTCCTGCTTTTCTTGAAAGCAGATGTGGAATTGTAGTAGGCACTGAGTCTTTCTTTTTATTATTAATATTTAAGTTTTAGTGATCATGGAAAAAAATGTACATTGGTCAAAATGGCAGCAGGGAGCAGAGTGATCAGAGAGAAACTTTTTCTAAAGCTTAAACATGTGCTTAAACATAACTTTGACTCTGGAATCTAAGTTAACACATCAGGGTCTTCAATTTACAAATTTTTCCTTTCTCAAAAAACAAAATGTCTAATAAGCTAATGTGTACTCAATGGCCATATTAAAGTTCTCATAAATCATTTATAGGATGCAAAGTAAACATGCCTAGCTCTTTGTATGTTAGTTCCTTGGCAGAAAGCTCCATTTCAGCTGGCCTCATGTCAGCCTGGGTGTTTTCCCCAAACACTCAAGTTCTTCCTTCTAGTGGAATCTTATTTTATTTTTGAAACAAATATCTGACTCTCTGTCCTCTGTACAGCTAAACACATGACTTACATGCACAATTTTGAAATGTGCTCTGCTATCACTGGCAGCATGACTATCTATTGCTCATAAGCCAGAGAATAAACACATGCTCTCTTTACCTAGAAAGAGCCTTTCATAGATACATTTTCAAGGAATCATGGACCCATTTTCAAAGATCAGTTTCAATTCCGCGGACACAACATCATATGGCTAAGAGCAGACGATGGCCAACTATAGCAGTGCTTGCTTTTGTATAGCTCGTGACCTAAGAATGGTTTTAACGTTTTAAAATTATTTTCAGAAATCAAAAGAAGGATAATATTTAGTCATCTATTAAAATTATATAAAATTCAAATTTTAGTGTTCATAAGTAAAGTTTTACAGGCTCACAGCCACCCCCACTTGTTTAAGTAATCTCTACAGTTGCTTTTGCCTGCATTGGTGGAGTTTAGTCCTCTGGAAGAGCCATTCACAGAAAGTCTACTGAACTCTGATTTAAAGCGTGGGCTTCGGGTCAGAATTTTTTGGTTTGAATCCTGGCTCTGCCAATTACAGTGTAAAATTTGTTGTTTTTCTTGTCTTTAAGATATTTTCTTGTTTGTAAAATATGGTCCACTTTATTGTTTTTTTTCTAAGAATTAAATGACATCAGGTTTGGGCTTCTCCAGTTTCTTCATTCCCTCTAGATGTCACTGTTCTAGGTGAAAAAATTCAAAGAAGAGACTTCACAAGGTTGTGGATTCAACTGGTATTTGGATTTAGTGGACGACCATTTGGATTTGGTTTTCCATCAGCTAAACTCTATAAGAAATAGAAATACTTTTAGCACTCTTTACTTTTTTCTTATAGAAAAAGAAATACTTTTAGCACTCTCAGAAAAGCCCGGAGATGGGAAATCTAAAGTTTGAGCTTATATTCTATAGCTTTAATTCATCCTGTGCATTCAGAAGCAAACTGCTAGGCCTCTGGTCTTGACATTCCTCCCCTTGGGCAGCCACTGCCAAGTTCCTGAGGATTAATCTGCTGTATGCTTGCTGTCTCAGTGACCACAGGCACTGGTTTGGCCAGGTTCATCAATGGACTGATTCCCAACTCTCCTCCATCACTGATGAGAATCTCACTTTCTTGTGCCCATCTCAGTGTGATAGTCATGCTTCTTTCATGGTACTCTTTAGTACAAAGTTTTCAGGTGTGATTGTTTGCTTATATACAACAGTAATACAGTTTGGTAAAAGAAAAAAACACTTGTTAGAAGGATACTGGGAGGCAAGCAAAACTGAAGGCAGAAATAAGAGCTGTCTCCCCGGGCTGCAAGGAGCCAGGGAAGTTGTGGAAATTTGCAAGCACAGAACTGCCTGTAAGATGCTGCTTTCAAATGACTCATCCTCATCACTTTTGCCCCTATGACCTGGCATAAGCTTTGAGGATTTGGGGGAGTGACTCTGATGGGCCACTCATGTGATTGGGAGGGAGGCTCTTGTCATTGAAATTCTTCTGGAATCACATTGACTGGGTGAGGTAGAAAACCTGGTTATCTCAAATATAGATGTCAGCCTCACTTTAATTTTTAATTGTTTTTGTTGGTGATGGTGGGTGGAATGAGAGAGAGGAGGAAGGGAGATATTACTAAAAATTTCTCTAAACTTCAGTTTCCTAAACTATAAAATCCGGATGATATTACTCATTTTTCTTTGTTACAGAAATTAATGAAATAATATATACAATGAATGTGCAATGACTGGGAGTTATTATCTTAATTATTGTTCTCTGCATCAGTTCTTTTTATATGACAGTGTTTTCCCAACAAAAGCTGTGCTTTCAGAACCCAGGACTCATAATCTAGAACTCCTTTCTTATCCTACTGTAAGCCACAGCAGAAATGGCACTCAAGGATCAAGGGATTAGATCAATGAAATAGTTCACTATTCTTTACAAGTTGTCAAACAACTGTCAAAGCTGTGTGTAGACCAGATTAATAGGTGTTTTCTGACCTATTTATGTGTTAAATTGACATCTCCTTTCGGACAAAGCTGAAGTTTTATTTTCTAAAGTTTAATTCAGCCAGTACTTCCTAGGCAGCTCTCATAAGCAAAGCTCTATGGGAGGTAGAGGTGGAGAAGAAATACAGAAAGAATTTTTTATTAGTAAGAGTGAAGAGGTTGTACCTTCATTATAAAACAGTGTCAGTGTGACAGGAGGGGTGGTAGCCTAAAGTAACTGGAAGGTGGCTGACTGGAAGAGTTATTGGGCTGCAGAGACTGGTTACATTACATTACAGTAATAGCCTGTGGTTCTATCTGAATGAAATAGTATTGAGAAGATGCTATTGTGCTGTGTCTGTTGACATAAAGCAGCTTAAGTAAGTTTTAGTAATGTAGCCTGAGTATATTTACCAGACGAATTATAGGTAGGAAAAAAAAGAGATATTAAATTAGTTGCCTACCTATGCATTTTTAAATACAGTATAGAGATTTCTCATGTTTAAGGAGTCTTGACTTCAGTTCCCATCCTATGAATCACTTTCGATAGTAAGATTAAGTGGTAAACCTATATGCCAGGAGAGATGTATCTCTAGGCTTCTCCCCCATATTCATTCCCAAGAATATTGGCTCTAAAAAACTGTGAAATATGAGAACATTCGGTTTATCTTTGTACTCTAAAAATCAAGCTTGTTCAGCACAAGTCTAGTATTTCTCAACGATATTGTATGGATTGGATTTAATTTTTCCCTCCCTTCATATTCTTTTACCTTTGGGGAATTACTTAGGACGTCCTTTTTGTGGCACCGATTAAAATATTATTTAAAAAATGATTTAAAAATTTTTTGCTAATGAAACTATTATAGCTGTTTATTGTAATATTTTTAAGGAAGTTTATGTACTTCTAGTGTAAAGTAATAGGCATCCTTTATTAGGCATCCTTTTTTGAGTACCTAATAATAGGTATTTTGATTTTCTGTTGCTATGTAACAATCTACATCAAAACTTAATGGTTTAAAACAACTTTTTTGTTTGTTTGTTTATGGTTTTGGGAAAGGACTTAACTGGGTGGTTTGTCTTTGCTCTATGTGGCATCAGCTGGGGTAGCTGAGTCTGGAGTTCCACTTCCAAGATGACTTCTTCACTCATATATCTGAGCCTTCAAGTGTTCTTTGAATTCTCTTTCTCCACATGATATTTCATCTCTAGGGCCTCTTCACATGACTCGGGCTTCTTGCAGCATGGCAGTTTCATAATAGTTGTGCTTCTTATAGGGTAGCTGGCTTCTATGAGGCAGATTAAAAAACTACAAAGCTGCTTAAAGGCTATGACCTGAACTGGTACAGCATCACTTTCTTCATATTCTCTTGGCCAAAGCAGATCAGGGTCTTCCCAGATTCAAGGGAATGGAGAAATAGACTCCTTGATGAAATAGACTTTTTGACAAAATCACATTGCAGAAGAGCACATAGGAGGGGAGCCATTTTTATTATAGTCATCTTTGGAAAATATTATTTGCCACATTAGTATATGTTTTAAATCCTTTCCATGAATTGCATTAAGCCTGTAAACAAAGAGAAATAGTTACTATTAACTAACCCTTTTGCAGGAAACTGAGTCCCATGGTGCTAAATAACTGGCAC
Source organism: Cynopterus sphinx (assembly GCA_030015415.1). Taxonomy (NCBI): domain Eukaryota; kingdom Metazoa; phylum Chordata; class Mammalia; order Chiroptera; family Pteropodidae; genus Cynopterus; species Cynopterus sphinx. The sequence continues at coordinate 98,699,586 of CM057385.1, forward strand.
AAATGGTACACAGATAACAAGTGGTATATCTTATTTAAACAATGAGTTATCTGATTCCCAGGCCCATGCTCTTTACCACTGTTTTCTTGCCTATCACCCTACATTTATCAGACGTCAGCCCATACATGTTTTTGTTTGAATAAGATTTAGTAGCTGTTTTAAAGCCTCTTCTTTGTATATAAGACAAAGAATGTGCACAGAGTGCTGTGGTACCTATCCATGTAAATGTATTATTGATTCATTTTGTATGTCTAAATACAAAATGACTTGCTGGGTCAAAGGTATGCATATTTGTAAATTTGATAAATTCTGCCAAATGCCCTCCTGTAGACATCAATTTATAATCCCCCAACAATGTGAAAGGTCTGTTTTCCATCTCCTTGCCAACAATTTGATTTGAAGCTCTTTGATCTTTGCCAAATTAGTCAGTGAAATATGGCATCTCACAGTAATTTAATTAGCATTTCTCTTATTACGGTGCTGTTGTTCATCATCTCATGTGTATTAGAACCATTTGCTTTCCTTTTCTGTGAACCATCTCTTCCTATTGTTGTCAGTGTTTTTCTATTAGAATCTGTCTATCTGTCAGTTTATCATCTACCTATCTAATTATCAATCTTTCTCACTTCCTCACTTCCAGTAGTACTTTATATAGTAAAATAAATAACAAAAAGAAAATTATTATTCTGTCTGCACATATTTCTAGTTTTTTTGCATGTGATTTTGTCTTATGTATGATTTTTACTAGGCAGATAAAAATTTTTATACAGCCAAGTTTAATTTTTTTTTGTCTTCTGAGTTTTCTGTCATGCTTAGAAAGATTTTTCTTCATCCCAAGAGTATGAAAAACATCTCCCATATTCTATTTTACAATTTTAGGAATCATGCAAAGTTCTCCACTTCACCTGATTGAGATAAACCTTTGAAATTAGGAGAATTCACATAAAAATCGGGACTCTTGGTCTGGGAGATCCACTGTGCTGACCTGCAATTCACATGGAAACACTTGGCTGGAGGTGAGTGGCAGCCCCGCCCCTTTGGAAAGGACTTATCCTCCCTTTGCATGGTTCTGACCTTGCCCTTTGTGTTCACTGACATTCCAGGCAATGCTGCATAGGCTATTAAGCACACTGTTCCTAAATTGCAGCCGTATGTGAGGCTAGGGGTGGAAGGTCTGAACTGGCGAAAGAGTTGGGCTTTTTTTCTATAGCAGTCTATTTTCATAAGTTTTCACATTTCCCTCCATGTTAACATTGTATTATGGTTCTAAAAATGGGGTATGCACCCACATAGGAAATAGGCAAAGCCATCATGCAAATGTAGCACATTTTTCTGATGGATACTTTGACTCTGAAATGGATGATAATGATGATGGTATAAATTTGCTGGTAAATAATTTAAAATATTTTTGCTAAAAACAAGCTTCAACTTAATATGAAGTATAAATTATTAAAATGTATTTTAATGACTTTTTAAGATTAAAAAACTAGGTACATCGATAGGCAGCATTTATGTATTTACTCATCTCTAATGTAGAGGTGTAAAAGTTTGCCATCACTGAGTAATAAATTCTATAATAAGGCTAAGTATAGATAAATTTCACTGCCAACTCAGATCTTCCTGAACTTTGTAGAATCATCTTATTTCAAACAGCTGATGTTGGACGGGTGCCTGTTAATTGAATTTTCAGGTAAAAATGTAGTTACTTGGTTTATGACTCCAGAGGGATATTTTGAATTAACATATTAGGAATAAAGACTACCTGTTAATTAAAGGGAAGTACTACTATGTGTGAGAAAAGGAGTAAAAGTGGGAAGCCAAGAGGGGAAAATCAGGTTGTTTCTATAAGTCTCTTCAGAATTTTATTCAAATAATAGAGAACAGATTTATTTCAAGCAGCAAACATTTTTAAATGATTTATGTGTGCCAGAAAGAACTAGTTAAACAGAATAGAGTAGGTTGAGTATTTACAATCTGATGAAGGAAGAAGGATGGTTTATAATAATGATGTTTGCCAAAAACACCATAGATTCTCTCTATGTACAGGTGCAGAACAGTTAAAATGTTGAATAAAATAAATTTTAAAATAAAACATTTAAAAAACCCAACTAAGCTGATAGTAGAAAAAATAGGACAAAGCAAGAAATGATGAGAAAGCACTTTTTTACCCTCAGTGTGCATCTGCCAATATATGGTGGCCTGCACGCTTGATTTTAATGGACCATATAGCATGGACATCATGAGACCTAGCCTAGGACTGAGAGAGGGACAGAAGTTTGATTGGAGAACCCTGTTTAAAAACAGGACCATAGCAGGGACCAGTACTGGTCCATGGCCGGTTAAGAACAGGGCCACAAAGCAGGAGGTGAGAGGCGGGCAAGTGAGTGAAGCTTCATCTGTATTTGCAGCCACTCCCCAGTGCTATTATCAATGCCGCAGCTCCATCTCAGCTCATCAGGCATGAGATTCTCATAGGCATCCTGGCCCCTGGTACCAAAAAGGTTGGGGACTGCTGCCCTAACAGGTGACACTCATGGTAGGTAAACTAGAAAACCCAACTCCACAAGGGGATTTACTATCTTGGACTTTGCTGTGAACACTATAGAAAAAGCAAAGCAAAACCAAAAATAAACATTATCTGAGAATTTCTAACCACAAGCCTGAGTTCACTTGAGTTTGGAGACCACAATTCACCCTATCTGAGTAGCCTAACAGAATTCCAGGACAAAAATTTGTTAAAAAAGGCAACAGCTAAAAGCAAATAGATCCTTCCTTGAGAATTGTATTTTAAATACAAGTTTCAGAGAATTTCCATAGTTGAAGTCTAAGGAAAAAGAGTCACCAAAAAAAAAAAAATTAAATTACTAAACATACCAGAAAATTGGATGCCATAAGAGAGAGTCAGCAGAAAAACAAACTACAATCACATTTTCAAGAACTATAGAATCATAAAATATAGATTATAAAATAAATATATTTCATACATTTAAATAAATAAATAAGGGTATTGAAGGGATAGTAAAGGAATAAGAAGTTATCAATATTGTTGAGGTAGATTTTTATATCAAAACCAAATAAAATTTCCATAAATGAAAATATGCTAATTAAAATTTAAAAGTTTGTAAATAGCAAATTGAAATCAGCCAACAAGAAAATTAATAAGCTGAAAGATAGAGCTGAAGAAGTTCCCAAAAATTAGAAGGTAGCTGAGAGAAATAGGAAGATAAAAAATACAAAAGAGAAGTTAAGAGAACTGGAGAAGATCATAAGAAGGTTCAATAAATGTCTAAATGAAAACTTGGAAAGAAAAAATAGAGAGAACTAGGGAGAGATAATATTTGAAGAGATAATAGCTGAGAAGTTTCCTTAATGATGAATAAGTACAGTCTTTAGATTTAGGAAGCTCAGGGAATTTCAACTAGAATTAAAATGAAATCCCATTTGATAACATCCTAGTGAAACTGCAGACTACCAAAAACAAAATAGACGATCTTTAAAGCAATTGGTAAAAGAGAAAGCAGCCAGAGGAGAAAGAAAAGTTATCTACAAAGGTATATTAATTAGATTTACAGTTAACTTCTTAATAGCCATAGTGGAACCCAGAAGTAAATGTAATAATATTCTTCAGTGTTCTGAAGAAAAAAACTAATTGTTAATACAGGAAAATATGAAATTGAACATCTCTTTAAACTATCATTTAGGAATGAGATCAAAATAAAGACATTTTTAGACAAAAACAAACAAACAAAAACCCAAAAACTGGAAAACAGAAAGTTTACTACTGGAGTTTACTACTAATAGTTTTTCATTAATGAAATTCTAAAGAATATATTTTAAGAAGAATGAGCCCAGAGGAGCACCTGAGATTCAGGAAGAAATGGTGGATTAATAACATGTGCTTATGGGTAAAAGTAAACAAATACTGACTATGTAAAATAATTAAAAATCTAATTTATGGGTATGTAAAATCAATATAGAAATAAAAATACTCAGATTCATAACATGTAAGTCAGAAGGCATGTGATAAACGTTTAAGTGCTCTAAGGTTTGTATATTCTTCAAAATGAAGGTAAAAATATTGATTAATCTCTACTTTTAAAAGTTAAAAAATTTGCATATTGATTATTTCTAGGATGCCACTAGTAGAATTGATATACAAAGTATGATTTACAAATTAGAAGAAAAAAAGTGACACTGTTGAGCCAAAAGGAGGCAAGACAAAGGACAAAAATGAAAAAGCTGGAGAAAAAGAAAGTACAAAGCAAGGTGTAGTAATTGTTTATCCACATATATATTGTTAATATAAACAAATATGAGTAGACTAAAATTTACAGTTAAAACCCAAAGACTGTCATACTAGATGAACAAACAAACAAACATCAATTTAGATATGGACTATTTACAAGTCCTCATTAAAAGATACAGAAGGTTAAAAGTAAGTGGATGAAAAATATATATCAGACAAATACAAACTCAAGACAACTGGTTAATACTAGATAAAATTAGATAAAAATTTCCAGATTAATATTAGATAAAGATATTCTATAGATTATTATATAATGACTACTGAAAAAACTTTGCAATTTGACAAAATTACAAAAGTAGACAAATCACTCATCATAGTGAGAGATCTTCAGACGACTCCCTCAGATATTGATAGACAAACAGATAAACAGGAAGTGTACAGGTTAACCAGATCTAATAGACCCACATGGGACACTGCTCTCAACCAGTGGAGAACATACTGAGGATTTATGTGAACTAAACTTGTTCTTAGACATAAGGTGGTTCTCAACAAAAATCAAGAGTGAGTGTCATTAGATCACATTATAAAAACAGAAAGTAAGTTAGAAATCTGCAACAAAAAGATAATTTTAAGATACAGTATAGGTTAATTAATTTAAAAATACACTCCTAAACTTTCTATGAATCAAAGAAAAAATCAAAATAGAAATTAAAAATTACATGAAACTAACATTTAATGAAATTACTGTTTAAGGAAATTACAGTTGAAGTTCAATTCCAGTTGGTGATGCCATATGGAAATAGGGGCCCTAAGATGCCAGAACTTCTGATATTTTTCAAAGATTTCCAGGAACCTGGGGTTTTTAGTGGGAAATTTTCTGATCTTTACAACTTTGTGTGTACTCTCTCCTACCCCCCATCAAGACATTGGCAGGACTGTAGGTCGCCTGCTTACAGTGTCCAGTGTGGAAAGTGGGAAGTCATTGATTGTTTGTTAAACTAGAAATGACATGATCACACTGGTCTGATTCTAAGCACTCAAAGGCTAGTAATATTTTCTCTATATATTATTTCATATATAAGTATAATATCTTTTATTTATATGAAATTATATAATATATATTTTATTTACATAAAATATATACATATACAAAATATATCTTTTAAAATGAAAATGAACCTGACTCAATCCCTCACTGCCATGGTAGACATAAGGAATGTATCAGCTGATTTTGGCACTTTATAACTTTCTTGTTGGTGTATTTTTTGTAAGCCAGGAATGAAGGAGGCCCCTGGTCTCTGGTGATTGCTTCAGCCATTGATCCTCCACTTTGATCTTTTAGATTTTGACATGCAGTAGCACCTAATAAATATTGGTTGTTGTAATTGCTACATTTGAGCCCCATCGGTAAAATAGATTTAATAATATCGACACCGTGGTGCTGGTCCAAGGTTGTCCAACACTTAGGATAGAGGTGACGACTGAAAGCTAGAGCCCTTTTTGAGTAAGTTGAATGAATGAATCTGAAAGCCAAGAAGACAGCCAGCTCCTGGGAGGGCTGGGCTGGGAGGGCTGTTTCAGGATAGGAATGCTTGATCCACAGCCGAGGAAACGAAGAGGAAGAGGAACAGTGTAAAGGTGGGAAGGCACCCTAAGATGGGGCGTTAGTCTTTCAAGCCTTCCTGTCTTTGAGATTTCATTACAATGTCATTTCAGAAAGGGCTTCCGTTATCACTCAGTTATATACCCAGACTTGGTCTAAGGACTTGGAAAGGATTAGTTATAATCTGACATTTTCTTGTTTATTGATTGGTTTCCTATGGTTTGTACTCCGCTAGAAGAAAAGGTAAACATCTGTCTTGCTCACTGCTAAGTCACCAGAATCCAGAGCGTGCTCTGCCCACGCAGGCACTCCACAAATATTAGTTGGCTGAATGAGTGTGTACTTTGTAAATCTGCCTGAGTCCAGCTTTGCTTTTATTTATAGTACATTAAAAAAAAAGAGAGAGTTCACCAATGTCTGGATTCTGGAGAGACAGGAGACTACAGCAGGAAAGGATTAACAATTGGGTTTACCATCCCTAGCTCTTCTCCAAATTAATCTGGACCTTGAGACCCTGGGCCATAGTCTAAATGTTCTTTCGAAAAAGACTAAGATGGAAGGATTCTCCTGGAAGCTCCTAGTTTGACTGAGACTCCGTCTTCCTGGAGAACTTCACTCATATCTGAATGCAGACTTCTCAATAAAGTGAGGCTGTGCTGACTGCAAAACAAGTTCAATAAAATTTGGAGATGTGTGAGTCCCTGTAACCATCCTTCTTTGGGGCTCAAATCTAAGGAGAATTGGTAACAGCCTCTCACTTGGTTTTGCCCAAATCCTTCAACACAGAAACATGGTGTTAAAGATGTTGTGGAAAGAAAAGGAGCTAAATGTCTTCATTTCATTGATAAAAGTAACTGTTAATGTTGTTACGAATACGGTATTCTACTGTTCACATAAGCCTTGATTTCATCATATACATTAAATGTTCAAAAGTGCTTTTGCCTTTTATTTTCACTTTACCTTTGTAACATGCTTAGATGTAAATTAGCAGCCTATTTTAGAGGATGCAAAAGCTATGACTCAAAATGGTTACAATGCCTTGCCAAGGGATATTTAGCTACTCTATCAGAGGACCTGGATTCTAGTCTTGGCTTTATAATGTTCCAAGCTCCTATTTCCACTCATGTTGTCAGTCTCAAAGAGGACTCTTTTCTAAGAGGTTGGAAGCATCCCTAAATCAGAGCAATTAAAATGTGAGTTTAGGGTATAAAAGGAAATACTCTTGGATTGCTTATTCAAAAAAGGCTACATTTTACAATTATCCAGGTCGGTACTGATATTATATGCAATAATTAGTAAATTATATTTCATATAGAGCATTATGGATCATAGTTATAAGGGGGTAATAATGATAGCTTATAATTTTATTTTGCTTTCATCTTTTCAAAGAACTTTAAAACCTATTATTTCATCTTATCCTTACAAATGAGGCCTTACATTCTCATAATATGGTATTTCTAACAGGTCCATTAGTCAGTCAACTTCTAATACCATCTGTAGCAGAAAGCTCATGCTGTTACCTAGGGTAAAAAGTCAGTTGAGTTGCCCTTAAAAATACCTGGCAGCAAATTAAAAGTGGGGAAAGAAAAACCCTACACTTTTAAACACTCAGTTATCTGATTCCTTTGGGATTTCAGACTCTGTTCATAATAATGATTGTTTTGGCATCAACTAAAACTGCAAACTGTATTCATTATAGTACAGAGTGAAATGTCAGTGAGTGTTTTTGCTTTCACTTGTTGCTGGGATTAAGACCACACTAGTAATTAGCTATAACTCATTTGCCTCAGCAATTACCTCCAATTATTCATAATCTCATGGGTAATGGAGCACGCAACACAGTTGGCCCATGATGTCTTTTGGGTACTAACCTCTTGGGTGATAGGTCATCTCAGGCATGAGGAGGGGTGGACTTTCAGTAGAGTCAGTGGGTCTGGTAGACAATATATGAAAATAATTGACTAGGGACACCATATAGATATTGTGCACACAGGGAAAGCATTACAATTTTTTTTAAGTGGAAGAACAGAAGCAATTTTTGGCTTGTTTGTTGTATGAGAAGAGCGCTCTAGAAAACAGTATGTTGGGCTTTCCTGAGAGTATGTAATGTAGACACAGTCTGGAATAGAAACTGTGTGTGTGTGTTCTGGGTAGAAAACTACATGGGAGAAGGGGGTGTAACTGAGCCAATAATGCCTAGAAATGAAACCATGTGGATTCTCAGTCCATGGCCCTTTCTTTCAGAAGCAAACATACTCTCAAGCATCACATTACCTTATTCTGTGCAGAAACTTAAAGTCAGCTTACAAACAAAGCTCTCCCTAATAGGGTGGCAGGTTGCAACATGCATTTCCGCACCCCGTCCAAGATTGTTGTAGGAGTTGAAGATGATCTGGAAAATGGCAATTCTGTTGATGGTCACAGTTCTTATTGTTCTACTGAGCTCAAATAGTTATTAAATCTATTTGATTATTAACAGTCTGTATAATTGTTTTAAAGTCACCACAATATTCTAGTTTTGGCTCCTGCTCATTTTGTACTTTGGAACTAAAAGTGTTGATTTAGGATTTGACTTTGTGGTTTTGATTTCATTAATTTTCTTATAAGTTTAAGGCTATTAAAATTATTGCTGAATTACTAGATTTGGGGATAATCAATTAATAGTTTCTATCCTCAGGAAGTCTAAAATTACATCAGGTGGGTTTAGGGCTAGGGTTAAAACAATCACACAACACATTCATTTGATGTAATAGAGGATTATGGTAGAAGGTGCAAAGTGCTATGGAATGTCAGAGAAAGGAAAGAACAAACTTTGTTGGGGGTGGTCCTGGAATAATTTCATAAAAAAGTTGGTACTTGAGCTGAGTACTGAAGGATTTATAGTTTCTTCAAAGGCAAAGGTGGTTCACAAGGGCATGGGACAGGAGAGACGACATGACCCAAAGCATAGTAGTAATCAAAAGTTCTCAGGGCTGATTGGAGATAAGGATCAAATTCTGGGGTAGAAAGATATAAGACTGAGGAGTCCATCTTTGGTGCTTAAGGAAGCATCACCTGGTGAGGATGTGTAAGAAGAACTGGAAAGTTGGAGGCTGGTAAGGTTGGGTGGCCGAGGGTGAGAATAATGAACCAGAGGCTGTTAAGATGCTTCTACTTCAGTATAGACCAGCGTTTCTCATCTAATTTTTTATTATTATTCCCCGAAGAAGCCTTTTTAGACTTTTCACCCTAATTACCTCCTCATAATAGTTTTAATGCTACAGATATACTTTATGCCTGTTTATACACTATACATATATCTGTGCTTTGAATATAAAAATATTTTTTTTAAAAAAGATTTTACTATTCCCTCAAGATCAAATTTTCACCCTCCTTGGGGTGGGGCCTGTTGAGAAAGCATGGTATAGCAGAGGTGAGGAGAATCCTAATTGGAGTTAGATGATGACAGGGGGCATGGAAAGTAAACAGAAATGGGAGGGCTTTGAGAGCACAGGTGACAATTCTTGCAAAAGAGAAGGATGTGGCGAGAAGATAGGAGAGGAGCATGGGCCATTCTGCTGAAGGGAGAACATGCATGCGTGACAATCAATTAATAGTTTCTATCCTCAGAGTGATCTTCCCTCACTCTGGGTGTATTGACCTTCCTGCTTAGGAGACTGTGGGTAGATCCTCACCTCAGCTTGGAAGCTGAGAAGATAATTTTCTGGAGAATTTGCAGAGCTCTTTTGTTCTGATTTTTCAAAGAAGGGGATGGCTGTGCTTCCCCCCACATACCTACTTATAGGTTCTGTCTCATTTTGTATTCATGGTCTAGGCTAATGGCCAATGGGAGGACTCTTTGGAACAATTTGTCAGAGTTCAGTTTTCTTGCAAGCCCAGAGGGAAGCTCACCTTGAGCTAGCTCAGGTCTCTGCGTGGAAGGAGTGCCCTGCCTTATGTTGAAAGAGGGAGGATTTTTGGCAAATTCTCAGGGTTCCTATTTGTATTGATTGGGGTGTGGATAACTAAGTAACACCCTTGCTTTCCTACCCTAGAATGATCTAGAATGCTCTTAGAATATTGAAGTTGACCCATACTAATAAAAATAGAGTGTCCCGATCAGAATTCATGTTTTAATTATTTGGATTGAGGGAGAGGGGCAGCAGATTGTTTTCTGTTTATTTTTCTTTGATTCACAGATGATGTTGCACCTCTGGTAGATAGTAGGATAATTAGCCTGAAAATGTTCTAAACAATAGGGAAATTGTTGGTCTGGGAGGAAAATACACTATAAATCTATAGATTTTGTTTAAAGCTGAGGGAACCCACCCTCTGTACTTATGAAATTGGGTATCCAGTTGTTTTGTTAGTGAAAAAATTTTGTATGTAAAATGTTTGTATGTAAAATGTATTGGGAGATCTGATTTCTCCTCTTGGCTTTGTCAATTACTGGCCATAGGATTTTGTGTAAAACATGCATTTTCTCACTTTTAAACAAGACCTGCCTCACTGATTGTAATAGGACTTAAGTGTGAAGAGGTGGTGCAGGTGTCAAGGGATACTTTTCTTACTGATTCAGTTTCCTCAAAGATCCCCAAAGCCAAAACCCACTGGGACCAAACCGGCACTCTGGGGCATGGTAACAGGTTGTACTGGCAGCTTTTGAATATGTAAGGGAAGGCTAAGGATTGGGGAAGAGCCCAACAGGGAGGAGTTCTTCGGTGAGGATTGTTGTTGACAGACTGGGCATTTTTCTCCCACTCGTGGTGGAGACAGAGAGCCCCCTAAGTGTGGAGGAATTCAAGAGCACCACTTAGAAAGCTTTACCTCTACCCCTTGGAGTTAGTGACTATTTATTTACACCTAAATTTATAGGCTGTGGCTAAAGCTGTCCCAGTGGCAGAGAAAGAAGACTGTGCTGAAGTGAGTGGGATTTGCATTCCCACTGGTATATGCTTCCCTGGGCCAGTTGAAGAGCTAGTTGAAGGTACCAGCTCGTAGGAAGCCAGCATGGATGGCCTGATGCTAGGGCCTTAGAAAGGTATAAGAGTGGTGATTGCACATCTGCTCTGCCCAGAGGAACCTGGGTTATGATCCATTGTTGGTCCTCTATTTAGCGAATCGTCCCCTTTTACTTTAAAAAATGAATGCTCCATTTTGATGATACATTTAGAGGTAGTCTGGGCATACATGGCAAGTCAGGAAAGGTATCTCAGAGATTAGAGAATTGCAAATGGCAGTTCTCGGTGAGAGATCTCAGTGGGAAGGTATCAGTATTTGGACAATGGATATTCTACAGGACCTAATGCCAGATCACAGATCTCTCAGTGAAGAAAAATAAGGGTGACCATAGAGTCTGTCATTTACATTAGTTGGGGTTCCACCAGAGATACAGTATCAGTAGGAGATGTATAGTAAGGGATTTATTGTAAGGAATTGGTTTACCCACACAGGGGTACTGGCTAGGCAAGGAGTCTTGGCAAGAGCTAAGGCTACAGTCCTCAGGTAGAATTTTTTCTGCTGCTGGAAAGCTCTGTGTCACTTTTAAAGCCTTTTAGCTGATTAGATCTGGCTCACCCAGATTATCTACGATAATCTCCCTTACTTAAAGTCAACTGATTATGGACTTTAATCACATCTACACAATACCTTCACAGCGACACCAAGATTAACTGAGGACTATAGCCTAGCCAAGGCGACACATAAAACTGACCATCACATCAAATAAACCAGGATATTTTCAAGGATTATAAGTGGTAGTAAAAATAAGTAAAATTGCATAATTTTTATAAACATTTTATTTATTTTTCAACAGTATAAGTTAGTTTATTGTATTAATGGACCTAAAATTAGTTTTATTAAATTATTTTGAACATACATTTTTTTCTAAAGCAATTAAGTATAACATATATCCATGTTTATATTATTTAAACATTAAAAAATCATAAGCAGAATAACGAATTTAATACATTTTTATATACTTCATTCAGGTGCTTAGCTGTATCTGTTTTTAATATCATGTCACTGATATTTTTCTGAAGAATGTAGTTTTCAAAATAATTGCATTATTTAAAATATTTTTTGTAATAATGACTGCCATCTTCTTTGGTGTTGACCTTGAACTTGTTGACACTTTCATCAGTTATGATGATATCTTTGACACCATAATCTTTTTAATTGAGAAAATGCTCTCAGTACTTCAGGTAGAAAGTTGGTAAATTCATAAAAATTCAGGTAAGTGGAGAATATTCTTGATTTTAACTTTTAAAATATTTTAAATTTGTTACTTCAAACTATTTTTATTAGTTTGATACTATTCTTCAAACTATTTTCAGAGGAATATCTTTCTTCAAATAGTATTTTCATAAGATGAAACTTGTGAAATAAATGGTTTCTATGTATAATTCATGTAAGTGTTTTACCAATTTAGAAACTTCAAAATCTCTTTCTATTCTGGTATAGAATATAAATTTATCCAATTAAAAAATAGGAACTTTATCAAAATATACCTTACAAGTTGAGAAATCTAAAGTGCAATTATAGAAATCTCAAAATTAAATTTATATACTGTTAGAACTCTTTTAATTTGTTCAGTCACTTTCTTGTTTTTTTTTTTTTAGGAATAAATGTTACTGACTGCCTGTTTGGAAGTTTAGTTTTAGTAATTATAATTTCTTAAAAACTTCAAATGCTGAAGTTTTTGGTGTTCTATTTATTGAATTGTTTGAGGGAAGATTTTCATCTGATCTTAAATAAATGTACCCATCTCATACCAAGCTAAAATATGAAAAGCTACATGTCCTCATCTTTAGCTGTGTTTGGCCTTATCTAAAGACACATTTTCTTTTACACAAAACATTTTAGTATACTGTATTTTCATTTTTTTGGTATGACCCCAGAAGGGGAAAAGAAAGAGCAGGTCATTTCTGTAGGAAAAATTGAAACCAAACCAACAACCTATCTATTAACTTTGGCTTTTCTAGTTTTCTTCCTTTTTTTCCTCCTTTCTTTTTTCCTTTCTTTTTCTTTCTTTCTTTTGTGTGTGTGCACGCAGAACCAGACTGGAGTTCTTCAAGTCTGTAAAACAAAACAATAACAATGACAACTGCTACAAAATATCCTCATTTTGGACAAGCTACATTCACGTTTCTAATTTATGTGATTTAAAAAAGAAATTTAGAGAGTCCTCCAAAGATGGAGTTTCTAATGGAAAGGCTGACAGATTCTTAACTGCAAGCACGTTGCCAGGCGCCGCCGCAGTAGAAGGTGGCCAGCGTCCAGGAGTGCTGGCGGCTGCACGCCTGAACTTTGTTAAGTATCTAACTATAGTTTGCAGTCTCTGGCCAGCGGGTAACTCATTTCTGGCTGACACATTCCAGCTCATAACTAGTGTAGTGCATATATGGTCCTCACTTTTTAATTCTTTTCCTATAAAGCAGGAATGTTCAAGAGACAAAGATGTACTTCACTTGGCAATTGGGGAAACCCATGAAGTGTGTTCCCGGGGCACTTATGCTGGCTGAGACCTATAGAGGAAGGAATTAAGATGAGCTTTCTTCCGTCTCCCCCCAAGGCAAGGCTACAGGTCCTACAGGTCCCCAAATTTTATTTCAGCCTCTCTTATCAATCCTTTATAAAATCTTATTTTTCTTTTGCCCTGCTAATGTATCAAACATATACCAGGTTTCTCTCCTGGACAAGCATAGAAAGAAGCAGCATGTCAAATAGAATGCCCAGGATGTACACATATCAAACATTTTGACAATAAGTCTGCAACTAGCACAGTTGACATTTGTCATTATTTCCTGGAGCCATTGGTGTGTGTGTGTGTGTGTGTGTGTGTGTGTGTGTGTGTGTACATGTGTGTGCATGTGTGCTTACTTGAGGTGGAACCAGAATTTTCCACCTGCTTAGTTCCAAACTGGCTCAAACCACAAGATGTGGGAGGCTGAGGTAACATGTAGCAGTGTTCTTTTTAACTCCAGAAGCTTGAGCTGAGCTCTGGTGCTGTTGCAGCTCTCGTGTGAGGCTCATCTGCCTTGTTCATAGCTTCTCCAGGTCCATTGAATTATCTCTCAGCTTCTCTGACTTCTAGGCAAGGTGTGACGAAAGGCACTAGAGTTGCATTATTTAATTTTAATTTTTGGAGAGACCAGTGTGGATTTCAGGCCATCCTCATGAGTTCCAGCTCACTGTCAGAGGTTCCATTTTGTCTTTACTCTCTCTCACTTCATTTCCACCTTTTTTTTCCATCCACCTTTCTTGCTGACTTTAGGGCCAATGCCAGGTATGATGACCACAACCTTACATGGACATTGAGCCATTATCCATAATTATATATGGTCAAATTTCAATAATAAACCCTGATTTTATATAATTTCTAATGTTTCTGTGCCTTTGATCACACTGCTTGATACAGTTGCATAGCTCTTTACAAGCTGGCCCTAGAAGAGTGTCCAGGAAGTACTCAATGAATTTCTGCTAACGAGGCAGACAGAACAGACAATTTTATTCTTCGTTTACAGCTGAGGAAGTTGTGGGCAGAGAGGAAATACTAGAGACAGGATTTAAACTCAGACCTTTGAGATCATACCCAGTCATCTCTGAGTGGAAATCATATGTAAATTGAAATAAAAGAGGTAATATGTTGAAAGATGCTCAGAATCACCAGGAATCAGGGTCACAAAACAAAGTGCCACTTTCTATCTACCTGGGTGGCAAAAATTTTAAGTTTAATATGAGCAATAGTTTCCACGATAAGAGAACTCTCATCAACAAGTTTAGTTACTTTGGAGGATAATTTGGTATTTACTAAATTAAAGCATTCATATCCATGACCAAGCAAATTCAGTTTGCATTATCTACTTCAGCATACATTTCCTTGTGCACACAAGGAAGCATTTTCAAGTATGTTAAGTAGAATAAATGACTTTTCGTTAATATGGGCATGACTAAATGAGTGATCACACATTCATTGTATGGAATGAGGTAGATCTCTGCACTGATGTGGGAAGATCTTCATGAACACTGTGGAATGAGCAAGAAGCAAATCACAGAATGATGTGTTAAATAGAGTATAGTTCATGTGAAAATATATGAATAAACAGAATGATGTGCTTAATAGAGTATAGTTCATGTGAAAATATATTTTCCATAAGGAAATACATGTAAGTAAATGCATTTTAAAAAATTGACAATCTAATACTGGTGATTAGAAGAGATGGGGAGAAACTGGGACTGGGAATGATAAAGCTGAGATTAATTTATGATGTTTTCTTTTTTTTAACAAAGAAAATATATTTATATATTACTCATATAATTAGGTTTTTGCTTTAAAAAATAAACATAATATGTCTGAAAGAAGAATTATAGACCTCATTGAGTATTAAAAGAGGATGTTTGAAATAATTTAGTTAACACTTTTTATTTTGTGTATGTGGAAATTGGGGCTCAGAGACATGAAATGATGGGCTAAAAGCAGAATCTAATAAAGATTTGAAATCAGAATTGTCCCCGAAAAACTGGTAACAGAGTTTCAGAAACTTTTAATTAATAATCTCTGACATATTTTGATGAAACCAGAGTTATTTAGGGCTGCCATTGCAAGGACCCTGAACAAATCAGAGCCAGCTTCAATATCCATTTTTTGGTCTTTTTTTAAATTTTAAATTATTTGGTCTTTTAACCTTGTCACCCAAGGACCCTGTTAAGATCATGCCAATACCATACTGACTTTAAAAGTTTTTGTAAAGACTTCAACCTTCATTGCCTCAGTAAATTCTCTTTTTCTATACCATGTTCAAAAATACTTTTATCTTCATCCTTGTCAAGATGGGCCACATTATTTCCCTGGATGATAGAAGAAAGCCATTCTTTAAATCAACAGAAATATGTTAATGGTAAATTCTGAGTTAATACATTCTGATGCTCCAGGAAGGAGAGAATTGGGTTCTGCTTCTACAAATATAATTGCATCTGGAATTCTCAAAGTTGGAAGATAACACAGAACAGGTATAAGTCCCTTTGGCCTGATTCCAGTCAGCTTGTAGGGATCTGCTTGAGTAATCTAATAGTGTCCTAATTTTTACTCACTGTTTAAATCTCTTCTAGGTTATCCCTGATTCTAAAGTTCTTCTCTTAATCCCTATCCTCACACATCTCTCTACCTTAGGTGCTCCACCAATATCATTGGAGTGATCACATTGTAATATAATGATTTACTCTGTGTTTTCCTCCTTTACTCCGTTGTGAGCGGTGGGGAGAGCTGAGAGAACTGGGGCTGGTGGGAACCAGGCTCAGAGATAAGAGGCCTCCTTTTCACTATATTCTCTGTGGGTCTCGGGATCTTCTATCTCTGTCTTTACCACACTATCTTTTCATCATAGTTCCAACGTAAACCACACAGTATGGTATCTGAACAAAACTGCTTAAAAGATGCCACTTTTAGAAAATATGCTCAGAACAATTGCTTTTTTTGTTGCCCCCTTTATCCTCACTAGCTATGTGTCCACCCAGCAGTCTCTCCATAGCACAGCTAAGTCTTTCCAGGATTATCAATTCTGCCTCCATCTTCCTTTCTTTAAGGAAAGCGAAAAAACCTCATGGATGCTTCCAGAAGCAATTCAACTGCACTCTTTTGAATCTGAATCCTTCTCCTCAGACGTGGTTCTGTGATGCAGAAATAAAGGCACCTAAGCAATTGCAACTGCTTACAATACTCACAAAATGTTCTATTTCATTAAATATTTTCAGAAGTTGTATCTCTTTCCCCAGCATTTATCAAAAATACTTACTTTTATCTGTGCCTTGATATACCCAAAGGTATAGTATTATATTAGATGCTCTTTTTTGTCCTCTAAAAATTAAGAAGGGTAGAAGGTCATGGTATTTGTTTTATCTCTTTGCTGAATCTCAGATGAGCCAGAATCGAAGTTGTCCAGCAATCAACGTCCTCTTCAAGTCTTATTCATTTTAGGCTGACATTTCTGAGCTTTGGTTCAACGAATATCAACACACACCACAGATGTCACTCATATTCTATAACCTACTGAAAAGAAAAATACTCAAGTCTACCAGAACGGAAGTGAACATTGCTGACAAGTATGGAAGAACTGACTGACCTGATGGTTTAATATTTTTCCATTTCAATCTCATACTGTGCATTGTCTGAATCAACTAACACAAAAATGCTTTAAAAATTACCAAAATTATCATTGATGATCATTCTCATCATTTGGGCAGTATCAACTTGATCAACATTATCTCATGTTTTTCTTCTATGCTCATGTTTTTTCCTTTGTAGATTTAAGACTAAAGTAAGTTTTTTATTTGATTGTAAAAGAGTTTACTTTTTATTTAACTCTAAAAGAGATTAAAATGTTTAGATATTATTGACTCTGAGGATACATTAATTCCTGCTATGGTAGTTAACTCTAAGAGGTGTTTGGTGAATATATTTAACCTGTTTTCTTGAACATGACTACTTCTAGCCAAAGCATTGTAGTGAAAGTCCCAAAGTCATTAGCAGACATTAGTCATCTTCTAAGTACTTTATACGTTTCTCATTTTGGCAAGCTTGGACAACATGCCATCCACAGCCGTTGAAAGGAGTGTCTATGCACAAAGAATAGTTAAAAACTCTTGAGTTTAGAATTTAAGTGATTCTTGTAGCAAGAGTTGTTAAGACTGTGCTGTCTAGAGCCTGGGGGTTTCATGAAGCCTCTGGGGATCTCATGGGGAACGTATGAGTGAAGCGACAAGGGCCAGGGTCTCCTCATGCAGAGCATCATCTTTTCCTTCTATTTAAGGTTTCACACAAACCAATGGATCTCTTTGAGGATGGAATGAAAACTAGACTCCTCCCTAGAAAAATGCACATACACACAGAGTGAAAATTTTTGCATCTAATTTCAAGATGCTTATAATCCCTTTGATGATCTTTTTGAAACTTCATTCCATAGAGTCACAGATTAAGAATCTTTGAGAAAGTTTTTTTTTTTAGTTGAAGGCTGCTTTTACCGAAGTGCAGGGGAAGGAAAACCACTGATCTATCTGTGTGCGTATGTATTTGGTTCAATCAATATTTCAATATCTGCTCAGTTACAAAGAAGTAGGTTTTATTTGCACACTAAGGTTCATGTACAGAAGCTTTGCTCTTGGACACAGAAAAGCCTACCTACCTGTTTTATATATATATATATACTTGTATATATGTATATATATGTATATATATATATACACACACACACACACTTGTATATATGTGTATATATATGTATATACATATGTATGTATATGTATGTATATATGTGTGTATATATGTATATATACGTGTGTGTGTGTGTGTGTGTGTATAATTATTGTGTATCCTTGTTCACTGGCTGGCTGTCTTCTATTGTAAGGGACAGGGACTGTCTCTTTTGTACTTGAAGTGTACAATTATTTAATAAGTAACTATTGAACAAGTGAATGAGTAATTACTAGAAAGTTTTAATGTTAGAAAGTTAAGCAAAGTATGGTTCTTCATGGCCTAAGGATGGATGAGGTAGACTCAGGGAATGAGGATTGGATAATAAAATAATATGGGATTTTAGAGAAGGACTTGGTCAGAAAAAAAGCTGTGCTCAGGAATTGCTTTGTTCTGGATTTCTGCATCAAAACCCAAAGTGAAGACCACCTCTAACCAGGGCCTAGCCTATGCCTACTGGCAATCTGAACTTCTATTTATAGTTTGAAAGAAACTGCATCTCTGGGAAAAGAGAGCAAAGCCACTCTTTGGAGTCCGCTGCATTGAGACCTCTCATGGGGCAGTGAAAATAATAAAGAAAATGGTGACCAAGCCTGCCTTCTCCCTTCTCTTGACTTTATATAGAGTTATCTCCCCACTTATGTGCAGCTCATGGCATCGACAGCACAGGAAAAGGGAACATTGTTGAGGATGAGTGAGAATCAGTGAGTGTGCAGTTTCTATCTCCTTTGGAGTTTGCTGCCGAGTGTTGAAGCATTGGTCCTATTGATACCAATTGACACTTGAAAATGTGAACATTCAAGGAAGGCATTCTGTGCCAGAAGTGGGAACTGAAAAATGTTCCCTTTTGCTAGAACTAAACCAACACAAAAAGGAGATGAGGGCTAGAAAGGTGGATATTCTTTCTGGAAAGATGTTCCAAATGGAGATGAGAGAACTGAATTGGTTATATTTAGAAGATTTCACATTTGTAGTACCCTTCCTGAAATGTAATAAATTTCTTATAAATAATGCGATGAATAACATAAAAGTCACAAACATTACATTCTTTTTTTTTTTAGTTTAAGTTCACATGAGTTGACTTTTTTTGATCAATTAAAGGGAAAATAATTCTCTAGTCTTTCCTGAATTGCCTGAATATTCTAGAGTGATCTGACTCTCCATTTTATTCAAGCTTTGTAGATGTGGCATTGGCAAACTATATTTATATCCTCTGCAATAAAAACTCTAAGAATGTTTTGTTTAGAGAACCTTGAACTCAAGGAGTCAGAAACTTCATTTTGAGTCCAGGCTTGCCACTTACTAAGCAGATGACCTGGGAGAGACGACTGAGTGACTGGCTTGTGACTAAGAAGGAATATTGGTTTAGATGATCTCCAAGCTCTTATCATAAGATTTCATGATATTATTTATGAACCCAGGAATTTATATTGACTTTTTTTTTCTCTCTTGTAATTTAAAAAAGAAAGAGGTCAGCTAGTGAACATAAATGACTTTTGTTCTCCAATGTACTTACCCCATGGATCAACACCAAGGAATAGATGAGTTACTTCTTATTTGTTCCAGTACTCTCCCTAGAGAGGGCTAAGACTTGTTCAACAAGGAGTTTCACCCATTCTGATAAGGGAGAGAAGAGGAAAGAGGAGAGGAGAGGAGAGGAGAGGAGAGGAGAGGAGAGGAGAGGAGAGGAGAGGAGAGGAGAGGAAAGAGAAAAGGAGGGGAGGGGAGGAAGTTTATGGGTTTGTTGAGTAAATAAAATTTCTAGGAAACTTTGTCTAAATCGTAGATACCATGTTCAGCCTATAGTCAGAGAATGTGCTAAAGAGTTGAAACTGGCAGCTCAACCTAATAGAGAATTTCACAACGAAATCTCTCAAATGCTGAAGGGAAATCAGATAATAGCATTGTTTTATAATTTATTGATGTGAACATTTGAAGCCAAAAATATATACAGAACAGATGGGCCCAGAGCTGCTAAAAAGGGAAAAACTGCCTGAAAACAAATTTGTTAAATATTATTATCTCTGAATATAAGCAGGGAGAAAATAATATGGTATTTGTCTTTCTCCATCTGACTTATTTCACTTAGTGCAATACCCTCTAGGTCCATCCATGTGGTTGCAAATGGAAGATTTTTCTTTGTTTATGGCTGAGCAGTTTGTTCTTTTTTACGGCTGAGTACCACATCTTTTTTATCCAGTTGTTTATCGATATATACTTAGGTTGCTTCCATATCTTGGCTATTGTAAATAATTCTGCAGTGAACACAGGGATGCATATGTCTTTTCAAATTAGTGTTTTGGATTTCTTCAGTTAAATATTCAGAAACGGGATTGCTGGGCCATATAATAGGTCTCTCAAAGAGTGAATTTCAATGGGATAGCTGGGGAAGGTCATGTAAAGAGAGCACAGGCGACCTAGGAGAGTGGACGGCTGCAACACAGAGCAAGCCTTGAACTATTTTAAAGAAAGACAAATGCTACTTATTTTGCTTTTTCTGCATAAAACTTAATTTTAGCTGATATAGGAGATTTAGATAATTGTCAGACTTTTGGCAAAAGCTGGATCTTCACTGACTTTGAGGGAAAGATCTGATCTATAAGGTGTGATAATATCACAGGGTGATATTAGGGACACTGAAAAAAGTAGAGGTTTCAGCTATACTCATAAACCCATCAGTTTATGTAATAAATTCTTCAATCAGTGTGTTCTCTTTGGCATAGATGAATGCTAAAAGATAAACACCTCTGGGAAGGTTATTACTTTTAAAGAATGATTCTTTATTCACACACACATGTACTTGTGTAAGGGGAAGGATAGTGAAATAGGTCTGATGACAGAGAGGCTAGAAACAAGCCATAAGTGGTGCCTGGGAGGAAATAGAACTGAGAAGAAGCGGGGGAAAAAACCCAAAAAAGTGTAGAAAGGGGAGGCTAGGGTAATAAAAATCAGCAGTAGTAATAATAGTCATAATAATAATAAAATATAACATGTTGCCTGGTTTGTATATGCTAGCATTCTTTTTAGTACTTTACGTTTATTAACTCTTTGGAGAACAAATTTGTCAATATCATCACATAAATATATTTTCTTAAAGTATTCATTCTTTCATCAGCTCTTCACTGAACTTCTGTGATCTGCCAGACACTTTTCTAAGGGTTGGAGTTAAATATTAGCAGAATAGCCAAGGTGCTATTTTTACAGAATTTACAATTTAGTGGGGGAAAATATCCAGAGAATAAATAAGTAAATAGACAAATAACACTGTTCTTGATAATGATAAGCTCTACTATCAGAGTGTGTGCTAGGGAAGAACAGGAGTGTGAGGATGATAGGTTAAGATGCACCTCTCTGGGGAGGGGATGGGTGACCTGTCACCTAAACGATGAGCAGTCAGTTGCATAAAGAGGGCCCATGATGTTGGGCAAAGGGCGCAGCACTGGCAAAGGGTCTTGAGAAGGACAAGTTTAGTTTGTTCAGATGATTGAATTGAAGGCCAGGGTATCTGGAACCCACTAAGCAAAGAGGAAAGAGGTAAAAGGGGGTGAGGTCAGTTGGGAGGAAGCAAGGTTGTGCATGGCCTATGATTTGGAATTTATTCAAAGCAAAATAAGCAGAACTGGTCAACTCTGAAGATGAAAAAGTGTATAAAATTTAGGTCCTGTTTCATCAGTTTACCAATTGTCACTACTATTCCAGAGCTCAGTTGTTTGACCCTTAACCAGACTATACATTTACTGTGGTTCTAAGACAAGAATAATAGCTAAAGATGAGAATGGTCAAGAGAGGAAGTGAGGTGTGGGCTGGACATGCAAAGAAGAGTTTAGAAAAGGAGCCAATGAGTCTGGTGCCCTTGGCTCTCTCTTAGTTTCTCCAATCAGCAGGACTCACTCTTCTTACCTTTTCTTACCTTAGCTTAAATATACTTAATTTATCTGGAAATTTCATGCTCCCTAAGTATGTGTGCTTATACATATGTGAGTGTGTATATAAGTGTGTGTGTGTGTGTGTGTGTGTGAGAGAGAGAGAGAGAGAGAGAGAGAGAGAGAGAGAGAGAGAGAGAGAAGGCACTCGACGCTCTTTGGAACCAAAAGACGTTTGTCAAGCTTGTTAATTTTTCCAGCTCTACCAGTTGTTGTGTGGCCTTATGGCATAGTCTTAGCACTTTGGGAGTGAAATTTTTCATTTGATCTTAAGTGTTTTCCCTACTGGTCCTGTATTCAAATGTCTCTAGAATCTTAGTAGCAGTAGTACATGCTCAGCTCAGTTCATCAAACATTTACTAAGGGCCTACTCTATGCCAAGTGCTGGGTGAGGCATTGTCCTAATAAAGAGGGTAATTTCTATGACTTGCCTTCAAGGAGCACATCTACAACCAAAATGAACTTTCATATATCAGCTTATTGTGCACTTTCCAAATCTGACATATGCTTTATTTCAGATCCTTCTGCTTCCAAAAAGGCCAGTTGCACATTAGCTTATTCTCATGCAGTCTAAGCTCATAACCTAATTCAGACAGATTCCACATTGCTCTCAGCTGCATCACAAGGAGAGCACGCAGAAGTCAGAGGTGCCAGAATCAAGAGCTGGGTTTGATTATAATTCTTACTTGGCCATAGGTAGCAGGAGCCTTTGAAAAGACCACAGATTATTTATGGATAAAAAGTATTCTGACGGTAAAGTCTCAGGAATAAAAATCCAAGAGGAGAAATAAATGAGGAATGCATCATGGGGAGATGAATAATATTTACTATAGTATGTTTGCTTCAAGGCAAATTCCTGTTTTACTGGTTATAGTGGTAATCTTTGTGAGAAATATCAAGCTTGAGAAAAGGGCTTGTGAAGTAAGTCTGATTTGTGAAATGCTACATCCTTGGCCTCTGCATACTGGGGAGGGTCTAGGTGACTTCTCCTGGCATAATATTCTTATAATGCATAAGACATGGTCTCTTTCCTACTGAAATTTTCCTAGAAGCTTTCCTTTTAGTGACTATTTTCTTAAGCACAAAATTATGTACCTGGAACTATGCTAAGCAAAGGGGATATAATGTTGAGCAAGATATGCACAGCCTGCTGCAGAGAAAACATGATGCAAATGATTACTTGCAATAAATATTGCAAGTAATTCACTGATTTTACTTGCAATAACTATTATGAATGTTATTAAGGAAAAACACCCAGCACTACATATTTTGGCCACTGAAGTATAACAGTGAAAGCTTTCCAAATTGTGTCCTGAGTTCCAAACCTGGGTTTATCTTTATTGACTGTGAGTAGGATATGGCTCCATTCCCTGTTGACCCTCTGGACCTGTTTTTCTCCATCTCGACCTTTCTCAGTCACTCTCATTTCTTTCCCCTTAATTCTGCACAGACTGTGATCTCCTTTACATCTGGGATCATGGGCCTAACTCAAAGTACCAGTGCTCTACACAGTGATGGGTACATAGAAGATGCCAAATAAATATTAGTTCAATTGAACTGCAGATCTCCTGCTGCTTCTCTACTTCCAAGTATAAGTTTCAGCTGGGCCGAGGGGTTGTGGATCCTACCTGGTGTTATTCTTCAGTGATGACTTCATTGAACATCCCTCACCATTGGGTCAAGCTCTAAACAGGTACTGAAAGATGAACGATGGCTGCTTGAATGAGGGAGATATTTTCTGCTCCAAGCACTCCCTGTCTTCTACAGGATGATGCAGGTTTCATGTGGGTCCTTTCTACCAAGCTCAAGTGTATATTAGATATTTGGATGTCAACTTTACTCCTGAAGAATCAAACTGATGTCTCCATCTCAGCCAGCATATTCTAGATTCTCTCTGAGAGACCTCCAGCATGCCCAGATGGAAGACCTCAGTGTTTCATGGAAAATACAATGCAACACCATCTTAACTCTATATTCCCCCTAGTGAAAAATGAATTTTTCCTTTTCATTGTGGGTCACTACTATTCACCTCCCAAACATTACTGCTATCCTAGAATCCAACTTTCTTGCCACCACTACTTGTTTCCCCTCCATGCTTATATGTCTTACTGTGTCTCCTCCTAGATATATTACGCATTTCTGCCTCTCCTAAATTTCTGATATATGTAAGTTAGGCCAGACAACTGGTCATCCTGCCTACAGCTCTTGCTGTCCCAGAAATATCTTTTCTAATTAAAAATTTGTAATAACTGCCCTTGAAGGCATGTTGTTACCCTCAGTAGTCTGGTCCAAGGCTACTTGATTATTCTTGTCCTTCATTCTCTTTTCTTTCTCAGATATTCTCTGCTCCCATCACACCAAAGCATGTGTGGCTCTGAACCATGCCACACTCTTCAGGCCTCTGTGACATGATGTGCTGTCTCCTTGTGCCACCATAAGACTTTCAAACCAAGATGTATACAAACTAGACAGAATCATTAAAAACATCTTACATGGATATATTTTATGGATGTGAATTAACTTAGCAAATGGCTGCTATGAATATAATACAAAGAAGTTCAAGAGATTGTTTTGGTTTTAGGTTATTCAACCCCACTTCCTTCCCACAAAGGAGTAGAGAAATCTACTTCATTTTGTCATCAGTAAGTAATTTCAGACACACATGACCCAGTCTGGTGTGATAGAGACTCAGTCCTCTCGAAGTTTAGTGAAAAGCGAGGTCAGCATGCACAGAGACCTGGGGGGAACAAATTACTTGAAGGTACTAAACTGAGAAACACTGTTCTGTTTTCTTCTGAATGGAGTCCACATTGGTGCTGGAAAACCATCTGGAGAAATGCAGGCCCAGGAGTAATAGCATGCTGTAACGCATTTGATTAAAAAGAGGAAGGAAAAGACCATGGTGTGTGTTATCCTCATGCTAGGAATGGAGAGCAGGCAGCTTGCAAGTTGTGGTCCATGGAGATTTTGCCTGGATTACTTTAAAAGCACTTTTGCAGAGCCAGGCAAATGAAAGTCATGTGTTTATTCATCAAGGAGACCTTCTTTGGGGAATATTTTATTTGCAGTTCTATAAAGAGGCAAAACCTCCACGTTTTTAATCTTCCGTGCAAGAACTTCTAAGCACTGGAAAAGCAGTGACTGGAAGAATGAGTTTGGATGTCTCAGAAATCCTGATAAAGTTTGGGAACTTATCCAGGGTCTTTGAACTTTTTGGCTATGCCATATTGAAATCTATGTCTGTGGTAGCAAGTTCACTTGCAGAAAGTACACTTCTGAGGCTGTTTCATTGTTTTTATCAAGGGTTCGGCCAGGTTCCAGTGGAGCAAAGGTAACTCTGAGATGCTCAGACTTGAGTGTGGGATCTCTGAATATCCCCAAATTTCTTTAGTCTTTAGTGGGAGTTTGAGAGACATGCTAGGGTCATCTATTTCATCTTGGGGAAAGTCTTTTACCAATCAAAAATGACTTTGAGATATTTTAGTGGTCAGATTCCAAGCCTCTCAGTCAGATGATATCAGCCTGGTACAAAGAGTCTCGTCATAACATCACAGGACTAGTGGAATGAGACCTTCTACTCATTGTTTGGAACTTTAGAAGGTTGAAAGTCAAACTCAAGCAGTCAACACTGCTTTGTGCCTTTGGTTTGGGCTGTGAGAAACTTGCTTAAGCCACAGATAGTCAACTTCAGCTCTTTGTGATTTTTTATACAAGCATGGTTATCAGACATGAGTTTTAGGGCACTTGGTAGATGTTTTTAAATATGCCAACTCTAGGAAATTATGGAGAAAGGCTTTTATTTCCTTGTTCCACTTAATTTTCTATGTCATTATACACAAATGGAACTTCTTTTGATGTAGCATAATTTAGGAGAGAAAAATGTGCATTAGTTATTCATTGCTGTTTAACAAATTACCATAGAATTTAGCAGTTTAAAACAACAAATAGTTATTATCTCACAGTTTCTGTAGATCAGAATTCAAGGGTGGTTGAGCTAGGTGGGTCTGGCTCAGGGTCTCTCATGAGGTTGCATGTCAGGTGGGGTTCCAGTCATCTGAAGACTTGCTTGGGGCTGGGAGATCTGCTTCCAAGATGGCTCCATTGCATGGCTGTTGCAGGAGGCCTCAGTTCCTTGCCCCATGGGCCTCTCCATGGGGCTGCTTGAGTGTCCTCAGGACATGGCAGCTGGCTTCCTCCTAGAGTGAGCTGAGAAGAGAAGGAGAACAAGTGAGAAGCCACAATGCCTTGACCTAATTTTAGAAGTCACACACCTTTCTTCCACCATATTTTCTTTATTAGAAGTAAGTCACTGTGTACAACCTATTTTTAGGGGGATAAATATTAGTGTCCACCTTTAGATGAGAGGAGTATCGAATAATTTGTGGACAATTTTAAGATCAACACACCATGAGCCTCAGAAGTCATTGACATGGATGTGAATCTCAAGTCTGCCACTTATTAACTCTGCTACTGGGGGCAAGTTGATGAATCTCTAGCTTCAGTTTACTCACTTATGAAGTGATATTCAACATACCTACTATGCAGTGTTATTTATCAGATTAGAAGTTATGCTTATAAAATATTTCAAATAGCCTCTAGCCTTAAATTAGTGCCAAATAAAAAGTAGATGGATATAGTAACAATAATGACAATCATGATAACGGGGATGGATGATCTTGGGCAAATGACACAATCTCCCTGAGGCTCATTTGGCTTATAATACCTACCTCATGAGACAATTGTCAAGATTAAATACTGTAACTTTTGAGAAAGCAGGTACTGGAATGAAATATATTGGGTTTTCCTAGTCTTCTGGAGAAACACCAATGATATTTTAGTTGTTCTGGATGCTAAAAAACATCGTATTTAAAACGGAAACATTAGCTATCATTAATGGCATAAACACAAAAATCGTTAGGGCATACCCACTGAGGAAAATAGTGGACTCACATTTTAAAATCTACTCCTCTGGACAAAAGGGTTCATCTGTCTTTCATTAGAGGGACAATTTCTTGCATGATGCATGGCACGGATTGGTTGTTCTGTATTAGCCAATCTCTTCAGGGTGTTGTACCTTGAGATGACATTTATCATGCCCTCTTACAAAGAACAGTATGAAGCTGTTTATAAAACATGCACACACACATGCGCACGCACACACATACACACATACCAATCTGCCATTTAGTATGTCCTTTAGTACACTGTCATCATCTGAAACCAATTATCCTGTGGATGGTGATGCAATTGGATGTGAAAAGGGATGGAAAATGTCAGAGTGAGGCACTTGGTGGCAGATGGTTTTTACTGTTTCAAAAAGATGCTTTGCCCGGAAGCCAGGGGGACTTTTGATACAACAATAAGTCCAAACAGTTACCTGGGATGGTGTAGCTGCCGAATGGAGCAATCTAATCTCCAGCTCCAAGCTCAGAGCACTACCAGGGTGGCCTAGTCAGCACTTTTTTATTTTAAACTAGGTCCCTTGCCTCCCAAGAACATTTAATTGAACTGGATTTGAGCCTTTCCTGGCGAGGTTACTCCAGCAAAGGCCTGTTTACGTGTGGTAATTCAAGGTTCCCAGAATTTAAGGTAAAGTTGGCAAAGCCACCATCAATTTGAGGAGCAAGAGAAAGTAGTGTTGTAGCAGTGATGCAAATGTGGAAAGAACAAAGAACAAAGACTATTATCTTCCTACCCTGGGAAGGCACCACGTCCTTCCTTTCCACCTCTTCTTAGTCAAAGGTGGGGTGGGTGGGGAAGGTTCCAGTTTTTCCTGGAATGAATTGTCAAAACTTTCCCCTCCAGGCTTGAAACATGTTCTCCTCTGAGCTGCTCAGCACGTTGTCAAACCAGTCTTTACTTGAAAGACATATGGCATCAACATGAAATATGTCATATAAGTCCCCCCTACCCTGCCCTCACTTTTTGAAAGACTTTTGAAAGATGTTACGTTCTGCATATGGGGCCTGCGGAGTGAAGGCTGAGGAGAGCTGGCGGTCCTGCAGGGGAAGCTGCCAGGGGGCCAGAGACCCCATCTGGAGAGGGTCTTTGGCTGGTTTCTAAAGAGCAAATGAAGGAGAAAAACTATTGACAAGGAGGGGTGCATGGGGTGGGGTGGGGTGGGGAAGACAAAACAGGCAACGGGAAACGTCGGTTTTATGGAGCTTGCAAACCTGAACTCAAATATTAAAAATGCTTTCATCAGTCTCCTTAATCCAGAGAAATTCTTTTTGGCTTAGATGGGAGGAAAATTCAGTCCCTTAAGGGGAAAGCAAGAGGAGAAGGAGGTAATAAGGATGTGAGTCAGACTCAGGGAATTGCTGGCAAATGAGTTCGTTTTAGGAGGCAGAGGACTGTGTACAGCTGATCTAATGTTGCAGACCACTGATAATGCCCGCCTGCTTTTTACTGATTTCTCCCTTTAGTTATGAAAAATGTTTGACTCCATTTAGTGGGGGAAAGGTGAGGAAAAAAGAACCATTTCTTTCTTGTTTGCTTTTTCTCTGGGGAATGAACGGCACTTGAGCTCCAAAGCTGTGTTTTTCTTTGGGTTTTGCCTTTTAATAGGGGTTGCAGAAGTGGTTATAGACATTTGAGGGGAAATAAAGCTTGTGGTTTATTAACAGGGCTGGTTTTAATCAGCAGTGATTTGACTAGGGTAACATTAGAGCTACAACACTGATAACTGATACTATGATTTTCTATGTTTTTAACCCCAAACTGAAATCTTGTGGATTCACTGACAAAAAAAAATTAATTTGTTTCTCTGGCTAGGCTGTGGAGAGTGAGTGTTTTGGGAGGTCAGCATCAGAGGAGCACAGGAGAGGCTGGGAGCTGGAGCAGCTGCCTCAGGGAGTCTTCTAGGCTGGGATTCCAGCTGTTAAGAAGCAAGCCTAGGAGACCAGGGTTCCTTAGTGAGGCTAGTGGAAGAGAGAGGAAGGAGTGAAAGGCAGGTTCTTCTCCCACGTGGCCACTCCAGTCAGGACCGTGATGGTCAAGTATTTATGAACATCTCTTCGCAGACCTGAGGTGATGTCTCAGGTGGTGTCACCTTACATTTTCCAGATGTTATAAGAAATGGTGTCTCTTTCTTCTATTAGGAAAGTAAAAAAAAGTCTAGGCTACTTCCCAGGCAGAGCTCTGATCTCTTGTCCCACCCAGAACAAAATTTACTGGCTCTGTCCCACCTAGTCCATTAGTTAACATGACCTCCACTGACATAACAGCCAATATCCACCCCCCCTCCCCAAAAATGTTCTCAACAAGAGTAAGGCACTATGTATTTCAGTGTATTTTTTCCAGAAGAAAAAACAGGCCTAGCATTTACCTTTCTCTGATTGACTGCTTAGAAGACAAATGAGATGATGTACAGAGCTCCTGGAGAGACCTGGGAGTGAGAGCAGTGAGGGAATGGACTCATCCCCTGTCACTCCTCCTGACATTTCTGTGATGTTCTGTGTTCCTGTGTTTACATGCATATAAGCTACTCCTCCCAGCATAGACAGTACTTTGGGTGTTTAGAGTTTCTTTCTTGTTCTCATGTCAAAGAGGCACTGGCCAATACCCCATCTCTTCCTTGGTGTTGCTGATGAAAGGGGTCACGTAACCAGGAGATGGCTGCCCAGGGTGATGGTGGAACCAGGCACGTGACCAGGGAAGAATCCGAGAGTGCCCTGCCCCATGTCAGACTTAGATCAGCTCCATCCACCAGCTCCCCGTGCTCCCTCTTGCCCTTATGTCCCTCTTCAGTGGGCATCTCCTGGGGTTCACAGTTCACAGCACCAAGCCCTTCTTGGGACCTGCCTCTGACTCAGCAGGGTAGACCTGTGGAAACCACGTCTCATCACCCTTGGCCAAGAAGCAGAGACCCAGCTCTGGAGCAGTTCTCTCTCTGGAGTATGAAATAATAACGAGGAATAGCAGAGACAATATTTGTTAGGGCTCAGTCTCATTGATGACAGTGTTCTAGAGCACTTCATCACCTCACACAATTACTGTTTCTTTTCTGTTGTGAAAACATTTAGGATCTACTCTCTTAGCAGTTTTCAAGTATATACAATACCACTAATTATAAGCACCTAGATGTGCGTTAGATCCTCAGAATTTATCTATTGTAAAACTGAAAGTTTGTACTCTTGACCAAAATTTCTCCATTTCCCCTATCCTCCAACCTCTGGTAAACACCGTTCTACTCTCTGTTCCTATGAGATCGGCTTTTTTAGAGTCCACATGTAAGGGATATCATACAGTACTTGTATTTCTCTGCCTGACTTATTTCACTTAACATAATGCCCTCAAGTTCCACCTAGGTTGTTACAAATGGCAGGATTTCCTTCTTTCTCATGACTGGATAATAATATTCCATTGTATATATACCACATCTTCTTTATCTATTCATCCATTGACACTTAAATTGTTTCCATGTCTTGGCTATTGTAAATAATGATGCAATGAACATGGGAGTTCAAATATCTCCCTGAGATCCTGATTTCATTTCCTTTGGATATATATCCCACATGGGTTATATCTGTCCTCCTAAATTTTACCCTTCTTTAAATATCTCAAATCTCTGAACCGTTTTGACTTCCCCAATCAGAAGTTGTTTCTTTTTTGGGCAAACTCCCATAGCTCTTCTGGTACCCCAACAAAGGTACAAATAGGCTACATATCTCTTTCCTAATAGGCTGCACGCTGTCATTGTCATTAGAATGTTATTACTATTGTTGTTGATTATATTGTTATTTTAAAAAAATTTTGTATTCTTTGCTAACTTAGAGCTCAAAAGTTAGTTACTTAAATAACAAGCTATTTTAACTGAGGTATAAATTACTTTTAAGAAATTAATATATTACTCTCTCATCCTGTTGACTTATTTGCATTTCAGTCAGAGCTTCCAGAGAAACACAGTGTTGAACTTAAAGTTGAGAGTGGACTATTCAGATTTGAAGCCTAGGTTAGTCTTATTAATTAAGGGCAAACTTCATTTCTGACTCCAAATCCCATGCTTTGGGGAGAGGCCTAATCTACTTCTGTCTGAGATTTGCTTTGACCTTAATTCTTAATACATGGAGATTAAGGTTGAGGAACTAGATTCTTATGGAAAATACTCCTTTTAGACATTGTTTGTGTTATAATTTTCTGTTTAGCAAACCACCCCCAAACTAAGTGACTTAAGATGACAATGAAATATTTTTCAAGATCCTGTGATTGGTGAAAAAGTTTCTCTGCTGGTTTCACTTGGCGTCACTCACATAAGCTATCTTCATCTTGGGGGTAAGCTGAGTCAGCAAGTCTAAGATGATCTCATTCATATGATAGGAGGTGCTGCTGGCTCCTGGCCTGGATGCCTGGATTCTCCTCCACTTGACCTCTCATCCTCCAGGAAGATAGATCAGCTTTCTTATATGGCAGCCTCAAGCAATAAGGCCAGAACTCCAGAATTCACACCAATTCTTCAATATCCTATTGGTCAAAGCAAATATTGAGCCCAGCCCCAAATGAAAAGATGGGGAAATAGACTCCACCTCTTGATGGGAGGAGCCTCAAAGACTTCATGGCCCTGTGAAATCTGCCACAGGTGGCTGTGTGGTATCGCCATGATTCAGACCCCAGTAACTGAGATTATTACCCAGTGTTTTGCAGAAATCCTCTTCTTATTTCACACTCAAAGAGACAGAGGAACAAGTACCAGTGGTATGATATCCTTGAAGACTTTTCTCTTTGCCCAGAGAGAGAAGAATTTGACCTGCCTCATTTGTGGGGAACAACACTTCCTTGGCTGACCACCATGTATTTCAGGAAACTAACCACCTCTAAGTGGTGGTGGGATACTGCCCACATTACCAAACCACTTCTTGCAGGTGGTGGTAGCTTCCTAAAGATTGAATCTGTAAGCCTAAGAATATGAAGTAACTAGAAGAGTACCATCGTAAAACTATATTTTTAAAATGCTGAGCTTGACTGAAAGGAGTTCAGAAGTGGGAAAGAGAAGATTCTATCATTCATAGAAAACAGTTTCCCCAAATATAGTCTTTTCTCTGCTCCCAGCAGTTTGTAAGAAGAATGAGTGGGATGCAGTGAACTCCCTGGCCATGCCCCTACATTAAAACATGTGAGCATTTCATATGACATCCATTTTCACTGTCAGGAAAGGGGAAATATATGTTCCATTCATCCAGCAAACAACCATGCTCAGAAGGAAGATTTAGCATTGCATAGCTGAGGAAATGGTTACTTAGAGATTAAAAAATGGTTTAATGTCTCATAGCTGTTAAGAATTGGAACTGAAATTTATGCTCAGTTCCAGGACTTTCTGAAGCTAGGCTCACCACCACTGCCCTCTCTCCCAGGAGGAGGTACACAAAAGCCCTGCCAGAGAGATCATGCCTTGGATAAAGGAATACAAGAAATCAAGAAGTTGAAAGAAAAGAATGCTAGTGTATAAACTGTTGAAGAGATTTTTTGAGATGGCCTAGAAGCACAGTATTACTCCATCCTTGTTTTTAGAAGAAAGATCCAACAACAACAAAAAAGATTATTGAAGTAAATAGGGTAGAAAAAGAGAGAGAAATGGAGGAGTGGCTGCAGCCTGAAGATGTGTGCTTTGGCCTCCAACAAAGTCTCTGTGACCAAGAAGCATTTCCCATTAGCCAAGGAGAAGTTCAGAGAAATTCCTGGTATATTGTTCAGGCTAGCCAGCTAGCCCGGGCTTTCCAGCCAAGCATGTGATGTGACTAGGACTAAGGGAGTTTAGGATGATCATGGAAAAAGCTACTGGTTAGTTTCACTCAGTTCAGTCTGGTATTATGTAGGGAAATCATTTGTCATTTATGTATGATCCTGTGTTTTGCAAGGTGTTGTCATCCTATACCACATAGACATAAAAATGTGAGGATAGTCTGTTGAAATACTAATTTTTGCCTTGTTCTCACATATAATTTTATGTGCTTTTTCACTTTGGGCAATTCAAAAACATATGCCTACCCCATACACACCAGGAGGGAGCAGAGCCTTGGAGGGAATGTCTAGTGGCTACCTGAAGACCGATAACTAATATGAGGCCTCAAAAGGAGTAGGAGAACCTCCCATCACCCAGCTTGGTGTTGAGCTCCACACCTCAAGAAATGTTGTATTTTTTGGCCATTCCCACATGTGTGCTTGTGACCAACTCATGTAGAAGGAGGGGCTTGCTCAAAGGCAGGCTTAGAAATAGAAGAGATGAAAGAACACAGTCTCTTGTATATTAAGGGCCAGGATAACCAGGTAATCTCCTCTACTGTGATGGAGGAGACAAGAGGCCACACAAATACTGGCATCTGACATCCTGCTAGTCTCATGGGTAGGAACTTGGCACATCTCTTATACTCGAGTGTTGTGGGGCAAATTATTCTCACACACACACACACACACACACACACACACACACACACACACACAATCTCTTATGGTATTTTCTGATTATTTTATGTTCTTCAGTCTTACTTGGCCCGTTAAATTTTTGGAGAGGCCAGAATCATTTCTTATACTTGCATGTTCCTTGGCTCTAGGCTCATAATAGTTGCCTCAATGCACATGTGTTCCTTTTGATGCTTGCAACATATTGATAGTTAATTGAAAATTGTTAAAAGATTGGTAAGAGAGTCTTAAGCTTCTCAACTATTTTAACAAGAAGAACCAACCTGATGGCAAGGGACACCCTGCTAGTCCCAGCCGCAGACACAGGGGTCTTAACCCTACTCTGAATTTAGGATGGTGAGAATGTGGCCCTTATTCTGGGGAGAAGACAGCTGACTCATCTCACAGATTCCTGGCCTCCCTGCTTCTGTGACATTCATGATCATGTGGAGAGCTTTTATCCAGGGTTCATCTTTGGAAAATAGACAGCCCCTTTAGTAATATCTTTCTCACTCTTTCTTTCATTCCAGCTCCATTTGATGGCTCTAATCCTCTAAAAACCAGCAACCAATTGTCTGGTGGCTTAGCATTTTGAGAACTTCCTTTTTAATGTAAGAATAACTATGTGCTATATTACATTTAGAGTTAGACATATCCTCTGTTTAAGCAAGGCTGGGTCTGGTGCTGTTTTCATTTATATAAAGGGTGATGGGTGCTCTCAGAGTGGGTAGGTCAGGGTGCCTCTGGTTCTCAGAGGGTACTTTTCCACAGTGAATGTTGGGAAGTCACAGTTGTCAAATTGAGCCATTCAGGCTGATGCTCACATTCTCCACATTCTTCAGTGTGTGTGTGTGTGTGTGTGTGTGTGTGTGTGTGTGTGTGTGTGCAGGGAAGCTCAGAGTCCGTTTCTCCACCTACTCTGAAAGTGCTTGACAAGCGGAGATACAGATTATTGAAAATAAAGAGAGGTTTTTTTTTAACAACTTCACATAGGCTGATTTTCTCTTCAGCATAGTCGAAACTATCAGATTAGGAAACCGGGCTTTTCCATTTGGGAAATGAGGAAGGAGGGTGATTTACTTATTGGCTATGTCCTTAAAAAGTTATTCTGCTGTCTAAGCACATAAGTAATGCATTTTTGTTGTAGGACATTTGGAAGAAACAAAAATTACAAAGACAAAATTAAAATCACATTATTCTGCTATTAATATTTATGTGCAAGATTAAAATAAATGCTACATACATGTCAGAGGCATAATATATAACATGATATGATATGTAACATTAAAATTTTATATTGCATTATACTATTTTTCCTGTGAAATTAAAATGTATATTATAGCTTAAATGGTATGCATTTTCAGATTCTCTTAAAGGTGGATAATATAAATGAGTATTTGATGGAAAAAGAAATGAATGAACTCACACATTGATGAACAAATGCATGAACAGGTTTATTTTTCACTTGGCAGGGGAGGGCTTACAACCCTTTTGAAAATGTTAAACTAGAGGAAATCTGGCAGATTTAGACAAACTGCTTCATAATGAAATTATATTTTGCTACATTCTCACTCCATCCCCAAAACATAACCACATATACATGCATTATTTAAATATTAGCTCTAGTATATCTCACTGTGAACTTTCCTGGAACAGGAAGTCTACTTCTATAGACTTTACTCAAAAATATAAACAGTGAACCTCTGTGTCTCTCAGTCTCTCTCTCTCTCTGTCTCTGTCTTACACACACACACACACACACACACACACACACACACCATGACCACCACAGCTACCACCTCTCCCCAAGTGTAAATAAATCACTCATGTGGGAAGCCGTTATGTAATTCCAGAGATTTCATCATTGCTTATGTTGGGCTGAATATTAGGTGTTATCTTTTTCGTTTTTCTTTTGGCATCATAATCTTTTTCTTCAGAGATAAACTATGGTTTAACAAATAAAGCTTCAAATGGAACCTGCCCAGTTCTTTTGAGGTCGATTGCATCTGACTCAAGCAAATGTCAAATTGCTTTGAGACTTCAGTTGTACTCTTTTGTCTTCTAAACAGTGCAGAAAGATGAAAAATGGGAAAACAAATGTAAGTCAAAAAAATATGGGATAAGAGTAATCAGATCTCATTTCTCTCTCCTCCAATTTTTGTTAGAGATTAAGAACAGATTCTGATGTTAGACCTGACCTGAATTCTGACTTTGCTACCTAGTCCTGTGATCTCGAATGTTTACCTCCACCTCTTATAGTTTCTGTTTCCTCATTAGTGAATGGGGCATAATAGCAGTCCTATTTTTCAAGATTATTATAAGGATTAAATAAGACAGTGGATGTGTAGCACTTGAAACAGAGACCTTTAAATCTGAGCAATTATAATTTTTTATCATTATCGGTCTTTTTTTAATTCAATATTGTTGGGCTAGCATTGTCTTAAAACTAAAGAATTGTAGAACAAGCCACCAAATTCACTATTAGTTTCCTCCTCGAATACTGATTTGGTTTTTTTCTTAGATCTTTAATGTGAAAACAAACATGGATAACATCTATAAAGTTCTGGGAGGAAGCTTTCAGATAGTTTCTTGCTTGTAGAATGAAATCTAATATGGTAAAAACAAATGAATAATCCATACAACCTTCTTAGGATTATTAACTACAGCATGTAATGATCCATGATGCTATTTTGTCTGTCTTTGTCAGTATAATAAATTAATGGCCTTTATAGGAAAATTATCCACAGCAGTCAATATTGCTTCAGAGAGTGGTGGTAAGAGAAACCTAATTCTGTTAAAGATTTAGTTACAAAGAAGAATGTCAAAGCCAATGAGGTATGACGCTGTCATGGGATTGAGGTTTAGCACCGTGAAACTGATCATCCATGAGTCATTTTTTGGCTCAAACATGTGGAGCCTCCAGGGAGCACTAACAGGATTTGCAAGTATTCTGGCGGCCATCTCAGTGCTGTGTGTTCTGCCCAGTGTACAAACCATGAGACAAGGGCAAGAGAGCCCAAGAGGGATAGTATTTCATGGCTTAATTCTTTCTGGTATGTTCAGTAATCAGAGTTTGGGAAAACCCTGTGTTGATCAGTATTTGCTGTTGAAGGAGATAGGGTGAGAAAACAAGACAGTACAGGGTAGTTTCTCCCTTCCTGCATCTACCATAGATGTCTACATGGGCCCGCTATCATTGGTTCATGATAAAGATGAAGCATCAGGGTTGGAGGAAATAGAAATCCTTTCGGGTCTCCTAAGAGGTGACAGGAGATGTGGAATAAACAAGAGAGTCAAAGAAGAAAGAGCCAGGAACAAAACCCTGAAGTGTATCCACTATCAGTGCACATTCCATGGCTCTTTCTGGGACTTTCTGGGTCATTTGCTACAGATGAAACTACAAAGATTCCCTACAGACTGAGATGAAATTGAACCAAACATGACAATATTTTTTCTTTGCTCATGTTTCTCCTTTATACATGTGTTCATTGTCCACAGGCCATCTAGTTCTGCTCTCTCCTGCCTGCCCAAGATGGCATTCTTTATTGCAGGGACTTTCAATGTTCTTTTGTCAATGTGATTATTCCCATAACAGGCACGGCAGAATCCCCTGGGTCCAGGTTTTTTGGTAATATTTTCATGTTAATCATGAATGGAATGAGTTCATTGCTTGAAATGGAGGATGGTTTCTTCATGGGCATATGTATACCAATTTGCACTCTTGCAGTTGTGCTATTGTCAACCAGAAAATGTTGAATGGCTTATGCATTGAAGAGGGATAGCCAACCAGTCAGGTAGATGTCCTGAGAGCCACTAATTTCCATCACGGCTTTCTAACATGCCTTCACAAGTAAGCCACTTCACTTCTCTGAATCTCATTTTCTGGAGGGAGTTGAGCTTTGTCTCAATTGTACCTTTAAGCTCAAATTTTAATTGATAATTGATATATATGTATCACATTTATCAAAAAGTATATATGTAATAATCATAACCAAGAAGTGTATGTGTATGTATGTATAATAAATATACTTCTTGATTTATTGAAGATTAAAGATTTAAGGTCCTCCAAGCACAATGCCTGGTACATAGGTGTCACTCAATAAACACACTGAATGAGTTACTATTAGGCATATGTATACTTAAGCCACCTCCACATTATAAACCCTCAGTTGAGCTCAATCTTTGTACACGAACATGAAAACTAAGATTCCAGCTCCTTCCCTTGAGGATTCATGATTGCTGTGTGCAGTGCTGGACACCTTGCAGTCTTTCCATTTGGTTCCATGGAACTGCTGCAACCTCAGGACCTGCATTTGGGGCAATTCATTTTCATCTACTCAGCACAGAAATCTGAGAGGCCATCTTCCAGCTGCAGCAATATTGGGAGTTAACAACTTTCTGGCAATCTGACTTGCTCCTTGGACCAAGTTTGCTCATGGGACAATGAATTACATGGTACTCGGTTTTTTGCAGCAGTCCACAAACGAATTTTGTATGAGTCTAGGAAAAACACACGATGCTCAAATTGGATAATTTAGGAGAGTTTCATAAGGGGATTGTTCATAAAGATGTAAGCAGTGTGTGGAAAAATTATGATGGATAGTTTGGTAGCCTGGAGAAGAGCAATGGCCAGCCTTAGGTGCCACCTCTAGGCCTGAAAAATCAGTGAGAGGAGTAATTATCAAAACTTGGAGGGCCACCACCCAGGCTGCTTCGATAGATATGGCCAGCTTGTGCTAACTGGGCTGGGAGCCAAGGGAGTCACATCCTCACCTCAGTCTTCCTCTCCCTGTAGGGTGAACCCAACCAGACATCAAAGAACAAGGGGGCCAGTCAGTGCAGACCATTCAGATCAGGCTTTGAGGGCAGAGAAGGGTGACAGAGAGCAGAATGGGGATCCCCAACCATAACATGGTTTTCTAAAGGTCTCCAGCACCCAACCACCATGTTTCTAAGGGAAAATGTATTCTAAGTTCCAAACAATGTATTTAGCTTTTAGAATACTACCTATGTGTAATGTATCCAGTGTCTCTCTCTCATACATATGTTTTGTGTGTATATATATACACATATATCTAAAAGTGCTGACATATGGATTAAAATAATAAGGATGACCATTTAATTAAGTTTTGAGAGTGAGGGGGTTGCTACTAATAATGTCATTGGTGAATAGGTAAGCTGGCGCTATTCTGGACACACTGGAGCATATAACGTGCTGACTGAAATGCAACAAGATGGATTCAGTAAGTATCAAGTGAATCTTAATCTTGTTACTTTATAATCACTTGTATATATGCATATATGTTATGCATGTATAGCAAGCATTCCTCTTAGGTAATAGTTGTACCTCTGAGGTACAATTTGTAAAGGTATCAGTTAAAAAGGGGGAGGACTTTTCTCTTAAATAAACACTACATCTGACCTGTCCTGCCCCATGCGTCAAATTTCCCTATTAACCCAATTTCTTTATGTTGGGATATTTCCTCCCACTTAAATGTAGTGACCCTAAGAAAGATTTCATGTTAGGCTGCTTCTGCTGTTGATACCTTATTGGCCACAAGGTTTTCAAATTTTGGCATTCTTGAGGATGGCTTCCTGTGTCAAGGGGACACATAGAAAGACCCTCTTGATGAGGGCAGGTGGCTGTGACTGAAAGGTCTTGAGATGTTGGGTTGGATAGAAAGTGATCTCATCAGGGTGTCCTGACTCTAAACTACCTCCTGTCCCATCCCATCCCCGATGAAGCTGCAGCCGTGCTTCTGTCTCCATCTGATCTACAATCAGAAGTCCTTTTTCTTTCAAGACAACCAAAGCTCTCTTTCATAGATTGTCTGCTAGTTCCCTGAAGTGTGGATGCACCCCACTGTGAGACTCAAAGATGATTTCACGAAGAGTTCAGGCGTTACTAAATAATGCTGAATTCCACACTAAAGGAGTTATTCCCTGTAGCTGACACTGCTGATTGCCTGACGAACTCCAACTCTTTCAGGCAAATGTCCATCAGTGGAGGTGACTCATGGTCCAGCTCAAGAGTAAATCTGAATTATTCTAAGAAATCCTAATTCCAGTACTCTTCTATTGGCTTACAAAGAAGGCCTGAGGCCAGTCCTAGCAAATAAGACATGAAAGGGAGTACACTTAGGGCTTCTGTAAAGGGTTTGTAACTTTGTGAGCCTGCTTCCTTTTTGGTCAAATGGAGATGATGACTTTGCGCTACCCAAATTATCTCCTGCTGCAACTTCTGGAAAAACTTACACACCACTACTGTGCACTTTTATGTCTAATGATGGTGTGCTCTTGGTCCCTTCTTCTCAGATTCCATTCCGTTATTTTTTCTTTATCTCCCTTTAATCATTAATCTTTTCCTCATCAGAAGCTTCTTATATTCATCTTACAAACACAAGCAAGTCTTTGTTATCCTAAGACGAACCTTTGACTCAGGCTGCTCTGCTTTATCTTTTCGAACACTGCCCATCTTCTTGCTGGAGCTGGTTGTATTCTGTGTGTTCTCTCGATTTTTGTGTTTTCTCCTCAAATCTCTGCATTCTAATATCTTCACTCATGCCACACTGAAACTGCTCCATAAAATTTGATGGGCCACCTCCTAATCAACTAAGTCAACGACTTTTATTCAAGTCATCCATTATTATCCTCCAAGCTACTGTTCTCTCTTCTGATTTTCCTATACTCTGCCCACATCTTTGTAAATAATCCCTTTGTTAAACTCTCCTAAATTACCCAGTTTGAGTGCCATGTGTTACTTCCTCACTCACATAATAGGGTTGTGTGAGCTGCTCCCAGAAACTGACATTGTCCTATGGGAAAATTCATTCTTCTTACACCTTCCTTTTGAAGCTCTTCCTCCCTTCACTTCCAGGTCATCACTCTCATTTGGGTTCTCTCCTCTGACTCGTCCTTCTGGTCTCTCACTGGCTCAGTTTCTTTCACGTACGTCTTGGCTCTGATATTCCCCAGATTTCTGCCTCTGCTGCTTCTCTAATGCCTGATACCAGAATTCTTATCTACAAACGTGGCTTTAATGATACATTGATGGCCAGATCTGTCAGCGTTTTTTTCTTCTCACTTTTGCCAGCGGGTCCAGAGAAACCTCAAACATAAAAGGTCCCCAATGAGACTTATTTTCTGTGCTGTTCTGTACCCTACACCTTTGTCAGTGACCTTCCATCCACCACTTATTCAGGCTGGAAACATCAGCATCATCCATGACCCTTTCCATAGTTCCCATGCAGGATTCTCTAGCTCCTGCCCCTTTTACTCTTACATTCTCTTGTCATATTGGTCCCCTCAATATTTCCACTCTCACACCCTCAATTGGAACTCTTTTCATATTACACATGAATTACTTATGTAGACTCCTAAATGGCGCCTGTTCTTGTTTGTCTTCCAAGTGGCCACCACTCTTACCTTCCAAAATAAATTGGATTATGTCTCCTCTTTTAAAATTTTAAATGCCTTCTTTTTGCTAGAAGAAAAGTCTCAACTCTTTAGCACACAAGACTCACAGCAATTTGATTTGGGCTACTTTCACCATTCTTCTTTATTCATCAGAAGTGCTAGCCAAAAAGAAATTCTAGCTGCCTTGTGAACATGTACTGTGTTCTTTTTTCACGAGGGTACCTTTGAATGTCCTAATCCTTCTTTTGGGCATTTCCTTGCCAAGTGTCTCCTCCTACCTAATCTTCAAGATCAAACTTAAAATATTCTGGACTACACAGGTCATGGGATAGAATTTAGATGTTAGAAGCTGGGGTTACTAAATAAAATTCTTCTGAAATATAATTATTTATGGGTAATGGCTTTGTTGTCATGTTCACGATAGCTGCACAGTCCTGGCCCAGAGTAAGGGCTTGAAAACTTTTAGTTAAAAAATGGCAATGTTGTCTTCCTATAAGCATCGTTGATCTTTCCACTTACCTACCTCTGTGTCTGACTCTCCTGTCCTGTAATG
This sequence comes from Cynopterus sphinx, assembly GCA_030015415.1. Lineage (NCBI taxonomy): Eukaryota > Metazoa > Chordata > Mammalia > Chiroptera > Pteropodidae > Cynopterus > Cynopterus sphinx. The sequence goes on from CM057385.1 coordinate 98,740,947, forward strand.
GAATCCTTCACTAGGTGCTTCCCTTATATATCATGTTTTCCTCAATAAGCTATGTATTCCTGAGAGCAAGGACCACAGTCATTCATTTCACAAACAGATGTTGGCCCTATTCTGTCCCAAGTACTGTCCTAAAGGATTGGGTTATAGCAAAGAACAAAGTTGCTCAAGGTCCCTGCTTTGGGGAGCTTACATTTTATCATGAGGAGACTTGCAATAGACTCATATCAAGTGAGTAAACTGTGTAGCAATTAGAAGGTGGTTAGTGCTAGCAAAAATGACGAAGTGGGGCAGGAAGGGAATAGGATATAAAGCTGATGGGCAAGATGCATTTCATGAAGATGACACTGAGCAAAATTTGAAGACACTGTGGACCAGTAATTAAAATTCTGCTGAAATATAATCTCATTTGGGTAATGCCAAGAATTTGCCAAGAAGGTATGTGAAGGAAGAGCATTCCAGGAAGAAAGAACAGCTAGAAAATGGCCTCAAGGCAGAGTATGCCTGGCACATTCTGCGAACACTGAAGAAGCTGAGGGGCTGGTGTGGAATGAGTGAGAAAAGGGGCAGGAGATAGGAGACAGTTGGAGAGGAGATGATGGACATTGTATAACTTGTAAAATGCAAGTGACCTCAGGGATGTTGTTTGAAGATTAAACGAGATGATAATATGAAAAGTGCCAAGCATAGTGTCTAACACATTTCTGTCCAATGGAAATATGCAAGCCACAGATATGATTTAAAGTTTTCTAGCAGCCACATTAAAAAAGTTTTAAAAGGATGAAATTAAATTTTAATAATATTTTAAATTTATATATCCATAATATTGTCATTCCAACATATAATCAATATAAAATTGATTAATGAGGAATTAAAAAAATTTAAACAAAGGCTTCAGGATCTGCTATGTGTTTTATACTATAATATATCTCAATTCAAACAGTGACATTTTAAGTGCTGCATAGCCCTGTGTGGCTGGTAGCTACCATATTGGATAGTGCAGGTCCAGTATATTTTAAATGCTTAATAAATGTTAAAAATTATTTAAAACAACGGGAATCGGGAAATATGCTTGGCTCTGGTTTTGAAGGAAGAGGAAATGGAAATTTTAGAGGCATGTATCAAATAAAGCATGATGATCATATCTGCTCATTTTCCTCCTTGTGCCTTGGCATGCCACGCATGGATGTCTCATCTAGGAGCTCACATTTTTCAACTCGAAGTGACTATAGAGAAGGGTCCTCATGGGAAAGATCTGGAGTCAACCTGTGGGTGACCTGAGGGGAGAGGAATGAATTCCCTGGGGCTCATGTGTCATCATTGTCCCAGATCCTACTGTTTTCTCCTCTCACCACACCATGCATTAATTCATCCAGGTCTCTGCTTTGCCTTGTATCACACCAAGAATTTCTACCCAAGAGGTTTCTCCATGGAGGGTGTCTGGTTTCAAGATCTGGGCTGTGTTTTCAAACAACATTTCAGCACCTTTGAGAGTGGCGTCATGGCAAGAGTGATGTTAGCAGCTCAAGTGTTGGTACCAGGAGGTGGCAGGAGCTCAGACGCCCAGTGAGTTGGCTGCTCAGAGAAGGGTGTTGGGGAAGGCCCCACCTCTCAGCTGTGTTTTTCCTCTAGAGATTTAATTAAACCACTGCTGTGTCAATATTCTTAGCATGCTGCCAGCCTCTTCCCTTGGATGGAAACATGCCAGTCTCCATGCATAGATTCAAAGGGTAACTGGGACTCCTGGGAGAGAAATCAGCATGGGAAGTGGCCTAGAATTACTCCATGGCTGCGACTGTGTGGTGTGGGGCTTCTGGTTGCTTCATGGTTTCTGACATTGCATGATGGACAGTCACAAGCTCCGGACACAGCTGTACCCCAGACGAGGAATAAGAGCCTCAAGCCTTGCTTCAAAGGCCTCTGTCAGAATTACTTCACTTCCTGTTTTCCTCCACCAGCTTCTCTCTTTCTTTCCTGAAAGGATGTTCAGTGGACCAGCTGGAGTGGCCACCCTGGTTCTTTAGAGCCACAATTCTTAGCCCTTCTACTCTTCAAGTAACTCTTTATAACAACTTGAGCTTTGCATCTGTCGTGTCTCACCTTCAGGGTGCCACTATCCTCATTCTAAATAGTTGAGCATATGGAGTAATTAGAGGTTAAGTATCTTGTTCAGTGTCACTAAGTCCCAGGCCTGATATTTGACTTGACTATGCTGCTTTCCAAAATAATAGTAATAATAATAATAAAAACAGTAGTGGCAATATGTAGTAGATACTCCATGAAAGGAAACCATTATCATTACACAGATTAGATAAATGTTGGCATGTTGGCACCTCTTTGTCCCTGCTACTGGGTCAGAAATGCTATTATTAAATAGAATTGCTTTGCATTTTGATGGTTAAAAGCAGATTCCCAAAGAAGTAGTGTCTCCTTTAGGCACTATAAATTCTTGAGTGATGGAGAGCCAAGTCCTGAGGAAAGGAGACAGGGTAGGAGCTTGAGTTAGCAGAAAGGAGGTGAAAATGGACACAGGCTGCCAAGTAGGAAAGGTCCAAAGTTGGATTTCCTCCCTTTAATTTTGCACTTGGTCCCTGTGGCAAAGATGGTGACTGTTCACTGAATAGTTCATACACACGTCTGTATTTTCCCAGCCTCCCTTACAGTTAGATTGGGTCATCTGGCTTGTTCAAGTCAACTGAAGGGGAGTTATTATGTTATCACTCCCTGGCCAAGAGACCATTTATTTCTCTCATTTCTTCCTTTCCCTACCTTGATGATCTTGGAGACCTTGTGTTTAAGAGGGCTGCAAGATGGAGAATGGCCACCCCAAACCCTCAGATTTCTGTGTGATTTAAAAAGACTTTGTTGTCTTATGCTATTGAGATTCTAGGGCCTATTTGTTACCGCAACCTAGCTAGGACTTATCCTATGCTGATACTCCTGATTGTCAGAACTTTCTATAGTCTGTATGTTCTCAGTGGCCTATCTATGGACCAGCTCTGCTTCTCAGGAAGCAATCAAATGGTGCTTTGGCTCAGGTCTGCTATTCAGACCCTCTCTTCTCCCTGAAGTGCAACCATCTTCAAAGTCTGTTCACAGAAGCAGTAAGGTATTGCCAACATTTCCTCTGAGAGCAGAGAAGGTCATTCCTTTGAGGACAGAGACACTTGGCAGATGAAAACTTGCTGTCTCAAGGCTCTCTGGGCTTCCGTGTCTTCAGACTCTCCTGTTGTTGTTTTTTTTCTATTTCACGGGGGGATTCTCAATTTCTTGCCTCTTTTCCTTTCTTTCCCCCTGTGTTAACTTTAGGGCACCTCCAAAAGCTACATCCTAAAACCCCTTCTCTCTGAGGCCCTGAGTGATTCTCTCTGTCCCATGCTCTAAATGCTATTTGTATGTTGATGATTCTCATATTCTCTTCTCCACTCCAGAGAACTCATTTATCTAGATGCTTTCCTGATAGCTCTGCTTTGATAGTCATTAAAATCATAGAGAGTCGTGGATTTTCCCACCCTTCTCCTTTTGCCATGTCTCCGTTAATAATATTACTCTCTACCTGACTGAGCGGGTAGAGACTCATCTGTGGTTTCTCTCTTTACCCTATATTCCACCATCCAATCCATTGCCAAGTCCTTTCAAGTCTAGATTCAGAATACATATCCTGACTTTTTCCATGTCATTCCATCTTCACAGCTACTGACCTAGTTCCAGACAGGACCTCCTCTCACATGGACTGAGCCTCTTGTTTGGCATGCCTGCTTCCAGTCACTATTTCCCTTCTTTCTCTCCTACATAGTGACATAAGATATTATTTTAAAACACAAATCGGGTCATAGCTCATCTTGCTTAAGGTATCCAGTGCCATTTCATGACACTTTGAACAATAATTTAAAACTCAGAAAATATGTTTTGAACATGTTTCATTATAAATATAGAATATAAATTATATTAATATATAATGGTATTAATATTAGATAATTATATACAATATGATGTTATATTAATACTGTATTATTTATATTACATTTCATATATTTATATGCATAGACAAGTTTTTCCCTTGTACTATGAAACATATTGGTGCAGTGGTCCTCTGGATACATATATCCTTTCATACAATTTTCTGACTGTGCCTTTAAGTGGAAGTACAATAAATGGACTTTCTGAAGTATTGTATGTTAACTGTAATCAAAAATTTAAATATATATTTTTTAAAAAGCAAAAGAAGAAGTAGATTTGCTGAACCTGAAATTTTATATTGTGATCCACAATGTCAAATTGCCTTCTCCAAAAATTACACAGCATATATTCTCAGAAACAATGATGGAAAGTGCCTATTTCTGTATCCTCCCCGCTGTGAGAATGTTTAATCACTTTTTATTTCTGCCATATTATATATGAACATCATCAGCACTCTCTAGGCTAGCCTGCAGATGATGTGAAACTCATCTAGCTAATGGCAGAACTCATTCAAGACAGCCTGAACCAGAACTGTTCAGCTGACCCATAGACTTGTGAGGAATTATAAATATTTGGTATTTTATGCTACTAAATTTTGAGATGGCTAGTTACACTGCAAATACAAACTGTTATCCTACCTATACATACAACTCCCTTACCAATTGTATTAATGATGACAGCCCCTGGTTTGTTTCCTGACTAAAGTTTCTCAAAGTATATGACCTGCAGAAGAGTGTTAGTAATTCAGAATCTGGAAGAACCCACATATAATTCAATGTCCTCTGCAATAAACTTTCTATGACATTCATTTTATGAATGTTTTTCATAAAAGAATGCCGCTGAGATAGGTTCTCTCCCATTGACTTGAGAAGTGTTTGCTTTAGGTGATCCAAAGGAACAGGTATTCCATCATACTTCTATTTTAGCAAAAGACGAATAAAAAACATTCATTTTCATTCAATGGAAAGTTGATAGTGTGCTCAAATATCTCTGGTTGGGCAGGGAATTCCCTGGCTCTCTTAATCTTTTCCTAGTTATTTCCTCATGCAATTGCACACTTAAAGTTTACCTCTAGGCTGACAAATATCCATCATTGATCCTTCTTATCATTTAAAGTTTTCTTCACTATGGTCTGAGGGTTCTATCCACAGAAATATCAAGCCCATCATTTTCTTAGCATTTTGTTTGCAGAAACATGGGAAGAGGATGTGGGTATCATTCTAGCTGACCTCTTTAAAGTCAGTCCTGAATTTGCCCAACATTCCTCTGATTACAGGGTTGGGAAAATGCCTTTTGGTGAAATTACACAGTGGTAAACATGAAGGGAACTTTGGGTTTCTTTGCTCAAGAACACAGACTTCTTAGTGACAGAGCTAGGGCTAAAATAGTTAAATCTATATCCTCTGTTGGCTGGCTGCATATTGACTACTTACTATGGACAACTTGGCAATTCCTAATGTCCAGTTCCGGCCCCTCTTCTCACTCTGAGCTCTCACACAGGAGAACTCATCCATTCCCAGATGCATCAACACTACTTTATGCCTATGATTTCCAAATTTATATTCACAGTCTCCAGACTTGTGTATCTCACGGCCTACTCATTATCTCTCCTAAGTTGTCTTGCACATAATCTAAACATGTTTAAAAAAAAACTTGTAGTCATCCAACTGATCCACTTATTTCTATCCTCATGTCACTCCCCTCACCCAGGACACTATTATCACTATGTAGATTATGCCAACAGTTCCTGTAAGCTATTCTAACAGTTCCTGAATTATTATTTTTCTTTTTCTTTATCTCCCTCCAACCCATTCACCACAAGCATATCCAGACTAATCTTATTATGTAAACTAGATCATATCATGATTACTGGTTATGACCCCTTTCCAGTCCACATGGAATGAAATTCAAAATTTTCATTATGGCCTGAAAGTCCTCATGATTTAGCCCCTCCATACCTCTAACCACACTCCATCTCACTCTTACCCTCGCCCTCTCTGGTTCAGTCACATAGGCGACGTGAGCCAGACAGGCTTAAATTCATGAGCTGTTCAAATGAATATTACTTTCAACAAATAAACAAATCCCTGTGTATCTAAAAGCAGAGAATCCTCTAGTGCACTCCTGAATATAAGCGCTCAGGCAGAACATTTCTTGAGGAATTTGCTAGGCGTGTGAGTATTTGTGATGCAGAAAGGAAAGAAAGAATTGGAGAGTACAGTGTCTGTAAAGAAGATGACCAGATACCTCACTGTGAAAAAAGTCTTCCAAAGTGGGAGGGATTGTCCATCTCAAATTTACCATCCAAGACTTGCTTAAACTTTTCAAATTTGCGGGATGCACAACATATCCATTTCATCTGTGCCAAATAATACAGTCCCACAAGCCTGTGTCTGTGAGGCTGCTGTGTCATGAAGAAGTGCACTTACAGTCATGTACTATCAGATATTTATTAAATGCTTTTGGTTGACACATCTAAAAAGTAGGAAAAAACTTTTTGAAAGCCCAAACCAGTGTTTTCTTAGCTCGAAAAACTGATGATCTAAATCTGGCCCTGTCTGCTGTCTTGTACGAGAAACTCAACCTCATTGTCCATGTTTTAATGCGAACCGTAGCTTCAAACATGAGTTGCCACTGGCAGAAGAAAGCAAGCAGTTGCCCGCACAACCTAACTTCACCCCCGCCTTTGCTGATGTTGGCCCAGGTTCAGCTTCAACACTGATGCCGCACACCTGCGGCCTGGGCTCCGGCACTTCCCTGAGTTCCCAGGCAGCTCTGGATGGGAGCACCAAGAACAACACTGTTTCCCGGCAAGCATCCCCACCCTGCCTCCAGGCCAGGCCTTCCTCTTCCTTTGTTTTGACACCTCCTTGGGAGCCTCTGGAGGATGGCCCACACATTCCCACCGCAGGGAGCAGTTGTCTGGGACTCAGGGGCTTGGTCCTGGTTTGTATCTGTCTCCTAGAGGATTTACGGAGCCCACTTTTGAGGGTATTTGGACTGGTGATCAGCGAGGTGTCTTTAAGCTGGTGGAGCCAACTGTGCTGACTTAGCAGGTTAGCCTGGATAAATGCCATCCTGGGTTTCCTTTTGTTCACTTAAGGAAAATAAAGTCAGTGTGCAGGATGGGCCCCCAGCGGGAGAGCTGACTCTGTGAAGACCATTTATTAGCAGATGCTTTGCTGAACCTCAGCTGTTCTCTCCAGTAACGTCTGTGTGACAGGAAGATATTTGTTCAGGTGATGGGCTTGAGTGAGCCTCAGGCCAGACCCCTCATCCACAAGGAACACCCTTCCAGAGCTGAAAGGCAATAGAGTCTCCATACTGGCTTGATCCTGTATCCTCTCAACCCGAAGAATCTGACCAGCTTCTTTCATTTACAGTTCAAGATTTTGCCAGCTAGAGCGACCTCCCTCAGAGATGCTGGTGGCCAGGTACAAACTACATAGGCTGGGCAGAAAACTTGATTTGAAGGTCCCATGACAGGTGGGTCTTCCTGCCTTTGCCCATATGGTCGGTGACCCTGCAGGGCTATTTACTCATGACACTAGTGGTATCAGGTTAGAGCTCCTTGTCTCCAGAGGGCTAACATCCACATGCATTTGCAACTGATATTGTCAATTAACTCACAGGATTCTTTATCCTTGGTAAGGCCTCTCAGAGGTTCAGGTATTTTTGAGGTTTGGAATTAACAATTTTTCAAGTTCTCAGTATTTTAAAAAAAGGAAGAAACACCAAACAGGTCTTTAAAAAACTTATGATATATTTTAAATGTTTAGTCTACTTGGTATATTTCCAGAATTGTATGGTATCCCTAGTAAGAAATGACAACCAAGAGAAAATTGGGAATGTCTTGCATGTGAAGATGGGGCTAAACAGTTACTACCCTCAGCATCTCCTTGTCAGACTTCAAGCAGCTCTTCTCCTATTGGCTCTGGCTCCTGGTCTAGACTCTTTACAGCCCTTTGGTATCATCAAACTGAGAGATACCTTGGTAACCTAGAAGATCAAAGAGGCCTCGTAGCTAGTAGTTTGGGCTTTATTGTTAGAGGTTGATGATGTCTCTGGTATTTAACCAGTGGTGGTGGCCATTTCGTTTTTATTTTGTTTTTTGAAATTTATATTTGCTGTGGAAGCCAGGATGCCAGTGGCAGTTTTGTCTTAGGTATTCTATTATCCATATCCTGCTACCCGCTTCAGGTTCTCTCAAGACTTCAGGGAAAGAAATATGTCTTCTCTATGGTGTCTACCCCTCATCAGAGCAATGAGTTTACTAATGTGGTAGTCCTGACATTTCCTTACAGAAAGTGATTCTCGAAGGATGATAGTACTCAACACTCATTCTATCCATTCCCCCATATTTTCCAGTTCTCTTGTGGTTAGGCAAGTCATGTGACTGATTCTGACCAATGGACTGGAGGTGAAAGTAGTTTCTGTCATTTCTGGGTTAAAGTGTACTAGAATCAAAACAGGACTATTCTCAGCCATGTCTCCCTTTCCTTTAAGAACAGGAGGTGTTTTCAGTGGTAGAGCCTGCAGAGTAAAAATCCCCTCCCCACCCTATATCAGAATATGTAGCAGGATGGGAAAAAACCTTTGGCATTTAAAGCCATTAAGATTTCAGAGCTCATTTGTCACCACTGCATAGCTTAACCTATCCTGACTGAGACAACAGGTATTCTAAATAAATTTTATTTGCAATAAAATCTTAAGATATTTAAAATACTCTATATATGCATATTATTGTATATGTGAAAAATATATGATGAAAAAGTTTTGGCTTATGCAGTTCTTTGTGCGTAACAAACAAAATGAACCGCAAATTAGCACGTCTTTTTGTTTTTATTGGCTTTTTGTTTTTGCATATATTAAACATGGGATGCTAAGATTGTTACCCAATATATGCAGTGGGATTAGGAGTCTATAAATTAAATTTTCTCTGCAGTGAACGAAGCCACAAACAGCCTATGGTTTCAGAAAGTTCAGTATAGTGGGAAAAGACCAGGAATAGGAATCAGGAAACTTAGAAGCTATGGGATTTTCTGGATCATTCTTTGCATTGAGGTTTAATTCATTTTCTGGGATCCTTCTTCACTTATTCAATCCCACATTTGTCTGTCCCCTTCTGAACTGGTATGGCACTGGTTATCTGTGCTGACCTTAGTTATGTTCTCTGTCACGTTGCTCATCCTCTCATTTCACAAAGATTTGCTGAGCCTAGGATGAGCTCCCATATCAGGTGATGGGAGCTCAGAGAGCTAAGCCAGCTATTCAAGACCTCACAGTCTGGTGAGAAGTTCCCTCACAGTCTACTCAGCATTTCATGTTTGTTAGGTTTGTTCCCTCCTTGTGGAGGAGAACGATACCTCCCATTCCCTATTTGTCTTTCATTTGCCATGCTGGCAGTGTGGAGGCTGTTTTATAGATAGTTGATGTATGAGTCCGCTGGGCACACTCATCAGTCAGTGTGTCTCTATTGATCTTCATTGAAATCCTTTCTCAAAGTAAAACGATTTTCCTGGTTTTAGTGGTTTTAGTTTGGATTTATTTACCTTGATTACTACAGTCCACTTTAGGTTGCTTTTTGAGATGTAAATCTGGCAGAGTTTTCTTTATTTCTCTAAAACTTACTCAAGGATAGCCAGGTTTTGCCTTTGGTAGCAAGCAACTGTGAAGACTTTTACATTTGGTAAAGTTAAGTCTGTGAGATGGAGAACCTCCCAGCAGAAGTAGGCTCTGCTCATGAATATGTTCTCTTAAAGTGTCACTAACATGGAATGCAGCATTTCATGGGAAGACCATTTCAAGCACCCCCCTTTTCCCCATCACTGACATTCAATTTGAAATGTACGCTTTCTATATACAAGTCAAAGCAAGACTTTTCCAAGTGTCAGCCTCACAAGATCAAGCTAGTTCTTGGCAGTGAACTAAGTTTCCTTTTGCCCCTGGCAGAGTATTAGTAACCAAAGCAGAGCTAGCTGAGCAGAGCTGCACCAATGGACTGGGGCCTCCCCAGGTGCAAAAGAGCGCCTTAGTTCCAGCCTGTTCAGTCCTCCAAAGACATCTGCCCCTGGTCCCAAGGGGTTTGGGGTATGCAGTTAAGGATGACATAGTTATATCCTTTTATTTTAAAGCTTTTGTAGGGCAAAGAGCCAGCTTGTTCTCTCTGCAGAGAATGGTGGCAGGCAAACAACCAGCATTTGTCAGCAAGCTGTACCCACGAGATGCAAAAGCAAGAGCCCAAGCAGAGGAGGGCAGCTCACGAGCTGATGGTGCCAAAGCCTGTCAAACAATACTTTGCAAACTCGATGGTAATCAATGCCACCCAAGCGCACCAGATGTGCCAGTGAAAACCTCTTGCACCTTTGGCTGAATGTGGCTTGAGACTAGCGTTTGGTGAGAATATCTTGTTTCCAGGCACTCCAGACTGCTGAATACAAAAGTGACTCTTTTGATATTGATAAATAATGTGACACATGATTCCCCCCATAGAAATGGTGCAAATCCTTAATTATGAGAGTACTTTCTCAGGGGCACATTAGAATATTGTGCTAAATTGAGTTATCTTCACCTTTGCCAAGGCTTTTGTAAAACTGCACAGTAAGCTGCCCTTAGAAGTTTTCGCTTTTGTTTGTAAATCATCAGTTCAACTTGCACTGAGGTTTCCAGGAATTTAAAAGGGGGGAAAAAAGTCCAGAAGAAATTACATAGCGGGAGACTCCTAAAATGGGGTCCCCCCCCTTTTAGTGAACAGGTCACAAGATTGCAATTCTAAACAATCTCACAATTAATTCTTGAGCTAGGCAGTCCAATTAGGACAAATGCTTCCTTTCTGGTTTAATTAGAGATGAGTACGCCCCTGTGATCTTATTTGTATAAAATAAGTGCTCATTGAACAAGGTTTGGATCAAGTTCAGCTTGTTAGAAATGCCATGAAAAGGGAGCTTTCTCTCACTGTCTCTGGCCCCTTTAACCCCTTACATGCCCATAATGAACTTCTTAGATGTGAAGAATATAAAAAGTATCTTTGGGGAAACCTTGTGAACTTAAAAGAGGCGATGTGTTTATTGGAAACAAGTCCATCCTCTCACCTTTGCACACTTAGCATTTTCCAATCCTGCTTCCACTGCAGGTGTGAAATCAAGCTTCACGTCTGATGAAGGTCATTCTATCATATAAAGAATAGGCTTCTGTATGTGTGTACTTTAAAGTCCCACGACGCAGAGTGTGAGCTGTGGGCCAGCAATAGCATCATGGCCTGAGAGCTCATTAGAATGCAGAATCTCAGGTCTCTACCCCAGACTTAGGAGAATCTGCATTTTCTCAAGATCACTGGCTGATCCATGTGCATATTACAATTTAAGAAGCACTGGTCCAAAGGCAGTAAATGAAGGAGATTTTATTTTAAAAAACAAAGGCTCTCCCTCCCCCGAGAATGCCACTTTACTTGAAAAGAAGCTAGCTACTGGCCGCCTCTCTACAGTGGGCAGGTGGCCACTTCGACCCACCCCCACTCCAAACTCTGCTAAAGACTCAAATGTGTTCCCTCCTGCCTCATCTTCCATTAAGCTCCCAAGACTAAAAGGACCCAGCCTCTCTAGGTATCTGTGCCAGGGTCTCTTACACACCCTTTCAACATGGTACCGAGCCCCTGCTGCGTGTCAGAGCCCCCACTGGCTCTCTGGCAGCAGGAAAAAAGGATTCCTGCTGTTGTGGGACTCCCACTCTCATAGACTGGTGCTGGACAGAGTGGATGAGTGGGAAAAGTCATGGGACCCCCAGGCCTAAGGTGTCATGAGTGACAGACTGACTGATCATGTGATCTAACTTTAGAAAGGCCACACATCTGGGAGGAGGGGGCCTCCATCTTCGTGGAAAGGTTCTAGTAGGCAGCATCCTAAACACTAAGAGATGACTTCTAAGACTGTCAGTGTGTTAAAGAGGACTTAACTCGATAAGCATGTTAAGTGCCACCTTGATTTATTATTCTGCTTAGCAAGAGTTTGTCCATTTTTTTCTCATTTATTTTGTCAGAAAGTATAAAACTTGGGTATGACAAATGTCAGCATCAGTAAAGTTGCTAACAGGCCTGAAAATCTCTGCGTTCTCATGTTGTTCAGTCCTGAACTTTCTCCAAAGAGCCTAGTGTGGAGAAGATATTGACATGCTTTTGTTTTACCACATGGTACCTGGGAGAGGGTTGAGTAGGTAGTAGCAGAGTTAAAATTTTTGTCTTTCCACCAGAGACTCTGAGACTAATGTCACTGTTAATTAGGGGACATTGAAGGACCCCAGACCAGCAGGTAAATCATCATTAACGAGCCTCTCAGCTGGCTCTTGTCCAACTTGATACCATGCTTACTGCCATTGCCTTAATGATGGACCCAGCCCTGCAGCCCTCACAATGTTGTCTAGACACTGGGACAGGACCTCAACTGTTCTTCCCAAACTCTCAGCTCCAGCATGTGAAATGCCCTCTGTAGCACCTAACAACTGTGTCCAACATGCCCTGAAAGCTTGGTGTGTGCTGCTGCTGAGAGCCAGAACTGTGGGAATAAGAAGGGGTACATGGTGTTCAGGAATGGAATCAATGCTGGGAGGAAGACCAACCTGATTGATCAGCCAGGATATATGGAAACAAAGGAGTGCTTTAACCAAAAACAAACAAACAAACAAACAAACAAACAAAAGCTTTCAAGAACATGCATTTACAAGCATTTCCCTGCTGCAAGGAGCTTTCACCTAAAATAAGTTCTGCAAACTAAAATATTTAATACAAGAATTGACCAAGAAAAGAATTACTGCTGGAGACTAAAGATTTTATAAAGGAAAAATGCAAATGGAAGAAAGAAGGAAGCAAGAAAGGAAGGAAGGAAGGAAGGAAGGAAGGAAGGAAGAAACAATGAGTGAAATTATAAGAGACTTGAAGGATTAAGAAGACTTTATATGTAATATTAAAAAATTTTAATAGGAAAAGAGGAACAGATGGAGAAGTTATAAATAAATAGTAGAAGAAAATATTTTCGAAAGAAAGAAAACTTCACTTTCAAAGCTGAAAGGATTCAAGTGTGATGCAGGAGTAATAATACTACTGATGATAATGATAAAAATGCAAACCAGACCCGCACTGGCCAATAGAACTTCTGCAATGATGAAAATGTTCTGTGCTGCTCAGTATGGTAGCCACTAGCTACACGGGACTACTGAGTATGTGAAACGTGGCTAGTATGACGGAGGAACTGACTTTTTAATTCTATTTAATTTTAACTAACTAACATTTACATTTAAACAGTTATATGTGGCTAGTCACCACATTGAACAGCTCAGATCTAGACATTTCCTAGTGAAATTTCTGAAGTACAAACACCAATGTAAAAGTTTATAAAATTCCAGAAAATGCAAAAGCTTACCTTCAAAGTATGGAGAGTCAGATAAGTATTGGAATGTTCATCTGCAATACTAGAGTTAAAGAAAATCGAAACATATTTACAAACTATTAAAGAAAAATGTGATTAAAAATTTTCTGTTCTACCAGAATAACATTCTTATGTAAGAATGAACAAATTTGACATTTTTAGATGTGTAACTATTCAGAAAATGTACGACCTTTATGTAAGGAAAGACTCGAAAAAGTACTCTGTAAAAATGAAAGATGAGCTAAGATTTGCATGCAGGAAAGATAACATTTTCAAGAAAATTTGGTGCATAATGAATATCATAGAAAAGAATGATGCGACTGGAAACGGTGATGTAAATATTAAATAAAGTTTCTTCAAACACACATAGAATAAAAATATCCAGAGCCTAGAAGAATATTCTTGGCATATCCGGCTTCAAAAGGCCTTGCCCAGAGCTCTGAATACCCTGTTCACATCTGACCAACAACTATTATGGCAATGCATTGGAATAATTTGAAGTTTACCAGTTTTATACTTTTATTTGTATTAAATTTGTAAAGCAAATTTAGTTTGATAGTTGTACCACTGTAAGAATAAAGAGTTCATACCTAGTAATGGGTGTATATTGTAATACAAAATAAGTTAAAAATAGTACAGAATAGGCACAAGAATAGAAAAACAGATTAGTGGAAAGATTAGAGGCACTAAAAAGAGAATTCAGAAATAAAAATATATGTGAACTAAATCTGAGATAATTTATTTTTTTCTGGGATGGTTGAGGGAGTCTTCATCAAAGAATGTGGCTCTTGAACCTATCATGTTTTCTCCTGCTCTTTGTAGCTGGAGAAAAAAGGTACAATTTAGGGATATTTTCTAAGAGGATTGAACAAATCCATCTAAGAGACAGAACCCTGGTAAAATCTACCTTCAGTATCAAATTTGCAAGGAGTGGAGAGATTGCAGCCCCTGTAAAACCCAAAGAACAAGAGAACGTGAGAAGTGACTCCTTATATTCAAAATACAGCAGCTTGTTGGATCATGAGGGCTCTGTTCTCAGCCAGTTTGCTCACATTCCTAGCAGACGGCTTGCCTTGGCATCCATGTAATCCTTGCCAGAATGGGAAGCCCCCAAGCTAGGTAGAAGACAAAAATATTCTCATCATTTGACATGATAAAGCGTGTGGCTCTTGAGTAAGAAGAACTGGCACAACCATGGGCGTGTTCTGTCTTATCCCATCTACTCCACCTCTAGTAGGAAACAAGTCTCCACCAGCCGGCACGTCAGAGGGGGTCTCCTGGTGGTCGGGGACGGGCATAGCCATACCCTGTTTTTGTGAATCACATGTGGCCTTGACTTTCACCAATATGAGTTCTACCCTCTGTTTAGTAGAGGTTTGTTTTGTTTTGTTTTGTTTTGTTTTGTTTTGTTTTGTTTTGTTTTTCAGGTGAATGAGCTTTCTCATTGATCCCCTGAGAAATACCCAAATAGGGTATTTCTGGTGGTATATACTAAGACCAAAAAAAAAAAAAATGGGTTTGCTTGCCAGAAATGCTTGCAGATGTATGGTTGAAAACATTTGTTTCACAGGACTGTCACTATAAATAGGATGTGGATCAGCAAGACGGCAACAGTTTGCCTGGGTGGCCTTGTCTTCGTGGCAGAGAGATCTCCCAGAAGCACACACTGCTGGAGCTGACTCTGGATCTAATGAAGCTGCCAACTCAGCACGGCAACATGGCTCACAGCTGCCCTGAAGGCATGCCCTTACTTCACTGTTCCAAACCTGTTTGTGATCATCTCCAGAAACTTCCAGGAGAGACTGGGGGTCTTATCCATTGGGGGTGTGCCATGCATGTGAAATCCTGTCTCGTCTGTGCATGGTAGAGGGTGTATGTGTGAGTGTGTGTGTGTGTGCGCGCACATGCACACACACACAGAAAGTCCTAACCAGGGACATTCTGCTCCTGTTAGCGATGAAGGCAGGAGGCCTTGGCTGCATCACAGGTTCTCACTTATCCTCCAAAGAGAAGGAGGAAGATTCCTGCCTGCTCTTTGGGAAGACTGCAGACTTGGAGCAGGGGCAGTAAGGGCACGAAGGAGACTGCAGATTGGGGATGTATCTGGTGGGTGACCAGGAGTACAGTGGATACCTGTGGTGGGCGAGAAACAGGAGAAGTTGCTGAAGAAGAAGAAAGGGTAAGACTCATCTGTCATATCCTGTCTCCTGCTTGCAGCCAATGTGGGCCAACTGGAGGCAGAGCGGAGCAGGAGAATGGGGAAGAGAAAGTAGGAAGCCGAAGTGATTATTCAGCCCAGCAGCCAATCGACTGGCCAGAGGACACAAAATCAAACAACACTGCTCCATGACAGTTCTGCTTAGCCCAGCAATTTGTCTTTCTCTCAGACTTGTTTAATAAAATTTTGAAATGGTTGGAAAAAAATCATGGGCCTCATTTGCCGTGTTCCCCAAACTAGTTTCCCATCCCATTTAGAAATAAAAGAAGGCGCTGTGTGGCGTCCTCTGCCAATCGCGATCTTAGTCAAGCCTCACAATCCTAGGTCCTTTTACCAAAAGGGATATTGAGTCTTAAAAAGGTGAAGTAACTTTTTAAGATCATAGAGTAGGATCACAAACCCAGGTCTTTGGTGACATCCCTGGACAATTACAGAAGGTAATTGCTCTTTTGGAGAGTAATGGGGATATATTTAATGGCAAAAGTGGTTTCCCTCCTCTGTGGCACAGACACTAAGTACTTATTCTGTCTTGGCACTGAAATACACTATCCTGTTTGCTCTTTACAGTCCTATGAGTTAGATATCATCACCCCATTGCCTGGAACAATCTGAAGAAAATCTTCCAAGGGCATGCAGCAAGGTCATTACCCAGCCAGATTTTAAGCACAAACTTACTGACCTCAAAAGCCATGCTCTGGTCCCCTGCACTATACTGCTTCCCTAATGGAAAGAAGGCCCCACTGACTCCCTGCCCCTGCGTCCCATTTGCAGCTGGCTCTGCCTGGGAGAGGAGGTGGTTTGCACCCATGCAACAAAGCCCATTACTCATTACTCACTGGCCTCCCGGTGATTAAGCCCTTAGAACTTCCTCTCAGCCCCGGGTGACATCACTACATAATTAAGGTGACTGGGATGCCCAACTGCATGCACCAAACAAAAGTCCCTTGTTTGAATTTATCATCCAAACTCTCCTTGTGCAAGACTGAGCTCCCACTGGTAATTAAGGAAGACGCTTAAACCTGGCTGAATGAGAGCAGGGCTCGGGGCAAAGTGCTGAAGAGGAGACCCAATGTCAGCCCCTAACTTGACGTGGTAATGAAAGCACCCATAAAAGGTAAGTGGTAGGCCTACCCTGGAAAGAGGATAGCTCCACATCAATTAGAAGCTTTCCTTTATGTAATTTTCATGCCAATCTGCTAAATCGGGTTTTTGGTCTCCTTTTATTTCTTAGCTGGTCCTTCAAAGGAGCTACGACCAAGGAGTCACATATCCTGAGCTGGTCACTGTCTATTCAGAGCCTCGTGTGAAGACACATAGATTCTGCTGCACAAACTACAAAGGTTCAGACCCAGCTTTGCCACTTACTAGCTGTGTGGCTTTGGACAAGCGACTTAAACTCCCAGTTCGGCTTTAGTAGATGTCACCATACAGTTTGCCAGATGGTTGTATAGATTTACATTTCCACCAGAAGTGTACGTGTTCCAATTCCTCTGCATTTTTGCCAACTGTTAGCACGTTTCCTAAGCTTATTTACCATTTTGACATTCTCTTTTGTGGCGTGACTATTCAATTCATTAGCACATTTTAAGATTGGATAGTCTGTCTTCCCTATTAACTTATAAGAGTTATATATTCTGGATACAGTTATTTTGGTGGTTTATATATTGCAAGCATAGTCTCCCATTCTGTGACTTGCCTTTTGCCTATCTCAAAGTCTCTTCCGATGAATGTATGTTCTTAATGTAGACCAATTTGTCAACCTTTTCGTTAATAGTCAGTACTTTTTGTGACCTAGGCCGAAAGGTTTTTGATGTCCCTCCCAATGCCAAAATTCTGTGATTCAGTGACTCTCTCGTAGCTTTTCCATGTGTTTCTTCCACCCAGACTCTACTAGTTGTACTCTTCCTGTTTGCAGGAGCAAAGAGACACACTCAGGTTGCACCTGGTAAGGACGTTGTGCTCTTGACAGATGAAGACTGAAGGAAGACAAAAAACAGAACCAGCCCCCATGCAGCTTTGTGCCAGGGAATGTGGAGTCACGTCCAGGAACCAGAACTTCATTCCAGGTCTCTGAGCTCCCTGATACCTGCTCTTGTAACCAGATGACTATGGAGCCTCACTCTGTGCAGCAGTGTCTGCGCTCCCTACCCTAACGTGTTTCATCACGTGACTCAACTTTCTCTGTTTCTCTTGCTCACACCACACTATATTTTCAGTACCTTTCTTCTCTCTCTGCCTCATGGCTTCTTCTTATTGCCTTTGCTCTGTGAATCTATTTTAAAATGTGGTATATTAAAAGAAAGTCAGAGGTATAGTAAGGCCAACATCCCAGGAGATAACTACCATTGAAAAGGTAGTTAGTTACAGTTCCCAAGAGGAGGGGAGGCCAGGCCATGGGAGGCCACACTGGAAGTACTAGATCAGTCAGGAGATGAAGGGAGAGGGAGGAACTTTGGATAAGACCCTTTATTGTGTTTTCTGTGAGAAGGTAAAGGACAAGGCAGAGCATACATGGCCCTGGAGTGATAGGACAGCCAGAGAGTGGCCCAAGGAATAAGAGGCCTATAAAGAAGGTGGTTAGAGTTTGGGTTTGTAGCTGAAAGTATGCTTATGGACAAAGTGTTTTCTATCTCTAGGAACTGGCTAACCCAGGGAGGGGCAGTTCTTCTAAAATCAGCAAGGCCCCAGGTGTCAAAGCATCAGAATGCAGGAAATAAAAGACATGCTTACTACAATCTCCTGACTACTTCTCTGCCTGAGAACTGTCAGTGTCTTAATATAACTTATACCTAAGAGACTCCCCAAGAAAGGCTGACTTGTTCAGGGAAGTCCATTTGCTTCTGAGCTAAGCTCCTTGATACCTCCCACCCTACCCCATACCCCAGAGCTGACTGGCCATGCTGGGGATTCGCACCTCACCAGGATCTGCCAGCAGGGCCCAGAGCAATGCCTCCTGTGGTCAGCTCTTCCCAGAGGGGACATTCTTCACCCCATGCCCTTGAGCTGAGCTCTCATCTGCCTCACCACTGAGCCTTCTCAGATTCCCTCCCTCCCTCCCTTCCTTCCTTCCTTTCTTCTTTCCTTCCTTCTTTCCTTCCTTTTACTTACTTACTTACTTACTTACTTACTTACTTACTTACTTACTTCTTATTGTGACATTAGTTAATGAAATCCAATGTTTCAGCTGTACCCTTTAAAAGTAAGGCACATATATATTTACACTGTGTGTTCAACTCCCATTGTTAGATTTCTTTCTGTCACCACATATTTGACCCCCTTTACTCCATCTACCTCCTTCTCCGCCCCCTTCCTGTGGGGTAACCACTAATCTGTTGTCCAATGTACATAGCAGCATTATTCACAGTGGCCTGGACATGGAAGCAACCAAAGTGTCCTACGATAGATGATTGGCTAAAGAAGCCGTGGTACATATATACAATGGAATATTACTCAGCCATAAGAAGAGATGAAATACTGCCATTTGTGACAACATGGATGGACCTCGAGATAATCATGCTAAGTGAAAAATCCAGGCAGAAAAAGTTGAAAATCACATGATATCACTATATGTGGGATATAAACCTAAAAGCAACAAATGAACAGGACAAACAAAGACCCACCTTCACTTCTAAGCCCCCAGCCACATTGTCTCCACCCTACATTTCCAGAGTACTTTTTTCTATTCTTTTTTTATGGAACTTTTCACTTTCCGCAATTTGATAGACATTGTTTGTGCATCTACCTTTATTCCCTTCAAAAACCTACAAGTGTCAGATGGAGTTGACTGTTACTCTTGCCTTTTCTGCACCCTTAGCATCTAGCACAATGCCTGGAGCACCAGTGTTTAATGAGTACTTACTGAAAAACAGAAACTTAGTATTTGTTAGGTCTCCACAGAAGCACACCCTAAAACAAGGATTTACAAGAAAGCCATTTACTTAGACGGTGATCCTGGAAGTGCTGGTGTGGGGTAGGGAAAAAGAGAGAGAAGATTAGGGAGCTGCCAGTAGGTACAGTACGGCCTAGCGAGCTGTTTACTTCTGAGGGCAATCGGGGCTCAGTCTTGCTGGTATTCTGTGTGAGACACAGCCCGGAGTTGTCTCATCTGGGTTATTTGTCCATTTGTCACTGGGTATGGACCACCCTTGGGCCAGTTAACTCCCTCACACATAGCAGAACATCTTCATGTGTCCTGAGCAGACTTTCCACAGAGTCCGAAGGTGACTATGGTAAGAACCAAGCCATTGTTCTGTGAGTGCCAATGGGTTAGGTGTGGGGAACCAAAGCACCTGCCAGGCCTAAACTGCAAAAGAAATAAAAAAGTTAAATAGCCACAGGTCCTAAAATCTAGGTACCTGCAACTATTGGCCAAGAGACAGAGAAAAAGAGTTTTAAGGAATTTTCTTCATGAAGAGTGGCCATCTGACATAGGTGGTCGGTGGTTGATGTCCTCATGGGCCTCCTTCATTTTCCCGCTCTGTGCCTGGTTCCCAGAGCTGGGAACAGCTGGGCTGCATCCCAGGCTAAGCTCTCCGGAAAACTACGGCATGGCCAAGGCGTGCCTCGGCTGAAGTAGCAGGGGGCCTTGCAGCTGTCATGATTTCATGTGAGCCCTCTCTTACTCCAAGCAGCAGGATTACTCTGAGGATGCTGCTTTCATATTTCCTCCCTTCACTCAAAGAGAGGCCACTAGTCCCCTTTGTGGAGCATGTGAAAGACCATTTCCTCCCTTGGAACATCTGTGAATCCTGGCTCCAGGCTAGGTGAGTCTTTTCTTATTTAGCTGTGAGTTCTCCCACTGCACAGAGTAGGGGCCTCTCGAAGCCTCTGTCCACACTGCCAGGTGAAGTGGAGAATAACACAACTGCAGGTAAATGTAATCAAGGAGAACAGAAGCCAAGGTTATCCGGACCCTTCCCATTCCACCCCCCATATCAAACCCACTTTAGGAAACCCATGTGAGAAAAGCAGATGAGAATGGGGTGGAAATGGGGTGGAAAGTGGAAACTGTGACTCGAAACTCTCTGGAGTTTGGCTTGACTGCAAATGTCATCACTTTGCTCAACGCACATGAGTGTCTCAGCCAAGTTCCCTGTTTTAGACATTCTTGAATTTGCCAATTTATATTTTATATTTTTGAACACTCTTCTGGAATTATCTGTCAATTAACATATACCAGATTCTCTTTCTTTTTTTCTGTTAGCGAAACCCTACAGAAATGTTTCCCAAACCCATCAGTTCCCCTGAGTTTTCCGGTAATCACAAGCAGGCTTTCCCATGTGTTGGCTGCCTGCGGTGTTCCGTAACATTCCGCCAGCACCACAAGTTTGAGGACTCCCCCAGGACAAAACTTTCCGTCATGCTGTGGCCACAATCCTAGACCGGGAGGGCCAGGTACAACTGTCAAGTTGACGACGTTTCTTTTATTTTTTTATTTTTTCAAGTAGAGCAAAATTGATTCTGGACTTTTTTAAATACAGAAATGTGGTTACAAGAAAGAAAGAGGAGAAAAAGAAAGAAAAAAGGTGCTGCATGTGTCCTGAGCGGACTTTCCACAGAGTCCGAAGGTGACTATGGTAAGAACCAAGCCATTGTTCTGTGAGTGCCAATGGGTTAGATGTGGGGAACCAAAGCATCTGCCAGGCCTAAACTGCCTAAATTGGCTGATGTGGGAAGAACACTGGCTTGGGAGCTCATTCCAAAATGCTGATAAAGAGCACTGCGACCTTGGACGAGTCCCTCAACATTGCTAGCTTCAGTTCCTTCCTAATCTATGAAATTAGACAACACTCTGGCTCTGAAATTCTTAAGAACACACATGTTTTCAAAATATGCAGATATGGGTATCCTCATACACGTTAGGTAAGGAAAACAGCGCCTCGTGTGATAAACAGATACTCGTCAGTGAACCAGAAACCAAGTGGGTGCGTATAAGGGGCTGCACGGGGAAGGTATAACATTGGCTGATGATGTCCTCTCTCAGATTTAATAATTATATATCTTTAGAAAGTGTTCTATGAGTGCATTACCAATGCCTTGAAGTGGAATATGCTATTCTTTTGAATCAATTTTGTTTTGCATTTTATTTTGTTATTAGTTTCAAGTATACAGTGCATAGGTTAGATATTTATATAGTTTATGAAACGATCTCCCTGATTATTCAAGCTTCCCTCTGGCTCTACACGTGGCCATTACGTTACTGCCGACTGCATTCTCTATGCCTCGTTGAATCAACTTTTAAAGATTTTTCTCCCCATTGTTTCAGGTGTCAGAATAACAGCAATTTATCATGAACCTCAACCTCTTGTGTGTCAGTATCACTAAGTCACACACCAACCCATGGGAGTGTCACTCTTCTGTCTCTTCTGCCGAAGAAGAAATCGAGCTGTGGAGAGGTTAAAGAGCAGGCCAAGGTCACACAGCTGGTAAGTAGTGGTGCTGGGATCTGAAACCAGAGCCTTTTCCTGTCTGTTCATCACCAGCACCATCTTGGTGATGCTGAGTGAGATGTTTTGAAAACAATGCCTTTACTCTCAAATTTACTTGGCTTCTGTCCAATGTACTTGACACTGTAAAATGGACTTTTGGAAACACCAAGGCATGACTGAGAAGCTATCTTTGTTTTCAGAGGAACTCTAGGGGGACAGGGTGTATGAATTATGGGTGAGTTTATTCTCAACAAAAAGGAAGGCTCGAGCTTGATGGAACTCTGAGGTACCTGTTAGAGATAAGCTAGGACAACTTGTCTGAACACCTGTGATTGCATCTTTCGCAAAAGGGTCATTTTCTCAGGGATATTTCACTGTGAGGTTTAAGCTTTATCAAATCATATAAACTGGTATACTGATTTACCTTCTGTCTTTTGCATTTGGCTTTCCAAGATTCTATGAACAGGTTTTAAAATATCACCAGGTCAGTAAAATGTTTCTCGCTGAGCTCACGTTTTCATGGTTTCCTCTAAAGCTAGAAACAGAACTAAGCTATTCTGAAGTGACCATCAGACATCAAATTCTGTTCTCAGCCCCTCCTCTGGCAAGGAAAGAATGATGCAGTTTGCCAAGTCTCGAATCCATTCCACATACCCGGCCTGAAACTGGGTCCTGATTCAAGTCTTTTTTTTTGTTTTGTTTTCATTTGTTTATTGTGATGGGGACTTGCTGCTTCTGGGAAGGTTCCATTAAAAAAAAAATACATCAGAAGACATCAAAAAGTTCTGATAAAATAGCATCTTGATGATTTAAGTGTAAAAATGTCAGAGACATATGGTTTCTATTATTCCGGAAATAACACATGGGCTTAAAAATCAAGGGGAAAAGTGTTTGGTAAAACACTTTTGAGAACTTGGCTAATGTTTTTTAAAGACCAGTTCCAAAGCCTGAAGGAGAAAGCACCCTCAGGAGGACAAATCCAGGCAGCTGCACCCCACTTGTTTGTTTCTTTTCTTGATCAGGATGGCATTCGTGTTGCCACAAGAGCACTGACTTATCTGCCACCACGAGAAATCTATCTGACAAGTTATGCTTAGGTGGACAAGTCTTGGTCCTCATCCAACCCCTGTTGTTTACTAGCAATGTTAGTTTTAGGCAAGTCGATGCATCTGAAAAATGGAAAAATAATATAATCTTATAAGATTATTGTGAGCATTTGGGCTATCACATGTCAACTGTCCGGCACATGGTAGGCGCTTAAAAAGAGGCAGTTTTTAAAATGATGATTGTTCATTTGAAAAGTGGTAATGGGAGGATGGACAAGAGATTCCAGGATCAAAACTGTTTCTAGAGTATAAGGAATCCATGGGATCTGATGAGGTTCTCTACTCGCTTCCCCAGCCAGAGAAACAGCTGGTGGGCGAATAGGATAACTATACCAAATGCTGCTAAACAGAAAGAACAAGAACGAGCCCCAAACTGGGAGGTCCAAATAAAACCTGTCTCCGATGACCAACACACCAAAGCACTTATTCCTCAAAGCATGCTTTTAAAAGGCTTTTAAATTTAAAGATGTTCATTTTAACCTTATAGGATTTGGATTACATTTTTTTAATTAATACATTTTGACAGCTTTATTGACTTAGCATTGACCTAAAAAAAAACCTGCATGTATTTAAAGTGTATAAGTTGGTAAGTTTTACACAACTGTGAAACCAACCTAGTGAACATATCCATCACCCCTAAAAGTTTCCTCCTGCTCCTTTGTAACTCCCTCCACCTCTCCCTTCACCCTACACCCCCAGGCAACCACCAAAGTGCTTTCTGTCACTGTAGGTGTTGGCTTTTTCTAGAATTTTATATGAATGGAATCATAAAATATTTCCCCCCTTTTTTTTGTCAGGCGTCTTTCATTCAATATTATATTTTGAGATTCATTCAGTCATTGTGTGTATCAGCAGCTCATTTCTTTTTATTGCCGAATAGTATTCTATTACATAGATATAACCATAATTTGTTTATCTATTTGCTGTGCATGGCCATTTAGATCGTTTCCAGTTTGTGTGTTGGTTGGTTTACTCTGACAGATAAAGCTGCTATGAACATTTGTGTATAAATCTTTGTGTTTTCTTTTTTTCTTGGTCAGTACCGAAGAGTGGAATGGCTGGATGTTTTGTTAGGTACACGTTTAACTGCTGCACTATTTTCTAAAGTAGTTGTACCATTTTGCATTTCCAGTTGCAGCATGTTTGACTTCTAGTTGCTGCCCATCCTTGCTCACATTTGGCATGGTCAGTCACTAATTATTTGCATTTTTAGTGTGTATACTGTGGCATCTCATTGTTCTTTCATTTTGCATTTTCCTAGTGACTATTGGGGTTTGCCATCTTTTCGTTTGCTTACTTATAATTTACTATGTCTTTGGTAAAGTATGTGCCCAATATTTCGCTCATTTAAAAAAACCTTTAGATTCTTTCTTTTCTTATTGAGCTTTCAGTATTCTTTTTATATTCTGGGTGCAATGACTTAATCAGATGTGTGATTTGTAAATATTTTGTTTCAGTCTGTGGCTTTTTTGTCTTTTTAGTCTCTTAAAAGGGTCTTTCAAAGAACAAAAGTTCTTAGTTTTGATGAAGCTCAAAATATCAAAATTTTTTTTTATGGATTATACTTTTGGTGTTATATCTAAGTAATCTTTGCTTAATCCAGAGTCACAAAAATTTTCTCTTATGTTTCCATCTATAAATTTTATAGTTTTAAGTTTTACATTTAGCCTCATAATCTATTTTGAGTTAATTTTTGTATAGAGTTTAAGATTTGTTTCAAGGTTTTTTCGTTTGTTTTACATATGGCCATCTATTTGTCCCAGCATCATTTATTTAAAAAGACAATTCTTTCTCAACTGAATTACCTTTGTATTTGTGTTAAAATTGGTTGATAAAATATGTATGAGTCTATTTCTGAACTCTCTATTTTGTTCCATTGGTATATTTGTTTATTTCGATGCCAATACTACATTGTTTTCATCACTATAGCTTTATAATAAGTCTTAAAGACAGGCAGTATGATTATTCCAATTTTGTTCTTTTTTTCAAAATTGTTTTGGTTCTTTGAGGTCCTTTGCATCTCCACATGAATTTTAGAATTTGTAATGATATCACCACCTTCATTTCTAATGTTGGTAATTTGTGTCTTTTCTCACTTTTTTCCTAATCAGATTGTCTAGAGGTTTATCAATTTTATTATTCTTCTCAAAGAACAAGCACTTGATTTTGCTGATTTTTTCCAATGATTTTTGTTTTCTGTTTCATTGATTTTTACTTTGTCTTTCATTATTTCTTTTCTTCTACTAATTTTGGATTTAATTTGCTCTTTTTTCTCTGGAGACTAAAGGTGGAAACTCAGGTTATATACTTGAGAACTTTCTTCTTTTCCAACAGACACGTTTTAGTTCTATAAGTTTCCCTCTATGTAGGTACTGCTTTAATTGCATCATAAAAATTTGACATCTTATATCTTAATTTTTATTCAGTTCAAAACATTTCATTTCCCTTTTAACTTTAGTCTTGTCTCCTGAGTTATTTCCAAGTTTAAATTAAAAAGTAAAAGGCAAATGAAAGGAGAAGGAACAGGAATTCAAGAAAGGCAGTATTATTTTCTATTGGGTCCTTGTTGGACTTAAAATACAGTGAATGCTAAGGGCTTTTACAACATTGATTCAACTACCACAAGAACTCCATTTCTAAGATATGAAAAACTGATATTTAAGAGATTTATTAATAAACTCAGGTTACACACTAAGTGCCAGTCTCCAAAATTCACACTAATTTTTATCTCCTTTCCACATTTGGGGTGAGAAATACCAAATAAGAGGATTGGGACAGAATACAAACCAAGCATTCTGACCTCATAATTTTTCAGAGCATTAGCTTTGACACTGATCCTAGGTAAAGCATAATAACACCTACATGCTGCCTTTTTTATGGATTCACAAAGCTCAAAGTTAAAGCAGATAGAAATAATAATTCACTAAGAGTTCTTGTAAATCACTGTGGCTGAATACAGCAAAACCTCCTCTCTCATCTACTGACTTGTAGAGAACCGGTGCACAGCAGAAACCCACATCTGGAGATACATTTTGTGTGATGGTGCTGATAGTGGGGCTGAAGAACAGATGTTGAAAGACAAACTGTGTTTCTTTTAATTAAGGCTCTGATATTCCTATTATCTTTTTATTTAGAAGTAGATCAAATCTCTCCAGTCCCTGTCTTTTTTAGGAATTATTGATATATATATTCTTGGTCAGATCTAAATGTTATTTCAATCTGGGGCAAGATTAAAATGCTGTATTGAATGAACACAAACAGAATAGAGGTATGGAGGAGTTTATCAGGATTAAATAGCACATCAGAGCTTGCGTATCTCTCATGGAGAAAAAAGAGCATCTGTAGTGAAAAGAATAAGGGAAAAGAGACTGTCGTTGAACAACATATACCAAAGAGTCTTTCAAAGACCCTCAAATAACTGAGAACTTCCCATACAGTGCTTCCTTTGCCTGACTTGGAGAATGTCTGAGTTGATGACGTGTCCGTACCCCCTCATCTCAGCATTCTGTGACTGCTGCCTCTTTGCTCTTTTCTTGTTGCATTTGCCCTTGTAACTTTCAGCTCTGATTAAGAAGAGGGAAAGAGGAGGCTGCATACTGCCAGCTTAGCCCTATAAATATTTGTTCAGTGTTTATGACAGATGTTTTCCTGTTATGAAGAAATCTGACCTTCATTAAAAATCTGGAACTTTTTTAATGTAATGCCAAAACATCAGAAACAACAGCTGGGATTGCTGGTGACTTTCATTTATTTAAAGACACAAATTCTTACTTGAACAAACCGGTAATTATCACGACTATTATTACTTGTTGGGAATGTGGTTAGAGGGTAGAAAATAGCCGCAGTTCCTCTTTCGTTGCTCTAATCACCATCCTACTCCAGCATTCTGCAGGCTGGACCATTTAATAGTCTCGCTTCATAAACCAACAATGTGGCGTTTCCTTACATCCAGTGAAGCAGTCTTCTTCCTGATGTTTGGAACACCAATTAAACCACATACAAATAACCTTAAATATCAAGCTTATATTATTTCTCATAATCGCTGTTCATCATTAAGCTGATTTCCCTTAGGGGCATTAACTTCTTTTAGGCTGAGACACATAGGCTTAGATTTACCTACTTAGCTGACATGAAGCCTCTTTAGAATTGTTGCGATTGTAGTCACGATGACTTCTGTTTGGAAATATATATATACATAATATTGATGTTCTTTGGGATTCCCAGAACCTAGAATTGTAGAAATTTCTATTGTAGGATTGGGAGAGGAGAGCCGAAGTGTTGTGACCCAAGACCCACCCGGGTGGCATTCATTGTCCCTATTTACCACAGGGTCAGGTCTGGAGCTCAGGGTCTTAATTCCCGTACCTGATGTTATCAGCATTCTGAGAAAGGACCCAGTTGGTAGTGGTGAACTCATAAGAACAATATGCATGAGAATGAGTATAGTATCAGAATGCCCATTTATTACTTTATGTTTTTAGAAAGGGCGGCATATAACTGGAAGCACTCAAGGTCCCAACAGCCAGAGTAATCTTTGGTTGATAATCAAGGGAAGAAAAAGGAATCTCAAGGGTGAAGAAGAAATAACTAATGTTACCTAATCGTCTCTGCAGCACTGGTTTAGAAATCTGTGCTTCAGGCTTCCCTTCCTTTGTGCAACGATTGGACCAGCATTGTTGAATTCCCCCCGGGGCTTCTCATTTTCCATATCCCGGAAGACAGTATCTTTTTGATTGCCATGTTCTTTCTTCAGTACATAAACGGTTCATTCGGGTTGCAGTTCACCTCTGCCTGCCTGGCTTGAGAGTTATTTTCTCAAGGGACTGTGAACCTCCCTGCTGTGATCCCATATGTGCTGATTTGACAGTTTAATCTCAAAGGATGATATTATATCCTCACTGTCAATTTCTTGGACGTTCAGGACTTATTAAAACCCCCAACACTTACAAGGAAATCAATATAACCACTTTCAGACTGAGATATTTTATGTTCTTTGACTGCACATATCTGCATATTACTTCTTCAGTAAATGATTAACAAATATTCAATGTTGGTACAAGTTCTGCAGAGTCTTCCAAATGACAGGCACGTGTCTAAAGGAAATGCCTAAAGAAACTCTCACACATCTGTTCAAGGGAACATGTTCCATGTTCGTTAAAGCAGTTTGTTATACAAAAATTGTAAACAACGTAAACATCCACCAAAAGGAGAGTGGAGAGAGCAGTTGTCATGTATTCAAACAAAGCCAATAATGAAAATAAATCAGCTGTCATGTAGCAAAGTAAGGTAGTTTTAGAAAATTACTGTCGAGCAAGAAAAATAAGTACAGAAAGGCATGTACAACATGAGACCATTTCTACCTTTTAAAAAATCTCAGAACAATACATACTTAATTTATAGAAACACATACATGTGGTTTAAAAAAATTGTATAGGCAACAATTTTTCAGGATTGTGGCTTCCTCTGGGAAACTGAGAAAGGGTATAAAATTGGGGTGAGCTAAAAATGGCAATCAACTGTATCTACAAGGTTTTATTTCTTTAAAAAAAAATCTGTGAAATTTAGAGAATATTAATAGTTACATAAATATAGGTGACAAGTACATGGGCTGTTAGTATATCAGCTCCTCTATTTTCTCTATTTTAAAAATGGTTCCTGATAAAATTAAAAATAAAAAAGGAAATAGAAACTTATATTCCCTGACATAGAACAACTGTTCACTGAAAAATATGCATCATCTCGTAAATAGAATAAGGTCTGAATGAGAATCACCAAGCTATTATTTGTACTTACCTTCTGGGAAGAGTGGAATTAGATGAAGGGTATGGGTAAAGAGCTTCTTTTACTTTTTTTTTTTTACACTATATACTTCTTTAATTTTTTTAAATTTACATGTATCATGTGTTTTAGGTATTACTTCATAATTTAAAAATTAAAATGCAACTTCATGTTTCTTTTATAAAAACAAAGAACAACAACAGTAATGTATAATGTCTCAAAGTCCCTGGCATGAATCTCTGGAGAATTCCAGAAATTTAACTCAAACCCAGTTCTCTCCAGATCATGGAGACCTGTATTTCTCACTCCCAAGGCCCCCAAAGAAAGGCCACAGTAACATTATGTCGCTGCTATTCCAGTGGGAAGGAGTGGGAGGTTAAAAAGACTTGAACCCAGTCAAGGACAAACCAACCAGAGCACAGGGGAATAGTGGAGGAGACACTGGCTTAGGGTCAATTAGTGTCCCCCAGGCCACTTGAAAGCACCACATCCCATGGCTGAGTGTAAATGTCTTAGTGGAAATTAAAAAATTTGCAAAAGCCCGGGAGGTTGCAGGACTATGTTCTTGTGACACGGGATGCCCTCTGACTTCACTTCCCTCCCTGATTTCCTAATCCCTAGGGCTGACTACCTCACCCATTGATCTGGAAAGACTCCAGTCTCTGTGTCTTGTGCTCTTAGCCCTTACGGGGGAGGGCCGATGCAGGACATCAAGCTGCAAAGCTGCAGGTCATATTATCTTCACCAGACACTTGTCAAGGTCTCAACAGTGCTCTGTATGTGCCCATTTACTCATGTCATAGTGCTCTCCCACCCTCTGTAGTGGTTATTTCAAACTTTAAACACACCCTCCAAATCTTACTCCTCAACAGATGCCCTCAGTTACTTCACAGAGAAAACACCAGCCAAGCACTCCTTGGTTTTCCAGTTCAGTCACCAACACTGAGAGCTATGGGTGGGTTCCTCATTAGCTACCTCAGAAACAAGCTTGCCTGGAAAAAGACAACTTAATTTTCTGCTGAAGACTCATTGCTTTATATCATAAGAAGAAAGCCTGAATTCTGCCTTTGAACACGACTTAGACCATCTTCCTTGTAAAATAATACTGGCATGACTGTCTAAGGAACACTAGTTTCTCCTGAGCCCATACCAACTCATCCTCAAATGTCAACCCTGATAGAAGGTTTACCTGAGGGGACAATTGCACCTTGCTCCCTGCAGCATTATAACACACCTTTGAACGCGCCCTGTGGTCTGAAGAATTGTTTACAAGTCTAGCTCCTCTGTCAGATTGTGAGTAGGACCATCTCTTCACACCATTGCCTCTTCATGCTTCGGCAGTGGTTTCAGGCCTTGGGATGATGGTGAGGGGAGTGGGGGTTGGGGGAGGGAGTAGGAGAGACTTACTCTGAATTACCCAACAATTAGGGCTTGTGATTGGACAAATCTGGATTCAGATCTCACCTTCATGACTGACAAATTGTACAGTCTGGGCAAGGAACTAATTTCCCCCGAGTCTCAGCTTTCCCATCTGTAAATTGATGGAGGAATAATTCCTTCTTTAGATGTTGGCTGTACGGTGTTTAGTCCACAGTAAATGCCTGAAAAATAATAGCTATTATTAACTATTGAGTCTATTATGACTAGTAGGTACACAATGGGGTTAGAGCCCATATATAACCTTGCGATACTGCCTTTAGTTTCCCTTTGAGAGCAAAAGGCTGTTTCTTCAGAGGTTTCAGTTGAGGAATCCCATAATTGCCCATAGGCTGAGATCCTGTCATACATCAACTTAATCTGTGTTATCTGATCATGTACTGAAGCGTTAGCATAACCGATCTCTACCCTTCCAACTGCAAACTGTTCTTTGTAAGGAAAAAAAGTTTGTCCTGGCCAACAGTTTTATGGCCATGTAACAGGAGACCCCAGTCAGTTCCAGTGGGAGGCCGGGGAGGGTGGCTGGGGGTGTGTGGGTCTAAAGGATCCCAGGATGAACAGAAATATCATCCGGAGAACAAATTTTCTGTCCTCCCACTAATTTTCTTGCCTCTTTCTCTTTCTTTCTTTCTTTCTTTCTTTCTTTCTTTCTTTCTTTCTTTCTTTCTTTCTTTCTTTCTTTCTTTCTTTCTTTCTTTCTCTCTCTCTCTCTCTCTCTCTCTCTCTCTCTCTCTCTCTCTCTCTCTCTGCCTGCCTTCCCTCCTCCTCCTCCTCCCCCCCTCCTCCTTCTACCTCTCCTCCTTCTTTTCCTCCTTCTCTTCCTCCTCCTCTTCCTCTTTCTTCTTTAGTTTTTGCTTTTGGTGTGTGAGAGATAATAAAAAGAATAAAGGAGAAAAGACAGAAAACAAACATGGATTCTTTTTGAAAGTCCCCAGAAATTAATCCCCTAATTTCTGGATTGGGATGGGGTCGCATTTCACCTATCAGTGGGTCAGTGGTGCTTGGGAAACAACCACCACTTGCACAGGTAAGGTGAACATGAGATACAGGGTCAGCGTCCATAAAAAAAAGCAATGCCTCATATTGTTGGAAGAGAGGCTAGGAAATTGGCTCTCAGGCTGTTTAATTTTATAGATTAAAAACTTGTAAAAATAAAACAATTTTTTGAGAACTACAGAAGTCTGAAAATTTTAAAGGTTTTTATGAAAGTTTAAAATAGTAACTACTCTCACCACTGTTTAACAAACAAACAAACAAAAAACATTATAACACCAAAAATGAAGTAAGAATATATTTTTGGATTAAATACAGGTCCTTTTCTCTCTTTCTCTCACTATCCACCCATCCATCCATCCATCCATCCATCCATCCATCCATCCATCCACCCATCTTTTCTCCTTCTGTCTAGTTACCTAGTTATTTTATATCTACTTGAATATCCACACAATACTGTACTATTTTTTTGTTGTTGTTATTTTGCTGTGGACTTTTCATTATAAACTAGTCCCACCTCAGAAAAGGATTTTAGAATCATGCCTTGGAGGTTATTTATTAGAACAGCTTTAATTCAAAGTTGAATATTCTGAAACACAGAAGTTAAGTGGCAAGTCTCTTGCAGTTGCACAACTGACGGCAGATTGAGCTAAGACTAGTCCTCAGATTCCTAGTCTCACAGCCACTACTGCCTGTCTCATCACTAAGTCATCAGCAAAGGGCACAGTTAGCATTCAAGTATCTGTTGCAATAGGGCTCTCATCCACGGATCACCACCCAGAAACTGTGGTAACACTTTCAAGCATGCTCTCTTGTTACACCCCCAGTCCTACCTTCGCTGATTTCAGTCCTCTCTCTGCTCTGACCTCACCTGGCACAAGCTCTGTTGGCTAAGAGTGCCATCATATTTCTAGTGCCCAGTCCTCGATGTGGTAGGCACACATTGCTTGCTGTTCCATTTCCCTCATCCCTCAGAGACATCGAGTCTTCTCAATTCTGTCT
This sequence comes from Cynopterus sphinx, assembly GCA_030015415.1. Classification (NCBI taxonomy): domain Eukaryota; kingdom Metazoa; phylum Chordata; class Mammalia; order Chiroptera; family Pteropodidae; genus Cynopterus; species Cynopterus sphinx. The sequence goes on from CM057385.1 coordinate 98,773,282, forward strand.
CTGAAATGTCTCTGGTATCTTGTTATTCTCCCTGGCTCCACAGATCTTGTTCAGTCCTTCACTGTTTCCTTTTCAGGACTATTGCAGCAGTTTATTTGTTGGTCTTCTTAACTACTGATGTATTTTTGTTCTATCTATTCTTTAAAACAAAACATTGAAAAAATAACAAGAAAGTAATAGCATAAGCAGCAAACTGTAATGACTTCCTACTGCTTCCACTAGCAAAATTTCTTCCCATTCCCCTTCCTAAGTGTCATTTCTGAGCCCCACCCAGTTACTGGCCATTCCAGGCGATGTGCTTCTGAGCCATCCCTTCTGCCTAGAATGCCCTTCCTTTCATTCTCTGCTTTGCAAGTTCCCACTCTTCCTTAATGCTCACTTCAAATGCCATTTCTTTTCCTCTCCCGCAGAATTAATTTCTCCCGCCCCTACATCCTTATAGCTCCTAGCCTACCTCTATCTTTAAGTAGATATTATGGTATATGATGTTGAATTGTATATTTCTCTCCTACAACAAATTGCGAGCTCACTGAAGGTGATTTTGGGAGCCTTCTTCATCACTGCATCTAGTTCTGTGCCTGGCTCCAAGTGGCATTTGACCAAAGTGGGTTTCATGAATACATAAAAGCTCCAACAGCATCTTTTGTAGGAAGTACAAAAGCAGACATTGGAGGATCTATATGCTGGATTCAATGTCTGGATATTTCAGAATTGAGCAGAAAGAGATTTGAAATGAGAAACTTGGTTGGGCAGGAGGAAGAATGTTCCCAGGCTGGAACTTACCTTCTGGCAGATGAAATAGAAACTCCCTATTCTGGGAATGAAGCAACTTCTTGTTAATGGGACCAGAATAGTCACCTATATTTTTTTAGTTGTTGAAAGACTGAGACAATCCACCTTAATCCTATACCAATCTGTGTTTGACAAAATGAAAATTAATAACTAACAACAGACAAATCAGATTTTGATACCAAAAGCCTTTTGTTTTTCTTTTTCAAAGAATGTTAAAGAATAACAAAGTATAAGTTTTTTTTGATGCCTTCAGCAAGAGTTGAGAGCCAGGGAACTCTACACAGTTTAGAAAGCAAGACAGGACTCCTGTAAATTACTCTCCTGTAACCTGATTACATCACATCATGAGCAACTTCTTAATATAATGCTGTTAAAGATCAAAACCAAACACAACAATGGAAAGTGCTGAAGGTCTAGGCTTCAACTGAGCTCTCATATCTGGTATCCAAGTTTGGTCAGGTCATCCAAATTCCATTGGCTTCATTGTCCTCTGTGAAATGGAAATAATGACAGCCCACTAGCAAAATAATTCTCACAGGATTTTTTGGAAAATGTAATATGATAACATATGTAACCTAATTAGCTGGGACCTGCAATATAGCGGGCCCTCAATACATGTTATATCAATCCCCGCTTAGAGCAGGTAAAACAGCTTGGGTATAAGTCACAGGGAAATATCTGAAGGTCATAGTGACCTTGAGTTGAATTAAACAGCAATGCAAGCGGAAAGCAAATGAAAAATCCTCCCTCATTAGGTGGGATTCTCCACTATATATTTTTTCTCCATCTGCCAGCCAGATAGAAAGGATCTAGCAGAAGAGTGAGAGGCTATAGGGTATGGTGAAGCCACAAGATGTAGACAGCCTGAGTCCCTGAATCACTTGAAAGGAAGGCTGCCTGCTAAACAGTTATGAGAGTGAGAAACAAACTTCTACCATGTTAAACCAACAAGCCTTAGGTGGTTGGTTAAGCAGTTAGCCTACCCTGACCAATCAGTCCTGAAAATATCGGTGCCATGGTGCTTTGCTCTCATTGCACCCTTAACAAAATATTTACTTCCTGTTTTGACATTTGTGTTCCAAAAAGGCAAAAAGAAGCTGGCGAGAGATGAGAGAGAATTAATAAATGTGCTGGACAAAAAGATGGAAAACTTGTCCCTACAGAGACTTAATTTAGAAAAAAAAAAAAAAAAAAAAAGGACTGAGGGCAACTTCCTTACGCAAATCCCTTCCCGTTCTGGCACTTTTTGACCTGTATCTGAGCATGTGTTCTGAGTCTGTGCCAGTGGCTTTCAACCTGGCTATGCATTAAAATTACTTAGAAGTTTTTAAAGCTGTATGATACTCAGGCTCCACCTCCAACTCAGGAGTAATCACCAGCGGTTCTGAAAAAGCATGCACTTTGAGAACCATTGATTTATGCAAAGCATGGGCAGTTCTTTTCATGATTTAGGTGATCACTCACAACATCGAATAGACATTTGCTAGGAGAATTCACCACATGGGAAAATTCCTTGGCAGAAATGAAGAGTGGAAAGGGTTTCAGTTTGGGAGTCAGGTGAACTACTTCACTGCTTTAAAATTAGGTTCGCTTTATTGTTCACTAGCTGAGGACCCTGATGAAGTTATTTTATTGCTTTTAACTCTCCGTTTCCTCAGCAATAAAATGGGGATTCTCCAGTATCGCCTACAAGGCTGTGAGGAGAAAAATGAGCTAAAATGTGTATAGCTGGAAACAGTAGATACTCAACGAATGGTACTATCATTCTCAATATTCATAAACAACAACAACAACAAAAAGCCAAATTTACAAGCGTCACATTAAAACTGCTTAAGAAGATATCCTGAAGAGATTCTGGACAATAAGCAATGGCAAATTGTCATTAACTAAACAATCTTCATTATGATGATTTTAGGATATATGAAGTACTGTTGATATTATCTTTACTGAGTGTGTTATCTTTAGTGCTTAGCTTAATGAATATAAAAATATTTGTAAGAGTCGCTAGTGATACTAGTCTGCAAACCTTATTTTTTCACATGCTCCTGACCTCTTCACTCTGAATTCTTCTTTCAAGTACATTGCCTTCCAGCTGAGGAGCAAATACTGGACTTTATTTTTTTTTTTAATAAAGGAATAGTTTTTAAGATGAGGGTAAACTAAATCAGTCATCCCTTTTTAATCAGGTCTTTGAAAAATACAGTTATAGATTCTGATGAGAATCCTGAAGAGGACCTTGATCCTATGCTTCAGGAGCTTACATGTTCCAAGGACTGGTTTGTCGCTGATGCTGTGGTTGTGGTTAAGTGTTGTTTCACATCTTTACAAAATGATGGTCAATGATTCAAGTAGTGAGTGATCAGTGCCAAAGGAGAGGTGCAGAGCATGGGTGTGGCAGATGTCAGAGGAAGAGGTATTCGTTTGGTTTTGATGATTGGGGAGCATTCCCAAAGGAAACAGCCCAGGGTTTACATGGATGTCGTTTGGTTCAGGGTCTTAGGGAAATTCCATGCTGGGAGGAGGAGTCTGTGAAGGAATGGCCCATGTATGTCTGGAGGAGAGCAATAGGACCAATTTGTCAGCCGTGTAGGGAGAGTCAATATGGAAGATGCAGTAGGAGATGAGGATGGGAAGGTGCTGGGGTCAGCTTGTTGGGGGTACTAAATTGTAGACATTTCTTTGGCCACATGCCACATCTTCACAGTCCATGCAAGACCCCATTTTGTTTCATTTTCTCCCTTGTTTCCCCACTCCATACTCCCATTCTGCCGCCTCACTCCCACCATATGCAATCAATCTAGAGTGTTTGAAATGTTTTTGTAAATTTATAGATGCTTTTACAAAACAGAACCTGTTGTTTTGTAGACGGTATTTTAATTATTGAATATAGTATTGTTATATGTCTCATTCTGATTCACATTTTTTTCACTCAGTGCTATCATCATAAAATCCATTGATATTGCTACATGCACATCAGAGGTATTGCTTCCAAATGTTAAGTAGGATCCCATGCTCTGTACCCACCACATTTCACCATCCTCTCTCCCAGTGATGGATTCCTGTCTTGGTTCTGCTTCCCCATCACAACCTTCTTACATGACCCATGTGACAACTCCTTTGGGATACAAACCCAGGATTGCTCATGGCTATGTAGTTACTTACTTTAAATCAGTAGTGCCAGATTTCTTTCTAGAATGGCTGTACCAAAATATCAGCAGGACATGAGCCTCACTAACACTTGGTGATATCCAGCCTTCTGATCTTTGCCAGTCTCGTAGTTGTCAAACAATATACCATTGTTGTTTTATTTGGTCTTTACTGATCACTAATGAGTTTAAACATCTCCATATGGTTAATAGCATTTTGGGGTTCCCTTTTTGTAAATGGTTTATTCTTTATTATTTTTTTATGTCACTGTCTTTATTTTTTTCTGAAAAAAAAAAAAATCTGTGTACAATGTAGGATAGATCCCTGTTACTCAAAGAATGGTCTTTGGTCCGGCAGCATCATATCATGCATTAAAATGCAGAATCTCATGTCCCACCCCAGACTTACTAAATCAGAACCTGCATTTTCACAAGATCCCATGACTCCTAACATACATTAGAGCTTGAAAAACGTTGGTCTATCTATATCTCTGCTGCTCAATATGATAGCCACTAGCCATTTAAATTTATGTTAATTAAAATTAAGCAAAATTATCATTTAAGAATTAAATTAAATTAAAAATGCAGTTTTCAGTCCCCCTAGCCAATGGCTAGTGGCTACTGCATTGAATGGTTCAGATATAGAACATTAACATCATCATTGTAGAAAGTTCTATAGAACAGCATTGATAATTATTTTTTAAAAACGCTTTGCCAGTTTTTTACATTGGAAATATGTTCTTTAGCTTTTTCCCCCGTAAGTTGTGGTGAGAAACCTGAGGAATAGGGGAGAGAATTAATGAGAGTGGGCTTTGGTGTTTGTGTGGTGGGCTTATGGGATGGAGGGAAACAGCAGTAGGTGTGAGGGACCAATGAGGAGTGTTTGCTGTATCCAGATAGGAGGCCATAAAGAATTCTACTAGGTAGTAATGCTGGGTAGTAGTATGTTGGCCTTGACTCTTCTAAAATTCTGAAGTATTTGCATATACTATATATACTTTAATCTAATAAATATATGATTAAATAGGAAAAAATGATTTTCCATGTTTTTTACAGACCACCCAGAGATGCTGAGGTGGTCATTTGTTTTAGGAATGAAGAAAAGGAAAAGACAAATGATTCTGATTGCCTGCATGAAATTACATACATAAAGCAGAGAGATTTGGGTTGGACAAAAGTAAAAACTCTCTTAATAGGAGAGTAAAATTGTGAGGTAGACTTCTAAATGAAGCTGTAGAATTCCTGTTATGCCAATCGTAAAGGAACAGTGGAACAAACGGGGAGGAATATATTATGAGCACTTACTATGGGTTCGGCTTGTACCAGGTACCTAATTATTCTTAACAGAGCTCTGTAGTGTCCTGGTTTATCTGCACCCACACATGAGACAACTGAGGTTCACAGGCCCTAAAACTGTGACTGGCTCCAAGCATTATGCCCTTCCCACTAAGCTAGGAACTCTAGATGTTTTGGAGATCATCTGATGACATGGGTCTGGTCCGGATGATCTCTATAACTCCCTTCCAAGTTTAAACTTGAATGTGTTCGGCTCAGAAAAGAATTCACTTGGAATGAGATAAAACGCAGGGATCTAAGCCTTTGAAAGGGTCGTCAGCTGGTAAGCCCCTTTTATAGCACTTCTCTCAAAGCCGCTTGGATGGAAAGCAGATTGAGTGTTTTGCCATCATGTGGCGTTGTCATTCTGCAAGTCCTTGGTGCTTCCACCAGAGCACTCAGTGTGGTAATGTGACTCTCCCTTGGCCCCCAAATGCGGTGGCTTTGGAAACAGATGTGTGTGAATTATACGACTAGATAATTAGGAACATAAGGAACACTTTGAATCTTTATTTTTAAAATTACTATAGGGCATGATATCATGTGAAACTTGTCTGGAAGATTGAATGCAAATCCACAGGAAGGCTCCTTTTCTATCAGCAAGGCTTTAGCCACAAGACAGAAAATGTGCAGAAATCAAAAACCATGTGAGGATTAAGTGGAGAGCTTTCAAATAGAAAAGAATCAGTTGTTAGGTGAGAGCTCTTTGGGTCCTAATGTACATTAAGGGGGCTAATGAGGGAGACCAAAATGTAGTTATTAAGAAAGTATTTCTTATGCAAGATTTTAGTTTTGAATCCACCTTGGTCTCTGATTTATAGGCATCAGAATTACCATACACCTCAACAAAGTTCATGTCTCCTAAGAGACTGCAGGAGAAATTTGATCAACAGAACCCTTTATCATCTCTATTCTGCCTTTCCACTCTTGTTATCATACACTCATACTTTGTAATACTTATAACGCAGTCTCATGAAAGAATTGGAAACATTTATACTAAAGTGTAAATGACTAATAAAACGTCGATAGGTTGGTATAGTAAATTTTAGGATGGTAGATCAAAGTGTAAGCTGAATCTTATTCAGAACTGGACTAGAATTTTTATGAGCACTTCTTATGTGTAAGCTTTGAGCTAGATTTTATGGGGAGGATTCTAAAATGGGTAAACTGAGATCCCATTTCCTAGGATTTGACAGTGGTAAAAGATGGTGGTGGCAGATAATCATAAATTACTTCACTAAGATAGAACAAGTTAGGCTAGAACTAAATGCTGTGAGTGATTGATGGGTGGAACAAGTTAATTCTAATTGGGAGTCTGGGAAGGGTAATCTAAGTGCATCTTGAAGGATATTCAGGGTTTAAATATGCAGAATTTAAATATGTAGACTGGGATTAAAACTACTCCAGGCAAAGGGAACCACTTGAATAACATTTAGTAAAAGAAGGGGGAAAATAGGTGTGGAATAGCAAAGAAGAGTAATCCCCATTACCGGCGTGTAGAGGATATGAGATAATGCAAAGACAGTTATGTAGGGGTCAGGCAGAAGGGTCAGGTAGGGACTGAATATCAAGCTAAAGTTTTGTTTTGTGTGTCACAGGGAGTCTAAATGAGTTTTTGAGCTGGCAGGGATGAATTCTCTTCCAGGGAAATTTTAGGCTTGAAAGTTAGTAGATCAGGGATAATTTTTTGAAATGAAAATTGGATGCATGTGTCAGGATTTAGCCCTAAAATCACATTCTATTAGGTATCTACTCTGTTAAATAAGTCCTAGGACATAGAAATAATGGAACAAACACCAAGATATGAAGAGATTTGTCAATTACAGAGCATAAGTAAGGATATTTTGTGAGTTTAGGAGAAAGAGTTTAGTTAGACGAGGGAGTAAACACGTCTGTGTGGGTCATGGGAGAAACGGATATTCTTTCTTAGATCCTGTCTCATTCCCTGCAGAGTCTAAATACATATTCTTAGAGGCCTCTTTCTCTTCTCTTAAAAGAAAAAAATGTGGAAGTGACTGGGGAGCTGACTGCACGTTGGAATCATCTGGTGAGCTTCTAGAACTGCCAGGGGCCATGCTCTATCCCAGACCAGTGACATCTGAAAGCTCCTCCAGTGACTTCTAATACGCAACCAGTGTGCAGTGGCTCTCCAAATGTGGACCTTGGACAACAACATTGGCATCACCTGGAAACTTATTGGAAATAGAAATGATCAGCCACATCCTAGCTCTGGGGTGCAGGGGCAGCAGTCTGTTTTTACAAGCCCTCCAGGGGATACTCCGGGAGGACCTCCAGTATGATGGAAAGACTTCTCAGTTTAGATGCAGAACACTTGAATTCAAATCCCCATCTGTTTTTTTTTTTTTTTTTTTGGCAAGTGACTTAATATCTATAAAACCCTAGTTTCTTTGTGCTGAAATCACTTGTGATAAAACTAGGACCCCGGGTCACCCCTCTAGCCTGTCTCAAGAAGTCCTAGAGGTGAGTTCCTATTGTAATGATACATTTACATGGGTCTGTGGACATGGGCAGGACAGATAAATTTTATAGTCCCTCATTTACACATGTGAAGACTGAGGCACAAAGATGTCGAAAATGTGGAATGATCTGTCTTCTCACTATTTTAGAACGACCTAGAGTCTGTAGAGTTATCACAGCATTTGTCACCAGATCTTCAAGGTTGAATTACATCTTTCCAACAAGGAGGAGCTAGGAGCTGTCCCTTGGGAGATGATCCTTATCTTCATCTTCTTCAGTTGTTCTGGTCTAGGAGCATGTTGTAAATTGAATTATGTCCCTATCAAAAGCTATGTTGAAGTCCTGACCCCTAGTACCTGTAAATGTGACCTCATTTACAAATAGGATATTTACAGATATCCTCATGTTCAGATGAGTTCACTAGAGTGTTCCATAATCCACAATGATTGGAACCTTGGACACGCAGAGGGAAGATGATGTAGAGACTTGTGGTATGAAGGCAGCCGTGTGGTGACAGAGGCAGAGGTTTGAGTTATGCTACGAAGAGCCAAGAAAAGGACAGGGCTGGAAGAGGTATGGAATATGGCCCTGATCACACCATGAATTCAGACTTCTAGCCCCCAGAACTGTGACACAACTAAGTTCTGTAGTCTTTAGTACTACGGTTGTATGGCAATCCTAGGAAACCAATAAAAAGCAAATGTTAGCTATTTTTGGAAATGTCTTATCTTAGAACTGAGTTGGGAGTATAACCCATGGGTGGAAGGCATACCGAATTATGTTTTCCTCTGAAAAGCATCTAAATAACTCCCTGACCTCCAGAAGTTACTCGGGTTTATAGCATGCTTTGCGTACAGGAAAGCACCATCATCATATAACTTGAAGGGTGTCAGAGGCCCATGTCTCCCCACAGTTTTCGTTTTCCATATCCTACTGTGAGAGTCATCTCTTTGGGTTAAACATAGTCCATGTCTCAACCTCTTTTTAAAATGAGCAAGGTTCTTGAGAGGAGCAATTCATTAAAGAATTAATATCTTGTCCTTTGATTACTGGGGGAAGGAGGTGAAGAAAGAGTCCTTAAAATGAATAAGAGGCCAAAAACTTGAGGGGGCCCTGAAATAAAATTCCACCTTACTTTACCATTTTAGCTTGGGCTAGTCTTGAATATTTTAGTAGGAACTTCGGCTCCGTTTTAATAATTTAATTACCATAGAAATCTAGGAAATTTCAAATGCACATTTGCCATATAAAGGAGAAAAACAGTCAGTGTAGGTTATCAGGCAACTGTTAACCTTTTCTTCTTGGTGTGCTTCTTTCCTTTACGTGTGTGAAAATAATTCTTTCCAAGTTTGAAAAGAGATCCAAAGCAATACTGTTTTTTATTGGTAATGAGATTGTATTTAGAGTTTGGAAATAGAACTCTATGAGCTCTTGAAGGTGGAGGAGTGCAGACGTTTGCTATGGAGTTGGCTTAGGACTCTATTTGTTGAGGTTCTTTTAAAGGTCAAGATAAATTTGTATGAAGATAAAAGCAATCCAGTTGGCAGAAACTAGAAGATGCTTGTTTCTCAAAGAGATTTCGAGGCTGTTGACAAAAAGAACTGCTCTTTCATCTCTTCCTAAACAGAGTTTCTGACAGCAGTCCTCAAATCAAATGTTTCCAAATTTTTGAGTCCAGGTTTTACTCATAAAATATTTCTAATCAGGGAATACAACTAGATATCACTCAAATTCAATTTTAGAAGTAAATTTCGTGTAGTTGAGTTCAGATCTCAACTGCAGGCTTGCTCCACTAGAGACACAGGAAAAAGACTATGAAGCTTTATATTTATATATGTATATTTATATATATTTAAATATTTTAATTGAGGACCCTTGTGCACAGCATCTCATGATCAGGCCACCAGTCTCTACAAAGTTAAATGATTTGTACAAATGAGTCAGTTTTCAGGACCATGGCAGAGATAAGGAAGGGATATTGCAGTCCAAAAAGAAAAATCAACACAGAGTACAGCGTCAAGGAGGAGAAAAATAACATCTAAGAAAAAAATTCAGCATGAAATTAAAGGAGAACCTGACTATGATCCCATTTCCCCATCTGAGCCCAGAAGATAAAAACTGTAATAAATTCATTCATCTACACCCACTTTAAATATCGGAGCCGATCAGCAGTTCCACTGATGTACGGCCAGACTTTGAAGTCTGTCTTAGCTCTGGAATTCGACCAGCCACTTTCCAGACCATGTAATGTATTGCAGCTCTTTCCACATTATGCATTCCAGATGGCCACAGTAATTCTTTGTGCATTTTCTCCTTTCTTATTTGGGTTACTGGGGTAATTTGGGAATAAAGTGTGCATGCTGCAAAGTGAAAATTGACATATACTTACTGCCCTGAGCTGCTCAGTGATATTAAAGAAACTGAAAGAGTTAAAAATATATACCGTGAATGCAGGGGGGTGAGGAGAAAGGATGGAGGAAAGCTTCCTGAGCAGTTATTTTTGCTGCTTGCCAAATGAGGGGCCCTGGCTGTGTTGAAATACTAGTTACTGCTTCGTGACTGTCTAGGGAGGTTACTAACCATCCTCCCTCCCAGGGCCTCCCTTGGCTAACGTGTTACCATCTCAACCTTGGGTGGTCATAGGATTTATCTGCAAACGGGATGAGTCTGGGAATGAAATGGGTGCTGTTGTAAATGACACTGGGTAGTGGACTTAAACCCATTTACAAATCGGGACATGTGTTCGCATAATGTGGAAGAGTAACTTCTAAAAGGATGTTGAGCTGTTTAAAGGCTGGTTTTATTTAATTCGGCACTTGCTCAGTGCAAAAGGGTCTGCCAAGTGGCTGTTGACCCTTGGGTTTGTGGTGACTGGACTCTCCAGGTCCCCACACAAAGTCAACACACGCCGTTAATAGGCAAAAAGCGTTTGGTCACCAGACGGGCCACTTTGCCTCAGCAGCACTCACCGTCACTTAGTCCAGCTTGCCCTGAGCTGATTTATGTGGCATCCTATGGCTGTGACTGAGTGTGCCTTTGGGCTGCTCCATTGTTTCTATTCAGATTGTGAGAAAAATCTGTGTCTGAGGTGAAAGGATGGCACAGAACCCTTTCTAGCAAAGGAGAGCCTTTTTAAAAAATATTTTTTAAGGCTGCATTAAAATATCTCTAGTGCCAATGCCATGTGTGTTTTAAAAATATTTTTTAAGACTGCATTTAAATATCTCTAGTGCCAATGCCATGTGTGTTTTAAAAGATGTTTTTCTATGCAAGTCCCCTTTGGTGTGTTGTTACAGCTGTCATTCTCAAACTTGGCTATTCGTCTGAATCATCTAGAACCCTTATTGAAATAGAAAGGCCAGGACCCAGACCCCAGAGATTCTGATTAAATAGGTTTCATGAACATCTGGAAGAATCTACAGGACCTAAAAATTCAATGGAAACCAAGCCCCTTACAACCGTATTTCTCATTTTCTCATCGAATTTTCGATCCTGTCCATGAAAAATAGTTCTGGAAATGTAGCCAGCTTTCTAGTTTCCATGCAAGGAACGATTCTCCCTCCAAGCCATCTGAAAACAACGGCTCTCATCTGGTGAAGAAAGATGAATTTTATTTTCTAAGACACCAAGCAAACTATTGCAAGCATCCTGCTCTTTTTCCAAGCGGTTTTCATTTTCTGCCCTGGTGGGGAGGCCTGTGCGCACAGGGCGGTTTTCGTTGCGATGAGGCAGGAAGCTGAGGAGTGTCTTCTCCCATGGGAGCTGCAGCTTGCGTTTCACAGACGCAAGAGGCTCCCAGTTTTGGAGGAGGCAACTGGAATTCTGGACCTGGAGCCAAACTCCCAAATATTCTAGGGCAGCGCAACAGAAAAAACATGTGTATTTGTGTCTGTGTTTTCTTGCTCAGGCAAAGACAGGACAGATAAATCTCACAGAAACATTTCATTTTTCTGGGACACTCAGAGAAATCAGACCATGTTTATTTGCACAAAGACTGCTGTGTGATTCAGATGTTCACCCAGTCAGGATCCACTTTGCCATGTAAAACACAGGCTCTTCTGAAAAAAAAATTTTTTTTTTGGTCTTTTTTTTCCAGACTGTAAAAATATTACATTTTTTTTAAACACTCAAAAAAAAAAAAAAAAAAAAACCCAGAAAAGATGACAAGCAAAGAAAGGATGACAAAAAAGAAATGATGTCAAAAAAGAATAGCAAGCCACCCAAAGCCATATCTTTCAGAGAAAACATGTTAATATTTCAGAGTCTTACCTTCCAAGTTTTATATCTTCCTAGTGCAGATATGAAACAATGAAAATTGTCATTAGCATACCGTTTGATAATCAGGTTTTCACATGATATATTTTGAGAATTACTTCATATTGTTAAATATTATTCAAAAAACAAGATTTTTAGGTTTTTTTTGGGGGGGTTGCATCAGAAAGATAGATTTTTAAAAAAACCTGCCTGCTGGCTGACATTTAAATCATTTCCTTTTAAAAAGTTCGTATATTGCTGTAATTAATAGCCTTAGGTTAAAATTTCCATTTAACATAATTCATAAATATATTAAAGGTCTTGGTGCATATTGCCAACTTGGAACTTGGGCATTTGGATTCTGTCATTGGCCCACAGTTGATAGGCGTCTGTGAGGATGAACACTTGCAGTGTAAAGTCTGTATTCAAATTCCCCATGGGAGGGTTGAGAAGTCACCAATACTTATGCCAACGTTTCTGACCACGGTCACTCTTCCAGATTTGGTATAATGGCAGGAGCTGTGAATTCTAGGGTCTGAAGAATGAAGTTTGCGGTGGATGGGAGGGATTTTTCTTGGTCTCTCGATAGCTGTCATTACCTATGTTAACTTTTGGGGGAATAACAGAAACAAAACGGGTCTCATTCAAATTAGAATCTGGACAGAAAAAGGGCTTTTTCCCATTGACCTCTTCCTGTGAACCGACAATTTACACGGCACAGGAAACAAGGGAATGAAGGGAAGTGACAATTTAGTGTTTTCTTAAACTTTGTGGTCTGGACCTACTATTTATATTTTTAATCTATGCCCTTGTCACTTTCATTCAGCAGCCACCCTCCTGCATCTCCATCCCAGTCTTCATGCTTCAGCTATACTCGTCTGCTAGTGATCTCTCTTTCCTAATACCTGCTTTATCCCACCACACTGTTTTCTCTGCCAGGAACACTCTCCATCCCCTTCTACGCCCCTCCTAGGTGAACTTCTGCTCCTCCTTCAGCTCTCAGCTTAAACAAGCTTCGAGCCAGGAAAGTGCAGACAACTGGGGCCTTGGACTTCAAGGAAGCCCCTCCATCAATATCAGGGCATGCAGGTACTTCAGAATTTCGCGAACCTGGTGGACAGAAATTGAAAGGAATCTTTTATTAAAAACGTTGTTATCTGGCGGGAGGTAGAGGCTTAAATACTTCTTAAGGACAGACCATCCCTTTATCCAAGAAAACTACCCCAAGTGGGAGATACGTATAGAGCCAGGGTTTGCACAGGCAATAAAAATGTTTTAAGGAGCTAACAATGTTTTGTGAGTGAGGAGGAAAATGTGTTTCTACGAAGGAGGTAGGGAAGCATCTCTGTACACTACTTTTTTCTTTTTTTTTTTTTAGCTGCTTTTGGAGATATATGAAGCAAAATGTCTTCTTCCCACCCTGACCTTGAAGCTGGGTCGAGACCTTTGCGGTTAGAGAAAAGAGCCTAGAAACAGAAACTTTTTTCACAGGAGACTTTGTGAGGCTGTGAGAACAATAAGAATTTTTTGGAACCTCAAGCGACAACCCTCAGCATCTATATGATACCCCAAAGATCGGTGTCTTGTTTCCCATCACATGTCGTGACTGGATTTTGCAGTTAGGTAGGGAAACAATAGTCCTTTGGTAATTACTGAATAGCAACATTAAAAAATTCACCTATAAGGACCAGCGATGTTTTAGCTAACTCTCCTGGCTGTCTAGGTGAGCGATTATACCACCTGAAATAAAAAGTAATTTTTCTTTTCTTTTCTTATATATATATTTTTTTATTTCTATTTTACGTCTTTTCGCAATGAAAGAAGCCACATGACAGCCAAACAGGATGGGATGATTTAAATGTTGTCGAGTTTCTGAGCAGCTGTGGGAATGATGGATTTGAGAGCAGATGGGTGAGAGGCTAGAGACAGTGGGAGCAGTGAGGACATCATCACGACACTTTAGGAGTGAAGTAATGATGTCTTTAACTAAGATAACGGGTACAGATTTGAAAACAAATATATATGTGCACACATACCTACCTACCTACATACATGTATATTTTAGATGCCTACGGAGTGTTTTTGGTGACGTGGTAAATCAACAAAAACGACTCCTAGGCTCGAAGTCTGAAGCCTGGTGGTCTAATTAATTGTTAGCAGGAAATTATTTTTAATAGACAATGAAATCATTCATTTATCTGTAAAGAGGTGATAGGAAGTATTTTAATTAAAACACCCAGTTTACAAAGACATTTAATACTGTGGATTCAAGAGAAATTCACTGTTATTTCAATTTTTACTATTCCTTTGTGGTCTGAGACGTAATGCAGCCAAACCCGAACTCTGTTAATTAGCACGTGCGTGGTGCTTTTCCAGGCTCCAGAGCAACTTTATGGGCGTGTGATCTCATTTGGGTCTCTCAACAACCCTGCGATATGCGTCATAACAGAAAGTAGCGTCTGCGGAGCACTTTACAACTGCAAAACACTTTCCCCTGATACATCCTTTCAAGGTCATGTCCACATGGGTTACCAGAGACTACGGTCCAGCCTAGTGGCAGCGCTACTTGGAGTTCCCTGGGCTCAAGGTGCTGTTTTGCAGTCCCGTGTCTTGGTACTTCTGGTTCCCTGCAGTAAAATATCCTCCCTGCTTTGTCCAGCAGCTGAGACTCTGCAACATTCAGGAAGAGCCTCTCTGTCTTCCCCAGGAGGATGATGGAGGCAGGTGGTGGGAGAAGTGAGGACATGCACATGCAGCATAGTCCTTGGGGGCGAAGGGCTTGATTGGGCTGGTGACTACAGTAGGACAGATGGAGTCACCCCCTGGTCTGCTTAAGGCAGCACAAGCTCAGGTCTTCGGCTGTCTCAACTGTCCATGGAGGTATCAATAGCACGCCGGCTATGCAAAACCTACATCACCTTGAACTCTGAGGCGTCCACCTTTTATGCTTCTACTCCTTAGGCAGCTCACTCCTATCTACAAAGAGAATGATGCTGGACACTCATCCCATGACCCTTGCCCACTCACCCCTACAAGGTCCCGTCAACTTTTAATTTTTTTTTTTTTTGAGTCCAACTTTTTCTTGGAGGAGAAAAGGAAAGAAAGGAAGTTGTTTCATAATGGGAAATCGAGCAATATAGCAGAGTAGATCAAGGATCCAGCTGTCACTTATTACATCTCCTGTTAGGGTATCACTTCCACCAGGGAGCCTCTCTCAGGTGTCTAGCCGGACCTCAGTGCACCCACCCACCCGTATGCTCTCGCAGCCCCTGTATTTACTCATATTTTGATATATAGAGTAAATGACACTTTCTTGGTGACAAGGGACAGAGTCTCAATTCAAATTAGCTCAAACAAAATGAAATCAAAAGGAAGAGGGGCTTCCTGGACCAAATAGTCAAGCCACAGAAAAGAGCAGCGCTGACCTCAAGCTGGGCTGGCCCCAGGCCTCAGTGCTTTCGGGAAGCTGCGCGAATGCCTCGTCTTTGCTCCTCTCGGGGAGTTTGTGTCATTCTTTCCTGCCATAGTGACATCACTGGCCTAGATGGTGAGCAAAGAGAAAAAAAGTCTTCCCTATTAGCTTTAGTTTTCTCAAATGGGGTAACAGGTTTATTCCCAGACCAGTCACTCTGGTCAGAGGGATGACACAGGTTGATCCCTGAGGCCGTGGGCTACTCCTGAAGGTGCCATTGGGGGCAGAGACATGGCTAATGGAGAAATCTGTGACATGAACCATCCTTACCAGTCTTTGAGGAGCAGTCATTCCCTTGTGCTGTACCTGTTATAACTCATCTATTCTTCACTTACCCTCAGCCCCCCAAGGAAGAGGATGGTATCTGGTTCTGATGTTGTGTCTTTGTTTCAGCGCAGGACCTAGAATTCAGTAAGGGTTCACTAAATACTTGATAAACGAAAGAATGAATGAATGAACTCACACGTGACAGTAGAGGCCAGATTCAATTAGGCCTCTCAACAGTAAACTCAGGCACAACTGCACATGGTCTCAGATATGTTCTTATGTGAAATGGAATGTAGAATGCAGAGGCGCTGAGCTTCTGGGTGATTCTTTCTCACTTTCTAAGAGAGTGGGAAGGAAGCAGATTCTCTTTTCACAAGAGAGTGGGAATGAAGCAGAGGGGGCAGACGTGGGTACCTTCTAAAAGCTTCTGCACCCTGAAGGTTTCAGCCGTCTGACTATCAGATAATCAAGTCTCTTGCTGTGACCCAGGCCCTTCTCACACTGCCCCTGCTAAGGCAGATGCTTTGAATTGGTCTGGATGTCTCCAGCTCCCCCAGGTAATGTTGAAGAGCTCACACTATGGTTGGCTGCAGTAAGAGAACATTTTTCCTTCATAACCTTCCTAAATGCCTACATGGCAATATCACTCTTAGAAAATAAATACTTTGTTTTAAACCACCCTGTTTGCAAATAAAAAATTAGGTTGACATGACTCTCTCCTAGTACTTTGTTTACATTGCATTCTGCCCATGAGGAATGTTTTGAATTTGAGCAAATTAAACACTCTCCAAACGTGGTGCTTAAAATAATAAAGAACTCTCTGGAACATTTAAGCCAAGCTGGAGGCTTTCCTGACAACACCTGTGATTCGCCAGCTGTTGCCATGGAATTTGGCTGTGGAGCTGCAGTGTGCTTTTCCTAACATTCGTTTGGCAGATATCATTACATTCAGTAATACACTTAAAGTCCTAAAGAGAACTGTTGCCTTCCCTATGGCTTGCTAGACAGGGAATGAAGTTGTTGTAGCATCTCGTAGAGAGACACATTAGCTTTAAAACTGTAATAATATTCCTTAAAATATGGGTGACTATGTCCCCAGGCTGCTAAGATTTCCCAATTCATAGGAGACACTATGTATTTTGAAGTTCTATGGAGGAGCTGCTCTCAAAAATAAATAAATAAATAAATAAATAAATAAATAAATAAATAAATAAATAAATAAATAAAAGGAAAGAAAAAAGAATAACTCCCACCCCAAAGTTTAGTACAGTGGCTCTGTTTCGCTGGGGAACTGTTTACTTCAAAAGTAAATGAGACTAATTCAGGAGATGTCTTGCTGACTCCAGGAAGGCTTTATGAGGAAACGTGTCATGGTGATAATGGAATTATCATTGCTCTGTGCTTGTTACTTCACAAAATGCTGGGACTTTTCACACAAAATCTCTATGATAAAGGATCATTTTAAACATGGAGATGGCGGGGGGTGGGGTGGACCAAATACTTAAGCCACGTCCCTGCTCACTTCTAAACACACTTCTGAGAGTTATTTTTTTTCTTTTAAAAAATGAGGGATAGACTCATTTACTATCTCAGGTTTAATAAATTTAAGAATTTATAATAGTAAAAGTGCTAAGTTCTGCCCTATTTAGCTTATATATTGAATGCAATTCCAAAGAAATTGCAGAGATTTTTTTTCTTTTTAACTTGGCAAATTGATGGTAAAGTTAATCCAGGGGAATACATTTATGAAACTGGTTAGGACGATTTTTAAAAAGAAGATAATAAGGAAGTATTTGAGTTGTCAGATATAGACAAATATTATAGTTATAGTGTTTTGAAAAGCATGGCACAAAGTAGACCACTTACTTGAAAAGAAAGCGTTCAGAAAACCATCTCTGATGGCTGTAGGGACTTAATATAGAACAGATAGCACTTCAGATAAGTGAAAGGATAAACTGTTCAATTAATACTGTTGTGACAATTGAAACATTTTCAAGCAAAGCCAAGCTACTTAATACCATAAACAAACAAATTCTAGGTAGATTGTAGATTTGCATGTTAAAAAGAAAGTAAAGCAAAGGAAGAAAAATATAACAAAAGATAGATAAACTTTTCATAACATTCCTGATGCAGGTGCTGTGTGTGTGTGTGTGTGTGTGTGTGCATGCCACCTGTGTATTCTCCACTTTAATCTTCTCATTAATCTGAGAATTATCTAGGACCCAAATATAAACTTGTCACTCCCCTATTTAAAATCTGGCAGTGGATCCACACTATCTGCCTTACTATTATTAAACATTGAGCCATGCCCTATCTTTACAGCCTTGACTCCAGTCACTTTCCCACATACCCTTCATGCTTTAGCTATGCCAGGTTCTCAATTTGTTAAAAATTAATTTATTTTCCAATTATAGTTGACATACACTATTATATTAGTTGCAGGTGTACAACATAATATTAGACATTTATATACCTTATCAAGTGGTTACCCTGATAAGTCTAGTACCCATCGGACACCATATGTAGTTATTATAATATTATCGACCAAGTTCTCGATCTTTGAACAAGCAACTACTTCATTTACCTCTGTGCATGCAATCTGCTCTGTCTGAAATTGTTTTCCCTTCTTCCTTCACTTGAATGACTCCTGTTTGTCTTTTAAGGGTCAACCATTTGATTATCATGCCAGATGTACCAGTTAGGGTTTTCCAAAGAAATCAAACCAATCATATTTGTTTGTTTGTTTGTTCACTTATTTACTTACTATGGAGGTTGCAAGATTATGCAAGCTGGAGAACCAGAAATGCTGAGTCTGAATATCTGAGAAAAAGATGGATATCGCAGCTCAGGTAGAGAGAGAGCAAATTCTTTTTCCTTCGCTTTTTCGTTCTATCAGGCCCTCATCTATTGGATGCTGCCCACACACATCGATGAGGGGAATCTTCTTTACTGTCTACAGATTCAAATGCTAATCTCTTCCAGAAGCTTCCTTACATACCCACCCAGAAATAATGTTTTACCAACTGTCTGGTCATCCCTTTGCCCAACTAAATTACACGTGAAGCTAACCATCACACCGGCCAACCTTGGACCCACCTCCATGATGTTGTTGCATCAGAAATATCTCTACCGAACACACAACTAAGTTATAATTGCTAACTTTTGAAAGTTATATCTTGATACATGGCAAACTTTTCTCAGAGAAAACAAATAAAATAAGACAGAAGTATATAAAGTTCACAACAAAAGTGTCCCTCTTCCCCATTCCACTTCCTGCCAGTCCTACTTCTCAGATTTAACTGCTGTTAATAGTTTCATTGTCTCTACAGAAATTATCATAGAGATATAGACCTACATGTCTTCCCATCCTTTTCTTACACAGATGGAATCATAAAGTTCATACTGTCCAACATTCAATAGGTATGTATTTTTTACTTGTTTGTCTCCCTGAGCTGTCATTGACCTTGGCATAAAAGGCAACCCCCAGAGTTGTTCAGTGTACACCTATACAACCATATGCAGCAGTCCAGGTGTCTTCCTTGATAAATTGTGAGCCATTTAAAGACAAAGACTGGGTCTTTTACTTCTATATCCTGCTGCCCACTATAATTCCTGGTACATAGAAATTACTAAATGAATGATGAAAAAAATCTCTAAATACAACATATTCCTTGGTCTACTAACATTCATGAACACAGAAAATCCTCAGTTCTGTAATAGTGACACAGCTATGAATGTATCCTAGAGAGATAACCACTTTTCCAAGCTATCAGTCAAACTGAAGTGACTACTAAAGCTTGTCTTCCTCTTTATGATATACTTTGATCAATGTTAGGAAGGAAAGGCTTTGGGATCAATTTCTCCAACAATTTACATTTGTGGCTTCATTTTACAGAGAAGGACATTCAAGCTCACATTCTCCAAGGAAGCTCTAGAACTTCCTTGGAGAATGTGATGCTTTATGATTGCATTATTATGCCAGGATTCCTGCTTTATCATTTAGGATGTATTCGGCTACAAGTAACATAAAGCCTAACTCACACTGGTTTAAAGAAGCGGGAAATTCATTAACTCTCCTGATTGGAAATCCAACTGTAGGCCAAGATTTTAGTTTTACCTCATCCAAGGTCCCCAGCTCATTCTCTGAGATTCCCTTGGCTATGCCCTGTTTTGTGTGTTGGTTTCGTGCCAGGCTGGCCTTCTTTCCAGTAGAAAAAATGACCATAGCTGGTTCAAGCTTTATATCTCCACCCTGCCAATTCTGAGAAAAAAAGAATTCTTCTATCCCAGCCTTCCCCACAAGAGTTTTGAAAGTCACTTGACTGCCTCAGCCTCGGTGGCATGCCTACCCAAGACCAATGGCTGTGGCCAGAAAAAGAGAACATAAGATTTAGCATAAAATGGTCATGCCCTACTTCTGAAGCTTCCCTCCTAACTGAGATCACATGGGCTGGAAGGAGGAAGGGTGGGTGCAATATGAGGCTTTGGGCACCATTAAGAAAGGGAATGGTGGTGATAGATGCCAAGTAGGCAGCCAACAAAGCTTGTTCACAGCACTCCCTGACTGCTACCTATTTCTATTATTATAGGACCTAATCAGTGAAGCCGTCATTACCCCATGAATTCTGAGCCCACCTCCTCACCAGAAAAACGCTCACATGGGTTCATGAATCAGCCTAATCAGCCCAACAACAAAGATGCCTTGGTTCTTTTCCTTCTCATCTCCTTCTTTTCTTCTGCCTATTCTGCCTTCACTGGATACTGTCTTATTGGCCATGTACTGCTAATACTGAGATCAGGGATTACCAGCCCATCATCTTCCATCTGGCTCCACAGCCATCCCCACCAGGGCATTCTGCTGCAAATAGGAGTATGCATTTGTTTTCCAGTCTTCAGAGATGTTTCAAAGCATGTTTCCTTGTGCCCCAGCATCAGAGGGAACTCTTAGAGAAATGGTTCTTTCAATGTTGTTGTTTTTCGTTGATGTTGTTGTTGTTGTTGTTGTGGATTTTTTTTATGAATAGATTTGAGGAACAAATCTGAGGTCAGACACTCACTATCAGAAATGGCTCTCCTCCAATGCCCAAGTCTTTGTTACCAATCCTCATTTGGCTGCCTGGAAATGACTTCCTTAAGATGGGGGCTTTTAACAGGGGCATCCATGAACTTGAATGGGAAAAAGAAGATTATTTTTAACATCTAGTTGAAACAGAGACATTCCTTCAATTATAAATGTAAGAAACCAACCACAATTGTAAGGGCACTTTGCCTGTGACTCTGTCACCCATGCGCATCTCAGATGCCTACATATAACCTACCATTGCTGTGGATATCTGGAACTACTGTTTATGCCAACCTTCAGAATCATAGCAGTTACCAAAACTCACCATTGGATGTAGTTATTTAAAGAGTCATTAAAGAAATAGACATATTAATATGTTAATGAGCATTTTAGAAATATTTTGCTAATGCATTTTGATATAATCGATTACCTTAGTAACCCTCTGTGTTTTGCTTAATTAATTTAAAAATATTTTCCCAATAGTTTTTTCATAGCCTGCACCAGACTGCTAAAGGGAATCACGACTCAGAAAAGATTAAGACCCCCTCCCCTGCTCAGTCTTAGGATGGCTTGTTTCTTTGAAGATGGCACAAAACTGGTGTTTTAGTCTACACATTAATTTTTCTTTCCATTTAGCAGTATCATAATGTTTTCAGTGCTGTACATTTAGGATCTGTTACCTTGTCTCCCCACCCTTATACTTTGCCCTTCTACTATCCCAAAGAAAAATAGCAGACAGGACCCTTCATTGTCCCTCTCTTGCCACATTACCAGGGCCCCAATGTCAGGGCTCCTTGGTATTGAGGCAGATTGGTTCAGCACACAAGCCCGTCACCACCTTTGGTTTCAAATGAGCATTTTTCCCCTTCTCAATTAAGGATTAGTAAAAAGTATTCAAAAGCCCCAAATGCCTCAGTTTCCTTCAAATCATTTTTAAAAATGCATTTCTTTACTTCTCAGCAGTGTAGACATTTCCCTGCTTCTTACAATTTCCTTCTAATAATGAAGAGTCAGGGTAGAAAAAAGTCATCTGCACGAGAATCTAACATTGTCGATGATTTAATTACTTCTTGCCCCAATATTTCCAGGGTCCCCAGCTTTTTCCATATTTTCCCTCTTGCTCACTGTTATATTATAGATTTCCTGGTCTGTTTCAGAAACCTCCCTTGCCCTTCTCTTCTCTCAGATCCTTCCACCAAAATTAAAGAGAATTTCGGCATTCAAATAGGGGAAAAAAATCACCGCATCGTCATGTCTAAATGCTTATCACTGTCGCAGGCAGCACTTTTGTGTAACAATTCAAGCTACGTCCTCCTCCGTTTCGACCTCAAATCATTTGTAAAGGCAGGTCCCTCCTGACAACGCCGGGAGAGAATAGGCTGCCTGCGTGGGTGGTCTGGGGTCTGAGGGAACAGATGACATCATGGATTCACATGGCAAGTTTATGAAGCGGCAGTTCAGCTCTCCCGAGCAGTGGGCCCGAGTTGCCTGCATTATCTCTGCTGGAGCATTCAGTGCTGGAGAGAGGCAGGACAGGGACACTTGGAAACGATATTTTTAAAGTTGACATTAAAAGATTTGAAGATTCACAAACATAAGCAGGATATATCTGAAATTCTCTGCTTTCTGGAGGGGGCTGGAGGGAAATCATCCTACCCGACTGAGTTTTGCAAATGGGCACACAATTCCTTTGGCCTGCTTGAATTGCTAATTCTGTACCCGCCCCCTCCCAAAAGGGCTGTTACTGGTCTTTTCTCAGACTTCTGTTAGGCATTCTGGGCTGGCAGAGAGGGGAAGGAGACAGGACTTTCTGTGTGGACCCTGTAGGAATTTCAGTCTGGGATGAGGTTTATGGGAACACAAGTTAAATCAGACATACACAGAGGTTATAGAACACCTACCTCCCCTTAGGAGAGTTCCTGAATGCCAGCCCAGAGGCCCACTGAACTTCCTGTTCTTTGGGGCTCTGCCCAAGCTGATGGTCCCTTAGGCAGCATTTCCACCTTTCTCCATGATTCAGCTGCAATGTGCAGGTGCCATTTTTTCCCTCTGAATATCTGCCCTATTACAAGCAGTTACTCTTTCTTCCTTGGCTATGCATCACCATTTTAATGACCAATATGTTAGTTATGTTTGGATGTTTTCTCCAATAGGCATTCTGACTCTTCCTCCAAATTAAATAATTATAGTTTCAAGCTATAATCATTTCAGAATATCTTAGCATTTAAATACTTAGTAGATCCAGTCTAAATGCATTTAAATTTTGGATCTGTCTCTTCATAGTTTTGTGAACATGGGCAAGCTTCTTAACCTTCTTGTATCTCAGTTTCCTCATCTGAAGAATAATAATTAGTATCTAATTCTTTTTTATTCAAATTCTTAATATTGTTTGGAGAGCTGATGAGTTAATACATATAAAATGCTTAGAATAGTAGTTACCATATGGTACATATTGAGGAATTCGTATTTCTACTATTATTATCATTTCCTACTTGCGATTGACATTTTCTGACATCTTGCATAAGCCATTTCTGTTGAAATCACCTTTCCCCCCTCATAGCATCTTACCTTGATAAAAAGGACAAGAGGTCTGAGTGCAGAAATCTAAAACACATGAGTTTCATTTTCAACTGGAACTGGACACTGTCCCAAACTCAGAATAAGAGAGAGTCTTGGAAATGTCTTTCAGAAATTCATTAGTGTTTAAAAAGGAGCAGGAAAAGTGTCGTCAGCAAAGGGAAACCTTGAGTTTCTTTTTCTGACCCACCTGCAGCATCTGAAGCAGCAAAGGGGACTTTGTGTTCTTAATGAGGCCATACAAGGACACAGAAGAAAAATATTGTCCCAATTGAAATATAACTACATTTTCAAATCACTTATATTTATTTAATAATGCTAAAAGAGCTTTTTTGACTTATTTAGATAGAAATGATCATCTTATATCATTCTTCTGCTCACATAAGAATAGAAACAAATTAGTTGACTTAAACTTTCTTCACATGCAGAATGTGCTCATCTGAATAACTTTTTTGACTTCAGGCTGTCAATCTTCATGTTTTCCACACAGGATCATCCTCTGGGTCATCAAGAAAGAGCCCTGGTGATGCAGCACTGCATAAAAAGGTCTCCATTATTTTCTTCAGGACTTTTTCTCGTCTTTGATGACCACTCAGAAAAGATTGGTGCTTGTTTTCCTCGTCTTCCCTAGACATGTCAATGGAAGGTGTTCAGACTACAACAAGGACTCTGATTCCTTTCTCAAACATGCCTAGAAACGTGGTTGACTGAAACTTCTAGTCTATGGTATAATCCCACCATCAGGACTAACCATCAAGGTACCAGGAGCAACAACACATGGGCAGGCAAAGACAGGCACTCCCACCAGCCTCCTAGCCTGCAGTAATTAAAATGTCATCAACTACAACACACATCCTGATTTCAGAGATATTAAAATGGGGAAGGAGACACACATTTCAAATTGACAAAATATGGCATTAATATCCACCATTAATGACTGCCTAGATGTGGGTTGCATGAGGTTAAAATTATATAGGTGATAAAATTACCTAATAACAACCTGAAAGGTGTAAATCACTATATAACTTTTTTGAAGGGTAAACTGAGGCTCAGAGAGGCTAAAACACTGTTCAATCCACACTGCTAAAAAGAAGCATGATCAGGGCTGAGTAACCCTAAGACCTAGATGCAAAGTTCAGGGCTCTAACCCTCAGCAGATCTGTCTCCTAATGTCAGGGGGGCATTCTACAGTGAAACCACAGGGTTGGAGTAAAGTCTTGCAACTGAAAGTGTGGAATTATGTTTAATGTTCCCCCTCGAAACTTCAATCAGCACCAAAGTGAAAATCGTGCACTAATTGAAAGTCAATGACGCAGGTAATAGGGAATGGAGTACGCTGGCTGACGGAAAACTCAGCTCTCTTCAAGCACAGAGGCACTTTCTCCGCATTGTGACAGAACCTAGACCAAAACAGATAAGAAGCTGTTGGACAAATGGTGTTCTGTGTGTCTGTACATTTTATGTCTACCTGCCATCTGCTTTCCTTATGCCATCTTTCAAAAGCCCAGACCAGTACAGAATTCACTGGTAGTGGTCTACATTATAACTAAGCTCACAAAGGATTTTTTGAGCTCCTGGCTAAGGGGTTCAGTTGGAGCAACAATCATCGCTAACAAGAGTCCGTGGATGCATCCTTAGCTGTGGGAGGAAAGTCATTGGCCTACACCATATGTTTGACTAAATGGTTTAAAAAGTTGATGCTGAGTAATAAACAAGCATAGCAACTAAGGAAGAATACATTTTTTTTCCTTCAATGTTTAATTTTGAAAAGGAATGGCCAAATGATATCATTTCCTGAGAAAAAATCCTTTATATCATTGTTATAGTTTTTTGTAATTAAAACAAAGAAGCAACATACCTGTTTATAAGTGAATGATTATATTTCTATATAAGCATCTCATCAATGTAGGTGGATATTAACTTCAAAATTAATATTTTTATTTCCTTCTGGTTTCAAGTTCTTATGAACACCATGAAAAGAAAACACACAGGAATCAACTCCATTAATTCTGTTAGGAGAACTTGATATTTGCATTATTTATGATTCACAACACTGCATAAATCTAAGAGAAACTATATAATGAGTTATGTAAATTAAATAATTTCAAATGATTCTATTCATAAAAAGTTGTTTGATAAAATTAAAGAAAGATGAAATTTTTAAACGGAAGAAATTTTTAATTCAAAGTCCAATTCATAGGGTTTACTTTTTTCTATTTAAAAGAGGTCAGGTTTTGATTGCCTCATTAGCACACCCCATAAGAGACAAACAGAGAAGATTCTGTGCTCACTGCGAGACCATCAGAACTGGAAGGACACAGCCCACTCTAACCTCCCATTTTATGGGTGAAGAAACTGAGGTCCAGACTCATGAGGTGATGACAAGTTAGGTGGTCCCTTGTTGAGTGGGTGGAGGGGAATTTCAGGAAGGAGTGGGAAGGAATTAATAGTGGAAGGGAAAATATCAAGTTTAGTGAGTGGGAAAAAAGAAGTTAAGTTTGCAGATTAGGGAAAAGGGTACCTAATGTGCCTTGTGGCAAGACAAACAAGAGACTGTAGAATATTTTGCAAGACAAACAAAAGAAGAGACAGTAGAATATTTTTCATCTTTGCAACTAAAGCAGTGAGGTGAGCCAAGAACACAGTGGGCATTAAACCAAGTAGGGTTAAATCTTTAGCAATAGTCATCCTGGGCATAGCCCACTTCTGATCATTATAGCGATGGATTACATTGTAATAACGGAGAAAACGCAGTATTAAGTGAAATTAAAGGTCAGTGAGATGGAGCACCATTTGGCTTACTTAGCTCTCTGCACTTTGGGGGAAAACCAGAGAAGGAGTTTGGGAGGGCTTTGTGCCAGACACAATGAGATCACAAAAGGAAGAATCTGATTTAAGTATAAAAGGTGAATTTGAAACTGTGATTCAGGAATGCTCAGGACTCTGCCCACTTAAGGATGGGTGGAGGGAGCCACATGATCTGTCCAGGCCAATAGACTGTAAGTGCGAGTGCCAGGGTGAGGCCAGGAAGATCCCATGTGACTTGCCAGCTCTCTCTTCCCCTTCTGAAGGAATCACGGAGCCAGGAGTTCAAGCGGGAAACATGGAATAGTAGAAGCCTGGATCACTGTATTCACGTCAAGGTGAGTTTTTCTTGGGCATCAGCCGACCTGCAGGGGACATTGCATGAGTGAGAAATAAACACTATGTATTAAGTCACTGTGAGGTTGTTTGGAGGTTGTTTCTTACAGCAGCATATGCCTACCTAACTGACTACCTCATTCATAATTTCAGCTTCTACATTTGTCATTTTTAGAAAATAAAATAGAAAAAAATAGAATTAAATTAAATTAAATTAAATTATTAAATTAAATTAAATTAAAAAGTGAAGTGCACCAAATTTCTTTAGCCTCTTTTTCTTTCCTCCCTGGCGTTCTCCTTTCTCTCTGCGTAGCAACACCTGTCACCATTCTTTCCCTTCATTTCATCAGAGTTGCTAATGTCCTCTTGAAGCCATGGTTTTTGAATGCGCACTGGGACCCTGCCTTTAGGAACATGTTTCCCATGTCTGGGCCAGAGGCCTCTTCTCAGTGGACACTTGTAAAGCCCCCTTCTTTGGGGAACACCACAGGCTTTTCCCCGTGGCGGCCAGTGTGAATGTGACTCACAACACCCCCTGGAAGAAAGCTAGGAGAATGCAAGACTTTGAGGGTTCTGGCTAAAGACTCATTTTTCTACTTATTTTCTCCTACCCCGCAGGCTCCAGAACATCTGTCAGCCTGAGGCTAGGAGATAATTCATGTCCTGAAAGCACTGCATTTGTTTCTGTTTCCATTGACATCAGGGACTATTGCCCTCTTTCAGGTGTTGTTAGCAAAGAGGGAAACCATGGAAAAGGTTTCTGCTACTCAGAGAGAAACTGTGGAAGAAAAGCTTCAACCAACTGTGTAATTAATTAAATGGTAATAAATAATAATTTGAGAAATTAGATATTTTGTGGTTGATTTTTATGACTTTTAAAATAATATAAGTGGTGGCAAAAAACCCTCCAACATCCAAAACCACAAGTCACATTTTGGTTGTGGTTTTTTTGTTCAAAATACAAAACACTTGGAAAAGATCATTTGAGCTGTATTTTCCCCCACAGAGGTTGAAATTCTCCTCCTTTAAATGATCCCTGGGTAATTTACACATTTTTCTATGCTGGAATCAATATTGTTGCTTGAAGACTTACTTGGTAATATTAATGTTAATTGATTAAATACACCTTATAGTCATCAGAGCAATCCCACAGACATTATCTCATTTTATCTCACTGCTAGTTGGTACATGTTCCGACTTATACTTGCAGAATGTAAGAGGCTTGTCCAAAGTCCAGAACCTTGAGGATCTTCTAGACCAGGGCTCAGCAAATCATACCCACCACGTGTTTTTGTATGGCATACAAGTTAAGAGTGGTTTTAACAGTTTTGAATGGTTGGAAGAAGGAGAAGAAGATGATTTTGTAACACAAAAAAATTACATAAAGTTCAAATTTCGGTATCCAAAAATGAGGTTTCCTTGGAGCAGATGAAGTTTTCTTGGAGCTCAGCCACATTTACGTATTATTTATGGCTGCTTTCTTGCTACAAGGGCAGAGCTGAGAAGTTGTGTGACAGAGACCATATGGCCTGCAAAGCATGAACTATTTACTCTCTGGTCCTTTGTAGAAAAAGTTTGCCGACCCCTGTCCTAGATCATGGGCTTGTTCCATCGCACAAGGGCTGTCTTTCCAGAATCCTAGCAGACTCAGGAACAAAGGCAAACCCCCCAGAGATCTGGTGTGTAAGCCAGTAGAAGAGACCTGGAAATTGGCCTGCAGTAAAAGGCCAGTCCTCTAAATCCTGAGGGTTTTGGTCTTTCTGATGGGTGAAATGGAGACTAGGGTCCCAGCCTCCAGGCTGGCAGGCAGCTCCCGCCTCCAGGGGAGCATTAGAAGTGTGTCCTCATAAGACTTTTGCCAAAATAAAAGTGTGGGATTCCCCCTTTCCCCTCCTCTACTCCATCAACCCTGGGAAATGTAGTTCATCAATGATGGGCTGTCCTTAGGGTCAGGAAGGGCAAAACATCCCAGCTTAGAGGCTGAGGACACAAAAGGGGAAGGGAACAATCAAATGCGCTAGCATTCACTTGGTTTTTAATACAGTTGTTAGATGTCACTATCTGCAATTCCTGTACTCTTTCCACCATGGAAGCTCTTACCTGCTGTAGGTGGAGCCAAGGGCGTGGTTTGAATTGCACAAGGCGACGAGTTGGAGAAATCAAGTATAGGAGGTTTCTTCTTTTTAGCAGAGCTTCTGATTCATTTTTACTCCCAACTTTTTCAATCTGCACCCGCGAAATATAATATCCCCCTTTTCCGAGTGCCTCTTGTATGTCGTTCCATTTAGGCTGAAACGGATGATCTCATGTCACTGTCTCCATAACCCCATGGGGTTTACAGAGAAGGGGACTGAAACCTGGGTTGTTTAAAATCCTTTCCTGGTAGAAAGCTGGTGCCTGATCTCTGTAATGCCAACATGCAGGCTTTATCCTCCAGACTTCAAGAGCTCCACAAAGTCAAGTATGTCTCCAATCATGGGCATGTTTTTGTTCTGTGACTAGTTGTGACATCCCCTCTGAAGAGAAGCAATCTCCTAGTGCTTTTCTTCAGAGAACCAACTCTTAGGATTTTATAAAGAATCTTGAAAAACAAAACAAAACAAAACAAAAAACAAAAAAACGATGGCTTAAAAAAAGCTTAGTCCGATTTCTTTCCTCGATGACTTCTCAGAGCCTTTCATACACAGCATTTGCTGCCTTTTTCATCTCTATAATTTTAAGGCATGCTATTTAATCTCTCAAAACCTTAGTATTCTTCTCCGAAAACAGAAATAATAATATTTGCCTCTTGAGGTATTAAATATTATTTTTCTCTTTTTGTTTTTGGCTAGGTTTATTTCATTTCTATTAAATGAAATGAATTGTAGCAACCAGAAGGAAATCTGAATTACTATTGCAGAAAAAAAATTATTTTCATAATAAGGTAACATGTTTGCTAAGAGCATAGCACAGTACACATTTTCTATTTATGGTATTGGTTTTGGTAAAGGAAACGCAATATATTTATGGTAGGGAAATTCATGAGCAACCAGTCTGGGCGCAAAATGACATATTAGCATGCTATCGCTAGCAGAGAAAGTCACATGTGTGAGTACCTGATGGTGGAAATACTGGTAGAAACACATTCGTTGTTCCAGAAAGATAGGGGAGGTTTTGGAGTTGCCCAACTTTAAAGCATTCTTTTTTGAATCATACTGTGAGGATGACTGTTTTGCCTTGCATCTAGGTCAGGAGTCAGCAAAATTTTTCTTAAAAGAGATAGTAAATATTTCGGACTTCACAGACTGTACAGACTCTGTTGCAAATACTCAACTCTGCTATTCTCATACAAAAGCAGCCACATGTAAACAAATGGACATGGCTGCGTGCCAATAAAACTTTATTTACCAAAACAGGTGCCAAGGACTGCAGTTTGCCACCCTCTGGTCCAGATGCTGGACATAGGTGGACAAGCCTCTCGGAATGACATTTTGCCCAGTTTTTAAAAAGTTTTTTATTTGTTCGTTTGTTCTGCAGAACACTTAATATCTTTCAGAAATAGTATTTTAAAAAACATGAGTTTGGGAAAACTTCAGAGGTTTGAGTTTCTGAACCATTTCTTCAGAACAGTGGACACTGAAGCACTAAAGATAGGGGTAAACTGGGACTAGGCAAAGGGGTCAAGTCTTCAGGGAACTGGGCTATTGGTAGTGTAAGTTCAAGTCCTTAGGCAACTGGAAGGGGTTCAGGACCTGGAGCCCAGGCAGACCACCCGTACAACTAATCGTTCACCATAGAGCTTACAGAGCGGGGCAACATATGGTTTTCTCAAAAGGATTTGTCTTATTCAGTTAGGACTGTTTGCAAATAACTAAACCCACCTGTGGACCCTTGCAAAGACAGGAGAATATCAAGATCAAGAGCATGGCCTCTGGAGCTATACTGCCTGGATTCAAGGCCTTGTTCCATGCTTGGCTTGAGCAAATTAGCTGAAATATTTAAGCCTCAGTTTTCTCCACTATAAAATGGGAATTTGTAACTCATAGGCAAGAATTCGGTGAATTACGTTTAAAGTGCTGGCACAGGGTAAACACTTTGTAAGTATTGCTGCTCCATTAATTTCCTCCTATTATCATTTGTCTGTGTTGTTTTGGGGGTTTATTAAGTCACCTAACTTCACAAGAGCCAAGAAGTCATTTTAAACTTCTCTTCTTGTATTTTTTTTTCAACTCTTTTTCTTTCTGCTCATCTGCCGTTCTCTCCATGTAGGCTTATTGCATTTTATTATGCATGTGGCCCACCATGGTTGCCTTAAAATGGAAGCCCAGCCCCCAGCCGACATCCTCCGCTCAGCCAGCACTTTGCAGATAGCAGATTCATTCTCCTTGCTCAGTTGTGTCAAGGGCTCCCACTTTGACTTCAGGAACCCTGTAAGATGACATCTTCTGGTCCATAGAGCAACCCTTTCCATGTCCCTGGGCAGACTCTGGCCTCCATAGAGGGAATGTGTTCAGCAGGTGGAAAAATGATGAGCATGTCTGGTGCTGTGTCCTGACACCAAGTTCACCCTAAGCACACTGACACCAGATCAAGACAGCAGACATTGGCTAGACCCCGAGTCATCAGTGGAAAGAAAATTTTCCATTTCATACAACTATCCAGGCTTCCATTGACTCAGGGCCTGGGCAATATTCAGCACACAGATTGCAGGATTTTATGGCTTACTCATGAGTGGGTCTGGGGTGGGGGTGGTAACTGACACCATGTACAGAAAATAACTGTAAAACATGGAAGAATTTGCTTATTTCTGTCCATTTGCTCAGTCGCACGACAAATATTTATTGAATGACCTCTAAGAGCCATGCTAGGGATTATGCATTTTTTATTAAAAGAACAAATACATATTTTTAAAAGAGATGAGGAATATTTTTGTAATCATAAAAGTGATGGTCTCAGTCCAATCCTTGATGTGACTAATCTAATTAATTTGGAGGTTCCCTGACAGTGACAACAAATATTGTCTGTCCTATTCACATGCTCTAACAGTTATTATTATTCAACTTACTATTATCCTTAAACAAAACAACTTCTGGAAATTGGCAGTGATACTACAAAATATTTCATGCAGGCATTAAGAAAATAACATACATACTGCATGAAAGATATAAAATAAGAAGATGAAAATCTATATGTTCACTATGAGGCTTAAGGAATAGAATGATACCAGCTCCTCTGAAGCCCCTCTGTGCCCCTCCCAGGCTGGATTTGTGTCTCTGCTCTAAGAGCTGATCACTCTCCCGAATTTTTGTAAATCATTTTCTTGTCTTTCTTCATAGCTTTTAATACATGTGAATATATCCCTAAACAAGATATTATTAGTTTTGTCTGTTCTGAAATTTCACATAAATGGAATCATATTGCATGTGCTCATTATAGGTAGCTAGATAGAGATCCTTCATTCATTCATTCATTCATTTTCTTGCTACCATTTTTAGATTTTTGTTATTGTAAGCAATAAATTTATGAACTTAGTCATGTGTCCTGGTGCAGATGTGCAGCCCCTGGGAGTGGAAGTGCTGAGTCATCAGACATGTACATCTGCATATTTACCAGGTAATGATACATTATTTTCTAAAGTGATTGTACCACCTTCCTCTGTAATCACTTTCCTTTGATGGTTTTCTATTCAGTGAGTATAAAGGGTACGTGTGATTTCGTTTTAGTATTTTCCTGATTTCTAATGGTTTTTTAGTATGTTTATTAGCCATTTAGATTTCCTTTTCTGTGAGATGCCTGTTCCTATTTTGCTTATTTTTCTACTTTGTTTTCTATCTTCATTTTTATAATTTTCTATTTTCTGCTTTTGTTTTTCTAATATACATGTATACACACATATTTGTCATGTGTATATGATGCAAGTATCATCTCTCAGTTTATGGGCTTTATGCTTTTTTTCAAATTGTATTCTGATAAACATTTATATTTTTTATATATCTAATTTTTCTACCTTTTCTTTTATGGTTTGGCTTTCTTTGTTTTGCTTAAGAAATCTTTTTTCATAGTGAAATTTTAAAAAGAAAAACAACAGATATTCTCTTCTATGTTGTCTTCTAACTTTTGAAGTTCTGCTTTTCACATTTAATCCTTTAGTCCACCTGACACTGTGTAGCATATATATTATGTGTGGTAGGGACCTAATTTTATTTTATTTAAACAAGGGTAACCAATGAACTCTGCACCATGCGTTCCTTATTCCATCTTTCCCCCCGTAATCTGCAGTGCTACCTGCAGTATATAAAGTTTCCATTTATGCTTGGATCTATTCCCAGGATCTCTCTTCTGCTTTCATTGGCTTATTAGCTTATATCTGCACCAATGCCATGTTGACTTATTTATTATACCTTTTCAATACGCCTAGATTTTGGTGGTGCAATCTCCCCTCACTTTTTCCTTCTTCTGAGTCCTTGCTATTCTTGGCCCTTTGCTTTTCTACATACGTGTTAGAATCAGTTCCTCAAGTCCTGGGAAGAATTTGTGTTGGATTGATAGTTTGATTGAGGAGAACTGGTATGTTTATGATAGAGTCTTCGTATCCATGTCTATAATGTACCCCATTCATTCTTTTTTCATTGGATATTTGGGTTATTTTCAGGTTTTTGCTATTTAAAAAATTGAATTTCTTTAGGGATTTTTGATGCCTTTCAACATAGTTTTACACTTTTTTTTAAAGTCTTGCACATTTTTTGTTCAATTCTCTCCTAGGTCCCTTATATATTTAAGAACATGTGGTACCTTACACATATAATAATATAGATATTATTATTGTTATATAATATTAATATAACTGGATTATAACAGTTATATTAATATTATATTACTTATTTGAGAGCTTTATGTAAACAGTATTTTTATTGTTTTGCCCTTCCAAGATGTGGAGATGGACAGGATCAGACTTCTAGATGACTGTTTTTTAAATCCTTAGGTTCATTTTCTTGTGCATTTTTGTCTTCTGTATTGCTGTTCTATTGTGAGACAGGAATCCAGTTCTAACCCCCAGCTTAATGTGTGCCTGAGTAACCATATGAAGTTTATTGTGATTATTGAAAAGTAAGAGCAAATATATTCTGTGACATTTATTTAAACTATTTATGATGCTATTATTTCAAATTCCTTCATAATTCTTAAATAGTTAAGCTTGCAAAAAAAATTGTATCCAGACAAATACACTATGATTTTACTTGTTAATAGTTATTTGTATGTGTTTTAAATAATTATATTATTAAAGAAAAACTAATTATAATAAAGTAGAAAAAAAGCTGCATTCTTTGAAGTCATAACTCATAAAGCATTGCTGAAAGATTGCAGCTCAATTAAAGTTTGGTAAAATTCTTAGGAGAAAATTAATAATTTCAGAAGCTTTATTCTCACACATCTAAGTCAATGGAATAATGCCTACTCTCATGTACTTGATGGCAGTGAGGTTATGTGTGAACATGACACCAGAATTCTGAGGCCTTTTGGCTAATTTCTGCATTTATAAAATTCTAAGTTTCTAATTAGGCTATGTAAAAAATCTAGCAAGAGTGGGTACGTTTTGAATTTAACTGAGGTGTATTATTTGAACATCTAAGGAAAGAGCCAGTTATTGTTAGGATAATTAATGTATGATGTGTAATGGGATACGAGGGGTGGCCACATAAGCTGAGGAGTCAGGTGGATGAATGAATGACTAATGCCTCCGAATTATGAAATTGTTTAGATAGGACAATGGTGCCATTTGCTTTTTCATTTTCAGAATGACTGACGTTGTGTTAGGATTACGGTTGTTCTCTCCTTCTGGAAATTTTAATCCCTCCCTTGAAGTTAGGCATGGTCATGTGACTTGCTTAAGCCGATTAAATGTGAGCAGAAATGGCATTTCCATTTCCAGGTAAAGCATTGAGTTCTGTCTCTCTTTCCCTGCCTTGGGGGGCATGGAGGAGCAACACCAAGCCTTACATGGAAAACACCTGCCAGGATTGCCTACAAGACCTTGAGTGCACCAGAGTGAGCAAGAAATACAGCTGAACATCATGGAAGTTAGAGGTGCTGACCACCCACACAGTAGCAAATTCAGTATAACTTAAGTCGGCGCTCTGCATTCAAGGATTCCCATTCACGGATCAAAAATACTGTACACATCTGTTGATTAAGAGTTGAGGTTGTTTGCTCTGCAGTGTCCTAGGCACTCCTGTGTACTACAGATATCAACTCTGATGGTTCATTTTAGGTGAGTCCTGAATTTGAGAGCTAGCAGTCAGGACCTGGGATTTGAGTTTCAGAGGTCTCAGATTTCTCTACCCCTATGTGAACTCTGCTAAACTTGAGGAAGGTGGGACTTGCTATCTATTAAAAAAAATATTTGCACTCACAGTTTTGGGATAAGAATAAGGAGTGTGAAGTTATATAACCAAAAGGATTCCATTCCTTAAAACCAGATTTTGATTATCTTTTAAGGATTAAAAAAACATGTACAAATATGCATTTATATAATATGCCTATATACATTTGATGTGAGCAAATGTGCAAGTTTCTATCCTAACTTTTCTAAGATCTATTAGCTCTAGAAAGTAGCAACTTCTCAAAACAGAGCTCTGTTCTTAGCCCAGTCTTAAGCACCAGTGGAACAGAATTTATCAATACAAATGCAAAATGCAACATTAATTTTGTGGCTTCCCTTTGAAGCTGGTAAATCCCCTTTCTCTTATTCATGCTCCAGATCTCTCGCTTTGTGAGAACTGTCACTTCATTTGGGATCACGAAAAATAAGGAAGCCTTTTCGTCTTGAAATTTCTCACCCCTGATACTCTTTCTTGATGCTCCCATCTTAGATGGCTTCTGTCATTGACTTTCTAGAATCCATAGTCTACACTCTAATTGTCTTTTCCCAGCTCTAATACAGTGGTTTTGTCTGCTGCCCCCACCAATAAAAATTAACGAACAAAATTCTTCAAAACTTAAAGGATCATAAGCAAATCCCTCCCTGATCTGGCAAGGAGGCAAAGTGTGTTTTCTTTTTTTTTTTTATCTCTCTACACTTTTTTCACCCCTGCTCATTTCCCTCTCCTTTCCACATCTTTTCCTTTACCCTTTATCCTTGCAAAGAAGTCTCCACCCTTTCTTTATGGGACATTCCTGTCCTAGAGCTATGCACAGGCAGTCACAGATATCCTGGCTATATTAAGTCAGCAAACGGTAGCTGAAATCCAGGTAATGCCATTTTACAGGATGACAAGGAAGGATGAGAATGGTACTTTAGGTTCCCACTGCCTTACACGCAGTGGTGGCTTGCATTAGGATCTGATGGCAAAATGGTAGACACGATCACCAGATCGCCAACGGCCTGGGCTGGGAGGGGTGTGTCGATGCATCATTGCAAACCTGGTCTCCTCACTCATGGTTTGAAGAGTTTGTGGAACTCACAGGGGTTTCTTCCACATGTGACATTTGGCGGCTGTACATCCCCAGTGCCTGGGCTTTATGTGGTCTCATAGCTGAATTCAGAGTGACTCTATCTTCCTTGCAGGCATTTCTCCTTGGTTCAGAGAATATTAACAATATTTACAGCATTTGAACGGCAATCCCAGCAAGAAGACTGGAGTCCATTTCTTTCAATAGCTGTGAAGCTTTTTTACTGAGCTTTTGAGCCAGTTGAATTCAGTCCACCCCTGGAACCTCTCATCCTCCTTTTGACCCTAGCTTCGGGCCTACCGGAACTAGTAAATTAAGACCTTTGCCTTTGACAGTTGCATTGGGAAAAAGTGAAAACTGATCTAATAATAATTAGTTACGGTTTAATATACAAGATTGGAGCATTCTCATTTTTCATGCTGGAGCCTGGTGAGAAAGAGCCAAGGGGAAGGAGATGCTGATGGGACAGCATAAACCCCTGAAGTGTTCCTATGCCAAGAGAAGTAAGTGATCCTCAGGCACATACTTGTATCACAGTGAGAGCCCATGACAGTTTTAAAAGAAATGGAGAAACCCAGCACAGGTGGGGGTTAAAAGAGTTTTATATTGCTCTCTTAGGCCAGGCACCATGGCACATGAATTGCTGCCTATTCACTTTGAAAAGACTGTGGTCTCAGGCCAGTCTCCCCCTTCAGTCTCTAAGAAAGAGAGTTTGGGTTCAGATAACTGGCTCTGGGTAAATAGCAGCTTGTTTTTGTAACACTGGAGATGTATTTACTTTTCACTTAATGCAGGGGAGTGATGTCTTGGATAAGACATGATCTGACACAAATTATAAACATTAAGTGCAAACATTATAGGGCAAACACTTTCCAGAAATTTTCAATTTGTTACTACGTAAAATCAGTGTTGGTGGTTTTAGTTGCCATGGGGATATTTCGTTAACTTTCTGGAGAAACAAACATAAAGATATTCCGTGTGTGTGTGTGTGTGTGTGTGTGTGTGTGTGTGTGTGTGTGTGAGCGTGCGCGCACGCACATGTGTCTGCGTGTGAGCATGCGTATGTACATCACAGCTGTAGATGAACATACTTTAGTAAGATCAGCCTGTTTCTCACTGGTGGGAAATTTAGTATGGCCCAGAAAGTTTCAGGGGGGGCGGGAGACTCTATGGAGAGGTTGAGAAGAAAATGTTAAATAAGTCTTCAAGTATTACTCTGTCCCAGAAAAGAATAAAAATTAGGAGACAAAAAAAAATCTGGGACAGGAGAGGAAAAACAGATGGTGCCTTACAAGAATGGTCCTGCAGTTTTTCTTTGTCCCCCAATAGGGCTTAAAATGTGAATGCAGAATTCAGGTTGAGCAGCGAGCAAGCACACCACTGGACAATGAGCCAGCAAGGGCCGAGGATCTAGTTGTGTCAGAAGCAAGGAGGGTGAGGCCAGTGATGCCAGGGGACGGGCAAGGATCAGATGCTGCTTCACCAGGAACATATATCGGAGGCCTGAGAGGATGGTGAGCCAAGAGCCTGTCCTTATCCACGTGAGTGAGATGACAAAAGTCCAGTGACAGGACTTTTAGCCAGGTGGGTCAGGGTAAGGAAATCAGGATAGAACAAAACAGGGCAAATGGGGCTTAGCAAAGAGCACAAAAACAGAACCCAGACATTTTCATGAATGGATTTAAAGATTTTACAAAGTTTTAAGCCGTCTTTCTACTCAGCAAGCATATATTCCTGTCTACCCTTATTGTCTCCCCAAGCTTTTGGGCTCTCTCTAGTCCCTCCATTGGCCTGTGGAGACAAGTGGAACCAGAGACCACGCCAGGGACAGGAAGCTTCTGTCTCCCACAGGAGCCCAGTCTGACCCTTTAGAACACCTCCTCAGCTTCTGGGAGCTTCTGTATATTTGAAGGTAATCTTGAGCCATTTGCCTAGAAGCAAACTATTTAGTTCTGACTCTAACAAATATTACTTTCACAGGGTAAGAACGAGGTTTAAGCATCTGAAATGTGAGATTTCATTCAATGCCATGATTTTAACATGAGGAATGTGTGGTTAAATTATAACATTAAAAAATAATAACGTTGCCTAAATACCAAAGAGTCCACTGGAGAACTCAATAGTAGATAGAAAAATGTCCAGCCGATGAAGACAGGACATTCTACATGCAGTATTAGAGGTGTATGTAAGCAGGCAAGAATAACCATGTGGGACTTTTTTGTGTTAACGTGATGTTATGGGAATGTGTAGATGGGAGGACCTGGTGCAATGGTTCTCAGACATGAGCAAGTGTCAGGATCACTACAAGGCTTATTAAAACCACACATGGCTTGGCCCTAGCTTCTGTGTTTTTGATTCAGTAGATCTAGGGTGGAGCTTCTAACAGGTTCCCAGGTGATGCTGGTGCTGCTACTGGGCTGCGGACTGCACTTTGACAACCAGTGGCCTCGTGCATTTAAGATAAAGATATATATGTAAAACACATTTACATTTACTCACATCTGCACCTGAATTCTGGCAGGTAATGTAATGGATTTGAATAAAGCCAACACTTGTCACGTTAAACGGAGATTATCATTGGCAGTGAGACACAAGGTGTTCTGGTTTCCTGGGGTGCACTGCTGATGGGAGTAAGCTTGGGATCGAGGAAAGAGGCATGAAGTATTAGGATGCTAGAGGTGCAAGGGAACTGGGAAAAAGCATGATGACTGCATATAGATGTTGAGTCAGAGATTTGAATTTCAACTCCATCTGCGACAATTAGTAGCTTTGAACACTTAGCAAGTTACTTAACCCCCACAAACCTCAGTTTCCTCCTCTGTAAAACTGGGACCCCTGCAAAGCTTGTGTTTCATTCATGATTCTTAATTGCAATCAACCTAAGTCCACTCTGGCTGATTGAAACAGAAAAGGAATTAATTATAAGAATACTGGGTTCTGCAGGAAAAATGAACTCTTTTGCCAACGAATGAACAGTATGGAAAAGAAATGGCGGGTGCTGTCGAATCAAAGAGATGGCCATAAGAGACATATGAGCAAAGACAACTAGTGGGCTTTATTTGGATCCTGATTCAAGCAAACCCACTGTAAAAGAAAACAATTAAAGAAATTATAATATGGCTGTGTATTAGATGGCATTAAAGAATTATTGTGGATTTTGTTAGGTATGATATTGTTATGGAGGTTGGGACTCTTAAAGAGACCTTATCAGAGGCTAATACATTAAGGTATTTACAGGTGAAGAAACACAATGTCTCAGTTTTAAATTAAAAAAAAAGAAATCCTGGGAAAGAAGTGTTTGGGGGCAGGGGCTTGGGGCAGAGGAGTGTAGAAGAAACAGGACCGGCAAAATGTTAGTTATAAATCACGAATGATTTATTTTGCTCTTCTCATGTGTGTGTGCTTGCAGGCACTTAAAATTTTCTATAATACAATGTTAAAGCAGAACAAAAATCAGATTCTCTATGACAGCTGGAGAACAAGGCTCAGACTTGTCTCAACAAAAGAGATTGGGCACCACAAAGGAGAGCAGATTCAATAGAGACACTGCTGTCATTGTCACCAAGCCCTAGACCTGGAGCTTGCCGCACTGCTCGCAAAGGAGGCCGGAAGAATGATTATCTGGCATTTTCTGATTGTGTAGTGGGAGAAGTCTCTGACCTTACAATGCACAAGGTAGGAAATTCTCCAAGGTCAGAAAAAGGATTCAGGTGATGGGTGGTCAAAAGACTAATAATGTCCACAACAGGCACATAGTTAGTGCTCACACGTTAGTGACCCCGACATCTTCATCCCCATCTCTGAGATGCATAAACCTCCATCCTCTGTACGACTTTCTACCTTAGACTCTAGATAGCTGTGCCTCTAATCCAGATAACTTGTCAATGTCCCTTTAAATATCGAATCCATCTAAATATCAGGAAGTTCACTCACTATTTTAAGATGGGAATGATTTAATCATGGGACACATTGGAGAGAAGGAGTTGATGTGAGTATTTCATCCCCACTTCACAGCTGAGGGAACCGGGGGCCAGAGAGGTTGAGTGATGTGCCTGAGGTCACATGGCTGGGTCACATTCCTGGCAAGTAGAGAATCCAGAACTGAAATACTGCAGTCTAGCTTCAGAGATCCTGATAAAGAAGTAGTGCTGATTAGAGTGTGGAAAAATGAGCCCCAAAGCATTACGCAGGGCTGGAAACTGATACACCTCTCTAAAAGACAATTTATCAATACCTGACAATAAGAATGCCTTTTGATCCCAAACTCTACTTTTGAAAATTTATACCTGTCAGATTGTCAGGAATGTTACTCTAAGGTATATAAATAAGATTGATAATTATAGCCTTGTTTAAAATTTTGAAAAATTGAAAACCACTTGAACATTCACCAATCATAATCCAATAAAACTGATTAATGGCACAACTAATAAAGTATAAAAAATTCCTTAATGGCGTGAGAATCTGTTTATAGTATTTTAAGAGTGAAAAACATGAACGGAATAATAGGTACGGCATGATCAATCCTGACTTTTTAAGTGATATGTTACCTCTACTTTGTCCTTATTAGATAATTACTAAAAAATATCACAGTATTACTCAAAACTCTTGGTTGCAAGTAACAGAAACTCAGTAAAGATTGCTCTTATTGCAATACTTAACTTTTATGAAGGATCCTAAGAAGGCCTCTCGATGCTAGTCCACTGTGCAGAACATGAGCAGGCTGCCAAATGTTCTCATGCCTTTTCTTCTGTGACAAGTGAAAGAAGCTGTGCATTGGTCTATCCCTCGCTATTTCTTACAACTTCCGCTCAATCCACTGACAAGTACCAAGCAGCAGGCCCAGCAAACATGGCGGAAAGAAAGGAAACATGACTTGGTCCTCAAGGAGACGATTGTCTCTTTGGGAACACACGTCTCTTGCCACCAGTATAATAGGTTTGTGGAGGACAGGTAGAAAGCCTGAAACCCAGGCTCTGGCATGGAGACATCCATACCTGTAGCACCTGAAGAATCATGCAAGAAGGCCTGTGACCAAATGCCACAATGGAGGACTACAGATTAGCAGTGCTACGGAAATGGAGGGCAGCGTGCAACGTGGAGAGGGTGATGGGAAAAGGCTGCCTAGAGGAAGAGAGACAGCTTGGTTAAAAAGCATGAGTGCTTTGTAGAACGAGGTTTAGGAGAGAAAAGCATTTTAGGCAGATGGCTGGAGATGATTCAAAGCAGGACAGTCTGATGCAGTCACCCCTCTTAGAACAACCATCTTAAGAGTTACACATAATATTTTACTTGTTTTAACAATCAATGTGTCTAAGAGAAATCTATGACGCTACTCTGGTAACTTGTAATCAATATTTTTAATATAATAAGAGCTCCTACAAATCAATAAGAAAAATATAAAAGGACTGGGATGATGAATGTTTCGCAGAAATAATCAACAGGACTAGCTAACAGAAATGAGTAAGGCTAGGTCAGCTACTACAGGTGACCTCTCAGATTCAACTGGTAAACCCTGAAGTTTAACCAAGTCAGAGATAATTATCATCTTCTGGCTTTCATGATGCTAAACACAACATGTAGCCAAACAATATCATTGAGAATTTTCAATAGGAGTCTTTATCCCAAAAGTCACAAGTTTATATTTCTCAAGCATAGTGAGGTAAATATAAAAAAGAAACACTAGCAGCAGAAGAAAATTCTTTATGACAAAATGAACATTTTTAGTTTTTTCTCAAACTTTTCTTCCTAGTAAATGCATTCATCAATAAAGAACCAGGCATTGTGAAGATCAATAATTAATTCTAGTCAATGTGTCAAATTTGATTATTTGAGGCAATTTTGGCTTCTGTCATTTCTTAGATAAGAACATTAATTATATTTTTTTCTGGTTTAACTAATTCAATTGAGTGAATGGGAAAATAAAAATAAAATTTGTGTTCACGACAGGAAGCACACCTGCTTTTTTCTTAATGAGGCTGCCATTGCATGTTGGTACCAGGAACCAGTGAAATCTTAATCTGACTTTGGCTGTATCTCAGGATGGTTCTGTTCATCCACAGACACAGGTGCACCCACCACTATCCTACTTCCTCACACCAACTCACCCATACAGGTATACTTACCAGGTCTCCTGGGCCCTTGCTATCTCTCTTGTTATACTGCAAAGGGCTTCTTATACTACACAGGGTGGGTGTGGTAGATTGTATGGGTGGTTCCTGACATACACTGCCCTCCCCTGGGTATACCATTGAAATCAGGCTTAGTCCATGATTTGTGTTGGCCAATGAAATGTGAGTAAAAGTTACAGGCATCATATCCACACGGAGCTTTACCAGTCATTTTGGGCTTTGTCTGTTTCCCTTTGCCCTGGGCCCAGATAGCAACTGGTGTATCCCCCTGGGTTCTCATAAAGAGGACCAAGGTGACAATGAACAGAATGTCCAGCAGTGCACAATGGAAAGGCACCATGAAAAGAAGAACATAAGGTCCAATGAGGTTTGGGGCTGCTTGTTATTGCAGCAAAACTAAGCCTATTCCAAATTGTATGTTGGACAGAGAACAAGGAAATTTGGAAACTCAAATGCGTGCTATTTCTGCTAAGTGGTCCTTAGGTAATCGTTCAGTTACTTGGTCTTTGAGTTCCACCCAACGTCTGAACACTTACACCAAGCCTCTCATGGTGGCCTTTTGTTGAGATGGTCATTGTTCTCTCCACTCAGGCCCCATTAAATCCAGCTTGTTCTCTCCCAGCCCCACCCACCTTTCTGCTATCATCACCTCCTTCACCTTAGCCCAAGGAAGTCTTAGGAGTCCCGGGTGAGACAGGAAGTTTTCCTCACAGTCATGTTTTCCCCAAACATTTTCTTTCTGTGGAAGCCCTTTGTATTCCCCTGAGAGACAAGGATTTTGAAAGCTAATGCCAGGAAAACATCTTTTCTTGGCTGTAGCCCTGTCACATCTCTCCCTGGAGGCAATGAACAGGGAGCCATAACTTAAGCTATTCGAAGAGAGGACAAACAATATATTGCTTAACATTTCACAATTATTTCACACTGCCACTGATTTTTGAAACTTCTTCTTTGGAATAACACCTGTAGCCCGTTATTTAAAGTGACACTCTTTGACATTAATTTTATTAATAACTAAGAAAATAAATCCAAAATAGAATGTTACATTTCCTGAATGCCTCATAAATTCCTTCTTTTTAAAAATTTCATTATAAAAAACTTTGTTAAAAACAACTTTAGTTGCACATCTCCTGCCCTTAAGGCATTTATAAATAAATATAGAATCAAACATGTCACAAGATGAGAAAATATTATGGTGCCAAATGAGCAGCA
The DNA here is from genome assembly GCA_030015415.1 of Cynopterus sphinx. Taxonomy (NCBI): domain Eukaryota; kingdom Metazoa; phylum Chordata; class Mammalia; order Chiroptera; family Pteropodidae; genus Cynopterus; species Cynopterus sphinx. The sequence continues at coordinate 98,816,575 of CM057385.1, forward strand.
CAGAAAAACATAGTTCCATGAGGGTAATATCACACATATTGGTTCACTATTATAGACCATGCATAGTCACCAGCACATAGGATGTGCTTAAGAAACTGTTGTTGAACGAATAAAAAATAAATAAATAAATAAGGGCTTGGGGAAGTGAGCAGAAGGGAGAGAACACTTCCAGTTAAACTCTTGAGTGAAGGTTTCCTACAAGAGTATGGACTCCAACTGATCTTTGGAGCAAAGGCAAAGAAAGCAAATCCAAGTCAACTTCATCTTTTCCTCAACCTTTAATCAGTTTATTAAACATAGCAACTGTCATTCATTTACATACACATGTTTGTGACCTAAATACAAGCCCAATTCAGTCAGATTTCTAAGGATGACTGAGCATAAACTTAGTTTTACACGTGCCCGCTCTCTGTCCCTGACTCTGTTAGGATGGCCAGCACATAAGGTTTTTGATGATGACTCAATTAAAGCACTGAATTAATTTTGTGTCTTTAAATTTTGAGTTAGAGAACAATTTGGGTAAGTTTCCTTTATAGTCAGTGAGGTGCTTTGTTTGGCTAAGTCACAAATATGTAAAAGTTTTATAATATAAACCATTTGAATTTTTTTGTGTGATGAAATTTAAGAACTTTTTAGGGATAATAGAACATAAAATGTGTGTGAGTGTGTGTATGTGTGTGTGTGTGCATGTGCGTGCATGTACGCATATATACTGTTGCAAGATCATAAAACCTAGCTCCTTTAGAAAAATTTTGTTTTAATTTGTTTTCTGAAGTGGTTAACCATGGCTAGAGCTTCATTTTTTTTCTCTTTTGCAATGCTTTACCAAAAGAACCAAACAACCATCAATTTTGCTTTTTTATTCAGTATTTTTTCTGTGACTCCTTTGAGCTCAATTTTGTTTAAAGTCAAATATTCAAAATATTTTAGAAAATGCTATCAAGAATTATCAGCATGCAGGATTCAATGCAACTACAGTTCTGTGTTTTCTTCAAAGGGTGATAGAAATTTCACCAACTCCTTTAGCAACCCTGAAAATTTGGCCTAACACTTGGGGCACTCATCACATGATACTTCAAATAATCTTCCAAATGTCAGTGATAATGATATCTTTCCCTGGTAAGACAATGGTTAGGCCTAAAATTAGCTACAAAAAGACAGCTGGGTCTATCAGGGGTTCTTCAAAGAAGATACCAGAAAATCTTGATTAATGCCATCATTTCCTCTGGAATTAATTTACAGTTTTCTCATCAGGTGTGTTGATGGAAAGTGGTCATACAGTTCTAGTAATTGCCTCAGATTCCTGTGCTGTTCTTCATCAGAGCCTCTAATGAAGTCTTGAGTTGTAGCCTGGGGTTGATGCCAGACTGGAATGCAGGGAGGCTGAAAGCTGACACCAGTTCAACGGAGCAAAGGGCCCTGTGCTAAGGTTGTCTCCATGACAACCTGAGTATTTTCCTGGTGATGCATTTACACAGCAGGGTTAAAGTTCTGTGAAAGCAACAGCTGTTGTAAAAACAGTATATTAAATATGTTTAGGACTGTAAAATGTGCATTCTTTTTTGTGGCATTTCATTTGGGGAAATTCTGAAAGCACAAATTAGATTTAAAACTGAATTACTAAATGGTGGGATATTTATTTTGACAAAACTCTATTTTTATTTTTAAAAGGTAGCATGAGAAAATGTTTGATGATCCTTTTTTCATTTCCCTTAAAATTGTTGTTGTTGTTGTTGTTGCTGTTGTTGCCCAAAAAGTCCAGCCTAGAACACTGATCCTTTTGTATTGACCAGTATTTCTGTAGTAAGTCACTCAGCAAATAATTGGAGGCAAAAAAAGCAATATGTGCATCCTGTAACTGGAATGATTTGTCATGCTTCTTATTTGATTTTGTTCTTTTCTACTCGCGACCTTTTAGTTTTTCATGCTAGCTGATTATTCTGATAGATATTTGAAAAAAAGAAAGCATTTTTCAAATGGTTCTAAAATATATCAATATTTTTATAGAAAACTTTTATTTTCACCTTTTGCTAACTCTGTGCCCCCAGGTTGATCAGACTGATGCTACACAGATTTGCAAGAGGTGAACTGACCTTAATTCAAAATTCTGCAAGTCAATGAGCATCGCTGTGGTATTCTGAACAGAGTAACCAACCATCCCAGTTTGACCTGGATAGAGGTTTTTCTAAGACAATGGAATTTCACTGCTAAGACTGAGAAAGTTCTGGACAAATCAGGATTAGCTGATCACTTTGGCATTCAAGAACATTGGCCAGTCCCTGTTAATATGCCAGCCGCTCTACTAAGATAAGTGGGGTCCAAAGTCAAATAGTCCTTGGTATGTTCCCATCTCCTAACCAGAACTAGCTGGTCACTTTGGGAAAATTCAGTAAATCAAATTTTCCTCTCTACCTTAGTATGCTCACACTATAACAAGAGATGATAAAAGGTGCACCTTCATTTATGGGTGCTGTGAACCAAGGCACTCTCAGGTAAGTGTATGGTGGTACCTCTTTCTACTCAGGCTGCCATTTTCATTGGATTGAAGGGGACATCTGCCAAAGGCATCCTGATTTCCTCTGTCTCTATACCAGTAGAGGCCAGCATTGACCAGGAAAGCCCATTCGTGTGGTACCCCCCTCCTAAGGTCTGGAGACTGAGAATGCAAGAGTTTATCTACTTGGCCAAATCATGACAGACCCAGCAAAACCAATCATGTGGCATTTATTTCTTTCTTGCTTCTTTCCATTGGGAAATAGAGCAGAGGAAGTTTAAAAAACAAACAAACAAACAAATGAACAAACAAATCAGTGGACTCCCAAGCCATAGAGAATAGTTGCTGGGAATATATTTCTAAATCAAACAAACCAAGATGTATGAGTTGCCTGGCTCCTTTGTTTAATGTAGGTAGCCCTGGGAAATTCAAAGACACATGAGATTTTTTTCATTTGAAAGCGAGCACCATAAAATTGGTCTGTTCTCACTATTAAGGAGTAAGAGAAAGGAAGCACCTAGCAAAGCTTCTAGGAACACATATTAGAAATAAAAATGGCAGCCAAAGGGATGCACGCCTTCCTTTGTTTTCTACACAACAAGATTTCAAGGGGAAAATCTCCCAGCCTGGCTGAATTCCCCAGCAGGATATTCCAACATTGGGGATAGAACCCCCTCATCAATCACATACACTGAAAACTCCACACTTGATCATTCATTCATTCATTCATTCATTCACCAGGTAGTTATTGAGTACATGTCAGTCACTGATCTAGATTCTGAGAAAAGAACGAGCAGTGGGGGAAAACAAAAAAGATTCTTGCTCTCATATAGCTTATATTCTAGTGAGGGAAAATAAAGTAAAACTCCATCAACGTGTATATGAAACTATTTCTTAAAAATAAAGACTTTAGAAAGGGATTGTTATACCTTCCTCATTTCAAACAACTCCTTCAGATCCACAGATTAGTGCTTCCTCTCAAATTCTAAATGATGGCATCTTGACTGACATTCTCGATACGGATTTTGTTTTGTTTTCCTGAAATTCACAACATGCATAAAAAGAGAGTAAAACTAGCAAGTAAGTATTAAGAACTCATCTATTAAACTTCGTCTAAACTAAAGTTAGTATGCATACAAGCACAATGTGGAACTAATTACAGTTGAAGCTCTTACAGGAGAGGTTAAAATTCATCTGTTTTCTTAGCTGAGTGAGCTAACGTAGACGAGTAGATGAGCTTAGCAACTGAAGCGCATTGTAGAATTCTAGTATAGAGATTTTGCAGGTAAATTGAACTTGATTTGATCTCCTTACTTAATCTCGAGGGTGGTTGAAATGGATGATTGGAAACTGGTTCTGCAAGCTGGTCTGTGGCCGGATTGAGCATATATACCACCTGAGGGCCACAGAACCGCATGGTTTTGAACCTGTACTTCTCAATATATGTGATAGTCTCAATGCAAAAGTGTTCTTCAAACTTGATCTCATGGTTGGGCTAAGCACACATTTCTCATGGTAGCTATGTTTTTCTTCATTTCAAGGATTCCATACCTTTAACTCAGATATTACAAATTTATCAATTCACTACTTAAATAATTTTTCCAAACATTTTGGTAGCTTTCTAACAGATTGACCAGAAACTGAAGCCCATGGAGAGCATTAATTTACATGAATAAACTACTGATCTTGAGGATAAGTGACTGCATTTAACCCCAGACCCTCCAATTAAAAGCTACTACAATGCTTTATTTATGACAAATGCTCTCTCTTAGAATATGTGTATGAACAAAGATGAGGAATAATTTCAATAAGCATTACATTTCACATTCAATACTATTAACTGTTATTAAGGAATCTCTTCTAGTTGTAGCAAGGGTAGCTGATAGGATTTTTCTTATTTTAAAACAGAGCTCTCCATTGTCAAAAGAATTCTATTTCTAGTTGTTTCACAGGGAGAAAAGAAAGGTTAAATTTTCATTCTTTATGAATTTCTTTATGAAATTCTTTATGAAATTTATGAAAAAGGCTGTTTTGAGGAAGAACAGCTACTTTGATGATATGCCTCATTTTTTATGACACAAAATTTGACTCTTTAAAAATAAACTCATTTGGGGAGGGCAGCCATGAAATTGAACCTAACAGGTACCTGACTAATAATCTCCTCCTGGACCATCACTTTACAACATGGCACAGTTCTTAAGCATCTGAAAAGCCTAGATGACTTTCACATATAGCTAATGTCACTAGAGGTCTAGGGCAAGTAGAGAATGCTTTGGACTATGGCTTGTTTTGAAGATTTGGCCTGACTTACAATCCACCCTTAGAAGATAAAAATAAATGTTTTTAAAACCCAGTTTCTGGATTTGGCAGGGCAGGGATTGGACATGACGTCTTGGGATTGAAAACTCTGTGTCCTCAAACTACCTTTGTGGACCAGTTTCAATAGAAAAAAGGGCCTCTTAAGGTGCCGTTGCAACTACTGACTGCCCTTGCAACATAATAGAGATGGCCGCGACTGGAAACCAGGAGATGGAACTTTTCGAGCTGGCTTTCTCATTAGCTCATTGGCCATGTTTCTTTAGGAAAATTGTTTAACTAATCTAGGAGTCTGTTTTCTCATTTGGAAAAATGAGGGCCTGAACTCTGTTTTCAGCCCTCCTTCTACACAGGAAGGATGGGACGCTCCCACCCTTGGGCTGTGCCCTACCTCTAGGAAAATCCCAATTACCTGCACTTGGAACAGAGAGCGGTCTGCAAGCTTATAAGAGAAAAGCATCTCCACTTTTATGAATCTTTTCAAAATGTTAAAACAACAGATAGAAGTAGTGTCTGATACCTTTCCGATGATAGATTTAGCATCTTTCTTAATGCGGGATTCCAATGATCCTTTAAAAGTGAGCCTGAAAAAGAAAGTTTGAAAAGAACATATGCTATTTCCTCAAAACCTAATTTTCCCTAAACTATAAACCTTTTGTAGAGAGAGATCAATTTCACCTAGGTAGGAGCTTATTGATTTGAAACATATACAATTGGCCCCTTAACATCTAATTTGCTCAAGAATTTTTGGATGTAAGTTTTTGTAGTTTCCAGGAAGCTCCCTTGTAGTATAGCCAGTTTCCCAGAACTGAAAACAAATTAGATTAATCATGGTAGAAGCTAAATAAAAGTGCCTTGCTGGAGAGTGTTTGGGCAAGCCCCAGTGCTCTCTTCAGTTGGCCAAGAGAAAAAGAGCATGTAGGGGGGTTTAGCTACCACTCACCCTGCATAAGAGTAGCAATGTGACTCCCTGAGCCTCAATGTGGCTTCATTTCAGATTGCCCTTCAAGCATTCAATCGATACCAGAATCTTGTTCTCTTGCAGGAGAAAACAAATAGGCACAATTTTTAGCGATTTTTACTTATGGATAGGTATGATTTTTCGAACACTTGAGCTCAGGACTAGCGAGGCTTTAATGATCATCTAGCAGAGCCATTTTTGCTCTTGATTTTTCTGGGCATCTCTCCCCACTCACCCTCCTGTTCTGCATTTCTGTAATGCACCACATCCCTTTATGTATGGGGGGTACTGACACGCCTTGGAGAATGTGTGGACCTGACAGCACCTGGCACTTGATTTGTTGTTGTTGATTTCTTCCTCAGAGCTGCATTAATTCTGCCACATGTAGAAGAGTGGCTGCAGGAACTCCGCCCTTGCCATGTGTTCTTAGTCTAAGAGCTCCCAGCACGCATGGAATTCAGCTTGCTGTTGCATGAGGCTGAGTTGACTCCCAGGCACTGTCATTTGATATTTCCCAGTTCTCACTAGCATTCAGGAACTGAAAATATTTGCTTTGTGTTGGCTCTACAAAACCCAGTAAATAGCAAACTTTGCTGGGCCCAGAACACATTCTAAAGGAGCAGAAGGAGTAGGGTCTGAAGAGATTCAGTTATGCTTAAAGGAGAGGGTTTTCTGAGTCAGAATGCAACACCCAGGGGCAGTCAAGTCTCAGAGTCCTTTTTTCTCTAAAGTCAGTATTTATCGACCAAGGCTTTGGAACCAAATAAAAGTATGATCAGCCCCTCTCTCATCCCCATTTTCATTGCTAAATCTGTCTCAGGGAAATGTAGCTGAAAAGTGTTTTCTGATCATTTTCACTGTTTCTATTATGAGCTTGCTCATTCACTCAATGAGTTGATCAATTTTTACTGAACTACCATCATTTTCTAGACTGTTTTTGGTGCTAGAGATTCAATAATGAACAAGAAGAATCTCCATCCTCAAGGAAATAAATCAATGGGATAATTTCAAATTGAGACAATGCATATGAAAAACAAACTAAGGATTTGATAGAGAATAACTGTGAAGCCTTGTTAGATAGGAGATGGGAGTAGGCATTTCTGAGTAAAAGACCCAAAGGAAGAGAGGCAGCCATGCAAACAGTGGTAGACTAGGTTTTAAAGCAAAGGGAATAGTCAATGTAAAGACCCTATTGAGACAGGAAAGAACTTCATACGATAAAGGAATGGAAAAGACACCAGGAACTACATGAATGAAAAGAATGGCATAGAAGATATTAATCATTATCTCACAACGGTATTTTTTTCAAGCTTTAGATCCTTCTACCATCACATCAATTTTTTATTCTCGCATATGCCACTATACCTGCTTAATCACCAGGACTACCTAATAATTGATGTATGTGAATTTCTTGAAATTATGTAGCAGCAAAATGAAATGCTGCTAACATCCTCCAAAGATGCAGTGAAATGAGGTAGCCCAGGAGTCCTTCTCTGCAATCCTATGATACATGGCCACAGAGCAACCTGCTTTAAATTTTAGGTAATCATATCCCATAGTTTTCTGAAATCCTAGTCTTACAGAATATCAAGTCATCAGCATGCAGCAACTCTCCAAATTAGCCCAGAGTTATTGTAAGTTGAGTTGACAGTTGGCATGAAGCAAAATGATAAATGTAGTGGGGTTGGAGTCTACCAAAAAATGGCTGGCTGGGAGTTCTGCCTTTCCTCTATCTCCCTGTGTCCTAGGGAAAGTGATTTGCTTTCCTGAGCCTCAGCTTCTCTGTCTGTTAAATGGAGATAGTAACATATAGTTCCTAGTAGAGACATTGTGAGATAATATTTTTGAACATTTTTGAACAATTTTTTTAAAACTGCAAGGTAACTTTTACATCTCTTTAAATAAATAAAATTTGATTTAATTATAACCACATGCAAATGAGGATGTGGGGCATCATCACCCAAATGTTGGCTACTGGTCATTCAAGTTGATTAATTTTAAATAGCAGAGTGATATGTGGGGAAGATGAGCAAAAATGCTCTGAGAGTATTCCAGGGAGAATCGTAGTTAGAAAAGAGACTGCTTCTGCATCTCAAGAGTCAAGTTGGCTGAGAAAACGGGACACAGTCAGATACAGCTGGCTCAGGTAGGGGTGCCAGGCACCCAGCAGCTCTCATGAATTTTGTCTCACGGTCTCCACCTGTCTCCAGCAGCATTTGCTGGCACAGTCAGGCCTGCTGTGATTTCACGCTGGGAGGTCCTTAAAGATTCCTTCTGGTTCCTGGTGTTTTCCATCGCATGAGAACCATACTGAAAAAGAGCTAAGTGATTTTGTTACCATTGGGTTCAGTGGGCCTCGCCGACTCATAAAATGTGCCACGTACTCTAAAGGATCACTTTGGTTTCTTTAAACTCTAAAATTAAACACTCTTAGGATTCTATGAGTGTAATATCTTTACGTACAACTTGCTATTTTAGGTGAAGACATCAACGTCAGAGCAGCTAGTTAATTTCTCCTGCATTTTTTGAATCGGCTCCCAGAAAATGGTTTTTCTTTGGATTAAGAGATCAGTGGGTCTTCCTATCTTAGAGGCTTTAAAACATGAGCCAGACCATTATGATTCTTTTTCCTCTTAAAGTATTACTTATTAAAAATTAGAAAATGAATTATATAGTGATGAAAAAAGTAACAATAGAAGGATGTTTTTATTTAAAAAATTGTCAAGGCACAATGAAGAACAATGTCTGTTTGTGTATTTCTGTGTCAGTGCTTATGGTCACTACAATTTTATAATTTTGCCACCTTGTAGGACATACTCCTCATTTTTATTTTTAATCATTACCTTAGTTCTGGAAATTTTTTATTCTGATATGATGATTTCATGTCAAGTTCCATGAAAAATGTTTTAATAGAATTAAACTTTTAATAGAATTAAATTATTGACTATTATGAAGATAATTCACGTATTTATGATGTTAGTTTCTTCTCCAAGGACTTGATATGCCTTTTTACTAATTTAGAATATAAATTTAAAATGTTTTTATATTGTTTAATAAAGTTATTGCTAAGAATGTTGTATGTTGATTCTACTTTGCAATGAGACTATCATTATATCTTCTAACTAGTTATTTCTATATATGAACTAATGTTGTTAATTTAGTTAATTAATGTTGTCTATTAATTCTGTGGTTGCCTACCTTACTGAATACATATATAAAAATATATATAAGATATGTACTGATATATGCATATATGTGTGTGTGTGTACACACACACACACACACACATATATATATATATATATATATTATATATATGTCAGAATCCAAAAAATATAAATAACTGCCACAAATCAATAAGGACAAATGCAAGGACTGGTAGAATATTTCACAAAGAATAAGAGCAGGGAAATTACAAACTTGGAAAATCAAATGGTCAATAAATGTATGAAAAATGGTTTACCTCATTAGTAATTAGAGAAATAGTATTATTTTATATGCAAATGTAAAACAGGAGATACTGTTTGGTAACAATAAGGCCAATAATACCAGATGCTTGCAAGACTGGGGTAGAGGAGGAGCCACACACTCCTACTGGATTACAAATGTCTATGACCACTTAGGAAGACAATCTGGCAACATCTGGAATACTGGTACATCACCACCTCCACCCTCCCCATCTAACAATTCTATTTTTAGTTATATATTTTTAAAAGAACCTCTTGCATCTGTGCACAGGAGATATGGTATCAAAATGTTTAGTGAAGCACAGTGTGTGATAGTAAAATCTATCAAAACTCCCAATATCCATTAATACAGTATTAGGTGAATAAATTAGGATACATAATGGAATACTCTATCCTCAACAGAATGAATGAAATAGCCCCTTCAGTATTGCCTTGGATAATTCTTAAAACAATGCATAATAAAAAAAGCAAAGAGCAGAATTTGACATATAAAACAATGTGATTTGTGTACATGCAAAAAACACAGAATGATGCCATTCTTAGGCACACGTACACGTAGGAAAAGTGTACACTGTGGACTGGAAGAACAAGGCACCATGTCCTGAGAGTGAAGGGGACTAAAGTATTGCCACCCTGAAGGAGCCCTTGAGACACTGAAGTTAAGCTGTTTATTAAGAAACAAAAGACTCCAAAAGAACCTTTGACCCCCTTCCTATCCAAGAGATTCAGATAGAAAAACCTGCTTCAGGAAGGAAATCTTAAATGTTTGCTTTAGCCTGATTAGCCTAATTTAAATTAAGTATGGTGAGCAAAAGTGCTCCAGGTAGGAGCCTATTAGCTAGATACCCCTGTATCCCATGGTTTTGGGTTGCCTAGCATGAATTTGCCTGCCATGTGTGTCCCCGCCTTCTTGAACTACCTATGAATCACGCGTTCTCACTACTAAAATCTATACCTACCCACCCCATTTTCTCCTTTGTCCAAAAATGTCATATACACCCAATGTTGCTTCACTGTCTTTGGAATTTTCATGCTTATGTTAATTCCCCATACTCATGTATTAAAATTTCGTTTTTCTCCTGTTAATCTGTCTCTGTTAATTAAATTTAGCCCAGTTAGAAGAACTTAGAAGGTGAGAGAAAAAGTATTAATTTTTTAGCTCCTCTAGCAGGGAGGGAAGGAGGAAAAAAGGGAAGAGAATTGGATAGGGAGGCTGAGAGGAAGAGTTGGGGGTAGAGAAAGAGAGAGAGAGAGAGAGAAACTTCAGCCATAATATTCTCATTTCTTTGTTAAAAATAAACTGAAGCCTAAATGACAATATGCTAGATTTATTAATTTAGGTATGCAATTGTTTGTTTATTATTCTCTGATTTTTTAAGATTAAAAAATAATCTTGCATTTGCTTGCACTAAGTAGCAGGCTGCCTTCTACAGTATCCCCCAACCAACTTCACTGGTAGGTCACCGGTCTGACCACGCATCTGAGCTTTCACTTTCCCTGCTTTATCACATGGCTTTATTTACGGCCTACTTAACACCTATCACTGTCAGGAAGTGGAAGTGTCCTTGTTGCTTATCTTTTAATCATCTGCCCTCCCACCTTTCCATTGGAATATAAGCTCTAGGAGGGCAAAGACCTATCCCGCCTTCTACTGTAAGCTGGAGCTCTCTGGTACTGCCTGGTACACAGCTGGGTCTCGCCTACTGAATGAATGAAAGCTACATTGGAAAGCAGCAGGCAATTTTCTTCCTCAGCTCTTCTATCAGCACTTAGACGCAGCTGCCTACTGTAATTTCCAACTTTTTTTCCATTTTAAACTGGAAATTTTTTTTGCTTTTCAGAAAGGAACAAAAATGAGGCTATACATGCTTTTTGATTTTCATATTATCTCTTGTTCTTACTCAGGAAAAGGTCTTCTGAAACTCATGCTAGGATATCACTTCAAGTGACTTGACCTTTTTTCCTGGGCCAGGGACTTTGTCTTACTGTGGAGGCCGGCTCTGCCCATTGGGTCCCAGGAGATCCTATACGTCACCCAAGGGATCTGTTTCTTAAAAGTTCTGAGTACTCTGGCTTTTCTTCAAACACTTCAAAACATATTCAAATAACAAAGGAAGTGGGGAATGGGTGAAAGGGTCAAAAGGTACAAACTTCCAATTATAAAATAAGTCCTGGGGATGTCATGTGCAACAGGGTGACTATAGTTAATAACAATGCTCGGCATTGTATTTATGAAAGTTGCTATGGGAGTAAATTTTAAAAGTTCTCATCCTCTAAGAAGATATGATTTCTAACTATGGGTGGTGATAAATGTTAACTAGAATTATCGCTGTGATCATTTCACAGTATGTACTGATATCAAATCAGTATGTTGAACACCTGAGACTAATATAATGTTATATGTCAATTATATCTCACTTTAAAACATTAAATAAAATAGGAAACTTTTAAAAAATCTTAATACTGTAATTTGATTACATAAAAATAGAAACCACATATTTGCTAAAAATGGATTATTTTATTAAATTGTTTGCCCTTGTATTATTTTTATTATGCCTTATTATCTTAGGCAGACACTTTCCAGTCACTTCCCTTACATTTGCATTTTTAAAAGCACACTTAAAGGGAACCACCTGAATAAATCATTGGATGATTTTTTAAAGACAATATTCTTAAAAATGAGCCATGCCCTTGTAATAATGATGCCATCATAATATTTACCCCATTTATCTGAGTCTTCTCAGATTTGTCTCAAAAACATATGCTAAACAGAGCTGTATCTTTACAAATGCAAATGTTAAGGTGCTTTGCATGAGATGTAAAATTTTGCTGGCATAACTGTTTTAAATACCAACTTGTGAAATTGCAAGCAGGAAAAAAGTAGCATGTGTGTCATTCAAATTTTCAGGTGAACAAATGTCCAGTTTCCATTCTCAGAACCACTGCAGTGCATGTTTCTGAAAGATTTTGTCTAGAATTCGCCTCTAGCAGGACCAGAGTCCACTTGCGACCTGGCCCTGAGCCACTGAGAATGAGGAAGAAGCTGGAGCAGAAGGGCCATTTGTCTCTGTTATTAGGAAATAAATCAACCTTTGTTTTCCTGGCCGAACTCAGGGAATGTCATTATTACCAAATAAATTGTGTCGTTACAAATCAATCAGGCCACCTTTCATTTAAATGTGAATCACTTCAATTGTCTGGGCTTCAAACTTGATTCCACCCCCACAGAAATAAATGATGAGATATATAGATCATTCAAACTCTACATTTGGTACAAAATGTTCTACAAAAGCAAGTTTTTTTCAAGATTAATGAACAAACTAACTCATCATTCAATATTCTCAATAAAGGGGTGTCATAACGCTTTTATTGTGAGTATAAGATCAACTTAGCAAAAGTTAAAGGCTGTCTTCCTTGGAATATAGCAAAAATGACACTTTGAGATAACCGTGAATGAGATAGTTATGTTTGATTACCATTTGCAAATTTTAAGATCTGTCTTCTAATGAGAAACAGAAAACAGAGGTATAAGCTTTCATTGTATTTCCAGGAACTTTCCTCAGGACTTAAAGACAGTGGATTGGTATTTACTTCTAAACACGTTTCAACCTACATTTTGCTGAACAGGAACCTTGTAACTAAAACAACCTTAGATTTTAGTTTTTCTATGGGGATTTTTCACATGACTATACTTTCATTAGTGTACAGTTAGTTATAAGCAACATAACTGTGGACTAGTGATGCTACTCAGCCAAAAGACTGCCCCATTCCCCTCTGGTTTTTGCTCTAGGTTCTCACACTGTCCTTTCTCTGTGACCTCTCTCCCACCTCTGACCTCCTCCCCAGTTTTCACCCTTGCTTTAACAATTGATTTATGATGGGCCCATGGAAGGGTCAAGCCCACTTTTATGGTTTGCTTAAAATATTTCTTTTAGAGTGAGCATCAGAAGTGGTCTTCAATCCCTGCTAAACAGTTTCCCTGAGACCTCAAAAGAGCTTCCTTTACTACCCATCACCACACCTTATTTATAACTTTTGTACTTGTGAAGAGAAACTCATTAAATAAGGCAATTTTGAAACTTTCATCAGAATGAATAACTTATAAGAGATGCAAAATTAGCTTCTCCCTATCACCCCCCATGAGAATATCTGTGCATGCATATATAACCCAGGGTGGGGAGGTGTAAGGAAGAGAAAACAAAAAGGCACTAAAAATAATTATTAGCCTAGGATTATTTCTTTTATGGGATCTATATTTCTTTTACACTTGACAGTTTGATCTTCACTAGCACTGAAGCCTGCAGATCTTTGGGTATACTCTTACATTCATTGCCACAACAGTAAATTTCACCTTTTTGTTTAATTTGACTTCCTGTTGTTGTTTCAATATACTAAGCAATCGCCAAATTTAGGAATGTTTTTTAAAAACTCTGGTTAATATAACTGACAATTTTTTTTTTACATTTTAAAGATTTTGAAGATAGAAAATGATTTGCAAGGTATAGGGCTATTTATTTTCAAAATACATATACAATCTGAATACCAAATAGTGACTAAAAACAGGAGGGATTAAGCTAGGATTTCTGGCCTTAATGTTCTAATTTGGATCTTAACATTGAACTTTAGATTGCTGTGAAATATTTGCTGCCCTGGTGAGCTTTCTTTAAATAACACCATATGATACTTCTATAGATGGCTTCCCCAAACTTATTGATCTCCCCCCTCCTAGGTCATTAAAAATGTGATTTATTAGTCTGACATTTTTAATAGGGCAAAGCTCAGAGGTTTATTGCGATGGCTTTCGCGCTTCCATGTTGCTTTCAGCTGCTACCAGGACGCACAAGCTGTCAATATAATACTAGGTTGCTTTCTAATAAGAAACTGGCTTTTTTTTTTTTTAAACTAAATGGCAATCTCTACATATTTAAAGTGTTTTACACCTATTACACAGCAATGAATTAATTTTTCCCATTTCACCCTTCTCTTTCATGTAAAGTGAGGTGTTCCCCCCCTAATTAAATGCCCTCGTTTTCTTAGTGTGAGGCTTGGCAGGACTCCAGAAGTGAGCAAGCTTGAAATGAAGGGTCTGCTGCCAACAGTCTGCGTGATCTTAAACAAAAGCATAGGTCTCTGACCCACTGCCTTCCTCAGCCCCGGAAGGAGACAAGGCCACGAACTAGGAGTCCTTCACACACGAAATTGCAAATCCAGCCATCTAAGTGCTACTGACCTAGTGCATGAAAATAGTCCACATTAAGGGTCTGTGGATGCAATTTTAACTTCTGGTCTTAGTGGTCATCAATCTTCATGAATGCAAACAAATATGTGTGCCCACCATCAAATTTAGATTCATACCTCTGGATTCTGGCTGGTGCCCAGCAGAAATTCTTGGAGCAAGGGATGAGTAGCATGTAAGGAGCAGGCGGTATTTGAATGAGGGAATGATGTGGGGCTGGATTTCTGCCCCAGGCTTGAACCTTCGGTCCCACTGGAGCCATGTAGCTCCTTTTCTTCCAGTTCCTTCTTGTAATGCATGTCTAATTTGCATGTGTGTTTTTCGTTGGAGCTGAATAAGAGGAGGGGGACAAGGAAAAAAAAGGAAGAGAGAAAGAGCTATGGTTCTTTTGATTTTAGCCTATTTAATAGCCACCACACCATGGATATGGCACAAACTCAGGATATCTTCCAAAGGCTGTTTAAATCAGAATCCTTTTTTTTTTTCCTTTTTTTTGCATTCATTTTAATAGCAGGCACATGTATGCAACCTAAGAGACACTGAGATGAGGAGAACCTGGCACAGGTCTGTATCAGGGCTCTGTTGAGAATGAGAAATTATTGAATTTCAGATCTGTTATATGTGTGTGTGGTCTAGGCTACCAAGCCTGCTCCTGAAATTTTCTTGACTAATGCTTTTCAAGCAAAATAGGTGATACTAGTAGTCATTTTATGATGAATTGTAAAATGCCTCGCTTGCTTTTTTTTAACCTCTCTCTTTACTTTCCATCTTTCCTTCCAGCAAATAAATGTGAGGGATGTGTCAGTGCGCGCTGTGGAGAAGCAGGTGCTGCTGACCAGCATGCTGCCCTTCAATGGGGTTCCTCCAAGAATAGGGTACCTGTTGCAGGTCCTCATGCTTCAGGAGCAGTCCTGGTTAACATCTGTTATCTCGCATTTTAATTAACAGCCCCTCTTTCCCTCTCAAAGGTGTCCAAGTTTGGACAGGACAAAGGGGCACTTTACAGATGTGGAATGGGAATGGAATTCTGTTTTGGGGTCACATTCTTGCCCTTAGTGGTGAAATGTGGCCACAGGGAGGACCAGCCTGTGTCACATGTTTTAAAGTCATGCAGACCTGAGTTTGATTTCTGGCTTTGTCGACATTCTTTAGATTCATGAACGTGAGCAAATGACTTAATCTCACTAAGCCTCAAATCGCTCACTTATGAAATGGGATGAATGATAACCATTTATAACAAATTATTAAATATAAAGCATCCAGATCCATGCTTGTAAGTCAGGGGCTAAGTTAGAATTT
This sequence comes from Cynopterus sphinx, assembly GCA_030015415.1. Taxonomy (NCBI): domain Eukaryota; kingdom Metazoa; phylum Chordata; class Mammalia; order Chiroptera; family Pteropodidae; genus Cynopterus; species Cynopterus sphinx. The sequence continues at coordinate 98,832,348 of CM057385.1, forward strand.
GGTTTCCCTAATTCCTGCCCCCTAAGCATACTGGCAAAAATCTTTTCAGTTCTAAATTTTGCCTTTATAGCTACACATCAATTCTGAGAGGAGTAATAAATCTGTGGTGTAATGAAGGTCAGAGACTAGACTACCATTTCCAGTTCTGCCACTGTCTTAATCCCTGTAAGTTGTTTGCAAGTTGTATAAGTTGTTTAATAAGTCTACACAACAGGATCACAATAGCGAGAAAGAATATTGAAAGATTAGCCCTTTTTCTTTTTTAATGCAACAAGTATTTATTGATCACTCTTTATTAAATTCTACTACTTGTGCCAGGAAGTGAATTATATGAATTAGAAAGAGAAGAGATGGCCCATGATCTAAAGGGATTTGACATTGAGTTGAAGAAGTTATAAATGGACCCGAATGCTATATAGTTTCTCAATCTCGGCACCATTGACATTTTTGGCCATATAATTCTTGGTTGTAAGGAGCTGTCCTATGCATTGCAGGGTATTTAGCGACATCTCCGTCCCCTATTCACTAGATACCAGTAGCAACCCCTTCCAAGGCTAGTTGTGATGATTAAAAATGTCTTTATTAGGATCAGCTGCAGAATTTTCAGAACTTGGTGCAAAATGAAGATGTGAGTCCCTTGTTCAAAAAGCAAGGAGAAGGCATTTAAAAATATATAATACACAGATTTTTCTTTTCTTCCACATTCTCTCCCTTTCATGACTTACCATGTGTTTTTAAAAATTGGCTATTTAATGTCTTTCTAACAAGAAAAATTAAAACTTTGAATTATTAGCATGAATTTTACTGGTTATCTTTATATTGCAGAATACCAGTTTTAATACAACTATAAAGAACATGTATGTCATATGCAGAATCCCTGAAATTACACATATTTCACATTTCATTCTTACCAGAACAGCGAACACGCTGCATAAAATATGGGCACATTCTACTCACTCTCTCTACTTTTGTCCCACAGCTGAGCAAGAAGGTCTGAAAAGAAGGGGCACTAGAAGTTGTTCTAACCTTTCGTTTCCTTTTGTGTCATTATTTGCAGAGTAAATGGTGGGCTGATCCAGGTAAGCCACATGAATAAGAAAGAATATGGTAGGGTTTCTCAGGCACTTGTGTTTCTTAGAATGCCATTGTTTTCTTTTTGCACTCAAAGAAAGTTCTGGTTCAAACAGGGAGTGTGGCCTTTTGGGTTTCTGCATGCCCTTGCTTCGTTGTTAGGGAATCACACTGAACTTGAGTCTTGCTGAACTCCCACTTATGGCACACCCACCAGAACACTGTGCTCATGGGACGTGGGGCTGCAAATGGAATAATAAGGAAAGGCAGCCACACATATTGCACTCATCTCTTCTGTTCAAGTACATGCTACATTATCCCATCAGACTTCACTTACAAAATGAAGTGCAAAAGTAAATTTTTTAGAAATTATAAAAGTAACAGCAGAGCATTAAACCAGGTAGGAGGCCTTTCTAAACCTGCCGCCCTGTGAGGACGCATAGGTTGCACATTCATTGAGCGGGTCCTGGTTAGCAGACATTGCCAAGTGTTCCCTGTGGGGCAAGATCACCCCCGGTTGAGAACCACAGGCATAAAGTACATAGTAGACTATGAGTAGGGGCACAGTGAAAAAAATACCTTCATAATGAATTTGAAATGTGGTATTTTAGACTGAGAGGAGCAAGGAAAACCTGAACAAATAGGTAGAATTTGAGTGAGATCATTCAGGATAAAGATTTGGAAATTTCCTGAGCTCATTAATTTATAACATTCCATTTGTTCCCTTTGGTGAAACATGGTTTTGAAAATGTTTTAACTTCTTTTTCTAATGCTTCATATTCATAGACTGTATTTCATTTTGCCTTAATGGGAGAAAATTTTTTGTCAGTTTGTACAACACCAATTGAGAAATTATAACAAAACTCGGTTAATTGTGCTTATAGTTATACAATATGTACTTTACTTACGCATGAACAATTCTGAGCAATTTTATGCTTTCCAAGGAGATACATTACACTGTAAAAACCCAAATTTTTATATGTCATTAATCATAATATGGAGTAGATGAAGTTACACAACCCTCCCCTTTTGTTACAGAAGTTTAATTGAAGGAATAATAATTAACATTAGCACAAGAACCTAGGCCATACTGAAAGCTTGGCATGGATATTGAGTGTAAATGGAAAATTGAAATATGGATGTGAGAAAATAATCAGATAACAAAGTTAAGCATCCTTTCCACTTTTTTGAGGATTCTCTGCGAAACATAAACAATGGCAGATGAATTGAGGACTAAATGAGGATTCAAAATACTCCAGTTTAAATCCCAGCTCCTTTTATTGATCTTTCTGTTTACCTCTGTTATGATAATAAGCCTTATTCTGAACCCTCACAGGGTTGTGTTGTGAACATTAAATAAAATGTGCAAAGGAGTTTAATTAATTACAAAAAGTATATAATTATTTAGCAATCGGCTGTTAATGATTACATCAGTTGGACCTGAACCACCTATTCGTAATCAAGTTTTTTATACACTATCTCTGAGAAGATAGGTTGTATGTACCAGTCAGGATAAGTAGTGCAGGTTGCTGTAACAACCTATGCTCAAATTTCAGCAGTTTGGCACAAATATATTTATTTCTCACTTGTGTTCCTGTCTGATGTCTAATGCAGAGTAGATGGCTTTCCTCTGTGGCTCTCCTGCAATCTGCAGCTCAGGGACCCAGGCTCCTTTCATCTTGGGCCTACTCCATCCTCAACATGTAGCTTCTAAAAATGCTGCAGCGTGGAAATGGAGGGAGTGCAGAGGTTCATGCAGGGGATTTCTATAACCAGTCCTTGAAATAACATCTGCTCATACTGTATTGCCTAGAATGCAATCAAATGATCTCAAGCTAACTGCAAAGAAGACTAGGAAATATATGTGCCCAGAAAGAAAGAACAAATCTATCTACGCTTTGCCACATCTTGGAAATAATATGATGGCCCAATATATAATGTTATTTTTACTTCCTTATAAACTAGATCTCACCAAGGAAAACCTGAGGGGTCATTCTTTTCTCTCTCGCTCTCTCTTTTTTGTTGTTTTTTGTTTGTTTGTTTGTTTGTTTTTTACTCATTTCTTTATTTCTTTAATTTAAAAACGTTAGATTTTATACAATCCATGATGTGAGGACTCATTCTTTATCATTTAAAGTAATGTCTAGCTAGACTTGGGTTTAAGTCCCAGGCTGTTCATTGCTATATGGGTGAAGTAGCAAGCATATTTGAGTTAGCCTTCAAAGAAATGTTTAAATAACATTTGCTTATATTAATGAAATCCATAATATTGATTGTGAACTTGTAATATATGTTGAACACAAATGTAGGGACTCTATGGAGGCCAGTATATACACACACACATGTGCACGTGTGCATACACACACACGTACACATATATATTTATCAGACCCCAACCCCTTATCCCAACCTCCAGCTCTAAGAACTATAAAGAGTTCGGGAGTCAAAATTAGCCCCCGTAAAACAACAGTGAACAAATGTGGGAAATCCACAATTAAGTGCTGAACTTTAAGGTTCCGACTATAAAGCAGAGCTTGCAAACTTTCAGCTTAGCTACTGAGTTGAACTCATTTTATTTTGGACCACACAGTCAGTGTTTTGTTTTAAAAGTCTGAACTGACATTTTAAAAGTTGGAAGATTTTATTATAAAATTCTCTTGGACAAATAGAAAATCTGGCAACACTGGGCTGGTATTCTTCCATGGTGACTGGTGAAACCTCATGGTGGCTGGCCCCTTAGGAAGGGGCCTGCCTCTTTAGTTCACCACAAGTCCCACTGCTGTCTATTCCAGATGGACCCACAGCAGGTAATCATTAATTGCCATTTATCAGGTGATCACAATGTTTGTTTCCTTTTATTTAAGAACTATTTCTCTATACTCATGTCTCCATTAAAATTATGACATAAAAAATAGAATGAGAAAATCTCAGTGTGTCATGAAATATGGGAGTAGCTATCTCTTTGTGGGGTTGGTAGATATTTTTAAACTTTTACTATACAAAAAGAGTGTGTCTGCATCCAAAAAGTATAACCTGCATTCCTTTTACATTATTGGCCTGGTAGACACTTAAAAAAAAAAACAGCAGCTTTATTGAGATAATTTACATAACGTAAAACTCACCCATAGTAAATATACGATTCAATTGTTTTAGTAAACTGTTTGAGATCTGTAATCATTACCACAATCAAAACTTACAGAGCATTTTCATCACCCCAAAAGTTCCCTCATGTTCATTTACAGTCATTCTCTATTCCCACCGTCAGCCCCAGGCAACCACTGATCTGCTTCCTTTTTCTATCCAAGACACATTTGAGTTTTCAAATCATACTCAGAGCCACAAAATATTCAGGAGAGAGAGCCATCATTCCAGTCTGATGAAGGAAGAACTGCTTCACGAAGAAGTGAGATTTTGAGTTTGTATTATGGTGACAAAAGAGAAAGGAATCTGGGGCTACTGTCACTTTTTTAGTTAACAGCCTTTTGCAACCCCATGTTCTTCCATAATAATGAAACTTTTCTTTGAATTTATGACGTAATAATTTGAAATTTTAGGAACAAGTACAAAGTGTATCCTATGGCTACATCTATGTTTTTCATCGTTTCCATTTATAAATAAAACAAAAAAAATTGATAACATATAAATCAAATGTCTCTAGATGGCCTTTTCTTCTCTCCATCTAGTGGTGAATCACAGGGCCTTGAAGACCCAAAGCAGGTCATTCTTCTTCAGTGAACTATCAAAGATTATGCTAACTCCCAAGAAGTTCTCTCTTTGCAGACCTCAAAACATGTGTAATCTGTATTCCTTCTTAGGGCAATTTATCAAGTTTTCTCCTGTGCATTTCTTGCGTTTTTCTTCTTGTCCTATTTAGTTCTTATCTGTATATAATTCAGTCTGATGTGTTTATCATGTCACCCTGAATATGTATTTCCTTAATGTCTATGGAAAATTATAATTTCTTAAACATTTTTGTATTCTTTGCATAAAACTTTTATCCTTCACCATTCCTATAATAGAAGTTTAATAAAACTTGTTGAATAATAAATGTCATTTATAAAGTACATTTAAGGATTATAATTAGATGATTCTGTAGCTTTAATGTAATAAAAATAATATGAGCTGCTTGAGTCAATATAGACAGGATTTGGAAAAGGTGGTTTTTGTTTTTTTAGTTGTTTTTTGTTTTATTGTTGCAACTAAGACCACTGAGAGAAGAAGCTAGCCTGCTCGTTTTAGTATCGGAACAACTAAATTAGGTCAGTGGTTCAATTTAATCTATTGTTAACGACTTGGCTATTTAATCAATTAAACAAAGAGGTCTGGGCCAGCCACTTTTCTATTGCTTCTGGGTTTTTTGTTTTTGTTTTTTTCCCCTCTTGCTATCTTAGTGTCCCTCTGTGGCTTTATCTGTGCCTGACTACTTCCATCCCCCACTGAGCCTCTCTCTTTCTCTTTCTCTTTTTTCCTCTCTCTTCCCTCTCTCAGTCTCTCCCTCTGCTACCCCCGCCCCTTGTCTCTCCCACCCCTTTGTTTATATGCACCTCTACTGTGACCTGTGGTCCTTGGTCTGTGGCGGGCCCTCAGTGTGAGCATCCTCTGAGTTCAGGGGCATTTTCAGAGTGCCAGTACCGGCTTGCATCACATAGCAATCTCAGGGAGTCATTTGTGGGTTCAGAATGCATTGTATGAGACATGCAGGCAATCTTTAATTTTACATAGCGATAACTATTTGTGCTATTAAAATGCGGGGGTGGGGGGGAGGTAAAGAACAAAAGGAAAAATAATAGACTCTCCAAAGAGAAAAACAAATATTTTAGAACACATGGAAATGCCACATTAAATGAGTTATGATTCTGTATAACAAGTATATAATTCTTTTTTTTAAGATAGCGAGATATTTCCTCTCAAAATACAAACACAACATTTTTAAATCTATAAAATCATTCTTTCAAGCCAAAGTTATAACTTAGAGAAACTACAATTTAGAAAGGATTTACCTTAAAATTTTTTTTAACCTAGGTCTGTTATTCTCCATCAAAGCACTGAGATCTTGAAAAAAAAAATCTACAATAAATAAGTGTACCTTCCTGGAAAGAAAGAATTATAAAGATGTTGCATCTTCACCCCAAGACCAGACTGTCCCCCCAAAACCCTCCAGCTTTCCCACTGCTTCATATTCATTAATTAGTCTGAGGTTTCCTCCGTGTTTCATTTACAAAGCCACTTAAACCCACGCACCCATTTAACATATTTATGACCCCAGTTTTCTTTCTGTTCTCTGAGACTGTACCGTAATTGTTCTCTGGACCCAGGGGCTGCAGAGAGCCTTCCCTGCTGAAAAGAGACAACATAAAGAAGGAAATGAATGTGTGCGGGTTGAATACCTTCAACAAAACGACTGGGTGCAGTTTGGCCCCTGCCCCCCCTCCTCCTGAGGTCACTTTAATTGAGTGGAGCCTCACCCTCTATTGAGTGTATGGGAGACTATTAACTCTTAACAACGCTCCATCTCAGGTTATTTATTTATTGCTTAAATGATTTGTTATTGCTACTTGAATTTAATACACCCTCTGGGAACCAAGATGGCAGCATCATGTTACAGAAAAACTACAAGTTATTTTAAAAAACTGTAATTGACATTTTACGAGAGCCATAAAATCTTTCTGAACAAATAACTTACCATTAGTCAGAAACTTCAGCAGGAGATCTGTAAAATGAAGGCTATGGGAGAACAGTACTGTACTTGTGTGTGTCTGTCTGCACAAGGGCTGGGAGGATGAGACAGGAGGCAAGAAGGCAACAACTGAGAACCTCCAACTGACTGTTACGTGTTGCTTCCACCTGTCTTGATTTAAAGCACCACACTTTTAAGTCAGAGAGGTCTGGAACAAGGTGTAAAAGATTTTTAGGAAGGATGAACTGCATCCGATGAACACACTTTAGGTGCCCAACCTGGGTTTTTTAGCTTTTCTATTGATTGAAGTCACTTCCCAGCCAGACAACAGTGTAATCTACCGTGACAACACTGCCCAACTCAGCTGAGTCCACAGTTAGCATAACATCTCTTTGGGCCACAAGTCCTGATCCTATGTGGATTCTGCAGACCTTCATAGAAGCTGTAAGAGCTCATCATCGACAGCTTTGGACCTTCCTTTTGCTAGCCAGCAGAGCTTAATATTTCGACATTGCTTAGAGATAACAGGGAAGAATTTAGCTGTGAAACCCATAGTTCTGGAAAAAGTATGTGCCATTGTTATTTTTGTTTGTTTGCTTGTTTGTTTTTTGTTGTTGTTGTTGTTGTTTATGCCTACAGCACCTGGTATTCCTAGGTGGTCTTCCATCCAAGTACTAACCAGGCCTAACCCTGCTTAGCTTCTGAGATCAGATGAGATCGGGCTCGTTCAGGGTGGTATGGCTGTAGACTGTGCCATTGTTGATGGGGTGCTGGGTGGAAGCTGATGTTTATAGCTGCAAACTCAGAAATTGCCTCTGGCGGGAGTGAGGTCGTCATCACCAAATAGTTTAGTTCCACCTAGAATATGCAAAAGCTCAGCTTCCTTTCCTGGCATGTGGACAGCTCTGAGCAACCAGTCCTGCTTCAGAGCTACTCTCAGGATTAGCTGTGGCCTTTGTTGCAACCACATCACAGTTCAACATCTTTCTCTGTCCCCTCCTGCTTCCTGCACCTCCTTAGAGATGTTGATCATGACAGCATTTCCCAACAAGCTACCTGCTCACTCAGAATGTAGTCTCAGGGGACCCCAGCCTAAGACAAAAGTTAACTTGGCCTTCATTGACTCTGAGCCAAACTGACACCCTCAGGAATCACATACTTTCCTGTCAGCCAAGGGAGTACCAAGGTTGTTTCATAATTTTCACCGGAATGTATTTATCTAGCTTCTAACCTATATTTGCTCTGATCTCCTTCCAATTAGGTTCCAAAGGCTCAGCTCTTAAATCCCCACAGAATCTACTGCTGGCTTCCAAACTCCGGCCACATTTTTCTCTTGTATATACTTTGATTTATCACTAGCCCTGTCAATATTTTGAGGCAAGCGTATCAGACAGAGATAGATTAGGAATATTCACAAAATGACATGCCATATGCTACCCATGACAGGAGATCGTGATATCCAGATTTGGCTTTGAATCAGAGCTTCCATCCTATACTTTGAAAGTGATTTCTGTAACCAACAGGAAGAAGTTCCTCACAATATACTTCCAGATCAGAGGAGAATCCAACCTCAATGCTAGTTAACTCAATGCTAATTAAGTTAAGCTGTTTAGTTAATGCTGGCCTCCCTTCCCAATCAAGTCCTTCACTCCACTCACCCCGCCAATATTTTGAGGCAAGCATGCCAGACAGAGGGAGATTAGGAACAGTCACAAAAACGACACGCTATATGCTACTCATGACAGGAGATCATGATATCCAGATTTGGTTGAGGCTTAATTTTTTTGAAAGCATCAACAATATGCTAGGCACCACCCAGAACACGGTATACAAAGCTGAATGTAAGTGCAAAGCACAGAAATACTGGATGTGCCTGATTATATAGAATAATACAGACCAAAGGAAAGTTAAAAGTCATCTAAGACGCGCACTTCTCCCCCCTTCCCAACACACACACACACACACAACTTGTCCAACTTCATTTTCTGGACTGCTGGCTTGTGATTACTCTTCTTCAGGCCTGGGAACTGCTGTATCCACAGAGGACCATTGCATCTACAAAGAGCTCTAACTGTTTAAAAGTTCTTTACAAGAGTGTTTTAAAATGTGCCTGAGATTTGTTTTAATCGGGCACGGTAAGATACGCAGACATAGAAAGAACTGTCATGAAGGAAGAAATGTTTGTCCTCACAGACCCCTAGACACAGGAGGAACAGCATGCCACACGAGGCCACAGGGGAAGCACCAGGGTCCGCCAGGAGGCAGGGAAAGAGGAGCAAACATGGCAAGAGGCTTTATTGTGGTTTCCACAAGCAGGCAGAGGGGAGACAGGGTTAGCAGGTTTAGGATTGGCTCATTTGAATGATTTCAGAGGGCTCTGGGATGTAGGGGCTTTCTCTGGGTGCTTTCTACTGGGTCCTGGGTGATTAGGGCAGGTAGATAGTGGTCCAGAGTAGGAGAATCTCACAGAGGAGGTGGCTAGCATGCAGGCTCTGGATTGGTTGGCTTACATATGAGAGGCACACTCACTGGCAAATCATTTGCTGCCTCTAGGAATTAGCTAGCCCTGGGAGGGGCAGACCTGGCAGTGCCCCTGGTGTCCAAGTTTCAAATGCAGAAACTGGAAGAAGTGATTATTTCAAGGGGCGAACTAAAATTGCCTCCTTGTCCTTTCTACCTAGAGGTTCAGACCTCTGGTGCTGTGCAGCATTAACCTGTGATTTCCCTCGAAAACCCTCATCTTCCTCCATCCACTCTTCTCTTTTCCTCCCCATCCTGTCTTACTAGAGAGACACCAGTTTACCTTTTTCTTCTCCTGTGGCCTGTACATTACCCAGCACATAGCTGGAACACTCTGGTTACTTGTCAGTGCATTTCAAACACTTATGTCCATAAGAAACGTTCCAAGGCGAATTGTTTGCTCAATGGCAATATGAATTTATAATGCTATAAATATTGAGAAATTTCTCACCATTGAAGTTGCTCGTAATTTGGGGTATATTCTACTCCTGGTAAATTAATGTTGGCCACTAAGTACTCTCCTATCTATACTTCTTATGACATTAAAATAAGAAGTAGGGAAAATAAAATTTTCTTCCATAGTCCCCTGCTCCTTTGACACATTTTGCACAGTGGGTTATACTAATGTTCACTCCATTCCACTCTTATACAATAATTGTTGCCACTTTATCATGTGGAATAGCAGTCACAAATTATTAACATTTCCTGAATTTATCAAAACCATTAATATTGTATTTTGATTAAATTAAAAATGAGAGGGCAACTACAGGAAAAAACTAAAGTTGATAACTTGGTTCTTATAACAGTAGGTGGAAAAGTCCAAAACGGAGTGTCATCGTATAAAGGCTAGGAACTGTGCTGAGAATGTACAACATTCATGTCTAATACTTTGTATTGGAGATCCCAAAGCACTTCAGGAAAAACAAATACAAAGGGAAACTACTGATAACAGGATACATTTATCTTGAGGTGGAAACTATTGAACTATTGAAAAGATATTTCCTGTGCTGGAAGACGAACCATAACTATGTATGTGTCTTTGTGACTTCCCATTTGGCCAGCCGGCCCCAAAGATGGTTAATCTTTGAAATTCCATCATCTTGGGGGAATTTCAAGCATGGAGAAAGAGTTCAAAATTGGTACTTGATTGTTACTCTGCAGGAAGACTAATAAATGGGTAAAATTTTTATTTTCTAAAGCTTAGCTCTTTGGGCACCTAAGTAACTTATTTTGAACTCTTTATCTATCTATCTATCTATCTATCTATCTATCTATCTATCTATCTATCATCTATCTATCTATCTATCTATCTATCTATCTATCTATCATCTATCTATCTATCATCTATTTTATTTTCTGCTTACACCTTAAAATTTCTTTTTTTATTGTGGAAGAACAACAAAAGTCATACTATTCATGTTTTTTGTTTATTTGTTTCTGATATTTGCAGGTGTGTGAACTATAAAGCTAAAACACTTTTTGTAGCCCGGGTCTTATGATTCAGTGATGCAGCATATGTGTCTTGGATGTGTCAAGGAAGTGCCTGAATATAGAAACTTCTCCAGCATCTTCCAGTTTGTGTACTTTGTGGGGAGGGGATGCTGATGAGGTAAGGGGAGTGTGATCTGGCTCCTCTAAGCCTTTGCAGTCTGTCCTGGTGGCCACCCAGGACTAGCACCCCAACATCATCTTTGACTTTTCCTCTTTCTGAAGAAGATTTATCATCCCATCTGTTTTCACTTCCACACATGCCCCTGGTTTCACCAATCCTGTCTTCAATGCTCCACTCCTGGATTTTTAGATTCGCCTCTTCCTTTTCCATCTCCTCTCTAGTACAGCTTCCTCCAGAGAATTTATGCTGCTGCTCCATCATCTTTTAAAAAAATTTCTTATTATTGCTCACATCACTCCACTGCTTGAAAGCTTTCAGTAAATTTTCACTTCTTAACAGTAGAGACCATTGGCTACCATTGGCTGACCACCTGCTCTGTGCCTGGCACTGCCTGGGTTCATCCTTACAGCTACTTCCCCAGACAAATGGACTCGGCTCAGTTGCAGAGGTGGAAACTGATGTGGCCCAAGTTTATAAAGATAGCAAGTAGAAGCCCAGGCTTTGGTCTCTGATCTATCTGATGCTGGAGATTATGTTCTTAATGAATATGCATCCATCCTGGGATTTCAGGTGCTGAAAAATCAAGACTCAAATTATTTCTCACCACTTGAGCTCTGTGCCTCATCCCAAATTAAATTATTTCTCCAAACAAGCCACATAGATGCCTTTGTTTCTATACAGCTGAATGTTAGCTCCTGAAAGATGGGTGCACTATCTTATACATCCTCCCATTACCCTTGGCATAATTACTCCCAGATCAGCAAATATACTCAGTTATTTTTGGAGAAACTTGTTCCTGCTTCAAAAGATCAGTGTGTTTTGTCTTAAGTTCTCAAAGTGCTTTCGCAGCTGCACTTCTGGGCTCTGTCTCCTTTGGAATGTTAGAGATGCTTTCTTCTGCTGAGGAGTGTCAGAAACACATGATGAAGCTGCATGCTAGGCAGGAACTTAAAAGTATACAGATTTATGCCATGGCTTAATGCATTTATTCACTTACTTTAAAATAAAAGATGAAGGATATTTCTAAAGACATATCAGTGCATAGAATTCCAACATGGGGCCATACAAATGCAGAACTGTGGGGAAATGACACAGCTACCCGTAAGACTTTGGATTGCTAAGATAGACCCCCACTAGTCCCAGTTACACACTTGTAGATAAAGGGAAGGGACCATTCCCATGGCCATTATCTCTGAATACTTTCATAGGGCCAGGAACAGAGATACTTTAGGCCCCCTGGGGTTAGGGAGATGAAAACAGAAGCAGATGCCTCCTGAAACAGAGCATGTGTTCACAGATATAGGAAGTGCAGAAGTCATGTGCTCGGAAATGGACACCCACTGTTCCTCTCTGGACACTCAGAGACGGGGTTGGTTCAATGTCTACTGCTTCTTAACCACCAACTAATCTCCTTCTTGGGCAGTGATTTTCAACCTTGGCTGCACATTGTAATCACCTGCGACTTTAAGAGGCTGATGCCCAGTGCCCATCCCCAGAGGCTGTGTTTTTACACACATCCTAGGTTTCCAGTGAACAGACAAAGTTGAGAATTTTTGCTTGTCTAGACCCTTGCTACCAAGTGTGGCCTGTACCATCTGCAGTCACCTGGGAGCTATGCAAAGTCTCTGGCCCCACTTCAGAACTATCAAATCAGAATCAGCATTTTGACAAGATTCCTGGATGTTATGATTGCATATTAAAGTATGAAGAAATACAGATCTAGGCTTTTCTGATCCCTTGAATATCCACATAACTTGAGGCTTCTGCTAACTCAGTGACTTCTTTTTTCCCTCCTCTGGGTTATTAACTCTTATCTGCAGGTTTTGGAAGCAAGTCAGCCTCACCATTCCCCTCAGCCCCAGCTCCAATTGATCCTATAAACAGAGTCACTTATTCTGGTTGGGCAGATCCCATAGAGCCTGCTGGCCAGCCTGCAGACAAGCTGCTTGGAAAGAGTTCTCTAATCACCAGCTAAGCTATTCTACTGTGGCAGAGTTTTAGGTACTCGGGACCCAAAGCCAGTTTTCCTGGGGTGAGGCCCTGGGGTGGACAAGTATCCACAGAGCCTCCTCTCAAATTATTTTCTTTCCAGAGCAGTTATCCTGGAAATTGCCATCATATCCCACCTTGGAAGTCAGATCTTGCAGTATGTTGTTCACAACTAGAAGATGGTTTAGAGAGTGCAGAGGATTTTTAGTATTGATGATATGAAAGCTAAAAAAAATTAATGCTTTTCCTCCCACCTTCTAAGTTCTTCTAGCTGAGCTAATAATCAAATTAGCAGAGAGAGATTAACAGGAAAAAATCAAAGTGTTAACACATGCATGTGGGGAATTCAACAGGCATGAAAATTCCAAAGACAGTGAGACAAAATTGGGCATATGACATTTTTGGACAAAAGAGAAAGGCGGGCAAAGACTGGATATTAGATTTCAAATGTGAGAATGGGAGATTTACAGACAGCTGAGAAAGAGAGGAACAAATTTTTGCTGGGCAACTCAGAAACGTTGGGACACCGGGAATCTAGCTAACAGGCCCCTGCCTGAAGCCCTCTTATTTACCACACTTAATGCAAATTAGGCTACTTAGGCTAAGGCAAACATCCTAAGATTTCCTTCCTGAAGCAGATTTTTCTATCAGAATCTCGTAGACAGTAAGGGGAAGGGTCAGAAGTTTTTTCTGAGTCTTGCTTCTTAATAAGCAACTTAAAAGCAATATTCCAAAAAGGCAACTTCAGGATGGCAAAACTTTGGTTCCCTTCAATGAACCAGCCTCTGAAAATGAATGGCCACTGGAATCACTCACCCTGTGAATTAGGCACCAGGACAAAGTTAAAGCAGTATCTTAAGTATTCTTACCAAAGCCTAGTAGATATTTTTGTTTGTTTGTTTCTATTCAGGTCAGAATAAGGAAGTATAAATATAAGTTTCTGGTTCTTATAAAATGTGAATTTTATACAAAGTGTGCTTATGTCTTCTTTATCTGAGTTCAAGATGTATCAACAGTAGTGGTTAACAAATGCTACTTAAAAATGCTCTTTAGAAACAAGTGCTATTTAGAGGAAGTGGTAAGCAATTAGGAGTCTTGCAAAGAGGACAAATGTGGAGGTCATCTCCCTGCACCCATTTCCCTACACCACCCATAACCTGTACCTTCTGAAAACAGTCATCTCAGATGCTCCACTTAGTGTGGCTTTGACATTCTCCCACTGAGTGATGAGGTTCCTGTCCCTCCCTCTGAACCTTGAGAGGTAGAAGTAACACAGGGTGACTTCTAAAGTTAGGTTTCCTTAAGTCTCTTGGATACCAGCCACCATGCTGTGAGAGGAGGCCCAAACAGCTTTGGGTGAGGTTGTGTGGAGAGGAGCTAGATCTGAAATCTTAACCCATGGCCATATGAGCTCCCAACAGCAGAACCAACTGGTCAACCATGTGCATAGACCTTCTTGAGAGTAGATTCTCTAGACCTAAGTCAAGCCTCTCCAGTTGACCCTAGGAGGAGCAAAGAGGAAACCAACCTAAACTTCAGATTCAGAAGCAAAATAAATGACTTTTTGTTATACTAACCTACTGAGTCAGAGCATGGTTTGGTACATAAAAATAGATAAATAACACAAGGCCTTCTTGGTCCTTGGGCCCTGTAATGGGGGTTGGATAGAGAATAAAAAGATGACTATTTAGCTCTGTTTCAGATGCCTGGGATGTTTGCAGGCACCCTGCAGGGTTGTACAAACATCTTAGGCATCTCAAGCAAAGCTAAATACTAGGAGGAAGGAGCTCTGGTATCTCGGCTTCTGGTTAAAACTGAAGTCCCACTGGCCATGCCAATAAGGGATTCTGAAATCTACCATCCATAGTTCCTCCTTGAGTAGGAAATGAGTTGGAAGCTTGCCTACACACAAAGGGCCACCCACAGTCATCTTTCCTCTCTCCGCCCCACCCCCACCACAGGCCCCATGGAACAAGAAGCCCCAGCAGTTCCATCTCTTTACTTTTGGGGAAAACCTCCCCCTATCACCCTCTTGACTATACCTTTACATGCTCTCCTGTGGCAAGGGAGTCAGAAGGCCTTCTTGGAACACACACAAAAAATGATACTGAAATGAGAATTGGGAGAACACAGCAAATATGCATTCTTGTAGCTCAATAATTTACCTGTTACATTTATATTTTGTTTGGGAGGTCACTGAGAGAACAGAATGGCTACAAAAAAAGAGAGAATAGTGTTGATAATTGTAAGAGTAAAAACAAACAAACAAAAACCATGGGTCAAGAGATTTTTAAATTATTATCCAGGAATTAAATATTTTTAGAATTTTATATAAACACACATACTGTATACACATTATTGGAAATAATACAGAGATTGGCTAACCCTAGGAGAGTAAAAGTAGATAAAGTAACAAGATGGTCAATTAAACTTTTAAAAAGGAAAAGGTACTGAACTTGGGATTGGGAGGTAAGAATTCTCATCTTAGCTTTGACTTTTATCTTGCGAAAGTAACAATCTGTTCCACAGCTTAGATTTCTCATCAGTGAGATGAAGGATTGGAGGAGATCATCTGGAATCTCCATTAAATCTCACAATCCTACAAGTCTTATATAAGTCATGCTAATGCAGGCTGGTTCAATTAGTGACTAATTTGTTTGTACTATGGGAAAAGCAGTCCAAATTTTAGTGCATATATCAGAATTTTCTACCACTCTACGGTACATGGCCAAAAGTTAAATTAGACTCCCATAACTTTACATATCTCTAAAGCAGCCAGAGTAAACAGATATAGGAGAGGAGTGGTGAACACAGAGAAGTGTTCTATGACTACCTCTGGAATGAAAATTATAACAGTCCATGACATGGCGCCATTCATCCTAATTATTATCTTCTAGACTGCAGTCCAGTGGGTAAATACTCATGTGAAGTCTTTATGAATGTATGCATTTACTATCAAGCAGATAGCTCACAAATGATTTTGATGATGATAATTTATATATATATCTCATTTATAGATTATGAAGCAAATCTTAGTTGATTATATATAATGTTAGTATTAAGGAAAGGAATATTATTAATTTTTTTTTTGGTCTAAGAATACTGTGTAACACACATAAGTGGGCATAACCCCAGGAGAACAGTGAGTATTAAGAATAAAACATCTGGGAGGTATAAGATGGCTTAGCTAGGAAAAACTATGGAATACAGATTTGGGAGGGTAATTGTGCATTGCAAAATACAGAATCAAATTTAAGATAACATTGAGAAAGGGATATTTTCTCTTCTCACACACACAAAAAGCCTCTTGACAGTAATTGCCAGTATTTTAGGCTAAAAATACATCTTTATATGAGACTTTCTTGTTAAGGAACTTAATGCTTTATAATAAAAAATAATTTGGGGAGACCGAATTTGCCAGAGATCCAATGACATGCTCATATCTTAAAAATTAAAAATAACTTACCAAAATAATGTGTCTAAATGATGCTGATAGCAGCCTTGTTAGTAATAGTAAAACATTGGAAAGAATATAAATATTCATCAGAAGGGGATTTATTAATTCAATTATAATCTATCCACACACTGGAATACTATGTAACCATTAAAAAGAACAAGGCCCTTTTCCATGTACATTGTCAAAGTGAAGAAAGCATGGTACAGAAAGGTGTGCTTCGTATGTGCTATGGCTTTTGAAATCTATGCTGCCTGCCAGGCACTGGAAAGATGTACATAGCAACTGTGGGAATTAAAAAAAAATTTAATACTTTTCCTCCCACCTTCTAAATTCTTCTAGCTGGGCTAATAATCAAATTAAGAGAGACAGATTAACAGCAGAAAATAAAAATTTTAATAACCTGCACATGGAGAATTCACAAATGCATAAAAATTCCAAAGACAGTGAGGCAACATTAGATATATGTAACATTCTGAACAAAGAAAAAAATGGGGGAATGGGGTTCTAGATTTCAGAAGTGAGAATGGATGATTTATAGGTAGTTGAGGAAGAGGAGAGCACACACAGAGGGCAAATTCTTGCTGGACACAGTGGGTATCTAGCTAACTGGCTCCTGCCTGAAGCTAGACTTAATTCAAATTAGGCTAAGGCAACATTCTAAGATTTCTTTCCTGTTCTTTTTCCTTCCAGGTTTTCTATCTGAATCTCTTAGGCAGGAAAATGGGGAGGGTCAAAGGCTCTCTCTGAGTCTTTGTTTCTTAATAACCAGCTTAAAATCAATATTCAAAAGGTGACTTCAGGGTGGCAAAACATTCACTGCTAAGAGCAGCTGCCTCTGGCAGTAGAAAGGAGCAATTCCGTTCCCTGTGCACTTGCTTGTATCTTTTGAATTTGGGTATCATGCGCAAAACAAAAAAATAAATAAATAAAGCTAAATAAAGATGACATCAGTACCAATTTGCACAGGAGAATCATAATGGTGAGGTATGCAAAATCTCTATTCCTGTGTTCTCTTCTGCTTCTCCTATCTACCTTATTCTCATTCCTCAGCTTCCTTTTGTTTAATTATCCTCAGTGGGATTCAATTGAAACATGCAATGTAAAGAAAAATTAAAAATGCTCCTCCAGAACAAAAAAATGCAAAATAAAACACTCATACACTGGGTGGCTTATAAGCATCAGAAATGTCTCACAGTTTTGGAGCCTGGAAGTCCAGCATTACAGGCAGATTTGGTATCTGGTGAAGGCCTACTTCGTGGTTCGTCGACTTGAAACATGCAATGTAAAAAAAAAAAAAAAAAAATATATATATATATATATATATATATATATATATATATATGAACACTCTTCCAAAAACAAAAGAAAAATGCAAACTAAAACAAGAAAACAGATATTAGTTATGTCCTCACATGGCAGAATGGGGTAGGATACTCTCTCAGATGTTTTCTATGAGGACACTAATCCCATTTAGGACCTATCACCTCTCAAAGGCTTCC
This sequence comes from Cynopterus sphinx, assembly GCA_030015415.1. Lineage (NCBI taxonomy): Eukaryota > Metazoa > Chordata > Mammalia > Chiroptera > Pteropodidae > Cynopterus > Cynopterus sphinx. The sequence continues at coordinate 98,850,173 of CM057385.1, forward strand.
CCTCTAATACTACCACATTGAGGGGTGAGATTTTAACATATCAACTTTGGCAGGGGGGACACAAACATTTAGACCATACCAATGACCCTGGAATGGAAAGTTAGGTAAAGCATAACCACAGCTATGAGGGTTTTATTACATTGATTGTAGCTTTTTTCTTGGTGGTTTTACATTTTTAAGTGTGTAAATAAAGGTATACTGAAGGTGACATGGAAGCCAGGTAAAATAAGGTAGACTGAAGAGTAGCAAGCTTTCACTAAAAATGTTCTGTTTTCAATGATGATGTTGATAATAATGGTGATGACGGTAGTGATAATGGTGCTTGTGGTGATGATAGTGAAGGTGATGATGATGATGATGGTGATAACGGTGCTATTGATGGTGTTAGTGATGAAATAATGATGGTACTTGTGATGATGATGATTGTCGTGAAATGGCAATGGTGATGATGGTGGGGGTGATGGCAGTGAGTGACAACAATAGCTCTCATTTATTTTTAATATGTTCCAGGAATTGTGTGAAGTTCTTTATTTATATTATTTCATTCAGTTCTCACAACAATTCTATAAAAATAAATTATCCTTACTTTCTATATTAGAAAGAAAGGCTCAAAGAATTCAGGAAACATTAAGAAGATCCCAGCTTTCTCTGTGCTATCAATTGCTGATGCAGTTCATGCAGCATATCTGAACTTAAACAGACAGCACACATGGTACCACCCTTCCCCTTTAACGCAAAATCTCTCCACCAGCCTTGAGAGCTCCTTTGTGAAATTGTAAGTGTGGAGACACGAGATAATTTCTTGTCACCAGATTCCTTAGTAGTCAAGAAAAAGAATATGTGTGCTTCTTTCATTTTGTTTACCCTCAGGCAATCTAACTAAAAACCAATGCCATATTGTTGTTTTTATTACTATTATTAGTATGGCGACATTAGTCAATGAAATCCAGTAAGTTTCAGGTGTACAATTCAACAATAAGGTGTGTGTGTGTGTGTGTGTGTGTGTGTGTGTGTGTGTGTGTAGCTCTTTCAAGTAACAGTTTCAATGGGCTGAGATTTTAACTAACACTGGGAATTGCACATAACCTGCAAACTATCTCAGCCTTGCCTCAAGCATAAAGCAGCTGGGGATACCTAGGTTGTACATGCAGACATCACCAGGTCAATATATGGTGGCCCAGAGAGACTGAAAACGATTTCTTTTTTGTCAAGTGCACCTGGGAGAGCCCTCTTTGCCACTGGTCAATGTGGTGGTGCCACACATTCCCATTTACTCTGTGGCTCATTTATGACATGGGGGCTTTTGAACTCATTTATAGCATCAGGAACCCAACTCTTAGGTTCCAGGGCAGGTCTCCTAGGAAATCTGGGCAAGGATTAAAAGCAAACAGCAGCACCCAGGATACTTTGTTAACTTCATCATTGTCTGGAAAGAGGTGGACTTAAGGCATCAACTGATGAGTAATCTGATAAGACTCACTGAGTTTGTTCACCATCTACAGAATAATGAGAAATCTGGTCAGTCTGACGAATTGTCTCCAAAAATTCACTTCAGGATGTTCCTCATACTCTTAATCATCCTTTTGACCATTTCCTTGGAAATAAAAGTGCATAGTGATGCCCATTTGGGTGATTTACCTGTTCTTAAACCTACCCAACAACTCTGTATTAAGAGACAGTGGGTTTTGTACCATAAATAACAGTTTTCAGCTGTCATTTTCATGGCAGACCCAAGGGCACATTGAATCATCTTGCAACAGAACCCATTACCATTAAATCTCCTGCAATGGACTGTGCAGACATCACGACCTGATTAGATGTGCGCCTCTCAAGAAGGTTGGAGTTTGTCTGAGCTTTCTATTGCTGCATAATCAGAGCCACAAACTTAGTGGCTCAAAACACCACCTGTTATTGTTTTACAGTTCTTAGGTCAAAAGTCCAGACACAGCGACTAGTTATTCTGTTCAGGGTCTCATAAGGCTAAAATCATGGTGTCAACCAGACTGCATTCTCAACTGGAGTCTGGTGCCCTCTTCCAAGCTCGCATCCAGTTCCTTACTGTGGTGGGCCAAGTTCCTAGTTCCATTGCTATCAGCAGGAAGTGACTCTCAGCTCCTACATGCTGCTCATAATCTGTGCCATATGGTCCTTCTGTCTTCAAAGCCGGCAATGGAGATTCATTCTTATGTCGTATCCCTGTCACTCTTCAAATCTATTTCACCAAGAAGAGCCCAATCCCTTTCGAGGACTGCCTGATTAGGTCAGGCCGACCAAGTTCTTAATGTTAGCTTTGCCATATAACAACCTTATCACAGGGTGACTTTTTCGTCATAGTTACAAGTCCCAGGAGAAATACAGGGTGTGTACCTATACCAGGGGTCTGAAATCTTGCAGGCCATCTTAGAATTCTGAATTTTTATGTGTTACTGAGATACATTTGTTCTCCTGAGTCCTGCACTGGTGAGACAAAATCCCTGTGGGTGAAAAATCTTCCTAAGGGTGAGGTAATTCACCCAGAAAAAGACTGTATTCCTTATCCAGGAAACAAGAATTGAGAGACTGAGATTAAGATAGATGAAAGAACCATTATAGGTTCGTTTTCTTGATCTTGACTTTGAAAAACTTGAATGTCTAGTTCACTCTTGGTTGATGTTGGTTAGCGATGATAACCTGCATTGAGCACAGTCTGGGCTCTGGAGAGAAGGGGACCCTGGAGGTGCATCACAGGCTAAAGATGAGTGATCCTCATTTTATAATCCAGAAACATAAGATGTTGCCTATTTCTTTCTTTCTTTTTTTTTTTTTCCTGTTCTTGTCTTGAGAAGTCCTTTTGAACATTCTGGCTCTGCAGCCAATTATAAAGGAGGAGCACACACAGACCAGGTCATTAAAGGAAAATCAGCAACTCCTTCAACCAAAAAGGGTGGTAGCAGAAAATTTCAAGCACATACCTAAAGGAATGTGAATCCTAGAGAGAGACAGACCTAGAGAGAGGATTGGCACTAAGTGGCCCACTCTCCTTTTCTGACCAGTGTAATCTTTCTCTATATTTCACTAAGAGATTTTGGGTTGCATGTTATTTAAAAAAGTGGAATTTTCTGACATCATCATGCAGCTTAACATGCATTTGTGGAAAACGTGAAGCAATTAGTAGGTTTTACATGATCAGCCTCCACCTTCCCTTCCCCCACCATATGCCATAACAGTTACAAAGCACCAGATTTAACATCTATTCAGTGATTTTAAAGTGAACGGTTGTATTAATCATGTCTTTTTTATTTTCTGTATTTCTGATGCTTTGACATCCTAGGCCTTACTGACCCTGGAGGGACTGTCCCTCCCAAGGCTAGACAATTCTTACAGACAGTAAAAGACTCACTAGTGAATGCAACTGTCATAGGCAAACCAGCCATTTAGAGCCTGTTAACACCACTTTCACCACCACTACCACCATTACTAACTTCTTTACTGAACTCTCACACTCCAGCCCATTATTCCCCTATCCTAATCATACCGGGGCCAGGTTCCAGATGACTAGAGACACCCCCTACAATCCACAGTCTTTTGAAATTATGCAAACCAAACAATCCTAAGCTTGTTAACCCTGCCTTGCCTATTTCCTTCTTTCAGAAACCACCATGCTACTTCCCTTGTCCTGGAGCATAAGCCCAATAAGCCTAGTCTGAACTTCTGGCGGGAAAAAAGAAAGAAAAGAAACCACAATAAAGGCTCTTGCTGCAAAAGAATGTTTAGCAGAGCAGTTCTATTTACTGACCTAGTGATGCTCATCTAGAGGCACTTTTTGAGGATCATTTTCACTTTTATATTTCTCACTAGTTTGTATTTTGAAATCTTTTTTCCTTATGATTCCTCCTCAAACTAACAATCCAAAAACTTTGTATGACTAAAAACCAGAACAATTTTAAAACAAAGTGGTAATTTTAAGCATGGTCATTGGCCTCTACCAATTGTTATGCACACTTACTGTCTTTTTTTTTTTTTTTTTGAAGAAATAAAAGCCAAACCTCATTTGTTGATTGTTTTAATAGAACTTTATATAAACCTTTTAACATCTTCAATTTCTTGGTCTCCTGGAACATCTTCCTGATCCCCTGGAAGGGTCTTCAATTCACCTATTAGAAAATGCAAATCAATTGGTTAAAGTTTCAGCTACCTAACAAAGCGGAATGAGACCCTCCTGCCCTAGCCCTTGACATCTCTCCAGCCACATGCACATTCGCGTCTCAAATAAGCCTCTTATTGACCCCAGAACATACCTTGATATGTGCACATAGGGAATTCTTATAAGCATGAAAAATCCAAAAGCATTGAAGTAAAATTGAGTATATACATTATTTTGGACAAAGGAGAAAGAAGGGATTGGAGTCTGAGATTTCAAAAGTGAGAATGGGCGATTAACTAAGGGAGAACAGAACACACATGGCAGGTAAATTTTTGCTAGGCAACCCAGAAAGCATTGGGGAGGGGATGGAGGTAGAGATGGCCTCTAGAGGACAAACTCCTGCTTGGAGTCTTCTTATGAAATGCTAAGGTGATTGTGCTAAGGTTACCTTCCTGGAGCAAGTTTTTCCATCTGAATCTCTTAGGCAGGAAAGAAGGGGAGGGCCAAAGTATCTTTCTGAGTCTTTTCTTAACAACCAGCTTCAAAATCAATATCCCAAAAAGCAAAATTTTGGATCCTTTTTAATAGTATATATTCCTGATAGTGTTGATCTACAGTTTCACAAGCAAATTTGGTGCCTCACCTTCCCTTCTGTGAATATAAAAAAAAATAGCTTTTTTTTTTTTCAGTAATGAGGTTGTTATCATGGAACCCTCAAGTAAGACTTCCAAAAACACCAACTCTGTGCTCTTCAGTGATGTTCAGTGGGTTTAATGATGTTATAACAAGGCCTCATGCATGCAGACTGGGAAATTATCTTCATTCACGGCTATGTATGGCAGTGTCCTGTGGCCTAGCTGTCAGTTGGCATATGAGCCTAAGCATTTCTATGCTCCTCTCTAATACTGAACCACAGGGACTCCTGATACAGCTCATCCCCTAAAAATATCTCCTGAATCTAATCACAAGGAGATGGTGTAAGATGGCAAGCACAGACAGACAGGTGCCCATTGTGGACCATGCTTTGCCCAGCGATCTCTGCACTTTGGTGTGAGAAGCTGTTCTGTTCTGTTCTGTTCTGTTCTGTTCTGTTCTGTTCTGTTCGGATGTGTGACATGATGAAGCCCACACAAAAAGGCTGAAGTCTTTTTTTCTACCATAAGGTTTGAATCCTCTTCAATTGAGAGCTGTGATTGCAAGAAGAAAACGTGAATTACTTCGTTAATGAGGGAAAAAATGTTTTTTGATCTGTGCTTTTGATTCAATAATGCTATTTCTGGAGATCTATCCTAAGGAAATACTGTTATGCAAAACATACGAGCAATTTCACAAAGATGTTCAAAGTGGCAATATTGAAAAGCAGAAAGAAATAGAAATGTGGGTTGAAAATTGTAGTACTGCAATGACACATTACACAGCCTAAAGAGGTAAACAAATGTAAATATTAGCCACACACAAAAGTACACAGAAAACAGTAACATCTGGAAGTAGAGCAAAATATTTAGTCTATCATTACAATAGAGTTAAATCTACATTAGGTGCATAAAAATCAAAACCGCAAGAAATTTAAATTGTCTCTGTAAGATGGATTGTAAAGTGATGGAATTATTAATTTTTTGGTGATTGATGTTGTAAAGTGGTTTGATAATTAAGATTGGATGTTTTTTCAAAAAAAGAGCCAAATCTTTTCTTACAGGGATCATTGTGACTCCCCCAACTAGAACACACCTCTTATCACATGCACACCTGAGCCAGACCCTAAACATCATATATTGTAGGTTTATATAAAATATTCAAAATAAGTAAATCCATAGAGACATGATGCAGATCGGTGGTTGCTGGGGCCTGGCTGGGGGTAAGGAAAAACAGGGGGCATGGTTTTATTTGAAGGAGTGAAAATGTGTTGGAACTGTGGGGAGGTGAGGGTGACACAACACTAGAAAGATCCCAAATGCTACTGAGCTCTTCACTTTAAAAAGGTTAATTTAACGTTATGTGAATTTAAAAATGTTTTAAAATGATGTGTGCCTGGTGCCTGGGACTCACCTGGGGAACTTAATAAAATACAGAGCTTTGCCGAACCCACACATTCGGGACCCCGAATGTGTGGGTTCGGCAAAGCTCTGTATTTTATTAAGTTCCCCCAGGTCCCGAATGTGGGTTCGGCAAAGCTCTGTATTTTATTAAGTTCCCCAGGTGAATCTATTGCTCAGTCAGGATTGAAAACCTGTCATCAGAAATCTCCCCCAGTCTGCATGCCTAATCTCCAATGCAAGTGGAGTAATTATAAAATTTGAACAAAAGGTATACACTCTATAAAATGCTGGCATGGCACTGCAGCTTGTGTTCAAGAAATTCAAATCATAGAACCCCGACTGGTGGTGGGCACAAGATGTGAACTCTAATGCCATCCCTTAGGGGGGTGTCACCTGTTAATGCTCTCTGAAGGGTTAAGGAACAATAGATGGTGCCAGTTACCTGAGCTGGACCATGAATGAGCATCCAACAAAGCCAATAGCAGGCCGCCGCCTTATTTCCCTTCAATCATCTCAGTACAGGAATCCTTAGAAGTCCAGCGACTGCCACCAAACTTTAAAATATGGACCAACACCACTTTTTATGAAGGAAGTTTGCTCTAATCCCTATCCAGAGACCAGACACAATCTTTACCAAAAATAGGAAGAACAGATTTACTCTATCTGCTGTCCTTGAAATGTCTTTTTCTTTGGATCCCATTTCTGTTACCAGGAAAGGTTTTGTTTTATTGAGAAGATCTTTGAAGGAGTTGAGTGGACTTCCATGCATCCGAAGCTGTTCAAAGGTAACCAGTTAGTGAAACCATGCTCAAAACATGTTACATCACCACTCTGACATACAGAATAGGTACAAAAGGATTGCCCAAATGAAATGAAGGCAAAGACCTTGGAACGCCACACTGTAGGCCCTTTAGTCCTCTGCGGAAGCTATTGAATTGCCCAGAGAATGCTCTCAGGTTTGCTAAGGTGTTCTGTAGATGATTCCAATCATTTGTTTGCTTATACTGAGCTAAAGAATACTTTGGGATTTCCCACTTGGGCATTATGGCTAATTATTTTATGATGGTCAGTTCTCCAAAACGTCTCTTTTGGGGATATATAGATTAGCCAAAATTTGCCCAGTAAGTATATGCACATCAGGACGAGGTTTTCACCCTTTGTTCTCAAAAATATGGAAAACGGGGAGGAGAAAGTGGGTCTGCTAAAACCTCACTTTTCCTTTCAGCGGTTTAATCACGCGGGAGGTCTCGCATTTCATCCGAGTGTGAAATGCCTGATATTTCTCCTGGTTTCTTTTTTCTTCTCGCACAATGAATGCAAGTCCAAGAACGTGAATAAGGCCCTTCCCCACCGCACACAGGCCCTCCTCCCGCCCCCTGCCAGCTATCCCTGCTCTGACCTCCCGGCCTCCCTTCCGAGGACACTGCGCCCCTCCTCTGCAAGTTACAGGTCCTGCTGCCTCTGAAGGCGACAGCACAGAAGACCCTCGCCTCCACCGCCTTCACCTCCTCGCCTGCCATCACCTCCACCTTTGCTGTTGCCTCCTCCAGCACCATCGCCTCCACCCCAGCCGAGCCTTGGGGTGGAAGCCGACCCAGCTCTCAAGGCCTCTGCAAGGCGCAGCACAGAGACCCCGATTTCTATGCACCCTGGAAAGGGTGATTAATTTAAAGTGAGTGGAGTCTGTTTCTTTAAGACAAGCTCATAAATCGTGAAAGATCACCACTTCTTTTCAAAAGCCTCTCCACGGTCTGAGTTTCCCTTCTGGGTCAGTAAAGTCATTGAAGCTTTAATGGCATGCCATGGCAGATTACACGATACAGCTGTCCCAGCACCGTGAAAATTAAGTTATGCCCCGTGTCAGCAAGGGGGTTTGCCCCTTTCTTTTCGCTCCCCTCCCCCACGCCTTTCTCTTTTTTTCTCTATTCCTTCCCACCCCTCTCCCTCTCCGCCTCCCTCCTCCCTGCCTCTCTGACTATTTCCCCTTTGCTCTTTCACTTTCCTCCTGGGAAGTGACCATCCCAGGAGAGGCAGAAGTTGGCCCACACGGGGCCGTGCTTTGAGCTCCAGCTATTGAGACACAGTAAATGGAGATGATGGGCCTTTCAGAAAAGAGCTATTAAAAAAGTGCCTTTTCTTCTCCACCCCACCCCACCTCCCACGTCTTTTGCTTCCTCCTTTCTCTTCTTCCTCCTCCGCCCCTCCCTCCTGCCTACGACCTGAGCCCAATCCCCCAAACTGATGCAGCAGCCCTCCCTCAACGCAAGCAGAACCCCTCACCAAGTGTGAAACCTTCCCCTTCCCTCCACCCCCCTCCCCTGTGGTTCTAACTCACCCCCTTCCTCTGGACAGCCAGAAGGCTTGGAGCTGACCCTCCCAGGTCAAGAGCAGCAGTCAAGCCTTAGTTTCCTTCCAAAGTTAAACACTGGTGTGGTTATGGCTACTGCTCTTTTCTCTTTAGGGGAGAGGGGATATAAAGAGAGTTCCAGCAAACTAAAAGAGTCCACTCTCCATCCCTGTGCACAAATGCGACACATACATATAGGACCTCTTCATAGCTCTCATGGCTCCTCAACACATAGTAAATATTCGCATCCAGAGAGAGAAAGATAAAATTAAACTTCAATCTCAAATATGAGCCTCTCCACTTAAAAAATATATAAAAAGGCAATCTAAATAAAGAAAGCCACATTTTTTCCTATTTGAACATACTTTGCATCTCCCCAGGAGATGGAGAAATGCTTGTAATGTGAAAAATGAAAACTTTCTATCGTGTTACTTCATTGAGGTGAAAGGAAGACATGAGCCTCTGGTTTTATGACAATCTGGAGAGCATTTTCTGTGGGGTAAGGGATCTCTTTTTTTAGAGGGACCCTTTCACATACACACTACTCCACTCCCTCGCTGCTCTTCTTACTTCTTAGGTCACATCGAACATTCACAAATTAAATAAAGTCACTTCATGAACATGTGAGTAATTGTCAAAGTGGAAGATGTGATCACTGTGCAATAGAAAAAATAAAGGTTTTGTGAAGACTGAACTCTAATAGTACATCTAAAATTGTCATTTTTTTAACTATTTTTTAATTAGGTGCTTTTGAAAGAACATCTAAAACTAGAGCAAAGGTTTGATTTTCTTGATCCATGAACTAAAAGTAAAATACTCTTTAAGTCAATAATTAGAAGTTTTGAATGGAGGTAATATTGCAAGGTGGTTCTGTATTTCTTGCGAGGCAGTGGGTGGTTCCCTGAAGCTTGGTCCCATGGATGGAGAAGTAATAAGTGTGAACGAGGTCATCCTTCCCTTTATCTAAGTGGTAGGGAGGCCTGGCGCTGCACAGATGACTCTGTACAAACCCTATCCTTTCTTCTCCTTTCCCTAAAGAGTTAACCTCTAAGGTCTTCATGCAGCTCCTAAACTGGGTTTGAAGACTTTCCAAAGAGGAAATCAGAAAAGTATGCAAAGCTTCTCAGATGAGCCACCACTGTGGAGCTCTTGTTTAAACGAATGTGTTCTCATAGGATTTTATTGATGCCTGTTTATCAGATAGCACAATCTCAAATATGATGTTAACTTAAAAAAAATCTGCCCATCCACATGTTTTAGTATGGATTCCCCTAAAAGAAGACACTGAGAGGACAAGGGTACAGGCAGTTTATTTGGGTGTGATCCCAGGAAGCAGGGGGTAAAGAATAGAAGAATGAGACAAGAAAAGAAGAAAGGCCAATATAAGGGTGAATTGTCAAGGTTGCTGCTGTGGGTGACACAATTCGATTCCACCTAAGATTCCTGAGGAGTGTCCGAAGTGCTTCCCAGAATTACGTGCTTGAAGATAGCGGGCATTGATCCACAGGTGCCATCTCCTTCAGATGTTAAAGGATGTTTCAGGCATGTTAATTCCTCTGCTTTTCTGAGCTGGGCATTCGTCAAATAAACCACTATGGAACAGGCGGGGCCCAGAGCCAAAGTGAAGATGTGTGAAGTGAGCCAGAGAAGGAGCATTAGATATTGCACACCTGCTTGGAACCTAGCTCCTTGTAAATGCGTCATTTCATGTGGTTCCCAAGGGGAGGGGCTCTCTATACTTAAGCACTGAGGCTCAGTGACAAGGAGAGTTTTGCCCATGGAATGGGAGTGGAGTTTTATCTCAAAAAAGTGTCTTTCCACTGCACTCAGATGGGATTTCTACTCCAGTTCTAGTTACCAACTCAAGGACTAGGGAACCAAGTATCTTCCCTTGCAATGATTCCAAAAGGGTTCTCTCTGTTGGATGGGTTCCTCCAGAAGCAGAGCTTGAGACAAGGTTTAAAAGTCTGTAGTTGTTTTTAGTTGTTGTTTTCCGGAGATGTAGGGATGTGCAGCAGGAATGAGGAGGTGACACAGGAAAGAAAGGGCACAAAATAAGGGTGCATTATTAAACCAGCTAATATGAGGGCATACCCTCAGCAGAAAGCTCCAAGAATGCTATAAAATGCTGCCGAGTGATCCCAACCAAGGGGCAGAGGTAATGTTATACTTATGCCTCATATTTCTGTGTCATCGGTTAACGTGGCACCTGGAAAGGACATCATTCCCAGGCTCAGTGGTACAGATAAAGTGGGTTCCAGTAGCTCCACAGCAAAGACACATGTGTTACCCCGGGCAGCCAGGTGGAGCGCTTCAACAGGAAAGGGTGGGAAATGCTGAGGGAAAGTGGGCGGAGCATTGACTCAGTTGGTACAGTCTCCTCTGCATCTTGACCTTCTGAGAGATGGGAGTGACTTTTGGAGACCAGAGCTCACTGCGATGAAATTCCTCAGGACTCTTCCCACAATGGAAACCGAAGATGTCAGGTGCTCAGTACTGTTTGCCGGTACCCGCTTTGCTTGCCCAGCTATTTGCTTCATTTCTCTTCTCTTCATATTGTTGTTCTTAGTCAGCAAATGTCAAGGTTCTATACCTCGAAGGAATAATACTTTTCATATATTACCTGTTACATGCAAATAATAACTGCTTCTTAACCCTCAAACACTAAACAAAAATGTTTTTTAAATCTAGTATATATTTGCTTCAGTTTGAGATGACATTGGAGGAGATCCAGCTGTAGTTGCCACAAATGACAAATAGGCTTTACAACTTAGTGCCCCTTCTCACACTTAATGCCTTGATGACATTTCAGGAGTCATAAAGAAAGCTCCAGAGAGGCACATGTGCTTGTCACGTAGATTCTGAATGCATGTGATGCCATCCACGCACTGAAACACCCAGACTTCTCATACCCATGCACTTTGTTTCCAAGAATAGACGATCTACCGTTGCAGTGCCTAACCTCACAAATTACCTTATGATCTAATTTGAATCTGAGAACATAAAATGTACTCTTTGTTGTCTTGCAGGTGTCAGCAGAAGAAAAGAGAAATAACTTCGCAGCATAAGAGACAGCTACAAGAAATTTCATAATTCCTCAAGGTATCATTGATTAGAAAATAAAATCGAAGGCAGATTCTGTCATAAACAATATTTCCGTTTTGATGAAAATCAACACAAAATCATCTTCAACTGACTTTTAAGTTCAAAATTTCCATATCTCTGAAGAAACTTGCCATTTTTCTTCATTTCTCCTCCACATAAAGGTTTCAGGCTTATTACAAAAGTACCTCTCTGTTATACTCTCAGCCATTTTCTTAGTTTTGTTAGCTGTTACTGAACGGCATAGCTTCAGGCTTACTTTCCATAAGTACTTTTTTCATTTTTACTTGCTGATCCTTGTAAAAAGAAAGAGGCAGCGTTTTGTCACTAAAGTACAGAAACAGTAATAGCAAGGCTGATTTATAAAGAACATTCTTTCCCTGATTTTGTTCAAATGCAAGGGCTGATACAATTTGATTAAAGTAGCTGTAAAAGATTCTGAGTATGTGGGAGGTGGGAGTAAGGAAAGGGTTTCAGAATTCCTAATCCTGTATAGCTCTCAAGATGGGAGAGTTGGACCCCGCCTGGTGTAAATGGATTAAAAATCTTTTCTCATTTCAAAGGTTTGATCTCAACAAGGGCTTGATTTGATGAAATCAAAGTGGCAGCTTGGATTTGAAAACTAGAGTGGAACTACCTAAAGTTTACATATGAGGGAAGAATGGGCAGAGGTATAAATGTGGGATGGCCATGCATTTATACGTGTGTTTCACAGAGGTCTGTTTTCAGAGGGAAGGATGGGGGGGAAAAAAAAAGATGAGAATGAGGGCAAGTATCAAGTTACTTGTGTAACAGAAAGATGCTTTTGTAATTCTTAGATTGGAAGGTAGAAAGAGTGCATATGCTTCTAAAGAAAAGCCTCCTTCTGCGAAAGCCATTTTACATGATTTCTTCTTCCTCTAATTTATCACATCCCTGTACTTATCCCAGACCTTTGTACTTCAAGTTACCTTCTCCCCGCCGCCCACCCTCACCCCCTGCTGAATTTTGTCTATCATTAGTGACAAAGACTCCAACTAGGCACAGCAGAGAAACAACAACATGGTCCAATGATAACTAGGAGATAGATGTGGGACACAAGCATGGTCCACACGTGTGGTCTTTAATAGCTAAATTCTTAAGTGTTGCAAACAGCGTTTTCTTTAGAAAGGAAATTCACCTTCTTTCAAATGAGTAGGGACCATTATTAGTCTCAGGGATAATTTGCAACTCTATCGTCTCTGGGATGATCCAGGAGTAATGTGGAGTCGTCTCCTATCCCCCATAGGCAATGTCAATAGAAACTGGCAATTTCTGTCTTTGACAATAGGCAAAGTCTACACAACATTTGCAATGAATAAGGTATTCCGAAAAAAAATCTGATTCAATATAGTGCACAAATTCTGGGATGATCTGAAGGCTATCAACATGACACCTGACAAAACAGAAAGCAGTGACCCAAACTGGCCATGCTTTGCAGAGTTAGCAAACCAAGTGCAGAAATCACAGAGCAGGATTTTTTATATATATATGAGTGAGAAATTCTCAAGAAATAAATGAAGCATCTCTGGATATTTTATAATTTGTCTTAGGCTTAAAATTAACACTCCGTTCTATATTCATCTCAAATCAAAAAGGTTATTGAAAGCATTTAGTCTGCTACCAAAAAATGTGTTTAAACTCCACAACATGCTTTGAGCTTACCTACACTTACAAGCCATTCAACCCTTAGCTCTCCCTTCCACAGCTGCTTTTCCCTACAGTTATTTTATCACCAGTATATGGCACTAAAACTATTGTATGGCAAATAAGTTTAGAATTCCCTGCATAAAGTAATTTTTGTTTTATATTGTTGCCGTAACCAATCACCATAAATATAGTGGCTTGAAACAACACAAAAATATTATCTACTGGATCTGGAGGTCAGAAATCTGAAATGAATCTCATAGAGCTAAACACAAGATCGCAGTGGATGCAGTTATCTAAGGGAGATGTCATTTCCTTGCCTTTTTCAGCTTCTAGAAACTACAGATGCTCCCTTGGTTATGGCCCCCTACCATTTTCAATGGTTCAGCTTCTAACTTCCTCAGATTTTTCCTCTCTTGCCTCCTCTTTAACTTATAAGCACCATCATTATTACATTGGACCTACCTGAATAATCCAGAATAATCTCCCTATCTCAAAATTCTTAACTTAATTACATTGGCAAAGTCCTTATTGCCATGTAAGATAACATAGTCAAGGTTCTGGGGATTAGAAGGTGGATATCTTTGGACACCTTTTATGTACCTATGACAGGTACATAAAGCAAAATACACACCCCTGATAAAAACACTACTTTATCAAACAGGTTTTGGTACATTAAATGTATTCTTTACCCTATTACCTTAATTTAATTAGTCCTACTACTTTTCCAATAAAGAAAAGTAAAAATGTGCCATCTTTCAAGATTGCTTAACGAGTACCCAGCTGGCTTCAAAGTAGTGCCTTGGCTTTTAGGGTTTATCAGAGATATCTTCACTTTAGTTCACTGTGATAAGTGAACTGAAGGTGACATTTCCTGCCTTGGTGTATAACAACAAAATGAACTATCTAGCTCTGCTAGCTAATTCTGTAAATGGAGATAATCAGAATAAGGAGGATATCAGTACTAGAGAACTGGTTGGTTTTTATAGCTATTTTACTCTGGCTCATCTAATCCCATTCAGATGTAAAAATCAACTTTCAAAAGTTCAGTGGATGGTGAGATTTTCAGAATGATGGTAGGACCTCTATAACTTACTCCTCCACAAAGCAATAAAACACTGGAAACCATTGTCAAAAACAGATTTTCATAACTCTATAAGTTAATCAAAGGCCCACAACAATTTTAAGAATTCTTCTTTTAAAAAAACCTGCTGAAAATCATTAATAACTGCAGAGTTTGTGTTATTGCTAACTTTACCTGCCCTCATTTTCTTCTGCTGAGCACCACAGTCACCTTGCAAACCAGCAGCCTCACAGCCATCGTAGCAGCTAACAGGAGTAAAGAGCAGGTTGAAGTTCTGTCCCTAGAGAACTGTCACTTGCAGCTCCATGGCAAAGCACCATTTTCAGATCTCTGTTATTATTTCACCTGATCTAGCATTCACTCCACCAGAAAGACCCTATCCCCAGTGCATTTATTGAAAATAATCAGAGGCCATTGTTTACCATTGCAGCTACCTGAGGCTGCTATACCAGTTCCGGCAAACAAAACCTAAAACAAAGACCTGGGAAGTGAGATATCCACAGGTGGCTTTGAAAAGCTCTAACATATTCCTGGGGATCTAGAAGGCTGTGTACATGTAGAGCTGCACATGGAGGTCTGTGCTCACGAACAGGAAAGGTCTGAGAGAGCCCCAAACTCTCCCCTCTGGATGACCTTGAGGCCTTACATAATCAGGAAATGAAGGCTAAGGCAGAATTGTAAAAAATGAGGACAACAAAGATGTATGCCGACATAGACTCAGAGTCCTTCAGCAAAGAACGGAAGACTTTTGGGTTTAAGGCATGTGAGGAAATCTCTAGTCAATTGTTAGCTGAGCAATAAGCTAACTAAGCAAAGACTTCAGTGACTTCACACAACAAGGAATACCTTTTAGAGGGTTCGTCAAGGACAACTAGATATTCTATGCAAAAGATTAAAGTTGGACCCCTATCTTACACCGTACACAAAATTAAATAAAAAAGGGACTATATACTAAATACCTAAATGTAATAGCTAAAACGATAAAACTTTTAAAAGAAAACATCAAAGTAAACCTAACAAACTTGGGTAAGGCACTGGTTTTTTAGGTAATGACACCCAAAATATAAACAACATTAAAAATAGATCAATTCTGCTTAATTAAAATTAAAAGTTTTGAGCTGTAACAATTGCATCAAGAAATTGAAAAGACTACTTGTAGAGTGAGAGAAAATATTTGCAAATCTGGGTACAAGAGACTTGTGTCCAGGATATATAAAGAACTCATAACTCAACAATAAAAAGATAAATAATCCAATTAAAATATAGGCAAAAGACTTGCTTGGGCATTTCTTCAAAGATGTGCAAATGATCTATTTATCTATCATCTATCATCTTGCTATCTGAAAAGATGCTCAACGTCATTAGTCGTTAGGGAAATTAAATGAGAACCATGATGAGATACCAGTTTATACCATTAGGATGGCTAAAATAAAAAAAAAACAGATAATAACAAGTGATGGCAAGGATATTCTATAAGTAAACTATCTAAATTGCTGGTAGGAATGGTAAGTGGTGTAACTCCTTTGGCAACAATTTGACAGTTTCTAAAATCTTTTAAGTATAGAGTTATCTCTTGACTCAGCATTTTCATTCCACTTGTCACCCAAAAGAAGTTAAAATATATTTCAAACAAAAACTTGTATCTGAATATTCATAGTAGCATTCTTCATAACAGCCAAAAAGTGGAAACAACCCAAAGGTCCATCAACTGATAAAAAGAAAAGCAAAAAAGGGTATATGTACACAGTGGAATATTATTTGGCAATAAAAAAGAATGAAGTATTGATACATGCTACATGGATGATGCTCGAAAACATGATAAATAGAAGACAGACATAAAGGTCACATATTATATGATTCCATTTATATGAAATGTCCAGAATAAGCAAATTCAAAGAAATAGAAAGTAGATTAGTGGTTCCTTAGAACTAGAGAAGAAAGGAGTGTTGGGGCAAATGAAGAATGACTGATAATGGCTACTGGGTTCCTTTCCTGGCGTAATAAAAATGTTCTAAAATGTGATAGTGGTGATGGTTCCACAATTATATGAATATACTAAAAGCCATTGAATTGTATACCTTAAATGGGTGAGTGCATAGTATGTGCAATTTGTCTGAATAAAGTTTATATATATTTAATATATATATACATAGGAAATAATGAATTTATTGGAAAATGTATATGTTGGAAGAAATACCAGGCATGAGAAGCTTCTCAGCTTGAGTGTCAGCTCAACCAGCAATCTAACCTGAGCCTTTAGAGCTATCACTTTCTCTCTCTTTGCCTCAGTTTTCTCATCTTCAAAATGGTTCCATCCTGCAGGCCACATGGAGTTGCTGCAGGGATCAAATGAGGTAATTATGGTGGAAGCAGAGTTCACATGGGTAGGGCTGAGCACTACATAGTGTGTTTAAGTGTAGCTTAGACTGTAAAGTGTCAAGGTTAAAAACATGAACCCTAAGAACAGGCGGCCTGTGTTCAAATCCAGTTTAGCACAGACTGCACTACATGACCAAGAGCAAGTGACTTATCTTTCTGTGTGTGGTCACCCATAAAATGGGATCACAGCAGTGCTGCTTTCACAGGGTTGTTATGAGAAGGAGAGTTAGTAAACCACATACACAACTTACAAACTGCAAAGTTCAATGGACTATGGGATTGATGTGGACCCTGAGAGTACACTGCTCAAACTTTGCATGCTGAAAGAAAGAAGGAGGGAAGGAGGACTGGAATAAGGTGAAATGGATGGAAGAGACAAATGTGACATCCATAAGAAAGAAATGCATGACTTTGGTGACAGGAAGTGTGAAAGAATGAGAAAGAAACCTCTGAACATTCCTCATGGGCCTGTCTCAAGCCTACTGGCATGTTATTGTCTATCATAGTTATCAGTTGTATGAAGCTGGACAGGGGTGTATGTTGTGCAGAAACACACCGGGGATGCTCTCAGAGTTTTCCATCTAGTTTCAAGGTCCAAGGGATAAAGCTGAGAAGGTGCACCCTGGAGAGAACTGGACATAGAAATCCGACATGGACGAGGCAGGCCTGGAGCTATCCACAGGGAGGGGGCAGCTGAAATAGCTTGAGCTCATGAGATGCATAGACAGTCGAGTGATGGATATACTGAACCCTTACTGAATTGAATGTAAGCCCCATGAAATAACCAGCCCTGGAGATATGCGGCAGGAGCAGGCTCTATGTGCGCATATGTGTATGTACGCATGTGTGCGTGAATATGTGGTGAGTGTGGTGTGTGTGCATGCGTGGTGCATGTGGGCGTGTGTGGTGTATTGTGTACATGTGCATGTGTGCGTGTGCGTGTGCACATGTCTGGTGAAAGGTAAACATTTTTTATCCACCTATTGTAAAATGCATGCATGACCTCACTTTTATTAGGTTAGAATGCTAGTCATAAAAGGTCACATTATAATTTCAATTGTTGCCTTACTTATGTCTTGAAAGAACTATTTTTTAGAACCGTTTTATATTTGCAAAAAAAAATTGAGGAGATAGTAGAGTGCTCATACACCCTTTCACGCAGTTTCCCCTATATCAATATCTTACCTATGTGTGATACATTTGTGACAATCAATGAACCAACACAGATAAATTATCCTTAACTAAAATCTATAGTTGATTCTGACTTTCTTCGTTTTTGTCTAATTCTTTTTCTGTTCCAGGATCCCATCCAAGATATCACATGACATTTACTTGTCATGTCTCCTTAGGCTCCTCTTGGCTGTGACCGTTTCTCAGATTTTCCTTGTTCTTGATGACTTTGACAGTTTGGTAACCAGGAGCACTGGTCTAGTATTTTGATGTTTTAGTTTTCAATATGGAAAAAAATTATAACAACTAAGACTTGCTGAGCATTTCATATATGGTATCTCTTTTAATATTCACAGTATCTTCTGTCTCTATAGTATCATCATTCTTATGATTTTACAGGTAAGGAAACGAAGGCCTTTTATTTTGTTCCCAGGACACATTTAACAAGAGAATCCCAAGCTGAGTTGGGGTATGAGGTGGAGGACAAAGATGTACATTTTTAAAAACTCATAAATAAATTTCTTTGCTTCTCTGTGCTGCTTCCCTCAGTGGCTTCCAATCTCCACCCCACCCCATTCACCTTCCCCCTGCCTCTCCCCTCACACACGTGAGGGCAACTAAACTTTTTCTAAAATGGATTTATTGTATCTTTGAAAGCTGGTAGGTTGTGTGGCTCCTGATCCCAAATTCCTTTAGAAGCCTGCTTCTTACCTATCCAAGCAGGTCATTCAAAATGCAGCTTGTAACAGTATGTCACTTTATAGAGACCTGGGAAAATTGTCCCCCTGTCAGATCCTACAGCGACTGCAGAAAGCAGCTGTCTGGGGGCTGATGCTATGTCCCCAACCCCTTCAGCTCAGCCTCTTAGGGAGCAGTCACAGTTAAGCCAAATGTCTGACCATTTTTTCATCAGCCAGCAGATAGTAATTCAAAGGACTGGGCCAAAGCAACTCTTCTAAAAAGATCTTATGAAATCATTTCTCTTTTGCAAATCCATAAAAATCGCCTCGGACTCCTTATCAATAGGGAGGCTTAGAGGGGGAGCAGAAGTCGTTGGATTATGATGTGCTCATTTTAATGAAATTCCTCTCCTGCTGAGATGTTCCCTGCAGATTTTCCATATTTCAGCCTGGGAAAGGTTTGATGCTTTCCTGCCGGTGCCAAGAGTTAATTGAAAACATTTCAGGATAAATTCAGCTCAGGGGCCAGTCCTTACAGCCTATCATTATTCTTAGCAATAATAGAGAAGTAATACAATTATTAATAGGCATGTTGTATCCTCTTAAAGTATCCATGGGTTTAGGGACCGTGTCTTCGATATTCTTTCTAAAACTCCACACAAAACCCTGAAATAAGAGACTGGGAACTCAGAATAAAAACAAGCTTGCTGCTAAATTATATAGTTTGGCTCTTCCTGTTTGTAGTGGATGCATGGTAGTAGATGGTTGTTGTTTTTTCCCCCAAGTTCTATTTTCAGGTCTAGTATTGGGTTTTGAGAAATACACACTTACGGATATTAAAAGAAAATGTCTGTAAACTTGGCAAAACAGTACAATTATAATTGTGTGAGGTTTTAAGAAAGCGCTAGCTGGGGGAACTTATATTTTGGCACCATCTGTCAAAGTTGAATTACCCTTAAATTGACGATACAGTCTATTTTACCCTCTATTTACTATTTGACTGTCTCCTAACCTTTATTGAAAAACATGGAAAACTAATGTTTAGTAGTTGTTATTAACAGGAATTCTTATTTTCTTTACTTTTTAATGTGGTTCAGAATGTTAACTCTCTTATTTAACATCTTTCCATCTTGTTTGAAAACCTATGATCAAATCTTTTCTTGAAACTTAATATCTCTGGGGCCCTGGAAGAATTGTTAGGATAACTGAGCAAATCAGAAACACATCTGTTTCCTGGGTGTTGCCTGTTAAAAGGAGCAATTAATGCTATTCAACCTACAAATCTTTACTTCCTCTGGCTAGGGATCAAAATAAATGTGTGTGAAAGAATGGGTAAGTCACATAGAACGTCAGCAGTGTCATTCTTCAGAGCAGCACTATAGCTTTCAGTCTCTAATTTAGCATTTATGTCATCCAAGCAACCAATGTATCATCTTTTTGTTCTCTAAAAATGCACGTTTTACACATATAAATACATTGATGATGTATTTTTTAATATCACCACATACCCATTTTCTATAAAGAGAAAACGGAGACTCATGGTTTAGTTGTTGCCAGGATTTTCATCTGGTCTCGGCTTCCTGTTTGCCTTCAATTCTAGAGTGTAAGTTCAGTGAGGGCAGAGACAGTTCAATCGTTGCTTTTTTTCCCCAAGTGCCTAGAAGGGGGCTGAATATTTACTGGATAAAGGAAGGAGTTTTCTGACTCTTCTTTACTCTTGCCTTTACTTGGGGAATCAAACCCAATTAGAAATAATTTTATACTTCATTAAACTGTGATGATGTGGTTTTTGTGGAGAGGGGTTCTACAATAAGATCATTTTAATTTAAGATACATAAAAAAATACTTCAAAGAGATTCTCTTAGATGTTAGCTAGAAAGGTTACTCTTTCTGCAGTGAGATTTAAGAACTTGCCATAAAACTACGCCAAAACATACCTCCACTCCATCGGATAGGCTTTGCACAAAATCCCACCATTCCTTCAACTTACATTGCTCTTCCTCAAAGTGTGATCAATAGAATCTCCAGAGATGCCTGTCAAAAACATAGATTCTCATGCCTCAACCTTCAGAGATTTCGATTCAGTAGGTATAAAAGTGCAGCCTAGGAACCTGCATCTTACATTAGTTCCCCAGATCATTTTTATGCACACAAAAGTATGGGAGACACTCTATAAGTTTTGACACCTGTTGAATTGAATGTGAGCTATTGTCAGATATAATGTGATATTATTTTACATGATATTTACCTTAGGGAGGATAATAAATGTAGCCTAACTAAAGTCTACACCAACAATACCATTATTCTCAACAACAACAAAAATACAAAGTTTGACCACAATCCTGCCACCCTTCTAAACTCACAGTTCTAGAAGCTAGACGTCTGAGAGCAAGACTTTGGCATGGGTGCTATGAGGAAGAATGTGTTCCGTGCCTCTTCCTGGCAATCTTTGGTGTTCCTTGGCTTGTGGAAGCATCAGTCCGATCGCTGCCTTCATCTTTCACATGTTCTCCCTGTGAGCATGTGACTGTGTCCAAATTTCTCCTTTCATGAGGACACCAGTCATGCTAGTCCATTCCAGTATGACTTGATTTTAACTTCACTAATCACGTCTGCAACAACCTATTTTCAAATAACTTTATATCCTGAGATACTGGGGGTTAGAATTTCAACATACGAATTTAGAAGGGAGGAATATGATTCAATCACAACATCGCCCATCTGGAAAAACAGGCAACAGGGGCACTTGAGCAGGGTGTACCCATGTCAGGCCCTGGACAGTTTGTCACCTTCTGTAGGCGGGATGCACAAAAATGTCCCTGTGACAGCAATCATATAAAGAGTGAAGCAGACTATTCAAGAGATTTGCAGCCTGAACTCATGGGTAAGAGACATCGCTGGAGAGTGGAGCTGATAGAAGAGGAACAGGGGAAACCAGAAGAGCAAAAGCTGAAGCTGAGGAACGAAGGAGGAGGCCAGACAAATTGCTGCTATCATGTCATCTCAAAATTTCTATATCTGGGAGCGGAGGGGCACCAATGATAAGGAAGACTGGGAAACTTGTCTTGAAATCATGCTGACTTGGAAAGCAAGTCATCATTTTCATGTAGTTCATAACAAGATTCATTTGAATGACTGGGAGGGGGGTTGATAGAATTGCGGGAGTAGCTGTAGCACCTCTCCCCCTATGCCATCACTTGATTGACACTGACCAATGATGACAGTCATTGGGAATGATGATTGTAACATGTCTCTATAGTATGTAGCTTAGTTCCTGGTATACATGAGACACTTAATAAATATTAGTTAAATAAATGGCTAGAAAGGGTTAGAGCCTCATTTAAACCAAGCATGTTTGCTTCCTGAGAGAAACATTTTCACTGGTGACATTACAAACATATTAAAGTCAGACGGCATGCCTGGAATGTGCTTAGCTGACAAAAAGAATTTGTTCCAAATTTTGTCTGAGCTTGGATTTAGCTTGACTATAGAATGTTTTATATAGTCGAAACAAAAAGGAATATTAAAGTGAATGTCAGCAAGGGAGGCTAAATGCAGGAGTCACACATAAAGAATTCTCAGACTTTATCATTGATGAAAGCTACCTTAACCAGTCCTGAAATGTTTATATTGGAAACTGAAGCAGAGAAGTTCCTAGGGCCTGATGTATTTGAGATGACTCTATCCATGCGATGGGGGTAGCGGGGTTTGTGGGTTCAATGATTGTAATAGCACCTCATATCTGAATAGGTCTCCATGCACAGGATGAACTTCATAGGATGAACTCATTTGGTTTGCATTTTACCTTCTGCCAAAGGTGAAGTTGATCTCATTGTCTCCATTTTCCCGTGATAGTAACAGCTGCCATTTACTGACCAACTGCCTGTGTGCCCGATGTGGAATCTCCATTCCTGGTTCTATAGAGTCCCAGGTTTCTCACTCAATTCCCAGGGTATCATTTTCCCCCCTAGTCTCCTGCGAATCTAATTTTCCTGTATGCTCATTCCCCACTCTGCATCGTATTTCTACTCTAGCACTGACCCATTGTGAGACAAACCTCTTTTCTCAAAAATCACTTATAAAAATCAAGAGCATCAATGAAGAGCAATGATGTGAGGTATATTTTTATAGGTATTTCACAGACAACAGTGAAGGTTATGTTCCATACAGCAGATAATTTAGTGTGATTATTTAAGTTCCATACAGCAGATAATTTAGTGTGATTATTTAAGTTTATCTACCATTTCTGTCACCCCAGGCTTGCATCTCTTGCTGTATTGCTATGTCCTGTCTCACCCCTCTCTTTCTCACTATCTCCTGCTCTCATTTCTGATGTCCTCACCACTAATTATGGTTTTCTTCTCATGCACTTTCTTTTTGTGTTCTCCAATCAACCTTTTCACCTCAAAGTCTCCCTCCATGCCTCTATCTAACAACTTATTGAGATTCTTCCTGAATAGACAAATTCTTTCCGAAGAGAAACTTTGGTCCCAGTTGAGAAAATAAGTTTTCTTACTTCCCTTTCACTTCATAACAATTCTCTATGGTAGATATAATTGATTACCTCTATTTTGCTGTTCTCTACAAAGAGACCAGTAATAAGCATTCTAAGTAAAAATGAATTACAAAAAAACCACATATTTATAACAAATCAGAAGAAACAACTTATATGATACGATATGAAAATGTGGGGATGGTGGAAGGCAGAAAGGCTTAGGAAAAGTTGTTATTTTCTTTAGGAGGGCAATGTAGAAGCTGATTTACTTTAGACATTGAGAGAAAAGTGATAAATATATGGGCTGAATTTTAAGAAAAACATTAGAAAAAATAGAAATACAGTTTATAACTTCCAAACAATTGGGAGATTGGGGAGTGGGGGTGGGGAGACATGCAGTATAAACACCAGCAAAAAAAAAAAAAAAAAAAAAAAATGATCCATCCAAGAAAGGCAATCAAAGTGGGATTATTTTTTTTTTTGGGGGGGGGAAGCATGATAATTTAAAACAAAAAGTAAGAAGGTAAAAATAAATGGAAACAAACAAGTAACCAGTAAATATAAATGGATTTAAATTGCCTATAAAAAGAGAAAAGCTTCATTGGGTTAAAAAAATAAAACCAATCAAATAAATCACACCCTAGATAACTATATATTCTTTATAAGAACTAAAATAAAAAGACAGAAAATATTGAAAATGAAGAGATATAAGACTAGTGCTATATCATTCCCTGAAGTAGTGTTAAAGAGTATGTGAGTATAATGAAACAACTTAGAAAACAAAATGTACATTTTGATTTAAATATATAGAAAATGTTGGAAGGTTGTATGTAAAAGTACATAGATTATTTCTAGATGTTAGTATTATGAGTGCTTTATATTTTCTCCTTTTTGATTAACTGTGTCTTTTAAATTTTCAATGTGTATATATGACTTTGTAATAAAAAAATTGAAGTTCATTTTACAAAAAATAGCATATATTAGCAAAATAGAAGCAGGTACAGCAACAATATTATGAGACAAAATAGAATTAAAGACTAAAGTTATTATAAGAGCAAACAGTTCTGTTTCATGTTTTTGTTTTCTACCGTAAAGATGAAATGGTCATGTAATAAAATGCATTTAACATACTTTCAAAATACATATGCAAAACCTGATAGAAATAAAAGAGGAAATTGATGAATCAATTCTGATGCTTCAACAATCCATAGGAGGAGACTTTAATATATTTCTTTAAGAAAACAACAAAAAAGGTGATATAGAAAATTGATATACTGTTCTAAAAAAAAAACACTAACAAAATCAGAAATCACACTTTTTTTAATGTGCCCAAAATGTACACAAAATTGGATCACATTAATATTTATAAATGAAATAACATTATGTTGTGAAAAGGCAATATTTATTGACGATTTTGACTAAAATTATAAAGTGAGCAAATAACACCTAAAAACTTAAAAACATAATATATATAATTCTGAGATTAAAGAGCCAATCAAAATGAGAAGTATGTACTCTTTGGAAATAAATTGCAATAAGAGAATAGTATATCAAATTCTGTAGGATGTGACCTAAAAGTTACGCAGATGAAAAATAGTATCCAGAAATCAACTTATTAGAAAACGTAAAAAATAAAAATAAATGAGCTAAATGTAGGAGCCCAAGAAAAGAAAAACAATAACAAACAAATAAACAAATAAAAAGTAGAAGAGTGAAATCAATAATGGTGCAGTAGAAATGAACAACAGAAGAAACCATTAATCCCAGCATGATTTCATAGATGAAACTCAAAATTTGTTGCTTGAAAAGATCAATAGTATAAACATAACTTCAAAAGAAAAAAGTATGTACAAGATTAAGAATGACGATTTAAATACAGAATTTAAGATTAAAAATAAACTTTTTTGTGCAATGTAATAGCAATATTTTGAAAATCTAATTGAAATTGATTTTATTTTATAAAAATGTAAGTTGTGAACAATAGCTCAAGAAGTAGAATTCCTTAATAGACCAATAAACAAAAGAGAAACTGAAAAAAATTTTTCTTAATTTAATAAAGCAAATACTAGAAACCTATACCAAGCATCATGGGAGAAACATTAGAATATTATCCCCAGAGGCAGAATACAAGAATGGCCACCTACTACCACGTCTTCCTATTCAACATTGGAGGAGAAACCCTAGCCAGGGTGATACGACATGAAAAGTAATGATGAGGCAGATATTATAAATATTAGAAAGAAAAAATATATCTGTAATTTTCAAAGAATGGTGTACAGACTGGTAGAACATCTGCAAGACAGGTCAAAACTGTTTCTATAAAAATTCCAAGTCACTATTTTCCTTTTGCACTGTGTTGACATTTGTTGGCACTGTTGGAGCAAAGGTAGAGGTGAGGAAAACTGATGGTGATTTATCACAAATCGAGGCAATCAAAACTCTTCCAGAAGTTTAGTTCTTCACTATAATTGACTTGCACTATAAAAATTTGACAGTTTCACTAAGAATGACATCAATATAACAATAAAAATTGTATTTAATCTTGACCTGTGAGTACACGTTTTTTAAATATTCTGTATGATGAAATGGGAAATAGTCTTAAGGCATTTCTACTATATCTCAAGGAAAAAAAAACATTTGTTTGAATAGAGAACTGAGCTAGCTACTTTTTCCATGGAAGACCATTTTTATATGAGAAAATGACTGAAAGACAAACTTTACGATTAACCTTAAATAATTTACCACTTGTTGAGTCTTGCTGTATATCAAAAAAAAAAAAGTCCACAAGTATTGGAAAAGATTATTAAATTATTCATGCCTTTTCTAAGTACATATATAAATATTATATATAATATGATATATAATATATATCATATTAGAACAGAGTGAATGCAGAAGCAGATATGAAAATACAGCTGCTTTCTCACTAAATTTTTTTGGTTTTGGAAAATAGACTTTTTATTCATAAAAAATATACTATTTATGTTAACATGTAATTTGTTCATAATTTTTATATTGTTATATATTTAAGAATTTATCATCTATAATTTCTAATACAGTAAACAGGTATATACATAACCCACTATGTAGTAAAGAAGTTAATCTTACCCAACAAAAGGTCTGTCTGCCTGGCCTTTGCCCTCAGCTTCTAGGAGGTAATTTTTGTTTGCTTGGAGGTCTTGGGCTAATGAGATAGAAAAGATGTAATTTAAGATGGGGCTGGCCACAACTTAGGGAGGGGGCTGCCTATACCAGGAAGGCCAGCAATGTGATTTATGAGTCACATGGCATGTAGAGCTCACTGATGTTTATTTTAAAAATAGTATGCAATATGCAATTTTATGGTTAATTTAGTCATTACAGATAATTTGTTCTAGAATAGAACAGTTCATTTTCATTTAGGCACATGTCAAGAATCAGGGCACATTTTAGTTCCTAAAAATGCCATAACAATTTTTGCCTTCGTTTGTCTATCAGAACTTTGCTGGAAGAAGACAACTGTATAATGAACTGAAAAATTATAAGATTTAATTCTTCCACTTGTAAAAGACAAAAAAAAAACCAAGATGATCAGTCATATATAAGACAGCTTATATTTTCCCACACATGTCTGTGAGACATGAACAGCTTTTGAGAAATGAAAGATAAACAAAAAGTTTAATGAACAGATATAGACTAAGAGAAAAGTGTGGTCATTCTTTACGGGAGGAAGGATGGTCTTTTTACAGAACACAGGGAGCGAGAGTCAGGAAAACAGGCTTCTAGCGTGGCCTACACTTCTTGCAGGCAGGAAATTTCACTTTTTGGTTCATGGTCTACTCCTAGTGCTTAGCATGTCCTATGGCCCATAGTAAGTGCCCAGTAAACATTTGCATGAAAGGATGCCTAAATGGATGAATAAATGATCTTTTGAGACCCTTGTTGCTCTAACATTTTTATGTTTTTATGACTTATTAATCTTTTTTAAATAGAGCAAGTTTACAGTTTGAATTATTTTAGGTTCCACAACATACCACTTCTTTTTCGTGAAATTTGAGGTATACTGAATAAATGAGGGAAAAGAGGGCATGTTCCTCTGAAGTGTGGGGTAACTGGAAGCAGTGATCACAGGTGCTGAACCTATACCCTCTTATTTCTTCCTATGGTTCTGAATAGTATTATTTAAAAACATTTTAATTACAAAAGCAGGGTGATATATATTTATTAGTAAAACGAGAAGAAAATGGTAATTACCCACATGCCAGCAATACTAACACTGCAAATTTCCTACTAAGAGATAGATGGTTAGAGAAAATCATTTGAATTTGGTCCAATATTTCAAAAGTTCATGTCCTATTCAGGTTTTTTACATTTTGAGAATCAATATGGTATAATAACTATGATCTCAATCTCTTGACACAAGCAAGCCTAGATTATGTATTCACCAAGTTAATCCTTGAATAACCATGGTCATCTTATTTAAATATCAGTCTTTCATCTGTAAAACAGTGATGATAAAAATAACATAAAGATGTCGTAATGACGAAATGATGTAATATATATTACATCCTCAGCACTGTGCATGACAGGTAATAATCACTCACTAATGTTCACTATCATTACTTATTGTTATTACTATTATTTTAATGCCATGGCATAATTTTGGTCATTTTTATTTTCCTAGAGTTTGCTGTGATTATAGTGATGATTACTACCATTATTATAATGAAGACTATTTTGCTTATTTATATTTTCTTAGAAATTCAGTGAATTTGCCTTGATCTTTAAGATTTACACAAATTAGAAAATATGCAACCAAAAAAGATTTATACATAGTATTACTCTCCTCAGCATTTTAATAGTTAGGAGTCATGACCAGAAACTCTATGAATGCTTTTTCCTGCACCTCCTCAGACCTCTCTGGCATTCTCTTATGCTTTCTGGGATTCCTTCTCTGGACACCTCCTTTTCTGCCCACTGCACTCCTTTTCCTCTGCACTCTTGTTAGGTGTGTTACTCTGAGTTTTAAAGGTGACCGCTCTACAAGTTTGACATCTGCCCTGAACTTTAGATGTGGCTTTCTGAAGTGTGTTGCCCACTGAGTATTTTGTATATCCTCAAACACAACTTGCCTTCTAAACTCTCTTTTTCTGGGAGTGATGATGATACCATCCACCCAGTTTTTTGAGCTAGAAACTGGGATTTCCCAGAGGTTTCTCGTCATGCACACTGTGCAGGCTAACATCAACACCAAGCATGAAGGTGAAGGCTTCTGTGACCTCGTATCAGCCCTTCTGTAAGTTTCACCCTTGCTGCTTCCTACTTTATGCTTTGGTAATGAATGGTCACACACACACACTATGCTGTTCCATCCATCTGTGGTTTCCTTTGACGGAAATGTCTTCTTCACCTTTCTCCTTGCTAATTCCCATTCCAGTCTTTATTCTTAGCTTCAGTGTTACCTTCTCCAAGAAACTTTTCTTAAGTCCAGTGTTGGGCTAAATCATCCAGTCATCCTCCTCTTTGCTCACTGTTTGACGTTGAAAACATCTGTGTATCTGTCTCCCATCCTGACTATTGACTTACCTTGTGACAAGAGACATTCACATTGGTCCCTGCACACAGTAGACCCTCAATAGATACCCGTGGAACCAAAATGGACTCTTTTTTGCTCCACCCCCCTTCAACTGTTCAGGAATCCAGACATATATGTTAGTCATTACAAAAG
The DNA here is from genome assembly GCA_030015415.1 of Cynopterus sphinx. NCBI lineage: Eukaryota > Metazoa > Chordata > Mammalia > Chiroptera > Pteropodidae > Cynopterus > Cynopterus sphinx. The sequence goes on from CM057385.1 coordinate 98,878,961, forward strand.
CTCACTTCAGTGTTTGCTACAGAAGGATGATCCAAATAGGTGCAACTAAGTAACAGGTAAAATGTGATAGTAGTTAAAATTGAAGTTTAGATAACTGGCGTTTTGATAAAAGAGATGTTTATGAAAAAGACATCAAACCTCACTGAAATGTTCCTTATTCTGGTGTTTAGGAACATCTGATCAGTGATAAGATATACAATAAGACTTAGTTGTGAGATATAATTGCATTCTGGCACCCAAGAACCCATAAATATTCTATAGAACTTATAAAATTTAAACATATAGAAATTAAATTATATGAATAGATATTGATAACAAGAAACTTAAGGTGTCTATAAAGTCTAGAAACAGTATTATTTTTATTTTTTGTTACAGACCGAAGATGTCCTTTATGACATTGTGTGTATTCACCTGTTTGCAGACTTTAAGACATACTCTGTTTGCCTGAGGAACACTTGTCAAAGCTTTTTGTAGTCTATCAGCCCTGCTGAGAGTAACTGAAACTTTGATCCACTTTATAAAATTGAGCTTGTAGTGCTACAAAATCAGCAGCATGTCGTTTTGACAAACGCCAACTCAAAAAATGTAGACATTGGTTTTGTTATGGAACCCAAGCTACCAAAATAAGGGAAGAAAATACTGTCTGCATCTCCGCAGCCCTTCTGGCTTCTGTTGCATACATAATACACAAGGTTTGGAGGTAGCTCTCTAAAATATTAGCTGAAAGCTTCCTCGGAAAGCAAATCTTTCCCACATCCTTCCCTGCAGTTCCTCTTTAAGAGGTGTCAGCATGGCTGAAAGAATGAAGTGGCTGCACATTGTTCGGTAGTGCTATTATGTGCTTAACATTTCCATAACAAAAGTGCCACTCGACTTCTCCCCGATTAATGCAGCTCGAGGGCTCTTGTCGTCCTTTAATAAAACATTGTTGAAATCATTTATTTAGAACCCCTGGTTACTAGTGGGAGAATGACCATCTTTGTGCCAAAATATAGTGTATACAGTCCACTATTCTGTAGTAGATCATTCTGTGATTTAAGAAATTGATTAAATGGATGCCTTAGAAGGTATTTATGCTAATAGCACATTACTTATGTCATTCAGATAGTCGAGGGTGAACCTTTTCAACTGTCCAGCAGAGGCTAGCCCTCATATAGGATACAGTACAGTCCAACTTTACTTAATTCACAAGGTGGTGAGACCCACTGGGAACCCGGGCATTTGTAATATGACGCTTCCCAACAGCCTTGCTTTGGGTAGCTGGGCGAAGCTGGGTCAGCTGACAAGTGTTCCTTATGTTCCTTGGTGTAAGAGGTCAAAAAACAAATAATCTATGCTTTTCTTTTCACAGGCTTGAAAGGGATACATGAAGTTTTGTTCGAGAACTTCCACCGTTGAACCCCGTAAGGTAATAACGCAAAATCAAAGGTTAAATTAGAAAAATTTCCAGTGCAGAGTTTGATGGCTCCGAAAGTTCTCGTGGCATTTCAGTCGGAGTGAGAACGCAGAGAGTGATGAGGAAGGGAATCCCACTCCATGAGGTTTCTCTTGACTCTTCAAAGAAAATGAGTTGTGTCTTCCTCACACAGATCCCACTGGGAGAGTTTCAGCGCACCCCAGATATGTCAGAGCCTGGAAGCCCTAAGTTTGTGGCAGTGGACGTCAGGAGCTGCTGCCTTACTTCTGGATACTTGTGGGGTACCTGCCCAAGCAAAGGGAGGTCCTGCTACTTAGCATGAGAATTTCAATCCCTCTAGACATTTTTCCACTTTACACACAGATATTGCTCACATACATTGCTATATATTGTTAAAAATAAACAGAGACCTTATGTTATGCCCATTGTGGTCATATACAAAAGCGTTGCTGTGTGCTTGGGTGAGCAGTGAAGCCTGAACCTCCTTCTATTTACTGTATGGTCACTGTCAGTTCAATGAACTGCCTCCTTGTTCTCCACCATTGTCCCACACTCCCTTAAACATTTGTCACTGAAGTGCCTCCAAAGACAAATAAACTGTCACTGAGAAGGCAAACCTGCTAACTGGGGAAAAGAGAACGGCTGTGAAAATCCACGATTTTACATGAAATCCAAAAGGAGGTGCTCTCACCCTGGAAGATATCTGTAAGAAGTGTGGTGCTTTTTGATAAACCCCAGGAAAAGCCAGAGATAGACCTTTTCTTCCAGTAATGGTACTTTCAGGCACTTTCCACCTCACATGTCCAAAATTCGAATAGGCTCCCTAGAGAGTGTCAGATATTACAGATGTCGACATCTGTAATATCTGTAATATCAAAAATCCTTTCTGTCTCTGAGCCGACAGCAACCTATAATCCCATAACCAAAGCTAAAGGTCCTAACATCTCACCAACCTGTTCTGGTATCTACTAGATCTGCAAGAGGATGAGGGGCCTCCTGGGCTCCAGTGTAGAACTGTTTAAATTGAAATGGACCACAGATCTATGTTCACTCTCTTCAAGGGAGAAAGCATAAAGCCTCGTGTCCACTCTCCCCAAGAGCTAAGAGCGAACTGTGTTGATTTATTCCAGGCAGATGCTTTTGACAGGACCCTGTAAAATCAAGTCGTGAGTTTATTGTAGCAGTTAATTATCAGGCCTTTTCTAGTGCTAATGCCTTTTTACTTCTTACTGGGGAAAACTGGGCCTTTTTACTGGGACAAAGACTTAACTTTTAATCAAGAATGTGTTAAAGTAACATGAGATGGAGATGATTTAAATATATTTAAGGACAAATGCAGGAGCATTGCTAACTCCTCCACGTTTTGTAAAGAAAGCTGATTTCATTTACAAGTCTTTTGGAATACCCTTTGTTCATTTCCCAAAGAAACAACATTTTCAGCTTTGTTTTAACAATATGTTTACTCAACCATTCAGGTGACAGGGGAATTCCAGCCACACACCACTCTTCTCTGCCACTACAACTATCTGAGACTTTCTGATGTCACACATACACGAATCTCTTGGTTTTAGATCCAGCAAGAAGCGTCTCGAAGCCCTCCATAAAAGCTGGGAAAAGAGTGAGTTAGAGAAAAAGAAACCTTGAAAGTAGGGGGTGGGAGTGGGTGGGAGGAAGTTGGGAGGGGGGCCTAGCTTTGTTAATTACTTCAGGCAGCAGAGAAATCTGGTTATGTTTTCTCAGCACATGTTAATATCATATAAAGAGACACGAGATCTTGCTAATCTGTCGACCCCTCAGACAAAGTTTATTTGTGGTGACTTTTAAACTCCTGACTTGCCTTCCAATCACCGCGTTTAAAATGAAAAGCTTTAAATAAACACCAGGAATAGAAGATAAATAAACTTTTTTTCCCCCTTGCAAGTGCCTAGCTTGGCGAGGTTCAGACTCAAATCCCCAGAGGACAGAGCGCTCTCTTTTGTGTTAATGTTTAAAAGATTTTCCAATGCCGGAGTTTATTCCTACTGCAAACATTTCTATTTACAAGGTCAAGTGTATCAGCACTCGACACAGCTTAAGAGTGTAATTATTTATCTAAGGGCGTCTGAGTGTAGATCAGTAGCTCTGGCAGGAGCCCAGCCTTCAGCCCACTGCTAAACAACTCCTCACAACAATAATACAAGTTCTGGTAATTGTTCCACTCCCCAGTGTGTTTACTTTCGCTCTCCTTAATGTTTCGTAACAAAATTTTGTAGTTTTTCACCCAAAGTGTGAAAATGAAGTATTGACTCTTGCAGGTTTCCTAAGACCTACTGGTAACAGATGTTATTGGCATGTTTGATTGTATGAGAATGTCTAGTAACCAGGGGGGACACTCTTGGAGGTGGGGGGGTCACTGGAAAAGGGGGAGGAGAGATGTCTCGGTTACCCCCAGATTATGTAGAAGAGACACTATTTTGTGAATTCTTTCCACAAACATAAGAACCAGTGGAAGCCAGTCAATTATATCTTTTTAGCTGCCTCATTTACAGATGTCTAATTGTTCATTAAATTAAAGGCAGAAATAATAGCCCTCATTCCTCGTCTTGTACTATATTTTAATTTCAGTTGATGGTTGATAGATTCCCAGTGGCCACTCCACACCCCTCCTCACCCATTATTGGGTTAACCACAATGTAACTCTGGAAAGTAAGTACACCATATTCATTATTTAAAACTCTTTACTGATGTACACATTTTAATAAGACAAATAACCAAAAAAAAAAAAAAGTAAAAAATACACAAAGCCATAATTACTTAAACATAAGAATTTTTTTTAAAGGATGTCTATAAAAATACAATGTTTAAGGCAGTTTTGGAAATGCTTTTATACATTTCTACATGTCCATAAATTCTCTTGAAAATAAGAATGTTAACTTCAAATCTATAAAATACACTGTACATTTTAAGACTGTCCTAGATAGAGCACACTTTACAATGAACTGTGGGTTTCAATCCCTGGTGACTTGAGAGATTCTATACATTTCTGGGAGGAAAGGTGTAACATGGATGCAGATTGAAAATTTTTAATTTCTTTTTAAAAATAAATTATTTCCGAAGCATACAATTTATAAAAATTCTATATACAAAGTACAACAACTGGTAACAAATCCCAGTTTTAATACACTTTATATAAGAAGTACCAGGGTTTAGCACCCTGATAAAAGCTGAAGCAATAAACGTTCTCCGCATATTTTTACAAATTCTTGATGTAAAAAACAAAAATGACAACAAACGTCATGAAGAGGCTATCATAGATGGCAGTGTAGAGCTCATTTAATACAAACTTGCATTGTTCGATATCACTAGCCAACTCCTTTGATCATTTTTTGACCCTTAATCCTAAGAAATGTGCTAAAACATCAGATTGGTGGCAATGAAATTAAGGTCAATGGCTCGAAGTTGTGGATAACCTCTTCCCGCCCCTGCCTCCCCTCAAAAAAAAAAAAAAAAAAATCAGGGCGCTACTACCCAAAGTAAATGCATGAACCTGTAAGTGGGACTTCTCTGATTACTTACGATTGCCATGTCCTCACTGGCCACCAGAAAAGTCGACACCGGTCCCCTTTTCACCCCTCAGAGGGAAAATGCTCACAGACAGACAGACAGCCTCTGCAAATAGAAATGCCCCTCCGAACCCCCGCCCCAAGCCCAGTCCCTGGAAACTGTGAAGGCCCGCGGGTCACCATCCTGTCTTCGGAGTCCAGGACTACGGTTCCGCGCCCCCAACGTCCGTTCCACGCCGGGCGTCCTGAACTCCAGAGTCAGGCCAGTTCCTGCAGGTCACACGAGTTAGGGATTTCCGGAGCCTGCGGTGGGGACGCGGGGAGGAGGTCCACGAAGAAGTCCCGCTCGGGAGCGAAGGTGGGGAAAGTGCCGAGGGCAGTGTGTTTGGAGGGGGAGACCAGCTAGGCAAGTCTACTCGGAAAGCATTGGGGCAAATGTCCCCCAGCCGTCCATCCCCCTCCGACCCCAGGCCACAGGTGCCCCCCGCCCCCGGCGCGGACCCTCCTGCAGCCCAAGGCGAGGGGCGCGAGGGCTAGAACAGCCGCTGGAGCAGCAAGATGGAGGCGAGCGGGGTCCAGGCGCCTCGGGGCGCCGAGCAGCCTCCGCCCGCGCCGCCCCCGCTCCTGCGCCCGGGCCCGTAGGGCAGGTCCCCGCGGCCGCCCGGGCGCGGCGGGTGCGCGGCGGCGGCGCCGTCGTCGTCGTCCAGCGGCTGCTCGCCCGCCGCGCCGGCCGCGCGCTGCTCGTCGTCGTAGTCCTCGTCGTAGTAGTCGTCCAGGCCGCCGTCCGAGCCGCTGCTGCCCGGGCCGTTGCCCAGCTCGGCGCCGAAGCACAGGCGGGCCATGTTCTCCTTGACCGACTCGCAGATGGGCCGCTCCAGGCCGTCGCACACGCAGTCGTTGAGCAGCGCCGCCTTGGGCACGGCCAGCATGTCCTCGATGACCGTGCGGCACTCGTCGGTGCAGCGCAGCCCGTTGAAGAGCTTGCCGCAGTAGGTCAGGTAGCGGCTGAGCGCCAGGTGGCAGCGGCTGTCGCGGTCGCAGCGCCGCCGGGCTTCGGTGCAGCCCATGACGCCGCCGCCCGCGCCGGGGCCGCCCGCGCCGTCGCCGCCCGCGCCGTCCCCGCCGCCGCCGCTGGTCCGAGGCAGGCACGGCTCGATGGCGCGCTTGGTGGACTTGCAGTTCTCGTCCTGCGCGCAGTCACAGTCCTCGAGCGCGGGCCCGCGGCGCGTGTGGTTGAGCTGGATGAGCGCCGAGATGCAGTGGCTCGGGCAGCGCCAGCGCGGCGGGAAGGCCGCGGCGGCGGCGGCGGGGAAGGCGGCGGCGGGCACCCCCGGCGCGTCGGCCGCGCCGCGCCGCGCCAGCACCGGCGCGCACGCCTCGGCGTACTGGCCGTAGGCGTAGCCGCACTCCGGCTCGCCCTGGCACTGCAGCAGCGCCTGCCAGCAGACCAGGCGGCGGCCGTGCGCCAGCGCCGCGCCCCGCGGCGCCCAGCCCAGCAGCGGCAGCAGCGCCATCAGGCAGAGCCAGGCGCCCGGCACGGTCCCCCCGCGGGTCCTACCGCCGCCGCCGCCCGGCCGCGCTGCCGCCACCATCGCGGGCAGCGGCGGCCGCCGCGCGAGCGGGGCACAGGAGACGAGGCGCGGCGCGCGGCGGCGGCGGCGGACGCGGGGCCGGGGGCAGCGCTGGCCGCAGGGCCGCCGCCCTCGGGCATGAGCGTTCTCATAAATCCGCGCGGCGCCGCCGGCTGCTGCCCCCGCCGCTCGCAGAGGAAGGCCGGCTCCCGCTCTCCGGCGCGCGCGGGCTGCGGGGCCCTCCCGGGCGGGCGCGGGCGCGGAGGGGCCGCTGCGGCCGGGCCCCGGGCGGAGGTGGGGGGCGCTCAGTGCCGCCCCGGGGGGCTGCGGCCCGGCTGCGGGGCGGCGGGGGGCCGCGGGGGCATGCTGCTGCTCCGCGCCCGCACGGCCGTGCTGCCGCCGCGGCGGCTCCTTCCCCGCGGGCTCAGAGCCGCGCCGCCGCCGCCGCCGCCGCGGGCTCCCGCATCGCGTCCGGGCGCTGCCCGCCTTCCCGCGGCGCGGCCGCCCGCGTCCCCTCCCCCTCCTGCCGCCGCGACCCCGGCCTCGGCCAAGCTCCGGGGCGAGCGAGACACTCGGCGCGGCCGCGGAGCGGCTCCGGGGACGAGGAGCGCGGGGAGCGGATCCGCTGAGCCCGGCCGCGGACTCGCTCGCAGCGAGGCTTTAAATACAAAAGCGGGCCGGGAGCCCCCGCGCGGGCCCGCGGCGCCCCCTCATTATGCATGCATGGAAAAGCAAACAAACAAAAACATCAGCGGCGCTGCCCGGCCCGCCGCTCCCCGGCCCCGCGCGCTGCGCGCCGGCCCGCTCTCCCCTTTCTCCACTCTCTCCCCGCTCTTCGCTCGGCCCCCTTTCCCGGCTTTGCGAGATGCTATTGGTCCTGCCTGTTGTTGTTGAAACTTTTTTCTTCTTTTTTTTTTTCTCTCCCCTCTCTCTCTCTCTTTTTTTTACGAGCCGCTGGAGTGGGGTTGCGGAGGGGGGAGGGCGGTGGGCAGCTCACATTCAGGCTTTCAGGGCTTGAAAGGAAGGGCTTAAGGAGCCTGACACAGTCCCGGGAGCTCCTCCTTCTCTTAAGGAGGCTCGGATGTGGAGCCCCAGCTCCCGCTCAGAGCCAGCGGGCAGGGCTTAAGGGCAGCTGTCTGCATCCGGCTCGGCCACGGGCCTTTTTCTTCTTCTTCTTCTTTTGGATCTTTTGACTTTTTTGGGGGGTGGGGGGAGAGGAGGGGGGCTGGAGGCTTCAATTGTGCCTGGCCTCCATCTGTGCCTTCGACGGGGTTCAGAATTCGGTGTGTCTCGCGAGTTCCCCAACTTTGTGTCCTGATCATCACAGGGCGAGGGGCAATCAGAGAACGTCGTGTGAAGAACTGTGCAACTTCAAAAGAAAAAAAGAAAAAGTACGCGCGCGCACACACACAAAAGATACACAGTTTAGTTAGGGGATGCTGGTGAGATATGTACAACCACGCTTCTCCCTGCCCCGCCCCAAGCTCTCCTGCCCCGGTTCGCCCCAGCTGGCAGGTATGAGCCAGACATCGTTGTCGATGGCAAGACAGAAATCCGATCAACCAGATTAATTTTGTTTAGGAATATAAATGACTAACACGATCAGCGATGAAAAAGTCATGGTAGCATTTAAATATCTCTAGGACTGCTGAGCAGTACCACCTGGACGCGGTCACAGCGTAAAGGAAGGGGATCGACTGCGATGCACACTATTAAAGTGTGGGTCTCAACCCCTGGCGCGTTGTAAACGGAGCCGCCGCGGCTCCGCGGACTCCGCAACCCCGGCGCGGGAGTGTGCGAGCCACCTTAACGGCCGCGCAACGCAGCCTGCGGCCACCAGAGGCACCGGGCGTCTGTGGCCTGTCAAAAACTGGCGCTTTTCCCCTCCCCTTTCCGTGGAGAGACTATCAACTCCATCTGTCACAAAAATTAAGGCTACATCTCCTCTCCTGGAGCAGAGGGAGCCGAGGCTGGAGCGCGCGCAGGGTTGGGCTGTCCACTCCTACCCGGAGGCCGAGGGAATCTGAAAAGGCAAAAGTGAGAACAGAGCCGACAGGAGGCTGCAGAAAAGCCTCCTGTTCCTGCCCAGGCTGCTGCATTCCTCAGAGGCGCAGGGGCTGCCTTAGGAAGCTGCAGGCACCACTGCAATCCCCAGAACAAAACAAACCTTAAAAGAACCAGATTGAGGTAAGGCAGATCGGTTTTTTTCTCACTGACTTGAGAAACACACACACACACACACACACACACACACACACACACGCACATCAATCTATATTTAAAAACATAGAAAGGCTGCCGCTGTGCGGCCCAGCTAAACAACCTTTTGGCAAGGTCTCAGGATTTTTGTTTGTTTCTTTCTTTTTGTTGTTGTTACTTGGAGTTGTATTCTCAGTCCTGCCAGCTGCCAGGATGGCTTGGACAAGTCACACTCCTTCTCTATGAGTTGGATCCTTCACATGTAAGGCTCAAGGCTAGACTAGACACTTGGAGAAGCCCGTTCATCTTTAACGCTCCATGACTTTAGGCTCATAAGAACAAGGTCAACATTCAGTTGCGTTTCTTTCAGCGAATGTTCAGTGAGCTCCTTTAGAATTGTGGGTCTCAGACCTTAATGAGCATGAGACTTGTTGGTAGCCTTGTTAAACCCCAGATTGCTCTCTGAGTTCCTGATGCAGGAGGACTGGTGGAGCCTGAGAATCTGCATTTCTAACAAGTTTTCAGGGGATACTGTTGCTGCTGCTTGTCTGGGGACCAGACTTTGAGAGCCACTGCTCTAGAGGACCACGTTTTATTTCATTGTTATTTGTAAAACTTACCCCATCCTGGCCTTAATACAGCTCTCAGACGGATTGGAAGGGCCAAGAGTTTTGTGCATTCACAGGACACCTCGACATCCCAGTCTCATGAAATGTCAGGCCTGTTGGGCCTGAGAAGGAATCCATAGTGAGATAGAACAAATGAGCCCCCCTCTCCATAAGTCTCAGGGACCATAAGTAACACCATGCTTCACATCCAGGTTTTCATTGATAGTCACCGGACCTCCAAGCCATCCCTCATCACCCAGACACTAATCCTCACATCACTCTGTACATCTCTTAAACTGACTTAATTCCCAGTATGAGTCTTCCCTGCCACAAAATAAAAAACCAGAAACAAAAAAACAAACAAGAATAACCTCACTTCCACTGGAGTTCTCAATTTGTTCTCAGTAAAATCTCCCATATCCCCAACCTACTTTTAGCACCTTCTTGTCCTAACTAAAACCAGGCTAGAATTTATGGAATGAGAAAATGTATTATGTTTGAAACCACATATCTCATAGGGATTAATAGCCAAAAATGTAAGGAACTCATACAACTCAATAGCAAAGAAAAAAAATCCAATTAAAAAATGGACAGAAAAGTTTCCAAAGACATGCAAGTGGCCAACAAATACATGAAAAGGTGCTCAACAGCATTAATCATCAAAGAAATGTGAATCAAAACCACAAAGAAGTGTCACCTCACAGTTATTAGAATGGCTATTATAAAAAAAAAACAACAAGATAATAAATGCTGGAAAGGATGTGGAGAAAGGGAACCCTGATGCACTGATGGTGAAAGTTTAAATTTGTACACAATGAAAATAGGAAGTTTCTCAAAAACTACCTTATGATCCAACAATTCTACTTCTGGGTATGTATCTAAAAGATGAAATCAGTACATTGAAGAAATATCTACACACCCATTTTCATTGCAGCGTTATTCAAAATAGCTGAAATATAAAAACAACCTAAGTGTTCATCAATGGATGAAGAATAATAAAAAAAATATATACATGTAATTGAATATTATTCAGACATAAAAAGAAGAAAATCTTGCCATTTGAGTTAACTAGATGAACCTTAAAGGCATTATGCTAAGTGAAATAAGTCAGACAAAGACAAGTACTGTATGATCTTATATGTTCAGTCCTTAAAAGCTGAATTCATAGAAACAGTAGAAGGGGAAATGGGGAGATGTTGATCAAAGGGTACAAACTTTCAGTTATAAGATGAATAAGTTCTGGGATCAAACGTACAGCACAGTAACTACAGTTAACAGTACTGTGTTGTATACTTGAAAGTTGCTGTGAGAGTAGAGTCTTCATCTTTCCATAACAACAACAAAATAGTAATTCTGTGAAGTCCAGGATCTGTTAACTAACCTTATTATGGTACACATTCCACAATATATGTTTATCAAATCATCACATTGTACACTTAAACTTGCACAGTGTTATATGTCAGTTATTTCTCAAATACAACCCAACTGGCCCTTGTAGACACAGCTTCTACTTTAGCCCTCTTCAGTCTTGTCTGATTTTTCTTCCATATCCCACATCCCACCAGATCTTGAAGTGGGGTACACAGGTTTCTCATTTATCTCTTTTTCTCCTTTCCAAACCATTCTCTTACCTCCTCCCTGGAAATGTAAAGCTTTTTTGAATCGCATGCTCCAACAGTCGCTTACTGATTTTTTTCTCCATCTATAGCCCTTCTCAACTGGTATTGCATAGGGGAACCACAGAAGAAGAAAATGGAATGAGTGGCTATTTCCTTAATCTTCTCAAAGATGGTACATTAACACCACCACTCTGGACACAGAAGAGAGTGGTCAGTTTACCACGTACAGTGGACACTGTATCAGCCAGAGCTTGACCAGAGGATTCTATGAGTAGGTAGATGATAGGGATTTCTTGTGGAGAGGAGACCCACAATTGTGAGAGCTGGAACAGCAAGTAGTGTCGTCTGTTGCTTTTGCCTTTGTTTTTAGGCCTAAATTCACTGTGGGTTTGTTAGGTGGTTGGGAAGGAGAGCTGGGACAACCAAAAAGCTAGCACTTATTGGGGTGAACTGGAACTGGTGTCTCTCTCATCACTTCCAACCTTAGTGTCAAAGGAGTGACCCTCAGGGAAAGCTAGTACTCTTCACTGTGAAACTGACATGCACTTTGTCCAGAACTTAGAGAAACTGAAGCAAGAGAGGTGGAGGCAGCTGGGGAAAGTCAGGTCCAGGTTCTAACACATCCCAACAAAAGGGAACTTTTAATCATCAAAGACTGGTGCAAGCTGCCACAGTGTTTGGGACCCTCTACCACCTTCACGGGATAAAAATAATGTGGCTGCTGCTTCACTTCTTCCTCCAAATCTGGTGCAAAATTTCCTCTGTGGCCAACGCTAACACAGAACTGCACAGGGAGGAGAAATTCTGAGAAACATCATTCCACCTCAGCTCTGTTGACATAGTATCAGGCCACCACAAATGCCTTTGGGCCTTGAGGCTTACTTTTCTCAGGTGTGCACTTCCTCACTGTTTCAGCATCTGTCTATCTGCTGGCTATTTTTCCCTACAGACTACTCATCATTCATGACAAACTCGGCCTTTTAGCTTTTGGACTTCCTCACTTTCAACCGCCAACTTGTAATCCTACTCTAGACCTAGGCATTAACATAATCATGTCATACCTAAAATCTCTAAATCAAAATCCCCAGTGTTCAAAATGAATTGAACATTATTTCACTGGCCAACACCTCTTATCTTTCTAGTTCTCCTATCTCAGTCTTGTCACCTTTCAGCTACTTAAGACTTCACCTTGCAATTCATCCTCTGCTGCCTCAGCCCCCTTTCTCCTATTCACCTACAATACACTGTACTTTCTCCCATCTTAAAACAAAAGAAAACCCAAACAAAACAAAACAAAACTCTTCTTCAACACCAAGTCCCTAGTCAGTTACTATTCCATTTTGATGAAAACTCCTTGAAAAATTGCTTTTACTCATTTTTTTCATTCCCTCCTCAATTCACTGTAATCATGTTTCATCTCACCATTTTTATCATCATCACGAATGACTGAATCTTGCTCCACTCAATGGTCACTTCTCAGTCCTCATTTTACCTGCCCTTTCAGCACCATGAGTGATCACCTCTTCTTTTCAAAGTGCTTTTTCATTTGGCTTCAAACTTCCTTGTTTCCCATTGTACTTCCTGATGGCTCTTTCTCTCACTAAACTGACTCCTTAGTGATAGTGATCCCATCCAGTGCCTTGATTCTAAATTACATCTCCTAATTTTATATTTTTGATTCCAGTTCTTCTCTGATTTCACGTGTGTATACTTACTTGGTTGTTTGACAGACATTGCAAACTTGCCTCAAGGGCACTTTTGATTTCCCACCCCCCAAACCTATTTGTTTTCTGTCTTTTTGTGGTAGATATTCTCCAAAATTGTTTTTTATCAGTTTATTTTCTCCCTTTATGTCCATGCTACTCAGGTCAAGAGGCAGAATCTAATTCCCTTCCTCTTAAATCTAGGGCAGATCTTAGTGACTTTGACCAATAAAATGTAATGATAATAATTGACATTTTGTGAATTCCAGCCTAGGTCACAAAAAGCCTTGCAACTTTTATTTGGGCCTCTTGGTCTGTTTGCTCTGGACAAGCCATTCACCGTGTAAGAAATCTGACCACCTTGAGACTGCCATGCTGTGAGGAAAGCTGAGCTTGCCATGTGGAGAGCATATATGGAAAGAGAAAGAGATACTTGGTCAGCTCCTTGCTTTTTCAACCATGTGAATGAAGAAGTCATCTTGAATGTCCAACCTAATGGAACCTTCAGATGACTCCAGTACCAGCTACCATATGATGGAAAATACACAAGAGAAAGCCCAACTCAGGGTCAGAGTCAGATAGGGTAAGGAGAGTGAGGTACCTAGGTATAAAATTTCAGGAAACAGTCTCATAGTGGTTGCTTACTACAGAGACCTCAAGAATGACTGCGTCCTTCGATGCTGTACCCTAGGCACTTGACTCACCTAAACCTAGTTCTGGTTTTGCCCCATGCAATAACAGTACAGCTTAGTTCAGTCAACACAAAGAATCATGAGAAATAACAAAGAAAGTTGTTTTAAGCCACTAAGTTTTTATGCAACAGTAGATAATCACATATGTTTTCTATCATATCCATGGCTTGGGTCAAAGACTCTTCCCTTTTCTTTACATTCCATATCCAACTGATGGCCAATCACAGGCAGTTAGTAAAATAATTGATGAGTTAGATGAATAAAAATCAAAACTTACTCTTTGTCTTCTAAATCAGTCAACTCAGAACTAGTCCAAATAATTTCCACTATTAGAAAAGGGAACAGAGACCCTGAGGGGTTAAAGAATATGGAAAAGTTCTGAAGTTTTTAAATATAGAATGATATCCCTATGTTAAATTAATTATTAAGGCCAATTAAACCATAACCTTTGTCATATATTAACTTCACAAAGGTTGTGATTTAATCAGTGGGAAAAATATAGTCGTTTACATAAATAATGCTGGCAAAATTAATCATTCATTTAGAAGGAAATGTAAAAATAAATTTGAGAAAAATAACAAATGTAAAAAAAAATTAAGAAAATCTACACTATGACATATATAACCTAGAATTTTAGAAGACTCTTATAATGAAGCCTGGAAAATTAGAAGATATGGAAGAACATATTTAACTATATGAAAAAATTAAGAAGTTGTATACAGAAAACATACTAGAGACAAGGTTAATAGACATGGATATAGCAAGAATATTATAGAGTAGGTGACAAAAGACTAATTTTCTAATAAGCAAAGAGCTCTTAAAAACTATAAGAAAAAGATAATTTAAGAGAAAATAGGGTAAAGATATAAATAGACAGTACACAGAAATGTAAATTCAAATGTCAACAAACAAGCAAAACAATGTTACATTAATCAGTAGGCAGGTGAAAGAAAATTAGGAAATGATGAGATGGCACTTTAGCACCCAATAGATTGCCTAAAATGTTAGTGCTGTGTATATTCTGGCAATCACAATAGAAATAATTACTTTCCCCCCCAGTAAGTTCTAAGCAAAGTTCTGGAACCTCATTTGCTCTGGGTTGTGTGCCCACGTGTCTAGGAGTGAGGCAGAGGATGCTCCCTGAAGGGAGACCAAGGCTGTCATCAGAAGAAAGATATCTACTGCACCAGGGATCTACCAGCCTGTTCTGTGGATTGGTGCTGGTCTATGGACTGCCCTGCATTGGCTCGTGAGAACGTCAGAGTCAGTATTTGGATACTTATATCGCAATTTGGAAGAGTAATTTTTGTCTGTTGAATCTAATAAAAATTGGGGCTTCTATTTTGTAGCTATCATTTTATTTTTTTAGTAATTTATTTTTATTTGTTTATTTATTTTTTTAAGTACCTATCTGTACTAGATGGTAACAGTAATCTGGTCTTTCACCACAGATAACTGGAGAAGCCCTGTGCTGTGCTGTAGATGAGTAGTAGTTATTTTCTTCAGTTTTAAAGGTAAATAAATTGTTAGGCGCAGGAACTTAAGGGTTTACCACTATGTGAAGATTAATAAAAATGTAAGAAACAGACTTTTGGCTCTTCAGAGAATGCCATTAATAACTCCAGGATGCAAAGTAACAGCACAACTTCTCTTTAGTGACGTGCACAGGAACAGACAGAGCAGCTGTTCTCTAAGAGGCAGAAAAACACGCCCCACACCACTGCTTTGAGACACTGGAGATCAAGATCCTGGCTGGGTTTCAAATCTAAAAAGAAGAGGAAATCCCACAAAATCAGTAGGGGCTCCAATTCTCAGGAAATTTGACTTTCATACTCTGTGAAAAAGAGATATTAATGAAACAGAGATCGAAAACCCAAATAGCAAAGACCATTTGAGGCACGACTGGCTTCAACAGCCAGGGCTTACAGCTGGCAGCACAGTTTACTACAAAGAGTAATTTTTCTCAAGTTCAAGCCTTGTACACCTTTGGACATTAAGTTAATTGGGGCCAATTCTACAATAGGCATTATAGAATATTTCAAAGCCATGCTGGCTTGGTGTTAAGATCTAGTTTTTCACTATTGAAATCAAAAAGAAACTTTTTCATAACTATTTCATACATCTGGATAAATTGTCCTCTAAATAAAAATAACACAATTTATAAGTGAACTTATAAATTATCTTTAAAACTTTGCTTTTTATCTTGTTAAGATCTATATAAAGACAATAGGCTTCCAAAAAAAAAAAAAAAACAAAAGAAGGAAAAGCTGTTATCAACAAAAGTTACTTAAATACCTATCAACAAGCGGTGTAATTTGTAAGTGTGCAGTTAACGTTTCTCAAACAATTTAGGGAAAACATATTAGAACTGCTTACATCTTTTTTTGCTAGAAGTATATAATTGTCATAAGGTATCTTGGGAAAAAACCTATGATCTTATTGACTGATAAAGATGACAAGTTATCTAATTCTTTTTCATGAAATGCGTAACCTAGGACTTTATTAAACATTGCCGGTCACACTATTTCTACATTTTGATTCAGTTTTCACACTTACCTGCTCATAATTCACTGATTTGATTCATTTGAAACCAACAGGTATTCACTGAGGGCCTGCCATATGTGCCAGGAAGCTGAAGCAATTGTTTTTTTGTCTTATAATTTCGTCCCCCTCCCCTTTTTTTTGGTTATTAATAGATTTAATTTTTAAAAAGCACTTTCACATTTATAGAAAAATTGGTTGGAAAGTATAGAGTTTCCACATATCCCTTCTCACTTCCTCCTATACAATTTCCCTTATTATTTACATCTTTTAATACTGTGGTACATTTGTTATAATCAGTGAGCTAATATTGACATATTATTATTAACTGAAGTCCATAGTTTACATTAGGGTTCACTTTTTGAGTTGTACATTCTATGAGTTTTGATTAGTGTCATGTATTCACCATCACTGTATCACTCAGAATGGTGTAACTGCCCTGAAAACATTCAACGTCAACCTAGAAGGGGCCTTAAGTTGAATCTTTTCACTTATAGCTTCATTACTTAAAGCTTCCACATTAGTATTTCTTTTATGTCCATTAAAAAATAAAGTGAGGCCATACATGCCATTTGGTTCTAAAAGTTGTACACATGGCCCCAAATGATGAACCATTTATTTTTATATAATCATTTATATAGTCAGTTATCCATCCCAGAAATATTTACTGAGCTCTTACTTGGGTCAGCTTTGTGCTCCAATGTTCTTCTGATCAGGAAGTATGTGATAGGTGGCCTTAGGCTATAGACCTTTCCTTCATGCACAAACATACATTTAATTATCAAAGCCCCTTTCACATTTTTGTGTGCATTCCAGTTTTTTAAAAAATTTTTAAATTTATTTTTAAATAGGAAATATACATGCATATACAGTTGACCCTTGAACAATATGGGTTTAAAGTGGGCAGGTCCACTTATATGTGGACTTTTTTCAATAAATACATACTGTATTTATTTGCTGTTATTTTTTAATTTATTTTTTCATACATTAAGTGTATTTCTCTACTTTATGATTTTCTTAACATATTTTCTGTAGCTTACTTTATTGTATGAATACAGTATATAATACATATAACATAAAAGTATATGTTAAGCAACTGTTTATGTTATTGGTAAGGCTTCTGATCAACAGCTGGCTTAAGTTTTCAGGGAGTCAAATGTTAAACAGGATTTTTGAGTGCATGAGGAGTTGACACCCCTAAACCCTGCATTGTTCAAGCAACAAGTTTAGTACAAAACTCACAGGTTAAAAAAGTGCACGGTGTCCAGAAAGCCTCCACTCACCTTTGTATCCAGGAACTCACTTTCCTCAATTTACTACTGTCATCAATTTATTATGTACATATATGTGTGTGTGTGTGTGTGTGTATACATATGATCATATATATATATATATATGTATAATCTTTTTCATGAACAGTATATATTTTTGGACACTGTTCATATGACTTTATAAAATGCTAACATATTACTTGTTTATCCTTTTGATGAGTACATAGTATTCTGTTTTGGGTGTTTCATGAATTGTTTAACCAGTCCTTCATTGATAAATATTTAAATTAGAATCTTTTGTTATTACAATGTAGCAATGAAGAATGCACAGTTTGTCACTTCATAGGTACTTTAATACAGCTAGAGGATACATTTTAGAAGTGGAATTATGAGTCAAAAAGGAGGTATATTTTAAATTCTGTTAGATCAGTTGAGATCAGTTGTTCTATCTACCTATGATAGGTCAATTGTTCTCCATATAAATTGTGCTGGTGTATGAGAGTGTTTGTCTCCTCACATTATCACAAATATAACATGTTATTGAACTTTTGGACCTTTGCTAATCTGATATGTGAAAATTATATCTCATTGTTGCTTTACTTTTAATTTTTCTTATATATGAGACAAACATTATTAAAGTCTACAGAAAATTAATAAGTTAAAGACTGAAGACACTTAAGTTCAAGGAGGTTAAATGATCCAACATCACCAACTAATAAGAACAGCCAGAAAGTGCAGTCCCAAGCTCATCAAACTTGGCTGTCACCCTACCTCACTTCCATAGAGGCCAGCACAGTGTCAAGATGACTATAGACATTTGCCTTTCCTGATAGTTTTCCTCCACTTGGTCAGTAATTGTTAAAAAAAAAAAAGACAGAAAGAAAGAAAAGAAAAGAAAAAAGGTGTTAAAGAATACCTTTTATAAAGGGAAATAAGATTTCTTACTAGTATGACAAAATTAGTGAATTCTGAAGAATCCTCCCAAATCCCTTGAAAATCGTAGGAACTCTCCTCATCACCACCCTAGATATATCAGAAAATAACATCTCAAATTGTTTTATCTGAGTCACTACCAAATGATTGACGTAAAATAAATTTTATTAGGGATGAAATTATCCTATTATTGATGAGACATATTTGAGAAACAAAAACTTTGCTCTTTGCTCACCACCTTCCCAGTCTGAAATACCAGTTTCCTCTGTATTCAACTTCAAACTTGGAGCACTGGATTTTTTATCCCGTGGAACTCTGAGAACCTTGAGATTTCTGAGCAGCAGTTGAAGACTTTGGCTTCATCCACAATTTATATACATATGTCACTGGTATTTGTTGTATGTGTCAAGTGGAGGCTTGTCCTTGGACTTGTGTTATCTCCTAACTCAGCTGTCCTAGTCAGTTTGCTGTTGAAAGAGGATTAATTGCCGCAATCGTCTTTTGCCTGGAGTCATTGGTTTGGTGGTATGAGAAGGAACAGAGCTGTCTGGAGAGGAGAGGGTTCCCTGTGGTCCCAGCAGGACATTTTGTTGTAGTTTGATAATTACTAAACAAATCAATGAAATGACTAAAGGAAACAACTTTCTTAAGTAGAAGTTCCGTCAATCCCGAATTATGACTTTGCACTGTTACTATCCTTCATTAAACAGATATTGAGCACCTACGTTCTATCAAGGACCATTCTAGGTTTTGGAAGTCTAGCAATAGATAACACTGGGGAAATGCCTGCACATGGGGTTGTTTCATCCAATGGCCACTATAATTTTTTTCCTCCTCATTTTCCTGTTCTGGTGAATCTGAGAATCTTGTGAATCATTGTTGGAAGAGTGGGCCCATTTCTAGAACACCACAGAGGTCCTTAGTCTCAGCCTTTTATCTCTATGCTACAAACCAAAGAAGTGAACTGAATTGCTTCCTAACATAGAGTGCTTCGTCTAGTTCCCGGGAAGAAAAGTCTCCAAGATTCTCACATCCTTGAAAAGCCTCTGGGGGAAGCATAAATGACAAGGGGAAAAATCATCCCTTTAAAAGCTGGTCAGCCACTTTTCTGCCAAGGCTTGTCAAAATTGCTCAAGAGAAAGAAAAAAAAAGAGAAACAAGTGCACATATACATTTTTAAAGTAGCTAGCAACCAAGACAACACCAATTATTTAACCACAGTAAAGAAACCAGCAGCCAAACCACACTGATTATTTAACCACGTATCCAAGTGCTGAACCCAGCCATAGCCAGCCACGTTAATTTAATGTAAATATCCCGCGCAACCAGCCCTCGGGAGGCAAGAGCTGCAGCAAAGGACAGCTCCTCACCTTTTCTTGTCTTGGCTCCAGATGTCTGGAGCTGGAAAACTGGCTCCAATCCAACTAATACTTTCCTCTGTTGCATTTTTGTTTCTCTAAAAACTTGACTCATTATTTTCCTACTGATCTACTGGTCTCACATGCACACATAGACTCAGGGAGATATTTCATTTGGTGGATTCTGTTCTTTTCCTCTTGATTTCTACCTTTTCAAAAATTTTTATTTTATTGTTATTATTTTTAATCATTTCAATCATGTCTTTCTCCTTTTTTTAAACATTAGTGGTTTCACTCCCGTGTATTTGATTCCTATTTATTTAATTTTTACTAATCATAACATGTAAAGTTTATTCTCAGGAAAACATAAACTTTCTCCTTTGTTATTTGCAATTACACAGTATACAGTAGGTTTAAATTCACTATAAAGTAGTCTCTTTTACTTGGAAATACCCCAGCTCATGGATCTTGTGAGCCCAGATGTCAATGTTTGAAAAACTCAGGCCCATTCTCACTGGCCACAGATATAAGCATCTCCTCCAGGTCAGCCACCCTGTTGATTGGTGTCTAGCAACCAATCAGATTCTCTCTTTGAGATTTGAACCAAGAAGCACAGAAACTGGACTGAAACATGGGGAATCATGGAGGATGACTGACAAGGTGGCCCATGTACAAACAGCAAGCTTAGCTGGAAAGAGGAGTAGAGAGAAACAGAGCCAAGGAAGATCCTGCAGTCACGGAGGCTAAATAAATGAAGTTACAGGTAACTATGTGTTTCCCAAAAGGATAGAAAGAGGCACCTCACTTCCCTTTGGTTGGTTCAGTTCTATTTCCTGCAAGACAAGTTTCTATTACAATTGCTAAGACCATGAGAATGACATTGTATCTTCATATTACATCTGTGTCAGTGGATTATATGGTAAGATCCACCTCTGGGGACACTTAGCTGATACCCTTTTATCCCTCTCTCTCATCAATGCCTACCTTTTCTCTGACTATGGAAATAAGTTTCAAAAAAAATGCTTCTGAATAAAATATTCATCTCATGTTATATGTAGTGATGTTTCCTGGACATAATGTAATAAGCTCAATGAGAACTTAAGTTTGTGGAAGTGAGTCAGAGTTAACCCTACGTAAACAAAGTTCATAGTTCTCTTTATGCCTCATCCCTCACACCGTGCCCTACCAATGTCCAAGCATAGTCTTGCGGGGCTAACACTTCTTCCCTCTCCCATTGCCTTTGTAGTACCCCATGCTATATATTCTGACTTACCAATCAAATCTGATTATGTTTTGGGAGGTGGGAAATCAGAAATGCTCTTGGGGCAAGTTAAGTTTGTGGTGCTTAATGAACAGCCAAATGAACATATTATACACATAGAAATTAGAGAAGACCGATTGAAAATATCAAGTCAGGAGATATATTTTAGAATTAAGGCACTGGATGAGATCACCTATGAAGTGAGTTTAGGGAGCGAGAAGGAACTGCTAGGGAGTACAGTGAGGAATAGGAAAGTATAAAGACAAATAAAAAAGCACTTTGAAAAGAAGAGATGACCAGTCATGGATCAGGTAAATGAGGCCTGAGAAGTGAACATTGAGTAGAGCAAGATTCGGTCATTGGTGACAATGAGAAAAACTGCGGGATGAAACTTGATTATAGTGAATTGAGAGGACATGAAGAAAGAATAGAAAGGGTGAGTAAAAGTAACCTTTGTAAGGAGTTTTCACAGAAATGGGATAGTTACTGAGTGGGAGAGTCCCCGGGAGAGGAAGTGCATATAGGGGTTATGAGGACAGGGGCTGGAACAGAGCTTGAATCGTAGTTTTTCCACTGACTAATTGGCCTGTATGATGCAAGTTAATTAAACCTTCTGAGCCTCCAGTTTCTTAATCCATAAAACGTGGATAACAAATATTATCTGCATATAAGATTGGGGGACATTAGATACCTAACAATGTGATTTGTAACTAGTTAAATGTTCAATAACTGGTAGGAAATTAATTTATTTTAAAAATAGTTGATGTAATTTGATAAAAATATCAAAGTAGGAAGAAGGTTGAGCACAAATAAAATGATTTCTCCTACATCTATCTGCCTTAGATATGGCTGTAATTCAGTGCCTGCATCCCACAGGTCTTTTTGCTAGGAGGAATATTGTCATCCCAACTGGAAAATGCACATTTGGAAATGGGGCTCAGGTCGTGAATTTATTAGCTGGAGTTGGGCTTCTAACATTATATGCATACTGACTGTTAAACTAAACTACAGTCCATGGAAGAGAGGATTCGTTTGTCTAACAACTGAGCATGCACTAGATGCTACAGGGATTCAAAGCCCACTCTTGAAAGAAACCCTTATAGTTTTGTGCATCTGACTCTTTTTGTCTTTCTCCATCTACTGTGATCAAGTGTGAGACGGTCCCTGTTCCTCACTAAGTCACAGCTAAACTGAGGTGAGAAAATCTCCCACACAGACTCACTGTCTGCTACAACAGCCGATCTCAAACCCGAATCAAGCTCCCCTGGGTTATTTCATAATTTCAGATTCCTAAGCTACTCCTGGACCTACCGAGGAAGATTCTTTGGTAATGGGGGCTGGGAATAAGCACGACAACCATCTCCGATGATTTCTTCTGTCCATTGGAGTCTGAAGACTATTGCTAAGGAAACAGATGCTCATGGAAGTTCCTGGGCAGACAAATGACAGGATATCAGTGTTTGAAAAGATAAATCGAGTAGCAGTGATCAAGATCTATTGATGAGAGGAAGGGCAAGAATACTAATTAAGGTGAGGTTACAAACAACCAAGTGTGAGGAGTTTAATGCTGTGTGGAAGGGGCAGTGAATGTAGAAAGACGAGTGGGTGAGAAAGAAATTTTTTAAGGTGAATTTGACAGTATTTAGTGACTGGCTAGAAAGAATGAATAAAAGAAGGAGGAGAAGATGACTCCAAGGTCTTGAGGCAGGCTACGCCCTTGGCTTTAGACTTCCTTCTCTGCTTCTTCAGCACATCCACGTGGAAGTCCACTAGTCATTGTCAGTGTAGCATGTCAGAAACAGAAGCCAGGATTTCAGTTTTCCTTAAACTTGCTTATTCTCCGCCTTTACCCACTCTCAGCATGTAAATAGCCCCATTCTCTTGGCTGCTCAGGACAAAACTTTAAAGAGATTTCTGAGTCTTCCATTTCTTTCATCGTCTCATAAGCAAATCTTTAGGGTAAGATTTACTTTCACAATTGATCAGTAACCTTTGCATTTTCCACCACCTTCACCTCTGCCTTCCTGATCTGATCCAACATCATGTTTGGCCCAAACTATTACTATAGCCTCTTCATTGGTCCCTCCCTCCGCTCTTGCTTCTTATAGTTTATTCAGATCACAGAACTTTTTGCTTAAAACCTTTCAATGATTTCCAACTCATTCCAGGTAAAGGTCTAAGTCCTTATAATGGCTCACAAGGCCCTACAAGATCTGGCTCTTTAGTATCTCTTATCTCATCTCCTCTCACTGACCCAAGGACGTCTCCTCTAGACATTCAGGCTGCCATGGTGGTGCATGTATTTGGCAAGCAAGCTCCCAACTCTGGCCCTTTGCTGTTGCTGTTCTCTCTGCTGTTGGTAGACCTAGACTTCCTCTCTTTTCCTCGCTTTCTCCATTGAGGCTTTGGCATGCATGGTGCTATTCCTTGCCTTGAGCACTAGTCCTCCAGAAAACCACTTGATGGATTATTATTATTATTCTAATCAGGTCAATGTCACATTTTCACAGAGGCCTTTCAGGACTATCCTACATGAAATAATATAATCAAAGAACTAGTTATGACTCTTTATTTTTAAATTAGCCTTTCTCATTTAGCATGTTATATATTTATTTGTCTATTACCTATCTCCCTCAAATAGATTGTAAAATGCTAAAAGAAGGGCATTTGCCTACTTTATTAAGAGTGATATCCCCTTGAGGAGAGACTGACACATAGCAAATTCTCACAAAACATTTGCTGAAGGAATTTCAAAACTGAATTTAGAGACTGCATAGCTGCTTGCAAAGAATATAAGCTCTTGAGCCAGGTGGGTGGGTTTATGTCTTGACTATGCCTTTTACTTAATATGTAATCTTAGGCGAGTTACTTTGCATCTCTATGCCTCAATTTTCTAATCTATAGAATGCAGGTGATAAGAACAACAATTTGTAGCATTTAAAAATGGGGCCAAAAATTGTTTGACATTTCTTCCATCTAGAGAAAGGCCTATGTCCCCTCCCCTTGACTCTCAGCAGGCGTATGACTGCTCTGACCAATAGAATACGATAGAAGTAATAGGTCGGTCATACAAGGTACTTTAGCTTCTGCCTTGTTCACTGAGATGCTTGCTCTTGGAATTCAAAGGTGCCTAGCAAGAAGTTCAAGGACATCGAGGCTGCCATGTTGTGAGGATCCCCACACTACGTGGGGGAGACCACAGGAGTAGGTGTCCCATTCCACCCGAGTTCGGCCTTCAAATCGTCCTAGGCCAGGTGCCAGATATGTGAGAAGCATATAGATGATTCCAGCCCCAGCTAGTTGATCAGGCCTCAGCCGGCTGTTTTAGAAATAAGTCTTCTCTTTCTCATCTCTTGTGCCTCATTTGATTTCCTGATCCACAGAATCTGTAAGCACAGAAAAATGGTTATCCTTTTATGTCTAGTAAGTTATGTAGTAATAAATAACTGGAACCCATTCTCAAGGACTATTTTGAGAACTAAAGGAGTATTATATGTAAAATATTTAGAACTAGACTTGTACTGGCCACATAGTAACTAGTCAATGTGTTAGCTTTTATCCTTACTGTGATCAAAGTTCTACTGATAAATATAGGGAAATATGAAGGATTAGCTAATAAAAATACTCCCCTCTTACTTATTCTTAAAATGTAATAAGATAATTTGGGGCAGACTTAATCAGTTCATAATCATGCTTCCTAAGCTCAATTTCTTTACACCCTTATAGAAGACTGTGCAATGATTTTCTTATTGACCAGAGAACTACAAGTCAGATGTGATAAAGCCCTGGAAAAATAAAGCCCTTGGGATAATGAAATGATTTTTCTGATTGAGGGCCTAGAATCTTGCTTACTCTTGTATCCCTCTGACCATCTAGCAACAGTGCAATGCCCAAAGAAGACACCCCACGAATGTTTGCTTCACTGATTTGATCAATGCACTTGTGTTCACTGTCTTACATAAACTTTTCAGAAAACATTGCTCTTTTTAGTATTTTTCTATTTTTGCCTTTAAATCTGTAATATTTGCTGAGAAGTTGATTGGTAAGCTTATAAAATTTAGATGGATGTTTATGGATTAAATGGCTAGCACTGTTAAGAATGTACAGTGCAGCGTAAACATGGCACGCTTGCACAATCCTTTCCTGGGCTTGTGCTCCTTTGAATTGGGTTCAAATCTAAACTCAGCAAGGCCACACAGGGCGTTAGAGCAAAAAATGTGAAGTTGGAATGCACTGAACCCCCTCGACTGTGGGAGATAGGCATTGGAGGAGGTAATTTTTAAGGACATGCTTTTTATTTCTGGTCACCTGGCAGGCCAATCTAAGAAACATGCTGCACAAATGTGATTTTCAAGCCACACACATTGTCTAGATAGAAAAACAACTTCAAAAATCACGTAGTGTTTTGGATATTATTTGCTGAATATGTCAACATACCCCCTGAAAGAAAAGCAGTTGCCTAGTTTTTGGACTCTGCTCATGTGCAGATCTCTCAAATTTTGAATAACAAAATCCTTAAAATAATCACTTGGCTATGTATCACATGTTTTTCTTTCTTTTTTTTTTTTTCAAATGGGCCTGTTGAATGCTTTGCTTCCAATGATTAAGTGTGTCTAGTTCTGTGGCGAATGATCCATGTGTGTGAGACCAGACAGGGGAAGAAAGAAATACCAGTAGGAGGAGCAGAGAGGCTAAAGAATAAGAAAGGGAAGGAAGAGAAATATTAGATTTAAGAGACAGAGAGTGCAGCACTAGCAAATAAGAATCTCCTTTGAAACTCACTGTCTCTGAATTTTTACTACAGCAAAAAGTAGTGCTTCAATGCCATTTATACCCAGTAGAATACAATCTATGCATCCAAAGTGAAAAATATTTAGGACTGGCATTTCTCAGTATCAATGAAGTCAGGGGTACTGGTATTGCTAAGGACTTCCTATTCACTCATTCAGTTTGCAATGTTTCTTTGCATGGGCTGTTGACTTAGTGGATTAAGATCACCATCTGTGAGTATGGAAAGCATGGCCTTCAGTGTCCATTGCTAGATAAACAGCCTAGGAAACAAGGAAAGCACACATCAATTAAACACACATGTGCAACTTACACTGTAATTATACACTATAATTTTATTTTAGGGTCTGGCCAATATTTCATCTTGCAAGCTATCTCTTTCATGAATTATCATTATTAGTAATGGTTAATTTGCACTAAACATTCACACTTACAGTAGGTTTCATTAGTTGAACATGAACTATATGTTACACAGAGTACTGGGCTTACACATGCCCCATGTCCTTAATTGTAACCTCATTCTTCCCATTTTACAGATGAAAGAGTCAAAATGTCCAGTACCATATGACTGGGAAGTAAAGACCTGGGATTTGAAAGTAAATCTGTCTGAGTCCTAAGTCTTGCCTCACTGTACATGACATGATCTAAAGTACTTATTGGAGCAGCTGGTACTGGAAAACTAGTCTATTGAAGACTTAACTAATCCTTTGGTCTCTAGTCCCTAGCTTAATGTTAACCAACTATTTCAGCCAACAGACTGAGCAGGTTGGAGGAGAGGGCGGGCTTTGACATCAGCATGTTGAGACTGGCAAGCCAACCCCAGTTCTGACATCATCCTGATTAAGTCAGCCTGGCACAGCCCCCACTTGCCAACTGCCTTAGAATTGTGGTCTAGCCACAAGCCAGACACCATAGACTCGCAAAACTGGTAAAGAAGCTGGGCAAAATGGCTTGGTGGGACAAGTGCGTTCTGTAGGCTGCTGGTTTCCCAGGCCCGCCAACCTTTGCTTTCCTAAAGAAAAATGAAGGTTAAGTAGTTAGCTGCCTGGGATTCAGTGTAATGATTCCAACAACATCACATGTGTACAGAGTGATCCTTTTTGAATGCTTAGGCAACACTGGAGAGAAATAACTCTAAAATTATTGGATGCCATCTTTAATGCTCCTCTTCCTAATTCTCCCTACAAGCTCACTAGTAACCTCGTTCTGATATGTGTGCATGTATATAATTCTATGTGTGACGTGAAAAACATACTGAGCACTCATGGTAGAATGCGTCAGGAACAACAAAATGTTTTCCTGAATTCATTTTGGACTCAGTGTTAATATTATCTAAGGTGACCTTCCATCATTGAGCTTGACCTGTGCCATCTCAAATCCGTTCCTGCCTTTCCCTTATTCTACCCTGCTCTATGTCTCTGGGAGGTTTATCCCTACAGCCTATGTGTCCCAAGCTTTCTCCTTCAATTGTTTTCTAGCAGGGTTTGGCTAATGGTAGGCACTGATGTGAATTAGTGGGAGAGAAAAGAAGGGGAAATTCAGGGTATTTTTCCTCTTCCCTCATTGCCTTGTGCAGCATCCCCCACAAGAACTGCGTCTCTCCCATGTCTCCAGAACCTGCCTGGGCTGCCATGATTCTCACTGCCTCCTATTACCTTGACTTTAGACTCAGATAATGCTGTGACCTTTCTCTCTACTCCTCCAGCCTCCGAGAGGTAGCAGGTCCCTGCTCTTGCCATTTTAGGTTGCACCACTGTGCTGGGTTCTGCGTCTTAGCTTCTGTCATCTATATAAAAAATTAAATTCTCTCTATTTTACATACCCAGAGTGGTTTGTTTTCCTGGTTGGACTCTGACAGATATAGTTCTGGTAGTTTTTATATTATTCAGGAATTGTTTCATATATGTATAAATTGCCTTTGATATAAGATTTTGGTAAGATTAAGGATGAGGGTCTTTTAATTCTACAATTGTTCAGTGGGCATCTACTATGCACAAATCAGGAATATAGGTGAAAATCTATTGATTGTTACACAGCCAGAGTCTAAAAAAGTTGAGATTTAAAAAATATATGTATTTTCATATCAGTGGAATGTAATTAACTTAATCAATTTACTGCCTACATATCATAAGGTGATGTTAGGAGATGGAAACATAGTAATATTCCTGTTTGAGCAGTGTCAACGTCAGGGCTTTTTCTCTGGTATTGTCATCAGATTGCTTACTAGTATGTATTCTCAGAGAGAATGGACAATTTCACTCAAGCAAATGATTATTTTGTACTGATTCATTGTTAGGATTATACTCAGAAGAATGAGCCACATGTTTTCTCCCATCTTCAATGTAAGTAGACTGGAATTGAACCAAATGAGCCATAAAAACTTTTCTATAGCATCAGCCATTGACCTACAAGGTCTATGAAGTCCACACACCAGAGCACAAATTCTCTAATAAGGATGAGGAATATATAGAAGAAGAGAGAAATGAGAGCAGAATTTTAAAATTTTTCATGACATTTAAATGGGCAAATAAGCCACTGGTAGGATAATCACAAATGAACTGTGCTGACTGAATCATTGTGTGTGTGTGTGTGTGTGTGTGTGTGTGTGTGTGTGTGTGTGTGTGTGTACACATATATTTACTAAAGAACATGTAGGCAAATTCTTGTATTATAAATTATATCACAATGTTTTTAGGGATGCCAAGAAATAATGCATTTTTAATGATTAAAATCATCTAATTTCTCATGGAGATGAAAGTCAGAGCTTGGAATAACAAACATCTTTAACTATTCTTCTCTGATACTGCCAGAATCTCGCTTACTATTCAACCCGCCTCTTGTGTTACTTCAGAGCAGAAGAGGTTCTTGGGTCCCAGTGGTGGGGTTAGTGGAGGGTGTAGGAATTCTAAGAAGAACATGAAAAGAAGGAAAAAGTGGAAGAGGAAGAGAAGAGAGAGGGTAATAAAGAGTTAAGGAAAAGTAACTGTCAAGGCCCTGGCCTTTAGAGATGCTGTTGCCCAAACTACTTTCTACTTTTCCCTACTTCCTGTTTCTCTCCATGTTCTGTTTCTCTTGTTGCCTTAGGAATGGGAACCTCAGCCCTTCTCGTTGCTTTGGCCCTGTGGAGACTGGTTGCAGGATTTTCAATTTACTTTTATCTCTTGGCTTAGGTAGAAGGTTAAGCTTTATTTTCTTACCTTACGTATCTTTACCCTTTTGTACTTGGAGTATAATTTTATACTTAAAATTTAAAGTATAAAAACGTACCTCACCTCCATTTTTATTCTTGAAACCCAGCTAATCTTGTAGGCTAATTGGCTACCAGTTCTCCATTAATCTAGTTGGATTAACCATTTTCAGCTCCCTTTTAGGTTTACCCAACTAAAAATACAATTCATTTATTTCTTCAGCAACTGAATAAGATAGAATATATAATTCACTCAGTTTGTTAAAGAGTAGAGTGTCTGCAATATCTAATTAATTTGGTTCAAATTGAAGGCAAAATTAAATATCAAGCAACCTTGGAAATTATATTTAAAGTTATTTCCCCCTCTCTGTGGAAACAAAATACCCAAACTTCATGATTGATTGAAATTTAAAATTATGGTTACAGAAGAAGGCATTTCTCTTTATTCCCTCCCCTACTTTTCCCTTTAAAGTAGTTCCTGAATTTATTGAATTTGGAGTAGAAATAATAGTTTTAAATGTTCTCTTTGTGAAGGAATTTGCTAATTATACAACAGATGTTCTTTCCTTTTATCCTTTATGTGTCATAGTTTCCTTAATTTTCTCTCCCTTCCTTTTTTTCTCTGGCTCTAGCTCTTCCTTCCATTCTCTTTTTTAAAGCAGTGAAGATAGGTTAAAAAATGTGTAAAGTTTATTACCCTTCTTGGAAACAAGTCTATGCCTCAGGGTCAAAGTCCTGAGGCCTTGTATTGAGGAGAAGCCCTCTTGCTTTAATTACAACCTCTTCTAGAAAATTCTCTCCTGACTTAGTGACTTGTGTATCCTGGAATTAATTAGATTAAGTGAGTTGCAACATTAAATTGTTTAGTTTGACTTTATGACTTCACCTAAACCTCAGTCTGATACTAAAATAATCAAATATTAAGTAATGAGTACTCACATTTTTCCAGGGGATTTAAAAATGAAAATTCCCTAACAGTTCTTGAAAGAATCAGTGAACTATCGAAATAACTCAAAATAGCTAAGAATCAATGTTTTATCCTTGCAAAAAAAAAAAAAAAAGTACCCATTAATAGAACTCATTTTGGAGATTTGCTGATCAGTATAATACTAAACTTGTTTGGTCATTTCGCATGCATCTTAGTCAAAATTTTGAGCCCCTGAATTAATAATAGTTTTTGAAATAAAGTCAAATGTCTTTGTTCCAGTTATTTATTTTTTCACAGTACAATTGAAAATTAACTCTAATCTATGAATTTATATTGATTTTTTTTTACAGATAACTCTTCCCTTCTCCTAGAGAGTACATTCACATAATACTTAAAAACAAACAAACAAACAAACAAGCAAATAAACACATTACCAATGAAGACTCAATTCTCATTGACCTGGTGTAAACATGGTAGGTAGGTCACTTGGTACACAGGTAACTGCCTACACATTGTGACTAAAACAGGTCCTCATGCTGCTCATTCTAAGCTCTCCTCGTCTCCACTGGGACTGAAGTTCTAACCATCAAACACCCTTACTCACTCTCCTTGCGCTCTCTCTTCTCCTGCCCTTCCCATACCAGTTTAAACAATAAATGCAGAATAAAACCAAGAAGTTACAGTGAGAAAATGTTCAGTTGATATGATAGACTTTCTGATTTTCTAATTTTGTGGGATTCACTGAACAAATGATTTATTGTACAACCCAATCCCTGGGGGGCCCAATAGCCAAAAAAGCTGACAAGTTTGTCTAAGGCAAGTCCTAAAAATATAGAGCTTCTGTAATCATTCCTAGTTTTACACAAAATTTGCCTCTTTTGAGTCATTTTGCCAAGCAAAGTACTTGATGGCTCTTTGCTGTGTGCCACCCCTGACACCCCAACATCTATGGCTACTATTACTATTTCTTCTATTACTACTACTACTTACACACACACGTGTACACACACACACACACCCCTCCCCCAGGAAAGAGTAAAAGAATCATAGAGCTGGAGATAAAATTTGCCAAAGTTACAGAATATTCTGGATAATAAAGTAGATCAATTCACAGAAATATGGACATTGTGCTTAAAAGTCACTACAAATGCACTGCTAGTTTTCATTGCCTCTTGCATTTTGGTCGTTAGGGTGGAGCTTCAGTGTTCTCTTTGAGTTATGATAGATTTTAAAGTTTTTAACGCATCTCTCTTCTAATATATGTACACCAATGGGTTAAGATTATTTTGAGCATAAATTATTTTACATTGTCCATATAACCTCCCATCTCATATCTGATTCAATAACCAACAAATAGCAATGAAATCTTCATCAAGAAAATAATCTCAGGTGTCACTGTAATTTTCTTACCCCAGAAAGAATGACCTTGGTGTCCCTTGGGTGAAAACTTGAGTTATTTGGCAACTTCAAAACCTTAACTGAGAATTTGTGTATTTAAAGGAGTGTTTTAACCAAAGCTATACGGTTATTCCCAGTAGATGGCAGAAAGAGAGAAGAAAGTTGTTGGGGATTAAGGTATGGCATTAATAGTGCTCTGCATAATATAGTGAAATAAAACTCCATCGTGAGAGAGGCCAGCTTTGCAAATTATAGGCAGTCTGATAATTATTCCTTTTCCTCCTTATACATTTAGGTGATACCCTCTCTGAGATTTGAAGTATGTCTTTGTGAGACATGTGAGTACATTTGTTCAATTCAACAGTGGTTCTGTCATGCAAAGGGAGTAAGATGGCCTATTCTATAAGACTTAAAACTCAAAGACTGGCAATTACAGTTCCCTTCTGGTGTTCCCTCCTCTCAGAGAGAAACTGTTCTAATCTGGAGGAAATACAGTGCTGGGTGGAGAAGAGGACAAGTCTTAGGAAGAGCCTGTGAGAAGAATTGGGTTTTCCCAAAAGGTATGGGGAGATTCACAGCATGGAAATTAGAAGAAATGGTTGAGAAAGGTGTGGGCCAGATGGCCAAGGTAAATAGCTTGAGTGTGTCCATTTGTGAAGGTACCTTTTCCTTAACCTCCTGGGGCCTCTCCCTAGAAGTATGGGAGAAGACAGATTTAGAGTACAGTTGTAAGTTTTCCTTTTCCAGAATATAATTACCTTGCAGCTCCTCCATACCTCAGTCTTAAGTGATGCCCAAGTGGAGAAGACAGAACAGGACACCGAGGGAACGCATGGTCGAGTGGCAAATCAATATCCTGCTCCACTTGTGCCTCATGGTTCTAGCAGAAAAAGGACCACACCCTTTCAAGTGGATTATGTCTGGTGGTGACCATCAGTGAAGTGAGCTAAGGTCTACAATGAAGGAGAAACCAATGGGAGAGCACCCAGAGCTGAGGAAAGACTTCCAAGTTGATATCTATAAATACTGGTAGGAAGAGATACTTTGAGGACCCAGAAGAAAAAAAAAACAACTAAAAGTGAAGCTAAATGAAGAATTTGTTAAGTAATACATAAGGGGTTAGCTAACCCTCCAACCTGTTTCTCTTCTAGTTGCAAAAATCTCTTGCATCTGAGTCTACATCTCATTGTTTCACCCTCATGCTTCAGTTTAGAAATGAAACTTCTCTAAAGAGTCTCACACCTTCATATGATACCTTGAATATCTTATAAGATTTTGGACTCAGATTTCAATTATTTTTAAATCCATCCAAATGCCTTTTCCCAGCTGACAACTCCACACTGCCCGCTTATAAAAAAAAAAAAAAAACTCACCGGGAGAATAAATTATTTCTTCCCTTGTCAGTGGTAATTTGTGTTCACTAAATTACCTCCAGATCTACTTTCCTGAGTCAAAAATAACTTCATGTTTTGGGGGTTTTTTTTGTCCTTCTATGTCCACCTTGGAAAGCTATATAGATTTTAAAGTTAACCTCTTTCTGTTAGATACTCAGGAATAATTAAGCTAGTTTCTTTTAAATCAACCAGATGTTTCATTTTAAGATAGAACAATACACGGTTTATTTGACCCACGTTCTCATGGAAAGGCCATTGCTTTCATCTTGATAGTCCTGTTATGGGAGAGGTAAAAATGAAAAACATCTTTAGGGGAAATTTTTTTCTGGGAACAGTGCTTGGTCTCAATAGAAAACCACATTTTTTAAAAGAACATGTAAGTTATTACTGATGATGCTTCAAATTCTGATCAAACACTAAGCTACAGCCATCCCATTAGTATTTTATCACACCATTCTTCATAAACTTTAAAAGAGATTTTAATGTCTTAATATGTCAAAATCTGTTCCTGGCAAGGCATCTATTTACAGTATTTCTTTGTCACTGTAGTGTTTTCTTCTAATCAAGTTAGGCTAATATGCTTAGGGCACCTTTCATTTTTGCCTTAAAGAATGCTAATAAATGGTTAAGGGTATTTTTTTACAACATGGTGAGTGTTATTTCACAATGTTTCATTAGCCACAAATCCTCAAGTCACTTTTAAGAATTCCAGATGCCCTACTGTAGGTATTTTTGCAGCTGTTTTGTGGGAAATCATGAAAGTGCAACTCTCTTCAAAAAAAAAAAAAAGAACATATCTCATTCCTATAGGGATCAGCCTCTTTAACTGTAACAAAAAGGGCAATGTAAAGACAGCTGTGGACTGTATATATGCTCTCCATCTGCTTGAAGTTCAGATAGCTAAAATATCTTCTAATTTGTAAAATAGTTTGAATTTACTTTGAAGGAAGTCTTTTCTTTTGAATTGGTTGTGATGTGCTCTGCAGTTACAGTTTTCTTCCTGCAACTGGCAGGAAGAAATTGGGCCTAAAGAAATTCTATCTGCATCCAATGATTTTGCTTTTGCAATCAATGCATTTTGTTGTTCTTTGTGATAACATTTACAGTCAAATCTATACATTCTTTTATTTGGAAGACAACATATTAAATCTAACAGTTGAGAACTACTGACTCCTCTTAGGGTCACATATATTTCCTTTGTTAAAATAAAATTTTAAATTTTAAAGTTATATTCAAAATATTGTGGACATTTAGTCACTGATATCATCTTATACCTCAGGAGTATTTTGATGCATAGATAGCCATAGTTTGTAAAAAAACAAAACAAAACAAAACAAAACATACAAAAATGTTTTCTTTCCTTGTTCCCAGTGTCACATAATCTATAGTCTTTATTATCTGTATGTTGTATCTAAATTGTAATGTTGCTGGTGATTATTTCTTTCAAACAAAATTTTAAAATGTTATTGGAGATTTAGAGCTCTAAGGTTTTACTACAATTCACATTGCTAAGATTTTGGCTACAGAGTGAAGGCCAAGTTAGGAAGACTCTGTTAGTAGAACCTGTGATAAAAAGAAAACTGAACTGGAACCCAGAGATCAAGGGTCACTCCTTGGCTCTAGCTTTTTTTAGCTGCTGATGACATCACTTAGAGTTTATAATCTCAACTCTAAACATTTTACAAATGCAAAAACAGGGGCCCTGAAACACAAAGTTCTATTCGTGCTCTAGAAATCCATAGTCCAATTAAAAATCAAATCACTAAGGGCAATATCCTCGCCATTTATTTTATTGTTTAAACACATAGACTTCAGAATGGGTTCAAATGAGAATTGTTCATTCCCAAAACAGAAAAGTAACATAATAAAGCAATGGGGATGCCATGCTAAAATGGCAGTATGTACCTCAGAGGGTTTGACATTTAGGAGGAAACTTGCAGACCAGGGATTCCAACACACCGAGGCAGCTATCCCAACAAGGCAAGCAGGGATTTGGGTAGGAGGACAGAAATCGGAGGTCATATTCAAGGAGGCAGGAAGACCTCCTGGAGGACAAAGATTTATGACGTTTGAGATAGAGGTAGAGGTGGCTTCCCAGGCAAAGGTAATGATGTCTGAAACACATTGGAGTAGTATCTTTATTCCTTAATGCGGAAGAGTCGAATGGGCAGGAGAGGCTGAATTCCTGTGTTCTAAAGACTATACTAACAATGATTTTTTTCTCATTACTACTATAAGGCCATTTGATCTCACTGTAAGTCAATGACTTATCATTCCACCCCACTCAGGGGCTAATCAGACAATAATTCTTTCTGGGGAGCTCTCAAAAGAGTAGAAATTATCCCCTGTTCTCATCTCCATATCAGCCATCTCCAAAATATTACAAGGATTTTTGTCTCCATCATCATTTTTTCTCAAAGCTATTACAAAACTATTACGATTGCTTATAGTACTACTTCTATAGTTTTTTCACAAATTCAACAACATAATTTGTTCCATTGAAGTGGTTGGACTGCGAAATTGTTTCTGTGTTTCTTTTACAGTTGCTGTTTTTTATTAAATATTTTATTGGAGTTAAGGGACCAATTTCTTTACATATACTCGTATGATCTTTGGGATCAGATGGTCTTCAGCCTAAATCTCTGCTCTTCTAAGTAGAAAAGGAAGTTCTTGGGACAATGGTACTTTTGTATAGGAATCCTGAGAGGATGAAATAAGATAATGCGTTTAAAGTGCTTAGAACAGTCTGGCAAGTAGTAGGTAGATGAAAAAATGAGAACACTTTTTTCGACTTGTGAAAACATAATGGGGCCTCCTTTATGAGAGCAATGGATGAACTGCATGGCATAGAAAGATTTTGATAGTCTATATTACTATTGCCCATCTTTACAGTCATTCTATGAAATACAACTCACTTATTAGCCAGGACTAAGGGTCCAAGTGAATTAAGCAAAAACTCAGGCTTTGCAGCAACACTTGTCAAACAAAATGAAGGCCCTTAGAAGACAAAACAGGGTTCTTAGTGGAAAGAATGAAAGGAAGTAGCCAAAATTTTTTTACTATAATGAAAGATGGAGTCAAAGATGATTAAATGAGGTAAAGACTGAGAAAGTGAAAAAAAATAATTAAGATATGTAATTTTAGATTTTTAGGTAGATATAATAATTTAAACCATGCAAATGGAAAATTGAAATGCCTAGCTTAATAAAGCAAAATAATAAATTTGTTATTAAAATTTAGAATGTTAATAATTCATCTAAAGTGATTGGAAATAACTTGTTTTCTTAACTTGTTTTAAAAAACCTCTGAAATATTTATGTTGTTAATTTATTCAGCTAACTTTCCCTGCCTGGGTTGTGGAATTGTAGACTTTAGTACACTGCTGCTCAAAATTTTCCCCAATTTCCAAATGAAGTCCATACTAATGACACCGTATGAAATTTAGGGGTAAAAGATTTTGGCCACATCACTTACAAACTATTTACAGATGTGAAAGATAAAATCGATTCTTAATGAGTTGAGACTCTTGGAAAATCCGTTCAAAGGATCTTGCTCTTTTTCTCTTGAAATATGCAGCATCACAAAACACATGTCCTTATGTAGCTTAGATACACAGGCTAAGAATGTTTTTAAACTTAAGAAAAAGGTTACAGAAAGGAGAAATCCTCTAATTCAAAAGAGTCTCCACAAATATAAGGCAAATAACATTTCGGTCCCCAAAGGCCTACCATGATCTACAGTGGGACATGGGATGTGACACTGGAGTAATTAATGAAAAATCTTTGTAAGTTCAGTAACTATTGCACTTTCCAGAAAAGCAAAGGGAAAGTCCACATTCTATGTCCCAATCTGGCTTCCTCCTGTGCACTCGGACTATTTCACTGAGGCCTCTGACTGCATCCCAGTGACACAATTCACACAATGGTCACAGTCACCAATGCAATGCTGGCGCCAGTAAGCTTTAGTTTGTTAGGAAAAAAGGACTACTTTCCATGTATGTTTAAATAGCACAGACACATAATATTAAAAAAACAGAAGCTCTGAGTGTGTAATTTGATGCTCAGCCTTTGCAAAATAGGCAAAGATCCAAATATTTCTCTCTGCTAAAAGAGTTTAAAATATGTTTCCAGGGGTGACTTGGCTGGAGAGGCTACCACTTGGGATCTGTAAGCTGCAAAGTTTGATCTGGGGATGATCTGTACTTCCTAGAAAGAACCACCAGGGCTCTCAGAGTTAGCTGCTATCCAAAGACAGTACAATTGAACTTTCCAGGTTAAAGCTGTGTGGGGTGGTGGAGGAGGGAGGTGAGGGGTGCAGAGAAGGCAGGTGGACACATTTTATTTTTGAAACTTTGGATTTTAATTATGGAACCAAATGAAGTGATACAAAGTCCACCCAAGCTGGGTTAGTTATAAATTTGGACTCTAGAATTCTTTGGGGGTGGAGTTAAAGAATACTAGAGAGGATCCTAGAGAGAATACATTGGAAAGCTATCCTTCAGTGGCGGTCAGGGGATAACGATATAGAGGCTGCTTGCTAGCTAGGAAATGGCATTCTCTGGACACACATCACCCACACTGTGCTGGACCCGTTAAGTCAGGCCAATCACATCACAGAGGGCTCGAAAGTCAGGTCTCCTGCTCTAGCATCGGTTTCAGATAATTTCCCATGTCCTCCCCAAGTGTTCCAGAACTACTTGCATTTGCCTTTATTTCCTGGCTCTTGATATTGGGTTCCCACAGTAGCTGCGGGAATGAATTCTACTTTGGGTTTGGCAGTGCCTCTCCTATTGTATCGGAGCTCAGCACTCCCACCTGTCAGACTTCCCATTATAGTCTCTAGTCTGAGAAACAGCTCCCTGGTGGGGCCTCCTCTTACCTCTCTCCTAAATGGGTTTTGGACATCTTCCTAGAAGATATAAATGGCTTCTCCTAAGCCCTAAGCAACAAGAGATACAGATTACTAATATCTACTTCCTACTTTCAAAGAACTTACAATAAACTGCTTCAGATTAGATATCCACAAAGAAATGAGGCTAACGTTGTTATGAGCTTCACTGTAGGATGCTGAAAGAAGGGAGTATGATGTCTGCTTTGTGGCTAAGACAAGGGAAGGAGCACCTCTTTTTGGAGAGATCAGCTAAGTAACAGTTATGAGGAGTTTAAGGGATTTAGGAATGGTGTTTGCATAAGTTATCTATTGCTGCTATAACAAATTACTTTAAATTTAGAGGCTTAAAACAACATAAATTTATTACCTCCTAGTTTTGTAGGTCAAATGTCTGACACAGATTTTCCTGGGCTCAGATCAAGGTGTCAGTAGGGCTACTTTCCTTCTGGGGGAGAACCCATCTCAGTCTCATCTGGGTTATTGCCAGAATTCAGTTCCATGTTGTTGTAGGACTGAGGTCTCCATCTCCCTCCTTGCTGTCAGTTGTGGCTGCCTTTAGCTCGTAGAGGCCTCTCTCCATTCCTTGCACATGGTGCCTATATCTCAGAACTAGAAACAGCATGAATCTTAGACTGGACATCACTTCTGTCTCTAATTCTTCTGCTGCATCATTCTGCCCCTTACTCTTCTGTTCCTGCTGCTCATATGATTACATTGGGTTTACCTGGATAATTCAGGATACTCCCCTGTTGTAAGGTCAGCTGATTATTAACCTTCATGGCATAACATAATCACAGGCATAACTCAAGGGGGTGAAGGTCATGGTGGCCAAAGTCCTGCCGAGCACTGCCTTCTTGTGATGCCACGTGCTGGGGAGAGCAATACCTAAAATGTACTAAGCACCTAAAACGTACTAAATATGACTCAGGTTTGGAAGCACAAGGTAAGTCAGAATTTACCTCATCCTCAAAGTCTCACTTAGAGGGGAAGAAAAGCTCCTTTTCAAATAATTATAATACAATAATTACAATAGCTTTATGCAACATCTACATTAACAATTTCGTGGGTTTGTTTTGAGAGGATATTTTTGTCTCTTGAATTTTACAAATTGGAATGTATTCATGACCATAAGCATTTTTTTGAGAAAGCATTGGTCAAAATCTGTGAGAAATGAGATGAAATATAAGAGAGCCCATCCTTGATTGCCTCTTATTCTCCACCAACAGTGCTAACTCTGATATTCTACCTTGATTTCAACGTTTGCCACCAAACTTGGAATATTCTGTTCTTAAATAATCTTTAAAGGCAGAAAAGCAGATTATAAGAGAACATTCCAATTTGGCATTTTGAAGCTCATTGGCTCAATTTGTAGCCACCATGGCATATTTTCTGTTCTCCAACACCTAGGTGTTCTTTCTCTGTTACTTCTATTACTCAGTTGTACACTTAATAAGGGAATGAGGACCAGAGGACATGTTATTCATTTTGGAATCTTCTCTTAATCTCTCCATCCCAGCCCTTAAACAGTGTTACAGAAAGGGAGGCCATTCAAGAAAGAAAGAAAGAAAGAAAGAAAGAAAGAAAGAAAGAAAGAAAGAAAGAAAGAAAGAAAATAAAAACAAAGCTAAGTCCTGAGTTTAGGGATTTTAAATGAGTAAATAGGAAATGGCATTTGCTACCTGAATCTTTTTGTCTTTTTCATGCAAAGGACTAAAGTGAGTTGCTAAGTGATGAGGACAGTGTGAGCCTCAGAAGATTAGGGAAAAGAAATACAGTTGAAGAGAATTTCTTGTGATTCGAATGCAAAAATAACTGAACGAGTATTATGCTTAAATGTTCCATGAAATACAGAAATTGTGGGAGGTGAGGTCACTAAACACATTTGAGAAAACCAGGCATTTAAAGCAGACACCAAGGACGCTTGGTTCCATGTTCATCTTCTGGCGGTCTCTTTGCCCCACTCACAAATGTTTGCACTATGATTTGGGTACGCTGGGGGCAGCCAGAGTTTCCCAAAATTGACAAGAAAAGAAATGATGACAGTAAGCAAAAGCCTTGTTAGTCCTCAGATGAGGTAAGCAACCAGGTCATCACCAGGATTTGCTACCATTCACTGGGCTTCCCGGAGATCCAATGGGGTGTAAACTTCTTCAGTTTAAAAGTCGGTGGCTCACTGGTCCTGTTTAAAACTTCAGCCTCAGCTTCTCCCATCATATCTTGACAGACCTCCCTTTGTGTGATAAGCAGAATCATGGCCCTAAACTTTGGAACTTGTGTTTATGGTAGGCTACTTTGCAAATGGGCTTTAAGGGTGCAAATCAGCTGACGTTAAAATAGGGAGATGATCCAGGTGGATCCAACATAATCAGAAGGGTTCCTAAAAATGGGAGGAGAGGCAGAAAGTCAGAAAAGATGCAATGACAGAAGCAAGGTCAGAATGATGCAGCGCAAGGACTCAACCTACTATTGCTGGCTTTGAAGATGGACAAAGAGGCCATGAGCCAAGGAATGCAGGAGGCCTCAAAAAGCTGAAAAGTGCAGGAAAATGTGTTTTTCTTGAGAGTTTCCAAAAAGTAATGCAGCCCTGTGGATACTTCGATTTTAGCCCTCTCAGAATCGTACCAGACTTCTAATCTACGGAACTGTGAGGTAACACATTTGTGTTATGTTAAGCTGCTAGCTTTGTGGTCATTTGTTACAACATCCACAGGAAACAAGTAAGTGTGTAATTGGGTCAACCCTGTCTTGCACTGGCCATGGTGGACGATCCATAGGATCGTTGTGGGTAAATAGCCCTCTGCTTGGATCCTCCACGCAGAAGGGCTGAGCGACAGATTCTCCAAGATGTCATGCCGAAAAGGTCACTGTAACTCTCACTCACGGGCCCTGAGTTTATGGGGTCAAAAACAAATTCACAATTCTAGCCTGCTGCATAGGTTAACACTGATGTCATATGGCCTAGCACAGACTATTTTACTTGCATAAAAAATTTTTTTAAAAACCTTTTTAAAAAATTAGTTACCAATATTTAAAGGTTGCGCCTAAACATTGGGATTTCTGACTTTTCCTGAAAAAAAAAAACATCAGAAATTGTTGCCACACTTGCAATCCCATGGGAGTGGAGTAGTGGCTGTCCTTTTAGACAGAGCGTGCTCACTTGGGTTGTATCCATCCCCACTGCTATACCATCTCCAGCCTCTCCACGTTGCCTGTTATGTGGTCCTGCAGGCACCAGGTGTGCAATCTCTGGTTCACAGTTCATATACGATGTGCCTTTAGGAACCAGCTTAATTAAGGTAAGTTATTCAAGAAAATCTAGGCAATTTCATTGCTTTCACCATGTGTGATAACAAAAATTGCCTTCATTAATTTCAGGAAAAAGAGAATCTCAGGCAAAATAGTTTTGTCCCGTTCCTCCATTTCTTCCAAATTCTTAGCCTGAGCAGCACTAAGACGTACAGGCATGGGTGCCTGATAGCGAATTTCCAGGACTAGTTCTGACTGATTCTGATCAGCTAAGCCTTTGCCCCCATAAGTTATCTAAGTCTGACTTCAACAGAGCAGGAGAGGATTTTCAAAAGGAGATACATCAAGCTGGAACATTTTGAAGCTGGTAGATGAGGAGCTGAAACAAAATGTCAGATGGTCCAATAGTTCTTTCGTGTGCGTAGGGCTGAGGGTGAGAGAAACCTCTGTGCGCGTGTATTAGAGTAACATGCAAGCCCTGACATCAGCTGCAATGTGATCTGGTACTGCAAAGTGCACTTCGGAATCCTGACGCGCTAATTGTTATGCCTGGCTTCGTTACTGACATATCTTTTTACTCATATCTGAATGCTGATGGTTATGGGCCAAAATTTTTGGAAAAGTGATACTTTACAAGCTCAAACTTGAAACGGCTCTGAATAGTGATAGAAGGTCACAGATAAGAAGAAAAGGAGAGGGAAATCCGCTCACAAAAGGGTCAGTGTCCTAAGCGGCTGAACGGGAATGTACCTTTTCCGTCGCAGACTCTGGTCTTCGGCACACAATGTAGTGAATAATCAGCCATAGTTGGATGAGGGAGAGGCCCTGCCAGCTCCTGACACGGCCTCTGTGGACGTGATGGATGTGGAGAAACCCAACCCTTCCCAGGGGGGTCAGGTGGCACCATCAAGACAAAGAGTGCAAACAATTTGGCCCTGGAAAAGAACTTCCCTTTTTCCCTTTTTTGGAGATTTATGCCCAAAAGTTATAGTATCAGGCCATTCCCTATTAAGCTGGAAATCTGTGAAAAGAAAAAGAAAAGGAAGCCAAAGTGAAACCTAAATAGGAATATTTTGGGAGTAGGATATATTTAAATTGTGAACAAACTTCTGTATAAATAAATTAATAAAGAAATAAATTTTTAATGGCACTTAATAAATGGAAAGAGGAAATTTTCAAACTGACATTTACTTCCAGGATTGAGTCAAAAACATCTGCTTTCTGTATTAGATAGTGAGACAGTATCCAAGTTTGTGAGAAAACAGCGAATCTCAGATCTTTCCTGTGGATAAAAACAAGTGAGGGAAGGATACATCTCCCTCTGACCCCAGAGGCTAGCCTGAGTGAACAGAGAAAGAAAACATAGTGTAGGCGTGCCTGCTGTTCCAACTGGAAAAACCTTGCTAAATATTTCTAGGCCTTTTTGTTGTCTCCCTGTTTCTTTAAATCGCTGATCAGTGATTCTAGTTAGATCTGGATTTATTTGAGTTTTTGATAAAATACATACCACTACTCCATCCTCCCCTTTCCCCAACCAAGGCCCCAAGGAGTTTTGAGAAATACCTATAAATTTTCTTAATTGCCAGACAGTTTTTCCACTTCTAGGCAACTGGCTTCCCTTAGTTGTAATGTCAGAATCTGACCTTCGACATCAGGGGCTCATGTTTGATGACTACCAAATGTTAAAGGCGCCTTCAA
Organism: Cynopterus sphinx; assembly: GCA_030015415.1. NCBI lineage: Eukaryota > Metazoa > Chordata > Mammalia > Chiroptera > Pteropodidae > Cynopterus > Cynopterus sphinx. The sequence goes on from CM057385.1 coordinate 98,921,205, forward strand.
TTTTACTTGCTTTTCTTCACTCGGAGGCTGGGCATTGAATGCCCAGCCTTGAAATAGGTCAGCTTTTTAGTCTTCCTCCAAGTGGGCAGAGATGTGCCAGTTCAGAAGGCAACCTGGGGGAGTGCTGGCAGTGTGCACCTGCTGTGTGCCAGGTAATATTCTGAGCTGCACTTTGATTTACCCACAAACATTCGCAAGGTCAATTTTGTCAGCTTTGTTTTGACAAATAAGGGATTGGAAGACATGAAACAGTTGATAATCTTCAATCGGTAAGAGGCAAAGCTGGCATTCCAGACCAAGGCTGCCTGCCTTCGAAGTTGTGCTTATCTACAAAGTCTTGATACGTTCTTCTCATTTTTACTGCCAATAGAAAGTTTTGGAAAGATATTTTGTCGTTTTCCCTTTTGAACTATTATCACTCGTATTATCCCTAGATACAGAGAATTCCCACATAGAGAATTGCCAGCGACAGTAAGAGTGTTGCAGAAGTAATTATTAGCACACCTCAGCTCAAAGTTAATTTCCATTTCAAACCCAGATGACATCTCATAGGCAGATTGTCAGGATAGAAAATGAGGGTTGCCATATAATGTAGGTGATTTGAGTCACTCTACCAGCCCCACACCACCCACAGCCACCAAGTTTTTCCTGTGGCTATAAATGTATGGCTCCTTTTAAATAAATAGGAATTTGGATTGTGACAGGTTTATGGGAAAACGTCAGCCGCGGACTTGTTTCTGGGCGACCAGTTCAATGGGCAGCGGGACACTCAATTCAATCTGAAAACAGAAGACTAACCAATTAGAGCAATGAAGGGATTCTTGGGTAACCATTTACTCTCTACTTCTTTTCCTCCCAGTAACCCTTTGCTTAATTTTGTACTTTTCAGCTCATAAAATACATCTTTATTTGAGACATCCCTTTTTATGTGTTTATACAAAAAGATAGGGCAGTAATATGCAAAGGTCAGCGGTACAGAATTAGAATATCTGGTTTCACCACATTGAAATGCTGTGTGATCTTTAGCTAATTACCTAACCTCTCTGGGCCCTTCTCTGTAAAACCAATTGTTCTAAGATATTTTTGAGACAATGTAATAATGCAGTGCCTGGCTTATAGTAGGCATCTAAAAAATGCTTTTTGATTTCACTCTTCTACTCATTTCTTGATCAGAAATGTGTTGATCCAGAGGAGTTTTTTTTTTTTTTTTTTTTTGCAAGCCTCAGGTATTATTGTAAGGGTTCCTTAATTTGGTGGTGATGTTGAAAATTAAAATTGTGTATTCCACATGTAATCTGTGTGTAATTCTGAACTACTTTTTAACTTCTCTGAGTCTCTTATTTTTAGTCACAAATTGGTGATAATAATTATGATGTAGTTCATTTCTAACCCAATAACATTTAGTATCTTCTTCTCTACAAACAGGGCCTAGATTTTGGGTCCAGATAACTGGCAGAAATCAATCACCCAATCTCAGGGAAGATCCAAGCCCAGTGGACGAATTCTGATTCATCTAAAATAGCAATAATAATCTCATTCTCCTTCACCAGTGAGCGCTCTAGGGTGAGCATGAATAACGGACACTTCTGGCCAAAGAAATGGGAAGAGAAGTTTTAAGATAGAGTCTCAAAAGGAAAAAGGCATTTGTCTCCTGTTTCCCACTTGGGCTGCTGATGGCAGACATGATGTTTAGAGAAAAAGAAGACATCTCGAATCTGTGAGGTGATGGTCACAGGGATGAAACCAATGTCCTAAAGATGGCAAAAGAGATGGGAAGAGCCTGAAGGGTCCTTGGTAGCATTGTGGAATGGCTAGGTGAGTCCTTTAGCTGTCCATCTGCTTACGACTTGTCGTAGGAGATATTTAATGCTTAAGCTACTCGAGTCAAACACTCTCTTACTTGCAACTTTAGAAGTATTACTAATTCTATATGTATGCTTTTCGGAGCTGTTCTGAGAATTACGAATAACACATGTAAAGCATCTAGAAAGTGCCTGTCATTTAGTAAACACCTGGTAATCGTGCCGCTTACATTTCTTATAACTTTAAAATACAGAATCTGTAGAGAAGCAGTGGAGCCCTTGTCAAATGGAAGCTTCTGTTAAGTACTTGCTCAAGTTGTTACAGAGGAAATCCACACATTACATTGAACTTACTCAGGATCTTTAATTCTCATTGCATTGAGACTCCTTGAGATTGTATCAATATGAACAAATAAATTTATAAAATTAATTGAATTTGAAGATGTTGTAACCCAAATGAAAGGAAACAGGATTAAACATATGGTTCTCATTACTAAGGGCTGGATAATTTTATTTAACCTTAAGTAAAACTCTTCTTCCAAGCTCTTCTTTTCTCCTCCCCTGACTGTGAGTTCATTTCACTTAATTTTTTTGGTTTGAGCTGAATTTCAAACGAAATTTGAAATGTCGCCACCTATTTGAATAAACAACTAACCAGAGAAAGAAGGTTGGAACTGCATTTGAACTGCCGTTTGTTGACTGAGGATTTTGAGTTGATTAGAAAGTAGAAAAAAACACTGAAAATACTAACTATGGAGCAAAAGTACTTTATTCGTAAATTTAATCAACATTTGTGAAGGTCCTCTGTTCCGTGCCTGGAAAACAAAGTCATAATCAGGGCCCTGTCATTATAGGCTTAGAAATAACCTTGTAGAGAAAGACACATGAACAAGTAGATGCAAAAGGCTAGTGTAACTGGCAAAATGGCAGTGATGATGCTGAAACCAGTCCTACTACTGGGATCACTACTGCTGATGGCTACCAGTGACTGAGCACTTCCCATCCACCAAGTACTGTCCTAAGTTCTTTACCTCACTGTCTCTTATGATCTTTATAATAATTTCCTGTGGTCAGCCCAATTGTTCTGTCTGTTTTAGGGATGAGCACACTGAGACCCAAATGCACACATCTAGTTAGTGGAGATGTTAGAATTCAGGTCTGTGACTTCTTAATTGCAAAGCTCATAGTCTTAATTAAGCTGTGGTAGAGATTTGAACAAGATAAAATGAAGGTTGAAATGGAGAAAGTAGTTCATTCTGGTGGGGGCATTGAGTCAGGGTAAGGTGGAAGAAAAGATAAGAAAAGGCTTCAGACAGGAGGTGAACCTCCATAGACACTCACTTTAGCAGAAATCAACTTCTTGGGGAAAAATGTGTGACACACAGTTCTTTAGCATATTTTCTAATATAAGAGAAAAAAAAGATGGAGGCAGAACAGTGTCCGAATTGACCTGGTGCCTTGGGAACACGGCAACCTCCAGTGCATTTGGGACTCCAGGGAACTGGGAAAATTATTGGAGTTGTTTATTCTTCCTAAGTACTTAAAATCTCATGAATTAAAAGTTTTTTATGAAAAAAAAAATATTATGATGGGCTGCATTAAACCAGAGAAACAGTATATTCAAAGAGAAAGGGAGAAGTCTGAGCCTATTTACTTAGAATATGAAAGTGGGTATTTGTGCCCCAAATGATTTGATATGGTAGAAATCTACCCAGACAGTGACTGCACTAACAAAGCAAAAGATGTAACAAAAAAGATTTGATGGTTGTAATTCATGCCAACCAGATCCCTCCCGTACCCAAAAGTTAGTGTATAAGTTTCTCCTCATCTAGTGCCTGCCTTGTTCTATGGCCTCAGACCCAGTGGTATAATTTCAAGCACTCCACTTGTCCTGTAGGATTTTGCCCTATAATTTCAATAATTACATATTTCAACCTAGCTACATTATGGGCAACATCGTGAAATATAAGGGGTAAAATAAAGTAAGATTTTGCTGCCTCTTGGATTGACATAGCAAATTTTAACATCAAATTTTAATTATTTGAAGAATTAATTATCTAGGAAGATTGTATTTCTAGTAAATGAGGATTTGAATTTAATACTTTCGCATTCTTGTTAAAAGTGTATTCAATAATTAATATGCTTGCCTTATTGGAGGTCATGAGAAAATGTACCCCAAAAGATTTAAAACTGTCTTACTCCTCAAAAAATAATTTAAAACCATTTCACAAATAATATTTTTATATTATAAAACAATTACAATAAGTTTTCAAACTAATAATATCCCATGCTGTTTTCATCACACGAGTACATTAATTAGTTCTCTCAGTATGATGGCAAATAAAAATGACCTTTTTTCACTGTTAAAAACAGTCTCCTCCTAACCACATTAACTTCTTTCTCTTCCACAAATAAACCAAGCTCTCTTAATCCTTTAGGTTTCTTTACTTACTGTTTCTTTATTCCCCTCTATATTCTGCCATACAGATTTGTTTAGTGAGTTCCTTTTGCTTTTTATATCTCACTCAGGTCAAATGTCAGATTTTTCCATTTGGGTAAACGGGACCGTTATTCACCTAGTAAGGCAGAAGTAAAACCTGAGAGGGCCTTCATCTATTTCTAGGCCCCTCCATATGCAACGCATCAGCCTGTTCTGTTGATTCTAAGTTTTACCTGGAATTTGACCACAACCTGTCACTTCCACTGCTAAAGCTCTAGCCTAAGCCACCATCCTCTGTCATCTAGATGAACACAATCAGCCTTTTCTCATTGTGATTTAGCCCACCATAACCAGTACAGAAACTGGTACCCTGAAAGAAGATGTTGATATGATTCAAACTTAACATCGATAGTATTGACTTGGTCAAACGTAGGTGGAGAAATAAATAAAGCAGGGTGGAAAGATGGAGACCCAGTTTATGTAGTAGCAAAGCATTCGGTAAAATTGTTGCCTGTGATAACTCAGGAGGCAGACCACATGCCTCTTGAGCTTGTTGAAAAGAAGTTAGAAAGACTATTATGGTGCATTAAATTATAGGAAAGGGAGGAACTTAGGAAAGAATTGACTGATTTGAAATCAGCAATTAAGGGCCTTCCTAGGTTACAGAAGCCACTTGCTTCTGGACCACAAACATAGGAAATAAGACTAAAAAGCCTTCACGTAACAGAGGCTCAGTAAGAACGCTCAGAGAAAATAATAATTCCTCAGCTTTCCAGTGAAAATTGCATTAAGGTGCTGCTGCCTACCTACGTTCAGTTTTGTTTCAGAAGACCTTGAGGTAGATTGAGAAAGGGGTTATGGATATGAAGAAACATAGAGATAAAACACATCTAAGAATAATGTCTATGAAAGAACTTTATATGGAAGCAGATAGCTTGGAAATTTTCTAAGTGTTCCAGGAAATTACATTGCCAACAAAACGATGAGCCCTGTTTAAGCCATAAAACAACCCTTAGGTCCTTAAACTCGTGCCAGTAGAATGCAATTGAAAAAAAATTATGATTCTCAAGGAGAGAACCACTTCCTGCAATTCAGATGTATCCATGGAGGGAAATAAAAAGGAAGAATTTTCAGTAGTCGTGGAGAGAGATCGACAAGGGAGTTACTCCAGAGGGCGAATCACTGTCCAGTCACTACTGGGACAAGGGATCTGCCTTTCTAATGACTGCCCAGCAAGACTCCGTCAAGGCTATGGACTAGTGACTGCTGGATATTTCCCATGTTTTCTTTTTCTGAGTTTGTATCCTGTCTTCGCCCCACCATTGCATTTTATGTTGTTGTGAGGAGTATGAGGAGCAAATACTTTGATATTTGGTTTATGGACGAAGGAACCAAGACTGGATCTGATGGAGAAAACTGTACACCACTCAGAGATCATGGATGTTGAGTTGCATGCAGTGATGGATGGGGCATTTGGTTATCTCCATTTAAGAGAGGGTAAGTTTGTACTTTGCGTCGGAAGAAGGGATCATATGAATATTTGGTCAGAGAGGCTGACTGTCTCTCCACTTTAGCAAGACTTGCTTGTCCCAGGACCTTTTCATCTGCTGTTTCCCCTTACTTGGATGACCATCCCCAGATCTCTTAATATATATCTCTTGATGCCATCTATATGAAGGCTGCCCCATTCTTGCAGTCAGATCTCAGCTTATATATTGTCTATTCAGTGAAACCTTTCCTTCCTACCAAAGTTAAGTGGCCCTCACTCCAGATACTTTCCAACCCATTAGTCTGTTTTGTTTTCTTAGTAGCACTTATCTGAAATTATTTATTCTCTCCTTTCCTCATTTATGTATGTTTCCACTGACAAGAATGTAAGCTCCATGAAGGCCAGATTTTATCTGAATTCAAGGTCTGTTCATGGCTGAATTCCTGGAGGTTAGCAGAGTGACATGCATCAAGATGGCATTTGTTGGCTGAATGAATGAATCAATAAATGAGGCTGGACCATGTAGGAAACAAGGAACCCAGAACTGTTAGCTGTCACCTGTAAGGCAGCTGTCCCAAACAAATATCCAAGACCATCACATTCTTTTTGTCATATCTCATACTGTTTAATTTGCATAAACTTTGACCTGAGTAGTGCCCGTAATATCCCATAGAGTAATTGTCAAAAGTTTTTTTTGGTTGGCCCATTTATTCATTCTGTGAGTATTTATTGAGCACTAGGATTGGGGCTACTTGTTGGAAAGTGAAAGATGTGCCAGTTGTTCTTGTACTCAGGGAGCCCACAGACTTGGTCTCAGGTGTTAAGAAGGCCTTGGGGACTGAGGACCCTTGGAAATAAGAGGAGACAAGGAGAGAATGTCCATGTCTCAAGTATCTACAAGCACTTTATTCATGCAGTGTTTTTGCACTGATAATACAATGACGATGACAATGATTTTATTTTTAAATGTTTATAATTTGCCAAGCTCTGTGCTTAGTTTAATGCACATTAACTTACTTAATTCTCATGATCACCTTATGAAGGATTCGTTGTAAACATTCCAATTTTATAAGTGAATAAAATGAAGCATGGGAATGTTACATAATTTGTTCAAAGTGACGTAGCTGAGTCGTTTGGGGTTCAGACCATGCAGCCTGATTCTAGAAGCTACAGTTTTAGTCATCCAACTCTCTAGACCTAGGGAGAAAGTAAAAAGATAAGCTCCCTTTTGGAGGAACAGAAACTGAGACCCAGAAAGAATAAGTAAGTTGCCTAAGTCGTGAAATTGTTACTTGAATCTTTGTCTGACTTCAACACTACACGAAGCAAACTCTGGATGCTCAAAATTGGACAATCTGAGATTTAAGATTGAGAGATTATACTATTTCAAAACACAGTTTTTCATTTTACAAATAATCCGCAATCAGTAAAACCACTTAGATGAACCAATCAAGAGCTGGTTCAACACAGTAAGACAGTTTTACATATCGATGGGGAGTTATTTTCAATATTTTTTCTATAAAAAAAAAGAAAACAAGGAATCCAATTCTTGATGGCAACACTGTTCTTCATAGTAAATTCAAGCACCTCATTGTTTCTCTGCAATCAGAAGGCAACTCGGGAAAGGATTCTATAGACACTGAGACCATTGTACGGAGCTGTGGGACCCAGAGATTCTCATGAGAGTGAAAATGCCCTTCGAGATCAAAGGAAATTGTCTTCCAAGCGGCGTCCAGTGGGCCATCCTCTGAAAAGTGACCCACTGTTCAGCAAGACTCTTTCCAGGACACTGAATTGGAGCCAGCTGGTGCCTGCAACATACCTTGTGTATCACCTTCTGATCTCTGTTTGAAGGCCAACTGTATGTGATTAAGCATAACAGACATAGGGCTTGTGTTAAGCCCTGGATGTAACTTGTTGAATGAATAGCAATTGACTTGAAAATTGGACAAATGGATTGAGTTTCTTCTCTCTCCCTCCCTCTCTCTCTTTTTTTCTTTCCTTCTCTCTCTCCCTCCCTCCCTACCTCACTTCTCTCCCTACCTCTCTCTCCCTTCCCCCTTCCCCGCCTCTCTCATAAAGCAAGATTAAATCCTCTGGGTCTAGTCAAATCGGGGCTTGCTGTTTTTGAGGATATTATTGAGGTATAGCACTTCAGCTCTGCTAATTAGGATTCTAGCAGGATGAAGTTTTTACCCAAACATGTGCATCATCTAATGGGAATGACAAAAATGTCTCCTCCTAAAGGCGTCTTTTAGCATTTTCTTACAGTGGTCAAATGATGTGGTCTTTTTTCCCTCTAAAGTTTTGCCATGTCTCAAACTTTCCTGTCTTGAAATTTTAAAAAAAAATTGCATTAAATATTAAAAAAAAATACTGATGACACTGGTTTTAACCCCCAAAATTCTAATTTAATTGGTGTGGTGTGTGGTGTGAGAATAGTTTTTTATTTTTATTATTTTTTTTAAGCTCCCGAAGTTATTCTAATGTACAGCAAAGGCTGAGAACCTCTAGGAACCACTTTTAAGCCCCTCACTCTGATGGGCACCAGCTGCAAGCCTGTTTTACACCACTATGTTTGCTGAACATAAACATTGCAATACAAACTCTTACACCCAAAAACTGTGGGCTGCTTGTGAACAATCTTTGGAAAAGTTTGAATTTGTAAACTGATAATACATATAATTTTATGGGCTCCATATGGTTCCTGTTATCTTGAGGGAACTATACACACATTTGCCTTGCCCCAGGATGAAAAGATAAATAACAGATGTGGGTAATTTTTATCATAATTGTACTGAAAAATAATACAAAATAAGAAATAAAAGGAGCAAAGAGAGAAGTATAACTCATGAAAATAAAACTCAAACCAGTTATTCTAGGTTATATTTTCAGATGTTTAGAATTCCCTTCTACAAAAGTGAAGCAGAGTGTAGAGCTGAATGAGTTCCATGAGAGAATGGTTACCAAGATTTAGGATGACTGAGAAGTAATAAAGTAATAATAATAGCAGGCATTGATGTGCACTATGTGCCAGGCATTGGGTAAAGTTTGCCTGGGAGTCTCATAGTCTCTGCTTTTTAAAAGGGGGGTCTTTCAGCCCTTGAACTCTGCCCCAAAAATCAACATGGTGGCCCTTGGCTAGGCTTTCTCAGGGAATTTCTCAAAAAAAACATTTATCTAGCTTCTTTAAAAAAAATTACCATGAAATACAGCATGCATAAATTGGGAATATATAAAAATGTATACATGTATGTATGTATCTATATATTCTTTAATAGTAACTATTGAACTTCCATAAATTCATTGCTGGTACATCAGATCAAGGCCAAAGGTCAAATCCAGCCTGCTGCCTGTTTTTGTAAATAAAGTTTTATCAGAACACAGCCATGGTCATGTGTTAACATATTGTCTCTGCTGCGTTCTTGTTACAATTGTGGAATCGAGTATTTGCAACAGAGACCATATGGCCCACAAAGGCCAAAAAAGCAAAGTACTTTTTGGTCCATTATAGAAAATGCTGACTCCTGCCTTGGTTACCTCTTTCTGATTACATTCCCTGTTGCACCTCAACCACTCCTAAATTCTGTACCAGTTTTTGAGTTTCATGTCATTTTCTTATGGTTACTTTTTGATGAACAGAAGCTTTAAAATGTAGTCTATCTAACAATATATTGATCTTTTTCAACACGGCTTGTGAAATTTGCATTTTGTTTGTAAAATAATTTATTTTCTTTATATTATCTTCTAAAGTTATCTAAAGTTTTGCCTTTCAAAAGTAAGCTTTACAATATCTGAAGTTGAGTTTTATATGTATTTTGATGCAGAGTCCAATTTAATTTTTTCCATATCAATTGAACCAATTATATTAATATTACTTATGAAAGCCCATCTTTTCTCTCACTGAACTGTAATGCTGACTTTGTCATAGATTAGCTTTTCATATATGCATGTTTTTTTCCTCCAGTAACCTATCCCCACATTTTTAATTCTATAATTTCACAGTGATTAGGCAAATACCCATCTCCCTCCAAGCTTTTCTTTTTTATTTAGGGGTTTTACTATACCTAAGAGTTTATTTATAGTTTCTGTTGGATTTTCTATGCAATCATGTGCAAATAATAAAACTTTTATTTCTTCCTTCACAATCTTTATAAACTTTATTCCCTTTCTTTGCCATGTTACACTTCTTTAAAGATCTCCAATATTTGCAATAATCCGGCCTTTGGTTTTTTATCTTGTTTCAATTTTTCATAATTGGGTATGTCTGTTGTAATTGTTTTGTAAATATCCTTTATGACAATATCTGCTTCTATTTCTAGTTTAAGAGATTTTTGTTATAAATAAATGTTAAATTTTATCAGTTTTACTCTATTATGTTTTCATTGAGATGGTCATATAATTTTTTCTTTTAATTTATTAAAGAGATTTATCATTTTGTTTGGTATTTTTAAACAAGTTTATTGTAATTTTATATACAATAAAATTCACCTTTTTAAAGTATATAGTTCAATGAGTTTTGGTTAAATGTATGCAAACAACATATCCAACAGAATTTATAACTTCATCATCACCACAAACAGTTCCCTTGTGTGCCTTTGCAATCAATAACCACCCTCACCAACCCCCAGAATATCACTGATCTGCTTTCTTTTACTATAACTTCTTTACTTTGATTAGCATTTGAGTATTAAGCCAACTTTACGGTTAACTTTATTAATATTATTTATTGAAAAACACATCCTTTCCCTCACCAAACTGTAATGTTGATTCTGTTATAAATAAAATTGTTCATATATGCGTGTTTTTTTCTGGGTTAACTTGGTCATGATATTTTTTATAAATATTAATAAATTTAGTATGATTGGCTCATATTAGGCTTTCTTGTATGTTTTTGCTTGGTTAATACCAAGATTATACAGTGCTCATAAAATGAATTGGGGAAAGTTTCCTCCTTCTATAGGAAGAATTTATGTATTATTAGAATTATTTGTTTCTTGAATGCTTGGTTAATTTTATTGTAAAAGAATTTAATCCTAGCAATTTTTGGAGAAAGATTTTAAAATACTGATTCAGTTCTTCAAATAGTTATCCTATTTCTGTTAAGTCTAGTTTATTTTTCTAGGAAACTTTTTTTATTTAAAATTTCAAAGTTCTAGGTTTAAAATAGTTCTAATAACTTTTTATTACTTTTTGACTTCTTTTTCTTTTAGAGCAGTTCACAGCAAAACTGAGAGGAAGGTATAGAGATTTTCCATATGCCCTTGCCCCCACAGATGCATGGCCTCTCTCATTACCAACATCTTGCCCAGGAGTGAAATTTGTTGCAATTGATGAATTTAAATTGACACATCATTTTAATCTAAAGTCCATCATTTCATTATGGTTCACTTCTGGTGTTGTATATTCTGTGGGTTTGGATAAATATATGATAGATATCCACCGTGATAGTATCATAGAGAGTAGTTTCACTGCCCTGAAAACTTTTCTTCACCTAATCATCTTTCTCTCCCCTCTGCCCCTGTTAGCCACTGATTTTTGATTTTTTTTTACTGTGTTTATAGTTTAACCTTTTTAGAATGTCATGTAGTTGGAATTATAAACTGTGTAGCCTTTTTAGATTGTCTTCTTTAACTTAGTAATATGCATTTATGTTTCCTCCATATTTTGTTGTGACTTGATAGCTAATTTCTTTTTAGTGCTGAATATTATTCCACTGTCTAGATGTACTACAGTTTATTTATCCATTCACCTACTGAAGGACATATTAGTTGCTTCCAAGTATTGGCAATCATGAATAAAGCTACCATAAACATCTGTGTGCAAGTGTTTGTGTGGATATAAATTTTTGACTCCTTTGAGTAAATATTAAGGAGCATTAATACTGGATCATATGGTGGGTATGTTTAGTTTTGGAAGAAACTGCCTAATTGTCTTCCGAAGTGACTGCATCATTGTGCATTCCCATCGGCAATGAATGAGAGTTTCTGTTGCTCCACATGCTCACCAGCTTTTGGTGTTGTTGTCAGTGTTCTGGTGTTTGGCCACTCTAATAAATGTGTAATGAGATCTCATGGTTGTTTTAATTTGCATTTCTCAGATGACATATGACATGGAGCATCTTTTCATGTATTTTTCACCATCGATATACCTTCTTTAGTGAGCTATCCCTTAAAGTCTTTGGCTCATTTTTTAATTAGGTTGTTTGTCTTCTTATAGTTGAGTTTTAAGAGTTCTTTGTATATTTTGGATAATAGTTTTTATCAAATATTTCTTTTGCAAATATTTTCTCCCAGTTCATGGATTGTCTTTTTATTCTCTTGACAGTGTTTTTCACAAAGCAGAAATTTTTAATTTTAATGAAATCCAGTTTATCAATTATGTCTTCAATGGATTATGCCTTATTACCTTTTAAATTTCAACAGAATATGAAGTTATGTCTCTTTCTATTCCCCCTTTCACCAGATATGTTTCTGTTATTTATTTTTAAATTGTGGCCAGAGATAAGATTTTGTATAACTTTGCATCCTTTTATTTATGTCGAGACTTGTTTTATGGCCCACAATCTGATCTATCTTGGTGACTGGTCCCTAAACACTTAAAAGAATGTATTTTCTGCTGTTGCTATGTGAGTGCTCTGTTAATGTTAATTAGGGCTAGTTAGTTGACAGTATTTTGGGTTTTTTTTTTGGTATCATTACTGATTTTCTATCTACTTGCTTTATTAATTAGTGAAAGAGAGTTATTAACATCTCCAATTATAATTGAGAATTTCTTATTTCTATTTGTGGTTTTGGTAAATGTTAGCATGATATATATTTTTGCCACCCATATTTTTAATCAATGTATCTGTATATTTATGTAAATAAGATACATGTATTAAATTGTATTCTATTGTATATAATGCTTTATCTTGTATGTCTGCCAAACATAGTTGGGTCTTGAGTTTTTCCTTAATCTGGCAATCTTTATTTTTTAATTAGGATATTTAGAACATTTACATTTTATGTGTTTCTTAAATTAAATTAAAATCTATCCTATAGCTGTTTGATTTCTATTTGTTTATTTTTGTTTCCCTTTTTTTATTTTTTGCCTTCTTTTGTATTTTTTATTCCTTTTTATCTTTGTCAACTTATTAGTTCTAAATCTTTGTTTTGCTATTTTAGTGATTGCTTTAGGGTTTATAATATGCATGCTTAACTCACCACAGTCTATCTTTTAGTGAAGTTATGTTACTTTATATATAGTGAATGATATATTCTATCATAGTATATTTCCACTTCTCTTATCTGGTAATTGTGCTATTGTTGTCAGACATTTTGCTTCTACATATATTATAAATCCAACATGATTTTTATAATTGTTTTTATTTAAATAGTCAATGATATTTTAATGAGATTTAAATAATAAGAAAACTATTACATATGAATCCACATAGTTTAATTTATGGTGTTTTTCATTTCTTTGTAGATCTATATTTCCATCTGCTACCATTTTCCTTCTGATTAAAGATGTTGGTAATAATTTTTTCAGATTTTTGTATTTAAGAAATTTTCTTCATTTAAAAAATTCTTTTGTTATGTATAGAGTTGTAGGTAGACAGTTTTTCCCATTTAGTACTTTAAAGTTGTTCCACTGTCTCCTTGCTTGTATTATTTCTACTAAAATATCTTTTAAGAATTTTTTCCCTTTTATTTTATGAGTGTTTTTGTTATGATAACTTTGGTGTGATTTTTTTTTAGATGTTTTCTTCTTGGGTTCATCAAGATTTTGGATCTGTGGGTTTATAGTTTTTAATTTATTTGAAAAAATTTTAGACATTATTTCATCAAACTGTCTCCCCATTGAAGCTTCAAATATATGTATATTAGGTCATTTGATGTGATCTCACATCTCACTGATGCTCTGTTTATTGTTTTTGTTTCTTTATTTGGTTCTAAGTCAATTTTTACTCTTTTATGTCAGATAGTGCTTCTTACTATGTTATCATGTTCACTGATCTTTTCTTTTGCAATGTATAATCTTTTGATTAATTTTTTTCATTATGGCTTGCATATTCTTGTTTCTTTGCATGTCTGATGATAATTTTTGACTGCATGCAAGACATGGCGAATTTTACCTTTTTAGGTGCTGGACATTTTTCTAGCCTTCCTTTAAATATTCTTGATCTTTTCTCTGGGGTACTGTTGAGTTACTTAGAGACAGTTTGACCCTTTTAGGTCTTGATTTTAAGATTTGTTAGGAGGGATCAGAGCAGAGTTTAGTATGGTACTAATTACTCCACTTCTGAATATTCTACCCCAATGCTCGATGAATTATGATGTTTTCCTGTATGATGATAGAAATGGGCACCACTACCAGCTTTGTGTGAGTACAAGGCACTATCTCTCCTGAGTCTTTTGGGAAGATCTAGTAGTCTCAAGCTTGAATAGTCTCCTCAAGTACAGGCACTGCTCACTACTCTGTTGAACACTTTAAAGAAAACTGCTATAGATTTTTCTCTGTGAAACTGCTCTCTCTGAAGCTTTGGGGAGCTATCCTGTGCTTCCATCTCCATGCTGTGGGCTGAAATTTCTTACAAGGCAGAAATCCTAGGCCTTATATGATTACTTTCCCCTGTCCCTCAGGAATCACTGCCTCTGCCTCTTGTAGCTGGTGTTCAATGTATTGAAAACCATTGTTTCATATATTTTATCTATTGTGTTTGTTTCATATGGTTGTGGGGATCTTGTTCCTGATACTCCATCTTGGCTGAGAGTAGAAGTCCAATCTTCTATTCTTTTTTAAAAATATAGTTTTGTTCAATCTTGCCAGAGGTTTGTCCATTTCATCAGTTTTTTCAAATTACGCACATTTGTTTTTCTCATCTCCTTATGATATAGTTGTTTTTTCATAATTTGTCATTGTGTATTTGTTTTCTATGCTATTAATTTCTACTCATTTTTATCATCTCATTTCTGCTTGGCTCAGTAGTTTTACACATATACATGGCTAAACTGGAGAGACTCTCACCCACATTTACCTCAGGGGAGAATGTTCTATCAGCAGACAACTAATTCAGGTGGTTCTTGTCTAGCATACAGTATAAGGAGATTCTTTTAGAGGCCTGAGGGAATTTCTTGCAGAGCAATAAAGTCCAGTATGATAATGCTAATCAAACAATACCAAACACCACTGCAGAAGTCCAGAAACATGAAAACTCTACATATTAAGTGCTCTAAGCTGAAAAGGGCCTACCATGGATGATGTGATCACTTGGCAAAGGACTGTGAGGTGACAAGGTGTTTATGTCTATCTGGTTATGGTCAGTCACAGAGAAAGAGAATCCAGGGTTGGACCCAGCTTAGACTTAAGATAGGGAGCTGGTGCATTTACACAGAAAACTGAGAGGGAGGCACAAAAATGACCTTTGCTTCAGGAATTTGGAAGATGGAGAATTGGACCGTCAGAGGCCAGGGTGATCAAGAAAGTCTTTGTGATGTAGGTAGTTACATTTTGAAACTGTAAAACTGAACAAAACATTTGTTAACTGAATATTTGAATTTCTTTAGAAACACTTCTTAAGAAAGTAGCCTCTACTCTTATTGGCATGAGCTTTTACACTTTTTTTCTCAGATAGTTTAAAACCTCCTTATAGATCTTTACAGGACAACATTTCCAGGCCCTCTGGCATTAATATCATTCTCTAACACAAATATTGAGCCACTACTGTTGGCATTCTCAGAGTCTAAGCTACTGCCTTGTAGAAAGGCTGCAAATATTACTCCTTTCTTATACAGATTAAAGAGTTTGGGCTTAATTTTTTGATCAGAGGAAGCCATTGAAGGTTTGTAAACAAGCAAAGGCCATGTAATTATGTGCCATGAAATCAAGCTGACCAATTCACATGTCATGTGACCTACACCCAACAATAGGGATCTGTGTTTGCTTCATCTCTCTTTATAGCAAAAGTCCTAGGTAAGCCAAACATGCTGCCATGTGCCGTGGGAGGTCCTGTGATGAATATGACCATCTTCATGAAGGACATGCTCTGATAGAGAAGCCTTAAAACCAAAAATATACAGTAATGACCGGTCTTCATTTAATTTACATATAGTATAAGGAGATTCTTTTAGATTGTGATTCATCAGACAGAAGCACTATGGATAGTGGGATCCTGAAAATACCATTTTTATTGATGCCAAATCTTTGTTGATGAGTTGCGGCAATTAGGAATAACCAAGGAATAGCCACCTTGGTCAGCTTTTACAGGCCCCCCTGCACTTAAATGAATAGGACTCAAATTACAGCAGAGCCAGAAATAGAATCAATGCTAGAAGTAGAGAAGAAAATTTTGGTCGACTGCTTTCTCTACGATAGTCTGAAAATTCAATTGTACTTTCAGATTAGTGAAATGCATGAAAACAATTTGTTGTCTAAGTTGAATATTGTGTGTATTTATTATACCATACATACAGTGTAATGATGATGTTTATTAAATGCTCACTGTGTACCAAGGAATGTGCTAAGTGTTTTGTATATACTGTCCCACGTGTAACAACCCCATGACACAGGCAAGTTCATCATTCTTATTTTATAGAGGAAAATATTAAAGCTTAAAGTAACTTCAGGATCAGGCACAGTGGACAGGATAGTCTCAGGATTTGAATCAGAAAAGTTAGTCCACCAATAGCTGATTGCACTGCATTCACAATGGGGCTGCCATGTATGAATCACAGATGAATGTCATCAGCTAGAAAAAGCATCTGTGTTTCCAGCCATATCATTTGGAAGCAAAGCTGATCATCCTTATAGTAGTGTTGCTGAAAGAGAAAAAATGTATAAATTAACCGAAAATTAAGTTTCCCTTATCACATCTAGGCATAGACACTAAAAATTATGTGTATTCCCTCAATAAAAATACATAAGCCCAACCAATAATGGCACATATATAATATATATTTATGTATAGTTAACTTTTAGTATAGAAAATCATTGAAAAATATATATCTATTAATCAATTATTTTTCTTTTCATAAATTTAAAAGAGATACAATTTGAAAGATAGTATTAAAAAACCCCAACAGTTTCTCTCTGTATGTATATATGCACATATATATACACATATAAACATATATAAGGACACATCTACATATATGTTTCCATTCACTGGGAAGTGAAGGCAGTGCTCCATTTTGTGCTGTTTGTACCAGAGTGTGTGTATGCAGCTGCTCTTGACAGGGGAGAAGTTCAGTTCAGAAGAGGTGTCCTCTACACATCGTCCTTCCCCTATTCCCAGAATAAAACAAATTTCCTCTCTGAGCATCTTGCTTGCATCTCTCAGAGAAATCTTCCTTCATCCTATCCCCTGTGTGACTCTATTGTGAAATGTTTCTCTCCTTTTCTAGAGTTAAGTAAGATTGAAGAGCTCTTGTCTGGTGTTCTCATTGCTGCCTGAACATGGAAGCAGCGGATAAATCAATATGTGTCTAAATGTTTCTTTCTAATTGAACCCTCTTCTGGTCAATAAGATTTAATTTTTGTTCACTACTGATTTTCCTTTCAGATGGCATTTTTGTTAACACATATCAGTCTTTAGAGAATGAGGGATAAGTATGAAAAGGGACATGTTCATTCTTTATCTTTATTTATTTCCAGTTTTAATTTCTTTTTAGGCAAGTTGTTTCAATATATGACTTTCCCCAGGGTAAGAAGCTAACAGAGTGGGAGGAATGTCATTTTTCGGTCAACAGAAATAGAGGTAAATCAATCTGGTGCCCACATGCTTTATGAATGCTGGCGGCCAGCCAGAGTTCAGGTCTCAATTAAGCAGATTAGGCCAAAGAAAGCACAAATGCAAACCCAGGCAAATTACCAAAAATTGCTGTTATTCCAGCATTCCAACACACTGGATTTCTGAATATAAACTGTCCCCCAAAATATTACGGGTTAAGACTGAGAACAGCAAATTCTCTGGCCAGATCCAAAAGTATTCACTTGAATTTCAGAGACGCAGGCCCCCATCTGAGGCTTTCCCTCACATACCAGGCAGGAAGGCCTCTGGGACTGTGTGTGCAGAGGCTGATTCATCATGTCAAAAGCAGCACTTGCTCGGCAGGCCTTGTTGGAATAGCTACATCACACAATGGTTTCTTTCTAAATAAACAGACGAGGAGAGCTGGCTGATAAGACCCTTATAGGCTGTTCCAGGCTAAATTCAACCAGCAGTCCCTGAATGCAGACAAGCAGCCTTCTATACTGCCTGGTTTGGGAGACGATATCACCCATTTTGCACACTGGCCCCATAATTGCATCTCATTCCTAACTCCTGCAAAATAATGACTCTCTCCTCCCCTGGTTTGCAGAACACATGGGGAGGAAATAGCAGATCTGAGCTAACTGGTCCAGGAATCTTAACCAGATGATGGAAGAATGTTCTGTCAAAGTAAGAGTTCTTTGAATTTTTAAGAGCCCCACACAGATTTAATAAATAGCTTTTTAAAGATAGAGTCCAATATGGGGCCAACAGGATTATCTGCCACTATTTCCATATTATTTGCCAATTCTTTCATTTCAGGTTATCCAGAGAAGAATCCAAAATATAACATTCCTTCTTAATCCTCCCCTTCTCTTTGGCAAGAGATAAAAGACTTTTTCTCCTTAAGCAAAATAGTAAATAATATGATTGAATAAAAAAAAGTCTTGTAAAACTGCATTGTGTTTTCTACTTTATTAAATAAAGCCTCCAAAAAAAGTGATTTTAAGAAGTCTATTAAGCTATTGTTGGTTTGTGGAGGCATTGGCTAGTTGTCTAGCTCCCTGAGCAAGTGACCTCTTTGATTTGTTTTCATGTTGTTTGCTTTCAGCTTTTATCCACAACAGGGAGACACCTCCAACAAGGAAGTCTCTAGAAGTACCATGACACTTCAGGGATCATTGCTTTTGGCTTGGACCATGGAGAAGGAAGACACAGGGCTGCACTCTGAGCTCTTCCCCTGAGACCTCAGAAGCACCGCATTGACTGATTTTTCTGCTATCTTGAGAATATGGTCTATAGGAGTAAAGACATAGTTTGCCCATTTGGGCAAATCTTTCCTCTTGACCTTCTGACTATTATCTACCCAGATATCTGTATTCTCTGCCAGGTCAAGCCTGCTGGGGACAAAGCTCCAAACCTTCTTGTTATTAAAGAAAAAAATCCTTTCCCTTATTGTGGCTAGTTGAAAGCAAGGAAGTAATTTTATAATAAGACAAATTCACATCAAGGTGAGAATGACTAATACCATATTGAAGGATACCAATTCAAGGGGTTTGTCATACTTGAGAATTAGGGTCATTCTTTGAGCATTTTATTTTATTTTATATTTTATTTTATTTTATTTTATTTTATTTTATTTTATTTTATTTTATTTTATTTTATTTTTGAGTATAACGTATTCTGTCCCTGTGTGGTCATATGCCAGGTCCCAATCTTCAGATTTGAAATATATTATCACTACAACATTAACCCAAAGAGAGAAATCATTACAGATATCATTCTAAGGAATGAGATAGATAAAAAAGACCTCTCCAACCCCGCAGATCCTACCATATTAAAAACTAATAACTCAAATTGTTCTCTCAATATTCCAATCTCTAAATCAGGACCAGGGGCTGAAAGCCCTCCTGAGATGTCTTTGAAAGATGAAGAGAGGTCCAATATGGAAGGGCAGGTTCTACAGAGTAAAGCGAACTGGTGCATCATTAATTCTCACATAACCCATTCTCTTCTCTGTTTTGTCAAAAGTTGGTCAAAAGCCTCTACCATTGGATCATCTATCTGCAAAGTGAATACAGAAGAGGTACAATGAGGCAGAAACTGGCACAGGAAGAGGCTTCCAGAGGACACTTGCAGCTCATGAGGATACAGAACTGTAGAAGATGAAAGTCAAGGTCAGGGTAAAATGAGCCCCTGAAAACTCAAAGGCAATATACAAGATATCATGGATTAGAGTCCAAATCCTCAGACATTCAAATGGTTTTTCAGGTGGAAAACTCATTTATCTTGACCTAACTCGGGAAGTAAGGAGGAGGAAGCAGCCACTAAGCAGAAGAAACCTTAAACATTTTTAAAATTAATTTATTTTTAATTCTTTAATGTCACCACATAATTGACCCAAATCCTGAACATTTGAAGAGGGAAAGTCAATGTGCTCCAGGTATGTGCAGTATAAACAACTCAGGAAAACTCCCAGAAGTTTGATGGAGTTCATGTGTGTCAGTGGAACTGTGCTCTTCCAGTTTTCTCTGGAGGACTGTCAGAGCAGGTTACCATCCTAATTGGACTCTGATGGGAACGGGAAAAGGAAGGATAGAACCAAGGAGAAGAAACAAGGCCTCTGGGAATAACCTTCAAGAACATCTTAGGAAAATGGGATGGATGTCTTCAGTGGGGACCAAAGGTGATGAGCAAATCACACTGAGAGGAAAGATGTATATGTTTAGGGTAGAAAAATTTGACTCGGAATCCCGTCTTATTCCCAGCTATTCCAAAAGACCATTCCTGATGCCGTCTATTGCTATTGTGCAAATTCAAGTTTTCTGAAAAGTTTTTGATGAATCACATGCCATGATGTCTGTGCTCTTTTATTCCCAAGATAATTATTCCCCTCAAAGGAAAAAAAGTCACTGATGGGAATTCTTCTTTAACTTTGCTGAATAACAAATTTGCATTTATTCTTTCTAGGAGAATTGTTCTGAAGAAGTATTACTTGAAAGAACTCTATCCAGAGGAAATATAGACTGAAATTTGATACCTCCCCCCCTCAATAATTTAGAAAGATAAAGAAATATAAGTGTCCTGCAAATGTCTTGCCTCTTCCTATGAAATTTCTCCCTCCCTCTCAGGCTTTTTGGTGGTTGCATTAGACTTTCATGTGGTTTTGTGTTCACAAGACCAAGTCTTTACCACACTCTTTCATGCCAGGAATTTCATCCCACTGATGCTTTGGTCCAGCACTTGCACTCCTTCCTCCACATGTTTCTCGAGGTACCATGATTTCCCTGAATGAGAAAGGCTTTTTTCTCTCTATCTTTTTTTTCTCTAGAACCTCTATGTACAAAATCAACCACTGTATGTAAGCTGTGTACATATTTTATTAGTTCATTTATTCATAGGTATTGGATGCTGTTTACATGAATGATTTAGATGTTCTCTGTAGAATTATTCTCTTTTATTTGTGTCGATAATGCTCATGTTCAGTTGTAACTTATCTAAAGACAGAAAGTACATTCTTCAGCCAGTGGTTTTCAAAAATGGTCACATATAAATATTCCCTGAGATGCAGAAAGTAAATATTAGAGCTCATATATTCATATACTTGTACAAAAATGTACCCATATATATTTTATACATACAGGTAAATATCTATATATACATATTAATATCGCCCTTTGTTTTTTAGCTCTGTTTATATTTCAAAACATATTTTAGTTCAGTAATTTTTGTAAGTATAATTTGCTTATGTTGAAAATTTTTCTGCTAGAAGTGTATGATCACAGTAGAGACAACATTCACATCATCACGAATTAGCTGTGGCTAAGTATCATTTGATGGTGAAGTAATGCTGCTGACAATGATATTCACTCATTGCCTGTTTAATGGTGTTGCTCAAAATTGTTATCTAATTATAATATGGTCTTTAATATTGTTTTTTTAATACATGAGACACCATTTACAATAGCTCACCTTCAACAAGCTGTTTGAATCATTTCGGATAAGAGGGAGAAATATAAGTTGATGCTACAGTGCACTGAAAACTAGGAGTCAGTGATATTTACACTGATGGAAAAAGTTCTGTCTTTTCAGTGATATAATCACTCACTGCACAGTCAGAATTTTCAGAGACTCGGTAGGGCAACCTTGCTAAGATTTCTACTGCAGAATTCCACTGTGTTCCACTGTGTTACATTAGTTGGTGGTTGGGATTGAGCCCCATATGAGAACTGCAGCTGCACTGAGGAAAGGCTGGTTTGAGGCACCCTGCGTGGCTGATGTCAGCCCCTTCCTCACCCAACACTGGCACACGGACATGCCTCGACAGAAACCTGATGTCTCATGAGGGTGGGAGTGTTCAATAGAAAGGATGACATGATATCAAAGGAAGGCCAGGCCGCAGCTGTCTAGCTTGAACAACATCACCAGGAAGGCTGTTTCCCTTACTTCTGAGTCCTGCTGCAGAGAAACTTCTGCCAAAATGGCAATGACTATGCTAGTGAGACTTAGGTTTCCTCTGGTGGTGCGTGTTCTGGACCAGCAGACTCTCCTACCTAATGGAGGGCCTTGCCTCCCTCCTTGCAGTGTCTCCTGAATTGCACTGGCCTGGCTCCAGGTGTCCTGAATTGGGCTGCAACGAAGACAATAGTACCTCAAAAAGAGCCCTTCAGCCAGTGATTAAAAGTCCTGGCTTTCTCTCCGTGAAGGGATGATCGAGGAGACTGACCCCTTGGTTATGTCAAGAAAGTTTAGAGGACCCTGGATAGAGAGGAAAGACGACCTCATGATAATTTGAATGGAGGGTTGGAGTCACTATACAAGCACAGAAAAAAAGTCTGAAAATAACATCAAAATGTGAATGATATAGTGAGATTATAAATTATTTCACTTTTTCTTTGTACCCTTTAAGTATAGATTCTCTACAATGAGTGTGTGCTTCTTTTAAACCAGAAAAAATATATAGGATGTTAAAATATGTGCTAAAATCCTGACTATAGTAAAAGAGTTTTGTATAAGTATGCGCTCATATACAGAAGCCCTAAATAAATTAGGTTTCCAGAAATTACAAAAGGTAAATTTATTCAAATTCAAAATGTGAGCAGTTACTATCTCTTTTCAGATATTCACAGAATAAAATAGCAGGATGAATTGCATTTGTGGATGAGAGGAGATAGCTTTGTTTTCTCTGTGTCAGCTGGTTTCTCTCTCTCTAACCAAGATTGCATTTCCAGAATATCTACTTCTCTGTTTCTCCTGCCCTTCATTTTTCCTTGGTTGCAATCTCCTGTAATTATGGAAAAAAGTTTTTCCTGGAGCAGCAGCACTGAGATTAGCCAGTTTGGAGCCAACCTGAGTATTCCCAGTTGGTGCTAACAATCTAGTTTTCAGGACAGATTCCACTCTGGTCTGAGATTTAAAATAACTGGAAAATATATGACTTGAGTTTTGGGATCTGATAGTATTTGCATCCACTGTTAAATAACACTTAATAGCTATTTAATTTTCTTTCTTTTTTTTTTTTGCATTTTATTTTCTTGTTCTTAATCACCACAGTAAATAACCAATTACAAATGACTAAAGTGTAATTTAAAATACCTCATTCTAAAGAGCCAGTCAAATGTTTATATAAACAGATGCCAAAGTTCAGGAGAGGGTCAGAAAGTTAGATGTTGTCTTTATTTCTGAAGAGTGCTGTCCTTAAATTGCACACATTTGTCTTTAAACTGTCTGAATTCAACCCAAAAGGACAAAATATTTCTCAAATTAAGTCCTCTGGCACATTAGTGATGTATATTTAAGGAAACATGATACCTCCATTTTATTCATTGTTTAGCAGTAATCTATGCTTCATGCTCAAAATTTAACAGACATGGTGTGTTATTGACCATTTTCGTCATTCATTCATTCATTTGTTCATTCATTGGTTTATTCTAAACCCTCTGGATTACACCAGGGAATAAAACAAACAAAAATCTGTGTCTACGTGGAGCTTAAATTCTAGTGGGTGGAGAATAAACATGATAAATAAGTACAAAATACAGTATGTTAGTTCCTGTGGGAGAAAAAAGTGGAAGACTGGAAAGATTGGGAGCAGGTAGACTGCAATTTTCAGTGTGGGGGTAGGTGGAGGGTTGGGTCAGTCTCACTGAGAAGGTGACTTTTTGGTAAAGAGTTAAAAAGGAAAGTGGGTTAGTCAAGAGAAGGGAGTGACCCAGGCAGACAGAATAAATGGTGCAGGATTCCTGAGAAGGGAGCAAGACGGGGAAGAGGGAGTGGTCAATGAACAGCAGAGCAGCTGGGTGGGAGAGGGAGGGAGGTGAGTTCATATAGATGGTGGGGAGGTACAGGCTATGTCAGGGATCCTTGGCCACTGTGGAGGAGCCACTGCAGGATTTTGAAAGGAAGACTGGCACGGCATGACTTAGGAGGATCCCCCCAGCTGCACTGTTGAAACTAGATTGAGGTGGGCAAGGGTAGCAACAGGGGAACCAGGTGGGAAACAATGACAGTAACTCTGATGCAGGTGCTTAGACCACAGTGATGGCAGAGAGGATAGTGGGATGGGGCTAGACGGAGCCCATTCTGAAGGTTTGTTGATGGATCAGAGGAGGGCGTGCGAGGAAGAGAGGAGACAAAGATGTGATAGTCTAAGAATTTTTGGATGGAGCAATGGGAAGGGTGGAGTTGCCATCCACTGCGTTAGTGTTTCTTTGTTTCTGGGACTCGATGGAAAACTGCCAAAAGATGAACCTAGAGTCCTGTTTCTGCAGACCTCACAATACTTCACAGAAATATAATATAAATTGTGTTTAAAAGTAAAATAAAGTTTAAAGTTCCCATCATTTGGCTCATTCTGGTCTAGGGAACGCCTTAACCTTCACCTTCAGCCATCCAGCCATTGATAACTTGGCTTCCCTTGCTGGTGCAGCACCCACTTCTTCCATAGGACAGTCCTTGTGATGACCTTTGGGTGGCCATGGGAATGGGTTTAAGTCTCTCTATTCAGGGTATTTTTTTTTTATTCTCTGGGCTCCACAACGGTCTATGCACTTTTTCAAATTTGTGCAATTCAGGAAGAAGGATGGGAAAGACAAAGAAGTTCAGCTCACTCCCCTGTTCTAATAATCCTGTTCTCTTGCGCTACAAATGATGTGTATTTAATCTAGAAAACACAGGATAAACTTTTTTTGTAGCTTTTTACAGGGCCCAGGCCAGTAACATAATGTGTGACACTGGCCAGGTGTAAACGTAGGCAGCAAGTGGTGTCGACGCAGCAAACAGAAGAGTCCCAGGCAATGCTGCCACGTGGAAACGTAGGCGCAATCAATGAACTAAGTGGCAATCAATGAACTAAGTGTGTGTGAGCTTGTTGCAGCTCCGGACCCCTCACCAGACCTTCAGAGCAGTCCCATTAAGACCCTTCCTTGGTCAGTTGAAGGATCCTCCTTCTGTTCTCTCTTTCCACAGCCGCCTCTTTGACCCATTCATTGTTGGTGATCTTCATACCCACCTGACGTTACTTCCTGACTTTTGTACCCTCTGCAGAAGTAACCAGGTGTTAGTTGGTTTCACACCTTTGTGCCTTACCAGCTCTGCTGTCATAAATGCTGCAGGTGTTTGCCTATGAATGTAAAGTAATTTATATATCTCACATTTGAGCATTTAGTTACAAAGATTTACCAAATTTACTCTTTGCTGAAGATTGCAAGGGGGTCTTCAGCATGCCTGCTACATGAAATTAACAATCTTTTTAATTTTTGCCCATCAAGTGGACAAAACCAGTATTTCATTTTTCTTTTAATCTTCATTTTCCTGACTACTGGTAAGGCTGTGTATCTTTTCAGGTGTTCGCAGGCCATTTGTATTTTCTCTTTGGATTAACTACTCATCCCTTGACTTTTTTTTTTTTATTGGATAGTGTGTTTGCCTTTCTTTAACTGTAATAATGCATTTTGCAAATATTTTCTCCCAGACTGTTTCTGTTTTTGTATTATAATGTTCTTTATGTTATATTTTTCATATTGTGATGTTAAATTGTACAGTTTTTCACAAGCTTTTTTTAGTACATGCTTTTTGGGAAAGACATTTATATATTGAGAAAGGGATATCATGAACTAAAATAATTGGGAGAAAATTAAAGAAAATTGAGGGGAAAACTAAATTAATTAGTGTATTTCCAAAGACCGTTGGGCCACAGATACCCTGTCACTCCACAGCCTTTTCTCTTGTTCCTTAACTGTGTTATAAGAACCTCAGAAAAGCAGGGTGTTTGTTACCAACCATGTCCATTTGTTCTTTCTCATCAGAAGAAAAGATTTCTAATTCATTTGAGAGATTTACACTCTAGTAAAATTCTTCAGTATTTACAAAGCCATTTAATACTCACTTATGCTTCGGAGATCAATATAATCCCCTAATTTATGTTTATTTTCTTCTGAAGGGACGCGTTTAGTTTTTGAAATGTAAAATCTCCACAACAATTTTCTTTAAAAGTTTATGGACACGAATAGTTTTGTCTTCTCACTTGTTTCTCTGTCCCTGTGTTGTTGTTGTTGTTGTTGTTGTTGTTGTTGTTGTTGTTTTAATGTTGACTTACCTTTATAAATCTAAGTGCCCCCATTTTATCCATTTTCTGTACCCTCAAGGTGTCCCCAACTATGCAGAGAACAGATGAATTTACTGATTTTTGTTTCCCTGTGAATGTGAGCAATATCCTCTGGTGGATGGGACACACTGGCACAGCTCTGCAGGCCTCTTGCCTACTGATGGGGTTTTGTACCCTTTAGAGATAAAAATTCATTTCAAATCTCCTGAGGACAAAAACACCCAGATTAGAGGGCAATGTAATGTCTGGGAAAGAGAAGAAAGGACAGAAGAAAAATATTTGGCAGGTCTCTAACTTTACTGTTTTTAAGTCCAAATAGGTTCTTGAAAGGCACTTTCGCGTGTGAGGGCTCATCGATTCTTTTTTTTTTTTTTTTTTAGTTTTTTTCCAAGTCCTGTTGGCTGCTGCTGGAGCATCAGCTCCCCAGGACAAAAGAAGGCACATAAGTTCTCAAGCCTTTTCAAGCAACAAAGGGGAGCCTGCCTCACACTGGTAAGTTACTTGAATTAGCACCTGTATGTCTGTTTTGCATTTCACTTCAACCTTTATTCACTGCTGATGACAGCCACCAAAAATGAATCCTGACAGCATGTTGTGATTTTACAGTGTCCAGCAGGAAAGCACAGCTAATTGTGAGCATATGATTTTTCAAACACCAAATTTTATCCTTAGTCTATGGCTCCAATAAACCTAATTCTGTAGATGCTCATCATCGAGGTATTCCCTTCTTTTCTCCCATGACTTGAGCAAGATGGAACTTGTTTTCTCAGAAGTGACTTCTGCTAAGCTGGGAAGTCATCACTGTTTCTTTGTGGACCATCCCAGTGGAGGTTAATTTTCACTGAACTGCTCCAAGATTTAAAAAAAAAAAAAAAAAAAACCCTTTGGGATAGCAAACAAAGGCCCCTGTGCTAGAGTCTTACAGGAAGGCAATTCCAGTGGTGTCTAGTTTCAGGCCAGAATACTAAGGTCATAATTTTAGGCCATCGATGGCTCTCCCAGATGTCTTTGGTCAAGTTAATCACAGTTTGCCTGAAGGTTGAGTTTTCAGGTAATCCGTCCTTGCATAATTATAAATTGAGAGCTCCTTCCAGCTCAAGTTCAGGAGTTTTAGCTGAGACTGAGACAGGGGACAGTTAACACAGGGCCCCCACCCTCTATCTTTTCAGTGTTGCCAATGAAGCTGACGAAATGACTCTTTCACAGATTCTGAAGAAAAGCTCAAGAAGTTATGTGCCAAGTGAGCAAATGAATGTATAGCTATTTTGTTTGTTTGTTTGTTTGGCATTAGAAAATACATCCAATATTGTGAGGACTCAGTGAAATTTGGTCCTGCAATGAGCCCTCCACTGGCTTCAAGATTTCATACTAAATGGTAAGGAAGTGATGCCACACTGAGTCCTCAGCCAGGCCCTACAGGGGATGCAGAGGGTGTGGGCCAACATTCTTGTTGCTAGGAAAGAATAATCATGTTTTCCTGTTTCTCCTAGCTTTTCTTCCCCCTCCCATAGCCCCTCTTTAATCTGTGTCACTCTTCTCCAGCCTGAAGTTAATCTTTTCCCTGATTCACATTTAATTCCTTTTGCTATTAGAAAACTTGATTTTGAAGAAATAAGGGGTCATCTACACAAGAGTGTTTCTATCCCTGCAGCCCCAAATGTTACATACCTAAAAACATGGGAAAATATATACAAAAAATTTCATACACACACACACGTCCTATCCCATTAAGCATTCATTATATATTTCATTTCATTTACTCTTGTACTATCCCTGTGAGTCAGGTACCAATATCATTTCTTTTTTTACAGATGAGGAAGTACTAAGTTTAAATAAAACATTGTCCAGAGCTTTCTAAATTGTATGTGGTCAGCCAGGACTTGGGCCCCTATCTAGTTGTCTTTAGAGAGTGCATGCTTCACCAAAACTTCCTGTGTGGGTTTCACGGCCATAAGCTGGCATCTTTATTTTTCCATCACCCATTCTGACCTCCTTCTCTGGCACCCCAGCTGGGAAACATTGCTTGAGGGTCCACCCAGAACTTGCTCATGAAATGGCGTGAGTCTGAGAGCTCTGGCCTGTCTTGGTTTCTGTCTCAACCTGTACTTTCCTCTAGTATCTCTCACAACCAGGGCAGAATGGAGCTCTCAGGAAGGAAAATAAGAGCCTGGCTTTCTTCTCACACCTGCTGTCCCAGAGATAGTTCCAAATGTATGTGAAAAAGACTCAAAACCTATGTTTTTTGAGGTTTTTAAACAATGTCATTCTCATCTCAGAAGAACATAGCAGTGGTATTCGCAGCACGAAAGAGTGTCAGAATTAAGTCAGTCAACTATGTGCGTTCCTAGATCACGAAAAGCAAATATGTTTTTCTTATATTTTATCCAAGAATATTTTCAACTATAAAACTTCAACTAAACTTCAAAG
Organism: Cynopterus sphinx; assembly: GCA_030015415.1. Classification (NCBI taxonomy): domain Eukaryota; kingdom Metazoa; phylum Chordata; class Mammalia; order Chiroptera; family Pteropodidae; genus Cynopterus; species Cynopterus sphinx. The sequence continues at coordinate 98,949,702 of CM057385.1, forward strand.
TCGATTCTCAATCCCTCTTTGCTAGTCACTTTTCTTCTTCTTGCTTCTTTTCTTAGTCTACAGCCGTTTTTAAGTGGAATTCCTCTGTCCATTGAGTCTTCTCCCTAGAACAGGAAGCATTTCTTCTAAACCTCCTTATGTTGCCATATAACCCAGCAATTCTACTCTTCACTATATGCCCAAGAGAATTGAAAACATATGTCTACACAAAAACCTGTAAATGAGTGTTCATAGCAGCATTGTTCACAATAGTCAAAAAGTAAAAACAACCCAAGTGTCCATCAACTGATGAATGGATTAAAAAAGTGCTATATTCATACAATGAAGTATTTTTCAGCATAAAAAAGAATGCAATACTGATACATGCTATGCTATAACTGAACTTTAAAAACATTATGCTGAGTGAAATAAGCCAAACACAAAAGGCTACATGTTGCATGATTACACTGACATGAATTATCTAGAATATGCAAATCCATAGAGACAAAAAGTAGATTGGTGGTGGTCAGGAGTAGAATGGGGATTGTGGAGTGACTGCTAAAGGGTAGAGAGTTTCATTTTGGGTGATAAAGATGGTCTCCAATGAAATATTGATGATGGTTGCAAAATTCCATGGATATGTAAAACACCCCTAAATTGTATACTTAAAATATTTTTAAAATATATATATTAATAAAGCTGATTAATAAAGCTGCACACCCTGCCCCAAATGAGAGAGACGATTCAAGAGGACATGCTGGTTTAGGGAGGGAGAGGATGACTTCAGCTGTGGAATTAAGTTAGTATAAAACTGCTTTCCATTTAAATATAAGCAAGTGCATTATATAAGTAGGGGAAAAAGGTAAATATATTTTTGTGTCATTTCATATATATATCCTAGAATTATTATTGCCTTTCTACTGCTTTACATTTGTGTTCCACCTCAGCTGATGAGTCCTTATGAGATAAAACAAAACAAACCCAGTTTTACTAGTTAGGGTGTCTGCATCATGCTTTGTGATTTGTCTGATCAAATCTTTTTTCCCCACATAACCAGCTTATGTCCAACTTGCCTTGTTTTCTCTTTCCTTTTTTAAGGGCTGTCTTCCTCTTTCTGCTTCTCTTCTCCCTTGGATAGCAGACACACATGAGGCCAGTGAGTCCGCCTGAGTGCTCCCTAGTCAACCTGACCGCTGGCGAAGGCTTTAGTGCCGTTCACCAGTACCATTCCCTTCCCACCCTGCCGTGGGAAGTCAGAACATTTTGCAATGTAATGAAATCCATGTTGATTAAAATTAAATTATCATCTATAAATAAAGATTAAGATAACATAGCATGTATATTTAACAGCATTGAGCTTATTCGATGAATTCAATGAACTCTACTTGAAGAACTTTCCAAGTGGCACTCTGAGTCTTCAGGAAAAGAGGAGCAACATATTCTAGAAGCTGCAGCTTGTCCTACAGTAAGGCGATAGAAGGCTCGTTCTGCTGGCAGATGGCCTTGGCTCACCACCATTAAAAGGCTCCTTCTGACTAGGAATAGACACTTCTTCTAACACTCCAGACGACTCATCCAAATATTTATAAGAGAAAGGTATCCAGTTGCATTTCACATTCTACCACAGGAGAAAGTTTGAGGAGCTAAATATAATTAAGCAAGTTGACATCTTCGGATGATGGTTTAATTCAAGTGAGCTGGGAGAGGCCTGGTGATTTGTAGTGTGACGTGTGATATAGTAGGAAGGCAAAGAAGGTCGGGACTAGAGTGGAGGCATTGAACTTTCTGAATCATTTCCTTTAAATATCCCTGTAAATGGACTAGATTATACCAGATAATTCTGGCATCATTTTTACCTTGAAGTCCATAGATTAAGTCCCTAGCTTACTGTGTTTCTATGGTATAGTCCGAGAAACGGCATATCTAACGGGCCCATCTATCAATAGTGACAGCAAGCCTTTCTATGAGATGATGCTCATTTTAGTTTCTATCATGATAAGCAGTTAGGATGCTTACATGAGAAAGCAGAAATGTGACCTATGATTATATTAATCATAACTAAATCCTTTTTTGATCAATTCATGCCACAGCGAACTCATATACTGTAGTGATTCATCCACTGTCCTGTGTTTAAAAGTTAAAATGTCACCCTTCTCGGGGATGTCATAGTGATATGGAGTACTTTTGTATGGTGGGCAATAGAGGGTGCCATGTTGGGGGAGGTAAGGTTGATATCTTTGGGGATACTGTGCTTGATCATGTCACCCCGGGTTTTCCACTCTATCACAGTACGTAATAACCTGCCTGCCTCTGGGCTTCAGAACATTTTAAAATTCAACTCTCTTTTAATATTTTGGAATATTTCAGACATATAAAAGAGTATAAAAAATAATGTAATGACTCCTCTTGTACTAGCCAGTCACCTTAAGAAATACAACATTACAAATACAGGTGAAATGCCCATGGCCCAACCCCTGCTGTGTTTTTCTCTCTGAGGGGGTTGCTATCTGGCAGAACTTTTTTTTTCTGATTAACTCTTACATATAACTCATTTATGCAGAAAATTCTTATACACAAAATTAATATTTTATACACAGAAGTAAGATCATATCAATATAAATAAGAACAAGAGGGATGTTTGATGAAGAAAAAATTCATCTGGGATTGTGGATAATGACTGGAGCCTTTTAACAGCTGTGATATTTAATGAGAGTCTCACTTAACGATACATGAAGGACATCCTTCAAGGGTATGCCATTATTTTAGGGGATCTATTGCTGGCCACTCATATTGTTTCCAGCATCTTGATTCATTAAACAGTGCTCAAATAAGTGTGTATGTGTGTGTTTGTGTGTAGATAGATGATAGGTAGGTAGGTAGGTAGGTAGATGATAGATAGATAGATAGATAGATAGATAGATAGATGTAGATATATAGATATAAATATAATACAGATATAGACATAGACATAAATATATATCCTAATATTCTGTGGTATTTATTTCTAAAGGAAAGATTCCTCCAATTGCCACATGGTTTGCCAACAGCTATTTATCTGGAATTGAAGGTTTCTGTGTCTGAAGTACAGTTAAGGAGTGTTGGACTTTCATGGGATGTTTTGAAGACCACTGGCCTTGGGGGTTTTTAGCCACTATGGTTCTGCCTTGGTTGCCCATATGTCCTTGGATAAATGTGAAACTGTAAAATATTCCAGTTTCCCCATCTATGATACAAACGGAGATAGTAGAGAAAAATACCCGGCTGGATACTATAAAATGGGGTGCAGGCCTGACTGCCTATCTTGCTAGACTAACTTTCTGGTTTGGAAAATGGACATAGATCCTGGAAGGAGGTAAAGGAGGCTTTCACTTGCACTGCATTTCAGTGCAAACTTTTAAAAATTATTGGGAAGCAATGGAAGAAAGCTCTTCCTGGTTGTTTAGGGGAAACAGCCAGTCCTGTGGGGTTCGGCTTCTCATGCAAACAAGGGACCCTCCAAGAACACAATACCCCAACATCTGGCTTGTGCAAATCTGAATGAAACAAAAAAATCAGAATTACACATTCTTCTCAAAAGTAACTTCCCAAAGTCAGTGTGAACGAGACTAGATGAAACAGAATAGTTGTTGTGAAACAAAGTTTGGAAAACTATAGCTCATAGGAAAAACTCAGCCTTAATGAACAAAACTAAGAAGCAAATTTGGACCAAATCAAAATACACAAGAAGTTCATATCTGCTGCCCTGGACACTTGGGTCCACTTTGAACTCTGGCCCCATGCGTTCTCATGGATTTTCTTGTGAGCCGGCAAACTCTCAGGGGGTAGACTAATGGCCTCTTAAATAGCCACCTGAATTTCCCCTTTGCAGTCACCATAAATCAATGTTACGCATCCCTAACAAATCCCCAAATCATCCCAGAGAAAGGAAATCATGGAAAAGAAGAAGGGTAAGAAAGGAAAAAAGAAATGGAAGAAAGGAGAGAGGGGAAAGAACCAGTACCTGAGTGAACCTTCCAGTGTTCAAAAATTCGACTTAATGACCCTGGCCCTGGATCAACAAAGGCCTCCATCTTGTGCCAAAACGTGAACAGCTATGTCTTAAGAAAAGAAAGAAAAAACCGTTAAAGTAAACGACTAAGCAAATAAACAAACGCATGGTATGAAAGCAAATGTTGAGATGCATTCAATAAATCCCTTTTAGATCAATTAATGCCATTGTTTATTTAATCTCCAGATTCCATCACATGTGGCCGGCAGGAGTGCCGCTTCTCTTCTCAACTGAAACAGTGCAAAACACAGTCTGGATCCAAGGAAATCTTGCCAAAATGCCTGGCAGTGTATCACTTTTTTAAGCCCTGTTTTGCTTTTGTGCTCATGGTAACGTTCGCAGCTGTCGAATGTGGCTTCAGGCTGTCTGACTCCCTTGAGAGAATTTATGTGTTTTTCTACTTCCTTTCCTTATTAGGAGGCAGGGATCTGCGACACCTATTAGAACAAGTATGCATAAAGGGTAATGACCATGCCATTTATTAGTGGTCTGTTCTTCCTCAAATGAGCCTCCTCCAGCTCGGAGAGGCTGTGCCCATGTTTGAATCGCCTCTGCTTTCTCGGCAGCAGGTGGGCAAAGCAGCATTAATCAAGGGGGTGGGAGTAAACGTTGGCCTCTGGGAAAGTTGTTCTTTTTTTTCCACACCAAGGCATGGAAAGTAGTAGGCTGGAATAGCACAGTCTGCGTTTCATAAATACACAATATTAACTGACAAAAGTAAATAAGATTGAAGTAATGAGAAAGCGTTAGCCGCACACTTTTTCTTAGTAGCTCTGCAGCAGGAGTAACTTGGTCGGATCATTTTTCTTTTTTCTTTCTAAAATGAAGTGGGGAGCATGTGGGGGTAATTTTGTTCTTCAAGGCTCGGTTAGGAGAACGAGCCTTTCCCAAGAAAGGAGAGGTAATCCCTGTTTCCTATGAGTTTCCAAACCATTTGAGGAAAGGGATGACTGAGAAGCTCCGAGTGGGCTCATCTGGCCTGACCCCTCACAAAAATCTTCAAACAGGCGGCAGGAAAGAAGTTACAGGTTCTCATAAAATCCACAGCGTCAGCCTGAAAATGCCAGGCTGCACTCTATCCCTTGCAGGCATCATGGTCAGGTTTGAAGTCCAGACAGAAAGTTCAGGAGAACAAAATGCTTGGGGACAAATTCATTTCTGTTAAAATCACATGTATGTTCAAGAAAATGTAATCCATATGTTTTTGATTCGTTCACATTTAACTCATCAAAATGTTTCTGCAAGCCTTGTACACAGAGCTTGTTAAGTCATTCTTTCTCACGGCGGGAAACCATTTGGACCATGGAAGGTGGATTCCAACCCCGGGAAGCCAGGTTTAACTTGAAACTTAGAGTCTGAAGGTGCGAGTGGGCGTTCACGTGGCAAAATATAATTGGCTTTTCTGGGAAATATCCAGAGGGAGGACATGCACATTTACTTGTGTAGCTTTTAGGATTGGGGAAGGAGCTGGGGGGAGGCAATGAACCAAAATATACACTAACTAGTATGGTAAGTTAGAATATCTCCATAATCAATTTCATTTTTCCTCATGAACTCTCAAAGCTTCTTCATCTCTAATCCCCTACCTCACAGATTCATTTTCACATCCCCTTGCACAGTACCTGGCACTTTCTAGTAGGCTCCGATGAATGTTGACCTGAACTGGAATGACATGTGTTTTTAATGTACTAATCGTACACAGAGCATTATGCATCTGGCTTAGACACAGTGATGGCAAATAGCGTGTGCCATTAAAAAACAGAGAATCGGCATTCTGTGTTGAGAAAGCAAAAATGATATGTAGAAGGAAAACCCACTGGTATAGATACATGGGCAGGAAGGTAACCTAAAATGTTGGGAGAAATTCTAATGAGTTCCTTCTCTTTAGTGTTCTCTGGCTATTTTTCATTTTGACCTTAACACTGAAACAAAAAGGGAAAGGAATCTGTTTTAGGGTTTATCCAGAGCCGTGGCAGAAGGAGAGCATTTCGTAGTGGTGCTTCATGTAACTAACTCTGATCCCCTGACACATTCACCCCAAACTGCATAAATCTCTCAATGAGCAGCAAATGAGACTCGTGTTTGGGTTTCTGACTAAACTGCTGGCTTATTTTCACATGTTGTTCAGTCATTTCAAGTAACCTAGCCAAAGCTGCTAATTAAAGAGGGATGATTTATTTCATAACTTTTCTTTTCCCTTCAGGAAACATAACTCAGCTCCAGGCACAGCAAGTTTACCTCGCCCTGTTCAATAAATTACACCCACCTCATTAATAGTTCATTAGGAAAACTGAAAACCCCGTGACAGGACCTCAAGGAAAGAAGGGGTCAGTGGCTCCAACCCAGAGAGCACAGCAGGCTTGATCTGATGGGCCTTTCAGTTCCCAGACCCAAGTGCCTGGGCCAGTGTTTTTGCCTATAGACTTAAAAAGCACATTCTGTCCTGTACTTCTCTCCGGCAGTGAATCCTTCACTTGTTTCTTCCTTGTGAGGTGGAGGGATGGGGAAATCTACCTTTAGCCTTCTTATAGGATTGTCACATATTTTTTTAAGAAAACAAAAATGCTTTGGACTATAAAATCTAGAGACCAATAGCCCTTCCTCAATGGATACATTTCTCCACCAATGAACATATCACCACGGTTTAACCTCCAAGAACAAGATACTTATAAAAAAAGCAATAATAAAAGAGAGCAGCCCCGAAGCTTATACATGGTTGGCTTAGATTTTCTATATATAAATATTAACTGGAGGAGAGCCAGACCATGCCAGTTCCCCTGGTTCTCTATATATGGCAAATCAGCTCATCAGTGCAATGCAAGAGCAACTATATGTATAATGAGAAATCTAAAACTATCCATTTAAGGCACTTTGGAGGTTCTAAGCATTCCACTAATATTTAACCTAAGGTGAGACTGCTGTTTCTCAGACTTTAATGTTCACACATATCTCCTGTGAGTCTCGTTCAAAGGCAGGGTCTGAAAGGTCTGAAGTGGGATAGAGGAATCTATATTTTAAATAGGCTCCCAGATGATGCCGATGCTACTGGACAACGGACCAGTTTCAGGGTAGGAAGGGGCTGAAGCTTCACCCGCCTTCTGGATTTTGCTAATAGATATGATAGTACTGGTGTGAGAAGGTATAAAACCAGGTTGTTGTATACATTATATTTCTTCTCCCATAAAACCATCCTATAGAGCAGGGGTTGACAAACTTTAAAGCTTCAGTGAGTAAATATTTTAGGCTCTGCAGGCCATCTAGTCACTGTTGCAACAACTCAACTCTGTCATTGTAGCATAAAAGCAGCCATTGAAAACATGTAACCAAATTGATCTGATTATGTATAAATAAAACTTTATTTATATAAATAAGCTGTGGGCTAAATTTGGCCCATGGGCTGTATTTTGTCAACTAATTGTATTAGTTCTAGAACAATGGCTTCCAAAACTCTGTGGCTATACACCCAGAAGAGTTGACTTCCCTATACATATATGTTTATTTATAGATTCTATACATGTCCTACTGCACTGATACAAAAGAAAAAGAGAGAGAGAAAATTAATATAGAGACTCTAATATGTTTTGTTCACCCAAATGGAATATCTTTGTTATCCCCTGGGTGTATGCACACTCACCTTAGAAGCTAGTGATGTGGAACATTTTTAAATGTTTTCTTCTTGACAAAAAATGATCATGTTGAGATGAGGTTTTGATGGTCCTTGGAGTTTCAACACAGAGTAAACATAATATGTGAAGATTTGACTGTGAGCAAAATGAAGAAAAGCACTGAAAAGAATTATTTTATGCAAATCAATAAGGTGACATAGTGACATTCCCTCTTTGGGGTTTATTTGAGCAATCGACATGCCAGGTGCTGAACTAAACCCTCTATATGTAGTATTTCATTTAATGCTCACATAGCTCTCTGAGGTAGGGGTGATTATGATTTCCATTTTATAGAAGAGAACTAAGATGCAGGAAGGCTGGGACAATGGAATACAATTAGTTCCTTATTTATTTAGGTGCTTAGTTGGGGGTGTAAACATCACATCTGCCTAATTACAACACCCGTGTTCTTAACAGCTGCCATTTATAGCCTCATCAAGTCATGATAATTTTCCAAAATGTTACATTTATTTATTATATGATGACATCATAATGACGATAAATCCTGTTGGTTATAGTAAATGAATTAGCACACACCCACCCCAATCCCTTTATTCTGCCAGAAATTGCCATTGGAGGCAAACTTAACACTAGGTCCCTGTGCTAAGAGAGAGTGCCAGCTAATTTCCAATATATTGCTGGTTTCTTTAAAGAGATTGCTTGCTGGCTATCAAGTGTACTAAGAATTCTCACTCATTTGAACTGTTATATGCTGAAAATCCATTTATTACAAAAACTCAATCCGAGTTGACCAGGTTAGTCTAATGTCTATGTCACTTCTAGGTAAAGAGGAGCTGTTTGTAAAGTTAAAGGTTTTACAGAGTTTATTCCTAAAGATCCAAGTGAGGAGCAGAGAGTCTTATCCCTATACTTCATGCAAGAGTGAAAGCTTTGAACACAAACATTGGCACTTATGTAGAGAATGGTTTTAGAATTGTAAATCATGGCTCTTCAGTTTAAGAGGGAAGACTACTGGCATATTGAAAAACTTATTTCAAAAAAATGACATATCATAGTAAGTGTGTAGCACTATATCCAGTAGCATTGATATTCAGACTGAGGATCTGTCAATAAATCTTGGCCAGTTAATCATTAACTATAAATCAAGAGTGAGGGAATTTTTTTCAATGAGAAAGAACATTGAGAATAGGAGTGCAGATAAGTCTAAAAACAACAATGAGACCAGAAACTAGGGCAAGGAGATCCATATTTTGAATTAAAGATCAGGACATATTATCTGAAATATGCTCTAACACTTATTTTGTTTTTGAGCATTCTTTGTTATTTTAACCTAAAAAATATAGGATGTATAATCCACTGGAACATATCACATCTGATCACTGTCATGTAGATGTAAAATTCACAGTAGGTATGGCACTCCTTATTTATATAACTTTCTTACCTCAATTAAAAATTTACAGATTTACTTTAAAATATTTCAGTATAGTCTGTGATATCAAAATTATTATCAAAGATATAAAATCAGACTGCAAAATAAACAACACTTTTACAGTAAACAGTGATATCAAAAGCAGGATGCCCTTAGTTGTTAAACACATAATGGTAGATGTTTTGGCAATAATTTTTCATCCTAAATAAATCAACTCCACGAAATACTTGAGAGTTAAGAATAAGCAAAGATGGGCAGATAAGACAGAGAAGGTAAAGACACTAACAAGTGCAGCCTTATCAAGCAAGTCATCACTGTGGGAACAGGAGCTAACTCCTATGCAGAACTCTGGGAAACCATACAACACAATTCCTTGAATTTTAACACCAGAAAAAAGAAGGAGATGGGAAACTTAAATACCAATGCTGTGATGGTTCACCTCATGTAAGTTAGAGTGCCCATAGATTTGGTCAAATACCAGCCTAAATGTTACTGTGAAGGCACTTTTTCTTTTTTAGATGTAATTAACATTTAAATCAGTAGACTTTAAGTAAAGCAGATTACCCTTTGAAATGTGGGTGGGCTTCATTTAATCAGTTGAAGGTCTTAAGAGAAACAGAATCCCAACAGATTGCTTTTGGACTCAAGCTGCAGTATCCCTTCCTCCCTGGATGTCCACTTGCTAGCCTACCTTTCAGATTTCAGATTTGCCAGCCCCAAACAAAGAGGTGCAGGTGCCGGCCATAAGGAGTTGGGTGGGCTTGCCATAGAATAAGGTGAAAAAATGATGACAGATTGCCAACAGTGACTGCTACACTCTACCTCCCATTACAGAAGCCCAAATAATTAATGTCTAGGAGCAGTGGCTGTTTGGAGTGGGGGTGGGGGCTTTTGATGGTGGAGTCTATGTAATACTACATAGAAAAGTAGATCAAAACAAAAAAAGAAGAGTGCTGAAAATGATTTGAAAAGGAGGGTAAATATGGAAGATATTTTTTCTTCATTTTAATCCCCGTAGAGCAAAATAGTACCAATGCGTTGTGGCATTTTAAACATCCATAGACTAAAATGTATGAAAAAATTGTATACAGGGTGTGTGGTTGGAACTGGAAGTGTGCAATTATAGGGTTCTTATACTATGTTTGAAGGTAGATAGTAATACATTAAAAATGTAAATTGTAAACCTTAGAACAATGACTAAAAGATAAAGGAAGCAATATAACTTATAAGCCAATGTGGATAAAATTGAAGTATGAAAAATAAAATTCAATTAATTCACAAGAAGGCAGGAAAATAGGTTTTTTGAGGGGAGGAATAATAGAAGTGACATATAAAAACGTATGTTAAATTGGTAGATTTTAAATCCAATCTATCAATAATTACATTAAATAGAAATGATCTAAAATAATTTAAAAGGCAGAAAGCATAAGCAACAACAAAAAATAGTTAAACTGGACTTCATCAAAATGAAAAATTCTGTGCTTCAAACAATGCCATCAAGAAAGTATAAAAATAACCCACTGAATATGAGAAAATATTTGTAAATCACATTTCTGACAAGGGTCTTGTATCCAGAATATATAAATTCTTACCACTTAATAATTTAAAAAAAAAACAAATAACTCAATTTTTCTAAATGGGCAAAGAATTCAAACAGACATTTCTCCAAAAAGGATATACAAATGTCCAATAAACACATGAAAAGATGCTCAACATCATTAGTTATTAAGGAAATGAAATTAAAACCACAATGAAATATAACTTCACACTCAATATGATGGCTGCACGACAGACAATAACAATTGTTGGCAAGCATATGGAGCAATTGGTGGGGTTTGTCATACATTACTGGTGGGAATGCGATATGGCATAGCCATTTGAAAATACAGTTTAGAAGTTCCTCAACATATTAAACATAGAGTCATTATATTACCTATTACTTACCCACTTCTAAGTTTATAACCAAGAAAACAAAAACACATGTCCACTACAACCTGTACACAAATGTTCACGGCAACATTTTCAACTGATGATGAGTGAACAAAATATGATAACGTGCAAAATTATTCAGCAATAAAAAGAAATAAAATGCTGACATGTGTTGCAACATAGATGAACCTTAAAAACATGAGGTTAAATGAAAGAAGTTAGTCACAAAATATCACATATTATATGATCCTATTAATATGAAATCCTCAGAACAACCAAATGTAAAGACAGAAAGTTAGTGGCTGAATTAGGCTGGTTTGGAGGGGAGAATGGGGAGTGACTGCTAACTGGTACAATAATTTTGGGGGAGTTGATAAAAAACGTCCTAAAATTGGACTGTGGTGATGATTACACAACTCTGCAAATATAATAAAAACTCGTTGACTTATATACTTTAAATGTCTAAATTATATGGTGTGTGGCTTATATCTCAATCAAGCTGTTTTTTTAAAAAAGTGAAAATGTCAAATTGATTTAAAAAAAAAACAAGACCCAACTATGTGATTTCTATAAGGGAGCACTTGAAATATAAAGAGGTCAAGCTGTGAGAGATGAGGCTGAGATGGTGAGAAGGACAAGGTGAAATACAGCCTTGTATACTGTCCTGAAGAGCTTGGGTTTTACATTGAGGGTCCTAGGGATTTCACAGAAAGAGCAGTAATGCAGTGATCAGGGCCAGGACTCGATGCTTAACAAAACACAAGGAGGCTCTCACACTGTATGTATTGGGGCAGCCCCTGACTGAGTGCCTTCTTGAAGGTGATACCCTAATTACTAAGTACTTCACCTCTGTCCTGGCCCTGGCAATCAGCCACACGTTTTAGAAAGAGCCCTCTTTGCACTCTGGAAGGTGGAGAATAGATTAAGAGAGTAAAGTTTACTCATGTATTCTACACATTTACTTTAATACACGATAAACATAAAGCTACACTTTTATGGAGCCTACGTTCTTACTCAGGCAGGGGAAGACAGATATAAACACCTACACTAATAAATAATAATAGATAATTCCAAGTGTGTGATAAGTACTAAAAAGAAAACAAAGTAGGGTAATGAGACACCAATGACTCAACAAGCTGAGGACTGCTTTGGGTAAGACTATGGGGACCATTGTAATTTATTGTGCAAACTGAGATAGTTTTGAGAGTTAAATAAAGTGTTAACACTAATTAAAATGATATAATTTTGGAAATATTTATTTTTTAAACAATTTTTAAAAGGCAAATTCTATCTTAAAATACTAAAATACCTATCTATCTAGATTAAGTCAAAATTTAAAGGTATTTTTATTCACTATTTGAACTTAAAAAAAGAATTATTCTTAGAATCGTGTTTATATGTTAATCTTAGACATATACTTCAGTTTGTGTCACTAGTATTTTTCTAAAGATTGTTTTTAAATAGTCTCATTTTTATTCACGCAAATACCTGCAATCATTTTCAAATTTGCATTTTATGGTTAATTAACTCAAAATTGTTGAAATTGTCAATATTTATTATCTATTGGTGATCATATTTTTAACGATGGGAAAAAAATCTCTCCTGTTAATTGAAGGATGTTTTCAATTTTATTTTCTTTTTGTTGCTGTGAAAATGTGTATTTTAACCTGGCTCCATTAGCAGGAGGACTGAGCAAATAGCTAAATGGTATTGTCAGGTTCTTCAGATAAAAATCAGCTGTGTTAATTCCAATAATGGTTGGAATTTTTTCAGCTAACTCATGGAAACAAAGTAAAGCTTTTTAAAAATTTACTCTGTTTAAGAAACATCTTAAAAACTTCCACATTAAAGGTAAAAATATTTGTTTTTGCAATGATAACATGAACAAAAATTTTGGTTGGAATACAAATTAGTTTCCTATTGCTGCTGTAACAACTTACCAGACATGTAGTGGCTTAAAATGACATAAAATCATTATGTTGCATTCTGTAGGTCAGAAGTCTCATTAGGCTAAAATGAAAGTGTCACCACAGCTACTATTTATTCTGGAGGTGCTAGGGGGGAATCTATTTCCTTGCCTTTTCCAGCTTATAGAGGCCACTTGCATTCTTTGGCTTGTGGCCGTGCAGCACCTTCAAATCTCTCTCTGACTCTTCCTCCTACTTCCATTATCAAATCCCCTTCTCTCTCACCCTCCTATTCTCCTCTTATAAGAACTCATATGATAACATTGGGCCTATCTGGATTATCCAAGATAATCTTCCCATCTTAGGGTCTAAAGTTGTAATCACATCTGCCAAGTCCCATTTGCTAGGTAAGGTAACACATTCATAGGTTCCAAGGATTAGGATGTGGACATCTTGGCAGGAGTGGGCATCACTCTGCTTACCACAAGGTACCATGGTTAAAACACTGTTCACTAAATTAAGAAATCTATGGGGAAGAAATGTGCTTGGAAAAGGTTGACTGTATACATAATCCATAATTTCATAGTCTTCTTAAAACAATTACTGATATTTTGAAGTACATGCTAATTTGTGTCTTCTGGTATCACTTCGATCCTTGTGTTAGGTGGTAAATATTGACATTTTTTGTAAGTTGCATATTTATCAACTTTTTTTGAGAAATGGAAATGTAATACTTAATCTTTCATGAAACACTCATTTTCAGTTTTTTAACTTTTCTTTTTTTTTTTTTTTTGAATTTGTTGCTACCAAAAGGATTTACTGAAAACTTAAAGGATTTACTGAAAACTAAAATAGTACAATGCACACACACTTGAAGACAGACATCATACAATAAATGACACAACTACTCTAGCAAGTGCAGTCTGTGGTAGAACTGCTCAGCTTCTATTGTTTGCATATATTCATGTATGATTAGTGTAGATTTCCCCACATTTGCTTATTCCGCTGACTAATGGTCTTGTGGTCTTGTGCATCTTACAGGCTGTGACATAGGCTGTGGCACAGCTGGCCATGTGTTGGGCAAGTTTTGAGACTTCTCCTTTCACCACTCATTAATTGGAAAGTTGGTTGCCTGAGCACTGTTTTATCAGCAAGCTCGCTGCATCTGTGCTCGGAATGGAGGTGTTAAGTAGGTTGCTTCTAGAAAGGGTCAGAAAAAGATGGTAATCTCTGGAGGTCTTTCACATTTAATTACATGTTACAGTGGAAATTCTATTCACTGCTCACGAGCCTCACGGGTTACTAGGCAGACCAACCCATGGCAAAAGCAGGAAGAGCAAAATGGAGGCCAACCACACATGTCCTAGATAAGTTTTTGTTTCTACAACTACTAATACTTTGTTTAAAAAAAAAAAATCTGGGACAAATGTTAAATCAAACACAATGCCAGGACAAGGAGCATAAGTGAGGACTGTCCCTGGGCTACATGGGACTTATGATCAGCCTAGCTAGGGGGCAGGACTAGGTGAGGAAGAGAGTGGTGAGCAGAAGCCATGAAGAAAAGTTATCATCGCTTCAGTGATTTCAGGGACAAAGGAGGCAGGTGGAGAGAACATCAGGTGTAAACATCCTCAGCAAGACCAGTGTGGATGGAACAGAGGGAATGAGAAGGGAGGCAGAGGTAGGAAAGGAGAGGAGAAAAGCAGGTGCAGTCAGATAATACAGTCTACAACACCATTGAAAGGAGGTTAGATTGTATTCTCAGTAGAAAACTACTAGAAGGGGAGTGATATGATGATTTACATTTTAGAATAATCATTCTGGTTATTTATAGAGAATGGTCATCACGTGGTGGCCAGAGTGAAAGTAGAAAAAAACAGAGAAGTTATTGCAGTATTCAGGACAAGATATGATGTGGGGCTAGGACCAGTGTGGCAGTAATGGAAAGTGAGATAAATGCTCAGACTTGGGATATATTTTGGAGGTAGGCTCCAGAACATTTACTTATGGATTAAATGCAGGTACAGAAGGATAGAGAGGAGGCAAAGACTTCAAGTTTTTGTCCTGAAATTCTGGAATGAATTGCGGTGCCATTTACTGAAATAGGAAATCCAGAGGTAGGAGCAGGGCTTATTTGTTTGTTTATTGTTTTGTTTTGTGGGAGAAAGAAATCAAGGAACTGGGGTAAGAATATGGACATACAATGATAGTGACGCAGACAAATGGGGGTGGTTGATAGAAGAATATAGATGTTGTCGATGGATGTGATATTGAGGAAAATGTGAAGTAGAATGAAGAATCAAGAAAAATATCCTGTGTCTGCTTAAGTATGTGGGTGGATAGTCAGGGAATGAGAGCTTGTGTTTTATACATACAAATTTTCAAGCACTTCTGGAACATTCAGGTAGCAAATTTCTAGATTTTTTTTTAATGAAACAATGTGAAGCTCAAGGGAGATATCTTTATGGAATGGAGAAATTTAGGGAGGCCTTGGTATATAGATGGAGGAGGGAGGGGATTGCTTGAGAGTTGGTACTATGAATTGGGAAGTAGGGGTGAAATATTGAGGGGAAAGGAGAATAGATTCATGATGGGACCTGAGATCCCAAGCCCTTGGGAGGTAATTGTAAGAGAGAGTGGGGCTGAGGGGTGGGGAGAGAAAGTAAGGGGAAGAGAAAGGAGAGAAGAGAAGAGGAGGGGAGGGGAGGGGAGAGGAGGGAAGAGGAGGGAAGAGAAGGGAAGAGAAGAGAAGAGAAGAGAAGAGAAGAGAAGAGAAGAGAAGAGAAGAGAAGAGAAGAGAAGAGAAGAGAAGAGAAGAGAAGAGAAGAGATTTGGAAACAATGGAGTTTATTTTAAGATTTTGCCTAAGGCTAGTCTTCAAGCAAGGATGATGAATGACATTAATTTATCGGTGCTTCTCAAACTGTTCTGTGCCTTCCCAGACCTACTGCCTAAGAATCTTCTGGAACAGGGAAAGGAATGGGAAGTTCATTTCAGTGAAGAACACTAAAGTTTTTGAATAATGTTGCTAAGGTTTAGGTTGTCCATGAGGATCTCAGGTCCTCATTGTGAATTGCTTGAGCTGTTCATGCTTTATACACACTGATGGCTCTGTGTCCTGGACTCATTGATGGACTAGCTTTTAGATCATGCCATGAAAGTCTGTGTCTCAACCCAGTGAGCCCTGAACTTGTCTGATGGTGAAAACTATCTGAGATCCTTGTTAAAAACACACATTTCCAAGCCAATTCCCTAGAAATTTTTATTCAGTGATGCCTGGGTCTGTGCATTTAACGAGTTGTCCCCAGGCAATGCTCATGATCTGGTAAGGTTGGAAAACATTGCTTCAGTCAAAGTATTTTTTGTTTCATACGTGAAAGCCTAGGAGCAGATTAGAAGCAAAGGCCAAACAAACCCAAGCTGAAGAAGCAAAATAATAGCCAAAGTCTTCCAGATGTGTCTCTGTTTATGAAGCCAATTCTGGCCTCATTAGCTGCCTTGCTTTCATTTATGCTTCTGGCTGAGTTAAGTATTCAGACAATAAAATAATTTGCAGGGACAATGATGAGATTGTCACTTAGATTATCAAACAAGTAAACATGCAAAAAGAGGATGCAGAAAGAGAAAGTGGAAGAAGAAAAGTAGAAAATTTTCCATTTATTTCTTTAAAGAGAAATGAGAAGAGGTTTTATGAGCTGAATATAATATCAAAGTTTCTCATTCCCATTTCTCAAGTCATTTCTTAGCTTTGTAACTGAGGAATAGCTCTTTCGCTACTTTATGATTCATCGCCTAATCACAGTTAAACAAAGAGCTCTACTAAGCTTTCTCAAATCTACATTGCTTTGCTCCAAAATTTCCTCCTACCCTATGAATATGCATTTGGGAGTTGATTAATGTATTTATTCTTCTCCAATCGATATACTTATTTTTTTGGCTCTGATATCAAATGCTCAGCTAACAAGTTTGGACAGCAAGAGAGGCTGTGTTATCTGAGACAATCTGGTTCTTAAATTTTAGAGACAAAGCAGCAACTCTGACCTGCAAGGAAGTTATCCAAAACTTTCTTCTAGTCTTTTCAGCTACTGAGTTCAGATGGTAAATATTTGGAAAGCAAGAGTTGAGAGAGCTAGAGATTACCATAATGTATCATTAGTGAAGACTATAGCAACACGGTGTCAAGCATTGTGCATAAGGTAAATATTTGAGACCCGGGTCAAATTTATTCGTTGTCAAATATTTGAGAAAGCATCACAAATTGTCACCTCTAAAACATCTCATTTTTTCTAGTTGCAACTGAAAAGTATACATTGGATTTTTTTTTAAAGCATGAATGAATATGGAAGGAAAATATGGATATTTGGCCAATTATGACTCTAGACACCCTCCCTATGGCACTTACACCAACCACAACACAAAGACCCTGTTACTTTGAAAAAAGATGTATTTGAAGACTACATAAATGCTTCTTCCATGTAAACTAATCTTAGACTAAGAATTCTATGATGTTTCTCTTTAATCTTTAAAATATCTTATCAATACCCTTTCTATCCTTCATATACAATGTTATTTATGCATGTCCAGCTCTGATGTATAATATCTTTTATTTTTAAAAAGTAGATGATTGATAAATAAATTATGTAACACATATAGTGGAATAATATTTTTTCAGTGAAAGTGATAATGTAGATATGTATTTATTGACATGAAAAAATCATACGCATATTTTTTGAAAAAATATACTCATACTAATGATTCTATCTTTGTTAACAAACTCACATTCATATGAAGGATTTTCAGGTACATTCTCCTATTGTTAATATCTAACTCACCTAGGTAACAAGTCAGCTAAGAAGGTCACCAGCAGCAATTCAATTCAGAATAGTTCCTAAACAGGTATTAACGTAAAATACCCAAGTGAACAAGAAGGAAGGCTTGAAAGCAGATAGATGCCAATATTCAGGTGAGTTTGCTGAGCCTCACTTAGGGTGGTTTATGGGCTTAAAATTGTGGGCATGAATTTGTGAAAGCCCGGTCAGAGAGAATGAAACACGCTGGATTTTGATTACCTGAGAATAAATTAATCAGGATGTGAATTCATTCGGCAGAATACCTGTAATTAAATCTGCTCTGCCACTGCTTAGCTAACATACACCTTTAACTGCAGCCAATCTGCCTAATAGGCAGTGGTTGCATTTTCTGTCTGAACCATAACATGAGGTGTCTGTGGCTACCATCCCATCTGCCCTCATACCCTGGCAAACAGGAGGTCTATGCACAGAGCAGTAAAGGATGGAAGCCATTTCACCCTGACTTGAAAAGATTGGAAAATGTTTCACAAAGCTGTGACTTTCGAGCTAGAACTTAAAAAATAATGTTCTGAGAGGTAGAAAATATGGAGAGAAGTATTTCAGGTATAAGAAAATGAATACTCTGTAGACATAAATATGGACTTGTGGATGCCGGATTTGAAGGGCATTGAGACACCGTGTGTGGCGGGGGGGTGTAATTTTTTTTTTTTTGGACATAAAAATGGTAGAGCGACAGAGAGGGTAGCTGGAGAGATCATAAAGGAACTCAATTACCATCCAAAGAGTGCAACCTTTTCTTCTCTTCTCTGACACTTCTCTCAGAGCAGCCAAGTAAGATCATCAAAGTTATGATGATATCGTGTGAGACAGTACACCATCTGACCTGACTACCTGTTCAAGGGTGATTTAAGTGCTACTGTAATGCTGAGCAGTAAAAACTTGTTTGTGTCTATGATTGTAATAGTCGAGACTCAGGCGCACAGGGTGAAAAATGTGTTGAGGTAGACAGTATTATTTTTTTAAGTGGGCCAATTCCTAACTGTGACCACACTCTAAATCCCCTCTATCTCCTCCCTGAGTTAATTGAAATTAACAGTGACTCACTAACCATCGAAGGGATTCATAAGCCTTAAAAAGATGAGCCATTAATTAATCCTTCTGTATCAGTTGTAAGTTGATTTTTTAAATCTTGTTTGACTCCTAGGCATTCAAGTAAGAAGCAAAGAGGAATCATCATTTTCCTTAAAAGAGAAATCCCTAAATCAGAACTGATTTAATTCCAATATAATTTGGCAAATGAAGGAGAGTTAGATATAAAGAAGAAATTTCAGTTTAGTGTGTGTGAGAAAGAAAAATTTTAACAGTTTGATTTTATTTGGGACTATTCCAAACTGGCCTTTTTTAATTTTGCATTCCAAGCAAGCCAACAAGTCCACATGAAACCAATTCTTGGTAGGAAACTCTTCCATTTCTTGTTACTTCTGATTTTGTGGGGTTGTCCTGTGAAGCTCTGATGAGATGTTTTCTGTGAAATGCTTTGTATATTGCATGATACAGAATAGAAACTCAATAAAGACTCATATGATCCAGTTTTGAAAACCAAACTTATGCTTACCATTCAGACTTAAGGCTCCCTCTCTGAGCTTCACCAAAAACCTGTAAGTAGAATCATTCTCATTCTACTGATGAAGAACCTGAGTCTTGAATTTGAGTTAATTCCTAAGTATCTGTATGACAACGTACATCCCTCCTTCCTAACAAGATTAAGGTGCCAAATTGTATCGGCTGCGGGATTTTTTTTTTTTTTTGCTTGTTTTGACATATATGTTATTAAAATACATTTCCTAAAAGATCTGTTTACTGTCTCCCCCATTAACTTGAGTGCCTCAGAGAGGAGGGACTGTACCTGAATCCTCCTTGGATGGTGTCTGGAAAGCAGAAGGTTCTCAATATCTATTGAATAAGTGAATCACAAAATAACCTTTTAAATAAATGTTTCCTCTTCCCAGCTATCCCAGTTTTTCTTATTATTTGGAGGTTTGTTTAGCATTAATAAAATGGGTCCTTATATCTAGATAGCCATGAACAGGTTTTATCTCTAAAGAAAAGCCATGTGACTGTAAGGCTTGGATAGTTTTGTTTGTTCTCCACACAGCAGAAATGAGCAAATCATGTGTACACTCCAAAGTTACCATGAGAACTGAGTGTATATGGGGAGCTAATTGCTGTGGTAATACTGGGCTCACACTTAAGACAACAGCTGGGCTTCTAGCGGGAGAGGATCTGAAGGTGACGCTTCAATTCCACTTGTCTGGAGGTTGCTGGGATGGCCCCTACCCGTTCCCTTTTATCCTCCCTCTGAGTTGATCCATCGTGAAGGAGGGAAAGTAAGCAAGGAGTAAAAGCTTTCTGTGGTTGGATATGAGAAAGATCACAAGGCAACTGTGCATTTAGACATTGTAGAAAGACTTTATCTCCTGCATAGATTTAAGGAAGCATAAGCCTGGTATAATTCATTTCCCATTAGAAATTATTTCAAGTCCTTTTATTCTCAATGAAACGCCCGGTTATAGTTAGGGATGGATTTAGCAACAAATGACATAGGATTTTTTCCAGTCTCATCTTTACTTTCTGAAACTGTCTTTGCAAAGTCCAGAAAACAACTTTGATTTTTCAAATACAGAAAGAAAAGAAACTAGGACTTGCGTTTTGAGCTCCAGGGCCAAGTTTAGTGCCCATGGTTGAGTCTTGTAAAATACAGAGAAGCAACTAATGGTGGGTCTGAAAATACAGAATTTTGTACCTTTGTGTAAGCTGGGTTGATACGTTTAATTTATTTTTTTAGCCATCTGGACAAAGGAACCTAATCTCTTGGTGTTCTCACAAACAGATGTGCCATGACCTATGTGGAAGGGGAATGCTTCACCGATTAATCTGTCTGAATGCAATGCCCCCCTTACTTCCTGTGGTCATCCACCTTCACTGTTACAAGATGACAGACACCCTTAACCATATGCCAGGGACTCGCTAAGGGCTTTACCACTATTATCTCACAACAACTTTCTAAGTTTTCTATTTTTATGGTATTAATTTTATAAGTGAAAAACTGAGGCCAAGAAAGATTAAATAATTTCCCCCAAGGTCACCCACTGAATAAGTGGCAGAGCAGGAATTCCAGCGTATTTAGTTCCAGAACCTGGGTATATAGTCATGACTCTGCATTCTCCTACCTCTCAGGGCACATACTTCTCAAAAATGGGGCCTTTTCTAGTGGCTGTTCCAAAAGGACACTGGAAAGGCAATTTCATAGCTAATTATGTCCTTTAAAAATGTTTTTTTGATGATGATAGAGACAATGATCTCCGTAAAGCATTTATTTTGTTGGCTTCAAATCGACTCTAGGTAATAAAACATGATTGCCCACATCTCTTCCCCCAAAAGTGTTTTGTCTTTTCTGGCTCTTCAAAGGGGTAAAACTTATAAAACAATACTTATAGCAGTCAATGTGCCTTGTAAGAAAATGGGGCTGTCGGCACAGCCATCACAGATTCAGACTGACAGTGGAATTTAGCTACGTTCATTTTGAAGACAAAAGGCCCTCCTTTTGAGCTGAGGAAACCTGTGTTCTGATTCCAGCCCTATAACTTTGGCCAAGGCAATTAACCAATCTGGGTCTCCATTTCCTCATATGTACAATAGGGAGTAATAGTTCTGCTTTCTTTCTCCTAGTCATCGTAAGGGAAAGAAAGTGTGGCAACAGAAAACACCAGAGCTCTAGATCTATTTATTATTCGCTCAACAAACATTTATTGGGTGTGTACCCTGTGTGGGCACCATGCTCGGTCCTGGGGCTGCAAAGTCTTCACTCTGATGAAAAAAGATTTTGGATTGGAATTTACTTTGGCTTTTTGGATGGTTAATAGCACGAACTTTGCTGGATTTTTTCTTAGGGCTCAGCATGTATAAACAGAATTAAATATCTGGGGGGAGTTCTCATCTTATATCTGGCCACAGAATGCATGGGAACAAAACAAGAAACAAAACAATGGAAAATGAATCAATAGAGCCCAGTTTGTATAGGGCACATCACGGGAAATGAAGCAGCACAGCTCCTCTGTGGAGCAGACAGGAAACACATCCCACCAAGCCGTGCCCTACATAAGCCAGCCGACTCTGCCCTCCATGCACAACCTACTCGGATCTGCGATTTGCCAATTGGTCTATGTGCCTTGTACTTACGAGGTAGTGGAGGGGCAGGTGAAGTTTCAGGGATGCTCCGTGTTAGTTTCTGCCACCCTAAGTCCTTCTTGAACCCTTCTATTTTCTCCCATTTGGCAGCATGACTTTTCATGTGTGAAATGAATTTTCTGATTTCCTTGGAGTTTTCAGCAGAAGAGCTCCTCCCTCAGGAAAATAACCATTGCCATAAGCATGCCTGTTGGCCTCCCTAATTGGGAACAAGGTGGGCTTCATGGGCCTGCGGCCAGTGCAGTTGCACAGGGCCCTACCCTCAGAGGGATCACTTCTGGAGTTCAGTATTCTGTGGGTGCCATCTTGCAATTATTATTTATCTGATCTTCGATTATGTGTTCTAGAAAATGAAGCCTGATGTCACAATGACCATGTGTTGAGGGACTGGAAGCTTAGGTCATACAAGTTGCAGCCTCTCACTGACTGTATGGGACATGTTTGTGGCCTCCCCTTCCCCAATCTCTGAAGCTCTGGGACCTGCCCAGATTCCTTCAGCTCCCACCCATCGAGTACCCTGCTGTGGGTGTGGGCACAGAAATGGGGAAGGCTGGAGTGGTACAGTGTGGCCACACCGAAGGTGCGGGGAAGAACAGGGGGTAACCAGTGGCCAGAGGGCAATGGAAGCTTATACTCAGAGTGACAGATTCCCTGGGGGCATCCTGGTGCCCAAGGGGGCATGGCACTAATTAGGGCATATAAAACACTGTGGCAGGTAGGAAAAAACCACGGAGGAAAGGAAAAGTCTTCTTTTTAATGCCTCTGCTGGCACTGTTCTGTGCATTCAAAAAAGCACCCTGAGATTTTATTTTGCACTGGACCCCACAGACAGGGCAGCAGACTTCTTAAGGAACTTAAGATTCTGGGGATTGTAAAGACCTGACTCACTTTTCAATGCTCACAGATTAAAACAAAAAAAAACCCAAAAAACAAAACTAAATGCCTATGAAAGGACTCATCTCCGCAGTGAAGGGGGAAAGGAAAACAGGAAAGTTGTATTTACTGAGCACCATCTCCAAGCTGGAAGGAGGCTAATGCTTTGGTTGGGTTGGAGTGGGGTGGGGTGGGGTGAGGGTGTGATTGACTGCATTTTGAAAATGAGGGAACAAAGGCTCAAAAACATTAAACTCACTCAAGACAGTAAGTGGGTATCTGAAGCAGGATCAGGATGCAGTGTTGGGTTGGTGGGGTTCATGTTCCTAGAATTTGGGTATTGGATCCTTGAAAAAGGAGAAAAATACCATGGACACTGATGAAAAATCATCTTTGTTATAATATCACTTAATATGTAAGAACATAAACCTCTTTAGGCTTGTAGCTCTTATGCAACTGTAAAATTGAAATAAGTTCTCAGGTGAAATACAAATGAAACTACAAAATCAGTTAAATTCAAATTAACAGCAATAATGTAATTGATATAATTTTGCTCATGTTAAATCAAATTAATTCAACTAATTTGAATTTAATTAATATTGAATTTAATTGTGGAAAATGCAGGTTTGTTTTATATTCAATTCTAATGGCTTGTTCTATAGTCAATTTCTGAATTTTGACTTTAATTATGTATATGTGGAGAATTCTTGATCACATTAGCATATAGCATAAAGTGATGTTAATGTCAAGGTTTTATTATTATATTTTATTTTGTTTTGTTATTATTTCTATATTTACAGTTGAAGATTATCAGACCTCATGCTTAACAAAAACTGCCACATTGATGGTGATTTGCTTGTAAAATCGTACTGTTTATTTGAAGGTAAATTTACCATGACAACATTAGTAAATCTGCTATAATTATTTCTGAACTCACGATTAGGACACTTCTTTATCGCATATTTACTTTTATACTTTCTTCCAATAAAATGCTGTAAATAGTTGAATATAAAGGTCAGTAGCTACTGACCAACTGGTGTGTAGGGCTGTTAGATATTTTGACACACGGTGTGGCTGCACCATACAACTCAGTATCAGCGCTGCCTATTATAGAAACTTATTCTGCCTGGGGTCACGGCCTTTCTAACCACTGCTCATCAGTGGATGTATGTAAATATATGTGCCTTATGTGCCTGTAGTGTGTGTGTGTTGAGTGTGTATGTGTAGATCTGCACATGCGGGTATGTTTGTATTAGTGACTGTGTGTATATGTACATGTCAGGAAATTTCTGGGCCTGGAAGAAATCTATTAAGGCTCATCTGTTATCCTTGCTAGTTAAAATATTTGTTCTGCACATAATAAGTACTCAAAAATGGTACTTAATCATATGTTAGCAGCTACTTTCTCAAGTGTTATTTTTTTTTCTTGGTCTTGGGTTGCCTGCCAACTCCAAGCCCGTAAAGCATGCCATTCTATTATTGGATTCTCTCAGTCTGGTAAAATAACTCGCATACTTATTTTATTTTTTTCTGACTTAACCAGTACTTACCTAGTGCTTACTCGTGAGTAAAGAACAGTTCTAAGCACTTTACAATGCAAATCACTTCATAGTTGTTTTAGGTTGAGTTTCCCTGTGATTAGAATTTTGAGGATGCAATTTGTTGTGAAGGTAATTCCCAGAAATACTTGCAAAAGTATTTTGTAAGTATTGGGAAAGGAGATTGGGAAGGAAAAGGAGGCGGTATGAGTACACTTATGAGCTTTTACCACTATGGGCAGGTGCACCCAATTCTGCTGGGGACCGTGGAAGAGGATGTAGAACAGGCGTCTCAGGGCTGCCCCTGTCTCCCCAACAGGAGCAAGGAAGCTGGAGTATTTATTAATCACATTTTCTTTCATTGGGTTGAAGGACTGCTCCCAGAGGCCACTAACTCCATGGCACTTCTGGCCTGCCTTACCCTGAACATGACTTGGTGGTCAGAAAGCATCTGCCCAGGGAGACACAGGGTATTGCAGTAAGAAGATATTGGCACTCACAGGAAGAAGTGTCAAGGGGACTTAACGGGAACTGCCAGTGTCTGCTACAGAACTTGTAGCTACATTTATACACATTTTGACAGGTAATGAAATAAGACCCAAGGTTATTGGGATAGAGTGCAAAAGCTGGGATTCTAACCCGGTCATCTGGTCAGAGACTGTGCTCTTAATCGCTACGATGATAATCACAATGAATTTTATCCCTCTGCATATCATATTTTCCCCCAAAATATGTATTTCAAAACATAGGCAAGTCTTAACTATATATACATTCTAATTCATTGAAGGAGAAATCCTTTGATAATATATTTTTTCTTTCTCTGTTGCCTTGGAACAAATATTTCTAAATGTGCTTCTCCTTTTCCTTAGGTGACTCTCCAGAATAAAATTTGAAATTTTTCTATTAATTTTAAATACAAATTACCTAAAAAGGAACAAAGAATGGTAATGAGTAAGTTGGAATGAGCATAAGAACTTTGTTACAGTCAGGGGTGGAAATATATGTCCCAAGGATATGGGACTGGGTATCTCACAAAATACGAGTCGTGTTATTTACTTACAAGATTTGCACAGAAGTAAAAGAGAGAAGGGCTCAGAGTCCAGACGAAGAGATTTTGTTATGGGACGAAGTGGTTCTCTTGGTCCTTCCTTGTAACTCCCTCTCATGGATAAGATCCAAGGCAGACATTCCTTTCATGGAGTGCCAGCTGGAGTGATGTGACAGATAGATCGAAGTCCTGGAGGTAAGTAAGGCCCATCCATTTCAACCATTTCCACTTGACACAGAAGTGCACAGAAGAGGCCCTGCTCATGCATTCCAAATCTGTTCTTGCATTTAGTGCTGTTTGTCAGGTGACATTGAACGATATCAAAAAGACATGGTCCCCAACTACAAAAAAAGAGTTCAGTGTTGCGGGAAATGTACTGAGATATTTTGAGATTATTCTCAGGAAAGTCTTCCTTTCCTAGGTCTCTCCCTATTTCCAGAAGAGTTCCTTTGGAGCTTCTTTAGTTTCTTTACTTCAAGGGAGTTTTGTCCCAGGTCAAGAAATGGAAGCTTCTGGAAGTGAGTAGTCTAGCTCTTCTTGCTTTTGTAAAAGCCTGCATTGATGAAGAAACTTTGGGGAGTGTTCTTGAAACATAGGATTGAACTGGCTGTGTCTTTGACAGCAATAAGAGAATAGCAGAGATTTCCCCCACACCGGGAAGTGTGTTGAGATGTCTCCTGGAATCATCGTGGTGAATAGGCAGGGCCTTCAAGGAAATGGTGGTGTCACTGACCCCCTGGGGAGGCTGGAACCCAGGCACTAGCATCTGGGCCTTAACAAAGATGTTGAGCCTCCTGTGATGAAGCAGAGCGTCGTCACACTTCAGTTCAAGGGTATCACAGTGATCGTGATCCTCAAATTCCAAACATAAGCCTCTCAGATTCTTAAGAAATCTAAGGAGAGAGAAGAAGTCATAGCAGTGACTGAAAATGACTTTCTAGCCTGCCTAGTGGGACAGGGTCAAAGGTAGCTTTAAGCAGTTTGAAAGTTATTTCTGGACTGCTTGAATCTTCAGTGTTTCATTCTTGACACCAAAGAAGAGCTCACATTTAATGTACATTTATTTCAGTGCACCGCAGGCAGGCTAAGTACTTTTCATGAATCTCTCTCATAATCCTCACAGCAAGTCTGTATGCAGATTTGCTGGTTTTGTTTTCCCCATTCCACAGATGAGGAAGATGAGGCTGAGAGAGTTTAAATCTTAATTCAAGCTAAGGCCCTGTCAGGTGAGATTTAACTCAGACTAAGCTGACTGCATTTAACTCAATTCTGCAAATCTAACTTGTGAGACAATGGGCACCGCACACAAGAGTACAGGGGTAAGAATTATATTCCGTGTTTTAGCCTATAAATGTCGGAGTACGGTACTCTGGAGGAAAGAGAGACTGATGAAGGCCCGAGGGAGGACTGACAGCTTTGTTGATTTTGTTTACCAGTGTGTCTCGAGTGCCCAGAACAGTGCGTGGTCCACAGTAGGAGCTTAATAAATATTTGACAAGTAAATGAAGAAATGATTGACAGGGGCCTGGTATTCCGCCTTTTATGATGAGAGGGCTTTGAAAAATCCAAAGGGGGAAGGAAGTAGGGTAAATGCCAGTTTGCCAAATCACCTTGCTAACTGATTAGAGATTTGTATGAATGAACAGTACCTGACACCATTCCAAAATGGGCTCATTATCCTTGCTTGTCTCCTTTTCCAAGCCCTGATCACTTTAATGAAGGAGAACAATTCTTTCCGATTCTAGAATGCAGATACACTCCATTAGCAAAAGTAGTATTTTGGGTAAAATAAAGAAGAGATAAACCCAGTTAAATACCTAGATTAATGACAACAGATCCATATGTTTAGCATTGACTTATATTTTGGTTGTGCTTAAGCATATAACTGCTCATTAAATCTTCATTAAAGGGTTTCAAGTGATCCTTGGATGAATTATAATGATTAAAAATAATGCAAAGCAAAAAGCTTTTGGATGCACCTCTCTGAACAAAGACTCTTTGTCGAAGGAGATGGCGGTTTAACTCTAAATTCTCATGAAACAGTCTAAGACAAGGGGAAATCTATTATAGAGAATTTTTATGGTAAAAATATGTGGTAGTGCAAATTTAAGAAGATTCACCTTTTAAGAAAAAAAAAAAACCTATAAAACAATGTATTTCACATATCCTGACAAGGGAAGTGGCTTTACTTGTGTTTCACTTCTGGGGCAAGTCAGACATGGATCATTTAAGGGATTTTGCCCTGGGATAGCAGATCCAAGACACCTGATGTCACTACCAATCTATAAAGAGATAGATACTGTGATAAGGAAAAAAAAAAAGATTGAAGCTTGAAGCAAATATATCACC
Organism: Cynopterus sphinx; assembly: GCA_030015415.1. Taxonomy (NCBI): domain Eukaryota; kingdom Metazoa; phylum Chordata; class Mammalia; order Chiroptera; family Pteropodidae; genus Cynopterus; species Cynopterus sphinx. Next base: position 98,977,487 of record CM057385.1, read on the forward strand.
TATTAACATTCTCAGCCAGTCTGCAACCTAATTAATGATGAAATGGAAAAATACATATATACTGCTCATCTCCTCCATGAACTCAAATGACCCCTGGCTTCTCCAGATGAGCAGTCTGACAGTTCCCTGGCAGTAATGCTGAGGAGATAAGATAAATTGGAATTCCTGAGATGATCTGGGATACTTATCAGCAGAAGCAGCTTCAAGGAAAATGTCTGCTTTCTATCGCTTGGAAATTAACAAACCACTGACAGCAAGAAATGTGGGTATTTGATAATAAGGCAGTATTCTAGGGCACATATGTTCAGTGCAAACGGAAATTTATCTGCGTGACAATGCAGCTCAGGCATTAACCACCTCTTACTTGACCACTGTCCTCCCCAGACCAGAGCTACTGTTATGTTAAAGGCCTGCTACCCTGGTTGTTTCCCTTGAGGCTGTTGTTACCTTGATCTAAACACCGATGCTGTCCTGAGATGCTTTCAAACAGCAAATAGTCTTTCCTGCTGGCAAGGGAGGGGATGCTGTAGTGACAATCAGCATCTAGGGAGGTAGTTTACAATGACAGTGTTTTCTCTTTTGCTTTCCAGATGTTCGAGGAAAGCCCACCACTGCCCGCTGGGGCCACCGGTAGGAGTAACGTTGGCAGTGCCCCTGGATAGACTGCAAATATTTGGGTTCTTTCCTAGCATCAAATTTAATCCCCAAAGGTAAACACCATTTCACTTACTCACTTTCCTAAGGCCCAGTGCTAAAATTCCAGCATATTTTTCTGCTGCAAGATTTTAAACGTTTATTGGTCCTAGAGGGGCCAGAAAAGCTACACAGAAAGGCCCTGGCCTGCAGTACCAGTTAAAAGCCTTTGACTTGAAAGTAAGAAACTCAGAAGCACCAAATGTAGTCTCATGAAGGTTATTTCGATTTAGAGAAATCTTTGCACTTGTATTCTGATGTGAGTTCTGATGGCAAGATTAATATTATTTACACAGAGAAAAATCTACATGGAGGTGAGATGATTCCGGCTATTTTCAATGAGAATGGCCTGGATTGATTACACATGGATTGTGTAGCTACACAGATGTCTTTGAAACACAAATGGAAAAGGTGCCACTCACTTGTTTAAAGCTTTTCATGGGTTCCCTGCGATATTAATGATTCTTGTTAGGATTCTGTTGGTATCAAAACACGAAAACCTAACTTAGAAAGTATCCTTATTGGCTCACATAGTGAAAAACTCCAAGGCATCGGATTGGTTCCAGATGGATCCAGGAGCTCAAATAATACTGCCAAGAATTTGTCTATCTCAGGGTGGGGTCTCGGGTGAAGCAAGCTGGGTGCCCAGGGTGCAGGTTTGGAGGCAACGGAGTTGTGTGCATGCTGCCTCTGCTGTTACAGGACCCTGAGAGTCAGATCCTTGCACCGTGGGCATCTTGTCCACCTCACCCTGCCAAAGCTCTGGGCCATCTTCATCCCTCAGCTGTTGTTTCTGTGTTGACTTTTCTCAGCTGAGTTCTTTCCTTGTAATGGCTAGAGCTCCGGGCATAGTTCTATGACTTTCATAAATTTTCTCCTTTCTACCTGTGCCCAAATCCTTTCCCAGGAATTTTCAGGAAAGAACAATTTCAGGACTTGTGCTCCTTGGTGCTGATTAGCCCAGCCTAGGTGTGGCAGAATCATTCTATACTCTTTCCTGTTCCTCTTGGGCATACAGCTAAACTGCACTTCCCAAGTCCCTTGCATCTACGTTAGGTCCCATGACCAGTTCTGGCCAGTGAAGTGGAAATGGAAGGGAAGCACATCTCCAGGCCTGGATCCTCAAACTTCCATAGTAATTGCCACATCCCCCCTGTCTTTGTTTATTGATTGGCTGGTACAGAGGATTCAACAGGTGGTTCCAGGGTATGACAGAGCCATTAGGTGAAAGGGGCCTGGATCCTGCGTCACCATTTGGAGGAAGCCATACCGAAGAGCCACTGGATCAGGAGTATCTGCACTGGATTTCTTGGTGAGAGAGAAATTAAACACTGAGACTGGGGGTTTGTTGCTACAACAGTTACTGTTACTTGTCCTGTAAAATCCATAGGGTAAGTGCCTGTTCCTGACCCCCTTTCTATTGCCAGAAAGGGTGGATGCTCTGACTGGCTAAGCCTGAGTCGTGCACACGCATCTTTGAAGCCCAGAGTTAGGCAGAGCTCTACGCCAAACCATGGAGATGTGGAGTGGTGAAGGAGCAGTCCCCCAAAGGAAAATCAAGGTGCTGTTACTCGAATAATGAGGAGAGGTGCCGGACAGACTGACCGGCACAGAACCCATCAGGCTCACCTCTGAAACGTCGTGCTTTAGGCACGCCCAGCCTTTGGAAGTTTCCTCTCCGCACTTCGCTATTCCTCCCAATCCTGCTCTTCTCACCTGCCTTTCTGTCTCTCCTGCTGTTCATCTCCCCTGCCCCTCAATCTCTTATGCTCCTTTTATCTTCATCTGGAAAATTCTTACTCATTCCCAAAACTCTGTTCAGAGTTTTAGAAACTTTGAATAAGTTTCTTCACACCCATGGTAACTTCTAGGTCCTGTTCTTTCTTACATGGGGCCTGTGATTTCTCTCTTACTGTCTTTCCTTCATTAACTAGGAATTATTTCACAGTGAAATCCTCAAAACAGGCATGGGCCTTGTCCTCCTTTTATCCCCAATACCTAGCATGGCCCTTCCACCTTGTGGAAATATTCAGATAAATGAAGAAAGGGATGTAATCTGGTAATCCAACTGTGGGCTAAATTCACTTTTCCAGACGCATCCACAAGATATAGAAATCCACTTTTCTATTCATATCATTTACAAAGTAAGAAATTTAGTGCTCAAAAATGAACAGTAGCATGATGTTTCCGAAACGGTCTTTAAGTTTACAAATCATATTGTGTTAATGAATCTAAGGGCCAAGTTTTGAATATGAGCAAGTGCTTCTAACACATTTCATATAGGAGATACTGTGGTAACTTAGTTACATGAAAAACTTCCCTGCACTATTTGTGTGTATATGTGTGTTGAGAGTGCAAAGAGAACAACGTAAAGAAAATATTTTAAAGTAACAACTACTTTGTGGAAGTAGACATTATTCTTTTTTTTTTTTTCTCCCTTTTCTACTGTCTGCAACTCTTGGAAGACGGGCATCCAACATATGGCTGATATAAGGACGTGACTCTAAGTAATGTCTCAGAATTTATTGTGATCTTTTTTTCTCTCTTTAATAAAGATAATGTCTTCATTGTTTGATGGAGACAGAAACTCTCTACCTCCCTATTAAGGAAAAAAAAAAAAAAAAAAACCCTGACCAGAAGGTTTCTGAAGCCTCCATTGATAACACACAATGGGCTGTTCTTATAGCACTTTCATGGCCCTTAAATAAGCCACTGTTAGCTAATATGATAAAAGAGTGAAAGATGAGAAAAGAGAACCTGGAGGTTCATCAGCCAAAACTGAGCCTGGCAGTGGGCTCGGAATAAGCAAGAATACATACACAGAAGACTGGGCTACCAGATGCTACATTTGTATCTTAATGATGAGAAAAGGACAAACCTTCAAAGTAAATATCTTTCAGTGTCTTTTAGCTTAAGAGAGAGGAAGGAAAGGAAAAGAAGAGAGCGTAAATAAGTGCTGCTGGGAGCCAGAGCCATTGCTCAAAGTGGCTTTGCCCCTTCCTAGAAGACTTTCTAGTGCCAAGTCCTCACTGCCCTGGGCCATAGCAGACACCAGTTTCCTATTGCACAGAGGTGACCTATCTGATGTAGATGTGTGATGTGGAGCTATACTTGCTGACCTCTGTACCTGGAAAAATAAAACTTGCATTCTCTGTCAGCTCAACCAGGGGCTCATCCATCTTGAACATCCTTCCCAAATCCCTGGAGCCTGTTGTCTGAGTCAGGGTTCTCCAGAGAAAGAGAACCAAAAGAGAGATATGTAGATACAGATGAGATTTATTATAAGAACTGTTAATAGAAGATAAGATGTCTCATGATCTGCCATCTGCAAGCTGGAAAACCAGGAGAGCCGGTGTTATAACTCAGTCCAAGTCTGAAGTCCTGAGAACCAGAGGGTAAGCCAGTGGTGTGGCTCCCAGGCTGAGGCCAAAGACTCCGAGAACCAGGAGTGCCAGTTTTGGGAGGCAGGAGAAGATGGGTGTCCGAGCTCAAGAAAAGAAGGAGAAAATTTGCTCTTCCTCCACTTTTTTGTTTTACATGGGCCCTGAACAGTTTGGAGGATGGATACCCATGCTAGCAAGAGCAGATCTTTTTCCCTCAGCTTACTGATTTGAATGCTAATATGTTCCCCAAACACCCTCACAGACATGCACAAAAATAATGTTTTATCAGCTATCTGAGCATCCCCTAGCCTCGTCAAGTTGACATGTAAAATTAACCACCACACCTATGAATATGTTACCTTGTATAGAATGAGGGCCATTGCAGGTATAAGGGTATGGATCTTAAAATGGGAGATTATTCTGGATTATACAAATGGGCTCAGTATAATCCTATAAGAACCTTTCCCAATTATGGTTAAAGAGAACTGTGACAACAGAAGAAGGACCAGAGAGATGCTACATTGTTCACTTCAAATGTGAAGGAGGTCAGCCACAAGCCAAGGAAAGTTGGAAAAGGTAAGAAAATGGATTCTCCCCCCAAAACTTCAAAAAGAAAGGGCCCTGCCAAAACTTTGATTTTATCCTCACAGAACCTAGGTCATACTTCTGACTCACAAAACTGTAAGGTAATAAGTTTATATTGTTTTCAGCTGCTAAATATATGGTCATTTCTTATTACAGCTATAGAAAACAAGAAACAGATCTTGAAAAGAAGTAGTGGTCAGAGGCCAAAAAGACTTCATAGTCTGCTTGATAGCAAATAGGGAGAAATAAACATTAAATGGTGTGTCCTATGCTTCTGTCTTCTGGTCTCATTCTTCCTAGTTGTAAAAATGTGTAATTAGAGGAGAGAGATTGGAAAAAAAAAACACTGATTATTTATTTACTGACTTGGAGAGGAGGAGATGGTGAAGGTCTGAGTGAGTGGTGCTGGCTCCTACCACTTAGAACAAATAACAAGTCTGGTAAGCCACATAGTTGTGAAAATTATATTTTAAAATCAAAGTTGGAAGGAGGAATCAAAGTTGAATTACTTTTTTCATGTTCCAGGATCAGAAATTTATTAAGATGATCAAATAAGATAGTGCATGTGAAATCTCTTTGAAAACTATACAGGATAAGGTACAGGAGGCTGGGTAGTGTCTCCCCAAAACTCTGTCCATATCTTCATCCCTGTAACTTGTGAATGGAACCTTATTTATTAAAAAGATTTTTTTCCAATGTGATTAAATTAAGGATCATGAAAAGAGAAGGTTATCATGAAGTGTCCAGGTGGGCCCTAAATGCAATCATGTGTGTCCTCTTAAGACAAACACAGAGAAGACACACAAAGAAGAGGAGGAGGTGATATGACTGCAGAGATTGGAGTGATACAGCCACAGGCTAAGGAATGCTGGCAGCCTCCAGAGACTGGAAGCCAGGAATAAAATCTCTCCCAGACTGTGGAGGAAGCGCAGCCCTGCCAGCACCTTGGTTTCAGACTTCTGGTCTCCAGAGCTGTGACATAACACATTTCTGTTATTTTAAGCCACTCAGTTTGTGGTCATTTGGTATAGCAGCTCCGGGAAACTGAAACGTGTAAGGTTATATATTAAGCTATAAAATATAAGTATCAGTAGAAATGATAGTACATACATTTGTTGGTGCTATTAAGTTGTCCAGAGACATTCTCATATCACAGAATAATTATGTGATTACCAAGTGAGCCCTTATCCAATTAATAAATTTATGATTAGGTGGTGAGATCCTTAAGGACCCCCCAATCCATAGTACTAGGTGCCCAATAGGTGTCCAACAAATTTTTTTCTGAATTTTATCACATAACAGGAAGTAGTGAGGACCCCCTCATGGATGCAGAGGAGTAGGACTGCCTATACTGGGAGGAGTGACGCTGTGGAATCAGCCCACCCTTTCTCTTGGTAGCTATTGAATTCTCAGGAAACACCTAAAACAGGTCCAACAACAAGCATCATCTGTGCTGCACAGTGGGCCCCACACATTTTGTTTTTCCTCTTACTTCTATACAAGAGGAATTTTTCAATGTTCTAGAGCTGAGTTGAAAGACAAAGCCAAACTGGACAGATAAACCCACATGATGTGAAAGAATGAGATCCAGTTTACAAAATGATGGGATATGAGGATACCTTCCCTCAGGAGGCTGCCTACCACGTCACATTCTCATTGTCCTCCACCCAAACTGGAGTCATACTGTACTGTGAATCTAAAGAGACTCCCGGTCCATGTGGTGCTGTCTCATTTGTTTTTAGAAACTTTCTAGAAATTCCTAGAAACTTTCTAGAAATAGTTGTTTTGTATGGAAGCATCCCAATGTCCTTTCCTGGCTGGCTCTGGCTCATGCCCTTCCCCCTGTCACAACACTTCCCTTCCAATCACCATGACAACCATCTGCCCTTGAGGCTGAGAGGCCAAAACAAATATGATTATCACACTATCTTCAGAGTGTTGACAGCACCCTTGGCGGTGGCTGAACAGGCAGCCCAAGCCATTGTGCCAAATTTGGTTCCCAAGAGAATGTGAAGAAACTGCAAAAGAATAGAGGAAGCGATATACATTTGGATGAGAAATTCATGCTTTTCCCTCCCTTCAGCAATAAAGGAAGCCATTAAAGAAAACTGCATTCTCGATCATGAGTTTGGTCACGGTCACCTTATTTATCATCGTATAGTCTCATTTCACCCAAATGTCCCCAGGAGTCAATCTTCCAAATCTTATCTCTCTCCTGACTAAAATTAGCCATTTTTCAAATGAAATTTTTGGTGCTATGTGACATGGCCACGGCTGCCCAGGACCTTACTTAATCTCTCACTCAAGGATTCTATTGTCTACCCTTCTCTGTTGAAACCTAGAACAGCTACGTTGTCTCCACACGGTAGCAGCCGCTACGTTTTCTGAATTGGGAAGTCAGGAGTCTGACAGTTCTTATGATGGCACCATTTTCTTTCTTGCTGAGCTTTAGAGCGTCTATACTAGTTGTGTTGTCGGGATTGCTATGATAAATTCTTATGGGAATAGAGGTATATTTCTTTTTCTTTCAAATGTAGGAGTTTTGTATTGAATTGGGGCAGTAGCAAGTCCTGCTGCCTCAAACCCTGGCACATTATAGAACAAATTCAGTTTTCAGTCATCTTATTTTTTGAGCTAGAGTTAAAAGGGATTTTAAAAATTATCTGGTTCCAACTCTCCATTTTTATGAAGAAATCAGACTCTGCCCAAGTCAAAATGAAAGCAGGATTTTCAAGGAAGTCTCAGACTCCTCATCAAAGCTTTTGCTATTACTTCAAGCCACATCCCCAGTAAATGGGAGCCTGAAGACACCCAGTCATTGTGTATCTCCTTATCGGTGATTGCACATCTCATACTCCTCCCTGAAAATGATTCTAACATTCCTTTTTTTTTTTTTTTTTTTTAGAAAGAAGAGTCCTTGACATTGTCTAGCACAAACTGCAGAATGGCTCGTGCTCATCTGTAGAGTGGGAGGTATATTGTTGCTCAGCCTTATTGGTGCTCAAGCACCCAGACTCCAAATACTAGGGAGTGAGGGGACTCTCATCCTGGATGGCTGGCTCCTTTTTGTCAATGTCCTTCACTCTTACTGTTAAGACTCACACATAGTGGCATTGTGACTTTTGAATGGGGTAAGGTGGGTGTACGGTTGGCCCTCTCTGCACTGTTTCAAGTGACATCTGTGCTCTCTGCCTGCCACGTCCAGCAGACCACTGAGAAAGACAGGAGCAGGCAAGACGACCTCTTCTCTAAGATAAAGCACTATTGAAGCATCACTAAGATATGAGTTCCTGGCAAGATACGTAATCCCATTTAACTTCCAAACAGGACTGCAGTGGAGATAAAATAAAATGACACATAAAAACACACAAATTTCCTAGTAAAATCCAGTGTGGCCACTGTTACAAGGCCCACTCTTTGTTTTACTGGTCTCTTTTTTAACTTTTTCTTTAAAATGTGGACCAATTGCCATATATAATGTAATGTAACTAATCTTGGAAGCATTTGTTATTCCTCCCACTTCAGTCAAATGATTCTCCCAGATGGACATGGAACCAAGGTGGCAGATCCAATATTGGCTATGCCAAATGAAGAAATGGAAAGAGATTTGAAAGGTGGGAACTTTGAATGGAAAACTTTTCCCTCTTCTTGTTTTTCAACCTGGGCTCTGCTCGAAAGTGTTAGCTCTCAGATTCCACAGTGGGAGAGTAGGATTTCAAATGGAAAATTTTATTTTAAATGCCAAAAGCCTCTAGTTTCTAGGGTAACATTTTGTTTTTTCTTCTTGAACTCTCTGACTTCTTCCTTGCTGAACTACTTTCCAGCCAGTTAACTGGTGTCCATCTGTTGTAATGGACATATTTTGTTTCCAGTTTTTCACAGGTTTTTGTGAACATGTGAAATAAAGTTAAATAGTACTTTGTAACATTTTATTGATGGATTCAACAAAAAGCATTTGAAGAGCAGTGGTAGGGAGAGGAAAGGCAGGCCACGTGATTAGCCCCAACCACTGAGGCCATTCTTTTCTTGTGGGGACCTCAGGGTTTGGTAAGGACCAAGTCATCCTGGACAACTACTTTCAACTTTCCGAGCCAGTTTGATTTTCAAATAGTTTCTGTTTTCTAAACTCAGCATTTACCTGTAAGTTGTCACATTTGTGTTAAACTTCGCTTTCCTTCCCACTGGAGCTGTGAAAACTGTAGCTACCTTGTTTGTGTAAGTGGTTCACTGATGTCCTTTATGGGATAATTAAATGCAGTTGAATATTATATATGCATTTGATTTCTTGGGAGATATTAGAAATCTTTAGTCTTAAAGATGGCATTAGTGTCCAATTCACAAAATATAAAATCTATGTCATGCTAATTGTTGGGTCCCTGAGAGGAGGCCTTCCTCCTCCACTGCTCTCTGATATGTGATAGTTTATAGCTTCACATGGGAAATTATCTGGACACAATTTAATCAAATAGATCTCTAGGCAGCTACTCCAGTGGTCACAGAACAGAAAGATTCATGGATCAAATTAATATCTATGAATCACACGATTTTCAACTTAAATATTATTTTCTCAAAGAAATCCTCCTAGACCATCATAGCTATATTATCATCCTGGGAATTCATCTGGGCATATCTTTCTGTTATATTTGGTTTGCCACACTTATAACTATTTGGTATTTTCTACTTTATTTGTGGACTGTCTCTGTGTCTTCTTGAAATATAAATAAGCAGGCCCATATGGATATAGGTGATATAGATTAGATAGATAGATAGATGATAGATAGATAGGTGATAAATGATAGATGATAGATAGATGATAGATAGATAGATAGATAGATAGATAGATAGATAGATAGATAGATCCCTATCTAGTAGGCACTCAGGATGTTTGTTGAATTGGTGAGGAAACACACTGAACACAGGTGTCATAGAATACATACCCAACTACCCACAATGCTTGTGCCTAGTTTCCAAGCCCTCTGTGTCTTGCCAACAGATCGTGTTGAAAATTGTGCCACCAAAATTAACCACATTTTCTGGTATTACAAGTGACCGTCTGAAGGATTGATGCTACAAGCTAATCTGAGGATGGCAGTGGGAGACAAGGGAAATGAATGACAAAACAATGTATCCTTTTGCCAGACTTAAAATCTCTGAAGAATGGCCCCAGTGTCTGCTGTAAATTAGATGCCAAAGACATTTGCCTAACTCTTAAACCAAATTCTTAGGAAATAAAAAGCAATCCATTCTTGCTTTGTAAGAAACCAGACCCCCAAGAGATGCTCCCTGGACTCCGTCAGCCCCTTGGAGAATCACCTAAATATCTATTCCTTTCCCCCTCCTGGTCCTTTCTGTTAAATAAGATGTTGGTGTTTTAAATAAAAAGTGTTGTTGACCTCACTAGTGGAAAAGAATCATGAGTGGAAAAGAATCAGTGTGCACACATTCCTCATGTAATAAGAAATAAATCCCTTAAGCCTATAATTTGCCCTTACTGGTATAGAATTTTGAAGTCCACAAATGTGTCTGCCATTGAGAAAGTTAATTCTGGGCTGCTGGCTCTGAGGCCATGTATGTGGCCATTGTTCGTGACTGAGCAACAGTCAGAAGGAGATCAGGGCTCTGTTCTCATAATGAGCCTTATGTTTCTAAACACAGGTGCGTTTGGATTGTAGACATCTGTGTCATTAAATGGGGGGAGAAAGAGCACAAAAGCAGCTCAGAAATGAGTCCCTTGGAAATGCAAGATGGTCTTAACCAACAGCCCTTATCAACATCATCGTTCTTTCTTTGATGATGTCTCATGGTACAGAGATGGTGGTGAAGAATCCAGTCGTCTCACCACCACATTTTCAACATGCCGCCTTTCACCCTATTGTCATCCTGTTGAAAAGAGTTGTCAGAGGGCCTCTATTCCACCCTATAATCATTTCCATCTGCTTCTTACTCCCACTTCTTATTTCATCTCTGCTATTTGGTGCATAAGAATGAAAGAGCTCCTGGGACATGCTAGTTCCTGATGGCTCTGATGAGACAGATGTCCTGGGAAATTAACAAAAATGTGCAGGGCAAAGAAAGGATGACTATCAGATGACTTGTGGACATTCTCCTGCCACCTGCACCAAATTGGAATATGCATTCTGCATCTCAGTCCCAGGATTGCTGCAATACAGATAGTTATAGGTATTCGGGACAATGCAGCTCCAAAAGCAATTCATATTCTTGGCGATTTTACTGGCACATATACACTGGAAATTTTTGTAGTTCGTCATATTACACACTATAATTTGTACTTGTCCCATATTAACGAATATTTTAAAACATTATAACAAAAGTACACTCTAACGTCAGTAAACAGTTAATTTTAAAAACAAACTTAGATGCATAGCCTCATTTGACCAAAACAATCTCCTGGCTTTTTAGAAACCCTGAGTGAATATGGTTTTTTATAAACATTGTGGTAGTTTTGCTTACTGCCTCAAATTTTGAGCTGGAGCTGCTGCTAATATTCATCTAAACTAATAAGACAGATACAGAGAAGTTGTGTCATGTGCCAAGGACACACAGGCTGCGATAAAGCTGGGGTGAGAATCCAATTTCTTAACCCCGAAGTTCACTCTTGCTATTAAACGATGTGCACCAATCAGGGTTCAATCGAGCAGCAAACCTACTATGAGGGATGTAGAATAAAAGATTTATTTTAGGGACCAGACCCTCCACCATGGTGGGAGCTGGTAAAGACGCAGTAAGAGGTTGATGCTCTGTGTCTGGGGTGAGCTTAAAGGGGCTACATGTCAGCAGGGCTTGAAGGTGGGAAGAAAAGTTTGATGTCAAATGTAAAAGAACAAAAGCAAAATGGAATCCATGAGATCAAACTCCAACTTACCTCTCTTGCCCCACCTGCAACCTCAACAATGTGAGTGACTTGCAAGAAGAAGCTGGCAGACTTCGCCACCAGCCACACATGTACCTGGCCCAGGCCACAGGGAAGCAGAAGGAGATCAGCAGGAGCAGAGGCATCTGAGTCCCAACTGTTGTACCTTGCCACCGCAGGGAGCTGGCAGATCAGCAGCAGCTGGGCTTGGTGCTCCACATCGACTTTGCGGGTGTGATGGCCATTACTCCACTGTCACTTTCCAAAACATGCACAAGTTTTTCCTGCAGCCAACGCTAACCCACAATCACAGGTGAAGGGAGTTTAGGGAAGCCTGCTCCAGCTTGGCTAAATAAAGGGCCACCACACTGCTACATCCTGTCAATGTATTCACAGATGCCTTTGCTTTTTCTTTATGACAACAAATACAGAACAATGCATATATGAAAGAGAATATAAATATAGAAGCCTTCCATGGTTTCTTTTATGACAGTGTTGCTTTTCTGTCACCCTGAGTTCTAAGTCATCTGGATCATTTTCTCACCATGTGCTTATTAAGATGAATTAATACTACTAGTCTGTTTGTATATCGCTTATGTATAAAATGGTAAGTCTATTGGTTATATGTGCAGCAAAAACTGGTCCTCCAGGATTGTGTCTATCATATATATAAATTAGAATTAGACAAACTTCAGAATTCATTTGGCATTACTATGTGTGTAACTATGTGCTTATATCTTTATGTATTAGGTAGGTATATTATATATTTATTCTATCTATACATACATCTATGTATCTATCAATCATCTGTCTATCACCTATCTATCGTCCATTATCTATCTACTTATCTGTCTATCTATCTATCTATCTATCTACCTACCTACCTACCTACCTACCTACCGAGCTACTATCCATCCATCTGTCCATCCATCTATGTATCTACCTAATAAAATAGTGCTATAAAGACTTAAGAGAAGCAGTTTTGATAAGTACATAGGCAGATACCTAAAAACTGAATGCTGAGAGACCGAGAAGTTGGTGTTTTAAATTCTGAATAATTATTTCAACTACTGAACACCTGTCACTAATCCAAAAGCTAAAAGAACTGACAGTTGTGTAAGCTGTCTCTTTGTTTTGGCTACTTGGGATTACCGAGATAGTTATATGAAATGCAGAAACCATTTTTAAAAAGAATAAAAGCATCTAACCACAAGAGTATTAAGAATTTGTTCAGCTTCTGCCTCTCTAAGAGTGTCTTAGATTCTTTAGCTTTGTAGCTTGTTTTTCTTCTCAGAAACTCCAGCAATGCTCTTTTCCTTTGCTCTTCCTAGGGGAAAAAACAAAGTTAAGACTATAGGCAAATAAATTAACAAGTAAATACAGTTTTGTAAAGACATTAAGGTTATAAATCAACCTTCCAATCTTCGTAACTAACCCAGAGGAAAAAGGTGAAACTGGTTTCTAACCACTTGTTAAAACTTAGAGAGTATTTGAGGGTGGAAAGAGCTCTGGTTTGGAATCTAGAAGAACTAGGTTCAATCCATTTCTCTATCTGTGTCCTCTTTAGCATTACTAAGCAGTTTTTAGAGTTTGTGGTTCCTCTTCTACAAAATGGCTATGAACTTATCTGCTTCTATGAGAAGTTCCAGGGTGAAGTGAGATAATATGTTCACCTCCTACCTTTCCTTACCTAATACCTCTTCACCTGCATTGACCCCTTTCATCTCATAATTTCTTAAGGAAATCATGTGACTGTTTATGTGTAAACTGATCTGCAATGGGTGGAGTCCCATTATTTTTAAATAACAGAGAATTCGGTTTTAGTACACAAGCAGACATTTTAAAAGAACTTATTTCTTAGTCTGACAATTATTGTTTATTTTTACTTGATTAGAACAACTGAAGCAGCTGATTTTTCCCACATCAGGGAAAAATCATGAAAGATTTTGAAATGGGCAAAACAGATTACTGGGTGCCCTGTCTAGAATACCCTCCTGGGTTATTTACATCTTTTATTGTCTTTGAGCTGTTTTACAACTGTGTAAGTTGTAGATGATTGATGTAAACGCAAGTGATTCTTGTCCAAAGACAAATACAGTCAAGTCTCATTATTCACGGTAGTCATCTTCCATAAAGTTGCCAAACCATTGCTTTTGGGGAAAACTTAGGGTTAGCCTCCTGCAAGCCTCTGGTCACAACATTTTCATCAACCAGTCAATACTTAACCTTGTTTTATGTGTGTTTATGTTCAAAGACACCTTCTTTAACATACATTGTTGTTTCATTAATTCATGGCCAACAGCATCTAACCTATGCCTGAATGAAGCTTTTCTTACTCATGTAGTTTAGCATGTACATAAGTGGATTCACAAATACTGAATCAGCAAATAATGAGAACTGACATATTACATCTAGTGAAATCGATCTATCTCTCCACTTCCCACTATGGGGGATGCCAGTTTAACCACTATGAAGCAGATTTATTTTGTCATTCCTGACCACCTATGGACTGTTAAAAGATAAACCAAGGCACATTAAAATCTACAAGTGCTTATTTGAGCAAACCTCAACTCCAACTAAAAGTGGTCCGAGGGGCTCCACCAGCAAGAGCCAAGGGAAGAACTCTTATAGAGAAAATTCGGAAACAAAGCAAGGAAAATGATTTGATTGGCCATAGCTTAAGTGGTTGCCGTATTTGGGAAAGCCTAACTGGCTATTTGTGATTGGTTGTTCTTCAGTTTTGATTTCTTAAATTTGAGATATTTATAGGAGTTGACTCTGGCTTCGCTTCTGGTTTGCTTACATAAGCTGCCAAGGCTTTCGAGCCACCTCAGCCTAATGGCCTCCTGTTTAATCACTTTAACAGTGCCATATGTGTCCATGCTGTAGATTTTCCTCTAAACGAGTTGTAACATCTCACTGGTTCCCTCATTAATCGTTACATAAAGATCTTAGCCATGTGTTCATTTTAATTTTATATAGTCATGATTTTGCCTTTAAAAAATTATCTTTTAATATTTGAAACTAGCTCAGGCTGAATTATCATCTCCACCTTGTACAGTTTTATGCAATTCGATGAGAGAATATTTCAAAACATTCCTTTCAATGAGTCCTAATTCCTCTTAGGGAGGCTTGTGTTTGCCATTCCATGGATTCGCTATATGAGAAAGTGCTTCTACAATGTAAAGCCATTTGCAAATTAGCATCTAATTTAATCTTTGCAGTCTGCGAGGGGTTTTTATTTTCTCTATTTAAGGCTGAGGAAGTCAGGGGGATTATATGATCTGCCCGAGAACACACACAGAAAATATTAGTTTTGATTGTCGTCAAAGTTAAGTAAGAGAAATTGAACAAATATCAGATTCAATGTCCTTCAGGTAAATGATATAGAAATTAGCTCCAATTACCATAAGGATTAGAGGTCTCTTTCAGTTTTGGACACCTATGGTGGATTATGTCTGTTTCCAAACAGCTCAGGGAAATGAGTGGGTTAGTGGGGGGATGTTGAGAGGCATACATCTTGACTCTTGATTTATAATGGAAAGCATAGAAAGTCACTAGCAGGGATTCTTAATTAGAGCTTGTGAAAGGATAGGGGAGAGAACCAGAGAGGCTTGGGTTGAGGCTGGTAGTGGCGACTTATCATCCTAACTCAGATAAAACTGGGTTCCAGGGTCCCTTCAGCAAAATACTCCTTTTTTAAAAAAGAAACCTTACACCCTCCAATTCAGCAGAACTGAAATCTCTCTTGTCTTTTCAAAACCCCATTTATCACAACAAGAAAACCACCCACCCCATTTGATCAGCTAATTATTATTATTATTATTATTATTATTATTATTATTATTATTTACTTATTTCTGTGTGTGTGTGTGTGTGTGTGTGTGTGTGTGTGTGTGTGTGTGTGTGTGTGAAGGGTCCTAGAATAGGATTCCCAGAAAACAAAAGAGAAGAAAGAAAACTCTACTGGCTGCTATAGCATAATTGCTGGCCTGAAAGTCAGCTGTCCCCGCCTTCTGGCGATTAGCGGAGATTTTTTATTTTACAAACACTTAGGTTGGTATTGAGAAAAGAACAAGAAAAAATGTCTTTAGTAAGTGGAGAAAAACTTGCATTCTGCTATCTGTTCTTAAAAGGCCTAAGGAGAGAAGCAAGTATGAGAAAATACTGTTTTAAGATTTCTAACAATAAAAATGATTGCCTTAATCATGCAGGACTTGCAAACGATACTAATCTTTTATTCTATGCAATATATGTTATGTCATTTTTTTTGTCCTAAATTTTACAGGAGAAATCTTTTTTTCTCTATGATATGACAAATAATGGTAGGTCAATCAGAAAAGTCGATTACTATGGAGATTCACTTAAAAATGATGCATATGCTTTGCAAAATTTATTTCAACTCAAAACATCTACATTTATATTTATTTACCAACATTTGATATAGGACTAAGAATTATTCTTTGAGTTGGGAACAGCTGTTTGCTATTCTGTATTGTCTTTCATATCCACAACAATAATACATATTGTATCATATCCAGTTTTAATTTTTTCTTAAAGTAAGATCTTAAGTCAATCAGAGCACCGAGTCTCTCTAGATTTTTTAAGTATTTTTCCCCTTAATCTAAGTAGTTTTCTTATAACTGTCCAAAGCATTTAACTTAATTCTTAATAGAGAAAATTCTCAATTCACTTTTCACTGATTTACGTTTTATCTGATTAAATTACTCATAGGAATAAAGACTATTGACAGAAACAGGTTTGAGAATCAATTCAACTGCCTCTGCTTAAGCATCTAACTCATAATGTAAGAGAATAATTCACAAGTAAAATCCAGTATAACAAATATTTAGCAAGATGTGGTCAGCAGTTAATATCCCTAAAAAAGGAATTGAAATGAAGTCGATCCTGGTGAATTAGTTTGCCCTGCAAGGGCCCGTAATGAGTCGATCTCCAGGGCAGATTGACCCTTGCTGGGACTTGTTGGGCAGGAAGCTAAGGTTGTTCATAGACAGAATGTAGGTTTCCAGAATTTCTCACCCTTCCCTCCCTGCCCAAACTACCATGGAGCGCCCATGAGGCAGCTAGGGAGAAATGAGACTAAAGGAGACTCATTAAGAGGAACTTAATCCCAACTGGTGATGTGGCTTGGAAAAGTCACTCAGCCCCTTGTTATGGCAGCTTTCTTGTCTGTGAAAAGTGAAGTTTGAACTAAAATAAAACCACATAAGTCAATTTCATCTCAAAATTCAATGATTTTTTTATTTGTTTTTGTGGTTGCTTGTTTACTTTGCATTATGGAATACCTAAATTTAATATATATATTTATGGCAGCAGTAAGAGTGTTGAAATTAAGCAGACGTTTTATAACTCAATTCCTGGCCTCTGGGGTGGTGGTGCAGTGAGAACCATTGCCCAAGGTCTCTAATAAGTGCTTTTATCAATCGTTTTTAACCATGGGGCAATGGACTGGCAATGTCTGGCCATGGGGACACTGAGGGACAGCCTGCAGTGACTGCCCGGCTCTCACATTGCCCTGATCCTCACTGCTGGGAAAAGAAAAACTGAACCAGGGAGCCTAAGCCTGCTGCCTTTTCCCTTTTGCTCTGAGATGGAAGGCCTGAATGCTGTACTTAAGTAGATCTCTTCCAAAACTGGGGACCCAGCAGTTTCCATGACAGAGAGAACGGAAAGCTAACAAGTGCTCTTACCTTTTTCCCTGGGAAGGTGCAGCAGGGAGACTCAAGTTGGTATTTCATTTCTACAGTTATTGCTTTCCGTGGAAGTCCCTGCAGCCAGAAAGACTAGCAAATCTGGTGTGCTAAGATAAAGCCAGATGGACTCGGCAACCATTCTTCCTCCTTTTCCAGTAACACCGTGGTTCCTAACTGGAAAAATCCATTCTGTGCTCAAAGGAGGGAGGCTTTTGTTATTCCTGTAAGAGCAGGTGTACAACAGTGGGGAAATCCATAGTAAATTTTGGTGCAGTCTTTGTATATAAATTGGGGTAATCTATATGAATAACTATAATTAGCATGGATAATTGGCATAGGGTACAAGAAGATATTTGTTTGCCTCATATGCATACCATTTCTTCTTCAGGATTTTTAGGAATATAAATATAAAATTAAGACTCTGAGAGAAGACAAGTCTCTCCCTCCCCTTCAGCATTCACACTGTCCACCATCTCTGTTTTTCTCTCCTCCCTTTCCTTAATCAGCCATGACATGAATTGGGTGAACTTTGAGTAGTCAAAAATTAAAACTAAAGAGAGAGAGAGAGAGAGAGAGAGAGAGAGAGAGAGAGAGAGAGAGAGATTTATGTTCTCTGTTCTTAATTTTAAAATCAGCCAAGCATGACATTTCAGATCTCTTTCTCTTATAAAACAAAACATAGGAAAACTGAATTAAGTTTCTTTTATAGTCCCACATGGTGGTAATTTTCTTTCAAAGCAGGTCAGTTGCTCTTAATAGAAAACTTTCTCAATTCCTATTTAAAAAAAAAAAGGAAAGAGTATTCCAAACATCACAGTCTACAGTAGCACCGAAAAATAGATAACAGTGTAACCTATATATGTAGCTTTAAATTTTCTAGTAGCCACATTTATAAAAGGAAGAAGAAACAGGTGAAATTAATTTAGTAATATATTTATTTAAACTAATGCAGTCAAAATATTATTACTTCAACCTGTAATCAATATTAACCATTATTAATGAGGCATTTTATCTTCTTTGTGCAATTCTGTCTTTGAAATTTAATGCATGTTTTACACTTAGAGCAAGGACTTCCCAGCTTGGGCCGGCCACATTTCAAGCGCTCAAAAGCCACATGCAGCGAGCAGCCACTATCTCAAGCAGCACTGACTTAAGGATCCTTGTTTTATGCTGACACTTAATTTTCCTTTTATTCCTGTTTTATTGCTGCATTTTAAAGGAGAGAAACCATTTCGAGTCCAAGCCTCGCGTCAGAGGGAAAACCTGTGCAGTAGTTCCCATGAGGCGTAGAATTTTATCAAGGGGCAGCTCTTTCTAGTTATGCCACTTATTTTTACCCCAGCAGAATACCAGCTGGTATAGAGAGTGAGCAGTGAGCTCACTGCAGAAGCAAAACTACCTGATTTCATTCATTCTGACATTATCCCCTTGAAAAAGAAAATTATTCCAATGAGAATTATCACCAGACATTACACAACGGGAAAAAATTTTATACTGTCTTTTTCCATGTGCCTAAATGTGCACAAAGCATTCCATAATTTTATAGCCATCTTGCTATGAGATAGAACTTTCCAGGTGAAGGAAGCTACATGTCACGTTAGTCCCTTCCTTGTGAATGTTGAAGACGACACCTTCGGTATAGCTTTCTTTGACTTCATCGGGAATGGGGAGAAGGCCTCCTCTCTGCATTTCCCAAATTACTGATGGAATTTCTACTCTTGACCACAAAGTCTGGTACCTGCATGCCTCGATCTTATTATCTTTATTATTACATTACAACTTTTTATTTGGGCAAGTTAAAAAAAAATGCTGTTGATTCATTCATTGTTTCTCCTACTAGCCCATGAGCAACTCAGGGCAGAGAACATTCCTTGTTCTTTACTGTGTCTAACTGAACAGTAACATCAGTACCTGGTAGGCAGGAAGTTCTGTCCTATTCATTTGCCGTTCCCCACTTACTTATCATACATTTTCATCAAGACCTGGGCCAGGATTCACTTTCTTAATGAAACCTGTGCGGATTTACCTCCTACTACACTGACATTTCCCACTGTGTTTCATTCATTCAACAAATGTTCATCGAGTGCCTACTTTAAGCTAGGCACTGTGCTAGGGAAGGTGGTGAATAGCATAGATATGATCCTTAAATTCAAGGGTAAGGAGGAAAGACAGAAAAAATAAATATAATTGTGGTTTAAAAATACCTTCCAGCGAATTTTCCTTCTGAGTAGTCTGTTTTGTTTTGTTTTTTTCCCCTGCGACCTGCTCCACCATTCAGACTTGAGGCTCAGAGTTTCAGGAAGGAGATCCCAGTGCTGCTCGGAGCAAACAAATCAAAGGGTAGGGAGGGAGGCAAAGAATAGAAATAGAAGCTGTCTGGGGTCAGTGTTGAAGGAGGGAGTTGAGTGAGAAAGGGATGGAGAATGAGAGAGGTGGAGAGAGAGAGACATAGAGAGAGACAGAGAGACAGAGAGCGAGAGCAAGAGAGAGAGGCCTTGCCCTTCTCTGCCATAGCTGCTAGGTCTTAGGAGATGCTTTCAAGTTTCATTGAAGCCAATTGGAAGGAAGCCCTGAGTCTCAGAATTTAGTATGAACTGGGCTAATTTTTAAAATATAAATGACTAAATGGTGACTAGATATTTCTGTGCTGTATAGCTTCCTGGCTATTCTGTAGATGGTGGCTCCACAAAGCAAAATGAATAGTAGCGACTAGAAACATAGAAACTGACCCATATTTGTACAACACCAAATTGGGCCTCTTAGTCAAACCCTTTGTCTGTATTCTCTAGACGGTAAAAGATAAGATTCATAGCCAAGTACTTCTCATGTGGCTACAGTACACTTTTAAAACTATATTTCTTTCAAAAATGACTACTTCTTTTTCAAACACCTTGTTAGAGATTCAACTCAGAGATGCAAGACAACAATCAATCAATAATTATTAGAAGCCTCACAGATAATATATGTTCCATAAATATTCATCAAGTCAGCGAATTTATAAGTGATCTATAAAAGAAGGGAAAATATCTGTTTTTTACAGTCCAGTCATTTCAGTAAGTTCTCAGTAACTATCGTAATTCATTACTCAAAAGTTCAAATGAAGAAATGCTGGTAACTTGCGTTTTCAGACTTAGCCGTTAAAGACTTTCTCTAACTTTCTATTTTAGAAAAGCTATGCTTAGATGTCCACCTTCTTAAAAGCATTTTCCAAACACACGTGCACTAGTTTTTAAACTACAAAGTTTTATATCTTGTAAGGAGTACAAGAGAAAGTATGAATTATGAAATCAGATCAATCTGGGCTCAAATCACAGCTCTGTTATGGTGAAGTTGTGATCTTGATCACGTAACCTAACTTCTCAATCTTGGTGTTTTCCGCTGTGGAAGAAAAAAGAGAGAAAGGGAGAAAGAAAGAAAGGAAAGAAAGAAGGAAGGAAGGAAGGAAGGAAGGAAGGAAGGAAGGAAGGAAGGAAGGAAAGGAAGGAAGGAAGGAAGGAAGGAAGGAAGGAAGGAAGGAAGGAAGGAAGGAAGGAAGGAAGGAAAGAGAGAAGAAGGAAGGGAAGGAGGGAGGAAGGAAATATCCTTTCAGTGTTGGTGTTGGTAGAGGCATGGGTTAGAAACAACATAGGAATATCTGGGATGGTTCCTGGCACAGAGTAAGGATTCAAAAAATGATAATTATCATTATTACTGTCAGTGACTGCTGATTGATTTATCATCCCTGAAATAACCACTTTTTTTTTCTGAAAAGTTATAACTGCTTTTTGTCTCTGGCCATTGTCCATGTGGCCCGAGGCTTTGCCTTCCCATTAAGTTTAAAATAAAGAAAAAATTCTCAGCCCACATAAGGGATCCTTTCTTCTCTGATTTGCACTACCTGTCTCTTGAGTGGAGAAATTTGATCTGATCATGAAGAGGAAAGGACTCAAGTGGGCCATTGTAACTAATGAAGACTTTGGACTGAGCCCAAGGCAGATGGATAATCTTTGTTCAGGTGAAGTGCTGAGCCTGGTTAGAAGTCTTAGCGGAATAGCAAGATTGCTCCCCCAGAATAATGTCTCTTAGTCTTAAGGGAAGTGCCATTGACGTCTTTGATGGCAGAATTCTTGAAGTACACACACACACACACACACACACACACACACGTTCTAAGAAAAGACAGGACAGAGGTCTCCTTTAAGCCTGGACATCCTCAGATTTGAGTTCAAGCTAGAAGAAAAAGTTCTCTTGGGGAGAAAGCTTGTAGATAAATCATCAAACTGTTTGGGAATTTTAGCTCTTTGAAAAATGAGAATGTGCAGAAGAACTTGTGTTTTTTTGCTGCATTTCAGTCCTTTTCCCCTTCACCCATGACTCCAAAGATGGTCCTTTTATAAGATTAAACTTTTTATTTGTTTAGTTTTCATGTCAGATGATTAAGGAGAAATATAAAATTCTGGATTTTGTGTGTGCCCCAGGTTTTAAAGAAACACAGACAGATTCCCATACACTTTTGAAATGGACATTGCTAGAAAAAAAATGAGTTATCATGACTTAGGCCATAAAACATTAGGTTAGGAGAAAATATTTCCCTTGTGAACATGAAGTTCTTCACTGACCAAAGATCCCCCACATAAGTGGTTTAAAAGTTTCCCACTGCTGCTGAAATAGTAACTTGTGCAAAGACACAAAGAAGACTGGATATTTGCTTTTCATCTTAAAATATGTTCTTTTTGACACTTTGACCTTAAAAGGAGTTCCTGCCCTCTCTGATTCTCTGTTTCTCTTGAGTTTACTGTAGCAATGTGCTGGATGGCTGAGATGGGACTGTCATATTGTTTTAAACATCTTTGCACTCAAATAGGTACTGTATAAGTATTTGCAGACTTCATACGCTTTTTTGCCAGTACCTTCTGTCTTAAATAGACATTTCTTATCATTTTTATCCAAAGACCTAGAAAATGGTGAGAAATGCACAGAGAGAAGCGATCACTGACCTAACAGGGCTTTTTGGTTACTCCTTTGCAAGAACATGTGAAAAATCTTTTGCTTACCATTCAGCCTCTTACACCATGAAGTAAATGCTCACTGATTCTGGAGAGTTCTGTGAAGAAAGGAGATATTGCAAAAGTGGAGGCAGAAAACAAGAGGTGATAGAATTTCAAAGTTTGTAGGCTTACAAAATCATCTAGCCCAATGCTTGCATCCTAAACTTGCCTCTGTCTACAGCATGCCTGGCTTTGCCTAAATTCTGATGTTTAAGCACAGAGAACTCTCCACCTTTACACTTCGTTGTCAGGCAGTGCAGACTGCAAAGCAAGAGAAATCATTTTTCTTAAATTCTACCTAGTTAGCAGTGGTGTGATCTCAGATACTTAGGGAATAGATTTAATTCCAGCTGACATCACAAGTTTACCTGCTGGTGAGAGAGTACTATTGGTTTGTCCCTGGTGCAGCTAAGTTAGATACGGACACAGCAGGTCATGTTTGTTCACTGATCAATCCCATCTAGGTTAGTGCTTGACACACTAGTCATTCAATGAGCACCTGGATCTACCAAGGTGCTTTTGCTCAGACCAGAGGGCTTCAGCTGCTTGGGGATGGCCGCCAGTGTTTTGTATGCTTTTTCCTGCTCTTAGCCTAAACATCAAAGAGTCCTCTGACAGCTCTTCTGTGACCTTTAGTGTCTCCTTGACACCTGGTTGATGACCTTCTGGTAACTGGTTCTTTTCCTCTTTTTTTCTCCTATTTTCATCATATCCTTCCTTTTTCCTTCCCTTTCTACTTCTCTTCTTCCTCTCTGTCATTCTTCTCTAACAAGGAAGATAGATGATAGATAGATAGATAGATGATAGATAGATAGATAGATAGATAGATAGATAGATAGATAGATAGATAGATGATAGAATTAAAAATGGCCCCAGATGACATGTCTCTCAGTCATAAGGCATCAGAGGTCAGCTGGGCACCATGTGGCCCCATTGTTTTACCACAGCTTCGTCCACAGGTCAGCTAACTTATTAAATTCTTAAGCCCACCGCAGGAAATTTTGTTCATAAATCCTCTGGTGGAGCTCAGGAACTGAATTGTTTTTAAAAACATTACAAATTCCTGGGAGAGTCTGAATCACAAACAGTTTTGCACTGACCTAGGCAATGTGAGTGCTGAAAGCATTTTATCAAATATAATCCTTGCCCTTCCCCTGCATAACGGAAGTGCTTGCCTACTGCCAGGATTCACTGGGCTGTGTTTATGCAAAGTAAAGAGAATACCTAATGATATGGGATGCTTATGATGGGAGCAGGTTAAACTACCTAAAAAAGTAAGGCTAAAAATCTAGCTGGAGGCTTAACATTAGCTCAGATCTGGGCCACATACTCATTTGCCTGTAGGAATTGTGAGGCTCGATAGACAAAAGGAGCTGGGTGAGTAGAGATGTAGCTGAAGTGAAGACCCTTGGCCTCAGGCCAAGGGGCAGCCACCATTCATCAACCTATGCCAGTCAGGAGTGTGGGTCCAGTGCTGCTAAACCTCCCCGATTTTAAAGAGGAAGAAATCCAAATGTTTATATGAAATTGCCTAGCTTCCTGAGGTTGGCAATTAATGCATTTAAATAAAAAAATCTGACTTGTTTTTAGATTCAGCCTACAGGCTGATGATTTTGCTAAGTTTGGTTTAGGCTGCCTGTGCTGAATATGTTATTCTGAAAATTACACTTCTTTAATTGTAAACATTTATCAAACACTATATCAGTTAGACGAAGTTCGGCTACTGGTCATATAAACCTAAAATGACAGTCGCTTAAAAATGACAGAGGTGTGTTTTTCTCCCCCATTTAAAAAGGTCCAGTGCTAGACAGCCTAGGAATGCAAAAGTGGCTACATGATTGTCCTATTTTTCTGTATTTTCTATGTTTCTGCTTATTCTCCTTACCACATGGCTTATATCATCAAGGTTGACTCATGCTCACCAGATAGCTACTGGCACCTCAACCATGACATTCAAATTCTGACAAAGGAAAAGAAGAGGGGGCAGAGAATGCTTGCCTCCGAGTTGAGTAAGCCCTCTTTAGAAAATTTTTTCTGGAAATCTTATCCAAAAACATCCACTTGCCCACTGACCACTTTTATGTGGAAGGGAGGGTAGAACACATAACTTTTAAAATTAAGAATAGCGACATATACCACATGAGTCTGTTATTGAGGAAGAAGGGGATAATTGATATTCAATAGGCAATCAGCCTTCTCTCCCATATAATTCTCTATTATGGTCTGGAAATCTGGAACTCAAAGGTGACTGTTTAAGAGTACTTATCCTCACAAAACAAGTCTAGGGTAAAGGAAATCATGCTGTGTGATAGCTGTGTATATACGTCAAAGTATTCTGATAATGTGAACAGAGTGCTACAGGCGCACAAAGGAAGGGACGATGAACTTGGAGGTGACACCCAGCAAATCTAACTCGTAAGCAACAACTTTGCAGATGGAGAGAAATCGTTCCAGTCACTTACTTGCCTGGGGATCTCATTTCCTGATGCCCCCCCCCCCAAAGATATTCTGGAGGGTTTTGAAGAAACACTAAAACTTGGCCTAGTGGAAGAGGAATAAAAAGACTTTCAAAGCAGAGAGAATGACTAAAGAACAGTGTGCACATCTCATGTCCATAGACATGTCAGCGGCTCAGCACACATCAGAAACGGCAAAGTGAGAAATTTCTTTATGCAGAAAGAAATACAAATACTTATAGATGTCCAGGTGAGCTTTTTCACGTAAGGAATCATGTCTGAGTCATTTCCATGTTACTAATATTTGGCAAGGAATAAAATTTTAATAAATATTCAATGAAGCAATTATTTACCTATTTGGGGGCAAATGTGGTCTTTTCCATTTGTAATAAACAAGTCTGCATAAATTCTGGAAGATTTTACTAGTTTTCTTGGGACCAGGAGAGGCATTCTAAGGAGAAGCCAAAACCCAGAATAAGGCAGAACAAAGTCAAAGATAAAATAACTTTTGCAGAGTTGAAATTGTCAAATGTATCTATATATTCATAGCAAATATATTTCCTTTATCCCTTTTTTCTTTCAATCTTTTTACTGTATATTTCAAACCTGATAAGAATAGAAAAATTATACAACAAATAGCATATTTACCATTCAGTATCTTAAAACTGGCATATTTCCTTTTGCGTTTTTTTTTAGGAAACTAAATGTTAAATATGCTGCTGAAGTTCTTTTGCAGCACCTGTAATCCAGTGTTTGCAATTGTCATCCCGATGTGGTATTTTATTACCCCTATGTTGTTGGTTTTGGTAAGGCTATGGTAAGGCTGAGCTTCTGGAACAAAGAAGCACAAAGTTTCAGCCGTTTCAAGAATACACAGCTTTATTCAGCTTTCTTTCTTTGTCGCTTAGCCCCAGTGTGAGCATTCCAGGTAGGAGGGGCACTGCTGTTCCACAAGATCTTGCAAGGAACCTAGTAAGCAGGTCTCTTGAACATCGGCTCCTCTGCAATGTCTGAATCTTTTCCTGCAAGTGCAACTATATACCCTTCATCACCAGAGAAAATTAATGCTCTCGACTGCCTCGTTCTCCATCATTACTTTCCTCTCAGCCTCAACATTCAGCCAATTACAGTCATTTCAAAGGAACACATTTCCATTTTCTGATCCTTTTGTTTAACGTAACTGTCCCAAAATTTGGAACAAGCAATGCTTTTTCTTTTCTTCCCGTTGAGCTCGATAAGAAACTGCTGTGTATTCTTGTTCCTGTTTCTTTGGTAAGATGATATTTACCACATCGGCCAAATGAGCAAGACTGGAAGTGTTCCATGCCCTAAGAAACCTTCCAGTTTTCATAGCATGCAATCAGCAGATACGAATACAAATAAAGTTCAAATTAAAGCAGCTCCAAGAATGTGCTTTGCAGTGTATAAAAATAGTTCTTTCAAGAATGAACCCTCTTCTGACTTAAAATTTTAGAAAGCATCGTAATATATTTTATCAAATACCCTATTGACAGCTACTCTTAAATACAGACTTGGGGGAGTGGATGGTGAAGTCAGAATGTATAAGCAGGATTAAAGCAAGTTTATCAATGCAATGACATAGCATGGCGATTTAATTTTTTTTTGAAAAGTGGTTTCTCAAAGAGCCTTCCCGGGAGCCTTTGTTTCACAAGGTGGTCTCTGAGCATATCAGATCCATCTTGAGCACAGCTTCACATTCCCTCAGACTGAGCTGTCTCCTAAACCAGCTACTGTGGTGCGACCGCCTCTGTGCCAGCTCTGACCAGCTTCCTGCAGGCACTGATGGGCACAGACACTAAGGCGGGGGATGTGGTGAGGACCTGCTAGGTGCTGGACGTGCAGAGCCTGCGTGAGTAGGCAAGGTAAATGTTTTGTGGGCTTGTTGTGGAGGGAGCCAGTGGGTAAGCACCACACACTTCCTTCCCCGGGGTAAATAGCCCGCAGACACATTTCATCCAACAGCCCCAGAGGTGGCCAGATCCAGGACACACTTGGCACTGACTCTCCACCTGTCTGTGTTGGGCCTTGCTCTTTACTCTGGCTCTCTGATTAACAGTCCTCCGTGGAAAGCATGCAACTAAACCTTAAGCCCTGTTTTCTGGGAAGCCCAGACAAAATATGATAGTTTAGAGACATACTCACCTGGAACATGTCATGTACTTTATTCCATTTTTAAAAAACCATGACTCCCATCAGCTTCGGTAAAAGTCTTGAAGGATCTTGCACCTAAATATACAAGGAAACAAAACAAACTAAAGAACCTGCTTACTGCTTAACTTTGTTATACCAAAGCACCAAGATCATTTCACCATGAGATTCGTTTGGAAAATAGCTCTTCAAAACTGGAAATAAGAAATATAGCCTGGGAAATGCAAATACAAAATTTATTATATCTATACTGAGGATTTAGGAATGTTTCTAAGAGTTTATTTACATGGGTACTGGAGCGGGTTGAACAGCGGCCCCCCAAAAGATACTTCCTCATCCTAACCCTCGGAACCTGTGAATGTGGCCTTATTTGGAAAAAGAATGTTAGCTGGTGCAATTAAGTTAAAGCTCTACAGATAAGAAAATCATCTTGGATTAGCTGGGTTAGCCCTAAGCCCAATGATGAGTGTTTGTATGAGAGAAAGAGGAGGAGATGATACAGATGAAGAGGAGGAGGCCATGTGACCACTAAGGCAGAGACTGGATTTACGCAGCCACAAGCCAAGGAACGCTTAGGACCAACAGATGTTGGAAGAGGCGAAGAAAGATCTTCCTTCTTTCAGAGGGAGCACAACCCTGCCAGCACCTTGATTTTTGCACTTCTAGCCCTTTCAACCATGAAAGAATAAATTTCTGTTGTTTTTAAGCCATACGTTTTGGGGTAACTGATTATGACAGCCACAGGAAAGTAATACAAGTGCCACTGCACCTAGTGGAAAAGATTCATGGAAGGGAACTTCCTTGTCTTGGACCCCTGAATTCTGAATTGGCTTAGTGCCAGAGTGCTCTCCTAGGGCTCGCTCTTATAGAGAGAGAGATTCTGAATATCATGCTCTGTTTGAGGACAGAGCAAATCCTAAGAGAGGGGACAGCTAAAGGGACCCCAGCATAAAGGAGACTAGGCTCTGTCTAACTGGCACTTAAGCACTGCACACATCGGTTCCAAGACCTGGCTCTTGGTATTTCTCATTTATAAAAGGTGCAGCATGGTTGCTAGGTCCCCTTTAAGCTCCAAAGTTCTGATATCACCCACAGAGTCCTTAAATAAGATCTCCCAATGCCTTTTTTATTCTTTTATCATTTTTTTATTAAAAACTATTGGGGTAACATTGATTAACAAAATCAAATAAGTTTCAAGTGTATCATTCAATAGAAAGTTGCAGATATATAGCATTGTGTATTCATCACCCAGAGTTAGATTTCCTTCTATCGTCAAATGTTTGACCCCTTTGACCCCGTCTACCTCTCCCCGACTCCCCTTCCCACATATGACTGAAATCATATAGTTTTCAACTTCTTCTGTCTGGCTTATTTCACTTAACATGATTATCTCAAGGTCCATCCGTGTTGTCATAAATGACAATATTTCATCTTTTCTTATGGCTGAGTAATATTCCATTGTATGTATGTACCACAGCTTCTTTATTCAGTCATTTATTGTAGGACTCTTTGGCTGCTTTCATGTCCTAGCTACTGTGAATTATGCTGCAATGAATATCAGTGTGCATATATCTTTGCAGACAAATGTTTCAAGATTTTTGGATAAATATCCAGAAGAGGGATTGCTGGATCATATAGAAATTCAATTCTTAGGTTTTTGAGGCACTTCCATACTGTTGTCCATAGTGGTTGTACCAGTTTGCATTCCCACCAGCAGTATATAAGGGTTTCTTTCTCCCCACAACCTCTCCAGCATTTGTCATTATTTGTCCTGTTGATGACAGCCATTCTATGTGTGAGATGGTTTTGGTTTGCACCTCCCTAATAGCTACTGAGGTTGAGCATCTCTTTATCTGTCTGTTGGTTGTTTGTATGTCTTCGTGGGGGAATTGTCTGTTCAAGTCCTCTGCTCATTTTTTAATTGGATTGTTTGTTTTTTATTGTTGCTGTTGTTGAGTTGTGTGAGTTCTTCGCATACTTTCGATATTAGGCCCTTATCAGAGACATTATTTGCAAATATAGTTTCCCATTCGGATGGCTGTCTGTTTGCCTTGTTGATGGTTTCTTTTGCTGCACAGAACTTTTTTAGTTTGATGTAGTCCCATTCATTTATTTTTGCTTTTACTTTTTTTGCCTTTGAGGTCAAATTTATAATATTCTAAGTCCAAGGTCCATAAGTTTATCACCTATGTTTTTTCCCAATGCTTTTAAATGATAACACACAAAGCAAGGAAAAAAGAGAAGAAGAGAAGAGAGGAGAGGAACTAAGTATCTGCTCAAATTATCAGGAACACACTTAATACATAAAAGTTGTTTCAACATTAGATTAACTCAAGAACAAATGCCCAGGCAAGGCTGTCTCCTTTTCTTTTCCACTTTGATTAACTTAAACTGGGGAGGACTACAAAACTTCAGGTATCTCTTAAAATTGGAGTAATAGTGGCTTGTTGTCCTGGGTATATTTTGACCTCGCCCACTAATTGCTACCTAAAGTTTCACTTCCTTGACTTACTTCCTCGACTGTAAACTCCCTTGTAAGTACAGATTTTCTGAATCTCTGCAAAGCTGAGACTTCTATCATCTCATTGGTCTTTCCTGGCTGGGTCTGTGAGGTACTGACAGTTTTGTGGGAGGTGGGACAGCTCAATCTCTGTAGTGAAGAGGCTCACTTCCATCAGCCTTCTTTTGGATGCTCCAATGTTTCTTTTCAGTGTAGCTTTTCAAATCGTGTGACCTATGACTGTTTCAAGAAAGTTGAATTTTTTTATAAGTTGAATTATATTTTTAAAATTCACTAGATGCATTCACTCTTTAAAAGCTCCATGACAAATGAGCAAGTAATTATTTACTTCTGAAAAGCAGTCTCTGGGGCCCCCTTCCCCTGTCTGAGAGTGAGTTTGCACATGGAGGAGGAAGAGGTGCCTGCATGTTCCACAAGCATTTTCTGGCCATCTAGTTGCCTGCATTCCTGCCATGGCCAACCTGTCAGAGGAGCTCTACAGAATTCTGTAGGATGACCTCCAGGCTATAGGAAGCGGCTAAGAGATTCTTGAAAATGTGCCAGATGGAAAACACAGTGACAGCTTTGGATTCCTTCCAGGGCCCAGAAGAGAAGCACAGCAGACACAGTCATTCCTTCACAGGGACTTGAGAAAAGAAAAAAAGAGGTTACTAATGTCTCTTAAATCTTTCCAGAGTCAGAAATAAACGGACTTAGAAAAGAGCATATATTTCATACAGACATTTCCACAGAACATTTGTAGGTTGGTAGAACCATGACCTTGGTGGGGTGAACAAAGCCCCGGACAAGAAACCAAAGGCCTGCATTGTGTCCTGACTTGGCTGCACCACGAGGGAGCCCCTGGCCGCTGGGCTTCTGAATTCTTTTTCTATGGAAAAGAAGGGGAGTGCCTGCTTCTCCAGTCCCTGTGAGGACAAAATGAGATTGATGGAAACAAATATAGTTTGTAAAGATGGCATTTGTCATACATACACAAAATAATATTACGAAAGATCTCAGGGGGCATTTTCCTGATAGAGATGGACATCCAACCATTCTTGGATGGTGACATAATTTTTTGTGAAGCAGAAAAGTGTTTTAGATGTCCAAATTCTTTTTTCCCATTTTTTTTTTTTTAAAAAAACAAGTTAATTGTGAGATTCCTCACCTTGTGAGACAGCTTATGATATATGTGTATTGTGGCCCACCTGAGCATGCAGTGACTACAGATTATCATTGGAATAATTTGCAACTAAGGGGTCTGTTACCATATCTCATGGGGTTACATCTAAAAATTAGGGTACTCCACTTGGGTGACAGAACTAAAAAAAGGTATAATTTCAGAATACGCCCAGTCATTAGAATGCTATAAGCCTACAAAGGCCATCACTTTCCCCCCCACGACCTTTGTTTTCTTGGGAAAACATGTCCTCCAGTGGAGCAAGGGAGCTGGACAAATTTTCCCATAGAAATTATGCATAATTATGGGTCTCTGTTCCTGCTCAAGAACTTGGCATTAAATGGACCATTGATATGCTGCAGAAATAAAGATACCACAACTCTAAATCATGATACTTATTTAAACTAGGAACATTTTGTTCCATGTAGAGGGAATATTTTTTTAATAATAAAAAAAAAAGGTATTATTTATAAAAGGTCTATGTAGGTAACCCAAAAGCATCTATATCTATGTAGTACATTTAACAAGTAGATATAATGAGTTTAGTGGGTGATAAATCAACTTAGAAAATCAATTTACTTTTTGTTTTTAATACCAACCACCAACTGGAAGAAATACTTTGTGAACTCCATCTCTGCCAGGCAGATCATCTGAAAAAACCAAGCTTTCCTGCATCGCAGAGTGAATTTGGTGTTAATAGGTAGAGCTTCAAATGTCAGGAGCATGAACACTACAAAAGATACAGCTTTGGACCAAATTAGAGTCAGTTTAAATCCTGGCTTCTCCGTTGGTCACTTAAGTGAATCTCTGTTTTCTCACCTGTAAGATTGAGGGGATCGTGGTGATTATGACAACTCACAATATGGCTACTTGGTTCAAATAATGCATGTGAAGGCGATCTATAACTAGAAACTCTAAAATCAGACCATCACTGCTGTGAACTGAGTCAGTAAGGACACAGACTGAAGCCATATTGCCTGGATCCTGGCTCTTCCACAAAAACCTGCATGACTTTGTACCTCTCCAGGACCCAAGCTTCTTCATCTTCGAAATGGAGATGATCACGATCTCTACTTCATAGGGTTGCAGTGAAGATGAAATGAGTTACTATATGTCAAGTTCGTAGAATAGCGTCTGGCACATGGCAAATGTTAACTCTTACTGCGGGAATCCCCAACCTCCAGGTACCGGTCCGTGGCTATTAGGAACCGGGTCACACAGCAGGAGGTGAGCAGTGGGCAAGTGAGCGAAGCTTCGTCTGTATTGGCAGCCACTCCCTAGCGCTAGCATCATAGCCTCAACTCCACCTTAAATCATCAGGCATCAGATTCTCATAGGAGTACCGGTCCCTGGTGCCAAAAAGGTTGGGGACCAGTGTCTTACTGTATTTTCATGGCTGCCCAGAGAGAGCTATCTAAAGGACTGTCTGTTGTAAACAATAAACTCTAGAGTAAAAGAAAAAAAAAAGGTAACCCAAGCCAACCTTTCATTTTTCCCCATATACTGCTCTACCTTGTGAATAACGGTTTATTTGAAGACTATGCTTTCCCTACTGGCTAGGCAAACGGGTCACAAATCTTATAAAACTATACTTTTTATAGAAGTCTGCTTACAACTCCGAACCATCTGAAATTAATTGATAATTATTATGGTCACCGGAGTAAACACTAACTAGTTGTATAACCTAAAGCTAGCCCTTCGATCTATTTCCCCATTCCTCAAAAGAGTGGTCCATGGATTAACATTGCAGGGAGCTTGGCAGAAATGCAGAATCTTAGGCCCCACCCCAGAACTTGCTGTGTCAGAATCTGCATTTAAAAATTTCTTCTAGAAGTATTCCTCCTTTTTTTTTTTCTTCTCATCTATAAAGGAGGCCAGAGAACAGGATATTCTTGACCCTCTCTTCCAGCTCTAAAATGCTCTGAATTCTTCTCTCCTTGCCTCCCCCTCCCTATACCCTCACCTTGGAATTCTAAAGAAATATTTGCAAGGGAAAAAGGGTTACAAAGCCAGCCTGAAGGTCAAGGGGAAGGGAAAGTGAACAGGAGCATATTTCTTTTCATTAGGAATGCTGGTTTCTGGGCGTGAGGAATTCTGCTAACCCTTTGCAGGTCTGTGTGTGACCTTTGGATCAATGATTGATGGGGGCAGTGCCCTCCAATAGGAGTCTCGGAGACCTGGGTTCTTGGCCATCAGAAGAGCTGAGAAAGCTTAAGTGATTAACTCATTTCATTTCTCTGAAATGAAAGAAATGACTTTCTAAATATCTTTCATTTTTACTCTTGGTCTGCAAAATCAGTTTTTAAAAATTACCTGCTCATCTAACTCACCTGTGATTTACTGGTGTGTATTCCTAGGACATTCCTCATCTTTATCCTAGGACTTTGGCTGCTGAAGAGGACAGGGGGTACTCTGGGTACGGTCCTATAACCACAGCAACCAGGATTTCCACAGGTGTGGAGACACAGTGATATTTCCAGTCAGTTAATTTCTATCGTTTTGTGTTAAATAACTGATCAAGCACATTCATTTTGGTCCTGAACCTATTTAATGAGGCTGTCATTTTTTTTTTTTTTTGCAATCTGCTCATTAACTTCTACTCTTTTACAAGGCTAGGGGAGCCAGCCATTAGCCTGCTGACCACCGCAGCTGCAAAAGCACGTGTCCATGGAAACTAGCCCAAAGGCAACCAAAATAGTGAGACCAAGTAAATTTCACCTTTAAGAGGCTCTGCCTGCTTTTCTCTGGATGTAAGCCCATTTCTCTGAGGTTCCAGTTAAGTTCATGGCTACAGAACGCAAAACCCCACTTCTAAGTCCTTAGGCTCAACCTTTACACACAGCAATATGGGGTTCTTCATATACATCAGGCTAAATAATGGTTTTCCGTTCTCATTAACATGAAAGTTTTAGGAGTCTTAAGATGACGCATTGCTACACAGAGCTTTTGTTTGCCAAATGCTAGCAAATCATTTTCCCTACACAAAAGCCTTTAAAATGTCAACAGCCTGAGTATCTCTGCCCCCAGGGCTGTTCCTTCCATAGGTCCTGGGCTGTCATTCACTGCCTTGGGATCCACCAGCTCCTGGACTCCAGGTGGCTTGCGGATGTTTGTGGCCCTGCAGGCAAAAGTTCTCTGGATCTATGTGGGAGAAGCCTTTTTACTCCCTCTGTGGCACAGAAACATTTTTATGAAGGTATTTTTATTTTAAATAAGTGAGCTCAACAAGTTAATACTAAGGACTAGCAAAGTTACCTCAAAATAAAGCAGAGACTGAAGGAAGAAAGAAAGGCCTTTGGTGTAAGAAGATTCTATTCTCTCTCTCTCTCTCTCTCTCTCTCTCTCTCTCTCTCTCTCTCTCTCTACCTCCCACCCCACCCCACCCCTCTCAACAAGTACACAGAAAACAGGCATTTGGCTTCTCTTTGAGAACTAGTACTATGTGTAAGCCTCAGTCACGAGGACTAAAAACAGACACACATGAATGCAGGTGATGGTGTGGACTTCATTTCCCTTCACAGTTACCATATGAAGGAAATAATTAGTCATCTTGCTTCTTCCTCTCTAATCAAGACATTGAGAAGACCAAACTTTGCTATAGAGACTACCATGAATTATCAAGAGAGAAATGGAATTTGTTTTTATTCCTAAATAGGTCAAAGAGGCATGCAGTACCACAGAGATTAAGGCCAAATCGTGGGCAAGAAGCACATTTAAGTTTTCCCAAACATATTACTCTCTATTTGGCAAGTGTAATATTCTCAAAAGCGGATGAGGAAAACAGCCCATGATTTTTCCTCCAGAAAGGGAAACTTAACCCATATCACTGCAGTGTTTTAGTTAAAGTACACATCAAGGGCATGTTCAGCTGAGAAATTGATCTCCTTCCCCGTAACCGCATTCTCTAGGCACTGAACAGGATGGAAGAAGAATTTCCAGGTAACTACCTTGATCATTTCTTACTCCGAACTTGCTTTCCCAGCACTTACTGCATCAGACTCTACAGATGAGAAAATTGAAAATGATCTTCAGGAATGATAGTCTTTTATGAAGTTTTGGGCAACAGTGTTGAACAACAGAATCAATACTGTGGCCATGACTAGATTTTATTTTACTTTTATATTGAATGGGTTATAAGAACCATAAAAAAAAAGTAGACTTTTTTTTCAATCAAGAAAATTTTACACATAAGTCTGATGGAGAACGTAAGAGACTTCCAGAAAAAGATGAACATTAATCTGAAATCTAGCTTTTAGCTGTATTTCATTCTTTTAAAACTTTGTGTATGCTTGCCCCTTCCCTACAGTTTTCACATACAGGGCTAACGTTTGTAAAACACTCAGGTCCTAAAGGACCCCAACAGCTACAAGATGTCAACTAGGCAGTTTTGTTTCTAGAAATATAAGTAAACTCATTTATTTTAAGGCCAGAGAAATGACAGTAACATAAAATAACTGGCTTGCTCTTCACGCCCTATGAACAAGCATAGATACTGTGTACACACACATATATACACAGACATGCACACGTCTCATGTAGCCAAAGCTAACCACTCTAAAACAAAATCTAAGAATGCACTCAGTAGCTTGGAAGATAGTTAGTTTTACTTGGAATTTGGAGAAAAAGAGAAAATACAGTCAGGTCTTAAATGCCATGGCCAGAAGAAAGAGGAGGTGCTGTGATCAAATATTTTTATCTTCCTTGGGGAGGTGAAGCAAAGACTTGAGGCAGTGAGGCAGCTGGTCGTGCGGAAATCTCAGAGAAGATCATTCCCAGTGTAAGACAGCCCACGCAGAAGCCCTGGGGTGGGAGTGGAGGAGACAGGCATAGCTCGTGTGGCCATATCGTAGTGAATGACAAGGACTTCAGCAGAAGATAAAGCCAGAGCAAAGGCTGGTTCAGATCATGTTGGTAAGGTTTTTGTTTTAAATGACACAGGGACCCATTTTGGGTTTGAGGAGAGGAAGTGTCTGATCTAATTTATGTTTAAAAGCTTCGCTCTGGCCATTGTCTCCTTGGCTCTCCCCCAGTAACCCACCTCAGCCACTTGGGCTGTCAGCTCAGGACACATGTACTTGCTTCTTCCAGATATCCCTTCACTCAGAGCTTTGTTCAAATGTTAAATTATCCAAGAAATTTCCTCTCTATTCTATTGAAAGTAGCCTCATGCCATCTTTCTTTTCCAGTCTACTTATCCAGCTTTATTTTCCCTTCACATACATCATCACCTGATATATTTATTTATTTATTATGTTACCTCCACTAGAAAGTGAACTTCATGACAACAACTGGGTATAGAAGATGACCAATAAACATGTGTTGACTGAATAAATTAATTTTTGATAAGAATATTTAATAATAGTATAACCCCTAAATCGGATTCAACCATTAATATAGTCATTAAGCACTTTTTGAGCATTGGGGGGATGGGAAAAACCACCTGCAAAATGAGAATATTGGAAAACCAAAGAGAAATTTGAACATGTGTAGGTAGAAAAGAGAGGTGATTCAAAGACTGATAACCATTTAAAAATATTTCTGAAAATACACTGATACTATGGTTTGGACCATATTCCTGTCAAAAAGAAGGGAATTGAGTGTGGCACATATCTGTCAGTTAAAGAAAGATACAAATGCCAAAGAAAGTACATACTTGCTGACTAAATGAATTAAAAAGATAAGTAGCACAGTAATTTTTCAAGAAAATTTATATGTGACATTTTGATGGTCCATGCAAGACTCAGAGTGATTATAAATCTATTGTTTTCCTCTAATGTTAGATGTAATTATTGGTCTTTTTGGTTCTCAAGAGAAAGACCTCTCTCTACACAGACACACACACACACACACAAAACAATAAATTTCATTTGTAAGTTTATCTCTGGCCACTGTCTTTAAATTTTTCAGATATGGAAGAAGCTGCTTTTAAAAGATTTATTTTATTTACTTTGCAGATCATGAGAGGAATGCAATGATGTTCTCTCATTGAGTTTGGAGAAGAGGTTGTTGTGTTTTATTTGTGCTTCATTTAATTTGTGTTTTACACTGAGCAGCATGGGCTGGTGGGAGGGAATGGGGACCAAGTACTGAGAGTCAAGCTTGTAACCTTGGAATCAAGAAATCCAGGGCCTTGACAAAGAAAAAAATCTATATTCCTTACTTGGATTCCCACTTACCTCACTGACTTCATTACCTAGTCTCTGCCTTTTGGTCCCTCTGCTCTAATCACACTATTTCTCTAATAGCTAGCTGGTTAGTTACTAATTATATATTTCTCAATGTGCTTCTAACATTTGATATTGTCAGAGACTTTAAGTCTTGCCAATTCATGGATGTAAAATGTTATTCTTGGGACATGGATTTACATGTTATTAATAACTAGTAATGCTAAGCTTCTTTTCTTATATTTGCACCTCTCAAGTTTCCTATCATACAGTCAAGCTCTCTATCAGCTATGTGGTTGCAAATATCTTTTCCAAAAATGTAACCTTCTTCCCTTTATTTCTGCTGGGTTTTATTATGCAGAATTTTAACACGTTTATCATTTTCTTTAGAGTAAGCACTTTGTTTTTACTGCTTAAGAAATTCTTCCTTACCTTTAAGGTCGTAACGATAGTCTCCAAAATTTTATCGTGAATGTTATACTTTTTGCATTGAGGTCTTTAATCCTTGACCTTTGTATATGGTGTGAGGCTGGGATTCTAATTTAATACACTATCTTTCTATAATAGAAGATTGGTATCTTGTCTTTCCTTTTATTCAACATAAAAACAAACCAAACAAATAAATGTACATACATAGAAAACTTCTGCTTTAATGGAACTTACAGTTTTGGGGAAAAGAGAAACAATAGACAAGTAAGCAAATTATCAATAGTTAAAGTGAATATTTACATAAGGACTTGTTTATATTAGGCACTAAGCTCTTTATGCCTGTTTAACCTATTTAATAATCAGAGTCTCTCCATGAGGTAAGAGCAATTAATATCATTCTTTATGTGAAAAAAAAAAACACAGTACAAAACAATTCAGTAACTCTCTCACAGTTGCACAGACCAAGAGAAACCTGGAATTTCAATCCAGTCAGCTCAACTGCTGGAGCCGTACTTCTAAACCTGACACTAGGCTGCCTCCCTCTGTGACACAGTAAAAGCTGTGACTGAAGGTCATGTGGGGGTTGGGTGAAGAGCTTACCAAAGCTGGGGTCAGAGAAGGGGTCTTTCAGAAAGGGACATTCAGTCTAAAACCTGAAGGATCAGAAGAAAGCAGCTTCTACCTGCCACAGGAAGGTGAATAATTCTGCTTATCTTGGTCTCAATCGGGTCAGAGAACACAGAGGAATGAAGGCATTTTTCGACACTTTAGGGTGAACTGAATAATGACAGGACATATTTCTCAACAGTTACAAAACAGAAGCACCCTGCCTGCCTCCCAGCAATAAAAGCAAAACCCAACTCTTCACTCGGCTTGCATCCGTGTTCCCTGCCATGTGCTGCAGATAACACATGTGTGCTACCCATGACACATATGTGCCACCCACACAGGAGACTGGACCCCGAACACAATGGCTTCTCTCTCAGCTGAGAAAGTCTGTCTTTAGGAAACAGCATGGTGTGCTCTCTCTTGACAGGTTCTCCTCCTGCCCCTCTCTTCCCTCTGTACTGCTGGCAAGACAGAGAAGCCTTTGTGAAATCCATGATGGGAGCTCACAAATTACACAGACCCGTCTGAACCAAGTCTGAACATATTAGTCAAGGCCCTTGAAAAACATTATCTTCTTCCCCTCAAGACACTCCATTCACAGTTTCACCAGGCTCTCACATTATAAATCAAATGAGCGTGCTGTTCTTAAATTGCTCAGGAGATGAGAAGTAGTAGAATAGATTCCCCCATGGACCAGGGGGAATGCTGAAACTTTCTGGAACAATCCCTGAAGTGTTGGGCTGGTTTATCCCCCCTTGTCAGCAGGACTTGCAATGCATACTCAGAAACTTTACTTGTTTCTCCTATTTGAGCCATACAAAACTACTCATTTCTCCTTACAGACTCCCCTCTACACTCATTGGGTTTTTCATTCCCATGTTCATCTTAGTTCACAAATCATAGTTTCTGGCCCATTTATATTGAGAAATATAACCAAATATGTGCCTGAAGATTTTATAACTTGCTTATAAAGCATTCCAAGAGTTGAGTTCAATGCAATGCCTACACTGTCCCCAGGTCCTGGAAGGATGGGGATAAAGACAGGACCATGACTGCAACCAGATAGTCATAAGCTAGGCTGAACAAAGGAACCCCCACCCCCCGCTCAGCCACATCGTTTGGTGTGAGAAGCACTGGTGTGCATGGACAACTGAAGGCATCTGATTTCTAGCTTGGTACAACCCCATCTAGCTAGTGTTACTGTGCTGCTCTATTATAGCAGTGAATATTTCAGATGAGAACACGGCGCTCACTGAAGCAATGCTGAGCCTCATGGTCTGTGTGCAGATCAGTAGGGATAAACGTGGGATAAGATGTGTTACCTTATGTACTTGAGTTTAAAATGTGCCTTGATTATACATTATAACTCAACTAGACATGTACTCTTAAAGTATCACTTTAAAACAGTCCTCTTTGAAAAGAATTTGATATAATATTTTGGTCCTCAAAACTTCTGAAGTGTTCTTTGATAGCCAGTGTGCTAGGCAAGGGGAAAAGGGGAGGACAAAGAGAAAAGAAAAGAGAAGAGAATAATACAAGAGAGGGGAAGAAAAGGAATGGGAAAGCAATGGAAGGGGAGAAGAGAGAAAAGAGGAGGGGAGGAGAGACTGGACGTGAAAAAATGGGTTTGTTTTCAATAATGTACAGTTGTCTTTTAAGCTTTCACAAAGCATGAAGCTCTAAGGAGTTGATAGTCTTCACAGAAATATTTGAGAGATCCACATTTCAAAGCACTGCTCCTGTCATTAATCTGTCTTCAAAGAAGCATCTGTGACATCCATTCGATGCCAGTGCAAACTGGAGACAAATGTGTTGACTGATGCAGTCTGTCTTCAGGGTACCAAGGGGCATATGGCAGGGAAAATATTTTTTGGACCATGCTACATTGGGCAGCTTTTTTAGCTCTCAATTGTCCGATGGTTTCTGATGACCTAGAGAAGATTTATAGTTATATTCCGAGAAGCCTGTGTCGGGGGAATTCTCTCAACTTTCTTCCTGGCAGAGGTGGAAGGACATGATTCAGGCCTGGCAAGTCTCTTGTTATACTCAGTTGGTAGTATGAGATAATACCCTCCAGACATTGGCTGGGGAGTATGATGTCTAACTGACATGTGCCCAAGAATTACTCAAAAGTCAAAAAAGACAGGAATATGATTTAAAACTGTTTGAAGGATCAATGTCGGGTGGTTCTTCTATTCTCAACTATCCTCCTGGCTCAGGGAGGTCAAAAAAAGGGCAAGATACACAGACTTCATTTTATTGGTTCCCTGAAGAATTGCTTTTATGAATTATGCTTTGGGGATTCCAAGAGCTTAAATAAAGAGTTATTATTAGAAATAGCCTTATAAAACCCCAATATCCAAGGAAAGGATGTTGCTGAGGATACCATTGTCATGCTTGTGGGGACCCCAGAAAGAAGGACCTGTCTTGCTTTAGTGACAAGACTAATGAGAGTTTCTCTTAGTGATATGTTTTGTCGTTTTTCATCTTAAAACCATGTTGATTGTATAAATGACCAGGTTAGGGCCATAGTTCAATCCAACCAAAACAGGTTTAGATTAATACAAAACATATTGTTTAAGCCTCATTTCTTCTTTAATTGTATTCTTTTCCTGGTCCATCTTTCTTCTTTCACCCAAATTATATCTGACACCATACCTTATATTATACATGTTGTTATACTCAGCTAGCTTATTTCTCAAATTAAGGGAAATATAAATTAACAAATAACTTCTTAAGGTTTAAAAGCTTGATTGAACTCTAAGTTCTACATATTTGAAACACTGCAAGTTGCATCACTTCTTACTGAGGCTGTATCTTTCCAAAACTTAAAAAAAGAAAAGGTGGGGATACATTGAATAAAATATCTTACTCTATACCCACAGTTCCCATCTTTATTTTCTTGACCTTCAGGATATAATTATTTGGAATTTCTGGTTGTACTCCTTGTCTGAATCACTCAGGTTACATTTAGAACATACGGTTAGATTCTACACTCTGAAGATTCCTTATAAAAGGGAGGTAAGTGGGGAGAGTCAAAGGAAAAAAACTGATCATGGAAATAGGGATAAGAGCCAAAAATCTGAAGACGCTGGACCACTAGATCTGAGGAGGAGGAAGGGGCCACAGAGCCAAGCAATTCAATTGGTTTCTAGAAGCTGGAAAAAGCAAGAAAACTAGAGCCTCCAGAAAAAACAGGCCTGCCCACACCATTTTAGCCCAGTGAGACTTCTGACCTTCAGAACTCTAAGAATAAATTTGTGTGTTTTCAAGTGAAAAAATTTGTGATAATTGGTTGAAATAGCAATAAGCTACTATAATACTCCTTGAGAGTTCTAGATCACCTCCATGTCACAATTGCACTTGCATGTTTTCTCTTTTTCTCTCTCATTTTTTTCTTGCCCTACAGACTTTGGTATTGCTCATTTCTTAGCCTCGAGTTTGCTCACGGTGTGTGGACTGGATTCTACCATCCTGCTCAGAATCTTTCAACTTTGAATTTCATGTCCCCATTTTGGCGTTGACTTATTGCCACTTTTTCATATTAGTAGTCAGCCCACGGAGGACATCGCCTTTCTCTGTTCATCTCTTTAACTAAACGGTGCCCACCTTCCAAGGACTGCCCACTCCCCACATCTACAGAGGGCTCACTGTGCAGTCCCTCTTCCTTCATGCCTTAGGACTTGGTGCCATCCAACAGAACTTTGTATAATGATAGCAACGTTCTATCCCTGCATTCAGTGTGGTTGCCACTAGGTGAGCTCTTGAAATGTCGCTAGTGTTACTAAGGAATCAAATGGTTGATTTTATTTTAATTTAATCAATTTATATTTATTTTAAGTAGACACGTGTGGCTAGTAGTTTCCACAGTAGACAGCACAGCTAGGTTTTCATTAAATGCATATTGATAATGATTAATGGAAACAGTCCTTAGACAACTATAATTCTTTAGTCCAAATCAAAAAAATTTTCTTTAAATGTTGCTTTAGAAGAAGGGCAGTCATGATGAAGAGTATCTGAAAACCAAGGACATTTATCCATGAAATAGACTTCAAATACATGAGAGAATGATCAGTACTTAAACGATAGCCCCAAAACTATTAAATCTCTGTGTATGGTGCCATTCCCTTCAAGACCTCATAATAGAAAACGTCCTTAATTAAAAGTGTGATTTTTTTTTGGTGACTTTACGGACTTTTAATGTCTGGAGTCTAAGTAAACCACATTTGTAGTTGGGTTTGAAGGCTGTCCTTATCTGGTTCAGTTCCCTAAGAAGGTTACACTGCCGCTCAGTTACCTAAGAATCCAGGTCTGCTGCAGAATGTGAAAGAATGGCTGCCCTGCAATTCTGCTGAGAGCTGTGTCCCCAGGCTGTTCTTTGTGATTTATCTTTCATAAAATGTCTGTGGATGTAAACGCCCACTTAAAGGGGGGAAGTAGGAGATTTGTAACTACCAGGCACTTTTTGGCGGCATTAACTGGAGGAAATACAGAAGAAGGCTTGCGAGGGGGTCACTCCGCCTAGTCTTTGGGCTAGATAGGGTTAAGGTGAGCCAAGTGACACTACATAGAAGCTGACATGCTTCCCAGAATGAAAATCAGATGGTTCAGTGGACAATGCTGCCTTAGCTTCTTGTTACTCTCTTGGCTTCTCTTGATAGATTCTATATGATTTGAATCAAAACCTTAAACCTAAATCAAAATACTAAATTTGTAAAGCTTGCATTTGACATCTCTTACTTTTGTGTGAGCATCTATACAGTTAGGTTTGCAAATGGAAGTGTGAAGTCACAAGAACCGCAAGGATAGCCTGTCAACCAGGCATGATGCTGATCAATCCAGAAATAGGATCCAGGATGCCAGTGAGGTATTTGTTTTTTTTTCCTGGAGAAGCAATGAGCTCCCTTATTTGGACATTGGATATTTTTTAACTGGTTATAGAATTCATTAATGCCAAATTTGCTTTCACTTAAAAGATAATAATAAAGCAAGAAATAACTTTAAAATATGAGAAAATATACTCTAAATATAAATCTCTAGAATGTATGGTAAATTTGTTCAGATAACAAAACCCATCCAATTGTATGATAAAAATTTTGCAAGCTTACTGCATCCTGGATTTTGCAATCTCAGAAATGCATCTTAAGGGAATTCAAAATGTGATGCAACTTTATATACAAATCAATTAATCACATGCCAAATGTTGGGGGTTTCTGGAATATTCCAAACAAGAATTTAATGTTGTATGAGAGTTACTTCTATAATTTCCTCCTTAAAAGTATATAGAGCTGAAAGAAACATCTCCTTCCTATTTCTTTCTTGAGTGCATTTCCTTTCCCTTTGTGTTCACCTTCTTCACTTTCCGGGATGGTAGATGCTGCCACTAAACATTTGATATAACTCAGATGGAAGTTTGGTCACTTTGCGATTTCAGGGATCATAAGGTGAATTAAAACTCTGAGTTCCAAACCCTGCAACAAAAATATTGTATTTAAAATAGAAATACCTGTATTCCCTAAGCGGATGATGCAATAAATTTTTTTTATAATAGTTCACATTTCTTTAGTGCGTTATCATTCATTTTATCAAACTTGAAACATATACCCAAAAGTCCTTCATTCCTTATCTTTCCAGCTAGCACCACCTTACTCAAAATTTCTCAGTGCTTACCAAAAAAAAAAAAAAAAAAAAAAAAGAAAAAAAAAAAAAGGGAAATGTACCCAACATAAGACAAGGAAAATCAGACACTTGAAATCTGAAAAATTGAAGGTGTCTGAGCCTGATGAGTGTCTGGTGGGTGCTATGTTGTACTTGGACATTCCATTTTAGTTCAGTGAGCAGAGAATGCAGAATATTGAGTTCCCTAGGGACACTTGAAAAGCAATACTGCCTACCCTTTCCTCCATTTGAAACACATGGTCATGGAACTTTAAGCAAATGAGGAAAAAAGAAGTCTAGCAAAAAAAAAGAGACGCCTAATTGAGAAAGAGACCAGCAGTCTGTTGCAGGCAGGAAGGGGAAAAAAATCAGATGTTTATATTTTTTAAGAAATGATTTATTGTTCAAATTATACTCATTTGCTATTTAAGAGCAGCCAGGAAAATGAAGTTATTGGTACATTAGAATTTTCCTCTCTGCTGTCATTTCAATTTAATTATTGCTCAGACATCTGTAATGGAAAGAACTAGGGGCAAAGGCAGGGTTCCCAATGTGGATCCTTCTAAATCTGTCTCTGGATAGATGAAGGAACTGGGACAAGTAACCGGGGACCTCAGGGAGGTTGTTTCTTTACTGGAAATGAAGAGTCCCAGTTGCTGTAATACAGTGCAGATGAAAAGATTTAATAAAGTTATGAATGTTAGCCGAGTCCAAATTTAATTGTCATATTTTTAAGACTTGACAGCAAGAGCCCCCATACCTGCATAACTTCGAAGTTTGGAGTTGAACTGTTTCATCTTGGAGTTCAGAATTTCATGTGAGGCAAACTGATTGGGATTAGCGGAGAAAGAAAATACTGTCTGGGGTCACATCAAAGCACTGGTCTCAAAGCGCTGACTTATCTTCCATCAGGACAAAAGGCAGAATGAAAAGCAAAAGGAGGGCTTTGACACGCCATTTTCTAGAAGTTTGAGATCCTTCTAATGATTCTG
Organism: Cynopterus sphinx; assembly: GCA_030015415.1. Lineage (NCBI taxonomy): Eukaryota > Metazoa > Chordata > Mammalia > Chiroptera > Pteropodidae > Cynopterus > Cynopterus sphinx. The sequence goes on from CM057385.1 coordinate 99,021,917, forward strand.
GATAGGCAGCAAGGCCTGCAAAGCCTTTTTCCAAACATAGAATTTATTTAGATCAACTTGGAATTGAAAAATAGCTGCCAGTCAGGATTTTGGGGAGAGGGAAGAACAGAAGGGTCCCCTAATCAGATGGGATGAAGTTACAGAATGTATGGGTAACAATTAGGATTGCTTATTTGTCATCTGGATTCTCATGTTCTCATATAACCATGAAATAAGTGAGCGCCAACCAAAGACTCAACACGAACATTAAATTAATCCCGACCGGGCTCAGCAGAAGTCTGTATTTAGAGCCTTTTAATAAAATTAGAGTTTTAGTTTTTGTTTTTGTTTTTGTTTTTACAAATAGACTTTCCCAAGGGGCTATTTATAGACATGGGGTCATTGAAACTACCTTTTCTTTCTCTAATTCTTTATTCTACAATTGTTTAGACTTCCAGAAATGGGTAGAAGTAGAGAAACCTCTTTCAGTGCATACAAAAGTATGGTTTGGCTTGGAAAATCTTCTGGTCAAGTTGACATTGTCCCAATGGTTCTGTGTTCAGCCTATGGCATTGAGGCCTTCATTGAAATCTCTTACAATTTTATTTTGAGAAGAGCAACAGACCCTCTTTAACCAAAAGGAATGAAAAGAGCCCCTTTATCTACCACTCGTGTATTCTTGCCAGCTCTGAAAATAGATTTTGTTAGCAGGAGCCACACCAGGCTAGAACTTTTACATTGGGCAAACACTGTGGCTCCTTCCCCTCCGACAGAATTTCCCAGTGGACTGGGTTTCCTCATTAATCACACGTTGCCCATATTGTGTTTCCTGGTTCAGCTGTTCATGTGGCCATCCTAAGACTGAGGTACTGGGAGTCAATGTTAATCACCAGACATGCCAGTCTCAAAGTTGGAGTTGCTTTGAGGATGACATCTTGTATTTGCTTGTAGTTATGCTTTCTCCCTGGAGAAATCTCAGGTTAGACATGGGGGGGGAGGGCGGGGGGTGGGAAGCCAGTTCCTGCTTGATGTTTAATAGCTCAGTCATTATGAGGGATCCTGTAAAAACCCCATCCCCTGCTGTTATATGGGTGTTTGGTAACCATAAAGCCTGCCATCTCTGCCACTGTATATTAACTGGCTCCTGATTTAAGGCAATCTACAAAGATTTTAATTTCTTCTCACCTGTCTCCCTACCTGTTTCCCACACAAATATCCCTGGAGACTACTGACCCTCGTTATCATTCAGCCATGAGCCTTATCATGTAACGAGAGCAGCGAGCAAAGGAGACCCATAGGGATTGCTGGCTGCGGTTGTCAGGCACTGTGGAGAATTTCAATCACACTATTTCCTTTCATGCTAAATATTGCCTCAACTTTGAGGTGTGGGAGCTGTAAATTAACATCTGAAACAACACAGCTATATTCCTGCTGCTGCATTTCTAGCCCAGGCCCTGGTCCCTGTGACTTCTGTGCCTTTTGTCTAGGAGCTGCTTTTTATTGAACTGGACCTTCCTTTGGGAAGCAAATGTGGGTATCCTCTGAATTACCTTGTGGAAGGAACATACTGAGATTGCAACTATATTTTTGAATTTCCCAGAAGCAGACCCCATAGCAAAGAGTTGAGTGCAAGTCATTTATTTGAGAGGTGACCCCAGGAAACAGCCAGGAAAATGAAGGAGAGGAGTGGGGAAGGGAGACAAGCAAGGGAAGACAGGCAATAAAGCATGTGTTATCAGGCTAGTTTCCACTGTAGGCGCTAGAGCTTGACCTCCCTGAGGGAGCACTGGGAACCAGGGGGAGCCATTATCCCACCTGATGGGCAAGGGAGTTGGGGTATTTATTCACCAGCTGCCTTCAGTCATGAGCTGAGGGATGTTTCCAGAAGCCATTAATTCTCCAGTATCTCTGCTTGCAGTGTCTGTAGGTAGAATGAGCTCTAGAGGCCAAACAAAGCCCCTTGGCAAAAAAAATTGTGGATGCTGGCTGATGGAAGTCAGGTCTGTGTGTAAAATGGTAAAGCTTGGGGAAGAAGAGAGGATAGAGCAAAATTCCTGCTCTGCTAACTGTACAACCAAGGGACCAGAACAAATGACTGAGAAAGTTGGAATCTCTGTTGAATCCCATAGCTATAAGAGACCTATGAGAGGCTCTCAGCCAGCCCTTCTGACTCCATGTAGAAATACTTTCTATGATAGTCATCTAACTTCTACCTGAACACTCCAAATGGTGGAGGGCTCATACATCAAAGCTGCTCATTCTGTGGATGGACAGTTCTAGTTGATATTCTTTCTTATACTTTCTAAATTTCCATGTTTCATTTGAATGACCATTCAGTCTACATTTATTGAACATCTCTGGAGTGTTAAGTGTAGTGGAGGACCTGAGATTCATGGATAACACTGCCCCTTATAGTCTTACAGTTCTATGCCCAAAAGAGAGATGGACAAGCAGATTTTATTCTCGTATGGTATTTTCATAGGGTGCCCCATTGCACCAAATCTATGCTGCAGAAAAGGGAGGAAATTTCCAGAGGTAGAGAGGATGAGGCAGTTAGAAGAGGCTTCACAGAGGAGGTAAGAGTGATAGGTGGAAGAAGGTGGGCTAAATATATTCAGAATGAGCTCATCTGTGTTAACAGCCACATCACTTGTCCATACTCCAAAAAGCATACATGCCAATAGCAATTCCCACATTTACACAATGAGGGCTTCACTAGTATTTTAACCAGACCTCTACTGATAATGGGATTAAGATTGACTTATTCTGTACTTTAAAAAGCATAGAACCTTTAAAGGAGAATATCAATATCCTTCTTTCTATCCAGTTTTCTACCACTGTCAATTTCTTACCGACGTGGCTGCAAATGAGCTAATTCTAATATAATTTTCATCTTTCTCTGCAGATAAGGATTAGATGCAAACATATGGATACCTAAAAATTACCACCATTCATACCCCTTGTAAACAGATTTTATAAAAAGTAGTTGAAACATTCAATGTAGTACATAGATCATGTATTATGGAACTGTACACTTTAAACTTACATAGTCTTGTTAACCAATGTTACCTCAATAAATTTAATAATTTTTTTTAAAGTAGTTTAAATCAACCACCCATTGTTCTGGATAGCCGTGATTGAAGAGAGCTAATCACTGTCACTTACTGCATGTGATCCCCCTAGGGAATGAAAATAAGAGCAGTGGGAAGAGTTGAATCTTGAAAATGTGTTAGCTAAATATGGATGTGACTGAAGTTTACATTTGCGTTTATGTATACATGCAAATGTGTATTCACATAGCATTTGTTATATTTGATCTGGAAGAATGAACGAAATGGATTTGTAACCACTCCCTAAAGCAGTTTGTATTAAACAATTTTGTGTCATTTTAGAAAGAAAGCAGAGGAAGGAAGCCAAGAATCTATTATATAAAGTAAATGTCACAACCAGCTGTTCCATCTGCCAAATTCAGCTTGTAGATGTTTTGCTAGGCTCACACAGTGTTCACCCACATAGAATTTTAAACATGCATTAGTTGCTGTCCTTTAAAAATAAGAATAGTTTTCATCAAAATTCAGGTTTCCAAATTCTCTTGAAATACCAAAAGCTCTGCAGTGCTGAGCCTACATTTCATAGGACAAGAAACACTCAGCTAGAGCGAGCAGCTGTTCTCTCCTTTGGACAAGGTATGCTTTCTAGCCAGTCATGCTCTGCCCCTCCCATCCCTGGGGAAGGGCAGTCATCATGTACCATTTCACTCCTGGTTTCTTTCCTTTTCATTACCTTCCTGGCCCCTGAAAACCTTTGAGGTAGCCAAATAGGAATAAGCTAAGGTATGAGGAACTTAGTGTAAGTGCTTAAGACTGGGTCACTTAGTCTTTAGTTACTTAGGTGCTTAGTTAACTTAGTTAGGTACTTAATTAAGTACTTATGTCTTAACTTAGTTAACTTACTTAAGACTTAGATACTTAAATTTTTTTATAGGTTCACATTTCCAAGGACACTGGAAAACTGAAAGATGCTCCAGGAGAAAATGTATTCCATGGTAAAAAGAGTTTGGAAAACGTTCCCCTTTTGAAATTCTCAGTGTGCAGTAAATCAGCAAACTATCTAGGTAGTCACATGACACATAAACTTGCATATCTTTGGTTAGAAAACAGGCGACCACTGGGAGGTTTTAAACAGTAAAGGGACTTGATCAGAGCTATGCATTGGCGAGGTAAATTTGCTGAGTGCAATTTTTCTAAAAATAAAGGTCAATGAGTTAAAGGACCACAATCCATATCCTCCATAGTCTTCTTCTCAGTCTTACACAGATGTTGTACATTAAACATCTGGTTCTCTTCTCTGTAAGTGGATAATAATATCTTCATATTCTGATATGTAGGATTAAATGAGATAATGCATGTGATAAGTAAATGTTAGCAATTCTTCGATCTTCTTGCTATTTATAGATTCATAAATTTCTATATCCATGCATATGAAATATGAAAATTCCCCACTTCCTATGTAATTAGATGTATTATGTAGGCGATTCTTCTTCACCTTTCTCACCTAGTTCACAATTGATTTCCTCTAGAATACATTTGTGGAGCTCTCTAGGCTGAAATAGTAATTTCTCTGTTTGAAGTTATATGTTTTTGTCTTCCCTAGGAAAGAAGAAATAGAAAGAAAGAAAAATGCAAAAAGGGAAAGAAAGAAGAAAGAATAAGTAAAGTAGTGAAAATAAGGCAGCATGGCAACTCAGGGGTAGTCGCAAACAATAGAAGCTCCTTGGCAAATAGGAGAACAGAGAGTTGGCTCAGTCATTTCCCAGAAATGAGAATTGCTAGGTCGAACCACAAAACGAGAAATTTATAACCAAGAATTCAGCCAAAAGAGCCAGCAGTTTCCCATGAGTCCAAGGATTGTCTACAACAGTTAAGTTCAAACTGTTTTTCTGCTTTCAACTTGATTTTCTGTCTATGCTATGGCAAAAGGTTCACCAATGTGCCCACTGTAAGTGGTTTGATCTTCCACCAATGAAGTCAACTGATGAGTACATAGTATCAGCCTTGGGTAGAGGCTGGGTATGCAGGCACAGGTGACATGCTCAGCTGGGATGAGGCAGCCTGAATAGTCTTGGGAGTCAGGCCCACAAGTAACAAAAGAGGGACTCATTCTATATATATTTCAAAAATATTAAGATTCTACTAAGTTTCAGGCATCAGGCTACAAATGGGGAAACAATGATAAACAAAAAGCAGACATGACACCTGGGCTATGGATCTTGTGATCTAGAGGAGGAAACAGACAAACAATTCTGCAGTTAAATAAAATGCCAGTGAAATGACAATTTGGGTTAATTCTCAGAAGGAAAGGTATGTGGTGCTTTGAGAATGTGTAGCAGAGAAGCCGGCCTCATCCTGGAGATCAGATAAGTCATTCCTGAGGACATAAATTTTGGATGATGACTAAGAGTTAACCAAGCAAAAGAAGGATAGGAGTAGAGTTTCAAGTTCGTTTGCACAAGCCTGATGACAATAGTCTTATGAATGTTCAAGAACCTAAAAATAAAAAGTGCAGCATAGCTGAAGTCAATTAAAGAAGACCCAAACTGAAGCACAGAGAGAAAAAGATTGGAAGGGACGAAAGAGAGCATAAGAGATAAGGAAATCCAATCAAATGTTGCAGCTTAACTACAACGTGAGCCCCAGAAAGACAGAAGGAATTGAGACTGGGGCAAAAATAATATTTGAAAAAGCTATCTCCAGTAATATTCCAAACGGGATGAAAGACCTCAACCCAGAAATTTCCAAAGCTTAGTAAATCCCCAACATGATAATTGGATAAACAATTGTGATGCTCCCATACAATGGAATTCTATTTAGCAATAAAAAGAAATAACCTTCTTATACAATCTATGGAAGAATAGCAAAAGCATTATGATAAGTAAAAGAAACTATTCACAGAAGGTCACATACTGTATAATTCCATTTATACTACATTGGAAAAAGGCCAAACTACAGGGATGGAAATCAGATCAGTAGTCACCAAGGCCTGGGGTGGATAAGAAATTGACGAGAAAAGGGTATGAGGGAACATTTTGGGATGATAATCTTTCAAATATTAATAAATCATGATAAAAATAAGCTAGAAAACAATATCACCAGGAGGATAAAGATTTTGTGATATTAATAATAGAAAAGTCTAGAAAAAAAACATTCATTATCAAATCATCAAGACTTAACCACTGCTTCATTTTTGTCTGTTTCTAATTTTGTTATTTATTTTTTTAACTGCTAAATTTTATATGTAATGAGTACGTGATTATTATAGTTAGAGAAAAGGTTATTTTTAAAAGAACTAATTATTAATACTAATTATAAAACAGTAAGCCATTTCCTAATAAGTTTATAATTCCTTATTGTAAATGTTCTCTGAGTGTTTTCTTTTTATTATCTATAGAATTCTATATTACTAATTCACACAAACACAGACAAACTATACCTTGTATTTAAAAATCTCTGTGACTCTAGCAATCACCTCCTGTGGGTTTGCAGAATACTTAGCTATATTATTCACTTAAGCCCCAAATAAAGTGAATTTCCAACATGATGTTTGCGCTGCTGACTTACATCTAGTTGCAAGATTTTCCAAGTGGAAGGTACAAAGGGAAATGTCAGGATAACATGCAATATATCAGTCTGTTGACCAGGTCTCATTACCTGGGCCTCACCCCACAATCTAAACAACCCAATTAGAGCAGTAAATGCTGCCACCCCATCTTGTGACCCTGTGGCTCAGCAAGTCCACAGTATGACAGGCTAAGGACTTAGAAAATAACTTTCTTGAATGTTACTTAGCACAGCCACCTGTTGATTTATGAACACCCACACTCACGCCACCTTGTCTCACCCTTTTAATCATATCGATTTGCTACATCTCAGCGAAGGGAAAGAAAGAAAGAACTGAAACCACTAATTATCCACAAATAGGTCAAAACACAAAGCTCCACATCTGTTAAATCTGAATGGATTAAGTTTGTAAACCATTAACACCTCATTTTCCTCTGTTTTATAATGAATTTTAATTACATAAGAAATAAATAAAATTATTCTCCCCTTAAAAAGTTGACTATTTACTCAAAAGGAACTTTCAGCTACCTTTCCCAATTTCAGTCCCCCTTGCCCTCCCATAGATAGTTTGGTGTTTGGGATTTAGGAGAGAACAGAAAACATAAAATTACATCTAGTGGGTTTTTCTTTCTAATTTCCCATTCTCTCCTCTCAATCTCTCTCTCCCCTTTTCCCTCCCTCACTCCTTCCTTCCCTCTCTCTCTTTCTCCCTCTCTCTTTATGTAAATGGTTTCCTACTGCAGCTATCATTCTGCAACTTGTTCCTTTTCTTCTTTTGAGCTCTATCTCAGGCTGGTTATTTATTTTAACTGCTGTATACAATTCCATCACATAAATATACCACATTGTACTTATTCATTCCCTAGTTGATAGACATTTAAGTTATTCCAATTTTTTACTATCACAAACAAAACTGTAAGGAACACAATCCTATCTGACCATCCGTGACTGTTGTCACCACGTTGAAATGTCAGGAAGCTTGACCATCAAGACCCATAGTGCCTCAGTCTCAGCTCTCGGATAATCTGGACCTCAGTGGAGCAGGGCTCTTCTTGGGGGTCTTATGGCCACATCGCTCTGCCAGAATCTCCCCTGGGTGGGGCAGACGAGCTAATAGAACTAAAGCCAATTCTTTTGCCATTGCTGCTCCACCCCAAATGCTGACTTGGGCTCATTTGCAGATCCAAATGCAAAATGTTATTATATCCCCTAAAACCTGAAAATCTGTCTAGAGGCGGTTTAGTATCTAACATTCCCTACAATGTGCCTCTGGCTGAAGAGGGCCCCATCGACTCTTAGGCCGTTAAAGGAGCTTGGAGCAGTAGGCAGAGGCGCTCAGGGAGTTTTTGCTGGAGATAAGAGCGATTTTCGAAAAATAATACGGCAGGAGGTCCAGTCTGACGCAGTTCTCTCACACGTGCTACTTCCAGCCTGTGAATACAATCCCGGCCCTGTTTCCCGGCCCCGTGGCCATCTGAGAGTCATGAAGTCATCACAGCTGCGACTGCAGCCGGGCCTCACCGGCCAGGGAACAAGCTGGCTGGTGTCCCGGCCCCGCAGGCCGGAAACGCGCGCCCCTGCCCCGCCAGCACCGCCCAGGGAGAATGCGAGGCACACGCAGCAGCAGAAAACCTCACATGGATGGGGCAGCCAGGGGAAACCGGTTCACACCCAGCGACAGGACAGACACCGTCTGGGAGCCAGCGTCAAGCCTCTGGGATGCCTAGGGCAGAGCCCACAGCCTCAAGTCATTTCAAATTTGGAATGTGTCCCGAGGATGGCCTCCAAGCTGCCACCTCTGTGTCCAGCACATTTCTACTCGGTAAAAGTCCCCCCGTACTCCAAGGATGAAATTGAAGAATTGGGGGTAAAGAACTGGGGACTCACAAGCATGATTAGGGTGCAAAACGGGGACCTCACAGCCATCCTTCATATAAGGAGGGAGGGCTGGCCTCCTGCTCCTGTGCCAGTGGAAAAAGCTACGTAAGTGCCAAGTCACAGGAGAGCGAGTCACGTCCGTGGCTTTACAATCTGTTTCATGAGCTATTCCTCCAAGCACGCCTGGCAGTGCGATTTCTCCATTAGCGCCACAGCAGATGTGAATGTGAGAGGCCAGGGGGGCTTCTTTCCCAGGGAGCACCGAGTCCTCAGAAGCAAGCAGGTGGTAGCCCCCAAATTTCTGAGCGAGCTTAGGAATTGAAGTAGCGCATTCTGAGATGTAAGTGTCCTCCCCTTTGATCTGGGGTAGTCCCATGCAGTGGTTAGGGTCAGCTTTAAACCAAGACCTTCATTCTACCCATTGCCTGATGCCATAAACAAGGGCTGCCTCTGCCTGGTGCCCAGCTGCCTTCCCATGGAATCAGAGACACTAGGAACTGTAAGGAGCAGCAAAGGGCCTCACAATCTAAGTCACCCAAAGGGGTCCTGTCTTGGAGAGAGGTGGGCTGAGGAAAAGCAAGAATTGGGCATGGAGTAAGGAGCAGAAAAGATACACTGACCCCAACACTGACCAGCATAGATGGGGTGTCCCTAGGGGCTGAGGCAGGGAGTGGGTAGGAATTCAACATCTCCCACTGATAGAAATCCTTGGAGACGCTTTAGGATGTGCTTCCCACCCCCATCTCTGTTCCTCGGGTATCAACTTTCTTTCTTTTACCGTTAACTCTGACTATTTCCAACCACAGCTGTTGTCATGCTATCTCAGACCTCTGAGAAGCAGGGTGAAGTTTCAAAGCTTGTCCTTGAATCTCTGCCTTGGGTCCTTTTGAGACTAAAGATTGTTATCAAAGGGGCATTGAGAAGGAGGAGGGGTCTTTCCGTTCCCTTCTCTGTGGGCCTCAGCCCTGCTCCACCAGAATTCCCTTCCTTCTTCCTGAATCTGGAACTTTGTGTCTCCCTTCATCCAACTTTGGGTTTGTAAAGAAGAGCAAAAGGAGAAAGGAAGATTTTCTAAAAGAAGCACACTAAACGATCCTCTCCTGGTCTAACACAGCAGCTGAGTCTGGAGCTGTCAAGAGAGAAAAAGAGGAGCAGGAGGAGGGATAGGGGAAGGAGACGAGGGCAGAAGAGAAAGAAGAGAGGGCAGAAGAGGTGTGGGATGACGATGGTACTAAGGAAACCACCATCAAGCCAGTGAGCAGAGCCGGGGAAGGTCAGATTGACTGGCAGTCGCCGCCGCCACCACCTTCCTTCTCTCTCCCTTCACTGGGAGGGCACTGCTCCCTGTGCCAAAGGGTGGGGACAAGGGACAGATGGGAAGGCTGCTTGGGCAACATCAAGAAGAAATCAGAAAATCTGCATTATGGATGCCTTGGATTCCCCAAATTTACTTAAAAACGTAAGAAAAACAGGCTACGGTGGGTGTGAGAGAAAGCATTGGAAGGCAGCCATCACACATCATTTTCTAGGGCCTTTCCTCCCTTATCTGAATAAATTGGTGTCTTCATAAATGAATGTCTGCTTAATTATTTTTAAAAAATAGTGGAAAACATGCAGTGTTGTGGTCAACAAGGGTTCCTTATGAAGAATCAAAAAAGCATAATAAACAGTTTTGAGGTAAAATCCAAAGCAATAAGGATCAAGTAGCCTCATAATATACATAACTGATAATTAAAAATTTGTAAATGCTCATTATAAAAAAAAATCACTCAACTATACATGTAGCAAATCAGGTCTCTACCTATATAATGGCTGTAATCTGGATGTTCACATAACCTATTATTCGAACAGGAAACTGTGAGTACCCAACCGACCATTGAGAGTGCCAGTCCCACTAGCTACAGCTAAACTTGCCAGAGACCATGTCTGCTGGTAGATATTTTAATCTACAGCAGTTAGCAGTGAATCCCATGAAAGGCAGGAATGAGAACCAAAAGGCAAAGAAAAAGGTTGCAGCTTCATAAATTCAGCTCTGTGGCTCAGACATTGTAAAGCACACTTTCTCATGCTCCTGAGCCACAAACCCAGGCCACCAGGAACAAAAGGGCAGCAAGTGGACTTCACAGGTAAGTGAGCCCTGCCTTGAGGGAAGTTACTTCCTGCAACCCACCCCTCCCCGAACAGCAGAAGTATTGTCTTTTAGCCCAGAATTTCATTTTTGAGATTATGACACAAAAGTTTCCTTGGATTCCTGAAATTTGCTTCAAAATGCAAGAACAGGCTAGACCGTATCTTGTGCATCATGACCACATGTTCATAATGATCGATGAACCCAAGCATGGTTAGAACCCTACTCTTGCACCAAACACTTCTGCAATTGGCATAGCACCTTTTGGCCCTCGAGACAAATCTATAGCCCAAGCAGCACATGTTATGTTTCCCATGACACCATGAGTTCCTTGAAGAGAGAGAACATACTGTAAACTGTACCCACTTTCTTCTGATCTGAGAATGATACACGCACCTGGTAGCAACTAGAATACTGGTTCTCTTCACATCCCCCAAAATGCTGATTTTCCCAGCTTCCATTGCATTCATGTGAATTTCCAGGAGCTGTGGTGAATCAGGCCATGGGAGGAGGTCCATGTATGGGAAGGTGGGCAGATATGGACAGGAAAGAGATGAGAACACATCAGGCCCTGAGCCCTGACCTTGGAGATCTGCATCCTTCAGGAGATAGCCTTGGAGGTGCCACAGGTACCAGGACCCAGATTCAGCACCCATCAGTCCTATGCAAGGCCCATCATTGACGTGCGCCCTCAGAGATGCACCAAGTGGAACAAACATTTTCTGTCTGTGCCTAACATACATACACTCCCCCATCTTTGGGGGCCTGTAGAACATTACATTGAGTTTTTCAGAAAATATCATTTAGAAATGCAAGAATTTCCATCCTATCTTCTATCTTCAAGACACTGTTCCAGGGATTTCTGGGGAACTCATATGAGGGGAAAGAAAGCTGAGTTCAAAGCTCTGGGTCTGCTTTATCTCTTAAATTGGAGTTTTACGTAAAATTGTATTTGAACTAAAGTTTTACCGCCAAGAAAATTGAAAATTGTATCTCTATTCTATAGATTACAATTAATGTTTAATGCCTCCTATAATACCAGGTGGGATTATAAAACGTGGTCTTCTATCAAGGTGAGGTAAGCTAGGAAGGTTAGGAACATATATAAATTCAGCTCCTTACAGTCTCAGGAAGCTATGGGGGAGGGCCTGCTTAAAGTTCTCACAATCTAGAGCTTTCCCCACGCACTGAGGGATGATAAGCAAATATCCAAGCCATTGTCTTTTGTTGTCTGGGAACTGACCTTTGGTCTCTGCTACATAATACTGGGTTTCATGAAGTTCCCAGGGTGCAGCCAGGGCAGCAGAAACAGTGGGACGCTCTGTTTGGTGTCTTGCTCCACCAGACAGGACCCAGTCGTTTTTGCCTTATTTAGAAATAGACTTGTTTTATTATGACACGGGCCGTTTGTTAGCACAGAGACAGACAGAGAGGCTCACAATGTTTGAGTCCCTTATCTCGCATTGTTTATGTTCTTAAAATAATTTAATCAACTTCATAAACAAAAGCATTTTTAATTCATAAACAAAGAGAACCCAGAAAAATCAAATGCTCCAAAAGGCAAAAATAATGGAAAAGTCAAATCATTCCAAGATCTTCTCTCGCTGTTTGTACATGCCTGCAAGCCTCCTCCTTGAGAGCCAATGAGATTTCTAAGACGTGTTCATTTCTCCATTTTGTTAAGATTTTGGTGGGTCATGGAAACCTTCTGGAAGGATCAATATTTCAACTGAATCTGAATGCCATGTCTCCGTCTACCTTCTTAAGTGACTCCCTAAAAAGTTAAAATGGAAAGAAGTGCCAAATAAAGGGCTTATAATTTACAAAGCAGTTTTAAATACATGGGTTGACACCATTTTAAAAACAGAAAATATTTAAAACTCTCAAACTAAAAGAAGATTTATAAAAGAGCAAAAGGGATGAAGGGATTACAAAACTGAGTTTACATTATCAGCGCAAGCTAACTATGTCCATTTTAATCCTGTTGTATCTTATTAATATTTCTGACTTTTTATTATTATAAACTCTTTAACCCATAAATGACTAGGAATGGTCTCAAAACACTTATTATCTCTACAGTGCATTTTAACCTCTGTACTTCAAATGAGGAAATGTGCATGTAATTTCTGAATACAGTTCGTGAGTTATGGGTATAAATGTAAGTCGGTAGACTATAAATTAGAGACAAAAGTGATAGCTAAAGTAGTTGTATTTTACATAATCAATATTAGCTAATTTGGTTTGAGCATTAATTATGCATTAGTACCATCTGATAATGTTATACTGACTATCTCTTAGTCTTTTATAAACCCATGAGGTAGACACAATTGTTTCTTCCCTTTTATGCATGAGGAAACTGAGCTTTGGAATTTGTTCAATGAACATAGCTAGAAAGTGGTGGAGCTAGCCTTAAAATCCAACCTGTCTGACTGCAAAGGCTCATCATTAACACCCGAGCTCTCCTAGGAGATGGTGAAGAGTTATCAGGGAGATCTGATGGGTTGTATTATTATTACAGCAACAGTTACTAAAAAAGCCAGGTGGTTTACCTTGTCTTTGACATGTCTCAAATTTTGTGTGATAAACTTCCCTTACCCATATCAGTCATGGTTTGATCAGATAAAGCAGAATCACTAGGAGGTAGTATATATATTATGTCTTTATTACAGGATTTTTTTACCTTACAAAATGTGGGAGCTGACCAGGCAGTCTTCATAAAGCTGTTGTCCACAGAGCCGGCATAGAGAAGCAAACACGAGCTGGAACCCACAAGGACAGACTGAAACGCATGTCAATTCTTGCTGCCTCTGACTTTGATGGGGTTGGTGTCCTGCAGGATAAGCTTGTGCCCTTCATCACAGAGCTGGCCCAGGAGCCAGAGAAGCTAAAGGAGGATGCCAGGGAAGGAGGAGCGACTGCAGGCCTAGCTGCTGCCCCACCAACAGGATGAGCCTACAGATCAGTAGAAACATGTGAGTTACATCACAGCTCCTTCACTTCCACGCTCCAAATCTCCTGTAAGAGTCTCTCTTGTAGACTATTCTAACCTGAAACCTACAGGGGAAAGAATCGGGCAAGTCTAGGCAAGCTGACACTTTAAAAAGCCACCACGTACTCCACACTGTTTTTCCCCTTAAAGTATCTGCAACGATCTGTGGCAAAGAACACAATCAAAGACTATGGTGAAAACTCAGCTCTGCCACACAGTGAGCACACTGCTGTGTTGACAGACCCTAGAGCATCTCCTGTGTGCAGACACCATGCACCGAAGGTACAAAGATTGATGGGGTCTAGTTCCTGCCTTCAGGACGACAACCATCTAGGAGTATGAGGGGAAAGAGACTCATAAACAGGTAATATTAATACAGTATTATAACAAGTATTACAATAAGTGCACCCAGGGTACAATAGGAGCTCACAGAAGTGGCTAGCTTACCCTACCTAAGCTGGGATTTCAAGTGAACCTCCTGGAGGATGTGGTGTCTAAACAGTCTTAAATGATGAAGTAGGATTTGGCTAAGTGAAGAAGAATAAGAAGAGATTTTAAGGTGTTTTGGGGAGAGAATAACCATGAAGATCTATGGCAGAGGTGGGATGGCGAGATTTATAAGCAATAATTATGGGAGTCTGGGAGTGGATGGAAAAGATGTTGGAGAAGTAAGTGTTGGAAAACTCTGAAAAGCCTATGTATGGTATTATAAGAAGCTTGGACTTTATCTCTTAGTAATTGGGGAGAAGTAAAAAAGTTAAAGACAAGAAAATTATATGGTCATTGAGGTAGATAGTTTCTGCAATAACCACCTCAATGGCTTCCCTCCCTGGACATGTGTACTCTCATCACTTTAAAAGACAGGATCTAATTCCCCTCCCTCGAATCCTGAGCTGGCCTAAGAGAGTGCTTGACTAAGAAAAGATAACAGAAGCAGCATGCCAAGGGGAGGTCTTAAGAAGTCTTAGAGCATCTGTCTAGGCTCTTGGAACATGACACCGCCTCTTAGAAGCAAACCCATGCTGTCCGAAGCCCAAACCACAAAGAGATGGCTCATGGAGGTGTTCCAGTCAATCACCCCAGCTGAGCTCCCAGCTAAAAACCACTATGTGTGTTGCCATCATGAAGGTCCAGCCCGGTCAAGCCTTCAGATGACTCCAGTTCCAGCCACCAACTGAATGCAATTGCATGGAAGACCCCAGATGAGAATCATCCCCATCGCTTCTCTATTAGCGATGTGAGAGGACAAAAAGAGGAGTGTCTCAGAAACAAGGATTGGGAGTTTTGAGAAAGAGTGAGAAGCTGGAGGCAGTGGGGGGACTAGGATGATCTCAATGAAGTTGGCAATATTCAGTTTGCTGAGAACCCTGATAGAGAATTTTTCATAATGTGGTGGGAGGTTAGCAAAGCTGAAGTGGGATTATGAGGACTCATAGATGATTCTTTGAAGAAACTTGGCTGGAAAAGAAAAGGTCGGCGTTGGTAGCCAGAGGAGAGCAGCAGGGTAAAGGAAGTTTTAATATGGTTATTGTTCTTGTTGCTGTTGTTGTTTATGTGCTTTGTTATTGTTTACTAAAGAAGGAGAGATATGAGTACAAGAGAAAAGAACCGAGAAATGGAGAAACACAGAAAGGGCTTCAAGTAAAGGCCCTTGACTGAGAATGTAAGTCCTTCAGGTGGAAACCTAAGGCATTGACAAGGAGGTAAGTGTCTGAGACAGAGGTGGCTCAGGTATGGGTCCCTTTCCTTGACCAGCAGGCTTGAGGGACCATAATTTAGAAGCGAGGTGCTAGAAGAGGCATGATAATGTGATGTTTGGTAATTCAAGACTTTGCATATTAAGAGGTGGTTATACAAGTATTTTCTTCTATGGGCTTAAATGCTGCCTCTGAGCTTTTATGGTTGTACTTAGGAGATAAATGCAGGAACTGATTCAACAGATAGCCATGGTTTATGAAAGTAACCTAGTTTATAGAATTTTTAAAGCCTTTAACTCACTCAGGTTGCAGATTTGCCTCAGGGCGGTACACAGTGGGGCAGACCAGAATAACACAGCCAAGGCTTTGAAAATAATATCGGAATTTGAGCCATAGCTCACAATGTGAACCAGGGCCTGCATTCTGGACCTGAGCAGGTTGACTGTCTGTTGAAATAAAAAATAGGAACCAGAGTCACATAATGTAATACTCAAAATGTCTAGGACACAATCTAGAATCTCAACATGCTGAGAACCATAAAAATCTCAACTTGAATTAAGAAAGGCAATTACCAAGACATCAACATTGAGATGTCCCAGATATTGGCATTATCTGATGAGAATTCTAAAGTAGCTATTACACAAGTGTTTTAATTTTAAAGCAATTAGGAATGCACGAAACAATCAGAAACAATTAGGAAAGCAATTAGGAATGCACAAAAGAAAAACAATTTATGTTCTATTTATTTTCTAGAAAATAAATAGAACTCAATAGAAATTCTTTTTTTCTCCTAATAGAAATTCTAAAACTGAAAATACAATATCCCCCCCCCCCAAAAAAAATTAAAAATCTCTGGATGGACTCAATAGCAGAAATTCCTAGGAAAAGATGAACAACCCAGTGGAAAAATGGGCAAAGGATATCGGTTTATAGCAAAGGAAATACAAATTCAAACTTACTCATAACTTAAGAAGTTAAAATTAAAATGACACTGAGATGCTAGCTTTCATCTGTCAGTGTGCCCAAACTTCAAAGTATGAATATACACTGTTGGCAATCATTTGGAAAATTCTCATAGATTGTTTACGGGTTATCTAGAACAATTTGGCCATATTGCTACAATCCACATGCCATTTGGCTCTGTAATTCAACTTCTGGAAATTTATTACAAAGAAAGCTTGTAAGTGGATGAAACGATGTATTTACAATGCTATTCCTGGCTCCATTGTTGGTAATCAGGAGACTACAAACAACTGAATGTTTATCGATATGGTTAAATTCACTCTTATACATTTATACTGGAAAATTATAAAGCTAAAAAAAAGTAATAAAACCCCATCTATAACTTGCTATCACTGAGTAGGTCAAAGGAGAAACAATAATCTATATTTGCGTGTGTTTGTGATGCATAAAGAAAGCCTGAAAGGACAGGTAGCAAAAAGTGGCTACCTACGGGGAGGAGTAGGGGCTGGGCAGGTAGGAGGGTGTCTTGATTTTATGCCTATTAATATGTTCTGGTTTTTGACTCATGTGAATGTATTGCCTATCAAACAAACAAACAAACAAACAAACAATGACAACAACAACAAAACCTAAGCTAAAAACAATTAAATACAAACATAAAGAGCAGAAATAGTCCTTAATGTCCAACCCCAGGGATGTATCACGGCGGTCCCTTTACGTCTGGATGGAGTAAACCTCTCCAGTGTTTCTATCAATGTGGCTTCAGTCGTAGCATGTTAGTCACACGCCTTCCATGGTCCCCATAAGGAAGCAGAGACCTGAATCACCAGGGACCTTGGTTGGTATGAAAGTATTTTGGTTAGGAATACATTTCTTCCTCAGCCTGGGCTGCTGGGGCTTTTAGCTTGCTTTCTCCTCATCACGAAGGGACAGTACTTTTTCCTGTTTTTGAAAGATCTCCTCTTTGGAAATACCATGGAGCCGATGATGGCCATTCACGCAGCTCCCGGCTCTCTGAATCTATATTTATGATTTCCTGTAGAAACCGGAGAGAGCAAGTTCGTTCTTCCCCTTCCCTCCTACCTTCCAGGCACCAAAAGCAAAACCTCACAACAGCAGACCTCTGAGCACCTGACTGTGGAATGTCTTTCTTGCCTGGCTCAGGAGTCGTGTTTTGTTTTTCATCAGGGCCGCTGGGTCCCCATTGAAGGGTAGTGCTCGAGGACGGGGGTCTCTCCTCAGACTCCCCCTAACCCTTAATAAAGAACCACAAACACCATCACTTTTCATAAGTGGATCAAGTTGCTTTCCTGAAATCACAGGAGTCATTTTTTCTTCCTGTTGGATCTGAGCTGGCTTTCTCACGGGGGCACATGTGGGCCCAGGCACAGCTGCTCCCGTCTGTAACTTGGGCTGACACACGCAGACAGCTGTGGGGAGAGCCTGCCTCCTTCTCCTCTTTGTTAGTTTGAGCTCTTGGGTTAGCCCAACTTGGAATCCAGGTGATACTTCCTAACTGGCAAACAAAAACCGTAGAAATAAGGCAAAAAAGACTAGCTCATGCAGAGTCCGGCTCCAGTCGTTTAAAACAAAATCAATCTCACTTCTCCCCCTTTCCCTCAGTGTTCTGAAATAATATTTGAAGTTCTGTTTGCTCTCTTTGGAGAACTGCCAATGACTTCAAGGCATGTAGTGAAGTTATATATCAAGACACAATTACACTCAGGACTTTGAAAAGTGATTCTCACTTAGGAATAATATGTGATATGAATTTAATAATCTGCCGTATTACTTCTTTCTTTTCTCAAGGAAATGAGTGGAAGACTTACAGTAGCAAAAAGAATCTCTCCTCCATGGATGGGATAGATGAATAGATTTTTTTTTAATTGGGTAAACTATTATTGATAGTGAACATTGAAAAGAACAAAATGTGGGAGTTCTTAAACTTTCTACTTAGGCCATTGAATATGGTAAATGTCTTTAAGAAATCTCTCTCCACTATTTGTTAACTGAAAAAATACCAAAAGAAATTCTTCTTGACTACATTGAAGTTAATGGGTGAAATGTAGTCTCACAAAGTACCACAAAAAATCCACTTGTCTGTTTTCCCCTTTCTGACCTCAATTATGTAACTAATTATCAAGTTCAATGCACCCTCCCTTTCACAATCTAGTCAAGTTATTCTCATATTCTTTTCAAAAATTAAATTATACTGTCATTATATTGATACATTCTTATAAAATATTCATAAAATACCAAAAAACCCACAGTCCTGTTTGACCCACCGCTCTGTAAACTAAGTGTGGACTTTTTTATACCCATATATATGCATTCAAATATATTATATACAACTATAGATATAGAAATACATAATTTAATTTTATAATTGCCTTTTGAATAGATGAAGTCATATTAAACTCATTTTTCCACAACTTGATTTTTAACTTAATATCTCAATGATGTTTTCATAATCAAAACATGTAACTTTACCTCATTCTTTGGAACTACTATTAAGTATTCCGTTGTATCTAAATATCATATTTTATTAAATTCTTCCCCTACACATTTTGATGATTTCCATTTTCTCCTATTACAAATGATGCTTCAATGGACATCTTTATCCAAAGTTCCTGGTACATATGAGTATTTCTCTATAGTCATACATAGATGTAGAATCACTATGTCAAATGGTCTGCAGGTTTTTATTTTTAAAGATACTGCTAAATAGTAATAGCTAAATACTACAGGTCAGGCTCTATCTTGACTCAAATAATCCTCTTAATCTGTGATATAGGTACTATCATTACCCTTACTTAGAGATGAAAAATGTGAGGCACAGAGAGGTGAAGTAGTTTGTCCAAGAGCACACAGCAAGTAATAGTGAAACCAGAATTCAAACCCAGGCATCTTGCTCCAAAATCTATGCTCTTAGTACAATAGTAGGCTGCCTCTCTCTATCATATAGATATATTATGTACATAAACTATATTCAAAAATAAAAGTTAAAAGGGATGATATAAAGTGGTTAATATTTTATTTTTATTAATAGTCAAAAGCTTTTTGTGCAATAAAACTATTATTAATAGTAACGTTTTAGTGAGAATTAACTGATTGAATATGTGAGTTTTTTTAATTTGACTCTATACTTTATGATAAAACCATTCAAAACTCCATTTATTGTCTGTCACAGCTGAAAATGGTACCCACAAAAGTAGACTCAAAAAGAAGTACATGCTTGGCTATATTGACTAAATTATGATATTCATTTTTAAATGCCATCCACCAATCAATCACAGTCTTTTCCTAAAGTTTAGCTCATAAATGTTCATTTTCCCATACATCAATATGTTTTCCATATGAAGTAACTAGAAGTAACTAGTTTTTGTATTTTTAACAAATCAATTCAAAAGTTTGGTAGCTTCTCTCCAAGATGGCCAGTATCAGTTTCTTCTCTCCTTGTAAAAGCAAGCCAATATTCCTATTGAGAGGAGGAGTTGTTCTATTCTCTTGACTCTTGGCTGCTTTACTTATAGAATATGGTAAAAATAAAGCTGCTGCCTGACTTCTAAGATGTGGTCACAAGAAGCCATTTGGCTTTTGCCTGCTTCTCTGAGAACACCAGCTCTGGGGAAAGCCAGCCACCACGTTAAGTCTGACTTCCCAGAGATTGCCAAGCTGTGAGGAAGCCTAAACGATCCATGCGGAGAGAGAAGGACAGAGATACCTGGTAAGCCCCCAAATGTTCCAGCCAACTCAGCCCATACACCAGATACGAAAATGAAGAAATCTTCAGGTGACTTCAGCCTCACTCACCATGCGACCGCAGCTGTGTGAAAGGACCCCAGGTGAGAGCCATTTAGTTGTGTCTGCCTTCGCTGAATAACTGTGAGAGATAATAATAAATTATTTTAAGCTACTTGGTTGTGGAGTGATTTGTTATGCAGGACTCGAGTAGAATTTTACTGAAACAACATATTTGGAAAACTTTTCAACAAGTGAGGAAATTTTATTCCTACTTTTATATTCAAGTGTGCAAATATAGCATTTTTTATGGGCACACTCAAAAGTTTTGAGAGACATAGTGAGAAATATTTTCAAACATTCATTCCCCAGATGCTCTTTCTTCTACAAAAGTTTTTGTTTAAAAAGCATTTCTGACTACTTATTGTTTAAAATGTCATTTTTCCTAATAAGAGCATATTAAGTATCATTTTCTCCCCCAAAAAATCTGCTAAATGGCATACCATTAATCACAGCCATCATCATAGAAAAAGTCCATTTATTTTTTACTTTTTACTGTTAAATAGTTGTGATAACAGTGCAAAGAACTCTTGTATATTCTTCACGTAAATCCCCCAACTGCTATCATTTTACGTCTGCTTTATCAGACTCTCTAAATACATATACATCATTTGTTAATGAAATATCTGAGAGTAAGTTGCATATGTGATGCTCTTTTACATCTAAATACTTCAATACATACATATTTCCTAGGAACTAGAACATTCTTTTACAAATCATAGTACAATGATCAAAACCAGGAACTTAAATTTTATCAATTATTTCAATAATGTCATTTTTTAGCAAAATAAAAATAAAAATAAAAAACCCGTTCAGAATCACATACTGCCATTATTTGACATGCCTCCTTTGTCTTCTTTAATCTGAAATGGTTCCTTAGCCTTCCCTCCTCCCCCAAGAACTTGATATATTTGAAAAGTTCTAATAATTTAGATTTGTTTTCTCATGATTAGAATCAGGTTATGCTTTTTTTTATTTTTGCCTAGAAGTGATTCCGTGTTCTTTTTGATGTGTCATATCCAAAGGTACACTTCATTCAACAACAGCAGAATACATATTCTTTCCAAGTGCATACATGACATTTACCACAATATAACATATTTGAGGCCATAAAACAAGTCTTAGAAATGTTAAAGTGATTCAGGTGTAACAAGTATATTCTCTGATGACAATGAAATAAAATTAGAAATCATAAAGTAGAAAGAAAAATAAAATTTTTTCCCAAATGTTTGAAAACTAAACAATACATTACTAAATAACTCATGAATTAAAGAATAAATCAAAAGAAAAATTGAAAAATATTTTTAACCAAATGAAAACAAAAACACAACGTACCAAAATTTACCTTATGTGGCTAGAGCAGTACGTAGACTTATAGTCTATATTATAAAAGAAGTAAACCCTCAAATGACTTCAACTTTCATTTTATAAATATAAATAAAGAGCACAAGAGACCTAAAGTAAGAAGCAGAAAGGATATAAAATTAAACAAAATCATTATAAAAAAAATTATAAGAAAAAAACTGCAAACCAATATCCCTTATGAACAGGGATGCAAATAATAATATTTAAAAACAGACAATGCACTATGTCCAAATGAGGCTTATTTTGGAATGCAAGTTAGTGTAGCAGTTAAGAAACAATATGATTCACAATATTGATACACTAAAAAAGACAAACCATATAATCATCTCAACATATGCAGGAAAATTATTTGACAAAATTCAGCATCCATTTATTACAAAAACTCTCAGCAAATAGGAATAAAAACAATCATTCTCAACCTGATAAAGAATATCTACAAAACATCTATGGCTAATATCATATTTAATTATAAAAGAATAAATACTTTTCTTCTCAAATTAGGAGCAAATGCATCTACTCTCAATACTTCTGTTCAATGTTGTAGTGTGCAGGGCTTAGCCAATGCATTAGTTCCAGATTGGAAAAGAAGAAGTAAAACCGTCTTATTTTCACAGACAACATAGTCAGCCTTGTAGAATTGCTGATAGACTCCATTTTAAAAAGCTACTTGAAAAAATAAATGCGTTTAGCAAGTTGACAAGACACAAGATCAATTTAATAAATCAATTGTATTTCTATATACTAAGAACAATCTGAAATTGAAAAAATTTAAAATATTATTTACAATAGCATCAAAAATATTAAAATACTTACGGCTACTTAAGGAGAAAACTGCAAGATCTGGATGCTCAAAACTATCAAACATTACTTAGAGAAATTAGAGAAGACTTAAATAAATGTAGAGATATACCATATCTATGGATTGGAAGACAATGCTCAAATTGATATACATATTAAAGCATTCCCAATCAAAATCCAAGCAGAATTTTTTTTGTAGAAATTGATAAGTTGATTGCAAAAATAATATGAAATGCAAAGGACCTAAAATAGCCAAAACAACTTTGAAAAAGAGAAATAAAGTTGAAGGACTTATACTATCTGACTTCAAAACACATTATAAAGCTACAATGGTCAAAATATTATGGTAGTGTTGATGAGATAGACAAGTAGAACAGAATAAATAATCCACATATATATAGACAATTGATGTTTTTCAAAATGCAGAGATAAATCAGGATAAAGGTAATAATCTTTTAAATAGTGCTAGAACAATTGGCTGCTGTGTATATAAAAATAAGCTTTGGTTCATATTTTGTATTTTATACAAAAATTAACTCAGAATAGATTACAGATCTAAGTGTAAAAACTAAAATTATAAAATTTCTAGAAGAAATCATTGGAGAAAAATCTTTGTAACTTCAGGTCAGACAAATATTTCTTAGATATAACTTTGAAAGCATATTCTATAAAAAAAAATGTTAATCACTACCATTACACTCTCTCTCTGAGATGTTTTCATAATAAAAGGGACGTTTAAAGGGGACAAGAACCTAGAAGAGAAGATTAATGAAAGAAGTGATGATATGGGAAATGACATCTATAATAAGATTTTACCAGCCAACAGATGACCAGATGAAGAAGACATGGGCGGTTGGGGGAGAAAAAGGCACCTTAGAAATGGCTTTAGGTAAATTTTCAGCAAGCACATTGTGGGAATTGACTGATTTTGAATAAGCTACCTTCATCAATAACAAAACAGTATGCTCCTTAATGAAAACTGAATGTGCATTACGAAAATACCTTAACGCTTTTCCTGTATCATCTCATTTAATTCTTACAATAACTTTATTAGATTGACATTTCCATTTGACAGATACAGGAAATGAAGCTCAAAGAAGAAAGAAATTTGCTTAAGTAGGACTAAGAAAAATGAACTCAAGATCTTTTACTCTAAAACTTCAATTCTAGAATGTGGCCATGCCTGTACTATATTGATAGTCAATGAGCAATAAAATGGTCTGCATCCATTTGATTTTTAAAAAGTTAAAAACAATCTTCTCTCCTATAAAAACACACAGTAATAACCAGAGGTTCTGAAACATATTATTTGATACTAGTACCAAACTAAAAAACTGGCCCTCCCAGCTTTCAAAAATGCATAAAAAGTCCAAAAACTAAAGGTTTTTGACTCCATTTAAATAAGCAAGTAAATCTTGTGGCAATATCTTCCATGTGACTTGTTCTTAAATAAATATAAGTTTATTATTTAAGAATAAATAATGAGTTGCAAATTATTTTTATAAGTATAAATCATTCACAACCACCTTCTGTTGTAAATGGCCAACTCAGCCTTTCCAAAAATCTTGATCCAAAAGCTTTATGTTACTAGAGATTAATTCCTTCAGTAGTAGGCCAAGGATCAAAATATATTGTGTTTTTATTTGGATAGTCTGGGAATATTGAATTTGTCTTTTCCTTATCATTAACATTCATCTCTCCAGATCATCTACTTTTCTTTGAACTTGGGAAACAGGAATTTGATAGCATACAGTATTTAAATCAATTAAAACAAGAATCCAGACAGAACCAAGTAATTCTGGGAGTTAACTATAATAACTCTTTTATCTCAATAAAGCTCAGTTTAATTGTTTATTTGGAAAATGACCAGCATCAACATTAACTTTCCAGGCTGCATAAATGTGTTTTCATACATTTACTAAGACTATGTTCTACTTTCTAGAGCCCAGAAATGAACCAAAAACATACAAGCACTTGCTGACAAAAGAATAAAAAATTGCTTCATTTTAAAACTTAGAAATTTGAATCAGCTTTGCAAAGAGCTCTCTAAATCTTCTATTTGGTTCAGCACAAGCTGCACATAGTAGGTCATAAATAAATTTGTTGACTTATGGTATGGTTGTAAATGATTGCTGCTGTGTATTAACCAAATAAAACAACCTCTCCAGAGAGGAAATGATGTTGCCAGTTATCACTAATAAAGCCAGAGAGGAGTTTATAAAATTTGATTTGATTTGCTTTTGATTTGGC
Organism: Cynopterus sphinx; assembly: GCA_030015415.1. NCBI lineage: Eukaryota > Metazoa > Chordata > Mammalia > Chiroptera > Pteropodidae > Cynopterus > Cynopterus sphinx. Next base: position 99,046,382 of record CM057385.1, read on the forward strand.
CTGGTTTGGTCTGGTATGCAAAGTGCAAAAAAGCAAACAAACAAAAATAATCATTATCACATATTTCAACCCAGAATTAATTACAAGTAATGTTTAGCATATCTGTCTCTAATTTTTTTTTAATTTAGATACATTACTTTAAAAATTGTATGAGCTATAGGATTATAAACTTTTCTCTAAAGAAATAATTAGATCCTTTCTAATAAATCTGAGTGTCTTTGGATCTCAATCCCTTACCTGGTCCCTCCCCATTCACATACATGATTTATTTTTCTCCCTTCCTTTAATACAGAATTTTTTTGAATTTCTGCTTCTATTTTTCTTTCCTTTCCTCCTTTCCCTTATTTACTGCCTACAGTCCTTCAAGTCCCTTCATCACCCAGTGTTATAGTGTAATGAACCAGTGCAGTTTTTTAAAAAATAAGGGCTTCCTATGAATGAGGAGGACCATGCTACTATGGATGGGGGAGTATTAACATGTATCCTTACAGTCCATGGGAAAAAAATTCTCCCTGTCTTAGAGCTTCACCAGTTTCTGATTTCTGATTTATAACTGCCATTTTGGATAGGTTCAAAGAGTATGTATTCCAGTGATCTAAATAAGAACAAAGCACATATACTCAGAAGTCCAGCATGGCACAGGAAAAAAAAAAAAAAAGGTGACTTTATTCTTTAGAATAAGAGAAAATCAGTTCATTACCTTGAATCTGTGACTTTGATGGTTCCACACCAATAGTCCATTTCCATTTTTAAATGTCTTTGATATTGCCAGAGTTCTTCATTATGAGATAAAATGAAATAATATATGTGAATGTGCCTTCTGAAATGAAAAGATCTGTACTAGGTTCATGGTTATTATTATTAATATATGCTTTAAGTTTCTTTTCTCACCAGTATCAGAATAGTTTCTATCTTCTTGTTTCCACTGTACAATTTTTAAACACTTTTAAAAAATGTTTGCAAAGAGAAGAAAAATAGTAGCAACCAAGACTAAAAATGCTGAAACAAACAACAGTGAGAACAACGTCAAAGAGCCACCACCTCTTCCTTTACATAAAGCCCTTCTCACTAAACGTTGACTGCCAAATCAAATAATTTATTGTTGACTTTTGTTAAAATAGTTTATGAACCTGATAGTTTACAAAGACTCATAGCAAACCTGTATGAGGGGGAATAAAAATGATGAGATTAGTGATAGAATTATGCATTAGGATAATAACATCTTACTTGCTCATGTCCCTGAGGGCATAGTTTTTGGGAAGGAAGGCCTATCTGATCAATGACAGTCGAATAAATATATTTAGCTATCATAACATAAGTCCAGATATTTATGTATTAGTGAGTGATGATTTTAATGTTTGATCATTTCAAAATATTATAAACTCATATTTGCATATCCTCCTAGTCCAAAACCTGGCACAATAAGTATTTATTGAATACATTTAGATTAAATTAATACTAGGCATATCAGGGTACTACAATTTGATTGCCATTCCCATCGAATTATTATCTTTTATCTTCATGAATTTTTTTTTTAATGCTTATGATGATGGACAATGTAGAAATCTTAGGCTTGAGACATAAACTACAGAGAAACTGTTGTTAATTATGGCAGATTTAGGAATTCCAGTTCTCTTCTTTTGTCTTGGTTTGTCAAAAAAAGAAAATCTAACTCAATGTGTAAGAAGAATTTCAAGCAAGAGTATCTTGGAGTTAAAATTCATCAATTAAATTGAAACCATTTTTGTCTAGAGATAATTTCTATAATTTTTTTCAAATAGAAAAATAATTACATGGAAAGAAGCCTTAGGGAATAGAGTGGCATCTTGGTGTGGAGCTGAAATTTCATCTCATCTACATCACTGCTTGAAGAAGGAAATAAAAATTGTATATCAAGGGAATGCTTTTAAAAAAGTAATGTGGTGATATATACCATTCGATATCAAAATTATAACATGGAGTAGCGTGCGTGAAGAGCCTATGAGTATAAGTATACCTACACATCACTCCAGGTGATTATTTTTTAGGTATACTCTTGGGTATAATGGGTTGTCTTTTTTATTGTCCACCTCAAAGTGGACACACAGGAGAAGAGCATGGTTGAGAAGATGGAATGAGGGAACTTCAGAAGCCTATCTTTTCAGTAGCTGCAAAAGTATATGCACATTAAAAATGTTGGCAGTGTACTTTTTATCTTCCAGTAAATAAAATTTCTTGTGACCCATCTGCCACTGAGGATAATTCATGAAACTATTGATCTAGGAAATGAGAGGTAGGTATTTCTAAAATAAAGAGATTATTGTACCACTTCAATTCACAAAATTGATTATTCTGGGTTCATAGGGAGAAAATATTCTTAAAAGCCAGGCTTATTTTAAGAATAAATTTATTTCCTAAATTCCTCCTTATATATCTTTATCTCTCTCCTTTAATAAATATCCCCATTATATATCAGTCTCGGTCTACTCAGAAAACATAGTTTTAGGTGGACATAAGTAAACAAGGAGGAGGATATGAAGAAAGGAAGTTCCAACTCAAGAGAAAAAAAGGGGGCCCCTTCACTAGATAAGATAAATGGGAAAGGGTGAAGGAGATAGAGGAATGGAGGTAGGACTAGAGTTAGAATGTGGCCTGGGTCCCTGACAACCCGAGGCTTTAGCCCAAGGGAGAGAGTGAGACAATAGAAACGCCAATGGAAACCTCAGACAAATGAAGGGGAATCCGAGAATATCCAGACTCGCTTTCCACTTTCTGTGGAAACCAAATATGGCACGAGCACAGTAGAATAGCAAGAGAGTACAAGATTTCTAAACAAATGAGCCTGCTATATCATAGCTGAGGGTGTGAGGGCTCCAGTGGTTTCTACAAGTGTTGTGGCTGGTGCACAGAAGATGACCGAGAAGAAAGCTTGCCAAGGAGAACTATCAAACAAGGGACAAAGAGACCATTGGGACTCTCGGTTGTTGTGCCCATACTTAGGACTACATTGTAGACTTGGGAAGACCTTGTCAAATCTACAGAACACAAAAGAGCCAAACTGAACTTAATCAACTTAGGGGAGATGGACAAGTTTTCTAAAGCAATCATTTGTGGCATCTTATCCATGAGGAGGGAAGGAACTGTAACTTATTCTATCTATGCATGCTTCAGCTGCCAATGCCAGTGCCCAGTAGGACCAGATGGCACCATTTTCTCTTCATCTGGCCCCAGTGCATTAGAAACTTTTGAAGACCAAGCAAACAGCATTCAACTTCTGGTTCGTCTAGCTCTTATTGCCAAGAGGCAATACACAGAGCCTCCAGTTTGAGAGCTCAGAGAGAGGAGGGAAAAGAGAGGAGCTATCCTAATAGAGACTTTAACCTCAAATTGAACTTGAATTATACCAGAAGAGATTGGGTTACTTTCAATTTGGCAAGTTTACATTAGCTGGAACACTGCAGAGAAAGATGAGTTCAGTAATGAAAAATAAAAAAAGTTATAATGTTTGGGATATAGAAGACTTAATGCAAAAATTTCAACCCAGTTGTCCTGCTTTTAAAGGTCATCTCTCTTCTTTGCTCTGAGAAATCTCCTGGCCCTTTTATTTGCAGAGGCAACTGTAGCCTTATCTCACAGATTCTCCTTCAGGATTTTTGGGGATATCTCAATATAACCAGTTTTAGTTTCCCCACCTTGTTGCTTTAAACTTTGGTGCTGGCATGCCTGCTAACCTTTCAGGCTGACCAAACCTGACCATCCCCATCCGCCATCCCCCATCTCGTAGTTCAAGTTATAACCCAAACTTTTTCCCATTTCTAGAAAGGTTTGTTCTCCCACAACTACTACTACTCACTATATCTAATTAGAGTCTACGTTATTCATTCATATTCCAAGTTCTTAATAAAAGTGTGTGTATGTGATTATGTGTTCACATGTTTTGACACGTAGGAAAAGTATTTCTTACAAGCTGGATACACACACACACTTTCCCCTTTATTCACACTAGGCATTAATGTGGGCCTATTTCAAAGTGCATTTAGACAATTCACATGCGTATTACGTCTAAACTAAGATCTTTTAAAGGCCTAACAGTAAGCTAGTTCGATTACCATTATTATTGATAATATTGGGTCATGTTGGTACTTAGGCATTTACGTAATTATTGTTTTTCTGCTGAAATCATTGCTATAGAGTTACATGACACCAATAATAAGTGTATAAGTAATTTATGATGAAGATTTCTTTTGCTATGTTTCAACAGAGTAAAATCCTGGGGCTAATTTTACCAATACGTATTATGATATCACTTCTTGAAAAATATAAGAACACGAGGGATTTTATTGTTCTGTTAGTACAAGTAAGAAATGCTACAGAAAAAATGATGTTTCGAACCGTGGTTGGTTTATATCTCAGGAATGTGTGCAAAGAACTAGGAGGATAGGTTGCCTCAATTAGCTGCTAAACCCAGCAGGCTCCAGCCAGCAACCTTTTAGCAACTGGATCCCAAAACTTTTACCTGCATACATCTTAAGTCTCCTGATATTTCACCAGCTCTGGGTATAAGTGAAGTCACATTAACAAGAGTAGTCTGTATTTCACCCAACCAATCCTCTGCTTCTCACTCTAATTTTCCATAAAAAGTTCCCCTAAATATTTCTGACATAATCCAGGGTGGGTCATATGAGCTTACTAACAAGTCTGGACAGATGTTTCTTGACATCCCCCAGGCGCTGCTGTCTCTTGCAGTACAAAGCATGAACCCTAGCAAACCCACTGCCTCTCAGAATGCAGTTGGCTTCCTCGTGAGGACAGCAAACACACGCACAGACTCCACTCAGGCTCTGCCACCTTCCCTGTGTCTCACAATCGGGATTGGAAGATGTACCCAGAGCAAAATGACCTTCTATTTCCCTGGGTATATATGTTTACTCTTTAGGGAGACACAGAGTGATGAAAGGAATGTCATAAACAGATTTCAATCAAAATCACTTTTTTAGTTTGTACATAGTGCGAACTTTTTCTTAGGATCCACATGAGAGTCCAAAAGACTGGGCCTGGGGCAGAAATGAGTGACAGACAGCACTGGACCAGAACAGCCCTCAACTGAAGCTGGGTCCCCATTGAGACAGATAGACTTCTGGCAGCCTTATCATAGTAGTTCACCTGGAGGCCCTGACAAGTAAAATTCCCAGCTCAGCTTAAGCTGAGCATCCATCACCCACTATTAATGGAGACATATAGGTTCTACCTAAAGATAATCTACAGACATAAAGTCCAAACTGGAAATTTAAAAAATGAACAACAAAAGTATTTCAATCAGTGAGATACCATCTGACACCCATTGGGATGGCTAATATAAAAAAGAAAAGGAAGAGAAGGGAAGGGAAGAGAAGAGAAGAGAAGAGAAGAGAAGAGAAGAGAAGAGAAGAGAAGAGAAGAGAAGAGAAGAGAAGAGCAAAAAAGGAAAGGAAAGGAAAGGAAAGGAAAGGAAAGGAAAGGAAAGGAAAGGAAAGGAAAGGAAAGGAAAGGAAAGGAAGTAATAAGTGTTAAAGAAGATGAGATACTGAAACCTTTGTACACTGCTGGTGGGAGGGAAAACAGTGCAGGCACTATGGAAAACAGCATGGTAGTTATGGTGGTTACTCAAAAATGTAAACAGAGAATTATATAATGTAGCAATTCCAGTTCTGGGTATGTACCCAAAGGAGTTGAAAGCAGGAACTCCAGCAGAATCTGTAAACTCGTGTTCACAGGAGCATTGTTCGTGAGAGCTAAAAGGTAAAAGCAATCTAAGTGACCATTGACAGAAAAAAGGGATAAGTAAAACATCTAAACATTCCATACAACAAAATATTATTCAGCCTTAAAAAGGAAGGAAATTCTGACACTTTGCTACAACATAGATGAAACTTAAGGACATTATTCTAAGTGAAATAAGCCCGTCACAAAAAGACAAATACTGTGGGATTCTCGTAAAAGAGGCACCCAGAGTCCTCAAATTCATAGAGACAGAAAGTAGAGACAGCTGAGGGCTAGAAGACGGCGGGAGAGGGAACAGGAGTTGTTGGTTCATGGGTACAGGGTTTCAGTTTTGCAAGATAAAAGTTCTGTGGATGGATGATAGTGAAGTAGCACAATGATGTGAATGTGCTTAATACCTCTGGACTGTACACTTAAAAACGGTCGAGATAGTGAATTTTATGGTAAGTGTACTTTACCACACATTTTTTTCATTAAAAAATGTTTTGAGAGTTTAACTTCTAGTCCTGGCTGAGCCAACCACCCCTCTAAGAACAACTTCAAAAGTTGATTGAAAAATTACATATATATAAATTTTTTTAAATTATAAATAATATATGTTGCTATGCTTTAATAACAAACTTGTTTTTAAAAGTCCTTTTTCTTTGATTGACAATGTTGTAACATGTAGATAAACATATACTCAAACACAAAGGGCGAAAGCAGATTTTCCTGTCAAAAGGTGAAAGTACATCCTCAGCAGACAAAGCCACCCCCAACAGAGACACCACATATGGGAATCGGGAAGCTTTGGTAACTATCAATGCCCAAACACTTCTTTTGCCCCAGGCACTGTGCTGGAGGTTTTGTGCATATTTTGGTAGAGAATCATAGGTTCTTAAAGTTAGGACTTACTGATGATTAGTGCGATCATATAGCTAATCCACAAATACCTTACACGTTTGCAAATTAATGTTTTCATCGAAGTAACATATGTGTATGGCTTCAAGAGTCAAATATAAGCCCTTATCTCGCAAAAAGAAATCTAGCAATTCCTGCCTCTTGTTTTCTAGCCTCAATCTCAGCTTTCTATTTGTTTGTTTGTTTATTCATTTATTTATTTACTTATTTATTTTTAATAGTTTCACATATGCAGTACATTAGTTAAACATTTATGCAGTTTATAAAATGATCCTCCTAATACTCTGTCTTACCTCTGGCTCTACGTTACTTTACTGCTGACTGCATTCCCTGTGCCATGCTCCCCATCCCCATGACCCTTTATCAAGTACTAATTTTTACTTCTTTAACCCTTCAACTATTTTTCATGTTTCTTGTGGTATTTATTTTTGTATTAAAATAACCTGCCAAAATACTGCTATTTCTTGATTTTGATCTCCTTTAAATATTCATGGTTTTTATGCTATAGAAGTTGAAAACTTAATTCTACCCACATTCCCACATATATGTTCCACCTTTCCTCCCAATAGAGCTATGTTATTTCTTTTTTTAAATAAATGGATGTCCATTGCTTATAGTTTCATGGCTATGTCATTATTATTTGTACTGAGCCTTATAATGTACTCAAAGGACATTCTCTTCTACAAAATTTTGCTTTTTCTAGTGTTAATTTTTTAAACATCTTTTTTTGGATTTCCAAGAACCATCCCCAGTCTCTTACACATGTATTTTACTTAATAGATATAGTATCAGTTGTATTTAGATGTCTGACTGCTTTCTATACAAATTTTCAACCAAGCCTCTGTGGTCCCCCCATTTTAAGACATTTCTGTTGCTCTGATTCCTGAGGCTTTTCTGAGGTTCCACAACTGTAGAAGGGGCAACTTCACAAGAACTCCTCGATGTAGAAAGCACACAACGCAGCTACCTATGACTTCAAGGGACCCCAGGTGTACTCTGTGAGGTGGTTGCTTAAAGGGAAGTTGGGCAGTCTCTAATGCTACCTCCACCAGCATTTCTACGATTTTTGCTGGAATCTGCCTATCTCCCTTCACTCATCCTCTCTGGCTGCCCTTCCCACTCTCTGTGTTCCTGATAATCCTTTTTTATGGATGTGTGTCAGATGACACAGATATAGTGTCATCTTTTGCTTTGAGTCACTCAGAGTCAGTTCTCCTTTTTCAGTTTATTTTCCTGGCACACTTCTTTCCTGGGACAATCACTGTTGACCAAGACAGCTGAGGCCTTACTGTGCAAACAGGCAGGGAGAATGGAAAATCCAGGGAGTGGCAGGAGGAATTATAAATTTTCTTATGCAGAGCCATGCTGACTTCCTTTCCTTCTACTTGCTCCATTCCAGGTTGACATTAATTTTAAACATTATTTCTCTTCACTGCTTCTCACTTTCCAGAAGTTTGTATTCAAAGATGGATTATGGATTCCTTCTCATCTTACATGCATGGCTAAGATGAAGAAATAGGGTTCTTGGGCATCCTCTCCAGTGTCACCATGGAGCAACAATCAACATCTCACCAGTCTACGAGGTGTCTCCAGCTCCATGCAATCAATCCAGCCTCTCACCCTGATTTGGTGTTTCTCCCTAATTCTGCATTTCTTTCTTTTTACCCTTTTCTATTTCCCAAGAGGCTTGAAAATATATAAAAACCAGTTGCTCTCTGCTCAGTTTTCTCTATGTAACTTCCAGATGTAATCTCCAGATGTTTGCTTATCACTATCAGGCACTATTTTTTTTTTTTACCATGAATCAAATTGCTTTAAATTTTTGAAACTCTACTTTCTGCTTTAAACAGCTTTTTAGGCAAAAATCTAATGACATATCAAATCTAACATTTCCCTGAATCAAAAACATTTTTCCCTCCACCTCTCCCCTCCTTCTGTTGTTAGCTTGAGGATGCTATTTTCTCTATATACTGCAAGGAATCAGCTTGAACAAACCGGACAGTTCTCATTATTGGATTTTTTAAAAATGTGATGATTATGTGAATTTATTAGTACTTTACTTATAATTAGATTAGTGTAATATAGTTTTACATCTTTTTCTAATACTTTAAGTAATTTTTCAAAATGTGACAGAGCAGAGAATTATATAATAACCTGCATGTACTCATTCAAAAGTTAACTCATAGCCAATCTCATTTTATCTACACCCTCACCCACTTCCTGACCCCAAGGTTATCTTGAAGCAAATCTTAGATATTATATAACTTTAACTCTACGTTGTTGCTCTAAAATATAAAGATTGGTTTCCTTATTTAAACTTTATAATATCATTCAAAATGATATTATAATATATAATCATTTAATGCAATCATATTTTTAATATCATTATCACAAAATTAGTAATTTTTGACTTATCAAATATGTCTTTGGTGTTCAAATTTTCCTAATTGTCCCATAAATGCATTTTGTTTTGTAATTTATTGTTTGAATCAGAATTGGAATAAGGGCAATACATTGCAATGGGTTGATAATGTCTTTTAAGGTCTCTCATAATCTATAATTTACTTCCTATCTCTTTAATCATCCTTTATAATTCATCTCTTGACACAATCACATCATTTATACCAGAGGGTTTCCCAGCCTAGATTTTGCTAATCCCACCCCTATTCTGTTGCTGAACATATTTATCTGTTCTGTTTCCCGTAAATTGGTAGTTAAATCCTGAGGCTTGTACAATTTAGGTCCGTATCCTGATTGGACCTCACAACGATATCTCTGTGGAAATGCTCTCATTAGCACTTTGATTTCCAGGAATTTGAGAGTGGGGTGTGTACATATTTTGGAAGGGATATATATTTTTCTCTCCTTTCTCACTTAACTGACATTCATAAGTTTTTTGGACTTGTTGTTTCTGTAGTTTTTGGACTAAAATTTTGGATATTTGTTCTTCCCAGAGGACATTAAAAAGACATTAAAATTATGAGCTTATTTCAGTAAAATCAGAATTTCTATATCCAAGACCCTCTGTTCAAGCAAGTACCATCCCAGCAATAGGCAGTTTCTCTATGTGGTTTCCAGCAACCACAATAAGTGCACAAAGATTGTGGCTCTTCAGAGTACATCTCCAAGAAGGAAGTATTTAGCTGTGCTTTTTCTGAAAGCTAATATGATCTATTTATCCTTCTATTTCCCATAAACATGTATGTAATTTAGTCCACAGGGATGTAGTTTGACTAAAATAATTGTGACGTTTCTGTGCAATTCGTCTCCCCACTGTTTGAGTGTAGAGCTCTACGTACCCCCCAGAACCTGGCCAAGATGACTGACTACGCCCGAGCCACCGGCCTCAAGGAGTTTCTGGCCTGGAACATAAGCAAACACCCAACTAACTACAGTGCAAAATGTGCCAGAATAAAGATCACATGAGAAGAATGAATAAAGTTCAACGAAGATTCTTAAGAAAGAAAGATCACTGCCAGGGAATAAAGCCTTCAGGGACAAGGTAGGATTTGGGAAGAACCTTCCAGAATAGATAGGATTTTGACAAAAGGTGATAGCAGGGGCTCTGATCTGGGAAGAGGGTCTAGCAGGACAAAGGCAGAGGCAGGACACGGTTGCTGCATTTTGGCTGACCCCCAGGAAGTGCCTAGCTTGGTTCCAAGTTTGGTTGCCATAAGGATCACCTAAGAGTTTTGAAAAATATAAAGGCCTGGATTTCTCCTTAGACCAACTGACTCAGTCTCTGAGGATGGAATCTAAGTTTCTGGTGTGTTTTAATAACTCCCGCAGGTGATTTTAAAGGGAAAAATAGGGAGCTGAGCCGGTATAAACTAAAAGGCTGTGTGGTCCTGTTGTGGATGATTAAAATGGGCGAGTTTGGCCAGGACACTCCCATTTGTAGCCGACCACGGAGGAAGTCATCCCATAGCCTCATAGAATAACAGAGCTGCAAGAAACTCTTAGAGATCATCTAGCTCAATCTTTCTTTTGATTACATGTCTTTATTACACAAGTGATACAAGAATGGGGTCTTGAGGTGAATGATCTAAACAATGAAAATAAACACAGAATAAAAACCAAAACCAAAAAGGCCCCTATCACCATTCTCCTATTTCCCCAAAGGTTAACATTGAAAACTACTTTTTTAATATTTATTTTCTTATGTGTGGGTAAGAATTTTAGTTCACATACTAGAGTGAGAGAAATATCACATTTATTTTCTATCCCTAAACAAATATAATCTGTTCTGAACTTTATTCCACTATGCTGGTGAAAATCTTTCTCCATAGATAATGAAGTTCTCTCTTACACACTTTCACCATCAGGACTGATTTTAGGAGGGCTCTCTATCTTTATTTCATGCTGATTTATCCTGACAGACTCATTGCCCCAGTCTGTATCTCCCTTCAAGTCCAGCAACAGCCTGAAGTTTCTGGGACAAATGTAAATGTAAGAGTCCTACACAACAGCTCTCAGTGCCACCATTCTTAGGATTCTGTCCCCCCCAACATCTGAGCATCCCAGTTCAGCTCCCAGCTGGATGCTACCAAATGTTGTCCCCTCGCAGGTACTCCTAAAGAGCCCATTCTTTCAGACTGCCTAGCTAAAAATCAGTGTTCTAGCATTTTTACCAAGAGCCATTGGGCAAAACTGCGATAGACTATTTAAATTATTGCATTGGTGTAGACTATAGTTATTATATTAGGATGTGTTTTTTAAAAAGTATATTTTTCATGCTATGCAGTGGATAAGACTTAGATAAAGACCAGTTTACATTTTAGAAAAAAGACACATTTCTTCTGGACACCTGTATTATAATATGAGTACTTTGGTGTCACTGCTTCATTTCTATTTCATAAAGAAATAGTATATTTTAATGTATTTGTAGTTATTTATATTTCTTCTCCTAGCAATTTCCTGTTCATACATTGGTCTATGTGCCTATTGAGTGTTGACTTTTTTTTCTTTATTTGGAAGATCTCTTTACATATGTTGGATCCAGCATGCGACAAATATTTATTGAGGTCTTAATGTGTTCAGGGCACTTGGATAGGAAATAAAGAGACAAAGGTAAAACCAGATATGGTCCGCATGGAGCTTATAGACTAAACATTATTCAGACTACTACACCAACCCATGTATAACCACATACTGTAGAAGTCGTGAGGAAGAAGACTGCATGGCACTGGGAATGCCGAGTCTGACAGGAAGGCTTCCCTGAGAAGTGACATTTGAGTTGAGGTATAAAGAAGGAACAGGCTTTAACTAGGGAAGGAGAGATGAAGAAGAGTGTTCTTGGCAATAAGAACTGCTTATGAAAAGGCCCTGTGTAGGAAAGAGAATTACGCACTCAAAGAATAGAATAAGGCCCAGCATGATGGGAGCATAGCCTTGGAGACAGGTGATGAGGTGACGGAGAGTTGCCTAAGACAATGCTAGAAAGAGATAAGCAGGGCCCAGATCATGAAAGGTCTCGAATATGTCACAAATGCACTTGCCATTGTCTGCATTGCATCTGGGTATCGTGAAAAAGTCCTCCCAGACACAGTGTCTCTCTTCTCTCCCAATGACCCATTCTCGCTTAACCTTCTCAGGGGAGAAGTCCTGCCGAGAGAGAGAAAGCCTTTTATAAATGGAAGCCCTCGCTGTTCCTTTCCAGAACCTGGACAGCCTATTACACTCCACTCATCTGCCAGTCCCATCAGAGCTGAAAATATACTTTATTCCTTTTGAGGACCCAGGAGTCTGGCCAGTGCTGTTGACCTTAAACAAAATGTGTTGCCTGAGTCCTGCTTGGAAAACACCCACACTCTTTCCCCTACCTTCTCTTCTTCTTTTCACTCTTTCTCTATGTTCTTCCTTTTTGAAAACATACTTTCAGAAAAAGAACTGAATATCTTCCTCATTGAAAACTGGATACTGGTATGATGTGAAACACCCAAAGAAAGGGAAACGTCTAGTGAAAGAAATGCCACGTCTACAGAGAAATAATGTGGTAGCCTCTGTCATCAATCTGGGTTTGGCTATTTTGAGAAATAAAGGGAGGGCCTTCACTCATGCCCCTAAAATCTCCTCCTCCTACATAGGTGTGTGTGTGTGTGTGTGTGTGTGTGTGTGTGTGTGTGTGTGTGAGTGAGAGAGAGAGAAACGTTAGCTAATTTATTTCAAAATCAGTTACATTCATCATCAGGTTGTAGTGCTCATGTTACTGGATTTTTTTTACTCAGCAATATCTGCTTTCAAGCACATGGGAAGATTGCTTTTTTCTACCTCTTTGAAGCTATGTATGGCGGGGTGTGTTGTTTTGGCCAATGCAATACGCATGGAAAAGACATACGATAATCACTGTGACTGACTCTCTAGACTATTCTTTCCCTGTTACTACAATCCTGGAGGCATGTGCTGATATGGAAGTGCCATAAGACTGAAGAAGTCTGAATTGTTCAACTACATACTCATGCAGGATTTTACGGAAGGAGAAATAAACTTCGATTGTATTAACCCACTGAGATTTCCAGGTTGTCTGTTACTGCAGCATTGCCTAGTTTATCCTAACTAATACGTACATATGCTTGCTTATTTAAGAACACAGAAGCAGCACTGTGCAGGTATAAATTGGGGTGTGTGTGTGCATGCGTGTGTGTGTGTGCGTGCACATGCCTGCACGAGAGAGCGAGAGAGCAAGACAGAGACAGAGAGACAGAGACAGAGAGACAGAGACAGAGACAGGGAGAGGGAGACGGAGAAAGAGACAGAGAAAGAGAATTAATTTATGGTAAGGATTCGATTATCGAACAACAGACAAGTTTTTAATAGCTTGATTTTTGCCAATTGAGACTTATAGCTATAGATTGCACAAATGGCTGTGTAAGTACATTTAAACAAATACATGGCTTATATAAGAATTTATGTACAGTATAAAACATTTCTCATGTGTTTGTTTGTGCTCTGGTATATAGATATATTATGATGACTCAAACTTGTCTTCTACAATCCACAAATAATACATATGTATAAAAACTTGAGCTAGGAAGTCAATTAAAAGCTTAAGGCAATGCTGCATCTTTCAGATACATTCTAGATTACCTACTGAATCACGGGTAATGTAGACTCTACATTCATACCAGCAGCATAAGCAAAGGCCAGAGCTAGCCTTACTTTTTTTATATTTCCTGAGTTTTCTTGATTGCAGTCTGATCCTTCATGTTTTTCCAACATGGAGTGACTTTTAAAGGAGAATTTAATTTAATATAAGTCTGAATATCCTTTGGAATGCTGGAAACCAGCATTACTGAAGCAACCCTAATGAAAAACACAAGTTGCATGTACCAATTTGTGGTCAGAGGGAGCATTCCAACCCTGCTCTCTCGTGGCTGCTAGTACTCCATCGTGCTCCTTTTCCCAGTCCTTTGCTATTCTAGTTAAAGATGTCAGAGGCTGCGGCCCACATGGCATGCTAAACAGGCCCCTGCTTATAGCAGGCTCCTAGATCAAGTGCAAAGACTCTGCATGCGTAAACACACCACCACCGCCGCCGCCATCACCAGCTCCATCATCATCACCAAATGGAAGTCTCAGAGGATTTCTCATCAATGTCCCTACAGATAAAAGTGCACTTATTTTAAAACATCTAAGTGTATGTAGACACAAAGAACACAGCACCTTCCAGAAGAATACTCTCACAACTGGGCTGAGGCTGATTCGCTCACATGTTTTATCACCGGTGTGGAATGCCAGTAACAAGGGCGACCATTTGTTTGTGAATTCACGGAAGACTGGACTTTCACACTGGACAGGGACTTCCTAATGAATAGCAATGGGGAGACTTGCTGTGTATTAGCATATTTTATCTGCCCTTGTTTTGAAATTAAACGAAGTTGTAGTTGAAAAAGGAAGGCACATATTGCCACGGGGCTGGCTTTTTAGAAAAGTGGCATTTGGAATGAGGTTTAACTATGTGGGCCAATTCTAAAGTTAACTGTTAGGACCCTCAGGCTTGCACAAGACATGTGCCCCTCCTCATGTGATAACAGAATTTCCTAGTCACTATTATTCTTTCCTAAAAGCTACTCATTCTCAGATACAATGCCTCTCTGTTTTGTCTGTAGTTACTTAAATATAAATCAGGAGAATTCTGAGCTGTAGCTAAAGGTAATCTGCAAAGCTCACTTAAGTTTTATTCGACGTGTATTTATTGAACATATATTTATTGCCCAAAGCTCTTCTAAGCACCTTGGGGGCAGAGTAGAGATGGGAAAATAGATGAATAATTGCAAGTGCTTCTTGAAGGAACACTTGTTAAGGTTTCTAGCTACCTGGAAGGAAGAGAAAATAAATAGCTGGAGAGCTAAATATAGATGTAGAAAGATGAATAAGACAACAAGGTAAAAATTAGTAGTATGCCATTAAGATCAATGAGTATTCTAGATGTTCTAAAAAGAAAATGGTGGACATAAACGGGAATATTCAGAGAGGATTTCAAGAGAAGAGGTGAATAGTCACTTAAATTTGAAAGTGATTATATAAGAGGCAGGCATCCTGGAATGGGGCAGTGGGGCACTAGGTTATTAGGCATAGTAATTAAGAGTTTAGGCTCTATATTATGAAAGCATAATTTTCAAAGTTGAAAGCATGGTTCTCATAAAAATATATGGAATATACCTTTCAAAGATCCACTTAGCTCGTTAACAAAGGAATCAGTAGTATAATAAAGCTGACTCAGCAGAACAAAGAAGAAATCAAAGTATCTGTAGTTAATGAGAGTTAGAATACTGAAATAAAACTGCTTCATTAAAAACAAAACTAGTTAATGTTCTACAGGACACCAGAGCTGTCATTTTTAGGGCTCTCTTTTCTGCTGGACAAAAATCATTGCGTGCCCACGGCATAAAAACCAATTGCAACTTGACAATCTTCACTAAGTTAAAAGAACTTCACAGAGTCTGGGTCCTAAACGATAGTTCATTTAAGTCAAACAAAGGTATATTTCCCTGAAGAATCAGGTACTCCCCGACTGAGGCCTGTTAGACGATGCGCCAGTGTGGCGCTTAAAGGACACGACATTGAAAGGATCTCCAAGTTTGGGTTTTTTCCTTAACAGTTCTCTGGCAGAAGAGAGTTCTCGTCTTGTTCTGCCACTTGCCAGCTGTATGCTGTGGCAGTGTGCCTTACCTTCTCGGTTCCTCGATTTTTTTAACTGTAAAATGTGGATATAATAATTTTATGCGCATAGAGTTCTGATAGAGATCAAATGAGATAATTACATTGCAAGTGTTTTGCATAAGACCTAGCACACAACAAGGGTCCAATATATGTTTCCAACCACAAGTAGAGAAGGATCATAAACAAAAACCCAGAGACGGGAGTGCATGTTTGGAGCCACTGGAGAGACCAGCCTGGCTGAAGGGATGTTTTGCTTTGAGAAATAGAGAAAGATAAATTGAATAAATAGTTTCAGCCAGACTAGAACAGATTTTTGAAAAATAAAGAAGAAAATCATAAAAGCACACATAATTTTTAGGAATTTGGATTTTATCCTGAGCTGCATAGTGGCAAAGAGAACGCAGAATGCTGGGGAAGTCATCCCAACCCTTTATAGGACAACCTGAACAGAGAAAGTGCGTGAGTAAAGAATTAGGAAGTGGTAAAAGTTTGAGGAGTCAGAGGAGGAGGAACCACACATCACACATAACTACCAGATTTTGAAGATAAAAGATTGCAGGAATGATGTTTCCTTTGGTATAAGTAAACAATTTGAAGAATACATTTTAAAGTGAAGATAAGGAAGTCTGTTTTGCATCTAATGTCTGTCTTTGCGTATAAGGAAGATGCAAGTAGAAATATTCAAGAAGACCCTAGGAGACTGATTGGTTGAGAAGTCAGGGGTGGAGGTAAAGCTTTACAGGTCATCCACATAAACGTGATAGCTAAAGCTGTAAAGATCAATGGACTATGCCTAGCACTAGAGAGAAATGAGCAGAGGGACAAGAATCATATGTGTCTTTTCTTCCTCTTTTTCCAAAAAGTAGCTGTTTTCTGAAAGATAAAAACAGAACAGGTCACTGGAGAGAGAGGAGAGACAAAGCTTTGTGACTCTTTGGCATGCAAAGCAAAGGAGAAACTTGAGTAAAAGAAGGTCAACTCTTTTGAATCGTTCTTGTGACTCACGAAGCAGAATGTAGTCAAAGCGCACTGGCTTTTGTTGGTTTTACCATTAAATCGAAGAAACTTCAAAAATGATGAGACATTATTTTAAATTCACTCGATAGTATAAGTACCCAATACCAGAGTGTTTCCTAACGGAGCAGCTTACTAGGAAGATGGAAACAATAAAACGAGGGGGTTAGGGATTAAGATAGCGAGATTAGAGGAGGCAGTACCTTAAGCTTGGCTTGCTCCCAAAGCAGTCCTGAGACAGGAATTGGAGTGCACGCCATTTATTTGGAAGGTGATATCAGAAAGAAACAGGAGAGGAAGGGGCAGTGGTCCAGGGAAGGGAAGAAAGCCAGTAGAGGTGCGTTAATGGGCAAGATCATGCTGTGGGCAACCTGGGCTCCCAGTGCGAAATCCTGCTGGAATATATGAGGAACTACGAAAGGAGGTTTGGGAGTTTGAACTCTTCGATATGTACTTCTGTGTACTTTTGGTCTACCTGTGCTTGCAGTCAGAGAAAGCCATGGGAAGAGAGAGAGCACGGGGCTGGCAGTGAACAACCTTTGGCTCGAGAACAGCAAGTACCGAGCAGGTGCAGTGCTCTGAGGGGAAAGGCTGTGGTGCCAGACTGCCTGAGTGCGATTTGGGCTGCATTTGTTGCTTTTGAGAATAACTCTGGGTGGTACCATTGAAAGGTCCATGATGATTCCATTTTCACGTGCTTCAAGTTTCCTGAGTGGGGCCACGAAAACCTAAAAAAGCCAAACGATACACGGGGGGTCTAATATGACTATTACCAGCCATGTTGTGGTCACTTACTGTGTGCAGGACACCGTAAAATGTGCTTTTTATATGGCGCAGGACAGGGTTTATGTTCCCCGACCACAGTCTTCTCTGTCTTCCTCATCCTCCCTGGGTAGAGGGTGAGGTCAGATCTTTGTTACCCTGGTGTGAACAGTACAGGTTATTTGGCATAATAACTCCTACAAGTTCTTCTACAAAGACAATTAACATTCGAAGATGCTGTATTCTAAATACTCCAAAGACCTAAGGATCTACACGTTCTTTTTCGTGACAGAGCCAGGAATTAATGGTTGTCATTATTTTGAGAACATTGCTACGTTACTATCAGGCAACCATCAGTACATACTGAATCCAGAAAATGATGTACCACATGACATTTCTTTCCCCACCATGTAGGTCCAAGAGCCTTCATTCTCCAGTCTCCTTTCCTCCTCTCTCCCATCTCTCAGCTTTCTACCTCCTTATCTCCACTTTGTAATTCTGGCCCTGTTCTGACAGAATTTTGCAAAGCTGGCTCTATTTCCTCTCGTGACTATCCCAGGACCTCTCAGGCACTCTCCTTATGACCACAGATCCCAGGCATTAACTAGCCAACGTGAATGGCAGCGTCCTTCATTGGATCTTTAATCCTTGCCCACAACTTTATAGATAGTCTCTCCTCAGATTACTCAGTTAGAGATAACTTCTGTTTCCTGCAAGACTCTGACTGATACAGTACCCAATTTGAATACGGTCAGTTCAACGACAGAAACCCTGCCTTGTGCTTCTCTCTGAGATACACCACAACTGTTAGCGGAACTTAAAACTCTGAGGTTCAGATTAGACCCCATCAGAAGAGAGTGGCTGTGCCTAGAGAAAATGCATTTCAGAAGGGACACTGTGACTTTATTCTTTTGCCCAACAAATACTGAGAGTCTACTTACTGTGCTCCAGACACTGCTCTAGGGACTAGGAATATAGTGTGAGCAGGACAAAATTTCTGTCTCACAAAACTAATTCTAAGGGAGCCAGTACAGACGAGCACATGCACACACATGCAAATAAAAAAGGCAAGTTGAAATAATGATAAATAACATTTTTTTAAAGTACCAAATATTGAACAGTGCTATTTTGAGCTGGATGGCTAACAAATGCTCATAGGAGTTAATATCTAAGTTGATGGGGCATCTTCCTTAACTGAGACATCCTGTCTTGAGGCCTCCTAAAATAAGGAGAGTAATTTTGAGGAATGCTGCTGCTGTGCATGAACGGGAAAGAACAATAAGCCATTGAAATTTGGATATTAATGTTAAAAGGACTTAGAACCCAGCACCCAAAGGCTGGGTTATTCCTCTCTTCACCCTCGTGTGATGCTCAAAAACTGATTAATCAAATAGTTGCGACATTCTTTCTATAACCCTGGTCAAAATGGTGTGAAGAAACTATGACTTGAGTTCTGTAAACAGAATGGAAATGCCTTTTGGCTGAGGTTTCTCTCATAATGGAAGGGTGAGGGTGAGCACTAATGTGCTAATAAACCACTCTTTGCTGGAAAGGCTTTTTGTCAATGAGCTCTGAGAGATGCAGAATGCAGTCACAGGAAGTCTCAAGATGGGGTAGACTTTACGGGAATGGGAACCAAATCCAAACATTTTGTGGTTCAGCCATTTAAACTTCTCCTTAAACATTTGGACATGCCTCCATCTCTGGTCCAGCCTGGAGCCACTGTGACTTTTACATGAAATCCACTGCAAGCTACTAATCATTGTCTTCACAAAAACCACACTACAGGCAGTAGCCGAATTCCGAAAATGGTTTTCTGCTCTCAAGGAATAATACCGAAGGCAGAAAATTTATAGATAGTGAGTATTCCTACCCACGAGTGTTTCCCCAAACACCAAGTTGATTCCAAGAGTCTTTCTTTTCTCTTAACCCCATAGCTACCAGCTCCTCTCGTCCTCAACCATTTGGCTTCTTCTCCTAACCATATGTGAGGTTGATTTCTGGAACAAACTGGCTCAGGGTCATTTCAGGTAACTGATAACTTATGAATGGAACCTTTTATTGTGGCCCTTGTCAAAGTGTTAAAATACTTACATGTACACGTGCCTGGTGTGCTTGACTTCTTTTCCAAGGAACGTGCCACTTATCAATATGATGATGAAAACTTGATAGCATAAGAATTTTCACATAGATGACATGTGAAGGGAAGTGGTTCTCAGACTTTTTTGATTTCAGCACATCTTCACGTGCTTTGTGTGTGTGTGTGTGCAGGGGGGAGAGGTTTTTTTAAATTTATTTATTTAAATTTATTTCAAGTATACATCTTCACATTCTTAAACTTAGGAAGACTCCCACAATACTTTTGTTTGTACAGATAATAGTATCTATCAATGATTCCTATGTTAAAAAGTAAAACTGATCATTTTTATCTTAGTTTGCTTAAAAATAATAATCAAAACATTATATGTTAATAAAAACTATATTTTTAGAACAATCAGTATGTTTTCCAAAAAAGAAAAGTTAGTGATAAGAGTAGCATTTTTTTATGGTTCTTTAAATCTCTTAAACATCTGGCTTAATAAAAGATAGCTGGAGCTTTATTTCTGTTTTTATATTTGACCTGTTGTCACATCATGTGTTATGTTTCTGCTGGAAAACTCCACTGTATATTTGTGAAAGAACAGAGGAAAGAAGAAAATAATACTTGACCATGTTGATAAAAATAGTTTGGCCTCAGCAGATCTCCTGAAAGTGTCTCAGAGTCTCTTTGCGCTCACAGATGGCACTTGGAGAACCGCTATCGTTAGGGAAAGGTGCTATTATTTTTTTCCAGTTGATAAGGAAGCAGCAACACAGGAAGAAATATGGTGGGTGGGAACATCAGGAAGAACTCTGCTAGCCCCAAGACCTTGCAATGAGATTTGAGGGGTGGCAGGAAACACAGGTTTTACCACATTTCACAGTCTCACCCTTTGGAGTTACAAAGATGATTTCAAATATTGAACCTGGATGGGAATTTGGAGATCACTTGAAAAATGACTAGTTGTCAGGAGGTCTAGTCAACACCTGAGGTGTCACCTGAGCATGGAATGATGGGGAGCCAGAAGTGAAAGAAGGAATGAACTGTGTTCCCCAGCCCCACAAGACTTCTCTATTTTTTTATTGCTGAATTGTTCTCTCCAGCAGCATTGGGCTCCATCCAGTGAATGTATGTTCTGCTAGCCACCTAACAAACTCAAGCTGTGGTTTAGGGCTGATAAATAATTATGTTAATTAACAGGTTGGAGGAAAAATATGATGCGATTCCTATGGAATGCTCTGAGAAGCTGGAAACACTTAACTGCAAAAACTACATGTGGTGAAATAACCAATAATTTGCTTTAAAAAGCCACATCTGGTTTGCTGGCTCAAAGCAGGGGTTAATAGTCATCTGAGGGCAGCGAGTGGTAGAGAGGGTCCCGGGATAAGCAGCCAAGGCTTCACGGCAGGAAATACGCTTGTTCTTATAGCGAAAGCATTTATGTTGGCTTCTGACCAGGATGAAACGTAGAAGGAATTATTTAGTTTACCTCTTTCTTCTTCTTATAACATATGGTTCAAGAATGTCTTTGTCATATTTGTATACTTGAAGATGGAAAAGAGTTAGAGAATAGTCATGAGAATAATCTTTAAAAATTATTTGCTTCAAACTTGCAAAATGATGCAGCGAATACATCAGAGCAGTAAAGAATAGAAAACTGAGTTTGAATCATATATGCTTAATGATCTATAACAGACATACTGATTTGATAAATATTTACAGAGCATCTTCCTCACACAAGGCACAAATTTGAGTGTTATAACTAATATACACGTAATCTGTGGTTATAGATTTTCTCCAAAAGAAAATAATTGAGCAGAAAGACTAAGACAAATACACAATATGTGCATGTTACAAATCCCAGTGTAATATATGTTACTAAGAAAAAAGAAGTAAAATGAGGTAAGGGGAAGAAAACTTCTTGTAAGATTGGAGGAGTCCATGAACATCTCCTGTCAACAGTGGTATTTCAGCTAAAGTATTAAATACGACTAGAACTCCACCAGGTGAAAATAAAGGCAGAACAGATTTTAGATGGAGCACACCAGCCCATCCACAGCATTTTTAGGTGTCGGTAGAAAAGCAGGGGACAGTGAGTAAACCCATTTAGCTAGAATTATGAGTAGCTGTAAAGAGTTTGAGAAAGTTAAGCAGAAAGAAAGTCATAATTGGAGGTGCCCATTAGAATACTGACCTGGCAAAGCACTGTGTATGATAAGTTGAAATCAAACAAATCTGAGGACCAAGATGGGGCTCAGAAGATAGTCTCATGATGGTCCAGGAAATCATTACAAAGGCGCCATAGGTTGACCATCATCTTCTAGATATTAATGCAACATGATGACTGATAGCGTATGAAGGCCAAGGTAGGGGGAGCAGTTGAAAATGTTTTCCTAAGCTCCATGTGCAGAGACTAAGAGAGAGGGCTTGAATTTCTGAGTCAGGTAGACATATCCAACAAGTGTTTGAAAATTAAGACATAGAGGCCAAAACCATGAACGAAGGGTGAACATTCAAGATCAAGAGGATGAAGAGCAGCCATTAAAAGGAAATGAGAAAAGAATGAGAAGCTCTCTCTTTGGGTTCACTGTGATTTTGTTCCAATCCCCTCAACACATAGCCAGAGATCTCTGAGATAGGCAGATCTAACCATGGCAGCTGACCACCATAAACACCCTAAAGACACTCCAAAGGCTTTCCATTGCTTTTAGGATAATATCAAATCTCAACATGGTCCACAAGGCCATGCAAATTCTGGTACCCACCTGCCTCGCAAGCACTACCTTCTCACCTTCTCCTTCCCTCTGTGTGTCAGCCATGTGGGCTTCTTCCCATCCATGGGGGCTGCTAGATAGCCTCTTGCCACAGGGACTTTGCTTATGAGAAAATTTTCTTTCATACATTTGCCTCATCTCCCTCTACACATCATTCACAATTCAGTAGCCACTTTTTAAGGGAGCTATTTACACTTCTCTGATTGACTAGATCAAATCCTTCCATTATATCCTCTCAGAGCACTTTGTGCTTTTTTTTCTTTCCAGAACTTATCACAGTTACAACTGTATAACTTTCTGTAAAATTGTTTGATGTATATTGACCCATCCCAAGAAGCTGTAAGTTCCTGAAGACAGGGTCAATGTTGCATCTTTTATTCCCGACACAGTTTCTAGTCCTTAGCACACTTTAAACGCATAGTCGTTAGTAAATAAATGTTAAACTATGATATAAAAATGCTCTCACCTGCATTATCTCATTTGATCTTCATAATATACCTATGAGTTAGATATTGTAACCCAAGTTCTACAAACAGATAAACTTGAAATTGCTACACATCTGGCTCAGCACCATATAGAAGTTAGTGGCAGCGTTGTGACCCTGACTCTTTTCAATATGTCACAAATCTCTACCCCAGAACAGAATCCAAGTCACAGATCCCAAAAAGGGAGATGGCTTCCATGTGAAGCAGAGACAAGGACAAGTACCAAATGCCACAGGAGGCCGAGGGTGGTTAAAGGAGATTAGGGACAAAAATACTCTACTGATTTGAGATGTCATGGGTGGCCTTTTAGAAAGAAGTATCGGAAGAGCAATCGGGACAGAAATCAGACTTTGGGTTTTTAAAGTATGGTGAATTAAGGAAAGTTTTAGGAGAAAGGCAAGGAATAACAAGATGATTAGAAAAAGTCATGCAGGTTTTCCAGGTGGAAATTGAGAATGTTATAGGCAAGTTAGAGTAGAATCTTCCCCAGGATGAGTAAAAAGACAAAACAGAACCACACTTTATAAACAAGGAAACCGGAACTCCCAGTTTATGAGGAATAAAAATAGCAAAAATGTATTTTAAAAATTACTTTTGCTAGTAAATCAAAAGGAGAAAAACTAGAATTAGCTGTATCATTTCGCTCATTAAACTGAGAACATTTTTAAAATAAGGAAGCTTCACGTAGAGAGCTAGATAAGCCTTACGGAGCGTAAGGACCACTGTCCAGAGAGTTTGGTGGCATTTGTGGTGGTAAATGAGCATGGTGGGGGTTCCAAAGGAGGAAGAAATATTAATTCTCTCCTTTATTTGGAAGATTCTTCTGCGGAAATCACTGTAAAAAACCATCTGCTGTACAAAATGCCATTAACAGAACATGGGACAAGAACGAGTCACATGCTCTTTGGGTGGCAAAAAGCCTCTTAGTTTTAAAAGCAAAAGAAACATATAAAGGTATGATGTCTGTGCAAATAGTAGTCCCAGATGACAGACATTGCCATTAAAATAAAATAAACCAGTAAAAACTTCTAATTTAAAAATATTAAAGAGCATGGCTATAAATCGCTGATGGAATCTTCTGATATTCCAATCAAAATATCTATAAAGACATATCCAAAGAAAGAAGAAAACATTTTACATCAAAACTGATACTAGTGACTGACCTATTGTTAGAATTAGAAAAGATTTCCAGTACTTCAAGAACTGTATACTAGTGTGTGACTTATGTTTGGCCACCTGAAACAGACTACCCCTGTCACCAGAAAGGAAAGCCCAAGACTGTGTGTCCCCTACTGTCAGCTCTTTGGCTGAAAGACAAGAGGTTCAAACAACCTAAAAATTTTCCTTCATTGCAAGATTATCACATATATAAATATATATATAAATATATAAATATAAAACACACACACACACACACACACACACACATGACTTCTTCTCTTTCTCATCTAGTTAGTCTCTGCCTTTCTCATGAATAAAAGTACAATTCTCGCCCTCAAAGAGACTAGCAGAAAGGTGGCTGTGACACAGTACATCCCAGGCGCTGCGGACCTACTAAGTAAAATGCTGTAGAAATAGGCTGAGTTGCAGGACATGCTGAAGAAGGGACTTTTGTTGTGCATTCAGGCATTTTTACTTGTCAGAAAAGCAAGCAGAGAAGGGAGAAGACCCCTCCTGAGTCCAGTAGAATTTACTGGGTGGGACCTAAGCCAGGAGCTATATATAGGGGGAAGAATACTTTTTAACTAGCGAGTGGACAGGGAGCAGAGACTTGGCAAGTCATCACCTCCACAGACAGTCCCTGGGCCCAGAGAGCCTTCTCTTTATCCTAAGGTGGAGAATTTGGCCAGAGAGATGCAAAACACCAAAAAGCGAGAGATCTAAAAAAGCAAACATATCTATGTCCAATAAATGTAGAGAATAGAATATGGTGTCCTTTTTGCTTATAAAATTAGCAATAATTTTTAATAAAATATTTAAAAGTAATGAGATTTTTACAAGGGGCCATGAAAAAGACATTCTCGTACATCGTTATAGAAACGTAAGTTGTCAGAAAGTTTCAGGAAATGACTTACCTTTGTCATTTTTTTTCTTGTTTAAACAACCTTTGGTCTAAAATTGAAGAATAAAAAAATATTTTTTTATAACCATGGTTGCATAATAGTTCACATAAAGATATACTTTGATTTATTTAATGGCATGTAGAAATGCTTATGATACAACTTTAAATTTTAAAAGCAAGATAAAGAGAGCTGAAAGGGATTAAAAGTTACAAATTTCCATTTATAAAAATAAGAGAATGGAAATAAAGCACAGCATAAAGAATATAGTCAATAACATTGTAATAACTATGTATGTTGTCGGATAGATACTAGGCTTGTCAGAGTGATCACTTCATAAGGTACATAAATGCTTACTCACTATGTTGTACACCTGAAACTAATGTAATATTGTATGTCAACTGTCTTTGGAAAATAAATTATTTTTAAAAGTTAAAAACAAAAATGCAGGATACACACCTTTTTAAATACAATTATGATGCAGATTTTTAAAAACAAACCCAAAGCAAATATAAGCACAAAAAAAGATGGAAAGGGTTGGAAGAAAAACGGAAGAACTACATCTAAATGTTGGCAATAGTTATGGATGACCATATATATTATTAGTAGAGCATAATTTGTTCTATTTTGTAACAAAATACATAGTTTCATAAAAAAAAAAAAACTTTGGGGAAATGGTTTTTGGAGATAAGCAGAGAGGACAACCAGAAATGGAGGTAGAAGGGACGTATACATCTAGCACACACACTGGCCCAGTGACAACATTACTCAAAATTGAAGCATGTCAGAAACAACTTTCTCTGCCTCCTAGAACATTTTAAAATGCTGAGGACCTGGTAGGTAAACTCACACTTCATGGATACCTAACAAATCAGTCGTGGAACAATTTTATTAAGAGAAATTTTATAGGAAAATGATCTCATTCCAAATGGTGCTTGTGGACCCAAACTCTGAAGTAAGGGAAAACTATCATAACAGAAAGACTTTATGGAGTCATAAATTAACCAGTGACACCTACACTGTATGTATGTGTGTGTGTGTGTGTGTGTGTGTGTGTGTGTGTGTGTGTGTGTGTATAAAACAGGTGAAGTAAAAAGAACTCTGAAGTCTGACTCAGAGACTTCTGGCCCAAGTTGGAGGTGTCTTTGGACAAGTCATTTACCTCATCTATAAAATGGGGATTAGAAGACTTCCAAGATCTCCTCACTGGATTATTATAAATAACAAAAGAGAAAATGCATGCAAACTAGTGATTGGCAAATGTATGTCATCACTGCCTTATTAATGAGTGAAGGGCAAGGGAGTCAGGATCTGTACAAATGTCATAATATCTCATGGCACTATTCTTTCTCCTAAATAGTGCACCCCTAAAATGAAGACATTGAAAGATAATTTTTTTCCAGATGAGATTATTTTCTGAAAAGCTTGGCTAAAACCTGTTGAATGTATAATGCTGTTTCCATTTGTTGCTTTTTTTTTTTTTTCCGGAATGCTCAAAATATTTTTCACATGTGAAATTGGAATTTGCACCTACTTTCCAAAGATAAGACTGAAACGTGGAAATATCCATAAAATGTTAAAATCAGCATATTTGGGGACATATTTAATCAGCATTATGGGGAAGGGGAACTTCATTTTCCTCAAATGTTTACAGTCATGGATATGTGTGCCTGCACATAGAGTGTGCGTGTGTGCACACATGTGCATGCTCACTGGTGCATATGTAGAATGCAGTGAAGAAGAGAGAGAATTCAATGAGCTATAAGGGGAAGTAGTGGCAGTGGTACCCACATTTATATCCTATCCTACTGACCCCTAAAGGATCAGGCCAAGTTTTGTAGAAGTGGTAGATCATGAGTGATTGGTTAAAGACGTTTACATTTATGGATATGGGGGGAAAATATTCAAGGCAACAAATAATTGGGTCAAGTTCCACAAAATAAAAACTTTCTGTGGAGAAGAAAATAATATGTACAAAATATATGTCATGTTTGTAACAGAAAAAGATAATAGATCTAGCAAGAGGAAATTGGTTAAAGTTCATCTTAAAATCTAGAGAATTGTATCTGGTTATTTCAAAATATGATGAGGGTCTGTATTCAGATATTGAAAGATATGCATGAGCTAGCACAGAGTGAAAAAAAGATATATATATAGCCAGTATATAGCATGATTCAATTTTTAACTATAATCTGTAAGCATAGTACATATTAATGTGTGTATTGCATAGAAAAAGCCTAAGAGGGTACACCCTGAAATGTTAACACTTGTTTCCTCAAATTGATCCAAATGGATACTTTTAACTTTTTATTTTGTTATAATTGATGAAATTTTTAACAGTATGAATATATTATTTTAACTATAATCAAAATAAGACTTTTCACTTTGAGAAAAGTAACAAAACAGATTGTCCATCAAAAAATGCTTAGACTTCAATCTTAGGAAGTGATTAAGATAAGAAGGGATTGTTAGGAAAAAGAAGAAATTTAAGATTAGCTTGAACCCTTTCCAACAAGAGTTCAGATAGTGTGTGATACCCTTACCTCTTACTCCAAACTTTGACTTAGAAAAGTTGCAGAGCTTAAGAAGGAAACAGCAAACCAGTCCAGTTGCTGAAGAAGACAGCTTCAGACCACAAATGTTAAAATTTCTAAATCTGAAACTGGAACCATCCAATTAATCCACATTCTTCTCTGTGTGAGTTTCTTGCCTAGCTGTTACAATATTAGTACAGATGGTTTTGAAAGCCACAGATAAAAGTAAAGCTTGAGTGGAAAGCCAAGTAATTATTTCTGCAGAATTAAAATCATTGTGAGTGAGGATACTGAGCCAACTAAAGTTGATTTAAAGGAGATTTAAATCAGGATCTCTAGAAGGCAGAGCTAGTTTGACAAATCTATTACACCTAATACACTAGGTAAACAAAGATTTCATGTCAGAATAGAATTAACTATGATATTTGGTGAATAGAATAAAACCTTTTCCTTCTTCTAATCCTTCCTTTAAGATAGATAGCAACCGCAGGGACCTATTAAGGAATTAAAATTAATTCATTTTTTTAGTATTTGTATGTAACTAACAATCCCTCTAAAATCCCCCTAGGCAGTCAGGCAATTACTAACAAAAAATTAGCAAAATAAAGAAATTAATGTTATGAATTCCAAAAAAATATTCTCTCCCATACCATAGTCCCCCTTTATACCTAGAGTCACACCATCCATGAAGAAGCTTCATTGGAAACCATAGGTGGTTAGAGCTAATGTTAGTTTGCAGCATGGAAGGTATGCAGCTGGAATGATGCAAGAAAAAAAAAGCCTCTTTTTGCTCTCTGGGCAAAAATGGGAGATGGGAAAAGGGAGATCTGGCATGTCATGCTTCTCGGTGAAAAACTTCATTTACTTCTCCCAACAGTCCAACCAAAACATTAGTGTTGTCCTGATGGGCCTTAAAGAAATCTGAATATTTTTATTCTTTGTTTCTAATGATACTGTTTAGTTTTTATGAAAGCATGTGTTCTAAAGAAAACTGAATATTTTATAGACATCCAAGGCTTTTAGCTGTGTGATTTGGAGGAACTGGGAAAGATGGATGCATTTTATTCCATTTGCATTCATAATTTCCCAGTACAACATAAAGAACACTGATGATTTAGAGAAGGTAACTGTAAATTTGGAAACTAACGTCTCCCTGTTTATTAATGTCTCCTGGTAGCTCCAGTTCTATTTTTTATTCTTAAGCTCTGTTCTTTTCTCACATTTTGGAAATATGTTCTTATGAGACAGCCCAGATTGATGGAGCCAGCAAAACTTGTGGTTTCATCAATGCTTTTCATAATGAAGATGTTTCTCTCTGAGATCCTCTATGTTTAGACTCCACACTTACGAACACTTGGGTCTTTGAAGCTGTTCCTTATACCTTACACATCCACTGGGAGATGATACCTAGAGTGTTGACAAGATGCCTGGGATGGAGACTACCTCTTCCAGAGCCTGTGCTCATTCTGGCCAGCCTACATCCCACTAGATTCACCAGTGTCCCTCCAAAAATAATGACCACCTCGATCCTCAGAATGCAACCTTATTTGGAAAAAGAATCTTTACAATTGTAACTAGTTAAGATGAGTTCAAATTGATTAAGGTGGGCCTTACTTAATCCAATGACTGGTATCCTTATCTGAAGGCCATATGGAGATGCAGACACACAGGGAAGAATGCCCTGTAAAAACAGAGGCAGAGCTTGGTGTGATGTGTCTACTAGCCAAGGAAT
This sequence comes from Cynopterus sphinx, assembly GCA_030015415.1. Taxonomy (NCBI): domain Eukaryota; kingdom Metazoa; phylum Chordata; class Mammalia; order Chiroptera; family Pteropodidae; genus Cynopterus; species Cynopterus sphinx. The sequence goes on from CM057385.1 coordinate 99,075,624, forward strand.
GCCAATGATTGCTGGCAGATACCAAAAGCTAGAAGAAATCGATGGAACGACTTCTCCCTCAGAACTTCTAGACCTAACCCTGCCAACACTTTGATTTCAGACTTGTAGTCTCCAGAGCTATGAGAGAATAAATGTCTGTTGCTTTAAAATCCCTCAGTTTGTGATACTTGGCTACAGCAGCCCTAGGAAACTAATACTTGGATAGACTGGAGAGAAAATTTTTAAGAAATTAATTGGAATAAGATAGACACCTTCAAAGATAGCTACCTAAAGCTTTAAAATTGGGTAAGAAGATATTTTTAAGCCTTCACTTAACATGCACGATTGTTTCCATTGGGAGATGACAGTCTGGAGAAATAAATAGGTTCTCTGGATCTTCTACCAAGGTCAGATAATTTTATATTCTTTCTAAAATAGAAACTTTAAGATAAAAGGAGTCATCAAGAGATAACTACTCTATTTCTTGGTTAGACAAGATGACCCCAGCGTGCCATATCGTTTAGAACTTTGGAAAAGAACGTTTCTTCTGGGCACACAATCCTTAGGATAAAAAAGTGTTTGTAAATTTCAATACACAGAATTTTGTTACAAAAACTATTGAAAGAAGGATGCAAAATATTCCACAAAATCCAAAGTTTGCTATGGCATTATTTCTTAGAAATTTACTGTATTGTAAAGTACACTGCAAGTCAAAAAGCCCCCCAAAACCATGGACCCTATAGAAGTATTCAATGTGACCTTTAAATTCTATTTCTTAAAATTAAAATACAATTTTATCCCTATAAGGAACCACATTACTTCTATTCAGGTGCAATGCTGGATCTAGTGATAAATGAGTGCACATTTTTTCAACCATATTTTCTTTAAATCTATAAGTGTAACATAGCCATCTACCATCATTCATATCCTCATTTATTCTTCAAAGATGTACTGTAACAGATACTATGTTGTTTGCTCCAAGAGATATGATAATGAATAAGACCCAGATCTTAGTCTCCTTCACCTCTAGGATTTTAAAATATAGTCAGAAAACATAATTCTTAATAACTATAATAAAAGATAGAAAGTAAAATATGTCAGAAATCAGAAATTTCAATAACAAATGAAATGCTTTGAGAGTTCAGACGAATGTGGTGGTTGTAAGCTAAGAAGTTAGCTCACAGTTTTAGCAAAGCAACTGACAGTTCACATATAAAACCACATATACATATTCACAGATGTCAACACACTAATGTCTGAATAGCAAGATAATCATTGACTGCTTATGCCCACCTGTATTCCCAAGTACATTGAGTATTCTGAAAAATCTTATGTTTGAAGACACACAGAAATTCTAAATAAAATATAACAAACATACTTTTTTAAATGCATGTTATTATATGTCTAAATTTTTAAAAAAGGAACCAAAAGTGAAGAGCAAGATAAAAATATAAGTGATAAGTGGGTACGGGTACTTTGGCTGCCCTGAAGACACAGTAAGGTCTTAGTTTAATGTCTTCCAGGACCAAGAGTCAAGGACTTAGATATGCATGAGTCAGTAAGTTGGAACTGAGACAATAGCATATTGTAACTGGGACTTTCAAAGAACCATACTCTCTGGAGAAAGATAGAGCAAAACAAAAAACACACACACACACACACACACACACACACACACACACACACACACGAAACAGTGAGCAAACCAGAAAAGCAGAGGAGAAGAAAACATCTGTCTCCTCCTACATTCTCACTTGGGAGAAAAAAATTCTTTGAGAGAATTTTTAAGCTCAGACCTGAACTTTTATAAGTTGGAGATCTGTTTTTATGCCACCAGCATGGTCCAGAAAAGTCCAAACCAAAAAATCAATTTGGAAAAGAGACATTCCAGTTGCCAACCAGGAAACCCTCAGATCACATAAAGGATTCCCACAAAATATGAGTTCAAAACTCAAACATATGAGGAAACAAAGGCAGGATAGACAAGAATCAATAATCAAAAACATAAGATTCAGACCTTTCAGATTTTCATGTTACAGAATAATTAGAAACCAACTAGAAAACGTTTAAGATGATTAAAGTGAAATGATAAAATAATTATGAGAAAACAACTAGCTTAAATATAATTATCCAATCCAACTTGAAATAGAATCAAATAAAACTTATTGAAAGAAATGTAGAGTCTCTGACATTGAAAACTCAGTGGACAGCAGATGAATGAATAAATAAAATGTACTACACCCATGCAATGGAATATTATTCAGCAATAAAAAAATAACAAACTACTTATATTTATTATAACATAAATGAACCTCAAAATACTATACTAAGTAAAAGAAACAAAACAAAAGATCACATGCTGTATGATTCCATTTATATGAGATGTCTATAAAAGGCAAATATATAGAGACAGGAATACATTAGTTATTTCCTAGGGCTGAGGATGAGAATAAGGATTAATTATAAATGGTCATGAACCATTTTATGGGAAGACAGAAATGTTCTAAAACTGGATTATGGTGATGGTTGCACAACTGGATAAATTTGCTAAAAGTGTGTGAACCGTAAATTTAAAATGCTTGAATTTACATATGTAAACTATATGCACGTATGTAAATCATGTGTAAATTATGTTTCAATAAAGTTTCATGTGTAAATTATGTTTCAATAAAATTTTCTTTAAAAATTCAGTAGGAAAGTTAAACAACAGATAAGGCACTGTTGAAATGGGAATACAAATCCACAGAAATTGCCCAGAATGCAGAACAGAGAGGGAGAGTTGAGAGGATGTATGAGAAGGTCCAATATATGTCAAATAGGAGTTCTAGAAGGAGAAGTAATGAGGAAAAAAAGGAAAAGAGAAGAAAAGATTATCTCAAAGAAATGAAGGTTGAGCATTTTCCAGAACTGATGAAAGATGTGAATAGCAAGCTAAGCAAATAAAAATAAATATTGGTACGTTGTGCAGAGCCATAAAACAACTGGCACAAAGAGGTTCATAAAAGCAATAAGTGAGACTATCTGTTATAAAAGCAAGGAGAAACAATTTTGGTCAAGAAAGATGTTACAAAAGAAATAGGATTTTGGTAAACACACAATAGAATGTACAGATGTCAAATTATAATGTCCACCTGAAAATTATATAATTGTATTAACCAATGTTACCCTAATAAACTTAATTTTTAAAAAGTTTAAAAAAAAAGAAAGAAAAGAAAGAAAAAGTATTTAACTGGAGCCTGGAAAGAAGGCTAAGGTTTAAGTAAATGTATGTAAAAAAGGGAGGACATTCTAATTACAGGTGTGGGAAGGAAATGATAAAGATGCAAAGGCCCACATGTATAAGGTTGAGCCTTCGGATGTGTTTAAAGGACAGTCCAAGAATAAATATAAGCAACTGGTAGGAGGCAAGGTTAGGAAGGCAAAATCAACCTAGATTAGAGTGGTCAATGAAAGGCCCTCTAAAGATTTGGATTTATTAATCCACCACAATGAAGACGTTCCCTGAATGATTTATAATAGATCTTCTTTTTTGCCAAGCAGACCCCTGTTTCACAGTAACTAGAGAAATTCTATGACTCTGACACTGAAAAGGCAGCTTTCTAAAAGTTAGAATGCATTCTCCGTTGGAACCCTTTAGAGTCCTGAAGTCCAAGTTAAACCCGAACCTGGGAAACAGAAAGCTCCAGGTAGCTGCTGGGACATATCTGTGCTCATCAGGCAGATGCTGGGGACTGCCTCAGCCTCCCCTGGATATATATTTTTTAATTCCTATTAATTTAACAAGCCTGGGAAAAGGGTGAGTCATAAAGGTGGAAAAATATTTTGGCTATAGCTTTGTTGGAAGGCTAAATGCATTAACTTTGCAATGAGTCATCATCACCTCAGGCAGCTTAAATGAAAAAAAAACTTAACCACCATGGTTACAGATCTCTCGTAGTGTATCTGACAGAGTGGCAGGATTTGTTAACTTCTTGTCTGGTATAGGTACAGCCTGGTGCAAGTTTACTTTCTGCAGAAGGAGACCTGAAATAACTCGTTTCCAACAGGCAACCTGTCAGGCTGGCTCTCACCTCCCAAACCTCAGCAGGAGACACAGCTGCAACACACCTGCTTCCATGGAGCTGGTTCTGCTCCATTGTGAAGAAAGTACTAGAAGTTAGTGCCAATGGAGGCCTTAAAACAGACATACTTTAAAAATCAGGCATAGCCAATTAAAGTCTAAGAAAGTTACATTGGTAATAAAATTACATGAAATTACTTCTCTGAACTGTGACTGCCTGATTATTCGAAGTAAACCGTAACAACTCATTAGTAGGTTTAAATATGAACAAAACTAACCATTCTTCCACTACATCGTTTAAAAAAAATAATCACAAATCCTTTACCTCATTAAAAAAATAAAAACTGTCTGAATATCACGTTGGGGCAAGTATTACTGTCAAAAGTTTAAGAAGAAACTAATGGCTTCAGATTAAACATTGGTTGTTGGAAAGGGTTTGAAGGTCTCTCTCAAGCTGTATCAGTAAATAAAAGCTTTTTTACTTACATCATCATTAGAAAGTAGCCACAGGCCTCCTACAGGCAAGGGCAGCTGCAGGAAGTACTGTCCAGACCTGGATTTAAATCTGAAACTAGACACTTGATAGTATGTGACCCTGGCTAAACTATTTAGCCTCTCTGAACCTCAACTTTCTCATAAGTCAAATGAGGGGATAGATGACACCTATTGCAGAGAGGGTATGAAGATGTAATGAGATGACAAATGTACCATTCCTTGGTACTCAATAATGCCAGCTATCCTCCCTCTTCCCCTCCTAAAGCTTTATCCATCAAGGCACAGCAGCTGGGCTGGTGAGCTAGTACAAGTCCATGAAAGGAGTAGGCAATAGTTGGATGGGCAGAGAGGGTGTTCTTGACAGCAGGAAAAACATGAGCTATTTTGAGGGTTGATGGGGGAACAGTGAGGAAGGCATGTGGCTGAAGGAACTAACTGTCCAGCTGTGATGGAGAGTCAAGTGTGACTAAAGAAAGGAGCTCCTTGGGTATTACACTGAGGCATTTGGAATTCATACACTAAAGAGTGAAGTTTTCAAAGCTGGGAAAAATGACTCTGGCACTACCAATGACTTGATCCTGACCACCTCGTACTCTCCTGCCATGAGTGAGTGGGGCCTCTTCACAAGAGCTAAGAAGGCATCAATACTTCCTAGAACTGCCTTCTCACTTCCTGAGTCAGAGAGGCTGGCACATCACAACACCGCTATCTTACAGATGAAGAGAGTAAGCCCCACAGAGACCAGATGACTGGCCATGGGTTAGCATCGAGAACCTGTAATCCATGTTTTCTAACTCTCAAATTTTTGCTTTTCCAACTACATCTCACTGATGCTATAAAAATTCTATGAAAATGCATCAAAATTATCAAAAGGGAAATAGGGAAACCTTAGGAAACACGTGCAGCTGGGGACATATGCCCACCACAGGATGCACTGAAATTTGAGGATTCACTATGCCTCTATTACTCAATTCTCTGCCTTAAAACTTGAGAGATATCTCCTAAACTATTCATGTTTGGGGTCTAATCCTTCGAGACAGCTCTAAAGAGATGTCAGTAGATTTGATTCAATACCACAAGCATACTTGTGTTGATGGAAGTGTAGCATTTTAGAAAAAGATCTCTCCCCTTAGAGAACCAGCTCTGACTATTAGGGTGCTAGGGCATGCCTGGAAAACAACGTTAGGGTGCTAAAAGCCTATATGAAAATTCATAGCTCTGCAGATGGGAAACTTGGCATCTGTTCGACTTGGGTAGTTAAGTACTTGGCTAGTGCTCGGATGCCCTAAAAATATAGTCAATGTGCTTAAAGAACAGTCTATAAAGGCCTAGGTTTTGAGCATCAGCAGTTATCTCACCTCTGACCCAAAGAGCACATTGACAGTGAACCCTTTCTGGGATCATTCTTTGTCTGCCATGAAAAGATCCTTTAGAACACGTTCTCTTCCCACCCACCCTGACCCTGTAGACCTCAGTGCTTCTCAACGTACATTGTACAGAAGCAAAGCCAAAAAATGAAGTCCTCTCCATCCCCAAGTAATCTGGCTTCGAATTTCCACATCATCCTGAGGAATTTAGGATTAGCTAGGGTTGCCAAATGAAAGACTGACTATCCCATAGATGTGTTGTTGATGAGAAATGGCTGGCGCGTGCGCTCTCTCTCTCTCTCTCTCTCTCTCTCTCTCTCTCTCTGTCACACACACACACACACACACACACACAGATCTACAGATAGGAGAATAGCCCTTTTCAGTCTTCAGAGCTATAAAATAAAAATGTTAAGAAACTGTATCTTACAGCATGTGGTGTATTTCTATCAGCATTGGAAGTGGGTGCCATAGATTATCAGGGTATTCTGAAAAAAAGGTCACGTGTTATTTCCATTTTTTAATTTTATTCCATTTCCTGCCTAACTATCAGAAGCATGTTCTTGAGTCAATACGGTAGTAGGAAAAAAAATAACAAAAAAGGTAAAACTTCTTAAGAGAAAATTGAATAAATGGGACAATAATGTAGGTTTACTGTAAACATATTTTGAAACAGGACAGATAAAATAATAAAAGCGATTTTTACACACGTTTTGCCTTGCTCAGTGGTTTCCCACTGCTGGATCATTTTCAGGTCTTTCTCATGAAATCAGTTAAAGACTGTGCTTAACAACCGAATCTGCTTTGATGCCACCCCGTGCTTAGAGGATGCCCTCAGAAGGATCTCCTGAAAAGGGGGTATTGGTCACATAAGCACCCGAGCAGAGTGTGAGCTGTGATTCTCCACTTGCTGTTTCTTCCCCCAGGTGTATTCTCAGCCTTTCTCTCCTGTGCTCAACACCTGCCCTGCAAGCGGCTTGCCCTGGCTGGCTTCTGCTCGGGTTCAGCCAGTCGGGGGCTCTATCAGGAGAGCAGCGGGTGAGAGAAGAGAGGCGTCAGAATATTTCTTCCCTGTTTCCTCCCTGTGTATCGCCTCAGCTCTGGCATTACCAATCTGTGTCTCTCTGTGACTGCCATCCCAGCTCCCAAAAGGCTCCAACTGCACGACTGCATTTCCTCCCCGTCCCTCCAGTCCTGAATGGCTTCCTGCATCTGCTGTTGCAAGTCTCTAGACTTCTCAGCATCTCTTCTTTCTGCCCTTAATCTTGCTTCCCCGCAAGTCGTACCTTCATTAAAGCTCTTTCCTTGAACCATTCAGATAAACTTTTATTTCCTGCTGGGCCCATGGCTGATATAAGGTTTAATTGCCCTTCCTGCAAGGCTATGTTGGGCTTGTCAGCAGGAGTGAGGACAGTTGTAGAAATTGTCCCGGCATTTCCTTTCATATAGTAGCACCTTTGGGTGACCTTAGTTTTAATACTTTTATTCTATGCACTCAGTGATTTAGAGAAAAAAAGGGACTTTTTTTTTTCTAAAAGTCTCTCAAAAAGGGGAGAATCTAGAAGACTTCTAGTGCAATTCTGTCTTTTGTAGTTTAGGAAATATTATGTCTCCCAATTAATAATGTTAATGAGGACCAACATTATTTAGGTGCTTATTAAATAACCAGTACTGTTTTTAGGGACTTTACTTTGTTTCACGTAGTGTTCTCAGTCTATGGCAATGAGGTTTTCGTCCTCATTTTATAAGCCAAGAGCAGTGGAGTGAAATGCCCAGGATCACACATCTCAAGCCAGTGGCTAAGGGATGTCTGTCTGTCCCCTTGGCCATTATGATCTCCCTGTATCAGCTGTCACCAGACCTAGCACCTCAAGGGACCCATGCACAGGCAACTATTATAAGAGACTAGATGACACACAAACTATTATGAGCCACCATGCTCCCTTGGTGAACAGTAGGCATTTTATAACTAAGGAAGTAACGCCTCACCAGAATCTTGGGAAATTTGGTTCTAACCTACCCCAGGAGAAGCAGAAATGATGAACACGGGGGTGGTATATGCCCTTTCCGGACCTCTTTGAACTCCAATGTCAGTGAGAGTGATAGAGGGAATTTCTTTCACTTTTAAGATTTTTCTAGTCCCACTCTGAAATATTTGATTTCTGTCTCCCTGCAGGAGGAAACTACATTTTAATAACCACCCAGTGATTCTGAGACGGTCTAGAACCACACATCGAGAAGTGGTACCCGAGACTGCACGAAGGCAGAGAACATCTGCCTCCATCACCATCATGCTCTAGTGCATATCGAGTGCTCTGATTCGTGGTTTTGAATGAATGAAGACAATGCAAAAGCAAGTCAACATCTGGACTCCCTTTTCCACAAGGCCTTAATCACATGTCCTGAAATGACGTGCTCTTTCGACATGGAAGCGCTCCTGGTTATTAAAAGCACCCTGGGCACTCTGCTCTCAGACATGGGGGTTGGCCTATGGTCAATTCACTGAGCACCGGGCTGATTTTGAGTGGCGCAAGTTGGTATTTGGCAAAATACCATTCTTTTTTTTTTCCATAAGAGTAAATGAGCCCTTAACACAATGCTTTCAAACTAAACATGCTTACTTCATAATGTTGTCCCTCGTCCATGTATTCACCAATATTTATTAAGTTTATTTAGTAATTGTCTGCTATGGGTGAGACTCTTCCTTAGCTATCAAGTGAACCAAATAAAACAAAGCCCCTGTGCTTATGGAGCTCACACACCACAGGTAGAGATAGGTATTAGCCACCTGCTCACACAAATCAATGTGATTTTACAACAGTGAAGTGCAAAAGAGAGATAAGAGTGTCATGAGAAGGTATGGGGCATGAGGGCTGGTCTAGTGAGTGGAAGGCCCAGAAAGGCTCCCCTGAGACAGAGATGACAATGTTGCTCAAGGCATAAAAGATGAGAAGAGAGATGAATTGGAAAAATTGGAAGAACGTTGCAGGTAGAGGGACCAGAGGAAGCCAGTGATGCTAAGGATGTCTGAGATGTGGGATAAAGGAAACTAAGCGGTGAGCTCATCTTGGATTGTCCAACACAGCACTTGAAAAACACTCAAGGGCTTTGCTCAGAGCTAATTGTGATTATGAAGGGCAATGTCCAAAGTGCTTTCAGGAAAGACATTGGATGCTGAAAAATATTGAAGTGAGTTTTGTTTGCTCCTGTTAACATCTTGGTGGTGTTACACAACGATAGACTGATTGTTCCTTTCAAAGAGCCAAGCCGGACAAAATATCAAATGACCACCAATTGATTATCTTACTGAATTGGCAAAATTGCTTTACTTATTCCAAACAATTTCATAAATCACAAATAGCTGTGACAAACAGGCACACGAGAAACACTGGTAACTTTGATAATATTCTCTGCGTTGTTAAAAGGCACCAGGAAAGCACGAAAAAACCACAAACAAAAAAGGGAGTTTTCATATTTTGATTTTAAAATTGTTAGTTTCATGTACATTGATAGAACTATAAATAAGTTTATATCTCTATTATATTGGGCATACAGAATAATTATACAATTCTATGATAAAATATATATCTCTGTATTATTGATGCAGAAATATATTTTGTTTTGAATGAAGAGCAATATAATATTGGCATCTATTGGCTGAAACTATTTTAACCTATAGAAATTAATAATATTTTGAATATTCAGAAATTTCTATTTAGCATATAAAATTTCAAAAGCATACAGAAATATTCCTATAGACATTTCAAGGTGAAATACTGCAGAAGACTCAGATTCCACAAATCCTACTTTCACAATAATCCGTCATCACTAAAAGTATTAAAAGGACTAAATGAAATATAATCATTTTGGCAGTGCTTTTCTTAGCTTTTGTTCAAGCCAAATGTCTTTGGCTAAATCCTAGGTGCAATGAGCAATTCTCATTAAACCTTAAAGGTTGTGACACGTGGCACAGTGGAGTAAAAAGACTCTTTTAATTGCCTTTCTAGTTTGAAAATTATTTTCAAATGCATTGCTTTATGAAACTGGGTATAAAAGTCTGCTTTTTTTCTTGCAGTGCCCATGATTTTGAGCCATTCTTTTCATTTACATGGATACCATGTCATGTAGGACATTTCAAGCTCTATTCTGGAACCCATTTCCTCATGCATGCATATGAAAAGTGTAGAGAAGGATTCAGAATGAGATGGAAAGCACATTTCTCCCAGTCACACAGGCTATAAACTGCAGCCTGTTAAAAGTCTGTCACGCTCCAGGCTACACTTTGAGTTATTCATTATTTTTTCGTTTCTCAAACAAACCTGTTACTTGAAAAAAGTCTCAAAGCTAATTACAACATTCTTGTGACAGAAACAACTTATTTACAAATCCAATGTTATAGATAGGTCCTTTGTTGTGAGATGACTTTGTATGCAAGAATCTGCACTCGGCAGTGAGCTTGCCCTCTGGTTCTGGCCCAGCTGACATCTCCCAGAGGGCATCTCCAGGGTCATCCGACCTGCAGCAACCTCCAGGCCTCACTCTCCTTCAGCGCATCTTAATTCTAATAGTTTCTTCTCTGTTTGTTACCTAAAACTCTAAGACACAGAAGGGTACTGCCTTAACATGCTAGGGCTGCTGTAAGGAAGTACCACAAACCGAGTGGCTTAAACGACAGAAAGATATTGCCTCATAGTGCTGGAGGCTGGAAGTCTGAGATCAAAGTGTTGGCAGGGTCTGTGCCTGCTGAAGCTGAGAGGGACAATCTGTTCTGCGTCTCTCCGCAGGCTTCCGGTGGTTTGCAGGCCGTCCTTGGCCTTCCATGGCTTGTAAAGCATCACTCCTATCTCTGCCTTCATTTTCACAGAGCATTCACTCTGTGCATATCTGTGTCCAAATTTCTTCTTTGTATAAAGACAGCAGTCATGTTGGATTAGAGGCCCACCCCACTCCAGCATAACCTCATTGCCCTCATTTTAACCTAACTAATTACATCTCTACCCTATTCCCAAATAAGGTCATATGCTGAGATATTAGGAGCTAGGATGTGAATTTTGAGGGGACACAATTCAATTCATAGCAGATACCATACATATTCCAGGGGAACATAAAGTATATGTTAATGCATAGTAAAACTTGGGGGTAGCTCCATGGTGTAATGGTTAGCACGTCTGCTTTACATGCAGAAGGTCCTGAGTTTGTGCCCCAGGTGGATCCATGGACCATACCCCAGGTGCGCCAGGCCCCAGGTGCGTGCTGCGAGAGTGTGGAGGGAGACGCCTCACCTTCAGAGACCCAGTTCTTGAAAAAAGGGAGACAACAATGTCCATATGTCAGGGGTGGAAGTAGGGGGGGTGATTAAAGAGGAGGAAAAAAAATATATATACATATATGTATATGGCTACCTCTAGAGATTAGGGTGAGAGAGACCAGGGTGAGGATGGAAGTCAAAGGGGATTTAGTTTTACCTTTAATATCTTCATTTTTTTTTTTTACAAGGAGAAGGTACTTGTGTAATACGCATGCACATACAAAATAGTATTATTATAAATAAAGTAAGGTTTTGCCGTGATTCCCAATAAAAATGCTACCAGCTGCCAAGGTACCATTTAGAAATTTGTGGATGGTTTTGTTGGCTGATCAAATGATTGGAGGCACTTTTGGAAGTTAGTGGGTGGATTCTGGGGATGCCAGATGTCCAGTAATGCTTAGGTTGTCGTCCCCCACCATGAAGAATTATCAATGTCCTGCACCATTTTCAAATGTCCTGCTAAACATTTATATATAAAAACAAAAGGACTTGTGGGCATAATTTGAATATATAGAATTTTCCAGGAATACAGCCTTTGCACCTATGAGAGAGACTATACTTTGTTTGGTTCAGAACTTTACCATGAGTTTCCACCCCATTGGAAAATTATGTCACCAACAGCAACATCACTCTCAATATTTGAACCACCCCTAAAACATGCATATGGTGGGCTACAGTGGGAGCTGTCACATTTCTGATGATTCTGCATACAGGTGCAGTAACTGGTCATTTAATTCTGTCTTCTAGTGTGGGTGTGTCAAGCCTTCATGTACTAATGCATGAATTATACCATTATAAACTTTTTAAATTATATTTTTCCTTTACATCAAGGTTTGAGCTATATGTGAATTTTTAAAAAATCTATATTCAGGTAGATTACGTCATTTACAAATTTTATTTTAGGCTGTTAAAGGAGGTGTTATGAAATGTTTCTTATGAAGCGGGAGCATTCGTTCTTAGAATACCGAGCACTGCCCGATTTCTCTGTTAGTCTGAAGCAGAAGTGCTGAAGACCTAAAGCAATGCTTTGGAAATGGAGGGCAGGAAATGTATGCAGGAGATATATGAAAGCAAAAATCAGAAGGATGTGACTGTGTATCCGATTTTAGATTGAAATAGAAGGGACTGTCAAAAATTCCTCTGAAATTTTTCACTTTGGTTATTAGGTAACTGAAAAAGAGTAAATGTGAGTAAGGGAATGCTGGATTCGGTGTAGGACATTTCACTTCAAGGCTCCAGTGGGACAAGAGGAAGATGTCTGCAGGCATTAAATGACAAATGTATAGATTTTGTGACTAAGAGATCCTGAATTGGGAGTGACCATATGACCAAGACCTCTGGAACCTTGGAAACAGAGAATGTATAGAAGATGGAGGAAGGCCAAAAGCAAACCTGATGACATACCTCTAAAGGACACACACAAGCAAGAAAGGTCGTGAAGGAGACTTTATTTTTCAACTCCCTGCCAAGCTTAAAGAACCTCAGATGAAAAGCAAAAGCAAACAAACAACAACAAAACACAAACCCCATGACTCATGTCTCTTTGCTATTCCTTACGACACCTAGCATAGGGCTGGAAACCCTATAAGCATCTAACAATACCGGTCAACTTGCTTTCCACAGGCCTTTTTCTCTGTGAATGTTCAGGGAGGGGAAAGAACATTCATGCTACGATTGGGCTTTGTCAAGCACAGTCATCCTGATCTACTGGAAGATTTCTCCCAAAGCTCATTGACTGACTCAAGACTCTGGCAAGCAGAAAGGAGACCATCTTTACCTGACCACAGCCATGGCTCTGCTAACATACTCAGAAGCTGCATTTGCCACGCAGGGAATGGTGACTTCTCACTTGTGAGAAGGCCATCTTGCCTCCCACCCTCAATATTGGACAAAACCAGAACTAAGTGCAACTTGAGAGGATGTGTCAGTTTCAAAATGCTTCATCCAGCCCACATGCAGAAGAAATGCCACGATCATCTTCTCAAAGCCCATGTTCCATCTTAGGGACACTCCCTCTCTTGACAATGACATCACAACCTCAATGACACTCCCTCTACCTCCATTTCTCATTTCACTTGTCTGCCAGGACACACAACATGGAATAAGAGATCTGTCACTGAGTGCACATACCTGTGGTCACATAAACACATAAACACTTTCACTAGCAGCCACGTTCTTCAGCTCTGGCCACGAGAAGAGTCAGCCAACAGCCAGACAGGAGAGACGGCTGAACGCCGGCTGCTACGCAGCACCACCGTCCACCCTGGCAGGAAATGGCTTCCAGATGTGTCCTCAGCTAAGACGCTCAGGGAGTCAGACTGTCATAAATGGGCCTGGGTCTCCCTCTAGCCTTATTTAGTCTCCCTGGAAAATGCTGAGAAAGGGTAGGGAGGAAAGGTGGAGGGAAATGTAAGACTACTACTCTGAATTACTAGTCACAGTATCAACAGAAATATGACAATGTGTTTTGAGTTTCCAGGTTCTGTTTTGTTTTGCTTTTGGAGATAATGTTGTGTGTGTGTGTGCACACTTGCGTGTGCATGCGCAAGGGGGAGGGGAACAAAGGAAGTGGGGGAAGGGAAGAGATCCCATTTCAGTTCCTAAAAGGTTTTGTGTATTTTAGACAAACTATAAGAATATTGCAATTCCATGTCAACCCATGAAATTCAAATAATGTAAAAGAAAAATCAATAGTCTATCTTTATTTTATCTTTATTATATGTAGATGCTTCCAAATTATAAAAACAGGGCTCTAAGTTCAACTTTGTTACAGATTTTTATTAATAAGTGTTCAACTAGAACAGTTTTTATTCTAAATTTCCACGTTTTACAGATGTGTAAACTGAGAATCTCTATATTTTGATAGCTTAATTTTTTTTGTTCGTAGGGATAATGCCTTATAAATCTCACTTCAAAGTAGAATTTAAACAGTATAAGGTCATGACAGCTTGAGAATAATAAACAATTAATAATCTCTGATGTTCTCCATAAATAGACAATTTTAGCTGGGGGAGGAGGGTGCCTGAACTTAAACTGCCCTGTTCAGAATTGATCCTTCTCCAGAATCATCACAAGATAAGCAGGCAGTTCCACATCAGTCCTTTTGATGAGCAGCAGTTGAGGAGTGCCTAGGCCCTGAGAGAGGTTACATTGATAATTTTCAATCTATTTGGAGCAACTGTGTACCTGATGAATATAAGAGTCACTGCCACGGTCACTGAGTGAATCTGGATGAGAGACTTAACCCCTCTGGTCCTGAGTTTCTTCTTCCGTAAACCGAGAGATTAGACTGCAGTCCATGGTTTGGGACCATAGAGTTTCAGAGTTTAATTTTTAACAGACTCGTATGTTTTAAATAAAATTAAAATTAAAATTCATTACACAGTTTGTAGGATTTGAGGCTCTCACCACACTTTATAATCTTAAAGATATCAACACCTTTTACAGGATCAGACACTTTATCCTATAGCTACCAGTCTTGCAATACCTGGCCAGGTGCATGGGATACTCAAAAGAAAAAGATCCTTTTGTCCTGAAAGGTAACACACACCTAATGAAATAGAGAGCAAGAACATTTCCACAAGGTTCATTCCACCTGCTGTCTGTCAGTGCTGTCTTGCTGAGAGAATCCCTTATGATTTCATCTAAACGGGCATCCCTATTCCCCTTGTCAAAGAAAGGAGAGTTGCTTATAGCTCCCAGTTGTTTATTTCACTCTAGACATAAAGTTTCTCCACTAGGGCTAAAGATAATTTCCAGTTTACTGGGCACAGATGTAAACCAAAAGATTCTGCTATGTGCTGGCTTCAGGCTTTAAATTTAGAAAAGAATTGCATCATTGCTTTAAAACTATGATTCAATTCATCTAAACAGTGAAAATCAAATCATGCCAAAAATCCAGTCAAATATACATGATCATCTCTTTTTAAAAGCAATTATTTTAATTACATAATAAAATATAAATTCATTTCTGACTATAAGAAATGGAAATAAAATAGACACATGTCACCCTAAAGCTTGACCTCCAGCCCAGTCCTTTGCTGCATGTAACGCCTGCCATGAATTTAGTGTGTATCCATTCAACCCTTTTGCTATGAACACATGAAATTATACGTACAATTACTTTCAAGTCTGTATTTTTTTGCATAAATAGAATAATTCTTTACTTTTATGAATGTTTTTAATTGGCTAGACGTCTTTAGGTATTTCCATAAGTGTAAACATGGATTTCTTGCATTTAAAAAATTTTTGCATAATATTCCATAGAATAGATTATGAAATTATACTCTTACTAGAAGTTCAAGGTTCCCTTTTTTTTAGCAAGTATTCCATAAAATACCACGACAGTTTTGTACATGCCTCCTGCACATATATGGCCGTATTTCTTTTGGGTAAACACCAAGAATTGGTACTGTTGGCTCAAAAGATATCTGTAATTTTAAAAAGCTTGGAAAATTGCCTTACAAAAAAGCAATATAAAGTTAAATCCTGACTAGAGATTTTATTTAGAGAGAGAGTTATCTTTCCCCCATACTCTCATCAATATATATCTTTATTTAATTTTGAAAGATTTCCTAATCTAATAGGCAAAAATGAAATCTTATTTTAATTTGCATTTCCTTGATTACTAATGTGGTTATGCATTTAAAAATATATTTGTCATTTTGATTTTTGTTGTGATTTGCCTATTTATGTCCTTTGCCCTTTTTTTCTATAGGTTATCTTCTTATCAAATTACAGGTATTCCTCATATGTTCTAATAGTAATCCTTTTAATGTTACACATGTTAAATTATTTTCTCCTAGCTCAATAACAGATATTTGACTTTATTAGGTCTTTGGTGAATAAAAAGGTTTTTTCTTCTTTATTCTTTATACATATATCCAGATGTATTGATGTATTTCTATAATTAATATCCTACAGGTGCTTTTTTAAGTGTGGTCTCCTTTCTCTTTTTTTTCCCTTGTCTCAGTCCCCTTTCTTTCTACTGACCTTTATTCCTTTCAGTCTCCTGCTCTGCCTCTCTTTAATTCAGCTATATGGGAAGCAATAAAGAAAGACATGAGATTGAAAAAAATTTAAAAAGAGAAAAAAATATAACAGGCAAATACTACCAACTAAAAGAAAGTTTTTATAAATATGTTATTATCAGACAACATAGACTTTAAAGCATTATTAGGAATAACGAGGGTTACTACATAATAATAACTGATTTAAGATGGTGTTGTAAACTTATATGTACCCAATAAGAGAGCCTTATAATAAACAGAGCAAAATTTTACGAGAGCTAAAGAAAAATTGCTTCTCTAGATTTGTTTTTTCCTTTTTCCTTCATAGCATACAGTTGATGATTATAGCAGTATCAGGATGAAATTTAAGATACATGGGAAGAAAAGTGAGTAACTAAAATATATTTTAGTATTAGGATAAATCATATCCATTTTTTTCTGAGAGAGAATATCAAAGAGATCAGAAAAAGCCATTTTGTTTATGGATAACTAAAAGAAATCAAGGTAGATTTAGAGAGAAGACGCTTGAAATAAGTGAGAAACCAAACTTTCAAGGAAAATTCCTGAAAAAAAAAGTGTTTTCTAGGTTTGGCAGTTTATGTGTATTTTACATTTTAATTACAAAGTGCAATGTTTCAACACTTGGTCAGGGAATCATTCGTAATTGGGACCTTCCTGACCACAGTCAGCAAACCTTCCTTTACCTTCAGGAGGTTTGGGAAATGAAAACAGAGCCTATCTGCCAATGAGCTGTGGTCCTCATCAAATAAAGCAGCCCACGATTGGCACAGTGGTGCACTTCTGCTTAAGAGATGGCCTCAGTTACCAGATGCTTAGACTAAAATATCTCTCGGGCTGGTTGGAAAGTGGGTAAATTCATAGTACAGAATCTGGCCTGTGTGAAAACCCTTCAGTTGGAGCCAATCTGCATGTGGCTTGTGGAAAGAAGAGAGGTTTAATTTCCATTTCTTTCTACCCCACGTCATAAGCACAAAACTTGCTGTTGAACATTCAGCTCGTGGCGCTGGTGCATTTCCCATTCTGAAACGTGGAGGGAACGGTGCATGCACTCCTAAAAATTACTCTGCATTAAGACTTCTCCAAGGGGAAAGGGGAGCATATGCATTTGAAATAAGAATCATGAGGAGTTTCTTTGCAAAAGCTTTTACTAAAAAACATTAATCATGTAAAAAAGTCTAGTATTTAAAATAAAATAGTTTTACTCTCAACGCCTCTACCCCACCAAATGAAGGTGCCAATAACTCCTTATTAGGTTGTTTCTCATACTACCATTACCAAAGTTTCATAACCCTGAAATATATGACAATTAAAAGAAAAGCCAATAAAAACTGGAGAAAGCAAAGAAATAAGCAAGTGTGCAAAAATCACCAGACCAGAAGTTGAAAATTTCATCTTGAAAAGCTTTTACATGACCTTAGAAGCTTTAGTATCAAAACTTTGGAGGTATAGTCCTACAGATTTTTATTGAGGATCATCTTTCTAAAGCATTCCAGAAGTTTCTTTCAACACTTTAAAATCAAGATAAACGAAACAAACCTGATCATCATAAAACCTCCCACTGCCTTATTTCTGTTAAAAAAAAAAAAAAAAAAACTTCACAGATATGTATGGTAGGCCTCTCTGTCCTCACCCATGTGCTCAGGTTGTTATCGAGGCTGTTCATCTACCTCCAGATGTCACTGACAGCTGTTTCCTACCCCTAGTCAGACCCTGGACATCTCACCCAGACTATTGCAAATGCATTAGCATTGGTCTTCTCCAATCCCTCTCTCTTGGATTTGTTCTCTGTGCTCTTTTCAGAATAATCCTCCTAAGAAACATATCATATGTGGCCATTCAATAAAATTAATAGTTCTCAATTTCTAAACATTTTCAATCAAGACTAAAGTCCTCTCTACTTTTGTTCCAAATGATTGCCAGGCTAAGTTCCCACTATTCCTTATAAGTACCCGATGGGCCCAACTAGTGGCTGTTCATTAACCACCCTACATCTTCTTGCCTCAGTGTCTTGTTCAAATTATTCCCTCTGCTTAAAATGCTCTTCTCTCCACTCCACCCAACAAAATCTGACCCTCTGTCAAAGCCAAGGTCAGATTTTTATCTCCACATTAATGCTTTTCCTAAATCTCTGCTCTGAACATCACTCCACTCTGTGCTTCTCTCAATGTGCTTTGTCACATTCTGTCTTTATTGATAACACCAAACCGTGGGACACGAATATGTTTGTGTATATCATTATTCTTCCCTCCTGTGCCCAAAGCAGACATCATTAATCAATCTCTACACTCTTTTGTACTAAACCTAGACGTGGTCTCAGAATTCATCTCAACACCATGCTTCACGGTCAACAATTCATTAAAGCTGATACATGAAAGCAAGATCTGGATTATAGTAGATACCCAGTAAGTGGTAGCTATTATTATTATTTGCTAGCATAATACTCATCATGTAAAAGATAAAATTGTTGAAGGTAAGATTAATAGTTAAACAAACTGCTGCTAAAATATTACTTTACGTTCCTTTACTTTGTACTTAATGAAGAAGGCAGAAAATGTATATTCCTGTCAAGCCAGAGTTTTTCCATCATACGAAGAAAATTATGCTGTTTCCCAGAGTGAAATGTCGTAATTCCTCTCTCTTCATGCATATACTGATTTGTAAAAAATACTATCACTTCTCCAATTCAGAACAAGTTGCAATTTTATTGACCCCAGAAAAATGTGAGGAAACTATGTCATCACTGAATCCGCAGGATGGCTGATGTTTCAGCTCACCATAACAGCTGCATTCCCAGGGAAAAGTTGGGTCCTATTTGAAGTGGACACAGGCTAGAAGTGCTGTGTTTGTGTGGATAGTTTGACTGTCTGGGTATTTCCCCAAGAGAACAGGTGAAGGGAAAATATGAGAAGCGCATGTGGAAACATCTGTTCTTGGATCTCATCTGTTGACTCAGGATGCTTGCAAGTTTACTCCTCCAAGGACTTAAGTATTTCTACAGTGATTGCTATTCACGTGCCGTTTTGTTTTGTTTTGTTTTGTTTTTGTTAACTTCCTCTCTGAGCCTTTTTTTTTTAAATTAGTTTTAAGTATCTAGTACGTTGGTTAGACATTATATAGTTTATAAAACACGTGCTGCTTCTTGTCACCCTATAGTAACAATGACAATGACAATGATGATGATATAATGGTACATCAAATCTGCACAATCTTCTACAATTTTCAAGTAGAGGAATTGCTGGCAGAGAAAAACAAATCTAAACAAGAAGGAAGAGAGTAAGGCCAGAACGTTCTAAAATTAAAAATTACAAAATTTCTGATAGAAGGAAGATTCTAAGCCCCATTGTAAGACCGGAGCCAGGAGCTGCACCCCACCTCTTTGGATCCCCATTCCAAGTTGGATGCCGAGTCTCAAAAAGGAATGGAGACTCAAACCAGACACTCCCTGTGTGTGAAAGATTCTAAATTCAATGCCAGAAGTTTTAACCTTTCAAATTTCTAGTCTCAATTTTAGACCTTTTATAACACTATTTCTTGTTCCCTATGATGCCTTCAGGGACTGGGATAGTTTGCCTAGCCCCAAAATCTTTAGATCACTCATTCCCTTGCAGCAATTAATTCCAGCTTTGTTCATGTTTGTCTTGTTTTACGGGATTGTTTCTTTGGGGAAGGGAGTCAAGTTTTCATAGTGATGACAGAACAATCCAATGTGGTGTCTCTTCACCCTCTTGGGGCGCCAGTTACTGGGGTGGGGCAGAAGACCACCCTCGGTGCCACGTCTGCTCCTCATCTCTAACTCTGTGGATTTTATGACAAGGGGAACCAGTGAAGACGATCATGACCAGTGGTTGAGCTTGAAATCAGGCTGAACAAAAATGCCTTTATTTTTCACTGCCTGTAACTTCAGATATTGATTTATTAAGACTTCTAATCTTCAGCCCAGGAATCTAATCTTGTGACATGTTGGCTAGTATATTTCCATCCTTGAAATTACGTAATTCCCTGATCATGGAGGAAAATTCTGTAGACATTTTTAATTGAAATTTTTTCTATCCCCAATTAAGGTGTCCCAGGAAAACAAATAAACAAAATTAAGATTTGGTAAAAACAAGTTTTATTCAGATACATAGAACCCAGAGCAACTAGATAACAGAATTGTTTGTGCGAGATCTTTATTTTGAAATAGCTAATTTTAAAGATCACATCAACATGACTAATTTATGATGGTATGTGACACATAGCAAACACGACATATTTTTGTATCACCCTTTATATTAAATATAATATATCCTGAAACTGATAGTCTCTTAAAACCATGTTGCATCTGACTATTTTCTTGCAGCTCATAGTTAGTAACATATTATTACAAAACATACATCCCTTTGGGGACATGTTGCCTTTCTTAGAATTAAAGTATTTAGAAGCCTTTAGATACCAGGGTCAGATCCCAGGTACTGCATAAATTTTTTTATTGCAGAGACACTTATCCCATTCTACTGCTATGCTTGTGAGAATAAAGATGCTAATGTGTTTGTGCCCACAAACTCTCACATTTGAACAAGAGATTATAATTCCTTTTATTATAATGAAATGTAATTTCCAGGAATCATGAGATGCCCTGACAGTTTTGCATTCTCTGTGAGGTATCTGAGTCTCTGTCGCTGTATATCTTAAGGTCTCTGGCATGTCACTAAGAAATTAGGACAATGACAACCTCCAGATTCCCACAGATACTGTAGCTAGTCAACCAGTTCTCCTTTTTTTCTCCCAGAGAGCATGCTTTCTGGACAAGAAAACATTTTCAGGCTGAGTTCTTGGCAATGCAGATTCAGCTGTGAGAGACCTGTTAGTTCGTCATTCTTTGGAGTAAATGTAAACTATTTGCTTATTCTCTGAGTACTTTCTTATGCCAAAGAAGAATTCTCAGAAAAGACAGGTGACAGACCTCAAAAACATTCTGCTAAGTGTAAGAATCTAGAGAGGAAAGACCACATATTGAATGATTTCACTTACACAAAATGTCCAGAACAGGCAAATCTATAAAGATGGAGAGTGTATTTGCCTAGGTCTGGGGGTGGGAACAGGGATTTACTATAAATGGGCCCAAGGGATCCCTTTGGGGTGATGGAAACATTTTAAAACTGGATTGTGGTGATGGTTGAACAACTCCATAAATTTAGTAAAAGTAGTTGAATTATACACTTAAAGCAGATAAATTTTATAGTATGTAAAAAATAGAATGGATATCTAACAAGGTAATTATCACCTTTTCTGATGTATGGAATATACTATGTTCAGGGGGGGAAAAAGCAGTCACCAATAACTGCACACCTGCATACAAAGAAAATTCAAAGAATTTGCTCAGTTTGCTTTATATTTCAGTGAAAGCTATGAACTGAATATGCAGTCATGTCCTGCTTCAACTGTGCAATAAGTTTTTCCTCAGCCTGTAGTTTATTATATTTTAAATCTATGATTTTAAGCAAAGTCTGTACTCTAGGAGTTGTTGGGATTCCTAGAGAAATTCCAAGCAAATTTTTTGGAATTACCCTCTTTAAACATTACCTGAAAGTTACATGCCTTTAATTTTTTTATGCCATTATTATAACCTTTTATTCTGATATAATTTCAAACTTGCGTAAAAGCCTCAAGAATAGTACAAAGCATTCCAAGTGTCATTAAGCAGACTCATGAATTGCTTACATTTTCCCATTTTATTTCTCATTCTTTCTCTATATGCATTTCTCCAACCTTTTTCTTTTTCAAATACCAGCATATTGTGTGTGCACTGGAAAAATAAAATTATTTGCATAAGTGTAATTATTTAAATAAGTATAATTTTCTGGCCTCACTAAAGAAAACCATTATTAACAAGTTTTTGATCACTCTTCATAGAGTTTTTGAGAGAAGCCAATGAAATAATCTATGTTAAAAAGCCTTGCAAAATGTAATGCGCATATGCAAATATGAGTTACTATCAAAAACAAAATGAAAACAATTCTAATTTCTTCTTGCAGTTGAACTGACAATGACCTTGTACTCTGTATCACTCTTCATATGTAGAGTAACTTCTTTATAAGGCATCATGGAGACTTGGGTTGGTCAGCAGCTGAACTAACTCATTATTGAATGGAATGAAATAGCTCAATGGAAAAAGCACAATAGAAGCAATGATCATACTTCTATAATATGTATCGGAAGATATTCAGAGAAAGGCAGAGAGGCATCTCTGTGCTCACAGATCCACACAAAGGAAATGAACTGACTTTGCTAACTGTGTTTTGTAATTGTTTTTTCTGGCCATCCATTTCTCAGCCATTGGCCTCCCATCAGTGATCACATGTAGTTGGAATCACAACAGATGAAGCAAGGCTAAGCCAATGCTAATCAGAGGCAGTTCACAGAAAGGACCCCTGGCTGCAACCTTGCTGACGATGGATAAAGAGATGTAACAAACAACAGGGAATGATAAGGAGCTGCTAACAAGAAACATGTTAAAACAGCCACCACAAGAAGTGTCCCCGCTTCCATGTATACAATGTGCTTTCCCTTCCTATGCTCACTCTAACCTAAAGTTTCTCTCAATGAATAGTCCTAGCTTTATGGAACCTCACAGATCTTGTGCAGACACCCAGTGGGTGTGCAGACCACAGCAGTGGCTATGAACACAGAACTTGACTCTTTTTGGCAAATAGCTTGAGGTAACTCCTTTGAAAGGGCAAAGTATTCCAAAGCCATAGGGCAGTCTTGTTCAGAGAAGGAGGGTGAGCACTTGTGTGAGTAAACATGTGCATGCCTGAGTGCTAGTGCATTTGCAGGTGTGTCATTTGGTTCATGTCTAAATCACGGCAATCCTGGATATTGTCTACACAATGTCAGCATTGACTCAGTTGCTGAAGGAATTGGGTGGACAACACTCTAGGCCAGATCAACTTTTGGTTCAGCCAAGCAAAGGTGATCAATCTAATTTTCTTAGCTGTAACTAGACTCACAAACAGAATTTCTACCTAAGTACACCTCAAATTTTATTTGAGTATATTAAAGAGACTGTTAATTTTGGTGGCAACTCAGTGATAGGTCAGCCATTCCAGCTAGGCCAGCAGTGGGCCTGGGTCATGCCTATAACTGATCTCTGTGGTTATACCAAAAGCAGCATTTTATGTCCATTGCGTGAGTTTGAGGATGGTTTCCAATAGAGTGCATACAAAGTTGTTCTATTATTTCTCCTAATTCTGGCCAACATAATGTAGTAGTTAAGAGCATGGACTCTAGAGCCAAACTGCTCAGGTTCAATTCCCAGCTCTTGGGCAACCTTGGACAAACCAGTGAAATTCCTTTTGTAAAATGAGGATCACAATTGTATTCACTTCATAAGATAGTTAAAAGAATTAACATATGTAAAGTCTGTAGAAATATTCTTGGCATGTGTTAAGTGTTCTGGAAATATTAACTATCATTGTTATTATTAATTATTATTAATGATAATATCATTATGATTGTCATTTATGCAATATGTTGTTCTTTTAAAGCTCCCTTATTCCTTTACTTCACAAAACACAGTTGGGAAACAGCATCTAAGGGAAAGGAAAAGGAAAAATGATTGTGCTCTTCTCATATCCAATCTTGCTTCCTCCTTTCTCCAGATGTTGTCTGGTTTGCTATTTGAAAATGCCCATCTGATCATCTCATTGTCCTGATCTAAAAATGAAAATGGTCCCCATGCTCTCAGGTAAAGTTCAAATTGCTAAACATGGCCCCAAGACTCTGCATGATCTGTCCTTGCTATTTCTTCTGTTTCATCTTATGCCATCCTCCTTAGCTTTCCTCATTTCAGATTCATTGACCATATTGTAGGCTCTCAGAACCTTGGAGTTTGTTCTGTCTTCTTCCCACCTTTATGTCCTTAGTTTCTTCCTACTTGGTTTTTTGTTTTTTATCACACAACACTTTCCTGGTGCTCCAGGCAAGTTAAGGTCCCCTGCAAACACTGCAAAAATTAAAATTATTTGCCAAATATATCGTTTCTGCCTCACACTGTCTATGTTAAATCCCCATTGCCTATCATTAGGTATTTAAAATAAGGATCAAAAAGAAATAATAAACTTGATGGTTAATATCAGGAATTTTTATACAGTAAAATGAATTAATCTTTTTATGTTTTGTGTTTTTTATAACTCACTTAAGTTTACTTTTATACCCCAAGGGTAATAAAGTTATTCTTCTATAGTGTCTTCTAATAATTTTAATGATTTTTATTTTACTTTAAATCCTTAATTTATGTGAAATTAAGTTTTGATATGGTATGAGGTAGGGATTCATTTTTAATTTTCTTCTATATGCATATATTTTTCTGAGACCATATTTCAAATATTTTGATTTTTTCATTGATATATAATGCCAGCCCTGTCAAAGTAAGATTTTTATTTGTATGTATATCTGATTCTGAGTTCTCTATTTCATTTATTTAATTCTGTCCATATATCCCATTGTCTTAGTTTCTATAGATTTATAATAATAAGTCTTAACATATGGAAAAGTGATTCCTCCTACCAAGTTCTTCTCCATAAGAATTATCTTGGCTATTCTTGGCTATTTTCTCTTTCATTCAAATTCTAAAATTGGCTTTGTTGGAATTTTTATTGGGATTTTATTTTAAAAAGTGAACGATTCATATATTTGTGATAGATGCTCATAAACATAACATGTTTATCCATAAACATAACATGTTTATCCATAAACATGCTATAATTTTTATTTTGAATTAAATTGTGTTCCCCCCAAAAGCTGTATTGAAGTCTTAACCCCCAGCACCTCAGAATGTGACCTTATGTGGAAATAGGATTGTTGCAGATGTAGTTAGTTAAGATGAGATCATACTGCAGTAAGGTAGGCTCTTAATCCAATATGACTAGTGTTCTGATAAGAAGAGGATGTGAAGATATAAGAAAACATGTCTTATGAATATCGATACAGAGAATGGAGTTAGGCAGCTGCAAACTAAGGAACCCTAAGGATTAATAGATTGTCTCTTATCAATCTTAAGCAATTAAGTCACTTTTTCCTTTCTACAGAATTCATCTTTGGAATGCATCTAAGCTTATTGTAACCAAATAAAAAGATGCAAAAGATTAGAGGGGAGGAAAGTTAGACTTTAGTTTACCTTAGTAGAAACACAAACTTTTCTGATTATAACTTTTCAGGGGGAAGTCAATTCTAAATACCAAGTTTCCACGTTCAGTTAAAATTTGGAATTCCAACAGATTGAAGTAGAAGACTCAGTGACATATTGATAACATCCCTACACATTCATTCTAAGTCAACTTGGGTGGCCACAAAATCCAAAATATATCTTAGTGGGAATTTTTCCTGGTAGAGTCAACATAGTTCTTTCCAACTGTATAGGAGGTACAGAGAAGTTGATAACATGATTACTGCCATCACATATTTTATAATAAAATAGAAACGTAAACCTTAAACAGCTAGGATTTAGACATACTGAAATGGCATGACTCAGATAATAATCAGCAAAACTTCAGAGAAGGTAGAAACAGTTCAAGATGACGTAGTACAAGATTTTACTAAAAAAGCAGGTCATAAACCAGTTTTTCTAGGTTGGAAAAGATGAAGACACATGGCGGGGAGTAGGAATATGCATGGTAGAGAGACTCTAATGCTCTTTTTAATGGAGCTCCTTCTATCCAGCATTGCATCCTCCATCATTCATACTACACATCACAGACACACTGGTTGTAACAGACAGTGGGCGTGACCCCCATTATCCATTACTTCCACCCCCTATTGAAGGAATTTATCTAAAGGGTAACACTGACTGAGACACAATTCTAGAAAATAAAACTCAAAATTCTCCTTACTTTTATAAGAAAATCAAGAATCCAAGATTTTTGTTCTGTTGGACAGAATAAGTGAGCATATAGCTTGTTAAGAAAACCAGAAGGAAGTAGCCTTAGGAAGACGACCAAACTGTGGTTAACAGTTGGAACCTGGATTTCTGATGACATTCCTGAGCCACTGAACCACAATATCTTTAGCTTTCACGGGAAGTCTGCCACCTACCCAACACCATCAACCCAGGCTTAATAAGGCATTATTTTCTCTACATTAATAATCAATTACATATCATTGTTAATTTATCAACCACCTCCTTTTTATTAAGATTACCTTTTGTCCCTCCACCACAAAAAAGAATGGAATCTTATATTTGTGACAATATGGATGGACCTAGAGAGTATTATGCTAAGTGAAATAAGTCAAACAGAAAAAGACAAATACCATATGATCTCACTTATATATGAAATCTAAAAAATAAAACAAAAGAACAAACAAAAGAGAAACAGACTCATAGATAGAGAGAATAAACTGATGGTTGCCAGATGGAAAGAAGTTTGGCAAGCTGGGTAAAAACGATGAAGGGATTAAGAAGTACAAATGGCGATTACAAAATAGTCATAGGAATGTAAAGTACAGAATAAGGAATATAGTCAATAACATTGTAATAACCACGTATGGTGCCAGGTGGGTACTAGACTCGTTACATGAATGTCTGATTACAATGCCGTACACCTAAAACTAATATAATATTAAATACCAACTGTAATTTTAAATTTTTAAAAATTTTTTCAGATTACTTTCTGTTCTTTGCTTTTTGCTTTGAAAGCTTTCTTTTATTTGATCTTCCATGCCAATAGTTTTTATTTTTAACAGCAATGTTCTTTCATTCAGCTACTGAATTATTAGTTTAAAAAATTATCTTTCTCATTTCAAAAAATCTGGCTATGTATTATTTTTATTGTGCAAGTTATGATGTATTTGTCTCCTCCAGCCTCCTGTTCTTCAAGTTCAGCTTGTTCTCCCTCTCTGGGGTTACCGCAGAGATTTCTTTGCCTGCCCATTTCTCTTCATCTTGACAGCTTGAGTCAGTTTAATGAGGAACCTTGAGCAGTAGAGAGCTTATGAGTAGTTGTAGACACAGGTTTCTGCTGGCCAACTTGTGTGAGGCAGCAGAAGAGAGCATTTCCTCCCCTGGGAATGTT
The DNA here is from genome assembly GCA_030015415.1 of Cynopterus sphinx. NCBI lineage: Eukaryota > Metazoa > Chordata > Mammalia > Chiroptera > Pteropodidae > Cynopterus > Cynopterus sphinx. The sequence goes on from CM057385.1 coordinate 99,102,911, forward strand.
CAACAGAGAGAACCTAGATTCAAGGGAAGGCAGGAAATCAGCACACACCTTCTCCCACAGTTCCAAAACCTGGGAAGCCCAGAGGTTCTCTTAGGGTTACGTGCACATGCTCTGAGGGCCATGGAGTTCTACCCTCCTCATTCACATACCTGGTTTCCTACCCAGAGGCACAAAGTCCTGCACCTGCTAGGCCTCTTTTGGCTGCTACAGGGTCTGAGGGTCACAGCCTTCTGATATTGCCCACTTGCAAGCCCAGCAGCTGTGCATCTGGGACAGCTGGTACTTAATCGAAAAGAATTAGACAAGGAGGGCACCAAAAGTGCTCGTGCACTGCCAACTTCCCAGAATCTCCTTTATTAGATGTGGTTTTAAGAATCTTAAAATTCTTTCTGATGGTGTTTCACTCGCTTATCTCCTTTGAAAAGTGGCATTTGGCTATAACTCAAACCTTTCAGCCAGGACTCTTGAGAACCAAGGGATAATTCTTCAGTTGGCTTGAGGTTTTGGGGACAAAAGACTTTTTATTCTGAGAGTTGATTCTGTTTCAGGAATCTACAGGGCTCTCAGCTAGTCACTGATATTTCCTCATCTCCACATCTCTGTCCTCATAGGATGGTTCAGACATGTTCATTTCTTGGCTAGGGCCAGTTAGGGAGAAATAGTTCCAAGAATGCCAGTAACCATTGTGCATAGGAATGTCGTAGGGATTGATAATAATAATACTCTCTCACATTTATTGTGCATTACTATATGCCAGACCTTCTTTGAAGAAAGTATTTTCTGAAAATAATGCCAACAAATTATCACAATAATTCCAAATCCACCTTGCTCATGCAATAGCAAGGCTAAGGAATAGTAAGAAGAAAGAGTGTGAAGATGATCTTAGGTCAGTTATGGGAGTCAGTGCAACTCTGAGGCCTTTGTTCCCTCTGATGGAGTAGAGGTTCTCAGACTTGGGATTATAAAGTATCAAAAGAATGTTGAAATTGACATAGTTTAATAATAAATGTAGACCTGCCAATATTTTTGTTGCCAAGTATCTTCACTTGAAAACATCTCTAATCTATTTCATAAAATAAAACATTAATTCCAAAAATAGAAAGAAATCTTGTACTTTTAAAAGTAAATAAATATAAACTTTATGAAAATCTTAGCAATGTGAAAATTTCACCACCCACTGGCATCACATCACAGAGGAGATTTTTGAAACCAATTGTTTGTAGGGCTTCAGCTTCCAGAAGTGTTTTCCTCCAGAAGAGAACAAGAGCAACAGGAGTAGGTTCCAAGACAAAGCCTAGCCCTAGTGACATGCTCATGTCCCCTCTAGTTTCGAAGGGATTCCCCTAGTAGATGTCATCTACCTACTTTGGATCTGAACAAAATAACAATAGAAGCAGTCATAAGGCTGTAACGGTGACAGATGATTCCATGGAACAGTAATCACAAAAATCCTGATCATTCAGTCTTTCAGTAGAGTGTTCTGTGCTTAACCTCTAGAACCAAGCTGTTGAATCTGAAATCCAGTTCCACATGTTACCAGTTTAATAATCTTGGGCAATTTTTCTAACATCTCTAAGCCTCAGTTTGCACAGCAATATGGGGATAATACTACCTCAAAGGGTTGTGAGGTTTAAACAAACTGGTACATGTAATGTTTACTGAAGCTTGTTAAATGCCAGATCTTATTACTATTGAGCAACTACAATGCATCATGCACATGCTAAGTATTGAGAATAAATAGGTTTTTACCAAAAATGGCCACTTCAATCCCACCATTCCTTATTCTCTTCCAAAGCATGATGGCCAGTCCAGCCATCAAAGGGTGGAGCCTGTTTCCTCTCCCTTTAAGTCTTGCTTTGCATCTTGCTTTGGCTGAAACGTTGCTGTGTAACTTCTGGACTAGGCCTTAAGAAACCTTGCACCCTCCATTTGGTCCTCTTGGAAGCCATGTAAGAAGGCTCCAGCTAGACTGTTGAGTGACGACAGACCTCTGAAGAAAGAGAAGCTATCCTGAGGACAACTGAGATTCCTCAGCTGACAGCCAAGGCCCCTGACATGGGAAGGCCATGGTAGATTCTCAGCCCAGCCAAGCCACCTCATCCAAATTCATGACCAGAATCATGGGCAATTAAATAGTTCTAGTTTTAAAAAGTTAAGTTCTGGATTGGTTGGTGATGTAGCCATATTACTGAAACATAAGACATAACTTAATTCATAGTGAGTAGAAGCCAGCAGGTCAGGTGGAAAATACTATGACAGAAATGCTAGGTCTAGTCCACCTACTGTGAGTGCAGAGAGAGGCAACGATTCATCTTGCCAGGGCCAGAGAGTTGAGAAAGAGAAGACTTGAGAGGGTAGAGGAGACCATAAAATCTACCTGAATAGGCGCAGCCATTTGAAAATTCGAATGGCATTCCACATCCCAGGTAGGGGGAGCTGGCAGGTCTGGACATTTCAGAGGGGATGCATGTTCCTATGTTATCTAGTTGAGCCATTCTAATGACAAGGACATATATAAATTTTACTTAAGTCAAGGATGACCTGCCGTTGTTTTGTAATATGCATGTACTTTATCTTCCCAACAAAAATTACAGGATCCTTGAAAAAAGGAATTCTCTTTACTTTATCTTATTTTCTACCCCCAAGTCCCTTTCTACCTACCCCGTACCCTAGCATGGTACTTTGCCTTAGTAAATACTCAGTAAATATACAGAAATTGTTGGATTTCTGAAATCTCATCCTTGAAAAAAACCTTGTAGTTCTTCTAGTTTAAATTCCCTCCTAAACTCCTTCAAAACTAGACAGCACCAGACTTGGCCACTGCTCATTGGTCAGCATGTAAATGCCATACATCTCCTGGCCCATCTACAAAAGGATACAGAGATGAGATAGGCTCCAGTCTTCCTAGACCCCCAGGCTGAGGCATATCTGAAGACTTTCCCACCGTCATGACTTCTCGTGCCCCCCATTTATAAGAATTGTCCAAGCGCTTAATAAGTTCTGCTCCTTTGGACTGTAAACTCAGAGTACATGCAAGCATCTCCTCTGCTCTTTCCCAGACTTTCAAAGCATGGCATAGAGCCTGACAGAGTGTGTGTGTTGTGCGAATGAATGAATGAATGAATGCCAATAATAAGGTATGATCTCAGATGACAGGCACTTACTCATTAATAACACATCTAGATATTTATATCACAGCCAAATAAATAGCCAAATTCGTGTCAGAAAATAGGTCTAAACATGTTTATTCTATATATATTCTATATAACTTCCATAATAATAATTAATATGAGTTGAACTTTATATGCCAGGCACTGCTCTAAGTACTTACATGTGTTTATCTCATTTTACACACAGGGGAATTCTTTAAGGTATTCTTTATTATTGTCCTGATTTATGGATGAGGAAATCTGAGGTACCAAGAGATTCGGTAAGGTCACACAGCTAGTGAATGGCTCAGCCGGAGAGACTTCTCTTTACATGGCACAGTAATACTTCTCTTCATAAGATTCAGTAAATAAATAAATACATAAATAAAAATGTGTGTGCGTATGTGTGTCCTATAATAACTAAAATCAGTCCCAGAAAATGCTTCTGGTTGGGAAGGAGTCCAGAGAAATGCCCTTCCTCTTGAAAGGGTGGGGACTGGCAGGCAGGGCCAAGTACATGTTAGGAGTAAGCACTAACTCAAGGTCCAGTTCTGTCAGCAACCAAGCACTACGGACATTTAGGGTCACACCCATCCATAACAAGAACTCCAAGCTCCTTCCCAGAAGTGAAATACTGCAGATTATTTTGGAATTCACATGGAAATCTAACAATTTCAGGAAAACCAGTTCTACAAACACATGACAACTCCTCATGACAACTACTTCCAACCAATGTTCAAGTGCATGAAAAAAGCATGTGAACTTCACGACAGTTAAAGGGAGTCAAGTCTTGATGAGCATCAGGTCTTGTATTAGCAACACTATAGCTATCAGAACTACAAACACAACTTGCCTCCACACCAGAAAACTCTTACAGGATTTTTTTTTCAATAAATAAAGAGCCATAATTATCATATTGTATTCACCATGAATTCTCTCTTTACATCATTCTGGCAGATGTCAATATCTCTCTGCTGCTTTGAGTATAACTGCACAGAAATGGTAGGAAGGAAAAATTGCTATTACAAAGAATTTCATTTATATATTGGTAAATGTCAAAACTTCCCGATAAAAAGTGTTCTCCAAAGTCCAAGCTTGATTCTTTAGTCTTTTGCCCCATTACTGAAGCTCATGACAGAACTTGAGTGGCCTCACTCACCATCTTGCTTCACATGTGCTTGGCCCTGCATGCCAGGTCCCGCCTTTTCCAAAATAAATATCTGTGCTGAGATTTCCAGTCTCCGCCTGAGGACAAAGGAAAAGGCAGACCCAAAAGAGGGCCCTAACCTGCCCCAGTCTCCTAGGCTCATGTATCAGAGCCTAGACCAAAAGGGCATCCAACCCATAGAGCCACAGAAATGGGTGAGGGCACCTGGCTCAATTAGTCTAATCAGAAAGAATCCCAGGACTGGAAAAGGTGGTTCCAGGAGGAAACATTCTCTTCTTTTACATCTAATATAGACAAGGGGAGATTGGCCCTGGAACTATGGGGGCCAAAGGTTGGTACCACAGAATAAAGCAAATATAGGAAAAGATTAATCCCCAGGAAAAGATTGACCAAATGATTTCACTTGAGCCCTGAATCAATCCCTGATGGGAGCTAGATTTCCTCTGGATTTTTTCAATATTGTGAGTAAATGAGTTCCCTTGTCCCTGCTTAAGCCTGTCGATGTTCAGTTTTTATTTACAACCAGAAGAGTCCTATGCTACCCACAGGTCTTGTCACAGTGTCTAAAGTTTCACATTACATATTCCTTTGCATTAATGCAGGAAATAAAGCCTTAAATTGCAAATGGGTTATCGGCCAACTCCCCAAGAGGTCTCTGTAGTTTGCTAATTATCATTTTCATTTACTTGGTAATATTCACAATTAGACTACAAACACCCCAAGGATAGAACCCAAAACCACACCGAGCAAAAGCAGAAAAGTCCACCATGGAGTTTCATAGCCTAAGCCACTCCTATGTGATCTCCCTTAGAGTTCTGACGAAAACTATAACTGGGACACTGGAAGGGAGTTAAAGCTTCTTGAATATATGGGGCTTGCAAAGAACTGTAAATGAATAGGATTTTAGAGACAGAGATAAAAGGGAAAAAAATTTTTTTGTTGTTTGGCAAATCTTTTGTTTCTGTCAACTTTCAGAGACATCATGGACCACAGAAGGAGAACCCAGAATTCTCTTCCTTGGATTCAGTTACCTCAGCTGGGTTGTGAGCCAGTTCTTCAATGTCTTTCTCTAAAGTTGGCAAACATGTGGAGCTTCGTGAGCCCACAAACCTAAGCTTCTTTGATTCACTCAACCAATGCTATTTCTTGAGCACCTACTGCATACCAGATGCTCTGCAAGTTACTGAGCACTAGAGAGTCAAAAATAAATGAGCACATTTCCTTCAATGAAGGGACCTAAAGTCTATGATTGATGTAGACAATTCCCCCAGCAATGATGATAGGGTCTCACTGATGTCTTTACAGAGATCAGCATGCAGCAATGACAAGGGCACATTCCCCAGGCTAAGAGATGGAAGAAGGGACTCAGGACCAACTGATTTTTGAACAGGCACAAACAGAGCAAATGGGTCATTAGAAACATTGGGACATTTAATAAATTGGATTTGGTCAAATGAGCTCTTGTGCAAGAGTGGGAAACATTGCAAGAAGCAAACATATCATTATGAAGGGCCATTTCTGCCAAGTCAAGAATAACATTTGACAGGGGAAGCCTTCAGTGACTCCTCATTTGCTAACAGAATGAAATCTAGAAGCCTGGGGTCCTTGAATTAAGGCCAGCAAGTTTTGCTTTTTCACATTCCAGCAGCAAAGAGAACAAAATATATGATGACTGTAGAAGTTTGAAGACACTCCTTGGTCTGGCATTTTGTTCAAATCCACTGTATCTTTTCCCTTATCTCACTTTTCAGGTAATACCAGACCCAAGAGATAAGAGGAGCCACAAACATCCTCATGCAAGTACCATGTTCATCCCCCAACAAGCCATACTCAGCTTAGAATCATTTTTCATTTGGTATGAAGTCATTTTTAAAGTGCCTGCTTTTCATTAGAAAGGTAACACGATAGTCCCTGCGAGGGATGCATATGAGGCAGTCCTTCAGACTGCCGCATTTTCTTTCACTGACTCTCCTTCTGAGCATAAGCGTTGCTGAGTCTTTTGTTCAGAAAACTCAGAAAACTATGGCTGACTCTTAGACTCTGTGGTATTCGATGTTGTTGTTGCTTTGTTTGTGTATTTATGTTTGCTTCAATAGGCATCTTTTCATAAAATGGGCCAGGTCAAAAAACACTCGCTGTTTTCCCACGTGAGTCTCTGCCATGGGTCAAATGTGTCCCAGGTGTGGTTCCTTCAACAGTCAATGTACACATGATTCTCATTACACGATCCCCAAGGGCTGTGAAAACATTTCCTTGAGCTTCCTCCAAACAGCCACAACTATGAATTAGTACACAGCAATTGGAAAAGCAGTATTTATTTCAAATGTATCTTGGGCAGTCCCCCAGCCCAATGCCTGTTCAGGCTTCACATAACTTCATCACCCTTCTGTCCATCATAGCCAGGCTGTCTCCTATCCCATCAAGCTTCTTGGGTCTCTCCACTGTCCCTTAGTCCTGCCCTGGATTTTTGGACTCCAAGGCAGAGAAGTATAAAAAATATAAAAGACCTGTGCAGGTGGGAGGAGCTATCAGACCTTCTGATGCCCACATCGTGATTCCACACTCACTAAGGGAAAAGTAGTTTGTAGAAAAAACTTTGAACCAAGAAGAGGAAAAAGCATTTGTGAAGGAACGCTTTGGGATAATGTTAGGAAAGTTTCTTTTCCTCTCTGTGCCTCAGTTTCCTCATTTGTAAAATTAGGGATTAGATCAGATGATCCCTAAACTACTGAAAACTATGACTGAAATACTATGTTGAAATACTATGATTCTATTATATCGAATATGGCTCATTAAAAAAGTTAAATTATAAATTTAATTTGACTAATAATGTTCTCTTTTTTGTGAAGCAGATGTGAAACCAAAACCTCATGTTTGTCATCAATAAATCACTTTTAAAGTGGGAATGAAGGAAGGAAACAAATTATACATAGACTAGAGATTAAGATGAGTTTTTTTTCCCCCTTTTAAAGAATTGAGCATGAAAAGTACTTTAAAAAAGGCAAAGTTGGGCTAGCTGATAGAGTCAATTTTTTTCTGACTCCAGAGGTTTGAAACCATTATCAGTAGTAAGCAGCAGCAGATATGAATATAGAGTACAAAGTCATCATTCATGATTAGAAGCATGGCCAGTCTCCCCCACACCATCTCCTGATAATGTCAAGAGAGCCATCTGGTAGAGTCACACTGAGAAACCCTGATCTAAGGGAGGTCCTTAGTGACAGAAGCAGACCTCAGCCTCTTGGTCTGGTCAAGTTCCTCTGAATTAAAAAGAAAGAACGGACACCCAGTTACCAGAATTTATATCTGAGTTTAATTTGAGCCCCTGAGGAGGGCTGCTTCTGTAGGTGAGGCTTAAGAAGATGACATAGAGATAAAAGAAGTCAGAATGGTTGGCAGGCCCAAGTTGCCACTTGGGGCCCAGAGATATGAGGGTAGGATCCAGGATTCAAGGAATCTAGCCATGGTTTCAGGGTGCTGGCTCCAGCAGGAACTGGATTGCCAACTTTGGAACTCAATCTACGCTCCGTGAACAGATAGGATGAGGCCTGCCAAATCAAAGTGTCCTGGCCAAGATGGGCTCCAGAACCAGTGGCAGTATCAAACCTTAATGAAGAAAGAAAAGTCGTCCCTCCCCCTCTTTCTTCCCCAACCTGTTCTACTCCACTCTTCTTCTACTTAGTCTGGACATGTGACTTTCCTACCTATTTACTGTCCTGCTCCTAGCTGGAACCTAAGTTCTCATTTAGTTGGCTGAGTTTCATCCTCACCTTTCTCTGGCTTATCACATACTACAAAGCCATGGGAAGGCCCTAGTATCCTTGTCAATCCTTGGGGTATTGTTTTACCTCCAACCCTAGCCGACAACTTAGCAAAAACTGCAGGATCCAGACAGAATAGAAACTTACTGATAAAATTCCAACTCCACATGTATTATTTTTTAGTCATTTTTTAAAAACATATTTGACATCACCAATAGAGATTTGAACCTACTTCACAGACAGTTTCCATTAGGTATTTCCAAAGAGTACAGTTATAAGCCATCCCCCATATATCTCACACTACTAGAAAGTCCTTGATCAATAATTAATTCTAAGTAATCAACTTAGTAATACCCACAGCCACACTCAATCCTGACAACTAGAGTTCCAAGTCTTCAGGTAAGTGATTCCAAATTCCTACCCATCGTGGACCTTCAGAATTTTCCTACCAGCTTTTCCTGGTTCAGAGCATCATAACTTTTAGAGAATCTAGATCTGCCTGCATTAATTATCTCAGGTCAAGAATTAATTATCTGAAGGTCAAGAATTTTCCAGGCCACATCCAGGCTCTGAGGCTTCAAGTTCACTAAAATAAATAAAGGAATACCAAAATAGAGTTAAAATCTGAGGTTAATATTTGCACCAAACAAGTTAATATTGTTTAATGTAAAAAGTATGGTGGAATATAATTGTGCTACTCACAACACAGAAGATTAGTTAGAAATATTAGTTTGCAGAAAGCATTGTCTAATAATAGGATCCCAAGTTTTAAATTATTAATTTAATCTCCTAGACTATACATAAATTCACTTGTGGCTGAACTTAAATTTCAAACTGAAGGCCCTTGGTGAAAATGAGCACTGGTTGGAGTGACCTCCTTGGCCCCCACCCAGAGGAGGGTACTGTATTTTTTGAGCACACCCTTTTAGAAACGAACCTCACCTCAGCTTATCAAACTACCTCCCATGAGTTTGAAAGTGCTTAGACAATAAGTACATGCCAGTAGATGTACTTAGTAGGAGCGATAATACAAAATGTATTTAATTTGCTTTCTATATGTATTCCCACCCTCTTTCATTCTTGCCATGACTGCATTTCTCACTTACTTTATCCAAAATAATGGAAATCTTTTGTGGGAATGGAGCAATGGATGACGAGGAAGAGAATAAGAAAAGTTCAGGTAATAAAGGTCATTCTGGCTTCAAAGCATCCAGAAAGGAGGAGGCTCTCCCACCCTTTTCTGATCCTTCTAGGCTGCCTGCTAAAAGCATCCTGAAAGACGAGGCTCCGAAAATTTCAGTTAAGAAATTGGACCCAAAGCAATGCCAAACTTTGCCAGGATTTCCATTTAGCCTCCAACTACTAGCACTTGAATATTGGGATATTGCCTGGGCTTTCTAGGCTTCCCAGCCCAGTTTCCTATGTTGGTCAAATCTCCCCCTTTGTAAGTCTTTGTAAGTAAGGGTCCTTTCTTTATAAAGATGAAAAAGAAAACTTTGATAGTCATTATCCCAGCCCTCTCAGCAGCTAGGAATGGTCATGTGACTTAAATGTGGTCAATAAGTGACACCCAGCCAGCACTTTAAATCTTGAGGGAGTGACATGCATGCTAAGGTCCAATTAAAGTTATTCACAGCGGCTTCAGGGAAGTGGAGATGGCACAGAGAATGGGAGTCCTGGTGATGCTAGAGCACACAGCTCACAGAGGCCATGCCTGTGGTGGGACTGTGGTCATGCTTTCCCTCTCCCTCTGGAGCCTGATTCTCCAGCTTGCCTATCAATTGTATGATTACCCAATATCTTCCTTCTGTTCCAGTTAAAGGGAGTCCACTTCTGCAGAAATAAAATACAAATCATGTTGGAAGAGACTGATTTTTCTAATTATCTCTCTTGAATTCAACGGTGTCCACAAATCTTGCTTGAGTGAAGGAAATATGAGCAGAAATGAACACGTGTCACTTGTGGGAAGAAGTTTTAAGAACTAGCCTCTAGTTCGCTCTGTCTCTTTTCCTTCTGCCAGGAGAGACATATTTCAGATAGATCATAGATCAGCCAACTTGTTCTGTAAAGGACCAGAAAATAAAGACTTTTTTGACATTGTGAGCCATTCTGTCCCTATTCCAACTACTCAGTTCTGTTGCAGCACAAAAGCATCCATAAATAACATGTAAATGAACAACCATGTGTATATTTTAATACAATTTTGTTTACAAAAACAGATGATAGGCTGGATTTGGTCTATATTTTCCCAAACTTGATATAGAGACAGCTTTGTCAGCCTCAGTCCTGGAATAAAGAGATGAGGAGCAGAAACATAGTAACTTATAACAGGCATGTAGCATGAGTGAGAAATACAACTTTTTTTTTGTATGCCACTGAGCTTTTGGGGTCATTTGTTACCACAACATAACTCAGCATATCCTGACTATACATAAATATGCAAAGATCACCTCCATGCAAGTACACAAAAGTTGACTTTATATGATTTCAGGAGTATGCATGTGTGGAGTGAGGTAAAAACTGCTTTATGTCTCAAAGTCAAAGAGTCTGTGATATGGCTTCAAGTGGACTATTGGTGTCTGTAACCCTATCACCCTTATTACCACAGACCAGCAGTGTCCTTCTGTCTCATGAATGAGCTACTGGACTAGAAGCCCAGAGAACTGGAATCTAGTCCTCAATTCACTTGAAATTAGTCTTATGCCCCTGAAACGCTTACCTCCCTTCCTGGATTTCAAGTTCCCTATGTGAAAAACAAATGGATGCACTGGCCAGAGGCATCTTCCTCAACCTCTACCCTTCATGAGTTTTCCCAAGAACACTGTTTACTGAATGACTGACAACAACAGGAGGTGCAAAAATGACAAAAATGATCGTGGGTAACGAAAAGCTCCTTTTGAAATAGATCCTGTCTGCTGGCACATGCACGTCAAGCTCCTGGAAAGTGGGGGTCATTTTCCAGACCCACAGGAAGCAGCGTGATGGAGCCAGCAGAACAAAGCCGCCGGAATGAAATGTGAGTTCTGTGCCCACGCTTCTCTGCATCCCTACTGAGAACTTAACACTCAGCAGTTTAGTCACTCTTGGCCTTGGGATAAATTCCTTCATGCTCCTTTGTTTCCAAAGTATGTTCTCATCTCAGATTCAGTAGAAATAAAAAATAAAAAATCAAGGCCAAAAGCAGAAAACCAGACCCCCTCATTTCTTGCTTTACTTTTATGCCCACTACAGGGCTGAGGAACTTTCGGGAGCCAACAGTACGTGGTGTACCAGACCCAGCCCAACATCTGCTGCCAGTGGAGTCTGTGCATGTGAAATTCCAATTTAATCCCCACGCCAGAGGCTTAATCCCTGAACTCTGAATCAGTCCTTGGCAGAGGTGGCTCTCAGCCGACTTGTAAATTTCCACCCTCCAAACCATCCAGGCCGGACAATGGCTCAGCAAACGCCGAGGTTTAGGGGTGCACAGCCCTGCCTGCATCTCAGGTCAGGCAAGGAAGGGAGGAAGAGAGGGGCCTCAAAGCTCTCATCTGCTCTAAAGTTCTTTCCTCATAATTTGCCACATGTGGGATTGCTGCCATCGCTATAATTCTTTTGTCTGTGGCAAAAGTCAGCAGACTACAGTTCACTGACCAAATCGAGCCTATGATCCAGCTTGATGAATAAAGCTTTATTGGAACACAGCCACGTCCATTTGTTTCTGTATTGCCTACTGTTGCTTTCCTATTACAATGACAGAGCTCTGTGACAGAGACCACATGACCCATAAAGCTGAAAATATTTACTAACTGACCCTTTACAGAAAAGGTTAGCTGATCCCTGGTCTCATATTTTTTACCAAAAGCAGTTTTATGTTACGTTAACCCATTAACAGTTCTGAAGATCCCATCAGGATGCTTTTTAGGATAACTAATATGGAAAAAAAGCCCTAAAGATTATGGGACAAGTTGAATGTGTATGCATATGTGTGGCAGTTTGCACGTGTAGATTAGAAATGGAACCTAGGAAAGAGAAAGCTAAAAAACACAACCTTGAATATTTAATAGGTTAAAGGAAAACATTTGAAGAGAGGACTCTGGGGAGCACAGCAGAATTCTGGGCCCTGGAGAGAAAAAAGCAAATTCTACTATTATTATTACTGACATGATTATTAGAATAGGCAAAGTGTTTCACACACATTATTTTATTTAATTTTCCCTCTGAAATCATGTGAGATGTTACAGAGGATGTAAACTTTTTATCGGAGGGACCCAAGTTCTGAAATTGCTCACCCAAGGTGACCCAGTGAATGGGACTAGAATCTATTCCTTCTAACTTCAGAGTCTAGAGCTCTTTTCCCAGAGACATTTATACTTCCATCAACATTTGCCTCAAGCTGAACAGACACCAGAACAGACGTGCCCTTTGACAGAAGAACAAAAAGCCTGATAGTGCCCATTTAGGAACAAAACTGACAAATCCCTACACAAGGCAAAGGAGGGACAGCAGGGTGGAGCCAGGTTCATGCTCATCCCCAGCTTTCTGCCCCACCTAGCACTGCACCGAGCCTCAAAAACTTCCAAGCACAATATCCCTGGGTGCTGGACTTCCTTTACTTTTGACTTTGACCCAACACTCAAGATTTAAAATGGTAACAATAATCAAAAACATTTGGTACCTGCCATATACATACAATATCTGAGCTATGAGATGTACCCTAGGAGGCTACAGCCTTTTATTGTTAAGAACCCTGAGGCTCAGAGAGGTTAAGCAACTCACCTAAGATCACAGAGCTGATGAGAAAGGGAACTAGAATACACATCAGCTTCAAGTTAAGTGCTCCTCAAAGTGGCACACAAACGCCTCAGGGCTAACTGAGATGCTGACATGAGTGTCCAGAGGGAACATGGAGAAAAACGAAGATGTTATGAAAAGGAAAGAGCATACCTCTCCCTTCACATCCTCTGCCTTTGATAGTGTGTCCCTGGCTGCAGTAACTGGAAAACCTGAAGCTGTGGCAGTCAGGAGAAGGACAAGAAAAGAAATCTAGGTTTCCTGACTGGACCCCAAACCTTTCCTGGCCTCTCCTTCTTTCTTTACAAAAGCTATCTTTGCTTTCTAATCAACATCACTTTAGTCATTAACATAACTCTTTAGTACACTTGAGCCATGCTACAATTAAACAAGATTTCTACTCATTAGGTTTGCAAAAGTCAAAGAATCATGGTTAGGCCAGAAAGAAATCAGAAATTTACGAAGGAAAGAGAGATTTGAATGTTGAAATCAAATAACATAAAGTTTAAAAATAAAACCTATGATGGTTTTTCTGCATTTTTCTCCTGATTGCCAGATCTTAAGCCCCTATTATATGTATTGCGACCAAGAAAAAGATAATTCTGAAAAATATCTTTGATGGTTTGTCACTTGGGGGCTAAGTAATTCATTTAGTTTCTTTCAAATTAATTGAAAATTTTTAAATAAAAACCGCCATCTTTTGAATTTTCCATGTCGCTTCTATTTTTCATCTCCGGCTCTGATTAATTACCAGGCATTACTTTTCACCTACAGGAAGGAGCTGTCTCATTCTTAAGCAGTCTTAAAAGAAAGTGTGAAATCCCATCTCTTGGTGCTGTCTACACATCTGGTGAGGCAATCAGAGGAAATTCAAACAACAAAGGCAAGGCTGGCGCTAAATGCAAACTGCTAGGCATGAGGACGAAAAGGAAAGAAAACGTTCCTGTGATTCTTTGCACTTGCTCAGAGCGGAGCGCATTCTTCCTTCACTCTGCTCCAAGCAGAAGGGAGATCTCAAGCAAAGAAAAAGAATTATAGACTGCGAAAGTCTTCATCTATCTCTTAGCCATATTTTCCAAAGCATCTTTACAACATAATACCTTGGCTAGTGAGTGACAGGTTGTGTGGGTATGTGTGTGGGTGTGTGTTTGTTCCCCGACCACAGACTCTCCTCTCTTTTGACTACGTCCGACCTGCTGTGCCCCATTATCTCTGGCCTTTGTGGCTTAGAAGGTCAGAGACACTGTTCCCTGGATAAGACCCAGGGAAGGAAGGAAGCTGAAACAAAAATGTTTTCACAGTGAAGTGACCTGATTACACATAGAGTGACTATTTATAAGCCATCTCATAACTACCCCCATCCAGGGCTGGAGCAAATCCACAAAAGCAGCAGAGGCTTCCTCCAGCATCTGTTACTTGCTGTGAAAAAACTGCAACTGCCTGGGGGAGGGGACACGTGAATGACAAAGATTGTCCTTATTCCTGGGCGACTGTGGGAATCAGTGGGCATGGAGAGTTTGAAAAGATGGACACATTGTCATGTTGACTAAGGGACTCCCCTCAGTTAAGTGTAGTGACAACAAGTGTGCACTCTTCATCATCCAGTGGGGTTTAAATCTTGGCTTCACCATCAGCAAGCTGCATGACTTGAGACACTTGGTTTATTAAAGTCTGGGCCTCAGTAACCTTATCTGTGAAATGGGTGACTGTGAAGAGTGACATGATAACACAAGTGAACGTCCAGAATATATTAATAATATCAGCTATTATTAATATTGCCTAAGTCCTTACTGGGGCCCACAAAACCCTTACTCCTCTCCACTTCCATCCTGGCCATCATTTTATTTCTCCAATAGGCCAAGATCTTTTCTCTCTCAGGACCCCTGCACTTGCTGTTCCGGTTGCCTGGAACAGGATGCCCCTAGCTCCCCACATGTCTGCACCCATCCTTCTCACCCATTCCCACCTGAGTGTAAATGTGATCTCCTCAGAGACAGCTTTGAGACCACCCATGCCAAAGTTTCAGCAAACTCCCATTGGCAAATGCTTTCCATAGCATCATCCTGGAAATTTGCTAGATAATATTATCTAAAATTACCTAATTCATTTATTCATTTTTTTTTTTTTACTCCTCTATCCTCACTCAGCCTCTCCCACTTAGTGTAACCCACTGGACCCAGTTTGCCAAGGACCCTCCCAGTTTTAGTGGGAAACCCAGGACGATGAGTAACCCTACTCCCCACTAGAAGGTCATGGTGGTAGCTTTATTCACTCCTCTATCTTCGGCATTAGAAAAATGCCTGACATATACCAGGAGCCCAAGGAATGAAAGAAGGAAATAGTATTTTTCTCTTAAAAATTGCAAAAAAGTTTTAAAATAATGCAAAATAAGTCATTCTATCCAACCACAAAAGACTGATAATTCCCCCTCATTTCTAATCTACAAAGAAGAGAAAGTAAAAGTAGAAGTTACCTGTGTGGTAGATTTTTTGAGTTAGAAGGATCTTTGCTGGAAGGATGACCCCACACTCCCATCCTTCCTGGGGAAGGGACAAGGGAAATTAAGGACCCCGAACTGAGAGGCCATGACCAAGAACATTAACAAGTCAAGACCTCTCAAGTATGATTTATCTAAAAGTATTATTTGTCAACGTAAGTAAGAACATCTAAACCTATAGGAAAATTTAGGAGTGTATTAGAGTTTATTTGAGTTAAACAGAGGACACGCCTATAAGCAAAATCTCAGCAAACTGAGAGAAATGCTTCCCAAAATGACAGTTTGTTGGTCCTTTTATACACTTGTAGTTAAGGAGAGACTGTAAGGAAGATTACATGAACAAGGGAGAAAGCAAGGCGGGATTGGATTACAGGATAATAAAAAAACAGGGTGGTTATTCTTCCAGAGGACATGAAAAGGAGGTGTTTCAAAGGTATGTTAACCTAGATGCACAAAAACAGCAGAGAGGGCTCATTAAAGGCAAAGATAATCTTTTACTAGGGAAGTTATAGGCCTGGGTCGTGGCTACATACCATGAGCTGCCCAGTTAGGAATTTGGAATCAGGTCACCCGTTGAGGTTACTTTCAGTTAGATTTATTATAAAGCCATTTTGTCTATACATTTGAACTACAAAGCATATTTTGATGTAAAGTATTTACATTATTCTTTAGTTATAAGTTTGTGATTATTTTATCTTAGCAGGTATCCAGAATGGACTGTGCTTAATATAAGGAGCTGATCATCTATTTAGAAATTCTGTGTCAGTTTTGAACTAAAACATTATCCCCACCCAAGCTTCTAATCAATTCAAATTACTTAAATATATTACATATTTTCCTTTTTTTTTTTTTTTTAAATAAAGTTAGCTTTACCACTGCCTCAGACAGTTCTCCATCACTGGTTACAAGTGGTTTCATGAAACCAAAGAAAAAGTAACATCTAAGGATAAAATCTTCCATGGATGAAATCAGCACACACCCACAGGCAAAGAAGTCTCAGTGGAAATTTGTTGATTGCTGAGAAGAACCAGAAAAGAATATAAGAAGGGGTATACCCTCCACATGAGTAGTCTCCACAGCTGTATTACACGGGACCTTAAGTGGTCAGCTGGATCGACAATGTCCTTGCTCATACAGAGTATCTCAAATGGACAAATGGAAAAAGTTTATCTCATTCATTCTGAGACTCAAATTTCACATATGCAGATTTTTCTAAATGTTACGTTGGAAAAAATTTTAACCTGATGTGAAGTATAGCACTCACTCACTATAATTCTAGTCACCGCTAGCATGTATTTGGAAAGCACTTCACAATTTGCAGTGGGATTTCAGAAATAATCTTGCTTGAACTCCGTAGCAACTCAAGAAAACTATTATTCTGGTTATACACACAAAAAAAAATTGTAAATTATGAAAAATGTGTTTTGGGTGTTCTTTGTGGCTAGAGTTAAATGTGAATAACAGCTCAGTGAAGTAAGCGGACTTGCCCAAGTTTACTCAGCTATGACACTGGAGGCTGGGATCAGAATTCAATTCTCCTTGCACAATTCTCTTTCTATTAGTCCATCTATCTGTAGGCATGAGTGCAGTGCGCACAAAATTATGTGTGTTACACTCATAAGTAAAATGCCCATACGTGCATTTTATTTCTCAATTTTCTATTGTCAGTACTGCTTAGGAAAGAAGAGAAAAGGAGAAGAAGACCCTCAGACCAATGTATACTTTTTTTTTTTTTTTTTGCAAAATGCACACCCAATGCAAATTACACAGTAAAGTTAGCTGAGGGGCATAATTTGTTACACAAATAAACAACACTATTTGGTTCCATCTGTGGCTACTGCAGTTATAATGAAAATCTAAAAACAACTGTAATGCTCCTAACCATAAAATTATAAGGCAAGAAAGTGGATTTAGATAACTATAAGAGCCTTAATTGTATGTTTATAAACTCAGACAAAGCTTTTACTCAACTTTAGCTCCAGTTCAAATAGCACATCCAAAGCACAATTTTTATTTTGCCCTTTCTTCTGTTATGAGTCTAAGACCCCAAGCATTAGAAAATTCCATCCTTACAAAAGGGTGTAGGTTGGCAATAGAGGGGGAGGCAGAGAGAAATGCGGTTTAATTTGGCCAAGGCAGCCATAGAGACAGGATTTACGAAAGATAAGAGTACTCCCAGGAACACCTTACTTGTGTTTGTTCAATTACACCTGATCAGAGAATTCCATCAGATTTTCAGTGTCAGAACTGGAAGGAGCCATAATTCAATGTCTTCACCTTACAGAACCTCAGAGAGGTCAGATCATTTCTGGGGGTCATATGAAAAGTTATAACTCAAGTTCCTAGAGCCCTAGTCCCACTTGCTTGTTTTTCTTCATGTCAGGCCAGCACCTGGTGATAACAGCAGCACCTGTTTCCAGAACCAGCCATCAGGGAGATGTTTGACCCAGGAACGAGTTGTGGTGAGCCAGTCCTTCCCATTAGATGCTGTTCCAGTCATGTCCCCTCTACCAATGGCAAGGTGTGGAGAGGGCAGCCATCCTCCCTTGTTCCTCCTTGCAGTCTCTACTTCTAATGTAGCCTGGGCTGAAAACTGAGAAAACAGGAGGAACAAGATGAGAGTCCTGCCCCAGCAGAGCTGAGGACTGCAGACCATAAACAAATGTTGGGAACCGTTAGAGCTACAGACACACTTATGCTAATAGGAGAGAGCATGGTGGACAGGATGGTACATTAAGTATGGGGAAAGTTCTTAACTCCTTAAAGGTGATATTCAAGCAAAGACTTGAATGATGAGGAGGGAGTAAGCCAACATCTGGGATAAGAATATTATTGCAGAAGGAGGAAAGGGCAAGACTGAAAGATGAGCAAAGTCCTAAATGATGGCTGCACAAGCCTGTGAATACACTAAAAACCATTAGGTTACATGCTTTAAATGGTTAAATGGTAGAGCAAGTAAATTACATCTAAATAAGTATGTTAAAAAGAATAAAAATAAATTTTAAATGATAAAGTTTTTCAGGTACATATTTTCATGAACCCCAGCCATGTTCCTTCAGGACAACATAAGGGAAATCACATAACAGACCAATTACGGTCCTTCTCCTTACCCCTTTCCCTCTTCCTAGTATTGTACTTCTCCCCATGGCTTTCTTACGTGACTGGGTTAATCGATGAGTGAATTCCCAGTAAAGTTATCACAGTTGCTGGTGGCATCGTGCTCTGTTGGTTTCCTCTCTTGCCTTCAAACAAGATTAGTATTTAGACAAAGGCCTTTAGTGCCTTAACCCAATTTTCACCCTTCTTGGCCAAAAGGCCTGATTCTGGAAAAGAGAAGGACACACTTAAAAATTGGAACTGTTAAATAACTTTGTGTGTGTGTGTGTGTGTGTGTGTGTGTGTGTGTGTGTGTTTAATTTCAAACCCCAGAAACCCACATGCCACAATTAAGAGTGTGTGGTCTAAAGGTTGGGATTTTTAAGGGTTCTGGAAGGCCAACAGAACAAAAATGTTTAATTCAGGACAACTTTTCTGTTACCCTGAACCAAACCATATAGATAACATCCAGTTTCTCTTTTCAGGCATTCAAGTGCCAAAAGAGCAAAGGACAAGCAAAAGGGAACTTTTCAGAGAATTTTTCTTTTACCATTTATGCCCATACTTTCTATGCTCTGAGTCAGACCACAGAAAAGGTCAAATATATGCAGAAGACCTACATATATTAGAGAAATAATGAAGACAGATGCTGAAAACTACATCAAATAGGAATGGAGATGGCCATATTTTTTAAAGACTCACCTTAATACAAATAGCACTTTATTCCAAACATTATCAACGAGACCCAATTTCCCGGGAAACTGTTCACCAAGGAAGCCTGTGAACCATGTTGGTAGAGGATAGATAAGCTGGCTTGTGTTGACTCAAAGCAATGTCGATCTCTTCAACCTTTAGATAACATATCTCTCTGATGGGATAACCATGGAGCAAATTTCCTCTTCTCTCAGGTTGTAGTTCAGCTTCAAGTTGTTGAAGCCCAGGGTCCCTGAAGGCAAAGGCAAATTATTTCAATACAAGAAAAGCAAATGGCAGTATCAAGCTCGTACAGCTCAACTCCCATAAAATATGAATGTGGCCAAGGTTAGTGAGCCTCCAGGGGAATGCTGAGGGGTGAGCTTACCACAGAAAAATGCAGGCCCCAGCTTGAAACATCTATAAAACTAATTGAAACAAAAAAAGTACAGGTTTTTCTGAACATACCAGGAAGAGTCACCATCAGGCAACTGATGTCCATCAGGATTCATACCAGCCGCAGTGGTTTCCAGACAGCTGCCTCAGAAGGTTGTCACTTTATTTCTTTGCTTATCAACTTAATCACGGGGGGAGGGAATTAATGTGTCGAAATCCAGAGATGAGATTCTAGCAAGAGAAAAATATACTGGCAATGGTCATCTGCATACCTTGGCTGCAAGCACTGATCTTGTTTTGATGCTAACATCCTTAGTGTTGTTTTAGTTGTTTATATCAGTTTCTCATGCACTAATTGAAAAACTAACAACTAATGGCATCTCATATCACAGCATTCTGTTACTCAGGTTGTTGGATATGAGGCAAAGCCACTGGGCTAATTTTTCTTTAGAACAGGCAGGGCCAAGTCCTCCACACCACCACTTGAGGAACAACTATGTGAATGCAGGATCTGAACAAGGCTTTGTCTTCAGCTATGCCCTTCTCTCCTTGCAAGAGGAGGATGTTAGAACCAAGTTGTCTAACTCATACTGCATAGAGACAGAGTTAAGATAATTAAGAAAGAAAGTCACCAAAGGGTAGATGCCTAGAATTTTTCAAAGGAAAAAGCTCCTAAAAGTTTTTAAGCTTTCCTGTTCCTACCTTTTTTTATTTATTTATTTTTTTTTTACAACAAGGCATCTATCACTCCCCTTCATAAGGATATTTAAATGCTTCAGTTGCAAAAACTGTATTTGGTTCTTATCAACCTTTATTCTCTGTATCTGTTAGAACTACAGGAAACAATATACTCATAAGCACCAAAGCAGCCAACAATATTTGATCTCTTTCATTAAAAACGCATGACTAAAAGGGAAATTTATTTCGCTGAGATGCCATTCTTCTACCCAAACTCCTCCCAAATATTGCACCTTGAATATGGTGATAACTTTGAGAAGAGTTTTGGTCTTAACAGACATATGGTTCTCAACCTTTCTTAAACTAGAGTGATCAGATGGAAAGCAAAAAAAAAAAAAAAAGGATGTTAAACATAATTATTTCTGAACAATAAATATAAATTGAGGCAGAACTGAACAAGCTGGACCTAGAGTCATTCTGTGTTTAACTTATGCCCATAGATTTTGTCTATTTTCTGTTCATCCACAGTTCCCATCTATCTAGAAAATCTCCTACCTCGTCATGCTAGAGAAGTCTAGCCGCTCTTTCGGAAAGTTTATATTATGGGAAAATAATTATATTGAATATACTTTTCGCTCTTCAAACACTTCCAGAGATAACAATATTTCTCCCAAGAGGGGAATATGTGTCCTCCTGAATTGGATCAATTGAAAATCACTGTGTATTGAAAACTGTGACAAACATTCTCCAGTTCTTGGAGCACCATTAGGTCAGTGTGTGGTGCTAATACCTCTGTACCAATGAGCAAGAAGAGCTCAGAGAGTGAAAGGTCACTTTATCACAGGAAATTTAAGAGACAACTCAATTCCAAATGTAGGGTGTGAATGGGGTCTAGAAAAATCGAAAATCTTTAGAAGGTTTTCATGAGTTCATTGTCAATGACTGACCATTGAACAAATCTAATCACAATGGCCTGAATACTAAGTCAGCTACACCAAGTCTAATAGAAATATATTAAGAAAGTAAAAATGTCCTGCATAATGGGGAGGACACTACACTTCAATTTCTTGATGATTTGTGAAAAATTGGGCTTTGAACAAGCAGAGATAAAAAAGGCATTTATGTAACATGACAAGAACAATAATATTCCCCAATGCAACCTTGAGAAAGACAAAGGGTCCAAACCCACCAGATCCTTGAGATTGGTCTTGTCCAAAACTGTCACTAAAGCCACAGGACTGCTCAGTTTTGCTATTTTTGTGCCTCGGAACAGAGTTGTCCTAGACAGAGTTCCTTTTGGCAAAGGAAAAAAAAATTCTTTCTGCATCTGTATGCTCAAACAGTTTAATAAGAGGGTGGCCCTACTCCATAGCCCTTTGACAAGAAACACTAAGGTTGTTATTCTTTATTTATTTGAAAGGAATCAGCAGGGAACGGAGTGTTGTCCACTGAATGTAGGATGGCAGTGCTAAGTCATTGCGTTGTGGATGCCTGAAAAAACTTTTTAAACAACTTTTGCTTAGCCATTTGTCTTTAATCACAATATTGCCAATAAATGATCAACT
Source organism: Cynopterus sphinx (assembly GCA_030015415.1). Lineage (NCBI taxonomy): Eukaryota > Metazoa > Chordata > Mammalia > Chiroptera > Pteropodidae > Cynopterus > Cynopterus sphinx. The sequence continues at coordinate 99,124,687 of CM057385.1, forward strand.
TGAACTTGAGTACCTCTATTCCAGAACCAGTGGCTTTCAAGGCTAGGCTGGCTAACTGGGGCTGGTTAACAATCTTTACCTGAACACCATTTCTGGAATTTATCTGATAATATGAATTATTTTTAATGGTCAGAGAGGAAGAAAGAAGAGAAAAGAGACGAGGCATTTGGACTTTCACAGGGTCCCAGAACTTTGAGATGATATGTGGTCATTATGAAAAAGAAGTGTTTTCCATCCTAAAAATAACCACGAAGTCTCAAGGGAAGCTAAGAGATGCTCTCTACTATCATTTGGAAAATCTCAATGAGAAGCCTCATCCTCATTTTTCCACTGGAAAAGCAGTGAAGTCGATCACCTGGAAGCTTCTCTGCTGCCCACACCTCCAGATGCTTCAGCAATTTACAAGAGAGAATCCAGTTTGACTAATGACATTTATTTATTTGTGGGGGGAGCAATATTGTGGTACACTCTTTCATCTAAAGCAAGTAAATGCGCAAGACAGTGTAGTTTCCATGAAAGGGGCATCCTCGTCTCCCTCCATTCCTGACTTGTGAATGGAATCTGGAAAAAGAAACTCTCCTCACCACAATGTTCAGTTACCACAGCCGGATGCTTCGATTTCATTGCTCCTCCTCAACAACCCTTCTCCATGGGGTAAAATCAACAAGAGACTTGGGACAATGTGTCCCTGTGTCCCCAGAGGGCCACATTAGCAACCTTTGAAGGGCATTTTACATTTTTACCCTTGGGGAAGATTTTTTAACCGCAAAAGTCTTGTGGTCTGTTTGAACAAGAAATAGTTTTACACTCCGGAATAATGCATTCCTCTCCAACTATTTCTACATAACTTCCAGGATGGGAAAACCACCCGAGGCTTCCAACATGGCTGCTTTCTTCCCTCTCATAAACAAACTCAGCAGTGATCATGCTAGTGTGGTCACTCTGGAGCTTTGTATTGCTTAAGCCTTTTCCCTCAGTCTTTTGTTCTGCCAGACACCGATTATGACATTTCACCCCAAGTCTGGAGAGCAGGAAGGCTCTCTTAAGCTGCCCTCTTGCCTGTAGCCTTTTCCTTTGTCAACCATAAGTATGTGACGTCAGCATGATAGACCCAGAGCCAATATGGTAAGCTCAGTAATGCCCCCAAAGAGTTTCAGGTCCTGATTCCTCAAACAGGGAAAATGTCACATTATAAGGGAAAAAGGTCTTTGTAGATGCCATTACATTAAGGATCATGCTGAGGAGAAATAATCCTGGATTATGCATGTGGGCCCTGAATGAAATCACGCGTATCTTTCCTTATGAGAGAGAGGAAGAGGGAATTTTGACATAGGTAGAAAAGGAAAAGGCATTGTGACCACAGAGACGGAGACTGGAGTGACGCAGCCACAAGCCAAGGAATCCTGGCAGCAATCTGAGGTTGACTCCTCTAGAGTCTCCCAAGGGAGCAGGCCATTCCAACACTTTGATTGCAGTTCCATGAAACTGATTTCAGACTTCTAGCCTCCAGAACTGTGAAAGAATAAATTTCTGTTGTTTTAAGCCATTTCTGCTATTACAGCAGCCACAAGAAAGTAATACCCTCATAGCCTGGGTCAGACCTTCCGCCCCTGCAGCTTTATGAAAGTCATTACTGTGACATGTGCATCCAAGTGCATCCTAGCACACTGACTTCTATGACTTTTCTGAGGAAGAGCTGACTTATTTCTTCTCCTCAACTGACCCACGGAACTTGGTATCCCCTGTTCCTTGGGAACAAACACAGAGAAACAAAAGCCCCAAAGAAATATTCAAACATGAATTTCCAAGCTCAGCTACTGGCTCCTAATAAAGTGGTCCCTCCACTGAGCTCCTCTGTCTCATCTAAGCTGAAATACTTCACAAAATGTCTTCTTGGCACTTGATGGTCAGGTGATTTTGGTTCAGTTGTATAAATTTGGTTACTTAATTTTTCTGGATTTCAGTTTCATCTGAAAATAAAGATCATAAAACACCTACCTTATTTAAAAAGAAAAAAAACCTCCCTAGCAGTGGAATTTATTTGAAATTCATCAATAAAATGTTTTCCACCAAAATAAATATTAACATTTGATTCCTTCTTCAACACCTGTGACTTTAACTGAATCTAATTGATTCAAAACACTGCTATTTTTCTCCCAGAACAATATCTAACAAAGAAAGAGAGAGAGAGAGAGGGAGAGAGAGAGAGAGAGAGAAATTTCCTAAGTAATGTGAAGAAATTTTAATTATAACCAGCACAGGAAGCACTATTTCAGATTAGGTTATACCATGATTCCCAGAGGGATTTTCAACACAGCCATGAAAACTATGTTCTAGATTAAACCTTAACCAATAAGACTCAATATGGGAAAAAATTATTTATTTTCTATAAATCTTAAATAAGAGATATCTTACTGAGTTTGAAATCTTAAGGAAACCAAAGGGAAAGAGAATTTTTCTTTCTTTCTGGACTTTGCATTCCATGCAACTCTGCAAATAGCAAATGGTTTATTATAATGCTTTTTCATGGTCTTAAACATGCTTCAGAGCTTTGGGGCATTTTAAAAATATCATTAATATAAGCCAGGTTGGGGGAAAAAAAAAGTAGCACTTTCTGGAGTCTAAATTAAATTGGTCGCTGTCCAAGATTTTTTGCATGAAGAGATGCCAGGGGATAAAAAGGACCATTAATCACTTTCTGCAGGTATTTGGAGTCTCCTACTCGCACAGGGATGAAAAGTGCTTTGGGAACAGGCTGCATAGCCTCAGAGAGCACGGCTGCGCCCCTCCTTTACCAAGAAGACCTGACGGTGGGGAGGAGGGCCCTGGCCCCAAGGAGAGACAGCCTGGATACTGGGATGGGGTACTTGCTAAGCCCCTAACATACATCTCTGAGCTTCTGCTTTGTTGCTGGTAAAATGAGAGTTGAATCAGACTATCTTGGCCAAGGAACACTAGGGGACACCCAAGGATCCATTTACAGAGTCAGCACCTAAGGACAAGCTCTTAAAGCGCTAGGAAGGTGATGGCTCCAGTCTAGGCAAAATGCAACTCAAAAAGGAGAAATGCAGCACCTTGGAAGAAAAATCTCACCACTTGAAAGGTCTCACTGGACACTCAGTAGACTGGCGATGGTAGCGCCCCAGCTGCCGGCGCTCCGGGGCCGTCGATATTTTCATTGCAATTTATTACCGTTGAAAGTTATTTTTCCTCCTCACCTGCGTCTTCTTTCATCTTCGCTCGCCCACTGAACTATAACTTCTGACAGAACAGGGACCATCCCTTTCTCTCGTACAATTGTACTCCAGGTCCCGTCCATCTTTGGAGGGCAGGAAGCATTTCATGAATGAGTGATGGAATGGATCCACTCTGGCCTTCTGGACACGTGTCCCTGACATGGAAACAGGAGTGATCTTCTCGAAATGCAAATTTAATCATGTCATTTCCCATTGGAGAGTCGGTCAGCTAAGGCTACACACTAAATCTCTCATCCTGGCCTGCAATTGGAGTCCCGCTCCCCCTCTGTTCCCTGCGGTTCTACTCTCCCTCCCTGCCCTGCCCTTCTCTGCCCTCCCTTGAGGAAGGTCTGCCCCAGGGTACTGAGTGTATTACCTTCTTAAGGCTGCTATAACAACAGAAATGGCTTAAAATACTCAGAAACCCAGCCTCTCTGACCTAGGTTTATTTCTTCTTCTGTGCCATGCCAGTTCCTCTATCTGGCCTTTGCACGTGTTACTCCCTCTGTCAGGAATGGGAACACACACCACTAAAAGCAGACCCAAACCCGACTCCCAGCCATTGCTCAATAAACTCTCTCACTTTTCACTTCTGAGCTCACGAGTCTCTTCCTCAGGCAAGAGCCTGCCCTGACACACACTAGCATATACACCCTGACCTGGCCTAGGTGGGACCCTCCTGTTATCTGCCCTGTAAAGACACTTCTATCTTTCAACAGGCCTACCTCATTTTTCAGATATTCACTTATGCATGTGAGTATTTACTTGATACCGGTCACCCTCACTTTGTTGGAAAATCTAAGAGAGTAGCGTCCAGTCTGTTTTTGCTTATTCTGGCATCTTCAGAGCCTAGAACAGTGCCTGACAGATATAGTAGCCATGCAATCAACATTTGCAGATTGAATAAATGAATGAGCGAAGTACAAATGACTAACAGCTTCATTTTTGGATAAAGCCAAAAACTCTGTATGGTCTCAAGTAGTCTTAGAACTTGTTTTTAAAACCCAACTGTCATGGGTGACAAGAGCAGACTTCCTTTCAAAATAGGTCTCTTCCAGCTCCAAAGCTGATTAATCATATCAGAGACCAGTGAGGAAGGCCTCCCCAAGACATAATCCTTCTATACAACTAGAGCTCCCTGCTGCCCCGTCTCTTTATTCTCACTCATTCTAACCAGAACGTTTTAATTTGGAGAAATAATGAACCTCAAGAGGAAAGGAGAAAGGGGGAGGGTGGCCACGGGAGCCACGGAATTTGAGTCAGTGTCTGGTTACCATTTAGGGCCTAAAAGGAAACTAGAGCCAAGGAACTGGCAGTTGCAATTGCTCTTTGTTCCGTTTTTAAAAAGAAAATTCCACAAAATGCAGTTCTGGGGCTCGGAGCAAAAATGTTTTCTGCATTACAGAGGATCTACCGGAAATGTTCCTCAAAACTGCTGAAAACTCAAAACTCCAGGAAAACATTTGCTAATAGGAGAGAAAAGTCTGACCGAGATCCGGATTGAGAGCCTGGAGAAAGAAGTTATTTCCCTCCAGGGAGAGATAAGGATCACAAACGCTGATCCCTAGTGTGCACAACTATTTAGGAGATAATCTCTGCACTAACTAGAAAACAAAAGGAGGAGGATTACATAAATAGCCATTCTGGCAGAAAACAGGTAAATGATAACAAAGAAAATGACAGAGGCACAGAGAAGGTGAGGGGAAAGTTGTGGACAATGAAGAGTCAAATGGCAAAGCTTATCCAGGAGAGCAGGCCAGGGAGCTGGAGACCCAAAAGATGCCGCCGAGATAAAAGAAAAATGTACACGCAACTGAATAATTCACCTGCATTTGTTCCAGCCCTGGAGAAAACCCATAAATCTTATGGAAATGTGATATATTTGAGAATGGATCTAATCCAGATCTTATCCTGACTTATGTTCCATTCCAGAGCTAGAAAATAGAAAAATCAAGGTGAAGTATTGGTGAACTGTTCATTTCTTCCACATATGTCCCTCTCGTGTCCTCTGTGGAAGCAGACACCTGGGCTGAAAATCCAATGCCTGCCTGCTTTCTCAAGTGTGAAAGGAAGGTGCTTCCTGTCGGTCTGTGATCTGCGGGGTCTCTAACATCTGTACAGTGTAAGCGCGTGTGGGAAAGCCCAGGCTTTCAGGCACAGAAGATAACTATCTACCTATATCAATGGCTCTTCTATCAACTAGCTCTGTGACTTTGGGTAGGTGGCCCAACTCCGCTCAGATTCAGTTTACTCATTTGAAAAATGGGGAAAACAATGGAGAATAATTAACTGCGGTTGAGAGAAGTTCAACAATAGACTCAAAATTATAGACTCAGGATTCAGGTTCAAGTCTCACTGATGGCAATGACCCTATTCTTTCCACTATGGCACATTGCTTCCCAATGAAACATCAAGTCTTGTATTCATGAAATACAGCTATTAATGATCAAGACTAAAGTAATAACATGCCACGTAAAGTCCTGGCACTTGAAAAATGTTCAACAAATAGGAGTTACTATTACAGTTCCCATTTATAATTGTAATTCCTTTGAGCCCAGGGTTTTAAAGAATAGAGGAGAAAGATGAAAAATAACTAATTTCTCATAAGGTAAATTTTCTGTACTTTTTCACCTCTCTCTATCCATAGTGTGTCTTCTAAATATTTCATGTCATCCACATAAATAGATATTGAACAACCTCAAGTTTGCTGACCATTTGAGAGTTCACACAGTTGACCACATTCATTAAGAGGTAACCAAGGAAAGATGTTCAGAAAAAGGCTTAGTGTCTAGCTTGGGTAACATACATGCTTTCTTGTTGTAAATAATTTATTAACTCTAAATATTTTTAAGTATTTGGTCTCACATCTGTAGGACATATGAATGCTGGAGTCACAAAGAAATGAGCCCACTTCACTTCAGTTTTTAGGGTCTCTGCATTCTCAAATCTGTTCTGTTTCCTGGAGAAGTACAACTTTTTCCAGATGGAATTTCAAAGTTCTGCTCCAGTTTCCAAATACTGAATGTGTCTACCAGACAATCTCTAGCCGTTACATCTGGTTTTAAACGGTGATCATCAACTCTCGCCATGTCACTAAGATTTCAATTTGGTTTCTTAACTGAAACCTTTTGATGAAGCTCTGAAACCCACTCTCCCCTGGTTAGTGCCAGTGAACTGAATAACTCAAACATTAATCCTTCAGACGTTCAGCCCTGAAGCCATAATTCCACCCGGCATACACACAGAGACTCAAAGAACTGAATGCCCAACATTCTCCCGGCACATAGTAGATGTTCAACAAACATCTATTGCGTGAAAGAAGGAGACACAAGACACAAACGAAGGTAAATAATTATATATGGTACTGGGTACTCCACTGGGTCCCTTTGATATGCTATTTTTCAGATTCTTCCTTTTTAACCTGAGGCCAGCTCATTTTCTAGATTTGAAAACTAAGGCTAGGAAAGATCTAATGGTGAGTTTTAGGCGCAGTCCCTTTATAGTGGCATCAAGATTCAAACCCAAATCTGTCAGATGCCAAAGCCTCTATACTTTCCACTACACTCCATGTTCCCTTCTATAAAACTTCTACTAACATAGGTTTGCATGCATATAATGACAACTAAGTCAAAGCAAAGGGATTTTTCCTCAGGCTAAATTAAACTTGAAAGTATGCTACTATATATATATATATATATATATATATATATATATATATATATTTTTTTTTTAAGCCAGGTCTCCTCAATGCTATATAGGATTTATAGAGAATTTATAGAGAGGTGGGACATGCCCCATCCTCAATGTTTAAAGTTATAATTTCACTAACACTGTTTTGGGTAAGAAGTATTTTTATGCCAGATCTTTATTTTTCAGTTTTATCTCTAAGTAATGCAATCTGAAAGCTGAGTATTTTATCAGAGATAGAGTTTTGCTGCAATGTAACAGAAAATATTAACAGCAGTGACTTAAAAAGGAGTGTAGAGATGAGCAATGATGGCTGTCATGAAATTTTTACAACGTTATTCCAGTGCAGGCTTCTATCCTTAGCACACAGTTTTCAGTCTTTTTGTGTCTCCATGGTTCCCACATGGCTGCTGGAGAGCCAGCAATTACAATAGCCATTCCAGGCAAAAGGAAGATGGGAGGGTCAAGAACAAAAAGGTGTATGTCAGTTGAGACAATCCCCTCTAAATCCCCTTTCCCAGAATGAAATATCTCTTTGGCTAATATCTCTTTGGCTAGAACTATATCATGGGCAAGAAGAGTTTTAAAAAAAAATTGTATATATGTAAGGTAGGTACGCTGCCAACCCAACAAAATGTGATTCTCTTAGTAAAGAACCAGAGAGAATATTAAATAAACAACTACCATTGTCTGACACAAATGCCTGAAATATCATTTAAACATCTTGCATTTAATAGTGTCTTTTAGTTCCATGAAATTGGACCCTCAGAAATTGAGTGATGTGTTGAAGGCTGAACCCTTGCTCCTTTGGAGTATAACAAAGCCATATTATAGCCCACGCCTCAAAGGTTAGATAATACAGAGGTTAAAAGTTATCCAGCTTATTAAAAAATCAACCTAAATGAAAAGAAAGCATGATTTTATCAAGAATATCAGTCAGCCATTAAATACCCTTGGCTTCAAAATCTCTGAAGTGTTGATCTATGAGGTTAACATTTTCATTTCATATTCCCCAATAAACCTAAAGGCACATGTGCTTGATCTTATGGCAGATCTAACAAGGAGTCACTACTACACTCAGAAAAACCAAGGATTTTCCTTCCTCCTTTCCCAAGGCCCATCTCAGGGTGCTGCTGGGAATGACCTTCTGCCAGGGGTAAAAGGGGCTCAGAAATGAGCACCTGCATAGTTGGCAAGAATTCTGGGTTCTCCACGTCAGAATCAGTCTTAAAGGTGCTCGAGTTCAGTGCCTCCTGACCCAACTCCATCCCTGCAAAGTGAAGGAGAGCACAAGGAAGAAGAGATAAAGTGGCTCTATGGATGGCGGATGCAGGCTAGTGAGCAGGAGACAGAGTCTAACTCCCAGGATTTCCCACCGGAACCTCACATCCAATTCCAAGTGAAGGTGCCCCTCTCTCAGTAACGTTGCCGGGCAATTGCTCTTAAAGACACTGAACCACTTGTTGTAACATTAGGTTAGTTCAATGTGCTTTTTTAAGGTATATTAAGGCCTTATGGTTGGCTGAGCAGATATGGGCCAACAGTCAAGTGATTGATGGGCATTAGAATCAGGAGTGATGTGGTCCACCTATAAAACCACTCAGATGGTGGTGAACCAAAGGGCAATGGCCATCTTAGTTGCTTTCGCAGTCTCGTTCACATACCCAATGTTCACATCCCTTCTTCAGGCTATGTCCATTCTTTTCTGATTTGGGATGATGTCCTAGCAAGTGATGACTTATTTTCTCTTTTTAAAAGTGACACATTATGGAGCAAGAATAGGTAGAGGAGAAGCATATAGAGACAACTAGATAAGGAAGAGTGTAAAGACAAGAAAGACAAAAGATCATGTCGAGTCTTATACTGTTCCTGTTCATACATCCTTGACATTGATGTGCTATGAATTTTTCAAAAAATACAGATCATTATTTCTAAAACTCGAACTCCTTAGATTAGCTTTGTGTATTTGACTATATCATTTCTCATAGGCCATGGAGCAACCACAAGTAGAAGGGGAAAAAAGGCAGGAAAGACCAGAAATAACTTTTGGAACATTGAAAACACAGAAGCTGAGGTAAATTGAAATTTTTGTTCTTTGTCTCTTTGGCTATAAACTTACACACATCCAAGTGTCACAGACATCTGCCAACCTCGATCTTCAGAAATATCCCAGCCCACAACAGCATCCCGTACTGCTGAACTCCTATTAGAATTGCAATCTTTCCCACAGCACATAACTCTTATTTATATCTTTGGCTGGTCTTGCCTTTCATTCAAGTTCTTCTCTTTCAAGGAGTTACAATCCATTTAAGAAGACTCAGACATGCTCTGTTCTTTTGAAATTATATGCAGTTTTAGTGCAGTTTTGCACATAGCTGGGATGTTACAAGCATTCACTGATTTGTGTACCACATGCAAATATTAGCTATGCATCTGTTAGAATCCAAGAAATCAATAAATATTTCCATTGTCCATGCTCCCCACACTCCAAGTTCAGAACCAGCTGAGAGACATGGGGTCATGTAGATAAAACTGAAAACGTGAGCTTTATCGCAAATCGCAACTGTTTTGGAGGGCATGGCTCAGACGATTAGCCTCAGTTGGCTTCCTAACACCTCCCCTTGTAATTGGACAAACTCATTGACATCACTGCTGCAGCTGGCCATCCAAAGCCTTCTGCAGCACTGCCAGTTAGCAGCCCAGAAGATGTCCAGATGTGCCCTTTTGAAAATGAGAAGATCCAGAGCAGTAAACCAAATATCCCTGAGCAGAGAAGTCTCTCCGTCTCCCATGGGGAAGAGTTAGTAAGTGGCTCAAGAACTAGGATCATAGCTTCATCTCCTGAGGATTAGAAGCCTCTTTCTCTCTGAGAAAAGTAGGGCATCTTCCCATTGAAATTCCACAGATGCTTGATTTTTTTTCTTTCTGGATGTTAATCTACTGTCCTGTGAGGATCATTTATATTTATTATGTGCCAAACCCAACACCCAATACATAATTCAAGATAACCCTCCTCATAAATTCTGTGCATAGGATTTATGTACCCCAGATGGGAGGAAGTTTTGATCTTTAGAACCAAACAGATTTTTATAATTCATGAAAGGCCCTGCAATGCACAGGGCCCTGTTCTTCGTGTTTTCTATGTAGCTCTCTATGTGCTGAGAGATTATGGGGCAAAGACAGGGAAATAAATACTAAGCTCAAAGAATTTGTTGTAAGGATGTTGATAAATATTTTTGGATAAATGTGATTTATTCCATAAGACTGTTCTCTCTGACTCTTTCCAACTAAATAAGATATATAATTTTAGGAAAGATTTGTTTTTAAGACTGGTTGGAAATAACAAAAATGCGTGCCCACAAGCAGGGGCACCATTTTAAAGGAATTATAATTCTTTGGGTGAGTAGCCAACATAAGACACCTTAAGAAAAAGACAACGTTTAATCAGAGTCCTTGATACAATTAGAAGCATATGCAATTATGGGCTTTCAAAGAGTGTTTTAGTAGGAAAAAGAGATAAAAAGCTGCTATAGTAGACGACTCCTTAACCACAGTGGCTAATTTTACACAATAAATATTTATTTAGAGCCCAGGCCACAGCCCAATAGGGGTTGGAGAATATTTTGCTCCTCATTCAGGGAGTTGGGCTTCAATCTCATGCTTTCACCTTCTTCTAGGTCTTCGGATTTCTTTTCATTCAGCCTAAGCGTGGGAGGAAAGTGTGAGGGCAGGGGGCTAAGATGTTTGGTTTGGCTCTGTTTTCAAAGAAAAAGAGCTAAAAGCAGCATACGCATCTCTTCTGTTTGCACTCTTTGGGCCAGAACTCAGCCACGTGCCACACCTGATGACAAGGGGACTGGAAATGGAGTTTGCAGAGTGCCCAGAGAGAGTAGGACAGGAGAGGTGGTAGTCAAGGCAGCCTTAAAACAGCCAAGACTGAAATAAACCGGAAACAGAAGACCACATATTACGTGATTCCATTTATATGAAAGACCCAGGACAAGCTGATCTCAAAGATAGAAGCAAATTAGTGGTTGCTTAGGGGTGGAAGGGGTTAAAGAAGAGTAGAGAGCTAATTACTAAAATATACAAGGCTTCTTTTTAAAATAATGAAAATTTTTCAAAATTGACTTAGATGATGGTTACACATCACATATATGTGAATGTACTAAAAAACATTTTAAAAATGAATTATGTAGTATATGAATTATATTTTAATAAAGCTGTTCCAAAAAAAGTAGGACCAGCTGGATATATGGAAATTCTTGGCATTATCTTTGAAACTTCTGCATAAATATGTAACTATTTTAAAATAAAAGATTTTCTAAAATTATTAAAACATAAAAGCCATGACCAATTTCAAAGATGATGATTTTTTTTCTTTCAATGTTTTTCTCACCTTTTTCTTAGATAAAATCTGGTGAAACTAAATATGAGAGGCCTTATACTTCAAGTATGAAAGTAACTTTAACAGTGGTTTCCAATCTATCTGAGGTTCAGTTTCCTATTCTGCAAAATGGGAGTAATACATTGACTTCAAAGGTTTGTTTTACTGATTAAGATATTATATCTGAAAGCCTGTAGCAGTCCAAACATCTCATTGACTCTCGACTAAAGCATTTTAATTCATTAAACTCTTCAAAGAGAAATGAAATATTAAAACACAAATAACCCAATAAAAATTTGTTTAAGACTTAAATAAATACTTCACAGAAAGAAGAAATTCAAATGTTCAGTGTTATGGCCTGAATGTTTGTGTCATCCTGCAGAATATGAATGTTTAAAGCCTCCAGAGTGTTGGGATTAAGAGATGAGACCTTTGAAAGGTGATGAGTGGAACTAGTGTCCTTTATAAGGCTGAACATGAGAGGAGAGTGCTCTTTCTCTTTCCCTCCCTTCCTTCCTCTCTCTGCCCCCGCCCTCTGTGGCATGTGAGCATACAGCAAGAAAATGACTATCTATTAGCCAGGGACTGGCCCCCACCATTTTCTTGCTATATCCTCACATTCTGGCCCTCACCAGGCACTGCCCTCCCAGCCTCCAGAACTGTGAGAAATAAATGTTTATGGTTAAGCCACCCAGTCTATGGTATTCTTGTTACAGCATCTGAAATGGACTAAGACAATCAATAAACACATGATAAGGTGCTCAACATCATTAGTCATCAGGGAAATGCAAAACAAAACCACAGTGAGATACTTTACACACTCCCCAAATGGTTAAAATTAAAACTGACTCTACTAAGTGTTAACAAGTATATGAAGCAACTAGAACTCTCCCACATTGCTGGTGGGAGTTTAAAATTGTATGATAACTTTGGAAACAGACTGGCACTGTCTGATAAATTTAAATAGTCACTTACCCTGTGACCTAGCAATAACATTCCCAGATGTTTACCAAGAAAAATGAATGTATATGTTCATTAAAAAGACCATAAATAGCAGCTTTATGTATGAAAAGCAATAATTGAAAATAGTCCAGGTGTCCATCAATAGGAAAATGGATAAACAAATCAGGGTATGTCCATACAGTTTGAAAAAAAAGAAAGAAACCTACTGATATATACATGGAAACAGATATACATGGAAACAGCGTAGATGAGTCTCAAAAATATATGCTAAGTGAAATGATGTACAAATAATAAAACACAGATTCCATTTCTATGAAGTTCTTAAACATAATAAACTAATTAATAGTCAGCGGTTGCCCAGAATTGGGGGTTGTGGGATAAGAATTGACTGGGGAAAAGTAAGACGTAACTTTCTAGGATGATGGAATTATTTTATATTTTAATCAGGGTATATACATTTTTCAAAATTCATGGTGCTGAACTTTAAGACTTATGCATTTTGTTAAATATAATAACATAGCGTTAATGTGAAAAATAAGGAAATGAGACTAATGGAGGGAGAGCACTATTCCATGCCTTTTGCCTTGGAAATAGGAGGGTGTGTGACGTATATATACTAAATGCCTGCATGTGCGACCCACCAGCTGCCTTCCCAAGTGGCCGAGGTGCAGAGGCATGGAAAATTACCTCTTTCGAGTCAATGTCATCTACAGACAACTCTGTAAATAGCCATGCCCAGTTTATACTCTGCAGGTCAATATATTCCATATTACAGTGAAAAAAATAATAACCTCTAACCCAGACATGTCTTAGATCACATTTTTCTTAAGTTATATAAAGCTTCTGAAAACAGGAAATAAAGCACATGAAGACATTGCAGGGAAAAAAAATCTAAAATAGACTAATATGCAAATGAGGACTATGAGAAAAAGAAGATGTGTATTTTTTTTTTTCTTTCAGTGCCAAAATTATGCTGGCCAAAACTCGGGAGAGGAGGAAAGGAGAATCCCAGGATGGAATGGCAAAGGCAAGGAAAACACAGAACGTTTAAAGCATTGTGCATAAGCATGGAGGGGGAGAAGCTAAAAAAGTCTGCATATTAACTTACAGCCCGCAACCAGTTAAAATGAGAATTTAATGACTCTTAAGGCTTATGTCTTATACATGAACAGAAATTGAATCAACATTAGAGGCAGAATCCTATCAAATGACTGGAGCAAATTTCATTCCTCCACTTGTAAATTTTAAGACTTAAGCTTTGGTGTGATAGAAACAAACAGCTACCTTTTAATAAACTTGGAATTTCTTTCTAATAGCTAATAGGATTGTAATGTTGTTAGCCATTGGTATAATATACATGCTCAGTAGTTGCTTTTTAAAAGTGTTCATAGATTCTAAACTAAGAAAAAAATACATACTTGTGCATTACATCTGTGTATAAAGTAAGTAAATCATTGCTGTTTGTGAATTGTGCCTATTACAGGGTCTGACTTCCTAATGTTTGCCAACATTATCTGTTCTCTTAGCAATTTGATCTTTTATGTATTACAAGTTTTCATTGTTAAGAACATAAAAATTCATCATGATTACATTTCCTTTGTGGAGTATAAATCTTACCAAATAGAAATAATAACTCTTCTTCTCATGTAATGCTTTTCCCTAAGACATTATCACAGTCAGCCATCTGTATTCCTACACTTGGCCAGAATTTGCCTGTTCTCTTTATTTTTCATGTTCTTAGATTGTTTTGTTTTAAACACATTTCTGTTAAACAGTAAATGGCTGTATTTTACTGGTGGTGCTGGTGGGTTTTTGTTATAGTTTGGGTTTGCTCTGGCTTCTCTGGGGCTTTTTGTTTAGTTTGAGACAACAGGTTCCTGGCCTTCCACACTTAACGGACATCTTCCTCCACCTCGTCCACATAAACAGCAACTCCCCAACCCCTTCCTGGACCTTGTCATGACCTGTAGCTGCACCACCTCTATCACCATCACTCCCTGTATCAACTTTCAACAATTCCTCATCCTAGCACAACTCCCAGATAGCTGAACACACTCCTATGTCACTTTTCTTCCTTCCCAAACTAGACTCCATAGCCTGTCATTCTCATCATTCTGTGCACAGATTCTCAACTCTCTGTGCACGTATGACCTCAGTCTTCTTTCCTGTCTCCCATTGTCATGGACACTTGGCAAATACCAATGCTGGCTAAACCCAACTCTACATGTTCTTCACTTGCACTGAAGCAGCAAAACTCAGATGAATTTAGAGCTTCACTGAAATGACCTTTACCTCTACAGTGATTTTCTCCTAAGGTTGCTTTGCACCTACATTTTCTATCCTCTGGTTTCTCTGAAAATATAACCACATGCCCTCTCATATTCCAGGAACAGATTTTCTGGCTCCCTAGTGATGAAATCTTTTCTTGTTTCAAAGGCCGTATTCTTTTTAGCAACTTTTCCTATCACTTAAAGACCTCAAAGGGTGGTAGATAGATATCTTCCACTCACTCTCTAAACCAACCCACTATCAAGTCATGTGATTGTTAGTAATACACTCAAAAAAATACTTTTTTGTTTTAGTTAAAGAGGATGAGACAAATACTGAGAAGCAGGGCTGTACCAATATTGAGGGTTAGGGGGTTTGCTTCATCCTCCCACTCCCACAGAGTCAAAGAAAAATCAGTCTACAGACATACGATAATAGGGAAAAGTGTACTATCACCCCAGGGAAAATAAAAAAGTAACTAGACCTCCAAGGAAAAGTAGAGCAGAAAAACATATTACTCAGTCACACACACACACACACACACACACACACACACTCTTTCTCTTTTAAATGATCAATCCCTAGAATAAACATTAAATTTATTATTTTACTTGGTTTCACTACCTCAAAATATATCTGCTAAGTAGATCAACTGCATCCTTTATTGCAGGCCTAATGGAAGTTTGGCAACAAAAATCTGATCCGTTTTTGATTCTTTCCTTACAAAACTTCATGTCCATCAGATCCCTTAATGGACACAGAAGGTCATTAAAACTCAGGCATTTCTATAGTCCAGGCCTGGAAAGTGGCAAAACTGGGTTTTCAAATATGGTGATAGTCGGCATTACTCAGCCGACTCCAAGGATCTAATTGGACTGAGAACCTCCAATTCTGCTGAAGACCTTTTTGAACCTGCATTTGTAATTCATGGTTCAGGAACTCAGGCCCCATGCCCAGTGAACATTTTTAGCAGCAAGGAGGAAAAACGATTAGTCATCTCTCAGCCGAAGGAGAGTCAGTCTTCTGAGCAGGCTGGACCGTCAGAGGCTTCTCCTACAGCCCTTAGGTTCGTGGCTTCAGGCTGTGGTCAGTTGAGTTTCCACATAGATAAGCATGCCAGAACATTCTTTTTCCACATTGCAGACGGAGTAAGGTTGGTGTGATCTGCATGACTATTGAAATGTTACAAAAGAGTGATTAAATCAAAAGATCATTCAGTTTGAGATGAGCTATAGTTCCTGGTGTGGCCTTGTAATTTATTTCCTGGACAGAATCTGGACAAGAAGGTTGGGAGTTATAACATGGCATCGTCGGCTTTGGAATTACAGTTGTGTGCACCTCAGTTCTGCCATTTACTAGCCACGTAAGCCTCAGGTAGAACACCTTGTCTCTCTGAGCTTCAGTAAAATGAAAATAGCAGTACTTACCTTGAAGTGTTATTCAATGCGATCACAATGGAAAGTGTGTACTAAATAAACCGTGTGCAAAATAAATCAATACTCCTATGTTGACAATTTGACCCTTTCCAAAGACTCCAAATTTCTCATTACTTTTTCCTTTGCCATTACCTGTAACAGGTGACAAGAGTCAGGAACTTGCTTATAACTAACCATGCACACAGTAAGTGCTCAGGAACTATGTATTAGCTTGGTTTAATTTAAATATATTCTTAACTCTGATTAAACACCCATCGTCACTCCAAGGCACAATAGCGTCTGCTGACCTCAGAAAGACCAGGTTAACCCTAGAGCTTTAAAAACAGAGCAGAGATGGGAAGTTGGGGCAGAGAGGTCAGGAATGGGAAGGACTGCTCTCCAGATCCAAAATAATGTCTAGTAATTAGTGTTCTGCATATACAAATAAGGGTTAGTGCCACGCTGAGTGTTGGTCACTGCTCTGGGAAATCTCCAATAACCCACTTTGATTCAGACTTCACAGAAACTTCTAGAAGACCTAAGAGTTTCTAAAACTATCCCAGGATTTAGGAGTAAAAAATTGTTTTTAATTAATTTCTTTATTTTCTTTGGTGACATTGGTTAACTAAATCCAATAAGCTTTAGCTGTACATTTTAACAATAAGGCATAGATTAGATAGATAGATAGATAGATAGATAGATAGATAGATAGATAGATAGATAGATGATAGATAGATATACACTGTGTGTTCACCTCCTATAGTTAGATTTCTTTCTGTCACCACATATTTGACCCTCTTTACCCTATCTACCTCCCCCTTCCTCCCCTAACCCAACCCTCTGGTAACCACTAGTCTATTGCCCATGTCCATGAGTCTCTATTTGTTTGTCTTGTTCATTTGTTGCTTTTAGGTTTATATCCCACATATAAGTGATATCATGTGATTTTCAACTTTTTATGTCTAACTCATTTTGCTTAGCATGATTATCTCAAGGACCATCCATGTTGTCAAAATGGCAGTATTTCATCTCTTCTTATGGCTGAGTAATATCCATTGTATATATGTGCCACAGTTTCTTTTGCATTTATCTATCATAGGGCACTTCGGTCGCTTCCTTGTCCTGGCCATTGTGAGTAATGCTGCTAGGAACATCAGTGTGCAAATATCTTTTTGGATATGAGTTTTCAAGTCTTTGGGGGTAAATACCCATTAGAGGGATTGCTGGATCAAATGGTAGATCAATTCTTAGTTTTTGAGGACCCTCCATACTGTTTTCCATAGTGGCCGTACCAATTTTCGGTCCCACCAGCAGTGTATGAGGATTCCTTTTTCTAGGAGTAAAACTTTTGATAACCCTACAGGTCAGACACTCACCTGAAATGTCCAAGCCTCTTGGTCATCCCACTGGTCTGCTGAACATCTTAACCTTGAGAGTCCCCTATTTTCTGAGACTTGGGAGTAAATGCAACCACATGGGAGTGGCATTTTTTCAAATTTTGACCTATAATAGCAGACACTTAGTACCATCACATTCACTCATTTCAATCTAATATGTTTATAAACTAACTTTTGCAGAGGACAAAGATCATGGATTGCAGTGGAGAAATCAAGGAAGCTCATTTATTTCTTTTTATCTTATTGTAGTCGCTGAGTTCAGCTTACATAAAAACTAGAGCCTTGATTCTAATTGTGGAAGGTTAGATAATTAGAGACATTTAATGTTTGTATTAACCTTTTGCTCCACTGTATAGGTTTGAAGTCTAAGTGAAAATGAAATGAAAAACCATCCCATAGATTCTCATCAGGCTCTTTTCTAGCCTCAACAGGTAGCCAGGGACCCAGGCCAGGGGGACAGTGACTTTATGGGAATTTAGGCTTTGCTTCTGGTTCTCAAAGAACTGGCTGTAGTCCAGCCCTGGGAGCTCAGTTAGCAAGCATAAGAATTCACATCTGCTATTCAAATGATTAGAAAGTAGGTTTTACTCCCAACCCCAAAGAAAATATCATGGGAGGGTTATTATGCTCCATCTTCTTCTTAAATTAAAAGTATTGCTCAATAGTGATGAAATATCAGCTTTAGGACAAAGAATTGTCTTTGGCAAAGTTCACCCCAGCCTGCCTCTAAATTTACATAGAGTTAAATTTAGGCTGGCCGAAGAATGTTAAAATACACATAATGTCCTTTCTTTTATGAGAAGTGCTGACATCAGATAGCGGTTATGGCTTCTTAATGTCTTTACTTGTTAAAAGAAAAAAATGGCAATTCTAAATTATATTCCTCCTCCCCCCAGTCCCATTTCTTTAAAAAAAAAAAATCCCTGGTCCTTAAAATTCAGAAACGTGGAATATCTGAAAAAAAAAAAATAGCATGATATCTGTGCTGTAAATCAGCTGTGGAAGCTCAAACAAATTGAGATTTTTCAGTCTTTAGTTTCTTCAGCAGAAAGTTGGGCCTGTGCACCCGCCAAAGGTGAGCTTGTACATGGCTAGGTGGCATGGCCAAAGTCAAGCCTTGGAGTCTCCTGTGGTTCACACACATAATAAATAGTAATTTTTAAAAAAAAATTTACTAATGGAAATTAATTAGGTAAATTTTAGATATCCATATCTAAGTCTAGATCGAGGATTTTTCACAATATACAAGTGTTAGGATTTTTTCTTCTTCTCTTTCTTTCTTCTTAGCAGTGTTGTGACAGTCTCCCACCTGAGTCCCCTTTTTTTAAAATGCCAAAAGTAGAGACACTGGCACTAAAACAAGCCTACATGCTGAAGCACAGCCCTGTCCATAATCTTCCTGGCTGTCCTACTCTCTTGCCCAAGTTTCACTTGGAAGCTCATGAATAATAGCCCCACACCAGGGCTTAAACTGCTGGCCTATGCTCCTCCGTTGCAGCCAAAATCTCATAAATCTAATGAGGTAAAGACAGAGGACAGCCAACAAACCCGGTTTTGAAAAAGCTGGGAGTGCCGAGGCAAGATCTCTGGAATATTATGGACATAATCCTAGCCTCAGGTTTTTGTTCCAATCAACTAGATAGAGATTCATAATCCAAAATTGTCATCTAAAAGTGTGCTCAGTACATACCTCAACCTTTCAGCTCCTCAGATTCCATAGCAGGGGTTCACTGTGCAATTAAATATCCATTAAACCTCACGGCTACAGAATCTTATGACAGAGCTCAGGAAACAAAATCCAATGAGTGCAGGTCCTACTCCTACTGATCCCAGCCATGTGATCCTCAACAATTTACTTAATCCCTCTCAGGGTCGGTTTCCTCATCACTAAAATGATATATAACAATGACTCAACATCAGGTTTCAGTGAGATGATTTAATGGAAGCACTTAGCACAATATTTGGTATATAGAAGATGTTTTAAATATATATTGGTATTGTTATCCAAGAATTTCTATTTATAGAAGTTCTCAAATTTTTTGGTCTCAAAATCCCTTTACACATTAAAAAGTTATGGAGGACTAGAAAGAACTTTTGTTCACAAGAGTTATTTCCTTTGATATTTACCATATTTGATATTAAAAGAAAAGAATTCTAAAACACAGAAGCCCACATTTCATTAGCTATCAGAGCAATGACATTATTACACATCATTTGGCTTCTGGAAGACTCCACTGTATACTCTAAGAGAATGGCAATGAAAAAAAGCAAACAACAGCTTAATAGTATAGCTTTGACCTTCATAGACCTCAGATTTAATATTGAAAGCCATGAATGTATTATGTACATATATAAAAAGTAACCCAAAATAGATCAAAGACCTAAATGTAAGAGCTAAAACTATAAACCTTTAGAAGAAAATGCAGGAGTAAATATTCATAACCTCAGATTAAGCGATGGCTTCTTAGGACACCAAAAGCACAAATGTCAAAAGCAAAAATAGATAAATTAGACTTGATCAAAATTTAAAATTTTATACTTTAAAGGAGACCACTAAGAAAGCAAAAAAGACATTCCACAGGATATAAGAAAATATTTATAAATCATATATAAAAGACTTGTATCAAGAATATTTAAAGAACTCTTACAACTCAACAATAAAAAGACAAATTTAATTTAAAAGTAGATAACAGGTCTGAAAAGACATTTCTCCAAAGAAGATATACAAATAGCCAACAATATATGAAAAGATGCTTAACATCATTAGCCATTAGTGAAATTCGAATCAAAACACAATGAGATACCAGTTCACACCCACTAGAATGGATAAAATAAAAAAGAAAGATAATAAATGTTAGTGAGAATGTAGAGAAATTAGAACCTTCATACACTGCTTATAGGAATACGAAATGGTGCAGCTACTTTGAAAAATAATCAGTTTCTCAGAAGAATAACATTGAGTCATCTCATGATGCAGCAGTTCCACTCCTAGACTTATACCCAAGAAAACTAAAAACATTTGTTCACACAAGAACATGTACCTGAATGCTTATAATAGCATTACTCATAATAGCCAAAAATGTCCCCAAATATCCATTAACTGAAAGATAGATAAAATATGATCTCTATATACACATACATACATGCAAATACATGCAAGCACACACACACAATGGAATGTAATTTAGTAATAAAAAAGGAGTGAAGTACTGATTCATGCTACAATATGGATGAACCTCGAAAATACTATGTTAAATGAAAGAAGCCAGTCACAAAAGACCACATATTGTACAACTTTATTTATATAATATACCCATAATAGGCAAATTCAAAGGGAAAAAACATAGATCATGGTTGACACGGTCTAGAGGGAGAGGTGAATGGAGAGTGAATGCTAAAGTGTACCAGATTCTTTTGGGGGTGATGAAAATGTTCTGAAATCAAATAGTAGTGATGGCTGCACACCTTTGTGAATATACTAAAAACTACTGAATTGTTATGGTATGTAAAATATATCTCACTAAAGTTATTATTTTAAAAATATTAAATCTTATTCTTTAATTTGGTTTCATATCATTGCATTCCTTCTGTTTCTCCTGACCTTCCAACCTACCCCAGGCAGTGAATCTGGAAACGAAACAAGTTATTGATTTTATTTAGTTGAAGTCATTTGCATTGCTAAGGGCTGAAGGAAATGCAGTTTAAACCCAAGCAAACCATATCATAAATTAAAGTTAGAGAGTACATGTAAATAAAACCAGTAATGAATCAAGATTTTAGCTTGTGAGAGTAGGTGTTATCCAGAGAAAATGTATTTCATGGGTTGGGAAAAATGGACCTGTTTTCCAACAGCACAGTTGGATCATTTTAAACAAAGAATAAACACTACTACATCCCCATTGTTAGCCCTTTTGGGTCCCTCCTCACCCCAAGATCTCAGTTCCCAGGTCCCACCTGAATTTACCAACATTCTGTATGCTCCTGCAGAAGTTTTTGGAGATATCTGATGTCTAATAACAAGCTCCAGAGTCCTGCCTTCTGCAAATGAAAGCTGTTAGCCAGGGACTCACTGAAGAGCATATACTCCTCTCAGTCTCTGGGTTTTGGATACCAGCTGTCCTCCCATGGGTTCCTGCTGAGGCCAGCATTCCAGTCCAGCAGTCTGGGAGCAAAGCACTCCCTGACACTCATCAAAGTTGCAAAATCTGGAAAAGCTGAATAAGTTCACTTAAGAAGGTGAAATGATGGAAGTGCTAGATAAAAGACGACATTTGGGAGAATTAAGGAGAGAAAATAAGTTAAACTCCCCAACAGACCTTAAAACTATCTCAAAGTTGACAGATCGTAAATACTCTTTTTACTTTTTTAGCTCATGAAAATACTGCAGATTTTTTAGATATGTTACTTTAGTGCTACTCTTTTTTCAAAGCAATGACTAGAGATTGAGTTTCCATGTTTGTACAGGAAAGAGGGGGTTGATAAGAATGGAACCTTGTTTTTGTTGTTGTTCTTTTGTCTAAAGCCATTATTCATAAAACTGAAACAATCGTGTTGTAACAAAAAGGTAAGTCAAGAAATAAGAGAAGTAATAAAATATTTCCAAAGCCCCCACCTCCAGCTTATAAGAAACCCCAGCATTTCTTCTGGGGAATTAATCTTGTCGCACTTTGGGAATATTGATGTTTCGACAAAATTTCAGCCTCTCAGAATGCAAATATTTTGTTGAATTAATGAAAAGGACATTCATTAAATGAAAGCCAAAGAAAGGAAATGGGAAAAAAATCATGAGGTTAAATGAAAATTAAAGAGATGAAAAAATAAATAAATAACTCTGACCAAACACCATTCTGCTGAGTTATATACAAATAATCAGAAACATATTGCACTGATTAAATCTGCCTTGAACTATATTTCGATTTTGAGGTTAATGGACAAAATGTTCAGCAAAAACTAAACCAAAAACAGCAAACATATATGGGATTGTGCCAAGAATCAAAATAGCTTTAAAAAAAAAATCTTATGGTTTTGTTTTTCCTAAAATATCTAGATGCCTTTAGGATAACAATCTTTCCTACCAATGGTGACTAAAATAAGAGAAACTGGGAAGCCAAACCTCCTTCCCTTATCCAAATCTGGATCCATTTACTCTAAAAATTTTCACTAACCTTATTTAAACTATTTTAATTCATTTGTTTATTAATTTAATGCTCTAAAAAAGAAAGAAGTTTCTTTTATGAAATAGTACTCTCTCTATATATATATATATATAACCCAGTACAAAAAGATGGTGATAAGTTTCCCTTCTGGATAAGAGAAGAGAAAACTATGTGGAAGAAGTTGAATTAGAGACCAGAAGAGTCTCTTTGGTTGATATTCAACTTGCTCGTGCTCCTTGAAAATTCCCTTGATCTCAATCATAACAGTTCATGCCTGAACATAAACACAATCCAGTCAGTTCTGCCATAATGTATATTTTTAGAACATAAACTATTTCATACATAATTAATAAATAATGGCACAATATAAGTAGGAGTTACATGGATTCATACGTGATTTGTCCCCATGTTTTCAAGTGGAATAAAGCTCAGTGCAAGTACACTAACAGCTGAAAACTGCAAACCATGAAGAAATACAACACTGTTCAAGGTGCCAACTCGCTCTACATCCTTCCTCTTTGCTTAGTTCAGCCATGTGCTATGTATAGCAAAGGCATACTTCTCAGTTGTCTCCAAACTTTGTGCCTTGTCCCTTGTCTTCAGAACTTTGCAGACTCTCCTTGAATTTAGATCCCCTTAATCAAGTTTGTGAAGGTAAAGTCTTATATTATAGTGGTGTTTCTTTATTTAAAAAAAAAGTCTTTTAAAATGTGTTCATATTTTTCTGATGACTGTGTTGTCTAGTTAGAAAGGTGCCAAGTCAAAAATAAGCCCTGTTCCTTCATTTGCCCAGTTTTGCAGAACGCAACATTCTTTGGAATGCATATCACATGACAGCAGGAACATCTGTGTCTATGAAATGGAACGCTATTTGCCTATTTATCTAGATGGGAATAGTCTTGGTATAGAAAACCCATAACACTGGTTGGCTTGTTAAGCTCAACACATCGAATCTCCACGTTAGCTAAGGAAATCAGACTAGGTCCTTTCTCCAAGTTCATTTTCTAGTGAACATTTGATCATATGAAAGAAGGCAAAATAAAGAGATGGAGTGCTCTCTCTCCCCTTTTTTTACCAAGTGAATTGGTGAAGTGGTGGGGAAGGGAGGACAGAGAAGGAACAAAACCAGTGATCCGTGTTGCAAGTTACCTGATAAATTTGGAGAATTTCTAAATGCCACGTCTAGAACACTGACAGTTTTGCATCCAAACCTCTCAACTGACTCAGCTATTAAAAGGCACTGGCAAGTTTTTTCCATGAGTTCTAGTTTAGTCTAGTTTAGCCAATAGTTTGGAATCGTGCCTGGTTGGCATAAATATTGCCTCCAGCTTTTTCATCGACAACATTCTGAAGTGGATTGGGAGTTGGCCAACCACAGTGGATTTGAACTGAAAGGACACCACCAAACACCCCTGACAACCCACCCCGACCCCTGACTCCCAAGAATCCTTTTGTTTCAGAGCATTGCAGCTAATACAAACAGAAAGGCAAGAGCTACATTTATTTCTAAAGAAGTTGGTGGTTGAGGGCTAGCCGTGGAATTTTTGTTGAAGTATCAGTTCTCACTCTGATTGCAGGGGGGAAATGTGCTGGTTTGTCTGTCTCTCTATAAATGAAAATCATGTTATATAACCCTTCAGGGACAAGGCCCTGGAGGAATATAAAGTCGACACCACTCTGACCAGCAAGAAGTTTAGGATCTCCTCACAGGGAGTGACAGATACTTTCACAGGCATGTATGTGTCCACTCTGGCATGGGCCTGAGAGCAAGCACTTCTTTATACTTTGCACCCTCGGCACCTTGTTTGCCTTACCCTTCTGAATAGATACATACTTTATACACACATTGAAAACCTGAAGGTGATATATAGGCAACTTGCAGTTTCTCATTTTCAGAAATTGGTCCTACTCATTGTTCACCATCGCAAAAATGCAGAAACTAGATCTTGGAGGTCACTAAGCAAACAAACAAATGAGCCAAGACTAAAATCCAAGATTGACTATAAAGTCTGTGCTTTTCCATAGCGTAGTGTGACTTTGTCAAATAATGGTATAACGCATTTATAAATAGTAAATTTTATAAGATACTATATGTCTAATATAGAACAGCTTATTCAACAGCCTATTAAATATATAATGGCCTGTTAAATATATGTATAATGATTTAATAGATATGTATATATGTTTATAAAACATATAGCTATATATTATATATAATATGCATATTATATAATATACATATATTAGTCAGGATAAGCTAGATTAATATATGAAGACAAATCCCCAAATTGTGGTGGCATAAAATATTCCTAGTGGTCAGGGCCACTCTGCAGGGCAGCTGTCCTCCACGTGATGACTCCGCATCACCCTTCCATACCCATAAATGTTTCCACATTTGCTGAAGCAGGGAAAAAAGGTTGGAGAGGAGCACCATCAATTAAAGAACTTCTCTGAAAAGCCACATAGGTCACTTCCATTCGTATTTCACTAGTTGAAGCAAGTCACCTAGCAGGTCTAACTTCAGGGGATCAGGGTTGTGCGGTCTTCACAGATGCCTGAAAGCAGAGGGAAACCAGACCCTGATAGAGTAGCAGCATCTGCCATATTGCTCTCAGATAAAAACTAGGACAGGGCAGTGATTGAAAAAGGAAGGTGGTGACTTGCAAGTCCCACTCCTTTTGTCGTTCACTAATAAAAGAAAGTCCCCCACCCCAAAAAAAAAATTTAACACAAAACAGAGTACAACTGGTCTCTAGGCCTCTAGGCTTAACATAGCACTTATTCAGGCAATAAGTTGCAAAGCATATAGAGTGCTTTACAACCTACACAACATTTTCATATATTTTAACTCTACCAAACAATGCAAGAAGCATCCCAAAAAGTTTTCAAGTGTCCTTTCCTTCGAATTCTCACAACATGCTATGAAATAAACAGCAAGGACTAGACAGAGTGCTGAATCTACATATAAAAAGATTTGAGGGGAGAGTGGTTGGTGCGGGCCCAACATCACAGAAAGTTTCACAAGAAGGCACTGGAAACCACGCTGCAGACCTCCGGTCACCTCAACGATGGAGTGTAGACATTGGATTTCTCTACTCTGTACTCCTCTTGCTGACCCTGAGGAAACTTGTTACCCACCCTTGGCTGGTCAGACACTCTAAAGTTAGATAAATACATCCCATAAACTAAAGCTGAAAAGAGGTGGCGTCTGAGCTGAATCTGGCCTGTGGATATTTAGTTTGGCCCACCATTTTAGTAAATGAATTGCCATGAAAATTATTTTTCAGAACCATTATTCTTTGTTTCTTGAAACATTTCAATTTTAAACAGGCTTTGAAAGACATTTACCATTCTTATATTCTCCCACTTCCTCTTCCATACCTCTCAATTTTTAAAAATTGTACCAGGAAGTCCTATGATTTTACTGTAAGCAAAGTATAATTATTTGGTTTTTAAAAATTATACACGTCTGTAACTTTATTTAAATAAGTAATTAAATTTTAAAAAGATGTTTTATGATTCTAGGAAGAAAATAAGCAGAACTGACTGGTAGAAGAAAGTCTAAAATCTTCAAAAGATTAAGAAAAAAATTGTGAGCTAAGACTAATAAATAACCAAGGCCTGATTTTCTTCAAGTAAACATCAGGCATTCTTAAATACTGAAAACTTCGGAAAATTTCTCCTACATGAGTTAAAGAAAGAAAGACCATCTGTAAATAAAAGTCAGCCAACCGAAAGATGAACATAAAAAAGAAAAAGAAAGGTAGAGATTATATTTAGAGAACAGAATATGAATGTTATAAAATTTGACAGCCATTGACATTTTCCAATTGGAGATTTCGCATGAAAATTCTGGATTTCCAGCTTCTCCTCTAAAGATTGACTACTCTCTGTTTTCCTCCTGCTAGAGTGCTGGAGGGCTATCCTGGTGGGTGAGACCCTCTCCACCATCTAAATGACTTCCACTTGTCCACTGCAGGCCTGCCTCACTGATGTGCCTGGCTACCATTTGCATTTTTATTCACAAGCCTTGAAACAGAAAAACAATGAAACTGTGTTGAAAAAAATAATTGAGACCTGATTCATTTCCATTAATAATTTATCCAAATATCTACCTCAGCCTTTCACAGCTTTAGTCAACCTGGACCACTCTTCCTTCAGACACCTGCAGGGTGCGTGCCCTCACCTCCTGCACACCCACACAAATACCTCCATTCAGTGAGGCCTATTATCAACTGCCAACCTCCAGCTTCTGCTTTCCCCACAACAATCATTGTCTAACTTCCTAATGTACTCAGTAAATTTACTATATTATTTACATAAATGTAAATTTATCATTGCTATGTCTAGTGTTTATTCTCTGCCCCCTCCAGCTACCACTGTTAGGATATAAGTTCCATAAAGCCAAAAATCCTTATCTACTTTATTTACTAATGGACCTCAAGTGTTTAGGTGAGTCCTGGCATGCAGTAGGTGCTCAATCAATATTTGTACAGTGAATGATTGTCCCCAATTTAATTCACATCTCTACCATTATTAACATCTTATTCTGTTATAGTCCTTTATATACCTTCTGCTAGTGAGGCAGATATTATCATTATTACAATAAAAATACTTTAATATATTTGCTATTACTTCAAAAAGTGATATTTGACACATTCACTTATCATTAGAAAAGCATTTTTGCATGTATTATCTCCCCCTGAGTACCACAACAAGCCCTTGAGGTTGACTAGGGTGGCAGGCTACATCATGGCCCTGCAAGATAATCAAGTCCTAAAATCTCCAGAACCCATAAATACTATCTTGTATGGCAAATGTGGTTAAGGATTTTGAGATAAGGATTTAATTCTGGATTGTTAGGTGAACCCTAACTGTAATCACTAGCATCCTTACAAGAGGGAGACAGCGGAAGATTTGACACACATGGAAGAGAAGTAGGACATGTGACCACAGAGGCAGAGACTAAAGCTGTGGGGCCACCAGCCAAGGACCGGCAGCAGCCTCCAGGAGCTGGAAGAAGCAAGGGACAGAGCAACAACCCTGACAACACCCTGATTTTAGCCCAGCAAAACAAATTTCAGAGTCCTGGCCTCCACAACTGTGAGAGGATACATTTTTGCTGTTTCAAGCCACCAACGTTTGTGGCGATTTGTTTCAGCAGCCATCAGAAGCTTGGAAGCTCGTGTAACTAGCATCCCCCATGTTACGATTCTCTTTTTCCAGGTGAGGAGACTTTGGCCCAGTGAAAGAAAACAACTGCTCCATCATCAGGAAGCTAGACAGTAAGGGGGTCAGGACTAGAAACTGGGGCCGCCAGCTCTTAGGATGAGGCTCTGCCGCGTCAGCAAAGCATCTCCAAGAAGGATATATGTGACAGCAGAACTTTTTCCAGGAGATCAGGGTAAGCAACCCACCATGATTTATAACAGGAAAAAAACATTTTGTTATATCAAATCCATGGTTCCAGAACTCCAAAGAGCAGTAAGCAATCCACTGTCACTATTTTTCCAGAAACCAAGTCCCAGGCAGCAAAACAGAGAGGGTCTTCTCAGGGGTCAGATAGCATTTAAGAGGCGTTAACTGCAGTCATTTCACCTCCGTGGTCTATGTCCCTGGCACGTCAAAGAACCACTCTGTTTGTAGGCCCTGAGGCACACCTGTTTTATCGTAAAAATGTCCTGAGCTAGCCCTGGTCAGTGGGCGCTCAGGGACATGAGACACTGTTGTGGGAATGCATAGACCTTCTTAACGCTCCTGAGTTTTCATGAGCCTGCACTCGTTCTAGCAAATACACACTAAAACCAGACAGCAAATGGCCAGGCTTAAAAGACACACTTCCTAGACCAGGCCTCTCAAGTCCCAGAGAATCATCTATTTGGGTTTTGTTTTAAGTGACGGACCCTGACACTTACATAGCTGTTCTCCCCAGTCCACTCAGACACTTGGGAGAAAATGTATGATTAAAAGTAATCAACGCATTTTGAAAATGAATTGGACAAACTATAATTTTATTGGCTCTGAGACCAAGTAATAAAAAGGTAAATGTGAACAGGTGTGCCATTTAATATCTCTGGGTAATTGATTAAGTATGGTAACCCCCAAGAAGCCGCCTCTTTTCAGCTCATACAACTTAAACTGCAGAAAGTAGGAAGTGCAAAATATGCCCACTTTTTAAAGCTTTTTTAAAAAGCTTATTATATGGTCCCCACCTGGTCCATGATTAAGCACTCATTATTGCAGCAACAATGGCTCCATTGTTTGTTTTTTAATCCTAATAACCATATTTAAATTACAAAAATTTTTGAGAGCTAGAGCCATAATGAAACTGGGGCCCAGGAAGGTTGATTGGTTTTCCCAAGTTCACAGAGGGGCAAAGCCAGAAGCCTAACACCCAGCTCCAAATTCTCAATCCAATAATTGCTTTAGTACATGTAACAAGGAGTCATTCATTACTGTTCCAGCTCAGAAGGTCCTGAGCTTATTCTATTCTGCAACATGAAGAGCATAGTATCAAACCTCGCCATCTGCAATGGTCTGGGTTCTCCAGAGAAACAAAACCAAACAGGCTCATAAACACACGTGCATGTGTGTGTGTGTGTGTGTGTGTGTGTGTGTGTGTGTGTGTGTGTGTGTGTTGGTCTGTCTGTCTGTCTGTATATATATGCATATACACAGACAGACACATATATACATAGAGAGAGAGAGATTTTAAGGAATTGGTTTACAAAATTGTGGAGGTTTAGTGAGTTAAAAATCTAGTAGGATTGGCTACCAGCCTAGAGACTAAAGGAAGAGTTGCAGTTTGAGCCCAAAGGTCATTTGCTGGCAGGATGGGATGTCTTCTTATTCTGGGTAGGTCAGTCTTTTGTTCTATTAAGTTCTTCAACTGGTTGGACAAGGCACATCCACATTATAGAGGGTAATCTGCTTTTTCCAAAGACCACTGATTTCAATGTTAATCTCATCCAAAGAGCAACTGTACAGAAATCTTCAGAATGCTCTTTGACCAAATATTTGGGCACTGTGGCCCAGCCATGTGACACATAAAATTAACCATCACATTATCCCACCAGATGTCCAAGTCTCTACCCCCTCTACTTGTTTGGGTTTATGAAAATCCCAAAATATTGCAGGAGGAGTGGGGATGGGGCGTACCTATGTGGTGTAACCAGAAAGACTGTATGCAAACTCCATGGCAACACTACCACTAGGTGAGATGTTGGATGCAGATGAAGTAAAGTTGTCACCAGGTTCAGTGGAGCTGGGAGCAAGTAAAGACGGCTAGGCCTGCAGCAGAGGAGGCTCCTATTTCTCTATAGCTCCCAGGCATGCAAACAGTACAACCTGTTTGGGTTATCAATTTCTGTAAAATAAACACTACTCAAAATTTAGTGGCTGGCCTATACTGCCAACCTTGTATTATTTCTTATGATTCTGCAGTCAGGAATTTAGGCAAGGTACAGGGGGATGGCTTCTTCCTATCCCATGTGATGTCTGTTGGGGTTTCTTCTCTCATACTTCGGGGGCTTTCACTAAAATGGTTCAAACAGTTGGGAGCAGACTCAGCCACTTGATTGGAGTCACAGGTTTGTGGCCTGAATTCTCACTGCCAGCTGGGATCTTTAGTATCCTCCATGTAATCTCAGGGCTTCTCCCTTTCTATGCAGACTCTCTGCATGGCCCCTTCATGTGGTCTCTCCAGCAAGATATTCAGATTTATTATATGGCAGCTCGAGGCTCCCCAGAACACACAATCATAACTATCAGATCTTAAAACTAAAGTCCACAACTGGCACTTTGGCACCTCTGTATCCTTCTACTGCTTAAAGTAACTCACAGGCCTAGATATGATTCAAGAGGAAGAGACAACGCGAGTGTGTGAGTACTGGCAGACAGGGTTCATTGAGAGTCACAAAAGCGGCAAATTACTCCATCCTTCATAATGGTGGTCTTTGCCTAAGTGTATATTCCCATGCAAGTCTTCTCAGGGTGAGAATCCTTATTCCTTGGGCAACTTCACTCAGATCAGCTTCGTTTTCCTAGGCACCCCTTCCTTCTCTTCCCCCATCCTCTGATCTCATTTTGTCTTAGAGACCTTGTCCTCCTTCCAAAGGCATTTGCACCTCAAGTCCACTTTTCATCTAGCTTTTTCACTCTAGAGTACGTGACCCATTAGACGCAGAAACTTCTCCCAAAGCAAAATTAGTTTCCCTTTCCTTGGAAGTCTAAAAGATTTAACATCCAATTTTCCCGGAGGTTTGGGGCTGGAAAGATATTTCATCCCATTTTTCTAACATAAAAACAAAGGGGGAAAAAAACAAATGAAATGCTTTTCCATTTTCAGAGACAGGCTTTCAGCGTGGTTAAGACAGCTGACCTCAGAGCCAGCCTGGCACTTACTAGCTATCTCAGTGGCCTCATCTGTAAATGGGTATTATCCATCTTATAGGACTTTTATAAGGATTAAATGAGTAAAAGTATGTAAGGTACTTAGAATTAAGCACAGTGTTGTCTGTGCTCATGTAAACAGTTGTATCTTGTCACACACATCATGCATCTTCCTCAAGTTCCCAGTGTGACAAGGAGATGATTCAAGTCAATATAATTTCTAACAGATTCATCTTAATCCTTTTACTTGGAAAAGGAAGCTCCATAAAGATGAAAAAAAATTCTCAGATCCTTCTCCAAGAAAAAAAATACAGGTCAGTATCAGGTTGTGTATCCAGGTATTGTGTTTCCAATGAAAATATGTTTGGAGATATTTCCTGCCAAAAAAATTTGTATATATATTCTCAGACTTGCCCATAGAAACCAGTGGGAGCCATCATACATCCAGGGTGTAAGAGGGAAAAAGAATCATAGTTCTAACCTCTCTACATAGGTTCTTCCAACCCCTTCTCCCAGATACCTATCCAGTCATGAGCCTTGGGATACCCTGGTTCTGAGTCATATCAGCTTCCATCAAAATGGTTGGAGTGGGAAAAGTCAGGAAGAAAGGTGAAGAGGAAAACTGTAGGGGTCTTGAAAGAGAAAGTATATATGTGTGAGGTCAAATAACCCAAGTGACTCCTCTGCCCAGCTCCTTTCTCTCCATTTATAGACCAAGGGTTAAGCTCTTAAGAGAGAAAATCTTAATTTTTTCTTAAAATGCCATTTTCCAGGCAGACTTTTTTATTAACATAGCCAGATGTGGGTTTTTTTTTTCTTTACTTTGTGGTTTCAGACCAATCATGAACTTCAATGGATCCAACCTCTCCGTGGGACGTGTGGCAAGTACACAATACTACAAGCCTGGGAGCCATAGAGGCAGCTTCTTTGACAGTCTTTGCTCTTGCCTATGCTCTCCAACCCCTGTTTTGTGCATGTGGTTGCACAGCCCTTGCTCTGGGTGGCTCTCCCACTCTCCCAGACCCCCAGTTCCTTTGAAACTTACTGACAGATGTGGGTTCACTAGTATTAGTCTTGGCACTCTGTGGTTGAGCCCCCACCTTCTCTGGAACCTGACGGAGCTCTGCCCCCATCCCCCACTCTCCTAGGCTCCCATTGGCTTGGGATTTCCTTCTAGCTATGCAAGCCCTTCATGAGGTCAAATCAAACTGAGGTTAAAAAAAAAAAAGGTCACTTTCCTTGCACCATTCAGCCTGATGGTCAAGCAGTTGACCAGAACTCTGAAACTGTCTTATCCTGAACTGAAATAAGAAGGCACGTGAGAAGGTCCAGAAAGGCTTCTTGACAGTTGATATCGGCAAACAGTCACATCTTCAATGGCAAATGTCTCTTTTACAGCACTCTAAAGTTAAAATTACATTTAAATGTGTGAATTCATTTCTGCTTTATAAACGAATCACAAACATTGGTTTTATTTCTAAGTAATATTTGATGACTTTCAGAACCATCTTTTTACAGAATGAAGGAAAAGAGATGACTCACAAGGATAATAAAATAAGGTTTTCTCACTTCCCTTGGCAAACCAGATAGTCTCCGTAAGTCAATTTTTCTAAGTTACAGTGTGTTTTTTTTTAGCCAAGAAAATAATCTGAAAGTGAACACCGCTATGGGACATGAGGTCCTCCAAGGACTATGGAGCTTATTTCTTAGTCTCCATGTTAGGTATTTTTTTCTCAAAAGAGTCTTTAAGAGATTTTTTTCCTCTCTCTTTTGGGTTATAAATGATTCATTTATATTTTTCATCTTTGATATTTCATGTGTGGAATACAGTGTGACTGAAACCACTTTAGGTCAGGGAAAACTGGCTTAGCTGTCTAACTTTTGGATTTCTCTCTAAGACCTATTTTAATACCAGGCAAATTGGGGTTCACATATCATCAAAGCCAAGAAAGTATGGCAAAATCAGAGTATTTGAAAACAGCTGCAAAAACAAAAACAAAAATAAAAAGGGGGATAAAAAAATGTTAAAGACAGTCCAGAAGATGAAGCAGTTTTGGAAATGTTAATAAAATATGAAGAAATGAAACCACAGTAAAATTCGATTTTGTACAACAGAGCATGTTTTTCACTGAAAATGTGCTTCTGATGCTTGTGTTCACTTTATCTGGGTCAAAGCTTCTTCTTTTATCCCCCAAGTCATTATCCTTAAGAACTTTTGACAAAGTTTCCAATATTAAAATATATTTAAAACAAGTTTTTATTCCTCTCTTTTCTTTTGGTGATAATGCAACTGTTAGTTCATGCAGCTCTTCAGAGGACCAACTTTCCTACTTTGACTTTTCTCTCTTGATCTCAAGTGAAAATACTTCTGATCCTGATCACTGGAACAATGGCCTAGACTACCTTACCTCATTGTCTCACTACCTCACTTTCTCCTTCATTCACTCATCATTCACTCAGCTCAGGCTTATGGACTCTCCTATTGAAAGGCAGCATAGGGAAGTTTAAGGCTGAGGTTTCTAGAGCTAGACTGTCTGCTTCTTACTAGCTCTGCAACCTTGGGCAGTTCACTTACTGCTCCGTGCCTCTGCATCCCAACTATGAAATGGGGATGATGTCAAGTATATCCAGCTTTATTAAACCATTATAAGGATAAATGTTTCAATACGTATGCCAGACTTAGCACATAACAAACCCTCCACAAAAATCTATATTTTTGAAGAAAGTGCAAAGAGGGGAAAAAAATGTTCTTTATTCCCCCCTGGGATTTTTATTTTTATTTTAAATCAGTGCAGCTAAGTGTTTGTATTGCCTTTTTGAACCTGTTGTGTCTGGTTATTATAAAATTATCGTGCTGTTAGTAATCTGAAGACCTGTTGCATAAAGTTTATCCTAAAGTTGATGCTGGATCCTGAACACAATCTCCAGCGCATGTCTGCTATATCTTTCCTATGGAAATGGCTCCTCTCAGTGGCATTGCTGAGTAATTACGTATGTATCCTCCCCCCTCACATTTAAGAACAGGAGTCCTGCTTGGGTGGTCACCAACATAATAGCTAAAGCCATTTCATAGCATTAAATTAAATTTGGTTTAAATTTATTTTTCCAAAAATTGATTCCACCAACCAAATCCCCATTAAAATTTTATAATCACAATGTACTATCCAAGAGTCAATACTGAGCTATATGAACAAAAAGCAATGATGTATTTCCACCGAACTAAAATGATGTCTATTCACTTAAAAATCTTCGCAAATTGCAAAGTAGTTTACACATTTGTTTAATTCTACTCATATTTTAAACATCAGTCTTAGCCTGAATCATCTGAGTTCAGGTAGAACAGGTTGATTGACTGCTGGAGAAACTGGAGGAACAA
Source organism: Cynopterus sphinx (assembly GCA_030015415.1). Lineage (NCBI taxonomy): Eukaryota > Metazoa > Chordata > Mammalia > Chiroptera > Pteropodidae > Cynopterus > Cynopterus sphinx. The sequence continues at coordinate 99,158,963 of CM057385.1, forward strand.
TGAAGAACAAGTGACTATATTTTTCCAGATGCCAAAGAGGCTCTGGAAGTTATTGAAATTTTCCATATTTGAATTAGCACTTCATAAAGTATTTTTAGGGTCTTCCTATTGCTGGCCAGGTGAGCTATGTAATTAAGACAAACTCTCCAGATCTTTTCTTCTTTTGTGATATTTAGGGATTGGACTAGGTCTCTTTGCAATTCTGGAATTAGATAGAAATGAATGAGTTTTCTAAATGGATATTAGCCAACATATACTTTCATGGAACTCATTCACTGACATCATGATGATGATAGAGATGATGATGAAGCTGACAATTATATAGTGCTTGCATGTATTGAGCATTGTATTCCATATATCACATGAATCATTTCATATCATCCTCACAACAACTCTTTTCAGTAGATGCTCTTATTATCCTCATTTAACAGATGAGGAAAGAGTCACAGAGTTTCACAACAATTTGCCCAGCGGCACGTGGTTAAGAGGTTACTGAGCTGCAGTTTGAACCCTGTTCCTGTCCCTAACTACTATACTATACTATTCTGTATCCTCCATAACAATTAAAAATTTTTAAATGAAATTGTATGTGAACAATCATTTGTAGAGTTGAAATTGATGACATTTGTTAGTAATCATAGGGTTAAAAATGAAACCTTATTTTTAAGAAATCTTTTCAAAGAAGACATACAAATGGCAAATAAACCCATGAAAACATTCTCAGCATCTTTAGTCATGAGGGAAAGGCATATTAAAGCCACCACTATAGTGGTAAATGAGATACCACTATACGTCTATTAGACTGGCTGTTTTTTTAAAAACCTAACTGAAAAAGGTACAGAACACCTGGCAAAATCATACATTGCCGGTAAAAATGTAAAATGGTAGTTTTTTGGAAAAGTAGTTTAGCTCTTTTTTATAAAGTTAAATATCCACTTATCATATGACCCAGTAATCCCACTCTTAGGTATTTACCCAAGAAAATGAAAGTGTATGTCCATACAAATATCTGTAGGCAAAAACTTATAGCAGCTTTATTCATAATCACCAACAACTGGAATTACATATCAAGGAGTAAATGGATAAACTATTATACATTTTTACAATAGGATACTTCTCGATGATAAGCTGAAACAAACTACTAATAAATGCAATGACATGGTGAATCTCATGTGCTCCTATGTCCCAGCACCAAAAGTTTATGCTCGGGGAAGTAAAGCTACTCAAAAGACTACACACCTACGATTCTATTCATGTGACGTTCTCCAAAAAGCAAAACCACGGGGAGGAAGAATAGATCAGTGATTGCCAAAGGCTGGGAGGAAGGAAAAGACATGAACTTCTTAGGGTGATGAAAATGTCTATATCTTGATTATTGCATAATTAGTCATTTGTTAATTATATCCCAACAAGTTTGACCTGAAAAGAAAAGAAAAAAAAAACAGAAGGAAGGAAGGAAGGAAGGAAGGAAGGAAGGAAGGAAGGAAGGAAGGAAGGAAAGAAGGAAGAAGTGAGAGAGAGAGGGAAGGAAGGAGGGAGAGTGGAAAGAAAGGAAAAACACCGACAAGAGAACCAGCGTAACAAACCCTAAGGTAGACTTCCTGGGTTCTAATGGGGCTCAGCCACTGTGAGACTTTAGATACATTATTGAACCTCTTTGTCACTCAATTTCCTCATCTATAAAATGAGATGACACTTCTCACTTAGAGTGTTGATATGAAGATTAAATTAGTTAATATTTTATAGCACTTAGAACAGTATCTGGTATATAGTAGGTTCTCAATATTTATTTTATGAATAATCATATCATAGATTATAATACACACATTCAATCAGTAAATTATGTCAACTGTAAAGTGGGAAGAATTAGGGTTTGTTGAACCATCTGCCCGGAAGCTGTTTACTAAACCAAGCTGGTCATGGGCATCCAAGTCACATGCATTTTAACCTCCTGATTCTGAGAATACAACTAAATCCCTAGTTAATTTTCATGGCTCTAAACTGACCCTTAAAGTACAATCTTTGCAAGCACCAACTTTGTCTAGTCTAAACCCAAAGATGAAGGCTGGATTTCCATGTGCTCCTATGTACAGCATTTATGGTGTTTAAGCCCCCAAACCTCAATTGATTGTACTTTCTCCACAACCTCTCTACGCTCTTCCCTCCCCACTCAGATAAGAAAACCTCAGAGTAACTTCACCGTTCAAGAAACCAAACAAACTGCACTGCAGGGCAGTTAGTCCAAGCAGAGTACAGAGGTTTACCCACTGACTTCTACATCCCAGCACCAAAGGCTTGACCCACGGGGCATCAACTCCCCACACTCCATGTTCGTGCACGCATGGACAGTGAGCAAGGGTCTACAGTGTCCCTTGCCTGGTCCTGGGTTGGAAGCAAAAGGCTGGCAAAATAGACAAGAGGGAATGCCTGTGCAAAGTCACTGGGAACTCACACAAAGCTGGTTGCCATGGCAATAACAGGAAAAACAGGTCAGGCCAACAGGCAATGAATTGTGCATAAGTAGTGATATCTGAGTCTCCATAACTCAGAAGTTTCACTTCTTGGTATATCTTAGAAAAGAAAAATCATATATGACCTCAAGGACACATAGACTAAAACTGTATTGCTGCATTATTATGTAATGGCAAAGAAGGAAAAGAAGGAGGAGGAGACTAACTAAGCTACCAAATGTCCATCAATATAAGGATGAATTATTAATGTGTGGTATAATTAGAAAATAAAGCATTACACAACAGTAACAATGAATAAATTAGAGCTGCAGGTATCAACATGCAAAACTTTACAAGTGAATTAGAATTACTAAAGGATTAGCAAAATAACTAGGTATAAGAACAAAATGTAATTATAAATTAATTGTATTTTTCTATAACAGTACCCAATGGTTTAAAATGTAATTTCCCCATTGACACCACTTATAATATAACTAAATTACAAAGCAGAAATAATTCTTATATTTCTTCACCTTTTATAAAAGCTGTGGCTGTCAACAAATACTGCCTAAGGAAGACCAATCAAGAAATAAATAGGGAAGTATATTTTCATATAACACAAAGATAAGCACCAGAATTAAAATATATATAATTTTTTTAAATCAGCAATTTAAATATGAACAAGAAGAGGAAGTAGTATAAGTCAAAAATACCTTCTTATTCTTCATGACAGGGGTTCTCAGAATATGATCCTTGACAAAAGCATCAACACCGCCTAGAAACTTGCTAGAATTGCAGATTCTCAGTCCTGAGCCCAGACCTGTGGAATCAGAAACTCTGGGGGTATTTTAAGAAACCCTCAAGATATTTCCAATCAATGCTAAAATTTGGGATCAACTGTTTTCCAAAGAGAACATGATAAATACTGTTTAAATTTATCAATCGAGATAGAGGGGTATAAATATATTAGATTAATTTACAATGGCAACCACTAGGTCTGACACCAGGAAACTGTTGATTATCTCTGGAGAGTGGTGTTGACTTTTTGAAGGAGGTGGGGCTTGATTAGAGAGACTTTTTCTATTTTATGTCATTCTGAACTGTTTGCATATTTATAGCACAGTAAACTATGTTTTTAAAAAAGACACTCTGATCTCGGAAGCTAAGCAGGGTCAGGCCTGGCTAGTACTTGGATGGGAGACCACCTAGGAAGATCAGGTGCTGTAGGCGTCAAAAATTTTTTTTAAATAAGGTATTGTAAGCTTACAAGGTCCTTGCAATCTGTGAGGTCAACCAAGGGTTGCCTCACCTAAAAAAAAAAATACACTAAAATAAAATAAATAAAGGAAATTTCTCCTTTTCTCTTCAGGGAGGGCTCCACTCCTTATAGATATTTCATTATCCAGATAATGATCAGCCAGAGACTTCACAATTCACAAAACTCATATTTACAAAAAAGGTATGATGTGATGATGCTCATCAATGCTAAATTATGACTGCTTCTTTTGCCTTAATCCCCATTTTTCTAACTTTTGATCAAGAATTTCTACCCAACAGAAGGAAACATCAAATGTGTTTTTCTTGCACTGGATTCTCAGCAGACAGAAAGTGAAATATAAATTGTTTGAATAGCAAGTATTACTATGCCTTCAGTGTGGGAAAAACCCGAAGGAAAAATGCTTGGGAGATTCTAGAAAAGCGAAGTCTATTTCCTTCACAAAAGTCACACCTGCTTCAAGGGGCCTGATATGCAGAAAGGGGAAGAAACCTGAAATACTGTGAGAGTCAGTAAACTGTGCACCCATGTCCTTCCCAACTTCCAACACTTGGGGACTTTTAAGGAAATGCAGGTGATCTATATAACGTACAAAACCTGGATTTTCTTCATATAACTCATAGTGATGCACAAAAGTCCATACTCACCACAGCTGATTTTTCTTATCATCGGGTATTTTCTGAAACGTTTCCCTAACAGAAACTAAGTAGTGGTCACTACACACAGATTTTATAACCAAGAAGTCCAAAGTTACATAGACAATAAAGTACTATGCTTGCCAAACGAATCCATCCTTCACTTGCAAATTCTAAATACAGTTGTCATCCACAAGGTGGCCCTGGAAGCAAAAAAATTCAGGCTCCAAAACAGCAACTAGCAGTTGATATCGTTTTTGTTTTCCCACTTATGTATAACTGAAAAGAAAAAGAAAAAGAATAATTAAACACTCTACTAACAAACTGATTTGTATCTTCAGTGATCATTGTCATCAAATAGAACAGAAACAACAAATCACGCGGACAGCAACACAGCTCACCTTGGCTGTTTCAGATACCAAGGGACCTTGTGTGACTTCAGAGGATTCTTGCCAATTTTTTAAACATAAAAAACTGTAGCAATAGTAAAGGAGAAGGCCCCGAAAAACTCTTAATTGTGCGAAAGGGGTTAAAAAAAAAAAAAAAAAAAAACAGGCTTCAGCCCTCGCAAAATTCCAGATTGCCAGATTTCTTGATTGTGGCTTTTAATCAAAACACAACCAGCTGCCTGATTTAACACTAATTGTTAAGCTCTAAGTCTCAGCCAATCATCTTACTTCTGAGCTGGCAGGGTAACAACAAAAATATGAAACTCCCTGACCCAGTTTAGTGGTGGGGGGGATGCAGGGGGAGGATGAAGAAAAAGAAAAATCAATTTTGGGATTTGGTCAGCTTTCCTATGAAGAACGCACGTGTGGCTTTCTACAACAAAACCACATCTGGGCCTGGAAACTTGCCTTGCACCTTCGAAATGAACAGATAATGTGTTTATAACCCTGTAACTCCTGGCTTTTTTCTTCTTCCTCTCTACCCCCAGGCAAAAAGCAATGTTAACATTTCAAAGAGACAAGTATTTTGTTTGTGGGCAGCTGGAGGGGTGGTTCCGGAGGAATCTTCTTTCTTATTTGTCCTCTGCTCCCGTGTTGGCTGAGCACTCACTGGTAATTTCTCTGTTCTTTACCTTTGGGTGATTTAGAGGAAGAGTTTCTCTCTCCTGGATCGCTAACAACTCCAAATATTCTAATCTCCTGTTTTTCCTCAGGGGATGAATCCTTAGCTGCCTTCCTGGACCCGGAATGCAAAGAACACCCCTTCGTTTGAGTGAACGGTAAATTCTTGGTAGAGAGAAATAATCCCTCTTACTGTCTCTCCTTCTATTTTTCTATCACAAATCATAAATAACAGACAAGATGGAGGTCTTCTTGACATCATTATTTTAAAAGCAGCAGATTTTTAGAATTGCCCCAAGCACAAACCTGGTAGGTGGAGTGTTTTCCTCCAGGGCCCACAAACAATGTCTCAGAACCAATTTGACTTTGTGCCTGACCTTGAAATAGCACACAAGCTCAGCCAGCAAGAATGGCGTCAGGAATTGGTCACAGTGCACAGCAACAGGTTTTCTTCTCTCTAGTCATTTACATATAGACGACAGCTAATATTCAAATTTGTGTAAGCAAACCCACAGTTGATTAAATTAAATCTCTTCTCTAGCTCGATTTGCATAACTTGCAATAATCAAAATGGAGAGCAAAAGCATAATTGAAAGGAGAAAATATATACTCTAGCTATTTGGAATTACGATAGTTGAACTAAGCTCGTCAATTCTGATATTCCTGAATGCAGAATAGTCTTAGGCTAACTTGAATTTTAAAATATTAAGAAATATAAGTTGATAACTGGGAAATTAATTAACAAATAAAGTCTTAGAATATCTTTGATTAACAACATCAAAAAAAATTAAGAGAAAAATATTGAGCTAGTGATCAGAAAAGTTTATTCACATTATCTTATGGATCCATCAGAAGCAGTCTCTATATACCATGTTCTATCCTAGCACTAAGAAGAAAAATATTCAGCCAGTATTTTCTTTATTTTTTGGCAAAAACTTACTCCAAGATCCTCCCCATTGCTACACCAGTTCTCTTTCGTTATGGCCCACGTGTGACACCCCCAGTGTTGCCCTCTGCCCACATTACCTTTGTATAACAACAAAGACTGAAAGAAAAACCCCACTATGCCCTGCAAGGACTGGGAGACCCCACTGTCAAACAATGAACTTTATAGATCCGGCACAAGAACACCTTAATTTTCTTAATTTCACCTTTCCTTGCTGTTCCCATTACCTGGGGTCTCAGAGAAGAAAGGGAAAAAGCACATTGGCACAGCAACAATGACTGGATCCCTAGAATGTGCTACTCCCCCACTTCGCTTACCTCCCATCTATTTATCGAAAACAGAGGCAGCAGCAGGTGTTGGCTCTGCATTCCCAGTCAAGCAGAAGCAGAGGACACTGAGGAACAGAGCGCCCTCGCTTAAGCTCCTCATACAGGCCTTGGACAAGGTCACATTCTCCCACAGAGAGTACAGGTTACCTTTAGTCTACAGTAAACATATTCTTTTGTCATAGAATTTCCACAATAATGTGCAGAGTACATTTGTTAGGATAAACTCCTAAATTTGTTGTTGAAATTGATAACATATCAAAAATATCAAAAATAAAAGTGAAGATGTTCAAATTTAAGCGTTTTATAACGACATAGGTTAGAGCTTCCTTTCATTGCCCCACAATCAGCCAGCGACAGACACCATTGCATTCAACAGTCCTCACATTTAAGGAGATGAGTATGAATATGAATATTTTCCCTTTTTTTACGGGCTTAGCGAAGTGAAGTAACTTACCCAAGACTCGCCACTAGAAAGAAGTACCCTGAGGTTCAGACCTAGATGGCTTATGTTGAGCTGCCTTCCTGCAGAGCATAAATAATTTCTCTGGTTATTTAGAGACTGTTCTACTTTAACAGTCAAGGTAGAGAAAATAGAACACAAATAGTTGTTTATGCCTCAACATTTGGTCCACATTCCTAAGGCCTTCTTTGTTTTGTCTCAATTGATCTTCCAAAGCTGAAGTTGGCGTAGAATGATCTTTCTTCAGGAAACTCTTAGAAAGTTATCTTCTTTTCTCAACTGCAAATTCCAGGGAACTTGAGAGGGCAATCCTGAGCATCCTAGAAAAATCCAAGCAATTGAAACCGAGAACCAGAAGACCACTCTCATAAGCAAGTGTGACCTGGTGTTGCTTAGGGAGCAGGCTCAGTCCCCATCTTTTAGCTCTAAGAACAAGGACTTATTAGAGTTGGTATGGATGGTTGAGAACATTGCAGGACACTTGTGTAAACAGTCATTTCTGCCACCCAGACTGAAAGGGACTTGAGAACGACCATACTTGTGGAGAAGAAAACTTGACAAGCCCTGGAGATCAGCTGTGGCCAAGACTCTCCTACTCCTCCTGGGAACTTCACAGCATTTTCCAGCCTCCCTTGCAGCTCGGTACAGGATCACATGACTAAGTTCTAGTCAATTCCAGGCCTGTGCCTTGGAAACATTCCTTCAACTCTTTCCTCCCCAATCTCATCTTGGGGATCACATATTTCCGACGGTATAACCATAAAAAGGAGAGGCTGCCCTACCCATATTGGAATTTGTGTGAAAAACAAATAAATATATATTATGCTAAGCCACTGGGATTTCAGAATTAATTTGTTATAAAAGTACAACCTAATCTATTCTGGCTATATGCTGGTATTTCCTCTGCAGCAGAGATTTCTGTCCTGACTTCAGTAAAAGGCAAATTAATTACCTGGAAAGTTATTGGAAATATAAATTCCTTGATTCACTCCCAGAGATTCTGAGGAAATGGGGAGGGGGTCTATGTTTGGCGCAGGCAATTTGGGGCATGGCATGTTTACTACAAAAGGGAATGAACACTATCAAAAATATTATATATATATATTCATTGTGAACATATATAGGATTGTTGTGTAGTCTGGGTGGGGCATTGGGGAAAAAACATAGTCAAGAGCTTCCATTTCGAGAGGCTGGAAAAATAATGGGATAGTGAGAGTCTAAAGGTTCATTTAAGAGAGAAAGGTGAGTTTGATTTTGAGATGCCGGAGATCAGAGCTGAAGTGTGTCTGTACAGTTGGAAACACAGAACAGGCATGCACTTGACAGCAGATCTGCAGGTGGGGGCCAGGGTCTGGGATGGGACTCCTCCGGGGTGTTTCTGAGCTCTCCCAGGAGTGAGTGCATAGAAAAGGGTAGAAGGTTAAGGCCTGGGCAGAAGGAGCTGTCCACAAAACTGAGAAATTGGAGAAAAGAGCAGGCATGAGATTATTTGGGGAGCAACCAGGCCAGCAGGTACGGGCAGCAATCAGAGGGCAGAGGAGTGGGTGTGCAGAGGACATGGCTGACCTCCTTGTAAGCCTGGACCTTTGGGGCCACCCTGAGCACAACTCAGACCCCCCAGTCCCCCTCTCCCAGCTGCTCACCTCCTGAGAGCATGCTTTGGGCCACTCGCCTGCTCTTTCTCATCTGCTGACCTCATCAATGCTCTTCTCATCATTTGTTCCCACCAGCCCCCACTATGTAACAGCAGCCCTGCTTCCTGGTGGTCACAGCCAGTCCCCTCTGCCAAGACACTAAGTCTTCTTCTTGCCTGCTGGTCTTTAAACACAAGGACCTCAAAGTGCCCAGGCAGCAGCTAAAGCTTGCAGTTCAATGAGAATCTTATTGCAGTGTGCTCTGATGAAAGAGTTTTTCCCTTGGGATAAACACATCTAACTCTGACCTGCTCAGAACAGCAGGATGGGAAGCATACATTTTCTCAGTGGGTCACTGAGCATGATAGAAATCAGGACATCCTGCCTCCTTTCCCTGATTCATGGACTGTGTATTCTTCTTACTGGAGACACAGAATCATATAAAAGTCGTTGTCTCAAGGTGTGTACAGCCGCTAGAAGAGGACCTTCCATCCTCAGAAAGTAAGGTCGTGAAGCTGGTGCTGCTGCTGGGCACCAAGCCTTGGCCACACCAGCAATTTTGAGATGGAGATTGTGATATCACCAGTGGACCCCATGTTCATGGGCCGGCTCCTGCATCTTTTTTATGTAAATTGGGTCCCTTGGTTTGATTCTGTGCTGGTTGATAAGCCCTTAGAATAGTGGTACTGGCTCTTCAGGGAGGGATAATTCACTTTCTCAGGATCGGAGGTTTGAGGGAACCTACAAATTCAAGATATTCAAGAACATATACCTAATTGTCTCATCAGGAGTGTCAGGGTCCCATTCTTTTCCAGGGCATTGACCTTGGCAGAGCAGAATTGTCTTTGGTGCTCAGGACTCTCATGATTAAATCTTGAGCTGGACACTCAGCTTTCACTACCTTCCTGCTACAGAAGCTGAGACCTCTTTATAAGGTACAAATGGCACCCTCTGACTTTCATACTTGGCTTTTTCTTATCACTTTCTAGAGCTTCAATAGAATTTAACAATAGCCACCCAGTCCCACTGTCCTTATCATCATTTCCCCCATACTTTCAAACTCTTAATGCATCATGTGACTACATTTTATTCCACTAGTACACTAACTCATCATGGGTGAAAGTGTAACAACCAGATGGTCACCTTGTGCCAGAGCCTATTCTCAATGCACCTACAATCAGTGATGAGATGCTCATGACCAACTGTGTAGCATGTGACCTAATTCCAACACTCCATTTTATCCCTACTTTCTTGGGCCACTCCTAGGATCCACAGCCACAGTTTAGGTTCTCCTAAAAACTGACTCTGAAATGGAATTTAGTGCTTAGGATGCCCTTGGATTCATATCTGTGAAGCATCGGAAAGAAGAAGTGGAGCTGTGACACAGCCCCAAAGGCCTCAGCCACTGCTATGGGGATTCTGGAAATGGCCCATTAAAGTTGTCCTGCATTGGGCTGTATTTACTAGACAATTGGCCTGGCCTTCCTACCTGGTACCTAGGAAAAAGTTCTAAATCATTGAGATTTCTCCAATGATAGGAATGTCATTGTTATTCAAGGTTGGTCCCTGAAATGTCTTTATCACACTAAAAAAAAAAAAAAAAGGTTGGCCTCTGGACCACACCCAATGGTTTATGCAAATGGGATGACAAAGGATGGGGGCAAGTCACACCACATGATTAGAGAGTTGGAGCTTCCAGCCAGTGATATCAGCTTGAACTTTGGAGGGTGAAGAGGGACTGGAAATTAAGTTGCATGGCCAATGATTCAATCAATCATGCCTATGTAATGAAGCTTCAATAAACATTTTAGACATTGAAGCTCGGGTGATCTTCTTTGTTTAACTTTGTGTATTATCATGCATTGATGTGCTATAGACTAATATGTCCTAAGGACAAGGAAGCTTCACCTATAGGACCCTCCCAGACCTCACCCTATATGTTTCTCCCTGTGGCTAGTTCTGATTTGTATACTTTTTATTATAATAAAATGTTAATGAGAAGTATAGAGCTTTCCTGGGCTTTGTGAGTTGTTCCAGCAAAGTATCAAACCTGAAGGGTTAATGAGAAGCCCCCAAATTATATTTAGCTGGTCAGAAATGAGGGTATCTTGGGAACCACCCAAACTTGCGGCTGGTGTCCAAAGTGACAGAAGCCTTGTGAGATACTATGTCCTTAACCTGTGACATTTGGCCCAACTCCAGGTAGTTGGTGTCAGTCACTGCAGATGGAGATAGCCTTTATGTCTTTGCCTCCATCATCACTGGATGTGGCCCATCCTGGGAAGAGTGCACTCTTGGGAAAGGCAGTTCTCTGCAGCTAAAGCCCACAAGGGGCTGAAAGCTCAGAGCTATCTGCTCACAACACTCCCAGAAACACAGGCAGCAGGTCCTCCCTAGAATGGGGATGTGGGTGACACATCCCCAGAGCCCCATATATTCCTCCATTTATTAGCCAGTTGCTTTGAATTCTAGGACATCAGCCTATAACAAGGGAAACTGATATTTTGTCCTGGGTTTCCAAAAGTCACCGGCTTTGACTTCATTCCTAGGTTGTGTCACCAATAATTTTATGCAATTCTGAGGAGACCAGCTTACCCTTTTCCAGAGGGTTTCCATCTTTTCCCAGAGTTCATCAGGGCTCTTGTACCTCCTGGATGGAGATAATGAAATCACCCAAGTTTTTAACAACGAGTTCCAGACTACACGGTCAGGGGCAGGTCCAGCTGCTCACTCAGTAGGGTTAATATATGAGGGAAAGGGAGGAACGTTTCATTCTTCCACGTCTGAGCCCTGGGAGGGCTGAGCTGCAGCTGAATTGACAGGCTCTCAGGTCATGTCTGAACTTGCACAGATGGAATTTTAAGTACATAAAACATTGAAGCACTTGTGCCAAAAAGCCAGCTTTAGCAGCAGACGTCTGCTGCTTCTGCAAGGACAACGGAATGATGGAGCCTATGTGTCAGCGCAGCAAATGTCTGTCTGTTCTCGAACCTGGAGAAACAGGGCTCCTTTGCAAGCTTTGTGGAAGCTCCTTTCTGCTAAGAAGGATGACACAGGGCCTAGGAGTGAGTTTGACTTGACCTTCGAAGTTGGTTTCTCTCAGCCCATCCAAATTTCAGACAGGGGCTCTCCCTTTCTCTACCATGACTGTCTCTAGGTTTCTAGGACCCACTCTCCATCTGGGGAAGATGGAAGCAGAGATTTTACATGTGGGTTAAGTCAAATGGAGATTGAGACAAGACTCAGGGTCCAAACATATGACACTCCTGTTGGACTGATGTCAAAATGAGTGGTGAATGCTGTCAAAGTGAAGTCCTCCTCGGAAGCCAATGGGCTTCTTAGTCCCTACATGGGCCCTGGATACTGGTAATCAATGGTGCTGGCTCCAGGGAAGGCCAGTGATCTTCGACTACTGATAGTGCTCCTCCACGTGGGGTCCACCAGGGCCCCATGCTCTCCTCTAGAACCTCACAAACCTCTCTCACTTTACAGTTCCTCTCTGTCTTCCCCCATATTTCTTTGGTCTAGGAAGTTTTGTCCAGTGTGAAAGAAGAGAAGGAAAGCTTTGTTCTCATATTATTTGCATTGTGCCCGATCTATTTTATTGTCTAAGGTGCTAATCATCAGAGAATGCAAATTAAAACCACAATGAGCTATCACCTCACACTGGTCAGAATGGCTATCATCAGTAAATCAAAGAACAATAAGTGTTGGTGAGGTTGTGGAGAAAAGTGAATCCTCATATACTGTTGGTGGGATTGCAGCCACCAACACCTCTATGGAAAACACCTCTATGTTCACGGCAGCACTATTTACAATAGCCAAGATATAGAAGCAACCTAAATGCCCATCTGTAGATGACTGGATAAAGAAGTTATGGTTCATATATATGATGGAGTATTACTCAGCTATAAAAAATGAAATCCTACCATTTGCAACAACATGGATGGACCTAGAGGTTATTATGTTGAGTGAAATAAAGACAGAGAAAGATAAAATACCATATGATTTTACTTGTATGTGGAATCTAAGGAACAACAGCAAAAAAATCTAATGGAAAACAGACTCACAGATACAGGGGACAATCTGATGATGGCCAGAGGGGTAAAGCGTTGGGGGCTGGGAGGAAGCGGTGAAGGAGTAAAGAAGTGCAAATTAGTAGTTGCCAGACGGTCATGAGGATGGGGAACACAGCTTAGGGATGCAGTTAGCATTAACGTAAAGGCTATGACAGAGGGGAGATAGAGTAATCACGGGAATTGTTTCATAAACTATATAAATGTCTAACTAATATACTGTCTACTTGAAACTAATAATAAATTACTAAAAAGAAAAATGCACAAGTGCTTTTAATTTCATATTTGATGTCACTCCAAGAGCCTACTCCTCTGTAACGTAAAAGCCGAGGGGAAAGAACCTCCTAGTTTCTCTCTCATTGCTGCCTCACGTTTTTCTTGTGGTGATGAGTAGAGGTGCTCTGGCTATTTCCCAAATTAGGCAGCAGTGGGAGAGCAGCATATGATAAGAGGAGCTCTCAGAGACACACATCAACTAATATTTTCAGAGAGGATCGCATTGTTTTGACAAGGTCTCAGAAACAGTAATTGTTACACCCCCTCTGCATAGTCCTCAAATAATGGTCATTCTAGGCCAATTGAAGATCTTTCTGCATGGCCTTCCTTAACCAGAGGAAAGCCTCTGAGAAGGGCCAGACACCCTTGTGACCCTCCACTACCCTGAAGGTGCAGCATGGAGTCTTCTGCTCCACAGGTGAGCGCACGAGGGAGGGGTGCCCTGCTCACCTTGCTGCCACATCCGAAAAGAGTAGCTCCAGGATAGAGCTGACCCAGGGGAACCTGGGCCTAGTCACAGACCCCACCACAGGGCCACACGTTCACCTTCTTCTCCCCTCAGCTGGACACCACTGAATCTTTTCTTGAGCATTAAAAAATAACAAAAATAATAAATAAAATAAAAACCACTCTTTAGTGGAAGGTGCCCAGCCTAAGCTAAATTCAAATCCCAACTCTCCCTTCAACTTAACTTTGGTTAAGTTGCTTCAAACTCTCTAAATCTATGCCTTCTGCAAAATAGTTACTAAACCTGCTACAGAGTCGATTTAAACAGCAAATGCAGTGCTGGTTCCCTTTCCCCCCACACGAACCGGAGAGGATACATGGGCTGTTCTGTCAGACCAAAGCTTTGCTCTTAAATTAACCACTCACCAACTGCTGTCCCATTTTGCAATCGAACAATACCATCCACCCACGCCATCAGCCCTCTGAGGGCAAATTCAAATGATAGCAAAGCTCAAGAAATAGCTCCTGATCCCTTTTCCAAACTTAAAAAAAAAAAGTTAAAAAAAAAAATTACAGGCTGCCTCCCGGCTCCCGCACGTCCCCAGACTGCACAATGTACTTGCTCTCAGGGCCCTGCCTCCCCCTTCTCAGCACTTCCGGCATGGCCCCTGCTCATCCCAGGCCTTTGTGTGAGATGTTTTCCATGTTCTCTAAATTGTAGCATGCATTTGGGGACAAAGAATGTGGTCTCTTTACCATGCTATGTGCCCAACCAAGCACTGCAGAAAACTTCTTAAGTTACAAAATCCAGAGGGATTCAGAAAGAACTAGAGACACCCTGGTTCCATGGAAATATGTATGCTTTTATCTTTCTCCAGCCTTCTCTCTTGTCCTGGTACATTTTCAAAAGGCAGAGACACCTTGGAGCTCTAGAGACCACAGAGGCAGTGCATGCAGGTGCTTTCCAGCAGAGGATGGCCATCTCTCAATATCCATTATCAGTGATTCCTCCATGTCTCCTGTTAAGTCATTTCAGGACGCTTGTTGTATTATTTCACACTGACTGTCACCAGGTTGCTTCATGGGATTTGAACGATTTACTTCCTTCAGGGTAAATTTACTTCCCGTTCACCTTTGTATCTCTCACCCACTGTACAGCATCTGGCACACAAAACTCGATGGTCGAATTGAATGAGCCGTAATATAACTGGCCACAGAGCACTGTACTGAGAACGTTCACATATGGACAGAGAAGGGCTGAGCAGCTGGTAGGAACACCGTGATTGCTGTCCAGCTGGGAGCGGCTTTAAGTGGCCCAACTTGAGAAGTGATTCTGAGCTCTAGCTTTTTAACGTAGTGAGAACGTTTCCCAGGAGAAAGAGAACAAATGAAAGAGAATAGCGGATTATACTGACAACAGTGGAGCCACATGCCCACAGACAGGACATTTGCAGGTAGCTGGAGTCAAATGAAATACTCCTCCCTGACATCTCCCGAGGATCGAAATTGCTCCCTCCCTGGAAGGATGGAACCTGAATGTTTCCTGGTCAAAGATGTTGAACCACATCTTCCAACTGCAAGTTTTAATAGTTTTGATTCTCTAGGATGAACTCCTAGTGCTGGTCAGTGTGTTAGTTTGGGAGGGCTGCCATGACAAAGTGCCACAGACTGGGTGGCTTAAACAACAGAAAAGTATTTTCTTACAAAATCCTGGAGGGTCGAAGTGCAAGCTCAAGGTATTGTCAAGGTTGGTTTTCTCTGAGACTTCTTTTCTTGGTTTGTATTTGGCTGTTTTCTGGTGTCTTCGCATGGTGCTCCCTCTGTGTGTGTCTGTGTCCAAATTTCCTCTTCTTATCAGACACCGATGGTATTAAATTAGAGCCCACGCTAACTGATGCAGGACAGGGCAAATTTCTCTGAGGTAGACCAAGCTCTGTACCAAGAGAAGAGGGTCCTGTGGTGGAGAGCGCAGAAAAAATTTCATACACACGCAGAAGTTGGAGTCAAAAGGAAAGTTTATTAGAAAAGGGGTAACACTCCACAGACAGACTGTGGTCTTTTCTCAGAGGAAGAGAGTGACAGGGACAGTGAGAGGGAGAGTGAAAGCACTGAGAGGGACTCAGAGGGACAAAGACAAAAGAGAAGATGAGAGTGAGAGAAACAGAGTAAAAGCACGAAGGGGGGCCTTGATTTTACTGATTTTACGGGAATTCAGTTTATGTGTCATTCTTTTGTTCCCATTTCCTTTGATATGGACATACAGTGAGGAAGGGCAGGAGAATATAGCATGAAAAGGTAAGAATATGTAGAGTAACAGGCCTGCTGGCGCTTCCCAGCCTGTAATCCATAGGCTCCCCGTGGTTTTAGCCATAAGGAATGACTTAGTTCCTGTTTCCCCTTCACAGGTGTAGGAAATGGGTTGTTAGCGATCCCAGCAGAAACCTTCCTTTGTTCCAAAGGTGTCCTGGCCTGGCTGCGGGACTGATCAGCATATTACAGTCTCTGATTGTGGCTTGATTAACATTTTAACTCTCTTGCCTCCTCCCTACCTTATAACGACCACTTTTTACCTTACCTCTTTGAAGGCCCCATTCCTAAATTCAGATCATGAAACCAAAGAGAATTATTTTCGATCCTTCAGATCTAATGGAATTTGCGTTGCTACATTTTGGACTTGCTTGGGACACATCACTCCTTCTTTCTTATTCCTCCCTTTAGAATGAGAACGTCTATCTTATGCCTGGCCCATCACTGCATTTTGAAAGAAGCACATGGCTGGTCGAGTTTCACGGGTTCATAACTGGAGAAGAATTTTGTCTCGGGATAAATCATACCTTGAGTCTTACCCATATCTAATTTAGATATTTAGATGAGACTTTGGACTTTTAGATTTCAGAACTGGTACTGGAATGAATTTAGACTTTTGAGCCTGTGGAGATAGAATGGATATATTTTTTATATAAGAAAAACACGAATTTGGGGCAATGAAGGCAAAATGTTATAGACTGAATGTTTAGGTGTCTCTAAACTTCATATGTTGAAGTCATCCCCCCAGTGTGATAGTATTTGGAGGTGAGGCTTTTGGGAGGTAATTAGGTTTAAACAATGTCATGAGGGTGGAGTCCCCAAGATAGGGTTACTGTCCTTACAAGAAGAAAAAGCAAGACCAGACTCTGTCTCTCTCCCTCTTGCTCTCCTTCTCCCTTCCTCTCCCTCTCCCTCTTCCTCTCATTCTGCCATGTGAGGACACGGCTGTCTGCAAGCCAAGAAGACAGCTCTTACTAAGAAACCCAATCAGCTGGCACCTTAATCCCAGACTTCTCAACCTCCAGAACTACGAAAAATAAATTCCTATTGCTTATACCACCCAGTTTATAGTATTTTGCAATGACAGCCCAGAACATAAGCAGTAAGATCAGAGAATTCTCACCAACAATCACACATTCATAAACCTCTTAAGCAATTTTTCCCCCATCCTATTGCATTCTTTATTTAACAATTGGTTTGTATTTCCTTGAGGGGCTATGTGACAGCTGGCCTCAAGGCCAGCAACACATTTCTGCACTGGCAGGAGAACTCAGGCATTGACTGTGCAATTCAAATTAGTCCAAGTTTAAAGGGTGAAGCCATTTAAATTCTCAGAATAGATCATTTTTAATTTGGTCAAGCCTTAAGGGTACATTTTATTTTGTGGAATTTAAAATCCATCTTTATAAGAAAATCCAATATGGTAGAAAGACTCAGAGAGCATCTATTACTGTTAAAAATCTATTTCAATAAATTTTCAGTATTGGCTTAATTATTTAAATAACTAGGATGTGCTAAAAGGAAAATCTGTTTGTTTGTGTTTTGGGGGAAAAAAATGTTGGGAATGAAATAGGCCAACCAAATGCCGTTAAAGTACACATCGATCTCTGAAATAGCAAATTTGGGAGTTAAGTGCACCTTTGTGATTTTTTTCTAGGCAATAATCACAGCATGATGGTTCAAACTGTGTTCCCTACTTTGTGTTACCAGAAAAAAAGAGACAAACACCCATTTTCCCCCAAGTGGTTTATGAAAAGTCCAACATAATTGCAGCAATGAGTGTCCTTTCTCCTGCTTTCAGTGCCCACGACAATATGCATTTTAATCACGTCTGAGTCTTCACAGTAAAGTCCACCAGTGCTAAGTAAGCAAGACATCTATCAAATTGTGTTTCAAGTTTCAAGATTTTTGTTTAACAATGCCTGAAAGCTGTCAGCTTCCCAGACAGGCACATCAAAATGATGAACCACCCAGGCATGGCAGGAAAGCCTCCATTGGAGGAAGGAGAGGAATCTGTGGAGGGAAGAAAGACAAAAGTAAAGTGGTCTTTCTCTCAGAGTCAAGTTATCAAAATGTAGGAGACACTTTGGTGGAAGTGCCTAAGTCACTTTTACAATCGCTAAAATCTTCTAATTCATTTAAAAATAACAGTCGAGATCTATTGAGTACCAGGCATTATTATGGGCTCTGGAAATTCCATGTAAGACAGGAGAAAGATCTGACAAATGCAGTGGTAATTTCTACTCATGTGAGCCAAGTTTTAATGTGACTTGTAAAATTTAAGAAAAAGATCCGGGCCCAAAGCTCAACCTGCAATGACTATATTTATATTCATTCATTCAAAAAATATTTTAGGTGTCAGATTTTGGAGTGTTTTTTAAACAAAAAACTCATTGCTTAAAATTCAGAAGCTTCCACAATTAAATGTTTTTGAGACTTACTATGATCTTCTTATATATTTCGTTAAGAAAATGATAATTTTTTATTTTTACTGTTGTTTATATTAGCAATCATATTACCATGACTGCTTGGCCAATGGCATTTCAAATTTTTTTGGTTCCTTTTCAAAAGATTTAATTAATTTTAATGACATTTGCACTACTAAATCATGTCAAGATTTGTATTATCATTTCTTCCTAATGAGACAAATTATTATTTAGCAGAAAGCTACATTTTTAGAATAGACAAATTCTGTACACCCAGAGAGCACCTTCACCCACATGCTTTTAAGACGCATTTATTTTCCGACTTAACTATTTTCCAACAGATTCCAATATTGCGTTGTCTTTCATTTTTTGTAATGGCTATAAGGTATTTTTTTATTTATATGATTTCTCTGATTAAAGTCTCTAGTTCATAGAAACACCAATTCTTTCCTTAAACCCAGACTTAGTTTCTATATCAAACCCATTTATTTCAAACAGTTTGAGATGTAATTAAACTACACATATCTATAGCATAAAATTTAATAAATTTGACATATGTGTAGATCTGTGAAATTATCACCACATCAAGATAATGATATACCCATTCAAAAAGTTTCCTGGTGTCTTTTCGCAACTCCACCTTTCTGTGCCTCCCTTAACTTTCCCTCTCCCTACCCTTATATCTAGGCAATCATTGGTCTGCTTTCTGTCACTGTGGATTAGGTTAAGTTTTCTAGAATGTCATAGAAATGATACAATATGAATTCAATTTTTGTCTAGCTTCTTTCATGCAATGATCTTAAGCTTCATCTATATTATGTGTTTTCTTTTGGTACACTGTTTCTGGTTTGTTTTTGTTTTTTTATTTGCTTTTTGTTTGTTTTAGTTTGCATTGTACTGACAAGAAAGCTGCTATTTTTCTTTTCCCCTTTTTCTCTGCTTTTAAAATTTTCTCTTTTACTGTTTTAAGAAACACAATTATGATATGCCATGATGTCATTTCCTTCATGTTTTTTTTGCTTGAGATTTGATGAACATCTTAGAACTGGGTTTACAGTTTTCATCAAATCTGGGGAAATTTTGGCTATTCAAATATTTTGTACGCTCCCTCTCTTTGGGGGATTCCAATTACATGTATATTTGGTTGCTTGAAGTTTTCCCAGCATCTACTGATGATCTCTTTATTTTTTGTTTTTGTTTTTTCTCTAATTTCATTTGGGATAGTTTCTATTGCTGTGTTACAGTTCACTAATACTTTCTTCTGCAATATGTAACCTGCCATTAATCTCATCCAGTGTTTTCTTCATCTCAGTCTGCAGTTTTCAACTTAAGAAGTTCAGTTTGGGTCTTTTTATTTTTCTCTTCCATAATGCTATATAACATGTGTAATCTTTCCTTTGATTTTTTTGAACATATGAATTACTGTTACCTGGCTGTTTTTAAATCCTTCTTTACCGATTCTATCACTGTGTAGTCTTTGTTTACAAGTCAAACATTGTGGATTTTATCTGTTGAGCGCTCGATATTTTTGTATTTTCATAAATTTCTTAAGTTTTGTTCGTTGATGCAATAACAATAAATTACTTGAAAGCAGTATAAATCTTTCTGTGTTTGCTCTTATGATTTGTTAGCTAGGACTAAAGCAGCATTTCTTCTAAGTTTGAATCACTCCTAGTCTTGAAGCATGATGTTTTTCAAATGATTCTCCACTCTCGCTGTTGGAAACAGGACTGTTTTGTCTCTTTGTGAAACCTACCACAGTTTCCTCTAATGCTTTTGGGTGGTTCTTGTCCTAGTCTCAGTTTCCTTGAGCGCACACACTGATTAGCATTTAACTAAATATTACAGATCTCCAGAGTTCTCTCGATGCACAGCTTTCTTCTTGTTGGAGCTCTGCTTTGTGAAATCTAGCCTGTAGTCTTGTAGTCTTGGCCTGCAGTCTTGTTTTCTCTACTCAAGGAGAGCACTACATTCTGCCTAGATTCCCCTTCCCTGCACTGCAGACCAGAATTTCCCACACAATAAGTTGAGATAATCAGAGGGCTCCTTTCATTTGTTATCCATCTTTTGGGGATCATTGTCCTTTATTTTCTGATGTTCCATGTGTTGAGTAACATTTTTTATATTTTTGTCTGATTTTTTGGTTATTTCAGGATGGAGGATTAATCCAGTCCCTGGTATTCCATCCTGACCAGGAACAAAAATCTCTCAATCTTCTTTTTAATCTTCTCTAGAACACAGAGCATCAGAGGTCATTTTTGAAATTCTGAATGAATATAAAATACGATTAAAAGCTGCTTACACTTTCTGAATCCATTAATATGCTTTTGAAATATCACTTTCCTTTAATCTTACCAAATATTTGTTTCAAATTTTGCAGCATTGTTTTGTCCACAGTAACAGCATGATCATTTTCTTCATGAAGCAGTAAATGATATTAGACTAAAAAAATGAGGGACTTTTTTCACCGTTTTTGTTGTTGTTAACAAATGCAATAGTTAAAAAATTAAATTTGACTTAAGTTCAAACACACAAAGAAATCAGTAACAGCACTTTCCTGAGTTATAAATACTTTTAATTCTTTCTTGTCTTCACGTTTAAACATTTGTGAGTTTAATAATTCTGAGAGAAAAATGCTCCGACCCTTTAAGGAACAAGCAAGGAGCCAGCTTAAAGGAGGATTAGAAATTTGATCTTGATCTTTTGGATTTTCAGCTTTTAGGAATGGCACTGTGCCTGCCTCTTGCTGCTCTGCTCCTCTATCCTGCACAACTACTACTGATGGTCAACCAACACTGACTCAAAACAAGCTTCTTTCTTGTTGCCCATCTACGAAAATCAATAAGAGTGAAATTTGAGTAAGCTTATGATTTTAGTCAGTATTGCTCAAGGCTTTAATGTCAGGGCATCAGGCATTGGGCCAAAGAGATGAAATTCACCTAGGACCTCACATTAATTGATTTATCTTTTAATCATGACTAGAAGAATGCAGCCTCGGCTATATTTTGGGTTTGTTTTGCTTTTGCTAGTTTATTTTGGGTTAAAAGATATTAGGTCAAAATAACATCAAGGGCATTCCTGAAGGGTGAAAGAATTCATAAACAAGCAACTCATAGCTAAGAGAGAGAAAGAGCATGTGAATGAGAAGAGTTGACTTCCACACATGTCTCCATCACAGCAGGGCTGTGTGTCAGACCCTCAGTTGTTTGAAACTCACCCTTGACCAGGCTATGCACAGACAGATATAGTAGCAAGTAAAGTTCAGCCCCGGTCTCAGGCAACTGGTATTGAGTGATCCATGAGCAGCTGAGAAAGATGAGAGAGACAGTTTAAGGAGAAAATTTAGGGTAAAGGGCTAGGGCAGTGAAAGAGTCATGCTTAGGGAGAAAGGCCCTGGTTCTCTGGGTCATCCATTTTATCAACAATTGCTGAGCCCCTGCTCTGGGCCAGGTGCTATGCTCTCGATGGAGAGACTGATGAACAAAGCCAGTCCTTGCCTTCAGATGAAGTGAGAAAATTTCCAGAAGAGAACTATTCCCTCTGTGATCTATTCACCTTGTCGGTGTAAGGAAAAGCAGCGAAAAGAGGTAAACACCAACGGAAAAATCTAATGTGGGCTTTCAGGGTGCATCTTAGAGATATCTCTCCAGTTTTCCAAGTTCTGTGTTTTCTTTCTTTACTCTCTTTCCCCTTCACAATTATATGCATGTGTGTACATGCATGTGTGCCTGCACACACACACACACACACACACATACAAATGCCAGCAAAACTGAGCTATAAACAATTAACAATAATATAATAGTTGATCTCTAAAAGTGATGCCAGGAAAGTTTATGGGAAACAGGGAGGAATCAATTGTTAGAGAAAAGAGGAGACAGAGAAGTTTCTAGAAAAGAATCATTTGAGCTTCACTTTTTAGAAAAATGCAACTTATTAAGTGGTTCAAGGAAAAAAGTTGGAAAGAAAGCACTGAAGGGAGAGAAAACAACATGGTCAAAAGTGTGAAAAGGCCTAGAGCGCAGGACCAAAGCTGTAGGGTGAAAAAGCTGTGAAGTCGAGTCGGCCGTGGGGGCTTACCAAGCCTTACAAGCTTACCACTGTGTGTGGGCTTTTCCCTGGTGCTGTAAAGTACCCTCATGAGCAGTTCTGTGCTAGAAAGCTCGTGTTAAATGGAGAAAGAAGTGTCACATAAGAAGTAACAGAAAGTAAGGAAATTGATGAGAAAGTTACCGTAATAGTCCAGGCAAAAGATATTGATGGCTTTGCACATCCCAGAATATTCCTGGCATGAGAGTTTTATGAGCAAATTAAATTAGAGCTAACATAAGTATGCTCAGAAACTAGCAGAATTTAGAGACATGAACACATAAATTTCCCTCCGGCCCTCCTAGGCCCCAATTCCTGCAAAAAGAGTTTTCCTTATTATAGCTTTAAAGTTTTTCAAAATTTTACATCTCTGTTTTTCACAAGACCTCGCAGGGATGCCGGCAAAGAGAAGGAGGTTAATAGATAATGTTGCCCTTAGAGAAAAGTAACACAGGCTAAAATATAACACAGGGTGCCCTGCTGTTTTTCCACATAAGAACAAACACCACACCCCCCTCAAGTGTCATTAACGAAACCAGGGAGAGTGAATAAGGGCCACAACACACCAGGCACCTGCAGCACTGTGTTCCCAAGGCAAATCAGGCCATGCATTTTGCCTCCTACCCCATAACTGGGAAATACAAAGAGATAGAACCAAATGTGCAAAATGAGCCTGCCACTTAACTACCAACCCCCATTTCAAAACTGCACTGAAACTATTTCAGAAACAAACAAACAAAAAAAACCTCTTCAAGTGTCAGAAGCCTTGGTGTGAGCACTGCTCTGCCATCCAGGACCTACTGGGCATGTTGAGCAAGTTCCCCCTCATGCCAAAGGACATATCTCTTCCCTACCTATGTTTCCTAGATTGTTTTCCAGAGGTTAGTAAGTGAAAAACATTATCTGTGAGATGAAATTTAAGTGTAAAACATGAACAAATAAACATATATAACATGGTATTTGACTTTAAAAATTAAAAAGGGCTTTCTTTCCTTTCTCAATAACCAACATTGAGTCCTAATATACATTAAGATAATACAACATTTTATTTGTTTCTCTGGGTCCTTCTCTCTTCCTTGTCTGTTTTCATGTTCACTTTAAAAATTGTTCCAAGGTACTGAATGATCTTCTGAGAAAGCCTGCTACTGTTTTTCAAAGCCATCTGCCAATTTTGCTAGCTCTTCACTTTTTCTTTCTACTCTTTTACCTTGTCTCAGAACAAGTCTGAGCCCCGAGGACAATTTGAGATAGAGAGATGATGTCTTAGGACAAGCTCTGCCCAACAAAGGAAATCAGGCCACAGGGACCTCTGGAATTAGCCCACATTTGCTCGTCCTCTGGGTGAGCACAGCCCTGGTTGCCATTCAAAGCTTTCCTAAAATCTTTGCTAGTTAGTCTAGTCTTTGCTGGCCTGTCTACTTAGTAGACCAGTTAATCTTCACATCTACTTCAGTGGCTGAAAAAAATCACAGAGCTTAACACCTTTATATTTGCCCATGGAGACACGCAGATGATCAACCTGCTCTTGTCAGCCACCAGGCTCACTACACAAGCACTTTTACAAATACAGTTTTTATTCAAGCTACTTGTTCTCCTGGGAAACCAGAGCACAACCAAGGCGGCAAATGTTTGCAAAGTTCACAGAGAAAAAGAGCTCATCCTGAGGCTGAAGTGTGACTTCAAAGTTTGAAAGCCAGATGTTGATCTATGCACGGTTTGCTCACATGGCAACCTGAAGTTCAAGATCAACAGTTGGTAATATTTAGTGAAGGCCTAGCTTTGTAGTGGTCTGCAGTTAAGCAACACTCTTGTCAAGAAGTTTTTAAAACACACACTAGAGAAATATGGAGATCTAGAGGCAGATATGCAAAGTATTTGTAGACATAGCAACAAGGTTTATAACACAATCGGGATCCCCAATTCAAATGTCTTCAGAGCCTCTCAAGTAATATAAATGTGTAAATGCTAGGTAGGAGCAGAGAAGAGAGGTGAGGCCTGAAGCAAGGTGGAGAGAGAGCACATGCTTTGCTGAAAGTCTTTGAATTCCAACTCTTTTGAACATGTATTTTGAGACATCTGTGTGTGGCCTATGGACTGCAGCCTGAAACACCTTCATTTTTATATACTGGCAGAACATTTATTTCTCTGTTGCTGTTGTTGACACTAAATCTCATTGCTATGAATGTCATGCAATTAGTCATAAGGTTCGTCAACATTTGCTGACTCAGTGGTTTGGGGCAGAGTAAGGAGGGGAGTTGCAAAAAGATGCCATTCATTCATGCCCACCATCATAAGAGATGCAAATCCCTGCCATCTGGAAGCCAAGAGGCAATAAGAGGAAATAGGGTTTGTGAATAAAGGGCCAGATTATAAAGCAGTGCCAACAAGACCAGTATAGATGATCCGTTTCATACTGTCAGAGTGGGAGAGGTTCTTTCCAGATGCCGTCAAGTGGAAAAACATTTCTAAAATATTTTGGAGATGTAGAGATGCAATAGTGTAAGGTCAGTCTTTTTGTTTATTGTGAAAAAGTTTAATTTCAAAAATTAAAATTAGAAATTAACATTCATGATGCCTCCATGAACCAACGGAATTCATCTGTGAAGGTTGATGAAGATGACAAAGAGAGACTTTAGAAAAGGGTCCTAAAATCTAAAATAGAATCTAGACATGGGTTCTAGGAGCATAAATGATCCAGAGCAGAGAAAAACAACATAAGGCCTGGGTGGACAGTTCCTCCCCTTCTCTGTGAAATCTGCCAGAGTTTGGACACCACCCTCCAACTCCAAGCTACAGTGACAGTATCAACAGCTTGAATAACTCATCCAAAGGAGAGTACAAGCTAATCCAGATAGAATAGACCTGTCAAAATATTTGTGTAATCCCAGCAACTTCAAACTGCTTATTAATATGGTTTTCTCCAACTCCATTTGCTGTGCAAGATCCCATAATTAACCTTTCAACAATGATTCATTTTGGTTAGATTTAAAAACCTTTGCAGAGGAAACAGAGTTCCTGGTCTGGCTATCATCTGAAGACATCTAAATTATTCATAAGCATACCCTGTCTTCATCATTGTGTCCATTAGAGTTTTGGGGTCACAAGCAACCAAAACCAGATCAAGCTAATTTAAGTAACAATAAAGTTTATTGAAAGGCTCACAGAACAGGAGGCAAGATTAAAGAAACCGATCTCATGAGGGAACAAGAGCTAAATGTTCTTTTCTCTGGGGTAATACCCTTGAATGAATGAATGAATGAATGAGCGAATGAATGAATGAATGAACGTGCAAGTGAATGAATGAATGAGTAAGTGAATGAATGAATGAATACTATTTACTATCACTGCCTAACATTCAAATTCCAAAGGGAGAGTGTGATGGAATTTGGGATCACATGCTTACCCCATGGCAGGTGAATGGAGACACCTGGGACACCAGTGCCATCAGCATTGTATCTGACAGAAGCAGCATTGTTTTCCAAAGGAAAATTGAGATGCAATTTCAGGGAATAGAGGATGGATCTTTGACACTCAAAAGCGATAGAGCATCATGTATAAATATAGCATCATCATAATTATCCTGGCCATGTTACCCACAGTAAAAGATAAGATTTTTAAGTGTTAGGTCAACTGTAGCAATGTCATGTTCAAATGCCATCTGAAAAACACCTAGCCCTGTAGCTCTGTTCTAACTTATGGCAATGTCAAATATGAGGGTAGTAACAGAAAGTGGAGTCGTGGTCTTCAGGAAAAAACAGTGCTTTCAAACATTAGTGGATTTTCCTAACATCTATAGGATCTTTTGGGTGAATTTCAAGGAGCAGGCAAAAAAAAAAGAAAAGTTTCAACACATGCTTTTTCTGATACTTCTAACTATGGGTTAGAGGGAAATTAGCATCTTTTGAAAATTTCTCTTCGTGTCTTTTCAGATTTGTTGATTTAAAATTCATGTCATTTGTCACTTGTTTTTAGCTTAATTCTTCTGTCACCAGAAGAGCTAGTGTGATTCGTTGTTCTTTTCATTTATAAGAGCATAATTATATTTAAGCATAAAAAAAATGCTCTTCCTACTGAGGTGGTAATTTCCTTCCCCCAAAAGTTTGCCAAACAAAGGCACCTATATTGGCTAGGAGAGAGAGGAGTCCTGAGTTGTGTTACTAACAGCCTTACTTTAAGACCTTCAAGTCCATTTGAATAACAAGAATCATAATGTTGAAACTACTTAATGCTAGTATGAAATCTCAAAACAGAACAGGCAGTCATAAAAAGAAAGATATCATTATTTCAGAAGATATCATTTTTACCTAGAAATTGCTTAAATCTTAACACCTAAAGAGGCCAATAAATTGAATTTATTTATGAAAATTTATAAATAATGAAAAGTATAATGTGTTTCTTAAGCAAGATAGGGTATTGCTTTTAGCCAGGCTTTTAGAGCAGTTGAAGCAAGTAATCCTAGCCAAAGCCAGGATTTGTAAATGGAAAATGACTTCATTGTTAATGATATTTCTAAGTGCTTTACTTTGGTGTAGTAGGAGAGAGCATGATAGCATATCGAAGCAGACTATCAATTTCACTAAAAAAGGCATTATCCAAAACAGCAAAAATTGAGAACATAAAAACTTTATAGAGTTATCAAAGAAAGGGAAAAAGGCTCATTAAACTTCATAAGAATCTAACTAATAATTAGAGATAAAGTACTTTTTAATGAGTAAAATTCAAATGCTTTCTAAATGAACTGAAATGTTGCTGGTACAAAGCCACTGAAATTCTCCTAGAGAAGGAGGAGATGAAGCTCTTTAGAGGATCTTCAATTATTTTTTTAAATGCTTAATGAATGGAAACAATCTAAAACTTCCCATCAATAAGGCCTGGTTAAATGAATCCTGATGTATACATTAAATGACAAAACATGCCACTATAAAAAAGAATGGAGGACGCCATCACGTCCTGATATAGCAATCAAGGTCTAGATCAATTAATATTAGCTGCCCCTTGAGGACAAAGAGAAATAAATAAGAGAATGCTTACTCATTTGCTTCTATGTGCATCAAATATCTCTGAAAAGCACAGCAGAAACTGATAACTGGTTGCCTCCGAAGTAAGCCGGGTAGCTGGGGGACAAGAAAAAAGGGAGATTTTTACCACATATCCCTTATTTTTCCCTTGAATTAAAACAATGTTAATATACTACCTACTCAATACATAAATAAAATTAATTTTTAAATTTCTCAATTCATTTAAGTGTTCTTAATAATGAAAGAGACTATGGGACATTAAATCCAGAACTACCTGATGGTGCTATCAAAAGGAATTCGGTAGGTTTGGTAGAGGACATTCACATGCCAGTGGTGACTGGTATCAGCCTTCAACAATACCCCATTGTTATTTCCTTTTGCCTCTGTTAAGGACATTAAACACTTAATTACCAGATGGCAAAAGCAAGTATGTTGGTGCTGACTAGAGTCAACAGGACCAACAGTGAAGAGTCTTCCTCCTTATTCCTTCTGTCCAAAGACAGACCCAGGTGCAATGTGTAAGATATCAGAAGCAGGCGTATAAGATACGCAGCATTCCTTATTTTCTATAATCCAACTTAAACTGTTCTGAAGCCCACCCCACCAAATTCCATTTCCCCACTTCTTTCCCAAGAATGGCATCTAAGGTCCAGGAAGCCTTTTGTTGTGCTAAGAGACCAGGGCAAGAAAGGGAAGTGGCATCTGATTTTCTATATGTCTGTCTCTGAAGGCATCTGTAGTGATGTCCACCGCCCCACTTGGTCTCCCATTGCAGTCTACCCCTGGTGTCTAGGAGGGCCTTCAAGACCCCAAAGAAAATGAACCTCATCACTCTCCCTCTTGGTTTTCCTTTTCACCTTCCTTGCAGCCTAAAGACTCTTTTTCTTTCCTGGGGAAAAGAAGTTGTGCTTTCCTGTGACTAGGCTGTTTTCTACCAGTTCTTTTGTCGGTCTTGTGTCCTTTCCTGCCAGTCTGCTAAAGCTCAAACACTAAGAATATATTTCTTTTTTTCTCTTCGACTTCTTATCCCTTGTATAAGAATACCTGGAAAACAGGAATTTCAGTCATTCCAATGGTCCTCAAACTTGGCTGCAGGTCAGAATCCTCCAGAGAGCTTTTGAAAAATACTCATGGTCTGAGCCGGGGCCTAAGAATACTGATTTATGCACTGTGGGGTAAAGCCCCTACAGGATTAATTTGTAGAAGATCAGAGATGATTCTAATGTGAGGACAGTCTGAATACTGAATGAAAGGGAAGTACCAAAAAAAAAAAAATACTGGGAAAAGTAAATTTGTTAATAAATATTTCGTATTACACAATCATATATGAATGCCAAAAGATTTTAAAAAAGAAAAAAAAAGTCCTTCAGGACGACTTTGTATGAAAAAAAAATTAAAAGAAAATCGAAAACCTTACCTACCACAGGCATCTAGTAACTTTTTTGTGGCTCAGTATATCTGAACACTGAACACATCCTGGCAGGGTATTGGGAAAATCCTGTTTCTCAACTTACATATTTTAGTTGTCTTACTTTTTCTGAAGTCCAGCAGCCAGTTAAGACCAAGCTGGCTTGGATTCTCATGGAAAGGAGAGCGTTCTGGCTTGACTGTGACCTTAACAGGCATCAAAGCACAAATTACAATTGACCTTTGAACAATACTGACACCCACTCAGTTGAAAATCCTACGCAGAACTTTTGACTCTACAGCTGGTCCTTTGCATTGACAGATTCAACCAACTCCAGTTGGCAAACGGTATTTTTGATCCACTGTTTGGAATGCGAAAATACTGGCTTTTATCCACATTTTGTTGAATGGTTGTACGTAAAACCCACAGGTAGGAAGGGCTGACTGTACCTATTGAAAAAAAGTTGCATATAAGTGGACCTGCACAGTTCAAACTCCTGTTATTCAAAGATCACCTGCAAATTCTGGCATAAATTGAAAAGAAAAGGATACTGATCCAAAACCCTAAGATCTTTAGGGTGAAGACAATGTTCCAAGTTCTAAGAAAGGGAGGGCTCTGTCCTCTGTCCCACTTGTATAAGACTACACCCAGTGTTGTTGGCGACACCCCTGAGCATTACCTAAGACTCTCAGGAAGTCCTCAGAGATGCCAGCACACTGACTGATGAGTGAGGGGGTTCAAGGACACAACATTCCTGTTGGGAATGCATCAGTACAACTGACAGTTTGCTCCAGAGCAACAAAACATCATAATCAGGAGGAACACCAGCATTTAACTGAAAGCAGAAATGTACAGAATGTGAGCTCTGAATCCGGGTCCAAATCCTGGCCCTACCATGTGCCAGCTGTGTGACCGTGAGCAAGCAACTGAACCTCTCTGGGCCTCATTTGGTACATCTGTAAAACAAGAATTATAATAGAACCTTATTATTAGGGTTTTTATGAAGATGAAATGAGGAAATATTTATAGAAGCCTTTATATGGTATATTCTTTCCACGTCACCCAGAAAGTCCTCAGTAAATGCCAGTTAATACAGTTTTTGATTTAGTTACATTCTATGACATTCCCCCAAAAATGGTGAAGATCACCCTCAAAAGTGGTAAGTGACCAGACTAGAGTATAATACCAAGAAAGTGAAGAAGAGAAAGAAGAGATTGAATAATATTTCTTAACAGTTGGCACTTCGACCAGTCAGTAAGAGTAGCCCTCCTTAACCCAGAGCATCCAACAGCCCCCCGCACATCATATAGAGATCATCGTTTATGGGTCTGTCTCAAGACAGGGGCTGTGTTTTGTTCGTCTTTGTCTACCCGGAACCTTACGCCTAGTGTGTGCTCAATAAATAGATCCTGAACTGAGCTTATTGTCTTCTCTTCCCCTTGCAATGGCATAGCACTTCCCTAAACTTGGAAAAAATAGAGAATGACCAAGGAAGCCTACAAAAATGTTCTCTCTCCTTTCTTAGTACTGACAAGAACCGCAACCAGTATGTCTCAAAGCCAATCCTCGCCTGTCTCCATGCAGGCAGGCAGAGTATCAGTCAGGCAGGCCCCTCCGGGCCTACTGTCCCCCAAGCCCCTTCTCTGAGTTTTTCAGAATTCTCATCAAGGAGTATAGCCCTGCTGGTGGTGGCACTTCTCATCTGTTTTCTAGAGAACTTCACTAATCCTCAATTCTTCTTCTCATCCTCATGACTCTAATGACCCAGAACAGTTTTTTTCTCTAAACGGAGAGGCAGAACCCTGAGTGAGGTGTTGCTAAGAATTCCACACCAGATATAAAATAGCTACAACTTTTATGTAATTACAAATTTAATGATACGTAAAATTCACTATTTAAAGTAAGAAAAGCGGTTTTGAAAGTCTATAAACCTTATTCACAAGGTAAAATACATATTATGTAAAAAGAATAATGTGACAACAAGTACAATGGGAGTTAACCATTGTTGCTACGCCCTCCTACGCGATTTTTCACTTTTCATCTTGCCCTTGCAATCTAGAGCTTTTCTCTACTTCACACAAACCTCCCTCAGAAACCTGGTGTTTGCACACTGCCAAGTGATACCCTGCAACCTGACCTCAAATCTAATAGGAGTCATGGAAAGAAACTGCACCAAAGCATATGGATCATAATTAACTTAACAAACAAAACAAATATTCTCCTTCGTATTAACTAATGTCTCAGCTGTTACCTGGGAACCATTTTTACAGAGTGTAGAGAAATTCTAAAAGGGTATCTTCCTGGGTATGCAGCTTCATAACCTGGCCTTTTTTGCAGTTGCTAATGGATCCTACCAGTCTAGACACCCTTGGGCCCTCTGGGGCAATGCTTGGTCAAATTCACCTTTTGCACCACTGCCCATGTTTTATCATCAGGCTGCTTTCTTACAGAAATAGAAAAAATAAAGAAGAAAGAAAAAGAATATTAAGATGAAATTCATGTAAGGCCTTTGATAATTTTTTATCGTTGATTAATTAATGTTTGAGTTATCTATTGCTCTTTACTACAGCAGCCAAAGCTTAGAAGCATAAAACAATTTTCATTAGGAGGAGGAGGAGGAAAGGGTCTGGCAGTCGATGCTGGCTGTTGGCTGTCAGCTCAGCTAGGAATACTGGCCAAAACACCTACATATGGCTCTCCAAGGTGTTCTGGATCTCCTCCCAGCTGGCCAGCTGGATTCCTAGAGCAAGTATCCAGGAGGAACAGCCAGGTTATCACCTTTTAAGACTAGCTTCTGGGGTCACACTGTGTCACTTCTACTACACCCTATTAATTAGGCGTGAGCCCATATTAGAGAGAAGGGGACTTAGACTTTTGATTTAAGGATTATTAAAGAATACACGGACATGTTTTTAAGCTACCACAATTAACATTGTTATAGTTTCTTTTGTTTCTCTCTTTCAGAACCATGACTAAATATTTAATAGAAAAACTCCACAAATATAAGCATCCAAAATGAGATTTCTCTGCTTCTTTTTGCTCTGATAATTAACCCCTTCTTCTCACACATTCATTGATGAGTCAGAGCATCTCTGACACCTCCCCCTCTTCCCTCTTTCATACCCATTCCTAAAGACATCCTCCTGTGGGCTTTCTCAGGGCAAGACTATTCACCACAAGGAAACCTTAGATCAGTGTTCAAAATAAGAACACTGGATAGAGGATGAGTTTATTTTCTTTCAAATTTCCTTTGCATTCAACCACAGTGCTGTGACAGGTAGCCATTGGCTGGTGTCATCTTTGAGCTTGTTCACATCCTATCAGACACCAGTCCCAGAACGAATCTTCCATATATCAAGGTATATCCTTTCCACATCACCTGGACTCAGTCCAGAACTCACCCTCTTTTTTCTGGACTACCACCTTCTCCAGGACTGTCTATTTCAACATTGTGCCTCCCAATTTAGTGACCAAGATATTCTTCCTAAAAGTTGCCCACCTTCCCAATTCTGACAAGATCTGTATAGTTTCTGAATGTATTTTACCCAAATATATGGTCATGGGTTTCAAAGGCCTGATCACTACACAGAGACATAAATGTGCCCTCCAAATTAATTGTGTACCTCCATTAACACTCTCCTGTTTACTATCTCAACTGCGCGTTTAGGAAAAACTTTTTATTATCCTGTCTCCACAAGTAGAGCTTGTTTCTTCAATCCAAGCACCCTTTCGCACCAGCCAGGCTCCTTCAGTAGTAAAATAGAAAGATCACAGGATTTAGGAATGAGAGACCCAAGTTCTAGTATAAGCTGAAAAAAGGATAGTCAGTAAAATCCTT
This sequence comes from Cynopterus sphinx, assembly GCA_030015415.1. Lineage (NCBI taxonomy): Eukaryota > Metazoa > Chordata > Mammalia > Chiroptera > Pteropodidae > Cynopterus > Cynopterus sphinx. Next base: position 99,191,648 of record CM057385.1, read on the forward strand.
TGAAGATTAAAATATACATTATTACAACGACCATTGCTTCCATCTTTAAAAAATTCTTCTCCAGTTTCACTTACCTTATGAATCTTCCACATCTTATCAAAGGAAGCTCCGGTTGTGTCACTGCTCACAACAGCCTTTCCTTGAGAGCTAGTGGCTGAGCACATGAATTCAGTGTTGATTAAAAAGTCCAGCCCAGAGTTTAGAGGTCTCTTTGCAGAATCTACAGCAATCCCGAAGGACCAATGACACGTGAAGCCTCCAAGTATCTCACAGTAACGCATTCTGGACTCCCTCAGTTCACACCTAGCTGGGGGTTTCTGATAAATCCCACCAGATGCAGCAAAGGACATTTACAACCAATGAGCAAGTCTCAGATGACATCTGCCCAGGACCTCTTGAGAAGGTGGAAAGATGTGGAGCTTCAGGTGCTCATCACACCTTCGGAGTAGTAGAGGCTTGCCTTCCTCGAGAGTGGCCAATCTGAGCCTTCTGATAAGATAGCTAACATCTGTGCAGGGCTCTAAAAGTTACTGAGGTGTCACGTGAATTCCTTCCGCCAACCCTCACCACAGTTCAGAAACATGTTCCTGAATATATTATTATCTCTATCCTGTAGGCTCTGTCTCTTATCTCTGCATGCCTCACACCTAAAAGAGTGTCTGTCCACTGCACGCCTCACATGGCCACTGAATGGCAAGAACTGAAGTTCTCACACAAGGCTATTGGCGTGCTCGTGTGGTCCAGCCCAGCTCTTTCAAATTGAGATTTGAGAACAAACTTCCAACTAACCACAATGCTTCCATTGTGCGTACAGCTCCCTCAGGAAGCCTGATACGAGGAGGGGTTGGTGCTCTGAGGGGATGTGGGTGCTTCTGGGCTCCCTGGCCAAACATCATTAAGTTCATTTCCTAAGAACATACCCAACAGGGGAAGTACTCAAATATTGGCATTGCCTGAAAAGAATGACTATGCCCAAAAGACTAAATAGGGTCCGCCTATATGCACCATTTAGAGAGGACTGGTATATCTAAATCTTTTGCATAAGTATAGATCGACCAGCACATCTGCAAGGGAGGTGGCGTCTTCTAAATTTCAGTGACACCGTCAACATTCATTCATTCAACACTTATCAAGTGAGTACATCCTGTGCTCAGGCATTGCTCCAGAAACCTGGATCTAGAGGTAAACAGACCAAAGTCCCGCTACAGAGAGCTTACATGCTAGTGGGGTGAGACGAACAACTTAAGTTGGTCCTGACTGATAAGTGCTGTGGAGAAAATAAGTCCATCTGGACAGTAAGTGAAATTCAGGGTCTTTATGACCTTGATTAAATTTCGTTTTAAATCCTAGCTCTAGAAATCAACTCTCTCTCTCTCTCTCTCTCTCTCTCTCTCTCTCTCTCTCTCTCTCTCTCCCTTTCTCTAAATATATGGCTCAGAGGCCTGGCTTTTCTCCCCTGGCAACCCTGAGGCAGTGGAAGATGGTGGCCCAGACCTGACTAAGGGTCACACTTTCCAGGCCTCTGGCAGGCTAAAGATAACATCTTGACATAGTTATTTTTCAGTTCTTGAGTCCTAAGATGGTACGACCCCCTGGCTACTTCCCCATGAGACCAGACAGAAGGATTCTGGAAAGGACATCACAACTGTCCTCAAGACGTAACGAAGAAATGATCCATTACCTTTATCTCACCTCTGACCAATCAGCTCCCAGCACGACCACAAACCCCTAACCCAGAGTGTCTTGTGACTTTGCCCTACAAAATCTGTAAACTGCATGCCATCGGGAAGTTCAGGATTTCAAGCATTAGCTTCCCATTCTCCTGGATGGCACCATTCATCAATAAAATAGCCAATATTTCTCCACTGCAGTTCTCAGTATTTAGTGTTAAGCTCTGGTAGCCCCAGGTGAATGAACTCTCTGTTCCATAAGATAAGGAACGTGTTGTTCTCTATACCATGGTGGAGGCCTCTGATAAGAGGCCTTTTGAGCAGATGCCGAAAGGAAGCATGAGGCTGAGTCACACAGATGTGTACAGGTAGAGGAGAGAGCACAGGGGAGGGACCGGAGGTGGAAGCTGGCTTGGCTTATTCCACTGCCACCTCCCACCCCAACTGTAAGCTATTTCTGCCAGCAACTCAGAGCTTCGTGACAATGAAGAATTCCACCTCACTTCCTACGAAGATTGGGTCCCCTACAAGAGCCCAACTCACTCTCCCATAACTGACAATAGAGCTTACTTTCTCCCCAAGACAAAATTCTGCCAGAGCCTGTTACAATGGCTCATGGAGTCGCAAAAAGATGATGGTAAGAAAAAGAGAAAAACAGAAAAAATGGAGAACAAAGAGAAAATACAAAAGGTGAAGGAGAAAGAAAAAAGAGGACGAGGATTATCCACATGTAATACAGACACCTTTATCGAATCCGTGACATGTAACCTGTATCTCTGAACTGTTGTCTCAAAATGAGTCGACAGGGTATATAGTGTGTTCACAGTGCATCTTACTGTGGGATGTCATGGTGGGATATTATTGCAATGTCTCTAGAGACAAAAAGGCTAAAAATCTTTGAAATAACGACCTGGAAACATGTAAAACACAGAATCTCACAAACATGGGGCTCGATCTTATTGTTTCAAACTAATTCACGTATTAATTAAAGCAGTCACGTCTTTGATACCTATTTGTGTAAACTAAGGCAAACAAGTTTCCCTGAGAATTAATAACTTTATCCGTATAAAAGTGCATTTGATTAAATGGTGGTTACCCAGTTTTAAAGAGTTCAGCATTTCTGTGAATTACCATGAAAAGTAAATACTTTCTTTTTAAGCTCTTTTAAAAATAATTCCAGTTAAAAAAAATCTTTCCCTCCTGATTTATTTGATAGATGTATTTGTTTATATCAGGTTTCCTTATATCTCCTGTTATTTTATTTTAAAAATGCCAAATAAAACGTATTTCTTTGATGTATTTCTAATCTTCAAAAGCCCCTTTATTGTATCTAGACAGATATCTTTCAAAATATCATCAAGGATTGTTTGAAATATATATATTAAAAAAAGTGGAATTAACAAATACAGAAGTCTTTATTTGATTTTAAAGTCTTACTAAAATGCTTCTGGGAAACTTTTAAAATGACCTATACCAAAAGCTATTGGCCCTTCAAGTATGCTTAATCCCATCCTTAACACCAGCTGTCATTGCAGGAAGCAGGGATTCTGGGCTCCCAGGCAGTGTTGAGCCCCCACAAAGCACCTGATAACTAGGTGTTGATTGAGGTGTCTGCTCATGGTCTCTCTGGCTCAACCACCTGGCAGAGAAGTGGTTGCACTGGGTTTTCTAACTCAGCTATGATTTGGCTGAGGAATTCTTAACATCAAGGAGCTTTACCTGAAAGTTCTTACATAAAATAGTATTAAAAATATATTCAAAGAACAATTGCTTGTGTTTTTTTTCTTCTATCAACGCACAAGACCTGCATTCAAAATGTAAAATACTGAATTCAATGTTTGACCTTAGATTTTTCTAAATACTTTTGTACACAAAGAAACAAAAAATTATTTCTAAAGTAGTTTCAAAGCATAACTGGCAACATAAAGCTATATTTAATTACCAGAAGAAGTGATCTATATGACAAGAACAAAAATCTAAATTACTTCAAATGTAAGGATCTACAGCAGCCTAGAATGTGGCCACTGAAAATAAATAGTTAGTTCAATCGATGTTTTCCAGAGTTTTGGTTAGAAATGGAGGAGTGACATAAAACAACAATAATATTGAAAAAAAAATGGAGGAATTACTCATCTTCTCCATAAACAAACCAAACATAAAAGAAAAAATATACTTAATGCATCTTTAATAAAACTAGAAGTATGTCATAATTTTGAAACATTCAAGGAAGGACTGCAAAGAGCAGTAGAAACTGAACTGGTCAAGGCAAGGGCGGTGTGATGGGATTGTGCTATGCTCGTGAGACTCATTTCCTTTTCCTGCTTTGCACCCAGCCAGACTACATTTCCCAGCCTCTCTTACAGTTAGCTTTGGCACATTGCTGAGTTTTGACTCAGAGTTTGAGAGAGAATGTGTTTCTTCTGCATAAATTATTTAAAAAGAGGGTGTGCCTTCCTTACTCTTTTTTCCCACAGCTGGTATGCATATGCTTGTGAACCAAAGAGAAGAGGTAAAAATAGCCACTTTCAATTTTACACCAGATTACTTGATGGTGGAAGTTTATCTTCCCACCCAAATCTTGAGATCAGAGAGTTTGGTAGTCCTGCTGCTCAAAGGAGAAACTCTAATAGGAAACATAGTTTTCTTATGTTCGAAGCTAAGACTACAGCATGACCAGTCTGGGCTCTTCATGCAATTGACCCAGCAAGCAGAGAAGAGGATCTCTGTACTGAGAAGGTGACATGGAGGCTAGAATGCTGTGACTCAACAGAAGTAAAAAGCATTGGTCTGAAACCCAGGAGGCTGGCTGAGGTACCACTTAATACTTACTAGCCTAATACTTCTGGTCAATGGAAAACTGAGACAATGCAATAAAGACAAAAGAATCAAGGTCTCAGATTTTATACAACGGAAGATTTCAGTCATCCCACCAGGTAAAGGAACCTATGCAGCTAAGATGTTGTTAGAAAATAAGTAAACGTGGAATGGGAACTCTTCAGCCTTTCATTGCTACGTTGTGCCACCATCATCTTCTGCCTTTGAACCTCTGCACATACTGACTTATGGCAAAACTGTTAATGCTCACTCAATATTCATGTGCTCCTGTACATGAAGTTACCAATATTCTATACTAATGTATCCTTATGAACGTGCTATATAGTTAAAGTGGGTAGCACCTCTTTCAAAATTTCCTACATTATTTTTTTACGAGTTTAATGTACTATGTCAACAAATTAAATAAGAAAAACCACATTATATAATATACCAAAATATTATTTAGCCATTAAAGAAACAAGAAAATCCTGCCATTTGCAATGACATGGATGGACTCTGAGGGCATAATGTGAAGTGAAATAAGCCAGTCACAGAAAGACAAATACTGTACGATCTCACTAATATGTGGAATCTAAAAACAAGCAAAAACTCATAGAAAAAGAGATTGGATTTGTGGTTACCAAAGGCAAAGGTGAGAGAAGGGGATAATGGAGAAATTTGGTCAAAATGTCTAAACTTCTAGTTACAAGTTAAATAAGTACCAAGGATGGAATATACAGCATGATACGACAGTTATCACTGCTGTGTGATATATATGAAAGTTGTTAAAAGAGTAAATCCTAAGAGTTTTCATCCTAAGGATATATTATTTTGCTTTTGCTTTTTCTTGTGTGTGTGTATATATATATATGATGGATGCTAACTAAACTTATTATTGTGATAATCATTTTACAATACATGTAAGTCAAACCAATATACTGTATGCCTTAAACTTATACAGTATTGTATATCAATTATATCTCAATAAAACTGGAAATAAATAAATAAAAACACTCCAATATAAAAAGAGAGAGGAGAGAAAGAGAGAATGAGAGAGAGAGGAAAAAACAAAATCATCTCAATGGTGACTAAAAAAGATCCCTAAAAATGCTTATGCCTGTGACTCAGTCCACTTCTAGGAATTTATGCAACCTATGGAAATTATAAATAAAGACAAAAAATGAACACACCACAGCATTCATTGCAGTATTTATGTAACTGTCAAAACTGGAAACAACTTAAGCATCAACCAATAGAAAAATGGTTAAGTAAATTATGAAAATTTTAAGACAGAATATTATGCATTCACTAAAAGTATACTTGCAAAGAGATATTAATGGCATGGGGAGAATGGTTATGCAAAAAATAAGTGAAAAAAAACCTATATCAGGTACAGTCTATATTAGAGAAAACTTTCTAAAATCTATTTGTTGGTATTTTTTATTTTTAATGAGTGCTTTGATCTGAATATGTATGTTTCCCCTACAGACGTAAGAAATAAACAAACCTGTAGAGAATTTTTATAAGAGTTTGAGCCAAACTGACAACATATGCTGGGGAGCAAGATTTCACATGCTCCTAAGAATAAGTTTTGCAATTGCTATTATGCATTTGAAATTAAGGAGAAAACATAAGGAAATATATGTGTTGGTGGGAGAAAGCAAGGCAGGAATTGGATTATAGGATGGTTAAAATTGTGTGCTCTCTTGAGGGTGGTTATGGCTTATTTCAAAGGAGTGTTAACCAAGATGCACAAAAACTGGGCAGGGCTTGCATAAGGCAAAGAGAAATCTTTTACTAAAAGTTATATAACCATGACCAGCCAGTTAGAAATTTATGATCAGATCACCCTGTGAGGTTACTTTCCATAGAATCCTTTTTTGACTGCACTCCAAAATTTGTATGTTAAAATTCTAATGCCCAGTGAGGTGGTATAAAAAGGTGGAATCTTTAGGGGTGTTTAAGCCCTCATAAATGGGGTTATTGCCCTTATAAAGGAGACCCCCGAGAGCTTCCTAGTACCTTCCACCAAGTGAGGACACAGCAAAAAGCTATCATCTATGAACCAGAAAGCCCTCACCAAATACCAAATCTGCCAGTGCCATGATCCTAGACTTCCCAGCCTCCAGAAGAAATACATATGTATTTATAAGCCTCCCAGTCTGTGGTATTTTTTATGACACAAATGGACTAAGACAATGAGCAGGAGCCTGCGACACTTTTATAATCAGGTTAAAAAAAAAAAAACTAAGTATTTGACTCATACATGACTTTTATCTTAGATTTTCATTTCTGCCACTTAGTTAGAACATCATGAAGTGCTAGGAATACCTTCCGAATTTGCCGAATATCTATGAATGACTATACAAGAGTATTCGAACACACAAGTGTTTTTACTCAAAAACAAACACAACACTGTGTTAGTGTCAGAAGGCAGCTAGAATCTACCTCCAAATTCCTTTTATCACTTAAATTTCAAATTTTTAGGCTGATTTCTCCCATTAGGAGGACATTCTATGCCAAACCAATTAATTGCAGATTCATGGGCCTCCATTTCCCTTCCACTCAAAATAAAAATGAATCCCATCACATTAGAACTTCGACGCATTCTGTTTCCCTAGAAAAAATTATCATGCTCCTACATCTAACCTCCAAAGTAAGATTTAGTTTTGTTTTCTGAAGGATTTTAGAATGTGACTAAACTAGCAATCACAATAAATATTAAATGAAGCAGTTAACTTTAAAATTACTTAATACCAGGTTCATGTTGAACTCTAAGTATTTGCTGTCAACTAAAGATGAAGAATTCACCAGCGCTGTATTGTGTTTTAAAGAATATGGACATGTTTCATTGTTCTCTTTGCCCAGTCCTGCCATACTCCAATTTGTTATCCAAGATAAAACCAGAGCAGTCTTCTAAAAGCCACAAATCTGATCTCAAAACTTCCCATTGTTAATCCTTCACTGGCTCCCATTGTCTTCTTTGAATGAAGCCCAAATTTCCCAACATGGCTTTCAAGTTCCCAAATTATCCGGCCTCCTGTCTTCCTCTTCACTCATAACAGCTCCCCCTTGACCTTTATAGTCTATGTTCCTGCTCAGCTAGGGTTTCTCAGAAATGCAGCATTACCTCCTGCCTATGATCTTTGCATGAGCCGTTCTGTTGTAGAAACGTAGGGCTCGCCATGCAGCCATGTCTTCCTATTTCCCAGACTCTGCATCTAGGAGGGTCACATGGTTGATTTTTGCTCATGATTTGGGAACAAAAGTGAGACTCATCTTCAGTCCAAGAACTGAAGAACAAGTATGAGATTTTCATTCTCAAGGTCACCGTTTCTCCCATCTTTGCACCTGGGAGTGAAGGGCTACAGATTTGCAAGATGGAAGCAGCCTGACTACTGCTGGAAAGAAAGTCATGCTGAAGAGCTGCTTTGTCCACCTTGGACTTGATTTGAGTGAAAAATAACCCTTTATTATAGCACATCACCGAGATTTGGGGGTCGGGTCTCCTACCACAGCAGCAGGCATTGATTAACCTGATTACCTCTAAGCCTATAAAATGTTCTCCCCACTTTTCCACCCTCACCTCCCAGCACCATCAGTTTTTACTTAACTTCTGTTCCTCTTTAAATTTCAGTGTAAATCTCTCTTTCCCTGGGATGCCTGTCCTCTCACAGCAGGTCTCATATTTCTTCAATAAGTTCGCTCATCATGTTTCATTATAAAGATTCTGTTAAAGCTCTTTATTCCTATATGGACTGTAAGGTCTAAAAGGGCAGGCACTTGGTTTCCATTGTTCCGCATGTATCTCCAGTGCTGACATGCTGTGCCACATAGAACATGTGCTTAACCACTATTTGACAGTGAATGAATAAACAGGGTCTGTTTGGTTTTCAGCTATTATAAATGTCAATATGATTCTGCTCCTTGAGACAATGAACTTTTATTGAATATTGAAGAGACTAAATACACAAATGACCAATGACCAAGCAATATGTAAAAATAGAACTCTGATCTAAACCTGAAGCAACGCGTCCACGACACGAATCCATTGTCTACAGTAATCAGCCCAAGAAACCAGCCAATCTATAAATCTGTAAATCAGAGGAGTAGGAAGCCAGACCATCATCTCTAGCAACCAGTCCAGGATGCAAAACAATAACCACTATAGCAATCAGTCCCAAATGGCCGATTAATTAATGACTTAATTAATAAATGATAGCTTTTCTAACTTTTGTCCCCACTTATAACTTACAACCAGCCAGGGAAAGCCAAATGTGCATCCTGAACCAATCACATAGAAAGCCCGTTTCTAGTTAGCACACCTGCAGCTTCCCCATGCCAACAGTCTCTATCAGAGCGACTCTGAAGTATTGGGAAAGGCAATCTTTGGACCCCCTGCTCCCCACTCAGCCACGTGACAATGGGCCTTGTCTCTGGAATACTTCCTTTCCAAGAGATAAGGAGTCCTCACAGCCTGTGAAGCTTATCACCTTGTGTGGGAATATTTTTCCCTATTTCAAGCTTAATGAAGGCTCTTTTGTCTGTGCTTAAAGCATGTGCATCATGAGGGAACTGGCCAACCCTAGTCTTCCATGAAGAGGGGACAGCGTCCTTCCACTGTAGCACAAAGGAGTGCACTTAGGCAAATTGTCACGTGTTGGTCACAGGGAGAGACCCTCTACCATGCAGAACCAAAGCTCACTATTGTTGCTAATCTTGCTCTGTCTCTTCTCTACGTGAGTAAAACATTGTTTCATCCAGTACTTGACTATCGTGTTTTCTTTGAGGACTCTGCTACTAAGATGCGATAGACAAAAGTGGTTATAGACCTCCCCTGGAGTGCTAGACACCCTATTCCCATGGGATTAGTAATGGATGCATGGTGTTCTGCTCTAGATAAACTTTCTATCTTTTCCACTCTAAATCTTCCCCCCAATTCTCTGCCTGCTTTTGAATCTCTGCCCAAATGTAAGTGATGGTGGCTGACTCCCTTGCTACAGCACACTCTGAATAAAGAAGAATAAGGCCAAATGAAATTCAAACTCCAGTGGCGCAAGGAACTCAGACAACAGCATCAGCCTAACCAGGGAAACGATTAGAGATGCAAATTCTCAGGCCCCACCCCAGACCTACTGAATCAGAAACTCTAGGGTTGGGCCCCCAATCTGTTATAATGAGGCCTCCAGGTGCTACTGGTGCTAAAGTCTGGGAACCTCAACAATATAATCAGATCTGAATTACCTTGTGTCCTAAGGGCATTTGTCCTTTGGTGCCTATTCGTAAGTGACACCAGAAGGTTCCCTACACCCCTCCCCCCACATTCACCTCATGAGAGGCTCCTACCAGTCTGTTGCTCCCTCAGTCACAGCTAGCAAGCTCCAGACAAGCCCCGTCTGAACATCAGGGACAGCACATGCCTTCTTCTGGGATCCATGCCTTTTGCATAACACAGCAATCCCTTTTGCAACATGGTGCACGCATTTCCTTTCTTTCTTTTTCTATGCCACCTGGTATTATGATCTGTTAGAAGACAAACACACTGATTTTGGCTGTGCCCCGTTACTAACTGTTCCTAAGAACCAGCCAAATTATTCTTATGACATGGCTTCCTTCCTACCGAATGTTGCTTTATATTTTTAGAAATTTCTGAATGTTGGTCTAACATTGGGAAATGAATGTCCTCTAAGCTGAATTCTTATGTTACAAAAGCCAGAAAATTTTGAGTAGAGATTCAGAATCCCAGTTGCCAATATTGATGAACTTCTCTCTGGGCTCAAATGCGTTGGCTAACAAATACCTTGGAACATAAGACTAGAAAAGTGAAGAGCAAGAATTCTGCCCTCGAGGTTTTAACTTTAGTCAAAATATCCTGATTCAGAAGACTTATTAAACAAACTTCTTTTTATTTTTATTTTTTCAGCTTTTATATTTTTCAGAAGCATCACAGATATGTCAAACAGTTGGAACCAGAAACAGATCTAGGTGTAGAAGCTTTTAAAGCTTAAACAATCTCAAGATTCCTGTTTTTTTTTAAAAAAGATACAAAATTGGGCACAAAGCGAGGGAAAGCAGAGATCACAACAAAACACAAATTGTAGAAACTGATGTATATCATGAGCATCATAAAATCCAGAAATAACACAAAAAATAAATAAAATATAAAAATTAATACAAACTAAAATCCTAATGGATCTCAATAATGCTCTCCTTCATACATTTTCGGTTGTATTCTTTTGGATCACCTCTTCGTATGACAAAGATGTTGTAATATCAAACACAAGATCAAAGAACTTTTCTCTAGCATGGTTGATCAAATCGTTTAGGAATAGTTTTAAAAACTCTCAGCATCACAGTTGTTACTGATAATGTTTTAGGAATGGTTGTCAACTACGGGAAGATTGCTATCCAGTTTCCTTCTTATTTGAAGTTTAAAGATTGAAAGACTTTTTCACAGACTGACTTCAGGCTTCACACCCTTTAAACTATGCTTTCACACATTACGAGGGCCCCTAGGTCATTCTCTTTGTGTCTTAAGCCAGGAGAATACCAGAGGAGCCCCTCCACCACAAGAACAACCAACAATAACTGAACTGTACACGGACATGCATACAAACCAAATGAGTATGTATATTCCATTAAATCTAAATTAGATGTGACCCCCCAACTCAACTTTCCCTTAGACAGCTTCCAAGCATGTCCTTGGCCACTAGAACTACAGCCATTTGAAAGGATATGTTCCTCAGAAAATCCACCTGCAGCCAAGCATGAGAAGCTGCGTTTGAATCCTGATGTGCCCTGGCAGCCGAAGCTAAATTCTGGGCCTTTAATTGACAACTGAGGGAAAGGGGAGAGTAAGAAGAGGTAGAAGGAGATGTTGTACAGAGCAGATAAGAAAACACGAGTGGCCTGAGGCTCATGTATGGAAAAGAGAAAGTATGTCGAAGAATGTGAGCGTTTTTAAAGTGAGAAATGCTCTCTCTCGTTCTTCTCCACCTAGTCTGCAACACAGAGCACACACACCCGCCAAGCAAATTCGTCTTAAATGATTAACTTCTGGAAGAACAAATCATTTGACCTCTCCAGCTGAACAAACACAGAGCTGCAGTGACTAAAACAGCTAAAGGCAATGCTCAGTAACACTGAATACATTTTCATGAAAGTCCTGCCATTTTATGTCACAGGAGCCTGAGGAAAGCTTAAGTCTGGGCACCTCTTTAGTTGAAGGAAAGCCTGGGGTTGTAGCCGCAATTGATGAAAGATACAGAAAATAGCTTCAGATCGCAAAGGTTGATTTCGCTGCAGCTTTAAAAATATGGATCTAGGAATTCTTAAAAGGACAGTTTGATTTATGAAAAGATTCCGATTTCTGGGATGCCAACAAAGAAGCTGAATGGAGGTAGCAAAATGGTGCCAGGAACCATCCAAAGAAGCTATGTGCAAGTTTCAAGTGATTCTGTGCTTCCCTCCTAAGCCCTCAGCCATCAACATGTATACAAAATAGCTTTTAACTAAAGGGCTCATCAGGATACAGAATGCAAATGTGCAATCACATTAATTCCAAGTTAACCTGATCCATGCAGCTTTCTACTGCAAGTGGATTTTAAAATAAGGAATAAGTACCCCTGCCTCCAGGGAATTTTTGTTTCATTCAGATATAGGTTTGCGAGGACTTTCACAAATAAAATGCAAATGAGAATAGAGAAAAATTATTAGAAACAAAGATCAGAATACCTTTTTGTTAACTCCTTGAAAAAAACAATTCTCCCCAAAGAAAATCTGAAGAAATGTTAATGCACTAAAATTAAAATTCAAATCACCGCTTGTATTTTGTTTGGTTAGTTTTTTTGCTGTGACCTTGTTAAAATAAAATTAACAATCTGGTCACCCCAGCGACCGCATCTTAAAAGGCATTTTCTCCTATAAAGTGGAAGGTCAGAATTCTGTTCTGAAGCCTGTACCTACCTGACCCATAGTCATTTTAAAAAGGCAACATTCTCCCTTTAGACTCTGGAAGCCAGCACCCACTGAACAAATAATTCAACAGCCTTGATGGATTTGTTGATTTCTTTGGATGAGGCATCAAATACACAGCAATTGCTGTAACATATCTTTTAGAAATTACTTCAATTTTACTTTAAATTTTATGCATACAATATACACACAGTCACATGGTTTGATCTTCAGTTAAAGTTGAAAAGATAGAAATACTTACGAATAATTATTTAAAACAAAATGCATTCAAGTTTATAGTACCTACATTTTTTCATTTATGTGCAATTAATTCTTTAAAAAAAGTTTTTTTTATCACTGAATACTTGGAAAAGAAAGAAGAAAAAAGGAAATCACCAAAATACCCACCGTCTAGATAAAACCATGACAATGTATGGGTTTATCTCTCATTATTTTTGCCATTCATTTTTTTACATGTATGTGTCAATATGTGGAGTATTCAAGATTTTATATGCTGATTTTCAATCTTTTCCTTATCATGCTTATCGTAGATCATCTGAATAACAGAAAATTATACACCTAAAATGCCGTCACATAGAGATGTTTTTAAATATGCTAGTATAATTCTTTACATTCTCTTTTTTAACCCAAACAAGTAAACACGTTTACACTCTTGTTTTAAAAAAAAATTTTTAAGAGAAATATAAGGAGTAAAACAAGAGATGGCCCTTTTCCCCACCCCCATCAATGTCTGCCACTCCCACTCCATCTCCTTGGGCATTTATGTTAGCCCTCTTTTTTTATTTATTATAAACAATACTTCGAAGAACATCTTTGTATATACATTTGTCTACATAGGCAAGTATTTCTTTAGACAAACTCCTAGATTTAGAATGCCTAGATCAAAGGAGTTTAATTGCAGTAATTTACAATTACTTTCCGATCAATAGTGTGACTGCTTGCTCAGGTATATCCTTGCCCACAAATCATAAATTGTAGTTATAATTCATACTTCTCTCACTACCAGCAAGGTTAAGCATCTTTTCATTTTATGGGCCATTTATTTATTGTATTTATTCTCTCATAAATTTTCTGATTCATATCTCTTCATTTATATTTTTCATTGATTTTTAAGAGTTCTTATATCTTCTGGGTACTAATAATCTTTTCCCTGTCTGCCAAGTGTCGTAACTTTTTTATAGCGACATTTGTCATAAAGACATTTGTTATTTTTTATGTAGTCATATCTATAAATCTTTTTCCTTTGGGGCTCTGAATTTCATATCTTGCTTTGGAAGTCCCTCTCACCCTCAATATTATTTTTAAAAATAAAATTATTTTCTTCTGATACTTTTATGATTCTGCTCCTGAGGCTTAGCTCTTTATTTCTGTCTCTGATATAAAATAAGGACCTAATTTTATATATTTCCAAATAGCTTAGTGTCTCAACATTTTAATCAAATTATTCAAATTTGTGTTCTGCATCTAATAACACATTTTGGGCTACTCCGGCTTTATATTGTATTTTGGTGGTGAGGGAGTCTCCTCATCCCCCATTGTTCTCATGTTATTTCAGGTTTCATGACTATTCTGTATTTTCTCTTTCAAAAAAATTTTGTAATTATTTTGCTCATAATTTTCCCTGGGATTTGATTGGGAATGTCCTGAATTTATGGATGGATTTGGCAAATAGTAAGATCCTTATAATACTGAGCCTTGCCATTGAGAGCATGCCATAGTTCTCCAACACGTAACTACTATTGCCTACGGACAATAATCATGTCCATTGTAAAGTAGCTCAAAGACAATGAAACTGTAGAGAAAATCTAGAAAAGTGTGCTATATAAAGCATCAGGGAATCTGCTTTTCCCATTTTAAAGTCAATCAATTTTTCTTATGTAGTTACCTTAAGAGCTTCAGTTTCAGCTTTACTTCATAAACTAGGAGGAGTCTCCTTTCACTCTATACCTCACGCCACTGACTTATCTCTTATTTATTGCCTCTCTGGAAGAACACAATATTGATATCTGGCTCCCCACCCCCAATTCTTACCTCTTTCCCCTTCCTTTTCCTACTTAGGTTCCCTTCTTATCATCAAGAAATAATACTGTTAACCTTCATGTCTCTCCTTTATTTAGCAAATCTCAATGGCTCCCTATTTGCTGTAGAATAATGTGCAAACTCATTATCAAGACCCATAAAAACGTACCAGCTCACCTTTCTGGTCACTCTTCATCTTGGCTGCTGATGAACCTATCATCTGGCTCATTACTACCTATTTTTTTAACCTGTCATCACTTTCATACCTCTGTGTTTTTCTTGCTGTTACTTCGAATTGCAATATCCTTTCCTGATTCCAGGTCAGATGTTTCCTCTTCTCTGAGATATCATTCACTGATACTATCACCACCACCATTCCCCATCCACCAGGGAAAATAATTCTCTCAATCAGAAGGCACATTCCTCTATTATAGAATACACACCCACACTTGCTATGATAGGTGGGTTTATGCTTGTATTATTTTTAAAAATAAAAGTGGCTAGACTGTAGTCTGCACATGGGTCAGGCCCCTTCCATGCACCTTAGAATTCTCAGCATAGAACACAGAGCCTCGCATGAGGGGCTCAATAAATGTGTTGTTGAAAATCTGACTTAATAAAGAAAAGATGTTGAACTTGAGGATCTCACTCTGGGGATCTTTTCACCACATCTTAATCACTTTGAGACAGAAAAACAACAACAACAAAAACAAACCAACAAATAAAAAAATAAAAATGGATTTTCCAAAAGCTAGCTTTTTGAGAAAGCTATGTACTCCTCAAGTCCTCCTTAAAGCCATAGTTGTTAGGACATAAACTGCCACACTGGAAACCAGTGGTATACTGAAGTCTCTGCTCTTCCCAATTCCACATTCAGTGATGCCATGTGAGCAGCGTGAAAGCAGAATTAGTGGGAGTATTTACACCTTGGCAAATGGTGTACATGGGTTTGGAGGGAAGTGGGTTTTCTGTTAAGGTTCAGCATTTAAAGTCGTACAAGTCATTGTTCTTTAGTGTATTCACCACATCTTGCAACTATCATCACTATCAAAATTTCAGAACATTTTTATCACCCCTAAAAGAAATTCATACCCATTAGCAATCACTCTCCCTCCCCACCTTCCCCAAGTCCTAGCAATATTTCTTGTTTTTTTTTTTTTTTTTTTGAGAGTTGGTTGTTAAACATTTACAACACACCACTGCTAGAACCCATCTGTTTCTACAATAGCAGTTACTTTTCTCCTCTTCAGTTAATACTTTTATTCTTCAAGTACATTGAGGCCTCATAAACATCAGGGTTTCTATTACAAAGATTCATATATCTTTAAAAAGAAGTTATTTTAGCTCTTGCCTAATCCACTTTATCCATCACAGAATGAGATAAAAAATAGTCATGCCTAGACAGACTATCAGGAACTAATAAATCTTTTAAAAGTCTAGATCACTTTCTGCCAGATTAGTATGTGAGATTTACTTTTGCATGAGACAATGGGCTCTTGTCTATTTTTAGATTAGATAATGCATTTCCTAGGACCCACAGGAGGCCTTGGCTTCTCTTATTACTGAGCACACATGCAGAGACCAGAGATTTTGTGAAAGGGAAAAAGAAAAAAAACAGGAGAAAGGTATTGGTGGTTTGCTCTTTTGACCACTAATGCAACTCCATCAGGAAAGATGAAATATATGCCCATGAATTTCCTCAAAGTTCACCACCAGTGCACAGAAATACAGATGTATCAAAAGACATATATGCATGCACACATTCATGTGAGTACACTTGCACTCTGATATCATTGGTTAATGTCCTAATGACCACCCCACCACCCTGGCCCAGTCCCAGAACAGCATCTTCAGATGTGGGCCCCCAGACACCAGATGCATATTACTCATCTAATTAATACCTGCTGATTAAACTTGTTTCCAAATTTTTTTATATTTGCAAGCAGGAAATGCTGAACTGTCCTCTAAGGAAGGGACTCTAAACCTTGAACTTGAAGTGTGGTCCATGTAGCATCAGCATTATCTGAAAGCTTGTTAGAAATACAGAGCCCACCCAGAATTAATTAAATTCAATTTGTATTCTATCGTCATCTCTTGTTGATTCATGTGGGCATTAATGTTTGAGAAGTAATGGACTAAAACCAGTGGAAGACTCTTTGATTGGCATCTGTTCTCATCTCACTTTCTGTACGGAGAAAAAATTCACTAAGACTTACTTAGAATTCATTTAAATGATCCCTAACCAGGGCTTAAATGTCTTGGGACTCTCCATCCATCTCGAGCTTTAGGTTTGGAGCTTAAAACAAGAGGTTAATTCTCTACCCAGGTGGGAACACTACCAACTTCAGAAAGGCCAGTGTCCATCTTTATAGATCACGGAAAGTTTTACTAAAAACAATGCTTTTCTAATGTGTGCGTGTGCGTGTGCGTGTGCGTGTGCGTGCGTGCGTGTGTGTGTGTGTGTGTGTGTGTGTGTGTAGAGAAGAACATTAAAATCATCTGACTTTCCAACACCCAGTGTTAAAGGCTTAACATTTTGGCACTTTTTTCTTCATTTTTTTAATATGTGGATGTTACATGCTCTGTTGCCAGTATAATTCTTTATTTTCCATTATTGGGAGGATAAAGTATATAAAATGTGCATCTTGAATAAAAAAGGATACATTTCTATATGCTATATACCTTTTTTCGCATGTCATGGTTATTCTAATACCTCAAAAAATTCTTCAAAAATATGATCTTAATGACTTTATATTATTATGTGAATGAAGCATGTTATTAAATATTCTCATATTCTTGAATACTTTTAGATACATTTAACACTTATAAATTGTGATTAATCATATTGTAATTAGCATCCTTGTGTATAAGTCTTTCTCTGACTTTCTGATTATTTCTTCTGTATAAATTTTCAGAAGTACACTTTCTGATTCAAATGGTGTAAACTTTATAAATAATTGATACATGATGTAGAACGTGATTCTGTATCATAATGTGGAGCTTCCTGCTTTATCCTCCCATCTCAGCAAAAGAGGCACACCTTCACCAGCCTTTTAAACCCCCCAGCTTCTTGGGTGACTATTACCATTGCATTGTTTTAATGTGCATTTCTTTGATAACCAGTGGTTTTTTTCTGTGAATCCTCTATACTTCTTGGTCTTCATCTGTTTTATTGTTTGGATGCTACTACCAGCAAAGACACTAACATATTCACATCCTTAATTCTTCATCTATCTTACTATTTCTCTATTTTTTCAATTGTCTTCTAATTGTTTTTAAAGTTATGTAAATGTTTTACATTTTAAATTGAATGTAATCAGAATTATGAATCTTCATGATTACTTTCGTGATGCTTATGCTTAGAAAGAGCATATCTAAGATTATATCTTCTCCACTAAGGACAGCATAGTTAATCTATATATTTTTCCAGAACAAGGAGAAATAGCAAGGCTGATAGTAACTATCCTAACTTTATTCCTGGTCAAGTATTATGTTGTCTTTTACCTGGATCAATTCCTGAATAATTAATTTCTTTCTCATTTTTTGTGACGTTTCTTTAATCACATATTATCTCCTAAAACATAATCAGGCGTCTGTTAGACAGCCAACCTATCTCACTGATTTGTCAATTCTTGCTTCAGTATCCTATGATTTTTAAATATGTTGTAGCCTTAAAACAACTGGCCAACTCAGTTTTATAAACAAGGTGACTTTGTTATTATTTTACTTTCTAACTTTGGCCCCTTATAGAATAAGTTAAATTTCCAAATCAAAAGCTGATGTGTGGGCCCACATTTTCAACAAAGAAGCAGTTTGTCTTTCATTGTTTTTATGTAAAACATTAGATATTATTAGAGGTAGCTTCTTTAAAGTTCCCCGATTGCTTTACCTTCCCAAAAAAGAAACTGGAATGTGCGTAACTTTTTGGTATGAAGCCTGTAGCTTCATTATATTTTGCCACACAAAACAATGTCCACTCTTTGTTTCTTGACACATCTGGCAATTTGAGGTTACTAAAAAGCCTCTTTAAACAACTAGGGAAACGTCTGTTAATCTTTATAGCTATTTTTGTGGTTAAGGTCAAGTGTACTATATTTTCTTGAGGAAATTTTTTCCTTTTCCTTTTGGCTCATCTCATAACAACTTATTTTTCAAATTTCTCACAACAGTTGTTCTTAAGGGGTCATAAAGAATGACGAAAAGTTTACCCTCTTCATTATCTTTTTTGCTTTGTCACCTATAAGATTAAGAATATAATGGCTCCTGTCTTGTTGAGTTGGTAGAACCATTAAATGAGATAATTCGTGGAAAGAGCTAGCACAATGCCTGGCACAAAATCAACACTAAATAAATGTAAGCTTAAAAAAATAGACCAACTCACCCCAGGGCCCCTTGGTCTTTGCAGATGATCTCACTGGACTGCTGCTTGCTGAGAAGATGAAATTCTCAGTCAACCCCTGCTTTTGTGTCCATCCTTGACCCTAACAAACTTACTTCCTCCTTCTTCTGATCTCAAGAAAATAAGGCCCTCCTCCCTACCAAGGCTATCCCGATATGTGAGATCATCTTCCAATGCAGAACTATAATACTTGGATGAACTAGCTTTGGAAGTCAGTTACGCATTATTATTTCCATGGTATTTATTAGCCCCACACACCAGCCCTGATTCAACGTGGAAGAGGACAGCAGAAGTATGTGAATACTAGAAAGACAATTCTCATGGGGGCCATCCTGAGGCTATCAGAGTTCACTGGCACCCTCTTTTCTTTTCGCATGACATTGGAAGGCTGTCCACACTGACCACAACTTCCTACCTTGTACTCTTTCAGGACAAGTTCCTATTTTCAAGCAATTGAAGATAACTCCAAATATTCAGAAGAGGAATTTATTAAAATATCTTTGGGAGAAGACTGGAAACCCAGGCTGATTGAAGCTACATTTCCAGGAAGAATGTCCAAACCTAGGCCACAGACCTGGCCTGATGAGTCAACAATTCCCCTTTGCTGCAGCTGCTGTTACTGCCACCTCACTGAGCACCTCAGAGAACTGCCATAGCCCAATCATGACAATTTGGGGGATGGGGGGATAAGACTGCAACTTTACAACCATTGCTGCTCAAAAAGCCAAAACCCCTGCCACTGCCCACCCACCAAAAATAATAAAGGGTTCTACAAATAGTCATCTTTCTCATTTCTGAAAAGATATTTAATATAGGTGTCTGATTGGTGCTGTATGTGTCACATTCTTGTATCCCAACTGCAAGGCAGGCCGAGAATTTCAATTTTCTGAGTTCTGCTTTGATGAGGTGAGATGCAAAAGGCCAGATATCCCAAACACTGTAATGGTTTCAAAAAGTGTAGGACACTCAAAAAGAATGATAAATTGCCCATAATATTCACTCTTTTTAATATTTGCAATTTATCACAAGACAATAGCTATTTTCTTGCTATTCCACTAACACTGTTCTTCAGTGGTCCTCAACGACATTCAATGGGCCTTTCCACCCTTGGATCAGTTCTGCACACAGTGAAGGAAATTAAAGTCACCCTTGACTAACATCTTAGGGCAGGTTCCCCAGAAGTGGACCTAGAACAAGAATTTACTTCCAAGTGATTTATTAAGAGTTTCTCTAAGGAACCTGGTTAGGAAGTGAGGGAAGCAGAAAAGAGAGAGGAAGAAACAAATAATGGCCTAATTTCAGATGAAGTCTCATGGAATAGATTCAGACTGATCTATGTGAGGTTATGCTTTAGAGTTGTCCTGAACTGAGGCCAGAGAGCTTTCACAATCTATCTGAGAGAGGCCAGGGAGGGACACAAATTACGAAGAACTCCTAGCTCTTTGATCTTGGAGGTTAGATGGCTACAGTGGCCTGAGGTCAGTCCTCTGAGAAAGAACACCAGATCTGGACCACTGGAGATCAAAGCACAAAGATTTCTTCAGGAAAAATGTAAAGAAACATAAAAGGGTCAGGAGGTTTTCATGGCAAAGGACAAACAGCCCAACTGAGTCAGGGATTTTGTATCACGTACACTTTCCCATGGGTACTACTCCAACTTGGGTCCACGGTCTTGCCAACCAAGGGTTTGTCCTCAGCCAGCCATCATTAAGCAATGCTTTTCACTGATCCCCTGAATCTACCTCAACTTTCATCCAAATTTGTTGTCAGCTTACTCCAAATACCCCCAACTTTCCTTGCTCTCATAGCATTCCTTTTCTTGTGCCAGGAATGCTCTACCCTCCTTTCCATCTACTGCAGAGCTCCCTGAGATTCAGCTCAAACGCTGCCTGCATCTGGGAGTCTTTCCTGATCACCCCAGCACTCAAGAATTGCTGTGCCTGAACTACAAGGAGACTCTCTCTACCCTTAGCTCTTTTAAAAGCGTTATCACATGCTGTAGGTATTTATGTTCTTATCTATCTTCACTGATGAATTTTAGACTCCTGAGGACAAAGACAGCTTTTTACAAAACTGTGTTTACTGCATAGCACTATTAATACTAGTCACTTACACGTATTTGTTGAACAAATCCTGTTTCTGAGTTCATAAAACATCCAGAACATTGCATTTTACTTTTAAAATAGAGCATTTCCTAAAGCAGAACCTCCAATGTATCACCTTAAATATAGTCCCCTGCTGAAAGCAGAAGAATAATACAATATATTTTTATGTAATTACTCCTGATCTAAAAAGTAAGAACTGAAATTTTTAAAAAATTGGCTCTGAGACCCCAAACAAACAAACAAAAAATCTGAAAAACATTCCTGAGCCTTTTATATCATTCTTAATTAGTGAACTTATCCTCCTGCCCTACTAAGGCAGGGCTGATGCCTTTCTCAGATGTTGAGGACCAGATGCCTTCTTGTGTCCTCATCTACTTAAAATCCCTTAGTAGTCTCTCACTGTTTCCAGAATTCAATCCAGCATTCACAAGGCCCTATTTGGTTGTGCCCTATCCACTTCCCCAGTCTTGCCTCATCATACTTTCTCTTTGCTTGCAAAACTCAATCTGCCACAATCTGTTCTTGCTGCTACTCCACATTTTTCTTTGCTTTAGAGCTATTGTTCTTGCTATTCCCTCTGCCTTAAGTGCCTTTTCCTCTGGCAAGTGACACAATTGGTTGGCTCCTCTTCATCCTCTAAATCTCAGCCATCTTAGCATTCTCTCAAGTGGCCCTTTCACCCCTTCCCCAGGTGGTGTCATTCAAATGAATCAGTCTAGGTCCTTCGAATCCTTTATGACAATCCAAATTATTTGTTCAAATGTTATTTCTCCCTTTCCAAACTAAAATTAAAATTTACCCAAAGAAGATTCCCTTATATATGTATGTGCAGGGCCCACAACTGTCTTCAATCAGTGTAGGCTTTCTATTAATAATTGTTACATGAGTGAAGAAATGCAAAAGTATGCTTTGGGGAAGAAAAGTCTTCTTATGCAAGACAACAAAACCCAAAATTATAAAGCAATAGCTAAATCTAACTTTATAAGATTTTAAAAGCTTTTTTATGATAAAGTGTGAGTAAACCCAAGTAAAAAATAAATTAAAAAAATACTTGGAACACATATAACAGATGATAGATTCATTAATATCTCCCACTAAGCTAAGTGAATGAGGGGTTTTACTTTACAAAAAGTTAAAAAGAGAGAGCAATTACCTTAATGGTGATAAGAAAATTAATTTGTCCCAGATCAACAAAGATGATTTATAGTGTCACCAGCATTTCTCCACTGAACACTGGAATTATTTTCCTTCCCTGCCCCCCACTCCCTGACCCAGTGTGGCCCTGAACCACCTGTGTCTACAGAGAAGTTTGCACATTCCCTGGAGAAAGGCACCAATCACATGGTCTTCCAGCTAGATATCTAAGTATCTGTCTTAGAGAGCCTCAGGAAACAAATGATGTCTTGTTCGTCATTGTGTCCCATAGCCAGCGTGGTGTTTTCATAAAGCAGGTAACGTGGTGAGGAAGAGAGAGTTTATTCCTATATAACTATAGGAATAAAGCCTTTGAACGGGTAAGAGAAGATGAAACCCAAGAGCAAAGCAAAGGTGCTGGTCTTCTTTTATACCAATTAGTAAGAAGTATGAGAAGGCAGGGGCAGACAAGGGAGTGCATGCTCAAGGATTTCCCTTTCCTCAATTGAGTATGAGGCAAATGGGGAGGAATGTAAAAGATTCCCATACTAGCTACTGGGAAAATAAAGACACTGGAGAAGCTTAATAAGGTTACTGGGTGGCATTGAATGTGTAATTGAAGTTTCTGGTGATGACGTAAAGCAAGAACCAGTCACACAGTTATGTGGTTATGTGGTATTTTCCAGCAATAATGAGCTGTTCAAGTGAAGATACAGAGGAGGTAGAGCATTGGGTTTAATCAAGATTTTCAGGTTTGCTAGACAAATAAACCACTGCGGAGAGGGTCTATGAAGTTCATGGCCTGTGCAAGAGGGGGTTATAGTGATGAACCATGGACTGTAAATGACAATATGATAAAGTGCCTAATTGTGAAAAGTCCTTGTTGAGGTTGAAAAATTGTTGGAATGGAGATTCTAGAGAAAGCAGGGTAGAGAACAGGAGGTGATTGTCAGAAAATGAGGTACTAAAGTTGATTTTCAGGGATCATGAATTTAGAGATAATGAAAAGTTCACTATGGTATTCAGTAGCTTAGGTGGATAAAAGAAAATAATGCATGTGAAGAGGAGAGAAATTGAAACTTTAATGTGCGAGATGACTCATTCATGTGGTTGTGAAAATCTCCAAGAATGCCATGGAAAGGTGAGTTTTGAATGGGTGAGCAATTAAATGTCTTTAAGATATGGAGGGCATTTAATCCTCTCAATGATTTCACATGGTATGATATTTATATTCCCACTTTACAGAAAAAGTTACCTTGGATAATAACCTAACATCACAGAGAGAAAGTGGTTGAGCTGGGATTTGAACTTAAGTCTCTCTGGCTCCAAAGTTTATTATATTCTTTCTATGCTAGTATGTGTCTTCCATTTTTCACTGGTGAGACTAAGCAGAAGGGAATTAAGAAATGATCCATGTCATTCTTGGACAATGAATTTTAAGCCCAGAAAAGAAAAAGCAAAACTAAAATGCCTTGGGGAAGAAAAATAGGGTCTGGAAACTCTTAAGTTTATTACTCTTTTAAAAAATCTCATTAATCTTAATATTATTAATTTCTGGATACTACAGTTCCAGTTAGAAATATGGCTTAACTGTCCAAAGGAATAAGTAGGGCTCTAGAAGTAAAGGTACATAATCGAGCCATAGAATCTTGGAAATCTTAGAAATCTCTGGGAAAATACCTTTAAAAAGTGTTTTGTCCAACTTGTTTTCTGCTTAGAAAACTGACACTCAAAAAAAGCTAAGTGCCTTGCTTCATATCACAAAACTAGGTGGTAACATCTCGTCTTACCAAGCCAGTGCCAACCCCATGCATCACACATTCTATGGCTTTTTCCTCCTACCCCAAGAGTACTTTGAGTCAAAATCTTTGAGAGTGTCTTTCTTTTCTTACATCACAGTTGTCACGAGCTAAATCCACTTTGCTTAGAGGTATTCCCTGCAGTGCATTTGGCATCATTGACATCCATATGGGCCCTTTTTTATATAAATATATTTGCTTATGCTGGCCTTCTCTCAAATCTAGGAACAGCCTACTTCACAGAAACCATGACTGTAATGTGCTCTGACCTTGTGGTCAAATCTTGCCAGAGGCAAGAGTCCTGTCCCTAATGGTCCTTTTTGCATGACTGGTCTCTTGAGAAACTGGAAGTTCAGGTACCTATTGCCAAGAAGTCTAAACCATTGAGCACTAAAATGTGAGACAATAGAGAACCAACCATTCACCAACAGATATTTGGAAGGCCAAAAATATACTGAGCTGTCTTGGCTTCTTCAGTGAAGCCAGATTCAACTGGGTATTTTTCTGTTCCTTCCAGCTTATGCTTCTCCTGTGGTTGAGAGAAAGAAGCTGGGGTGGATTGACCTAGAGGAGAAAGAGAGATGAAATATAAACTACTTTTTCTTCTACAAGCACTTACTTCAGGAACAGCCAATCAAGGTATACCAACGATAGTAAACATTGTGTTAAGCATCCTTTGGCTCAAAGGCATCAGCTTTCTAAAATGAGGACGATTAAGGCGAGTGGCTGTGTATGGCTCATAAATTATGAATTTCTTAGTCACAGATGAATACAGAACCCTGCAATTAGGAGACAGCTGGTAATTAGAAACAATTCTTTTGATTCAGTGAACCACCTGAAGAAATTGTGTTTTGATTTTGATTTGTATTTGAATGCTATAGTCCCCCTTAATACAAAGAAAAATGATAACAATTCTGAAATGTAGATTGACAGTGGAGGAGCTCTCTCAACTGTGGTTAAACATCAATGAATTAAAAGAAAATTACCAACCACATGTTGTTGTTGTGAATAATTGTTATTAGTTAGATCAGGTGGGAGGGTGGGACAAAATATCTTCCACTTCTGAAATCTGATCATCCCCACAATTGGAGACAACCTCCTGCTCTAACTGGTTTGACGAAATGAGGAGCCTAAGGTTGGGAGGCCACCCAATGATTTCTTAGCAAGTAGGCTGCAGGCCCAAAGTTGAAACATTGAGCTCCTCATTTTTAATCTATTTCTTGCTGCCTACAGCACATGACACCCCCGGATGTTCAAGGGCAGAGAAGGAAATTCATGAACAGTTCTGTATTAGATCCAGTTCTCCCCCCTGAGCTTCCCTACCTTACTGTGTTAGACAGAAGCAGAAGGCCTTCCTTCACCTTCACTCCCATCCTTCCCTGAAGTCAAGAGCTTTAACAAAATCTAAAAGATGTGGTCAGCATCCTAGAAGAAACGTGTTGCCTAGCAGCAGTGACCTTTAAAGAAAGGTCAAATAGATTTTTTTCCTAAAGGTTTTTCTGGATATTTGCAGCCAAATTTCCTGATGATTTATTTATATATAATACTGAGAATTTATATCCTGTATTATTAGAGAGAGCTTTTTAATACTCAAGCTCTACAAATAAATATTGATAATGGCCTCATTCACATGATGCATTGTTTCACAAAGTATGGTACAGTACCTGTTCAGCTACCACAGGTACCACAGATGGTATGCAAAGTGATATTAGGTCCTATCAGATGAATATTTGTTATTTTAAGGGTTGCATATTTGTTTAAATGTATATTTAAAAACATAATCAGTTCACCAACTCCGTGCTTTAATGAATGTAGTTGCTTGGGAATAAGTTAAGTTTTAAAAATGATTTAAATAAAATCAATTAAAATATTTAATCACAGTACATTCAGTACTCAAATACAGCTGAAGTTTTGCAAGTAATAATTTAGTATTTATTACATTCCAGGCACCTTGCTGAAGGATTGATCTCTTCTATTTCTTGTTTCAAAATTAATCGTATCTGTGAGTTAGTAGAACTGAACCGGCTTGGATTTTGTAGAGTTATTGGCAGATGTCTGAAACTCTTCTACTTCAGACAGTAGTATCAGAACTCTTCATGGTGCAATAAAGCAGTTCATACCAGCTCACATGTTACGTGCATCTCTTCCCAACTCTGCATTCAACAACAGCACTTGGGTAGCTTGAAAACTGTCCACAGTGACAATATTTACACTGCAGATGTTGGAAAGTGCTATAAATCAGGGTTTGGGTTTGGGTTTGGTTTTTGCTGGAGAACCAGTTGTTTAATATTTACCAAAATAAAACTGTATTCAACCCTATTTTACAGTCCACTGAGACAAACCAGAAACATCAGCTTTAACATCTGCTATGAGTATGACAGCAGCAGGATGCAGCATAGAATGAGACTTTCATAAGGGTCAGGAGTTTTAGGTGTTTCCTTTTTAAAACTCTTCTTCCAGTCAAGACATCTACTTTTGTTATGTGGCCAAAAGTGGATTGTTAACTTTTTAAAGAGCTACGTGGATTACATATTTTCCAAAAGACATTAGTAAATAAATCAGCTCTCTACCCTTTTATGCTAGTCATCACTCTTAAAATATTGTATCTTGGTGACATCTGATTCATATCAAACATCGAACTCATATCAAAAGAGGAAAGAAGTGAGAATGTCAGAAGAAAGCAATAAACCAGAGGCTGTGGAGAGGGAGGGGAATGGTGTTGCTAAGCAACCGTCTCAGTAGTTCATTTGCATACATATATGAGAGCCTCAAGTTTTTCTCAGCATCAGCTGCCCTCCTGTTTCTACTCAATCTCCTTTGATGTTCCTGTAGCCTGCTAGAAGGTATCTCTGGGGATCCTCGGAGCTCAGAGTTCAGGACCTCAGTGTCAGCCTGAATGGCTATCCCCTGTAGAAATCAGAACTGCAAAACATGTGTAAGCATTCTTCTTCCCTCTTACTTAGATTTATATTTGCTGCTACCCCCCTGACAAATACTACAATCTCCCAGGCATAAAGCTCAATACAGCAGGACTGGCTAATTCCAAGGTGGGCATCTTATCATTGATTTCAACATATACTATTGACTATGAGTTACACCTTGATTGTGGGGAGGGCAGTCAGAGAGCATTGACTCCAAGCAGAGGAAGTCACAATTCTTACTGGACCCCACCATCGAGGAAAGATAGCAACTGCAGGCCCTCCACATTGCACTCCAGGGAATCTGCTTTACATTGTCGCCTAATTGATGGTGACCCCTAGAGTTGTACATTGCACACAAAGGATCATACCCTTCACAGATGAAGAAAGCAAGGCCTTTAGAAAAGATGACTTCTCCCAGTTGTTTAGCTATGAATAGCAGAACCAGGATTACGTCCCAGGTCTCTGGATCATAATCTTTCTAATACACTAAATTGCCTCCCATATATTAATAATAACAACAGAAAATCATAGTGCTATCTTCCTATACTGAACATTTACTATGTGCCAGTTTCTGTAAATTTAATGATTTACATATATTTTCTCATTTATAAATATGATGACTGGAATAAGCTATGGGCCCTGAGGGAGCCTTAGTCTGTAATATGTTGGCCAAGTCATAAGAAAGGATTGGTGGTGTTTTTAGAAAGCCTCAGTGTGAATGCAGGAGGACTCAATGCTTCTTCTTGCTTCAAAATATATACAGACTTCTCTTATCCACTCATCTGGGGAGTGGCGACTTAACTGATAGGTGATACTGGGCATATGTACTTCTGCCCACTATCTCCTTTGCTTCTTCATGTTTATATCTTCTTATCTAAGCAGAATTATCATGTAGAGAGAGTCCAGAATGTACAGGAACATATAGATATGGCTAATCTGGGCCTGCTTGCTGCTGAAAGGATTTGGTACCATTTAATTATTTATTGTACTTATTGCATAAAAATAAGCCCTTACATTACCAAGCAATGCCAATTGGTGTCCTTTCCACTGTGTCCCAATATCACCTCATCTTGTCCCAGATACAATAATAAAAGAAAACTGGTTTAACATTTGGAGACTAGATTCTAGTCCTTCAAGCCTCTATCTACTCGTTCATCTTCACCCACAGAGATTTTTTTAGTTAGGGTTGCATTCAGCTGCGTTTACCAGAAACCAAACTCTTGATCATTAAACAAGTAAGAGGTTTATTATTCTCATGAAACAAGAAGTTCAGAGCTGGGAAGTTCAGAAATGACGTAGTGGGTTTGGGAAATCATCAGAGATCTAGGAACCCCCAAAGTTTCTTTTTTATTTTCGTTCTTCACATGAAGTATTTATCTTATAGTTTCAAGATGGCATCATGATTGTGTTCAGGCAAGAAAAGAGGGGTCAGTTGATGGACAAAAGTGCAGTCTTTCTCTTTATCAGAAAAATAATAGCTTTCCAATAAACTCTACCAGTGGACTTTCAGATTTGTGTCACATGGCAATCACTAGGGAGCCCCCAAAATAAAGTGATTTGTAGCAAGAGTATGTGCCATCCTGAAAAAATCTAGGTTATGTCAGTAATAAAGAAGAAGAAAACGGATATTGGGTGGTATCAATCCCAAGACTAGAGTCCTTCCTTAGAGCTCTGACCATCAGTCCTGACTATCACTGAGTGCCTCTCCAGCTGGAGCCCCAGTTATTAAATAACACTTCTCTAGTACTCACACCTGATTTAAGACTCTCTCAGACAAATAAACCCACCATGTCAAACCTCTCCATCAGCCTTGACCAAAACCCAAGATATAAGTACCCTGTTAAGCCTAGAGTCTCCCATACTACATTGTGCTCTATCAATACAAACGCTCCCTGTTTGCCTCTCTCCCAAAACTTTGACAGCTCCTTATATCCACGATGTCTTCACTGATTGTTGCCTCAGCCTTCATGCCCTTCCCTGAGATTGAGGGTCTCCTATGGCCTTCTCAAGCTGGATTACTCTTTATTTTATACCCACGGAAGCTCAGAGCACTTCCAGACAAGTTATCTTCCACCATTCAAGTGAAACATAAGGATTCTTACACTTCAGGCCCCTTCCAAGAGGGTCATGACTTCTCCAGACCTCCTGTCCAAATCTTCCATTCTTGCTCTTCAGAACCCCTGATTATCTGGCCAGAACTACCATCCAGAAGCTGAAGAAGATCCTCTTACTTCAGATAATTTCCCCTTATTGGGAAATAGACGAAGAGATATACTGTTCAATATTCTACCCACTGGGAACGTGTTCCTTCCTCACTATCCTCATATTAAAGTGCTGTAGTTGCCCACTTCTGGTAGAGGCTGGCAGGTTTAGAAGAAATATCTGTGAATAGAATCAAAGTGAGCTTTTTTTGTTTTTGTTTTTGTTTTTTTTTTAATTTTCAGTCATAGAGATTTCTCTATGTGGTCACAAGTATGGGCCAAAAGAAAGAGGTGTGGCAGGAGCAGGCACATTGAAAGTATGAGCCACATGGTCAAGTAACTTACTGGTTACTACCCAGGCCTGCTCCTATAACTGCCTGTTATAACTGCTTGATGGCTGAAGGCCTGATTTTGTGGTGGGATAGATCAGATCATATCAAGTGCATTTAAATCAAGCCCATTTAGCAAATCAGCAGCTGTTTCTCAAAGAATGATAGTTACTTGAGGGAGCATGACATTGTTCTATAATCCTTAGAGTTTTTGTTGTGATTCTCCTGTCAGGACATACCACAAGTTCCATGTACATTCTGATCTACCACAACTCATTAATTTTCGTATGAATTAAGGTATTTCAATGTAAATAATGAAACCAATTCTGATTAACTCAAAGAAGAAAAAGGAGTTTATTAGGACCATACTCTGTAACATAAAACCAAAAGAACTTCTTAATACCCAAACTTTGAAAAAAGTAAGAACCAGGTAAGTTTCAGGAACCTCAGCTTCAGAAATGTGTAGATCCTTCTGAAGTTTCTCTCCAACCACATTTGCTAACAATTCAAATTTGTGAAAAGAGAATCTGATCGACCCAGCTTGATATAGTGTGCCAACCCTCTAATGGGCATGGTGACAGTGTCTTCCAATAGCCAGCTCCATCAAAACCACATAAGGATGAGAAATATGTCCCGAAGGAAGACATGTTCTCAAACATAACAGATGTTCACTATTGTAAATCGTAAAATCAGGATAGTCACTCAAAGTAGAACTAGGGTTCAAGAAAAAGTCTAGTTCAGAAAACTTCAGAATCCTTCCCCAGCAACTCAGACAGTCATCCCTCATTCTCAGAGCAGGGACAACTATTCAATGACAAGGCTCTGTGATTCAGGCACTGATGGAGAATTTCAGATAGTCCAGCAGACCCTACTTCCCTGGTTATGCTAATTGGTGTTGGAGAGGGTGGCATTCTTGATGCTGTCCCACTTGCTTGTTTTTGAAATAAGGTTGAAGCATTTCAAAAAATTCCTACATTAATCAGAAATGTCTAAAGAATAGTAGTTCTCAACACTGAATATCCACCAGTATGAACTGGGGTGCTTTTCCAAAATACACATGGTCATAAAACCACCTCAGAGATTGTGATGGAGCCCAGATATATATATTTTTTGGACAGAGGGATATTTTGATTCTCAAGCACAGCCAGGGTTAAAACTCAATAACTTGGAAATCAGAGCAGCCTAAAGCCTAGGTTGGGGTAAGAAGGCATTGTTTAACCCAGCTCAGAAAATCACAGAAAGAAAAAAGGAAGGCAAGCAAGTCGTGAGACTTGGGGAGGAGGTGAATACAGTGTGGTTTTCTTTGTCTAAAGTATATTTAATTTCTCTTTTCTTCCCATCTTATTCAACTAAAATTCTAACATTAACAAACTGTTCATCCTTAAAGTAACCCTTTCGTATTAAGCCATTAAAATGTTAGTAAAAAAAAAAAAAGAAGAAGAAGAAAGAAAAAAAGAAAGAAAGAAAATGAAAAAAAAAAAAAAGGTGGGAAAACCTAAGGAAAGAGCTGGGAATCAGAAACAAGTCAGGAAACTTTTGCTGTAGAGTAAGAAGTAATGCGTGGCAGGGACCACTAATTGTACATGCAATATTCATTTTCCCCTCATTCTCACTAATAGAACTATATTATAGTTTAGTTGAAAAACTATATTTCCCAGACTTCCTTGACAGTAGGGGTGGCCAATGAAATGTAAACAGAGGAATGAATGGAGCTTGGCTCCCTCATGACATCAATTTCAACTGCCTAATCTCAGCCATTTCTGGCTACCTTCAGAACCTTCTTACATACGGGACCTCTAGGTTGTTATATTACATACTGGGGTGTTAAGTTATTTGCTGCCAAATTTAATTCTAGAGGAGAATCTGGAATATGGCCTTCTGCCCAAAGAGGTCATTTTCAGGAGAGGCTTTCAAAAGGAAAGCTCTGAAATGTCTTAATTTATTTTTTAAACTTTAAATTCTATTAAATGGAAAGTAAAAGAAGCCTGTGGCCTCTCTTTTATGGCACATTCAACCCACAGTGTAAGACAGACTCCCGTAGTTTACATCTGTTTGCCGTCAGTCTTACAAGCTTCACCTCAACAGTCCTCCTACCCAATACCATGGTTTCCATAGTTATTTCTTCTTCCATCTATAGTTATTTCTTCTTCATCCATCCCTGCCCCTCAGACCTGAAGCTCTTTAATAGTTGTCCCAGTTGTGGCTACGGTCTTCCAGGATATTCTTCTCCGTCCCAGCCCCATCACTAATGCCACTTTGTCTGTCTGTCCAGCCCAGTATCCTCACCAAGAGAGGAGCTTCTCATCTGTGTATTGCACAAAACCTGGACAATATTCAACAAGGAGAAGTTAGTATGGTAATGGGTAAAGAGACAGATGAGAGCTGACCTATTTTCTTTAACAGTTTAGAGCTGGAATTAAATTCTGTAAATGAAGACCTTAAAGTAAAAACTTAGTATTTTGGAGATTGTTTTTAGTTGTTTTGTGGGTATTTAATTATCTTTCCTAAGGTCACATCATGTCAGAGGCAGTTAAGAAAATGTCTGAGATCGTGAGAGTTTGGATGCTATAAAGTTAAAAGTTATTGATGACTGATAAATTGAGATGCTAAGAGCTAAACATTCTCATTGTTTTGCAACTCTTCGTAGTGAGCAACCAGACAACCTGCAGTCTGCCTTGATGTTCCCATGACCTAGCAGCCAGCAGGGTCCAGAAATGGTCTGTGGGCTGCATGGGGAACAGATGCTCTATAAATGGTCTGGGTGGCAGCTGATGACAGTCATAGCCACATGGTCTCTTGAATAGCTGGGGTTCTGACCCCCCATGTTCCTGTCTCTGGTCTCCTTCTGGTGTGTTTGACAATACTGTTTATATGGCTGGGTCCTATCTGTACTCTTCATTGTCCCTCAGATGTATTCACAAACAGGGCTTTCTATGCCCAAAGCATTCCATGGTCTTCCCCCTATACCTTGGCAGCCACAACCTCTAATCAGCTTCCCCGATGAACTTGCTCCCACCACTAAACACAAACGCATACCTCCCGGTGCTGGCTCTCAAAGACTATCTCAATCTAGCCTTATATTTCTGTGTCCCATCTCAGATATCACCTCTGCTCACACACACCCTCCGCCCTTGAAGGCTGACAGATCTTGAGCATGTTGACCAGTGTTGGTTTTGGCATTGTCTAATGGGAGATCTTAGATGAATCATTTCATCCCTCCCACCTCAGTTTCTTCATCAGAAAATGATGGGTTTAAACAGTGAACTTAAAGATCCCTTTCAATTCTGAAAAGCTGCCATATTTTAAACGCAAATTGTCTTATCCATGCCTATAATAATACAGATAATAATAATAACTGACACAGAGCACCTACAATGTGCCAGTCATAGTGCAAGCTTCTTGACACGCATTATGTCTTTGACCCCTCCTAACTAATCTTTAAAAGGTGAACACTACTACTCCCTTTTAAATCAATGGAAGACCAGAGCATTAGAACAATATGGCCAAGGTAATAAGGATCACAGCCAAGAATGGACATTGAAGCTGACCCCAGAGCTCATGCTCATGACCACTGCGTTATTCTAAGGCAGTGTCATGAGCCTGATGGTGCCAGAATCCTAGGTTCAAATTCTAATGCTACCATTTACAAGTAAAGTTTTAAAAACTGTGTCAGCATTTAGTAAACGATAAATTATTATCAGCTATTTTTCTTGTTGTTCCTAAAGTTCTTCCATTACTGTTTCCTCCTAGAAGCAATGAATTCCATTTAGCTACAGTACATAGAGATGACCTCTTAAAAACAGAGAAACACATTTCAAACATCACAGAAGAAAGAACTCCAAGAGAAAAGCAATACTAAATTAGTCCTTAGAAAAAGAATTCATTTTTCAAACCTTGACATAATTCAACCTCCACAAACTATAGTTGTTTCAGAAGAAAATTTTTTTTTTTTTTTGGAGGGTGGATAGCAGGAGGACATATGCAGAATTTCAAGAATTATTTAATAAGAATTCGAATTTCACTTCAAAAGTCTACACTAGCAATAACATGTTCTGCAGATATGCTATTGGGTAAAGAAGCACCACTGTTCCTAGGCAACAGAGCAGAGCAACAGAGAAGAACTAAGCAGATAACTCAAGCTCAAGGGCTGTGAATTTCATCTTCCACATTGCTTCTATGACCTTGAGCAAGTCACCAGCTCCATGCATCTTTTGCTCCTTATTCTGTTAAATGGGGATAACAAGTTCAGCCTTCTATTAAGAAGGCAATTTCTAAAAGTAACCTGCCAATAAAATGCATAATTAAAACATTATGTAGCCATTAACATAATTGTCTATTCATTAATATACATGTGTGGTCTTGGCTTTCACGCATTAATTATTAAGAATTCTTCAATCAGAGTTTTTCAGAATATAAAGCAGGGCCAAATTTGTGTTCTATATTAAGATTGAAAAATATGTAAATCTCAAAGAAGCTCAGGTCTTAGAGCTATAATTTATACAAGGACACAAATACCTTTAATAGAATTGTTCCACTGCCCATAGTTATTTCTGACTAAATTAACTTTAATTTAGAAAGATCCTGAAAGCTATTTAGCATCTCAATAGGGAGGACTGCTCAAGATGCCTTAAGTTACGTGTATCACTCCAGCGTGACTAATAATTATCATCATCCTTATAATCAACCATAAAAGAATGAAGACCCAACTAATTACCTAGTAGCCAAGCATCAGTAAACATTGGGAAGCCCTCCCTTTTTCCTTGAATTGTTATTTAATTAAACAGTGAACAAGAAGTTTAACCTCACAATACTTCTGCTATCATTTTGATGGAATTAAAGAAAAAAAAATGAGCCCAAATTAGAAATAAGACCTGGGGACCCCGCCCTTTTCTTCTGAGGAATAATCAATTGTAAAGCCTGCAGAGGGTCTGACCTGGCTATTTCTGTATTTGAGAAACTGAAGAGGAGAGAAACACTGAAAACAACCCCCAAAAATTTGCTTACTAAAGGTTAATGCCTAGATTATCTATTTCCCAGAGTCAGGATAGTAACCCAGAATTTGTCTTACATGTTTGTATTTTCTTTGATTCCTTCTTCTGAAAGACAGATGTAGTTCTTATGAGCATCGATGGAAAGACTCTCAGTCAGAAGGTTCACCTCAAAAGAGAAGGTTGAGTGGGATCACTTTCCAGTACCAACTGAGAATAGTGTGCCCAGACTTCATTTCTTATATTGTTTTGTTTGTTTGTTTGTTTGTTTGTTTTAGTTTTCCTCTCTTCCTTTTTTTTATTTTTTTCTTTTTATTTTTAGCTCTCTCTTACAAAATGAAGCCATGTCAATTTAGAAAGCTTACAATAAATAGCATTTTATTTGGAGATTTTCCCCCCCTCACTTTAAGGATGACTCTGGTGAGCAGAACCCTGTTGAAGTCAACAAAGCAAGGAGGAAAATAACTCTTATTAACAGATCTCTCTTTTCAGTTACCTAAATATAATTCATAACAGCCACTCAAAGCAGGTGTTTTCTCATTAAGAGGTTAGTAATATGCATGCTGGAGGTATCAAGTTGAAGAGTAAAGTCAATATTTGTCTTAGCTTACATATCCAACTGGAAAATCAGACAAACAACTCTTGTTATAACAAATGAATTGGTCATGGTAATTTTGTTATGCTATTTTGATAACAAGGTCAGCAGGGCCCCAGAAAACATTTTCCAAAGAAGTCAGACACAGAGGTAATATACACTTACATAAAACCACAAATGTCATGAGTATATGCTATATGCTAACTAGTCTGCAATCCCATTCTTTAGGTGTTGACAGAAAAAGACAACCACAGTGCGTCTGAGGACTGAGATCACTGCCTCTGCTTACCTTCAAGAGCAATGGGAAATTACCTGCACACGGTGGAAGCAGATATTTCTTGATGGAGGCAACTGTCTGTGAGAGGGAACTGAGTCACCTCACCAAGAACCTTCATCTCACTTCCACCCTCCCATTACTGAACACCTACTTTACAAGGTTACCTGCTGTTCAGTTAAAAAATGCTCATAGTAAAGGCTCCTGAAAAGGTTCACTTTTCAAACAATCATTTCCTTTTTTACTGACATGTGGCTTTTTTTACCCCCAAATTTTCTAAACAGCAAACAGATTGCCCAACTTACAGTTCAGGCAAAGCCATATGAGTGAGTTTACTCAGAGACTCACATGTGAGGTGATTTAGGATCATGTTCCACTTTGGGGTAACCCCAAGCTCCTTTGCTTTGCCTAGTAATGCCAACCAAAAGCATGAAAAATAACAGCTCCCACCACTCTTCTACCTCTGTGTTTCATCTCAACACTTTCATTTAGTCTTCATTTTGCCCGAAAGATTTTTTCTAAGCTATAACTTTTTTTCCTGTGCAGTTATAGTGCAAGATAATCATGGGCCCCAAAAGGTTGAAAAGATGATGAAGAAAGTGGGGCAGAAAGGAGAATGTGCATTTCAGAAAACTTCCTGGCATCTTTTCTCTGACAAGCATCATGAGCTATCGTCTTCTCTTCCTTTTTAGGAACCGTACACCTTTAGCACGGCATGTGCAAACTATGAATGAACCTTCAAATTATTTTTTAGAAAACATATAAAGGTGTCATTGTTTAATTGATATGTTTTTCTATCTGTGAACATTGTTTGAGCGTCTTGGCTCTGGTCTGGAACACATTCTAATGTTTCTTATTAAAATTAATGGAAATTTCTCTCACTTAATGGCTCTTGGCTTAACAACAGAATTTGCAGGATTGAATGGTGCTCGCTGAGGGAGGAATAACTATAACCTAGTTTGAATCTGATCTATACTAATGCATTCTTGTACTTTCTCAGTGGAATCTGTTCTTTCTAATCTCTAATTTGATACTTTTACTCAGCTCTAAAAGTGGTTTTGTTTTCCTTCTCTCTTCCCTTTCAGA
This sequence comes from Cynopterus sphinx, assembly GCA_030015415.1. Taxonomy (NCBI): domain Eukaryota; kingdom Metazoa; phylum Chordata; class Mammalia; order Chiroptera; family Pteropodidae; genus Cynopterus; species Cynopterus sphinx. The sequence goes on from CM057385.1 coordinate 99,227,956, forward strand.
ATGTTATTCCCATTCCCTGGAATTCTCTCTCCATGCAGGTCACTCTATCTGAGTCATGCACAAGCTTTAATATCCTACTCGAATGTCTCCACTGGCCACTGCTTTCTCTGACAGCTGATTGTCTTATTGGCTGCACCATTCATCTCACATAAGCACATCTTGCTAAACATATCATAAACCAGGTGCACAAGTCCAAGTCCTTCCCCAAAGTTAAACTGCAAATTCTATCGTTTTCTCTCCCTACTACCACTGATTCACCCTCACAGCACCTACTAGGGAGCTAAACAAGGTGTAGATACTCAATAAATACTTATCAAATTGGGATTCAACAATTGTTTTCTTGTCCAGCATATAATAGAAGCAAAATCCATGCTCATCCAAATCATTTTAAAGAAGTGCTGTGTTGTATTTCTTCCAATTTCTTCCATCATCTGCAACATGTCAGCTTTCCTAATGTGCTTTGAAACTGGAGTCCGTGAGTGCCTCATGAGTAGGAGTTGGGTTGTACTTGTGTTCCCTTCTCTCTGCTTTAGCCTCCCTTTCTAGCAGCTTTACTGTTTGCTCTACAAGCTACTACTGTATATGGATTTCCAGAGAAATCCATATCTTGCATGAGAATCTTGGGGCTCCTACCTTAAGGTGAGACGGAGGATATCAACTGAGTAGAGGCATCAACTGAGCCACCCAGAGCAGTTAGACTTCGTCACAGACTGAGGCTGTATCTGTTTCCTCCTGCCACTAAGTTACTTAACTTTATAAATACTGCCCCTCCAGAGTTCATCAGCACTTCTGTCAGCTTCTGTTTGTAGGCCAGAGATTTGACAGATTTCCTCAGTGTTAGGGAACGTGCTTGATTTACTTTTCATGGGATATTTTGGTCCCATAGAGGTTGAACTGTTCTCTCAGATCCAGAGACCAGCCGGCTTACGGTTTTGGCCCTGCTCACTGCTTTGTGTTTCTGTCCTATGCTCAGGCCTAGAAAGATCTTTGTCTTCTTTGAGGGAAAAGGCATGCCTTTATTATTTGGTTATGTATTTAGTATTTTGATATTGTCATGTATTACTGGTGTATGTCTGGAGCTACCTATAGAAAGGAATGGGGGTGGAGGGAGTTGCAGGTGTTTGAAATCACAATCTCACCTTAACCTACAAGGAGAACAAAGGAAGGTATACTGAAGGAGGCACACGTGAGCTGGGCTGTAGCCCATGGATTGCAAGAGATGAAGAACTGGAGGCTAACCCTGAGAAGAGGCATGAATTTTCATTTGGAGGCAGAAACATGTAAGCCATAAGTCAGAGAGGGCAGAGATTAATTTTAATGGGTACAGTGTGTGTGTGTGTGTGTGTGTGTGTGTGTGTGTGTGTGTGTGTGTCAGAGGGTGTCAAGGGAGTTTAAGCTGAAAAGGGAGACAAGCGAAAATCAAAGCTCAAAAAATTTAAATGACCAACCCAAGGTCTTTGAGCTCTGTCCCCCTCGAGGCACCTAACTTGAACAAAAGCACATCAAAGCCGTAGTAGAGGGCAGACAGCTATACAAAGAGAAAGGAAGAAGAAGAAGAGAGAGAGAAGCAGAGGAGGACAAGCAGTAGAAGGTAGAGGGCAAAAAAAAACAGAACTAGAAGGAGGAGGTAGTACTCTTTCCACAGGGAGTTTACCCTTTAGTTCTGAATAGACAACACTCATAAATAGCATAATATACAAATCTAATTCTCAAAATCTTCTACAAAGCAACATAAGATGATTAGTAAAAATGAGATAAATCATGTATGCAGGGGAGGAGGTTTTCTGGGGAAATGAGAAGGAAAAGAATGACCACTGGGCATCACTGGAGAGTATTCATTCCAACCTTTGTATTTTGCAGGTGAGGAAACTCAGACACAGAGAGGCTAAGTGACTTGCTTGAGGTCACGTGAATGTAGACCCAAAACTGGCACCCCAGGCTCATAACATTTGTGCACTTTTCTTCTCATTTCATCATCAGGGAGACATGAAATTAATTTAGAAATATTCACTGGAGCAGATACATTTTGAGCCAATAAAAGGAAGCAGCATTTATAATTTGGTTCTTGCAAATGCAAATTTTGTAGAATACTGTATTGGTGAGTCTGATGATTTGGAAATGTAACTGAAATATCTTCTGAGCAAATAAAAATGCATTTTATGTGAATACATCCTGGAAAATGACATCCCTGGCAGAAGGAAGAAGAAGACTTCATGGGATAAAAATGGGGTGGCAAGAATCCCTCAACTGGTCACACAAAAGTTTTATGATAATAAGTGATAACAGACCAAGAAGGTAGTCAGCATCTAACTGGTTTCTTAGGCTGTTAAACACTGACATTTCCAGTTTGGCTGTTGACCTCCAAGACTATTGTCCTGAAGAGGCAAATTAACTTCAAAACTGAATCATATTTTTCCTTCAAACACAACTTTAATGAGTAAATACGGCAACTTTTTTTTTCTGATCAAAAGCTGACCTTCTCTACAAAGCCTCTAGTATTAAATTTTGACATTTTAGTAAACTTTGGTTTGCTTTATAAAGCAAAATTCAACACTTAACACCTACTTTAGGATACACTAATAAAATAAAGGAATTCATTGCCCTATCCCATTCATGCTGTATTTATAGAAATAGTGTATGGCTAAGGTTATCTTTTCTCTGGAAAGACTGCAATTTTATCAGCTTTTAAATTCTATATATTAAAAAAAAACAAATTTAGGTATTTTGAACTAGTAATTTTCTATCTAGGAAGCAACTTTAAGGAAAGGATCAGAAACTCAGATTAATACACAGATATGCCCATCACTTAATCACCTGTCATCACAAAAAATAAAAATCAGTCTAAAAGTCAAACAGTATTAGAATAATTAAATTATCATGTATATATACACTGGAATATTAGGTGCTACTGAATTCATGGTTGCAAGAATACTTGAGAACATGGGACAACATTTCCTGTAGAATGTAAACTAAATGAGAATAGAGACCAAGTCTGGGTTTGCTCAAAATTGTTTTCTCAATTTTTAGCATAGTGGCTCAATGAGTATTTGTTGGATGAATGAATGAATGAATGTACAAAAATATTAAGTCAAAAAAAGAAAGAATTTTAAGCTATGTATATATTATAAATTTTACTATTTCTTCTCAAGTAAAAGTCTCCAAAAAGATTCTGTCACTATTATTACAAACAAAAGCAAGAATACCAGAAGCATTCTTTCTTGTGGCTTTATATTATATAAACATAATTAAAATGTGTTTACTTCTGAAAGCAAAAATGTGTTTCTTGGGTGCTCATGTAGAGTTTTGGTGCATATAATAAACAAGTTGAAAGTAAAACAAAAGATAAACAGTTTTTATTTTAATCAATTTTCCCCCTAATTCTATTATATTGAATGCTATTTTTCAAAATTTGTTCTTTGTTGCCATAGTGATCAGCTCCCAATGTGAAATTATATCACACTGGCTTTCTTTCAAGTTTCAATAACGTGCCGTCACCGCCCACTTCTCTTTCAACATGCTCAAATCCTCTAATCACTCTGTACCTTAATAGCCTCACTTTTGGGGGAGCTGAAGTCGGAGTGGGGGTGGGGAGCAGTTAGGAATGTATTATATACAGAGAGTGAGAGTGAAATTTTTTTTAAAAGTAAAATTTGAAAAAAAAATTAACTTACCATATAAAATCAGATCTGATTTTCTCCACATAACAATTTACTCTTCCCAATATACCTTGAACTTTCATTTTATAAACGATATGCTAATGGTGAATTGAGCCTTACCTTTAAATGATAGTAATTTGAGAATAAAAGTATATAGTCTGCATTACAACTTATAGGTTATCCTTAATATAAAAAGAGTCTACAAAGCAATGAGAAATTTTTTCCAATAGAAGAATATGGGAAAGATATAGATAGGCACTTTACAAAAAAAATAATAAAATGGTCAATAAATGCACAAACGATATTTAATCTTGCTAGTAGGCAAAGAAATAATAATAATATGATACCATTATTTGTCTGGTGAGTGGTAAAAATGTAAAAGAGAATAATGCTGATATAGCTAGAGTTTAGGGAAACAGACATTCTTATACGCTATGGTAAGAATGTAAGTTAACACAGCCTTTCTAAACATCTTTTGAATCCAAATGTCCACTTCCAGGAATTTATCTAAAGAGGAAAAAAATAGAGAAATAGAAATATATATTTATAAATATAGATATACAATGATATTCTCCTTAGTTTTAATTTCATACAATAAATGGAATCATGTTCATTGTCTGTCAGTAGGAAATAGTTATATAAATTATGACTTAATTATGTGATGGAATGTTCTGAAGCCATTGAAAATGATGATCTAGGTCTATATTTCCTGACATGATGAATTCTCATGTTAACATGGAAAGATATCCACGTAATAAGTGCTAAAAAAAAAAAAAATAGGGATTTGGAAGACTTCTGAAAATACCCTAGGAAAAATAAATGTGTATGAATCTCCACAGAAATAGGTCTAGATGCTGCTATACCAAAATATAGACTGTGGTTATTGCTAAGAGATATGCTTTCAAGTGATTTTTATTTTATAAATATCTATTAAATGAATCGATAATTGGTACATTGAAATAAGGAAAAACAATAAAGAAGTTTCCATTTTTGTGACACACAAAGTATGTTTCTTATAGAAATTGGAACATAAGTTAGGACTAAAGTGGAACTTGGAAGTCAGCGGGAAAACAAAGTGGTGATGATCTGGTCAGGAAAGGCTTATGGAAAAGCCTGGCACAAATCTGTTACTCAACAGGTAGTTATTAAAAAAAAGGAAAAAAAAGAAAAACCCAATGAGAATGTAAACTGACACAGCCTTTCTGAATATCATTTGAATTAGAATTTCAAGTTAGCCCCCTAATTTTACAAGACAGGAAGCCCAGGCTCAGAAAGGTGAAGGTGCTTGTTCAAGGTCACGCATGTAAGAGAGGAACTTAGGATTCCTGACTCGGGGTCTCTTGATTTTCCCCACCCAGGAACATGCTATCCCCATAGTGTAAACTGACTGCTGCCTCCAGCAACTTCAGGTGACTCTTATTGTATACAGCTGAAGGTGTTTTTGTTGTTGCTGCTGTTTTTAATGGATGACAAATCTTGAGCAAAGAAAGAAACAGAGCAAGGCTCAGTGAGCTGAGTTTACACAGAAATTATAGGCTGTGCTCCTGTTTGGTCAGAGTTTGGAACTAATTACAAGGCATTTTCCAAACCACACGTCTTGGGGTGTCACATGCATTTCTGAAGATTCCCTGCTGATGACTTCTGGCCACAGGCATTTCCCCTGTGAAAATCGAAACATTGCTTGTCTATTAGTTATGTTCCAGTGTAAGATTTCTAGAAATCTTTCTAGGAACCAAAGACTTACCTGAATGTGTAGTCTCCCACCATTATCTGCCCATTTGGGGACACTAAAGAAGCACTTCTGTTGCTAAAGTAAATCATTATCCCAAATAGAAGTGATTCCGGTCTTCCCGCCTGTGGCATAGGAGATGAGTATAAATAGAATCATATTAATGAGAAAAGCCCAGATCTCTTTAAGTCTTGACTGACCTGTTCTAGATCACCGAAAGTGTTACAAGTGATGTCTGGTTGTTTTTGGCTGGTGTCTCATCTGGGCTTCCAAACCTTCAGCTCCATCCTCTAGTGTTTGGGGCACCCTCACATTCCTCCTCTGTCTGGTCTCTTCTTTGATGCTCTCTTCCTCCAGAGACCCTCACTCTTGCTACCAGCACCCATTCGAGGAAGATTTAAGTCCATTATAAGGTCCTCTCTGGACGCTCCCAGGTGTACCAAGCCCCAGTGATAGTCTGGTGATATCTCTGAAGATTGAGGAGAAAACACCACTGACTCTAAGTCACATTTTGTCACCCGGAGCCGAATCTCTCACCAATGGCTCCACCAGGGCCAGAAAGGTAGAGGCTGAGCAGGCACCAGAACACCTCCCCATACCCTTATCTCTCCCCATTCCACCAGGAATCCTCTTCATTTCTCCTGCAACAAAAAACAGGCCAGATGCAGAACAGCTCATTTAAATCACCCCTTAACAACTCATCCCAGTGCTTCAGACAGGTCTGAACCTTCTAATGGCTCAAGTAAGGATTTGGCTACAGGCATTTCCCTTGTCATTTTATATTCCAAAACAAAAGCCTATTTTGAAAGAATAAAACCATTTTGCATGGTGTTAAAAAAATTTTAACATCTAACTACTCTAAAATGGTCTATTGATTCAGGTCAAGTTCACTGGGAAAGAAATGCCAGGCAAAACGTGTAAACAAGAATGTGAAAACCAAGGAAGACACAAGAACCGAGCAATCAAAATGTTGTCCTTCCTTTTTGGCTTAAATTTGTCATTTCTGTCAGATCAAACCAAATCACTGTTCAGACAGCTTTTTAAAAGTTAGCAACAGTTTAAGCTTAATTTTATTTCAGTTTTCAAAGTAAAGTTAAAGAAATGCCTTATGTAACATCCATGAATAGATTGAAACACTAACCACATTATGCAGTGGCTGGGAGAGAAGATCAGACTCCATTTCGATAATATATGGCTGGGCCTACAGGGATATGCTCAGATCAATCTCAAACATCAGGGATTACCTACACAAATACAAGAAATTTAGCACTGCCGAATTTGACCACTCAGACGTAAATGCAACTGTTCTCTGAAAAGATCAATGTTTACAGCCTTAAATTCATTCAATATTTAATTTAAATGCAAGCTGGTTTATGCCTGAAGCCAAAGCCTGACATTTCAGGGGGTTGTTTTCTTTTTTCATCATTGACAGCAAAAAGCACCACATAAACTCAGGTGCCAAGAAGGTTTCAGGGGTGCAACCACAAGGCCCACCCAACCAGGAGCCTGGGAATAAGGTAGAAAGGCATATCTACATACCCAACCTAGGCCTGCTTGTTAGGAACACCAGCTTTCTAACTAGTTTCTTTGCTTCCCTCTTATGCCTCTCCAGCGGGTCTTTATGGGGCTGCCAGGGCCACTCTTTCAAAGCCACCTTTCCAAGGGACAAAGACCAGAAACATTCAACCTACCATTCCATTCAAAGCCGAGATAAACACTTCAGGAAAACATTGCCAAAGAGCAGAGGAGACATAATGGGCTGAAAATTAGAAGGAGAATTCAAACAAAAACTCCAAATAACTCTAGACCCAACTTTTATATTGTTTCTTTAATTAAGTTTTATTTTATTTATATTTCAAATGCTATGCACACTTAGCACAGAAAATAGTGACAAGCAAACAACATCATTATATTCGAACCTGCATCTCTGGGATGGTATATTTGTACCTGTCCTTCAAGGTTCTCCCTCATGAGCACACATACATAATGTTCCTTGTATACTGTGATAGGCAGGCCTCACTCCTTTAGAATTTCTGGAACAAGAACCAGGCATCAGTATTTTTTTAAAACTCTGTACATCTATCTAAGATGCCAAAAAATTCAAGAACAAAAATTTTATGAAGGGTATCAGACTATGCCACCCCAAGACATAAATACATATCTTTGGCATAAGGATAATTTTGAGAAACTGTAGACACATAAGACACGCTGAAAACCTTTTACTAAGGAACATTTGCATTTTTATAAGGGAAACCTCTGTCTATAGGTGTGTCTCCCTCTCCAGACCACAAAGAGCAGGATGACTTTAAATTTCCAAAACTCGATTAAGTGAAGAAGGCAGCCTCGGCTATACGCTTGTTTCCTGTGCTTTACCGAGTAACCCTCCCATACCTGGGCTCCCCACACCCACATTTTTCTTTTGTCTTTAGCTGAAGATGGTATTTAAGGTGATGGTGTGGGCCATTTCAAGAAGAGTCACTCAGTTTTGCGAGGTAGCTCCCATGTATATGTAAGGTATACGTGCTAATAAACTTCTGTTTGCTTTCCTCTTAGTAATCTGTCTTTTATTACGGGGGTGGGGAGGACACAACTAACAACCTAAAAAAGTAGAGGGAAATCATTTTTTCTCCCCTACACTTACATAAAGAACTGAGAGTGAGAAGATTAGGTTTGGGTGAAACAGATCAGTGGTTGTCAAACTAGGAAACTTGGTGAAGATACATAGTCCCAGGGTCTCTCTCCTATTTCTATGAGCCTTAGGTAGTGGGTTCTTCATTAGTTCTCAAGACACTTCAGATACCACCAGTGTAGGTGACCAGTCTCCTATTACGTGACTGCTCTTAGATGAACTACTCCTTTCTTGTGATCATTAGACTAAGCTTCAGGAGCTGGGTTGTTCCCTAAGGCAGGAGCCGCTAGCCACACTGAGTTATTGAGCACTTGAACTATGTTTTGTTAAAATTTTGAGCTGCTACAAATGTAAAACAAGCACTGGATTTCAAAGACTTAGTGCACGTAGAAATCATAGTATTTTTTCTATATTGGGTTCCTATCTCTTTCTTTTTCTTTTTTCTTTTTTAATGTGGATACTAGGAAATTGAAATTACACATGTGGGTCACTTTAGACTTCTTGGGGACAGACACTGATCTAGGGAACAGGACCTATGTCTGTTCACGACTGTCTTTCGAGCATCTAGCTCGGTGATTTTGTATCAAATAGGCACTCCATCAATATTTTTTTGAGAGAAGGAGGGAGTCAATGAATTAATGAATGAACACAGACATATGGTAGCCCAGGCATTCACAATATTGTTCCACAGATGAAGAAGAAACTTTTAGAAAATAGATACTACTTTGCTTTTGATACTCTTAAAGGAGTCCCTAAAACGACGATTCATGTGGGAGTGAGGGAGGGGATTTCCAAAACACAAGTCGGGGAGTGAAGAAGTGAAGCTGGGAGGGAAGGAGGCCAATAAAGAATGTGTTCTGGAGCCTGTTACCACTGTGGGCTTGGTCTTGCTGGAGAACTTTAAGGACCAGTATAAAATTTATGCCTCAAAGTTATCTCCCTCACTCCCATCAGAGTGAGGGAGCCAGGGTATTTACACGTCATTTCCCATCATTCATTAAATGAAGGCTGCTGGGATGGATGGATGTGCTAGTCCCAGGCCCTCTGTCCTGCTGTATGGAGCACACAGAGAAAGCCTGAATGCAAAGAGATATCAGTGCTACCAGATAGTTTGTGTTAACGTGGTACAGCTGAGGAAACAGGGTCATAGCCAGTGATAACTATAGTTTCCTTCTAAACAAGTCTATTAAGTTCATCATCTAATAATTAGAATTGGTACTACCATCCTCCAAGGTAGTCAGTAAATGCCTTTAGGGGTCTTTTGCCAACTCCTTCTTTGTTGACCTCACTTCTTCCTCTTCCATCCTATTCTAGAGGTGCCAAACAGATGTAGGGAAATAGGCCCCAGTAATGAGCCCAGTGTGGGTTGGTTAAGAGTTGCTCAAGTTTATTAAAAATAGTCTCAGCTCTTCTGTCACTGAGCCCATGGCTCTGCTCTATCTCCTGTTATTTCACCCTACATAGATATCGGTATGCAGTTTTCTTTCTTCTGATTTCTTTATTCTTTTGCAAACTCACTCAAGGATGTGGCTAACTCTTGTGTTTAAATTGTCACAATGCATGTACGTGGACCTGAAATGGTAGCAGCTGAATGTTTTAATAAAGAGTTTCAAACTTCTAGTTTTGGAAAATATAACTTCACTTGGTATTAAATCATTTCGCAAACACACAAACACACGCGCACACACACAATCATCATCATCATCATCTTCAACATCATTTTCATCATCATCGCAGTTCTGTTTGGGGAGGTTAATTCAGTCTAGATCTTATTTGAAATGAATTAGGAGAAGCTCTAGAATAATTAATTCCCTTAAGTAGAGTGGAACAAGGCAAATAAGACAGAAGTTGAAAAAAATTGAAAATGAAAAATGGCTGTTCTTAGGGGAATTGAACCCAAAGTACTCCCAAGTTTTTTCAGTAATTTTAAATCTACTTGAGAACATAAAAATGTATCTGTGTTTTCCATGAACAGTTCATTTTTGGTCCAGGCCTCGGTTTTTTTCAGAAGCCTTGGGCCAAACCACTCTCATGACCTGACATTTTTGCAAGTTTACGTTCAAGGCTCTTTCTCCAATCTAACATTTTATTAGTTATTTCCCTCCTCTGGAATTCATATAGTATAAAATTTTAGGTTATTTAATTAAAATTTCAAGTTTAAATAATTAGGTTATTTAATTTAAATAGATGATTGATAGATAATCTTATAGATCCTACAAATAGTTGCACCATCACAACTTTAAAAATAAAATTGGATGTTCCAATAAAAATAAAACAAATTTAAAAGAATCCCCTAATCATTCTTCTTTCTTTACTTAACACATATGAAACACCAAGAGTTGACTAACACAGATGTCTGCAGTCAGGTGTATTAGATAACAGCTCTGTCTAAGCAAACAGCCCCCATAAAGCTCCACCCAACTATCGTCATGGAAAAATATGAAGTTCATGTTTTCAAATCTACTAATTTTACAAGGGAAGCCAAATCTCCAAATTTTTCTTAGAAATATTATTTTTTTTTTAAATTGGCTACTAATTTTTAAATGTTAAAAAATATTATACAGACCCAAATAAAAATGACAAAGCAGAGGGTAGGCAAGGTTGTGACTTTGGATCTGCATGGAGCAGATACGGTCGTAGGCAGCAACTGGGTCATTTCAAAGATCTGTGGACATGTCCTGCCCTCCAGCAGCCACCTATCCAGGAGTTCAGATGATGCATACAATGAAAATTTTTATACAAAGAGGGAAAAAAGTGAGGGTGGGGTAGGATATATTAGTCAAAGTTCTCAAGAAGAAGTAGAACCAATAGTTTCTTCTCCTATAGATAGATGATAGATAGATAGATAGATAGATAGATAGATGGATGTAGATATATATGAGAGAGAAAGAGAAAGATTTTTATGATTTATTTTAAGGAACTGACATGGGGATGGCAAGTCTGTAAACATGGCAAACTGGCAGGTTGGAAATTCAGGCAGGTGTTGATGCCTGAGGCTTCAGGCAGTAGTCTTGCAGCAGAATTTCTTCATTTCCGAGAAACCTGTTTTTCCTCTTAAGGCTTTCCACTGACTGGATGTGTTGAGCCCCACCCATATTATCCAGGGTAATACCCTTTACCTAAAGTCAACTGATTGTAAACGCTAGCCACATCTACAAATACCTTCTCACAACACTCAGATTTGTGTTTGACTGATGTAACTGAGTAGTAAAGTCAAGCCAAACTGACACGTAAAACTAACTATCCCATAGGATAAGTGCTGTAAAAGAGGAACAAAAATTACTACAGGAGTTCAGAAGAATGAAAAAATCAAGAAGGGTTAAAAGGCTATAAACTAATCCTCATGATAAAAGACTAACGAAAATATGGACTTCTCAATACAGAAGACCAAGAAGAAATACTACTAATCAATAAAAACCAATCACATTGTAGTTGTTATTATGTGCTATTTCATTTAATCATCTCAGCTCACCCTAATGGAGAAGCAACTATGATTATCCCTGTAAAAAAAAATAGTATAAATTGAGCCACTTTAAAATGGAGTCAGAGCTGCCATTTCAGAGGAACTGCCTTGCACATCTCATGCCTCAACCCTTTGGAATGTTAAACAGGGAAAAATAATCTTTGGACTGGGCCTAAAGCAACATTATGTACCAAAAAGCTGTTTGCTTGAATAACAAGAAAGCAGAGGACTACCAGGCTGATCACTAGCAGTCTGAAAATTAAAAACATTCTTTAGAATTAGTGTCCCTATGTTAGTTTATCTGCTCAATAGAAATGCCTTCCTTCTTATCGATGTAATTGTTCCCCTTCCCTTTCTCATAAATACCTCTTGCCTTTGTCTCCTCATCATTACGCCACTTGGGTTTCTGCCTGAATCTATGCTTCCCAAATAGCTATTCTTATTTTTTTCTAATGTCAAATAAATGCTTGTTGCCTGTCACTTTGGTTTTTTATATTTAGGTTAATATCCCCATTTTATAGATGACGCTCCCAAGTGTCTTCAATATCATACAACTATAAAGTGATGGCAATGGGACTTGGAGTCAACCGTTTTAAAATCGTTAGAGCCTTAACCATACTTGTACCACTTCTCCAACGAACTCATACCCCATACATGAAATCTCACAAAAGCCCATAAGAAAGATATTATTATTATACCTATTTGACAAATGAGGAAAATGAGTTTAACAAGAGTACGAGATGGCAGTGCATGTTACATCCTGGTGTATCTGATTTTGAACTTGTGCTCGGACCACCATCCCACCCCCCCACACACACTCTGCCCATCTCCCATTTCAGTTCTATTTATACAATGGAGAATGCGTCAAGTGGTCTAGCTTCTGTTCAGTGGTGACCAACAAGAGGAGTAGGGCTTAAATTCAGGTAAAAAAAAATGTTGGTAGAACATTGAAAGTGACTTCTTCATTTCCCATAAGGGAAGTGTGCACTTTGATAGGGAAAGAAGCATTATCCTCGGAGATCCTGCTGCTTTCAACATTAACCCTAAAAACCAGAGATAAGGTTATAATCATTTAATAAGACTCTGAATTTTAACTATCGATTGGCAAGAATAAAAACACATCACTTTCCACCCACACAGAAAACAACAGCAAAATTGGCTTCTTTTACATGAAAATATTTCCTTGGCTTTCTTTGAGCTACATATTTTTTAGCAAAAATTAAACATACACTGAAAATCATGCTTTCATTTCTTGAGTAGGAAACAGACTCATTTCAAAGGAACTTTAAAGGAGCAACCAGGAAACTTTTCTTTCCTAACCCACTTTGAAACACTCCTACTCTATTTTATCCTTTTCCCTCTCCGAGTTATTTTTTCCTTCCTCAGAACGTAAAGTATGTGAGAAAGCTGTACTGTTCTATTTTTGCTGAGGAATAAAATTTGAGCTCATAAATTGTTACCTATTCAATTGTTATTCCTTCTCTAGACCTTTATATTAGAGTCAATGCCAGGTCTTTGTTTCTCCTGTGATCACAATGATAACATGAAATAATAGGGTAATGATTTAGCCATTGTCTAAGACTAAATGATGCCCTTTAATTATAGGTATTATTTTTCATTTTAATTATATCTCTATAAAAGTAATCATCCAACCCCTCATAATTTTATTGACAATTATGATACTGCAAATCAAATAACAAAAATAAAATCTATATTAATTAAGCCCTATTATTTGCTAGGCACCGAGCTGCCCACACATTTAAGACTCACATCAACCTTATGAGGTACATACTAATTGCTGTCCCCATTTTTCTAAAGAGAAAACATCAGTAACTGGCCCATGTTTACGCAAAAATGGAGCTGAGATTTAAAACGAAGCATATAACTGCAGAAAACATCTTTGGCCATGACAACGTGAACAACTCCCACTAAAGATAGTGAGGTTTTGTTTCCTTGTTTTACTCTTCCTTCTTGGGAGTTCAAAACAACACTAAATGGCAGAACAAATAAATACAAAACTCCAAAGGGAAACACTGTGAATAAGTGGGCGGCTTTCAATATCATTCAGGGGAGATGCCAGCCAAGAGGTAGGCTGTGAACCTGCTCCTCAGAATAAGCTATCACATGGAAAGTGAAGGGTTGGGAGGCCCTTCACCCAAACCACCGGAACTTAAGGACCCTAAAAGGATCTCTCTGACGTAGCAAACTTTATGAGAAATCATAGACATAGAGCCTGACGCCCGTCTTAGTTTGTTCAGGCTGCTACAACAAAATACGATAGACTGGGTGGCTTATAAACAACAGAAACTTATTTCTTACAGTTCTGGGGGCTGAAAGCCCAAGATCAGGGTACCAGTGTGATGGTTTCTGGTCATATTTGTCTTCCAGGTTGCAGACTGCCAACTTCTCGTTGTATCTTCCTTAGAGGAAGGTACTAGAGAACTCTCTGGAATCTCTTTTCTATGGGCACTAATCCCATTCCTGAAGTTCTCAACCCTCATGACCCCGTCACCTCCAAAGGCCCCACCACTAATACCATCACATTAGGTGCCAGGATTCAACATAAATTTTAGGAGGACACAAATATTCAGTCCATAGCAACAATCAATCCAATTCCCTCTTTTTTCAAAGTGATAAGCGAGCTTTAAAGCATGCAAGTGGTTTACCCAGATTCCCAACATTTTAGGTAAAACGAGAATCATTTATCCAGTTAACCAATTTCTCTGCACTACTTGGCTCAAGTTAAACACAGAGCTAAGAATATCAGTCTAGCAGACGTTCACTTTCTCTCTGGCATGGAAGAAGGTTTCAGTGACCTCCAAATCTCTGTTAAGTGTAACTTCTATAAAAGATATGCATAATTCTTCAAGATCTCATGGTGCCTTCTGAATCATTACAGAAAAGATAAAATTGCGGTCAGTGTAGTTTTGCTGTTCTGCCATCTATTTTATTCTGTCTCTCCATATGGCATTTTATCGTGTGTCTCCTAAACTTGAGTATGCTCATTAACCAGAGTTGCCAGGCTGAGCAGGAGCAGTTAAAAGTCAATGGAAGTGGATCGTCTTATCTCTCCAGAAAAGTCAGTGGGTTCTAAGTATAACTGGAAGAAAACTGGGGCAAAATAACAACACAGAGAAAATAGCTATAATATAGCACCAAAGTCTCACAGGCATAGAAATGTAATTTCTGCTTTCATGTAGAGGGAAGGCTTCCTTAAGTTTACATATTAAGCCTCAAAAAGTGTGCCTTTTTCTACATATTTAAAGCTGAAGAACTCAGTCTCATTTCAAGAAATACTTAGAAAGAGGGTGACAGAGCCCCACAAGAGAATCCAAGTAGCTCTGTATACGTAAAACCAAAAAGAGGATGTCATACAAAAGCTCTGCAGGCCCAGGGATTGGCGTATAGGGTGGGCTGGGTTTCCTGGGATGCGGAGCTGAGGAAATATGCCTGCAGAAGGTCAGTGGGTGCTTTTGAGATCAACATTTAAGAAAAGGGGAGGCAGGAGATAGAATTGGGCTGAGGGCAAAGCTGAGCAGCTGAAAGCCATAGACAATACCAGGAGGTCGGAGGCTGGGATAATTGTTCGGAGTTGTTCCAAGTTCCTGCAAAGGATGAATGGGTCTTCGCGCCCCACCTCCCCTGGTCACTGGGTGCTGTTCATCCCATCCAGAGCCAGGAATCTTCCAAGGGGCTGACAACTAAGGTTTTTTCTGCCAGGAGCAGGCCCAGGAGCTGAGATAGTCAGCCCTTTGTTCCTAAAGGCTGCCTAGAGGACATATCACAACACCATCCCAAGGACCATGTTCCTCCACTTGAAGCAGGGCCTTGCAAAGAGAGGCAAAGATATCAGGACTGTTCCCTCCCAAGATAGAGCTCAGGGTATGACTCCCATCCAAAGAGCAAAGGTGGGGGCCTGACAGAAACTACATATAAGGTCAGGCCTGTAACAAGGCCAATCCAGACAGAAGAGATGCCAACTTGGAGGCTATGTGAGGGCTAGTGGTATGACATGAGGCCCGTTCCCTGAGGCCCTCTCTCCAAGCTCAGCTTAGTAATTGGGAAACACATTGAAGTTCCTAGATGCCCAGCAGGACTGTCTGGGCCACAAACTCAGTTGAGGGCAAGTTGCAGGGGAAGTGAAGGTAGATTACTGATGTATTAGGTAAGGAAAGGAGCCAGGTTGGTGGGGATGGGGGTATGAGGGCAGGATCTCAATCTGACCAGCTTTAAGGAGCAAAGCAAGGCAGAAGAAATGTAGTGGAGGTAGACAAGTAGGTAATTAATAATACTTTACATATGCCAGATACTTCACATTTTACAAAACTGTGTATGAGAGAGAGATCCAATGTTGCTAGTCCCTGGAATGTTTATATATATAAAAAATTTATCTGTGAATGAATTCCCCTTCCTGCCCTGCCACTCCCAGAGTTATGAATAACACTCTGTGCTTAGTGTCTAACATGTGTGATTTTCAAGGTGGCTGAGCCATTGCAGATTTCCTTGGCTAAGTGACCACTCTTGTTCAGAAAGTCACCTCTAGTGACCGTTTCTTCTCTTTACCCTTCACTTTCTTCATTCACAATGTTAAATGACATAACTGGTTTATTTTATTATTTTATTTTATTTTATTTTATTATTTTATTTTATATTTTATTTTATTTTATTATTTTATTTTATTTTTATTTTATTTTTTATTTTATTTTATTTTATTTATTTTATTTTGGAGACTCATTCAAACTGTGAGGATGGCAAGGTCATGTCATCACTCTGATGATGACTTCATTTTACCGTTTAACCAAACCAGCCACAGTGCTGTCAGCACCAACCTCAGACAGCTCCGAGGAAGTCTCTCCTTGTGTCTTGTCTGTGGGATCAAAACAAGTGTTTTGCACGAGAAAAAATAAAACAAGATGAGGTAAGACCTCAGCAGTCATAATTGCCCATCACACATCACTCTGCAAGAGATGATGGTAGGAAAAAAACTAGATGTCTACCATGTTAATCACTTCCTCTCATTGTGGGACCAAAGCATAAGGAAGGTAAAAAATAGGATTGCCTATTAAAATGACAGGGTGGACAACCACATCCCCATCACTGGTTTGAATGCCTTGGAGAAAAGGCAGACGTTAGAAAACCATATACAATAACCTGAGGAGCTAATTGAAACTTCCATTGCTTGCTGCTCACAAGTGGTTCTTTGAGGTCACATCCTTGTCATCTTAACAGGTGAAATACAACCCTTCAAAGCCAATTAACAAATACTTTATGCAAGTGTTTGTTTGCTTATAACTACTGAGGAATGTCCTTGCACTGCAGCATCCTGCTGTCTATTTTCAGGGACAGTACCTAATTAATGGCCTTGCTGCAGAGTAAACACACCATGTTTTCAATAAAATGATAAAAAGCTTTTGGAAAAAAATATATCTTGCATGTCATTACACTCGAAATTGTCCTTCAACACAAAATTGTGAACAATTATTTTAAACAAAACTATGGTAGCAACAATTGACGAAGATGTGAATTCTGTCATTTTTTTGACAACTAATTTAGCCATACCTCAGAGATTTTAACAAGATATTTATAATATATATTAAATGTAGTATGGTATGTTCCATCATGTCAGAGGGGTACCCACTTTCAGGAATTTCAAGAGCACTCTCTATATCACTCTGGATAAAATTTTGCAATTCATTTTTTCTTTAACAGCTTTTGCAAAATTCACTGGTTTTAAATGCACAGTTCAATGATTTGCAATTGCTTTTAAAAAGCGATTATTCCTGATAAAAGCATGTATTGAGTTTTCCCTTGTCATGTGAATCATTTCTAATTCAGGTATTTCAGGTGCTCCTATTTCTAGGTTACTCATTTGTGCAAACTCCCAGGTGTTGCCAGCTAGAAGGTTGAAAGGCCTGGGTTTCCACGATGTATTATAATCAGAATACTGAGAAAGCCTCTTGACTAATCCTATTTACCACCATAAACAAACAAACAAACAAACAAACAAACAAACAAACTCCTAGGGCAGACCATAATACGTTAAACATTTGCAATGCTGCTTATAAATCTGTCTTGCTGCAATTATATTTGTAAGTGGTTTATTCCACTGTCAAAATACAATGCATTCAGTCATCGTTAAATAAATTCGGCTCTGCTTTTTTGCCAGATGTACAACCTATGGGTCATTGGGAAAGATGACCATGATGCATAATTTGAAGGCACAACCAGGACTTCACCTACAAACATTTGTGCATTACTGTGCTTTACCAATTTGCAGTATGTAGGAGAAGAAGCCAGCTGAGGTAATTCAGCACTACTATGATCCACTTTGAAAATCAAAATAACTGTTATACTTCAATTAGCATATATTTTCATCAAAAGGTAAAGGAAGGCAGGAAGGAAAGAAGGTCAACCTAGGAAAAATATAATTATTTAACAATTTTAATTAAAACCTGTATGTAGGACACTCAGATATAACATTCCTGAAGAAATGAATTCCATATTGAGGGATCATCAAACATGGAATAATGAAAGCTATAAAAGGCAACAACTATACAAGGGTACATTGCATAGAAAGAGCCAAAGAGTCAAAACAGTTTAAAGACGATAGATAAACACAAGCATAAATGTTAGAGAAATTTTTATGGAGTAAATAGGACATGAGCCATCCCTAAGGGATGGCTAATAATCCTAACAGACAGTTTCATAAATTAGAAAAATCTTGGTACATCCAGGCATAATTTTGGTAGAAATATCTACCTAAATTGACTTAGAAATACCACACAAATAAAGAAATGTATCCATATAGTTATGTGCAGAACAATGGAACTGAAAGATATAAAAGTGGTTTGCCAGCATCTCATGTTCCTAGATATTCTCATGTTCCTGGACAAAACTGGAAGTCCAATAACTCAGGGAGCCCTGGATTGCCAAGTTCTGACTTAGAGCACTGCCACACCATGAAGATGTTAAAGATCTGAGAAGTGCTGAAGAGAAACCATTGAGCCCTATTTACTTTAGAATTCCCCCAAGCTTATCTGACCATAGAACCCTCTTCCTCACAGAATACACCTTTTACACAGAATACACATGTAAAGAAGCTAAACCCCATGGAACACAGACAAGGAAATAATAATGTACAACAATAAAAACAACAAGCAACCCGATTAAAAAAAAACAACTCAAGGCCTTAACAGACATTTCACCAAAGGAGAGATACACATGGCAAATAAACACATGACATGATGCCCGCATCATATATCATCAGGGAATGCAAATTAAAACAACAAGAAACTAACACACCCCTGTGTGAATGGCCAAAATCCAAAACACTGACAACAGCAAATATTGACAAGGATGTGGAGCAACAGAAACTCTTGTTCATTGCTGCTGCCAATACAAAATGGTATAGCCATTTCAAAAGACGGTTTGTCAGTTTTTCACAAAACTAAACAGGATCCAGCAACCAATCATGTTCTTTTACCCAAAGGAATCGAAAACTTATCCTCACATAAACACCTGCACGTAGATGTTTGTAGCAGCTTTATTCATAACTGCCAAATCTTTGGAAGCCACCAAGATGACCCTCAGCAGGTAAATGGATAAATAAACTGGTATGAGCAGACAATTAAATATTATTCAATGCTAAAAAAAAAAAAAAAAAAAAAAGCTGTCGAGGATGAAGAGACATGGAGAAGAGTTAAAGACATATCACTACGTTGCAGGAAACGACACCTGACGAAGGAATTTGTATGCTCAGACAACTTTGTTAGAGGGAGGAAAGTGTCTTAGGCTGGCAGAGTGTGTGAGGCTTTAACCAGCACAAAAGCACGAGCTCGCTCTGGTTAGATTTCTTGCAGCTTATAGACCCCGGCAGTGTCCATGCAAGGGGAGCATGATTCCTTTGTCTGAGGGTCTACGTACACTTTCTGACTCAGGATGGGAGGGGGAGCTTCAGGCGGGAGCTGCAAGGGGGAAGGAATTTCCGGAGCACCAGTTCTATCTATTTACAGATCGTTTCTCACATAGGTGTGACAAGTTTCCAGAAGGCCATTCAGAGATCTGTAGGGTGTGGTTGAATTGGTCATTTCTGCAAACCCTTTTCTTTGCATTTTTCAGATGCCTCCTCTCTTAACTAAGTGAAAAAAGTCAATCTGAAAAGGCTATATACACTGTATGATTCTAACTATATGACATTCTGGAAAAGGCAGAACTATGGAGATAATAAAAAGATTGACGATTGCTAGGGGTTAGGATAGGGGAGAGAGGAATGGGTGAAGAACAGAGGATTTTTAGGGCAATGAAACTACTCTGTACGATACTATAATAGTAGATCATGTCAAACCCATAGGATGTACACCACGAAGAATGAACCCTAACGTAAACTTTGGACTTTGGGTGATAATGATGTGTCGTTGTAGGTCTGTCACTTTTAACAAAGGGACCACTCTGGTGCAGGACATTAATGATGCTGAGAATAGGGGAGGCTGTATATGTGTAGGGGCAGGGGCTATATAGGAAATCTCTGTACTTTCCCCTCCATTTTGCTGTGAACCTTAAAAAGCTCTAAAAAAGAAAAAACCTATTTAAAAAAAGTTATATGTCCGGCTGGCATTATGCACCAGTGGAACCTGGTCCACACATACTGTTTGCTACTTTACTTACAATAGCTGTCTGCTGCAAAGCTTCTTTTAAAACAAAAACAGGAAAAAATTGTTATTGAGAGCTGTAGCACAGCTCTATTAAGGGCGCAGTGAGTGGTAGAATCTAGGTTTTCTCAGCTCCAGCCTTGTGCTTCGTCTACAAAGTTCTACCATACAGAATCTTCTTTATCTATACTCTGAAACCCTCAAAAACACGGGTGACCAGATTAGAGCAATGTCACAACAGATCTTAAGAGGAAACAAAGAAGGAGCCTAAAATATAAATGACTCAAATATGGTCAAATATAAACAATTTTTTTAAAATAATGAAAGAAAAATTACATAATTTTAAAAATGTACAAAATGTCCAAATGGGGTCATAGAAATGATTCCGGAAAGAATTTGCAATTTCCAGCCAATTCCATAAGGATTTCTGGAATTCTTTGTAACCACGTAAATCTGTTATTTCTCCTTAGAGATGGAAGCATTTCCACGCCATTTTTGCCTTGAAATAACAGACATTAAAAAGAATCCTGGCTGAATGCAGTGTATGGAGAAAAATCCACTGTTGATCTTTTTTTGTGTTGAAGTTTTTGCATTCTAACCACTTGACAATCACCCAATCACACTTTTTAATTTGGGTTCTTTTAGCATTTTTAATTTTGATTCCTTATTTAGTGTCTTTAACCAGTTTAAACATTCTTGTTTTATAGTCTCCACCTAACTATCCTGTTATCTAGATTTCTTGGGAGGGAAGGTCTCTCTGCTATTTATTAAATCTGATTGTTTCTAATTATGCTGAATTGCTTCTTTGAGGGTTTTTGCAGTTTTCTATTGTGATCATCATCAGGGGTTTGGGTATCCTCCTTGGCATGGATGAGGGCAGGTCATCCCAGAGGAGTTTACCAATACAGGACCACTTTTGTGGCATATGTGTTTCTGAACCAACACGAAATAGAAATTTTAGACTCAATTTCTTGTGGGAACGAGGCCTGAGATTACAAATTCTCACACACTTTATGGCAGATCAGCTTTTCGTCTTTGGACTATGTAAGTGGGTGATTTTTATCCCGCCCACCTATTACTGAAGTCCGCAATCTTACTCTCCAAGAGCGTCTGTTGTATCCAAAATTGCCGAAAGTCTCATCTCCTGTCCCACTTGAGCATTAAAAATCCAACCCTTTAGGTTCCTGAGGCGGACACCCTTTCCCACCACTGTCGGGATCCACGTATATCGTCTTTATTTGTTTCTTTGGTTGCGTCTTTCTTACTTCCTTTGGGGGAAGATGTGCATTTAAATGATGCTAATTATATATTATTAATGTTTCTAGAATTCTACAGCTACAGGATTTGGGTTTCTCATTCACATACTTCCAGATTTAAAATGCCCTTTAGCCTACACTGAGTGGCTTCTGTTAAAGACTGAGAAAAAAAAGCTCAAATGGGGCAGACTTTGTTATATGCCCAACTCAGCAACTCTATGAGAATACATAAAACTATTCTAAGCTCCAGGTTTCCCAATGAACTGGAAAAGTCCGTTGCGTATTTTTTTCTGGGAGCTTTGCTCATATTTAATTTATAAACGGTATTCGTAAATAAATTGAGGATGCAGCAAACAGTGAAGAGGAGATATTTTTGGTCAAATTCGAGATCCTTAAAAAAGTACTTCTCTGTGTAGCAACCATAGACGTCAACAAGTAACAAGTGCTGAGTACCTCATACTGTCTTTGAAGCAGTGATGATGATTTTCAAAGCTTCTTGTTGCTTTAAAAAACTTTTCTAATAGTGAAAGGGAAATCATCTCAATGATTCTTCTTGAACAGATGATGAAAATCTGGCCCATGCCAATTATCCCCTAAAATTCCTTTCAAACTCTAAGAAGGCAAGCACAATTATTATTGACTTAACTGTTTTAATGACCTTCCTCAGCATACTATTTTAACTAGAATTTACGGTACTATAAAGTTGCATTTTATGTGATATTATGTATACATGTATGTACATATCTATAACAATGTAGTGCTGTGATGAATGTGTCAGTGCATTTACGCCCAATTTATTGGGCTCGGAGCATAGTTTTCTGTTTTGTATTTTCACAGGGTTATAATTGCTGAGTCTTGGCTTTTATGACATATTTTTGTTTACTGCCATGATTTATGTCATGGCAAATCCTTAGTCAAGAGGACAACTTCCAGTTATCACACTCTTCCCATGGTAAATGAGCTGTTTTATCAAGCACTGCAGGCATGATGCTCTAGTTTCCTAGAATGCATTTTGGTTAAAAGCAAAGACTGTCTAGTCTATGGCCATGTCACCCTGAACGAGCCCAATCCCATCTGATCCTAGAAGCTAAGCAGGGTCCGGCCTGGTTAGTACTTGGATGGGAGACCACTTTGGAAGACCAGGTGCTGTAAGTGTAAAAAATAAAAAATAAAGGATTGTAAGCTGACAAGGTCCTTGCAATCTGTGAGGTCAACCAGGGATGCCTTGCCTATAAAAAATAAGTAAAAATAAAGGCAAAGTCTGTATATAAGAATTCCACTGTAACAAATTAATTATTAAAAGGTCATTAATCTAAGGGAATATATTTACTGTATGCAATTTTTTACCTAGTACCATGATGCTTTTGGGGTCCTAGCTTTCTGAGATATTCTAAAAGAGATAAAACATAGACTTCTAACACTTAAGGAGTCTACTTTTAAAAAACTTATAATGTAGCTTATAAGCAAATACCTAATTGAATTATTCCACAGACAAAAATCATTTTAAAAAGACAACTTAAGTCATTTAAGGTATATTCAAATCAATTAAAATGCATTTTTTAATATATAAGTATCTAGTTACTATTTGAAAATTAAACACCTATGCAAAAAGTTAGGATAGGATTGGGAGAGATCTATTTTTTTAAACCATAGGAGAGTGTGGTAGACTGGAGAGAGGGGAGTAGAGATGTACGGAAGAGGTGGACAATGCGTTTCAGCTATATACTTTTTCTTGATAACCTCGACCAGGAAATACTTTTATTGATTGTGATTGGAGAGCTCTATTTGAGAAATATCTTCTAGGAAACAAGCAGGGAATTTTAGAAAAACCAAGTAAATCTTTTCTTTAAGAGGGATCTAAAGAAGTACAAAATGTGCCATCTTCTTCTTCTTCTTCTATTTCTTCTTCTTCTATTTCTTCTTCTTCTATTTCTTCTTCTTCTTCTTCTTCTTCTTCTTCTTCTTCTTCTTCTTCTTCTTCTTCTTCTTCTTCTTCTTCAATTTTACAAGTTTCTTTGAAACAAACTGACAATATATGCTGGGGAGCAAGATCTCAAATGTTTCAGAGAATAACAGTTTTGTAGTTTCAAAATGTGGCTACTTCTAAATCATAACTCCTTGGGTCTGTCTTATTCACCATTACCCTTGTCACTCAATAAATAATTACCTGAATGAATGAACATTAAATTATCAGGCATAGTTCTGGATTCCTGAGATTTTATGAACTCAGTCGAGTGTTCCTGCGAGGTATTTCCTCAAAAATTTTCATCTCAAAATTTCTTAAAATTAAGAGAAAATTCAAGAAAATACTTAAGCAATAAATGAAATTATGCCAATTACCCTCATGTGATTTTCTTAAAGAGCATATTTGAACTCATTAACTGTAAATAAGCAAAAAACACCAATTTTATAAGTATGTAAATTTATAAGAATACAGCATTGAAAGGGTAAAAGATTATTGCTCGATTTGCAAATTTTCAAACTGACAAAACCTTCTGGAAGAATTTATGACAAGTTTGTCTTTTTAAATAAGCAGTTTCTATAAATCCTACCAAACTGCTATGAATAAGACTGTAAATTACTTCACTGACTTGAGTAATGGGATTTGAATTTCATGAAACCATTTCAAGAAACCCACAGGCTTTCATTAATATTGAATCTTGTGTAATTTTAATACCTATCTGCCCCCCCCAAAAGATGAATTTTTATACTGATTGAAAATATTTTTACCATGAATTTTGCTGAAAGGAAAATAAATAGAAATCAATGGCATAAGTCTGATGGTTCTAAAGAGGTTCAATAGGCACCAGCAAAAAATAAAAAATAAGTTAGAAACAACAGAAAATAAATAAAACTTCACTTACTAAATCAATGGCTGTAAATTCAGATTTTATCTGTAAGTAAGATTTGTACATTCATTTCTAAGGGATCAATAGTGTTGAGTGCTTCTTTTTGGATGACTTTTTTCAGCCTTGCTTTAAATTTGTTTGATAGAACAGAATCTATTTTGAATGTTTCACTCTTCTTCCCAGTTATATCTATATAGTCTCATAGAGAAACAGCATCTGGTAGCTAAAGCATTTAATAGTCACGAACAGGGAATTACTGTGGGGAGAGAAGGGTACGTGTTACGTTTGCATACACTAATAAAATGAGTGACGTGTACACTTCTTAGAGGCAGCTCTGTGTACCTTTAGTTAGGAACCAGACCGACATTCGGGGCCATGACTTTTAGAAGTACTCTTCAGTATTACCAAGTTGTTTTTTTTTTTCAGGTAGTGTCAGAAACTAAAAAGAACCAGGCCAAGCATAAAAGAAATCAGGCAAAAAGCAAAAGTAAACCTATAAACTCCAGTGTTTATAATCTCCTTTGGCCTTTCAAGCACTGGTCAGTGATTGGTATGTATTTACACCCTACCTGTTTTTACAAAGGATTTGCTGAGGGTTAGCGATGCATTCAATACCACAAGACACAATAAATAAAAATTGGAAAGAAATTGAGTCAGAGGAAAGTAGGGGTAAAGAAGTAGGCAAGCTCCATGCCATGGAGTCTTAAACCTGGGGTCACAGCCTCCTAGTTCAGAGGGCCAGGGATGTAATGTGAAGCTCTAATCTTTATACCCATGTACTACAAAAAAGTTGTGTTTCAGGGGCACTAGTGGAAAAAGGAGTCAGAGAAGTGCTTCAAATAACTCACAGCTCAGAAGGAGATGTGTAATGTGCATTTGCTATTTTGTGAATATTACAGTCTGCTATTGAAAATAAGAAAATAAATGAGATGAGTGATACAAGATGTGTTATGCATACATCAAGAAGTTAGTAAAATTAGGTCAAGAATAGCAAATATTCATGCTGTAATTCATGCTGTAATTCATGATACACACACACACACATGCACAGGAGGCACATAAGGTCTTAATTCACCACCCACTGGTGATGTCCATTCTGGTCCCAAGAAATACAAGTAAAACCAATAGCTGTTTATGACACTAATAGGCAATACATAGCTACTGGCCAGACATACTTGCCTCTCTGTATTTGCTTGGATTAATACGTGTCTTATTTCCAAGAGTTCTGCCCTAGTGCTCTTCTTTTTCACCTTGCATTCTGTTCCTAGGCAATCTCATCTACTTTCATGCTCAAGGGTACCCTGGTATACACCAGAATCTCCCCTATCTATTCCATAGATAACCCATCTCCACTTGGATATCATCTAGATGCCCTGTGGGCACCTCAAACTTCATAGCTCTAAGACATCTTCTCTTCCCCTGAATACTTTATCCACCTGTATTTCAGCCAACATGGCAGCAATATCCACCTAATTGCTTAATATTACCTAGACTCTGTTTCCCTCAAGCACCAAGTCCTATGATTTTTACTCTCTGAAAGTATCTTGTTGTTTTTCCCTAACCACCATCTCTGAGGATGTGCCAAATTAACACTAATCAATCCTGGGTACCAAAGAGTCTTCAGAGTAAAGACCCAAGTGGTGAACATGATCTCCCTTGGTTTACCTCTTTGCTCTTATCCAAGCCCTCCTCTCTATTTTTACTTCTGAAACCCCAGGCTCACCCTTATCATCACCCTGCATCCCTGGCCTTTATCTGAATTAAGTGCCTTCCCTTCATGTCTGAGATTCCTCTTGTATTATACTATCAATCAGGTTCCTAGAGGAAAGAGATGGTACAGTCAAATGTGGATGATTCAAGGTGTGGGGGAGGTGCAGGGGAACCATAAAGGATGGAGCAGGAACTCCAGGTAACAGTGGAGCTGACACCAGCCCCAAAAAAACAAGGAGAGAGGGTGGTTGCCAAAGCCTAGACACAGAAAACCACGTAGAAGAGGTTACTTGGTTAGGAGCTCTGACCCTTGTGTGTCAGTTACCAGTTAACCTTGCAGCAAGAAAAGCAGGAGACTATCCTGGCCTCATTCTCCTCTTTTCTACTCGACTTCAGGCTAGAATTTACTTCTGGCCAAATGGACTAAGAGCCAGAGGGCAAGGAACTTAGAATAATCTTACAACTCAGCCTACTTACTTGTAAGGGGGAAGAAGTATATAGAGAGTAAATCTAGAGAAGCAAATGGATTTTATCTGACACAGTCACACTTTAATGGAACTGTCTCCTTGTTCATCAGTCTCCCTCACTAGACTGGATTCCATGAGGACAGAGAATGTTTCTTTTATCTCTAGCATCTAATGTAAACTAGGTAATGAATGCTTGCTGATTGACTCAGAGAACATGGTGGATTGGACATAACTTGGAGGACTGTACTTTCTGACCTTGCTAAATGCTTTCTGGAATCCAGAGAAAAATGGAAAGCAGAGTGAGCTCTATAATTTTCATTGTCTGACAAAAAAAGAAATATCAGTTGGTCAGGAGAGGTGAGTTCTCTTAGCACTCAGTGCTGGGAGGAGCTGGAATTAGTCATGTGACCACCTACACAAGAGGTATAATGAGCAATATCTTCAACAGAAAAACCCTGGGTGCAGAAACATACTTAATGAGACTATTTAAAAATATTGGCTCTAATAAAAGCCAAAGGCATATTAATAAAGTAACCTAAAGGTGAACTGAACTAATGTGGACCATTTTGATTGATCTAAGAATATCTTGCCCTCCCTCAAATGATTGAGGCTTAGGCTTCAAACCTGACCCCCTAAAAAAATCTCTCACGTGGTCCTCTTCTCTCATTTGTCAATAGATGAAAAAGATCAACTGATAAAGTTGGATTCATTAAAGGGCAGATACCTGGGTCCCTGGTTACTATGTGGAACCCTCTCTCCATCCCCTGTAAACATGTGTGCTGAGAGCAAGAAACAAACTTAATCTGTCAAAACTCTGAGATGTGTTAGGGTTTTTAGCACTGGGTATCTTACCCTGACTATAACAGATATAAAATAATGTTCTAAATTCTACATTTGAGTTTGTTTTCTATGCTATCACCATGATTATCATAATCTATTGTACATATCAGATATTTTCATGGAAGTTCTTTCTAGCTCTGATCTCATAATTTCAGGACTATGATACAGTTGTCTTCCACTGGAGAGATGTCCTTTAGGGCTCTTCTTGCTTAGAACATGATGGAAAAAATAATACCAGCATTCTGTGCATTTTATAATGTACAAAGCCTTGTTTCATGCATTGGCCTTTAGATTCTTCCAACAACTCTGAGGGATATATGTTTCTATTATTATCCCCATGTTGCAGGTGATAAAAGTGAGACTAAGATATTTAAGTATGAAGTGGAAAAAAACAACTAATTTACAGTTATTTGAGATTAAGAGAATAATTTAGTCCTCCTGGAAATTGGTACATGTTACAAGGTAAGTTTTCCTACTTTTTTTTGTAACTTTCTTATAAGTTATCTATTGCTGTATAACAAAGCATCCCAAAATATCGACTTAAAATATTAACAATTATTTGTTCTGCTTAAAAACTTGGGTTATAAAGACACAAATAGCTGGGGTAGGACTGGAACAGCTGGCTTCCTTGGGCTTCTCTTTTTGTGGTTTCTCTACATGGCACCCCTGAAGGAACCATGGTAGCTCAATGAGTGAAGAAAATGATAAAGTGTGCACACAAGAGTGACAGAGAGAGAGACAGATAGATAAATAAACAGACTGGCAGAAGCTCTAAAAGCCTTATGACCTGGCCTTGGAAGGACATCCCATTGTGTCACTTTCACCACGTTTTCTTAGAAGCAAGGCACTAGGGCCAATTCATATCCATGAGAAGGGAAATTAGACTCCACATGAAGCTTGGAGGCAAGTTAAATGACACATCCAAAATCATTCAGCTGTTAACTTATTCCACCAATATGAGGCCCAATTTTGTGACTCCCAAGTTCATGCTCTTTTTCACTACTCTGGAAAAGCTCCTGTGATCAGAGAGTGGAATAGGGTAGAGAAGACATGCTAATGCCCAAATAGAGCCAATCCTTTTTATTGCCTTGGGAAACACACTTACATTTATTTTGCAGGAAAAGTATTATCCATAAAGCAGTCATCCATAAGCACTTTCTGAGTTTCTCCCAAACATCTGTTTTAATTTTTTTCTCTAACAGATGTATTCATTTGCATTTCTCCCAAATGAATCACTTTTTTTTGTTGTTATTTTTGACTGTTTTTCTCACCTCTCAAGATCCTTTTGTATTAATCCTCAAACCCACCCCCTAGATTCATACCACCTCCCAACTGGAACCTTCTCTTGATTGCATCACTGTGAATGTGTGCCCTTCCTGTGAGCTATTAAATGAAATGCCTTTTAAGAGGAAGATGTGACTTAGTTTTTGTAATTCTAGGCAGCAAGGTAGATTTCCCTGTAGGAGCTTTTCCCTGGGGATCTCCAAAAGTCCCTACAGGGGCCCATCCTTTGTGTTTCCGACATGTAAAGGCTCGTAGGAACGTGGAAACAGTGAGTAAGAAGTAGAGAATGCATTAGGGGTCCCCACTAGACATGGGTTCTCTGCCCACAGGAACAACACAAGCCACACTGATACCACTGTTTTATTTTCGAATAGAGGTAGAAAGTAAAAGTGAAGTTAATTTAATAATATATTTTATTTAACCCAATATATTCAAATTACTAACATTGGAACATGAAGTTAATGTAAAAATATCGATGAGACATTTTTCAGTCTTACTTCCATACAAAGTCATGGCCTCTGATGTGTATTTCGCACTTACTGCACACCTCATTTGGGACCAGCCACATTTCAACTCATCAATAGCCAGGACTGTACTGAGCAGCGCACACACACCCTTGGTTTCTGTGGCTTCATTGGGTCTCTGGGACCTCAGCCCTTCCTTCTCTGGTTGCAGACCTTCTTGTAGCCCAGGTATCAGCTCAAAACACCTATCCCGGAGAGAAACCCGCTCCTTCCCCGTCATTCTCTGTCCCATTATCCTGTTTTATTGTCTCGAGGGCACCGATCTCTTCTAACATAATCTTGTTAGTTTGCACACATCTTCTCCGCCAGGATGCTAGGTACCACCCGGCAGGGATTTTTAACCACCTATTTCGGGCTCGGTGATTTCCCCTCGCGGAGCACACGCCGTCCCTGGCACCCGGCCGGCGTCCACACACTTTTTTCGGCCCGAAGCAAACGCACTGCTCCGGAAGCCAGCCGGGGCCGGAGGCAGCGCGGCGGCCCGCCGCGGGTGGGGCCCGGCCGGCCGGCGTGGGTGCGGGGCGAGTGGGTGGGCGTGTGCGGGGTGTGCGCGGCGCGCGCGGTAGAGCGCGCCCTCGAGCCGGGAGCGCCGAGCAGGGAGGAGCCGCGAGGGCCGAGCCGGGCCAGCTCGGAGGTGGGTGGGCCGCGCCGCCAGCCGGCCCGCGGGGTCCCTGTTGGTCGCCCGCCCGCCGCCCGCCGCCAGGAAGCCGGCGAGGAGCCAGCCGAGGGGCCGCTCCGGGGCCGGAGCCCGGGGCGGGAGAGCCCGGCGACCCGACGCCGGGCCGGACGCGCGCCCTCGCCGCTCGCCGCCCGCGCTGGCCCCGGACCGCGCCCCGGAGGGGCCCGGGCAGCCCCGGGCGCCCGGGTGAGTGGCCGCGCGCGGCGCCCCGGCTGCTCCCGGCCCCGCCGCCCGCCCCGGCTTCCGCGGCCGCGGCGGGGGTGGCGTGGGCAGCGCCCGGGGCCTCCGGCAGGGCCGGGGCGGGGAAGCTTGTTGTGGGGAGACGTGGGCTCGCGGCCAGGAGGCGCCCCCAGCCCCGCGCGCCGGGTGGGAACAGGTGGCGCGGGCCGGGCCGGGCGCTTTGTGTCGCGGCCGCTCCCTTCGTTCGCGTCCCGCCCCGGCTCGGCCGGGTAACGCAGCGGGCATCGCCAGGAATGTGCCCCTGGGGACTGCCGGGCTCGAGGGAGGAGCGGCGGTGGCCGCGGGGGCGCGGGAGCCGGTGGGCGGCGCGGGGGCCGCGGGCTGGAGGGGGATGCTGCTGGCCGCGGTGCGCGATGCGCGCTCCGCCCGGGCAGGCGCCTCATCCTGCCGCGGCGCCCCTGGAGGTGGGGAGCTGGGTGGGCGTGTGTGCAGAGAAAGAGGAGCTGGCGAGGCCGGTGACCTCCGCAGCCGGCTCTGATCGGTGCAGAGAGCCCTGCTCTCGGGGTCGTGGACCGTGGGGTGCCGCTGTGCCCGGATCCGCGCGCGCCGGTGATGCGGGTCTGCGGGCGTCCCTGGCCCGGGTTTAACAAAGGGTGCTCCTCTCCACCCGGCGGGAGGGGCAGTTCCGGAGAAGTGGTCTTCAGTGACGCGTCTTAGTCCTGAGGAGGTCTACCTCCTTTTTGAATTGTCATTTTATGTGTATTATTGCTTTTTTTTTTTTTTTTCTTTAAAGGACTGGAGACTGATGCATGAGGGGCCCACGGAGGCGCAGGAGCGGTGGTGATGGTTTGGGAAGCGGAGCTGAAGTGCGCTGGGCTTTGGTGAGGAGTGACAGTTTATCATGACCGTGTTCAGGCAGGAAAACGTGGATGATTACTACGACACCGGCGAGGAACTTGGCAGGTACAGGGGGTGCCGGAGGCGCTCGCTACCGGGTTATGGGAATGCATAAGATTTGGGGGACAGAGGGCGGTGAACAAATGGATTTTGAATCAGGCATCTCCCTTTCCTTTCCAGGAGATGTGCAAATTACAGGGAAAAAGAGTTACAAACCCAGAGAGGGCTAAGGACCAGAAATAAACTACCTTCTCCAGGGGGGTGGGGGTGGGAAGGCAATTTCACTGTTAGATTATGATGCAAAGTATATTGATCCGAGACCCTTTGACAAGAACAGATTGAATTGTCTGCAGTAACTTATCAGCTTTTGTCCTTCCTACACAACAAGGCAAACGCTAAAATATAATTGCAAATGGAAATGAGCTCTCATGTGAGATTTAAACAGAGGATATGAACTAATTAATAGGCTTTCAAAATCTTCCTACTTTCCCTCTTTCTGTAATTTCAGGGTAACATGCACAAGTATTGGTAGGTCCTACATTGGAGACTTGCCAGATGTTGATGTTGGGCTTGGATTTTGAAACTTCCTGGAACCAGGAATTTAATTACCCAGTTGGTGTTAGTAGTGGCTTTGGTTTCATTCCCAATGTTAAATTTTTAACAAATCAGTGAGTGAGAGTCTAATATGGCTATTTGGATTCAGAGCCCATCCATTGCTGGGGGAACTGTGATTCTGAGTGTAAAGTCTTTCAGCTTCTAGGTGAATAGATTTCTTTGAGGGCATCTAAGGGCTGGATTGGTTTCCCCTGGACTCTGGGTATTTGGCAGAGTGTGTTGAGCTCTGGCCTAACTATAGCAGAAAACCCAGTTTTCAGACCTAAATTTAAATTCAACCTCTGGAATTTGACTGCACTGTGTTTGTACTGTGAGTAAAATAGGCCAAAGAATCTTTAAATAAACAAACAAAAAGTATGTATTGACTCATACATGTATCAAAATATGTATTTTCCCACATACATCTGATGTCCTGATACAAAGCTTCCTTTTACTTCATGAAAAGGAAATTCACAAATACCCACACCCTGGATTACCTAATGAGAATTATGAAAGTTGAGCTTACCTAAAATATTTTATGAATTCAAATAATAGTTCAGAATGCAAGCAGTTTTTAAAAAGTTACTGTAACAGCGTATTTCTGTAGATATTTAGTATTGACCGAGAACACTGGTTTAGGAGTTGCTCACTACACATTGGAGATTTACGAAGCAAGTAAGAAGGAAAGCCCTCAAAAATAATTTTTCATGGTTATGTTTAAGACTAAGATTTAAGAGTATGTGGTTGAAATACTTGGTTTATCTAGAATTAAATCACTTTATCCCCATGGTTTTCAGGAAGATGAGTGATATATGGAGTTCTCCTTTGGAAGTCAGGGGGAAAAGGTGAAAAAATATATTTTAATTTTTTTTGTATAATGTGGCCTGATCATATAAATTATAAGAAGAGATGATTAAAATTAGATAAGATAATTGCTTTGTAAATTAAGTGTACTGACCTTATTTTCATTAAGATTTTTTGGTAGAGTTATGTGTTGTGAGAAAGAAAAAAAAAAAAAATGAGGCCTCCCTGTGGCTGGCCCAGGGCGTTTGTGATCTTATTTTGTGGATGTGATGACAGCCTTCTGCCTCGCCCTGGAGAGTGGTTTGCAAATTTGTCACTAGCATCTCTGTTTGATTTTGGCTCTGTCTACATTTCTGTGTATAACTTTCTCCCCCGTACAAGACTAATTGACAAATCGTTTCTTGAATAATTTAATTTATGTGACCTATGAATTTGAAAGAAGCGCTCTGAAAAACTAAGAGCTGGGGATTTTTAAAACGAAAGTATATGAGCCCATTTAGCTGCCATATCTTTTGGTTTTGCTAAAAATGGATTAAATGGTTGGTTTTTAAAAGTTTTTTTTACGTCCTGTGATTTTTATGTCTGCCTTGGAAATAGCCACTTCCTGAAAACAAACCCTAACATAAGAAAGACAAATAGGAAAAATACTGCTTCATGTGTCACTGAGAGAAGATTGGGAGTGGAGGCAGGAGTTTAGTGGCAGAAAATGGAAATGGGCAGGTCGTAAACACAAAAGCTAGGTTATTCTAAGCAGTGAGTTATACATCTAGATTTAAGACTATCTACATACTCCATTCAGCAGTCATCTAAATACTAGCTACTCACTTACCTTATAAATGTACTGAGACAAGGTCCATAACTAGAGCAGGGAAGATAGGTTTTTATACAAGTAGAATACATTATCATTATTATTATTATTATTATTATTATTTCATTTTTAGGAAAACAATATGTATGTTGGAGGATGAGTATGTGGATCTGGGTCTGTCTTTGTGTTTTAATATGTGTCTGTGTGGACTGCCCAGGACAGCTGTAAAAGCTCTGTCAGCTCTAAAGGACTTCATCAAGTGTTGGTTATTGCAATAGCGATAGAGCAGACAGACCACTGGACCGTTATCTTGGTCCAAAATCATCTCTGCATCTTGCTAGCTTTAAAACCTTGAACAAGGTCACTTACCCTCTCTGACCCTCAGGATCTTCATCTATAAAATGAGAGGCCTGGTGCTTATTTCATGGCTGTTGTGACAACCAAGTAATCTAACACATGTAAACGTATTTTATCACCAATGAAATGTTAAACAAATATAGATATCGTCTATAGGACTGTCTGAGACATGGAGTGTTCCAGGCAGTCTCATAACTCGGCTGTCAACTCAATATATTTTTTAAGTATTTCTTTACCAATTTTGGGAAGGGAGGCCCTGTTGGAAAAGGATCATGGGGAGATGCATTGCTGCCAACACTTGGCCTCTCCACTCTGATTCTGAATAATGCTGCTCTGGCCTCACACTTGCACACTTACAGAGTAAAAACAAGTCCCTGCAGTGAATGGACCATCATCTTTAAAAAACTGTTTGCTGACTTTCTGTGTTGACTCCAGGCAGTCCTCTAGGGTCTCACCTTCTACCCCAGGAGGTGGAACAAAGCTCTGCTTCTATCACAGGTAGTAGTCTCTGGGAAGAGTTCTTACAAATGCAGATTTATCCATCTGCTGTTATGCTTGGGTCATTTTAATGCTCTAAGGTGCCTGAGCATCTCTTATCAGTTGGCACTTGGGGCAGCTGCAAGCTGGCTTGTCCCACCCTTGGGCTCCAGTTACACCCTTGGCAGAGGTTCAGCCTAACCTGTGAGCCTTCTGGGCACCAATTTGATCACGCTTTCTGAGGGCCTGGCCTTCTTTTCTCTTCTGCTGTCTGACCTCACATGATCTTAAGACCTGGGTCCCACCCCCTGAATATATGCCTCCATGATGCTTTCTTTCTTTTAGGAGCCACATGACTTGTGTCTGAAGCACTCCACTATCCATAACCACAGATGGCCTCATGTCATGTTCTATCCTTGCTTTGTGTTAGTATTGTCTTTGTATTGCTTTTGTAGTCAGCTTGAAAGTTCCTTCAGGTGGTCTTTTCTTCCCCAGAGTGCAGCAGTATGCTGCATAATACCAGGCAAAGTTTGATCAATGCTTGAATGAGTTAATGCAGGTTGGCAGGTGCAGTATTGAGACCAAAGTGGGGACTGAAGATGCAAATGGTGATGCAGATGCTGTTGCCAATAGAGAGGCAGTGTTCAGTGTGGTTCAGCCACAGCATACTCATTTCGAAAACAGGGAATCACCTACCTTTGCAGGATGTTGTGAGAATCAGAGACAATGGATGAAAACATCTGACATAGTCACTGCCTAAGATATTATTTTTAATAACCTGTTTTCCCCATCACAGCGTTTACCACATTGTATAGTTATTACTTATTTGATTATCTGCTTTCTTCACAGGTTGTCATAGGGTTGCAACCTCGAATTTACTCATCATTTTTATCTCTAATGCCTAATTAGATGCATGACACTTACTAGGTGCTCAGTAAATGGTTGCTGATTAAATGATTAAATTAAATGAATATATGCAAAGCGCGCACACACATATACCTGTGTGTGTGTGTAGGTATGTATATGTATATATATGTGTGTGTATATATATGTACATATATTTATGTATATATGTGTGTATGTGTGTATTTACACACACACACACACACACACACACACACACACACACACATCCCTCAATAAATGATGACTGGTGGATATGACCTTAGGACATGAAAGGCTGCAGCTCATAAAACAAATAAAAGCTGCTTTGTTTTTGCATTATCTGTGGCCGAACAGTAATATGCACAGCAGCCAAAATTTCCAATCACAAGATCACTTTAAACAAAACAAGGCGAACATTAAATATTTTACATTGGTTTGGGTGGTTTCTGGAAGCTAATAATTCAATTTTAGGGCATTCTCATTTTGACATAAAATCCATAGGCATTGTAATTGAAGTAGGGAATGGTAAGAACTCCTGACAGCCCCAGTCCGTTATATGTCTTTCACTTGGTTTGAGGTGGACTGCAGGAGCGAGTCCTAAGAATTCTGGCATTCCCTGTGGGTGGATGGAGGAGAGACTTCCCGGCGTGAGAAATGCAGGCCCATGAGGTCGGCTAGTGAGAGCAGCCTGTAGGACTGCACTGAATGTGACTTTTCTCTTTACCTTTTTCCTCCCAAGGGCCCTCAGGTATTTCCTCTGGTTGGATAGGCTGCAAAGTTTTAGAGAGGTGAAGTTCAAGTATATGTATTAGAGGTAACAGTCAGTGATTTTTAAATTCTCTACATAATAATAGTCTCCTAGGATGTGAAGGGAGGGCATGATGGTGGTAGTGAGTGGCAGTTTGGCTGAATACTTGCTTGCTAGCACTGGAAATGCATCTCTCAACCATCCAGCAGATGTAATTTAGATTCCATGGGGCCAGGGACCTAGGGTGTCAAGGGTCTTATTAATGGAGAAACCAAGGAGCATTGAGGCTGACTTCTTGGTCTCCCTATGGCCTTTTATCCGAAGCGTGTGTCTTTTTTTATTTTGTAATATTTTGTTAAATTTTTCAGTTGCAGTTGATATATAATATTATGTTTCAGGTGTTCAACGCAGTGATTAGACATTTATATAACGTACGAAGCAATCACTCCAATAAGTTCAGTACCCATTTGACACCACTAAGCTGTGTCTTCCCCTGCCACTGAGGAGCCTATAAGGCTCATAACACTGTCACACCCTTCCAAACAGTGAAAAACACACGCAGTAAGCTTATAGAAATGGATGCTCAGATGAATTTCAGTAATTACAGCTAGGGGTTATAGCTGGAAAGGTAACACTGTCAGACATGTCCTCTTGTCTCCCAGCAAAATTGTTACCCTAAAGGCAGAGACCATTTCCTTCCAGGTGGGGTGAGGGGGAAGAAGCCACCTGGAAGATGAGGCATAAACGTGTGCTGCTGGATTCCTTTGGCGATGGTGTGTGGGGGGGGGGGGGCAGAGGGGGCAAGGCCTAAGCCGTGAGTGACAAGGTTAAGAATATGTTGTCTGATCTGGCTTTCTGCTGGGAAATGTGTTATGAATGTTCGCCACGAATTCCTACCAAATGCTGTGTATACCTCACCTAACCAGGCTTTTTGATCTCACTAGTCAACCTTGTGAGCCTGCAATCCCCACTTTCAAAGAGAAAATACCTCAAGAAGTCTTTCCTTAGCAGTAACTTATTTCTGATCAGGAGACAAAGAAAGCCACGTGTGGGTGGGAGGAAGGCTTCTGTTGGTCAAGGGCCACCCAGAGACCCCCTTAGGCATCCAGACCTCGTAGAGGCCAGAGTGCTCAGCATGTCTCCCTTCTCATTTTATTCACTTGGTGCTCAGACACATCAAGTGTCTTTCTCAAGGCAGCTGGTTAGTAGCTAGCCAAGAGATGGGCTGAGAATCTTGGCAGGCTGTTTTATTATGTTCTCTGCACTACTTAGGGTTTGGCAATTTTCCTTTTTTGGAAGCCCAGTAAAGTTGGTATTTAAGAGGGGTGATTTGGGCAGCCATCTAAAGCTAATACATTTGAACATCTTGCATCAGAGAGGATGGTTAGGAATGACTGGTAACAATTTCACACAAGGTTTTCATTTCTACCTGAGCCAGAGGCTGCCCCTTGGACCTCAGAATTTGGATGGGCACTTTACTTCACACAGGACCGTCTTTCCTTTTCCAAATGGCTTGTGCCCCACGGTTAAGAATGGTCTGTGGCATAGTCTTACCTAAGTCTCAGAGTTAATAGTTTAGCTTTTCAGAAAGTTCACAGAACACTTTCATTATTATTTAACTTTTGAGTAATGTAATGTGTACGAAAGCGAAAGAGTCTTGGCTCTGCCTGGTAGGCCACCCACTGAAAGACAAACAGTTTTTCATTTCATTAAGCATCAGTAGTCTGGTTTAGGATAGGTGGTTGATTGTTTGAGACTATGGGAAAAGTAATGCTTGATTGTTCTGCTTTAGTTTGTTGTGGTAAATTATCAAAACAGAATGCATTATCTCTCGGCCTTGAAGGAGATTATATGGAAGTATAATTATTTATAATAAACTCAATTTATCACTTTGTCAACATTCTAAATGAATTCCTTTACATGTGCAATTAGGAGAGAGTGGAGGAAAAAAGATTGACATTTGGTTTTTCTACATCCTCTAACTAAAACGAATTTAAAATAGCTTTGTCTAACTAGGAAATCTTTATCAGGTAAAACAAAAAGTGTAGTTATACCCTAAGTCTAATGTGCAAGGAGGTTTAATGTGCGAGGAGGGTTTTTACAATGAAGAATTCTAAAACCTAAAGTGGTTTGTGTCTTATTTTCACTCCCAGTCCAAAACAAAAGTCATGTGCTAGTACTAATCTCTGGGGATGGCTGACAAGCGTGATCCTTAGTGACTCTTGTTTATCACTTCTGTCTCTTTTAGGTGACGATGAGAGCTAGTGTGACTTACGGATCACACTGCAGTCATTTAAGTATAATGTTGCTTACCTCTGAGAAGTGACCATGGGGTTTTCCCCTTATTGTCCTACTTGTCAGCATTTCAGTTATGAACTTGACAAATGTTATTCAGTAACCTACTGTATGTACATTCAGAGATATCAACAGGGGAAAGGGAGGGAAAAGAATGTTGTTGATTTTTTTTTTTCTCCTTGTAAACACATTCAACTTTTGATGAAAAGCATAATGTTTGAACAAATAAATGCTGTACCCCGCGGCTCTCTGGTGTTTGAAAAGTTTATATTGATGATGCTTATAGCCATATGCCTGATGGTTTTGGGCTGGGAAACTCGGCTCTGAGTATGGACTCTAGGGACACATTTTATTTTCTACTAAAACTGTCTGGTTATTCTTACTTAGATATCATGTGATGAATGGGGCTGACTATTAAATATCTCAAGTACAGTTGATATCGTAAGCTTTCGCCTTTAAGGAGTGAGCCGATTTCCATTTTTGCCCGTTGTTAAAGAGTTCTTTCTATATAGTTCATTGTTAGAAAATGGTACCTTTGAAACTGTGCAAACTTTCCTTCATGCTCTTGTTCCTGGCCCGTCAGTGTAGCATTTTCCAGTTGAAAAAGCAATGTAGGGAAATAATCAATGCCTTATTTAATTTTATTTATTTGTTTGTTTGTTTGTTTGTTTATTTATTTTAGTCCCATTGTGAAAAGGATTAGATTTTCCTCTGAGTTGCCTGTCTGTGTGTGTCTGTCTGTGACCAGACTGTACATGCAGGTGGGTAGATGTGACTTAGATGATGTAAGAAAAAGTGACAGAGGAGTACCCTGGCACAATGAGTGGCTTGGGGGAGAGGAGGTCAATTATAATGCTTATGTTTTCTGGGAAGTTCTAAATCTGTACGAAGCTCAGTTTTTTGTTTTTCTTTTTTCTTTTTTCGCCATCTGTGGCTTATGGGTAAGCAGTAGAAATATGTATCTCTGGGAAA
This sequence comes from Cynopterus sphinx, assembly GCA_030015415.1. Taxonomy (NCBI): domain Eukaryota; kingdom Metazoa; phylum Chordata; class Mammalia; order Chiroptera; family Pteropodidae; genus Cynopterus; species Cynopterus sphinx. Next base: position 99,266,707 of record CM057385.1, read on the forward strand.
GTGATGAAAGGCTGCAACATTTTGAGTAATATTTAATAGTCTGGGAATTACCAGCTGCTTCGCTTTACAGAAACAAAGCTATAGCATTGTAGGTATATGAATATACCCTTAGAGAATAGGCTTTTAACAGCCAACGGCTGAGATGGCTGAATTGCACATGATACGCAGAAGACCTGTCCTTAGGAATTTGGTAAGCCCAAAAGTGCTAAGTTATTTGCTATCTTACAGATACTCTTTTATTGGAATATAAATCAGTATAATTGAAAGCAGAGCCTGCCAGGGGTGTCCACTGTACACCTGGGAATTGAATTTAGAAAGTTGTCTTTAAATGTTGTCTTCACCCCATGTGAGCTTAGTGGAAGTTTCCGACTTCACTATCAGCAGTTCATCAGCACCTCTGGCTTCAGATAATCACAGGTTTGCTTCCTTCCCCACCACAGCCTTTGCGGTAGCCCCTTTCCTGGCTGGTCACTCCATTCTGCAGACCAGATGGGCAGTGGCCCCAGCGTGTTCAAGGCCAGGCCTGGTTGGTATAAAGCACTGAAGTTCTTTTTTGCTTCCTGACATCGCCTTTTCCACATTGTGCAGTCAGAATGAGGTGGAATCCTCGTCTGTCATCCATTTGGTGGCGAACCCGTAAAACAACTGCTTGGGGCTCTGTTCTTGGCATCTCTTTGCACTGTAATTCAAACAAGTTCGGGATAGATGGGAGATATTTAGTTTTTTTCCACGTAGGATTGATCAGGGTTTACTCCAAGCATGGTGATATATTCCCCCTCATGGTAGAGCTTTAGTAGCTGGTTCAGTCATTTTCGGGAGGAAGTGGATAAGTACAAGTGGAATCGTTTCTAGGATGAGGTGTTATCAGCCTGTGTTTTCTGTCCCACCCTTCCTTTGGCACAGAGAGCTAGGAATGCTGGTGTATATGGCCGTGGACAGGCGAGGTAAGCTTAACGATGGCATGGAAGTCCTCCGGTTTTGCTCATTGTGGTTTGAGAACAGAATGAGTATACCTGTTTTATGAATATTACTAATTAATGTAGACCACCCTCTGGAGGCCTTATGTTCAGAAGCAGCATTATCTTTAATACAGATAATTTTTAAAAAAATCTACATCAGAGAGAAGTTATAATCTGGAGAAATAAGCAGCAAATATGAAATGGCCTGGACAATTTGGGACCACAGCCTTCTCCTCAGCATGCCTACCGAAAGGCTCTCTTTCCTGCATCCCTTAACAATTTGGATTAAGTAACTGGCCACTTTGTATTCTTTTACAGTTAGTTTGGCTCTCCCTATGGACTACAAATTTTCTACTAATAGAGAACATGGCTTTCTGTGTCTCTTCTGTTGAGCAGGAGTAAGTGAAGCGCACAGTAGGCCTGTTTATTTGCCTCATGAAGACACATATCTAGAAATTAAAATATGGTTCAGAGCTTTGAATTCAAATCTCTGATTCCACAATGTACTGTTACCTTGGGCAAGTCCCTTGACATCTGTTAAACTGACTTTTCTCATCTATAACATGGGGATAATGACCATACTTACCTGGTAGGGTTTGTTGTGAGGTGTATGTAATCTATTTTAAGTGGTTGGCCCAGTGTCAGGTGCACAATAGGTGCTCAAGGAGAGGTGGATCTTTAACAAGTGAGGGGTTACAGAGAGGATGTGAGAGAGGCTGAGACTGAGACTGTGTAACATGCTTTTGAATCTGTGTGTCTGTTCATTCTTCATTTCCTTTCCTAGGAGAAGGGTGGGGGTGAGGGCTCGCTTCTCCCTAGCTCCACCCTTCCTCTTTCTCTTCTCCTTTCTCTTCTCTCTCTTCCCCTCTTGGGTGCAGCCCGCAGAGTGGGCTCATTCTGCCAGGTTTACTTTGTTTATCCTATTTGCCCTTTGAGGTGTGACTGTACCATTCTGATGGTCTCAGACTCAGGTCTCCGACCCAGATTTACTTGCCGGGCTCCCCCAGCAGGCCCCCTGAGAGTGTGGTAGATGATTTTTAGAGTTCCTGAGAAACAAATTAGCTAGGAATTTAGCTGTGCATTCAAAGGCTGCAGGAGACAGGGCTTTAAAGAGCTACCATTTTCAAAGCGCACCTGGATGCCAAGGGAAGAGGACAGGAGAAGCTTATGTTAAAGAGTCTCTATTATGATGGAAAGAGATGCTTTCAGGGAAGCGAGGGCATCTAAAAGCTGCTTGACGACAGCCAGGAACTAGCTGCTGAGTGAGCGAGCTGCTCCGAAATGCTTGGAGGGGTGGTCTTGCTGGCACTCGGGGAACCTGAGATGTGTCACCATGCACATTTATGATTTGATACGGTGTCCTTTTAAATCTGCGTGCCCGAAAAGTCACTGTCACTTTTCTAGCTGCTTTTTAAGTTAAAAAAAAAAAAAAAACCTTCCTCTTAAGCGGCCAACTAAGACTCGACTTATTTGATTAGAGAAACAAATCGCCGGGTTTTGGTAATGCATCTTTATGGAGAAAGGAGCCGCAACGAGTGTGCAGGCCCCTGAGCCCCTGACCAAGATGAGCGTGCTGCAGAATGCAAGACACACGGCGGATGGGAGCCGCCGTTCGTTTCTGACACGTACTGATTTAAGATGTGAAATGAGTGTGTGGCCAAGCCAAAATTGCCCGTGCCAAGAACAGCCTATTAGGTTAGTAGCTGAAAGGCTGGATTGTTAGGGTTTACTGAATGGCGAGGCTGTGCCAGCTGCTGTGTGTCAGTGCCCACTCACACGTTCAAGTGCCCGTCTGTGTCCCCCCGGACTGGGGTCTTGTTTGTTCAAGGAACACGGCTGCCACTCAAGAGGCCACTTTCAAAGGATGCTGCTTTATTCTTCGGGCCCATTCAGTGGATATCTTTAGTCTGGAAAAAGTAGCATCAGACGCTCACAAATTTGGGAAGGAAAGGGCGTGGAAATTGGGTCCATGAGGTGAGTTCAGGTGCATTATCAAGGAGTGACAATGTTAAACTAGAGTCAGCGTAAACAGACTGTTAAATAAAACTGTCATGGGAACCCTCCTATTTGTCCATAGTTTGTTCATTCATCCATGGTCGGTTGGGCATTAGAATGATATGGCCCTTGCTGGGGTGTTGGGAAGAGCCCTACATCTCAAAAAGTTTCTAATCCGGTAGGGTAGACAGACTTCACAGAACCAGTGATAGTAAGAAGTGAGAGAAGTCAAGTATGAAAGTTTCTGGAGTTCAAGCAAGGAGAGGTCATTCTGACTTGGAAGGTTTATTCACGTATTCACTCATTCATTCAGATTCCCATGGGTCCATAAAGAAGTAAGCAGGTGAGTGTAGGAGCAGATATGTGTGTGTCTCTGCCCATGTAGTGCCCTGGAAGAAACCAGAAATCAGACATGACAAAGGAGACAAGGCAATAAGATTTACAGGAAACCCATTCTAGACCAGGAGCTGAAGGTAAGAATTTACTCCACCTCTTATAGATGAGAAAACTGAAGTTCAGAAATACCTCAGTCTTTAGAGGTCTCTAGATAAAGTATTTCAAATGGTGGTGGCAACCGTGGGGCACCCAGAATGCTAAGATGTGTCTGGGAATTGGGCCATAGGCCGCGCAGTTCACTTTATGTCCTATTCCTCTGTCATCGTCTCGGAAGGGAAATTTAAAGAACTCTAAAGCATTTAGCACAGAGCCTGGCTCCTATGACGTGTTCACTACCTGTTTCCTTTCTTCCTCTAAACTAGGGGTTCTCAACCTTAGCCCTAGTGATGATTAGGTCAGGATAATTCTTTGTGGTGGGGGTCCTGTGCGCTGTACGATGCTTAGTGGGTTCTCGCCTCTACCCATTGGCTACCAGTAACACCCTCTCCGAACTGTGACAACCATAATGTTTCCAGACATTGCTCAAAGTCTGTTGAGGGGTACCTTTGACTCATTAAGAACCACTGGGCTATAAGATCATGAAAGGGAAGTGTTGACTAATGGGCCTAGAGGTTGGAGCTGTTAGTAGGCAGGGAGGATCCTGCACCCATTGGGAAAGAAAATGCCCCAAAGGAAGGTATTTACTTTGGGTGTCCAGAGCTGGGGAAGGAAGAGAGTAGGTGTGAGTGAGAGGTCTGGGCACTTGCTGTTTTAGTCTGGCTTTTATGTGCTGTCCCGGGAGGGAACAGGTCTGCTGTGTCCCAGAGCACACACGATGGATGATTAAGACCTAGAAAGGCCGCTCACCAGACTTCCGGATGTTACTTGGCTGGTTTGGAAGCCACCCGAGGCTAACATCACAGTTTCCGTTGTGCTTCTCCCTGCAGTGCAGGCTGCTGTGAGTCATGGCCCAGAGCAGGTTCCCATCACTGCCTGACCTCCTTCCGCCCTGCCATCAGCCCAGCCTGTCATCTTGATGACTCTGATTTTAACCTGCTTTAATAACTGTGCTTTTTTTTTCCATGCTGATTCCTAATTTTCAGTCAAAGCTAGATAACTCCTTACTTTTTATTCTCTTTTCATTCTCAGGCCCCCAGTTTCTACCTTTACAGCAGGCTGAATAGTACAGCATATTGTGTGACCAAGGGGAGCCCACACGGCTTTGTATTACCTCACATATCCCCTTCTCCTAGCAGGGCTTTTAGAGGTGGAAGGTCAAGTCTGGGAACCCCTGGCAGAAGGTGTGAAGAATGCTTTCTGCTCTGCCTGGGGAAGGGGACTTGGGTGGAAGTCAGCAGGGAAGCTTGTCAGTGGAAGAGCGTGGGAAAGGATGGGCTGATTTGGAGGGTGTGTGTCAGTCAGGGCGCTGGCAGGAAGGAGTCCACTCCCAACAGTCCAGGTGAAGGTTAAAAGGTGGCCGAGTATGCTGTGTCTGAGGATCCCATACTATGCCTAGGACTGAGTTGGAGCCACCGAGAAGGGCCACCAGCTCCTGCCACATCAGGGGAGAAACACCCACCTCTCTCTCTTCCTGCCCTCCCACATCCCTTCAATGCCTCTCGTTAAGCACCTGCAGGGAGCCAGGGTGGGCAGCCTCCTGGCTGGGCAGAGAAGAATGAAGAACAGATTGATGGGGGGAGGGCAGTGGAGTGGCTGTGGACAGACGGAGGAGATGGAGAATAACCAAGAAAGGGTTGTCTGCTAGTGACGATAGTGAAATGGTACTGGGTTTGCTATGCGACTGCTCCCCTCTATTGATACACGTGAACAGAATCCGTACTATCAATATTTGGGACCCTCCTCTCTTCTCTGAATACTAGGTTGACGTTCCATTTTCCCCAGGAAGTCATTCCTGATGATCCCCTTTCAAAACAGTGCCCTTCCCTTACAAGTAACATTCCTGTGCCAGCCACCCAGCATTTAGACCCCACGTTGCATTGCCGGCTATGTGTATGTATGTGTCTCTTGTCTAGATGGTAAGCTCCTTAAGGTGTCGTAATTCTTTTGTTCCTAGCGTCTTGCAAGGAGAAGGTAATCCAGAAATATCTGTTGTTTGATGATCATTTCCTTTAACCGGTTATAATAAAAAATTCTGAAATGAAGGACTGTAACCATAGTTCCTATGAGTTTTAAAGGTGGACAGGTAACCACTAAAAGGTTCCTTCAGATGCTTAGTGTGTTTTTGTTCTCAGAATAGCACTGAGAGGTACACCCCCACGAGGGTTCAAAGTGGGTCCCCGCATCACTCTGCTAGCGGACGAGTAAGACATGAACAACATAATTATGCCCTTTCCTCTATGGCATGCTGGTGACTTCCCCAAAATCTTTTTATCCTGTTAGGTATTCTCAGCGTCATATATATTTTTAAATTTTAAAGGATGAGGGAAGAGGTAAGTCTCCTGGGAGTAAAATATGGTTGACCCCATTTCAATTACTGGACGGGAAATAGGTACCAGAAGCAAGGGCATGAGGTACTACTGACTTGCCCCACATCACAGCTAGCCAGCATGGTTCTCAGAGAAAGCAGCATCCATCTGTGCCTAGCCTGTGGACCCTGCCTCTCTATAGCACAGCTGTTTGCCCTGCAATATTTGCAATTTAAAAGTGAATACCTAAGGGACTTGATGTTAAACCTCTTTGGAACTGGCAGTCTCCCCGCTGTCAGTCAATCCTGTCAAATCTGCTTTCTTTTTTTTTTTATTATGCTTAAAAATGGGGGCTTCGAAAAGGAAAACAGGGCGTCTCGAGACAGAATTGACTTCTTTCCCAGTAAATTTTAATTGATTCTAGGACACGTAGGAAGCTGTATCCTGCATTCTGAAAGGATAGCATTTAATTATGGTTTAAAATGAGTTCTATAGGCAGGGCTTGGAGTTGCACCCAGAGAGAAGAATGGAGGGTTCCAGCGGAATTGTGTCAATGGCTTGATGGGAAAATAGGCTTCTGCTGCAGAGGGTTTGGGAGCATTGCCAGTGTTACAACAACGTGTCAATTGGCTTCCCTGGACTCCGAGCAAGTGGAGGAACTGCCTGCCAGGTGTGAGGATGTGAAAGGACTGTTGGAAAGCTTACCTCTGAGCAGACAGAGACAAGGCCCGCCGGACACAGCAGTTTCCAGCGCAGTATCACTCTTGTTCCTTGGGTTGCACTTTGTCTGGTGACAATAAGAGTTAAAGGCAGTTGCCTGAAGGCCAAACGACAAGGGGAAAGTTGTTAGGAGCAGACATTTAAAAACCAAACACTGTGGAGTGGGAAGAATGAGGATATTGCTAACAACCAGAGTTCAGCTCGAGAGTGTATAGTTTCTCATTGACCCTTGCCTGTAGGTGGGAAGTGGTGTTTTTATGCTGCTCTTACAGACTGGGAAACCAGAACTCAGAGAAGTTAAGCTTGAGGTGGCAGAATTCGAGTCAGTATGAAATGAAATGTGTGTGTGTATGTATATCCATGTGTGTGTGTGTGTGTGTGTGTGTAATGGGGGAACAATGGGGGAGGTTGGGGTACTGACCTCCCATGCAATTGAAAATCCACGTATAACCTTTGACTTCACTACTGATAGCTTACTGTTGACCAGAAGCCTTACCAATGACATAAACAGTCAGCTAACACATATTTTATATCTGTATTATATACTGTCTCCTCACAACGAAGTAGGCTAACAAAAGTGTTATTAAGAAAATCATAAGGTCGGCTGGAGTTGAAAAATAAAAAAACAACAACAAAAAATTCAAGAAAATCACAAGGAAGAAGAAATGTGTTTATAGTGCTACACATATTTATTGAAAAAAAAATCCACTGTATAAGTGGACCTACACAGTTCAAACCCATGTTCTTCAAGAGTCAACTCACACACAATGTGTATATACGTGCATACATTTATTACAAATTTTACTCATGTAAAGAATGTATAACACAATTTACAAATAACAAAATAGACATACCCTTGTTTGTGAATTCCACATAGCCAGCTGAATGCTTTCGTTGATTTCTGCCGTGACTGACCTATGGTTGACTATGTTTTGACAAGTGGAGTTGCATCCCGCTCTGCTATTCTTTTCTCAATAAATTTATTGCCATAAAATCTGATATGTGATCTACTGTGAGACCCTCACACTTGTACAAATTATTTATTAAACTAAATCTTCTTTTAATTTCAGCACTCCTGGGGATTGCTGTAGTGCTGTCTTTTTAGTTTTTGTACAAAACTATGATTTTAGTGGTGTCATTGCAAGGATTGAACATAGTTTGATTATATATTATGTAAAGCTGGGACCAGGAGCCAGTTCATGGGACTCCAGTGTGCACCTCTTAAGGACATGGTCCTTGGTGGGCAGTGAGGAAACTTGGGAGAAAAGGGACTCCAGAGGCTGTCTCTACCATCAGAACCAGCTGATAGAGCCCTGCTTTCTGGTGGGATGTTAGCACTCAGGCAGTGCGACACAAAGAAGAGAGAGGACAGCATCTTCTTTAGTGTCCCTTTCTTCCAGCTTGATTTAATCTAGCATTTTCTTTCCTATCTTCTAGGAAAGGCCAAGTTTTCTTATCTAACAGTATGATAACTTCCAGTAGTCATCCTACCCAATGGGGGTGACCAGTCACGGGGAACAAGAATTATATCCCTTTATGCCTTCTAAAATTAAACAGGTAATTCATTCACATGACACGGAAGTCAAAGAAGATGTACAAGGAAAGTCAGTGTCCCTCTGTCTGTCTTCCATTCACCAGCTCCTTAGCCTCTGGGGGATCCTTCCAGATTCAGTATTGGCAATAAACTTCTATTTTTATGTTTTTACTGAAATGATATCATGTTATACGCATTATTCTGCACTTTGCTTTTTTTCACCTCACAATAGATCTTGAACAAAAAGAAAAGTCTCTTCTATGAACTTTTAGAGTTCTTTTTTATTTTTATTTTTAATTACAAATCTGTAGTGAATACCTTTGTATAAAATGCTGAAATTATCTGTAGCGCAGATTCTTAGAAGTGGAATTGCTGGGTCAAAGGGGATAAACATTTGTCATTCTGGTAGGTATTGCTGAACTGCTCTTCATAAAAGATAAGTCCATTTATAACCAAATTACCCACAACTGAGAGAGCTGATTTCCCTACCGTCTCCCACAAGTATTTAGTTCTTGCCACTTTGATAAGCATACTTTCATTAATCTTTAAATATGAATGAGTATAAGAATCTCTTCATGTGTTTAAGGACTATTTGTCTTTGTGAACTTTCAGTTCATACTATTTACTCATTTTCAATAGCTTTTGTAGACCTCTATTAATTCGTAGAAGCTCTTTATATATTAAAAATAGCTTTGTTTCGACAGCATGATCTGCACATCTCTTCTTAAGGTTGCCATTTGTCTTTTGACTTTGTGTCTGGTGTCCCTCCCACCCCCATGGATTTGGTTTTTGTATTGTGATAAAATATACATAAAATACAATTTACCATTTTAACCAATTTTTAGTGTACAGTTTGGTGGCTTTGAGTACATTCGCATTGGCTGTGCAACCATTCCACTATTCACCTCCAGAACTTTTTCATCATCTCAGACAGATATTTTTTAAGTGTCAAATGTATCAACTTTTTTCATCTTTTGCAAGTTTTGTGACATTGCTAGAAAGTCCTTCCCACTTTGAATTTATTAAAAAATATTCTCTGTGGTTTCTCCTAGTACTTTTATGTTTAAATAGATGATCCATCTGGAATTCATTTGAGTGGAAAGTGTGAGGTATGGCTCCAAGTGTATTTTTTCCAGATAGTGAGCCCTCCTTAATGGCCATTTGGTCATCAAACATGATTTGTTTGAGGACTAGCTGGATTCAACTGGGGTGAGGGGGGAGGAGTTCTGGCACTCTTGGTAACTACAGAAAAACAGCAAAAAAGCCCTTTTGAGCAGTCCATGTGAGTTGGGGTGGGGGCAGGGGTGGGGAAGTTTCAGAAATTAAACCCAACCTAGAGTGTGACTTCCCATTCTAGGAAAATACGAGCTCCCAGGAATTTATGTTTGCTATCTGAAATCAAATCACAGATGTGTCGGTCAATATTTTGTGTGAACTTGCTGACAGGTGGTCTGTCAGGATCCCCATCAACAGAATGGGATAGGATGGGTATGCAGGGCAAAGCTTCCTATCTCTTAGGTAAGACTGTAGTACAGGATGAACAGCTTGTGCTCAAAGGCTCTGAAGGAGGCTAAGAAGCAGGGAAGTTCAAGATTGAGATCCAGCTGATGGTCTGGGGCCTCTGCCTGGAGGAGGGGGCCCCTGTTTCTAGTTCGCCCAAAGTCTCCAACTAGGCCAGAGGTGCCCTAACCCTGGAAGTCAGTTTCCCAAGTCTCTAGGCCCAATAGCAAGTACCTTTCTGGATCTGTCCTCCCAGTCTTCCCTGGAGGAGAGTCAAGGAGCACCCTTGGCATTCCGTCACCCTCAAAGTGGCTGGGCAGTGGCTGGGGCATTGGAACCCCCAGGCTGGTTATCTCAGGCTGTAAACAATGTAGACATCATTTCTGTGTGCTTTATGAGGTGGCGTGGAAAAGGCTGGGAAGCACAGACTTGACACTTGGAATTTGCAACTTTCTCAGAAGCCTGGAGTGGAGCTGGGGTGGGTTCCCTGTCAGGACCACTTAACAGACTTCCAGGGGACACCATTCACAGTCCATTCATAGCTCAGACAGTGTGAATGGTGCACCCTGCAGTCTCTCCACCCTGTTTTATCCCATGGAAACCTATGCGTGACCCTATGGAAGAATGTGTTTTTCTGCATGTGGGGGTGAGTTCCAGGACTTTTTGCATCTCCATTTTTGAAGTGGTTCTTTTGTAAGAGAGCAGAGAGAGGCTATGTCTATGGTGGGGTCTTCTGGTCTACCGCCTCCCTGAGTTTTCATCTCCTCCCCTCTGAGCTCTCTAAGGCTTGGCTTTGTGACTTCTCTGCTGGTCGCCTGACTCCTTTCACTATGCCTAGCACAAACTGGATGCTTAAATCTTTAAGAAGCTTACTTACCCATCCCTGTTGCTCTCCCTATGAGTAAGGAGTCAGTTTTTCTTAAGGACACTGAGCCACAGGTGTAAAGAGATATATTTGTTTTTAAATATTAAAATGAAATTTACCTCAAAACAGTAAATACTTAAATTCTTTGTTTAATTTTGCTCTTTTTTCCTGATTACTACTAGGTTTTCTTTGGCCTTTTTTTCCAGGTATAATTTGCATATAATAACATTACACTTTTTATGGTATGATTGTATGAGTTTTGACAAATATGTATTGTCGTGTAATCACCCCTGCAATCAAGATGTACAGTAGCTCCATGATATCCCCAAACTCCCTTGTGACCCTTATAGTTAATAGCCCCATCGCCCCCAACATCTGTCAACCACTGATTAGTTTTCTGTTCCTTCAGTCTCTCTTTTTTGAGAATGGCATAGAAATGGAATCATAACAGATACTTTTTTAGTCCGGAAAGCATAATGCTTCTGAGATTCGTCTGTGTTGTTGCTACGTCAGTTCATTCCTTTTGTTGCTGTGGAGTAGTCTATGAATATGCCATAGTTTCTCTCTTCACCAACTGAAGGACATTCAGGGTTTTCCAGCATATTGTTAATATTTTGACTATTTCTATCTACTAATGGGTGAGAAGGGTTGTCGAGAACCATTATGGTACTAACCAAGTATGTTTGGTATCTTTTGGGGGTAGCATCCCTCAAGACGCTGTAATTGTGTCCCAAATGGTCCTGTAATATGATGGTGTCTCACCACTCAGCCATCCTTAATTATTTTCTGCTGCTCTCTCTTGCGAGTGATATGCCTTCTTTGATGTTGAGGCCAATTAGAAATGTTATGAAAGTATTTCTCTGAAAACTCAGAACTCAAACTAAACCATCTCCATATGCTGCTTTATACTTCAAAGACAGTTGGAAGATAGTTCAACACAGTTTCTTCACATTAGAATAGGAGACTCTTTGCAGTGGAGGCCAAGGAGGAGGGGACAGAAAGAACCAGCTGCACACACCATCTCAGGCAGGTTGCGAAAGTGGAGGGGGAGTGGCGGCCCAAAGACATTCTTAGTTGTCTATGTTTAGCTGATGGGAACAGAATTCCATAAACATTCCGTGAGAGCCAGCCGGGTGTACAATTTCAGTCTCCATTGAGGAGATCTGGTGTCAACATACTTCGTTGATAGGTTGTGTCCTTTCGGGCAACCCTCTGCCTCTTTAGGTGTTGGTCCCCCAGCGACTGAAGAAAATCCAAGAGTGACGCTGAAGTGACACAGCTTTTGACCTCGACTTGTGTGCTCTCCAGCATTGTATGTCCTTTGGCAGATCACTTGCCCTCCAGTTCCTCTCTGCTAAGAGGGCTTGGAGGGGACTGGCTCCTTGGGTCTCTCACACTGATCTCATGCTCTCAGAACCTAACACGTAATTGTCCTTTACCTCCACTGGGTCTACAAGTCCAAAAATGACAACTCGGTGCCACAGGAATGCCCCTGCTGCCATCATTGCTCACCAGCCATCAAGGATGACTATGATCTGTCATGTGACCAGCCTGGGCTGGCAGAGCCAGCCTGCTAGCAGGGTGCAGAAAGAGCTTGTTCCCACTGAGAGAAACTTCTGGGGATGTTTCTGATGCTTTCTGAATCTAGGCCTGTAAGGAAGGTGATATGGCAAAAAATCCCCAAAGCCTTTAAAAATCCTTTATGTTGATGTTCATGAGATACTGTCTTCCATTACCAAATATATCAAAGCACAAACCTCATATTGTCTTTGGACCATTTCCAAATACTGAGCTTCTTTCTGAGCTATTACTTGCTGAATTACAGGGACTTCCCTCAGGTGGTTATTTCATATCCTCCTTTTCTTATGAGTGACATTTGAAATACTTCTCCTTTGAAGCACGCATATTATTCCAGGAGAAAATCCTAGGATGGGATGGGATCTTTTGGCCAAAACCTTATCTGCAAGTGGTGATTTCTTGACTGGAATGCAGAAATCATTAAATGTCTTTTGTTGCTGCATTCTAGTGACTTTGAAAGGGAAAGTCGGATTTCAGAAGCATTTCCAAGGCATGTATGCCTCCCATGTTATTTCATATACCTATGGACATAAGTCGCTTGAATTTCATGTTTGTCCAGATCATCATGCTGCTGATACGAACAGCAATGAACAGTGTGAGACTACATTGATCAGACTTGTGAGAACTTTAGTGTTCCTGAAGTGTGTTGGCTCTTTCATTTAAGTTTATTGTTAGAATGCATTGTCTGTTTTCCTCTTACTGGGGCGTTCTTCCTCCAGCGAGCCATTTGGTAACCCTCACCTCCTTCAACATTCACTCAAATGTCACTTTCTTAATGAAGCTGAACTGTACCGCCCTATGAAAATCACCTCTCAACCCACACTGTACCCCATTTTCTTCCCAGTTTCCTCTAGCACTTAGCATGTGCTAATGTACTTCTAGCATAACCTTACCATCTTATTTACAATGAAAGGTATTATTTATTCTGTGACACTTTGGGCAGAGGCCTTTGTTTTATGTAGAAGAGTGTCTGACTTGTAGTCGGTGCTCAATATAAAGTGATGGGCCAATGCCTGCATGAGTGAGGGGATGCGTGACATAGTTTTTTGTTTATTAGTTTGTTTTCATTTCTTAACCATAAAACTGGAAGCAAGGCCCAGGTTCCATTGGAGGAGAAGGAGCTTCAACAGCACGTGGACTGTAGCCCACATCCCTTTTCCTGCAAGGATGACTGACTGCATTGAGGCTGCCTGGAGGAAAGAAGCCACCAGCCCAGGGGGCTCAGGCTGGCCCAGTAGAGCCCAGGAGGAAAGTTCCTGGCCACTTGCCACTTTGTGCAGGTCAGATCTGCTCTCCTGTACTAGGATCTGGTCTCCGGCTGTAACTCTCTTCCTTGTGACCTGTGTCTCTTTAAATTTGGTGTTTCATGAGAATACTTAGTGTGGGGGAGTGTCTGATGCCTCCCTAACTTCTCAGAGCCCCTGATTCCTCATCTGCAAAATAAGATCATGAGAACCGCCTTAGAGATCTGTGCACATTAAATGAAAGAATGTGCATAACTTCTTATTGCAGTGCTGTTATTGTTTTAAAGCTTACCCCCACCCTCCTCCCTGTACAGTATTTAAAATTAAAAAGCACAGCCTAATCTTGTCCCCGCCACCTCCCCTTCAAGAATCCGTATGGTGTCTCCTGTGTTCTGTTGTTATTATACCTTTCACTATAACTTAGGCCACAGCACTACAGCATCTTCCAGAATGTGAGAAAAATGCTGAACCTTGAGACTGTCACTTTAATGTGGTTGTCAGAAGTCCCGAAGCAACTGAGAGCTCTTGTAACTTTTAACATTAACCTCAGAGACACTGCATTACCAGCACAGGTTGTACCATCAGTTTATGCATTTAGTCCTGTGGAGGGTAGCTTGATTTTAAGTTTTCAGATTGTTTTCAAGTTCTTTTCATATGCACAATTTATATTAAGTGCCATTAACAGTGTCCGTCTCTCTGAGGGTCAAATAATATGTCTGCTTTTCTGAATCTATTTTGAAATTGGAAGAGAAAGTTCATATGCAGCTGCATGCATTACTTAGTTTTAATAATGGATGAAAAGTTCTTTCATCCACTGTGCTTCTTCAAAAATTCCAGAATGATTTTCCTCTGTTAGAGGAATATTAATTTGGCTCCTTAAAAAGATAAACATGTTATTTAATTTTTAAACTTCACCTTTATTTGGAATTCTGACATTTCGAAACAGCCTGAATTAGAAGATTTTCCTTTATGTCGGCTGGGTATGGGTGGTGTCACATGAAAAGGATGAGCGGAGGGGAGTCTTCTGTGGCAGGTGGGAACAAACATCCAAGGAAATCCCTAAGGGGCCCTTTTGAAGGTCAGCCTTTCTGGAACAAATGTAGTCATTGGGGCCAGACCAGTGACCTCTCCATATTCATGCAGGTCTCCCCTTCAAAGGAGGTTTTTAAGTAATTTCCTTCCCCATGGGGATGGAGCAGCTGTGAGCCAGGGATTAGCATCAGGCCTTTTAAAAATAGAGACTGATGAATTTCAGAAACGTTTACCCTTCAGAAAGTCAGGCAGACTTATGGATATATTTTAAAGTATCTATCTAACCCTGTCTCTCAAATAAGAAGAAGGAGACAAGAAAGAGTGTGAAAGCAAAATCCAATAGAGAGAAAGATGCATTTCTGGAATGGGGTGGGGAAGGAAAAAAAGAGAGAAATGTCAGAGAGACCTTTGTCAAAAATATTATTTAAGGGAAAAATGGTTTCATCTTTTCATGTTTCAGTGCATGTAGTGGATTTTGGTCCAGTGTACTTTTCATTTCCTCCCCACCATGGGTCATGGCTTGTTCACGAACACCCCTCTTATGCCTGGTCCTCTCTGAGTGGAGGGCTGTGCCCCAAAGCCTGGCTGGAATTCACTACTGGTGCCACTAGCCTCTGGCCTGGTTATTCAGAGAAACAACATTTGAAAGCTGGCCTGATTTTATTCTTTGGGCTTTCCCGTATTTTCTTCATTGAACATGTATTAATGCTCTGTAGCTGGAGAAAACAGAATAAATGGCAAAAGGAAGGGTCATGAGGTGAGAGACTATCTGAAGGCTTTATAAGTGGTGAGAGGGAAAGGTGGGCGGCAGGGATGGGAGGTGGTGAGGGCACATTCACAGGGCGGCAAAGACTGGTGTATTTTGGACCCGTGCAAACCTCTACCAGAATAGTGATCTGGGACAAGTGGATAGAGACAGAAAAAAGTAGCCACTAAAGCTGAATGCTAAGAGAAAACAACCGCTTCCCCAGCAGAGGGCATGGAACCCCTCAAAATTTCATACAAGATTATATACAATTGACCCTTGAACAGGGAGGGGGTTAGGGGTACCCACTCCTGCGCAGTTGAAAATCCACATAAAACTTTCGACTCTCCCAGAACTTCATAACTAAAAGCCTACTGTTGACTAGAAGCCTTAACCTAACAGTTAACACATATTTTGTTTGTTATGTGTATTATATACAGTATTCTTACAATAAAGTATGCTGGCGAAAAGAAAATATTATGAAAATCGTAAGGTTTGTGAGTTTTTCAAATTGTCGCAAATCTCCAAACGTTTTTCCAGTAATTATTGAAAAATATCCTCGTGTAAGTGGAACCAGGCAGTTCCAACTTGTGTTGTTCAAGAGTCAACTGTATGTACACATTTGAAAAGGCCGAGAGGTAAACTGCTATCGTACTGTTTGCTAGGGCATGCAGGAGAAGTCACAGAATATTGGAGAATACTGAAATACAGGAAGAGAGGGGTGTCTGAGAGATGGACCTCAGATCAGAGGAACGAATCCTCCTCCGGGACTCTCTGGGCCTGTTTTCCATGATAGGCGTGTTTATCATGGCAATGCTGAGAGCGCTCAGTTCTCTTGGCTCTCTGCAAGGCACCCTCGTCATTAACAGCACATTCCTCAATAAGCATTAGAGCTGAGGAAAGCCTGCTCTCTTTCTGGGCCAATTGGGATTAATGACACCCTTTGATCTCCTGTTGGTAAGCACATGTCCCCTGATTAACTGGTGCCAGATATGGCCAGGGTCCTGCGGTTTTTATCGGGGGTCACAAAATATGACTTTAAGGCCCTGTCTGGCCTACTGCCTTCTTTGTACAGCCCACGCGCTAAGGATGGCTTTCACATTTTTTTAAATGATTGGGGAAAAAAAGACAAAGAATAATTTGTGATGTGAAAATTACATTGAGATTCAAATGTCAGTATTTATAAATAAAGTTTTATGGGAAATCAGCTACACCCATTCGTTGAAATTGGTCTCTGGCTGCTTTCATGCTACAGAAGCAGAGTCGTATAGTTGTGACAGAGATCTGTAGCCCTTGAAGCTGAAAATACTTACTATCTAGCCCTTTTCAGAAAAAGTACCAATATCTGCTTTTTATCATTGGACCAGACACATTGTACCGTTATCCTATGTTATTTAAACTCTGAAATCTGAAATGTTTTAAATTAATTCCATTTATATTATAATGTAACAATTTTTATTTTGAAAGCACTTTTTATACCTCCTATAAAAATCTGAAAAATCTAGACAATGAAAAAACATTTAAACTGTTGAATACTCATAGCCTGGTGTCTATAACAAAGCCCTCTGATGCTTTAAGAGAAGGAAAACACCTCATTCCTGTTCCTCTATCCCCCTTTTTCTTCCATAGTGTTGTTATGGGCATTTTCAAATATACAGAGAACTGTATAGGAAACACCAAATGCCTACCACCTAGATTCTACAATTGTTGACATTTTGCTTTATTTCCTCTATCATATATCTATCTGTCTATCCATCCATCTACCTTATTTATGATGCATTTTAAAATAAGTTGCAGATGTTACTATGGTTCAACTAAGGGCTACTT
Source organism: Cynopterus sphinx (assembly GCA_030015415.1). Classification (NCBI taxonomy): domain Eukaryota; kingdom Metazoa; phylum Chordata; class Mammalia; order Chiroptera; family Pteropodidae; genus Cynopterus; species Cynopterus sphinx. The sequence goes on from CM057385.1 coordinate 99,283,507, forward strand.
TCATTTCTACTTTTGATTAGGCATAGCCTGAAGGACTGTTTTAAATCTCTAAGTATTTTTATTCTCTAAATGGAATAAAAGGGAGGTGTTAAAAGAGATGGGCCCAAACAGGAAGATATAATGTAATTAATGTGTGTGTGTGTGTGTGTGTGTGTGTGTTGTGTGTGTGTGTGTGTGTGAGAGAGAGAGAGAGAGAGAGAGAGAGAGAGAGAGAGAGAGAGAGAGTGTTTCTGTGTGTAGTGTTAGGGAAAGGAAACTTGCCCTTTACCCCTCTACCCCTCTTAGTTCTCTTGGTTGGTATAATAATAAAATTGGCACAAGAAAAATTAACAAGAGAAAAAGATTTTAATTTCATATATGCAGGGACCTAAAGAAGTGACCAAAACAGGCAGCTTTTCCTCTTTTAGGCAAAACAACAACATTGGTGAGGAATTGACAGGACAAAGAAATTTAGGCTTGGGTACTTAATAAGTGAGGAATCTAAGCAGTGTTTGGGCCTGGGGTAGTAAATTATTAGAGAAATAACAAAGTGTGTTAATATAGGATTTGGGGTCCTAAATTCCCTATCTGAGGTAATAAGGATGTCTCTCTACCTCTTGATGTAAGAAGAGTACCTTTCACGTGGAAGATTTATCGTCTGCTTTCAGGGGGACAGAGAGGAGGGCCAGAGTGTCCTTCTTGCACCAGCTGTTTCTCAAGGAGTTTTAATTTAAAATAATCAATATGCTATTGTGGCATATTTTGGGGTGTCCTGCCCTGAGCCTCAACAATATATATGCATGCACACATTGTGAATTTTTGTATGTAGGTGTATTCGTGTGTGTACATATACGTGTGTGTGTGTGTGTGTGTGTGTGTGTGTGTGTGTGTGTGTGTCTGCACATAAAATCAAGAAAGAATATTGTCCTTTATAGTAAAGTAGTGGAGTCTTTGGGAAGCAGGTTCAAAGGCAGCTGCTGGGAGAGATCGATGCAGTGCTCGGAGACCGGTATTGTGAGATTCAAGATGCCAGAGGCACATCCATGTTGTACGTCTAGATGGTGAGCAGATGTGTTTTTAAGCACAAAGGAAACACGTGGCCGCCTGGGCAGCCCCGTTTCTAACAAGGGCTGCCTCGTCTTTTCTGCGCATCACCGGGGGATCCTTGAGAGGCCTGAGAACTCCTGCAGTTGTGTTGCAGTTCTGCCAAAACCTGTTTGGCTCCACTCCAGAAAAGTAGCCAAGGAACAGGAATAGGCAGAAATAGTGGCGTTGGTGTGTTCCAGGCGGCTTCAGATGGGCCAGCCCGGAATGTGCCTGCACACAGGTGTGTAAGGAGCTGCCAGGGGGACAGAGGTCGGATCCTGGGAAAAACGTTTAATATGCATTAGGCAACCTGCTACCAGAAGGACGAGGGAGGAAACTTGTTGATCAAAGAAAGAATCCTTTTATGACAGAAACAGCAAATTGTTAATTGTTAATTGTGTCCCTTTATTTTTCTACCATAGTTCTCAGGTCCCTGTCCATAAGACTTTTTAAATGCACGTTTGCATAATGCTTTACAATTTTTAAAGCACCTTTCAAGAGTCCTATTGGTCTTCAGTGTGATCCTGTGGGAATTATTATCCCAATTTTTTAGGAGAAATTTTTTTTAATTTTGCAAACTTTTTGAATCCTTGGGGGAAAATGTATAGTAAACCCTAGGGCCTATTTATCAGTAAATGTATGCTGTGCTATCTGCCCCTATGTGGGCGAAATGCAGATGGCTAATTTTGGCAATAGTTTTTTTGTTTGTTTGTTTTAATGCTGCAATGTTGTTCCAACCGGTTTGGCTTAAAAGTTTTTAAATTGACAGTTTTTGTCCTTGTCCTGAGGGCAGAAGTAACTGTTAGGCATTTCATGGGATTTTCCAAGGTCCCTTACACAATACTCTGTAAATGTTTACTTCCCATTAAGTTTATTTTGAGTCGTTGGTGGGATGCTTTAGCTTTGGTTTCATTTTCTACCCATGGACCAGGAAAAACAAAGCATACTTGGTGTTTTTGTGGGTAAATACTGTTGTGGATAAGTAAAATGCTTTCCTGCTGGGTGCCCTTCTTTTTTTTTTAAAGTGTTTAGTCTTCTTCCTTGATTTATTTTCTATGATCAGTTCGATTTGTGCGAGTATATTTCTTAATATGAAGAGCACTTTTTTTTAGAAGGCATGTTATTCAGAAGATTAAAGATAAATAAAAATACTTCCTGATTGCAAACTGTACTACAAAGCCAAAGTAATCACAACAGTATAGTATTGACATAAAAATAGACACAGACCAATGGAACAGAATAGAGAGTCCAGTAATAAAAATTCACACATACATGGTTATTTTTTGACAAAGGAGCCAAGAATATAAAATATGTAAAAAACAGTCTCTTCATTAAACAGTTTTGGTAAAATTGGACAGCCACATGCAAAATAATGAAATTGGATCCCTGTTTTATACCATATACAAAAGAAAACTCAAAATGGATTAAAGACTTGAATATAAGACCTGAAACCATAAAATTCTTAGAAGAAAACATGGGGTAAGCTCCTTGACATCAGGCTTCACAATGATATTTTGGATTTGACACCAAAACACAAAAATAAACAAGTGGAACTATATCAAACTAAAAACCTTCTGCACAGCAGAGGAAACCATCAACAAAACGAAAAGGCAAACTACTGCCTGGGAGAAAATATTTGCAAATTATATATCTGATAAGGGGTTAATATCTAAAATATGTAAAGAACTCGTCCAACTCTCAATAGCAGAAAAACAATTTGATTAAAATACGAGTGTAGGAACAAGAAAAGATGCTCAACATCACTAATCTTAGGATAAAATGCAAATCAAAACCACAATGAGATGTCACCTCACACCTGTTAGAATAGCTATCATCAAAAAGATAAGAAATAACAAGTGTTAGGAAGGATGTGGAGAAAAGGGAAGCCTTGTACACTGTTGGTGAGATTGTAAGTTGGTGCAGCTGCTATGGAAAACAGTATGGAGGTTCCTCAGAAAATGAATAATTGAACTGCTGTGTGACCCAGTAATTCCACTTCTGGGTATAAAACTGAAGGAATAGAAAATGAGATCTCAAAGGGATAGGTGCATTGTCATCCATGTTCATTGTAGGATCATTCACAATAGCGGAGATATGGAAACAACCTAAGTGTCTGTCACTACATGAATGGGTAAAGAAGTGTGATATATATGTATATATACACACATATACACGTATATATGTGTATATATACACATAACTATATAGACAACTACGTATAACTATATAGACAACTGTATAGAACTATATACAACTATATAGAACTATAATAGAACTGTATAGAACTATATACAACTATAAACTATATATAACTATATATACAACTATATATAACTATATATGAGAGAACTATATATATAATTTATGTATATATGAGAACTATATATATAACTATATGGAGAGAGAGAGAAGGGCTGGGGGAAATCTTGCAGTTGGGAACAACATAAACAGGAGGGCATTATGCTAAGTGAAATAAACCAGACAGAGAAAGACAAACATTGTATGGTGTCACTTATATGTGAAATCTAAAAAAAAAAAAATCTCTCCAAGAAGTGGAAAAGTGATTGTAGGGGATGAGGGATGGGGAACATAGGCAGAACGTAGGGAGAGCTTGATAAAAGGGAACAAGCTTTCAGCTATTAGATGAGTAAGATCTGACATGGTGACGATGGTTGACAACACTGTGTTATTTAATTGAAATTTGCTGGGAGTAGAACTTAAATGTTCTCACTTGTTAAAAAAAATAAAAAAGAATCAAAAGAACTATCAGTTCTTCACTTCTGGAAACCACATGATATAAATAGATAAACATGTGACACAGAGACCTTCCATTTTTTCCATGTTCTGTGTGTTTCTAGCCCCAGGCAAATCCTGCTCCATCCATTGGAAGGGCTCCCGTTCGGAGGTCACAGCGCTTCTGAACTGCATTTCCATTAGCCCTCCTTTGCTGGGTTTCTTTGACCCTGGATTATTGTTCCCTAAGCAGTTTCAAGCAGAAAAGTCAGCAGAGAGATAGATTCTTGTGAGCATGCTGTATCACCAGTGTTCTCAGATTTATTTATCTTAGTTTTCAGTTCTTGTATTTTACACAAACTGATCCGTTTTTGATAATGAATTACATTAAAATTATAAGCCTTACTAAGTTTTGAGTGTAGTTAATAAAAAAAATATAAATTTTGAAACTTGTTCTTATATGGAATCAGCATTTTATATTTTAAATTATAGACAAAAAATTACAGGATTCAGTTAACCATAACCTGGAATTCTCATGTGTGAAGGTATTGTTTGACATCAAATATAATGTCCTTTTAATGTAATACTATAAAGACGATCTTTTTTCCTCCAAGAAAGGTTGTAGTCTCTGCCCTAGTTAATTTAAATATATAGTCTTTCCGAGTTTTATTTCCCTTTATATCATAAGAATGTTATTCTAAATCTTAGAAAGTTTTTTAGATTCATAAACTTTCTCCACCAATTCTTTACAAAATATTAGATAAAATATGTTACTTTCAATAAAACAGATGATGGTATAGTAAACGTAAATTCAAAGATGGGGAAGAATTTTAATTAACCCGATTATTGTATATATTTTTTTAATGGAGTAGCAGTGTTTTATCATGTGGACAACAATAGTTGTTTTAAATTAAATTTTACTTTGAGAAACTGGATATTGGAAAGTGAGGTTTTGATGTGTTTTACAGGTCTTGCTTAATTAGTATGTCAGTATTTACTGTTATGCAGCAAACTTTTTAGTTCACTCTGCTGGATAGGCCGGGGGCCCATTCTGGGTGTGGTATGGTATGTGTTTGCGTGTGCGGTTTATGTGATATATATGGGATGTGTGTGTGACATGATGTGTATAGGATGTGCTCATATGTTTGTAATATGTGTGTATAGAATACATGATGGATAGGGTATGTGTTGTGTGTGTTTATAGAATACTTGATATATGGTGGGCGTGTGTGTGCGTGTAGAGTCGAGCGGGTTCTGTGGTACATGTATGTAGAGTATGGGGGTTTGTGTGAGTGCGTGTGTGGGTGTGTGTTTTCAGGAACAGCAGTGAAAAACACCATGAAAGATGCATTTCTAACTCAGCTTTTAACGGAGAAGATTTTCTGGAAGCAGCAGGTGGTGTGAAATGTGCAGCTGTAAAGTTAGAAGATCATCTTGGTGAGGACCAGATTGGTTCTGAGGCCAAGGAAGGGGCATCCTCATAAAATCAACCTCCTAAAACAATAAACCTCAGATTGTGGAGCATGAGGCCACCCAGAGGGTTGAGAGGCGCTGAAATGTGCTCTCATTCATAACAGTAGTGGCTGCCAGCTTTTATCCACAATCCCATAAGAATTGCAGTTGTTTTACTGGTCCAAAATGCTTTGTACTTCAACAGATGGCTTGAAGAATTCAGTGTCTTCCCATTTTTTACTTTAAGGTCGAAGGGATCCCAGTTAAAGCTAAAGCTACAATCTCAATGTCATTGTTTAAATGAATTCCCCAAGACTATTATTGTAGAACCTTTTTAGAGGCAATTTAACTTGTTGATTTCCTACAGGGATATAGTGTGCTAATAATTGAGACAAATAATGACACTAAAGACGATTTAGGGATCTGCCTTCTTGGAGTACATATTCTTTAAAGAAAGATTTTTTTTCTATTTATAAAAGTAATACATGGTCATTTTAAGAAAGGAAGGGAGGGATGGAAGGAGAAAGAAGGAAAAGAAGAAAGGGAGGGAGGGAGAAAGGGAGGAAGGGAGATTCCCGTCATCCAGAAGAATTATTGTCAATATCTAGTCATTTCCTAATCATATTTGTAGATGTCACAATGTGTGTGTAGGTGTGTGTGTGTGTGTGTGTGTGTGTTGGTTTATTTTGCAGATATGCTTTTCATGTGGTATGTATATAAAGGCTAAGATGTTTCCATCCACCTTAAGATTCTATTATTTTCTCCCTTTAAAAGGCCTTTATCTGAAGTTTCCTGAAATCCTCAATATGTCATAGTTCACATGTCTTGAAGACCTATTGTTAGATCAAACATTTTAACAAAATTCTTTTAAAATGCTGGCATAAATAAGAACCCAGTATTTAAAGGAAGTCCACTGGTTGAAAGACGATATCAGAAACTCCTTTATAAGGGTCAGTTTAGACAGCAGGAGCACAGTGCAGGAGACTTGCAGTTCAGTCTGTGGCTTTTCCCTGAAATGCTGCCTTTGTTAATGATGGCTCCTATAAGCTGGTTATGATTTGGGGCCCAGTTAACATTAGGAGTTCTTCTTGGGAGGTAAGGTATATTTCTTCTTGGGGTCAGCAATATCAAAATTTAGGTGCTCACTTACCTGTCTCTTTCCCACACTGTGCGACTCTTAGAAGAACCTGTATCTTAATTTTTAAGCTCTCGGGCTGCCATGTTCTTGAAATACGAATAATTGTGGAATTAATGAAAAGCCCTCTCATTGAGCTGTTTTCCCTTTAGACAAGTTCATTTGGACTATGACAAGCATTCCACAGAAATCTGTTTCAGTTTTCCATACTAACCTAACCCTCACACAGGAATGAAAATAATTTGAAAGACTTTCCAGGTGCATTCTCCTACTTTACCACATTTTAATGAAAATACTTAAAATTCCAAAAAGCAATAATATTTATTATGTATAAATTATCAAAACTATTTTTAGAAAAGACAGAATCAAGACATTCAAATAGAATGTCGTTTTACTAAAAATTGAATACTGGTAGCTGTTATTATTCCCTGATCAGCCATTTCTGGTAAATCCTTATATATTCCCATGTAGTTTATGCCCAACTCGAGCATAAGTAGTTCTCCTAATACTCCAAGAATGATGGAGAAAGACAACTTAAGGCAGTAGAGCAGACTGCATGCATTCCACTAAAAGAAATATGTGACTTTCTGAAAAGTTCCTCAAAACACTCTGGTTAACCACTGAAGAAATGCGGAAGAGGAAATGTGAGATTTATTTTCCAACTGCAGACAGGAGAAGTCTTAGAACCTCTCAAGTATGTATTTTCACAAACTACTATTTATGTATTACATATCAACAAATATTACCATGATCTCTATATGGCCGTTATTACTAATGTGATTGACTCATTTTTCTATTATATCTCTATCATCTATCTATGTATTCCGTATATGTTTATACTTTTCCAGTGTGTTACAAGTAGGTTTTTTTGCTTATGTCTCCGGTCAGAGAAGTCTGTTACTCATCTTTAAAATGCTGTGTTGATAGTGACACAAAGTTAAATGAATGTTTGTAAAAATAGAAATCAGTAGATTCTTTCAGATCCCAATTTAAAGAACAAAAGCGGTAATTGTAAGCCCTCAGCTTTGATAAGAAAGAGTCAGGGACTTGAAGAAAAATAACTTAGAGGGTCAGCAAAGTTTCATACTCATCTATATCTGTAGAACTTCCTAATGACTTAGCTTACTTTCACCCCAGATTAACAACTAATGAATTAAATGAAAAACTAATACTGCATTTTTCTAAGGTACGAAAGTTACCTGTCAATAATAATAGGTAACATCTCCTGAACACTTAAGACAAGTTAGACAGGGTTTGTGTCTAGTAGTGCTTTCTGTGGATTTTCCCACAAATCATCACAGCAGTCCTAAGAGGTCAGTGTTTTATGCTCATTGTACGGATTTGAAAACTGAGTCTTGATGAGGTAAAGGGGTTTGTCCATGTTTACACAGAGAGTGGGGGATAAAGCCAGGCCATGAGCCCAGGTGTGTCTGGCATCCTGGTCCCTGACCTCGTGCTCCACTCACCGTTGCTAATTTTGTCAACAGTCCAGCATGAAACTATAAGCAGTCTGCACATAATAACTTTACCAGAGAGCCACCCTGTGCTATAGGGATTCCAACTTGTTTTTCCTGCATATTAATTCTCTATTTTGTAAGAGAAATTAGTGTCGGGTGCGTCCTGTGCTGGTTGACTTACATTCAGTGACTTACTGAAGCCTCACCAACCCCGGTGGGGTAAGAAGAATCATTCCATTTTAAAGGTGAACAAACTATGGCTAAGTGTCTAAGTTGCCTAAGGACATATGGCCAATAAGAAGCGAAACCCAGGTCTATCTGACGCCCAGATAATTGTCCTTGCCATTTCCCGAAGCTGTCGGGCTTCAGAGTCGACTCAGAACCACTACACCAGGCCTCCAAATGGTTTAATGTGGATGCATGCATTTCCTTGCTCTCACCACCACAGAGTTCATTGAACTACATGAAATGTCATCATAATCATAAACAGATGTTCAAGGAATGGGGGTCATTGTTAAACAGATGATGAATTAGAAAATAAATTCTTATTGCTTCTACAGTGAAACGTGTAGACACTTTTTAATAATCGTTTTCATTAATTAGTTATGTAAAATATAGCATATATTGTATAGAACAAGTTAGAGAATGCTAACATAAAAGGGGTTTTTAAACTACCATTTGAGAATGTACGCTTATGTGCACAATATATCATCTTTGGCTTTGATAGTTCTGCTTGTCTGAAACAAATGATCTGATAAGGCACATGACTTATCCCTGAAATGGAGGGAGAGGAGGAAGCCTTTGCAAAAAAATTAAATCACGGCGGCCTCCTCAGCTGGCATGTGGTTAAGTCTTTCTCAGTGCTCATTGCTTACAAATCACTTTTCACATAGACAGTTTCCGTTGCTCACCAATTAAGTATAACTATTAATAATTTTGAACTCAATTTCCTTAAAGCACACAGTTATTAATACAAGTTTTCTGGCATAGGTAAGTGGATTCTGACATAGTTAATCAAAACGATACAATCAGCCAAAATGATTCTAAGGATTATCTTTTCATTTCATGGAGCTTTCTGCAAATTCATTTGTCCTTATCTGGGTTTATTTCTGCAGTCCCTTTATTAAGCATTGCATACAGATTATGAGCTGGATAAAGTGATACCAACTTGGAAAAAATGTAAAAGCCTCGCTTTTTAAATATCCAGATTAAATGCAATGTAGTCTAATCTTGTATGTTTAGATCTTATTTATTATACCATTGCACTGTAGGTTGAAGGATTGAGGATTTAGAAAACTTCATGTGGCCTTAATTAGCAATTGGTCATATTGAAAAACAAATTTATGTTGAGATAACAAAGGTAGAAGCTGTAAATATATAATCCCTTGGAAGGCAGGGTTTATCCATAAAATTATTTTAGATAAAGTTTCAGAAGAGCCATATATGTGATTAAGTATATAAATATGTTAGCTTAACTTAAAAAATTATGCAAGTATCATATTCATTATCCAAACTTGGAGAAAATAGAGGGAGAAATCACTGATAACCCTACCATTTCAATAAAACTTGTCACAATTTTGAGTTATTAAGTGCTTTTTGACCATGAAGATCAACCATTGAGCTTATCAGATTTTCATTTTTAAATATTGTATGCATGAATAGGGAAAAATTTCATAAATACAATACTGAATAATATACAGTACTTGGGAATATATAGATGTGCACATATATATATATATGTGTGTGTGTGTGTGTATGTGTGTGTGTATATGCACACATACCTATACGTATACACACATATCAGAAAATTTGTCTAACAATCTTCCCAAATGATAATCCACACCTTTCTGAAAATAAGTATTTTGGCAACATATTTAGTGACTATAACATAATTTTTCAGATTTGGGTATCCCTACAGCTGGTCCTGTCCTCTAGGCTCTCACTGGTGAGATGGATCATAAGGCAGGAGGCCTGGATAATGTTAAATTTTAAATGAGAGTTTAAGATTGACATAAAGCTAGTTTATAATTTACCCACCAGTGTCCAAAATCCAGGAAGAAGGATGAAATTGAAAAGGATTTTATTTTCTACCCGCCCCCCCTACAATTTGGAACTAGCAATACAGCTTCGATTTCTCCTAAGAATTTCATGCACGTTTGCTGCAGCTACCCCTGTACTTCACATGCAAGGACAGAACAGCTGAGGAGCAGAGCTTGTCAGACCAGCTGCTAAAGTGCTCAACACCTTTTGTTCAGAAAATCAGAGACTTTCAGGAGCCTGGTCTCCTGCTTCTCCCCGACCAGACTCCCTGACGAGGAGTTAGGAAGTGTCTAGCTTTAGAAATGGTTCCTGAACCATTAATTGTTATTAATAAAACCATTTTTGTTATCTCGACTCCAGCAGTTACCTGGATGAAGAGATCTTAATGGCTGCTTTAATTAAAATGTACATGATACTGGAGGCTTGATAGACCACAAGCAAGAGTCTAAGTCATTTAATTCGTTTCTTTCAATTTTAGGTGGATGTGCAACAGTCTGAAAAACATGCTAGACAGACATCAGTCAGAATGTTTTAGTTCAAATCATAGCTTTGCTGCAGCCGGTGACCTTGGATGGGAGGTTTCGACTGTAAAGTATGAGATTTATCTGAGCATCTGATACCTAAGTTTGAGTGATTCTACATGATCCTGTAAGTCAAACCATTGTGCATCCTCCAGAAAGTGCAAAAATGGTGTTTCTCCCCCCACACACACATCCTCATTACTTCCTACAGCATAGTCGAAGAACATAATTCAGCTTGTTGGCTGAGAAATTGATTTTTGGTTAAATAAACGCGTTTTCCTGTGGCAAGACTGGGTGTGGTGGAGTAAAAGTATTTTAAAATATAGATTTTATTATTATTCAGATACAGTGAGACCTACAGTTCAACAGACCTCTGCCATTGGAGAAAGATAGTTTGCCAGTCACAGTTCTCAAGAGGAGGGGGCACACTACATCATGGTGGGGGTGCCACACAGGGAAGTACCCAGGTGGGTCAGGAGGCAGAAGGAGGGGAAGGAGAACTGGACAAGAGTCTTTATTGTTGTTTTCACAGGGTAAGCAGGTTTAGGATTGGCTAATTTAAGTAATTTTAGGGGGCTGGGGCCAAGGGCTATCTGATAGCTGACCCCTGGGGGTGACTGAGACAGGAGAGTAGTGGCCTGTGCTTATAAAATGGACACTGGAAAATGAGTTGTTTTTACCAATTCTAGGAATTGGCCAGCCCTGGAAGGGGCAGTCCCTCCAGGGTGTGCAAGGCCCCAGATGTCAAAGTGTCAGAATCAGAATGTAGAAAATAAAAATGTATGATTAATAAAGACAATAGTTGACATTAAATGACAAGATGCACGTTTCTTTTCTCCCCACACCCTCTCTATGCACCTCCCTTTCTCCTGCTCCATTTTCTCTCCCTTTCACTGTATCTCTTTTTAACTTCCTCATCCTTCCTTTTAATGGAGGACTCAGATCGGGTCAGAAAAAGCTGCACTGACTACAGCCATCTCCATTTTACCTTTATAAGTAGAAAATTCACAGGGGGCACTTAAAAACCTTAGATGATGATGATGATGATGATGATTAGTGGTGCCAAGAACCACATTGCCGCCTTTTACTTATGAGCCCCTGACTTCTCAGGACAAGTTTCATTCATTTCCTTCTATAGATGAGCACGAGAGATGGAAATTATGGAAATACCCTGTATCTGCGCTGTGCAGTATGTGGCTAGAGAGCATTTGAAACATGGCGAGTGAGACCGAGGAAGAGAATCCTTAATTTTAGCTCATCTAAAGTTAAATTTAAATAGCTACTCGCGAATGGCGGCTACAGGGCTGGACAGAGCAGGGACCATCTGCCTGTTGGAGTGCTGGGCATTATTCCAAGCACTTTACTTGGGGTTCCATCAGATAAGTGCTGTGATGCATTCTGCAGAAACATTAATGAAGCACAGAGAGAGTACGGCACTGGCCCAAGATCGCACCCCTCAGACATCAGTTATTCACACCCAAGCAGTTAGGCCACAGAGGCTGGGTTTACCATCCCCTCTGCAGGGCCTCCCTCAGCTTTGATGGCAAAATTATTTCCTGAACACCAACCTTTTTTCTCACGCGGGCTGAAGTCAGAAGGCCTGCATTAGAACCCTGGTTCTCCTTAAATAGCTGTTTGATATGTAAGCTTCTGAACCTCTCTGACCCTCAGTATCATCATCTATAGTATGGGAATGATAATTCTCTCCTGGGTTCTTTGGGAAGGAAGGGGATAGGTGGGTCCTGACATTTTGTTTTCGTTTTCTCTCTCTCTTTCTCACCATTTGGTGGACCACATTCTTCCTATTCTAGCTATATATAAGCTTGATACCATTATCAATAAAGGAACTTTATTTGATTATTGAAAAGTTAATTTACATTCTCATTTATCTAATACTAAATGCTGAAATTCTTTGATTCTACAACTAAATTGACATATTTGGCATCACCTGGCTTGCTAACAGGAAAAAGCACAGTTTTGTTCTTATTTGTGTAAATTTCTTTTTTTTTTTGGGGGGGAGGTGCGTTTGGAGCCAGTTTTCCTCATATTTCGCTATATCCTTGGGGAGCACAGTGTTATTTTCCTCCCAGGCTGCACCTCTTCCCATGTATGTTTTGGTTTCTGGTTCTGCTTCTGGGGCTGCTGTCAATCCGAAACCTTCACATGTAAGAATAGGCACCTCTGAAGTGAAGAAAAAATTCTCGATACTACCTATACTCCATTTTGTTTTTAAATAGGCATGTCACACAACTTAAATTAGTTTTACAAATAGGTTAGAGTGGGAAAACATTTCTTAACATTAAGAGTACATATTTCAACATAAATTAATGTTCCTTTTCTCTACGACTTAAATTAAAAAAAAAAAAACCTAAAAAATACCTTTTACTAAGCTGGCTTTTAGTTCCTTAGTAGCACTGTCATGTGATTGTACTGACAGTGGAAACTTGAAAGACATCAGACTGTGGGTTTAGTAACAGTTGTTCACATTTTATTTTGAAAATTTCAACTATATAGAAAAATTTTTAAAAAATGTATCGAGTGCATCCTTGTGTACATGACCTAGATTCTGCGATTAACATTTTGCTACACGTGCCTCATCACATATCTGTGCAGATCTATTCACGCACTTGGCCTTCTATCAAACTATCTTCAGTTTTTAAATGCATTTCAGAGTAAATTGTGGATACCAGTACACCTCGCCCTTAAGCATTTCAGTGTGCATAGCATCCCTTAGAGTCCAGTATTTGTTCATGGTTCTTTCCATGTGTGGTAAATTTTACATAGAGTGGAACACACAAATCTAAGTGCGCCATTTGGAGCTCTGACAAATGCATACCCTCGTGTAACCCAAACCCCTGTCACGATAATTATAGAATATTGACATCACCCAGGAAGTTCCTTCAGGCCCCCTTTTACTCATTCCCACTCCCATCCCTCCTAAGGGTGGCCTTATTTTTTTCACTATAGTTCATTTAACCGGTAGATTAAATCATATGGTATATACTTTTTCAGGTAAGACTTCTGGAGCCAACTGCATTAGTTTGCTAGAGCTGCTGTAACAACGTACCACAGACTGGGAGGCCGAAACAACAGAAATTTGTTGTCTCACAATCCTAGAGGGTACGAGTCCAAGATCAAGGTGTAGGCAGGGCCATGTTCTCTCTAATGGCACTAGAGAAGGATGTATTCCAGACCTCTCTGCTACCTTTTGGTAGTTTCTTGGCTTGTGACAGCGTAACTTCAGCCTTCATATGGTATTCTCCCTGTACACGTCTCTGTGTCCAAATCTCCTCTTATTAAAGGGACACCAGTCATGTCGGCTCCCTCCAGGGGGAAGTGATCAGGACCTTTTAGGGCAGCTCAGGTCCTGATAAATCAGCACAAAGAAGCTGTAACACAACCAGAGGTGCAGCCACAGAACCCTGAAGGAGGATCTTGAAGATAAGCATCAACTAGGTGCTGTCATTTCTCAGGAGCGAGCACTGCTGATAGACACGCGAGCCTGAAGCAGATGCGCAGTTTCAGATCGCTCTGTAGGAAGGCGATTGGCAGGGGGATCTAGATGAAGTGTACCCGGATAATCTCAGCTGCCAGTAAGCCCAGAGCTTCGTGGGCATGGAGTCTGTGATAACTGAGATCAAGTTCTGAGATGACCAGGGGGGCCGTATAACTCTCCCATCCAAGCCCCTCCACCCAGGTGGATCACTTTTCAGACTGCTAGTCAGGGAAATGTGACACTCTCTGGGGCCCACACTCTCCTGGACCCTGCAGGGAGCAGGCAGGAAAGGCTGCTGCTGGTGGCCGGGGGCCGCTGCCAAGTGTGTGAGGACTTGCTTGGTTAGATGAGGCTGTCCAGAACACCATGGCTCTGCTCAGAGCCTCTCAGGGCTTCATTCCCATCCCTGCTGGTCACCTAGAGAAGGAGGGAGCAGCATGTGTTGCCTGGGCAATGACAAGGACACCACTGTCTAGCAAATAGGGTGTACACTAGAGTTTGTGAAACTCGTCAGGCTCATTTTCTCTAGCCCCCTGGCAGAAATGGGCTCCAGTAATGTCTCTTTTTTTGCCAGAGATACACCAAAAAATCAAGACTACTTTTTTTCTTCGCATGGCAAAATGTACACTCCGTAAAGTTTACCATCTTAACCCTTCGTGAGTATATGTTCCATTGGCGTGAAGTCCGTTCCCATTGTGCCACCATCACCACCATCCATCTCCAGAACATTTTCATTTCATCTTCTCCAGCTGAAACTCTACCCACAAAACACTAACACCCTGTCCCCAACCCTCCATCTAGTTCCTGGTAACCACCATTCTGCTTCCTGTCTCTCAATTTAAGATGGCTTTTAAGATTTATTTCATCCTTGACATTGTTATTTAAATTCTAACCAACCAACTAGGCAAGAAACCAAGCAGAACGCTCTTCATCAGACTCTTCGAACATATTCTTGCTTGTATTTTGTGTGTGACCTAGGGTGGGGTTGTGGAATAGGGAATGTTTGACATGTACATAGTGACCTCTGACCCTCCTCCTCCAGCATTCTCTCCATCTGCTTTTCAGAAAGTATTACATACATTAGATTATCTACTCATGAGTCCTTTTCTATGAGCTCCTTAAAAACATGGACCCTGTCTAATTTGCCTGCATATCCTCAACACTGGGCACCATGTCTGGAATGCATGGTGCTCAATATTTATTTTTTTAAATAAATATTCCCCAGATGAGAGTAACAAGAAGAGGGAGAGAATGGATGGGACACATGGCCTTTGGGCTTAGAAGGGGAGGCAGGAAAGCACCCCTAATATGTGCCTTCCTTCAAACTTTGACATATTCAATGAGGTAAAAGGAACTAGACTGAGAAGCTTTGCTGTAAATAAGTAACCTTTAAACAACATTTTAGGGACCCCCTTTGAGAATAATTGAGAGCTATATCCCCCTTTCTCAGAAAAATGCCCTCAAATACACAGGTACATAACTCACACTCTCAGCTGACTCACAGACCCCCAGAACAGAAATCCTGTCTTAAAGGGCAAAATAAATTAATGCTGTTCAAAGAATTTTTATTTTCATCTAAGTAGCTTAGCTCATAAAGAGCTACTGATTCATTAAAATTTTGCACTTGGTTTTGCTATCAGTAATCTCTTCAATAAGCACAAGGAAGTCAAAGGAATTTATTCTTGAATGTAATTACACTGATGCTTTTAAAGCTTACTGCTGACTACCATTCTTCAAATTATGATCATCCTCATCTTCCGCTCGAGGCATTTTTTTTTAGCTCAGGAGCGATCATTAATTTAAATAATTATGAAATACTAGAAGAGGCAGTAAAAATAAAATGCAATACCAAAAAAAAATTTAAAGCTAAGATATCTTCTCTTCATCTAGAAAATTCAATTTAAAGGAAAATAACCCTTTCTCTCTAGACATAAAATGACTAAACCTAAGCACTCCCTCTAACTCAGCAGGAAGATGGGGGGAGCCCAACCTAGCAACTCTGTACACAAAGCCTCCCCCCCTCCACTGCCATGTGACTTAAGGGTGCTCACTGTCAGGAAAGTTCCAGTTGGTCCTATAGTGGGGACAGCCAGGGGGACCACATATCTCCACAGCAACCTGGACACTAGTGAGCAAAGCCTATCAACTGTTCTGGGCCTGCTGACTACTCTGGGAGGAACAGAGGCCGGCATCCCGCCTAGCTTTCTGGGCCACTTCCTCTGGACACCTGACAGCACAGGGCTTCTGCTTTTCCAGGAGGTCTTCATAGAGAAGCCCAGTTGGTGACAAGTTCTGTGCCACAGCCTGCAGTGAGGTTATAATGATCGCTCTGTAGGTGGTTCAGCAAGCCAAGTGACATGTAGAACAGAGGAGGAACTGTGGATATGGCTCTCAGAGTCCTCAGTAGAGCGAGTGGGGGAGAGCTGTGCGCTCAGGGCAGCCTGGCTCACCATTATGACTTTTAGGACGTGGGGGTTTATGTAACATCCCTTTTTCTCAGCAAAATAAGTTCCTTATTTCTGAAACTCGTGCTCCCAGAAGACCCAGTTCCTGATCTAGCTGTCCCATGAGAGCTTTCTTTAATATGTAGCACACTTTTGACCAGATGTTAAATCAGCAAACATTTAGGTCAGAACTGAGCCTAGTCTTAACCTTTTTAAGCAATGTATCCGTCCATCCTGGGAAATGTTAATGAACGAAGAACAAAAAAAATGTAAATTAAAAAAATTTTAAACCCAAAATTTAAAAAACTAAGTGCTAGAAGAACCTTAAAACTTAATTTTTGGACTGTAGACTAGTGGTTACCAGAGAGTAGTGGGGAGGGGAAAGCAGGGAGGTAGACGGGGTAAAGGGAGTCAAATATGTGGTGATAAAAAGAAATCTAACTATGGGAAGTGAACACAATGTAAATATATATGCCTTACTATTAAGGTGTACAGATGAAACTTATTGGATTTCGTTAACTAATGTCACCATAAAATAACTAATTAATTAAAAAAACAACTTTTAAGCACAAATATGCAATCACACAAGAGCACATAATTAGGAAATTACTGGCAACTAAAAGGCAGGTGAGTTCCCTATCAATATGAATAAACAATGCACAGGAAAATTATTATTTAAAGGAATGGAGGTAGTCATGCGCTACCTCTGTGGGAGATATTGTCTTATTCTTAAAAAGACAAATGAGAAAATTAGGTATTGTGGAGGAAGAAGAAAAGAATGAATATGACCATCATAATTAGCGCTGAGGAGCAGACGAGGAGCATGTATTTGCATTCTGATCTTGGTCACCGGGACTAATCAGTGATTCTAGACACAAAACAAGAGAAAGCGATTCGTGGTGGACCTTTGAGAAACAATAATTTATGTGTCTGAGCTCCTGTGTGGGTTGGACGTGGTGCTGAGTGCTTTTTCATGTATTGTCTCGTTTAGTTAATCCTTATAGCAGCCCTTGAGGTAAATCTAAGTATTATGTTCATTTTATGGATAAGGAAACTGAAGCATGGAGAAGTGAAATACTTTGCCCAAGCTTCCCTGGTCAAAGGTGACATGGCTGGGGAAAACGTCTACATGGGCTGATACCCACCCACCTTGTATGCAGCCTCTATGCTGCTCATAGAGGTCATTGATTTATTCACCAGATATTGATGGAAAAACTTCCATGTAGATTAAGAAACTATAAATTTAAAATAACATTGAAGGTCCATAGCTCTTATTGACAAATTATTTTGGAGACAAAGTCATTTGTTTCTGTCTTCCACAGAATCCCCCTCTTATTACTTAAAACATGACTCATTGAGGAGTATTTTATTAAAGGAAAAATGTGTTGGGTTTTTAAAAATACCTAAACCTTTAGGTAGGTGTGTCTCTTGGATAAGTCAGCAATTCTTTGAGTGTTTTCCTTCTTTCACTTACTTAACCATAGTCAACCTTTAATTTTAATTTTAATGGTCTGAATCATGAAGAGGAGCCTAATGTGGTGGCTGGGAGTTAGCACGTCATGTGTCTGATATCTCCTCCACTCCTTGGAAGCCAAGTGCAGGGAGAAGGAGATCTGTCTGGTTTCATATCTTGGTCACAGAATCTGCTGGTGACTTGTGTCTCATCTGTACAGGAGGTCACTTAGCCTGCCTGTACCCTGCCTGAAGCATCCCAGGAAGATACAAAACACAGTGGGTCATGCCCTTTGGTTATGAATGACCCACTGGCCCGTATCCCAGAACTCAAGGATAAACCCTTAGTCAATGGGAGAAAATAAAGCAAGCCTAAAAAAGAAATGAAGAGATATATTCTAATAGCCTTTAACTAAAAATCTGAAATGAATAAAGGATCTTGAAGTCACTTGATAGTATGCCCCACATGTACAGATATACATGTCTGTACACCCACACAAACATACCTATGTGCATGGTTGTGCACACAAATGTGTGTATGCATTCACATGGATACACATGGGTGTATGTCCACGTATAAATGCACACACATGCATACACGTGCACATACGCCCAAACATGTATGTCTGCACGCGTAAATACGCACAGGTGTATGTGTCTATACACATAAACACAAGTGTGTGTGTATGTCCACACATAGAAAAGTGCGCACACGTAGCAGTATATAGACATGCAAGGAGCAGGCAGACATTGCATGTAAATAGCCCTTTTGAATGAAATGAACCGTTCTCAAGTAGTAGCTGGTCCCTGGGTTTCTGCTGTTGGTCTATTTCTGCGGTCACTGTAGGGAAGGGGGTTCTGCTGGCATAGGCAGCAGTTTCTTTCTGTGGATCCCTCACTTGCCTCATTGAATAGCCTGCTGGGGCCGGTAGAGACTCACTCACAGCCCGCTCTGGGCTGCATCCACCCATGTGGGCTCCCTCACATGGTCCCCATTCCCACGCTCCCTGTGGGCAGATTCCTGGTAGGTCAATGGGAGAAAGGAGACCAGATCACTAGAGGCCTGATCACAGTGCCTGAAACCTGGTGGGCCACCCGGTACAGTCCACTGAATTTTCTACCCTTTCTGTGTGTGGGGAGGGTGGATGGTGGTAGAGAGTGGAATGATTCATGGTCTCCCTCTGCAGGGAGTCACAAATGTACACGTGTTTGCATGCATGCATGTTCCAGCTATACCCTTCCCCTCCCCGAATGATAACTAGCATACATGGAGCTCTTTATTGTGTGCCAGGCATGTGTGCTTCATATGTTTGATCTCGTTTACTCCACTTACCCCTGTAAGTTAGTGCTAATACTAACCTCATTTTACAAATAAGGGAACAGAGAGGGTTGTGTGTCATCACTAGTACCCCCAAGTTCCCAATACCATGGGAAGGCTTCTTATCATCATAGTACAGTGTATGGTGTAGAGTCCATCCCAATGCTGTGCAATGGAACTTTCTGCAATGATGAGAATGTCCTGTACCAACCAGTGTCATGGCCACAAGCCACATGTGGCTATCGAGCACATGAAATGTGACTGGTGCTTCTGAGGAACTCAGTTTCTGGTATTTCTTCCTTTTAGTTAATTAAGTTAAATTTTAGTAGCCACCCCCTGGCTCGTGGCTACAGTACTGGACAGTGCTGTGCATGGGGGCCCTCCTCAGAAGCTCTCTAAAGAGGATGTAGAAGCTACCACCTTTAGTGGCCTTTGACTTGATGGGTGTTATTCATTGATTGATCGATTGATATACAAGATCCTGTCTGAAACTCTCTGGGGTACTAGGCAGTTCGGGTGATGTGAAAGCAGTCAGAATCCCTGTCCGCGTAGAGCACGTTCCACAGCTCTTTTCGAGCTGAGACCAGGAAGCAGTCGAATGTCTGTAAGTCATGCATGTTTGAAAGGACTGACGTGGCCTTTTGACGTCTGCAGCCCCAGCAAGTCACCCAGTCTGACATCTCAGAGCTTCCCATTCTTTATCCCCTCCATTTCTGTTATCCCCCTCCTGGGTGTGTGATGTCTCCACTCTCCTTTTCCTTCCTAGACTCTTCTAACTTTAAAAAAAATTTTATATATTTTTTAAATTATGGTTATAGTCATACAGCACTAAATTTACCACCTCAAACAACATTTTTACGTGTGCAGTTCGGTAGTGTTAAGTACATTCACATTGTTGTGCATTACATCTCCAGAATTTTTTCATCTTGCCAAACTGAAATTTTTGTGCCCATTAAACACAAGTTTCCTCTCCGCCCAGCCGTTGGCAACCTTCTTTCTACTCTCTGTTTCTCTGCTTTTGACTACTTTACCTCATCCAAGTGAAATCATACAGCATTTATCCTTTCGTATCTGGCTTATGTCACAGTTTATATTGTCCTCGAAGTTTATCCCTGTTGTAGCATGTGACAAGATTTTCTTCCTTCTTAAAGCCAAATAATATTCCATTGCATGTATATACCACCTTTTCTTTATCCATCCATCCTTTTCGTCTCTTTCCTCTCATTTTCCCCAAATATTTCAAATATCTAGACAGTTATTAGATGAGGAACAGTTTGTACTTATTTTATATTTTAAGAGCAGCAAGAGATGCTCTCCCCTATCATCACCCCGGATATACCCAAAATGTTTCACCAGAGTAGATTTTTAGTCTAGTGAAACCTTCCACTGATTTTTAATTTCTCTGGGTTATCAACTTGCCATACACCAAGGAAATTCCCCAGGCCTGCCTAGGCAATGACCTTGTTCAAATGGTAGGTTGGACAGGCATTGCTTTTGGGTAATGTTTGGGTATGTTAGATAACAGTAGTTTAGGCAAATTAAGGGCCAACTTTTTTCTCCTATCAAAGTGGAGAGGTAGTTTGCCTAGTGTGACATGGTAGCCCCTCGATGCCATTGGAGACTCAGGCTCCTCGGTTTCATCCTTAGAGGTCACGGTCATCAGTGAGGTTCCAGGTGGCCATCAAAACCCCATGCCCACGGTTTGGGCAAGAGGAAGGGAAACGTAAAGGGCAAAAGGAGTGTGTGCCTGCTATCTTTGCCCCCTTAACAGGCTTCTCAGAAGTGCCATCGGGGCACTTCCTATCAGCCAGGGCGTGGGAGATGAGGCACATTGCTGCCCTGAATAAAATTTAATTATGATGGAATGTAACTCTGAGAGGTGAACACACAATGTAAGTAGATATATGCCTTACTGTTGAAGTGTACGGCTGAAACACTGGATTTCGTTAACTAATGTCACCATAAAAAATAATAAATTTTTTGAAATGAAAAAAATGCTTCAGATTTAAAACTCTTCACTCAAGGGACAATTTTAAAGTTAAAAATAAACTTTTTATTGTTGCAAAAAGAATTTAATTATGATGGGAAGACAGAAGGGCGTGAACATAGGGCTGGCAGCCAAAATCTCCTCATTCACCTGGTGGTCTTTAGCGTCTACCCTCTTGGGGTTCAGACGATGGTACCAATAATTTGGGGCACAGACTCCTATCAAATAGCCTGCCCTTGATACTAGAGGCATTTGACTGCCTTTTTTTGTTTTTGTTTTTGCTGCTGGAGCATGCCAGCTCCCCTTTGTGAGTACAGACTCTAAATCCTTCCAAAAATAGAGGAAAGGGTGCGTTCTATCTCTGTCTGGTCTCAATTTCTTTGTGTGTCTGGTCATGGAGAAGTGTGGGATAAAGTAGCTGCCTGTGAGCACTTTTGGATGGATCTGTTTTAAAATTCTTCTATTTAAATGGGTTTTAAAATGCGCAAAAAAAAAAAAAAGTCTCTTTCAGATGATAGTTCATCAAACTGCAGTTTAATAAAGACACTCATTCATACTAATTAGGCCTTCATTAAAAAGGATGGGGAGAGTTACCGAAGCTTGTTTGCAAGAGGCTGCGATGACACAGATACCCTCGTGGTTTGAGCAGAGGTGTAACTTAATCTTCCCCCCTGCTTCACTGTGGGTCTGTGAAGGACGCGGGGTGCAGGGAGTGCAAGAATGCAGTAAGTCTTGGCTCCCCAAAGGAGTGAAGCAGGGACTGGGTGATGGGGGGTTGAACCCTCCTTCTGAGGATTCATTGGGAATGCCAGAGAATCTAGTCATGGCTTCATTTTTGGATTTTTGTAAGCAGGGCTGACAGGCCTTGGGCACCTAGGAGCTGGCCTTTTGGGAGATGCAGCTGTAAGACCAGGGAAAAGAAACCTCACAGTGGGGGCAGAGGAGACCCAGGCCCAGGAGCCCTCAGACCAGCTGCACAGAGACAGAAAAGGCAAGTTCAGTCTATAGGAGAGAGAGAAGGCAGGCAGGAACTGGAATCCACACAGTACTACACCAGTGTCGGTGAACAGCCCAGGCTGCCTGACGTGGCAGGAATGAGCCCAGGAAAGCAGCCTAGGTTTTAGAGACCTGGGTTTGCTACTTACTTTAGGCAAGTGGCTCACTCTTGACCCTTTGGGGTCGGGACTGTGAATTCTCGACGGCCTCTGGTTTCAAGATCCAGACTTGGGGATGGCTATCATAGGAGTAAAAGCAAAGGTCCTGTGGCGAATAGGGAACTTGTTATGTCCCAAGCTCTCCCCCTTAACCTAGTAGCTTCTGTGGGTTTCCTGTGAAGAAGGAAAACAAAACAGTTTCCTAAACTCAAGGCAAACAAGAAGAGAGAGAAGTAGGAGTGATTAGCCAGAGCGAAGCTGGGAGCAGCATAATTACTGGCATTTAAACGGCTCCAAAACCAGGCGCCGTCTTGCTTAAAATGGGCTATCGCATTCTGCTACCTAGCAGTTAAAGATATTTATGTGTTCATCACAGTTATATGAAGTTAGGATGGGCAAAGTCATGCCACTGGAACAAACAATGCCAGTGGCTAACGTGAGTCAACTAGAGTCTCTGTCTCACATGTACTGACTGCAGGACCCAAACTAATGAAGCCTCATCATCTGGAAAATTGCAGTCATGCTGATGAGGGAAGAGGATATGGCAAATTGAGAGCTGGCTCTTGACGCTTTCATCTGGAACCAGCACAAGTACTTTCGGGCTTACATTTTGTTGGCCCAGAGGAGTCACATGGCCATACCTAAGTTGAAGAGCATGGGGTGGGGGCGGTGTTCTCCTACCCTGTGTTGAAAGAAAAGGACTCTTAATAAAGAGTTATATTTTTACAGAAAAAGGGTCAGGAACTGGGTCACTTGCTAACCCCAAATCCCTGTGTTATTTACACCCAAAGAAAGCTGAGATTGCCACATAACCTCTGACCACACTTTTTTTCTTAATCTCAGCCACAGTGTCCAGAAGGAAATAAACCTTGCCAAGTCTAACTTATAAAATGATAGCTTGTCAGCTACCCAAATTAGGAAGACAGATTGAAAGAACAGCCTGCTGCTATTGCAGAGCAGACAATTTGCTGTGTATTAAGCTTAAAAAGTGATTTAAAGAGGATTCTGTCCAGACATGATGACTTGCTCTGCTTTTTCATGGAACCTAAAGCAAGAGCTGACCTCTTAGGCTTTTTTACTCCCCTCATGACAAATGATGGGATTTGGAGTGAAGGTTGGAGAATGGAAGGAGAGCAGCAGTCTGCCTGAGGATTTGTTACTGGTGAATTTCAGGGCAGATTCTCTTTGTGAAGTGATCATGTTATTATTCTGTCTTTCTGAAGTTTTTTTTTTTTTTGTAAGCAAAAGAGACTTTTTCTTTATTAACTGTATCTGTAGGCATTCTCTCTCAGTAAACTCCAATTCCTATATTTATAAATATGTGCCTTTGTGGGAATTGAATTAAATACTCACTGTGTGGAAAGAACTATGAGGGTTGCAATTGGGGGTACAAAGGAAAATAGGATTTTAAGCTCCTCAAATGCATTTGAATTTAAGGGGCTCACAGGTAAAATGTGAAGACATGCATTAATTTTTTTCCACTCTGGAGTGCCTTGTAATATTCATGGTCCCCTGGAAACCTCCCTGTGTCACACCCCGTGGCAGTTCGGCTTTGTGTTCTCTCCCACCCCTTGAATCGGGGCTGGCCTGTTGCTTGCTCTATCTGAGTCCTGCAGAAGGGATTCTGTGTGATTCAAGGCTAGGTCATGCTCTCTTGAGATACTTCAGTTACATGTAAAGAAGCTCTAGAAAGCTTCCTGGATGATGAGAGCCATGTGGAGGGAAAGGTCCAGCTGACACAGCCGGCTCATACCACGAAACATGTGAACGAGGCCATTGGACCCAGGCAGCCCCAGCCAGTCCCATCAGACTGCATGTGTGAATGAGCCTGGGCAGCACCGCGAAGAATGGACAATCTACCCAGCTGAGCATGGCCCATATTGCAACCCTCAGAGCTG
The DNA here is from genome assembly GCA_030015415.1 of Cynopterus sphinx. NCBI lineage: Eukaryota > Metazoa > Chordata > Mammalia > Chiroptera > Pteropodidae > Cynopterus > Cynopterus sphinx. The sequence continues at coordinate 99,307,659 of CM057385.1, forward strand.
TGAGCAAGAGAGTGGTTGCGTTTTTTGGGTGTGTTTTATGTGCCCAGTGGTCGTTCTTTGCCCAGCCCCTGCACTTACCCTCTATGTCGGCCACGTAGACCTTATTGCCTTTTCCCAGTGTAATGGGATTTTTAGCACCTTCCTGGACACCTTTGTCTCTTTAGTCTAGAATGCCTGCTTCTCCTTTCCTTCCTTGGAACTTCTTTGTCCTATATTCAAGACCCAGGTGCCTCTCCTAATTCCACCCTGAAGCCCTTCATATACATCTCCTTTATTGGCACTTTCTCCATTGCCTTATGGTTGTTTACAGGTTAGTATCTCCCACTGGATGCTGACCTTCTAGTAAAAAAGAATGTTTCCTCTCTTGGGCCTCTACTCAGATCCTGGGGCATGGTGGTCCATTGGGTGACGAGGCCTGGAAAGCAACTACAGGAGGGTGAGTGCCACATTGGGAGTCGATGCTATCAACTAAAACTTCAGTGATGCTTCTAAAACTTCAGTGATGTACACACGAATCAGAATGTTCAAATATACATTCTGATTCCATAGATCTGGAGAGATGCCCGAGGGTCTGCTTTTCTATTAGGTTCCCACGGCCCATACTTTGCATGTCAAGGCCACAGAAGATAACCCCAGTGCCCAAGAAAGATGACCAGTCCTCGGTTCTTGGAAATAAATAATAGAGATGAGTTTTGACAGGAGTGTGCCTATGGACGCAGAGTATAGCATATGACTAAAAAAATGAACCTGGTCATTTTCAGGGTGCTTCAATCGGAGAGAAACAGTAGAAGGAGATAGATAGTTATTGGGAAAGGAATGTTCTAAATAAGCTCAGATTTTTAAAGGACCGACCAAAATTAAGGCAGGGAGAATCAATTATATAAGTACTATTGTAGATCTCAGTTTTGAACAAGAACAAGGATGAGATTGACATGTTGGTTGTGTTCGTAAAAGCATGAGAGGAAAGCAGTGAAGGCTAGGAAGCTGTACATACCAGGCTAACCTTATTGTTGGAATAGATCACTAGACTGCTGGCACAGAGATACGTAGTCGTGGCATGCAGAGCATTTCACTAGGGTGTTTGACAGTGTCTTTCCTGAGACAGATCATGTGGTCAATATGAAAGAGCATGCGCATTGGGAAATGTACAATATTTACATTTGCAAAGATACCTGTACATTTTGGGGACTAGTTGGAAAGCAAAATAGTGAGAAAACTGATTGATGAAGGTTTATCAATGCAGAAAAATGCCCCAGAATTTATGTTGGTAGTTCATATGAAGCTATAGGTGGACTACTTATGAAAGCTAAACTTCCTTCCAAACAAATTATTGTAAGATTAAAGTATGCTCTTTCTATTGGAAAAATGAGTGAAGGCAAAGTCAAGGGGACATGGTGGACTTTAGAAATGCTGGCATCTCATCCCGTGGTTGCTGATGCCAAGTCAATCTGTAGCTGATTATTGTTTTGAATATGTACTCAAATTAGCTGCGTGGCAGGCCATCTGCCATCTCTTCCAGTCTTTGTTGATAAGTCCTGGAAAAGAGAAATACTGCCAAAATGCAAATAACCTACTAAGCTGATAATATTAAGAAATATAGGGTCTGTTGTGGGGATGGGGAAGGAATAAGGGATTATCTTCTCAGTCCTTTATGTCTTTCCTTCCTCCTGTGTTTCTTCCTGTTGGAGGAAAACAGGTCAATAAAAGATGCTGAGTCAGATCAAAAGTCACAAGGGAACAAGGAGACTCAGTTGTGAGAATGCATTTTGAGCCTCCCAAACTAGTCTCTTCATTTAAACTCAAGAACTGGCATCCTCTTGGTTCCACTGGCAGACTTGCTGTGGTGGGAATCTTAGTCAGATTTTCTGGTGCTGGGGTTGCAGTTTCTGCGCTAATGGGCCTACCTCCTAGGTTCCCTGGGCTGCCTTCTCATTGATCCATGAGCCTAATCCTATCTTACTGCCCACCGTGGCTCCCATCCAAGCATGACTCAAGTTTTTTGAGTAGCAGCCTGGAACTGATTGGACAACTGTCATGTACATGCGCATGCTGCTGTACAGTTTCCAAACATTTCTATATTCACATTCATTTCCTTTTACTACTCATAGATAACCCCAAGGAGCTGTCACTGTTCAATAGGAACAGGAATGCTAAAGCAACCAAGACTCCACCAAGGAGGAGACAGTGACTGTCTAAGATCTCATGGCTAATGAGTAGAAGACCAAAACTGTGATTTCACACCCTATCACCAGTTCTCCTTCAGAGTGAGTCATTGAATAAAGAAGAGTTTGCAAATATTGATCCAAAAAGAGTTTGCAAACTCCAGTGCCTGCAGGGGCTCTGCAGGTAGCAGCATGAGTAAAGCAGACCAGAATTAAAGCCTTAGGGAGCAGTGAGGCCGGTGCCCAGCTGGAGAACAGGGGGCCATCCAAAGAGGGCAGCCATTGTTCTCTGTGTGATTGTTTTAAGTGAGGATGTGGGCCAGCACTGCCAGCTCTTCCAAGTTTAGGCAATGCTGAGAATTAGAGTATTAAAATATTGACAGTGGATTCAGTTCTTTCCAAAACCCTCTATGGCCCAAATGAAAATCATCACACAACCCTCCAGTTTTGATCAATGGATTTCAGTAACGCTTTCTGGTGAGTGAGGCTCAGCGTTTTTGGAGGGTGCTTGCATTTTTAAAGTTTTTTGAAACAATTTCATTTCTAATTAGTGCAGTCTGTGTCTTTTCATTTGTAGCACCTTGTTGTGCCTGCTCTTCAACGAATTTTGGCTAAAGAGAGTGTGAAAATAGAGATGCGGTATGCACAGTGTTGCCTTGCAGCTAAATTGCATTTCCCCCGTCCTGACTGCATGCAAGTCTGAACCCCTCAAGGTGGCAGCCCCCCAGGATATTGAGGGAGAGGCTATCTAAACGTACTCGTGGAGATAAACAAAAGTCATTAAAAGCCATTTTCTATAAATTCTCAAAAAGGGGGGAAATGGCTCTCTGAGCCTTAGTTTTTACTTTGGGGGTTGTTGCAAAACAGGCCCACTTTTAAACTGCAGCTGTTAATCATTTATGCCCAGAGCTTGAAGAAGGAGCCCTGCACCAGAAAGGGCTCAGTTTCATCCTGGGCTGTGCGGTGGGCCCATGCTGAGCAGGCTTCATACTGAGAAAGGAGTTTTAGAGGACCATAGAATCAGCTCTGAAATGAAGTGTCCACCCAGTAGGAGTGATTAAAAAATATTTGGGGGGCGGGGAGAAGGTTTACCTTGATAGAGGAAACTCATTAGAGCCTCAGTGGTTCTCAGCCTTGGCCCTTCAGAACCTCTCGGGAGCTTTAAAAACTCCCTGGGCCCAGCCTCAGAGATTAGGATTTAATTGGTCTGGAGTCTGTCTCGGTACCAGCTCCAAGTACCCTAATTGAGAACCACTACCCCGAATCTTGAGTTTCAGACTTTCACTGTGTCAGAGCACCTGGGGACTTTATTAAAATGTCAGTTGCTGAGCTCCAGTCTGTCTTCTGAATCGGAACATAAAGGAGGCCCTAGAATCTGTATTTTTAAAGGCCCTAATTTCAGCCTTACCCCAGGTGACCTTAGGCTTGATTGTGAGCAGCCCTTCCTTAACCCTGGAGTATGTGCCCACATACAAATACACACACCAACATGCTATTTGCAACTAATAAATAGATACACTTGAGTGTCCCACTTTGGACAAGCATGTGAGGGGAAAGTAGGTTTCCTGAAATGGAGGTCAGTTAAGGGACAAAGGCTGTGGCTGCCAATTTCTTCACTGCTGGGGTGTGAGGTCGGGCAGGTTCTGTTTTGCAAAGTGGGGGCAGGCGAGGACTGCATCAGCCCTAGCTGGTAGCAATGGCTTTCTGGGTAAACTCAGGTCTTCCCAGCAAGAGGTGTTCAGTCCACTGAGCTTATGTCCTTGTTTCCTACCTGGAATGGTAGCTCATAGAAATAGCACCACATAGCTGTCAGTGCAAGACTGAGGGCTGTTTGCCCCTTTGCTTTGTTCTTTTTAAGATTCCAGAAAACAAGTCTGCGGCATGCCACCCTGAACAAGCCCGATCCCATCAGATCTCGGAAGCTAAGCAGGGTTGGGCCTGGTTAGTACTTGATGGGAGACCACCTAGGAAGACCAAGTGCTGTAGGCGTAAAAAATAAAAAATAAGGCATAAACTGACAAGGTCCTTGCAATCTGTAAGGTCAACCAAGGGTTGCCTTGCAAAAAAAAAAAAAAAGACTCCTGAAAACAACTTTGCCCAGTGAGATAAATTTTTATTTAATCATTATTGATTAAAGAAATCACCATCAAATACACCTTTAAGACCTCTGAATGTCATGATTTTATTTCTGGTGGCATAATATTTGTGTTTCTGGGTATTAATGGGTTAGAAAAGCTTATGAAACAAAAGCAGTTTGTTTTTTTCTGCATCTGCTTCTTTATACCCCTTATCTCAAAATGTGCTTTGCACTTTTAGTGTTGGTCTTTGCGTAACCTAGTCACTTGCTAATATATTTTTTTGTTTGTTTTTGTTACTTTGTGATAAGAGAAGAATTTCTGTGAGCTAGCTGCAGTTCGAGAAAAGGAAGGTACAAATATCAAATATCACCTAAGCCTGTATGGATTCCTGGTCTCATTTTCCCCCTATATTTCCAGGAGACACTTCATTCTAACTGTTTAGGCCTGTCTGCTAGAGATGTCCTTTCTGATTCCAAACGTGTCTAATTATTAACACAGGGAGACACTACAAATTGTTGGTTAGAAAAGGGGGAAAACTTACGTTTAAGGAACTAATTTTATTGCATCTCAAAATGGCTCTGGTGTAAATCACCACATGTGTCTTTTTATAAATTGTCAAACACTTTGCTTTAACTCTCAGCGTATTACACTCCAATTGGGCTATGCCTTTTTCCTTTCTTTTTTGTTATTTTGTTATGTGAATAAATAGCATAAGTAACACAGGCTTTATACTGTAGATCTGTATAGTTCCTTTGACACCCGCACAGACAGAGAACTTTTGTGCAGGGAGTGAAATGCCCACTTAATATGTCCATTTCTCATGCATTTCTTCATGGAAGGGAGTCATTATTTATGGCAGCCATTTAGGAGATTTTATTCCCAAGGCTGAATTTCCTGTTCATACATCCAAAATGCCTGATTCCCCAGATTTTAGGGACAGAAGAAACCATTCAGGAACACATAGGATATTGAGTGTGAGTCTCAGTGATTTTTTTTGTTGTTGTTCAAAGTGTCATATGTTTTGTTTTCCTTGCTTACATGTGGAACTGACCCCTAAACGTGCTGATAAGAGAAGAATAAGTAAGCAAACCCTCCCTGGTTTTGAGGCTGATGTAAAAGTCACTTGGTTTCAGCAAACCAGACTGGAACACGAGCCTTTTGTTTGCTGTTGAAAGTTTAGCACTTGAATTTCGGGTTGGGCCATTAGGTTCATTAAGGAAAATGTGGACACCTCATGCCAACGCCTGTTTTCTTTAGTCCCTGAGAATGGAAGGCATTGTGTGTTCGGTACACACACAGAAAAAGCTAACAGTGACTCAATTGTGCCCTGGGAACAAAAGCTTTTACCTAGGGACAAGATGAGAGACCCCAGGCTTTTGCTTGCCCTGCTTCATCCTTAGCAAAGTCTGCCTTGCTGGAAACCCCAGAGCAAATGTCTGACCTGTTGCTGGTGTTTGCATGTGAAATTAATCTATGGATTGCTTTCTCCTGGAGCTTACAAATAAGAGAACGTGGCAAATTTGGAAGAGATCGCAAGTCCAGGCCCTAGGCCCTCTGACAAAGACCAGACATTAAGCGGAAAGAGGAGACTGAAAGGAAACCAGAGAGTTTGGTTGCCCCTGTCAATCTGCCTCTTTGCAAACGCCCCAGTGACACATATTGATGGTTGCATCATGTGGCTGCACATCTGCATGCCAGCATTCCGCTTTGGTTAAATCCATTTTAAAACCATTTACTCACTATCCAGTTGTCGGCAGCAATCGGTGAATGAGAAGGTAAGAATTAGGGGACATTCAGCATTGTGAGTGGACAAGGCTAGTCCCTTGGTTCTTCTCTCATGTGAATGGTATGTCACTGAATCTCCTTGAATGGTGACAATGTGGGTGGAAGCCTATTTTCACTTGAGAGCGGCCAGGAGTTGGCTTTGTCGTTGGCTTTGCTGTTGGCTTGAGCCAGTGCTTTGGTTAATGACCCTGAGTCTCAGGACATTGTATTTTTCGTGTGTGTTTGGACTATAAGTCAAGGCCAACATTTTGAGTGCTCTTTGTTCGTTGGGGAGAATGTTGGCTTGCCCAGGGTTGAGAATACAGTGTCACAAGCAAAAAGAGTTGGTTCAGAATTAGAAATTCCTAGTCCCTCAGTGGTTCTCTTAAGTCTTGGTAAACCTAGACTAATGAATATAGCAGCTAATAATCATAGTGGTAGCAAAAACAAAGCTAACATTTACTGACCTTTAGCTCTGTACCATGCCCTTTATAAGCATTATCACTTACAATTCTTACACTAAGTGATTTTAATTTTAAAAATTAGGCAAAATGAAAAGCAAGTATTTAGATTGGGTCCCAGGACAATGTCTAAATATGTTATATTTTCATTGGAGTCATGGCATCATAGATCTAAGCCAGCGTTTTCCCAACTTCAGTGTGCTCATGAGATCTTGTTAATATGCACGTTCTGATTTGGTAGGTCTGCAGAGTCAATGAACATAGGAGACGAGTTTCTAAGTCAGACATTGCCAAGCCTGGCCCATCGTTGGAACTGCCTGGAGAGATTCTAAATATACAGCTTCCCTCTCACCTCTGAGATGATGATTCTTAAGAAGCTATCTTTGCTTTTACAAAACAGTGAGCAAACTGGACCCTGAGGGCATCTGTGATCTATACAGGATCACGCACAGTGAGAACCCAGACTCTGGGGGCCTAGAACATGCTCTTATACTACCCGTGGCTTTATGTCAGCTGGTACCATCTGCTGCTGAAAGGTGCACACAAGTTCCCCGTGGCAAGCCTGTCATGCACTGCACATTTCTCTCAGGTGTACTACAGCTAATACTCTGTCTCTTCAGGATGGAAATGCTGCTCCCCAAGGAGAAAGTGACACTCGAGTTCTGTCTTTTGCACGTAGCCATTTATTTATACAACATCTGGTGTTGGTATGAGGAGGAAGGGAGACGTGAGTCTGGGGTGGTGGGGATATGTGATTCTAGAGGCCTGGTATGTTTGCAGAAGTGGGCAGCACAGCTGGGGACTTCCCCCAGCAAAGTGGCATTGTTGCTGCCTGTCCCTGACCAGGGAAGCTCAGACTTCTGAAAGTACTCCCAACGAGCTAGCATTTATGTCAGTTTCTTGTGGCCTTAGGACTCTGACCTCCTCAAGTCACTTCTACACAGCTCCAGTGCCCAGGAACTCGACAAGCTGTAGGAAAGGGTCTTGCGGGATTCATGCCCCTGATCTCCAGGATTCTAACCCAAACCAACCTTTGATCATTTGGGGTTTTGAAGGTTTCTTGAGAAGTATTTTCATTATTCAGTGTTAGGGTTTGTTTTGGCTGCTTGTTCAAACAAATCCAAAATTATAATGGTTTAAAGAAAAGAGGAGTTTATATCTATCTCACATAGAAGGAGTCCACAGCTAGGTAGTTATGGGCATACAAAAGGCTAGGAAATGTGGTCTTTATATCAAGTTGCCAGATACCCAGCTAAGAATTGGCAATTCTAGGACTCAAGACAAAGCAAAGATCAAATACTGGGATAGATAACTGTTCCTGCCTCACCAGAGTCTTAAGGTCATTTCCAAAGCCAGGTGATGTTTGGGTTATCTCCACGTGTTTCAGATCGATGCCTCTGAGCCATTTTACATACCACAGGGGGTTTTGGATCATGCTGGATCTCTTCAGCATTCCTCCAAGGGCAGCCAGAGCTAGCCATTTTAGGTTTTATTCCACTAATTATGATTTAATGATTTAATTAATTAGAGCTGATGTGGAATGCAGATATAAGGAGAAAGTTGCTGGCAACAATCAAAGGCTAAAGTCGGAAGACAAAGACTTGTAGGTTCTAGCAGTTTCTCTGGTGCTGTCTTCAGCTTGCTAGGGATGTATGCATGTGCATTTGGAGCCCTAATGAGATCAACAACAGTAACCACAGCAAGAATAGAAAAATGAACCAAGTCTCAGCACCAGAAGGGATGTTTGGTTCTGAGTCAGCATTGGGTAGTTTCTGGGGTAGGATACAGCTATGAATCTTAAGGTGTGCTTGGGTCCTAAGATCCTTATTTTATGAAAAGAAAGCCTAGAGCTGCACAGACCTGGACTGTCAGTCTTCATAGAGGTTTCAAAGGAGCAATTGGAAGAGTGGCATCTAAATAATTTGAACCTTGATAATTTAATAGATTTCCAGGGCAAAGAAAGCCATTCTGTGTTCTTTCTAGAACGTTCCACCTTGTTCCTAGAAAATACCGAGGATAATGCCTGTACAGCTGAAGACTCCTAAGTAGGCTGAAGGTTATCACCTCCCCCGCTTTTGTTGTTGTTGGTGGCCTACCAGTGAACACAGTTTTCCATTTAGAAGAGAATGTGTGAAGAGAGGTGGAAGAATCAGAATAACTTTCTTCAATTTAATCACCCCAAACTTGAACAAAACAACCTTCGTATTCACAGGCATTAGGGAGCTCTCCTGGCAAGTGAAACCTAGGGCAGAAGGGAAGATGTGGGAAGATGTGGGTGTGGGCCTTAGCATAATGCATGGCCTGGAGGCAGACCCAGCCTTGCCTCGGGAGAGCCTGGGAATAATAGCTAAATCCCGAAACCCAAGTAGCCAAATCTCACATGTTTTACAGAAGCTTTCCGTGGTTCCATGTTTTGCCTTTCCTAACTAGCTCATGATGTCTGTTTTAGTGTAATCTTCTTTTATGTTAGCGTTTCGCGTATTTCAAACTTGAGTGGATTTGATGAGCTCATCCTTCGCACACATGCACATTCACGCAGGCCAGAGTCAACGAAAAAGTGTTCGAAATGGTGCTAAAGGCAGGCTGAGCAAAGAAGTTGTGCTATTCTGAATTCATGCTTCTTTATCTGTGCTAATATTTTTAAGAATAAGAAAATGAATAAGTAAAGCATATTGAACTCATGTATTTGCTCTTATGTTTTTCCTGTAGTATTGAAGTCATGTCTCTTTAAGCAGCATGATGTTTCCTTATAGAAAGGTTTAGCCTTATGTGTATGCCTGTTCTCAGAGGGAGAGAAGCCAGGACTTGGGCATCTGACAATCCTTGGTTCCATCCCCACTAGCTGCCTATTCCTGGCAAATTGCTATGTTTCTCTACATCTTAGTTTACATTTTCCTACAATAGAAATGGCCATGGCCTTCTCATAGGAGGATAAAACGAGCTTTACTGGATGTAAAGAGTCCAGCCTAATGCCTGGCTCCTTGTAGCTGCCTAATGAATTATTTTCCCCTTGCCTTCTTTAGAAAAAAAAAACCTGCCAGTCAGTGTTTAAGGGAAGGAATATCAATCTGTAACTAAAATTTTTATGAGCACCTGCTGTGGGACTCAAGGTCAACGGGGCAAATCTAAGAAGCTATGCTTCTACATTCATGGTTCCCAAACTATGGTCCACAGCATCAGCAGCACCTGGGAACTTCTTAGAAATGCAGACTCTCAGGCTCGCCCCAGACTGATTGATAGGAAACTCTGGGGGTGGAGCCTAGCGATTTGTGTTTTAACCAGACTTTAAGTGATCTGAATGTGTACTAAGGCTTGAGAAACACTAATCTCGACATCTTGGTGCTCAGACTTTGCTTGACCTTAGAATTTCCTGGAGAACATTTTAAAATACCAACACCAGGGTCCTGCCCCAGAGATTCTGATTCAGTGAATCTGGGGAAGAGCCCAGGCATGGGGATTTTAAAAAAGGGCTCCATGGATTCCAATGTGCAAAGGATTGAAAATTTCTGCTTTAAAGAATTTTATCTTGTCCTCTCTCTTTCTCCTTCTCTTTTTCCCTTCCTTGTTCCTCCTTCATGGGCTCTTTGGGGTGGGAAGTTGGAATCAGGAGGTTGTAACATCAGCGAAGGGAACTCCTGGGGACTGGGTGAGATTCTACCCATAGGCCATCGAAAATTTTCATTGTTTTTGCTTCATTCCTATAGTGCTCTCATATCTTTGGATGGCAGGATTTGGGTTTTAAATGCTCATGTGGGAAGTTTGAAAAAAACGAGGAAACTTTGAAAGAGAAAATAGAAATCTCTCATAATCCTGTTCCTTCAGAGATCCCATTAGATAGGAACATTTTGCCGGATTCGCCTTCAGTCTTGCATATGTCATTTTAATATAAAATTAGGGTCATAAATATATAGTTACATATTTTGTTTTTTCACCTAACATCATATGATAATTTTGCATTGTCTTCTTTGAATTCCTTTTTCAAAGCCAGCATCACATTGTACGATATGGATTGGCTCAGCCATTTCTCTCTGGTTAATTCCATTTTCTCCCCATGATAAATATCCTTGTAAGAAATCTTCGGTCCTTTTTCTCATTATTTCCTTAGGTTAGATTCCTGGAAGTAGAATCCCTGAGCCAAAAGTTACAAACACTTTAAAGGTTCTTGTTACATAGTGCTAAATTCGTTTCTGGAAGGACTGTGCCATTTCTACTCCCACTCTCTGAGATCATGCCTGCTTCCTTGTACTTTTGCGAACATTGGTTCTTATCTTAGAAAACAAACAAATAAAAAACCAAAATGTGTCATTTTGCTCATCCAAGTGGTCCTGCCCTTGTTCTCTAGCAGCTCTCTGTGAATGTGGTCACAGGTTTCTAAACCCATACATCTTTATCTTCCTTCCGTTCACCTTTCGGAATCGTGTTTATCTTTTAACGTCAGCTCTAGTTTAGGGATTTTTATGTTACCTGGGGGTTTGAGGCCATCTGGAATTCTCAGCTCTGCTCTCTGTAGCTCCATCCTTGTAGCTGGGCTTCATCTTTAATGGCTTTTTATGCATCTTAACCTATTCATGCCACGCCCTCCAGCGCTTACCAAGAAGACACTTAAGACAACACCCTCAGGAGAACCTTATAAATGTTCTGGCATATTGCAGCAAAAGGAGTACATGCCATTATAGTCAAAGTTTAATTACTCTGGATCATTAAGGTGTTTGTCATCTATTGTGGAAGTGATACTGTGTTCCCACCCAACGCACACACACGCACGCTCAAGTGCACTTCTTCAGTGCATCAAGCAGGAAAGTCTTTTAGGGCCCCCCCAACTGAAATAATCAGAGAATCCATCTCCTTGGCCTCCCCTGACAAATGATATTGGATTGAAGCACGGAACAAAGTGCACTTGTAGGCTTTTCTTCCAAACCGAATGTGCCTTACTTAGAGGAAGAGGTGAGGCACTTTTCCATTGTTCACGTTTCACATAAGGCAGCCATTCCAGCTTGTCACGATGCCTGAGCCGTGAAGATCTAGCCAAGGAAACGTGTCTAGGTTTGGGACCCTCCTAGGGAAATCTGTGTGCCGGAAGGGCTGTGGAGAAGCAGTAGGTCGTCACTGTTCTCATTCGTGAGACTTTTTCTGGCAACTTGGCATTCTAGGTGCTCCACCTTTGTTGGTGCAAACATCGACCTTGGAGGTATGCACATCTAAATGCCAGCTTGAGTTCAAACCTAGACTATCTGGAGTCTGGGAGAAATGCAGCAGTGGCTCAGCTGTTGGTGAATTTCAAGAACTTGATGTTCTTTGGGAGGTGGGGAAGCCTGAAAGAGATAAGGCAGGAAGAAGGATTGAATTTTTACCTCAGGGTCAAGGTCCTTTTTTTCAGTTTAGAAAAATCAGAAAACTAATGCTGCAGGAACGAACTGATGGTCTTACCTTTATCCCAAAGACAGCCGGATGTATTTATTAAACACCTACTACTAGAAAGCAGTCACTCATGGTCCATGGCTTTCTAAAGCACAAAAATAATGTACAACACACAAATGTGTGCTAAGTATCCAGAGGCCTACTAGTGGCCTGGTGTGGACTCACTGGCATGTGCAGGTTTTTATTTTTTTTTCTTTTTCACTTAAACTGGATGTTATGACACATGAATAGAAAATTAGCCAATATTAAGGCCTTATCTATTCAGAGATCTATCTAGACAGTGGTTACAACATGTAAATAGCAAGGGAGGAGGCAGACAAGGAAAACCTGTAACTATGAGTGAGAGAACCTCATGGTTATAAACAGAATTGCCCCGTTGGCTCCTTCTTCCAGACAATTTAGTTGTTCATTTTAAAAATAAGTAAATAAAGAGGTCTGTGGTTATGGTTAGCTCATTGAAGAGGTGCAGTAGGCTTGGATAATGGCCCCCAAAGATGCCCTCCCCCTAATACTTGCAAGTATTTACCTTTTATGGCATAAAGGATTTTACAGAGATGGTAATGGGAAACTAAAATGGAGAGGGGGGTGTTCCAGTGCAGAAGGAATCTCAAATACTTGTCATTTTACTTTTTAGATGACATGTCTCAGTTTGGGTCAGGAAAATATAATCTCCATAGCATATGACACGTGAATGAATTCTATCCTTCATCTCTGTATCTTGGGAGGAATTTTTTGCTCCAATTTTCTTTATCAGATATTATTGAGCACTTTCTGTATACAAAGGAGGTCATTAGAGTGGCTACACAGATTGGTGATACCTGCCCCTGCTTTGCATGACCCCACCACCTGCTCTACGACTTCCTTCGTTTCTGCCCCCTGTGGCATTCCAACAACAGTGATTAGGTCACTCCTTTAAAGGTAGCACATATGTGAACCTCGCAGGTAACAACTGAGATGTTAAACTTCTGAAGAGGTTTTCTGAAGTTTTAAGAAGCAGTGCTCAGAGTATGGTCCTGACAGCACGTGAGGACATTTGACGTGAACACTTGATCATTATTTTGGTATGTGGCCTTCATACAATTTGGTTTTGACTCTATCGTAAAATACAGACGATACAGACCTCTGTGGGACCACAATACCGACTCCCCCTAACTACAGAGTCAGTGCGCAGCGAATGTGTCTTCCAGGGGCATGAAAATCAGGTAACTTATCTGAATTCTTTTTCTCACTGTTTTCCGTCTCCTTAAAACTGCTTTTGAACTCACCATCTAAAACTGCAGGCTGTTTCAGCTGTTCAGAGCAGCTTCCAAAAGCACATAGCTTTTGGAGATGCCCAGACATATTTATTATTCCTTGGACACAAACTGTGTTGCTCAAATTGCATAGTTTTATTGTGCTTTTGTTTTCATTTTCCTTCCAAAGGGAGGAACTGGGAATAGCAGTGAGTGATGGCCTTCCTGGGAGTGTCTTTCCTGCATCCCGATTAGCATCCTTAAAGCTTATGTCTGGAGGCAGATCGTCTCAGGTTTGCCTAAGCACAAGCTCTAATGATGGAACCAAGCTGTGACTTTTTTAAAAAAACAACAATATCCTGAAATCAAAACGGATTTAAAATTCCACAGTTATCATTATCAGTAGTAGAGAAAGCTGACTCCAGAGCCTGTGTTTTAGAGATGTTTAAGCCCATTTCAGTTTTGCAGTCCACATGTTCTGTGTGTACGTGTGGCTAGGTTGGGTTGTAAATGAGAGTTTAATCTTTTTCCAAACTACCTTTTGGCCACATGGAAGGTAAGCTGTTGTGGGTCAAAAGCAATGTACTCACATGACCAGCCTATAAAACAGAGCCAGCCTTGAAACCTGCCTGAACCAGCCTGGAAACTTTACCTAGTGTGGAGAGAGCCTGTGAAGAGGGAACAAACCCGCAATTCATCTTACATCCTTCACCCGGAGTAGAGCACACACCCAGAGGTCATATGTATTTTTACATATTTATTCCCTTCATTTTTTTTTTAATTTGAAACTCATGAGCTTAATGTAATAAGAAATTTTAACTGAAATTTAATTTGAATTGGGCCTCACATTCACAGTTTGGTGCTGGACAAAAAATAGCTAAACTAAAAGAAAACAAATCTAGAAGGCCTTACAAGCTATTCTACTTAATCAACTTTATGTTTTCAACAAAGATGGATTTTGTGCTCTGGTGGAATGTGGCCCCGTACCTGGTACATTCTTCTTCTCCAGTTTCTTTCTTAATGAGCCAGAGTATCCAAGGTGAGATCTGAATTAAGCGAACATAAAGCAATACTGAAAGAATCACTAGAATCGTGGCAGCTTTTCTGATTGTACCAAATGATTTACAGCAAAGTGAACTTGGAGGTGTGTATTCGTCAGCTTGGGTTGCCATAACAAAATACCAGACTAAATTGGCTTGAACAACAGAAATTTATTTTCTCACAGTTCTGGAGGCTGGAAGTTTGAGGTCAGATGCAGCGTGGCTGGGTTCTGGTGAGAGCACTCTTTCTGGCTTGCAAATAGCTGCCTTCTCGCTGTGTCCTCACATGGCAGAGAGAGACAGCAAGCTCTCTGGTGTCTCCTAAGGGCACTAATCCTATCACGAGGGCTCTGTACTGTTGACCTTGTCTAACTGTAATTACCTCCCAAGGACCCCATCTCCAAATACCATCACCTTGAGGGTTAGGGTTTCAGCATATGATTTGGGGGGAGAGGGTGGGGAGTCAACTGTTCAGTACATAACAAGAAGTGAGTTCAAAGGTTGGACATGTCACAAAAAAAGCTGGTAGCGAAAAAGCAGTCATTAGAATCTCTGGGACTGTATCATCTAGCCTTTGGAGTCCAGTGACAGTTGACATTTGGTGGCAGTCTTTACTGTGCTTCAGTCAGTAGAATGGACAAGTCCTGAAAAATGTGGTTGGAGTGGCTTGCAAGTTTAGTGAGACTGACACCCACTCTAGTTGCTTCTGCCATGTTTTTCCATGACCATGAAAATTTCCTCCCCACCATATCATACTTTGTCAACAGTCCCCGCTTCTAACAGGGTCTCTGTGCCATAAAGGACCCTGAGATATTGGTGATCAGAACCACAGCAGCACCGGCATCTATGTCCGTGTTCTTTCAAGAAGAAGCTGATCCCTGAGACCTGGAACCTGTCTTTGCTAGGTCAATGGTGGATACAATTGTCTACTTTATGACATTTATCTTTCTATTTTTTAATAGGGAGAAGGAAGGGAGCAAAGGAATGAATAGAAAATCAGGAGAAGGATTGCTCAGCTAGAAAAAGGAAGAATAACATTTTATTGTTAAAGATTCTCCTTTGGGGGGAAAAAAACCATCATACTGTACCTGACACAATGACAGTGATCAAGAAAGATTCATTAAGTGAGCAAATGAGGGGATGAATGAATGAATGAATGCAAGTAGCAATCACTTAGAATTCAGGTAGAGACCCAAAATGTTCCTCAACATTTAAACTTGCCCTGTGGCAGGAGCACTGAACACATGACGCATAAATGCCCATAGCAGATATTTTCTGAGTCCCTCGTGATAGGCTTGTTAATTCTTATTACTTCCATAAGCTAGGGAAATAAGAGCTATCAGTACTAGGATCTCTCACAAGTGAAGAAGAAAGGAATTGGCTCTGTGTTTATGGTGCACAGAAAGGGCAGATGTCTGTGAGCAGTGAAATTCAGGGCTTGCAAACTTACCTCTCACTTCTTCCCTGCCATCCTGTGGGCAGCTTCAATCTCCTTGAGGATGATGTAACCATTACCTGCCTCCTGCTTTTGACCTCCTCATTTCCAGTAACCTTTTCCTCTGCTCCACAGCACCACCAGAAGCTCTACTCAAACCTCCGTTTCCAGCCAGCCATTCTGACCTGTCCACCCCTTCTGCCATAACCTCTCCGTGGCCTCACTGGAAACTTGCTGTCCATCCACCACTTTTCACCATCCAGCACCACTTTCTTTTCTCTACTTCAGTCCTTAAGTGGGAGGAGGGAGTAACTATGAAATAAATAAGATAATATTGAAAATCAATTTATTAGATAGATCAGACATTTAAAATAAGCTGACGCATAATCTCTGTATTTCTCACTGGGCTGGATACGTTTTTGTAGCCTCAGATAGTATGCTGCATAGAAATCTTGATGTTTGCCATTTTGGAGCCACAAGCTCATCTGCATGAAACAGTGGTCACACCAACAGGACTTTGCTAGAGAAGGCTGTTTGGTAATTGACTTCCAGTACGTAAATGTTTGTCAGAACATGTAGGTTATCCAGTTGACCTCCACAGTCCAAACAGCAGAAGTATTTTTAAGACGAAAACCATCTACCTGCACATAAATGAAGAGTTGAACTTGTGTTCACATATTTTTAAGAAAAATATCCAGAACACATAGTCTGGGTTTCCGAGAGAACGTTGGTCTCTATTAGTTTTCTAATAAGTTCAGCAATAGTATCTTTCATTTTCTAATGATTAATGTTTTAGTAATGGTTCACCTCCCAGTGACTTTACAAGTGTCCTTTCCACTTCCCTTCTATAAATAATCAATCTCAGTTTTATATTATAGCTATAAAATTAGCCAGATTTTGAAAGATGGCTTGAAGCGTGGCTAGTCCAAACTGAGATGTACTATGGGAGTAAGGCACATGTTGGGTTCAAGCACCAAAAAAAAGTAAAATATGTCACAATTTTTCATTTTACTATGTGTTGGAATTATAACATTTTGATATTTGGGGATAAATCAAATATATCGTTAAAGTTAATTTTACCTGTTTCTTTTTACTTTTCTCAACGTGGCTACTCAAAAATTTTAAGTTGTATATGGGGCTCGCATTTGTGGCTTATACCTTTTAGATAGCTCTGTCCTAAATAAGTCATTGTTTTAATTTATGCATATTTACTGCTTAAAACTTAAGTTTAAATGAATGTCCTAATTGTGAAGAATTCATGTTTATAACTCACTTCTTGTAATAAAAGTTAGTAGACACATCTTCTGAACAGATACTTGTTACTAATACTTAAGTAGAGTAATGTAAATTCAGTCAACCTTAATATGGTCAGAAAAATTGTGAGTTCTCGAAGCATTTCTTTTGTGAAATTTTGTCTTGTTTAAAAACACATGTTTGAGGGGAGATAGAATTTTGGAACCAGTGAGAAGTTCGATTTCGTTTGCTTTACCCCAAACTACTATTATTAACTCTTCTGGGCCAGTCATATAGTGACACAACACCCAGCTTTTTAAAGTTAATTTAGTATCCTGAAAGCCCCCTCCTTCAGTTTGTCTCCGTGTGTCTTTTTCCTATTCTATGGACCTAGTAATGTAAAACATCTAATTAGCATTCTCTTCAGTGATTGGGCCAAGGAATCAAAAATTAACGGGAGAAACTTGAAATTATAAGGCCCACGTCTGAACAAACGCTTCATCTACCCATTCAACAAACATTTGCTGAGAGGAAGAGGGAGGTAAGGTGTGAGTCCTGGAAGGGTTGGAACTTTCTCCCGTCCCTTTCATGTAAGTTCCATGGACTCCTAGACAGACCCAAAGGCATCGATTTGGAAGTATACAATATGTTCTAGTAGCTGTACAGGTTGCCTGTTTCATCACTATTAGGCCAATGGAGACACTTTTTAAGCTAGCTTCTGGGCACCGAACTTCCCTCTATATTCCCTGTCTTTATATTGGGTGGATGACAGTATTTCACATTTATGTTAATAATAATGGAAGGAAGAACAAGACCAGATTAATACTTTGTTTTTTGACATGGAGCACTCCTTTGCCTCAGGAGAATGCTAATGTTAATTTTTATTGTGCATAATAAATGTTGGTCTTGCATGATCAAAGTTGCAAAGTTAGCTTAGGCGATTTGAGACTTCTTAGAACATGTGCAAACTCAAGTTAGAAACAGCCTCAAACAGCTTCAGCTGAAGTCTTTCCTCCATGACGGTCCACGAGATGAACCAACAGCATAAAACTGTCCCAGGGTGAGATTGCCTCACAGAATTTGACCATCCACTCATTCCTGAGCCCATCAGGCCAGAAAAACGTCAGAATAATATTAATCAAAGGACCCAAGATCTGAAAATTGGCCATTTTTGTTCTCGTGCTTTCCTTCTCTTCCCTCTGAATATTTCAGCATTTCCTAAGTCCAAGCAGTTAAACACCGTCCCCACACGCCAAGGCGTTCAGCAGCCTTCAAGGAGATCCACTCAGCAGCCCGTGCTCAAGAGGGTTTCTCCAGAACAGGACACAGAACTTGTGTAGATTTTTCCTTCTCTTACTTTCTCTAATATGAGCCTTGGCATGTGCTTAAGAGATGCAGATGGTTTTAAGCAACCGTATACAGTAATAATAATTCTAATTACAATAGCGAGCATATGGCTCATATTATGTGTCAGGCACTATCGAAAGAGCTTTACGTGTGTAACTCATTTAATCCTTACAACAGTCCTCTAGTGTAGATACGGTGATGACACTCAATTGCTGATAGGGAACCTGGGTCACAGAGAGGATGAGTAACTTGCCCAAGATCACACAGCTAGGAAATGGCAAAGCCAGGATTTGAAATCAGGCCCTCTGCCTCCAATGTTTAAGTCATAATCATGCAGAAAATTAATTTTATCTGTCTAAATATTTTAGTTTTGAAAGTCTTGAAATGGCTTTTTCTAAAGCCTGCTTAAAAGAATCCTTTTCCTTGCTCCATCATCTCCTATTAGGGACTGACCTAAACTTTATTAGAGATCTTCAGACATAGACACAGGGGTTTTATGCTCAGCTGTGATATCACCTGAATGTTAGCATTATATTTGTTTGATAGTATAGATAATGTAAAACACAATCACATCTTTTTACCTCTTGAGTTTTACAGCAGGCCTATAAACTCAGATTATTAATCTCAGCTGTTGTTTTTTTTTAATTTACCAATGAGGCTCAGAAAAGGTGACGAAGGACCAGCACTCCCACTGACAGTAGTCAGGAAAGTGGGATCAGTACCCATTACTGCTATCTCCTGGCCTAGCATGCACTTCTGCTCCTGTTCGTATTCTCTCACTTCGAAAAGTTAAAGTGCCAATGCATAAAATATATTTACAAATAGAATCTAGAGAAGTTGATGGCAACATTGCTTTTATTTTGAGTTTCAGTCTGGAAGGATCATGAGGAGATTGAGGAAATGCATGAAGAAGAAGTTTTGTTGTTGGATTTCCACAATGTATGTGCTCAACAGTATATTTTCTTTTAGTTAAGCAAGGAGTACAGTAAGCCAGAGCCTGGATTTCTACAGCCCCTACAAGCAGAGCATCTTAAGGTTGGAAGGAATCTAAGAGACCATTGTCCAACCTCCCACTCATTCCTGGCTGATGGCCTCATTCCTCTTGACAACCTTTCAGAGAGCAACAGTTCTCATCCTCAGAAGCAAAATCTCTTTATTGCCCTGTTCCCTGCCTCTGACTGCCACCTACACTCTCAGCATCTCTCCTCCCACGTGCGAGTGCCCATCCTGGGGCCCAGGCTCTTACTGAGTGCGGGAGCACAGCACTCAAACACGCACGGGCTGCAGTGAGGTTGCCCTGTGGTTGTGTCAATCATAGTCAGCTAGGTGTTTTCTGTATGAACTGTCATGTTAGGTTCATTTCTTTGGACCCAACTATAGGTGTTTCTGTTTATTTCTTTTATGAATTTTGTTATTCAGCCTGCGGGATAATTTAAATTCTAGGGTCTGACAGTAAATTCAGCCATTCCTTTTAAATTAGTTATTTTAAAATATGGTAAGTGTGCTGTCATCTGATGTACTGAAGAATGTCTTGTCTAGGACAGTGCTAAACTGGAGAGCTTTATGGCCTGCCAACATCCACCACATGGTGATTCACCATTTCATCTACAAAAATATCATGAAAAATATGTCACAGGCCTTGCTGAAATAAAAACATTTCCTTGCTTGTCTATATAATTTCCCATTTCAGTTTGTCTTGTAATACTATCGGGGGGCAGGAGAAAAGTTCTTGCTGATTGTGCAGCCTGTTGATCACCTGCTGTTTTTAATTCATCTGGTCAATACTCAATCTCAGTTTTTGCTGGTGACTAATAACAAGTTAATTGATCTTACCGAGGGGGATCCATTTAGCAGTAATACAGCACCACTTATCAACATTGTTCCAAGATTACCAGGAATGACTTGAGATTTCTTCTGCCACACTGATGTTCAGCTTTCTCAGACCTGGAGATGTGAATTTCTTTTAAGTACCTAGCTAGGTAATCTTTTGTTATCTCTTTTCTAAACTCAAGTTTCAATTTCACCTTAACAGGGTTTTCCCAGCTTTTCCCTTGGTGAAGATCATTGGCTGAACACACACACAGAATCAAAATGGAAGCTAAAACGAGTTTTGTTTCCTACACCATTGCTGCTGACCAGCCATTTTCAGTCCTTTTCTCTCTATCTTCTTGCTCAGAAGCTAACTTAAGTTTAGGCTTTTTTCCCTCTTCCGAATCTTGGAATTAATTTAGGGTTCTTGAATAAGTTGCGCTATTTTGTCGTATTTATACAAGATCATGAGTCATGCCTTCCAACTTTTCATTCTTTAGAAATCTGACCTCATGGAATTTGCAAATTGCGTTGCGTTGGCCTTTGAAGGGCCAATTGCAAACAGCGTAATGACTATGAGAAATTCTGACTTAAAAAACTATTAAGGTTGTGTTCTAATTAGGGAATTTACCCAACTACTTAAAGTTATGGCCTAAGGCAACTGCTTACGCAAAGCACTTGGCCCCAAGGAGACTATGAGAATTCCCCTGAAGCATCAATAGTCTATATGACTATAATACACTTTTGCTTTTCAAGTGAGTATAGGTGATCATGTATACTGATTGTCCCCTTGACAAGCTTATAAGGCAGGTGGTCAGCTTCCAGGGGACCAGTTGAGGCCTATCACAAAGCTTAGAGCCCAGTGAATGTTTGAGAAAAGTAAATGCACATGGACTGCCCAAGGCCTGGATGTTTTTTAAAGCAAATGATAAGATATCATCTTGTGTAATAATTTTAAATACGGAGCAGCTGGCTTTCCATGTCCAGAAAGTTTCACAGAAAAAATTTAAATAGGTAGCCAGCATATAAATTTAGAGTAACCATAGGTGATTGAGTTAATGTATGAATTCTAAAGTGTTATTGAATGCACACAATGTTGGGCTCTTGGCACTCAATAGTGGTGTTAATTTTCAGAAAAAATTCTATATACATGTGTAATCTAGGTGATTTTTTAAAAACTAATATATTGTTAGATCACTATGAAGAGAATTAAAACTCAAATTCAATAAGCCAATTCTTCTAGTATTATTTCTTTGTGATTCTAAATGTAGTAACTGGTGCCATATCTCATAAATGCCTAACAAGTCATGAAGTAGCCAGAAAATTTTATTTATTTTCACGCCATTCACTTGCCCATTAAGTGGAAAGTAACCTCGAAATTGTGTACATTGGGCTTCTACAGCTTCTTAGTCAGTACCTCCCTCTCAGAGTTTACTTTCATCATGAAGCTACCCAGCTACATCAGAGTCTAGCTGCCTTCGCTTCTAGAGTTGATGTAGAACCCCCAGAAGTCAGCACCCTAGAGTGAAGGCCTAAACAAGTGTATGTTTCTTCTTGTTGGACTGTCCCCTGCTCCAGGGTTATCGCCACTGTTTCCTCTGGGCCTGCTTATCTGCCTCTCTAAACCCTGTAGGCTGCAGATAAACACAGATTCTTGATCAAAGAGGCAAGGCAGTGTGGACCTTCAGGGAGGCATTGTGGCAGTCTCACTCAGCTCTGCAGGCTAAGGTGCCGTCAGCGTGGGAAGGGGTGCAGAGGCCCTTAGGCCTCCAACTCTGTAGATGAGGAAGTGGGAGCCTGCAGCGGAATGGCTTCTCACCCACACCGCAGAGGCCCTTTCCCCTTCACCCTAAACGCCTTCCTCCCTCGCCCGCCAGAAAGTTGTGTTTCCATCAGACAATGCTTCAGAAGCCTTCTGTGATCACTTCTCGTCTCCTTGAATTCAGATTCCACATTTTCTTGGAAGGCGACGTCCCACGAAATGTCGTTGGGCTTACAATCCCAGCTTCAAGAAGTAGCACTTTCATACCACATACATGGACCTTTTTCATTTTCCTGAGGATTTGACCTAAAACCAATTAGGAACACCTGCTCCTCAGAAGGCTCGCTTCCTGGGAGAAGTGACGTCATCCATGTTCTCAGTCCCTCGGCTGTGGTATTTACAGCCTTTCCCTGCCTCTGACATAAGCTTCATGTTTGCTGGGTCCGATCGCAGGGGTGAGGTCAGCCCACGTGGCAGGCGTCCAGGGAGCTCTGCTTCCATTGAGGGAATACTCAGACTTCCCGGGAGCTCTGGTTTCTCTCTAACTTATCATCTTTCAGTTTTATCTGCCTGGCTCTCTCTTCGGGTAACTCCAGCAGTGAATTTCCCTGACAGCCTCGCTTGCCTAGCCTGAAGTGACCCCTCAGTCCTCTGCCTGTTTTCTCCTCTCCCCAGACTTTCTCTGCAAGGTGAGTCCCCACCTGATTCAGAGCCAAGGTGACAGACAGATCTGTAGACATCATGAGAAAGGTCTTGGCCAAGAGCGCTGTGAAAAGGATTCCTCCTGGCTGGGCTGACAGCCAGGCAACCACTAGCTGCCTCGCTGAGACCTGGGCCTGTGACTCTTGCAACTGCAGAGAAGGAAAACCCAGAAGAAGCTGCTACCTCCTCCCCCATTGGAGTTAGTCTCCAGAGCCAGACAGGCCCTTGTACAGCATCTCTGATGCACATCAGTCATATGGCTGCACTAAAAGCCACACAACACCACCCATATTTTAATTTCTTCCAAGTCACTCAAGTCCAAACTTCACTAAAACAGACCTGACTTCTTCAGATAAGATGGAGCTGTAAGGGGGAGCTATTCTTCCAATGACACAGCTGACAGAGAGTACTAGACCCGCCTCTGAAAGCACACAGGCAAATAGGATTTTTATTTAAGCTTGGAGGGAAGACATGAAAATATTCACATATCTTTTTGCACTGCCTGCCATCCTCCAGAGCTGGGCAGAGAACATATTGGGGAGGATTACCCCACGGTTCATATAAACCACCTTTAATCTGTGCAACTTAATGTAATATTTACACAATTATGACTTATGCCCACCAGGCTCTACCCAACTTTTCCTTTCTCGTTACCTCTAGCTGGTTTTCTCCATCCCACATCTTAGCATCTTGAATAAATCTTTCTTTTTGGGGGGCCATGGAATAAGGAACTTAAGCTCAGCATCTTGTCTGTCTTCCCTTTCACCATGAAGTTATATGAACCTCCTGCTCCTTTTTTCAACTTTTTTCCCCTGAGAGCAGCTTGCTGAGTTGAGAACAGATTGTACCTTACGGCCCAGTTAACTTTAGCCCAATAGCTGAAAGGGGATTACATGACAAAGTCAGAATGATCAAATAATGGGATTGGCCCAAGGGATAACATGCTGAAGTCGGAATGATAAGCAAGGGACTGGGGATGATAAGCAAGGGACTGACCTCTTGCACTTAAGAGGGCCCCCTGTAGCTTGAACATGGCCTTGGGGCAGGAAGCCCTGATCCCAGTGACTGGTCACCATTGTGTAAATGGGAAGGCTGTTCCCAGTGTGACACGCTTTCCTTATAAGGTCATTTTACTTTCCAAAATACTGGACTCTCAAGGTAACCGTGACTCTGATGTGGGGCTTCTGTATTCAGAGAAGATATCTGAAGCATTGTCACGTTTTTTATTTGTTGGGTCCATTAGAGGCCCAACTTGATACAGTTTAGACTGTATCAAGTGACGCTTTTCCAAGACTTGTTTTCTTCTTCCATTCTCTTTTGGTTATCAAAAAAACAGCCATCGAGCCCCAAGCCTGTGTGCTGTGCCCAGCCCTGAGTTAGCTACCAGGGGTGGTGCCAAGCGGAGTGGGCGAAGTTTCGCCCGGCCCTCAGCTAGAGCAGGACCCCCACTTGCCCTGCACACCTCCTTCACGTAGCACCGGCAGCTCTGTTTTATGGCAATGTCTGTCTTGTAAATTCCTGCCAGTTGTAGAGTCCTAAAGCCACAGACCAGCTCTGAATCAGGCACAATCAGGCATGGCAGCAAGTGACAAAAACCAAAGGAAGGGCATCCGGAACAAGATGGCAGTGTGATCCCCAGACTCGTGTGACTCCAGTGCCGGGGAGGCTAGTTGGGACCCACTGTAAGGGATCCACAGGCTCTGGGCTCCTTCCCGTCACCACTGCACTTTTCTCGGGGTGGGTGAGGGGGCTCATGGCCAAGGTGGCCACGAGGGCTCAGGAGTTCACCTGTAAATCAGCCAGCATCTATCATGTGCTCTGCCTCAGAGCTTCTATTCTGCCTCCTCTTGGTTGCTACCGAAAATACCCAAACCCAGCTGACCACCTGGAAGAAAAGAAAAATTCCCAATTCTCTGCTAATTTCAAATGGTGCTGGGCTTCCGACTGGACTAAGACCATCATACAAGTGCCTGTCTCTTCTATGCAGCGCTTGACCAGCAGCCAGGAGGCAGAGGCAGCAGATGGCCTCCTCTCCCGGCCTGACTCAGTTAGCTTCCACCCTTCTCATGGTCCACTGTGTCCCACAAGGGCCTGAACCCTGTGGGCATCTTCCACCCTTCGTTCTGCCCTCAGCTCCATCCAGGACCAAAAACGGTCACTGGTATCATGCCTTAGGAAATAACCTCAAAATTCAGCTCTGTGTTGAGAATTAGAAGGGAACAGTTCAAAATGCTTCATGTCTACGGCCATGCCACCCTGAACAAACCCAACCGCCTGGTTTCGGAAGCTAAGCAGGGTCGGGCCTGAGGTGACCAGGTGCTGTAGGCGTAAAAAATGAAAAATAAGGAATAGTGAGCTGACAAGGTCTTTGCAACCTGTGAGGTCAACCAAGGGTTGCCTCATTTTAAAAAATAAAAACAAAATAAACAAACAAAAAAAGTATCATGGCCAGAAAAAAAAGACTTATGTTAAAAATCCCCAAACTCTCTGAAACACCCGTTGGAGTGTGCAGGGTCTGCTGAGTCCTGCATGCAGAGACCTGTTGTGACTCTGAACTTGCTTGGCCATGAAACCCTTTCTCTAAGTAGCATCTCTTTATTTGGAAAGTGCTCCTACAGATGAGTCTCAGAAATTCTCCTTCTAAGAGGTCTCACAGGGACAAGTGAAGTGAACAAACACACCCACTACTATCTCTCTGATCTTCCTTATTTCTGAGTCCTCACTTGCTCTGGTTTACTAATTCTTTAATTATAACAAGGCTGCTCAAGCTACCTGATACTCTGTGTATTTGGTTTCTTTGACCTGCTGGCAGCACCACACTTGTATGGGGAGCCAGACCCTTGCCCTCCCCTACCTTCGGTTCTGGGTTTCGCCCTGTTCTGGGCAGGACCACACTTCTCTGTGTGGTCCTGGCCTCTGGGAGGATGCTCTCTCCAAGGGGTCTGCCTCTGTGCTAAGCCTCCTCCGCCAGGCGTGTTACTCATGGGCTTCCCAGCCGGCCCTTAGGCAGCACTTCCCATTCGCATGTTGCTCCGGTTCCCTGGGTGACCCGTTGCTGTTTATCCCCTTGGTAAACTCTGCCTCTCGCCATCGGCACCCTGGCAACCTGCACTGCTTTCTCATTGGTGGGAGAACCCTTCCTTGTTATCCAGGTTATTGCCATTTTGACTAAGCCCTGGTAGCAATTCACACTAATTTTCGGAGGGTTTAAAATAATAACAATGATAATGATAATAAATCACCAGCTTTGCTTTTTTGTAAAAAATGGTTTGCCTTCTTGTCACGTGTAGCTTCTCAAGGGGCAGAAAGAGAGCAGTCCCGAGTTATGGGCTGCACCACGGGTATGTCCCAGAGGAACCGAACATGATGCTTGAATCATCCGGTCCCCCTGTGAACTGAGCCTATGACATCACCTGGAATTCTACAGCTGGTAGGTTAGGATGGAAGGGGAGGTTTTCGTTAAGTGAGGACACAGGACACAGTGCTTCTCTTCACAGGCATCCCCTACCAGTGGTGTCACCGTGGGAAACCCTGGGCGTTCAGACCAGTCAGAATGAAGGTTAGGTAGTGGTCTGCTTACTAGGCCCTGTTACAGCGTTTGGTTTTTGTGTGTTTCCCAGGGTGGGAACCTGCTTCTCCACAGACTGGGAAAGGTGAACTGGAGGTGAGCGCAGCTCAGCCAAAAGCCTGTGAAGGCATTTCAGTGAGAGTCTTCGGGGTTTGTTGTTGTTGGGTTTTGGTTCTGGCACGGCGGTGCCTCCTGAATGATGCAGCACTTTCCTTGAAAGATGAGGGATTGCTGCCAAGATGAGAAGTGAAGAACCTGAAAAGTGAGCCCACACGCGCTGATGTAACGAGAGGGCTTGTTTATGAGGGACTGGGGGAACCTGCTCTCAACGTGGTCTGGCCACTGTCACTCCTTTTTTACACTCTTCCCATAGGCCTGTCCACAACATTGGTCACCTCCTGGCCCCTCACCTTCCGTATCGAGTCCTTCCTCTACACAGCTCCCTGGGCCATCTGTTAAACCTACCGTCCAAAATATTCCAGGGGCTATTCCAGCTGCATAAAAAGCAAACTTGGTAGCTGAAAACAACTTATGATTTCTTGTACCTCTGTGGGCTGCCTGAGTATTCCTGCTAAGGGTCTCCGTATGGTTGCACTAAGATGTTGGCTGGGATTGTACCCATATGAAAAGTTGAAACGTCAGACATACAAGGTGGCCACTCACCTGGACAGCCTTTAAAAGCTGCTGTCAGCTGAGCAGGAGCTGTGGACGGGAACACCTCCAAGTGGCCTTCTGCCAGCATGGTGGTTGGGCTTAAGAGGGAGCTCCCAAGAATGTGTCAGAAACCTCAGAATCTCTTCTGCTCCATTCTATTGGTCACACAAGGTTCAGATTCCAGGAGACCAGGCTGAGTTCACCTTGTGACGGGAGAGGCAAGGTCGCTCTGAGAAAAAGTATGTGAGATGGAAGATATGGCTGAGGCCATATTTGCAAAATGCAGTCCGCTTCACCTGCCCACAGGCTAAAACTTCAGCATCCAGGTAAAGCCACAAGGTCCTTTGGAGACCAAAGGGGACATAGCGATAGGTCTCCATCCAAAATGAAAATAGCTTTATTAGTCCTAATGTAGAAATGAAAAAAAAATAGAAATTTAACACATAGATTTTAAAGTTGTCGGGTGGAAAATGCCAAGAAATCTGGTGCTGCTTTTCAGCCGCTGAAACATTCATTGCCCTCTGTGCTTCTTTGAAGAGCACGAAGCTGAGACAACTTGTTAATATCCTCTCCTACATGTGCTTGTTGTGCTTAGAGAACCCAGCTTATACTCACATGCATGACCTTATTTCTTATTGCTGTCACCGTGCCCAGATGGGGACACTGAGGCTCAGAGAGATTCCCTGCTTCCGATGTTGTCGGCAAAGTTGAGGCCGGCATTGCTCCTTTCCGGGCAAGGCCCTGAATACCTTCCCCACTGCTCCCTTTTCTTTCAGAAATTCCAGGCAGGCTCTCTTATGCCTCCTCACCTGGGCTCCCCCATGCCGTTCTTAGATCCTGTCACTCTGCACATACCTTCTTCATTTCCTGACTTGCTCTCGGCCTTCGGGGACACAACCTCACGCTCTCCTCCCCCAGAGTGGCCCAAAGTGGACATGTCTATTTTTATGACCCTTCCCATATTATGGTGTTAAGTGCTTATCTCTCCCTTACTCTATGACCTCTGCAGGATCTTTTCCCCAGCCATAAATATGAACTATTATCAAATGTTAACCATCCTTGAATAATCATTTTGGTCACCTCACCTCTTACTTGAGACCTGTAATTCCAGTATTCCAGCAGGATTCAAGCCTCTTTTCTTTCTTCAAGAAAAATAGCGCTAAACCAGCACTAAAATTGTGCCAGGGGGTTGATATACGAATGCAAAAGTAAATATTATTTTGTGTTAATTAGAAATTTTACTGCAAAGATTTGGAAGGAGGGCAGAGTTGAAACTTATTGGCTATTTGATTTAAGCATTAATGTAGGGAGTTCACAATAGTAAATAGTTACCATAAATAATTTTTAATGGCAGTATGTGCTGGGTAGGTGCATATTTAAAATCAAAGCAAAATTATATGCCATTTTAGTCACTTTTTTTTGTAATCTGAGCAGACCTTCCTAGGTGGTAGTATGTTCTAAGTGGTGTCTGCATGAAGGTCAGTGATGAAAATATGAGAGCCTAGGTTAGACCAGCCAACCCATATGGGAGAAAAAATTGTCACATCCAGCCAGCTTGCTCTTCATGCATTCTGAATGCAACACCTCCGACATCGTGTGTCCATCCCATCTTTCCCCAAGTGAGAGCAAAGCTCTCACAAAGAAATGAATTTGAAAATTAAACCCGAATGGGTTAGGCAGAGTTCAAAAGGTTTACTTTAAGACCTTATGAAATGTACAAGACCAACAAAAGCGCAAATGCTTCACCAACTGCATGTCACCCTCGTGCACTGACCTTGAGAATCTTCTGTGGTTCCAGTGAGCAGTGTTGTGCTTCCTAAGCACATACGCAAACGTGGCTTACTTTTTATCGCAGGGTGCCTCCAAGCATGTCAAAGCGATGGTTTTAATTAATTAAAACACTTTATGAGTTTTCGGTGGGGAGGAGAAGGCTATATTGCCTCAACTTATTTGACCACAAACCTCCTCTCTTTGCCTTCCCCTCAGAAAGCTCTTTCCTAGAAGGACGCTCCAGGCCCAGCTGCACCTTTGCAAAGGGGTGGCTTGCATCTCAAGCGAAATGGACACAAGCCCAGCATGAGAACCAGGCTCAGTGAATGGAGAGCTTTAGAGCAAATGCACTTGGGTACGGAGTCATTTCTCAGTTATGCAAACGTACTTGCTGAATGAATTGGGGCAATTTTTAAAACATCTCTCTGAGGCTTAGTGTCCTCATGGACAGAAGAAATGACAATAATGTGATTGGTTAGAGCTTATTGAGCGACTACAAGGGTACTGATCGAATTGGATGTATTAGCAAGTCAGACAAAGAAATTAGATGCAGGTTGTTCTTTATGAAGCTCTTCTCCTTTTAACTAAAGTTTTTCTCTTTTTAATAAATTGGTGGTTATGTTTGAGTTAATTATTTGTGGGATGAACATCTTTCAAGCAAGGACATGTCTCGTTGTCTTGTTTCTGTAGTTAGACGTTTACGACATTTAACTGAGCGTTTGTGTGTCAAAATTAATTTGGCTCTCTCTGCCTGGTGCAACAAACTGCTCTGTCAGTTATTAGGTAACAGAGAATGTTAGTTCATTGTTTACAAGATGACATAGAATTGATTCCCATTGTTCGTCATAGTTTTGTTCTATAAATTTACTGCGCATACTGAGCCATTGGTCCTGGAGAAAATATAGGGTTAGGTCCCTGCCAGCCTCTGGTCACAACATTTTAACAACAGACCCGTGCATGTTTTATGTGTGTTTCTGTTTAATGGCACCTTATTTAATATACATCGTTGATTCATTAACATTGAACTCATAGCCCACAGCATTAAAGTCCCGCCTAAATGAAGCTTATCTAACACACATGTTTTCTCTGGAAGGCACATCGCAGCCTCTGTACTTAGGAATGCTGGACAGCACTTTAGCACTATACTTGGGGGCCATTATGAATAGTGAAATCACCAACAAATAGCACAAAATGCGAAAAACATGGCGCTAAACAGACCATAAAAAGGACACTGGTTTACAGTATGAGAGCTGAAACAAGATGCAGGATGTCGCCTTGATCGACCTCGGCTGGGAACGTGCCCCTTGGGCAACTCCAGTCTGCACATGACCGTGAAAGCGGGGCAAGTGTTGACCATGAGGTCACAAATACATTTTAGCAGGTCGGCGAATCTGCGAATGTGGCTCCTGCAAAAAAATGAGGATCACCTCTTCTTTGTTTCATCAATTTTAATGTCCCTGTATACAGTGAGTTTCTGTTTTCCAGTAAGGAAGCTACGTTCCCCCTCCCATTGAACCGTGGTTTCAGCCATCTGTGTGGATCCTCGAGTGTTTGTACCAGGAGATGGGGACTGGGCGACAGGCAGTCCTCTGAGTGCTCTGCAGTGGTGGCCTTGCTTCTCTGTGTGCATTTCTTCTCCCTGCTCAGAGCTCACCCGGGAGGCTGTCAGGTTATTTACTCTGGAACTTATGATTTAGAAGCTCTTGCCAACCCTCACCCCACTCCCCCACCCCCGCCAAATTGTTTTTTTCAGTTGGTGGATGAGGGAGGAACTGGAGAAGAGGCTCTGCTCCCCGGCACTTGCTATGAGGAATGAGGGCGGGGCTGGGCCAGCTGCCCAGGAAGGAAGGGATGGGAGCAGCAATTAGCCAACAGTCCAAGTCGAATTAGGCCTCACAAAGCAAATTACTGTTCTTAGAGAAAAGTTTCTTCTCCGAAGTGTCTATCCTTAGTTTGCTGGCTGCCTGCGGAGATTGCACTGGGAAAATTCCTGACCCGTGTTACCAAGTGCACCGCAAGGCCTCCGCGCCTTGACTGGGTGTCCTGCCTGCCCTTGGGCTCTGCTGGGACTCTGCGTTCCCAGGGGGAGGGCCCAGCGGCAGTGAGCAGCAGCCGTCAGCCCCAGTGGGCTCCCTGTGAGGGGGCCCAGAGAGGAAGGGAGCAGGATGATGGGTTTCAAGGTGGAAGCCAGCGGGCAGATGTAGCAGTCGCTTTACACACTTCAGCTGTGTAGTTCTCCTTATTTTTTTCCTTTAGGGTTCTCTCCCCGCTGGGCACCCATGAAAGGTGATATTTTGGGGCTTATACTGCAGTGCTTTGGGATTTAAGCAACCGTGAGCTAATGATAATGACTCCAGTTGTCGAAGGTGAATCATGGCTAACAGCTATTGAAGACTTAACTACTAGGAGATGCTAGGATAGCCACTTTACGCACTGTAGCTCATTCAATCCATCCCTTTCCACTTCAGCTGCCCCCTCAGGCAGGCCCTATTGTTACTCCTACTTTACAGATAGGAAACTGAGGCACAAAGTGGTTAAGTAGTAGGAAGCACACAGCAAGTAGGTCATGGAGCCAAGACTCAAACACAGGCAGTCTGTGCCCCAAGCCCTACACAGTTCTACTGAATTACGGGCGAAGCATCTTCAGTTTAACACCTCTGGCTTTTAGGATTATAGATTCAGAATGCAGCATTGTGCATGGGCTCCTGAGAGGCTCCATCCACACCCATTGCCTCTGGAAATAGAAAAAGCCCTTAACCGCCTTCTATCCTCAAGGAATTTCAGTCTCGGGAGGGGAGGAAATAATAGCCAAGAAACAGGCAGAAAAGAGCAAGTGCCTCAGAAGGGTGTGAGGGGCTCTGTGGACTCAGGGGTGCCAGAGAGAGCACTGGTTGGAGCCAGGAGGTGGGGGCAGGTTGTTGGAGAGCCAGAGATGAATAGCAAAAGATGTCTGTAAAACGGCAGAATTGAGATGGACCTGGAAAGAGCCCCTCAGAATCATTCTACACCCTCTTTGACCCTCTGCAGCCAAGGTTAGCCTGGACATAGCAGATACTCATGCAGTGTTAGATCCCATGGCGTTGGGGGAGGGAGTCTTTCTTGCCTGCTAGCACCTTAGCCCCTCCTTTCTCTCCAGTGCCCCCCCCATGGTGACCCCAAAGTGTGAGTGAAGGATCAATTGTGTGGTGAGGGAATGGGCTTGCAGATGTTTTGCTGCAAACCTGGGTGACACAGTCAGCTTAGACCTGTGCACACACTCCTGTCCTTGACACACAGGATGTCTGGGACTTTAACCAGGCCTTGATGCCCTCATCTTCCCATAATGAAACAGGGAAAACGATCAACAGCAGAATATTTGACAGAAAGAATATTCAGTTCTTTGAATTTAGGCTTGCTTTAAGTTCTTTGTAGGTCACCTGTGGATTTTTTTTTTTTTTCATTTTGAGTTTTAATGCAATGTGATCCAAACCACAGACTCTGCCTTGAGTCTTTACAGCCCGAGACAAGTCGTCATGACGGTGACCGTGACCATGACTATGTGAGAGGCATCACCGACAGCCCAGCCCCTGGAATGGTTGCTTGTGGTTTCGAGGTGCCTTGCTTCCCTCAGGTGCCTTGAGATTGCTCAGTAGGAACATGATACTGTCTTTGTGGGGAGTGAGGCTGTTTTCCTTCTTTTCTCCATAAACCCCATTCTGCTGTCTGTTCCCCTCTCCCCAATAGAAGGACCAGTTCTTCAGTCTCCAGAGAAATTAGCAAGTGGTTGTAATAAAGTCATATCAGATCCCATGACTCTTTAAGGTGGTGATTTTATGGGCATTTGGTGCTAGCTTTCTGGTGTGATTTCTTCTTCTCTGCTATCCTGCTATAGGGGAAAAGAGTATTAATAACCCGTCGTGCAAAAAGTTTGACATTGCTATAAAAATAATCCTTCGCTATGTGTTTTTTTCTTCACTGGCCTCCCATTGCTAAAGTAAATGAGTTGCATTTTAAATATCCATTCTTTAACATCAAAACATTACCCTTAATTCGCATTTTCTCTCCCCCTTTTGTCTTCATGGGAGGAGAATGAAGTTAGCTAAAAATAACTGCGATTATTCTGTACTTAGCACTTCTCCAGCAGGTGCCAAGAAATGTACAGATCCTGTGATGGATGGATCAGCGCTGCCTTGGGCGCTGGGGAAGAAGTGACGGTAGATGCAGGAAGTGTCTTTCTATTGTGTTTCACTTATCTCAGACCCTACTCACCAATGAAGATCTCACCTGCTTACGTATTCACCTTTTATTTTGTGTCAAGTTCTTTTAGTATATTCTTT
Source organism: Cynopterus sphinx (assembly GCA_030015415.1). Lineage (NCBI taxonomy): Eukaryota > Metazoa > Chordata > Mammalia > Chiroptera > Pteropodidae > Cynopterus > Cynopterus sphinx. The sequence continues at coordinate 99,340,410 of CM057385.1, forward strand.
TGTATATGGATAGGAGGATGTGGTTACATACCATGGCATAGGGTGTATAGGATGCTTTCCTCTACGAGAAATAGAAAATACAAATCTAACTGGCTTTAGCTGTAAAAGGAAGTTATCGGCCTTTGTTGCTGAAAAATCCAAAGGCAGATGGCTTCAGGCCAGGGTAGATCCAGCCACTCCACTATGTTACCCCAAACCTAGTTTGTTTCCTTCTACTGACTATGCCTCTGCAATGATTGGCTTTAAACCAAGAGTAGTGGGTTCCCTCATGGTCCCAAGATGACTGGCAGCCGCTTTGGGGGATCAGAGTCTCAGAAAAAGTCTTTGTCTTCACATTCTCTCGAAGGTCTTACTTAGGTCATGTGCCTGTCATCGGAGCCATGAGTGTGTAGTACACTGATTGGCTTAGCCTAGCTCATGTGGTCTGTATCTATAGTTGAGGTTGGAGTCGGCTTCCCAGAACCATAAAGATTCCTAGATAATGTACATACATACATGTATGCACGCGCACACACACACACACACACACACACAGAAAGAGGAGAGTGGTGACAATGGAGAAGCAACCAGCAAATGAGCAAATGTCTAGTACGTAGTAGGGCTTATCATTGCCTGAGGTGTGAACAAAATACATGTCCTTTTTCTGGGTTGTTTTAGTTGATAAATGTTGGTGCTAGAAATATGTCATTGGAGTCAGGTCCCTGTATAGTTTTCTACCAATTCCCAGGTCTCAATCCCTTATTTTCCTAAACACACACGAAAAAAGCTTGTCAGAAGGGAGGTCCTATCGAGAAACTCCTTCTTGTAGCCAAATCTGAAATAGGAGGGAAGGCGGCAAGCACGGACAGAGGTGGAGGCCTTTTGCACATTCAGTAAAACATAATTCCGGAAAATGATTTTTGTTCCTTGCAACGTTGTTCATAAAGACAGCCTTAATGGAACTAAAATGTAATAAGAAATACCCTTGATTTATTAATTTTCTACAATTTAGACTTTCCTACTCACAATGTCATTGTCTCCCCGTGCCATATCCCTGCTCAAATCCTGTTTTTTAGTGAACACAAGGAATGTATAAATGTCCTGTGACCTTTTTCCACCTTCTCTCTCCAGCGGGCAGTTTGCTGTCGTGAAGAAATGCCGTGAGAAAAGCACCGGTCTACAGTATGCCGCCAAATTCATTAAGAAAAGGAGGACAAAATCCAGCAGGCGGGGCGTGAGCCGTGAGGACATCGAGCGGGAAGTCAGCATCCTGAAGGAGATCCAGCACCCCAACGTCATCACCTTGCATGAGGTTTATGAGAACAAGACGGATGTCATCCTGATTTTAGAACTGTGAGTGCAGCTACCTGCGTGGCTCGGAGGGGAGGCAGGAAGCCGGGCTGAGGGTGGGTTAGTGCAGTGGTCAACCCTGGAAGTAGTCAGGAGTCGACTCTGCTTTGCCAAGTTCAAGAACAACGGTGCTGCCTGCCCTGAGGCCTAGCTGCAATCATCTAGAGTAATTTTGAAGAGCAACTTCCAGGCAGGTGGTCACGCTTATTTTGCAAGAGAGAGTTCCCTAATATCAGGGTTCCTCTTTATTTGTGGCAAGGTCAGCTGTTGACCGAGTGTTGTGTTAGGTCTAAGCCTACGTCCTTTTCTCACGCTGTTCCTGTGCCTTCCCTCTGCTTGTCTACTTCTCTCCCTCCGTTCTCTCTCTCTCTTCTCCTCTCATCTCGTCTCTCCTCCTTCTGTCTTACACACACACCCCATTTTCAACTGTTGGAACTGTAAATACTCATTATTTGAAAAGGTAAAATTGAACCACAATCACTCCGAAGTGATTTAAGGTAAACGCATGACACGCCGAGAGAAGTTTTAGAAGCAAGCATTTACTGGGAGAGGGCTCCCGGGCAAGGTTCTCTGGTCCCGAGAGGAGAGGGGCCGGAGAAGTCGCACCCTGGGGTGGAAGGGTGTGGATTTTATGGGTTTATGTGGGGGGTAGGGGTATAGGGTGGGGAACGTCAATCGAATGCTAATTGAGCCTCCGGATTACAGTGATGGGCGCCTAGGGCTTTAGGGTGGGCCCTATTTAGAAGGTCTGGATTCTGGGTATCAAGCTGGGGAGTCTCCAGGCAGGCTTCTGGCTGGCCCTCCCCCTGCCAACCTAACAGTGATTATGAAACTTGTTTTTAAACCTGTTTGCTTATTTTCTGAGGCATGCCCTGCCTGTCAGAAGTTACTGTGGGGAACTGAGTGGAGCATGTTATCCTGTGACTGTCTCCCTGTTCTCTGCAGCTGTCTGAGTGCCCCACTCCTTGTGATGATGAGTCCAGAAACACAGGCTGGTGGGAGGGGAGAGGAAGCTGTCCTAGAGCGATTGGCTGGGAATGTCTCTGGGCTGTTTGGAGGGAGGAGAAACATTAGTGCCTTGAGGGTGGAGGGATGGGTGCTGCGAAGGAAAAGGAGAGACAAGCCAGTCCTGGGTGGGTCCTAGTAATATCAGGCCCCACCCATTTCCTGGAGCCTCTAGAATTCAGATTTTCCCTTCTGCCAGGCCAACAGCTTCCCTTGTTTGTAGATCTCTTAGAGGTGGTTTTTGAACCCAGAGGAGGTAGAATTAACGAGAGGTTTAAGGAGGGTTCAGCCCACCCCAGGGGCACCACATTGTGGGCACCCTGAGCTTTGCAATCACAGAAGCCGGGGGCACCCACGGCTTCTTGTCTCATCACTGGGATTTGGGCACAATGCTTTGTGGGTCTGAGCAACACATTTCTTAATTATAAATTGGGATTAATAATATCTACTTCATAAGGGTCTTGAGGAGATAACTGAGATAAGAACTTAAAAATACCTAGCACAGTGTCTGGCTCATGGATATGTTTCCTTTTTTCCTTTAAACCAGGAAGTTCTCAACCTCTGCACTAGTGACATTTGGAGCAGGATAATTCTTTGTGCAGGGGGCTGTCCTGTACATTGTAAGATGTTTAGCATCATCTGTAGTTTCTACCCACCAGATGCTGATGACAGTCAAAAATGTCTCCAGATATTGCCACATGTCCCTTGGGGCAAAACCCTCCCTTCCATCACTGCTTTAAAGGAAGAGCAGGACTTTAAGAGCACAGGGGATTAAGGGGTAGTCTCAGGGTACAGCGGAGAAAAGAGAATCACGATGTACTCCTCACTGTGGCTTTAGTGCCACTCAGGAACCAGACAGAACCGAGATCAAAATGGGTCAGATCCTTTACCATTTCCTAGCCTAAATTTCCTCCCTTAGGGCTGTTGTTGTAAGAGACCACGAAGACAAAATTCACGGAAATGAAACATTACCAATCACAACTCTTCTGCCCTTTCGGAGAATTACCAGATTGTGCCCAGTAACTCAAGAACGTCACTTACCGTCCACAGCCATGCCACCCTGAACGCTCCCAATCCCGTCTGATCTCGGAAGCTAAGCAGGGTCGGGCCTGGTTAGTACTTGGATGGGAGACCACCTAGGAAGACCAGGTGCTATAGGTGTAAAAAAATTAAATAAAAAAAAGAATGTCACTTACCCTCTCCACATACCAAACTGTGCACATGATACATTTGAGTTACTGCCCTTCTCGTTCCCACCTGCGGGTGTATATTCTGAATTCGGCTTCTATCGACTAACCCCATTCCAGAGATATTTTCTATTAGGTGTATTTATCATATGCGTGAACTGGGTGACATACGATGACTTTTTTTCTCATTCGATTTTTAAAAATTTCAAACTATACAGTGCACTTGATGTTCAAGGAGAGTCGTACAAGGCTATGAAAGTTAACACACGTACATGTGTGTCACCACCATCCAAATCAGGATTCAGAGCAGTCCCTTTACCCCCTAACTCTCCTGTACAAATTCTTTTAGAGTCACAGCTACCCTCCACCTCCATTCCCACCCCCGGGCAACCTCTGAGCTATTCTCCATTCATTTGTCTTTTCCAAAATGTTACCTAAGTCGATTCATACGGTATCCAATCTTTGGAGACTGGCTCCTTTCAGCTTTAAAGATTTGTGTGTGAGTCCTTTGCTTCTTTGAACTGCTGAGTAGTATTCCAGGTCATCATGTTTGTTTTTCTGTTCACCCGTTGAAGGACATTTGGGTTGTTTCTAGTGCTTAGTGATCATCAATAAAGCTGCTGTACACATTCACATACAGACTTGTGTGTGAGCCTAAATTTTCATGCCTTTGAGGTAAATACTTATGAGTGGGATCGCTGGGTTGGGTGGTAACTTTATATGACAACACTGAATGATTTTCTCAAGTGGCCGCACCGTGTTTCAGTCCCTCCAGCCAAGAATGGGAGTTTCCGTTGCTCAGCCAGCACTCGGTATTGTCAGGATTTGTTTTTCGTGGTAGCCACCCTGGTAGTGCAGAGTGGCACACAACTTAATACAAGTCATTGCATGGCAGCTTTGAATAAAGATCGAGTGGGCTCGCCACGGCTGGCATTTAGATGGAAGGAGCGGGCGGGGCCTTGGGGAATCAGGTGGGAGCTTCTCTTCCCTGCGTATTTGCTCCTCACAGATCCCAGCGTCCCCTGTGAACTGATTGTCCTTGCCTTTTGACCCATTAAACATATGCAGGGTTGTGATGGTTACTTTACTTTATGTGTCAGTTGACGGCCACAGAGTGCTCAGACATTGGATCTAACATTATTCTGAGTTGTATCTGCGAGGGAGTTTCTGGATGAGGTTAACGTTTGAATCAGTAGCCTGAATAAAGCAGACAACACTTTGTGGGTGGGCCTCATCCAATCAGTTGAAGGCCTACCTTCCTCCTACCTAAAGGCCTTCGAGCTGGGATATTAGCTTTTTCCTGCCTTCAGATCTGAAACATCAGTTCTCCTGGGTCGGCAGCTGGGTCCAGCTGACTCACTCTGCAGATCTTGGGATTGTCAGCCTCCATGATCACATGAGCCAATTCCTTATTTTAAATTTCTTTTTCTCTAGATATATGTTTATGTGCATCATATTGGCTCTGTTTCTCTAGAACCCTGATAAGCTGGTACTAAGTACTGAGGAGGGAAAGTGCACCTTTGTTTTCGTATCACAAGCCTGTCCCATTCTGTATAGATTTGCTTTGCCATGAAGAGTTATTTTGATGCCTAACAGATGTTTCAAAATATTAGATCTGCCTGGGAAAAACAGGCATCTTGGCTTTTGAGTAAGTTATTGTCATTCTGTCAACATAAGAAACGTCCAAACTTGAAGAAAATTTTATAAGTTTATTTGAGCCAAAACTGATAACAGTTGTGAGGAAGCAAGATCTCAAGTGCTCCAGACCGGAACAGTTTTGCAGTTTCTTTTATGCATTCGAATCTTAGAAAGGTAAGGAAGACTGCATGAAAGTGACTCACAGTGAATCAGGGATAGGATTACAGAATAGCTGACAAGATCATGTGCGAGGGGGTGGTTATGGCTTATCTCAAAGGTGTGTTCACCTAGGTGCATAAAAACAATGGACATGGCTTGCTTAAGGCAAAGATAAACCTTTTGCTAATAAACAAGTTATAGGCCTGAGGCCTGACTATCCTCCATGGCCTGCCCAGTTAGGAATTTATGATCAGAACACCCTGTAAGGTTACATTCCAAGAACCCCTTTTTTGTCTATAGTTCTAAAATCTAATGGTTTTAAAGGAAGACTTAGTCATCAGTGACATAGTCCCTCTCCTTTTTTCTTTCTTAGGAATGCTGAGGTACAGTAGTTGTTTAGGAGAGAACGAAATTTAAGATTTTGTCAGAAAATAGCCCTATGGCACAACAGTGGCCTTTGTATCTTCTGGCACAATGATCTTGAGTAGATGTATTTTCTGATTTATTGCTTTGGGATGAACTTCATGGCAAGTGTGAACACACCGGTGAAGTTTGTTCCCTCGTTGAAACCTTGTTCCTGTCTCCACTTGGTGTGAATTTTCTCCTCTAAACTCCAGGCCCATCCTTGCTGCTAAGATAAAGAGACTCCAAACCACCACTCCTTTCACTTTTCCATGAGCTACTCCCAGTGTCCTGGTGAGGTACAGAAATGGTATCTTTTCTGTCCTTTGTATAATAACTATTTGGTGTAGGCGTTAAAAGCACTTTTGTCAAATCCTCGTCTGGGATCTGCCCTTTAAAAGTTGTGAAAGTGCCTTTAACGAATGACTTTCCCCCCACTTGTTTCACTGGGAAATAATCTTTTCACAGCTGATCTGCTGTCACAGCTCAACACAGCCTATACATGAAGGAGGCATAGGCGACGTCTCAAAATCACGATCTCGTATCCTCCACATCCCATTGTGCCCTCCCGAAGTCTGCCTATACAAAATCTCTGCACTGTGTTCCAGCTCACCCACACGTTGTCGCACAGGCAAGGCACTACAAAGCTTTCATCTTCAGTGCCTGAGTCATTTCATAGCTTGCCCTGTTACCTGATGAAAAGTGAGGCTAAACTCTCAGAACTCAAAGCCAGTGCCGATCAGAGACACTGGCTTCCAGAATTCTGTTCCTAAGCTTGGTGCTCAGAAACAGCTGCGTATTTCAGACTGTGGATAGTGATGCATTATTCTATCTGTCTAGCTATGGTTCAGATCCAGATGCGTTTAGGGACCAGACAGGTGATGTAAATGAGAGAAGTTGGTGTGCCCAAATGAAGCCTCAGGTCCAGGGAGGCATTAGGGAATGGTGAGGACTGTGGCTAACTGGACCTGTATGCTCCACCTCAAAGAGGCAGCCACCAGTCAGTTGACTATTGCCATGTAGAATTTTGGATCCAGAGTTATCAGATCCTGCAAGTTTTTCAAGAAGAGTCTAAGTTAGGTTTTTAATGTTGATGGTTAGTTCACAGTATTCATGAACACACAGAATAAAATCTATCTGAAGGCCACATACGGCCTATACAGACCTCCAGATTCTAGCCTACTTTATGTAAGCAATGAGTATTAGTTGCTCACTACAGTGGGAGAAGCAACGTGGGATAAATACAGTCAGAAACAGCCCCAAACGGCTCATGATTCTGTTGGAAAGGCAAGATACACACGTAGCATTCCAAAATGATTTTTTAAATGTATAGTAGGGTTTAAAATGGTGGTTCTCACATTTTAGCATTTATCGGAATTACTGGGAAGGCTTGTTAAAATCAACATTGATTGCCTGCACTTCCAGAGTTTCTGATTCAGTGGGTCTAGGGTGGAGCCCAAGGATTTGCATTTTAAATAAATGTCCAAGTGATGCTTCTGGTCTGGGGTTCACCTTTTAGGAGCTGTTATAGGTTGACGTGTGTCCTCTTGAAAAAGCTAGGTTGAAGTGCTAACCCTAACCCCCTGTACCTCAAAATGTGACCTTATTTGGAAATTGGGTCATTGCGCATGTGATTAGTTAAAATGAGGTCATTCTGGAGTAAGATGGGCCCCTGATCCCACCTGACGGGATTCCTTATAAGAAGGCCGTGTAAAGACAGACATGTGGAGAGTACCCCGCGAAGTTGGAATCCTTGAGTGATGCACCTCTGAGCTCCTGGGAGAGAGGCTTGGAACAGAGTCTCCCTCAGAGCCCTCAGGAGGAACCAAGACCACCAACACCTTTTGGCTTCTAGAACTACGAATCAATAAATTTCCGTTGTTTCAAGCTACCCAGCGTGTGGTACTGTGCTACAGCAGCTCTACCAAACGAATACAGAAGGACTAGTTCAATAGAAAACTATAATTCCTAAACTGGGAACCTACTCACAGGTTAATCTACTGTTCTCTAAGCTAGTCAGAACCAAAATAAAACACCTAATACAGCAGGCAACTGAGAAATGATGTGATATGGGAATCTTACTCCCTGATAGAGGCCTAAGCCGAGTCTGACATAAGGCAGGAGTGGACATCACCCCATCCTGGCCCGTTTCAGGACAACCACCTTAGTAGCTGTGAATCACCTGTCTGAAAGCTTACCCTGTTACGATTTAACATAAAAATCCTAGAATTGCTATGTACATATTGGCACAACGGACTGTTCCAAAGAAATCAAGCCAGTTCGTATTCTCCAATTCTAAAATGTTACCTTTATTAGTTCTTGAATTTAAATCGATCTTTAAAATTTTTTATCTAGCATTCATATGTTCTCTCCTCTCCCCCCTCTGGCCCCCTCTCGTTTACTTAGTGAAATAGGCTATGGTTGTACCCAAGTGCAGGGCACAGAATGAATAATGTATTCTATTTTGTATTGAATTTAAAAAGGTAAATTTTATTTTTGTATTGTGGTAATAAAAAAAAAAACAAATTGACCATCAACCATTTTCAAGGGTACAGTACAGTAGTGTTAGTTATATACATCTCGCTGTGCAATTGGCCTCCAGAACTTTTTCGTCTTGCAAAACCGAAATTCTATACCCATGGAACAACAATGCCTCCCTTTAGCTCTCTCTTCGACTTTGGCTACGTTAATAATTTCTGGGATTCAGTTTGTTCCTGGCAAACAACTACCAAGCTGTATTCAGACATTTCTGCAATATTAGACCACTTCATGCAGGATCATTAAGTTGACTCACTCTCTTTTTTTATAACCAAACCGAGATGCAAACTCTTAAGAATATGCATATGGATTTCTTCATTGTCTGTCAGCACAGCATATGTATGTGGATGAATTCAGGCCACACTGTCAGCAAATCCAGAATTACAAGAGCCTTTTCAGGAGCAAATGCAGTGATGGAAGGGATGGTTTCAAGCTACCTTAAAAGTGACAGGATTGTGCTAATTAAGCTGAATGCAGTCATAGAGACCTAAATTATGCTGGTAAATGTGCATCTGATGCGAGGCCTTTCAGCAACCTCCCCCGCCCCCACCTCCACCCACCGCACCTTCTCTGCTCCTCTCCTGGTCCTTGCAAGGCTCGAAAGCAAACTCAGATTTCTTAAATGGTTTTTGTTTTTTGGGGTTTTTTTGCTGCTGTATTTGTTCTCCCTTCTCTTGAGTTCAAGCCAGCTCTTTTGACTTTTTGAACTTCTGTTTTTATTTCACAGAGGTAATTTTGAGAACTGTTCTGGGTTACACTTGGCATTGGGCTCTGCAGATGGCTACGATTAGGCAAGAACAGAGATCTGAAGTGCCTTTGGCAACGGTCTCAACCTTTCACAACAGAATTAAATCATGTAAAATAGGTGATTTTCCATCCAGGCGTTCTCTTGAGAAATAAAACCTTATACGTGCGTCTTCCCCAGCACTCTTAACTTCTTACAAGTTCAGTTAAAAAGTGTTTACATAGTGTTTATTAAATGAGTATTTTTAGTCACTTAAAGTGGATTATTTGATTTCCGGATGATTTTAGAAAAATTGAGACAATGGAAATCATTAAAAAAAAAAAACTACATGTGCTATCTGAGCTCGTAGATCTGTGGTTTTTATCAGATATTTGTATTTTAATATCTGGCTTGATGTTCTCTGTGCCGTATACCTGAATTCTAGATAGAAGGTATTTGGAATCTTGCTTATCTCCAAGAAAGACCTATCATTGTTAAAGTATGGTAAATTGGGGTAACATCACTCCCCGCCAGCAAGCCTTGGGGACTTTCATAGCTCTAGTCCTGGGTATTCTTAGACCCCTCCCCTGGAACCGCAGACTCGACCTTATGACTCTCAGGGGTAGTTGAAATCCCTGAGAACCGTTCATACTTCCTCTTGGAAACTCACAGCCATGTCACAAATCTTATTCTTCCTGTCTTGGTCAACCACTCTCCTAACCAGCGCTTAGAGAAGATGTCACAAAAGAGAACTCTCTGGAATTGTGGCTTCAGTTGACCCATCAGACATTCTCGTTTCCCCTGTTCCCAGTTTCTTCTCTGTGTGGCAGAAGCTGTCCGGTCACAGGCTCCCTGCCTCACTCGGCTACCTCGCCACGCCCAGAGCCCAGCTCTCTCCCAGGCCAAGGGCTACGAGTTTGGTGACCCAGGCTCAACCCAGACCTCCTAACCTAGCTCTCCTCCATGCTGGTCACATGGCGTCCACATGTAGACACTGCTGCACCCAGAATTCTGAAATGCTGGTTGGAGACAGGAACCTGGTGGGATTCCCTTACTAGGCCAGTGTTTAGGGAAAGTCAGGAACATCTCTTCCAACCATCCTTGAGCCCTTGGAGCCTCCCTTCTGCCTCATGTCATTGCAAAATATTGTTTAAAAAGCAAATAGATGGAATACTTCCAAAAACAACCTCCTATTGCTTTTTTTTCTTCTCATTTGTATTTCCAAATAACTGAATATTACCTCACCGTCTTAGGTTTAACCACTTTTTTTTTTGTATGTGTATAAGTTGTTTTCAGTATGACGACCAAAGTTACCGTAATACAGATGAGGAACCTCAGGCTCTAAGGGAATAGTAGTAAGTATTTGTTTGTCCCATTCTGAAATATGAGTTTCATTTCTAGTCTAGAAGCGAACGCCGTTACTAGGCATGCCTACCATGCGACGTGAATGCTGCTCTGTTGGTGAAATTAGATATAAGTGATACGTGGATGGGTTAAAGGATCTGGGATTCCCTAGATGACAGAGTATCCGTAACTTTTCCCCCTGATATGTTGATAGAAAATCAAGTAGAATTGATCGTTTCAGAAGCATAGGGTAAAACGTTCACTTCTTTTAAGGCCCTTCAGTTTGGTGTGGATCTTCACAAACTGCCTTGAGAGAGAGGTTGCAGGTAAAGGACAAGAGAGGCTTCTCTTGGACAAGAAAGGGGAGCTGCGCTTCATTTCATTCTTCAGGTCGGCACAATGGGGCATCTCTCTTACATTATCTTGTTTAATCCTTGGGTACACCCGAAGGAAGGTGCCTATTTGCCCCCAAAGAAACATACTGAGGAGGCAAATGTGCACATGCAGCTGTAACTAGAGCCCTCAGAAAGCCATCCTGCCTCCCAGACTTCATTCCCACAGGGACACTAGGACGTTTTTGCCCCCTCCCCGTGTCATGGAAAGGCGAAGGAGTGAAGGTCAAGAACAACATGGCTTCCAGAGGAATAGTGCCGGAGAGAAGTGGCTTTCAGGACCTGCTGACTTGGAAATCGAGGACAAATGTGGCTCAAGACCCACTGGAACATGAAAAGCACTGCCTAGGAGGTTAAAGGTCAAGATGACTGGCCACCTTAGATGAGGAGGGGAGTAAGCAGGTCAGGCTGGGAATGTCCTCTCTACTCCAAGGTGGTCTTTTTTATTTAACTCATCTCTTTTGTCCCCTGGAAAAGTTCGCAGCTTAAAAAAGATGGACAATGGGACTTGTAGGCTAAGTCCCCTATGGGCTTAGCAGAATTTTAGGACTCAAGAAGCTACTGTCTGAGAATTAAAATCCATCACCCTTATATCTGGGTAGAATAGGAGGAGTTTTCCAAACCTGGAGGCTGGAGACAACATCATCCTCCGGCAGTTGTACCCAAGAATTAACGGAAATAATGTAAGGGTGCCTGTGTTTCTGAAAACATGCCAAGTGAAAGAAGCCAGTCTCAAAAGACTACACATCAGACAATTTGATTTATACAAAATGTCCAGAATCTGTAGGCAGAAAGATGAGTAGTCACCTCGGGCAGGCAGGATAGTGGTGGTGGGGAAGAGGGAGTGGCCATCAGGGGGCCTGAGGCTTCTTCCTTGGGGGCTTATGAAAATATTCTCAATTCAGATTGTGGTGACAGTTGCACAACTCTGTGAATATGCTAAAAACTGTTGAATTCTGAACTTTAGAAAGAGTCAATTATACGGTATGTGAGTTATCTCTTAGCAAAGCTTTAGAAAACGTCTCTGATGACTCCCTCCTGCCCACGGAATGAGGCCCACGATCCGTAGAATTGGGTAGGATCTTTGAACTTATGTCCAGCCCCATCCTTACATCCAACTGCTACCCCTTCACCTCTTCATCTCTGCCTCTGATGTTCAACCCACAGAGAATCTCTCTCCTTTACCAGATTGGGCTGTGTTCTTAGGCACCCCCACTCTGTTGCTTAGGCTGTCCCCTCTGTCTGACAGGCCTTGTCGACCTAGAGAATTTCTACTCTTCTGTCAAAGCCCAGCTCATACAGACTTAACTGCTTTCTTATGTGTGTTTCCATCACCTTTTAGAAGTGTGTTTAGTATAGCATTTAGTATTTTAAATGTTTGTGTATCTTTCTCCTGTAATGGGCCATTACAGGATGCCAAAAGATGCCATCTTTTTACTCATTTCTCTTTCTATCTCAAACGCCCAGAAGAGGGCATGAGTACTACCAGCACACACACACAGTCAGTGCCCCAAAAGAGTGGTTCAAGTTGAATTCAGTCAAGGGGACTGTGGGAGATCTTGACGAGCTGTGATGGGCCTTTCTAGAGACAGGACGGTAGGAATGTGAATAGGAAACGAAGCCAAAAGTTCTGCTTCGTTCATGACCTGCTGAAAGTAGCCCTCTATCCTGACAACAGAGCAGGTTGTCACCTTAGCTAATTTCTACTTTGGGCCTGAAAGGGTTGAGACGTTGGACCATAAATTTAAGTTGGGCGTATGGAGTGAGGGAAAGAGTAAGAGAGAAAGAGAGCTGATGGAATGCCAAGGGACAGGAGTTGAGAACCTACAATGTATGCCTGACATTATTATGCTAAACCCCGATGACAATCAGGGGTCGGAGGCTAAAATTAAAGCTGCTGATTGTCATTGGCATCTAGTATACTAATCTCATCACATGGCGGTTACTCAGTAAATGTTTATGCAAAAGAAGAAAGGGAAGACAGAAGATGAGCTCTTCAGGCAATCAAGTCACTTTCATCCCTTATAGCCTTCTTCATAGAGCCAACCCTGCTCACATCCCGGCATGGCCCCAGGCTGACTGTGTTGTTGAAGGAAAGATCCAGACTCTTCTCCATCTTTCTTAGAGGCCTCTGGTGGGGGTGGCTCTTTGCTCTTAGCCTTCTCTTCCATCACAGCAGGGTTTTAGAGTTTCTTCTTCTTGCCTTTTCCTTCGCTAGGGTGGTCTGCAGGAGGTGCTCACCTCCATGCCCCTTCTCTGCCCTATTCCATGTCTTCTGCCAGTGGACAAAGGGGGAACCTAAAGTGGTCTGAGAGCCTCACCACCTGCTGAGTGACTGTCAACTCTCTCACCTTTTCCATCTCTTCCTCCTCGAACCCTCTTCCTTCTCAATCCACATTGAAAGACCACTCTGCTCTATGCCTCTTTTAAATCTCAGCTTTCCTCATCACAGAGATTGCTAAAGAAAGAACAAAACCATCCTTCAGATTGGCTGGTGCCCTACCTGGTGGGCCAGGGGTCTTTCATCTGGGATTTCCAGGTTCTTAACAACAACCAGCAGCCTTCACCTGAGCTTTTTGGGCTGGACTGTCAGAGAGAATAAACCCAGTCAGGGGCGGGAGGGGTAGGTCCCATGCTTCCCCAGATAATAACCCTCTCTTGCTTTCAGCTAGACGAGACAGATTTATTTTGAAATAAACCTGCATCCTTGGCTGTTCCAGCTTGGTTTACTTCCCACGGCCTTTGTTCTAGCACCAGTTATAATGACCCAGGCTGAAGTGATGTCTGGCTGCCCTGGCTTTTCCGTTTGCCCCACTTTTGATTGGCCTAATTATTTCTGTGGGTCTCCAAAGCTTGGGCTGAAGCCATTAAAGTAAAAAGAGGCTCAGCATATGCTGTGGTCAGTCTTGCTGTTAGGTTTCTTATTTCTGTTTACAAGAAATCGGCATGGATTGATTGTAAAGTGGAACTGCAGTTTATCTCTCAATCACTTCTCTGTCCACACACACTCCCCCAGCCTGTTGCCCCTAGCGGTGCCTCTCATCTTTTTTGTCACATCACATCAGTGCACATCGCACATGATCATTTGTTCGGAACAATGCAGAAAAAGAATGAGGCTGTTCGTGGCTGGAGATGACCACCTTCAAGGTCCAATCTCATGGCCCCATCCAGATACCTGAAGGTTGGAGTGCCTGTACCTCTGCACACCCGTACCCCATTTGAGGTAACTCAGTTGACTGGCCTAGCCGTTGAATTCTGGGGCGCTATGCCTGGAAGGCCATGTGTGGCCTTTCTAGTGGGCTTCCTGCCTGAATCAGACCAGCCCAGGATTCCTCCAGTTTTGGGGGGACACCTGTGCCCGTCATTCTTGCATTTCTGGGCCTCTTGAAACTTTTTTTTGGCTGGGAATACTTATTTATTTGGTCTAATAACATGAAGATTTGCAAAATCTTTACCATTGGTCCTGTGTGTAGCACCCTCTCAGTCAGAATATCCTGAATATTCTCCAGACTCTGCATCTCTCTTAAAATGTGGAGTCTAAGACTGTCTGCAGCCCTCAGGATGCTGACTGATAGGGGACCCGCCTCTTCCTGCAGGTTTTAAATCCACCCTGCATTCCTAGCACTGGTAGCTAAGGACCCACTCTGACCCTGAGTTCCCTTCCTGGCATGCTAGCATCTGCTTTTTTTCATCTGAATTAGTATAATCTCTCCTGGGGCGGACACGTTTGATTCTCCTCCCCTTCTCTCCCCTTCCTCTTCCTCACCACCCCCATTATAACCGAGGCCTGGATGGCTCCAGACCCTGGGCTTTTCTTATCACTATAACACAGAAATCCGAGGTTCTCCTGAGGTCCGTGAAGGGCTGCAGTGTGCCCTTTGGTCTCATGCAGTTATTTGGGAAGCGCATTGAGCCACTGCTCTACAAAGGTTTTTGTTATTGCTATCATGCTTTTCTCCTGTTTCCTTTCCTGAACTGATGGCCTCCATTGTTTTTGTTTCTGGGAGGTTGCTGGAAGCTTTATACTGATTTTATCAGTTTGAACTATTTTTATGTTACTTCCTCTATCCATTTTTCTTTCCCATGTTCCCCTTCTCTCTATCCAACATGGAAACAAAAAAATGCAAATAGAGAATCAGAAAATGAGCAGGTGCTCACTTGGGGGTGGGAGGGCTGTGGCTCACATTAGCTCACTGTAGGTGTGATGACCACCTACATAAGACAGTCTGTAGGAGTGACATGTCACCCCACTGCCTGAGCGGCAGGCCTTGATCACCCCCCAAAAACAGCCAATTAAGGTTTTCTTCTGCAGAGAGAGCAGGCTCTAACAAACAACATCTCTAAACATATAGCATGTTTTCAGGAGTTGCAAACATTTTGGTCTAGTCAATGGGTAGAAGACAAGTAGATTCTGTTCCCTGAAAAAAAGAGAAAGAAAGAAAATTGGGGCTTGTTGGCTTGTTTCATAAATACCTCATTATAGTCCACGTAAAGCTTCTTCAATTGAAACAAAAATGAGATTCTTTTTTTTTTCTATTTTTTTTTAATTTTTTAAAATTTTCTAGTTGATATTCATATCAGGGGACCACACAGGCTGGAGCACAGTCATTTATTTTTCTTCGTCCACAACTGCTGCCACCTTCGTTAACAGCCGAGTAATGTGGTCTGGCCCCATGTCGTGCTGTGCTTGCTGGTATTGACAAATCTTGATGCGTTTTCTGTTTACCAATCCAGCACTCTCTTTCCATCTTGGAGGCTGAAAGTCACGATTCTGCTCTTTCCTTCTGAATGGAAGTGATTGCTTTAAAACCTTTGTTTTTCCACAGAAGACACACTTCGATCTAGCTTCACAGATTACTCAGTCCTTCATGGCAAAAGAAGACCCGATTTTTGAGGCAAGAGAATTTTAGGGATCTCAACGTATTCCCAACTATGGGTCTTTTTTTACAAGACTGGAATCTTGCTGTTTTTTTTGCCACAGCTGGCAGAGCTAACAGATTTGATACCTCAGGCACCAAAAGCAATAGACTAAGTCTCTTATTTTTTCAAGACCAGTTCAGGTTTTATTGCCAGTTGCAACGGTCTGTCCTTGAATCATGGAGGCCCCATGTCCACCTGGATGCAAAAGAACTGAAATAAAATAGTTTTTGGAGATTGTGAGGATCAGGCAGAGCTGCCCAGATGAAGCGGTTACGTAGTGGGCCAGAAGGTGGGTTGGGAGAGAAGGTGCAACACGCGTTAGATTTTGAGAAAGTTTCTGGGCACCAAAACAGAAAGATTTTCGACGTTTCCTGAGCAACTAGTATATGCCATACTCTATGCTAAGTGCTTTTTATTTCATCTCATTGAAAGAAGAACCCATGACAAACATCAGCCTCTTTAGAAAACTTGCCCTGAGGACCAAACCCACTGAGATAAGTAGATAAAAACTTTCCCTATCTCTGGAAGGGAACTCAAGCAGCTGCATTTTTTCCTGAGTAATACTTGCCATTCATTGAGTACCTTTTATGTGCCCAGCATTGAGCTAATCACATTATAGATATCATGGCATTTAATCCTCACAAAAGCCTGAGGAGGGAGGGTTCTGAGCTCCATGCTGGGTATCTTTTGTTGCATAACAAACCACTCTAAAGTTTAGTGACTGAAATGGCAACGGTCATTTGTTTTTGCCATGAATCTCCGATGTGGGCAGGGCTCAACTATGCCAGCTCATCTCTGCCCCCTGAGACACAAGCTAGGCTACTGCCTGGGGCCCTGGATCACATCGTTAGCACAAGGATAGGTCCCCAATGCTTCGCTCTTTCTAGATCCTGTGACACTCCTACGTTACCAGAGCACTTAACTGACAGTCCAGGTATCTGTACCTTTTCCTGCTTAATTGTACCTGTAGTGTCAGTGCCTACCATGGCTACAGAGGCCCAGTGAAGCAGATTCTAGAAACATACAGGGCTTGGCAAACTATAGCCGGTGGGCCTGTGGCTGCCACTTATTTGTGTGTAGTCCTCAAAAAATAAAATAAATAGTTTTACATTTTTAAATGACTGAAGAAAGAAGCAAGAACATGTAGCAGAGTCAAATAGCTGCAGCAGAGACTGCAACTATATGGCCCACAAATCTTCTGGAAAAAGTGTGCTGACCTCTCTTCTAGAAGACAGACTCAGGACCTGTGTGACGGGACCTGGATTTCAGGTCTGCGCAAGAGGGAACTTTCCAGCTAGACTTGTCCACCAGTACAAGCCGCAGCCCTCAGCAGGCCGGCGGCTGTGCCCAGGACATGGCAGGTCAGCGGTCCACGTGTAACAACTGGCCCTCCAGGCAACAAAAGCCCTGATTTGTAATGTTTATTTTTTTCTATGATGCACATCCCACCATGGCCAATTTCCAGTCCTGATGTGATGTCACTAAAGGTGGAGCTGAGCAGAGACGCTTGTAACCAGCTAGCTCTGTGACAGAGGCTCAGGGGATCAACAGTATGTAATGCTGCCCCCAGGTGGCTCTCAATCTCGGGACGTGTAGCAGTTTGGGGAGGAACAATAGTGCTGGTAAAAAAAAAAAATCTTTAAAATTCCATTTGCCTCTCTGGGCTCCCAAGCAGCCATCATTAACACCTGTAAGTGCAGAAAGATTAAATACCTTGCCCTGCACCTCAGAGCTGCTAGCCTCCACCCATTTCATTGTCTTCACATTTGGTTTGGAAAATCTTGATTTCTACAAAGATTGGTGAGTTTGACTGCATCTAAGTTTAGAAGTTCTGTTTCACAAAATTACACCCTTAGCAAAGTTAAAAGGCAGATGACAGATTGCAAAACAACATTCGGAATACATAAGAGATCAAGGTTTGGTATGTTAGGGGATGTTAGGAACACCTATCGACCAATTAAAATTAAAGATAATGACAAGTCCAATGGGAAAGTGGACAAACAGTATGAGCAGACAGTTTCTATCCACTCATATACAAGTGGCTCGTAAGCCTATGAAAGAGTATTAATTCGTCTCGCTACCATGCAGGGAAATGTAGGATAAAACATTGACTCATTTATTTCACCCATTGAATTGGGCCAAAGGAATAATACCAAGCAAGAAGCTGTGATGATGCAGTACGTTCCTCAGATATGTAAAAACCAGCATAACCTATCACCTCAAAATTCACAATCGGGCTATATTTCCTTGGGCTGAGAAAAACTCTCACATCTCCACAGGAGGCAGATACACGTAAGTGGTTAGAGAAACTCTGATGCAGACATCCAGAGGAACATCAGGCATCAGGAAAAGGAAGACGCAGGAGCTGTCTCCCAGCGGGCGTTGCTGGGGCGAGAGAGCGGATTGCAGAATAGCACACAGAGTCTGACACCATTTCTCTTCTTAAAATGTAGCCAAATCGGTGCTGTGTAGTTCACAAGACATGCATAGAAAGTTCTGGAGGGGGCTGTATATACATCGTATTCATAATAGTGTGTACTTCGGGGGAGATAGGGAGGAAGAGAGCCAGGATTGGTAAGGAGGGGACCTCGTCAGAAGGGACTTTAGTTTTATATATGGATGTGTTCATTTTTCTTAAGGAAAACGTATTTATGTGTTTCTTGTGTAATATTTGTAAGAGACCAAATTAAAGTTCATTTCTCCCCAAAGAGAATGGCTTCCGTAAGAGTGTGTGCCACGATCCTGGGTAAGCCCAGGTTTTCCAGGTTGGCTCAGTGGGGGCCAGATGGTGGGGAGGGGCGTCTGGATGTCCTGGTCATTTTGGCCCACGAGGTTGAACTCCCCTTGAGGACTCTCTGTAATCACCTCTGTCACCTCCATGTAGGCCTCAGTGTTCCCTTAACACTCACCTAAGCCAGAAACCACTTTTGTCCTTAATTTTCTGTTACACAGTTGAGACTGGACAGAAACATGTTAAATACATATCTGTTTAACAAGGGGGGACTAGAGTCACATTGAAAAGGCGGTGCTGGGTGGGAGTTGCCAGCACTGCCTTCTGCTCAGCCCCAGCTTGCCTCCCCCGTCAAGGTGCCCTTTCTCCCATCACACCCAGCTGCTCTTACGTGTATCCAGATGCCTCTATGTCCAGACCCAAGGAAAGATTCAGAGAGAGGTGTTCTCTCTCCTACGGAGCCAAGGCCCACCTTCCAACTTACTTATTTAATGTCTGAATACCCACCTCTTCCCCAGATTTTTGGCCCCAGAAATGTCCACCCATTTCAGAAAAACCCTGCTGTGTGACTACAGACAGGCGTAGCCTTTTATCACTGTTAGCGTGACAGCCACGCGAGAACCTCACACCATGAGCTAGCATCTGGACAAGAGACACACACAGAGAGTATCTCCAAGAGTTTTTCTCACTCCTTCTTTGGCTAAGAGTAGTTAAGACCAGATTGGCTGCATGGGATATGGATGTATTTACCATGTGTCAGACACTCATATCCTAAGTCATATTATCCCCACTCATACTCCCCCTGTAGTAATATCGAACAGTATGTGGTAATATCCCCATTCTGTAGACAAACTGTGCCTCAGAAAGTAACTTATCTGAGGTCACAGAGCCCAGATTTAAAACCCATCATGCCTGCCCCCAACACCGTTTAACCTATGGGCGGTATTCTCTTGGGGATTCCATTCTAGAATCCTTCGGAAGGCTCCGGCCTGCTTTTTTGCACAACCTCCTGGGTAAAACGAAAGATCACTTCACCATGAATTTTGAATGCCAGAGGTTCTCTTCCATGAGAATCCCCAGGATGCCTTTGACATTGAGGTGAAAAGTGACAGAAAATTTATTTTCAGAGGTGGCTTGCATTTTGGCCTTGAAGGAGGTGTGAAGATCATGAACTTCTTTGGTGGTGTTTGTATGATTTGGGGACAGCAGAGTATGGTGTTAGCAAACCCACGATCTACTTTGGACCTTAAAGTCGCACCTATTTCACAAACGTGAAAAGGGTGTCAGGCACCTTTCCATCTTTCCGTTCCAATTCCCCAGCTTCATTTTTACATTCCACAATGTCCTCAGTAACCCAAGGAATTTAGAATGTGAGAGGTGAGAGTGTCAAAACCCCAAGATGAAGAAGATAGACAGTCAATGCACATAATAAGGACAATGAGACACTGAATTGCAAGTTTGGGTTTACTTAGAGGCAGAGCCAAGAAGTGGTGGGTACTTTCTTCCCCTCACACCTTTACATCACAGGATAGCTAGATTTTTTTAAAAAATCATCTCAGTGGGTTGAGGAAATTGCTCCAGGACGGGAGCAGATATGCATTTCTCACCCACATTTTTCCGACCTGAATTTGAACGTTTTGAATACCAGTTTATAAATGAACCCTTCCTTCATAGGAGAACCTGAAAGCAAGACTAACAGGAAAACAGTAGTGGATTCTAAATACCCTCCCTGTTCATTGCTTCCTCTCCTACCCGAGTTGCCTTAGCCATCCTGTAACATTTTATTTGCAGCCTGTGAGCAGTTACTACCTATTATGGGTTGAATTCTGCCCCTCCCTCCCCCTTCAAAAAAAGATATGTTGAAGTCCTAACCCCCAGCATCAGAACGTGACCTTCTTTGAAAATAAAGTCTTAGCAGATGTAATCAGTTTAAAAGGAGGCCACTAGGGTGGGTCCTAATCCAATTTCACTGGTGTCCTTATAAAAAGAGAAAACTGGCACAGACGAACAGGAGAACGGCAGTGCGTACTTGCTTTCTGAACCGTTCCATTGGCCCCCAGATCACCAGTCTCATGTACTCGCTCTGTGACACCCAATGGGGAAAACCAGGCAACGGTGGACGATCACAGTTGCCTTGAAATGGCTCCTCAAGTGTAGTCAGCGCCTAGCCAAGAATCTCTTGCAGTTTAGGTTACGACCACACCTAGTCCAGGATCAAGTCCTGTTCTGTCTTAGGCAATTCTTAGCGAGAGTCAGGGACCCTGGCTGGAATCCTGCGCAATTTCTCTTACATCACTCTGAAGGCCCACTTTGTTTTTTAAGCTGGAATGTGTCCTCATTACATTCTGTTACAGCTGGCTTTCAGGGGGAGGCATTGCTGGGAGTGAAAAGCCTGGGAGGAGAGAGAACCTCCATATTTTCCAGATATCTTGGCGAAAGCAGCCAGCGCTTATTAGCATTCATTTCACACAATTTCCATGATAATGCTATAATTTAAAACACTCTGACTCAAAGACCTAATAAAAGAGGTTAGACTTGCTTTTCTAAATTTACTGCACAGATTGCTCATCTCTCTCTCCATCAATCTTCCTTCTCTTAAACAAAATGTGAAATTTGGAACAAAGAGTGAAAGTGCCAAGGTTTGACTGATCTTGTGAAAATCATTCCTTCGGCGACGACATCGTAGGCATTGGGAGCTCTGATTCTAACTAAGCGTGTATGGGAAAGCGCTGATGTGAAAACAATCTTCAAGTCACATTCTACCTTCTGAGATGTGGGGGCTAAATGGGAGTGGGGGCAGTTGTAAGTTATCGAATGGTACTTATGCTCCCAAACTGTGGCGGAAATCACTTATTTTCAATTACTTTGATTTAATGACTAAAGATGTTCTAAGTAGAAGCTTGTGGCTAAAACATCTGCCTTCCAGTTTGGGTATAAAGGAGGATGGGTGTGCACTGCACAGAGGCCCGGCAGCAGGTGACCGTGATGGGCCCAGGCCCAGTGAGGTAGGGGCTGTCCTAACCCTCCTGATGTCTCGCTGAATGATAAGGTTTCTTGGACAGATGCCGGTGTGGACCTCTTCACAAAGAGCATGAGACTGGAACAGGAGCTGCAAACAGGGTAGATGGAGAAAACTGGATATGACTCGCGCCTCCTTTCTCTCGGTCTGATCAGCCACTGCCACTTTGCAGGCTGGTCTCTCCCTTAGGGGTTCGGGGTTGTTCTTGGTTCTCACGTCTGTTGTGTTGAGTTGCTCAGCACAGGGCACAGGGTGACCAGGCCCAGAGAAAGGCAGACCTGATTGCCATTGCCTGGGCCTCATAAACAGACCCAGTTCAAGATGGTGTCATCTGTGGCTGCGTAACAAACTACTCCCAAGTTTAGTGGGGTGCAGGGCGGGTTCCCTGTGAAGTGGACTCTCACGTGGAGAAGAGCATGCAGGATGTTTCTAACGAACTGCTCAAGACTTGGAAAGGAGGGGAAGGAGCAAGAGCGGGCAGAAGGAGAAGTAACGTGGCCTTGCACCTCAGCTCCAACGCCAGTTGGCCCAACGGCAAGTTCTGGAGCCAGAATGACCCTTGAGAGTTGCCCCAATTTGAGCTGAGTTGACCTGGCCTTTCTATCAGGAGGGGGTGAGCTGTAGGCCGTGGGCCAAATCCAGGTTGCCACCTCTTTTTGTAAATAAGGAACATACTGGAACATAGCCATACCCGCTCATCTAAGGCTGCTTTCACCCTGCTTGGGCAGAGTTGAGTAGTTGTGGTAGAAGCTATATAGCCCACAAAATCTGAAATATTTCATATCTAACCATTTATTTAAGTTTGTTGTTACTACACTGAGCAGCCATGGGCTATGGACTTCCTGGGAAAGGACATGACCTTGGGCAGCAGCTCTGCAGCAGAGGAAAGCCCTGTGGGGGGGGCAAGGGCTGAGGCCTGGAGGTTGTGCTGACTCTACCCTCAGCAGTGGAGACAACAGGTCCTTCCTCCAAGGGAAACATGGACAGTGCTCACAGGGTCCACCACAGCAGCTCGGTGGCACAACTTTGTGGATCAGGAATTCTGGAAGGGCTCGAGTAGACATTCCGACCTTCCCGGCCTCAATTGAGCTAGAAGGACCTCTTCCGAGATTTCATCCTTGCTCAGTCCATACTCCTTGGCTTCTTCCTCTTAGTACAGGGCATCGCACCTTCAACATTTCTCTGCGCTGCACGATGATTTTGGGATCATCGTATGTCTTACATGAATGAGAGAGGCCTTCAAAAGGCAGGACGTGGAAACCCCAGGCCCGTGAAGACACACCGGCCCTGGCACAGTGTCACTCTGACATGTCTTATTGGTCAAAGTGGTCACAGGGCCTGCCTGGATTCGAAGGGGTGGAGCCACAGATGCAAGGTCCTGGCACAGAAGGGCACGTGGCCGGAGATGCTGTTACGCCATTTATGGAAAATACAGAATGCCTCAGTGGGCCTACTAGCTGGCTCGCCCAGGTCACAGAGCTGTTGGTGCACATCCCTTCCCAGCTCCACAGCTTAAAATGACCATGGTGGGAATATGACACCTCAGGAATCGGTTTTTGCCCCGCCCCCAACCCCAGAGAGCTCGTTGTTAAACAGAAATCAGCACACCATGCTATGAGCGGACTTCTGGTTTGAAACCAGATGGAGAAGAAAGCAGTGTTTGTTGAACGCCGACGTGCTCTACGAGTCCTGGAAACTTGGAACAACTCTATGGGGTGCGAACGTCTCTTATTTTGCAGAGGAGTCCCAGGTGCATCGAGGATGGGCAACGGGGCAGGATTTGAGCCAGCGTCGCCTCACCCTCTGCCATCCAGCCTCACAGAACTTGGAGCCCTCGGGAGAATGAAATAGGCTACTCTTAATTGACCTGAAGGAAGCTTAGGTTAGATGGGAGGGAGGGAAAACTGGTCAAAGGGCTGTGGGCTGGCCTGGGGTAGCCTAGGAAGGACCCCGGCCTCCTCACTGCACCTCACTATTGGGGCACTCTAAAATTCACCAATCGGCAGCCAAACCCCAGCTGCTTCTCCTTGCATGAAACCAGCAGTCTGCGAGTGAGGGGGCGTGGGGAAAACTCTGAAGAAGGGCAGAGAGGGGAGAAGCTGGGCAGGGCAGGCACCGTCGTCACAGGCCATACCCATGGATCTGAGTGAGGAGAGAGAAGAAGCAGGGCAGATGGGGACTCTCAGGTCGAGGCCTGCCTTTGGGCCGGTGGCACGGCATTTGATAGGAAAGGCGATTTCCTTCCTTTCTAGTAGCACCAGTTTCACTTCCTGGCCTCAGCCTTATGCCAGATCTGCCAGATCAGTTTGCTTTACATATATTTATTCTCTTTAATCCTCAAAATCCTGAAACTAATAGTTCTGTTATTCCAGTGTGATGAGGAAATGAGGCTCAGAGAGAAGGGATAACCTTCCGGCTACAGAATTAAGATCTGAGCCGGATGGGCCAGCTGTAGGCCATACCCCCACTTTGCAGCCCTCCGATGCTTCAGTCACCCTAAGTGATGCCACCAGTGCCAGAGAGCAAAGAAGCAAACAGGTGAGGGGACATCTTTCTTAGCGTTGGTTGATAACAATTTCTCATTTCTCCTCCTTTTTGTGCCTTAGCATTGAAGGATTCCCTCTCCCTGTTTTGTTGGTTTTAAGAGGAATAAGACAGAAAAGAGAGAAGTGGAGGGTTCATGGAGTTGAGTGGGGAGCCGGTGTGGGGCACATGCGCTGTGGAGAGGAGAAGGCCTCCAGGCTGGGAGGGAGCAGGCAGGAAGACCACTCCCCAGGGAGTGTCACCAACTACAGGACTCTGCCAGCCTGGCCTTCCTGGCTGGCTCAGGCTCGGTGGCACGTCATTGCAGATCTGCCCTATCCTGCTCAGGTCCGAGGGGTGGAGCAGTCACCTTGCCCTCTGTGTAAACACCCTGAAGTTAAATATCAGAGGGGGACCTTGCAGCAGGAGCATGTAATTAAGACTTTGACAAAGTGTCCTCACTTTTTAGTGTGCTAAGAGTCCCCTGGAGTGCTTGTTTAAAATGCGGTGATTTCCTGGTCCTCACTCGCAGAAACTCACAGGCAGCAGTTCAGAGCGAGGCCCAGAACCTGCATTGTTAAAGCATCCCAAGCAATGCTGATGCCAGTGGACGAACCCTAAACCAGGCTACGAAAGACACCAACTGGGAGGGTAAAGGGGCGGAATCGAATCTGAAACTTTTCTTTAAGAAAACAGCTTTTTTTGTCATGATTGTATAATCTCATGAGCACCAGTTTTCTTATTCTGGATGTAGATGTGGTAGGTATAGTGTTTGTGGAGCTGTCTTGCCGAAAGAAAGATAATGAACACAGCAGTTATGTGCATAATTGCAGTTAATTATTATGTTGCGAATGTATGGTTAAAAGATAAACGTTAACTTATAAAAACTCTTATTAAAAGTTCCCTGTTATTTGCCATTAATCACTACCGTGGATTTTTTAGGGGAGTTCGTTCATTTACCCACTTGATAAAAAAGTTTTGAGCTCTTGGTCTATGTAGCTGGCACTGTGCAAGGAGGTGGAGGACAGTGGGGGGCCAATGGCGGGGAGCTGACCTCTGCCCTTCAGGGACTTTCACTCTGTCTAGGGAGGTTGATTAAATAAACCCCCAGCAACCATGTGGATTTCAGTTTTGTGTAAGTTTATTCTTATTTAAGGTATTTGTTAAATGCATTGCTAAATATGATTTTTATAAATGTATAGGGATTTGCATGTAAACAAATACAAAAGAAAAAATCCTTGTCAGGCGATATATTGTTATTCGAGGCTTTAAAATTGATTAACGTATAGATTATGAACTTCCCAGGTACTACTTACTCTCTGATCAAGCTTGGAAGATATGTTCTGTAAACTCTATACAAAGCTGGCTTATAGTTTTGTTTAGTGAGTCAAGACTTCACCTCTAAATATGTTCAATTAAAATGCTTTAAGGATACATGGATTTTTTTTTTTTCTCATCATGTCTCTGCTCTCTCCCTCATTTGTGAACATAACACCATAAGGAAAATGGTAGCCAAATGCTTTCAAGTGATAAGAAGCACGGAGAATTCTGATTGCACACTCAGAGGGTTCGGCATGCCTTCTGCCATTCTCCTGCCTGAAATTTGGGTGTGCCAATAGTTTACGAGAGAACAAATCGACATGAAACAGGATTGTCATCAATAACTTCTGCTTCTTGGTTTTCAGCGTTGCAGGGGGCGAGCTGTTCGACTTCTTAGCTGAAAAGGAATCTTTGACCGAAGAGGAAGCAACGGAATTCCTCAAACAAATTCTTAATGGTGTTTACTACCTGCACTCCCTTCAGATTGCTCACTTTGATCTTAAGGTATGCTGTGGCGTGTTCACCAGATAGAAGCTTATAGAAGCCACAGCATCGGTTGTTTGTGTGCTAAGGAAAATTAAGGCATCTGAAAGAGATAACGCGTGTTTTCCCATATGGGCTTAACAAATGGAGTTGTCAATATAAATCAGCAAGTGTACAATGCATGCCTTCTGCAGAGATTCCCAACCTTTTTGTGGGATGGAGGCTTAAAATTAATGATTACGTTCGAGAATCCCTGGGGAAGAATCAAGGGGCCTTACCAGCCAGATCTTTAGGCAAGGGAACTGCTGTTGGTAATGGTACATTTTCATCCTGGAATGGCCACTGGCTGCCCGGTTTCCATCCCCTTATGTCTGCAAGGCATGTAAGATAGAAGGTGCCTCGGTCGCTACTCTCCCTCTTGATGCAAAGGCTTTGGGGCCTGAATCTGTCACCAGCTATCAATCAAGCCAAATTCTGAGACTGTCTAAGTAAGGTCATGCCTGGCTGGGGCCAGGGCATTTATGAGAGATAAAAGGCATGTTAAACTCCCAACCATCACAGAGGTTATGGTCTCTTTAGGAAGGGAGGACACCCATGAGAAATAGGAAGTGAGGTAGGACTTAAGGTACAATCCAAGGCAGTGAAAGACTGTCACAAAGCAGCGTGTGATCGATTGCCAAGTGGATGGTTCCAGTCTTTGGAGCTAGAACAGGACATCAGGGGAAGGGTGATTTTCTCCATACCTGTTATAGCAGAGCTGTCACGACCCCATTCGGATCCCCCCAACACTCAAATGCACACGCCAAAACCAGCTGCTGCAGACACTCGCCACTCCCTGCCTGACGTCTGGTTACTCGCCTGGCAGCTGGAAATGCCAAAGAGTAAATGCCCACAGAAGCAGCCCTTAGCCGTGGAGGATGGGAAGACAGTGGATAAACACGCTAACTCCCTCGTGCTTTAGTTGAGAAACTCTGAGTGCTCCTCTTTCTCCCCAAGTTCCCCCAAGGGATGACGCTCCAGTCACCCCACCTTGATGAGACACCTTGTTTCACCTTCCTCCTTCCTTCCATTTCCTCCTCCCCATTCCTCTACCAAGTGTTCCCTGGGGGCTCCTCCCACATAAGCTGCTTGAACCCAAATCCCTGTCACAGGTCTACTCCTGGGAGAACCTAAATCAAGATATGTATTTTTCCTGGTGTTCTCTTGCAAGTACCTTTTATGCCAATTTTTTTGGTTGTTTTTTCAGGAGAGAGGAAGAATTAATTCTGCCACCTTGTCCCCAGCATAACATATCATACATAGCTGCTATTTTTGTGTGCGTGGTAAATAAACGTAATGTGAAATGTATCATTCTAATCATTTTTAAGTATGCAGTGCTGTGGCGTTCGGTACATTCACACGGCTGTGCAGCCATCGCCACCATCCATTTCTAGAACTTATTGATCTTCCCGAACTGAAACTGTGTCCATCAAACTATAACCCCCAATCCCTTCCCACCACCACCCCCAGCATCTGGCAGCCACCATTCTACTTCCTGTCTCCATGAAGTTGCCCACTCCACGTCATAAAGTGGAATCAGAGTATTTGGGGTTTTTTTGTGTGGCTTATTTCAGTTAGCATAATGTCTTCAAGGTTCGTCCATGCTGTAGCATGTATCAGAATTTATTTCCTTCCTACGGCTGAATAATAATTCGTTATGTGTATAGACCACATTTTGTTTATCCATTCCTCTGTTGATGAGCACTGGGATTTTTCCACCGTTTGGTTATTATAAATAATGCTGCTGTGAACATTGCTGTACCATTTTCTTTTTTTTAAGCCCGAAAACATAATGCTTTTGGATAGAAATGTCCCCAAACCTCGGATCAAGATCATCGACTTTGGGTTGGCCCATAAAATTGACTTTGGAAATGAATTCAAAAACATATTTGGGACGCCAGAGTTTGTTGGTAAGTTTCTTTGCTCCTGTGGGCATTTATTTCTCGTGAATATTATGATGGCAACATTTCCCCCGCTGTAGCATCATTTTCCTGGTACATGTTTCTGGTTTTACATGAAGATAATATCTCTTCCATCCAAAACTTAATGTACATTTATTTTCTTTTAGCTCCTGAGATAGTCAACTATGAACCGCTTGGTCTTGAGGCAGATATGTGGTAAGTCACGAACCCTCAAAGTTGTCATCTCTCTGATTTATTTTATTATTCTTCTGACATGTGTTTTTGTTTCTGTTTTGTGTCTAGGAGTATTGGGGTAATAACCTATATTCTGTAAGTACCAAAACCCACAACTCATAGTCTTTCCCTTTTTCTTTGAGAGCCATATGTTTTATTAACCATTCTGTGTGTCATGTTGATCTCTTCAGCTTATGTATGCTTTTTATGTAAACATATTCATTTTACACCCCCAGACCACGTTTAGTTTATACTAATTAAACATTTTCTCCTAATTCAAAATGAGTCATCAGAAACTACAACATAGTCACTAAAAAAAAAGCATGTCTGTCTGTCACTGGAAAAATAGGAAGAAGTTATTTTTAACTACTAGATGCTGTGCCAAATTAACTTTTTAAATGCATCCTTTGTATTAAGCTCAGGCTTTTGTGCATGACAATTAAATACCCTATAAAGTGTAATTGAATTCTATAGTGAGTGCCCAAGCACTAGATTGTCGTCTTATTCCTCACTCCCCTCGTTAGATATGGGAATGAAATGACAACACAAGGGATAATTGTTTATGTTCTGTGCTCCTTTATTAACAGCCTAAGTGGGGCCTCCCCATTTCTTGGAGACACTAAGCAAGAAACGTTAGCAAATGTATCTGCTGTCAACTACGAATTTGAGGAAGAATACTTCAGTAATACCAGTGCCCTAGCCAAAGATTTCATAAGAAGACTGCTCGTCAAGGATCCTAAGTGAGTGTCCGTTATTCCTGAAAAGTGCTCAACTGTGACCTCAGCTAGACGAGGGTTAGCACGTGGCCACATTTACAAGACTCTGGTAGTTTATGTCTGGCAAAGGGAAGCATGCCACGTGAAACACCTCAGAAAATGCAAGCAGGGTCTTTTGTATCTGCTCAGTCGGTCCTGCAGGCACAGTGAAATAATCTCATTAAGACTGACATTTTCAGCTCTCTTCCATGAAGCAGGCCCCAAACTGCATTTTCTAGAGTATCCGCCTGGTAGGCCCCACCAGCATAGAAACAAAATTAATTGTTTGCTTCTGTGATCACGGAATTTTCTTTTCTTTTCTCTGTCTCCACAAAGGAAGAGAATGACAATTCAAGATAGTTTGCAGCATCCCTGGATCAAGGTAAGTTGCATATTGTGATTGGTTTGGGCGTTATAGGGCATCCTGGAATTCATTTGTTCTAGGGTATTACTAGTTACTGTGGGTTCTAATCACATGTCACATCTGGAATATTGTGCTTGCTATTGGTGCCATATGTTAATTCAACTGACAGATGACCATATGCTAATAATAATGAAGGTGGAGAGGAGAAAGCTATCATAATGCAGGATTGTAAATAGGGAGCTGAAGTTCAAGTCTACTCAACAGCTGTCTTTGGTTTGACCTGTGGGATGTTGGCCCAAACAATATTTTTTTAATTTTTTGAATTAATTTCCAGCATTTAAATATCATATAAAATCTGGCTTGAAAAATTTGAAGAGCTACCAAAACTGAGCCCTCATTTTATAAAGCCGCCAGAAACTTGGCACAGCTGCCTTTTTGCCAGGGCTTGCAGCCTCCTTTTAGCCTGTTACACCTTCACCTTACCTGCCTGACACCTGTCAGCATTTACGTTAAAGTATTGGAGTTGCTCCAACTAGAACAGAAAGGACTAGGAGTAGGGGAATACGGCAGTTAGAGAATAAAATTATGGAACCAAGAAGTGAATTGCAATGCAAAAACTCGCATTATAGAAGTAGGTTTGGGGCAGCGGGAGAACTCTTTGCTCATATGAGCTCCTGACAGTTGCCTGGGCTCCCCTAGAAAGCAATAAAGTCTCATTCTCTCAGAGGTAGAGACGTATGACTTCCTGGAAAAGATTCAGTAGAAGGCATTCTAATGCTGTCAGACAGGCTGAATTTGCTGGCCTCTGAGGTCCCTCCCAGTTCTGATTACCTGAAGATATTCTAGTTCAAATTACTCATAACATGGCCTCATCATGAATCCTGCCATTCTCAAACTCTCTAATGCAAAGTTGTTATTCAGCTTGGCCCAAGCCTTTCTTTGCAGCTTTTCTCCAAGATCCAGTCTTTATGGATTGTAACAAAACCTTAGCCATAAGAGTTAGCCTCTGCAGACTAGGTTCCTAGATTATTCTAGCAAGGTGACTGTGTAAGCAAGCATCCCCAAAAATGGGAGGTTTCGAAAGGTTGTCACGTAACGCATTTCTTTAATTTGAGAACTCTAAATTTTTTCTTGGACTTTCATTTTAGCCTAAAGATACCCAGCAAGCACTTAGTAGAAAAGCATCAGCAGTAAACATGGAGAAATTCAAGAAGTTTGCAGCCCGGAAAAAATGGAAAGTAAGATCATTCGATATGGCGGGGTTAACGAATTCTGTTTCCTGTTCATGTCTAACACTGTATCAGTTTTGATAGTCACATCATCTACCATTACCAGTTTACTTGGGACCAGAGACACAGGGCAAGCCCTTCGTATATGACACTTCCCTCAGGGGGAACATACAAGGGGTTTGCTGGGGTAATTTCCCATTCCTCAGAGAGTAGAGAACCGAATGTTGAGAGTGAAGGGATGTAGGACATCCAGTTCTGTAGTTTAATAATGAAATGTAGAAGGAGACTCTTCTATCCTGTTGCCTTTATTTATAAAACCTTTGGAATTATTCTTCAAGCAAATGTGATCCAACCTACTTGTTAATCCAACCTAGTTACCTGCCCCTGAAGAATATGTATATTGTCAACAGAGAATGCCATCTCAAAGGCTGTCATTTACACCAGCTTCAGTTTGGTTACATAAGTGCCCTCTCCTCCTCTCTCCCTGCCTTTATTTATCCTCTTTTTTCTTTTAAAGCAATCCGTTCGCTTGATATCACTGTGCCAAAGATTATCCAGGTCATTCTTGTCCAGAAGTAACATGAGTGTTGCCAGAAGCGATGATACTCTGGTAAGCAAACCTGTTTGCCTTGGTGAGGTTCTTTCTTAGCACTGTGTATTTAGAATGTCCAGGTTGTTTGATCTGTTCAACAACCCAGAAAACCTGAAGTCATGTAAATGTCAGGCCTGTTCTTCCTCCTCTCGAGGTGGGGAGATGGGGTGGCTGATTTGATTTACTCTGTTGCTTCTTTTGTCCTTTTGTCTTTATATTTGGAGTGGGACTATATACCTGTTCTTGCCCCTCTATCTCTAACACTATCACCCTCCCACTCCCTCCTCCCATACACATAGCTTGATGAAAGAGAGGCTGACCAGTAGAAAGGGAAGAAATAATTCTAATTTTCTTGAACTAAAATGAGAGCCCGCTATTGCCACTGACCTTGGAGATTCTTGGATTGTAATGATACAAAATGGGCAGATATTCCTCCACCCAAACACACACACACTCCAGAATATCAGGGAAAATGCAGTGGGGCTTGCTACATAGTTTATGGTAGACCAGAAGGCGAAACCTACTTGTTCGTTGATATTGCATTGCTTGTCCATGACTCTTGAGAACAACTTCATAATTTTTTTCCCCTTAATTCAAACTGAAACCTAATCACAGATTAACCCTTCAGATATGACTGACACATCTGAACTCAACAAGACTTTCCTCTGACAGTCAGACAACAGGGCTTTGTTCACCCTGGAGGTAAAGGGGACTCCAGGAAAGGCAGGAAGGGTGATTCTGTGGGAACCAGACTGCTCCTGTAACTGAAGCCAGTGTTTCCTGAGTGGAATCCAGGGACTCCAAGGGCAGGATCACACTTCAGATACCAGTTTTTTTTTCCCTGAAGCTAGTAGTTTCACCAATGCTCCAGGTCTAGCCTTGTAGAGTAAAAAGAGATAGGAAATGTTAAAAAGAAAAAAGAAGTAGAAGAGAAACAAGTTAGAAGAAGGGAAGGGAAGGCGAGGAAGGGTGGATTTGGGAATTGTGTGAAAATGGCAGTGGAACCCAAGAAAAAATACAGACTCAATCTAAGTAAGTTGATGAAAATGATTAAATATTATAACTGAAAATCTTCCTTAATAATAATTAGTCAGGAGAAGTTATATTTTTTGTAGTGAAAAGTTTCAGGTAGGAGAGGGACCCAGGGTTGTGTAGGAACTCCAGGTGGGAAGACTCCCTCCCAGACTTTAGGTTCTCTCATCGTCTCAATATTCTGCTCTTCATGAGGACATGTCGTAACAGTCTCTTTGCTGTCTCTCTCAAGGATGAGGAAGACTCCTTTGTGATGAAAGCCATCATCCACGCCATCAACGATGACAATGTCCCAGGCCTGCAGCACCTGCTGGGCTCATTGTCCAACTATGATGTTAACCAACCCAACAAGGTCAGGGATAGGGGAAGGGATGGTCATGGTGACTGTGCACCTCCAAGTCCTAGATAGAAAGGCACCGTCTGCTTCTTTATTCTCCCTTCCATATGTAAGCTCCGTACTGTGAAAAAACTCACTTCTGTTTACAGAGTGAAGTGACTTAGAAATAAGGTCATTTTGCATTCGGGCCCTTTCTTCATGCAAGGTCATTCTACATGCACCAGTTACACCTCTAACTATGAAATTTTAAACCTATTCATCCTGCAAATGAAAGTGTCACCTTTGATTGTAAATCCAAAAAAGGAAGGGTGCTGTGTTCTGACTCTTCCACTCCTGTTACGCAGCAGTAGGTAAGCACCTACTGAAACATAGGAAGGTGTGTGGGAAGCAATGAGAGTTTGAGCTTTGAGCTTTTCCTTTCTTACCAAACCTGAAAAATAGGTTTTGTTTGTTTGTTTGTTTGTTTTCTTGCCTATTCCAGCATGGGACACCTCCGTTACTTATTGCTGCTGGCTGTGGAAATATTCAAATGCTACAGTTGCTCATTAAAAGAGGCTCAAGAATCGATGTCCAGGATAAGGTTGGAATTCTGTTTTATTGCAAATAAATTAATTTTTTAAGTACTTCCAAATATCTCTTATCATAGAGGTAACAGAAAAATAACATTTGTGTTCTACTTCATTTCTCAGATTTCTACAAAGGAAGATGAACAGTTTAAATAGCCTGGTCTAATCTAACATTGTTATCAAGAAAGAGGCAGACCTTGGTCTTTCTCTGGGCTCTGTTGCTGGATATCAGCCTTTCTTTGTACACCACCTCAGATTTTACTCCTCGTTGATCACATTTATTCAACAGGGTTATTATGAAATGTCACATTTGGAAAAGTTTTCTTTGACTAATTAATCTCAGCAGAAATGTCTTTGCCTACTGGCTAATGAGGGCCACAGGGTAAAGATGATAAATGGATTGGAAGTATAGACACAATTGATTAATAGTTAATAGTCATTACAATGACGCTGTTATCAGCTTCCATAGACTTTCAACAGAGCTGTAAAAATACTAGATCTGGCCCTTGACGATATTGCGAGTTCTAACCAGAGATTGAAAAGCAAAACAACTTTTTATTTTGAAATACTTATTATAGCTTAAATTTAAAAATCTGCAAAGGTTTTAAATTCTGGAACGTTAACATTTTACATAACCTTGGTTCCTTTGTCAAAACTGAAAACGAAAGGGGGGTGTCATTCCTTGTGGAAGTTGCTCCTTTGGAGTTCGTAATCACATAGGAAGAGAAACGGAGTGAGTCTGAGTGACGTGCACATTCACATCCATCAGCTCTCTGGAAATGTGACGCCGCATTGGTTTTTGTACAGGGTGGATCCAATGCCATCTACTGGGCTTCTCGGCATGGCCACGTAGACACCTTGAAATTTCTCCATGAAAACAAATGCCCTTTGGATGTTAAAGACAAGGTAAGGCCACTTTTCTTCTTAGGGACCAGGAGAGGTAAGAAAAGGCTGCTTTCGAGTGTTGCCATGCCACTGAGGCCCAAAGAACAAAGACTCGGGACCAAAATCTTCCTGCAGAGAATTTAACCTAGAAATTTGTTGTTTTCAGTGGCTTGTTCTAATACTAAATTCTGCTTATAACGGAAATCTGCCAAGTAGTTGCCAGAATATGCAAGCATGAATAACATGAAAACTCAAAAGTTCTAGACGAAAGAGACCAGAGTCCTGGTCCTCATTAACTCTGCAAGCGCATGTCTCTTTACATTCTCTTTGTCTGTAAAGTGACTGACAATGCTGACTTTACCATCACTGGCACTAGAAGGATTGAGACGATGCATGTAAGAGTAAGGCATTTTTGGTCAAAGATGATATAAGAATTATTATTGATTTGACAAGATACCTTACTTTCACAGGTACCTATTTCATGCAGCCCGCACAACAGTCCTGTGAGTTAATTAGCAAAGCTGGAACCTGCACCTGAAATTTCTATCTTTTCATCCATTATAGATTCCACTGTGCAACCTTTTTCTGCTTCTAAAACCTGTAGACTAATTTGTTGTGGGCTGCCACATACAGTTGTACGGATTGTGTACTGCACCATATCTAAGGATGACATTCCCATCAAAGACACGTACATTTATTATGGCAGTTTTATGTCAGGTGGCAATAAAATATCTTGTTTTTGTTTTTGTCGGTTTATTCTGACAATTCTTTGACAGATATAAGTAAAATACCATATGGAAGCTGGACTTATTTCTGATTCACTGAAAGTTATTATATGGGCTAAATAGTGATGTTTTTTAAAAATTTCTGAGAATATAAGAAATGAGATTTTAAACATAGACAGTGAAATCAGAAACATGTTAATAAATAAAACTGTACATTGAATTATTTACTGTATAATGAGCATAGCTAGAAGCATCCACAGATAAAGTTTAAGAATAGCCATCACAGATAAGGGAAGGCATTCTTACTTGGGGGCAGGGTGGCGGGGGGGGGTTATGACAAAAAGGATGAGCCAGGCATGTGAGTTTAACACTAGCTATACGGTAGACACTCCACCCTAGGTCCCTGGCCCAAGTGGATCAGGCACCCCAGAGGGGAGGCTGCAGAGCCAGGCCTGTGTGGAGTGGGCCTCCAGTCTTGTGCATTCTAATCCCCAGAGCTGTCCCCAGGAGCATGCTGAATCTTTGGCTGTTTCTCTTACAGTCTGGAGAGACAGCCCTTCATGTGGCAGCTCGCTACGGCCACGCTGACGTGGTTCAGTTACTGTGCAACTTCGGCTCCAATCCCAATTTCCAGGACAAGGTGGGTCATGGTAGCCGGTGTTCTCATTTCCTTCTGCTCTCTGCATGGATGTACAGGCAAACCGTCATAGGGCCTAGCCCTTGGAGTTTTATCCAAGTTTCTGCTGAGATTCAAAAGGGCAGGGACTCAAAATCCAACATTCATTAATGTATTCCCCTGGATAACCTTATGAGGTAGGTTATCATTGCTATCATCTTCATTTTATAGAGGATGAAACTGAGGCAGAGAAAGGGTCAGTAACTTGCCCAAGCTCACACAGTTCATAAGTGGAGGGGCTGGGATTGCAGAATCCATGTCAGGAACCACTATACTATAATGGCCTCTTATAGACAGACATATGTGTCTAATGACGTTGACCATGAATACATAGACCTTATGACCCTATAGACCTCACAGTCAGCCCTTTCCCTGAGTTATTAAAGCATGGTTATCTGGGTCACTTCTTTGCCTCAGCAGTTAATAGCTTTATGTGACTCATCTTTATGTTAAATGCATGACAAAAAGCTTGAGGCATCAAGATTGTTAGGATTCTTGTTCAGATAAGTACTCTCCTACTCTTAGTCATCTCAGATAAAGTAAACGAAGGCTCTTTTACAAGGAAGATGCTATCAATCCACCCACATGGCACTTTGTTGTTCGGAAGAGCTGAGCCGTTGGTTCCAGTGGGCCCCCAAAAGTCATCTGTCGCTCATATACTTAGAACGCCAATTTCATTCGGCACACAAGTGTTGAAAGAAAACTAATGTCGGAAAGTCGTTAGAGCCATGTCCATTATTTCAAATTAATGTCTCTCTCTAATAGCTAAGAGTTCTCTCTCTCCGCTGCCTGACTTTGCTGCCAAATTCAGCAGAGACTCTCACCATGCCGGTGCTTTCTTTCATATCACTGCGTTCTCCTCCTCTGTGTGGTTGTCTCCTCGGCCAGGAAGAAGAAACCCCCCTGCACTGTGCTGCTTGGCATGGCTATCATTCTGTGGCCAAAGCCCTTTGTGAAGCTGGCTGCAATGTGAACATTAAGAACCGAGAAGGAGAGACGCCCCTTTTGACAGCCTCTGCCAGGGGCTACCACGACATAGTGGAGTGTGTGGCTGAACATGGAGCCGACCTCAATGCCTCAGACAAGGTGCTTTGTGGGTGAATGCATCACACGCACTGAGAAGCGATCTGGTGGGCTGGAGGGACCACAGGACTTTCTCAAATAGTTTACCTAAAATAACAAACTTGAATGCAGCAAATTGTAATTATCCCCTCTCTTCTCTTCTCTGTTTCAAAGATTCTGTGAACTTTTCTAGATTCTATTTTATAATTAATATTCATTTGTGGCATGTAGCAAAATTTAAGAATTGGTCAGGTGACTCAGGTCTCTTTTTATTTTTAGTCTTGTTCGCTTTGGAGCAGGTGTAGTGATGATCACTGCGCCAAAGACAATCCTCATTTAGGAGTATAATTGGCAACACTTAATTTGTTGATAAAGAAATAGGTGGTTTATTTACTTCTATCACCGGCTATTTTATAGAAAGACAATAAACCACTCTTATTTGTCTGGCAGTCGTGATTTTAGACCAAGTGTTCCTTTTTTTAATTAAGCAAATTCAGCATAATCTGTTTTTATTGTGAACTTGTACTTAAAACGAGGCTGTGATATCTAGTTAGATTTGGGACACCCTAATTTAGTAACTACAGTTTGTGGAGTATTTTCTTCATACAGAGACATGGTTCTCAACTGGGGACAACCTTGTCCCCAGAGGACAATTGGTAATGGCTAGAGACATGTTTTGGTTGTCGAACCATGGGCAGGAATCACTACTGGCATCTAGTAAATAAAGACCAGTGGTGCCGTTTACATCTTACAAATCACAGGATAATATGCTGCGGGTGAGAAACCCTAGAACAGATGAGTTATAAGACATGTTTCCAAACTCTACCCAGCTCCTGAAACTCAGCATGTCTGCTCACCAGGGATTCTACAATAGGGCAGAGGAATTCCCAGGCTGGTCTTTAGTGGGATGCAAAGGTTAAGCATGTTATATTTGCTTCTCATTATATATGCAAGCCCCCAAGCAAATCACTTTGCATGGCTTTCTCAGTCTCCTGGTGTAAAATAAAACAATAGACTTTCCACCTAGAAGGTTAGTAAAGATTTCTGAGCACATGTTTTCAAAAGTGTTTTCCAAATACTTGAGAAAAGCAGGCCATTGGAGTACCAGCTTAAGTCCTATACATTCAAGGACAAAAAGAAGTGTCAAGTCTTTCAATCTGATCATACTGGACAAGTCTAGACTAATCAAGCTAATGGTCAGCATAGTCTGTGATTATTCAGAGAATATGTGAAGCCTCTCCCCTCCCCCCGGGCGTAAAGTTCGTGGTTTTGAATCCTCCTTCAGACTTTGCAGTATTGATCATGTTGCTGACTGTTTAAACTGGCCCAGTGGAGGCTAGGAAGGTGAAGCCAGGCCCACGTCCCTAAGTGGAAAAGCTCATGGCCCCTGTTCTGTTGCAGGACGGACACATTGCTCTTCATCTCGCTGTAAGACGATGTCAGATCGAAGTCATCCAGACTCTCATCACCCAGGGATGTTTCGTCGATTTCCAAGACAGGCACGGCAACACCCCCCTGCACGTGGCATGCAAAGATGGCAACGTGCCTATTGTGGTG
The DNA here is from genome assembly GCA_030015415.1 of Cynopterus sphinx. Taxonomy (NCBI): domain Eukaryota; kingdom Metazoa; phylum Chordata; class Mammalia; order Chiroptera; family Pteropodidae; genus Cynopterus; species Cynopterus sphinx. The sequence continues at coordinate 99,378,078 of CM057385.1, forward strand.
GCCCTCTGTGAAGCCAATTGCAATTTGGATATCTCAAACAAGGTGAAGTTGGAGGGAAAGATTCCTGAGGGTCTAACAGTGTCAGTCTGTCATGTTGCTTCGGGATTTGGGCCACGTTTCTCTTTGCATTTCTGCATTGTACGAAGTCAGTGTTACTAATATGGACCTGTTTTTTATTTTTTATAGGGCTCTCCACTATAAGTCATATTTTACATGACTTTAGAATAATTTTGTAGAGTGACAGAAAATGATTACATTGATAAGTATTTCCTCCCGAACCAGGTTTACTACTTATGAGTTACGATTTGATTGAGATGCCTAGGACCATATTTCTCTTCTTAGGTTTCCCCCATTGAGAGTTTTATGGTCAAAAGTTTATTGCACCTTTTTTAAATGCTAAATGAATTTTGTAAGACCAAGGGGGTGTTATTATTGGGTAAATAAAAAAAGAAGTGAAAATAAGTAATTCCATGTTCCTATGCTGATTTTTTAAAATCCCATTATGTTGACTTCTAGAAGTTAGCTAACTCCTATCCTTTTCCCTGAATACTGTCCAGATTTTCATTACCAAATAAGGTAGAATAGTTAGATGTTCATGTGGTTTCAACCCTGTAACTGTATGAAAGGCAAGCATTATTCTGTTATGATTACGTGAAAAACAAAGTCCAAGCAGAATTATTTTGTTTTAATTGTGAGAAACGTTTGCTTATAAATGGCAGACGTGACGCCAGTAGAATTTTACTATGATTTGTTTGAAGGGAAAGAATGAATATCTGAAACAGCTGGAAAATTATACTTCTAAAAAAAATTATTTGTTTTATTTTTATGATTAATTCTCATGTAAATTGAAATTGGTCATCTTCACATTCTAGAAATGTGACAAGGCAATACTAGGTCTTAGCCATTAGCTGCTGGTTGCTTTCTTAGTTTATCCCATTCTAATCATGCCAAGTCAGTTATGTAAGTGGCTTAAGGCGAAAGCCAAATATTAAGCAGCATCAAGACCTTGGCTTTCCTTCTAGGAGCCTTTAAGTAAATAAAAAGCAGCTTCAAGGAACATTCTGGCACTCATCTGAATACATTTAGACTTGGCCATTGTATGCACAGCGGACCTACTGTGTGCACAGCACCTGGGATTAGCTGTCTCCTGTAAAGTGGAGCAGTGTCTCCCGCTGTTTTGCACTAATCTAAAGAAAGGGCAGGATGTTTGCCTGCTGCCCAAATGCAAAAAGTGCACTTGTTAAATATGCTCCCGGCAAGGTAATCTTAGACTCTCATGTTTAAAAGCAACGGGCTCATTTCATGGGAAAGCCTGTATATTTTCGATACTGTAGATAGCCATCGTGGGTCCTATATGCTGACATAAACTTGTGTTTTTACTATTTATGGCTCAACAACGGCACATGCAACAGATGGCTGTGTCATTGAATCAAACTCAGCTGAAGCACAACTCATTAGTGCCACAATTTCAACCTTTTGAAATTAGCAGCAAAGTTCAGACCATTTTTCGGAACTCGACTAGGTCAGCAGCACGCCACTGATGTGCAGCTCTGCAGTCCTGGACCTGCAGACGGGCTCCCCAGGCTGTCTTCAGTGCTCAGAGCCTCAGCCGATGACAACTTATGGGTCTCCTACCTTCCTCGGGAGGACTGGTGTCAGCTTTGTTTCTCTGTTCGTTTTTGTTTTGTTATGTTTTTATTTATTAGAAAGATAATAGGGGTTCTAGAGGAGCTAAAAAGATGTGCAGAAAAGTAAGAGGAAAGCATCCTTTCACCCGAAAACACACCTGGCTTTCCGTGGACTCACCCTAGTAACCTGCTGTCAAGATGAACATTGCACAGTGACAGCCCTTGCCCTACAGGCAGACTGTCACTCCTTTCCTGTAGTGTGTCCTGCCTTTTCCTTACATGGGTTCATTTCCTCCAGAGATAAAATTAGCCATTCATAGGCTACCTTGTCACCAGAATGTGACAGGAACTTGTCACGGTCTTTGACACTCGTTGCAGTGTAATGGACATTTCTCAGTCTTCATTTGTCTCAGATGAACATCAGCAGCGTGGCTATTGACGTTGGCCACGTTAGGCGACACGAGAGAGAAGAAATAGACGACACAGAGCACCTAGACCTTACCGCTCTGTTCCTTTTGTGTTGCCTCTTCCTATCGGTGAAGATAGAGAAAGCAGGCTGTACGCAGGCACAGCCACACACACACATGAAGAGAGAGACACACAGATGTGCACCCATATCTGGGAGTGTGAGAGGAAACTTTGTGCCCAGGAAGGGTGTATTAACGCTCTCTCTGGCAGCACTGTGCCAAGGGAACTTGTGAACGGCAGGGTAATGGTTCCTGCCCTTGGGCTGCTTTTTAATATGATGGCATCTCACGTCGGAATCGCTGGTTGTGGCAGAGGCCCAGGTGTTAGGGAAACACTGACATCTCGGCACTAAAGAAACTAGGGAAAGCTTTTCAGAGGCGATCATTTACAATGATTGTTTTGACAGATGAAGAAGAGAGGAAAGCATATAGCAGACTGAGGGATGCGTACGTGTGTGTTTGGGGACTCTCTGGATGCCCCTGTAGCTGACATGTGGTGTAGGTACTTACAGGGAGAAATGGGGGAAAGGGAAAATGAACTGAACGGGACAGTGGGTCCAGGTGGTGAAAGGCCTTGAATCTAATGCTAAGGAGGTTGTTTGGGTTTCGTTCTATCAAAAGTCAGGAGCCTTCAAGAGTGTAAACTTTCTAGTCCCTTTTCTTCCTCATGCTTCTCTTCACGGCCCTCCTTTCTATAAAACTATACATTCTATAACCAAGGTTATCTTCCTTACACATAAAATCCAAATATTTCACCAAACCTTCCAAAACTTCTCTTTTCCTTCTCACTTTAACTTGAGGATATTTTAAAGTTGAATAACTGTTTTCTAAGCTACTCTAGAAGACAATAGTAGACAAAACATCAATCTGTACACACCCCGCAGCATTATTTATAATAGCAAGGTATGGCACCCCACTAAATGTTCATCCTCAGCGGGCTGGCTGATAATTATGACATATCCATGCAGCGAAATTACTCAGGTATCCAAAAGAACGTCGCAGGTATAGTTACAGACATGGAACAGCATTCACAATCTATTGTTCGGCCAATGGAGCAAGTGACAAAATAGGATCTGGAGTATGACTATATCTTGATTTTCCAAATTATTTACCTCCTCTTATGAATTCATAGATAAAATCTTGGAAGGAAATGCCCAAAGTGTTAAGTAGGGGCAGCTCTGAGCACGGGGTACTCAGGCGGAGCAGGAAAGTTCAGAGGAAGACGGTTTTCTATCATCCAATCCTTCTGGGTCGTTTGGATATTTTAAATGAGCCTTTCACTTCATAACAAAAACCCGTGTTTGTAAATAAACAGCATAAGACAGAGATACTCAAACTCTCTCTGTTCTCAACTTCTGTAGTGTCTCAGTAATTTTTTCGTGGCTCCCCCAGGGCAAAAGAAATACCTGTTCTGTTTATTAAGTGGCTCAGTCTAAACAACTTGATATTTCTATCCTAACAAACAGCTTTGTAGCTGTTGGAATGAATGATCCACATAAGTTGAAAGACAACTAATAGTTTAATTTTATTCTTCCCTAGCCACAATTATGTACTAATGGGATGTGTGTGCTCATTGGGCACCTCACGACCCCTCAAACCTTGGACTCAGATTAGACATTAGCCTTATTTCCTATTCTACATTAATTTTCTCAAGATACTTGCTTCTTATCACAGCAACCGCAAGACTCTCGCTGTGCAGACATGATGTTACTGAGAGGAAGACAGTGCAGTCCAATCTTGAGACTCTAAACTTCCTGGAGCGAGTAGTTCACCTGGTGTCCAAACCTGCTGGTTCCATTAAAAATTTTGGATATTTATCAGCACCCGCCGTGAATTTACTCGTGTCCTAAAGTACCTTGGCACACAGTTTGGGAACCATAGGCAAAAAAAAGAAAAAATTGGTGGGCACGGCCTTGGAATTTCACCTCACTAGAGTGTCGTTAATGGCTGTCCTTCCCCTCCCATCACTTCTCCCCTTGCTGTGTCTAAATTTGAACTTTAGTGCGGATCTTTCTGGAACTTTGGGGCTCTGAAGCCCTGACTCAACCCTCCTTTCTGCCAACACAGCAGGAGACTTAATTACCTTATGATAAGCCTCCCACTCTCTCATCCTTTGAAGTTACTCTTTTAACTGAAAAAGCCTTGAAAACATTTTTGCCCGGCTTGTCTTCCGCAGGCGGCAGCAAGCTTCTAGAGAAGGCAGACTGCGCCTCCTATTTCTTTCTGGTGGATCCCAGATCCCGCACATGGTGCTGGCGCCATGGAGTAGGCTCCATAAATGGTATCCTCAGCCACAATCGTGAGAAGGACTCTTTTGGGTCTTTTGATTGATTGATTGATTGATTGATTGATTGTCTCTTCCCAGTATGGACGAACACCTCTACACCTTGCAGCCAACAACGGCATTCTTGACGTGGTCCGCTACCTCTGTCTGATGGGCGCCAACGTGGAGGCACTGACCTCGGTGAGTAGCCTTCTGGCTGGAGAAAGCAGTTAAACCTATCTGAGCCCTCCGGGGCACGAGGGGAAAGGCAGCTGCACTATAAAGCCGACCTGCTGCTAGTCAACTTCGGCCCCTCCACGACAGTTCTGTGAGCATTTGCCTACACAAACCAGGGTAACATCTAGTTACTGCTGCATCTCCTCCTCTCAGGCCCACGCTGCCAGCAGTGCCTGCTGTTTCCCACTGGCCTTTTCGTTGCCCGTGTTATACAGCAGCGCGTGTTCTCCTTTCCTAAAGGCTCCCCCGCCCCGCCCCCACTTCATGCAGGGCGCTGGAGGCGTCATGGGCTTTCAGGGATGGAGGAGGAAGGGGCCCTGGGTGTGTGGTGAACAACTGAAGAGAACCTCTCTCTCTTGTTTAAAAAGTCTGGCTTTGCTCTGAAGCTTGCAAGCCATTTTTAAATGAGATTTATTTCTTGAGTTCCCCCACTCCCCACTCCACATTCCTGACCTGGTACCTCCCTGCAGAAGAAGCCGTTCGATTCTCATTTCATGAAATTCCAAAGAAGAAAATGTTTCAGCCAATGAGATAAGGTTGCCGTGGTTAGCTGCAGTGAAATGTTATCATTTCAGTGTTTCTGGCACAATGAGGGGTTGCCTCTCCATTCGCTCATGTGGGGGATTCCTGACACTCACTAGCACTTTGCGGACATGAAATGTTTTCCTAAGGCAATCCATCAGAGTTTTAAAGTGTGGTATCCAACCTGGGGAGAATCAGGGCGCAGAAGCTGGAAAGGGCCTTTCTTTTTTGGAGTCATAGAGGAGTTAACAAACAAGGATCCATGAGCCAAATCCAGCCAGTGCCTGATTCTGCAAATGGGGGTTTTTTGGGGACACAGCCAAGCTCGTTTTTGTATTGCCTATGGCTACTTTCACGCTCTGTGAGCAGTGGTGAACGGTTGTGACAGAGGCCCTATGGCCCACAGGGACCAATATATCTACTATTTGGCCCTTTTCAGAAAGTGTTTGCTGACCTCTCTGGTCTAGGACACAGGCATATCTCGGAGATATTGTGAGTTTGGTCTAGACCACTTCTAGAAAGCCAATATCACAGTAAAGCGAGTCTCACGAATTTTTTGGCTTCCCAGTGAATATAAAAGTTATGTTTCCACTACACTGTAGTCTTTCACGTGTGCAATAGCATTATATCTAAAAAACAAAACAAAACAAACAAAAAAAACACTGTAATACCTTAATTAAAAATTCTTTATTCCTAAAACTGCTAACCATCATCTGAGCTTTCTGTGAGTCATAATCGTTTTGCTAGTGGAGGGTCTTGCCTCAGTGTTGATGGCTGCTGACTGATCATGGCGATGGTTGCTGAAGTTCGGGGTGGCTGTGACAGTTTCTTAAAATAAGACAATGAAGTTTGCCTCGTGGATTGACTCTTTCTTTCACATACAATTGCTCTATACCATGTAATGTTGTTCCATAGCATTTTACCCACAATAGAGCTTCTTCCAGAATTGGAGTCCATCCTCCCAGACCCTGCCACTGCTTTATCAAATAAGTTTATGTAATACTCCAAACCCTTTGTTGTCATTTCAATAATCTTCACAGCATCTTCATCAGGAATAGATTCCATCTCAAGAAACCACTTTTTTTGCCTTATCCATAGCAACCACTCCTCATCCATTAAAAGTTTTGTCTTGAGATTACAGCCATTCAGTGGCATCTTCACGCTCTGCTCCTAATTCTAGTTCTCTTGCTGTTTTCCCCACATCTGCAGTTATTTCCTCTGCTGAAGTCTTGAACCCCTCAAAGTCATCGATGAGGGTTAAAATCAAATTCTTCCAAAATCCTGTTGATGTTGATATTTTGGCTTCTTCTCATGAATTATGAATATTCTTAAGGGCATCTAGAATGGTGAATCTTTTCCAGAAGGTTTCAATTGTTACTTTGCCCAGATCCATCTGTGGCAGCTATAACCTTATGAAATGTAGTTCTTAAATAGTAAGACTTGAAAGTTGAAATTACTTCTTGATCTAGGGGGTGCAGAATGGTAGTTGTGTTAGCAAATGTGAAAGCAACATAAATCTTGTGGTACGTCTCTGTCTCAGCCCTTGGGTAACCAGGTGCATTGTCAATGTCCAGTAATATTCCCAAAGCAATCATTTTTTTCTGAGTGGTCAGTTCAAACTGTGGGCTTAAAATATTCAGTAAACCATGTTGTGAACAGATGTGCTGTCTTCCAGGCTTTATTTCATTTATAGAGCACAGGCCGAGTAGATTTATCGTAATTCTTAGAAGCCATAGGATTTTCGGATGGTAAATAAGCACTACCTTCAACCTAAAGTCACCAGCTGCGTTAGCCCCTAACGAGAGAGTCAGCCTGTCCTTTGAAGCTTTCCAGCCAGACACTGACTTCTCTCTAGCTAAGAAAGTCCGAGATGGCATCTTCTTCTAATAGAAGGCTGTTTGGTCTACATTGAAAATCTGTTGTTTAATGTCACTACCTTCGTTGATTTTCTTAAGTAGGTCGTCTGGATAACTTGCTACAGCTTCTACATCAGCTCTTGCTGCTTTACCTTGCGTTGTTACGTCATGAAGATGGTTTTTTTCCCTTAAACCTCATGAACCAGCTTCCGCTAGCTTCAAACTTTTTCCCTACAACCTTCTCACTTCTCCCAGCCTTCATCACATTGAAGAGAATTCGGGCCTTGCTCTGGTAAGCTAGCTTTGGCTTAAGGAAATATTGTGACTGGTTTAATCTATCCAGACCAATAAAACTTTATCCATATCAGCAATAAAGCTCTTTCATTCACTTTCTTACCATTTGTGTGTTCACTGAAGTAGCACTTTTAATTTCCTTCAAGAACTCTTCCTTTGCATTCACAACTTAGCTAACTGTTTGGCACAAGAGGCCTAGCTTTCAGCCTGTATTGGGTTTCAACATGCTTCTTCAGGCTTAATCATTTCTAGCTTTGATTTAAAGTGAGGAATGTGCAACCCTTCCTTTCACATGAATGCTTAGAGGACATCGTAGGGTTATTAATTAGCCTAATTTCAATATTGTTGTGTCTCAGGGAATATGGAGGCCCAAGAAAAGAGAGAGAGAGTGAAACAACAGCTGGTCATAAAGCAATCAGAACACACACAACATTTTAAAGTTCTCCGTCTTCTGTGGGTGCAGTTCACGGCACCCCAAAACAATTATGATAGTAACATCAAAGATCATTGATCATGGACCACCACAGCAAATATAATAATGAAAAAGTTTGAAATATTTCAAGAATTAGCAAAATGTGACACAGAGACACCAAGTGGGCAAATGCTTTTGGAAAAATGGCCCTGTAGACTTGCTCCCCGCAGGGTGGCCATAATCCTTCAAATCATGTAAAAGAAAATGCAATACCTGCACAGCACAATAAAGCAGAGTGGAATAAGACACTATTCCTGGATTGCCTTTCTGACTGCACTAATGTTACCTTGATGTCATTTTCGCCCTGAAAGTACTGGGTCTTTTCTCTGCCATGTTGAGCGGGCCAGTCATTTCTACAGCTCAGTGATGGCCAATGTTCTACATGGGACTGTCCCCTTTTTAAGGCATCTCCTCGTCCAGCACAAACATACACGTGGCCATGCATGGACTTTCAAGCCTGATGTGCCATTACCAAACCCTGCCCACCCATGCCTTGGCACACAGTTCAGTTACTCCACAACAGAGCATGTATGTGTATTGTTATGAGTTAAAATATGTCATTCTCTCTATTCTAGTAGCCACATCTAAACAGAAAAAGAGGACATTAATTTCAGTTATATATTTTATTTAGCACAAGGTAGGAAAAACATCATTTCGACTTATAATCAGTATTTTAAAATTATTGAGATAATTCACATTTTTGGCTTGCACTAAGTCTTCGAAATCCGGTGTGTATTTTACCCCCGGAGCACATCTTACCTCAGCCACATTTCAAGCACTGAGCAGCCACGTGGTGGGGTGTGGGGAAGGGAAGCGAGGGGGCTTCCCCCTTATGGATGGCACAGTGCCAGCCCCTTTTCCTCTGCCAGCTTTTCTCCCTCTGCCGGAACGAGCCCCATTCTTCCCATTCTCCCCCACGTGCCTGGCCCTGAAGCGCCCTCTAGTGCTGCCTTCTCTCTCTCTGTTCTCAGCCAGAGTAACGAAGTTCAAGTCCTCTGAGTATCTTGTCCTTCCTTGTTTCTTGTCCCTCACCCCTCCTCCACTGTCCACAGTCTGTCCTCAACTCCTCGTGGCTCCCAGCAGAGTCCCCAGTCTCCTCCTGGTAGCTCTCTCTTTCTCATTATAAAACAAGATTTAAAGAAAAGGAAAAAACATGAACAAAAGTAGAGCTTGATGAATAATTAAAATAAACACCTTTGTAGCACTACTCAGGTCGAGAAATAGAACTTTTGAGGCCCCCCCTAAAAGGCCCCCGTGGCCTTTTGATGCGTGACCCTTTCCCACGCCCCGGTGTAACCCCCACCCCTGATTTTTGTGGTAATCACTTCCTTGCCTTTCTTTACAATCTTTCTCACCTGAGAGCTAGCAGCTCTTTTAAATACTACTTCTACAGTTACCTCTCCAGGACTTGACACTTTCTGGACACTCTCTCCTACCCTGGATGAGAAAGTCCTATTTGCTCCAGCTTCTCCTCCAGCCTCTGCTCGCCCTCCTCCACCTGCATGTCCTCTTGTAGCTGCGCCATCCCAGATGGCTGGCTGCCCTCCCGCTCTCCACCCGCTGCTTCTCTCTCCAGCCCCAGGGCTGCACTGCCCCCAAGCTCAGGCCCACATCCAGGTCTCCAGCCTCGCTTGCTCCCCAAGCGCCACACTCAGACACAGCCTGCACGCCCTCTGTGCTCTCCTCCAGGTCTGCTCTCCTCCCCGGTGTCTGACCTTTGCAGAGGGTTCCGGCATCGTGCCAGTGGCCACATCCTGGATTCTTCTGGAACTCGCAGCTCCATCCTCCTGCTTCCACTTGTGTGTTCCCCCCAGGACCAACTCAGTCTCAGAACTGGTCCCTGACTGTAGTCTTATGACCGCCTACAGTTCCATCCACCACACGTGTATGGTTCTGGGAAAGCCAATGTGCAGTGCACTCTGATTTCATATCATCTTGGGGCTCTGTGATCTCCAGAATGTGACCTCCGTGCCCTGGCCCCTGCCCCCTCCCCAGCCAAACACCTCACCCCTGCACCCCCTCAGGAACGAAACTGTTTGCAGGTCCTTAGTCCCTCACTCACTCCCACCTCATCAAGTTGGCACATTCTGTTCTTTCCCTCTGAATCTCCTATTTCCACCCCCTCCATCCCCTACACATACACACATACACACACATCACACCCCGTCATGAGGCAACATTATGTGCTGCTGCCTTCAAAGTGAAATTAATGTTTTAATGGCAAGCATCTGGGCACATAGTAGCTGATGGTATTGGTGGCAGGAAGATTTGGGGACCCTAATGCCTCCCATCTGTCAATATCCCACTAGAGCCCCCGGAAGACTCCTGTTTTCCAGCCCACTTCAGTGGGTGTGATGTGCCCCTTTCTTGTTATGTTGGGATTGACTTCTGATTATCCCAGGAGGCTGTGAGCCCTTGGCTGAGATCACGTGTGATTTGTCATGGTCTCCCAACTGGTCTCCCTGCTTCCAGCTCACCTGTCCACATTCTGTTCCTCACACACTAGCCCGTGTGGCCTTGTTCAAACCTAAGTCAGATGATGCTCCCCTCTCCAACTCTCCATCAGGGTAAAAGTCCTTACTGTGGAGGCCCCCTCTAACCCCATCTCTTGCTCCTCCTCCTCCTCTTGCTCCTCCGGCACCAGCCACACAAGCTTCCTTGATATTCTGCAAACATGACAGTTATCCGCACAGCAAGTGCAGGACTTCCTCCAGGCATGCAAATGGCTTGCTTGCTCTTGCACCTTCTTCAGGTTTTGACTCAGATGTCACCGCTTGGTGAGGCCTTCCAGGTCCGCTGTTTGTAGCAAGGAGGGCAGTGAGTGTTAGGATGGCTCATGAGCCAGGCACAGCCCAAGGAGTTAGAACCTCGCTCGGCGGTGCATGGTAGAGCAAGGCCACAGTGCAGAGACCCAGCTCTTACCCTTCTCCATCTTGGACAGAAAGGCAGGGAGTTTGGGGAAATTCTCAGCTCTTTTATTAACTACCACTGCTGCCTGCCAGTTTGCTGGTTCTTTCCGTTTGGTTTCCTCTAATCTGCTCAGAACCTGTGCAGTGTCTGTTCCTGTCTGGCAGATGAAGAAACCCAGGCTCCAAATGAGAGGCTGAACGACTGACCACACAGCTGGTGAAGGGCAGAGTCAGGACTTAAACCTGGACCTTCTCACCCCAAAGTTCAAGCTCTTCCCACGACACTGGCAGACCTTTCTTTTGGAAGCCTGAAGAGTGTCATTTAGAGCAATGTCTTGCAAACTGTAAAGTGCTATGCAAATGTAAGGACTGTTGTCAGTGGTGGTTTTCCTGTCATTTGAAAGGCTTAATGGTAGAGAGTCACTGACCATCCTCAGCCTGTCTTATATGCAGATCTGAGGTCTTCCAGAGAAGTAAATGTTATGGCCAGACACGCCAGAAGACCAAATTAAAGTCGAGGCTCAGATTTCTTCCAGCGAGAGCAGTGGTTCCCAAACTGCTGCACAATAGAATCACCTGGGAGCACTTAGAACCCCAGTTCCAGAGTCACCCCAGACTGGTGAGTGGAGTGTGCGGGTGGGAACCAGGCAGCGGGCGTTCTTACAGAACCCCAGTGTCTCCGGTGTGTGGCAGAGCTTGGGAACCACTGAGCTGAGGCCTTTGCTCATCACAGCAGGAAAGGATCTAGACACTTTAGCAAGAATCCCTGGTTGGGGATGTGGTGTCAGACATGACACCTACCTAATTCACCCCAAAGCAAAACAGAAGCCCGCACCTACCCATTGGAGACTTTTGTGGACTCTGAGGGCGCGCAGAGAGATGGCGTGTGACTGTGAAGCGTGGCTCCTGCCAGAGCACCCACCTGAACTTCCAGCTTCAGCCCAAGGCAGTGGTCCTCAGCCAGGGTGGTTTCGCCCCCAGGGAACATTGCGCAATATCTAGAGACACTGTGGGGTGTCACCAGTGAGGAAATGGGAATGCTGCCGGCATCTAGTGGCAGAGGCCAGGGATCCTGCACCCGGGACAGCCGCCCTCAGCAGAGCACTGCCCCAGCCCTCACGTCAGTCGTGCTGAAGCAGAGAAGCACTGGTCTGACGTGAACCCACGCGTGGCTCAGTTAGTGATGAGGTGAGAGCTCAGAAGGCGTGCTGTGCTGTTCAGCAGATGCAGGCAGGTGTTTCTAAGCTTCCACGGGGATGGAATTCTGTTACCGACAGACACTGAGAGATAGGCCAAACTGCTGCTTTTAGTTTAAAAATTATCTATATTGCTTTTATTTACTTGGAAATTGCTCCTCATCTTGTCTACTTTACATTTCAGTGGTTCCTAAAACTGCAGCAGAACAGTCCCTAAGCCTTTGTGCCCTCCTCAGTGGTGTGTGACCAGCCACAGTTCCCACCGCCCAGGAGTGACTCTGAGGGTCAGTGCGCACAGAACACACAGGGCTCACTACGAGGTGCTCAGTCAATGTTAGCCATTGTGCGTATTCACGGTGGAGAACCAAATGGATTCGAGCGGCATGAGACTGAAAATTCTTTAATTAAAAAGCAAACACCCAAGTGCCATGGATCCTTATTTCCTCCTTTGATGTTCGCTGAAAATCGTTAGATAAAATTGTCTGTAAAACCAAGGCTTTTCTTTGAATGTACAGTAATTACCCGTAACTAGCATGATTCCAGCGCTGAGGTTCGTCTATGGACGTGTTTTGAAACATTAGCCATCACTAACTGGAATTTGGCCTCTAATGACACTCTATGGTGTGCCTAACTGGAGAGAGGTTCGGTTCACCGGACCTCTCTGCCTTCTAACGAGGTGCCGGGTGTGATTAAAGCCTGTGTGCCTGAGACATCTCACCATTGGACCTCCAAACACCAATGCACAATTTCTCCTACTTCTTCTCTTCCTCTCCTGGACAGTCAAGTAAAATAAGGATTCCACAGAAAGGGAATAAGCCAGGATTATTTTTCCACCGTCTTTGCTTCTGACTCCTAACTTCTTCTTGTTTCTGCCTCCAGTGACAAAATTGGTGTATAGAACACACAGGTCTCTGTTGCAAAGGAAAGAAACTAATCATTTTTCTCCAATAGGATGGGAAGACAGCAGAAGATCTTGCTAGGTCAGAACAGCATGAACATGTAGCAGGTCTCCTTGCAAGACTCCGAAAGGTGAGAAATTCTATTTATCAGTCTGAAATTCTGTTTTGATGTGAAAATGTGTCTTTTCCCTTGTGTAAACTCTGAGAATGAACGAAACAAGGCTTTGAACACACCAGTTGAATGAAAAGGCAGCTGTCTCTGTCCCGTGGTTTGCATATTGACTTGCACACATGCATCAGCTACTTGTCTGCTCTCTTCTGTATCTGGTGGGCACTGTTAATTTACAGCATGAGGATGTGCCTGCAGGAAGCCAGACGCATGGAGGTGAAGCAACTTGCTACTTAGTGCAGAGCCCAGATTCAGACCTGAAAGAGAAATGTCTGCTTGCCATGGTCCCTCAGAGGGTTCAGTGCTCCTTCAGTGCAATTCCTGGCCAGTCGAGGACGATCCTCTCTTGCACTGAGCTCACCTGCCTGCTGTGTGACTGCACCAATCTCCTGTAGGGAAACCCAGGCCTCATTTCCCTCGGCAGACTCTTCCAGACTCCATACTCAGGGAGACCCATGTGTTTGCTTACCTTAGTCACCCCCTCTAAGAATTCTAAACCTCAGCCTCCCGAAGAGCCAGAAAGGGAGGATTTGGCTGCCAAGCATTTCTAACTGCATTCCAGTGTGCTCGCGTGGATGGGACTTCCTGACCTTGAAGGATTTGAGGACCCCTAGCATCTCTTGTCATAGGTTCTCTTCTCCATTCATTTTGGAAACTAAAAGAAGCCTCTACATATCTTCTGATACCCCATGGGGCGATGCCACCCTCTGAAGACATACTCCTTAACCCTCAACACATTCCTGGGGAGAAATTTGTATCTGGGACAGCAGGGAAGTTGGCCTTAAATTGATGTGCCATTCCATTTGGTTTCTAAATGGGCCCAATTAGCAAAAGAAAAGCTGCCTGAGTTTTCACCTCTAGTCAGCTGACATGCCTAGGAAAGTATCCCTGGACATTTGCTAGGGAGCTTGAGTCTTTCTGCTCTTGAAGAACTAACCAAAGCCATCTTGTTGACCAGCATGGGGTGGCAGAGGACCGGCCAGAGGAGAGTGAGGGGGCGTTTCCGTGCTTAGACAGCGCAGGGGCCAACCCATGGGGAGATGAAGTCTTGCAGCCAGTGCATCTGGGCGGGGTGAGGGTGCAGAGGCCAAGCTTGTGGGGAGAGGAAGAACACGATGCAAGCCTGAGTTGAGTAGGGTCCACTTGCGCCCGGTTTGACACAAAAGGATTTGGGATAGTGATGGGTTGGAGCCTCGGTTGCTGTCTGGGAGAGCCTGCCACACACACCTCTTCCCAGCTCCATGTCAGTGCTGTCACATCAGGGCCTTGAAAACAGCCACCGTGGCAGTGTTTGCACCACAGGAATAGCAAACATGACAAATCGGGGCCATCTTTGCCCCTAGCAAGCTGGTTAACCAGCACACCATTGCGTTGGGGGTCTTTGGAAGCCCCCATTGTCACACTTTGGGTTCTAGGCACAGCCTTCTGTCCAGGTAGGAAATGTCTAAACCTGTAGAGGAATTTCATGCATTTACTTGAGCCAGTTGACAATTGCCAGTACCAGTGCCAAGCAATATCTCCACCGAAGGAGAAAAAGCTCCAGGGAATGGTAGTTTCGCGGCTTGTTTTATACATTAGAATCAAAGGAGACGTAAGGAGAGTGACATGAAATCCACTGGTGGCAGATGAAAAGGGCAGGAGAAGGAAAAGCAGGAAAGTCTCTGGACTGGATGAAAAGCAAATCAGAGAGACACATCTTTCTCTCACGTTGGTGGGTACAAGATTGATAATAACGTTTATAGCACATAGAGGTGATGTTTGGGGAACAAGATAACCATGTGGGTTCTGTGCTCTCATGCTCTGGTGCAGTAAGTGTGCCCTGATGGGTCCAAAAAAAGGGATCACTCTGACTTTCCATGGGTACGTTACCTTAGATGCAAAACGACAACGAACAGGCTCACTTAAAGTAAAGATTGGCCTTTGTCAGGGAAGCTACAGACTTAGGATGTCGCTACCCCCCATGGCCTGCTTTCAGTTAAGAATTTTTATATTCAGACCATCCATCCTACGTGGTTACATTTCATCTGTGAGTTTTTAGGACACGCCATGCTGGCCTCCCCTGAGCTTGTCAGGTTTAGTTTGTGGCCCCTTTTTTGTCTACGCTTCTTACAAAAGAGGAGCTGCCCCTTCCACTATCCCAGGTGCTCGCCCCACCACTAAACAGAGCTCAGTTCAGCCCTCTAGACCTGCCCAGGAACTGTGCTGTGCTGCTGCTTACCAGACCAGTTCTCCTCCTAGAAAAAAGAAGAGTGCTCATTATCAGGCAGGTGGAGACAAGGTTGCACTTAGATTTTTCATCAGCATTCATTTTACTATCGCTGCAAGTCCCATTTTTATCTGATTTTAAAATACTAGTTTCGGGGGATTTGGGAAGTTGGCTTCTTTTTATTTTGTTTGATTGTCCTTCTAATCAGATTTTCCATAATTTGATATTAGAAGTAGTTGTTTTTCCTAAGCCTAAGACTAGACAGTGAGGAAGATGCCCAGGAATATTTTGGAAAAGAGGACAAAATTGGGAGTTTGCCCAGAATTTCAAATTCACAAGTAAGCTGCATTTGCATAATTAAGAGTTGCTGTTCCATCAGTGCTGGCTCTAATTGCATCCTGCCATTTGCAGAAAGCCATGTCACCTCCCCATGCTCTTATCTGGCTTTCCCAGATTGCAGGATGCTCTTCCCTGTCAATCAGCAGATGTTTAGTCATCTTTTCTGATGAGAAATGAAAGCTAAATTTCCAAGGGGAAAAGTTGCTGGAAAAAAAGGGAAACTAGAAACCAAGATTTACCAGGGCTTTAAAGAGCAAAGCAGTTAACAAATAATATTTATTTAAAAGATATTCACAGTGTCAGCTATATGCCAAGAACTCTTCTAGGAACCAGAGAGATCACAGTGGACAAAAGAGGCAAATACTCAGCCAATAACAAATAAGAAAAATGTCAGATAAGATGAGTTAGGAGTTGGCAAACAATGGCCAAAGCCAAAGCTACCCTACCGCCTGTTTCTGTAAATAAAGTTTTATTGGAACACAGCCATGCCCTTCATTGGCCGGTTTCTGAATACAGAAGTCTCAACGGAGATCACCTGGCCCTTTACAGGAATGTTTACTGTCCCTGGTATAAGTGCAGGGGACTCAAATAGGATGAAATGAAAGTAGGGGATGGGGTGACACTATCTTTCCAGACTGGTCAGGGGATGCTTCTCCCTCATGGTGACATTTAAACCAACACCTGAAGGACAAGAAAGAGGAAGCAGCCAGAAAGGGTTGGTGGAAGGCAGAGGGACTAACAAGTGCAAAAGGCCTGAGGCATTAAAAAGTTGGGTGCGTCCCAGGAAACAGACCAAGCCTGCTCCAGAGCTTAAGCACTGTGTTCTAGGCAGAGGATGATGGCCAGGATGGCTGAGGCCATCTGATCAGAGAGGTAGGCCAGGCTTCACAGACCTTGGTAAGGAGATTGAGATTTGCTCCAGGTATATTGAGCAGGTGGGAGCAAGATCTGACTGAGGTTTTAGGAATTTACTGGTCCAACAGAAGGACCAGATAGAAGATCATCTTGGTGGTCAGGTGAGATACGAAGGTGCTTGGACTGGGCTTGTCCAGGCTCAATACTTTGTGAGCCTTGGGCAAGATTACAAACGCCTGTGTAAATATTTAAAGTATATGATTAAAGGTAATGAACAGGGAAATATCATATGTTCCAGCCTCCCACTTTGACAGTGCACCTTTATGACCACCTGGAAGGCCGGGTTCTGGTTTAGAGTTTTGATTCCTCGGTGTTCAATGCTGCTTCTCTCCCCGTTCCCAACCCTGGCAGGCCTGTCTGCAAGAGACCCACACCCAGACACCCCGAGCCTCACGTCTGCTTTCCAGCCACACCCTCCAGCCCGAGGAGTTCAGTTGGGGGGCACAAAAGAAAATATTTCAAGTCACGAGCCAGAATTTAGGGCGTGCAATAGTCTAAACTGTCCACTCCCCTGGCAGTGCTACTACATGGGGGCCTAGCCAGGCGCCTGGGTACAGCGTGGTCTTGCAGCTCCTATTAAATACAGACCATGGATGGAATGTTATGTCCCTCTCCAAAGAAATCAATATTCTCCCATCTTCAGAGCTGGCCAAGAGCAACTCGATATCGTCTTCCAGCCCTCCCTCCATTAAAACCTTCGTCTGCCTTGGAGAGCACACTCTCAGTGAAGTTGATGGAAGCTGCCTTCCGGGGACGCTGGCCAGGACCCTGCTGCACCATCCAGCGGGGAAATGCAAGCACTAGCCGCCCACCAGACGCACAGGGATTGCAGACACTTCTGTCTGTCCTGTACGTCTGCATCAAAATCAGTCGTGTTCAGATTCTCCCAGGTTCCTTCCTAGTGAGCAGAAGGAGGGGTCATGCTGCAGGGTGAGGTTAGGTTTCCTCAGAAAGGAGGAGACTCTATTTTTTGCTTTTCCTGGCCTTGGAAGATGACGGCAGAGTCTGTCAGTCTTAGTAGAGAGCAGTTTCCTGACTTAACTTTCGCAAAGACGAGGTGGAACGTGAGTCATTCCCAACCCAAGCCAGTAGCTCCTGGTGGAAGGGGAAGGCAGGGACCGGGAGAAGTCCCCTGGGTAGAGGATAGGAGGGGAGAGTGGGACACCTTTACCCCTTTTTGGCTTTGAAATTCTTTTCTCACCTGCCATCCCTCATTCCCACTCGTAAGGAGAGAGCATGTGAGTGTGCGTGCTTGCATGACCATCCAGGATTGAGGACGTCATGAAAACTGAGCTGTGAGTCCAGCAAAGCAGTACTGTCTTGGGGTGCGGGGGAATGATTTCTTGCAGACGGTTAAGCACGTGAGCTTGTAACACATTCTGAGATGAGCAGAACCCCTTCAGGTGAAGACTCACCAGTTTCTGATCAAGAATTGAAGCTCCCTGTCCCCACCCCCGCAGCTCCCAGAGGACACTGGGGATGCGAACACAGGCCAGCAATCCAGGTCATTTGCTTAGGGGGAAAAAAAGGTACTGAAATGCGATGTGCCCTTTGTCTATGAAAATTCAGAGCATGGAGGGCCCCTTCTCATTCTAGTTGCCTTTTTGTAGCAGTAACTTATACATCTTATTATAAATTAAAATGCCCCCGAGGCAGCATGGCACTGGAGACCTTGCCCTAACCGGGACGCATCTTTGGAGTGGGTCAAACTGGAAATGGCCCTCCTGGTCTATTCTACAGTGCTTGTAACTCCCTGCAGCACATCCCCACTTTGAGGGGCTGCCTTCAACTTGCAAATCTGTATTTATTTCTTTGTCCTCCTGCTTCTGAGGAACCTTCCACCTCCCTTTTAGCAGCAACAGTGGTAGAAAGAAGATGTGCTGGTGAGTTCTGTCTGTGCCTTGAGGAAAGTGCCTTGGCCCCTTTGTGCCTCGGTTTCCTCATTTGAAAGGAAGAATGACCACATTAACCGCAAAAGTGTCTTTAAGGTTTAAGTAAGAAATGTGAGTGACAGCACAGTGTAAGCTGAAAGATGTCACACATAGGAGTGTTGCTGGCACAGACAGGTAATGAACCTGTCTGCACTCTCCAGGTGCTAAAATACAATCCCTGACCCTTGCTAAAGGTGGTAGGGCAGACTGTTCACAGGGCACTGGAGTGGGGGCTTGTAGCAGAGGAGAGAGATCAGCCCAACTCTGACTCCAACAAAGACAAGTGGAGATTTGTAGCCAAGAGGCAGGGCGGGGACTAGGGGTGGAAAATTGCAAGAGCAAACATCAAGGCCAAGGGACCTCTTGCTGGACTGACTGCTTCAGATTCTTCTATGAGATCGTCAGCCAGGTGTGGCCAGAAGAGGAGGCAGAGGGGAAGCTCAGGAGAAAACATTTCTTATTCTCACTGGTCTAAGAGAGACAGGAGTCTCTGGAGAGGGGGGTCACAGGGCACAGGCTCCACCAGGTGAGAGAAGCAGGGAGGACCTGTGACAAAGACCTTTGTTGGGGATCATGGTGGGGTACACAGAAGGGCATGGGGGAAGTTACTGGTGACTTTGAACATCAGAGGGTCACAGTTGGGAGAGCAGAAAGGGAAACTTGTGGAAAAGACGACCTTATCACACTCGTGGATCTGGGTGGATGCTCATAGCCTGTGGGGGAATGTTGAGGCATCCAGAAAATAGGACATTTTAAAGATGACATTACACAACTCAAGAGGATTCTTGTTTAGGCCGGGCAGGGTGAGCAGATATCAAAGGTGGGGGGTGAACGACGTGATCAAATGTCAAGGGGGTGATGTTCACTAAACTCACCCAGCAGGATTCTCGCTAAAACTGGACTAACCAGACCAGAGACACAGCCTAAGATTGGGACCTTGAGGGCTCCCTAGAGCTAGGACAAATGGAGAGTCTTTTAGAGTGGTTCTGGAAGCAGCACACCGGGTGGCAGCAGTGTCAGATAGGTACCACGGTTGAAATCTTGTCAGAGTGGAAGTGTTACGGGATTCTCAGGGAGACAGGACACCGGGGCTATAAGCAGGAAGCAGCATTTATCGATGCCAGCACCAGCTCAGCGGATTCTTATCCAAAGGCTGAGCCCCGATTGTAACATAACAGACAATTTTATACAGTCTTGTCTTCCCCGCACAGCTGCAGACATAAGGAAGAACGTTAATTGGTTGGCAAGCTATGAGAAAAGTGATGTTAGCTGGAGAGCTCTTGAGGTGGGGGGAGGGCAGTCAGGAACAAACTGGTTCGAGCCGGAAATGGCCAGGCAGGCTCAGGCTGCCACAGAAGGACCTGTGAAACCCATGCAGAAGAGACAAACATGCCCTCATTTCTTCACACAGGACAGACATGATGGCCAAAGCATGAAAGCACAAAGGGGCAAGATCAACAGGGCAAGAAACAGGAAAGTTCCCCAGGCCCATTCGTTGCACAGTGCACCCAGGATCCAGTGAATGGACCGAAACCCAGGCAGGTTTTCTGCCTTTCTCCTGTCTCAGGAGGAGCAGACACTGGCTTCACACAAAGGATCCGTGTGTGTGTGTTAGGAAGCTGTGTGTCACGAAATAGGTGAAGAACCATTTCATCTACCTACTCAGTGATAGATAGTCACAACGGAAGGTGATGCTCACGGGACACTGACTGCAGCTCAGATTCTCACCATGCGGTGGAAGTGTGAGCATGGCGGCCTGACTTAAAGCTAGAACGTCTAGTTTTGAAGGTTAAAGTAGAATGAAGGATGGGCTTATCTGTAGCAGGAGCTGGCATCGGGAGATAACCAGCACCCCATTTCTTCCAGCCTGTTGGCGGTACCCCAACAAGTTGTCTCAGAATAGAACCTGTTCAGCTTTGGTGCTGACTTGGGTAATAATTCAAGGAAATTGCTGGCAAGATACCCCAGCCCTTTCTATCCACCGAGGCACTTTGTCTTTGAGGTTAGGAGAAGAAATCAGATTAAGGACAACTTCATGCCCTGCAGGTCACCGTCCAGGCCATGGCTGACCCAACACCGTATCGCGTACATTTAGTGATGCCTCCTTTACCCTCCTAAAGTAACGTTCACAAATAACAACATACCTACTCAGATCATTTTAGAAGATTAATAAAATAACTATAACAAAGACATCAAAGGAAAATCTTTACAATAAAATATAGTGTGTTTCAGTGTGTAAATTCTGGGCCATGAGGCATGAGGGGGTATAATGAAATGAGCAGATTCTTGGACCCATCACCAGACTTGCGGAATGCAATACCTGCAGACACCCATGACTATCGGAGGGCTGGGACGGCAACTCAAACGCTGCAGCAACTGCTGACATGCTTTTCAGAAAAGCAAGGACAGAGCTCATGAAAATCTAAATCATATATATATTTTTCCACAAATTTATAAAACAGTAGCATTCTTGGAAAACTCAGTATGTATTAAACCATGCCCCCCCCACACACACACACCCACGAAAAACCCTCTGGGTTATATGTAAAATGATGCAGTTAAGTCCTAAGCTCAGATAGTCGCAACAGGTTTCTCTGCTATAAATGCTCAGAAGTCCGTAGGACCTAGGAAAATTCTTATTGCCCGAGACGTTGTGTGTACGTGTCCAGACACCTAGCACCCACCAGCAAACCGTGAGAACTAAAACTGCTGCGGCACAGCTCCTAAATGGCTGCTCGGGGACAGTGTTACTCTGTTGAGAGATGGAGATCACAGTTTACCAATGGAAGATGGGGGCAGGAACACTGGAGCCTGAATTTAGGAGAGCTGTGAGTTCGTTGTGTGAGCTCGCTTGGTCCTCAGTGAGAAAAGTAACTGGCTCAGCAGTGAATCAGCCCCTCCCAGGACTTAGAACTGGAGTATCGAGTGGCCAGATCTGAGCTCACGCCAAGACAGAGAGGAAAGCGCTTACCTCCGAAATGCTCTTGCAGGCGTCACCTCTGAGTCAGCTTTTATGTCACACCTCTTATTGGGCATCCTACCTGAGCCAGGAGCTGGGGATACCACCTCTCCCCTCAAGCTGGCTCCTAGTCTAGAGAGAGAGAGTTCAGTCTGACCCCACCTGCAGTCGGGTAGGGTCACGATGGAAAGCCATGTGTGGGCCTGACTGGCCAGGGAGGAAATTTCTGGGAGCGACCACAGCAAGATTGGTCTCGGGGATGCATTGACGTTAACAGGCTACGGCAGAGGGGATCGTCCTGGGTAGGAGAGAAGTTCACCTCAGGCTGCACGGCACAGCTCCAGCAGGGCCTTGTTATAGAGCCAGAACCAGGCTGGGGTAGTAGAAACAAAGCAGCATATGAGACAGGTTGGGACCAAGGTGCCAAGATCGATGATGTCCCACTATGTAGACCACTCTGGGTGCAAAGAACACTTTGCCAGCACCATCCATCCACAGAACCATGTTATATTTAATGTCAGAGTGTTCACATGTCTGGGTCTCCCCAAGACCAAGGATATGACAACCTTCCAGTTGTCAGCATGTACTTAGCACATGGAGGCTGTCCATAAATGTTTGCTGATGAGTGAATGAACGAATAAATGAATGAGTGAGTGAATTATCCCACATTGGGGAGACTCCTGCTTCTCCCTGTAGGACTGGGAAAGAAGAAAGTGGGAAGGTTGTTGTGCCCCCCGGGCCCCTCCTCCTCATTTAGCTTTGTACCTCCTGATGCCCTTCTCCTTATCACCACAGTGTCCTGGAGGAAACAGACGGCCCCTCACTGACAGGACCAGGTGTCCTGGCCAGTCTCAGGGGCTGACCCTGTTTCCCAGGAACTGCTCCACCCAGTTCCTTATGCATCGGATGCAATGGAAGTCAGCAAGTCTGTGGAGAGAGAGCAGATGGGTGGTGGCGGGGGGCTGTGCAGAGAGGGGAGTGTGGAGTGACTGCTGATGGGTGCGGCGGCCCTTTCTGGGGCTGAAGATGCCCTGGGGGTGGCGGGGCAGCGTTGTAAACGAACTAACATGCCCGGAACGGTTTGCTAACAATGGTGAAAGAGGTGAATGGTATTTTGTGCGCATTTGACAGGAATTATTGAACACGGGATGGGGTCAGAACAAAGCGGGTAAGTTCTGCAGGCTGGGAAGCCCGGGGTCCAGAGCCCTGGGACTCGGCATCGCCGCTCACTCAGGCCTCCTCTGTCTCCGGGACTAACGGGCCCTCTGTCACTGTGTTCAGGACGCTCACCGAGGACTCTTCATCCAGCAGCTGCGACCCACCCAGAACCTGCAGCCGAGGATCAAACTGAAGCTGTTCGGCCACTCGGGGTCCGGGAAGACCACCCTGGTGGAGTCTCTCAAGTGCGGGCTGCTGAGGAGCTTCTTCAGGAGGCGCCGGCCCCGACTCTCCTCCACCAACTCCACCAGGTTCCCGCCCTCGCCCCTGGCCTCCAAGCCGGCAGGTAGGCGCCCCCGGCCTGGCCCCGCCTCTCCAGTCAGTGCCCGGCTTTGCCCTGGCTTGAGTCAAGGTCTAGGATGAGTGGTCTCTTGGCCCCAGGCTGACCGGATCCCACGGCCTTGGTGGCTTTCAGGTGTGGTTTGCCTGGCTGTGGGCCTTGTGTCCACCACCCCACACACATTGCCCAGCAATTGCCTGGGAATGGCAGGGAAAGGGTGTCACTGAACTCGTGGTCACAGGCACGAAGGTCCACAATCACAAATGTGCAAATAGCAGATTTGTGTCATGTTCTACTCGGGGACCCGGCCCCTGATGACACAAAGAGCTTGGACTAGCACTGGTTCCAGACTGCACGGATCGGACGGTGGCCCCAGGCCGGGTCCTCACTCACATGCTCTCTCCTCGGAAGGCTGCGGGCACACCCAGAAACGCAAAACAGGGCAACAAACTGGGAGTCACGGGGGAGCTATCCCTGCACATCGCGAGGTTGGTTGGTGGTTTTGAAAGGCTCCTTACTGGTCGTCACTGTTGGTCTCCCCCCACGTGGACCCTCATCAGGAAGCTGGCTTTGCTGCCTTCCCCACCTCTTGCAGGCACGCTCATTGGTGGATTCGCACCCAGGGCTGCAGGGTTCCCTGTCCTTCCCCAGGGAGACGCACCTGCCGTGAGCCACAGGAGACTGTGGCCTCTGGGGGTTATTTCTCCTGAACCCATGTGGAGCGAGGGACTTAAGGTTTGTGACGGCAAGAAAGGAGATCTTCAAGGATTTTCCTAAACAATGTCCATTCTGAGCCTTGCGCCTCAGATTCGTTTTCCGTACGTGCTGTTACAGAGGGGTCCTCCCTGGTCCCTAGGGTGGAAACAAGTGTTTTCAGTGTTTCTGGTACCTCTTCTCTGCACGGGGAAGGCGGTCTGGGAGCATTAGTGCAGGGGACAGCGGACTGAGCTTTGTGCGCCCCTTCCAACTTGCTTTCCCTGAGCACAGCAGTGAAACTGAAACTCAGAGAAAGAGCATCGAGATGGATTTATAACCGGAACGATGACAGTGTTGCCAATGCACGTTGCGGATGCTTATTGGGCACCAAGTGTGTGCCAGGAACTGCACACAGTGTGGTGCGGGTGACACCTCATTTCATCCATGGGACGGGCGTACGGGGTAGTTTTACCACCGTTGAGCTGAAGCCCGGAGGGGTCACGTAGGCCGCCTGGGGTCACACAGCTGGCATTCGGGACGTGTCCGGCTCCTGAGTCGGGGCTTATGGACGACACTTAGAACTCCCCAGTCAGCGCATCTGTGCGCGCACGTTTTCCGTTTTCCACTGTGACGTTAGCTCAGTGTGGGGATGTCAGATGGGTTGCACCTTCTCTAAAGTCAGCAGCTTCCCAGATGTAGTGATGAGGTTCAGCCTCGCCTATGAACCTGGCCTGTGTCTTTCTCTAGTTGGTCAGCTTCTCCGACAGTTCGTGCTGTTATCGCTAGAGGGAGCCAGCCCTGTCTCGTTTAAGGTCGGGCTAATTTGAGCCACTATTGCAGGGTGGGGAGGGAAAGAGACTCTGTGTGTGTGTGTGTGTGTGTGTGTGTGTGTGTGTGTGTGTGTGTGTGTGTGAGAGAGAGAGAGAGAGAGAGAGAGAGAGAGAAGAGAGAGACAGACAGACAGACAGAGACAGAGACAGAGACAAAGAGGTATCTTTCCAGATCTTAATCTGGAATTTTTTAAACCTCATTGGATATGAAATTATGTCCCATGAGTCCTTACTCTAAAGTAAACCAGCCACACATCAACTGGCATAAGGGTTCCCCAGGATAATAAGATTTTTTCTGCTGCTCAACCCTCACCTCTCAGTAGTATCTCCGTTCATCTTTTTCCTGGTCATTTTCCCACATCTCGGAGAATCTGGAATTAGATTCTTGATTCATTGCGGCCCAGATGACTAGTTCATTAGCAGGTGTCACCGTGTGTAACAACATCCCTCAGCAACTGCTTAGGGAGAGTAGGGTCATAGGGCTCAGTGACGGAAGGTTCTCTTATAGACCATGTGCATGTGGACCAGACGAGCCACCTCAGCTGCAATCAGCACAGAGACTCAGCGGGTCCCATGGGGAGGCTGCTTCTCTTGTCCTCTTGGCCACCTTGGTTCAGAGCTGCCTTCCCAGGCCTAGCCCTCAAATTTCTATGTCAAGGTAACTCATTAGTGGGGGGCCTGGCTTCTCCAAAAGGACTGTTAGGAGGTAAACACTGCCCCCCCTTTTTTTTATCCCATGGGACTTAGTTCTTTAGAATCTCTCTGGTGTCCTGTGGTCTCAGGATGCTGGCTTTCTGACCCGAAGGAACCAAAGGGAGAAAACCTGCCAAATGTATCCTGGGAACTAATGTCACTGTTCTCTCGGGAAGCTCAGCTCTGCTCTCTGTGGTCCCTTGACTAAAGGCAAGTCGACTTGGGATTTGCAAGACTGAGGAAAGTAATAAATGCTGGGAAGGTATGAGAGAAGAACCAAGTAATTGTTCGGCTGACAAAGTTTTTGCTCCTTGGTGAGTCAGAAACAAAACCTAGGTAGAAGCAAGGAGATGCGGACAGGCACGTGTGTGATGAGCATAGTCTGTGCGGAGCTGTGTTCCAGGTGCTGCACACATATCGTCTCCCTGGAGTCTCACAGCTTTGGGAGGTTGTGTCATAAACCCATTTCAGAGAAAAGTAACCCAAGGCTCACGGACATAAGACGTTTTGCCTAAAGCAGAGGCTGAAACCCAGCAGCCTGGCAAGCTGCAGTTTGTGTAGCTTGAGGGAGGGGAAGGAGAAAAATCTAGAGATTTCACCTAAAAAGCTAGATACTCTGCTTTTTGTTGAAAGTCGGAAGCTCTGGCCACACTTGATTCCTATTCCTGCCTGGTGCTGGTTAGTGGGGAGAAGTGTGGCTGCCCCATATTTGGGGGCACGGGCTCCGCATTTCACCCTTTCTCCACCCAGCCCCCTAAATCCAAGAGACCCATAGATCAGGAGAGAGAGCTCAGAAGCAGTCTCCCCCACCCCATGCACGAAATTTTGCCCGTAGATAGAAATGGCATTTCTGAAATGCAGTAGCGTGTGACTCCTGGGCCAAGGTCACCCCTAGTGAATGTCAGAGGTGGAATTCAGTCTCAGTTCTGCCTGGTGGCCTCCTGGAGAGCCTAGGCAAGGATGGAAAAGTTGTGTAACCCGTAGAGTCCTGTGTTGCTTAATACCAGGTGCTTGCTTGGTCTGCCCCAGCGGGGGCTGGGGAGGGGGGGTGGGGTTGTGATTCTATGCAGCCCTTAGAAGAGACAAGACTCAAGTTAAATCTAGACCTTCCGGAGGCCTGGGAAGGGCCAGGAACTCTGCCTGTAGGCGCTGTAGCAGACCCTCCTCCTGTGGCAAGCACACCGCGCGGGTCAAGAGAGCTGCCGGCAAGAGGCAGCGGCACACAGGGCCTGGACCCTGCTGGCCCTAGTCCAAGCAGCTCACCAGGCACTTCCAGGCCCTCGCAAAACAGCATTCAGGGTGTCCTTGGAAAAGCAGAGCTTGGCAACAAATACGAGGTGACAAGAGGGCCACCTGAGGAAGACTGGGCTGGGGAAGGGCGCGGGCTCCAGTGGGAAGCTGTGTCCTCCAGGGAAGGATGTCTGCTTCCAGAAACAGCAACATTGTCACTTCAGAGTGGCACTGCTTGTGCCTATGGCCCATGCCCTGCTATGTCCCAGATCGGTGTTCTGGACAGCCATGACCTGTGCTAGAATGGTCAGGCCTTTTCCCTTTCCCAGGAGAGATGCCTACGTGGGCACCTTTATATCACTGATATCACTCAGACAGCAAGGGGCTTGTTTGCCCTAAGAAAGTTAGCCCTTGGTGTTGTCATCTCTTGAAAACATGGGAGGCTACAGGCTGACTCACCAGCTGGGAGACAGGACCAGGTGCCGTGGGCGGAGCCACTCAGGGCACACGGTGGTCGCCCCCGCCCTTTGGCTGCCACACACATATTTGTTTGTGACCAGCTGGGTGTCAGAGCTGTTGAATTGTGGTTCTGCAGCAGGAAAGAAATAGCCGGTATCAGTGGAGGAGCTGGGGTCCAGGAAGAACCTGCAGGAGACTGTCACCAGCTCTCACCAGAGAGGAGCATGTGGGAGGAAGTCTTCTGAGTAGAGTGCAAGTGGCTTCCCCATCGGGCCTGCCACTTTTTACCACAAAGGGTCGGTAATCACCAAAAAAAATTTTTCTTCTATGACGTCAGTGTTTCCCGATGAAACTGTTATTTTAATGGTGAATGTAAACCCCGCCCTACCATTTTATTCTCCCAACAAAAAGATCTTCGAGGTGCAGGAATGCCTGTTATGTCTCATATTCTGGTCAGCTCGCCCTTGGCAAGCAGGAGCCCACGGTGCCACTAGGACAAGGTTCGTTCCTGACAGCAGTCGTCCCAGACACAGGTTTCATAGCACAAGGAAATAGACAAAACCCATTCTTGTGAAACCCTGTACCTTTGTGCAGACCTGGAGTAACAATTTGCAGAGAAATAGACTAAGATGTCAACCACACTGCCATTGGGAATAGAATCATTTTTCTTTACATTTCTGTTTGCCAAGTGTTCTACTTACATAACCAGAAAAAATGCAAATATATATGAAGAATTCTTTCCATCTTATTGCCCCTCCTCCCGCCCTTTTCCTTGACTGCCCTTGAGCTCCACTTTTCTCATCCTCATCTTCCCCTCTTCCAGTGCCCATGCCCTCAGTCTGAAATCTTAGCTCTTTAACCAAGGGGTTACCTTTCTGTTTGGATCGTAAATTTTAAAGTCAGGAGGCCCAGGTGAAATGCTCCTTTCTTTTGTACCTTGCAGTGTCCATGGCTATTAACCATGAACCAAAGTCTAACTGTAGGGTACAATTCAGCTCACAGGACCCCTCCCTCGATGCACTAGCAGGGCCCACACTTTGGCTGCCCCAGGTCCAAGTGCTGAAGTGGACAGACTGGCTCTGTCTTTGCAACTCTGCTAGGAGAGATGAGCGAGCCAACGAGCAGTGTGATAGTGAGTGAGCACAGGGTACTGTTCCTACAGACCCACAGGCTCTGCCCTGACACAGGGGACTTGTTCTGTCTTATTCAGCTGTATCCCCTCCAATGTCGCTTATTACTTATGTACTATTTGTTAAGCTGATTCACTCTTTTATTTGCTAAAACACAATGACTTGAACATGAAATAGTTAATATCCTTACCGTCAATGGAAAAGCAATACCACTGCCATAAATAAAATAAATGTAACGAACAGCAAACAATGGGATTAAAATCTAGCTCTATACTGTTGCCTGCCCCCTCTTTATTGAAAGGGAAGATTAGTAAGGATCGGAGAGATGCCGAAGGCTTAATGCCACTTTGAGACGGGCTGCTACAGCAATTCAAAGGCCTTCACGGGAATTTAAAAATGAATGACTTTATCATTGTAGGATTCAGCGTTATTTAATGCCACGGCCTGATACTGCCTAAAATCATTTTGCATTCAATCTAAGCAATCGTACCAAAGTGGTACTCATCTCATCTGCATCAGCCAGGGTCCTGCAGGAAACTTTAGTGAAAGTTTGGTCACAGGCAAAATTCATGTGTACATCCAAGAGACAGTGAAGCATCTGGAGGTTAAGGACACAGGGGAGCTGAAGAAACGAGAGGATGAAATCGTGTTTCCAGAAAAGCTGGAGTTCCAGGGTGAAGCCACTCGGCTGGAGTGAGGCAGGGGTGTCTGCAGTCAGAGAAGCAGCAGGCGGTGAGGAAGGAAGAAATGCCTCTGCCTTTCCTCCCAGCCTCTCCAGTGCCTCCCACTGCCTGACCCCAACCAGCGGCAAATGGCAAGCAAGTCAGCACCTCCTGGCACTGAGAGCGCAGGAAAGGGCCCTGGAAGGTGAAGCAAACAGAAAGAACCAACACAACATTTCTGGGAAAGTGCTGCACAAAACAACACAAGGGGCACACACACAATCCCGCCGGAAGCAGGAGTGGGGTGGGGACAGAGCATCCCAGAACAGGACAACCCGTAGCAAAGGTTGGGAGGGAGAGCAGGTGTGCACACCGCCTTGTGCAGCTCTGACGGCTCCTCTCTGGCCCGCAGTCTCCATGAGCATCAACAACCTGTACCCGGGCTGCGAGAACGTGAGCGTGAGGAGCCGCAGCATGATGTTCGAGCCGGGCCTCACCAAGGGGATGCTGGAGGTGTTTGTGGCCCCGTCCCACCACTCGCACTGCTCTGCTGATGACCAGTCCACCAAGGCCATTGACATCCAGAACGCCTATCTGAATGGTATGTTTCACCCACCCCCAACGGGAAGGACCTCAAGTGTCTTCTTGCCAGGGCTGTAAGTAATTACCCTAAGGGAGCCTGTCCCGGTAGGCATTTATCACAGCCCCACAAAGCACAGAGGGCGAGCCAGGGCAGTGATATTGGGATTGACCCAAGACTGAAGCAGGGCTGGTCAGTACCCCTGAAAAGTAAAGCTAGGTGTACCTCTGTACCTAGAGAAGCACTGGGCCCAAGGTAGGTGCTTAATAAAAAACTGCTGAGTAAATTAATACATTTTTTTAAAGTGGAGCTAAACATCCAATTGGATAAGAAATCTCATAAAATGCAATCCCTCTAGTAGTTTGATATACCCAAGAAGAATTATTTTTAAATACATCTAAAGCCATGGCTAATGCTTTAATACGAGCACAGGCAATTTCTTTTCCATTAGCAAAATTTCAAGCATGTTCTTTGCTCTCAGAAATTCCCAAGGGGGAAGTTTTAAACGTTACCAGAGCTGGTTTACTTCTTCCAGCAACCATTGCATGTTCTCTATAACACCGCCTGGGCACCTGTCCAGTACTTCTACCTGCACCCAAGTCAGGTGAACACGGGCCCCTGCCTTGTTGAGACCCACTTTAGAGCAGGGATAAAGCAATTTCCTGAGACTCAGTTCCCTCATCTGTGAGGACTTTATGAACTGAAGTGTATTAAGGGCCTAGTACAGCATCTGGCACAGGGAGGCATTCAAGTAATGGCAGTTGGGAGCATCTTCACGAAGGCTCTTTTAATATCTCAAACCCAGTGAAAGATAGACTACTCCGTGCGTGTGGCCTAAAGCAATGGTTCTTAAACCCCTGGAGGTTTTGAGGCATGAGAATCCCCTGGAGGCCTGTGAAAATAAAGACTGTAGGTCCTTCCCCCAGAGCTTCTGTTTCCGCAGGCCTGGGGGGTTCCCAGGTGATGTTGCTGCTGCTGGTACGAGAGCCCCACTTTGAGAACCACTAGCCCTAATGGAATAGAATGAAAGTCCATGGTTATTAGGTCAGAATTTCACCCACAGACACTTCTGTGAAAACCAGCCACACCCACAGCTCAGGTGTGAGAGAGCAAATGCCGACCACTGTACTCAGTCTCCCCGCCCTGCTTGACCTGTCAGTCGACCGCTGCATCTTACACTTGAGCAGGCAGCCTGCTTGCTTCTGACTAACCTGAACATGATGCCCCCTCGCCTGTGGAAGATGAATTTAGTCACTATTTCACCCAGCATTCCATAGCAACTTTTATGTTCAATATTTTACACAGTCATTTCCAAAAAGAATTTATGCTTAAGGATACAAAGCTCATCACATGATCTCTCACTTTGTGAGTTCAGCAAGCCATGAGGATGTACCGTAGCATAACAACGCATGCTTCTGTGTAAGGGACATGATGGATGTTTGTTCTTATTTTTTTACCTACCAATATATGTATACACACACATTTCCACGTGTGATTATAGGATGCACACGTGCGGGGGAGATTATATGTGTGGGCGTGTACCACTCAGGGTACTATAAGTAAATATGGTAGAGATAAAGATTCAGATATAATAATGAAGGTGTTTAGGAAAATGGATAAGCAGATATAGATAGATTCATAGATACGGAGAAGAAAACTATGGAATAGAAACAGATAAAGGTGTATGTCACAAAGCCGTGTCAGTGTTGCATATGTAGATCCACACTTAAGTAGATGCACAGATAAACAGATGACACTATTCCTACTGGTAACCCCTAAAGTGCTAGGAAAAATTGTGATGGAAATTGGGTGGTGCCGTTTCACAGAAGTAATCTCTATTTTCCTCTGTAGGAGTTGGCGACTTCAGTGTGTGGGAGTTCTCTGGAAATCCCGTATACTTCTGCTCTTACGACTATTTTGCTGCCAATGACCCCACATCAATCCATGTCATCGTTTTTAGTCTAGAAGAACCCTATGAAATCCAGTTGAATCAAGTGATTTTCTGGCTCGGTTTCCTGAAGTCTCTCGTGCCCGTTGAAGAACCTATAGGTAAGCTGAGGCTGCCCTGGGTGAGCGAGCACCTTTTCCACTGGCCCTGCATCCTGGCCTTGCTTGGATCCTATAGCTTGTGGCTCCCTTCCTTCCTCCTTCCGACTAGAAGAGTTCCACTCCAGAAGTTCCCTGAGGACCAACTGTCTATTTTGTTCTGCAGGAAGTTGTTTCGTGATCACATAGTTTTTGCGGCAAAGGCCCGATTCTGAGTAATTCCTTGAGAGCCATTTCTCTCTCGCTGTATATATTAGAGCTGTGATCACTTTTTGTTGGGTACACAATGGAATACCTCCTTTGATAGCTCCTGCACCTTTACCTCATGGGTACATAATTCACAAGCAGAATGAGCTCTCCTTCTTTCTATAGAAAAGGGACCACAGGGACTGAATGCATCATCACAACTTTATCTTAGAGGAGAAGACAGTATGGAATAAACGTCTTTTGTTCTTTTTATACAACAAAAGCAGCAGCCTTCTCTGGCAAAACGCATACTCAACAGACAGTTTTTTCTTTGAAATGTTTATAATAATCAAACTGAGCCTAATTCCCCTTAGAGTACCATGACTTTATCTCTTTGCTTCTCTTTTTTTCTTTCCTGTTTTCCTCTTAAGCACTCGCAGAAGTGAGAGGCTCTCTGCCTGCGTAAACTGCAGGAGTTTCTCTTCTGAGTCATTTCTGTGGTGTCACTGCATTCACAGGGCTTTCTTTGGTCTTGTGAAGGGCAACCCCCTGGTCAGAGGTTAGATCTCCCCTCACCATGTAAGTAAGGCCTATTTGGAGATAGATAAATATCTGAGAAGCTGCCTTCTGTTCTGTGGTTGGTTGTGATCCATTTCTGAGCAACTTTCCCAGGAAATAGGCTCATTCTGTTTCTGGCCTGGCCTGGGGCCCAGAGGTTACTTGACACAGCAGTCATGGGTCCCTCCAGTTTTCAGGCGGTTGCACATCCACCTGCAGAGACAGCCTGAGCCTGAGGCCAGCGAGCACGCTCTTCCTCACCTAGAAAGAAGAGACAGTCACGAAGGTGGACCCACCTCTAAAACGGTTCCCTCTCTGCCCCCAGCCTTTGGCGGCAAGCTGAAAAACCCACTCCGAGTCGTCCTGGTGGCCACCCACGCTGACATCATGAACGTTCCTCGTCCAGCTGGAGGCGAGTTTGGGTATGACAAAGACACAACCTTGCTGAAAGAGATCAGGAACAGGTAAGCAGCAGACGCTGGGGCTGCAGGGGAAGTATAACCAAAGTCCTGTGAACAGAAAAAGGAACTAAAGAAATTAAAGGCTTCTTGTCCCTGGTTGCTTTTTTGTTGTTGTTGTATTTTTCATTTTTATCAAAGCAATGACTATTTTATGGCTTTTTTTTTTCAGTTTTATTGAGTCATTGACAGATAAAATTATAGGATATTTAAAGTGTACATTGTGGTGATTTGATATATATTTAAATTGAAAAAGGATTCCTACTATCTAGTTTACGAAAATATCCATCAGCTGACATGTTTATCTTTCTTACTTTTTTTTTTAATGAGGACATTTCAGTTCCACTCAATAAATTTAAATTATACAATACAGTAGTATCAACTGTTGTCACTCTGTTCTGCTTTGATTCTTAGTTCTTTTAGTTGCTTTAGCCTTAAGGTTTTTTGATGATTATCATGATAACCACTGAAAAATATTTCTCAAAATATGAGTTGCAACCCACTCGTGGGTCATGAAATTCATTTAGGTGGTCTAGGTCAACTTTAAAATGGGATCGAATGGGATGGAGTAGAGACTCCCAGAGCACATTTCATGACAAGTAGTTCTGTAAACCTTCTGTTTCACTTCTAAATATGGATGCACACAGGATCACCATGTAAAAATATACGTATTTCTACTGAGTGTCTGTCCACAGAAAGTTTGAACCTGCAGCTCTATATAATATGCTAGTAACCGTAGCATATTCTACAAATACACTTCTGTTTATCAGCTGAAGACACTTATTTGTCATCTTCCTGATATGAAAAATAGGGCTTCTACTAAGATTTTTAGATCTAAGTTCTAATTCTCATACTCATCCCTCTATTCTTACTCCATCGATTATAACTGTATCTTTTCTCTACTTGTAAGGTGAGCACGTAAGGCCTCGCCTTTCCTTCGTCAGGGCAGCTGCTATCTTCCCATTCTGTGTTCCTGCTGTTTTGTGGGACGCATGGTGCCCATCTGCATGGCTGAAAGCATGCGGGTGTCTCTAGGCCTCTGCCCCAGTGTAACATGACAGTGCCCATAAAACAGCAGGGAGGAGGGCCTTCGCAAGGTCACCAGGACTTCCTGGCCTCCACGCAGCCTTTCAAGCCAGCAGGAGCCTGGTCCTGCTATGGAAACACCTGGGAAACTGTGTCACTCTCCTGAGGCTACCATTTTTTCCTTAGGTTTGGGAACGATCTTCATGTTTCAGACAAGCTCTTTGTTCTGGATGCTGGGGCTTCTGGGTCTAAGGACATGAAGGTTCTTCGAAATCACCTGCAGGAAATACGGAGCCAAATTGTTTCGGTGAGTATACCTGGGGAGGGTGGGAATCCACTCTTCGCCCAGCCCATCTAGTGACCCCGGAGGGCCTCTTTGTGTTGCCCTCGGTTTGATTTGGGTTCCAGGGGACCCAGTACAAGGGGGCTGCTTGGACACATTTTTATTCTATTGCTCTGGGATGAGGAAAGAAGAGCAGAGAAACGAGGAGATGGCCACGAAATGAAGGAGTTATAGGCAAAGTAGACCACCTTAGAGTATAGGAAATTCTGACAGTTTTAGAGGTCTACTTAAAAGTAAAACTGCTTTTTACAAATTAAAAAAGCAAATTCAAAAGTGACTTATTGTGAAATATTTTTAAAATGCAGAAAAGTAAAAAAATCATGAACAACATTTATTGAAGGGCATAAAATAATAGATGAACAAATGGAATGAGACTGTGTTTTTGGATGACAAGATCTTACTAAATGTTTTGTTTTCCCAAATTATATAAACTTAATGCAATTCCATTTAGGACCTAAATGAGATTGAGAAAATTGTTTTTCTTTATTTTAAAATATTAATAGAACAAATAAAACATAAAGGCTCGGTAATCACTAAACCAATTAATATGTGAAATAGATTGAGTGGAGAGACAAATCACATCCACAGAAATTTAATAGAAGACAATGATATTATTTCAGTTTAATGAGGAAAATGTTTAATAACGATTCTAGCACAAATGGCTATTTGCCAGAAATAAGTTTGAACTCCTAATCACTACATAGCCCCAAAATAAATTCTAGGTGGATTTAAATGTAAAACAATAAAACAATATCTTTAATGGAGATGAAAGAGAATATAATTTAAAATAACTTAAGACTGCTTTGAGAGACCTTTCAATTGCAGATAGAAAACCCTAGAAGTTTTCAAAGAAATTTTACCTATTTGACAATATAAAAGTTAAAAGATTTTTTTCTGGCAAATAAATTCTGAAAACAAAGTTAAAAGGTGAGATAGACTAGGGAAAATATTCTCAATGGGTTTGACATATAAATGATTATTATCTATATTTTTCAAAAAGATCTCTGAAATTGGTGTGAAAAGGGCAACATCACAGTGGCAAAAGCCTAACATGCCCCTAGAATGTTCCTGCAGCCCACGCCTGAGCATAAACGAGTGCGTGCCTCTCCTTCTCCAGCCAGACTGATAAATGCCTCTTCACACACCAGGCTCTACTTCCAGACGTGCTTTTGGAATTTTCAGGAACCCTCTCCTCTCTCAGGAAGCCAGGGCCTTGCTTTCTGATGGAGCCACATTATGGCAAGTGGAGAGTCATCTGGCAAGAACCTGGTCACAGAAACCAGTGGGTGATGATCAGGAGCAGTGGTCTGTGAAGGGCTCCCAGCGCCTCCCCACCCATGGGATGAGGCTTCTGGGCTGTCAGGCATCCTTGAGCTAGGGGTGGCATTATTTCAGCTTCGCACCCCACCCCCCTTAACTCTTGAGGTCAGGCAGCTGGAAATCACCAAACTGCCTTTATCCCTGAGAATTTGGGGGTTTTTTGAATAGGGAGTGGAATTTAGCTGACATGAAAGCTATGACCCAAGAGGGGACTGCCTGATGAATGTTGGAGTGCTGCAGTGTATGGCTGGTGTGGTTTTTAATTGAGAAGATGTGTTGAGTATATGAGTCAAGAACAGAGACTGACTAATTTAATCAAGTTAAAAGATGAAAAACCTATTTTAAGACAGTTACCAAAAATTAGTCTAAAATGAAATACTATTTCAACAACAGTCTCCATGAATGCCTATCCAGGCTCCTGCTGAGTCCCCACAGCTGTAAATTGACCTGTCCCATCCTATATGTCCTAGGTCTGCCCTCTGATGACCCACCTGTGTGAGAAAATCATCTCCACGCTGCCTTCCTGGAGGAAACTCAATGGGCCCAACCAGCTGATGTCGCTGCAGCAGTTTGTGTATGACGTGCAAGACCAGCTGAACCCCTTGGCCAGCGAGGAGGACCTCAGGTGCATAGTCCAGCAACTTCACAGTGCCGGCGAGGTAAGAGCTCCATGAGTCCACGCAGGATTCTGGGAGATAGCAGGTAAGACTAGCCTCTAGAAAGAGTTTGGGAGTTTTCCTTCCTCAGTTTTTTTGGAATAGTATGAGAAGGATAGATATTAATTCTTCTCTGAATGCGTGGTAGAATTCACCTGAGAATTCACTAGTCTTGGAATTTTGTTTGTTGGGAATTTCTTGGTTACCCACCAAATCAGGAAGAAACAGAAAATCTGAACAGACTGGTTACTAGCAACAAAATTCAGTCCTGGAAGATCATATGTTTCTAGGAATTTATCCGTTTAGGTTGTCAAATTTGTTGTTGCATAATTGCTCATACTGCTCTCTTACAATCCTTTCTATTTGAGCCTTCTCGCTTCTTTCTTGATGAATCTGGCTAAATATCTATTTTGTTTGTATTTTTAAAGAACCAGCTCTTAGTTTCATTTGATATTTTCTATTATTTTTTAGTCTTTATTTCATTTATTTCTGTGCTGCATTTTATTATTTCCTCCCTTCTACTTTGGGTTTTGGGTTTGTTTTTTGTTTGTTTGTTTTTTTTATAGTTTCATTAAGTACAAGTTTAGATTGCTTATTTAAGATTTTTTTATTTCTTGTTTCACTATGAATTTTCCTCTGAGTACTGCTTTTGCATCATTGTTGTATTTTCATTTTCATTTGTTTTATTATTTTTTTAAATTTCCTCCTTGATGTCTTCATTTACCTATTGATTGCATAATAGCATATTGTTTGGCCTCCACATGTTTATGTTTTTTTCTAGTTTTTTTCCTAGTAATTGATTTCTGGTTTCATACTGCTATGATTGGAGAATATGCTTGATGTGGTTTCAGTCTTCTTTTATGGCCTTACGTTTTATGGCCATAAAACGTAAGGCCTAATGTGGTCTCTCTTGGAAAATGTCCCATGGGCACTTGAAAAGAATGTGCATTCTGCTGATTTGGGCTGGAGTGTTCTGTAAATACCTGTTAAGTTCATTTGATCTAATGTGTCATTTATAGCCACTGTTTCTTTGTTGATCTTTTGTCTGCGTGATCTATCCATTGATGTAAGCAAGTTTTAAAGTCTCCTTACTATTATTGCAGTACTGTTGATCTTTTATGTCTGTTAATATTTGCTTTATATATTTAGATTCTTCTATGTTTGGTGCATAGATATTTATAAGTGTTATATTCTCTTGTTGGATTGATCCCTTCGTTATTATGTAATGCCCATCTTTGTCTCATTAGTCTTTGCTTTAAAGTCTATTTTGTCTGATATGAGTATTCCTATACCAGCTTTTTTTTTTTTTTTTTCTCCTCATTTAGATGCAGTATCTTTTTCCAGCCCTTCATTTTTAGTCTGTGCATGTGTTCTGGTCTGAAGTGACTCTTTTGTAGGCATCATACACATTAGTCTTGTTTTTCATATATTCGGCCACCCCCTGTCTTTAGATTGGAGCATTTACTTTAGTTACATTTAAAGTAATATGGATAGTTATGTATTTGTTGCTATTTTATTAATTGTTTTCTGGTTGGTTTGCAGTTCTCTGTTCCTTTCTTCCTTTGCTGTCTTTTCTTGTATATTGATGACTTCCTTTGGTGATCTGTTTGGGTTCCTTTTTTTACAAAAATTTTTTGTGTATTTATTATAGGTTTGTGGTTGTGGTTACCATAAGATTCATATGTAACAAGCTGTGGTTATAACAGTCTATTTTAAGTTGGTGGTCTCTTAAGTTCAAACACATTCTAAAAGCATTAGATTTTTTTTACTCACCAACCCCATTTATGTTTTTGACATATTTCATATCATTTGTGTGTGTGTGAGAAAGTGTCACTTAATTCATTACTGTAATTACACATGCTCTTGCTACTTTTGTCTTTTAAACTTCATACTAGCTTTTTATGGTTGACCCACTACATTTACTAAATGTTTATTTGTATTAGTAAGATGTCTTTCTTTCCTATATTTTCTTATTTTTAGTTTTTGCCTTTTCTTTTCCACTTAAAGAAGTCTCTTTAACATTTTTTTTTAAGTCAGTTTAGTGATGATGAACTCATTTAGCTTTTGTTTTTCTGGAAACTTTTTATCTCTTTTTCAGTTCTGAATGATAACCTTGCTGGGTAGAGTATTCTTCATTGTAGGTTTTCCTTTTCATCACTTTTAATATATCATGCCAATCCCTTCTGGCCAGTGCATCTTCTGCTGAAAAATCAGTTGATAGCTTTATGGAAGATCCGTTGTATATTATATTAGTTGCATTTAAGATTCTCTCTTAATCTTTAACTTTTGGCATTTTTATTATGATTTGTCTTGGTGTGAATCTCTTTGCATTCATCTTGTTTGGGACCCTCTGTGCTTCCTGGACTTGGATGTCTCTTTTATTTACTTCTTATTTTGCAAGCATTAGGAGATTTCTCTACTAAATAATTTAGCATGTATCTCCTAAAGAAATGGCCATTTTCCCACATAACCACAATACAATATATTATCATATTCTGGACACACAACATTTATATAATATTACTGAATATATAGTCTTTATTCAAATGTTTGTCACTTGTGCCAATAATTTCCATTTGGCTAGCTGCCATCTCTCACTTTTGTGTTGTTGTCATCTTCCATTACATTGATTGTTTTTAAGAATCTGTGGTCTTTTCAAAATATCTGTGACCTCAAGCTGTTTTTTGGCTTAGTAATTGATTTTTGAGATGCAGCCACATGAATAATCTGGGTCATTCCTTATGACATCTGCTCAGATTTTGTCACTGCTCAGTCTTGTTCTCTGTGCAGCTGGTGCCTCTATTCATTTAGGTTCCTATGTGTGACCTTCTGTTGTCCCCCCTGACAGATCAACATCATGCAAAGTGAAACAGTTCAGGACGTGCTACTCCTGGACCCCCGCTGGCTCTGCACCAATGTCCTGGGGAAGCTGCTCTCCGTGGAGACCCCACGGGCCCTGCACCATTACCGGGGCCGCTATACCATGGAGGATGTCCAGCGCCTGGTGCCTGACAGCGACGTAGAGGAGCTACTGCAGATCCTAGATGCCATGGACATCTGCGCCCGGGACCTGAGCAGTGGGACCATGGTTGACATCCCCGCCCTGATCAAGACAGACAACCTGCACCGCTCCTGGACAGACGAGGAGGATGAGGTGATGGTCTATGGTGGCGTGCGCATCGTCCCAGTGGAGCACCTCACCCCCTTCCCATGTGGCATCTTTCACAAGGTTCAGGTGAATCTTTGCCGGTGGATCCACCAACAGAGTGCCGAGGGAGATGCCGACATTCGCCTGTGGGTCAGCGGCTGCAAGATAGCCAACCGTGGGGCTGAGCTTCTGGTGCTCCTGGTCAACCACGGCCAGGGCATCGAGGTCCAAGTGCGAGGGCTGGAGACGGAAAAGATCAAGTGCTGCCTCCTGCTGGACTCGGTGTGCAGCACCATCGAGAATGTCATGGCCACCACACTGCCAGGGCTGTTGACGGTAAAGCATTACTTGAGCCCCCAGCAGCTCAGGGAGCATCACGAGCCCATCATGATCTACCAGCCGCGGGACTTCTTCCGGGCACAGACCCTAAAGGAGACCTCGCTGACTAACACCATGGGTGGGTACAAAGAAAGCTTTAGCAGCATCATGTGCTTCGGGTGTCATGACATCTACTCACAGGCCAGCCTGGGGATGGACATCCACGCATCTGATCTGAACCTCCTGACCCGGAGGAAACTTAGTCGTCTGCTGGACCCGCCCGATCCCATGGGGAAGGACTGGTGCCTTCTCGCCATGAACTTGGGCCTCCCCGACCTTGTAGCAAAGTACAACACCAATAATGGGGCTCCCAAGGAGTTCCTGCCGAGCCCAGTCCATGCCCTGCTCCGGGAATGGACCTCCTACCCTGAAAGCACAGTCGGCATCCTCATGTCCAAACTGCGGGAGCTGGGGCGCCGGGATGCTGCAGACTTTCTACTGAAGGCGTCGTCTGTGTTCAAAATCAACCTCGATGGCAATGGCCAGGAAGCCTACGCCTCAAGCTGCAACAGCGGCACGTCTTATAATTCCATTAGCTCGGTCGTATCCCGGTGAGGGCCGCCTTGGCTTGGGCAGGGTCTCTTCAGACTGCAGAAGCAAGAGGGTGGCAGCCCATCTTTCCCACTGGAGATTCTGGGTACATCCCTCCCTGTGCCCACACACAGAAGGATGCCACCCTCCCTCCAGCTTCACCTGTTTCACTCCCACTTCCTCCTCCTCTCTCATACATTCCATTGTGAGTGGATGGTCTTTCTAGTTTACGAGCTGACCATATCCTTTACTTTGGCCTTTGAAAAGCTACCGTCTCTCCTCTCTGTGTTCTGGACTCCATCTCTCAGCCTCTGATACCTTGCTTCTTACCGATAATTTCACTGGAATTCCTAACTTTTCAATGACACTTTTTTAACTACTATATTGATTGTCCTTTAAATAAAAAGCGCACATTTATCCAAAATGTGCATTTATTATACTCTCTTCTTTATTATACCACGTCCTCAGCTTATCTTTTTTATATTTGTAGGAAAAGCCCCCATGTATGGACTCCCGCCGTATGATTTATAAATAGACAATATGTGAGTGCCTTTTGCAGATGAGGGTGTGTTTGCAATCATCCAGGTCAGCCAGGAGCTGTCATGAAGGAAACGCTCCCTCTCTGTCTCTTGCTGTATGCTGATCATCGCCAGAGGTGCTTCACCCTGAGTTGTTGCTGTTTTTTTCCCCCCAGCAATGTTTATGTTTTATTTGGCAAGGAAAGGGGAGAAAGGAATCCTCCTCTAGAGTGATTTCATGGCCCGTGTTGTTGCTATGATAAGACGTGTTTGTTAGCTTTTGTTTAAATGTCAATGTGAACGTCCACATGGAAACTACAGACCATCATGCTTTATCATTCCCTCTCATCTCAGGTAGAAGGTTGACACAGTTGTAGGGTTTCGAAGAGCTGTATGAGAGTTCAGACAACTCCTGACTCATGATTTGTGGCAGTCTGTTGTCATTTGTGCATAGCAGATGGTTCTCCACGTTTAGATCCTGGTTTGATAATTTCCTGTACTTGAAGTCTAAAAAAAGAAAATAAAGGAAACAAGTTTAATCTTGCAGTGATTTTAAATCGTGATACAGTTTTAAATTCATATGAGGAAATGTCCTAATTCTTCTGTCCTGAGAAGCATGTAATTTTAATGTTATATCATATGTATATATATATATGCAGTATGTATATACATATATATTAATACAAGTATTTTTACTTAATCTATAAGATGTAGTAAAAAGTTGTTTTTCTTTTCTTTTTGTTTTTTTTTTCTTTTTTAAAAAATAAACTGTTGCTTGTTGCATTAATTTGTTGGTCTTTAATTCAAAAGAAATTCTTTTTCTTTGTTTTGTTTTTACTCACCAATACCACACACTGTGGCATAGACCAATCTGAAATTCAGAAAATCAATAAACCTAAACTCCCAGATATAAAAAATAACCCTGTTTATTTGAGTATTTAATTATTACTAAAATTGGGTATGGTTTGGAGAAGAAAAAAGAGCCCAGATGATTTTCATACTTGTTCTCAGTTTAAAAAAAAAGAGGTTCCTTCCATTTTCCTTGGGTACAACAGAAAGCCAGTGGAATCATTTAGTCTTGGCAATGGAGGAACATAAGAAGCTTTCTATTTCTGTACAAAGGTAGAGGAAATGGTGCCCTGTAGGAACAAGAAAACCTGAAAAACATACATAACTTCTTGCCTTCCTTTAGATATAGACCACGTTGACCCCGGGCCATCAACTAGAAACTCTAGTTTTGACCTGCATGGTAGCTGTAAGACAACAGCTCTAAATAACAAAACCTATATTTAGTAAAATCTTAAGACTGCTTTTAAAAAATGGGCAAAGAAAAAGATTGGAAGGAAAAAAACTAAAATGATAATGATGCATTTCTCTATTAGTGGAAATATGGTTCCTTTCTGTTTTGCCCACATTGTCTACAATGAACATTATTTATAATAAAAAAAGAAATATTAATGGAATTAAACCAAAAGCTCCACATAGACATGCCTAGAAAGGATGACACAAATTGAAACTGTGGTCGCCTTAGAAGAATGAAACCTCCTTAACTTATGTCATCTCCCTCCTGAAACCAACTTTATTCTCTTCCACTTCACGTCACAGAGATATAGATAGCATCAAGCAGCTAGAACCCAGATGCAAGGCGTTTGCCTCTGGCAGCATCTGTATGTAAAATCCCAGAGAAGGGTTTTGATTGGTTCAGCATGGGTTACTGAGCCATCCCTGAGAGTTAAGAGTTACCCGCTTGGCCTGGCCCCAGTGACCTTGCGAGGATTTTGGGAAAGAACCATTTCTCTCCAGTGAAGGCTGCTGTGTTAAAAGGAGACAGGAGCCAAGGGAGGATACTGGGGAAATAAAAGCAAAGTAGGTGCTGGGACGGGCACCTGTTTATAAGGTAATAGGACCAGCTGGGCTCCTAAAATGTTGAACCCAAATTAAAAGAGCTTAAAGACCACTGGGTTCATTGTCTCATCCTGGGAAATACCTGTTGGCGCCTCTACTGCCATGCACTCTGGTCAGGCTGAAACTGTCTAACAAAGCCCCACCAGGGACAGCTGGCTCTACCTCCTACAGGAGGGAAGAAACCAGACCATGGCTTACAGTGAGACTCAAAAGGAGCAAGTTCTTAAGAGCCAGCAAGAAAGGCCTTTCATGAGACTCTTTTTCATAGAGTTGCTGTGAGATGTGCTTGGGAAACACGTTTCTCATCCCCTCTGGGCTGCAGCTGCCCCCCGAGTACAAAGTCCCAACTTGGGCTGCCCTGGGTGCCTGACATCTCCATATGGATTTGTCCCAGGGACTCAGAGACTCTACAGCATGGGCTGAGGGGCACTTCTGGGAGTCCTGATTGGTTCCAAAATTTGGATTTCACAGCTTCAAAGATGAATCAGAACTGGGTGGAAATTCTGGTGGTCTTTTTTACTTTTTTAAAAAAGGGGGGTAGTTTACAATTACAACTACAGGATTTCCTGTAGGTGTAATGATACAAGTAC
Source organism: Cynopterus sphinx (assembly GCA_030015415.1). Classification (NCBI taxonomy): domain Eukaryota; kingdom Metazoa; phylum Chordata; class Mammalia; order Chiroptera; family Pteropodidae; genus Cynopterus; species Cynopterus sphinx. Next base: position 99,420,781 of record CM057385.1, read on the forward strand.
ATCGGCCCATTCACGTTCAGAGAACACATGGGTCTGTGGATGAAAAAGGGGTTCTGTGAAAAATAACCTCACAGGGTGATCTGATCATGAGTTCCTAAATGGGCAGATCATGGTGGGGATTCACACCCCAGGCCTGTCACTTCTTCAGTAAAAGGTTTTAAGCCAGCCCTGTTCATTATTCTTGTGCATCTAAGTTACAGCTTTGAAATACCAGAATAATCCTATTTCTCAGACTCCTTGGAGGCATAACCACCCTCAAGGGAGCACATAATCCTATAACAAACTATCCTGTAATCCAAACCCCGTCTTGCTTTCTCCAGCCTTCATGTAACATTCTTCATGTTCCTTCCTTATCTGCAAATATATAAAAGACTCTTTCTAGGAAGCATTTTTCTCAATCTGTTGAGATCTTGTATCCTCTTTGGCTCAAATAAATTTTCATAAAGATTTTCTACAGGTTTGGATGTTCTTATGTCATCTCGTATTCTTTCCAGCATTTGTTACTTTCTTCAGTCTTGCAAATGGACTTTGCTTTAGTCCAGTGATCACAGAGAGCAGAGCTGAGCTTCCTGAAAGAACAGGGACATTAGCTCCCAGGAGAGGGAATACATTTAGGGTTTTCTTCATTCGATTTCTTCTGGTCAGAAGGCCGGCATCCTCTGAGACCGTGGGACACCAGAGAGATTCTAAAAAAATAAGTCCCGTTGTATATAAGAAGTAGCATTGTTTACCTCCCAACAGTTCTTTTGGAGAAGCTGGGCCCTTACTAACAAGTTACCTTGACATGAAAATTTGAGGGCTAGGCCCAGGAAGGCAGCTCTGAACCAAAGTGGCCAAGAGAACATGAGAAGCAGCCTCCCCATGAGACCTGCTGAGTCTCTATGCTGATTGCAGCAGGGGTGGCCCATTTGGTCCAGAGTGTCCATCATCTGCAAGAGAATCGTCTGTCACTGAGCCCTGTGACCCAAGTCTCTCTAAGAAATAGCTGAAGGATGTTGCTGTACACAGTGACATTTGCTAATAAACCAGCCATCCTGAGCCACATTGTGTCAAGAATCTACTTCCAGATTCCTCCAGATGTGAAAAAATGGCCAGGAAAAAAGATGAATGGAAATACTGTAACTGGAGGGTGACCGAGTCCAGGTCTCATGCTGCCTGTGCGGCTCAGCCAATAGATCAACACAAAGGCTGGGATACTTAGAATAAGTGTTTATTGTGAGAGCACCGGTGACCTGAGAAGGCAGTGGGTTAACACCTGCAAAAACTGCCTTGCCTTCTCAGTCCAGCTGAGGGTATTTAAGGGAAAATCTGGGCATTATTCCAGAGCCTACGTGATAGTTCCTGGGGGTCTGTTATGCTTCACGGAGCTGTTCTTCTGGCAACGTTGTCCTCTGGTGGCGTCAACAGCCCAAGAACAAAGATGGGAGTACTCTGGAAAAAATGCTGAACCAGATGGATTTGATCAGTAAGCAAAGGCATTAATTATATGCTTCAGGGCAACTTTCTAAGGGAGAGGACGTTCCAAGTTCTGGGTCAAGCTGCTAGGGACAGTCTATTGTGAAGCTTCAGAGCAAGGAAAAGTGAAGCTGCAGATGCTGTGAGGCCTCTACTACGGGGTTCCCAAAGGCCCTTCTTCAATACTGCTGAGATATGAAGATTGAGCAGCAGATAAAATCTTATTATCCTGGGGAACCCTTTATGCTAGTTGATGTGTGGCTGGTTCAGTTTAGCTTAAGGACTCCTGGGGTAAAATTTCATACCCAATGAGGTTTAAAAAGTTCCAGATTAAGATCTGGAAAGATACCTCTTTGTCTCTGTCTCTGTCTCTGTTTGCCTCTCTCTCTCTCTTCTCTCTCTCTCTCTCTCCCTCTCTCTCTCTCTCTCTCTCTCTCTCACACACACACACACACACACACACACGCACACACACACACACACGCGCACACACACACACACACACACACAGAGTCTCCTTCCCTCCCCACCCTGCAATAGTGGCTCAAATTAGCCCGACCTTAAACGAGACAGGGCTGGCATCCTCTAGCGATGACAGCACGAACTGTCGGAGAAGCTGACCAACTAGGAACACGGGCCAGGTTCATAGGCGAGGCTGAACCTCATCACTACATCTGGGAAGCTGCTGACTTTAGAGAAGGTGCAACCCATCTGACATCCCCACACTGAGCTAACGTCACAGTGGAAAACGGAAAACGTGCGCGCACAGATGCGCTGCCTCGGGAGTTCTAAGTGTCGTCCATAAGCCCCGACTCAGGAGCCGGACACGTCCCGAATGCCAGCTGTGTGACCCCAGGCGGCCTACGTGACCCCTCCGGGCTTCAGCTCAACGGTGGTAAAACTACCCCGTACGCCCGTCCCATGGATGAAATGAGGTGTCGCCCGCACCACACTGTGTGCAGTTCCTGGCACACACTTGGTGCCCAATAAGGATCCGCAACGTGCATTGGCAACACTGTCATCGTTCCGGTTATAAATCCATCTCGATGCTCTTTCTCTGAGAGTTTCAGTTTCACTGCTGTGCTCAGGGAAAGCAAGTTGGAAGGGGCGCACAAAGCTCAGTCCGATGTCCCCTGCACTAATGCTCCCAGACCGCCTTCCCCGTGCAGAGAAGAGGTACCAGAAACACTGAAAACACTTGTTTCCACCCTAGGGACCAGGGAGGACCCCTCTGTAACAGCACGTACGGAAACCGAATCTGAGGTGCAAGGCTCAGAATGGACATTGTTTAGGAAAATCCTTGAAGATCTCCTTTCTTGCCGTCACAAACCTTAAGTCCCTCGCTCCACATGGGTTCAGGAGAAATAACCCCCAGAGGCCACAGTTTCCTGTGGCTCACGGCAGGTGCGTCTCCCTGGGGAAGGACAGGGAACCCTGCAGCTCTGGGTGTGAATCCACCAATGAGCGTGCCTGCGAGAGGTGGGGAAGGCAGCAAAGCCAGCTTCCTGATGAGGGTCCACGTGGGGGGAGACCAACAGTGACGACCAGTAAGGAGCCTTTCAAAACCACCAACCAACCTCACGATGTGTGGAATAGCTCCCCCGTGACTCCCAGTTTGTTGCCCTGTTTTGCGTTTCTGGGTGTGCCCGCAGCCTTCCGAGGAGAAAGCATGTGAGTGAGGACCCGGCCTGGGGCCACCGTCCGATCCGTGCAGTCTGGAACCAGTGCTAGTCCAAGCTCTTTGTGTCATCAGGGGCCGGGTCCCCGAGTAGAACATGACACAAATCTGCTATTTGCACATTTGTGATTGTGGACCTTCGTGCCTGTGACCACGAGTTCGGTGACACCCTTTCCCTGCCTTTCCCAGGCAATTGCTGGGCAATGTGTGTGTGTGGGGGGGAGGGTGGACCCAAGGCCCACAGCCGGGCAAACCACACTGAAAGCCACCAAGGCCGTGAGATCCGGTCACCTGGGACCAAGACATCACTCATCCTAGACCTTGACTCAAGCCAGGGCAAAGCCGAGCACTGACTGGAGAGGCAGGGCCAGGCCGGGGGCGCCTACCTGCCGGCTTGGAGGCCAGGGGCGAGGGCGGGAACCTGGTGGAGTTGGTGGAGGAGAGGCGGGGCCGGCGCCTCCTGAAGAAGCTCCTCAGCAGCCCGCACTTGAGAGACTCCACCAGGGTGGTCTTCCCGGACCCCGAGTGGCCGAACAGCTTCAGTTTGATCCTCGGCTGCAGGTTCTGGGTGGGTCGCAGCTGCTGGATGAAGAGTCCTCGGTGAGCATCCTGAACACAGTGACAGAGGGCCCGTTAGTCCCGGAGACAGGGGAGGCCCGACAAGCGGCGATGCCGAGTCCCAGGGCTCTGGACCCCGGGCTTCCCAGCCTGCAGAACTTACCCACTTTGTTCTGACCCCATCACGTGTTCAAAAATTCCTGTCAAATGCGCACAACATACCATTCACCTCTTTCACCATTTGAAAGCGAACCGTTCAGGGCCTGTTAGTCCGTTTACAACGCTGCCCCGCCACCCCCAGGGCATCTTCAGCCCCAGAAAGGGCCGCCGCACCCATCAGCAGTCACTCCACACTCCCCTCTCTGCACAGCCCCCGGCCACCACCCATCTGCTCTCTCTCCACAGACTTGCTGATTTCCATTGCATCCGATGCATAAGGAACTGGGTGGAGCAGTTCCTGGAAAACAGGGTCAGCCCCTGAGACTGGCCAGGACACCTGGTCCTCTCAGTGAGGGGCCGTCTGTTTCCTCCAGGACACTGTGGTGATAAGAAGAAGGGCATCAGGAGGTACAAAGCTAAATGAGGAGGAGGGGCCCGGGGGGCACAACAACCTTCCCACTTTCTTCTTTCCCAGTCCTACAGGGAGAAGCAGGAGTCTCCGCAATGTGGGATAATTCACTCACTCATTTATTCGTTCATTCACTCATCAGCAAGCATTTATGGACAGCCTCCATGTGCTAAGTACAGTGCTGACAACTGGAACTTCTAGACTCGCCTCAGATCCGTGGTCTTGGGGAGACAGACATGTGAACACTCTGACATTAAATATAACATGAGAGCTTTCAATGGGATGGTGCTGGCAAGATGCTCTTTGCACCCAGAGCACCTGCCTCAAGTTCTACATAGTGAAACATTGATTCTGCCATTCTGGATAATTCAGAATTTTAAATATTCGCTGCAAGAACCTGGCAGAGGTTCCTGGAGGTAAAACTCGCAAAATTGTGAATACCCCTCTATGACTTTAACTCCCTCGAGATTTAGCTCAGCCCGCTTCATGCCTCCAACAATTTTTCAGCTACTGTTAAATTTTCCTGCCCTGGTGCTGAACCCCAGGGAGGTAGGTGTTTGCTCATGGATTTCTGCTCTTACAAGTTGTGATTCTCTGTGTTTGCCTTTCTGTTTCAAACTCCAACTCTGGAAGTAGAGGTTTGCCCTATGACCGTAATTCCCAGACAATCTAGGATGGGTTGTGGAATTTTGAGTTTGTTCAGATTTCTACTTGTCAGGACATATGGACAACTTCCAAGCTTTGAACATGTTTTACTGGAAATCAGAAACTTCATTATAATTTATAAGCACAGAATTAAGATCCCAGAAGTAGGTTTTTGCTCTTTGCTGCTTGCATTTTAGTTTCCGTAAGTGTTGTGTGATCAGCAGTCTGTTTCTTCTCCTAAATGCGGAATAAGAGGAAAGGGTATAGAAACTGGAGGAAAGGACAATTCTTTTACTATCTCAGCATCCTGCCCCATTGTTGAGATATGGGGTGTGGGGGGTGGGAGCAGTCTTGAGCGAGAGGTAAAAAGAACAAATGTTCTGGAGTTCTGACCAGACCTATTTTGCCTCTTCACCAAAGTAGTCTTATTAGAACATTGTCTCTTATTATAATCCTTCGATGGCCACCTCTCCTTTAGCTCTTAGTAAGGTTGTCTCCCTGTTTCTCTTGGTAGTGGCCCATAATTTTGTGCCACTAGGCCCACAGCTCTCAGAAAAGAGTACTCTGTGTTACTGAAACTTGGATGGATGACACCGGAAGGCAATTGGCCAGTGGCAGTTGCTTAGTGTGCGCTGTGTGAATGGAATGGCTGAGGACTGTCAGTGTGAATCCCAGGAGGATAAATCCCCCAAACTGGAGATTCATCTTTGTTCATGCTAAAGACAGTTTGTTTCCCCCTCCCTGTCCTTTTTCTTATTTACCAATTCTTTAATTTTTTTCAATAATATATACTTCTGAACCTGTTACCTCATGGATATTATAAAAGTTGGTTGTTTTTTAAAACTGAAGTGTGACAGCCTGCTGGAAAGTGATAAGGGTAAAAGTTACTTAAAAGCCCTGAAACTAGACAAAAGAAGTCTTTACCTTAGCAGTTTTTAACTAGGACAAGAGTGCCTAATTCCTGGGACCCTTACCCGCATCCTGTCTGTTGTGAAACTTGGGACAATGAACTCATATACTAAGAGCACAACATTCCAGGATACAGATAACAAGACCATCTGCAAGGAGACCAGCAAATTCCCGGCTATCTTTATCTTTGTAATGACTAACTCCTGTTAACTTTGTGAAGGACTGACCTGTTTCTTTAACTTGGTTCCAGAATTGCCCATTATAACTAGTGTAAACTCTACTTGCTTGACTAACATGAGGAATAATCAAATGTATAAAAACCAGACTTAATCTGTGTTCGGAGCAGCTCCTGAAAAGGACAGGCGCCGGCTAACTAACAGATTTGAGAGCATATCTAGGTTGGTTTCTTCTGTGTTGGCCACAACAGAAGTAATACAGTGAAAGGAAAACTGCTCCATTCCACTCTCCCAGGTATAGGACAAGTATGAAATCTTGAAATTCTGCTCAGAGGGCTCTTGCACAGGTTCTCCCCTGACTCCCAGCAGGCACCGAGTCCTTGCATTGTGCTCTGATTGTCCTCTCTGCTCCGTTTTTAGAGCCATCATCATGCTGCAGTGGCACTGAGATGAGTTTCATGCCTTCATTCGCTAGGTCCCCAGCAGTGATATGAGTTCCACATGGAGGGATTGTGATGATTTGCCTTATTCTTATGTTCACTGACCAGGCACAGTGATATCATGTCGAAGGTTGTCAATATACTTGTTGAAAAAATAAATGAAAAAAAAAATAATAGCCTTAGCTATGTGAACTATGAAATTTTTTTAACGTAGAACTGAAGAAAAGATACCGTGGAGTAGCTCTGGCAATACTTTTGCTTTTTAACTTCTTTTCAAAAAGAGATGATAGTGAATATTTGTGAAATTTGGTGTTTAAAGCAACTTGTCTACAGCCACGCCACCCTGAACGTGTCTGATCTCATCTGATCTTGGAAGCTAAGCAGAGTGGGGTCTGGTTAGTACTTGGATGGGAGACCACCTAGGAATACAGGTGCTGTAGGCGTTTTAAAAAGAAAATCAAATAAATAAACAAACAAACAAACAAATAAATAAATAAATAATGAAGTGGAGCAGCTTTACTAATATTTGCTCTTTAAAATACAAAAAGTTATTTTATTTGTTTTGTAGATCTCCATCTCAGTCTAAAGGAAAGTGAATTTTGAAAACAAAACTCCACTTAATATCTGTACAGAAACACCCAAATGCAGCCTAATTACCATTGTTTTCTTCTATCACAAAATGTTAGAACAAACAGAAAGCTTAAAATTGTAACTACATCTTGGTAGTAATGATAGAAATACATGTGCTGCTTCGAATGGAGATTTCCTAACTCTTCTGAGTCCTTTCCCTCCCCTCAAATGATACCCTAGGTTGTAACTAAATTTCCATTATAATATATTCTGAATCACTTGCTTCCTTTGCAATTTAAACGAGATGAAAACTATGAAGCCATGTGGAATATAGAAAGTACCGATAGTAAGTTTATGCTACTGACATGACTTATGTAGTAATCAAACTTGTTTTCTGCTTTATGTATTTCATGTCAACTGGCTTCTTTGTGAGATGCAGTTTGGAAGTGTTCACGAGTGTAAATAAATATAAATGTCCTTGAAAGTTACAGAATCTTCCAACATCGGTTCAATAACTTAGACATCTGAGAGGTCTTCATACTTTCATTCATATCAGCACCTCGGCATTTTCTTAGAGTCTTGGGCTGAATTTCCAGGATTCTGTGGATGGCAGTCTGAGCTAGCCTCTCATGGTGAAGCAAGGTGACAGTCACAAAGAAGTCTTTCCTAGTGGATTTTCAGAGGCTGAATGGGGCAGATTGCATTTTCTAAAGATGGGAACAAAGATATCTTCCACCCCACATACCTTTCTGCTAAGCGACCTCACCACTCCCGTTACGAGGTAGACTCACAGCCCCTTCTGGCACCTGGGCTCTCTCTGGTGACGTGCTTCAAGCAGAGGTTTCACTGGGGACTGAGGCCAGGTCATAAGAAGCCTTGCAGTTCCTCGCTGGGTGTTCTGGAACACTGTATCTTGGGATATTGCTCTCAGAGCCAGTCTTCATGCTATGAGAGCCCAAGCCAGAGACCTTATCGGTGGTCTGGTCAGCAGCCCAGGCTGAAAGCCCAGCCCATACCAGCATCAGGGACGGCCATGTGAGTGAGTCGCTTGTATGTCAGCCCAGTCAAAGCTGCAGATGATCCCATCACACATGAGAGACTTCCAAAAGAAAACCATGCAGCTCAGTCCAATCAGGAAATGAGAAATATGGGCTTTTTAAGCTATGTTTCTGGGAGTTTGTTTTATAGCAATAGATAACTAAAAACGTCAGTCACACTGTGTCCTCAAAACCCACGTGTGGACCCAGCCCCATCTCCCACAGTCAACTCAATCAATTCCCACTTTCTTTTAATGCAGTTTCTCCTTTCTCAAGAGTTTTGACCCACAAGTCTCTGCTCAGACCCTGTTATCAAATCTTTTTGACTGGCTCCTCTGGATTCATATCAGACTTTTCTTCCTGGTATTCTCAGCCTCCTCCCTCTCCCAACAGCACCCGCTGCTTCTTGAGGTTGGGACTATCTCTCCCTGTGACTAGGACACAGCAGCGGGTGCTACATCAATATGGTTGTTTCAATATAGGTCATAATCAGCAGAAGACATTCAGCTTGGGAGCCTCCCAAATCTTCCTGAGGCTACACTAGATAGTACTATCATAAAACACACAGAATTTCACCCAAAAGACATTTGCCATTTTGGGTCAAAAAGTTAAGATATTTAGGCACCTAGGAGAGAAAGGCCACATTGAGGGTCCAGCACAGCATGTTGTCCAGTACAGATTGGCTTGATTAGAGGCTGCTGGAGGCCCGTGAGCTGAGAACACAGTCGTCCTCCACCTCATGTCCTCATAAGGAATTACAGTGTCTATTAACGAAATATTTCTACCTACTCTTTATAGTTCCTTGAATGGGAATATGTGGATTTTAAACACACAAAGAACAAATGGAAGTATGTGCTTCTTTAGCCTGACCAATGTAGGGATTTTTTTTTAATTTTAATGTTTATTTGAGCCAAACTGACTACATATGCCAGGAAGCAAGATTTCAAATGCTCACTTTAAAAAATATACCTATTCAGGATTAGGTTGCTAAGTGTAAATTAGGACTAAGACTATCACTTTCAATTCTCTCTCAGCTAACTCCTACCTCTGAGGCCACAACACTACTTGTGAAGCCCAGACTCCTATCCTGGAGTTTATCTTTCATCCTTTATGACTCAAAGACATTCTTGGCAATTCACCATGTCTAGTCCCTCCTCGACAACAAAGCAGCCAGGTGGTCTTCACTAGCAATTGGGGAAAATGCACCAGAAACTGGTTCTATGACATTTAACTTCTAACTCAGCTGAGTGATAACCATCTTGGGTCAAATGATCATGATTTTTAAGGCCCTTTTCTAGTCTGGTAATCCCATGTATATGTACTCTCTTTTCTAAAATATGAGTTTTTTCCTTATTAAAATAATTGACCTTTGTACTTATATATCATTTGTCAAATTTTCCTCCATTCAAGGATTGGGTCAGACACACCCAATGGGCAACTGGTGTAAGGTCTGTCTGTATACTTATAACTTCAATAGCCAGAAGGCCACCAGCCTTGCTCCTAAAGGACCTCTGGTGCACGTTCAGTTATGTCTTTAGGGCCCAATTACATTTTCTCTCCATATAAAGCTAATGTGTTAAAAACAGAAAGAATACCACCTCTGCATACAAAACTAAGTTTTATTTTAAAAGATAAACTTTTACATGCTCTCGAAACATGATATTTTAAAATTATTAGGAAGTCAATCATACAAAGCTATTTACAGCAGTAATTAAAGAAGTGGTAACATTTTACCAAGATAAAATTTCATGGAATTCAAATCACAACTTAGATCTTCAATGATTCAATTGTTTTATCCCCCACAATAAGGTGTGGTCAGTTTTAAGACAAAATTTCTCCTCTGGATATCCTGTTCTCAATAAAATCAGTAAAAACTTCCTTTATTACCATTATCTCATACAATAGGATAGCTGGCCGAGGTGACAATTCCACAGTGGTTGTTCTGGTCTTTGGTCATCTTTATGTAGCCATTCTCATCCCAAGCTGTACCCCAGCTCAAAGAAGCGGGAATTTTTCATTTTATACAAAGAATCAAACACATTTAACTTTATTAATAATGACAACTGCTTCTTAAACAGTGCACCAGGGGTTTAGACATATTCAGAAAGAATCAGGGAAGGCAGTTCTTGTTCTTGATTGAGTTTTAAATCTGCAATAACTTTTAACCCCATACCTTTCACAGAATTGTGAAATTGGAGAAAGAAAAAGGGTAGTCTTGGGGCCAGATATGTTTCAGAATTCAGAACATTTTTGAATTTAGAAATGTAATGGTACAAAAACTATATCAATACTCCAGCAAGCTGAGACAGAATCTTAATGTTATATAATCAAACATTCATATGTCTGTGTTTACCCTAAGTGGGATAAAGACGTCTGGGATTTCAGAAGTGTGCTCAGGGGTTTAAGGACCTGTATCCAAATACTGATTCCAAAAAAGATTCCCTTTTCAATTTCAAATATAAGTATTTTTGGCAGTTGATACCTGTTCTTGATAATCCAGTATTCATTGTTATCTGATTCTGCTCCTTCAATGCCATAGCCGACCACCAGAACCCTGTGATCCAGGTCTTTGCTGCTGCACTCTGGATCATAAGTGCCTGGAAAAGCAAAATTCAATATGAGGTGAGGGCCTCCAAGTGACATGTGGCAGTAACCCAGCATATCAACCACAATAAGGGAGGCTTATTAAAATTTAGTTAAATGTCATAAATCGAAATAAGATTTAAAAACAGGATTTCTTTTTCTACCTGTGCTAGGGATTTAGGCCCTCATCTGATACTAGCAGAAATATAAATTGGCACAATCTCTTCTGTAAATAACTTGTCAAAAGGAATAAATACACGATTGGAAGCATGTCATTATATTTTTGGGATGTCAATCTAAGGAAATAGCACTGAATACAAAATTACTTGAGCTGATGGGTCTTTCCAGTTTTAATTACAATAGTAAAGTTCTTTGGAAAATTTTAAGGTCTAACAATTAGAAATAAGTAAATTAGGCTATACCAATCAAATATGAAGCCATTTAAATATACTCATGAAGTGTTAAAATTATGGGATATGGTTCAAGTAATGTCAAATGGAAACATCAGGCACAAATAATACACAATGAATAACTATGTTAAATCTACAAACTCAGAAAAAATAATGTTAAATCTGCAGACTCAGAAATTCTCCATTATATTCTACAAACTAAAAAGTCAATCTTGCTGTATGTCATAGTGGTTTTCCAATTGTTCTGCCTAAATTTCCACCTGTTCAAAAGCTTACCTTCTTCATAGAATTGGAAGCTATAACAGCTTGCATCTGCACGATAGAGATGGGTCCCGTAGTTGCCACTGCCTTCATAAGGGACCTCTCCTGCTGATGGATGTCCATGAAGCCAGTGTCACTGGCAACAAATTCCTTGGGCTTGTATTTGCAGGATTCAACCTTTCAAAAATAAAGGAGAAGAGATTTGGTTACTACCATCCATTTCCTGGGGATCATGAATTTAAGACAGTTTTCAGCTTAATGGCTTCCAAGTTAAGTTTGTTATAAAGCATCTCAGGAGATGAAATGCTATTGGTCGCTTTGAAATTGAAAAATTAACTAGTGTTTCAATGAGACACTTGGTCTACCCATCTATAAATTTTTCACTCTGGGGAAATCTGTGCTATATATAGAATGGTGTGTATATATCCACATAACATATCCACATAACTGTTATATGGTTATGTGCTCACTTTGGCAGCACATAAACTAAAATTGGAACAGTAACCCTCCAAACAGAGAACTATTCAAGGCTAACACATTTTAATGAAAGGTGTGATAGTTTGCATATGCAGACTCTAGAATCTAATATGTAAATTTTAAATATCCTACATGTTTGCTCTAAAGTTTTTAACTTTCAAAAGTAGAGCTGGAACGATACAAAAATAAGAATTTTTTTTTTTTACCATCTTTGCATGTTATGGATAAAATTCCTCTGATTCCAAGCTTGGAAGGCATTATCCATTAGGCCCCTGTCGCAGCCCTCATTGCCTTGAGACTGAGAACATTCCATAAGGTTCTGCTCACTCAGTGAAATAAGTTTGCCAGTTTTCCAGAACATCTGTCCTTCAAGGGCACCAGCAGCACTAAAAACTCAACAAGAACCACAGTGGCCCTGAAAACAAAATTTAAAAGCTCTCAGTCTGCAAAACATATAGCAAGAATTTGACAACAGCCAATATATCTGAAAACTCTTTAAAAATAGCGAACTGAATATTGTTCCACCGTTTACCAAAGCAAGGATGCCAACTCTTTATGGCTCTACTCTTGGAGCATGCCTGATTCTTCACAGGAATTACATAGCCTTCTTCTCTCTAATCCACAGATGAAGGGATCTCAGCAAAGAGAAGTTCCCAGAACACTTTCTCTTTCTGGTTTTGAAGGCCGTTCTTCACCTGCCTGAATTCTTCATTGGTCTTCAAGGAAAAGGAAACAGAATGTTGAAAAGCAAGAGATTATTTTGGTATGGCACTGAGAGAAAACACAAGTTAAGCCTCCTGTGACACACTCACCATGTCACCAAAGGCATTCATTGCCATGGTGAAGCTGTTTCCCTTGGTTGTATTCCTGGTTGTGCAAGTCGATCATTTTCATATTATTCTCCCATACTGCTCTCCTCCCATTTTTCTTCATTCTAGATGCAAACATATAACCTATTCTTTTTATTTCTATTTAAGACCAATTCGTCTTCACCAAGTGGATTTGCAGACGGAAGGGAAGATAAACTATGGCCAGGAAAAAGGTTTATACCTCTGGGACCTGTTCTCCAGCACCCACACAGCAGGGATGAACACTCACATTGTGTTCAGTAAAGAGTGCTGTGAAGTTATTGCCTTGGCAAGAGCCGGCCTCCAGAAGCTGCAAACTCCCACACATGGATCATTCTCGGAAGTGCCTCGCTGGACAATTTCAGATAGCACCAACCAAGCCACATAGTTCCTTGCGTGTTGCCTTCCACTGGTTCCATTGTGCGTTTAAACTTCCATCAAGTTTTGGAGCTGCTGAAGCAATTCCCAAGCAAAGGGCCATCAAGAAAAGTGAAGGATTCATGTTCCAAAAACCTAGAAAGGGGAAAGACATGAGTATCTGATTAGGACAATCCTTCTAAAAGGACATCCAACTTCCTTCGGACAGGTATAGCCACCACGATGGAGTAAAAACCAACTTCTCCTCCCAAGTAGTTACACAAAGACCGCGGAGGAAGGCTAAGCATGTGCGTGCAGTGTTTTCCCGGAGACCCATGTCTGCACCAGGACAGGGCCAGGCTGTTCCCGGGCTCAGAGCACAGCGGGGGGCGGGCAGCTCGGGCCGTGCCCAGGGGCCGGCCGGGCCTGGGGAGTGCAGCCAGCCCCGCGCCTCGGCGCAGGCCCGCAGCTCCCAGAGGATGCTGACGGCTCAGGGAGCCGGCGGGCGGGGGCCAGAGTGCTGTGTGCGCTGCACCAGAGCCTGGGAGGGACCCCAAGCTCTCCATGCCCCGCACTGGCGGCCTCGCTGGTTCTTGCCGCGCCCGGTCCCGGCCAGGGGCGGGGGCGAGGGCGGGGGTCACCTGCGATGGGTGCAGCCGCGCGGACGCGGTGGGCACGCGCAGGTCCCCAGGTCTCCGCGGGGGGACTGCGGCCCCGAGACCATGAATGAAGTGTAAAGCCCTGGGAATTCGGCCGGCCCCGCCCCCGCCCACCTACCGGCGTCGCGATTGGCTGGTCCGGCCTGTGGGCGGGGCCTTCGAGGTGGGGTCCTGGCTCCTGGCCAGGCTGGGTATGTGTGTCCCTGGCAAAGTCTACCTTCCTCAGGGGGGGAAGGGGCTTGGGATGGAGCCCAGGGCCCATGGACAGAGCAGAGGAGGGGTGCCTGTCATTTAGTCCTAGAGTTTTTAATTAAAACCCCCCCGAGGACTGAGAACATCTGGCCTAGAGGTTGCTGTTCATTGCACAGCAAAGGAGGGGCGGGCTGGAGGGATGCAGGCCCCACAGGCAGAGGCCTCATCATTGCTATCAGGGCGGGTGCGGCTGCGTTTGGGAAGGTCTGGAATGGAATGGCAATACCCGAAACCCTGACCTCATGACCAAAGCCTAAATCCTGGGAAGGAAAGGGGAGGGTCTCCAGTGAAGGCAAGGCATGTTGCAATGATCCTTTCCTGTCTTCCCCAGTCAGGACTCTTTTTCCCTTTCAAGGCTTTTTTCAAAACAGACAGCAGAGTTGTTTACAGAAGAATTTGGTTTCATAAAAGAAGGCAGAAAGGCGAAAAGTAGAAACTGCTTTTACCTCCCCACTCTAGGTTATGGATTATTATTTATTCTTCAATATGCTTGTCTTGAGATTTAAGAAATTTGCTTTAATGGCTTTTGCATCAATGATTTTTAATTTACAGTTAAAGTAAATTAAGATTTTAAGTGACAGTTTGTGAAACATTTTAAATGGAGAAAATATACATTAAACACTAATGTACATAATTAAGAATTTAAGGAACACAAGCCAGAAATGTACATGTTTGTCTTTTTTTATCACATAAAAAAGTTGTTGAAAATACTTTCTAGAAAAAATATCATTACCTCATGCCCCTTCCCACATCATCTTTTCTATGCATATTTCAACTTATTTTGATAAAAATGGAGTCCAGTTTCACGTGAACTTGTAAACTGCCAATCTTGTGCCTGGAGGAATGACTCCAGTGTTCAAGTGCTCCCTCTGCAAGGCTGAGAACTCTGCAAGGAGGCGGGGATGAGGCCATGAAGACAAGGGATAGGAACACTGTTTCTGTTGGTTCAGACATTTTTCTGACTGTTTTAATGCAGACATGGCAGTAACATAACAAAGTTTTAAAATGGAACGTTCTATAAATTTCAATGATGTCTATTTGATCTAACATGTCATTTAAGGTAAATATTTCCTTGTTACCACCCTGTTTGGATGATCTATCTGTTAGTGTTATTGGGATAATCAAGACCCTATTATAATTATATTTTGTGTCATTTCTCCCTTAAGGTCTGTTAGTACTTGCGCTCTCTGTCTCTTGGTCTCTCTGACTCTCTGTCTCTCTTTGTCTCTGTCTCTCTCCCTCTCTCTCTCTCTATATATGTATATATATGCACATATCTACATATATATGTATGTATATATGTATATATGTGTGTGTATATACGTATATATATATATATAATCCTAGATTGGGTGCATATATATTGAAAAGTGTAAATGTCTTCTTGATGAATTGTCCCCATTATTATTATAAAATGTCCATCTTTGGCTCTTGTTCCCCTTTTTATCTTGAAATATATTTTGTCTGATGTAAGTATGGCCATACTCAATTTTCTCTGGATGCTATTTGTTTGAAATATCATATCCCATCCCTTCATTTTGAGTCTACATTTGTCTTTGTCACCTAAGATAGGTTTCCTGAAGGCAACAAGCACATAGGCTTTGTTTTTCTAATCTATTATATTACTCTGTGCTTTTTGATTGGTGAGTTCAGTCTGTTTATATTTAGCGTAATTATTGATATATAAGGACTTACTAAGGTCATTTTATCTTTTGTTTTCTAGCTGCTCTGTATCTTTATTGTTCTTTTCTCTGTGTTTCTGTCTACTATTTTAGTTTGGTAGTTTTCTACGACATTTTCTTTTTTTTTTTCTGTTATGCATCTCAACTCTAAATATTTGTTTTATGGCTGCCATTAGCTTTTATACAGAAAAAAAAAAAGAGTCTTATACATACAATGGTTTTATAAACTCTCCTTGGAGATCAGAGTGTGGCAGCCTGACCTTGCCTGGCCATTTCCTGCTTGAAAGAGTTTGTTCCTGACTATACTTTCCCCACCTCAAGGACTAACATCACTTTCCTCATAGTTTGCCAACCAATTAATGTTCTTCCTTATATCAGTAGCTGTGTAGGAATGACAAGACTGTATAAAACTGCCTGTTATATTACAAACAGGGTTCAGCCTTTGGATAGGAATCCTCTGTGCTAGTGCCGGCATCAATAAACGCTGCTTCCTGCTTATAGCCTTGGTGACCTGTCTCTTCATTCGAGAATCCCACAACAAGAGAAGATTTTCTGTAAATATGGCCTGGGCATCCTGCCATCCTCTAGAGTGAGAGAACACCATCTGGGCACAGGATGCTGTTACTAATAAAATCATTTAATGGAAGTAGTTATTTCCTTGAATCAGACTGTGTGTGTCCTGTACTGAACTCTTAAATGCTATGTCACCTGGCCATAACAGCAGTGATCCCGAAGAAAGGTCAGATTCTTTAGTCAGAGGATGAATTAGTTCTCAAATGTAGAAGCTGGGTGCCTCAGTGGATCCTATGGATTTGAGGATAAAGTTTAGAAGTGCTTAAGATAACAGCTACAGGTCTGCTTTGAGAACAATGAAATGAAACCAAGACAGGCAGGTACCAATGTGGAGGGGTTGGTGGTATGGAGGGGAAACACAGGACACAGAAAAAAAACAAACATAAACCACCAGAGTGGAGTCAGTAACAGTAAAATGTCTAAAGTTGATATTGAGAAGATTCCTTTGGGTTTGATTTTTGAGATGACCCTATAGGAAATAGTGACGCTTGATGATAAGGTTCCATTTCCTTTACATGGTCTCAAATTTAAAAAAAAAAAATGTTTTATGTGTGTCTTCAGAATTGGTGAATGAATGAATCACATTTCTTTTTACTAACTGAGGTTGTTACTGAAGTATTGTCGTTATAGCTAGACTTATAAAAGGGACTTTTAATTACCATAGGTAAGGTGCAGAGCTTCTGTGTCCACGAAATGAACAAGCAAGGAAACATGAGGTGGCACAGACAGACACTTTCCTGGAAGCTGGTGAGGTGGGGAGATATGGAGGCCCAGACCCTGTTGGCAGCATGCCTTCTGTGTGGCTCACCTGTTTTTTCTTCCTTTTTGCATAACACCAGGTAAGCCAACCTCAAAGTCAAGAACCTGGTCCTGGGGAGCTTTGGTACTTTGTCTCAGGATGGCCTCTGTGCTCACATTCACTTCTCCTGGTGCCCTCTGGCACCCAGAGTTCAGTTTGCCCAGTAAGTGACAGGAGTTGTGGGTGAGGGACAGAGGCAAAGCCCACAAAGTTCAGCTTCTTTGTCTAAGTTCAGCTGACATAAAGCACCTTTAAGTGACTTCTTCACTTTAGCGAGGAACCTGGCACCACCCTTGATTTTGTATACCCCACAGCTGTGACCATCCTCGTCTGTAAAACAGGGCATACAATAGCACCCACCGCCCAGGGCGGTGGTTCTCCCAGTGGGTCCCCTGACCAGTAGCATGAGCTTTGTATGAGACCTAGTTAGAAAAGCCAATTCAGGAACCCCATCCCAGGCCCACTAAACCGGAAACTTGGAGGATGAATGTCACCGATCTGTTTCAGAAGCCCTCCGGGTGATTCTGATGCACACTCAAGTCTAAAAACCACCATCTTGGGGCTATTGTGAAGAGTAAACGAAGGAGCATATATAAAATGCTCAGAACAGTGTCTGGCACCTAAGCATTATCTAACTATCATCATCATCATCATCATCATCATCATCACAGGAATTCTTTCTAACAATGCTTTAATTTCCAGTCATACTTTATATCCACAGATGGAGATGCCTTTTCTGTGGAACAAACTCCCAGGCACATACCTATGTAAGCTGATTCTCTTGACAGTATGAGGTCTTCTCTGTCTTTACCACCTACCATAATGCTACAGGGTCTGATTTTCGGTTATGCTGTTTTTTAAAAAAAAATATGTAGCATTATTTTCATTGAGGTAAACTTCACATAACATAAAATCCACCATTTTTAAGCAAATGTTTTAGTGGTTTTTAGTATGTTCACAATGTTATTCAACCATTACCACTACCTATTTCCAGAACATTTTGATCACCCCCAAAAGAAACCTCGTACTTATTGTCCCAGTTAGTCTCAATTCTCTTCTATCCCCATTCCCATAATCTACTTTCTGTCTCTATGGATTTGTCTATTCTAGACGTTTCATATAAATGGAATCATAAAATATGTGACCTTTTGTATCTGGCTTCTTTCACTTACATAATGTCTTCAAGGTTTATTCTTATTATAACATGTATCACTACTTCATTCCTCTTTATGACCAAATAATATTTCGATGTATCAATACACTATATTTTTTTTATTTATTCATCAATTGATGAACATTTGTGTTGCTTTCACTTTGGGCTATTATGGATAATGCTTCTATGAACATTTGTGTATAGGTTTTTGTGTAAATGAATATTTTCATTTCTCTTAGGTTTAAACATAGGAATGGGATGTATCACTTTTTGAGGAAATACCAGGCTGTTTTCCACAGTGGCTACATCATTTTACTTTCCCATCAGCAACATATGACAGTTCTAATTTCTCCACATCCTCTATGATACATCTCATTGTCTGATTTTAAGTCATGTCCATACCAGTAGGTAGAAGTGATACCTTATTGTTGATTTTCATTTTCCTAAAGGATGATGCTGCTGAATATCTTTACACGTATTTATTGTCTATGTGCATGTATTCTTTGGAAAAATATTCAAATCATTTTTCAATTTTTATTTTTAAATTAAATTAGGGGTGACATTGGTTATAACATTATATAAGTTTCAGGTATATGATTTTATAATACAAAGTCTACATATTGCATTGTGTGTACCTCACCCAAAGTCCAGTGTTCTTCCATTACCATGTTTGACCCCCTTTATCCTCTTCCTCCTCAATTCATTTTGCTCCCATCACTGCCATCCATCTCCAGCATTTTCCCAACTTAAAAAACTAAAAAATGCATATTCCTTAAATAATAACTCTACCTACCCCAGCCACTAGCAATCATCATTCTACTTTCTGTGAATATACTAAAAAAAGACCCATTGAATTATACATTAATGCATTGGATTTTCTGATATGTAAATTATATCTTAATTTAAAGAGAGAGATTGATTAAAATCAATGGACACTCCATGATTTCTCATAACGTCACTGTAGTCTAGCAGGGTTGGCCAGCAGCTACTTGTCTGCCCCTCTCCTGAGACAGAACTCTAAAGCTAAGAAGAAAGAGAAACAGTTGTGGAGAAAGGGTGGGGGAAAAAAGCTTAGTGCGAAGACTCACCTTAACCAACTGTCTCATTTAGTGATTTCCAAGATTTCCAGCATCATATAAGCATACAGTGTTACGTTGTTGCGTTTACCCCTGCTGAACTCTCTGAAGATCTAGATGTTTCTCCCAACAAAACATTTCTGTAAGGTCAACGGGGAGTTGCCACATCAGCATGGGTGCTTTGATCATTTTACCTAGTTGATGGAAGGGGAGAAAACTGGGGACTGGTCTGAATGTTCATTTCTGTTATATCTGTTTGGTTTTCCTTTCGGATTGCAAAAGCAATGAAAATCACTTACGCTTTTTCTTCTTCCCGTTTATTGCTTTGATTGAGGCGAAAGAGAGCATTGATGATCATGTTTTGCCAGAAAGTGTAAACTTTGACTACCAAAACTACAGAATTTCCCAAAGCTTCCATTTTAAGACTCTTCTATGTTACAGCCATTTCTGCATTAAAACAGTCAGTAAAAAAATGACAAACCAATAGAGACAGTTTTCGAACCCCTTGTCTTCGTGGCCCCACCCCCACCTCCACGCTGGATGCCCAGCCTTGCAGAGGGCGCTCTTGATCACTAGAGTTCTGGTGCCATTCCTCCAGGCACAGAATCAGTAGTTTCTATATTCTGCATTTTTGTTCAGCTTTTTCTTGAAGTTTGAAGCTAGATTAGTGAGAGGTACTGATAACGGGAAGTTGGATTTTCACTCTTAGCCTATAATGTCTGGCGAACACAAAGAAGTCTTCCCAGGAGTCTCCTGTCTTCTTTGTTCTCTGTTATCCTTGGTTCAATGAAACCTTGCCCTGAGGGTCATTTGCCTTACTGGGTAGATTAGAACTTGTTCAAACTTCAAATGGCAGCAGTGATGGTGATTCTTCCCCTCTCCCCTTTCCTTTGGAGTGAATGACTCAGACAACTCTAGATAGGTCAAGTTTTAATGTTTTTTCATTAGGTACATTTTGATGAATTGACATTAAAGGAATGTGAAGTTTTCTTCTATCGTCTTAAAAATGCCCCCCACACACACACAATAATTTTAATTTGTCAAGAGGATAACTTTGAATTTGTTTTTGGAGAGACACAGTACATTTCTAATTTAAATAAGATTAAATCTATTTTCAAGGAAAACGTTTTGACTTCAGAATTGAATTCTGCTGTGTATGTGGCTACACTTTGGGGATATACAGGGCAGAGTGAATCGCAGACTGCAGCTTCCAAAAGCCTGATGACCTTCAAGTTCTCCTGTTTCTAGCACCCCATCAGTGCTGTACAGGTAAAATGGAAGTGTTGGAGAACCAACACATTCTTTGCCTTGTTAGGGAGCAGGTAAGAAGGTTATAGTAGCAATCATCTAAGTATGGTAAGCAGATAAAAACTTTTTGATTTTCAAGTCCTATAGTTTTCTGCTCATATTTATCACTGAAGTTGTTTCAGGGCACATGTCTTATAGGCTTCTCCAGCTGCCATAACAAAATATCAGAGAATGGGTAGCTCAGTCATCAAAAATCTATTTCTGGAGGCTAGAAGGCCAAGGCCAAGTTTCATTTTCTGGTAAGAGCCCTCTTCCTGCCTTGCAGATGGCCACCTTCTCACTGTGTTCTTACATGGCCTTTCTTCAGTATCTGCGCCCAGAGAGGGAAAGAATTGATTCTCTGGTGTCTCTTCTTATAAAGGCACTAATCTTATCTGATCACGGCCCCACCCTTATAACCTCATTTACTCTTAATTGCTTTTTCAGAGGTCCCATCTTCAAAGAGGCGCACTAGATATAGAGCTTCAATGTATAAATTTTTTTGTAGGGGTAGGGTGGCACACAAACATTTAGTCCATAACAGGGCATCTTACAGCTTATAATCCCCTTGTAATGAATTTTAAATATCAACTCTAGCACTCAGGGGATATGGCCTGGACATCGGAACACACCTAGGATTGAGTCCTATTTTCACCTCTTCCCACATCAGGGGAAGACAGGTTATTGAGCAGCTCTGCTTCTGAGGTTCTAGGATCTAGATTGTGTTCATGAATAAAAATTACAGACAGAATCTTGTACAAAAACAGCCTGTGACCCTCAAATTAGTATCAGTCCTATCATAAAAGTAATAAGAATGGCTGAGAAAACAGACCTCCATCCACTCAGCTCTCCATTACTGAGCATCTGGGGAGCGTCCATCTCTCAACATTTGGTAGTTACAGGGACGGTTCTTGTGATTACTTCTGGAATGGGGTTCCCCTCACTTCTCAACTCCCTTCCTCTACCTCTAAACACACCCTCTATCCTGTTCGTGGCCAGTGTCACATCTTGCTCACAACAAGGCTAAACAAGTAAACCCCTTTTACCTGGTATCTCAGGAGGCACTGGCTCTCTTACTCTGCAAATTACTAGTGTGCTGCTCTTGCTGGTTCCCATCTTCCTTCCTCTCTGTGATTCCTACCATCTTTGTTCTTAGAATTATCCAAATCCATTATTGCCTAATCTCTCCCAGGGAAACAACCATTCTTTGGTGTGCACAGTGAGCTAACTGAGAAACATATTTAATGGAGCAAATAAACACATGCACCTGGGTTGGACAGCTTTATGTAGGTGCAGAGTAATCTAGGAGAAGGATATATTTATTAGTTATGGCTTTCTTAGCTGTGGTGTTGGAAGCATAACTCAAACTAGATTAAAAAACTACTACTACTACTGCTAATAATAATAATAATAATAATAATAATACTTGGCTCATAAAAGTTGAAAAACAGCAATGGCCATAGCCACAGGCTTGATTAGATTTAATGGCTCAAACTCAGGTTCCTTCACTAATCATTTCCCCTCTCATCTTACCTTCTCTTTGTAATGGCCTCATTCTTCTAGGCCACTCCATATCTCCATATACCAGGAGACATGGCCACCCCAGCAGTTCTGGGGTAACAGTTAATAATTTGTGACCTTAGAGATTTGTATTTCCCAAGCTAAAAATATTGGGAGTTTCCTAGTCATTTAAATGAAGAACCTTATTTTGGGCAGTTTCCCTTTCAGGGTTATGTTAGGACAGTGTGGAGTACCCTGCAGGGCAGGCTACATGGGAACAATGGGAGTTACTTCTGAAAAATAGGTTCCACTGGCTGCCTTCTGAGGAAGTTACTAAACATCATGACCACAAACAATTTAATACCCAAGTCGTTTTTGTTCACTCAGTGGGCCAAATTTTCATGAACAAAGGTTATATAATTATAGATGACATTTTTAATGGTTTTAATCATTTGCATCCCAAGATCTGAGGCCTACATATTAAATACAGATTTGTTGAGTGAACTTTGTAGTTTTATTACATAGTGTGATAAAACAAAGTTACTGGTACGATCCTGAAGTTAATACTCCAATTAGGTTCTGGTTGTCTAGTCAGCGGCATCAAGGCTGGACACCTCCGTGCTTCTATAGGATGTTAACAATGCCCCATGAATAAAAGGGTTCCAGCGTCAATGTGTTTAGGAACCACTGGGTTAAATGGGTCTTATTACCATAGAATTGACACAATGACACACAATGACAGCATATGCTGTAAATCACTCATTTGAGAGGAGAGGTGGCTACTTATTACATAAACCACGGGACACTTTCTTTAGAGCATCTCATAGCACTTATGTTCCACAGGACACACCTGAGGTTCATTTGTCTGTTTTTTTAAATTAATACATTAACATCAGTTTTAAGGGTGAGAATTAGTGTTTACTGACCTTGTTGCAGACGTAGGCATTTGACTAAAGGCAACTTTTCATTTCAGGTGAAATATCAGAGTGGCAGCACTGGCAGGAACCACAGAGATAACAAGATCCTGTGGTTTTTATGTAATGGACTGCATCTGAACCACCTGAGGATTCTAATATCATAACTTTCTGACTGAATATCTAGGTCCTTCTGCCATCTGGTCTCTGACCCCGCTCAAGCGACTAGGCCATTTTGCAGTTTAAACTCTGACCCTGTCTACCTGACCAAATGCATTCCTTGAGTTGTTTGTTTTACCACAAAGCTTGTTTTACCAGTTTATTTTACAGACCCCGAGGGAAACTGAGTTGGGTCATCCTTGCACCCCATCCCCCTCCCCTGCTGACGCTGTCTTAGGACTCTGACTGTTGACCAAATCCCATGACTAAATATTAACCATGAGAGTCAACTGAAACTACTCATTTTTCCTATCTCACAGCCGCACTTTCTGATTGCTGAGTAGCACACCCTTGAGAGTCCAGTTGTCCTGACCAATCGGATGAATGATGTAAGTTTATGGTCTTGTTTACCTAACAACCTATCCCTTTGACTCTGGCTTTTAAAATCCTTCCTTTATTCTTCTCACCTTAGAGCCTGTCTTTGGTTCATGCTGAATGAAGGCTATGTTCTCTGATTTACAAATCCTATCAGCAAAATTTCTTTTTAATTACTCAGAATTAAATGGAACTTTCATTCACATACTTGAGGAACTTCAAAAAATGTGGCTAGACACTCTGTACTCAACAGACCAAAAGCAGCAGAGAGCTCAGCAAGAAGGACTCAGGAGTGCCCAACGAATCTGGAAAACAGAGTCACGGGTGAACTTGACAAGAACAATTCGAGTAGATTTTTAAGGGCAAAAGCCAGTTTACAGTAGGTTAAGGAAAGAAAGGGAAGTGTGGAAAACTTTCAACATTATATTCATTTATTCATTCCAATGTGCAGTGGGTGACTACTGGGGTATACTTGGTAGTTGGATCTAAAGGGAAGACAGAAAGATAAGTTAAGCCTTTTTAAGTTTTCCCAAGTACTTAGAGCTCTATTGGCATACAAAGCATTTAGTGTTGTGATTCACTTACATGTGCTTTACATATGTGATAGAGTAGAAATTACTGCAAAGAATGAACAGAAGGTGAATTAAGTGACATTCAGTACATAACAAGTCTTCAGTAAATATCGTCATGGTGGTGACAGTCATTCAGGATTCACCCACAGTGGATAATTTCTTCTTCATTCAAGTTCACCCATTCCCTGTAGCTAAAGATTAGAGTCCTGAGGTCATTTGGGCATTTCTGCAGCATCAAATGGGAGTTTCTCAAAATGAAAGTCCCTCCACTTTGCATACAATGTCTGCGCTCCAGTTGCAATATCCTCCACCACAAAACTTTCAATTTTTATAAATGGAATCTCAAACGTTTTATACTTCACATGGATTCCCCAGTCATGGCAGCAGTCCTGTCTGGCACAGAATATCTTTGCTTTCTTCTCGAAACTCCCAAAATTCTTTGGTTTGGGGTGCAATTTACTCACAAAGCACTTCTTGAAGGCATCTCCCACCACGGTGTAATGGCACTCCTGCAGATGAAGGGATCAAATAATGTGCAAAACAGAACATTAGAATCAGTATGTAACTGTGTTTAAAAATAAAAACAACTCCACAATAATCTGAGACAAAGAGGAAGTGGGAGCCCACTTATTTTACAGATGGGGAAAGAAGAAAATATGGATTCACCCCAAGGTCAGTGAAGAATTCTTACAGCCTGACTCTCAATTACATGGGTGTAGATGGAAGGGCAAGAGAGGTGATAGAGGACATCTCCTGAAGCAGAGGAGTAGGAAGTTTCCAGGCAACTTAGCTTCTTAAAGAAGCTACTCTTTATTAATTCAGAAAGAAAAAGGGTATTTGTTTGAAGATCTGTGAAGCCTGAGTTCACCAGTGGCCTAACAGGCATAACCCAAAAGATACAGCAAAGAACAACAAAGGGTCACTGCGGCTCTGAACAGGGTCAAGGACTGATATGTCCACAGGCCCCACTCACAGTCACCTTTAGAGCAAACCTGAAAAAGTCCACACTGCACAGAACAAATGCAGATCCAATATACCAATCCCTCAGGAAAACTTATAGTCTAAAAGGGCTATTTTCGACAGAAAAATCGCCCAAATTGAAGTTAAAGAAACAGACTCAAAAATGTCTGGGAACTTGCTAGTATCACCCGTAATATGCTTTCAGCTTTCTGAAGACCAAACAAAACTCTGAAATAATAACTCATCATCTGAACCAGCCCACGCACTCCACCTGGCCCTCCATCTGCAGCAGTAGAGTTACATCCAGTTTTTGTCTTTGGACACTTTTCTAACGCTTATCTAAAAGTTTAAAGAAAAAAAAATGTATGGAAGGCTAACCTGCAGATGTCATGTTCTGAAAATTAGGAGATATTTTGTTTCACTTTATATAAGTGATCCATATTCCAAAAAGAAAGATTGGAAAATATTTTTAAAAACATAGAATATCACTATGAAAAATGAATACATTTTAGTATATTTCCTTTAATATTTTTTCTGTACAAAGTGTTCTGATTTATGTTGGTGGTGGTGATGGTGGTATTGCTGATATTACTTCACACAGCTCTAATCATAACATATTGACAATTCTGTATCCTGGTTATTTTTTCCACTTTACCATTAGTTTGTAAGGAGTTTTTCATTATACCATAAGCTTCATAATCATTTTGTTTAATACACTTTACTTTGGAATAATTTTAGATTTATAAATAAGTTGTAAATATAGTTCATAGAATTCCTGTATACCCTTCACCCATATTCCTTTAATGCTAACATCTTACAGACCATAGTACATTTGTCAAAACTGAGAAATTAATATCAGCACATTACTTTTAGCTAAATTACAGATTTACCACTTTTTCCAGGAATACCCTTTATCTGGTCTAGGATCTAATCCAGGAAACCACACTACATTTAACAAACCATTATTTTTAATGGCTACATAATATTTAATTAAATGGCTGTGCAGCAATTTTTAAAATAATTTCTTTATTATTTAACATTTAAGGGTTTCTTTTTAACTTTTCAGCTTTTGTAAAATACATGTAACATGACTATGACGATAGGAATAATGGTATTCTTACTGATAAGCTTTAATTAGTGCTAACAAATGACTCAGTGCTGTGAAAAGGCTGCTTACCTCCACCACTCTTATATCAGCTGTATAACAGGCAAAGGCCTTGCACTTTCTGCAGAGAAGTTTTTTATTTTGCTTATCAAGTATAGGTTTTACTTTTCTTTGACTATCCCTGATGAATTTTTCATGAATCTGAATCTCATGAACCTACATGGGAAAAAACAACATGTCATAAATGTGATTTGAGTATAACTAGGGTATATATAATCATTCATTCTTCATTTATATACAACTCCCATGAACATACCTGGCTTTGTTTATGAAAATCCCATAGATAATTTTATTGGTCTTACCCTCTTTGTTAGTTTAACTATGGCCGCCAATTAGTCTTTTCATTTCCTCATCAAAGATGTCCATAAAAGCACTAAAGATGTTCATAAAGTAGTTATGTAAACCATGCTTTTCTCACTGGTTTGTGGTGCTGCCTCTCTTACATCAGACAACATTTTCAAGTGTTCCAGGTGGAACCAGACTGCCTAGGTGCAAAGCTTGTTCTTACACTTACCAGCTATGTGATTTGGGGCAAGTGCCTCAGTTTCCTCAAATACAAAATGGGAGCAATTATAGCACCTACTTCATGGGCTGTTGGGAGGTAACATGATCCTAGGCCACCTGGCACAGGTTAAATACTCATCAGTGTTATCCTCCGTCCATTAGGCTAGCCTTAGGCTAAGAACCATGAAAATGTTAACAATAATGGTTTCTACTTTAGTATTGCACAGGGCAATCACCATTCAACAGTTACTTTTTCAGGAATATCATAAATGTTTTTACCTATTCTTCTATATGAACTCTGAAACTATTTTATCAAGTTGAAAATATTTATATGTTGATTCTGGGTTGCAATAAACTTATAAGTGAGTTTAGAGTGAAGGCTCATCTTTAAAATATTCAGCCAGTCCACTCAAGAGCATAGCATTTCTTTTCTTTTGTCTTCATTTACCCCTTGTCTCTCAATAGAAGTTTTTTTTTACCAGCTAAGTTTTCTTTGTGTACATATGTGTGTGTGTACACATGTGTGTATATGTTTATGTATATACACATATAATATATATTGTTAGTTTCAAGTATACAGTACATTGTCCAGACATTTATATAGTTTATGAAATGATCCCCCTGATTACTCTTTCTTCCCTCTGGCTCTCTACATGGCCATTACCTTACTGCTGTCTGCATTCCCTATGCTGTGCTCCCCATCTCAGTAGAAGTTTTATAGTCATCTTTATTTATGCTTCAGACATTTCTGATTAGACCAGTAGGGGCAGTAATTAAACAGATGGGTTCTGCCAGCTCCACCCCTGTGATCTCCTGACACTTGATCGCCTCCTGCCTCAGTTTCCCTCCTATAAAATGATATAATAAGAGGCTCTACTGTAGGGCTTGGTGGAGAGCCCATGTTCTGCATGTGTAAGCTGCAATTATTATTGTCACCGTGAGTGGAAATCTCCCTCCCTTCATATCTTCTAACTAGTTACTGATCGTTCACAGAAAATCCATTGAGCTCTAAAACATTTGGAATTCAAATAAAATTTGATTTAAACAAATACATGTAGTCCTGGAATGTAGGCTAGGAGAACAATCAAAGTATGATTTTTCCAAACCCTACTTTCCACCCCATTCCACCTGAAATTATCTTCATGGTTTTTGTAAGAAATGTTTATGCCTCCTGTTTTCAATTCAGTTTTTCGCTGCTGTAAAACTGTTATATTACGTGTATTTATTTCTATTTCTGTTACCATTATTTCTTTTAGATAAATTTCTGGAAGCAAAACTCTACATGGTGAACATTTCTGTATGAATAATTTTAATTTCTTTTTCTCATATATGGTTTTAATTACTATTTGAGGCAGGCCGGGGGATGGAGGAAATGTGATAGGAAAGAGGATAAAAATATAAACTCACCCTTTAGGCATCTACTTTTTAAAAAATTCACTTATATACAATGATATACAATTATATACTAAATTCAATTAAATAATAATCCCAAACATCTTAAATGTTACTACAGGCAATAGATCCCAGTAAGTGAAAACTAATACAGCTATGCTGAAAACTAACTCAGTAACTGCGTAAAGAGGCTCAACCTATGTCACAAATGAAATCTGTAGCACACTACTTCCCTGCTCCACCTGTGATTTAAGCAGCAGCACTTCCATGCACTAAGGTGGAAAAAGCAAAACTATGATACCCTGATTGTGTACAGTCATGGGTACACACCATGTTTGAAGTTCTTTGGTCAACTCCCTTCACCCCCATATATTATTCTCTACTCCATGAGGAAGGAAAGTAGGCTTCCTCATTGTAAGTCCAGATTGACCTTTCACAACTGGAACTGTGAAAAATACCTTTATGCCTCAATCCTCCAGAAAGAAATACTACTGAATCCTGAAGCCTTCATCATGGAAATCAGACCTTAGTTAACTCCGGACCTGCTGCAGAGTCACCAGAGATTCCCCCAGGGACCACAGTGTTCTAAGGAAGGTTGGCCACATGCAGCCAATGATGATGCAGTTGTGGGGCTAGGAAAGAAAGCATACAGTCTTCCTCCTCACTTACTCAAAATCTGTCCTAAAAAGCTCCAAACTCCCTTCCATGTTTAATGCGAGTTTTTCCTCTCATTACAGCCCATATGCGGGGACCACAGTGCTCAGATCCAACACCCAAGGCCTGATCAAAACACCACAGAAAAGGGTCTCACCCCAGGACCCAGAATTTCTTTTAGTTTTAAAAATGTAAGGTTTTTCCTACCTTATTATACTTCTACTAAGTCTTTGAAAGCAAAGCCTTCCTCTCTTATCATTTATGATAGGACAGAAATGACACCAAGACTCCGAGCTCCTGGCTGCCACATAATTACCAGCTACCACTGACTCCCAGCTATACCTGTTCTGGGCTTCCTCTCATCCTTTACCATCTCTGCCCATTTTCTATTTATGCGTATTAGGGGAATCCCAAATGCTATTCCATAGCCTAACTCAACAGACATGTAACCCGTTTTCTCCTCACTCTACTCCTTGATCTGGTGTGCTGACTACGAAAGAATGTTTATGCCTGGATCCAGCCTCTATCTTCCTTGATAGCTTTTTACTCTATTGCTTCTGCCACATGAGTCTAAGTAGCTTGTTACCCATAAAGGGGATAAAACTCATGCCATGGGATTAAAGCTAATATGGTTTTAAAGCCTTTACTGGTAACATCCCCATGGCCTACAAAATGGGGAGGTGGCTCGGTGAAAAACTTCTATCCTTTACTAAAATTAAGTAGAAAAATTAAGAGAAACTAAAGAATTTCCCTTCTCATGAAAATGTGGAAGAAGTATTTTTAAATATTTTAGTCTCCAAACTTTAGGAAGAAATGTTTTTTAAAATGAGTAAAACAATGACATAAAGTTGTATTTTTGTCCTAAAAATGGTGTTGATTTGCTTATATCACTGTTTAATACTTTTTGAGCATAGGTATCACAACTTTTTAAAATTATGGACTCTGTGAAATTGGCCTACTGGATTATAAGGTTCACCTTTATGAAGTTAAAGTACAGCCCCATGCCTCTGTCCAACAATACTCTCATTTTCTGAGCACTTATTTTACACCGTGCACTATGCTAAGCAATGTATACATCTCGTTCTATCCCCAAAACTGCCTTGTGAGTTAAATACCATTACTGTTCCAACTTTCCAAATAAGGAGACTGATGATTTAAAAGACACATCTTGTAAGTGGCAAAATTAGTATTGGAACAACTAATTCCAATGTTAAAGCTTAAACTCTCTCCCAGCCTTGTAGTATTCAACGTTTCCAGAGATTCAGAGATGAAAATCTTTACAGAGTCTGGAGAAAGTGTGGGTGTGCTTGTATGGGTGGGCATGTTCATCATACATGCGTGTATGCACACACGCATGTGCCTGTGTGTATGTGTGTGTGTGTGTGTGTGTGTGTGTGTGTCTTTTTTCCCCCAATTTGGTTCCTTGCTTCAGTGTTATAAAGAAAGTTACAATAAAATGTAGTCACTACCAAGAGCTTGAACCGAACAGGAGTGTCACTCCAAGGTACACATTATTACCCATCGCTACAATGAAGCATTCCGACACCTTCACAGTGCAATGGGAGCTTTTTGGGGGGGGACTCCAGGTGTTAGAAAGAGAGAGTATTGTGGAAAAGATTAAGAAGGGCTCTGTCCTGCAGTTTTAGGGTGCTGTTCTCAAGATTAATTTTCAACTTAAGAGCAATTCCAGGTCAGTTTGCCTTTTAGCTCTAAAAATATAACTTTAGGAATTAGCATTAATAAAATATATTTTAATCTCATTGAGACTTAAAAACAGAATGAATTTGATGTTCACTGCAGATAAATTTTTAAGCTTAATCTTACTGTTCTAATACAACACTCAGAACCATCTGATAAAAAGTACCAGCCATGCTCACACTCCCTGTCTGTTACTTACGGCCAGATTCTAAAAGAGTAGCACAGATGAACAGACTTACCTTTTCTTTAAATACTGCTTCATCCCATGTCTGAAGTCTTAAAATGGAGTCATTCATCATTTTTTCTTTGTATATGTTTATTTTTTCTTTTTCAATTACCTCAGAATTACTTGTCAGAAGGAAGCACTTGCTGCCTCTTGCTCTTCCTCTGCCTGTCAGAAAACAAATATTTTATTTGGTGTCTTTGATGTAAAACTCTGATAAATCTGATAATAGATAAGGGGTGTCACTAAAATTTAACTTTGGTCACTTAATACCACTTTCTAGGCAAGTTAAGCTTTTAGAGTACGGACTCAAATGCAGGTGTGCACCTGTGCATTAAACATGTAGATAAACTAGGAGCCCACCTTAGACTGGCTTCCTTGGGGTCTCCATGGTGTAGCGTGATCAGCCAGACATATTATCAGAAACACTGCTTTAAAAAATCAGACACAAATCCTCAGGCTGACACTCTTAGGGCTCTAAGATGTATAATAAACAGATTCTTTTTCAAGAGCCTTCTAGGAAATGGGGAAATGAGATATGTTCACAACCACCAGAACTTAGGTAGAAAATGAAAAGTGCTGACATAAAAGGTTATGGACATTCAAAAGAGAGATTATTTCCAGCTAGGGGAATCAGGAATAGGTGATAAGGGAAAGAGGTAAAATAAAAATCATCCTTCAACAGGGAAAAATAAAGTCAGGTTGGCTGAAGTGAATGATGAATAAAGGGGAAAATGGGAAATAGGTTGGAAAGATAAGTGGGTGCTGGATTTGAAAACTCTTTAACATCAAGTAAATTGGGGAACCACTGGAGTTTCTAAATAGGGAAGTGACATACTCAGGAAAGGTAATGTGGCAGCTGTTGTTATGGAAACTGAAAAAAGAGAGACTAGTAAAGAGACTATCTAGTTCAAATGGGACAGGTGAGCAACTTGGGGTATCTCTTTTGGAATACAGGGAGCCCATTGGCACCACAAGCATGAAAGGCCCACATGCTGACTGCAAAATCCTCAATCCAAATGAGAATTATCCTTCCATAAATATATCAGTCAATGTTGGTCAAATATACAGTATTCATTGTGAACAAAAATTCAAATAGGGTATATGTTCGTGGACAAAAATGTGGCCACCCAGTCCAGATTAAGTAAGCTGTCATTAGAGCCAGTGATACTACAGACCACTGTGCCATAAGTCATACACCTGAGCATGGCTCAGTAGAGGAGAAAGGCTGAAGTGACAGACATTCACAAATCAGACAAATTGGCAGCTACTTAATAATGGCATCAAAGCTCCTCTCACCTCTGGTTTGGATCATTTTGATGACATTGCCCACGTACTCGTACAGGATGACCAGATTGCACTGAGCAATGTCGATGCCTTCATCAGCAACTGAGGTGGCAATCAGAATCTTGTTGTCTCCACTGGTTTTGAATGTATGCAATACACCTTTCTGTGCTGGGAGGGTCATTCCTGTGTCAAGGGCAGAAGGCATTATAACAACTTATCAAAGAGGGAATTTTACTCTTAAAAAAATTGCTATTAATTATGGAATGCGTATTACATGCCAAGTACTGTGATAAGTGCTTTATATTCATGATTTCTCAACATGCCAGGTAATAGGGCCTATATCTATCTATATTCTAAGGACATTTAGGGTGGTGACAACTTGGACTCTGCTACAAGATCTTGCCAGAGTTCAAATTCCAGCTGCAGCACTCACTAGCTGTGTGGCTTTATTCATGTTGCCTCAAAACAAGTATTTTTTTTTTTTGCAAAAATATTAACTAATCATAATGCCTCTGCATGTGTATAGGAGTTTACAGCTGACAAAACATTTTCACATCTACTGCCTTATTGAAACTTCACAAAGCCCTCTTAGGTTGATGTGGTGAAGTGTTTTTTAAGTCTAGGACCCTAAAAGGGTGCAGTTCTCAGCTACTGATATACTAAGAAGAGAAAGAATTTCAGTGATCTCTACCTCAGAGTTAATAGAATTTATAAAAGCTCCTTTTTCCCCCTAGTATATTTGCAGCTAAAATCTTGTGATATATTTTGTTAATAGTTTCCTTTCACTATCATTTTCTACTGAACAATGAGCATGCCCAAGACAGACACCACACTTCATTAATTTCTGAACCTATTCATCCACTTGTTCCTCAAATATTTATTCAACATTATGATTTGTCAAATAAGAGTACAGTGGTTAGAGGTCCACTTTTATGAACAAAGAGCTCATAGTTTGTGGAAGAAGGACATAATAGGAAGTTCTAATTCAATGTGATGAGTGATGAAATGGAGACCGAACTGGATACTGTGGGAATGTGGAGGTGGCTGGGAAAGGAAGCACAATGATTGGCACAGAATAAGTTCTAAATAAATGTAGATGGGTGAATGAATAAATGAAAAAACAAAAAAAAAGTTTTCTGAATGCTTATTTGGGGAGAAATAACAAAGTTGAAAAATCAAATTGGACTCATGTTGTAAGACTTCATTTGGTAAGCCAAATTATCAAAATCTGAATTTGCTTTTTAGATTCATGAAATTTAAAATTTGTAGAAAGGGAAAGTGCCAGGGTGATGACTGAGGACTGACATGGTGGGGACTGCTTATGATAAACAATACTAAATTGGAGGAGCAGAGTGAGGACCCGTCATTGCTGGTCACCAGGGCATGGGCAGCACAGCTGAGAATGTCAGATGAGAGCTGGCCGCCAAGGACCCTCCTGGATAATAACAGAGGCTCCTTACCTCCTCTGACCACCCTTGCTTGATCTCAGGATTGTCTGCTTAAACTATTTTTTAAATTGTAAAATATATAATACATGCAATATCATCTACGGTTTAAAGACTAACAATCAAATAGAGACAGAACATTTCTATTTCCAGTTAATCTATTGGTTGAGCACAAGAGTGACATGCTCAAACAACATTTGAAAAAATAACTTTTTTTTTTTCTGCAAGACATAGGGGAGGAGGCAATGTCTACAAGTTTTTGCCATTTGAGCCTGTGACAGCTTTTTGATATGTCAGCTTGGCTGGGCTGAAATAGTTATCAGTTATTCATTTAGATACTTCTTTGAATGGAATTTGTAGCTGTGATTAAAGTCCCTAATCAGTTGACATTAAGTTAATCAAAAGGGGTTTCACTCTAGGTGGGCCTGACCTAGTCAAGTCAGCCCTTTAAAAAAGAACTTAGGCATTCCCTGAGCTCAGAGACTCCAAACAGCTCATGCCTGTGGGGTTTCAGCCTGCTCCTGACCACCTACCTTATAGACTTCAGACTTGCTTTGCCACTTCAATTGTGAATGTTAGTTCCCTGTAATAAATCCGTGTGTATATACATATATGTGTATGTAAATATGCATATTATGTATGTATGTATAATCTCTTACTGGTTTTACTTCTCTGGTTAAACCTTGATTGATATGGGAAATAAAAAAGAATTTGAATATATCCTATATGTTCATATATATAGTATATTATATATAAATACCTATGTTCTGCTTTGTTCTGCCACGTCCAGTCAATATGCCAGGTTTTAGAAAGCTGAGTTTAGGATTTTCTTCTATCCATTTCTTTAAAGCCTGAAAATGAAAAGCAGTTATCAGTTGAACACTATTTGTATGTCATTGTTATTAATTCAATATTAAAATATATTCAAGAAGAAAAAAAATTTAAGCTAGTATACAGTTTTCAGACTGACAAACCTGAGAACAAAAGCTTCTTGAAATTGAATTCTATGAAATAATTGACCATAAGATATAAATCTTTGTGATATGATATAGTTTAAGCTCTGAGATTATTTTCCAAATAAAAAAAAGCATAGTTCAGAATAGTGGGTATGTAGAACTAATGAGAGAGTTTAGCAAGATCGTAGCACACAAGATCAATATACAGAAATCAGTTGTATTTCTATATGCCAGCAACAACAGCATAAAAAATTAATACTTAGATATAAGTCTAACAAAATATGTGCAGCATCCGTATAGTGTAAATAACAAAACACTGATAAAAGGAATCGAAGATGTGGCAGGTGGCCTCAATAATTTCCACCTTCTGGTATTCAGATCCTCATGTTCCCTCCCCCATGTGTGAACTGAACTCACTGACTTGTTTCTAATGAATAAAATATGACAAACATGATGGACTATCACTTCCAAGCTGAAGTTATGAAATGATGGTGACCTCCATTGTCAGGCACTCTCTCTCAGTCTCTCTTGGATCACTCACTCTAGGGGAGCCAGCTGCTGTGCTGAGAAGCAACCCTGTGGAGAGGCCCACATGAATGAGCTTGGAAGCACATCTTCTGAGACCCGCCAACAGCCACCTAAGTGAGCCTGAAAGCTGATTCTCCCAAGTCAAGCCTTAAGGTAACTGCAATACTTTGCAGTCTCCTGAAAGACCCTCAGCCAGAAACACCCAGTTAAGATTTTCCAGCTTCCTGACCCATAGATACTGTAAGATAATAGATGTCTGTTGTTTACAGCCACTAAGTTTTGGGGCAATTTGTTATCACCAATAGGAAACCAATACCGAAGTCCTATATAAATGAAGAGATATATAGACTATAGAATATATAGTCATGGCTGAAGACTTGATATAATTAAGATGTCATTTCTCCCCAACTTTATTTAAAGATTCAATGCAATCCCAAAAGAAATCCCGGCAGTTTTTTTCATAGATGTGGACAAACTGATTCTAAAATATAAATGCAAAGGCAAAGGAAGATAGCTAAAACAATTTCGAAGAAAAGAAAAAGGTTAGAGGACTCATGCCACCTGATTTCAAGACTCATTATAAAGCTACAGTAGTCAAGACAGTGTAGGATGAGTGAAAGGATAGATGTATAAATAAATAGAACAGAATGGAGAATACAGAGATACAGCTACATAAATACATCAGCTAATTTTTGAAAAAGTTACAAAAGCAATTCAATAGAAAAAGGATAGTCTTCTCAACAACAGTGCTGAAACAACTGGATGTCCACATACAATAAGACAAAAAAAAGCACCTCAACCCATACTTCAAAATGGTCTGCTGACCTAAATGTAAAATGTAAAACTGTGAAACTCGAGAAGATAACAGAGAGAAAACCTTCATGTGCATGGGTAAGCAAAGGGCTTTTAGATACAATCCACACCAAAAAACTGATTAACTGGACTTCATCAGAAGTTAAAACTTTCAATCTGGAACAAGTACCATTAAGAGAATGAGACGACCAAAAGAAAAATGTTCCTGGCAGAAGACATTTTTGTCAGAATATATAAAGAACTCTCAAAAACTCAACAATAACATGATAAACAATCCAATTAAACCAACTTATGAATGGGCAAAAGATGTGAAGACACTTCACCAAAGAAAATATATGGATGGATAATAAGTATATGCAAAATGTTAGACTATATTAGTCATTATTCAAGTGCAAATTAAAACCCTAGTGATATATCACCATATTTCCACAGAATGGTTAAAATATTTTTAATTGACAAAAATAATTTTTAAAAGTATTAAGAGCTTGCTCTACAGGTATCAGGACTTATCATAAACTAATTAAGACTGTGAGGTATTAGTACCAAGATAAACCACCAAATAATCAGAATAGTATATAGAGCCTAGAAACAGACTCACACATATATGGACACTTGTCTGCAAAACAGTAAAGAAAGGACAGTCCTTTCAACAAAATGGTACTCAGTCAATTTGTTATCCACAAGGAGGAAGAAGCTTACATCCACAAGTGCTCTGGTTTTCACAAAGAGAATGGTTCTAGTCTCTGGGTTTAAGTGGTACTCCTCTTGCAAGACGAAGCAGAGGTCTTTGAGTTTAGGGTTCTCGTTGCTGGGATCCATGGAAATGCTTTCTAGTTCCTGCAGCTTTTCTGCAAAAGGAGAATGTTTTCTAAATGGCTTATAAGTTCTAGAAATTGAGAATACCCTATGACCTTTGGCTATCATTCAGTTAATCTCTCAATCTTTGACCAGAATTTTATAAGTAACAACCACCAATGTAATATATACATTAAATACACCAATAAATGCACACATTTTACCCCAAGAAAGCTGGTTGTTCAGTATTTAGTAGCACATCACTGGGTTACATACATGGATAGCAAATACTTCAGTGCAGGCCAAAAACAATTATTAATGGTAATTATTTCTGGGAAAAAAATTGGGGGGGAGTAAGGAAGGCTTACTTTTCATTTACTATCTGCCTATATATTTCTTAATATGAGGGATATGGAATTATGAGCCATTTGGGCTTTTTTCTTTTTACAGAAATATATATAAATTATAGCATTTTTAATATCATTGAAACATATTTAGGTATTTTTTTAACCTTTATAAAATTACTAAAAGTAAAACCAGAAAATCTTACTAGATACCATTTCTATGAATGTAAACTTTGCAAATCCTGCTATTTTTTCTTCTTCAAAATAAGAACTAGTGTAAGCAGCAGATTCTTTCCGTAAGTATCAGGTTTCACTGAAGCTTAACAGTCCTGCCATACATGATATCTTCTTAAGCCCAGGACAATTCTCTGAGTATCACCATATGCTAAGCATTCAAAAGTATGCTGCCACTGGAGTCATCAGCCTACATAGCTTCCTCCTCCAGAAACACCACCCCACCTTCAAATCTCCGAGTGAGATCTTGCTCAGTCTCATCAAAGCCAGCTGTTCGGACATTACGGAAGAAGTCTTTCAAGTAATCCAGAGCATCTTTCGTCCGTGCGTGCTCATTGATGAGGAGGGCATCATTAAATTTCTGTTTAAAATGAAAACTGAGTATTAACCAATGTTACCCCAATAGACTTAATAAAAAATGAAATGAAATGAAATAAAATAAAAACTGAGTTTGTGTTTATAATGTCTACTGTATTTGCTGTACTTAAGTCCAATTAGCTGTACTTACCATAGAATTAATTTTAAGAATAAACTTTTCTCAAATCTATTCCAAGTTATTTATGATGAACAGCCCCTAACTGGTGTTGTAATAAAACCTTTGAATCAAATACTGTTTTTTAAAAAAAATCTATTAGCTAGAATCATTAATTAGGATCACTTCAGATTCTAGAATTCTACATTGGAAGAGATAAAGGAAATTACAAGCAAAATCAATACCAAGGATCAAAAACCAAAAAAATGAAATCAAATCAATTTCCACATCAACCTGACTCATAATTCAGGCATTCAATTTAATCTCTTTATACATGTAAAGCTATTACTGAATTGTAATTGCACCTGTGCAGAATGATGGCACTGACCACCTACCCCAAATATTCAAATTAAGTTCATTAAAATTCTATAAATGCATACTATTGAGTGCATTTTAAAACATTTTTATCTGACATGTGTGTATATGGCTTTATCCAAGGTAAGAAAACATATGCATCAGGACAGGGCAATAGGAGCCACTTATTTAACTTTAAAGATGGCTGTCACTGGTCACATATCTACAATGATGCTCACCATCACCCAAATTTTTCTAATCATGTCAATCAATCGAGGGAATGTTTGAGGCACAACATATAACCTCTGCTTTTGTGTCCATCCTGCTGCTTCTAGTATTGTTTCAGAAAACAAAGAAGATGCTGATTAGGATAACTTTTGGAGTTTGCTTCATTAAGAACCTTCTAAAAAGTTCCTAAGTAGGCTGTTGGGGCCAGAAGGAAAGTTGATGTTTCATCAGCTGCCACAGTGCAGCTCCCAGTAGGTGCTACGACTAAAATTGCCTTTCCAAAGAAGCAACATACCCGCAAATGTGAAGTGTACAAAAATAGTGCTTTACAAATCCTGCTCTCTTCATCTTTATCTGGCATCTTTAACACCATGCACTTTTTCTGAACTGCAACAATCCACTGTTCATAATTCTGTGTGCCAAAATTCCCGTTTTGAATTTGAGAGAAGTTTCCTAGGGAAAAAAAAAGTTTTGGTTGTGCCTTAAGTCAGTCATTTAAGGTTTTAAGCACGCCTTGCCCTCTAGTTTTCCTTCTACACAGAGTAGTCCTCCCATAATAGCCTGTTTTCAGCGGTCTGGGCTCTGTGCAGGGTGCTGGGGATGAAAGGACAAGGAAGACACAGTCTTGATCTCAAACTGCTCAATCTGTGCATTACTCAAGGATTAGTTATCAAGGGCTCCTCAGGCAGAGCCTAGCACAATAAAATTTACGGGCAAGAGCTACATTTCTGGGTTAAAATGCTCCTTTTTTTAAACAAGAACAGAGAATGCTACCCAGACAAGTAGCATTGACATGTTTCTTTCCCAGCTTCAGCTACAAATGAGAAGACCAGCAGCAAACTAAAGGAATCAACAAGTATTAAGAGTGAACTTGGGTAGCTGTGGAAATAAGCTAAGCAATCTAAAATGAGCAGTTTACAGGATTTGGACTGGTGTAAAGGTGGAGGTAGGGTATTAGAGGTGGAAAGAATAAGAAGGTAGGAATTCACATCTCTCCATCCTTCTGCCACCTCCCCAATTCAGATCATGTCACAATGTTCCTGGTATTATCTAGGATGTATATACATGATGGCCTCCTAACTGGGCTCCCCACTTCATGCCCGATTCCCTCCAATTCATTCCCCACTCAGCAGCTAGAAAGAGTTTCCAAATTGGAGATGAAAAATTATGCTACCCCACTGCTTATGAGCCTTTATTGGATTCCTATATCCAAACTCCCTTCCTGGCTCACAGGGCCCTCTGTGATCTAGCCTCCACCTGCTTCTGGTCTTCATCTCTAGACACTCCCCTTCCCATACTTCACAGGACTAATGGAAATCCCCATACTCTATTCACCTGGCCTTTGTACCTGAAGCTCTCTCTGCCTAAAACATACCTTACTACCACCACCCACCTACCCAATTCCGTGTTGCTTTATTTTTTTTATTACTTACAAATTTCAGCTTTGCTGTTATACTGGAAATTCTATAAGGGAAGGGGCTGTGGCCCAGGGTCCATGCTATATTCCTATCACCTAGCACACTACCTAGCAGTGAATGAATGAATAAGTGAATGAACATGTTCAAGAAACTCAAGGAACTGCTAAATCACAGGATTCAAATAGGGAAGTGGTGGAGGGTAAAACTGGAGAGATTGAGATAAGCAGAACTGTGCAGGCACGGCTCAGACTGTTAAGTTAGAAACTTAAAGAGCTTTGCCTGTAAGGCAAAGGGATTCAAGCAGGATATTGACATAAAACTGGTATTTCAGGAAGACTAACCAGGAAAGAGGGGGGTTGCTGTATGAAAAAGAGAGTGGAGGTAGGCAAACCAGCTAGAAGGTTGCTAGAATAAGTCTTAAATCAAGCTGGGAAAGAAAAAGAGAAAAGCAAAATGAGTGAGAGAAGGTAAGACACCATGAATTATCTAGCAGACATCAGAAAGTCAACATCTCCAAAACTCTACATTCACCTTGTACCTGCCAAAGCTGCTCCTAGTTCTAGAACCAGTACCACCCACCTGCTGACACACAGGTACCACCTGCTTACATACAGGTACCCAAGCCAGAAGCCTGAGGAAAGTCTTCTACTTCCTTCTCTCTCCTACCCAAATCCAGTTAGCCATTAAACCTGAACACTTCCTATTTGCAGCTCTTTGCACAAGCCTCCTCCCTTCATCAACTACCCTTCTCAGCTTCCTCTGATTGGCCCTCTTCCTACACTGGCATTCTTACCATATCACTAATCAGTTTAAGATCTTCAGTTGCTTGCCAGCCATTGCTTCTAAAATAACATTTAAACTCAGCTTGGCCTTCCAGGACCTTCCCTGTCTGTCCCCACCCCCCACCCCGCCTCTCCCTTTAGTCTCATTCCTTTCTACCACTCACATGTTAGAATCATGAAATGCTTGCAGTTCCTAAAACTCACTGTGTTCTCTCTTCCCTCTATGCTTAATTCCTTTTCTTGATTTTCTCTCCTTAACTTGGCTGACTTCAAGATTTGTCCTGGGGGAAGCCTTCCTTGCCAAATCCCCATATGTTCCCACGGCATCCAGTGGGGAACCCTGCCGCATGGAAACCACTCACACCTGATTCTCATTATTTGTCTGAGCATTCCCTGAGGGTGGGGACTATGTCTTTAATCTTGTTATTTCCATTACCTAACACAATTCCTGGCACAGTAAATATCTGTGAATGAATTAATAAATGAATAAAAAAGGAGAAGACAGAATTTGGTGACTTCATGAGAGAGTCTCAAAAGGAGAAAGAATCACAGATCACTTCTAGGTTTGAATGTAAACCATCAGGCAGAATGGTGGTTTAATTCATGTAAGAGAAAAGTCAGGACGGAAAGAAAATTTGAGAGGTCAAAAAAGGAAGAAACTGCTGAAATATAATATTTTCCAGATGTGTGTGTTCAGATGGATTTATTTTGTATTTAAACAGAAAAAAAATGGCAAAAGAAAATAAAAGAGGACTTAGAAGTTTCCTTAATAATCTGAGTAACATATAATCAAGAATGGCAACCTCTGGTGTTGGTCTCGACATGCTCTGAACCAAGGAGAATGCAAACAGACACTAGTGGACAATATTTGGCTATTTCTAAATGGAGAGGATACAAAATAGGATTTATCTCACCGAGAGTTATGGTACCAAGTTTGTCAAAGATACTCTTTGCCATATTCTCCGTCTCCTTCATCAGCTGAGAGATGATGCATTTAAACCTGTCAGCAGTCCGTGATTCCACTTTCCTGAAAACTAAAGCCATCAAAAGAAAGTTATTGTTCAGAAAGAACACTTAAGAATTCAAAGTGGGTATGTCTAAATTTTTGTTACTTCCTCTATAAAACCTGAGACTCCAAGCTCACAGGGAGGTAGTGTAGATGGTAAAACAAATGCTCAAAAACCTTATAACAGCTCCCTCGTGCTTAATGCACTGATTGTAACATCTCTTCTGTCTTTTGTGTTCTGGGTCTAATCCAACTTCTCATCTGGCATTCCTATTACTCAACACAGAGCCTCTACTCTGATGAGGCTGGCATCTGTGCAAATGCCACACTTTTTAACCTATCCAGTTACTCGATCCTTTCCCACCCAACCCTCAGAAGTATTCACACTGTTTCTAACATTCGTTGTTGCACTGTTTCAGCAGAAACTTATTAATGGCCTATGACATGCATGTTATGGTGATAAGACAGTTGAAAAGAACATACTCCATGCTCCAGAGAGGTCTGTGTTCTTAGGGGACAGAAAGATATGTAGCCAATAACCACAGGAGAGTGCTGTAACCCAAGTATGTGCAAGGCATCATGGAGGGCAGGGAAAGAAATCTCAAATTCTTCCATGGGAGGTGGTAGTGTGGGAGAAGCAGGAGAAGAGGAAAGGAAGAAGCAAACACAATCGTGTACAAAGGACAGCATGGACAAAAGCTGAGAGAGAGAGACCACATGACATATTTGAGGAGCCCACAGGAATCCAACATGGTTGCATTCGTGGGAGGTGGAAAGAGATGGAGCTCAGAGGGCAGGGGGCCACATAATGAAGAAATTTGTACTTGATACTGAAAGTTTAGATTGGGCACCATCTCTAAACCCCTTATGGGCAGCTCATAGAAAGGAACTTAACTGCCATTTCTCCAACTATTTCACATGTTTGTTCTGTCTTATATTCATACAGTCATATTGCTATTCAGGGAGCAAGGAAGAAGTCATGTATATCTTCTCTCCTCTCTCACTCTTGCTGAGTTAGTATAGCGTTGGGACCCAAAAACATTTGTGAGTCAATTTTATTTAAAAAAATATATTCTGATCTTTTGAGCAAAGATATGATGAATTCAGATAATTTCATTTCAACCAAAATGATTAAATACATATGGAATTAATAACCACACAGTATCCTTTTCAGGCATGGAACACAGGGAAGGACTGAGCTCCACTCTTGGCTATTTACATACTTAGATTTTCTCATCACCTCTCTCTGACTGTTAGTATCTTTGTCAGAGTTTTATGGAATGGAAGAAGTAAGAATGTTTGCTTTCTCCAGGCCATTCCTGAGGTTCATTCATTGTTTGAGGAGAAAGCTCAACTGAAGAGAGAGACCCAAAATGTGATTATTTCCAAAGTTTGGGGTTTGGATACAAAGTTTCTACTAAACAGAGGTAAAACTTCATTTTCATCCAAATGGATCTGAACTAGGAATAGCAGAGTATAACAAAGTTCCAAAGGGCATGTAACTGGATTCCACTTACACTTCTGGGGCTTATAAACAACTTGCTCCAGTTCCTCCAGGTTGTCTTTGACTGTTGCTACCACTGATATGTCAAGAGAAGCACAGAGTTTACAGATGTATTCCAAGGCTTCACCTGTACTTTTGGCATCCCCAACACCAACCGAGGCAGTCAGCCCAACGACCTGTGAAGAGCATTCCAAACTGTTAGATGTCTGAGAAATGGCATGACATTTCAACAACTCCCCATGTAACTCTCTTTTACTAAAGTGGGTTTTTTCCCCTAACTTCAGATAAAGAGCAAGAACATTTTTTCTGAAATTCTCTATGACATTGCAGATGGAAAGGTCCCCATTCAGCAAAACACTGAATAAATGCAAGAATCACAAAGCAACAGCTGAACACAGATCAGCACAAAAAATAAAGAGAGGAGGCCCTTTCAAGGTAGGACTTCTCTCTTCCTAACCCTTGTGTCCCCATGATGTATAGAACAACATACTGAAAAGAACGGAAACAAGACACATTTCCATTCCAATCTCAGCCATGTCACACTGAACGACCACTTTCAGCTCTCTGTAAAGTTGAGTAACAATAGCTACTTCAAATGACATCTGTGTGAATACAGTATGATACATTTGTAAAGACTCTAGCTTAATGGTCACCTTATAAATATTTCTATCTAATAGCCATTCAATAAACACTGAATAATTGGTTCATTAGCAAGGAAACTAGTCAACTACCAATTTTTTTTTTCCTGGAAGATAAAGGTGTAAGAAATTTGATTGCTACTGAATTTTGTCT
The DNA here is from genome assembly GCA_030015415.1 of Cynopterus sphinx. NCBI lineage: Eukaryota > Metazoa > Chordata > Mammalia > Chiroptera > Pteropodidae > Cynopterus > Cynopterus sphinx. The sequence continues at coordinate 99,464,308 of CM057385.1, forward strand.
ATGGGCACCATACTGAATTTCTTCTAACCTGTGTTTCCTAAACAGGTAATTATAAGGGCTAGAGAACTTAACACAAATGTGAGATTGGTATACTATAAATTCATGATTTCCAACCTCATTTGGGCCCCCAGTCTGACCCATTAATTCTTCTCTAAACTCCTCTTAGTTCTCTCTCCCATTTCAAATCACCTCCATGTACCTTGAGCTTCTTCCCTCATTTCCATCTTCATTATTCTCAGCAAATGATCTATCTACATCTCCCACATTCAAGAGAAAAAAGAGGTTATATTCCAGGAATTCCCTATTCTTTCTGCTCCCATCTTGACTCTCCATCTAGACTCTTCTCGCACCCTCCCTTCTAATGACACCAAAATGGTGTTCCATTTGCTCTCCCATACTAATCCATCTATTTGCCTACCTCTCCCACACTCTCTGGTCTCTCCTGGAATCTTGTTCTATCAATCATTCCCTCTCTCCTATTCTGCCTCACCTATATAGTCAAGTGATATATTGAAGAGCTTCAAGATTCTTGAGCACACCATGTTCTTTCATACCTCTGTACCTCTGGACACACAGTAGCCTTTAATGAAAATCACCTGACTACCTACCTTATAAACTTTTGTTAGTCTTTTAGGTCTTGCCTTACTTTCATAGCTCACTTAGGAACTCTTACTTCTTATTGCACCTTGCACTCACCTCCACACTGTGCCATCATGATAAATTATGATCTAATTCTTACATATTTGACTCCCTATGAAACTTAAGCTGTTAGAGGGCAAGGACTATGTCTTTTTATATTTGTATCTCCAGGGCCTTGCACAGTGTAAAACACATGGAGGCACCAAATACATACCAGTTAAGTGGATAAATAAATGAATGAGTCAAAATTAATCAATGAGTTATTCAATATGGACTTAGGACTTGAGAATGACATCCTCACTGGGGCCAGAGGGGAGGTCAACAGGATTTAAGAATATTACAGCTCTTCTGAGGATCCATTGGACTTTGTAGATACCTGAGGCAGTGAGTCTGAAGATCCTCCAAGTTTCTGATCTAGATAATTAAACATGATCATATTGTAAGGATGGTGTTTACTGGTGTTGTGGCACTCATCAAATATCATCAAAGTAAAGACTGAGAGTGATGGAACAGTCCCATTTTTAAGGCTGTTCACAAGAATTTGTGGAGTTAAGATGATGATGTCATTGTCCTCAATAATCTTTTCCACAGAGACAGTCTCAGCTGTTGCTCCAGAAATGCCTGAAACTTTGTACCTGGAAAATGATGAAAGTTGTCTGTTACTAATTACAGTGTGAATGAGAAACCACAAAAATAAGAAATACTAGATCAGAACATCAATTGATTAAATTCTTCCTAAGTCCAAAAGGAGACAAGTGTTTAGCACAGAGCTTCACACATGGTAAGTGAGCAGTAAATGCAAGCTATTAAAATTGCTAGAGGTATATATTAATCCTTTCAAGCCACTGAGAAAGAAAAAGTACCTAAAGAATAATATGAAATAAATTATAAAATTCTTAAAAAGTTAAATGTGCCATTTAAATATTAAGTTTATCTCAAGTCATTTATTTACTCTGTAAGAGCTAACCAAAGGAGTTTAGGATTTCGGGTATATCTAACAAAAAAAGACCTAAATCCATGAAGGAATTATATCTAGACTATATAAAAAGCTCAATCTACTATAATTTTTTTTTTAATGCCTACAGCACCTGGTCTTCCTAGGTGGTCTCCCATTCAAGTACTAACCAGGCCTGACTCTGCTTAGCTTCTAAGATCAGACATCAGGCCTGTTCAGGGTGGCATGGCCATAGACCATGGACCATGGCTCCACTGGGGTGTGAACCCAGGACCTTCTGCATGTAAAGCAGACATGCTAACCACTACATTATGGAACCACGTCCAATTATTATAAATTTTTTGAATAATGGTTTTCCATGAAGCTAGAGAAAAAGATATTGGGTCAACTGTTATACCTACCCGCGTCTTTCAAAATATTGTGAGAACACGGATTTCTGCTGTTCATACACAGGAATTTGAATAGCAAAAAACACAACCTTCCCTTTTTGTCCTTGTGGAAATTTCTGAAGATGATGTTCACATATAAGAAGTGAAACAAAGGTTTTCCCACAACCTTTAACATATAAAGAAAAAGAAAACATGTAACTAATATCATGCTAAAATATTTCTGTAGAAGGGTAATCATTTTTGACTCTCCTAAAACTACTGTGCAGACTAGTAAGTTCGTAATGTGGCTGAGTTAACAATGTCAGAATTTGCACCGTGACTTAAAAATATCAAGCTACTTCCTAGGTAATATGTACTCAGTCATGGCCTGAGACAAGCTAAATGATGGTATTTTTCTTTTTCCCAAAGTTCCTTAAAATACCTTGAGATTATTAATAGGATGGTTTTCTCAAAAGACAAATGGAACAAAGAAAAAACTGAAACTTGGCCATTTTATCCAGTTTTCAATAAAAGAAATTAAGAAAAATACCATTAGCTTACCAGTAGGAGCACATATTATTGTGTTTTTTCCGTTCTTAGCAGGTAAAGCAAGCTCTAATTGGTAACCTCTTGGCTTCATTGGGCTGTGAGTATGAGACACTTCTGAAACACAAAAGGAACAAAATTACTTGATAGTTACTACTTTCAGGAATCAAGGCAATAGCTACCTATTGTCAAATAGACAGGAATTCCAATTTTAGCAAGGGCCTCAAGCAGGAGAGTCTAGAACCCTGTCTCCTGTTAACTATTCCAGCTGCTTCACTGATCAGAAGTTCAGAATTCTCCATCAATGACAGAGTACTGATGGCAAGAAGGAAAAGAAAAAAAAACAAAAACAAAAACAGAAAAAAACAAATGGCTTACTTCAGGGCAAAACAGGTAGCTATCAATTAAAGGAAATGCTACGTTGAACAAACAGCAAAAAAATCCCTCCAAGGTCTCTGAAAAACACCAAACTGTAAATAGTAAATTCCCAAAGAAACCTCTTATTGAAGAGCAACTATACTTTGTAATTCTGCTCTCACATGCTATTTTCTTCAATAGAACCAGAAATTTAAAAAAGTAATCAGAGGTTTTTTCTCACTAATAGATAAGTATATAGAATGTAAAAGCTACAAAAGACCTTGGAAATCACTATTGAGTACAACCTATCCATTTTTTTTTAAAAAAAGGAAGACTTTCTAAAAGGTTAAGAGAGTTCACTAAGGACTTTTAAATGTCAGAAAAGTTCAAAGCAACTTAAATTTATTGATTTTATTCTGGTCATAGAAGTAATCTGTAAATTTAATTCTTGTGGCGTTATCATCAAGTCACATTTTTCTTCTAATACCACTTATTATCAATCATAATTTCTTCCCTGGTGCCCTTTGTAAATAACTTTTTACTATAACTTACTATGCAACTTTCTGGTCTCATAAAAATATCCTTCTAGAAACATAAGGTAGGCCTTAGAAGGCCACAGCTAACTTACACGGGCCTTTGTATGAATTAGGAAAAGTGTCCCTCAATGCTCTGTTTGACAAACAACACAGGCTGGATCTCAGCCTCCACTCAACCTCTCAGCCAGGCACACATGTATGTGCAGTGCACAGACTTCATCAACTTAGACTGCAGCCCTGGGATCCTAAAAAGAGATTGAGCAAGTAACTCATGAATCATAGAAGTATTTCTTTAGAAAGTAAAGCTGATTTTGGATTTCATAGACATTCACTTTCTGGGAGGACTCTATTTGCATTTTCAGTGTAGACATGCACATACTTTACTTTCTTAGTGATAAGAGAAGACAAAAAGAACCTAAAAGAGGGAGAAGAAGATGACAATAGCTATGGGAAGGGAGAAAATGACATTCCTAATTACAGAAAAAAAGTATCAATTGTAATATAAATTCACTTTGCTTATGTTTCCTTAAAAACCTTTTCATAAGGCTGTGACTTTTGGCACTGAAAAATGTGTCCCTATGCAAGTACTTGAAATGCACCATTATGGAAAAGAATAACAATGGTTCATACCTGAAGGTGGACATGAATTCTGACTAAGGTTCTGGCATTCTGGTTCTTCCTTGTAGAAAATCTGTACTTCGGAAGTTTTCATTTCCTCATCCTCAAGATCTTTCAATTCATCATCTTTTGCACCTTAATGAGACAAAAAAAATCTTAGAATCTTTACATGATCTGATTACAATCTTGATGGTGAAAGCCCTACAAAATAGCGGCCATAACAGTATACTTTAAACTTCCATTAAGATTTTTCATAACCACCCCCTTCACCTTTCAAAACAATTAAAAGAATATTTTTGAGTTTGATATCTCAATTTAGAGTTTGAACTCTAAAGTCATTTCAGACTTTATTATTCAAAGTGCAGAACTTAACACAGCAGTTTTGGGAGCATGTTGGACATGCAGACTCTGGAGTCCCTACTGAATCATAATCTGATTTTAAACAAGATCCCCAGGTGATTTTCATGCATGTTAAGGGAAAGGAGCAAAGCTGAGCAGATATTCATGTCTGCCATTGTTGACCTGACCCAAGAAACCAGATGTGTATTTTATACAATTTCTGGAACAACTTGTGATCTGAAGAAGCCTAGGAAAAACAAAGACTAGATTCTCCAAAGGTTTCCAAAACTCAGCCTTTAAAACCATGCTCTGAGAAGATGTTAGCTTCAGGAAGCCCAATGATGGCTCCAATATTTAATCACAATAGATAATTTTTTTCAATCCTGTTCTGGCTCCTGTTCTGGCTTCTAGGCAAGAGAACCAAGCAATACCTATTGCGAGTCTACTCTAAAAAGGGGTGAGTCCTGGAGTTTGAACCTTTAACTCTAGAATTTTCAGGCTATTTCTCTTTGGACCAGATGGGCTAATTCTGAATGAGAACAGCTTGCACTGGTCCATTTTTAGAGGTTATATGCAATCAAACTACTTCTTAGGCAAGTAGCCACTTGCCTTCCAGAACTGTTTCATGCTGGTCTCTAGCATTAAAGATTTAGTCATGGGTATCTGACCAAAGAAAAATGCCTCTGACAGTGAGTGAAAAACAAGTAGGACTGAAGGAAGCCCTGAGTAGAACTATGAGGAAGGCAGAACATGTTTTCAGACACTCCCTCCCTTCAGAGTTTTTCCTTGAATATCCCACCTTTCTCTATAATCCACAGTTCACCGAACTTGCTTTCTTCTTTCTCCAATGCAAGTTTCAAAGATTTGGGCCAATTCTCCTTGTCTGACCTGAGAAGGCATTCAACCATTTTCTCTGCACCAGCCATCGGCCCCTTGTTGGAACAAACCTGAGCAAGACAAATATCGTTGATGGATCAATAATTTCGTTTTCCTTTTATGAGTTTACTGAAGAAATACTAAGTTAAGTGCTATCTGATTTAAAATCATTGTATATTATGGTTCAATAGGTCTTATTTATGGCCAATTTTGCTCCATCCAAGACAGTCTTTTAAGATGTCTATTCCTTCATCCTTGTCCTCTACATCTTATGTCACCATGTCAAGCCAAACATTCTCACTTCCTCTGAAGTCTTATATCCAATCATCATCAGCAATACTAGGAAAACAATCCATTCGACAACCACCCAGAATACTAGAAATAATTGGAAGGATATAATCAAATGTTAACAAATATTTTTTTCAGGGTACTGGGACATACATAACTTTTATTATTAATCATAATAACTAAAATTTATTGAGCACTTATGACTATATGCCAGGCATATATAAGCACTTTACATTACCTCATTTAATCCTTAGAAAAATAGAGTAATATGATACTATTATTATTTCCATTTTATACATGAAGAAATAGAGGCTTAGAGAAACTAAGAAACTTGCCTATGGTCACACCATTAGTAACTAACTGGTTGAGGCAGCATTCTAACAAAATTTATGTGTCTAGAGCCTGAAACACTAGAGTTTATGGCTTTTATCTTTTTATTTGCTAAACTGCTTAATTGTATCTAAATTTACATAAAACATTATTCACATAAGTAAAAAATAATTTTAATTGAAAATAGGGCAAATATGAAAAAACTTGTCACATAACAATTACTCAATTCACAATTAAAAGTACTTTTCTAGGTAATTCTACCTTAGGTTTGTGGACTTTTTGGACTTTAGTGATCTTTCTTAAGTTTAAAATAGTATAGAAAACAGAAAACATTTTCCATTTTCAAATGATTTCCCCCAAATTCAGTACTTTAATTAAATTACCTGTATAATTTCTTCACATTCCTGATCAATTAAACATTCAGATATGTCAGGAAGGATATCATTTGGGTTAATTCTGGTTTTAAATTCTGGTTGCAAACGCCTTAAAAGCAATCTATACTCTTCCAACTTTTCAATTTTTTGGAAATCCCAATTTTCAATGGCTTCATAAAGGCCAGAATAACCTGGAAAAAAATCAGAGGCTTTTATGAGAACACCTAAAAAATACTTTGAGATTAATATCATAGGAGTCATGTGTGAATGTATAGTGACAGAACCCCAAAAATATCCATAAATCACCTTAATTATTAATGATCTTTCAAAAAGAAAACTCAATATTCACTTTAAACACCCAACATTTTAGGTCCTCTATCAATATTTATCATCCTTTAGGAGAAAGAACTAAGGAGAAATGTGAAGTCTTACATTTGGCCTTAGTGTAAAATCTTTATTCCAAGGTACCCCCATAGACTTTTCCTACAACCCTGATTTGTCTTTCAATGTGTAAAATCATCATGTTATTAAATATCTTGTCAATGCAAAGTAGTAAAGACAGTAAAAATTAACATAAATCTTAATTCCTGTCCCTCAGGAGCTTACCTTCTATATTATTCAAAAAATTATTAAAAACAAATAAGAAATTTGAGGTGGAAAAAAATTATTTCCAACTGTAATAATCCAAGATTGCTTCACTCTAAGGTTCTCTGACTTTAAGAATTACCAAGCTTGTCTGATTTTAAGGCCCACACTCTTTCATTAGGCTATAAAAAGCAGAGCAACAAAATGAACATATGTAAGCCCACTACCCAACTTAAGAACTGGAACATTCCAATACATTTGTGAGTATGCGCCTCCTTTTCCCCCTCCTTCTATCTCCCTGCAAATATACCACTATCCTGTATTTGACGTTTCACTCCCTTGATTTTTTAAAATATTTCCATGACATATGTTTGAATCTCTAAACAATATATGGTTTAGCTTATTTGGAACTTTATAATTAAATCCTACTAAATGTAATTTTCTTTGGCTTTTTAAAAAAGCTTAATATTATATTTCTAAGCTTTACCTGTATTGTCATTTGAAGCTTTGTTCATATATTTTCACTGGAGTATAATGAACCATTGTGTGAATATTTTGAAATTTATTTATCCATTCTCCTCTTTAAGGACATTGGGGTTGCTTTCAATTTTGTTTGTTTGATTGCTTGCTTTTGTTACGACAAACAGTTAAACACTGAACATTCTTGTGAGTATTCTGAAATACGTGTATAACAGTTTTTCTAGGGCACATATTTAAGAATGAAACTTGGATAGAAGGATCTTATACTATAGAAGATGATGCCGAATTGTTTTTCAAAATAGTTGTATCAAGTTACACTCTGTATTGTGATGTGTAAGATTTCCCATAAAATGTCCTATTCAAACATTAACACTGTACTTAAGTTTTGCTATCTAGTAGTTATAAAATGCTATCTCATTGTGTTCCTAATCTATAATTCCCTAATTGCTAATTCTGCTGAGAATCTTTTCGTGTTTATTAACATTTCATGCTTCCTATTCTTTGAAATGTAAGTTCATACCTTCTCCCCTGTGGATATTCTTTTTTTTTTTCTGATTGATTTTAAAGCTTTTTTAGTATATTCTATATACAAATTCTTGAGTGATTACATATTTTACAAATATCCTCTCCCTGTTTGTGACTTGTGTTTTTACTTTCTTTATAGGGTGCTTTGATAAACAGTTGTTCTTAATGTTTTCAAATTTATCAATATTTCTTTCATGATTAAAGCTTAAATGTCTTATATCGTAAATCCTTCCATATTCCAAGGTCATAAAAATATGATTCTATGTTCTTTTCTAAAATTGTTAAAATTTTGCCTTTTAGAATTAAGAATGAATTTAAAATTCATTCTTTTGAATTAATTTTGTGTTTATATAAATGGAATGAGGTAAGGAATACAAACTGATTTATATCCACATGGATATGAAAGTTAGAGTTTGTTTGGTTTTTAACATTATCCTCTTTCGGTTATCCTGTTTACAATGGCCCATTGCGATTTATCAAAAAGCTACTCCTTTCCTAATGATCCTCCTTTCCCAATGCTCTCTAATATAACAGACTTTCATAAATACATAAGCCTAATTAAAGGCTCTCTCTTCTATTTCAGTGGTCAGTTGGTCAATACCAAGACCAGAGTTACATTGTCTCAATGTCTATGGCTTTACAATAAATCCTGCTATCTAGAAGGGGAAACCCCAGCCTATTTAATTCTTCTTTAGGAATACCTTAACTATATTCTTGGGTCATAATTCTTCCACATATATTTTAAAATAAGCTTGTCAAACTCATGAAAAGCAGGTAAGATTTTTATTAGAATTGTATTAAATATATATAGATCAATGTAAGGAGAGCTAACATTTTTTTGATAACAAGTCTTCCTCTCCACATAACCCCACTTAGATAGGACTTCTTTAATACCTTTCAAAAACATTTTATCATGTTCTCCAGACTCTACACATCTTTTGCTAGGTTATTCCTAAATACATTACAACTTTTGTTACTATTATAAATAATATTTCATTTTAGATTAGATTTTCTATTTATTTCCAGTGGATAGAAATGCAACTAACTTTTGTATACTGATCTGAAATATCTAATAAACTTACAATATCCTATAGGTTACAATACTCTCTGTAGATTCCTTTGGATATTTCAGGTAGACAATTATATTATCTGCCTGAAAATAGTTTTTACATTCCCTCGGATTAAAAGACATGAGCTATATGTGGATACCTCAAAATTAATAACATTTCACTCGTACAGCATTCTGAAATAGTGGGGCAATATACTTTGATTTATGAATAAGAATGAACTAACCTGCATGGTTAAGAGCATCCATAAAGCCTCGGAACCAACCTTCCTCCTGGAGTTCCAATAGGAACCTGAGAAAGAGTGAGGCAGCCTCCATTGCACCCTTGTTGTTTTTCTCAGCTTGAATATTCTGCATTTCATCTACAAACAGAAGCAAAAGTGACTCATCAAACTGCAAAACCATTTATCATTGGAAGAAAAACCAGAAAAGGGTTTTCAAACCTTTTCAAATAAGGATGAAGACTGTAACAAAAGACAGCAATAGAAGGAATTACAGGAAGGCAGCAAATTCTCTTCCTGGGCAGATGACACCCATTCTTCACCAATCCCCTACACCACAATCCTCTCTGGAAACTTCTCCTAGTTTGGTATGTAAATGTGGGAGTGCACTCTCATATAGTCCTTAAGAAAAAGAGTTCTTTAAAGATGTATGAAAGAGTCCCCAAACAAGGGAGAAGTCATGGTAGCTCTGGATTAGAAGGAAGAACAAAGGCTTCCTCAAACATTTTGATAGTCTCTGTTCAAAAGTCAGAATTAACTGAAGGACTAAAGAAGTGTGAGGATAGGACCACTCCATGGCGTCAGCAACATGTACAGTAGACTCAGCAAGCAGAGTTAGAAATAAACAGAGACACTTTGATGGTCATTTTTCCAGGCTTTTGCTAAGACAGTGGGCAATGTGGCAGAAGAGAGAAAGCAAGAGGAGTTAAAAGAGAAACACAGTGAGGCCAGGCAGCAGAAAACTATCCACCAACCTGCTGGTGGTCATACTGACTTTGTACACTAACTCCATGTCTGGGGTGGTAACCAACTGTTGACTTCATATGAATTTACATTGGGTAATTTTCCATTTTTTCCCCATTTTCAATGGCATGTAAATCCAAAGGGAGAAGCCAGTTTCTCTGGCTGGCTAACCACTGTATTCTCAGCGATTACCAGAGGCCCTAACATATAACAGACACTCGGTAAGGTATGTTTGAAGAAAGGAAGGAATGCCTACCTTCTCTGCCAAGGTCTCTGTCTGGGCAACAATAAAATTAACCTTTTTCAAGTATAAAAATTCAATGGTTTTTCGAGTTGTGAAACCATTTCCACTGTCTAATTCTAGTATATTTTCATTATTGAAAAAAAATCTTAAAGTCATTAGCAGTCACTCCCCATTTACCCTCCCCTTAGCCTTAGACAACCACTAATCTATTTGGGTCTCTAAGGATTTGCCTATTTTGGACATTTCACATAAATGAAATCATACAATATGCAGGTTTCGTGACTGGGTTATTTCTCTTAGCATACTGTTTGCAAAGTGCATCCACATATACCATGTGATGCTATCCCCAGGATTTTGAGGTAGAATTTCTTGGTATCTTTCTATGCTTTCTGTCTCTTTGCATGTCTCTAACCAGAGCACTGACACTGCATAGTATACACTAATTGTTTAAGGGTCTGTCTTCTTCCTTAAACTGTGACCATGGAGATGTATTCATCTTTGTATCCTAATCATCAACAAAGTACCTGGCTCCAAAGAGCATGTGTCCAGAAAATGTTACTGAAGCAATGCATGAATACTCAGAATACTGCTCCCCCGTGCCCCTCCCGGACAAGGGTTAGCCTTTTACTCCAAAGGGATATTGCAAAAAATCCGTATCCCAAACCTAGGTCTACCTTGAAACCTCATGGATAATCTAAGCAAAGCCCTACAAAATCCCAGTGACTATGCAAGCTCTCCAGAAGAAACACAGCTTCAGTGCTTCTTTCCCAAGATGCAACCAGTGTATAATATCCAGCACATTATGTTTTGCCATCAAAGCACTTATTACACTTTAATATCTATTGTTTATTTAGTTAACCTGCCTCCACACATGTATTCTGATCTCTGCCAGGACAGGGACCACTTCTATTGTGTTCATCACTGATTCCCTGGTTTAACTAGATACTTCCTGTTAGATGATGTATGTAGTAATATGTGTAAATTATCTCCAATGCTGGCATAATGCCTGACACATGCGAGTTGCTTGTTTAGTGAATCAATACATGAGTGTATGCAAGAATGGGATTCACACCAGTTTGTTTCACTCATTCGAAGAATTTCTAAGAGATATCTTGCAGGGGCTTACATTCTTCAGGGACCAAAGTTACTCCGTGGTCCTTGGGATAGTGTTTTGTTACTTCATTCTAAGCACAACTAGAAAGTGGCAGTCCACTTTTGTTGGTGGTACTTTTACTCCTCATTCCACATTCTGTGCTTTAGTTTTGCAGAGCAATTAGCAGGCAAGTTACCTGCCTGCTTTAGCTGAATTTGCAAAAAAATGCCTCACATCAGGAAAGATATTTAGGCACTTGGAGTCCGAAAAGGAATCACCAGATCCCCTCTCTCATCTCAGCTCCTTCCAAGCACCACCTTCCTTCTCTCTCCCCGAAGTTTCTGCTCATCTCCAGCACAGAGCACTATGAGACATATGTACAAAATGGCCCATTATTCTTAATCACGTGTCTCGAAAGCTAACTGGGGAATACCTGAATTGACGCCTACAGCCACCAGGTCCAAGTCTTCCTCCTCTCAGGCTTCCTTATTAGGAAGTGGCCAGCAGAGTAAGCCATGAACTGTCTTGTAGCTCTGACATTATTTTGTAATCATTCGTATACATCCTGTCCTCACCCATCTCTCACCCCCAAAACCCTGGGCTGTAAAGTATTTTAAGGAAGGGCCTGTTTCTTCTGAACCTCTCTGATGTCAGCACAAAGCCGAACACACACGGTAGACATGAACTATTAATAGAAACGAATAAAATGAACAACGACTTGTTTTCTCCAGCCTCTGAACCTAAATAGATGGGCAGCCCGAAGCAAGTCATTTCACCTCGCTGGGGCTCAGTTTTTCCCCATCCGGGCTTCCAAGGGCTCCCCAAACTCTGACAATCTCTAGTCTAAACTGCTGTGGCGATCTTGCTGCAAAACCCGACGTTCCCAGCTGGCTCCCCCGCACCAATTTAAAAGGAGGGAAAGCAAAGGGAAAACACCTGCTCTCCTGCCTCGAGGGGCGCGCGCCGCTGGGGTACCACTCACCCTCCTTAAACCAGGGGGCCATGTAGCTCAGGATGTAGGTCGGGTCCAGAATCTTGGTGACATAGCTCCGGAAGGTGAGCAGGTTCCGCCGCTCCTCGGCCGTCATGCTCGCAGCTCGGCTCCCCGCCTTGCCTGCTGCTGCCTTCCAACTGCGCTGCTCTCCCTGGAAAGTCCGCTGTGAGCCGGAAGGGCTTTCCCGAAAGATGGTGGAGGCGGAGCTGCTGGGGAACCTCAACTACAGAGGGAAAATCGAAACTGCAACTGGCAGCGGAGGCTGGGCTGCCGCAGGGGACAGCCGCCCCGCCCCGCCGCCTCCGCGTGGGTACGGCTGGTCTCGGGCCACCCGCTTTTCCCACCTGTCAGCGCTGACTGGTCCAGGGGGACCGAAGAGGACCGCTGGGAATTGATGTTTTATTTTCATTTTATCATACACATACATACACACACACACATACGCACACACACACACATACACACATACACACACATACACACATACATACACACACATACATACACACACATACATACATACATACATACACATACATACACACATACATACACACATACACATACATACATACATACACACATACACACATACATACATACACATACATACATACACACATACACACACATACACACATACATACATACACACATACATACACACACATACACACATACACACATACATACAATATATATAATTTTTTTTGTTTTGCTTTTTTATAGCGGTCAAGTTTAGGTTCAATAAAGTGCACAGATTTGAAGTGTACCAATTCTGAGCTTTGAAAAATGTGTGCAACGGGACCACTTCCCCCAGGTCGTATGTGTTTAAACGATACAGGGAACTGTCACCTGTTCCAAAATGGCCATACCCACAAATGGCCTTTTTTGCATTCCCACCGGTGGTGTAAGAGAGCTCCAAATCCAGTGAACACACACGCAGGTCAGTTAGTTTGTTTGCCACTCTGGTTAGGGTGAAATGGTCTGTTACTGTGGTTTTCATTTTAATCCCTCAAATAATGAATGATGTTGGGCGCATTTGTGTGTACTTAGTGGCCAGTCATGTCTTTTTGCGTGTGAAGCACCTGCTCTGAGCTTTTGCCTGATTGAGTGGTTCTTCTATTATGGATTTACAAGTTATTTATTTATTCTGGATTCAAACCTATTGTCAAATATATGTATTCCAAATATCTTCTCCCAGTTGGTGACTTACATTTCATTTTTTAAAAGGTGTCTTTTGAGCAAGAAATTCATTTTGGTGAAATCTGAGTTATCAGTTTTTTTTTCTTTTGTTAACAGCTTTTTGCATCCTCTTTAATAAATCTTTGCCTACTCCGAGGTCATGAAGGTATTCTGTGCTTTGTTTTAGAGTCTCTGTGTTTTTAGCTTTTGCATTTAAGTCTATAAACATCTCTAAAAAATATTTTGTTGTGGTGTGAGGTAGGAGTTAAGGTTTCATTTTCTCCCATACTTCTAATTGTTCCAGCACAAATTGTTTCAACATTTGATGAAAACCTTTTCTTCCATCTCCCATTGAATAGACTTGGCATCTTTGTCAAGAAAAAAATATATATATATCGACTGTATGTGTGCAGATCTATTTTTAACTCATCTGTTCCATTTATCTACTTGTTGATACTGCTTTATTCTTATTTCGTAAAGACTGTATTTGCTATTTCAGGATCTTTGCATTTTGCTATTATGTAAGAATCAACTTGTCAGTTCTTACATACATGCACACTCACACAGATCCATATTAGGATTTTAATCAGGACTGCATTGAACCCATAGATGAACTTGGGGAGAATTGACATCTTAACAATATTGAGTTCTAATCCATGAATTCATTCATTCAGGTCTTCTTTAGTTTTTCATTTATTTGTCTTTAATTTCTCTCAGCAGTAATTTATAGTTTTAAGAGTATTGTTCTTACCTGTATCTGTTAAATTTATCTTAACTGTTTGATATTCTTTGATGCTACTCTAAATGGAATTGTTTTTAAAGTTTCATTTTCAAATTTGTTGCTAATATACAGAAATACAACTGTTTTTTTGTTTCTTGACCTTGTTTTATAAAACAATGCTAAATTCACTTAACAGGTCCAGTAATTGTTCTGTAGATTTCTTAAATTTTGCTAGGTAAACAACCATGCCATTTGCAAATACGATTTTCACTTTTTCCTTTCCAATCTTTATGACTTATTTTGCTTCCTTATTGCACCACCTAAATGCTGTTAAATGCTGAGTAAGTGCTGAGTTAAATGCTGAGTAAGGGTTGGCACTCTTCCGTTATTACTAATCTCAGTGGGGAAACAATCCATGTTTCACTTTAATTACAATATTGGCTGTTGGTTTTTCTTAGATGCCTTTAATTAGATTGATCTTCTCTTTTATTCCTGGCTTACTCAGAGTCATCACGAATGAGTATTAAATTTTTTAATTTTTTTTTTCTGAATCTAGTGAGGTGATCATATGTTGTTAACATACTGAATTTTCATTGATTGATTTTGAGTATTTAACTAACCTAGAATTCCTGGAATAAATCTCATTTGGTCATGATGTAGCATCCTGTTTTTTAATATATATATTTCTGGATTTGATTTGCTAATATTTTTATATCTATGTTCATAAGAGAATTTGGTCTGTAAGTTTTTTTCTTGTAATGTCAGGGGTATGCTGGCCTTTAAAACAGGAGTTTATGTAAGACTGGTATCATTTCTTCCTTAAATATTTAATAGAATCCACTAGTGAAACCATTTGGAGTTTTCTTTGAAGATTCTTTGTAATGATTCAATTTCTTTACTAGATATAAAGCTATTCTGATTTTTTATTTTATCTCAAGTCAGTTTTGAATAAGTGGTGCTTTTTCAAGGAATTTGACCATTTCTTTTTAAATTTATTGGCATAAAGTTTTCATGAATTCCTTATTATTCTTTACCTTTTTAAAAAATCAGTCTTGTCAGGAATTTACCAATTTTAATTAACTTTTCAAAAAAAAGCCTTAGTTTTTAAAAATTCTTATTCTATTTTCTATTTAACTGATTTCCACTGTAATCATTAGTCATTCCTCCTACTTCCTTTGAGTTTAATTTGCTCTTCTTTTACTAGTTTAAGGTAGACATTTAGATCACTGATTTTATACATTTTCTTTTCCTTATAAGCATTTAAGGCTATAAATTTCCCTCTCAGCTGAGAAGCCTAACATTCCATCAGTTTTGGTAAATTATTTTCAATGTCTTTCCATTTTAGTTTCTAATACCCCTGTGATTTCTTCTTTGACTTATGAGTTATTTAGAACTGTGCTATCTATTTTTCAAATATTGGGAATTTCTTAAACATTTTAGGGTTATTGACTTCCAGTTTTAAAGTTATGACCAGTTTCATGTGTTATAAGACTTGGACCTTTTAAAATTTATTGAAACTTGTTTTATGGCCTAGCATATGGACTATCTTGATGTATGTTCCAAATATACTTAAGAATGTGCATTCTGCAGTTCTCAGGTGTCACATTCTATAAATGTCAATTAGACAGGTTGAGTTATAGTATGATTCAAGTCTCCTATATCCTTACTAATTTTCTGCCTACTTGTTCTGTCAAGTACTGAGAGGGGGTGTTAAAATCTCCAACTATGAGTATCAATTTGTCCATTTGTCCCTTTTCTGTCAGTTTTGCATCATAAATTTTATATCTCTGTGATCAGATGCATACACACTTAAGGTTATATTTTCCTGATAAATTATGTCTTTTATCATTATGTCTCTTTTGTCTCTGTTAATACCTGTCATAACAAAATCTACTTCATGTGGTATTCTTACCTACATAACAGCTTTCTTATGCTTACTGTGCATGGTATTTCTTTTTCCATCCTCTTGCTTTCAACCTCTCTGTCAATATTTAAAGCACATCTCTAGTATACAGATTATAGTTGGGTCTTCCCCTTTCTTAAATCCAATCTGACAATCTCTGCCTTTCAGTTGGAATGATAAATCCATTTACATTTAATTATTGATATGGGTTGAAAACTGCAATCTTGCTGTTTGTTGCATCCAATATTGTTCCTCTGCTCTTCTATTCCTTCAATTAAGGGTAATCAAACACATTTTTACTTTTATCTCTTTTAGCTATAGTGCTCTGTATAGTCATATGCCACTTAATGATGGGGACAAACTCTGAGAAATGCCTCCTTAGGCAATTCCATCATTGTGCAAACATCACAGAGTACATTTACATGATCGTAAATGGTATAGCCTACTACATACCGTGGCTATATGGTATAGCCTATTGCTTCTAAGCCATAAGCCTGTAGGGCATGTTATTGTACAAAACAATGTGGATGTAAATCAAGCCCAAGAGAAAAAGATGCAATCAAGAAACACAGTAAAGACTTCTATAAGGTTGCTACTGGTATAACAGAGTGTACTGTTTTACAGCAATTTTTTTTCTTTTTTTATAAGTAGAAGGAGTACACCATAAAATAACAATAAAAATATAGTGTAGTAAATACATACACCAGTAATATGATCATTTATTTTCAAGTATTATGTACTGCACATGATTATATATGCTATACTTTTATATGACTGGCAGTGTACTAGGTCTGTTTATGCTGGTATCACCACAAACCAAGTAATGCATTGTGCTATAATGGTACAACTGCTATGACATCCTTAAGCGATGTGAGTTTTTCAGCTCCATTACCTTTTATGAGACCTGTCTTATATGTAGTCCATCATGAACTGAAACATATTTATGCAACACATGACTGTAGTCTTTTAGTTTTATACCTCTCTCCCTCATCTCTATGTCAGTCTACTTAGAATATTATACCACATCAGGTAAAATATAAAATCCTTGCAACCATATCATTCCATCTACTCCAGCCCATCCTTTGTGCTATTGTCATAATTTTTACTTCTCTATGTTATAAACCACATAATACAATGTTATAAGCTTGTTGTAGTCAGTTAGTTGTCTTTTAAATAATAAAATTATATTCTTTTCTATTTTCCCAGCTCTTTAGCATTTCTGATGATATTCATTCCTATCTGTAAATACTGGTTACTGACTGATGTCATTTCCCATCTGGCTTCTTCAATATATTAAGGCTTCCAGTGAATTTTTCACTTGAAATATTGTTTTTAAAAATTCTGAAATTTCATTGGTTCCTTTATTTCTACTTTCCATTTATCAGCTGAGAACCTCTATCTGTTCATTCATTGTTACTATCTTTTAAGTTCATGTACATATTTCTAATAGGGTCTTTAAAGTCTTTCTCCGCTAATTCCATCATGTGGATTATCTCACAGTATGTTTTTGTAACTGCTTTTTCTCTTTACTATAGGTACTTTCACATGTCTAGTAATATTTATTTTATACTAGACATTATAGATATGCTTTAGAATCTCTGGGTTCTATTATTTTACTCTGGGGAGTATTTTTTTGTTCTAGCATGCTAACATAACAGCTACTCGTTCTGAATTTATAGAGGCTTTGTTTTACATAGTGGAGGGTCTATTTAAGCTGTGCTATCAGTGCAAAATGAATCACTGAGTCCTGGGTCATAGTCTTTTCCAAGGTGTTACTCTTTAGGGGTTTCAATGAAAAGCCTTATGTTTCCCTGCCCTTCCAAGTTGGTGGGACTCCAAATTCTATATTCCCTGTGGTGGCAGCCGAGATGTCATTGAGCTCTTTCAGGCCTCTGGCTATTGCTTACCTGGGCTCCTTGGAGTCTTCCCTGCATGTTTGCATTTCAAGGTTAGCTAGGATTTGAGTGAAATTTTAGGGCTTTCCCTTTGTTTCCTTTCTTTCTGAAATTTCCCCCTCAATATCATTATTCTGGCAGCCCCAGGGTTTACCTTCTAATTCAATAACTGCAGCTTGTATTCTAACTTCCATGTGAACTGGGAAAATCCAAATAAATGCATTTTTCATGCATTTACGGCATGAAATGAATGAAATTTCATGCATCTCTTGCATGAAATAAATGCAGTACAGTTCCTATCTTTCAATGGTATAAGTCCTTCCAGTTTTTGCCTTTTGATTTTTCTCCAGCACCTTCAAGTACTTGTTCTTCATGTCTTGTCCATTCCTATCTATCATACAAGCTATTCTGCCACTAATTGGTTTTGGATTTTTAACTGAGAAAAAGAAATCAGATCCAAAATTTCTTTAAAAGGATAAACACATGCCTCCTCTATCTAACAGTGGGACATAACATAGCCTTGGATAACAATGCACTTATTAAACATCAGTGTTATAGTGTAGACTGAATCTGAAAGAAATGAAATCCCAGAAATGGAATCATTTGGCAAATTTATAGGTAAAATTTTACCAAGGCCAGAGAAGGGGAGTGTCACAGAGTGACAAGAAGAAAGAACTCATTCTTAGACCCTCTCCTTACTTGGGCATTAATTTACTCAACGCATTTATAGAGTATCTACCATATGTCAGGTATTGTGAAAAGTACTAGGTATATGGAGATAAGTGAAAAAGAGTCTCCCTCATAAGCTTAGAGTCTCTTGAGGAAGCAGCAATAAAGATATAAAAACACAATCAAGTAATTACCAAATATGAAGTGATACAAAGAAAGTAAATGGAGTTGTAAGAGAAAATAATGGAGACTGGAATAAACTTTTAATATAGTGGTAAGGGAATATCTTTCTGAGTGGTAACATTTCATCTGAATCCTTAAGAATGAGAAAGAATCGACTATTCAAAAAAAAAAAAAAAAAACAGGGAAAGGAGGATTCCATGCAGGGGACAGAATAAAATTCAATGGGAAGGAACACACTAGGAGTAATGTAAGCAAGGAGTAACGTAATCTGGTCAAATTTTTAAAAAGATGTCTCTGCTTCTTGTGTGGAACAAGTAGATCAGTTGATAAGTGACTCAAGTAAGAGGTGATGAGGCATAGATACGGACAGTGGCAGTGGAGTGTATAAGAAAAGAATTGCTTGAGATATACTTTAGAGATAGGACTGAGTGAAATGCAGTGGAAAGGAAGGGGAAAAAATAAGGTTACATTCCAGGTAAATGGTTTGAGCAACTGCAAACATGAAGTAGAGAAGACAGGTTTAGAGCTTATCACATTCTAGTGTGGGAGAGACAAAGTACAATATTAGGTAGTAGTAAGTGGAGTGCAGAGAAATAGAGCATGATAAGGGGATAAAGAATAATGGGGGCTGCTTATATTAGATGAGCTGATTGGGGAAGACCTAAATGAAGTGAAAGCCATTTGGGTGAAGAGCATTCTGCCCAAAAGGAATAGAAAGTGACAAGTCCCAAAGGCAGGAGTGAACTGAGTCTGCAAAAGAACAAGAAGTGAGCAAGGTTGCTAGAGTGGAGTTGGCTGGGGAAAGAAAAAAAGAGACAGTGGCCACAGCAGTTCACGTTTAAGGCCTGACAGACAAAGGTAAGGATTTGGTTTTGACCCTAAATATTACAGGGAACCACTGTAGGATTTTGAGAGGAGAAATAACATGATCTCGTTTTTAAAAGGCTACTGTGGATGATTAGAGGACAACAAACTGCAGGGAGACAGGGTGGAAGCAGAATGACCAGGTAAGAAGCTATAGCACCAAATGAGAAATGATAGCATCATGGATTAGGATCAAAGCAGAGGAAGTGTTAAATTACAGTATATGTAATCCTAAAATCCCATACAATTTGCTAATGAATTGGATGTTGGATATGTAAGAGAGAAGTAAAGGAGAACTCTAACTTGTTCAACCTGAGCAGCTGCATAAATGGTGGTGCCATCTATTAACATGTGACACTGGAAGAGGGGCAGGCTTGGAGAAGGAAATTGAGAACATGCTCACTTGCCCCCTGATGAAAATGATCCACAGGCAGTACTCTCGAACGTTAATGTGCATAGAGATCACCCACAGATCTTGTTAAAGTGCAGATTCTAATCCAGTAAATCTGAGACTCTACATTCTTGACAAGCTCCCAGGTGACACCGGTGTTGCTGGTCCACAAACCTCACTCTGAGTAGCAAAGTCACTAAAAAACAAGAGATAAAGAAAAAAGGATAACTGAAAAATTATTTTTTATTTTTTGTTATTAAAGTGAGCGTAAGTGAAATCCAGAGCACATAAGAAGGGATAAGCCTAGAACAGTGTTTCTCAAACTGTGGTTTGCAGGACAGCAGCATCAGATCCACCCAGAAACTTGTTAGAAAAGCACATTCTTGGCATTCTAGACCTTCTGAAACAGAAACTGTGGGGGTGGGGCTCAGTAATCTTTATTTTAACAACCCCTCCAGATGATTCTGATGCATGTGAAAGCTTAAGAACCAAAGGCATAGAGGAAGAGAAATCCATCTACTGAGTGAAGTTAGACATTATGGTACATTAATTGCAAAAAATTATGATTCTTCACTTTTCACAATATTTACTTTTTACAGTGGAACTTTGCAGTTCTTCCCATCAACAGTGGAGTGTTTCCCTCCCTTTGAATCTGCCTGGCCTTATGATTTGGCTATAGGCAACGGAATATGGAAATGACAATGTATCAGTTCTGAGCCCAGGCGTCGAGACTTTGCACACTTCTGCTCTCTGTCAGACTCCTTTGACCACCATATAAACAAAGCCCAGGCTAACATGTTGGAAGATGAGCAACCACATAGTAATTCCAGCTGAGGCCATCCTAGGTCAGCAGACTCACCCAAGTTGGCTGAAGACAGACGAGAAAAGCAGTCAAGACCAACTGAGCAGGCAGTATCTCTAATAATGTGCTAGAAGTATTGTTTTTGGTAAGCAGGCAGGGTTTGTTATTTGTCTGGCCTTAGTGCTGACCAGAACCGCCCAGCCAACATAAAAAGTGAGAGGCAGGGAGAGGTGGGAAGTTTGAAGAGGAAAAGGTATGTGAAATAGCCTCTATACCAATGAGCAAGAATACTAAGGAAACTTGTCCACTTTATGTTTCTGATAAAGTTGAGGCTGATGATCTTGTTTTTATGGTGACACCAATCTACAGTTGTCAATTTCCTTCAAAAACACTTAGCAGCATGTGTGTAGGCACAATCGAAGAGTTAGGTTCATCCAGACTGAAGCCTTACTAGGTAATCAGATAGCAAACTCTTGCTTGCAGGATAAATCTGGCACACGGCTTGTTTCAGCCACAAGCTAAAAATTGTTTTAACATTTTAAAAATGTTGTAGAAAAAAAAATATATGATAGACTGCATATGGCCCATAAATCCTAAAATATTTACTATCTGGCTCTTTATAAGAAAAGGCTGCTGACCCCTACTAGGTGAACAAGGAGAGAAAGAAGGGCAAGAGGGTATTACATGGGAGTGATTTAAACATAATCCAGAAAATCATAGCTGGGCATGAATTAAGTGTGGAGAAGGAGGGTGGTTTATACAGGAAGGTCAAAAGATCATACTTCTTAGTCCTGTATTCTGTCTAAAAAAAATTAATTTTAATTCCTGCTTTACTAGCCTTATGTCTAGTGCTCAATAACCACACGTGGCTAGTAGCTACTATAATGGACAGTGCAGCTCTAAGCAGCTCAGTCTCAAACTGAATTCATTTTCCTCCTCCAACCATCCTTATTCCTGTATTCCAAACTTGAATGTTATCACCATGCAACAACTCTCTCATGGGGAGAAAAAAAGAGTCTGGTCGTACCAGACTTCTTCCTCCTCTCACACAGCCCATCCTCATCTAAATGGTACCCCAATCTTGGGCTAGTCTACTTTAGAAATCTATTAAATCCAGTCTCCTCTGGATCCCTATTGTCACTGTTCTTTCTACAGGCCCTTCTGATTTCCGGCTTGAGCAATGAGTTTCTTAAAGCTTTTTACTGAGCCTTTTCCCAGTCCAAATTTTCTTCTACATTAGTGCTAGTTGTTTCTTAAGAACCAATCTGACACATTCCCGCCTTCTTTAAAATGCCTGTTGGTTTTGTACTTTCATCCATATACCTCTATCATTTAGCATAGTCTTAGATCAGGTGTACTAAGTGTTTGCTGAATACATAAATTTTAGAAAAGCAAAGATCTTCTTTGCTTAGGAGAAAATTGATTACTTATTAAAGTGCAGATGGTCATGCAGGGAAGCAGAAACCAGCCTACTCCTAGCAAATATCAAATGCCCCTTCGTGTTTATAGAAAAGTATATCATCTAATGTTCTGACAAACATCACAGCTGCACCTTCTAATGGAATGAATTTAAACTTGGCCTAACTTGAATGGCATTTTCCTTGCCCCTTTTTTCAGGCACAGATCCAATGGTTTAGCTCTCCCAGTATTCTTGTAGGTAAAGATAGCTTACTGACTTTCATGACACTAACAGCCAATTTCACTGTACTTAACGAGGAAATAATCAATTATTTAGCAAGTTTTATTTATCTTCTCTGTGCATATGCTAACTGCTGCTGCAGAAGTAACAAAGGACAAGATAAAATATCTGTGACACAACTAACATTTTCTTCTTCTCCTCTATCTCTGGCCATCACCCACAGTGTCTTCCATGTAAAGCAGCGGTCTCCAACCCCCAGGGCCACGGACCGGTACGGTCTATGGCCTGTTAGGAACCGGGCCACATAGCAGATGAACAGCGGGGTGAGCGAAGCTTTGTATTTGCAGCCGCTACCCAGTACCAGTATCACTGCCTCAGCTCCACCTTAGATTATCAGGAATTAGATTCTCATAGCAGCACCCGTCCTTGGTGCCAAAAGGGTTGGGGACCACAGATGCAGATACCTACATTCAGCCTTATGGATTATCCTCAATTCCAATAGTCTCCTACAACCTCACCTGTTTTAGTTATTTCCAATCATGCCTACAACTAGGTGCTCTCTAAAATAATTTTCCAGTCTTCTTATTCCTGTCCCCACTATACCTACTTAAAGTGCATTAGAAAACTAATCCCAGGGTATCTTGTTCTATCATGGCCATCTCATAGCCTCACTTCCTTTCCTATATGTAAGATACCAGAATGCATCAATTCAATTATACTGTTTCCCTCATTTCCTTGCCCCTTCGTTTTACTACTCACATTTAGTAGAACTTCAACCATGGGTAAAGCCATCCATTTATTCATTCCCAGCATAAATACTGAATGCGTACTATGTCTAACTTTGGTTTCTGCTTCTATTTCCACAATGCTAATGCTACCAGAACAAAACCAATCTTGGCATCCCATAAATTTAAATATCCCTTATCTCAGGGGAGGGCTCACCACTCATCAGCAATTCTTAGCTAACCTTCTCTCCATTCCCCTCGAGGCATTTTTTCCACTCTTGTGCTCATACCCAATCCTACTTATGCTTCATCTTTCTCAGATTGCTTCTAGTTCACAAAGATGAGGCTTTAGAGCATGAATTACATCTTAATGTATCTCCCCAAAATGTCTTTGTGCACATTACCTTCTTCTGCCATTTTAGAATAAGACTTGCCTGTTTCTCCATTACTGATTCATTTATCTGGGGCTCTAGGTCCCCTCTCCCACCGAAGGAACTTTGCTTTATAGTTCTCTCTCCCCTTTATTTTCAACTTTTCCTGTTCCATGAGCTTCTTCCCCCAAAGTTCATCTCTCCTTCTCATCCTAAAAACAAAAACAAAAACCCTCTTCTATGATTTTATTCCCTCACAAGCTTACCTATAGTATTTAACTGTGTATCTCAGTCTAAGATCCTCATCTCCACAGGCCTCACCTTATAAATAAAACCAGAACACTTGTCAATAGAATGATTTTGACTCTTAAAGAAAAAGTGGCTTTAATAGTCACTACGTTTGCCTTTGTGATTTTTTTCCCTTTTGAATATGAATAACTGATAACTCACTTATCGACACTTTCAGACAGGCAAATTTGCAGGACTACAGAGGCACTTTTAACTTTTTTTGAAATGCCTAAATTTACAAAAAAAAATTACTAGTACAAATAATTCTTGCATTTTTATCCTTATTCATCAATTTCCACATTTTGCCATTTATCATTCTTTCTCTTCATCTATATTTTTCCTGAACCATTTAAGAGGTTACATACACAATGATTATGATTTAGCTGCCTTTGTAGATTTTCCTAAAGATGCCAATCACTGGACATGTCTATACAAATTCTGATTGCAGTGACATCTACATCACCACGGTAATTTAATGTTAACATTTCAACTGTAAATAGGTCTGAGCTTTATGTTATGAATGGATCTATGCTTTGAATCCTGGTGAAATCAGGTTTGTGAAGAGAAACCTCTCCACTTCCCATCCCCTCCTGCATTGGTGAGGACTATGGGGCTGGTGACAACTCAAATCAGGGTTGTGTGGGTGTCCAGCACATGAACTGAAGGACCTTCTGAAAAACTGTCCAAGTCCAGGATTGCACTACAGGCTGGTTCTGTGTCCACAGCCTACACTAGTAGAGGGCTGCAATTAGTCCCCATGATAGAACTCCCAGCTAAGTGTGGGTCATTGGTTTACCTTATATTAATCTTTGTCCCTCTGCACACACCGTCCATCATTACAGATTAGATGGGTTAGAGAACCCCTTAGACTGGCTCCCCCAAGAGCTAAGGTTGAACTTGACTACTCAGACTAGAAAGCAAAAGAACAAATTCTGTTGTGATTCTGAGGAATAATGAAATGCTTGGTTGCATTTCCTTTACACAAATGAAACAGTCACAAAAACACTGAACCTAAGATAGAATGTCTCATGGACACTGAACTCAGATGAACAAGTTAAAAGAATATAGTATTAGCTACAAGCTTATATAGTAAGAATTCTCTGAAAACAGAAAGCAGGTCTTAGCTCATTTTTAAAAATCTCTAGTACCTACTCATCCAAGTGATCTAAGGTTTTCCTATGTGAAATATAGAGAAGGGATATAGCAATACACATATAGCGGCTAAAGAACGTTCAGGCAAGGGGTAAAACATTTAGTAATCAATAACAATTTGTGATACGTGCTCTGAAGGAGTCCAGGGTTAAGATGAGTAATTGAGGGAACACACTGGGGAGAAGGGACATACTTTAATAGAAACCTAGTTTAGCCAGGATGGAATTCAGTTTCTAACAGAAGAAAATGCTACAAATAAAGGCTCTGAATAGGGAGCAGCACCATAGATTTGAAGTAGACTAGTGTGGCCACAGCATAAATGAGGGAAAAGCTAAAGATGGAACAAAACCTGATTAGGCAGATCTGTAAACCATATTATACTGGATTTTTGTTTGCATCAATGAATATCTTAACTGCAAGCTACTAAAGGATTTTAAGTAGGAGAATGAAATGAAAATAAAAAATGTTTAAGATCTTTTAAATACTAATTAAGAATGGATGGAGGCAAAGGGGTTGGTGTACAGTTAATAGGAGGCAGGCAGACCTTTTATGGTAGTACAGGTGATCAGAGCTACCTAGACTAGATGCGAAAGACACATTATAAATAATAGAAAATTATTTAGTGATCAGGATTTGGTAACTGGATAAGGGGGCTGGTGGACAGTGACAAATCAAAGACTTGGAAATTTTTGGCTTGAACACTTAAGAGGATGATGTAATAGTTCCATGTACTGAGATGGGTTTTCATTAAGTGTTTAACTGAAAACATTATGTAAAATCAGAATGTGAAATAAAACAACTATGTTTGTAATACTTAAGAAAAACTGCAGTCATTCATAATTTCAAATTATATTCATTGATCAATAATCCTCCCACAATTTCTCAATGTCTGAACTTACTAAAAATTGTCAATGTCAATTTTTTAGACTCCTGTCATTTAAAATGTTTCCTACTACTCTTAGGTTAAAAACAAATTAACAAAATCACCAAACTCTAAACATAGCCTACAAAGCTTGGCCCTGTACTCTGTCCTTTGGCTAATCTTGCTTTCTTTTTAATTCTTAGAATATGCTAGGCTTCCCTTCTGCTTGTGGCTCTTTGCACATCTTTCCCTTTGCCAAAAGCAACTCTACTACCAGTTAATGTTTGCTTGATTTCTGGATTTCAGATCAACTATCATTTCCACCTTAGATTAGACCACCATTGTATACTTTTATAAGTAAATTATACTTTCTTCTCCAGAGAATTCAGTTGCTACACACACACACCTGCTTTGTTCTATCACTGAATCCCGAAAAACCTAGTACAGAACCTACCACCCAGCCAGCAGTCTAATTTCTGTTGAACAATGAATTGGAGGCTAAATTTAGATTTAATCCAACTTCTGCTGTTCCCTGACAATCCTACACTGGACTATAGACAGAGCAACTTTTATACAGGTTAAATTAAACAAACACAGCCACTTTGTGTAAAAAAAACTACCAATGTGGAAGTATGACAAGGGTTCTTTCATTTGCTTTTAGTAAACTAAATGCCACCTTAACTGTACTTTTTGAAGATAGAATGCACACAATATGCTCTTCATAATTAGACTGAAGAACTGTTCAATGCAGCTCACCTGAAATTCAGTTTATGACAGAATATAGCCATATTTTCGATAAAATAATTTTTGACTTAAAAACATATCAATACTGCATAGAAAAATTTCTGGATTCTTGTTTTAAAGTGTTACTGTTTTATTTTTTCTTTTATTGAATATACATTTGTTTTACTGGCAGTCCAGATAAACAAGTATATAAAGGAAATATTTAAACTTTTCTTTTGGTAGAAGATAAACTGTGCAGATTAAAATGCCTCAATTTAACCTGAATGGTTTTGAATCATATAAATTTTTAAGAAGAAAAATAAAGACTGTCTGAAGGGATTCTCCTAGCTTATAACACATTTCCAGAATAACTTTCAAAAAAAAAAAAATTCAAAAATACTCATTGACTACTTTAAAAATATGTCAATACCATATGGCTTTATGAAATAACTTCTAAAATTTACAACTTTTTATTTAAAAAAGGATCCCAAGTTTTAAATAAACCACTAGCAATATCATTTTTTCACTTAAAAGTGCATATCTCTGACGGTGGGACATACATACTTTTCCAACAATTTTTACAAATTTTTAACACACACACAAAAAAAAAATCACTTAAAACATTTAAGGGGAAAAAGAGTTTTCACCAAAAGTCATTTTTAAATAGACTGCAGTAGATGACACTGCTCCTTTTTTTTTTCTTTTCATACCATCAAAAGTCTCAGTAAGATGCTTTGGCAGTTCTAAGACATATCATGGTCTCTACCAAGAGACAATGACGGTAATGATGTCCGTGGAGATGGCAATTGCCTTGATGGCTCAATATGAATAGAGACATTACTGGGCTGGGTCTCCAAATCGGAGGCAAAGATACTCTCTTCTCTTACATCAAGTGTCTGTTCAATTGAAGCTGCCTGGAGTGGGATATTACCTACAGTTTTGTTGGCATTAATTAAGTTGTTATTAAGTGTGGTAATATCGCATTGTTTGTCCAGGACACCAAATTCATCTTCTATTGTAACTATATCTTCAGTTTCAAATGTTTCCAAAGGAGCCAAAAACTCACTTTGTAGAGGGTCTTGAGGGCCACTATTGTCACATTCTGCACCCTCCTTCACTTCAGAATCCTTATCACTATCACTGTCAATAGTAATTACAACTGGGGAACGTGAACCATTATCTCCATGGTGTTTCTTATGCTTCTTCTTATGTTTCTTCTTTTTCTTTTTATGATGTCTAGTTGTATCGGTAGCTTTCCCTTCATAAACAATCTCTACACTTAGGCTCCGGGTCCTTCTTTTTCTCCTCTTGTGTTTTGTCTCTTTGTCTGATGATCGGCTATCTGAAAAGCTGTCACTTTCGTTTTTGTAGTTTCCATCCAATTTTGAAGATTTTTGGTAATGACCCTCCTTCATTTTAGAAGCAAATTCATGAGATGGTTGAGCCACTTCGTTAGTACCCTCTAAATGCCGTGTTTTGTACTTTCGTTTCCCTCCAGGCTTTTCATTTCTCACTCGGTCAGGGCCTGTAGATGCAGTCTTCGATCTATTACTAGATAGGCTCCTTGATCTGTGCCTTTCGTAGTAGTAATATTTCCTTTCACTGTGACTGTTTTTTTTCCTGGCATTTGTTCTTTCAGAAAAAGATTGAATTCTAAATTCTGGACTTGAAGATTGTCTGGAATAATGAGCTCTAGACAGAGTTCTCCTCCTGTAAGATGATTCATAGCCATCCCGATCCTTGTTTCTACTATAGTAAGTATACTCCCACTTATATCTGCTTCCATAATTATTTCTTAAATAATAACGATCTCTAGTTCTGCTCCGTGATCTTCTTTTACCATGATCATTGCTATGAGATCTTGATCTGCTTGTGCTTTCACTACTTAAAGACAGGGTTTGGCTTCTCCTTGACCAACTACTCTCTCTAGTTCTCGATCTTTTTTTATCTCTCCTACCTCTAGGTCTGCTGCTCTCCCTGCTTCTGGATCGTTTTCTTTTCATTCTCTTTTTCCCATGATGCTTTCTACGATTCTTCTGATCATGCCCACTTCTACTCTGGGAACGTGAATCTGAACTTCTTGATCTTCCCCTCCTTCTGTGTCTATGGTTATATGGGGAATACGCTCTGTCTCCTCTGATAGATGAGCTGAAGTCTCTGGGAGAGGACAATGAAGTAGATCGTTTCTCTTCCTTCTTTGATTTGATCCTTGTACCAGAATCACAATGACCTTTATTGATTTGCTCATCCTTTCCAAGGATGGAGCGTGGAGATGAACATCTACTCACATCACTATCACCAGAACTATAGGACTGCTCTTGTTCTTGTGTCTTCACTGTTTCCATTTTCTCATAAGAGCCTAATTCCTCAGAATCGGAGGATAGTTCAACAAGTTCTGGGGTCCTCTCAGCTAGTGGTTTAACAAACCCAACAATGATACAATTATCTGAAGAAGAATCACTATCATTATTTAGATCCTCATTGGTTTGTACTCCTTGTATCTGAGACGTGGCTCTTCTTGTTACAAGTTCTTCATCTGAACTGTCAGAAGTATTTAGAAGGGAAGATATGGCAGCATGTACTTGCTCTGAACTTGAGTAAGATGGCCCTGGAGTTTCATCATCCCATGGTGCCTGACTGACAGTGGCTACATTAATATCTAGCTCTTGGGTCTCAGCTTCATCTGGAGATATTGTTATGACTGAAGAATCAGAATGGCTACCTTCTTCATAGGAAGGAGCAGGGCAATCATAATTAGCATGCTGGTCAAAGGCTGCCATGTTAAAAGGAGATCGAGCAAAACTGATAAATTCATGTATAAAATGCTCAGTCCTATTAAGTAAAAATGGCCTTAAATCAGACACAAATGCCTGACTCTCCAAGTCATAGCGAGTAACATTACTCATGATGATGTGCTGCACTATATTCACTAAAGATCCATGAGTTCCAAAAAGAACTGTAAGTTCACGTTTTAACCAAGGGACTAATCTATGAAGACAAGCTGGATTTCTACGGAAAAATTCAGCTGAGATATCCCTGTAGCGACCACCATCTTCAATATTTCTAACGCGAGCACCAGCACGATAGAGAGTTCGCCTAAAATTAATAACATCCTGTTCTTGAATTTTCCGCAAAGATCTTTCATCGGTAGTAGTTGGCCTCCTTGGAACGTGTCTCAGAAATTGAGGAATTTCACCATCTCTAGGTCTTGTTAAAATGCCTAACCCTTCAAAGAGTACTCCACTATCTGGTGGAGTTGTTGTTCTTCTATTCATGGTACTACTGGGTGAATAAACAGAAGCACTTCGGTCTCTGGTCATAGTTGTACGATACCGGAATCGTCGAACATCAGCAGTGGCAAAAGAACCATTACATGAAGGCCTTAGGACGTACTCCTTGAAGTCATCTTCTGCCCTCACAGAATGGAAAATAGAATCAAAGGGCTGTTTACATAGTGGACATTCAGCTTTGTTTTTAGACCACTCCTGTACACAGCGAAAACAGAACTTATGTAAACAGCGGTCTAAGTAAGACACATTATCAAATCTATCCAAGCATATAGGACACTTAGAATCAGGAGATGCATCAGCTGGTACTGTCTGTTGCAATTTGCTAGTGCCAGCTTTAGGTGAAAAGTTGTCCATTTTAAATTCCTTAGCGGCTGATGCCATTATCTGTAAAAGGGAAAAGAGTACATCAGTAACCTGACAGAATAAATGACTAAACCTGAAAAAAAACTCAAATGACTGAAACATACTTGTTGAAAACAGTTGAACAGTTCAATATCAAGGGGCAGTGTAGCATAGTAATATAGTAAATAAACACAAGCTCTCAAGTCAGATTTCCTGGGTTTGGATTCTGGTTCCTTACTAGCAGTGTGACTGTGTACCAGTTACTATCTCTATGTTTCAATTTCATCTGTAGATCACTGCTTCACAGGGCTTGTGAACAAGGTACCCTTAGAAAATGTACCTGCTACATAGTAAGTTCTAAAATATTATATAACATTCTATTATTCTTTTAAAACTGATTTAGTTGAGAAATATTTGGTACATACAATAAAGACTAAAAAAAAGTTATACCAAGAAAATATACCAAAGTACCCATGTATCTACCACTTGGATTTAGCAACTAACATTTTTTTCAAGGTTATTCCAGATTTTTTTTAAAACATCCCGTGTCTTCTCATTCTATACCTCTCTAGAAAACAAAACAAAACAAAAAAACAAAAACATCTGTTCTTAGGTGGTATTATTTCTATCTATAATTTTATATATTTCACACATATACCTCAAGACAATATAGACTACTGATTTGTTTTATTTATGGTAAGTATTGTACACGGACCTTTAAAAATAGTGTTAGCAATAATTTTGTTACCAGGTGTTTAATAGACTTATCATGGTGATCATATATTAGGTACATAAATGTCGAATCACTATGTTATACACCTGAAACTAATATATTGTAGGTCAATTATAATTTTTTAAAAATATTAATGAGATCATCTGCATACCAGGAAGTTCACTTGTTTAAACCAACTCTATGGTTTTTAATGAAAGATTCCTTCACACACAAAAAGAATTTTTAGCGAAAATTAAATGAAATACTAAATGTAAAAACACTCAAGGGAAGTGCCTGGCTCAGCAAATGCTCATTAAATGTTAGTTGCTGTTGTCAGTATTATACTATTATTACTACACTATTATATTCAGTTCACCACTGATTCCTTCAAGTACCCTTAAGAAGTTTTTCTTAGCCTTTTCTTAAATCCAAAGTCAGCCCAAAATATCTTAAATCATCCTTTCAGTCTTCTTCCCGTATGATCTTTTCCACAAGGATCACAAGAATCTTAGAGATTAGTTTTGTTTTCTTTGAATTCATCAGTTTATATTGGCTCATACTTAAAAAATGATTTGCCAGAGCTAAAATCTAGTTTGTGCTCCATTTCTGCCTTATTGTATAAAATCCTTCCTTAGCTGCATTCTATACTAATCATTATGTAGTTTCTTCCTTTATGTTTTCCTGGGCCTATTATTCGTCTTGCTCTACTTCCTCTGTCACAGAAGCCCTATCATTAATCAATCTCTATCAAGTTAGTCAAATAATATAACTGTAATTTTCTAAATTCATTCACCATTCCAAACTCTAACAAAAACAAATCCATGACAAAAATCTGAGATTGTAAAATATAAGTTATTTCATCACAGATGTCAAATTAAACTTGCTCATCTAGGGCATCTTAACTTAATCAGAGCCATAACTTAATAAAGAAGGAGTCAATTAATGTTGAACAAGTTTTTTTAAGGCGTTCAAATATTTGTAGTTTTTATATTCTCTATAGCATAAATGTAAAAATCACCACTTTCCTTAAAGAGAATATAATTATAAATATCAATTATTATATCAATTGCTTTTCTGTCAATATATTTAAATTCTGCAACTTTAATATTACATAAATTTCTTGACGGTTTCCCCTACTTCTAATATTTTTCATTCTTGTACTAAGAAAAAAAAACCCTAAAAAGAAAAAATTGTAGGATAAGAGATAGTATGCATGTATTAGCAGAAGGTGTGAAAAGTGGAAAGACAACTGGAGAGGTTATCAGAATATCTGGATTGAAGACCATACAACTCTGGACTTGGGTCTGCCCCTTCTATATATAATAAAGGGATAATCAGACTTTTTAAAAAGACTGGTAAATTTCAAGCTAATACATTTTCTCCTAATTTATGTCTTTGGAATAAAGAATTTTAGTGTTCACTAATCATTTCCCGTTCACATAAAAATTACAACCCCGAATGAATTTATTAAAGAAATAAGATAGTAAACTTGAAGTTTAAGTAAAACAAAATCTCAACTAAGTATGATTTAAAAAAAATGATATCTTAGTATTCCCTCCCCTAGTTTTACAAGCCTGTTAATCATTCTGGCAGCACAAGTCTAAAAAGAATGTCCAGTAATGTCATCATAATAAGTAAAAAGAACAAATTAGAGTTCTGTTTTGTATTTCTACACAGGAATATCTTTAGCTACAAAGAATGGTATTCATCCAAAATACCAAATATGGCAACAAATGTAAATCATCAAATCAGGGATCTACTTCTTCAAAATCATCACTCGATAGTACTAAAATTAAAACATTTAGATACAAATGAAGCAGAATTATCATATGACCCAGCAATAGGACACCCATTTAAGAGAAATAAAAACATATCTCCACACAAAAACTCATTTAGTGAATATTCATAGTAGCATTTGTCCTAAAAAGTCAAAAGTCAAAATAACCCAAATGCCTATCAGCTGAGGAGGATAAATAGAATGGGGTATATCCATACAATGGAGTATTTGGCAATAAAAAGGAAGTACTGATACATGCTAAATACGACATGGATGAACCTTTTCATTATGCTAAATGAAAAAAAATCCATCACAGAGGACCACATATTGTATGGTACCATTTCTATGAAATGTCCAGAATAAGCAAATCTAGACAGGAAACAGATTAATGGTTGCTGGGGGGAGTGGCAAGGATTACAAGATTTCTTTCTAGAATGATGAAAATGTTCAATTTGATCATAGTTGCACTCTGTAAATACACTCAAACCACTGGATTATACATAACAGGTGAACTATATGGAATACAAATTATATCTTAACAAAGCTGTGTAAAAAATACAAATCATGGCATAAAACAGGATGGCAAGAAACAGATTAAGATTTGTAGGTTTGTAGACAGGGTTCTGGGTTTAGGTAGCAAAGGTGGACCTGATGGTAAATCCAGTGCTTCAGGTTCTAGAAGTTTGTGATAAAGGTTTCTGTACCCTAGCGCTCTAGGAATTAGGACTTCCCTAAGATTAATCAGTTCTTCTGATCCCATTTCCTTAACTGCCTCCAAAATTCTAAAGTTTATCATCATTAAGCCAAAACTTCCCTTCCTCAAGTCTTCAAATCTGTTGGTTTTAACAAGGATAAGAACCCTTCATGCCATATTTTCGGGGTATTTCAGAAAATCAATAGGCAAACATATCTATGCAAAGACATATTGGAATAAGGATAAAGAATCAGGAAGCTGAAGTCTAAATAAGACCAGAGACTGACTAGACATAAAAACCACATAGTGATATAAACAAAGTAGAAATATTCTAAAGAATTAAATATTTTATAAAGCCAGACTTCTTATAAAAGTCATATTCTATGGCATTTCTTAAATGACTGAATAGAAAATTAAATCACCAGCTGATTATACATGGAGGAGTGATGTTAATTCTAATGCAGAGCCAAGGCTGAGAATCAAAACCACACAACAGATGTGTGATCTATTGGAAGTTATTTAATTTCTCAAAACCTTAAATTTTCTCAATTTCAAAACAGGTTAAGTAATAGTACCCACCTGAAAAGGTGGCCTTGTGAAGAAACATATTCCACATAAACACCGAGGATAGTGCTTGATGAGCAGTAAGAATGGAATACTGTTTCCCCACGTTATGTAAAAATAAAGTTATTTGTTTTCATCACACATAATTGATTATAAAGGCCTAGAAAGATAACAATCTATCACAACTAATCTTCATACTTAATATAATCATCGTATTTAATATATCTAGGCAGAGTAACTAAAAAGGGTTCACAATTAGATGAACTAGAAAAGTATTAAAAATAATCTGGGTTCTGCCTCTTGTGACCTTAAAGAAATTACTAACTGCAATTTAATCAATTCCAAAAGATCATACGAAAGTTATAAGATCTATGGACCAGATCCTATAAAGTTTAATTTCAGTTCCAGCAATAAAAAAAAAAAGAAAAAAACAGCTAGAGAACCATTCCCCTCTAAAGACACTCATTCTAGACAAGCAAGATCGTTTTAGCTGACTGCACAGCTTTGCATGTTACTGACTAAAAGACAAAACCCCCAAGCCTCATCACTATTAACTTCATGGAGAGCCCCTTCCCTTGATTTATTCTAACCGTGAAAACTACCTACCGAATCCGATTCATTTTCCCTTACATCACTATCTGCCTCATGTCAGTACTGCCCCTTCCAGTCTAGGAACCTTCAGCCCACAGGAAAGCTGCACTGACGCGATGGATGGACAAGTCACTCGGTGTGGAGCAAGTCCACAGTGTGTGACACTGTGCCGACAACTCCAGTCACGGTGACAGTCGCTCCTACTGCTTGAGCACTGCCACCAGCCAGGATCCCAGTCAAGCACCACGCGCATTACGTAATCACAACGAACTAAAATATTGTTATTCCCATTTTACAGACAGGATGAGAGAGGACTGAGGGCCCATTCGAGGTCACGCCTGGCAGCGGAGAGGCCACGATGCACGCTCGAACGTTTCGTTTTGTGCTGGGCTTTGCCCCCCCACCCGCCCCCGAGACCAAGCTCTTTCCAGTACACGGCTCTGCTCGCGCCGCTCGGGCGCGATCCTCGAGAACGCAGGCCCCCGCGCCCACCGGAACAGACCCACAGGTGCGCCGCAGGTGCCGCGCGCCCGGTCCCCGCCGCGCCCCTGCCTCGCCCGGGCTCGGCCGGCCGGGCCTCTCAGCCCTCTCGTCCCTGGGCCTCCAGCGGGCCCAGCCCCGCCGACCCCGCACCCCATTGTTCCCGAGCTCACTCACCTCGGAGGACGCGGGCGCAGGCCGAGCGGGGGCGCCCGTGGCGAGCTCCCGGCGGCCCAGAAGGCTAGGTCGGTGGCGGCAGGACCCGCGAAGGCGCACCCGGCGACTTCTCCGCCGGCCCTCCGGGGCGGGAGCGGGCGGGGGCGCTTCGCCCTCCTCGCGAGACAGCGGAGACCCCGGCGGCGGCTGCGACCCCTGTGACGTAAAGCGTCGTCACCAATGGCAGCTCGGGGGCGGCGGCGGCGGGAGCGAAGCCCGGCCCGCGGCGCGTCCAGGCCCGCCGCCGCCCACGGGGCGCATGCGCGGGGGGGAGGCGCCGGCGCCGAGGGCGGGGCTCGCCGCCCGGCCCGCCCGAACCCCGGCCCTGCCCCCACCGCCCCCTCCTGCTGGAAGGGGAGCCACAGGACACGCAGGGGCAGACGTCTATCACCGACATCACCGTCGCTCTCGTCACGACCCTGCGCTGGGGTTCCGGGGGCACGAACTTAATGCTCACCCCCGGCACCCGGAACTAGCGGAAGTCCAGGGACACCTCACTCAGCGGGCTCTCGGCGAGAGTGTGAGGGAACCGAGTTCCACCGAGGGGAAGCGGCTTTACCGCCCGCGGCACCGCTTGGAAGTGACGCCGCCAGGGTCCAGTGGAACCCGCAGCGAGAGCTCGGCCAGAACCCTGCACAGTGTTCGGGGGGTCGGGAAAGGGAGAGGTCTGCTCCAGTCTGGGGGTGCACAGGGAACAGAGCCTCAAAATCGTCCCCAGACAGACGACGCTCGCTCCTTCCCCGGGACCAGGATGAAAACCCTACTTCGGGCGACATCGGAGGTGCACCGAGAAGGGACGTCCGGGCCTGCGGGCCCGCTGCTCCACTCTGTCCTCCGGCCTCGCCCAGACGCGGGCGTCCCGCACGTTCCAGAAGAGAACTGGGAAGGACCCGCCGGGGCTAGCCCCCGACCTTCGCCTTCGGGTCTGGCTAGGCGCTACCGGGCTCAGCGCACACTTGGCGACTGGCAGGCCCGTCATGCCGGGGCCCCGCTGCCTACTTAGTTACTTCTCCTCAGAAGCCGTCGTTTACACCGACGAGCCGCTGCGCTGCTTCGGGAAGACGGGCTCACACATCAGTACAGACTGCCACGCTCCGTCCGTTACACCGAAGTGGGTGGCATTCTTACGTACGTCAGAGACGGGGACAGGAGCGCCCATCAGTGAGCGGGGACAGGCGCGCGACGGAACGTGCGTTCCTCCAGCGCTGGGCGCCGCTGTGGGGCTGGCCACGCGGACTCGTTCTTCCGATGCCCCTTTACGTGAACTTCCCGGCACTTCATCCTGCATCCCCACGGCTCTGCAGCGAGCGGACCCACTGACGAGCTTCACTCAGCTAGTGCCCAGCCAACCGCTCTGAACCTCTTCTCGTGGACCTCCCTCCGTCCCCGGAAGGCGGGCTAGGCCCGCGATCACGTGAGCCCGCCCCCAGCAGCGGGCGGAAGAGGCCGCCCCGCGGGGGAAACGCGACCGGAGGCGAGTGGGCGGGCGGCGGTGCCCGGCTGAAAGATGGCCGCCGCCGCCGCCGCCCGGCCGCCGCCGCCCCGGAGGTTGCTCTAGGGCCTGCAGGGCCTGCGCGTTCCCGCGGACCGCCGTCACCTTCTTACCATGAAGCCAGTGAGCCGCCGCACCTTGGACTGGGTTTACTCGGTGGTAGGTCCCGGCTCCGGTGGGGCTCCACGGTGCCGACTCCCCGAGCCCGGAGGCGAAGCCTCCCTACCCCTTCGGCGCCCAGAAACACTAAAATCCATTCCTGAATTAAGCATTTCACTCCCTTCACCTTGACTCCGCCTCTTCCTGGAGGATACGCTCTTCCGCCTCTTACGTAAGGACAGCTGGGCGTACTCGCCGCCGAGATCCATTATGCGAGTTTGTCACTATAATGTCCCCCTCAGCAACGTATATGGCAGCCTGCGGGGGACGAAGGGAAGTAGCACTCACATTACAGTGAATTTTTGCTTCTCCTTCCCCTCTTCCATTTTTTTTCAGCTGCTGCTCGCGATCGTATTACTCTCCTGGGGATATGTAATCTATGCATCAACAGTAGCTGCTCGACGACAGCTGAAGAAGGAATACCCTGACAAAATCTTCGGCATGAATGAAAATTTGTAATTCCTCTGAATTTTATTCTGTGCAAACACTTCTCTGGCACGTGTGTAGATTTAAAATAAAATCCATATGGTTTCCAATTTTATTTTTGCTTATTGTGCTTTATAATAAACCAATGTGCTGTTTTCAACTATTTGTCTTTTACATTCTCATGTAACAAATCAATCTAGATCCGACAGCCTTTGAGTATCAGATCATAGATGGAATGATGTGCTTTTCAATTTGTAGTTTATAAAATACTTTTTTAAATAACTCCAAAAGCCACCTTTAAAACAAGGGTGTGGAATTTCCTTTCTTATGTTTGTTGTAACATTTCATTCTGTTGCATACTTACACATCAGACTAGATTAAGTATTATGTAAGAAAAAAATCTGTCCTGTGACTATTTTTCTACACCGTTTTTCAAGTCAAGAACAGCCAGAAAAAGTAGGTGATCACTCTCATATTTTGTTAGATGTTCAGTTTTTACTTATTAAATAATCAAGAGTCTTAAATTGTACAGTTGTTGAGGAGAAATAGACAACACATATCTGAGAGTAAACTTTATTAAAGTTACTTTTCCAGAAAATACATTCAGTAAATATGGTAATGTAGCAAGTTGGGCTCATATGCCTTTGAAATTTTAAAGTAATCTTCAATGATGTTGATTAGGAAATTCTTTCATTGGTGGAACTACTTCTCCAGTCTCCAGAATTATATCACCCTAGAAAAACAAACATGCATTAGTACAAAATTCTTGTCTGCAGAGGTATATCCACTTGATCAGACCTCACACCAAAAATCTAGTTCAGCTTTGGCATTCACACTATAAAAGGGACTCAGACAAAGTAGAGGCAGTCTAAAGATGAGCAACTAGTATTCAAAATATTAAGGTATAAGTGAAAGAATAGGGGAGGTTCCATTCAAAATTACTAGAATGGGCACAAAAGTGTTCTCTCCACAAAGTGATCGCATATTTATTTTGCATGACCCCAAGAAATAGGAGAAGCCCGAGAAGTTACAGGGAAACACCTTTGGCTGATGTAAGCATATAAAGTATTTCCAGCAACTAAATGTGTTAGGCAATCACCAGTTTACCATTTGGTTCAGATATCAGAGACAGAATGAATACAAACTTTGCCTGAGCAGCTGATTCAGGTGTCTTTTCAAACCTAGAAAGGGCCATGAGCTTTGGAGCCAGAACCAAGTGGTGAGAATCCTGTAACTCCACTGACAAACTATATGATTATAGGCTCATTACTTAGCTTTATTTTCAGCTTTGTGTTCAAGATAGACTCTGTCAATCTGACAGTCTGAATGACTGGGAAGAACAGAATTAGGCCCCAGTTCCCACCCCTCCCATTTCCTGACCTGGTACAGTTTAGGGCTGTTATCAGATGAAGAAATAAACTATTATGTTTAAGCCATTATACATTAGGGGGATAATTAGTTACTACAACTAGCATTACCCTAACAAATTAGTATCCTGAATTGGTGGTAGTGCTGCTTTAATAAAAACTGAAACACATGGCACTGACTTAGCAGTTTGAGGGCAAGGACACTGGCATTCGAGGCTAAAAGATGGAGTAATAACTTGGAAGCAGAATCTAATGAACTTGGGGTTCTAGGAGAGGTATCTGGGGAAAGTTATAGTATGTGTTTGACTACTACTTGCTCCCTTGGGAATGTATTTTAGGAAGCATGAGCTCAGGCTAGAAGTGGCTGATGTGAGAGGAGAAATAAAAACGGAGAATAAAAAAAATCAGGACCTTGTGGGATTGGAACATCTGTTTGCTTCTGAATCTCTAAACAGTTAACAATGAAGAAATTCTGAGAAACAGAAGCCAAATAAAACTCAATAAACAGAGGGACTCAGCCCTATGACAAAGATCAGACTGAAACGAAGGTAGCCTGTGAACCAGCGTCCCTTTCAGATGTCCTCCACATAGCTGATACTGAGTTGAGAGGCAGCTGCTTGAGGACAAAGAAAGGACAGAACTTGGTAACTATGTAGAGAAAGGATAGATGTACGTGGGACTGAGTAGAAGCAGACTCCTACCAAGTATTTTTCTTTTTATGCCTGCCAAATGTTGTAGGAACTAGGTCAAAGAAACCAAATATATAGGCAACAAAGGCTTGTGAATGTTTCATCTTAAAACCACCTCTGGCACTCAACCTGTGTACAGAAGGCAGATTTAAAAGGCTGTACAACACCGAAAAGGGCATGCCTCTCAAAATCCATTTTAGATGTGGTCTAGGTTGATAATGGAAAAGAGAGAACCCCCATGGACAGCGCCAGGGTCCAGAAAACAGTGAATAAAGGTTTTACTTCCAGAAAATAAAATCAGTGCCCATTCAAGACACTTCCTACTCACGAGGGTTAGGAGATTTTCTACTTGACAACAGAATTCAGAATTGTCAAGAATTAGTGATTGCACTGTCTGAATGCCACCACTGAAAAATGGATGTGTGTGGCGAGGGGAGGGCAGGGACAAGGGATACAGTTAACTTGCCTTCTTAGTTCATTGGTCCTTAAATCTCCAATAGAAGTCATATCTAAACTTGACAGATACTACTGTGCTTCATCTGAAAATCTTGGATTTGGTGCTGGTTGCAGTGATGGAATGAGACTCTGGGATTGCTCACTAGGGATGGGACTGTGTTATAGGTGGGGCAAAGGAAGCAAAGAGCTATCTGGTGACTAGAAGGATGGACTGTGGCAGAGGTTTCAGGCACAGGATACTGGGAAATTTTTTCTAAAAAAGCACATAGCTATTTGAGACAATGAGAATGAGTTCTGGCCAACAGGCTCTAAGAGAAGTGATGTAAGTACTTCTATGATTAGACCTTAAAATAATACCACCATCTACGGCCATGCCACCCTGAACATGCCGGATCTCGTCTGATCTTGGAAGCTAAGCAGGGTCAGGCCTGGTTAGTACTTTAGATGGAAGACCACCTAGGAAAACCAGGTTCTGTAAAAACAAAACAAAAAAAAAAGTATCTCACCACGTCCAGCCCTCTATTATCCTAACATGATCTTGGAAGCCTCATATTCCAGATGGCATAACTATAAGATTGAGGAAAATGGCCTGATCCAAATTAGTTTGTGATATCGATAAGAAATAGACCTTGGTTTTATTAAGCCACTGAGATTTGGGGTTATGTTTGCCACTGCTTATCCTATTCTAATGTATGTACAAATGAGCTTTTTTCATGTCAGCAAACAGGAAGCTTCTCAAAGGGATCAATGGTGCAGAAATGGAAAAAACCACAGTGGCAAAAATATAGAAGTAGGAGAAATGCCATGGAATCTCTATGTGGTCTTCTAATGAAAGCCCTCCTTCTTTTCCTTTGAACAGTAATGATAAAATAAATAATAAACAAATACATAAATGGAAGAATAAATTATTCAACTGGTAAAACCAGTAAGAGAATTTCCTATTTTGAGACTAATCTAGGCCCTGACACACATCAACTATACACAATGAAATATAAACAAATCCCCTACTATTTCCTAAAGCAGAGTTCCAACTGGACAGGTAGCCAATTTGGTGGTTCTCCCTAAAATTCCCTTCTGTTGCAGTAGATAATGGATTATTGTGACTATGTCATTTAGCAAGAATTTTTAAAATTATAGAACTTAGAGATTGATGGTAGAAATAGGACAATAATATGACATGTATTTTATATGTCAAATAATAGCCTCACAACCAGTAAAAATACCAACTCACTTCCGTGTAATCTTTTAATGCTGAAAAGACTCATTTTTAATTAGGATAATAGCTTACACATTCATATTATAAAATTTAAGCACACATTAACAGATTTTAAATTTGCTGATGGAGAGGTCAAAGTCAAAATGACAGAAGAAATGATAGTTTGGAAATAATAACAGAGTTATTCAGTTGCTATTACTATGCTCAGGTGTCTGCTCAGGCTGGTGCCTTCCCCGTTCCAAGTCCTTAACCCTACATGAAACCAGGGCACCTACCTTCAATTCACTTTAGGACTACAAAGATCATGCAAGTGTAGCCAGGTTGAAAACAAATGTGCCCGCCTCCCATTTTCAACTGCTACTTCACACTACTTCCTCTTTAAAACACACACACACACACACACACACACACACACACACACACACACACACACACACACACACAGCAGGCACTTAAACTGACAGTGAGAAGGAAAATTTTAGACTAATGATCACTTGGGGAGGGAAAAGAGGGATAAAAATAATTAACAAAAGAAAAATCAGAGACATTTTAAGACTTACTGGGAATATTCTGGGCTTCCTTGCAACAATGCCATATGGTTTTGTCTGCAATAAAAGTGATTTCTGTTAATTATGGTTTTAGAGTTTCTCCTAAAATAGATCAAATCCCAAATATTTAACTCAAGTCCCAAATTTTCACCAAACTACAGATTCATACATCCAAATGTTTAGTCAAGATCTCTGCTTAACTATCAAATTGCCATCTCAAATTTAACCATGTCCAACTCTTAACTTCCCCCAACCCCTAACTATCTCTTATCCCAGTACATAACCCTTTAATTCTGCCAATTAAGAAGGCCAAAAACATTGACTCCTCAGCAGATCTTGTAGCAGCCTGACCCTGCCTAGCCATTTCCTGCTCGAATGAGTTTGTTCTTGACTGCTCTCCCCCAACCTCAAGGACTCTCCAGCTAACATCACTTTTCTCATAGCTTGCCAACCAATTAATGTTCTTCCTTATATCTGTAGCTGTGTAGGAATGACAAGACTGTATAAAATCGTCTGTTATGTTACAATCAGGGCTCAGCCTTTAGATAAGAATCTGCTGAGCTGGTGCTGGCATCAATAAACGCTGCTTCCTTCTTATAGCCTCGGTGTCCTATCTCTCCATTCAAGAATCCCTAAACAATCCTGTTGAGGTTATATCCTGTTGAGATCCTACCTTGAGATTATATCCAGAACCTGCTTCTCACCACCTCTAGTACTACTACCCTTCATCCAAGCCTCTATCATTTTCATCAACTAGTCTCCTGGCTTCCATTCATGTCCTTCCACAGTCTATTCTCCACACTGCAGGCAGAGTACAGTGATTCTTTTAAGATGTATTACTCCTCCGTTCAGTTTCTTAATTCCTAGAGAAAAAAACAAAGCCCTTGCTGTGATCTCTAAGACTCTGCACAATCTGGCCCTTGGCCACCTCTCTGAGCTCCTACCTCTCCAACCCCCTGTACTAGCCATGGTTACTCTTGCTATTAGTCCAATCAGTTGCACCTACTTGAGCCTCAGGGCCCTTGTGCTTAATGATTCCTCTACCAGAAATGCTCTTCTCCTAAATATCTGCTCAATCCATATCCTAGTCTCATTTATGTTTCTCTTCAAATAACACGCCCCCTCCCCATTCTCTAGCCTTTTATCCTACTTAGCTTTTCTTCTATAGACTTATTACTTCCATTATATACCTCTGTTTATCTATATAAATATTTAGAATAAATATTTCCTGAGGGCAGGGACTCAGTCCGGATTTGTTCACAGGTGTATCCCTTTTTTTAGAACAATGCCTTGCACACAGGAGGAACTAAATAAATATTTGTTAAATGTACTTATTAAGCATATACATCTGCAAGAAATAACAAACCAAAACTTTAGAAGATTACTGG
Source organism: Cynopterus sphinx (assembly GCA_030015415.1). Lineage (NCBI taxonomy): Eukaryota > Metazoa > Chordata > Mammalia > Chiroptera > Pteropodidae > Cynopterus > Cynopterus sphinx. The sequence goes on from CM057385.1 coordinate 99,507,266, forward strand.
CAGGATGTAAAACTTGGAAAAACTGAAGCCAAATGCAGGAGAGAAACTCAGAATACAACGTGAGGACACTGTAGTGTCTTTAAAAACATTTCTCATAATGCAAAGTGAAGATATTATATTGTCTTTAAGAACTGTGGCAGAGGTGAGAAGACACTGAAATGTCATCAGAGAGAATTGTAAAATTTAAGTAGGCAGTAAAGGTTAGCTAAAGCAAACTGGTTGCAATGGATATTGAGAATGCAGTCCTACCCAAATCAAGAGACAGAATAAGGTAAAAAAAGAGAGGCTGTGGACCTCTACTGACACAAAATCTTTAACTAAATATTTCCATCTCCGGCTCAGAAAAAAATCACCTGGAAATATGAACCCTCAGAAAAGCAATCATATTAATGTCTTGAATTGTCAACCCAGTAACTGCAGTATGTTAAATTTGCTTCTCTTAGGAAGTACCTTTTAAATCCCAGAAATATGTAGGTAAATATAGATATGAGTTTATATTCACCAGAGTTAAAACAGTGAATGTCAAATTTACTAAGTTCTGAAAACAGTGGGACAATCCATCTATTCTCTTATTTAAAGTATTTGTAATATTTAAGATAATCTGGCTATTAGCAGTTTTAAAATATTAGTTTTAGAATTCTAGTTAAAATGTATTTCAAAATGCAGTATAAAACATTAAGAGAATTTGATTATGTTTTTAAGTGTAATTATTTTAGGAGAGTTCAACTTGAATTAATTCAAAAATAATAACAGAGAAAGGAGACTTCATATTTTACTAGAAGGATAGGTAGTTTAACAGAATTTTTAAATGAATTTAAAGAATTAGAAAAAAGGAAGTTTATAAATTTGAAACTAACAAACTGAATATTAATTTATATTACAGATAATTGTAAGCATTACCTTCTGCACATAAAAACCACTCTTGAACGTTAAAAAAAAAAAATTGAGAGGAAGCAGTATTTTTATTCTCCAGAGTCTTGAATGTTAAGAGAATGAAAAAATACAGACCTATAATGATATGAAGTGGCCTGTGGACTTGCAGGTGACCCTAAATATAAAACCTTGTCTGAGCCCTTAACAAGAGAAATATAAACTATATGACCCTTACATATATAAATTGTTAGCCCTCTTTAATGGCTGTAGAAAGATTATCCTGTTGTGTGTGTGTGTTCAAGTGAAAGCACTAAACCCCAACTCTTAATCGCTACTAGCCTCCACTAATCACATAAGACAGGTCACGTCCACATGGACATCCCCAGAAACAGATATGGCTACACATGCTCCTTAACAACTTACTTTCTACCCCATGACCAGAACGCTCACCTTTCCAAAACTCTACTTATAACTTCCAAGGCTAGAAATTTTAGAGCCATAAATGACTCTGAACTTTGGTTTCGTCCTCAACTTAACTTGAACTATTTCTTCCTTAAAAAATGTCTCTGGCTTCACTCCCCCCAACCCCCGCCCTCATTCCTGCTATCTTTGCCCTAACCAGATTCTCAACATCTGCTAAACTGCAACAAAATCCAGCTGATTTGCCTTACGTCAATATTTCCCTCCTTCCAATTCACTCTACATATCGATGTTTTTCATTTCCTAAATATATCATTCTTATCAAGTTACTCAGCTATTTAAAAATGGAAAGTTTCCCACTGCCTACCACATACACTTCAACCTCCTCTGCCTAGCTTTCAAGACATTCCATTAAGTGGTCCCCAGGCTACTAAGCCAAGAGACCTGCTATTCTAGTCATCTCAGTCTTCGGTAGACACGGCCATGCTCATTACTGACTCATTTTTCTTTCTGACTAGAGTAACTTTTCTCCAACATACTCTTACCCAAATCATACCTATCTTCCAACTTTATTATAACCTCCTTGAGGTCAGGAATTTTGTCTTATATATTTTCTATAGAAATAAAACTGTAAAACAACATACTAGGAACTCCATACTTGTTGACCAAAAAATATAATCTGCTTAGTGAAGAGAACAAAGATGTCCGCAATCAGAATTTTAAAAAGACCACATAATCAACAGAGAACAAGCTGTGTTAGAGGAAATTTTCTGAGAAAACCAGTTATTTGTTTCACTTTCCTTTCAACAGGCTAACAGAAAGCAAACCTCAACTGAATTATCTACAAAACAAACTTTTGTTTTTATCTTGAAATAATTTTAAACTTAAAAAAAGTTGTAAGAATTATAAAATAATTTTATTTTATTTTTTTATTGAATCATTTCATAGTAAATTTCTGACTGATTTATTACTTTAGGATGTATTGCCTACTAATAAGAATAACATTCTTTTAAAAATCACAATACAGACATCAAAATCAGAAAATTAACATTGATACTTTACTACCTTCTACCTAGTCTAAAGAACCCACTCAAATGTACCAACTGTCTCAGTAATTGTTAGAAATTCTCAGGAAAATCCCCTCTTACATGACTTGTTCTCCATGTAGGCTCTTTAAAATTCTGACTGCCAGTACTATCTTTGTTCTTTTAACTAAGCCCATTCAAGAACTGCATTTAGTTGACAGTCTCTTTAGTTTTCTTCAATCTGGAATGACTTTTTAATTAATCTTTAACCTTCATGATCTTGACATTTTTTAAGGTAACAAGCCAATTATTATGCAGAAAAGTCCCTCAATTTGGGTGTGTCTTATGTTTCATCATGACTAGATTCAGATTATGCATTTTTGGCAAGAATATTAAACATTGATACTATTTTCTTTTTACTGCATCCTATCAAGTGGCACACAATTTCAATTTGTCCCATCACTGGGAATGTTAATTTAGATTTCTTGATTAAGCTGATGTTTGCCAGGTTTCTCCACCACAAAATTACCCTTTTTACCTTTGTAACAAGTATGTTGAAGATAGGTATTTTGAGATTAATCTTAGCATCTTTTGATGTTCCTTAACTGAATAAGGTATTACCATAATGATTCACGAATGGTGACTTCTAATTCCATCATTCCTTGTCTATTTATTATTTAGTGGCCTCATACAAAAAAAAAAAGCTTTCTTTTACCCATATATTAATTCATTTACTTATTTATATAAGTATAGACTTGTGGATTTAGATTTTATTTATTCGGTTATCTATCATCTATTACTATAATTATTTATTTTTATGTTCAAATTGTCCAAGGGGGAGTCCTTTCAGGCTGACTCTGTGTCCTTTTGGTATATCTTCTATCATTCTTTGAATAGTTCTTTACTTTCTAACACCCCAAGCTCATCTTGTATTTTCCCTGCCCCAGCCCTGGAATCAGCCATTTTCCCAAAGAGCTCTGGATCCTTTCAGTGGAGAATTTTATTTAGAAAATAAGACCAGATACTAGATGTGCTAATTACCATGGGGTAACACTGCTGCTGCCAGGTGTTATCAGCAGACAGAGCTAGAGAATATCTACACTTACATCTATAATCTATATCTATTAGTCCCTATTAAAAAACACATGTTAACACCAATACTTCCAATTCTATTACAGCAACATAGGATTTTCTCCCTTACTATATGTGTAGTTCCCTTTTCCAACAATGAGAATCCTGGGTCCCATTATCATCACTATATATACTTATCTGATCAATCTTCTTGTATATAAACAATCACCTGTATCACCACCACACTCCAATATAAATAACCTCTTTACCTCATTTAAGTTCTGACATCTTATTCTGTGTTGCCACCTCCATCAATACCCCAAACCACCCTTCTTCCAGATGTCCTCCTCCCCCTGCACAGGTTTCAAAATCCTACACCAGGCTGCTGCACTGTCATTCTCCAAACAGGTGTACTCACCAGCTCCCCCAAACCCCACTCACCCAGGATCTAACATTTTTCATTGAGTACAAGAATGCTGTCCTACTCTGGGTTACAACATTCCATGCTGGACAGCCACCACTTCTCTCCCTTCCATGACACTCCCTGAAATGCACTCCTTCCTCACCCTGCCTGGGATCCCAACACCCTACACGAGGCTATCCTTAGCCTTTAAAATAAGGCAACAGCTCAGTTCAATCACAACATGCAAGATCTTCCAGTGAAAAAGTTCAAGCTTTTGAACATCTTGGATTCTAATGATGACAGAATGAAGAAAAGGGAAATGGGATGGTGACAAAGATAACTGCTGTCTATTTTGAATTTTACTTTATACCAGATCGACGCTCAAAAAAAGGAGCAAAAATCCTTTTCTCCCTTCTTAATCATGACTCTGAGTTTACACTAGTATTATTAGGTCAACTACATTCTGACCATTTAAACACTGACCATTTCAAGTTGTAAACAACTAATATAAAGATTAACTTTTTGAAAAACCATATATTACTTAAGTTTCATTAAACCTTTTACCTAAAAGGATTCAAAGCAGTTCAAAAATCAGTTACAAGCGGCAGATTATTTTCACTCCATAAAGCAGGGTAAGGCATACCCACATAGTGAATAATTCTGTACAATATTAAAAATAAATTCTGAAAAACACATATTTAAAACATACTTACATTCACATGATATTTGAGATAATAATGAATAATCCAAGCAGGTATAAGTATATGAGTAAAAGCAAGGAAACCGTGTCGATATGTCTTATAGATCTGGAGAGGGGGAAAAACATAAAATAAACAGATATCTATCCCATCTTTCGTATTTGTGGCAGGAAAAAAAATCAATAATATAACAATGTCATGATTATTTTAAAATCTCTACATGCTACATATTTCCTTATAGCCTGTAGCTAACCTCACCAATTCAAATATTCTTACTAAACATGGGGCCTGCTAGGAGAAACCTATAAAATTTATGTAAATGAGGCTTAAGACAAGTAGCATTTTGCAAAACTATAGTAAGTCATTTACAGATTAAAAAAAAAAATACCACCTCTAAAAATATCCTTAAATATTTGTTAAAGATAAAACATGGCATAATGAAAAAATAATTTTAATCACTTTAAACCAACGTAATCAAACATACAGAATTTTTCAGGTAAAGTCATCTCCCAAATTTATCAATTTCATATACCTACAATTAACACCACTTGCATCATTCTGGGTGTAAGGCAGACAACCTGAACACATTGTTACTGGAAAAGGAGTGTTTTACATACTGGGATGAGGGTTTTCCAAACTCATTTTGAGACATCTTCACATTATTTTAAGAGAGAAAAGTAAAAGAGAACTGAAAAATGGAACTCTTCCATGGCAACCAATTTGACATACACACTCATCCATCCACGGAAAGGGTTCTAAGTATTATATTAGATAGATGTGATTATGGAAGAAAAATTAACTCATGGCAGGATGAATTTCAACCCATGATTATTCACTTCCTTACATCACTAGCTGATAGATGAGATGTCAACTTTCAAGGAGAGGCTGCCAAAATCAACAAGTAATATCAAAGATACAAAGTGTAAGAGAAAGGTTGAATTAGAGTTTAATTTTACCACAATAAATATGTCTAATACCACTTTTTCAGAAAAACTTGAACCAGATTTTCTAGGACAGTAAGAAAGTAGGTACACGTGAATTTCAATGTGAACTCTTTTTAAATTCCTACCTCTGTGACCATGGGTAAATCACTGAATTTTTGTACACTTTAGTTTCCACTCATTTAAAGCAAGAATTAGGAATAGTTTTATACCTTACAGGAGTAAAGAATTAAAGTAACATGTAAAACCCTCAGCAAAGTGCCACCCATCAAGTAAAAACCCGTGTTACTTATCAGTATTACCATTATTATCAGCCAATGTCGTAGCTGATTGAAAGCAATTCTGAGAAATAGTGTTCATCACTGATAATTGATGTGATTGAATTAACGACCTCAAGAAAATGTTCAGAGCCCCTGAAAAATAACGACAGCTCTTGAATGAGAAATTTTCTGCCGAGTAAAGTCCAGGAATGGCATTTTTCAATGAAAATGTGTGTTAAAAGTACGTAGCTGTAGTTGAGAAAGCTGGCTCTTGAATACGACCCTGTCTTTTATGGTGACCCGATGGGGGCTGTGCTGCCAGCTAGAGGGCTCGCTGTGCCCTCTGGTAGTTGGAAGTAGTGTTAGTTGGTTTCTGTAACCTTGACCTTAAAAATCAGACAAGTGTCTTCAAATACGAAAATCGTAGAATTTTAACTACTAAACCCTTGGGCTATCATTCTGAGGGCAAGATTTCTGCAGTCAATGCCCCAAACGTCCCGTAAAACCTAAGCAAAGATTCGCTTCCTTCTCATCACACTGGACAGCAAAGGGGCATGACTCTCCCAAAGCCATGCATGTTCCTTGAGTCCTGACTCCCAGGTGCCGAACTCTTGAGACGAGGCAGCGTCCCCGCTAACCCTAAATCTCGGCTGACCCCGATTTTCCCTCGGGGAACCACCAGGACTTGCCGCGCAGAGCGAAGTCGGCCCTTGAGGTGGCTATAAGGGGCAGGCGCCCCAGGGCGCCGCGGGCTGTGTGCACCGCAGCGGGGAGAACCATCCATCACTCACCACGTTCTTCCAGGGGGCCTGGTCCTGCAGGAACTTATTCCAGAATCTCTCCATAGGCCACACCCTCTGGGGGGGCTCCACTGGCTCGCGGGGGCTCAGCTCCTGGTCCTTCAGCCATCTCCTTCTCAGTTCTCGTAGCTGCTGCAGCCGCAGCTTCTCGTCCGCCGTGTACCCCGTCATGTTGCCGGTGGTGCCCGGACGGAAGGAAACGGCGCGCCCCTGAACTGGGGGTCCCGTCCCTGAGGCGCCGTGTCGCTCCGCAAAGCGACCTTGCGAGGACGCCGGGCACCGCGCGCGTTGATGACGTCACCGGCCCGCCCTCGTCCGCCGCGCAGTGACTGAGCATGCGCAGAGCCCGGCCCGGCCGCTGCCCGGGTGCAGGTGGCTCGGCGGAAGGTGGGCGGAGCAGGTTTAGGTGGACTTAGGTGGGAAGGGACCCGTAAGAAGGAAAGTCTGAAAGGGGAGAGGGCTAGAGGTCCGGAGAGGGAAGGACTGCTGTGCTGGGAGCTGGAAGGGTGCAACTGTGATTCGCTGAATGTGTGTCCCCATGCAGAACTCTTCACTTTACCCCCCCCCCGCCACCTTGGAATCCCTCCCAGCCGTGTCAGGGAGTGGTACAGCTAGCTATCTCTCAGTACGCTCCTTCGCTGGTACTTCGGAAGCAAAAAAAAAAGAGAAGTTGAAGTTCTCGGAGAGTTGGGCGCATACACACGTGGACACGGCAATTCCCCTTCCAGGACTCTGTCTTAGAGACATAGAGGTAAACCTGTGGAAGGAATGTGCATGGCTAGTCAGTGCAGTCCTGTTTATAATAAAATAATGGAAATTACCCCCAAATTCCTCGATAGAGGCCTGGTTGAATATGGTCTAATAACAATGCTCAACATGCAACCGTGGATTACCTTTACTGTAAATATGTGAAGTGAAAAAAGCTAAGTAAGGAGAGAGAAGTGTATGTGTTGTGTTACCTTTTATCTTCCAAAGGGAGGGTGGTAGTAATGCTAAATATATACACGTCTGCTTAAATTGAAAAAAATAATGGAAAGGAATATTTTTTTTGTTACCTATGTGGGAGGAAGGGGACAGAAGAGACAGAAGTGGAAGCTAAACTTCTCTGAATATATCTTATTCAATCGTTTTGACTCAAGGAACACGTAAACATTTCATCTCATTAAAACACATTTACAAAAAGCAGTCTAGAAAAATCAAAATTAATCTGCTTGGTGGCATAATCTCAAAAACACTATTTCAAGTAACTTTAAACATCTGTAGAGATACATACCTGAAAGATAAAAAGAACTACAAAAAAATCTTCAGCTGTTTTAAGAAATCACATGCTTGGTAGTGATGGTAACGGTGGTATTGTTAATCTGACACAGAAAATAAATGTTTAGGCTGAAACTTTTGCAATGAAAGAAAGGAAATACAAATGTAAATTGTATATGTTTATGTAAAAAGTCTGTAGTCCTGAATTTGAATAGAATCACCAACTCTGATGTATTCTTTAAACATGTATTTTATCTTATCTCGGCTCTGCCTATTGAGGGGTCTAAAAATAATTACCAACCTAGTAACCATGAATATTTTTAGATCCTACATCGTGATCTCTAAATACTATTTTCCATTAAAAGGAACTGGGACTCCTTGGATTTGAAGTTCATATTTTGCCCTCCAGACTTCTTTGAACTCTTAAAAATTGTTGAGGACCCCAAGGAGCTTTTGTTTATGTGGGTTATAACTGCTAAATTAGAATTGCATTAGGAATTAAGACAGATTTTAAAATAACAAAATATTATTACCAAAAATTACTTAATAAGACTAGTGCCATTGTTTTACATTTTTGTATTTTTTTAATGTCTCGCTTAATAAACGACAGCAGAATTCTTAAAACCACTTCTGCATTCAATTATAATGTCACATCATGTAGCCTTTGGGAAACTTCATACACATTTGTAACAGAATAAGAGTTAAAAAGGGCAAATAGCATCTCAGTATTATTATAAAAATAGTCTGACCTCACAGACCCCATGAAAGTATCACAGGGACTCCCACGGGTCCCCAATTATGCTTTTTTGAAAGCATTGCCTTTGAGAAATAGCCAATTCCAGGTCCAAGCTATGAAATGTAAAAAGAAGCCTGGACCTTTTTGTCTTAGCAAAAGACAGGTAAGTTTTTAAAGATTAGTAGAGTTGTATCAAAAGGATTCAGGAGCCAACTTAAATAGATGTCCACTCATTCAAGATGGAACAATTTGAGCATCATTAAGTATAATGACATCAGTGGATTAAAAAACATATACACATATAAGTTCATAATGATTTTTAAAAATTCATTGGTCACTTTTTGATGGTATTAGAGAATCAACTCTTTTATTTGGAAAACTGGTAAGTAGAGGAAAAGTTAAGCATTTTTCTGGCCTCTCTATACAAATTGCTTCTTAGTATAACAATATAGTGTTTCTTCAAAGAAATGTAAAAAACTAATAAAAGAAGAGATGGCAGAGTTAGAATATCACTGTTTTACAACCATTAGTTTATTAATGAATGCAGTGATCGATAGCTACTGACATCTCAAAAAAAGAACAAATGCGACTCTCAGTGGAAGGCTGCCTCATTGCCTGTGAAGTAGTCTTACCAAACAAAGGGTCGAACCAGAATTTGAAGGTTTCTAGATCAAACTACTCATTTAATGGAAATACAGAAGACAGAGGAACCCCTATACAACAGCAATATGACACATGCAGAAAAATCCAGATTGTATAAACTGCAGAGAAGCAACTCTGTTTCTTAAATTATTCAAGGGGAAAAAAGAGAATCCATAGATTAAAAGAGACAATAACTCTATAATAAAAAAACAACCTGATTAAAAATCGGGCAAAAAACCTTAACAGACACATCACTGAAGAAGACATACAGATGGCAAGTAAGTATATAAAAAGATGCTCCACATAATACATCATCAGGGAAATGCAAATTAAAACAAGACGCCAGTATATACACAGTAACATGGCCAAAATCTGGAACGCTGATAACATGAAATGCTGACTAGGATGCAGAGCACCAAGAACATTCATTCATTGCTGGTGGGAATGATGCAAAACAGACACTTAGCAAGACTGGCAGTTTCTTATTAAACTAAACACACTCTTACCATAAGGTCCAGCAATTTTATTCTTTTGTATTTACCAAAAGGAATTGGAAACTTATATGTCCACACAAAAACCTGCACAATAATGTTTTAGGGCAATTTAATTCATAATTGCCAAAACTTGGAAGCAACCAAGATGTTCTTCAGTAGGTGAGTGTGTAAATAAACCGTGGTACATTCAGACAATGAGATAGTATTCAGTGCCGAAAAGAAACGAGCTATCAAGCTAAGAAAAGACATGGAGGAATTTTAAGTGCACATTACTAAGTGAAAGAAACCAAACTGAGAAGGCTATACACTGTGCAAATCCAATTATAGGACATTCTGGAAAAGGCAAAACTATGGAGACAGTAAAAGGATCAGTGGTTGCCAGGGCTGATGGTGGTGGGAAGATGAATAGGCAAAGGATTTTTAAGGCAGTGAAACTATTCTGTATGATATTTAATGATGGATGTATGTTATTATACGTTTGTCTAAATCTACTGAATATGCAATGCCAAGAGTAAATCCTTCCTTAGGTATACTATTGACTTTGGGTGATTATGATGTGTCAATGAAGGTTTATCCTTGTTAAAAAAAAAAGTACTATTTTGGTGAGTGATGTTGATAATAGGGGAGGCTATGCATGTGTGAGAGGAGGGGGTATATAACAAATCTCTGTACCTTCCTCTCAATTTTATTGTAAATATAAAACTGCTCTAAAAAAAGTCTTTTTTAGGAAAACACAATGGAGGAAATTCAAATTTTTTATGATATTAAGAAATCATTGTTAATTTTTGCATGTGATATTTTTAAAAGGGAAGTCATCTTTTTGCGATACCTTCTGAATTATTTATAGGTGAAAGCATATGATGTCTGAAATTTACTCAATAACTGGAGAGGGAGAAATCAATATGGTGGAAATAAGAATAGTAATAAATTGGTACTTGCTGAAGGTGTCCGATAGGTAAACAAGGATTATTTATACGCCTCTCATTTACTATTTTGTATATGTTTGAAATCTTCCAAATAAAAAATTCTCCCGAATAAAACCTTTTTAAAGGCCTATGCCTTGAAGTAGTAAGTAAACTGCATTTAAGCTATTCTTAATCTTCATTCTGTTTTTTAACAGCTGTGTTTTGGATTAAAATTCTCCAGTCTTCTCAGGCTAGAGCTCTCAACTTTATTATGATGAGATCCAAATAATTAGTACTGAAGTGGGAATAAGTCTCTGAGTGCTGAATCATTCCAGTCAGGCTTTAAGATAACTCAAATAAATGTTCCCTTTGTGAGAAGAATTAAAGACATCTAGCAATTTCTTGAATTTGGGGTCTTCTCTCTGACTTACTCTGGAAAATTACTATCCTTTCCCCACTTCCCACCACTACCCTATTTAAAAAGAAAGAAATCGATATTGTTATGGAAAATATAATCTTATACCACTGTCTACTGCCTACCGTATTTCCACCCCTTTTCATTGAAACCCATGAAGATGAGTTGAATTTTAAAAAAGCAAAGTAGAGGAGTGTGTTCAGCTTAGCACCCCTGGTAAATGTGCACTCACAAAATCAGATGGTCTTGCAGTACCTAAATAATTGCTGAATTTTACCACAAGGGGGCACTCTAGCTTGCTGAAAATTGATGCAATTAAATTGCACGTTTGGCCTGACTACAGTTGTCTTAATCTTCTCAGATTACTATAGCAGAATACATTGACTTCTTGAGCATTTAGTAGTCCAAGGCAACGTCCATTTTCCCAAGCTTTTACTTCTAGTTGAATCCCTGCATTCTCAGTGAGGAGTGATGCCAATCACTATAGAATGATCGATTAAAACCACTAGCTCTGTAACACAGAAGGCAACGTCGCCTCAAGTTCTTTACAAGAATTTCTAATTTTTTTTTGTTTCATTGCAATGATAATTTTAAAAATTTAGTGTGAGGATATTCTAGATCATTTGTATAACCACCTTCTTATAATCAAGTAACCAGATTTGCATGTGTGTTTACAATTGCATGGGAGCCAAGTGGAAGCCTTGTGATATTATGGCGTACTATATGAATAAAGGTTTCACAGTCATTCAGAGGTAGAGAACTGGTAAATGGAGTCACCTCATAGCACACAGCACCTCACAGCAAAGATTCCATCTTTGTATAGATTGACTAGCTATAGTTTATTCAATAAGTGAGGTAATGTATAGGCAAAATGAAAAGGTTGTCATTATGCCTTTTTATTGTAAGAATATTTTACTATTGCAATTTAGAGGGCGCTATTAAGCAGATCAGCCCAATAAAACAATAAATTGTTTAAAATTAATGAAATTGTTTAAAAGGAAAAATAGAAACAATGCTCAATGACTAAAATAATGTTCCAGCATGTTCAAAATCGAGGCAATAAACAACAAAGCAGAAAACCCCAAACTGCATCTTTTCACTATTCAACCCAACATTATTTTTTATTCAAATGTATTCATTATTTGAATTTTATTAGTATTAAAATTTTATTTGCATTTAATATGTAAATTAATTTTGCTTTTATCGTTGAAACATAATATACACAGTTGGATTATATGAAATTTGTGTGGATGAAAACAGAACCAAATACTAAACCTGACGAGCTCAGGGGAGGCCAGCATGGCAGGCCCTACAAATTCAGCAACCAAAATTAACCACATAGGATGGTCTGAACATAAAAATTCATAACTAAAAGCAGGTCATGACAGCCAGTCACATCCTGGGCCTGTAGCTTTCTTGACAAAGGTCAATCTTTACCTTAAGGGAGCCTGTGTATTTATTGTCTTTTCGCATCTAAGGTAACACATCCTTGGACTGTCAGAGTAATCCTTTTTTTCCCAAACCCCATAGGGCATGACCCACTGTACCAGAGCATGAGAACACAGAACCCCTCTTGGTTATCTTGACCCCACATGCCATCTCAGTGTGCCATAAATGTTAATTATTAACTCCTGTACCTACCAGTATAAAAGTATGTGTCCCTCTGTATTACTTTATATCCAATCCCAGAGATTTCCCTGGTTTGTTTTCTCCCACCTTCTTAATCTACCGTGACCTCTCCTTGTATCTCCTTTCATTCTAATGTGTAAAATAAGCTGCAAAACTGCCATTCATCCAGAGCATTTTCTTAATCCATTGAGATTTTGCTAACCAGCAATTGTCATCAGTTTGGCTCACATAACCTCATTATGATTATCTATAGGTTTGGACATTTCTTACATTGACATTTGTGTTTCTGAATATTTAAGTAAAGTTATGATGAAAATTATTTTAGGAATATATTAGAATGTTTTCCCTCCTTTAAAAGGGATTATTACATAACATAAATTTGAAAAACACTATTGTAACATCATGCAGATTTATTTTTTTTCTATAAAGTTATTCATGACCAGCAGGAATAAACTAAGGAAAAAACAGAGTAAGGACATAGTCATAAGGACAGCTGCACTGCCTTTTGGGGACTAGAGTGACAACTAACTTTTTGTATGATACAGTATGCTTAAACATAAGAGACCATTTTTTAATTTCAACATAGTAAATTATATTTCATAAAAGATATATCTCATGGAACATAAGGGCAAAGTGTTTAAGCCCAAAATTTTCTGAAATTTGCCAGAAGGCAATTTTTCTTTTCTTCTTTTTCCTCTTTTCCTTGGTCTCCTCCCCCACTCCCCACCCCTCCGGCAAAGAGCAACTAATTTTGTCTTTTTTCCCCCATTAATTTTAATTGATTTCCTTGGATGAAAGAGATGGCTTTTAGAGGGAGGGAGGTGGAATCTGAATCATGCCAGTTGATTATAACACAAATTTATAAAATAATTGATAAACGTTGCCCTCACTTTTTACTTTACAGATCTGACATTAAGAGTCTTAAAGCCCATATTAGTAAAACAAAAAGTATTATTTATAAAAAAATTTTAATTAACATAAAAAGCTTTCATTGTTGTGAAAACATAGCTGTCTTCTGTTTGTGTTTTTTAAATAACATTTTGTTTCTTTGCTACTCATAATTTATCTTTGATCTCCACATGTGTGCTTTGTTGTATTCGCGGGTTTCTATAATAAAATAAGTGATGGGAACACTTCTTTGTGCTCTTTTCTGTACTTATGCATTTCATAGCATGATGATGTAGTAGCTGTAATCCAGAAGAGTTGTTATTCTCTCTGCTTCTTTGTACACACACACACACACACAAACACACACAGATAGTTCTGCCTACTTCTGATAACATCATAAACGCTGTCATCAATTTTTTTTACCTGGCAAATTTAAATTAAAAACAGTATGTCAAGGCTGGGCCCAAATGAAATGGAGAGTTAAGAAACAAAACTATATAAAATATTTTCATTAATATTTATTTTAGCCAGAATTATATCAGCATTTGTTAGCATTGCTCAATACATTGATTGTTACTTAAACTTTTTACCTGCATCATTAGAGAAAAAACATTTCACTCATTATTTATACAGTTAATCATTCAGTGAAAACAATATGTATTTGTGGATAAATCTTTATTTTAGTATTAGCATAGAATTTTCCAGTTTTTAAAGAACTTTCATGTAGATATTTAACGCTCGCAACAACATTTGAGTCAATTTTTTGTTGACTCTGAGTTGTTTAGAGAAATTAGGGTCAAAGGAAATGGTCTACATCATTTCTTCCCAAGCTACTCAAGATCAAATGAAGCACTTTTAACAACCTCCTTCTTAAAAAGGGAAAAGGAGCTACTAGTTCATTTGTTTTAGTGGATCAAGAAAAAAAAGAACCTCCCTACTGAGACATTTTCTGCTGGTTTTGGATATGGTTGATGCAAGGTCAGTGTCTCCTTTTGATTGGAAGATGGAAGTCACAAGGTCACATTAAGTCTGAAAGTATCATCTCAACTAGTGGCATTTACCCTTGAACAGCCCCTGCCAGGCACACACACTTTTATCAGGTGGAGGTCAGCTCCTGCCAGTTCATGTCCCTAAGGCTACTACATCAGAAACAATGACTAACTTTTTATTGGCCTATTTACTCACGAGAACTACTCAGAGAAGCAAGAGACTAATTACAATGGGCCCAATTTGGTTTATCTATGTAGGGAGAAAAGGTTTCAGTACCCAAACCCAAAACATTCTTGTGGCCAAAGGCAAAGTTTTCTGCAATTTGCTTACTTCAAACAATATATGCTAATATTATTCCAAATATGCTTACTTTCAAGTTTGTGTCCTTACTATGCATGAATAGGTAAGCACTTTTCTAGCAACTATTTACTTATAATAATATATAATTTTCATTTTTATCAAATTTCTTCCAAGATATCGTATCCTCAAATCTTCGTGATTTGTGAGTGCTTATAGCAGAAACCATCCATCCAAGCAGCCCTTTATCAGTAAACATTTTACACATTGTTTTACATATGCCAGACACTGAACTGCACTTAAAATAAATTATGAGCAAGACTAAGGAGTCTTACAATCTAACAAAGGAAGACAATTATTTGGACAAATAAGTGTACACAATGACTATGGTGAATGTGTTAATAAAGTCTCCAGCCTTAGAAAAATAAATTTATCTACTTTTCATTCATCCATTCAGCTGTGCATGTATCATATATTAATCGTGAGCACCTACCAGATGACAGGTTTTGCTATCAGTGTCAGGAATACAGAGTCAAATGAATCACAACTCTTGCCTTCGAGGAATCCAGAGAATAAATATTTGCAATAAATAGGAGATAGTCAAGGCATGTATTTGCTACTATGGCTGGGTGAGGCTTCAGGGGAGGCCTTACAGTAGAGAAGGCAATAGAACTGGATCTAGAAGAATGAGACACTGTCATCTGGCAGATGAGAAGAGAGGATTATCAAGGAGGAAACACAGACCAGTACTTTTCATTATCTCTGCATGTTTAGATTTAGGGGCAGGGTGTTCAATCAGATCTTCTCGCAGCTTGAAGTGCCCATGAGTGTACCACTGGGGAAAAGTGAACAATGGCAGGTACCAGAACAAATGATTGGCTAAATCCAGCTTATTTATTAATTATATTCCATTTGCCTAGAAGCTCTGTCCTGTAGCTTCAAATCCAAATCCCAGTGATGATTTTTTAGGCATTTAGGAACTTGTCTTTATCTTGTCTATACTGCTTAATTCCACTCTCTTTCTGTACCTCAGTCCTACACTATAAGACCAAACACCTTTTTACCCCTTGACAATAGCTCCTTATTCATTCCTTTTCCTTTGCTTTCTGCCACCAGTGATGCTTGCCTCCTTCCTCTCTTCTAAGAGACAGTTTAGCTCAAGTCCTACCTCTTCTGCAAAATTTTGACCTCTGTGGCTCACTGATTTCTATTTCTTTTGCATATTTAAAGGACTCCTTGTGTGTTAAACCTGTGCCAAGCATTGCTACCACAAATGGCTCAGATGAACAATTTTGCTAATGTCCCGGAACTCTGCTCAGCCTGAATATAGCTGCAACATCCATTATAAAGAAACGGGCACATACTGCCCATCTTGCAGGAGGACATCTTGGAACAGAATTAACTAAAAAGTGCGATTAGCATGAAACAATTAGTACATGTTTGCTGGCTAAAGCTGACAAGCTCTGTTCTCAGATTTCCCGTATTGTAAATACTTCACACTGTGTTCACCATGTCTCGAGCTGTGGGAAGTATCTCCACCCAAGCTTCTTCATCTCCATCTAAGTCTGCCTTTCTGACCCCATAAGCTCAAACCCATCAGAAAGCACTCTGTGGTCCTACTTCCATCTGCTATGCTAGATGTTTTCAGAATTTATCATCTATGTGCTTACTCTGAAACCTGGAGAAAAGAGTCAGAATGCTCACAAATGTCTTTGAAGGAAATTTAGATTTTACTGCCTTTCTCTCACATCATCTTCTTTTCTTTCTCCTAACCATCCCTTCTCTCCTGTGTTAATCGTGGTAATTCACAACCAATCCCCAAATCTCATTGGCTTAAAATCATGAAAGCATATTTCATGTCTACATCACAGTAGGTTGTGGGGATTAGGGGGTTGGGGTAGGATCCACACAGGTATTGAAGGCTGATCAAGCGTCCTTCAGTCCTAGACACCAGCATCAAACAGATGGAGGGTGAAAAGGGGAGAAAAAAGAAACATGGAGGATATTTTAGAGACAGAACTGGAAGGGGTGTATATCTCTTCCATTTACATTCCATTTGCCAAATTCAGTCACAGGGCCTTACCTAACTTCAGAGAATGCTGCAAAATGTAGTTTAGCTTGTTTCTAAGAAGAGAACGAAATGAGTTGGATGAACAAACCCTCCATACCATTTGGTTAGGGAGAAATTTATATATACCTTGTCATAGAAGACTGTTCTCTCCACCCAGTCCAAGGAAACACACTTTGACATTTCACTCAATTCCAATAGTGTTTGATGGGTCATGTACAGCTCAGTTACATTTGTGACAAATATTTGGATCCTATTTCATATACTGCCTTATATAATTCACAGATTGTCTCATACATACGTTTCTTAATCCTTCAGTGAGATTTTCATGGTGAAAAGGGAGACAGTGTGAGAGTAAGGGGTGTTTTTCATAGGATGGAAGAAAAAGTAAACAACTTGAAACTTTAAGAAACCTAATTGAATGTGTATTCACAGATTATGGTATTGTCAAATTAATAAGTGCAGGATTTGAGTGGAAAGGTATGCATTTCTGAGCAGACTCTTTATGTCAGGGACAGTTCACTTGGGTTTGGAAGCTTTAAAAGGGATATTTCTAAAACTTGAGTGTAAGGTCTTCAAGGATGCACTCGTGGTTTCACAGTTAGGAGAGTCCACTAGATGGCCCTGTTTCAAAATATTTCAAAGCTGGAGATGAACAGCCTCTGATGAATTGCAACTCATACCTTTTCAAGTATTTAGGGCACTTCATTATCAATTGTAGGTGGTTTTCTTAAAATGCTATAGATGTGGCAAATTTCGTCTTCTAATATGACATGAAAACTGTTTTGGGAAAAGAATTTAGCTCAAAGTTTTCTTAATAAAGAGTCTTTTGTTCTGAACAGATCATTTTGAAAAATGAACAACCTGGCAACCTTGAAATGACAGCCTGTCCCCCAAACCGCAGAATCAGCAGTGATGTGTGGAGAGCCCGGAAAGCGGCCCAAGCTATGACTTTCCCTTGCTCCAAGTGGATTTTAAAACTAACACAGATTCCACTCCTTTTTTTTTTTCCTAGCTCTATTTTGAGACACACATTTCAAAACCCTAAGGTTATTCTGGTATGCTTTATGGATTCTGACAACTCCAAAAAAGTCAAAACCACCCAATTAAAATATGCTTTGAAATTAAAATGAGATGATTATAACAAAAACCTGTAAACCTAGTATTTCGCAACCAGAGCCTGGTAGTTGCCCTTATAAGGAATCTCCAGAATTGCTGACGAGAGAGAACAGGAGACACTAGTGTCTTTTTTTCCTACCCATGCATCCATTAATACTGGCATCCTGTAGCAGGTGTTAACTCTCAATGCAAGAAGAGAGTTTATCAGTTAAAAATAAAGAAAATCAAGGAAATAGATAGTGGGCCATGAAACTCTCCTTCCATCCCTTTTTCAATCCTTAATCCTACTCAAAGGGGACCAATGGTGGGATCTTCTGTCCCTTCTGCTCTCATCATCTTTCTAGTAAATCCGATAATAACAATATTGGTTTATTCCCAGAAACAAAGAAGTCAACACTAGAGCCTTCTTCCTCCACTTTCACTATTCTTCAGGATTCTTTTGTATTTAAATGGAGCCCTCACACTACACTCAAAATTACCAAACCATTCTAATTCACATCCACATTGTGGAGGAGAAATCAAAGTACTGCATTCAAGCTAAAATAATCTGCCACCAGGACTGTGGTCATATGTGTTATCTTAGTGTTATATTAAAAACATTTCTCATCCTGGTTCTTCCAAACTTATGGCAACCATATATTTCCTTATCCATTAAATTCTAAGCCACAAAAATTGCACATCTGTGTATCCCAAGAGTTGAGGGATTAAGTTGGCCAAGAAAATGTGTATGTAATTCCACTCCTGGCCATGATAAACAACAAGGACCCTTCTACTTTAACCAATTAGAAAATCAAACCTCCGTGGAACATCTACTGTGAGTCAGGCCAAGTGTCAGTCCCTTTATGAAATATAAAAATGAATAAGACAAGGCATATGTCCTTAAAGGCAAAACTTGAATTGCAATAGATAATGATCAAGACAAAGTATTACTGAAATATAGAGAGAGATCTATCTACTCATCTAAAAAGAAATGTGTTGTATACTAATTATGTTCTAGGTACTGTGTTAGAGTCTTTAAGTACAATGGTGGGCAAATAGCCACAGAACTTCCTCTCCTGAAGACAAGACAGACATTAATTTTCTCTCCTCACTGCTCTAAAAAGCAATATTAATCCATTCTGATGAAAATAAAAATATCTTTTTTAAAATAAAAAACAAAAAATCTATGACCTCAAACATAGATTCTATTATATTGTGTAAGTTTTTGAATTATATAGAATGTTGATTTATTCCTATTCAAATGAATTGGCTCCATTTCTTGACAGTAATACTTTTATTAATGATGATGATGATGTTAAGTAAGCTATCTCAGTAATGACATGTTGAATAAAAGTATGAGGTTTGAGGACAGAGAGTTCTGGGTTCAGATTTCATCAAACATTAATCAGTTGTGCAAACTTACACAATGTATTTTGTTTTTCCAAGCTATCACCTTCTAGTTTTCAAAATGAGAATAATATCAGTGTTTGCATCATAATTTTTTTAAAGATTAAAAGAGCTCTTGAATACTAAAAGAAAAAAAAAGCAACGTCAAGTAGGTGGTTGGATATATGGGTCTGGAACTTGGAGAAAAAGTCTGCATGGGAGACATAAATTTGTGGATCATAAGCATGTCAATAACTGAAGCATGTTATGGGTGACAGTAACTAGGGAAAGAATATACAGAGATGAGGGCTAAGGCCTAGACCTAATTGTCTAGGTGGAGAAGGAAGAAAAGGGTCTTTTGACAGAGTGAATAGTAAGACAGAAGCCTAAAGCCATGTGGAATATCCTTGGAAAGCTGAGCTGCTCCATGAAGCTGGAGGGTGCATGAGAGTGATGGGTGCTGAGGCTGACGTGGTAGACACTGAAAGATTGCATATACCAAGAAGTTTAGACTTCCCTGTAAGCAGTGCATGAAGTTTTATAATCAGAGTAATGAGGTTTGTAAAAGGAAATTTTGTCCAACAATGCAGAGGTCAGCCAAGAAAGAACAGCCCAGAGGCAAAACGAACCAGCCAGAAGGCTAGTACAACAATCCAGCCACAAGGCAGTAGGGCTCTTCAAATGCTGTGGCAGGGGACATAGTGTGACATATGTGTGGGATATTTCAGAAGTAGCTTAAGCAAGACTTGGTAATACACTGAGTGTGAAGGAGAAAGAGAATATTAAGAAGGGAACCCAGGCCCCCAGAGAATCAGGTTAAAAGAGATGCACACGTCCAACATTGAGTCATTTGAGAACTGGTTGCCAAGAGAATCATAGCAGAATCATCAACTCCAGTTACATGAAGTCACCCTACGCAGTTAGGGCTATAGGTAGGTCACAACTACCTATGAGGTCCATCATGACTCTGACGTCTTTGGATGATAAGTCACAGGTGGTGAAAGCAATGACGTTACACGGTAGCCTATATGACCACTTTCAAATAACACCATACCACTTTGTGAGTGATACCAATATCTTATAACAACAAAATATTCCTAATTCCTCTCTTCCATCTCTTGTCATTGCTGTCATTCATTTCACTTATACATAAACTAGAAGCATTGAATACATTACTATTTTTATCTCAAACTGTTATCTGTAGGATCATTTAAAAATAAGTTTTTATTTTACTTTCATTTTTTCTTTTTCAAATGTTCTTTATGTAAATCCGAGTTTCCGATCTGAGTTTCTGATCTATATCATTTTGCTTCTCTCTGAAGAACTCCTTTTAATATTTCTTGCAATGCAGGTCTACTTTCAACAAATCCCTTCAGCTTCTGTTCATCTAAGAAAGTATTTCTTTTTTATTTTTGGAAAAATAATTACAGAAAATACAGATACAGATTTCTTGGTTGGTGGGGTTTTTCCCTCTCTCAACACTTCAAATTCATTTCTTGCTTGCCTGATTACTGAGGAGAAGTTGGACGTAATTCATACCTTTGCTCTTCTATAGGTAAGGCGTTTTTCACTATGGCTTCTTTCAAGATTTGTTCTTTATCTTTGATTTGCTGCAGTTTGAATATGATATGCTTAGGTTTAAGGTGGGGCAGTTATCCTATATAGTGCTTTCTGAGTTTCCTGGATCTGTGGATTTCTGTCTGACGTTAATTTGGGGAAAATTCTCAGTAGTTATTGCTTCAAATGTTGCTTCTGTTCCTTTCTCTCTCTTCCCCTTCAGATAGTCCCTTTATGTTTCTGAGAGAAGCAACCCAGGATCGAAGTCAGGTTCTAAGATCAAAACCATGCTTTTTCCCACACTACTGTAGGAATAGTTTGGTAACAAATATTTAGCTTTAAGCTATAAATTACTCAACTAGAAATACTACAGTGGCATAAGAATATAAAGTGAGTCTGAGTGAACAAAACAAAACACACATGTGTATAGGCTATGAGTAAGGAATGGAGATGGAGGAAAGACTGCGATAATTGAGCACTTAGAATGCGGAGGTTCTGTGATCCAGTCTTTGTGTACTTTTCCTCTTTTGCTCCTCCCCACAGTCTTGTGATGCAGGAGGTATTATTTTCATGTTGCCAGTGAGGCTATGGAGCGCAGGAAGGGTGAACCTGAGGCAAAATTGTCAATCTAATGGTTTGGCTTTTATGTTTTTTGTACTTTCTGCTCATTCCTCCTTCCCTGTCCCCAAACCTCAATCCTCCCTCCTGCTTGATGCTCTTAAGTAGGTGGGACTTCCTTTGAAATTTGAAAAATGAATTCCTGACAATCTCAGGAAAAAATGTTGATAGAAAAATTTGATGATTTAACCTCATCTCATGATTAGCTTGATTTTATTGTCAAAGAAGAGTGTGTGTGTGTGTGTAAAATGGTATTATCTTCCTCCCTCCTTTTCTTTCTTCCTGCTTCCTCCCTCTCTCCCTTATTTTTTGCCCCCTTTGGTTATTTTGTTGTGTGTTTAAAAATGTCTGCCTTTTGCCTTGCCACTTGAATGACAACTTAGCTTTAGTACCATATCATTGGGCCCCACGTTCTTGTAGACAGTGCTCACCTGTCCTCTGTGGAAAAGCAGGAGGCCAAACTGACTTTTCCTGCTTGTATGTGGCTAACTTTTTCTGCCTGGATGCCTCAGAAAATCTTTCTTTATCCCAAAGAAAATGAAATCTCTTAATTAACATCCATTATTTTATATCAACTAGTTTTTAGGTAGATGTTGTAACCTTCAATAGCAGATTTCATTCTTTCCTTTCAGGGTAATTTTCTTTCATTATATTTCTGAATAATTTTTATCTATTGTTTAGTATGCTATTTCAAGGATAATAATTATCTATATTTTGTATCATCTAGATCTGAACACCTGTTTGATCTCTAATTGTTTTAATTTCCTTATAATTTTATGCTGTGTTCAAAGTGATTATTTTAAGTCCTTTTTCAATGTCAGTATCTCTTCAGTCATGTCTAAACTGCTCTTTGGTTTCTAATTATTTGTTAGAACTATAATTGTATTCTTTTCCTTGGCCTTGCAATTTCTCGTCTCTTTTTGTCGTTTCAGCATTTTGTCTTTGAGCTCTTATTTTATCGATAGCATATTTTTTATTAAGCTTTACTTTAGCACAAGGCAACCTGGGGTAGTTTGCTCCTGTTTTGGGGGGTTGTGTTTCCTTCTGCTGCTTTTTTGTGTGTATGACATAGTCTCTCTCAGTCTCTCTCTCTCTCTCTCTCTCTCTCTCTCTCTCTCTCTCTCTCTCCTCTGTAGCACATTTACAAGGTTGACATGTCATTTGTTTTTATTTTGCTCAAACTACATTTGGGCAGTTCTATATAACTATTTGGTTTCTCTATCTAATGAAGTTCTTCTTGACTTTCTTCTTACCTTCCCTGAAAACTGTCTAACATCCCTGTGAGCAACAACTTCGGGGCTGTATGTCATTTTCTATTTACTTTTCTGTAGCCTGAGACTTGAGAGTGGGACGAGTAAGAGCTCCTCTGGAACTGCCTGCAGTCATGGCTGGGATCCTGGACTACATTCCCTCTTCTAAAGCCAGCAACTGTCCTTTACCAGCATCAGTCTTCCAGCAAGGGCCAGGCATTGCCTAATCCACCGACTCTGGTTGGTTCCTCCCACTCGGCAATGACTTTGGAGCATGGCTGGCCCAGTCAAGCCATCTTGCCTCCATAAGATCTGCAGTGGTGTAGAGATGGCTCCAGTGCTTGTAGTTTTCCCACCTACTCACCCTTCTGGCCACTTCTCTTCTAATTAAGGTGAATTCAGGATATCCAAATTTTGTTGACTCACCATTCCCCCGTTCTCTTTCTGGGGAGCAGGTGTGGTAAGTAAGGTTAAGAGCCACTTTTCAAGCTTTATTACTTGAAATGTTAACCCTTTTCAATATTGATTACTGCAGACAGATTTTGGGCCTTTTGAAAAATAATATTTTTATTTATTTCATTAGGTACTTGGGAAGAAATGTCCTCTGATCGAATTTCCTTTCAGAACAACTTTTAAACAGGCACTTCTGGGGATTCCAAGCAGGTAGTCCATGGCCTACACTTAGAAAAAGAAAAGCATGAAATTCAGAGTCAAGGTAAAAATAATGCCAAGGGTGGGTGGAAAGCAAAGTGCCTTGTTTTATATTGGCTTTAAATATTGAGATGTTTCCTAATTTAATACTTACTTAACTATAAATATTTACTTAAATATTACTTATGTTTCTGAGACCTAAAAAATAGAAGAAAAGAAAAGAAAAAAAAAGAAAAAGAAAAAAGTGGCCAAGATTTTTTTAAGTTTTTACCTTTCCCAATGTTAAAGAGAACTGAATAGTTGCAGGTTACAATCTCATATGTTAAATACATTTTTTAAAAGAAACCAAAAGCATCATAATTACCTAAGGTATCAGGGCGGCATTAAAATGTGTCCCCAGTACACAATATCTTTTCCCAGTATGTCTCCTTCTAAAAGCAGCTGAGCTGAACATCTCTGACTTTACTATACTTTGCATTTATTTATCTTACAGAGTGAAACTAATTCTTCCACTACTTTCAGAGATTAATTCTGTGTGCTGACTTCAACAAGATTTGATGTTTTCCATTTGTGCTCAGCCACATTTTAAGCAACACCCTGGGAGATAGAGTCTGCTGTGTGCTGGGATTTCACTGCACAGTTCACTTCGAGATCAGCAAAAGGGTGGATAAATCCCTAGGTACAGTTTTAATTTTGTTGCCAGGAAAAAAAAAAAAACAGTGTTCAGAGTCCATCAGGCTTAGCTTCTCCGATGCGCCTCTGTGGAGTGCAATGGGCAGGAAACAACACATTTTGGAGCTTGACACCACCCTCTCGCCCTTGCATCACAGCTGCCAGCCAAGCCCAGGAGCCTGTGGTCCTTGCAGTCCAGCGATCACATTGTCAGCATTGCAGGTTATGGATTCTTGAGGGCTGCTAATCTTCTTTTTAGCATTTGGCAGGTGTGCTTCACCAGTTACTTAATTCACAATTATTGCTTCGCATGTGACCTTAACCTAGTGAGCAAATTTGCAAGAGTTGTTTTTCATTTTGAAGTATATTAATGCCTCCTAGTTGCAATGGCTAAAGAGGCCATGTGCGCCAATGGCCATTACCTGTGATTTCTTGGGATGCTTCAAAATGACTAGTTAGGTGTAGTAATTATGGGGGCAGGGTAGCAGTGGTTATGCACCTGTGGTCTGGATACGAGAATCTAAATTCTGGCTCTATCACTAACAAACTGCATGACAGAGCCAGGAACTTACCCTCACTGAACCTCAGGTCCCTTATCTATAAAACAGGGATAATGGCACCCATGGGGGAGGATAAGAAAGCTTAATACATGGGAGAATTCTCAGCTCTATACAAATGATGCAGCTGCTAAAGATGATTATCATCTTATTATTTTATTAGAGAAGGTTGGACCAAAGGTTCAAGTCTATACATTTAATTTTTTTTACTGTTTCTTTACTATGAAAATGAATATAGTGAAGTAGTTTTGAAACTAGGTGCTTTTAATTTTTAAGTGTTAAATTTTTATTTTTAACTGTATAAAATTTAACCGACATCACAAAGCTGACTAGAGGTAAAATCAGTACTAAATCTCCAGTAACCTTATTCTGAAGCCAATGCTCTTTTTAGCGCATTAGCCTACCTTTCCTCGTGTGACCAGGTTCTTCAGTGAAGACTACACACCCTTGTATGCCACTTTCTAGATGTTAGTAACTTCACACTTTGGCTGTCTTAACAGAGAACCTCAAAATAACCCTTAGTTAAACAAGATATTTATCTCTTATGTTAAAGTCCAGGTAAGTAATCCAGGGCTGTGTGGTGGCCCTGCAATCAGAGACCCAGACTACTTTGATGCCCTACCCACTGGACACTAGGTACAATAATGGTCTCTCTCTCTCTCTCTCTCTCTCTCTCTCACACACACACACACACACACACACACACACACACACACATAAGTTTTAAGTCATATAATATTTTTACAAAAATACTAGTTTCTAGATTTTATACAACAGCTGGAAAATGTACATAGTTCCTAAGCTTTTATAGAGGATAATTAATCTATTTCTTGAGATGTGATTAGAATAGCAGCTTCTAAGGATCTAGGAAGATGGTATGCGGTTCCACACAGTCTTTACAGTATTTACAAAGCCAACAGATAAAAATACAGACAATATAAGTGCTGATGAGAATGTAGAGAAACTGGGACTCATGTACTCTGCTGGTGGGAATGTAAAGTGGTACAGCCACCTTGTAAAACATTTGGCAGTTTCTTAAAATGTTAAATACAGAACTACTATGTGACCTGACAATTCCACTCCTAGTTATCTACTGAAGAGAAATGAAAACTTTTGTTCACACAAAGACTTGAAGGTGAATGTTTATAAGAACATTAGCCATAATATCCAAAACATGAAAATATCCCAAACGTCTATCACCTGGTGAATGGATACATAAAATGTGGTATATCTATACAGTGGGATACTATCCTAGCAATAAAAAGCAATCTGTACTCATATATGCTTCAATACGGATAAATATCAAAAACATTGTGCTAAATGACAGAAGTCAGATACAAAACACCATATGTCATATGATTCCATTTATACAAAACACCGAGAGTAGGCAAATCTATAGATACAGGAAGTGGGTGGACACAAGAGGGGATGGGGAAGTGTTGTGTTAAATGCAAACTGTCATGTCAAATAGATGTGTGTGTGTGTGTGTGTGTGCACGCGCGCGCATGCACGTGCGTGTGTGCGTGTGGTGTGATGGAAATGTTCTAAAAATTTGATTGTGGTAATGGTTGTGCAACTCTATAAATTTACTAAGAATTATTAAACTGTGCACTTTTAAAAATCCGTGGAAGCAGCACACATATCCTCAGATAGCTAGCACAATAGACTAATTCAGCAGGGCCGGGCTGGGGCCAGGGACAATACAGGTTCTAGAGATACCAGAGATGAAAGTGCTTGTTCTCTGCTTGCAAAGGGCTCACATCTCAGAGGCTGCAAAGAAAATTTCCCTGAAAGGATTTTTTTGATTCCATATAGTGGATTGGACAAATGAAATAGAACATTAAAGATTTCAGGGCTTTAAATGTTCAACATACATCCTACTGATGTTTGTTCTATTTGACAGGTTCATGAGCTTTTACTTCTCGTGTATCCATCTGCATAGCATGACACCTTCTAATCTGATAACTTTACCTCAAACAGTGTTTTTTGTTTTCTGAAAACCACACTCAAGCCTCTTGAAATATACTCTTCAATGAATCTTGCTCCTGCCATCAGCCCAGCAGTTGTCTTAGTCTACAAAAGGAGTGAGACAAATGTCACCAGATGTCCTATAATATCTTCTAGATGTAGCCATGAGTCTAAGTATTCTTTTCATTTGCTGTGCAGCCTGAGAAAATCTAGAATTTGAGGACATATCTGATTTATTGCCAGTGGTTAATTAAGGGTTAAAAAAAATCCGTGTTGTATACAACACTCAGGGAAGGGAAAAAGTGAACCAGGAGAGCAGCAGCAAGCAATGGGAAGAGGAAATCTGAGAGTCAGTCATGCTGGACTTTTGCATGGAGAATAAACATGCAGTGATTTGAGAGGATATGGAGTAGAACGAGCCAAGCATGCAACAAAAGCAGACTCAGAGTATACACCCAAGGTCTCTGAAGGCCAGCTCACTTTCCTACAGTTCCCATAGGACCAAACCACACTGTGAAAACTGATATTCCTCTCCATTCATTCACTCCTTCTTCACATATTCATCATCTCTTGCCAGGAGTTAGGATGTTCCTAAGGGCCCTAACGTGGCTTCTTATCCTGCCTGTCTCTCAAACACAGGTCTCATCTCAGTTTCTTATAAGTTTATCCATTCAATTTTTTTATCTTCTTGAATTTTATGAAAAGGAATAAAGGTCTGAAATTAGCTTCTTATGCCTGCAATAAGCCTTCCCAGGAGGTACTACCTTCTCATGTTGCTTAAATATTTTGTTTTCTCTCCTTAAATTAAAAAATACTTTCCAAGTTCACATACATAGCCACAATGTACCACTTTAGACTTAAAACCATTAAATGATTGTAACTGACTCAGTTATCTGATCTGAATACTAGCAACAAAATTTTTAAATCATCAGATAATTCCCTCCAAAGAAACTTTCTAGCCCAGAGAGCCTTTAAATGCTCAAAAAACACATGATTCTCATCCTTTGTAAACTCTGTCAAAGATTAAAAATATGGAAACCCACCTAATTAATTATAATAAAACTAAAATCATCTTATTAAAACTTAAAACAATAATAACCATAAACCAATCTTATATGTTGATATAGATGCAAAAACCTTGGGTAAAATACTTACAAAATTAAATGAAACAACATATTTCAGGATTTTCACCACGTCCAAGTAAGATTTCCTCAAGGAATGGGAAATTTTTTCTTTTAATATTAGGAAATATACTACTATTAACAATTGTGATAGATTCAAGATGGCCAGGAAAACATCTCATTTATATATTTAAATCTCAATCTTGTAAGCACAACATAGAGAAACCGTTGAGTGCAGTGTTCTTGTTGCCTTTTTGAAAGGCAATTTGGAAATATGCACCCAAACACAAAATTTTCAAACTCATGATGTAGAAATTTCATTTCTAGGCATTCTTTCTAAGAAAATAACCTATTAAGGGCATAATGATCTATGTATAAAGATATTTTTATAGAGTTATATATAACAGAAAAATTGGTTACAGTCTAAATACTCATCGTTATAGGACTGGTTAAGTGAAATATATACATCCCTCTAATGGCATTGCATGCAGCTACTAAAAGGAATGCCTGAAAGATATAAACCAAATTGGTTATAATGTTTAGACATATCTAAGGCCTAGAATTATGGAGGACTTTCACTTTCTGCTTTACATTCCTCCCTACTTCCTGACAATCATACATTATTTTTGACAAGAATAATAAGAGAGTGTTTAAACTTTTTAAAAAATACAGTATATAAAAGGAGTCCTCCATGTGCCTCAGCCTAACTGAAGTTCTGCTCTGGAGCTTGGGACCCGCCTTCAGAATACTAAAAACTCCCCATTTTCTTGGCTTGTCCTCTGTGTGTATATGCTATTTCCTCGTGGATCTTGTAAGCTAGAGGTTCTTCCATCATGCCTAATGACGAGTAATGACTTCTTAGAGAATAAGGCTTTTGAGCTCGATTTATCTTAATTTGGGAAATAAATGTACTGAATTCAAATTTTCTCCCAAATGATGCAAAGTCACTACATAGCATCAGTAAGCATGACATGATTCAATTGTCCATATACAAGTCTCCAAACATTGGTAGATGTTTTATGTCTGTTTATTCCCACCAATAACTTATCAGAAGCTGTACCAATACCCTAAACTAAACATGAGGCCCCAAACTTAGCGATGATGTATCACTTCAGGAAGCACAAGACAAGGTCCTGCCCTCAAGTTACAAGTCTATTTCTCCCTCCTGCTTCAGGGGATGTGAAACACCGACAGAATTAGTGAGGCAGCTGAGCCTACAGCAAATGCCCTTCCTGTGCAAGCATCCTTGGCTGTCTGGTCCTATCACAAGGACCGTGAGCCCGACCACAGGCGACAGCAGGAATGACTAAAAGAGCACAAGGTCAGACGGTGAACAGAGGGAGCCAAATGAGAGGGAGAAATGCGAGGTGATAATGCCGCCTTTCCCTGAGTTAAAAGTTTATCCTCCTGCTCTCAAGTGCTCCCATATGCTCCATCGGCCTTTAACAGAGACAAGTGAAATGTCAAACCAGTCTGAAAGGGTCAACGTGGCTTTTTGAAAAGCAATTCTTCTAGCAAATGTGACTGAGTAATATTCCACTGTGTGTTTAGAACAGTTTTTAAAATCCATTTACCAATTGTAAATATTTCCAATTTTTTACCAGCTCTTATCTGCAATTTAAATAGATCCCTGTAGTCTCTATGTTGAGAATAGATGTAGAGGCGGAATGAAAGAAGAGGGTCCAGTTGGGAAGTTATTAAAATAATGCAAGTGAGGATGTAAAACATGATGAAAGCTTGGGTGAGGAAAATAGAAGGGGAGGTGGTGAAAAGTGTACAGATTTTCGATAGATAGTATTTTGAAGATAAAACAAACAGTATTTACTGATTGATGTGGGGTATCAAAGGAAGACAGGGAATAGATTTTCACTTGGGTAACTAGAAAGACAGAGACAGCCATTTCTGATGTGCTGAAGACTGTACAAAAAGAAGACTGCCGGTGAGGGATAGAGGATGTTCACGGTGGAGAATCAGGTTTGATTCTGGACAGGTTAATTTTGAGATCACTATTAGATATTCAAATGAAGATTTGAGTAAATGGTTGATTGACTACGAGCCTATAATTTAGAAAAAGGTAAGGGCAATGAGTGTAAATTTGGGAATCACTGGTATATAGATGCTTTCAAAGCTAAGAGGCTGGAAATGGTATTACCGAGGGAGTAGATAAAGACAAATAAATAAAGTTGTAGGGATAAACCCTGAAACATTTTAACACTTAGCAGTCAGTAGATAAAAAGGACCTGACTAGCCAGTGGAATAGGAGAACCTAGAGGAAATGATGTCTCAAACTAAATGAAGAAAGTGTTTCAAGAAGGAAGCATATTCAATAGTTTTTATAGGTGCACGAAATGCAATGTCCAAATCATTGGTGACTTTGACAGGGGCTATTTCAGTAGAATAATGTTATTGACGAAGAATGATTCTTCTTCTTCTTTTTTTTTTTTAAATAGCCTTTATCAAGTTTAACAGAAAAGATGCTATTTATTGTAGCAACATGAGACTTACTAATTTTTCTCTGAGACAGTTAATATAAATTATATCAATAAACCAATTGCTTAAAGACACTTTACTTATTCTGAACAATCTCATCATTGGTTAAATTAGGGCTTTTAATATTCTAGACAGACATACCTTTACTTAAAAAGAAAAAGGAAATTTTAGAAAAGGAAATCCAAGCAATAAATGGTATGTGATAATATTGGTATTAGAATGACATTGGTTCTTTTGAGAAAAACTTAAAAATTCTAATAGGGCCTCTGGGCAGCAGCAAATAACAGCCTTGTGTTGTGTCAACTTAACAGATAAAAGTGCCTCCCACTTCCACTGTGAAAAGTGCTCAATGGTTTACCCCTTTATTTAATTAAAGTATTATTTCTTTGGCCTCCAAAATAGCTTTGTCTATTTTAATTTCCGGATTATTTCTTATTTTACATACTCTCAAATATCTCATATTTATTCAATATTATATTTTGTGATATGAAGCAGGTATTACATAATTTTTGAGCTCCTATAGAAAGCAAAAGTAACAGCTGGAATCTTAAAAGAATACAAACAAGCTTTCATGTCTACATTCTCAAACATTTTTGTGAATAATAAAACATCAAAAATAAAATCTTAAGTACAATTATTTCTGAATTGTGTATATCTCTATAATTAGTTCTTTCAGACTTTAATTTAAACATAATTTAT
This sequence comes from Cynopterus sphinx, assembly GCA_030015415.1. Taxonomy (NCBI): domain Eukaryota; kingdom Metazoa; phylum Chordata; class Mammalia; order Chiroptera; family Pteropodidae; genus Cynopterus; species Cynopterus sphinx. Next base: position 99,538,145 of record CM057385.1, read on the forward strand.
TTTCTTTTCTCCATGAAATACATTTATTCTCTAAATTTCCATACAGAATGAGAAATTTAATATTCTTCCATCAAATGAGTTCCTGGCAGACTTTCAATTAAAATTTTTATTTCAATAAGATATTAAATATCTTTAAACTACTTAAGATATTTTTAATTGGGACTGATTCCTTTTTAAAGCACATTTTGACATTTCTTACGCACATAGAAAATCTTTTGGTTTGAGGGAAAATAAGGTGAACTAATAGCATAGATACCATGTAACATACTGGTTAAGAATGATAGCATTGGAGTCAGTCATACCTGGGCTCAAATCTCAGGTCTTCTACTTTCTACTTTCACAACTTTAAGCAAGCCACTTAATCTTTCTTAACCTCATTCCTCATCTATAAAGTGAATAAAAAGTACCTGCCTCACAGGGTTATTATGATGATTTTACATGATAATATACGAAAAGCACTTAACACAGGGTCAAGCCTTGGGTAGGTGTTGATTAAAATATAAGTATTCATCTTCATCACCATCATCACCATCATCACCATCATCATCATCCTTATCATCATCACCATCAGAACTGAACAGTCTCCAAAACAGTTTTTTTAAAAAGCTAGAGTAAGTATCATCATTACACAGAAGATACCTACTCATATTATGGCTTAAACAAAAAATATACTAATGGGGAAAAATTGGGATGCTTCATTGCATTACTAAGTGATGGATGCCAGGAGTTTTTATACACACATCGCAATTAAACCTGTCAACAATCTCAAAGGGGAGGTAGTATATGCCCATTTTACAAATGACATTGAAACTCAGAGGAGTGAAGTGTTTTGGCCAAGATCATGCAGCTGTTAACCCTGCACAACTACTAGTCAACACCAATTCATTTGACTTCAAGGCCCTATTTCAACTGAACTTCCAAATTAGAGTCACTTTGGGGAATATTCAAACTGGAACACTCACCCTCATCCAGAACTAGAGCTGAATTAAAAGCATAAGCTTGTGGGTACCACAGGCTTTGTCAACTCTCAGCTTCTATTCTCTCTTTCACCCACAATCTAATCACACCAGAGGAACCCAAAATTCAGAGGGCTAGTAACCACACCTGCTGCCTACAAATAGCCTGACTTTGCCAGCTCTTCTCTGCATGGAGTTGGAACAGTGTCCTTCCCTGACTGAGCAAATCCAATGGAGTTAGGTCTGGGATGATTGTACCTCCTGTGGTGTCCTGAACACAGTCACAATAATTACCAGTCAACTTTGGGTTCGAGAAGTTGCCTAAGTCAGCAAGACTGGTATTTCCTCCTACACAGTTCTTTCCATCTCACTGGCAGTTGTATCCAGGAGTGGCTGGAGAATTCAGATAACAGCTTGCTGGTTGGATTCCAAAGGAATAGCTCAGATTCTGCTAAAGCCTCATCAAAAGGTGGAGAAATACTGACAAAAGAAGTTAATGACGATCACTCTGGAAACTTTGACTACTTCTGTGGATGTCTTCACAACTATTTAAAGCATCCCCTTGGAGCCAACTGAGACACAAAATGAAACAAACCCCATGAATGGAAATTAACAATCAAGCTGTGACCCATTTAAGTAGGTGTTACGCCTCTTGCCGAAGGCCTGAAAGAGGGTGCACCCTGGGTTAATGTCTTGGTGCCTTCATTTTCATCACTCTTAGGTGGAAATTACACAATTGTCTCTTTATTCCTTTGCAGAACTGTGCCCTCTTCTTTCCTCATTGCTATTCTTGGTAGCTTTTTCTAACTACTTAACCACTTCATAAAACAGAACAAATGAAGGGCTGGAAAAGGCATCTGGCTCAAACAATTGTGGATATTGATGTGTTACAGCTATACTTACCACACAATACTAGAGTCTTGAATCTTCAGTGAAGACATTGTGTATTTCTGTAAATTGTAGGCACTATATGGAACACTCAGAGTGATTCATAAATATTTTTCAAGGCCTTTCCAAGTTTGGGACTCAAGCAACTTTTCTAGTTACATCTCCTTTATTATTTAATCTATCTATGCTCTTATCTAGTACTGACCAACAGAAATATGATGTGAGTGGACTTATGTTATTTTAAAGTTTCTAGTCGTCATCTTAAAAAACTAAAACAGGTGAAATTAATTTTAATAATATACTTTAACCCACTGTATACAAAATATTATTTCAACATGCAATCAAAATAAGAAAATTATTAATGAGATTTGTTCATTTTTTTCTTTTTTTTTTTTAGTACCAAGGCTTCTGATTCTAATGTGCATTTTATAGGTCCAGCAGCTCTCAATTTGGGCGAGCCATGCTGCAAGCACTCAGCAGCCTGATGTAGCCAATGGCAACCTCTGGACTTTACAGCTCTAGTCAAAGAAGTTGGAAGAATAAGAAAATAAAAAAGTCGGACAAGTTCTCCAGGGGAAAGCAAACATAGAGAGGTTTAAGGTATTCTTGCTGTTGCATAAACTATGATCCTTGAGAGGGTATGTTGAGACTCAACAACACTTAATCCACACCATTTTGGTCTTATTCTGAGGGAATTAGAAATCGAATGAGGAAGATGCTCAAATTGTAGAAGGCCTTAAATGCACAGAGCTTTTACAAACCCAGAGTGTTCTGCCAAGAAAAGGATTGTTTCAAGGAGCCTGTGGGAATAATGAGAGGCAGGAGGATTGGGGCAGGGGGGAGGGGAGGGTCTGTTACTTCTCAGGTCCTTTCTAACCCAGAGGTTTTAAGATTCCATATTTTCTATCAATTTTGTAAATGAGTACTTTTGAAGTGTTTTTACAAATGTTTATTCTTTTAAATAATTTAACTATTTAAATTATTAAATAGTTAAATTATGTCTATGCTACAAATTCGAGAAATGAACATTTCAAGTGCCAACACCACTTTAAATAGATGAGCACAGTTCCCAGTTTCTGGGGTTCAAATGAAAGGAAGACCTAACTTATTTGCAGGTAGTTTGCATAGAAGCCAAAACACTGGCTTTGGATTCTGAGAGACCCAGGTTTTAGTTCTTCAGATTACAGGGTTTGGATGAAACTCATAAGCTCTCTACACATCATCTGCATGATGGGGATAACAATAGGAGCTATCACCCAGGCTTGGTGAGAAAACTTACTTAGACAATGCGCAAAGCTCCTGCAAACTTCTCCATAAATGTTAGTGATCGTGCCTCATTACTTTATGGTTTTGATTGTTCTTGACATACCCATTTAGGAAAATCTTTAGAATGGTTTCTTCATGTCAATGGAAATTTTCCTAATAGCAATAGCTCCCAAAATAGCTATATAAAATAGTATTTCTTCCAACTCCAAGGGGTCTCCACAAATGGCCACTTAGGAACAAGAACCACTGGAAAGTGATTGATATCTTCCCTTTTCAGCCCAAAGCAGAAATTGGCTTGGGTAGCAGCATCAGTGTGAACTAAGAACCAGGGACCAGACACATCCTTTGCCAGAGGATTCCCAGTAGAGTTCTTGCAGACTAGTCTACAGTGTGCTGTGGCTCGAATTCAATTCTAAGTTTTAGTTGTGTGACTAAAAACCTAAAGGAGCAGAAAAACAGCCCCAAAGTCCTGCCAGCTTTTGAAGACCTCTGGCAACAAGAAACGTATGAAGCTATACCTCCAAGAGGGTTAAAGCGAGGCATTTCCACTTTACAGCTCCCTTACCAACTAAAAACACAGGAGAGGTTTTCAAATAAATGTACATTCATGGGGAGCAAAATAAACCACAGCAGAAAGAAAACAAAAAAGAAGCACAAGGTTTATTGGCCATCTCTGTTCAGCAACAGCTTTTATGAGTCTCGTCAGAAAATGATATGTGCTCGTAGGACCCATCACACTGGCCAGAGTACTTTAATTAGCTCCATTGGTCAAGGTCCTTGATCCTTGACTGATGGCCCCATCCAAAGAACAAGTGCACAAAATAGATAACTTAAAGGCCAAGAAACCTGGCTTTGAGCCAGATAGACTATTAGAATTTTGGCCCTGTTCATAATTAGTTTGTGACCTTGACAAATCACAAAGTATTTTTTATTTTATTTTATCCACTATGGATTAAAAGATATCTACTTCATAGGATTGCTATTAGGATCAAATAAGAATACCTATAAAATGCTTAGGAGAGTGCCTGGTACATGGTAAGATTTCAATAAATGTTCACTCTTTTCCCATACAAGACTGGTGAAAATGCATCTTAGCAGTTCCCAGAGACACTATTTTTCTAGAAAATTGCCAAATGATAGCAATCTATCTCATCCCAACAATTTATAAAACCAGAGCAAGTCTGCAGCAAGACCATTTGCCTGGCTCCACATGAAGCTACTAAAAAAGAAAAATATCTGTAGCTAAAGAAGCACAGTCTGTTTTTGCTGGAAGGTCCCTTGGAGATCATTTAGTCCAAGTTTCCACTTTCCAAATAAGGAAATGAACCCTCTGAGATGTCACTTGCCCCATTTCAAGAGCTAGTTAGAGGCAGGGCTGGGGTTCCAATCCAGATTTCTTAACTCTTAATTCTGTGATCTGTTAAGTTCAAGTGTTTTGTAGTTTAAACAATTTCTGAAATGAAAGAATAGAAATTACCATGAGGGGAAAAATCTCCTATATTTCTAATTTATCCCATTCACCACTCATTGGAGATTCTGTGATTGTCTTTCAATGTGTTCTCTCAATTGCAAACAGGGTGCAGATTAGTATAAGACGAGTCTTAGTAGGAAGTTTCTATGCTATGGACCTTGCCAGCCATCTCCACCATGGCAGGTTTGCCTAAACTTATTTGAGAATAAGGCACAACGTGTGAAATGCTTCATCAAATGCCTGTGACTATTTATGCCAAAGAATTGAGGGAGATATAGAAATATATACTTTGACGTATAACCCGGGAGGCGTTTATGGCAGGCAAAGAAGGTTATGCTAGACAGTCTCTCTAAAATGGCACCAAATAATCCCCATTTCCTGGTAATCTCTCCTAGCATGTGGACTGGGTCTGTTGACTTGCTTCTAATATTAGGAGCTATAGGGTGAAGCTATAGGATGTCAATTCTAATATTAGTTCATAAAAAAAAAAACTGTGGATTCCATCTTGGGCTTTATTTTCTGCTCTCCCTTGAATTATTCATCCTGGGGGGAGCCATCTGCCATGTTGTAAGGCAATCCCATGGAGAGGGCCACATAAGTGAGCTTAGAAGCAGATTACCCGGGGCTTGCCCATAACCACGTGAGTGAGTTTGGAAGCAGGTTCTGCAGCCTCAGTCCAATCTTATGACTCCAGCCCCAGTAGACAGCTTGACGATAAACTTATGAGAGACCTTGTACCAAAGGCTAAGCTACTCTCAAATCCCTGACCCATAGCAATTGTGAAATAATAAATGTTTCTCATTTTAATCTGATAAATTGTGGAGTAATTTGCTCCACAACACTAAATAACTAATAAAACATGCAGACAAGTTTGAACTATAGCTCCCCTTAACAGAGGGATGGATGTGTTGGTCCCTCAAAAGGCAAATGTCTTTATTCTCATCACAGAGTCAGAAAAACACCAATTCCTTTTTATGAGACTTCTCCAAAGCTCCATGAAAATCACGCAATCATGCTTATGGATGATCTCAGTGCTATTACCTGGGCTGTGAAAAGTGGGTAAGTTGAGTTTATTGCTATCCTCAGTGCCCGGTCCAGGCTGGCTCTCTATAAATATTCATGAATGAATGAATGAAAGATCCATTATAATGATGTAACAGTGGAGATCCACCAGTGTCACAGGGATTGTATTCTTTCAAGTGTCTTCTATTATTTCCTCAGTAATTTCTGAGTAGCCCAGATATTATTTTTTTTCTTTCCTATGCCTCCCATCTGCCTTAAAGATAAGCCAAGTGTCGTATCGCCCTGGGGAAGAAGGAGGCTTGTACAACATTAAACAATTTTTTTTCCTTCTTAATTCCTAGCAAGACAAACTTGAAATCCACATGTTGCAGAGAGAAAAAAAATTTTTTATAAATTCTAAAATCTCTTTGTTTACATATGAGAAACAATGCTTCTGTGCCTGAAAACATATAGTTTTCTTCTAAGCCATGGGTAGAGTGGACTCAGAGGTGACCCAAAGGAAGTTCTCATAAGACAGAAATAGAAAGTAAAAAGTTTTTTGCTTAAGAAGAGTGGAGAGGCAAGAGTGCAGATGCTAGGGTCCTGGCTTCCCTTTCCCACCTTTGCTTCTGGTGGCACCTTAAGGGCTGTGCAAAAGAAAGCCCCAGAAAGTTTGAGGAAAGGAAAACCAGATGCATTTGTGCTCCAGTCCCTCTGTGAGAAGGAGATTGCTTCACAGAGTTCACCGTGTCAACAGGGGGTATGACAGCAGTATAGAGGAAAACGAAAGAGAATGTATATGGAATAAAGAAGCCCTACTTGTTGCCCTGCTTCAGATCTATTTTGTTAAATTTTAACCCCAGTTCACAAACAGGTCAGCTTAGGTTTGACTGGTTTGGGGAATGCCCCTGTGCCTCAGGAGTAGTCCATCTGTGGTTTGGGGAAGGATTGTTGTAGATATGCCTGGTTCCCACTTCCTTCCATCCCTGACTGACAAGATTCTGCCCAGAATCAACTGTTCCACAGCAGCATTAGTTAGCAAGTTCCACCTTTGCCGTTGGTGCTCTTGGAGTAATCACATTCATTTCTATTTTGCAGTAGCATGGCGTAATCTAGGCACTCACCTTGGCCCTGCCAGCTGTTAATTGCCTGGTCTTGGGCAACCTCCTCTGAGCATCAGTTGTTATTATGAATAACAACAACAGAACAATAATAAATAACTATAATACTTCAGGGCTTACTACGGGGAAAGCACTTTACAAAGCATATTATATACATGTCTGATTTAATTTCCACATTCACCTTATGCAACGTAGGCATTTTTTTTATCTTTATTTTACAGAAGAGAAAACCTGCCGAAATTTGCACAGCTTATAAAGCAGCAGAAGTAGGAATTTTGCAGCCTGGTTGACTGTAAGTGTCCATGGAGCTTGATGGCTATATAGACAGGCCCCATGATAGGGCAGACGTACCAGCCACCTTGAAGCCTAAGGACCCTTTACATGTAACTTCCCTCCTTGTCTATAGTTGGTTGTAAATAATATCTGCATCGATTCCTCTGTGATGAAGTTAACTCTTTCCTGTGAGTGTATACGACTTTTAAACAAGTCCCGTATTTATTTTAACAAAAGCATTTGGATCTGTAACTATGACTTATCACTTTCCATTAGGCCCCATGTTGGGGCTGGGAGTCATGTCACTCACTGCAAACTCCCCCGAGATCTGGAGACAATTGCCTGCTGGTGACCCCCTGCGGCGCCGAGCAGGTTCCCAGCTGCTGAAATTAGCCCGCAGGATCCTTGCAGGCAAAGGTATATTTTAGGACAGCAGTACCAATCAGCATCTCAAGGCGGCAAGATATTGGAACACAGCCCCTTCCACATGTCCTCTAATGTTCAAACTGCTCCTGTTCATGTTTGACCCTGCTGCACAGATTGCCTGTATGAAGCGCAGGAATCGGCTCACTGGTTCAATCAACAAATATTCATGTGCATACTGTTCAGGAACTGAATGATAATGACTTTCTTTCAAAAAATATTAATTGTAATAAAACAAATTCTCTTCTTCATAGGACTGCACCACTTTGTAGTTAGCAAATTTATTTATTGTGAATGATTCCATTGCTGTTAAATTCTTCCCTCGTGGAATCATTTAGTTGTCGGTAATAATAATAATTAATAACAACACTTCTTAGTGAATTACCACGTGCAAAAGTGTGGCTCAAGCGCCCGGTATGAAAAGAACTATCTGATTTAGATTGAGAACATTCAACACAGAAGAAAACTTAGAATGTATTTATTCCACCATCTGCCCCATGGGCACAATTTACAAATGAGTAAGCAGGCTCAGGGGTCATTATCATTTTAAAGGTCACTCATTGGATAAGAGGTACAGCCAGGGGTCCTGACTTCCAGGGAAGCAAAGTCACTTTACTTCACCACGCTGCCCCATTCATGTTCTGCCCTGCAACTGTGGCAGTAACTGTCATCGATAACTCACTATCCCCCATTTTGGGGATAGAACTTAGAGGTTATTACATGGGTTATATTCACAAGAAGAATACAAAATATTTGTTGAACAGAAAGTAGAGATGTGCTAAGAATTCAAATTTAGGAGGACTTTATTGGACCTTCAATATGCAGGCACCTAGCACCTCCTCTCACCTGTACAACGATCCATGAGATTGATATAACTGCTCCATTTCACAGCTGAGGAAATGGGGTTTAACGAAGGTATGAAGTGACCCAGTCTGCACAGTTAGTAACAGAAGTAAGATCTGATATGGAACTTTGTGGCTCTAGTCTAGGCCCTCTCTACTTCCTCATGATAACAATGTATTAAAGCTTCCATAAGAACCACCCAAGGGTCTCCTTGGCTCAGTAAACGTACATGCAGTATTTCCAGTGCCTTTTAAAGGTAAGGGAACAGTATTCAGCTCATGGAACTTACCCCTGAGGAATTTTTCTTTCTTCTGGCTGATAAACTGAAAATATTCAGAAAGATCTTGGGTAAAGTGTGACTGTTGGCACAAAATAGAATGCTAAGTGCAATAAAAATAAATTACAAACTCAAGCATCTTCCCTATGGTTCCAGCTTGGAGAGCTTATTAACAGAGAGATAAATCCTCCAACTAGCTCAGGAAACACACAAACATCAGCTTCTGCAGTTTACACATATCAATAGTTGGTCATGTTCTGAAAGGGTTTGCAATTTAGAATATGATCTTAAAACCCCTAAATCCACTATCTTTGGCTTGCATTTGATTCCTCCAAAATACTCAAAGTCTCACCATTCATTCCCATGCCAACTGGGAATTCATAACTCTTCACTAATCTCTCCTGCTTCTTACAGATCAGCTTCTTTTTTGGCATTTATTGTATCAGCTTGCTATGTATTCTGGAAACTTAAATATTTAAAGTTGCAATTTAGCAAACTACAGAGAAGCCAGAAATAAAAGTTTGAATTTTTAACCTTTTTTATATATAAGAAAAGATTAGAAATGCACTAACCCATAGAAGAAAAACACTGAATCTTTTGCACAGGCATGGGGAATTGCTAGGTATACCGTCATTGTAAGGTGACACCCTGTTACCCATTGTGTGTCCAAGCAAAGAGCATGTAGTAAATATTGTCTACTTATCTCCCCTTCAAAGTTTCTTCTGCCAGATACAATGCCCTCCTCTGCTTTTTCTTCTTAACTTCCCATTCCCTCTGCACCACCACTGCAGTGCAGCTATAGCATCTCCCCTTTCGTTGATATAGCTCTCACCTTGACCACCACTGATTTCCAGTTGCTAAATCTATTGAATATCTTCCAGTCCCTATTATACTTGGTCTTTATGCCATACTGTTTACCATTCCCTCCTACTCAAAACTCTCCTCTTTAAGTCAGTAATAATAATTATTATTGTCATTATTATTATAAGTTTGCATAAATAGAGTGCTTACGATACATAAGATGGTGTGTTAAACACTTAACACACATTCTGCCCTTGATTACTCATAACCTTATGGGGTAGGTATTATTATTCCTGTGTTACAAATGCAGAAATTGGGGCATAAATGGTTAACTAACTTGTCCAAGGTGACACAACCAGAAAATGGCAGAGCCAGATTTTGAACACAAGCTTTCCTAACTCCAGATCCCTAACTCCAGAACTCATGTTTGTAAGCATTACACTACACTGCCTCATAAACATTTCAAGAGAGTGACTATATAGAGACATCAGAGTCATTAAAACTAGATCTAGATTACAATTAGTTTTTCCATTTGTGAGCTGGAGTTATGTTAGGAAAATAGTTCTTTTTCTTGAAAAGAAAACTGAACACTGCTGCATGAAAAATGATAAAAAGGTGAGAGTGAAAATACACCATAAAAATACCATCAAATAAATTCTAGTCTTTTAGAAATACATTAAAGTAAAATGAAAAATAATTTGATTATCTACAAGATTTCCCCCCACATCTTGTTTAAAATGGTATTTGGTTTGCAGCCTATGGCAGACAGACTTTGGAGGCCCCCTTGTGATCCCAGCCTCTTGGTTTTACCACCCTTGGATGATCCTTTCCCACTGAGTGTGGGCAGGACTGGTGGGTGATCTGCTTCTAACCAACAGAATATGGCAAAGGTGATGGGATGTCACTGATGTGACTAGGTTACATCATATAGGACCCCATCTTGCTGGCACATTCATTCTAGAGATTCCACGTGCTGGTTTGGTAAAGCAAGTAGCCGTGTTGGGGAAGCCCATGTGAGAAGAAATTGAAGGTGACTATTAGAAACTGTAGGCACCCTCCAGGAAATAGCCAACAAAAGCTGGAGCCTTTATTCCTACAACCACAAGGAAATGAATTCTTCCAAAAATCTGTGTAAGTTTGGAAGCAGAGATTCTTTCTAAAACAAGGTTACAGATGAAAATGCACCCCAGTTGACACTTTGGTTACAGGCTGGTGAGACCTTGAGCAGAAGACCGACTAAGTCAAACCCTGATGCATAGAAGCTGTGAGATAATAAATGTGTATAGTTTTAAACTGCTAAGTTTCTGATAATTTAATATGCAGCAATAGAAAACTAATATACAGCCTCAATCATGGCCTTTCCCAAATTTCAATAAAAATTCTTATGAAATCACATCCAAAAAAATTGGAAAAGGTCATAACAAAATTGACTACTGTAACGGAGAGTCAATCTGTTCTCAGAATCTCGAAGGAACTGTCTCTAACCACAAAGCCAATGAAATTGGGTTGAACAAAACTTGTGCCATGCCGACTGTTCTATACACTAAAAGAAGGGTAATCCTCATCTATTCCTGCATAATATATCACATCCCAAACATTAGTCATTTAAAACATCAAAGAACATTTATTATCAAAAAGTTAAAGATAGGGTTACCATATGACTTCAAGGTACATACCTAAGAGAACTAAAAACATATATTCACACAAACACTTGTACATGAATGCTCATAGCAGCATTATTCTTAATAGCCAAAAGGCAGAGACAACTCAAATGCCTGAATGGGTCATCTGATGATAAATGAATAAACAAACTGGTATATCCATATGATGGAATATTATTCAGCCATAAAAAAATAATGGAATACTGATACATGGTACAACATAATAAAGCTTAAACATATTGTGTTAAATGAAAGCTAAAGAATATTATGGAAGGATACCAGATACAAAATATCACATATTATATAATTCCATTTATATGAAAGGTCTAGAATAGGCAAATCCATAAAGGCACAAAGTAGATTAGTGTTGTCAAGGAACGGTAAGGGGAGGGGAGAATTATGAGGTACAGTATTTAATTTTGGGGTGATGGATATATTCTGGAATTAGGTAGTGGTGATGATTGTTCAATACCATGAATATACTAAAAAACACTGAATTGTACACTTTAAAATGGTAAAAAATGGTAAATGGTATGTATTATAAATTTTATCTCAAAGATTTTTAAATAAAATAAGATAAATATTTATTGTTTTTCATAATTTCTATGGGTCAAAAATTTGAAAGTAAATTGGCTGGGAAGTGAAATCAGTTGGGAGGTCTCTCATGAATAGTCAAGATATCAGTTGGAGCACAGTCATCTGAAGTCTAGACTAAACTGTACTAGATCTAGAGAATTTGCTTCAAAAGGGGTTCACCTAGATGGCTATTAGACTGGGACTAATTCTTGGTGGGAGGCCTTGATTTCTCTCAATGTGGGTTTCTTTACAGGGCTGCATGTGTGTACTTACCACATGGAATGGTAAATGGTATGTATTATAAATATGGTATATTATAGATGGTATGTGGCTTTCCCCATAAGTGATTAAAAGATAGAAAAGCAGACAAGGCCATATCTTTTATTTCCTAATCTTAGAACCCATGTACCTTCACTTCTGAAGAAAGTAAAAGGTTTTGTTTAGCTTCTTGCCACTTTCTTTCCCTGTTAAGAAAGTCAAGGTGTTTACTAATTGGAATACTGAGACCACATACATCTATTATAGGAATGTTATTTTTTTAGGTTATCAGAATGTTATTTATTTACTTTTTTTCTACATTGTCAGCAACTGTAACTCCCAGAAACCATGTAAGCAAGAAGTAAGGAATGGAGGGGATTAGGGTAGCAAATCAGGTACTGCCATCAGATAAAGGACAGTAGAGGAAGATGGAGAAAGATATGCCTTGGTAAAAGGTTTACAGAAAATTAGAGATTTTCATGATATCATCTGTTTACTTACTAGAGAGTTAGGCAGTAGAGGTAGGAAGTTATTGCATCTTAGTCTATCAAAGCCATACTAAGTGAAAAAATGCTAAATTCTGCCACCGGAAAATAGAATATAACCATATTCAAAGGAACAAAGAATAAAACAAAAGACCATTCATTTACCATGTCTGTTAGTAATCATCAAGGTAGAAACATCTCAGTCAAGTATAAATTATCAAGAATAAAAGCTTTATTTAAAAAATATTGTAGAATTCCAAGGAAAAGGGAAATGTATACTCAGTATAAGAAAAAAGACATAATCTAATTTAACATTCAGAAAAAGAAAAGTCTAAAAATCCATTTGGCATTTTCAGCAGGGGATAAGAAAATAAAATTCTAATCAGAAAAAAAACTATGAGAACAGTCTAAGAAGAAAGGTAATAGGATGAGTTCAAGACAGAGATAACTGAGATAAAAAAGAAAGCAAACTAAACATAATAACATTTAAATTTACATTTGGAGTTAAAATATACACTATGAAAAATGAGGAAAAAAATACAATTTTTAATATGATAGATATGGAAGACAGAGAATTGGACAGATAATTATTGATGTTCCTTCCATGGTAAGAAAACTTGAGACAGAAGCAATAATTAAAATCATATTTTAGGAAAAACTTTTTTGTGTTTAAAAATAATACAGCATGAAGGTTAGAAAGGAAAGGACTGACTTCTTCCCTGTGTAGGGGGATACATAACCTCAGTCAAACCTCATTGGAAACATGTTAATGGTATTTTTTCTGAGGAGTCTCTATCGCTAGAATGTTTCATCAGGATATGCCTGGTTTACCTAGGTTGCTTACTGTGAATAGACATGGAATGACCAGATTTAAGGAGCATGGCTGGCTGGAGAATAAAGGGTAGTCATGTAAACTTTTTCCTATCTGTGTGTAATGATGAAATATAAATGAAATAGTCCTTCAAAACCAAAATGGATCCCTTTGCAAATATTCCCACACACACTGTTAAAAATTCATTGGCTAATTTAAAACCAAAACCAAAACCCAATGTGTAAAAAGAAGGACATTTTTGCAAGCTTTTGAAAGCTTCTAGTGATTTCAGGCTCCTGTAGGAAAAGAAGGCTTTGTTTCTTCCTGGTATTTGCCTCTATCTTTTGAATTATGAAGAAAAATTGATGAAGAGTAAAATCTATGATTCATGGGAGTCTGTTTGATTTTCGTGTCAGTACAAAGATTGAAAGCATAAACCATGTTCCCGACAAGACTAATAATAATAAAATAATAATAATAATAATAATAATAATAATAATAAATCACTTACTAATAATAACAGGTACTATGCTATGCATTTTACTACCATGGTTTCATTGAATCCTAACAAACCTAAGCAGTAAAGTGCTACCATTATTCCACTTTACACTGAGGAAACTGAGACTTAGAGAGGATAATTTGACAAAGGCCCCAACTCAAGTAGCAGAGTTGAGATTCAATCTATGCTATTTGATTTCCAAGTATAAGTCCTTAGTCACTATGCTTCCTGCCTTCCTTTGAAAAAAGATACATTCAGAGACATATTATGAAAAATGGTTAGAATTATATGAACTTAGAAAAAACCTTACAGGTATTTAATAAAACAAACATGTTACACATAAAGGAACTAAAACCAGGCTGGCTCCAGCTTTGCTACTGCAACACTAAGTGCCAAACACAATGGAATAACATCTTCAGAGTTTTTAGAAAAGAAATGCCCCAATCCAGATTTTAAAACTCACTTAAGTAGATATGAGGCAATCAAAAGACAGTCTCATGTCTGTCTCACCTATTCTCTTAAAAAGCAAGCAAGAAAATAAACAGTAACCTTTAAGATTAAGAGGAGAATCAAAATCAAAGGGAAAAATAGGAATACGTGAAAAAATTGGCAAGAAGCATTGAAATATTTTGATAAATCTAAAAATCTGTAAACTTTGTTACAAATGGAATATAGCTGTCAAACCATAATCCTAAAAGAAGAAAAAAAAAGCAATTTAATTAAATTCCAGGTTATATTAACAAAATAGAAGTGGAGATGAGAAGAGGAAGTAAAAATGTCTTAATTCTATAGCTAGAAGAAAATCCAAAGATACCATTTCTTATTTTGATAGTCAGAAAAAAATACAGGTTACCAATGTTTTTGAAAAAGTTAAAGAACTACATGCTATCTTCAAAAATAGAAGGTAATAAAGGGAAATTGTAAAAGATATAAGAAGACCACAGATGGGGAAACTACGACTCAGTTTCTCCATCTATAAATGGGACTAATAATACCTACCTAATGAGTTGTCGTGAAAATCAAAATGGTTAATGTATATCAAGTGTTTAGAATGATGTCTGGCATATAATATTGGCTATATTATAGTATTATACTATCTTTTAAAATTTTTTGTAGTAATACAATGTTATCATTTTTAAAAGTCCTCTACAGTGAGCAGATATTACTTTTCAAATAGAAAGGAAAAGAAAATGTTACTTTAAAAAATTATGCAACAGTTTTAGGGCAAATTTTTCTTTCCTTCCCTTTTAACTATACAAAAATAATCAACTTTAAAAATTATCACTCTATGTATATATGTTAATATAGTGGCATAAATTTGGAATTTGGATCTTAAGAGGATTCTTTCTCATGGTAATTGCAAACCCTCCACTTATATCTCCAAAATTTCTGCATTGCCCATGGTTTGATTCCATTTTTTTTGCTCCAAATTGCACCCCAGGGATTATAGCCACCAAATGTGACCTCATAAACTCCTAGAATTGCAAAATACATATTAGCAATTCCAACACTGGCATTATGTTAGGGTGCTTTCCCCCAAATTTTGCCATGTCCTAACATTAACAGTTCTCCAAAGAGGGTCTAAAGAGTGTAGCTCAGGAACTCACATGGTAGGATAATTATAAATGCTTGGAGGATCCGTTCGATAGCAATAGTCATGACAGTACACATTAGTGTATTTTCTACACTTTTCTTTTTTCAGATGCGATCCACAGAAATAAAGTCGGTGAATGTTCAGACAATATGAATACAAATGTGTGTGCACCTACACTCTGCCCTACCTAATACGGGACCCTTGGATTGAGACAAGGAATATCTGCAATGTGAACCCAATCACATTCTTCTATTCCTGCCTCTGCTGCATACTTGCAGTTTTAATTTCCAAAGGAGTCCATGACCCAAACATATCAAGAACCACTGGTGTAGTGATCCATCCATCTCCAAACTTCGGAATGAATCCATTTTTCATCTCATTCTAGAAGAGAAGATCCAGTCGCAACTGCTGTTTTCTGTTACCCCCCTTCTCACTCTTACCTGACGTCATTTGTGAAAGTTGTGTGCATGACGAGGCAGGTGTGGGACAGGTTACACAACTCTGTCTATCCCAGCAATAGCCTCTTTCAGAGATGGGTGACCACCTGTTTTTCTAGTAAAGACATCTCAGATCCAAGGGTGGCAAAGAATATGGGGCGATCAAAGACTTTTCTCAGCTTCATCACTGGAGGCACATTCATTAGTGTTTCCATTCCTAGACATTCCCTCCAGACCACTGCATGTGGTCTTCTCTTTATTTTCTGGTGTTGTCCTTTTTTCTTGTTTAAGTTATAATGGAAACAAAAACAAAAAGGCTCCTTCCCCAAAAACTCTCTCCCCAGTGCACACAGCGTTGTCTTTTTTTTTTTTTTTTTTTTTTTTTTTGGTCTTTTCTTCGGCATTTTATTCAGAAGCTTTGAAAGGGCATATCAAGTACTACCAACGTGGAATGATGAAAACTTATGACTTCATTTTAAACTCTTTTTTCATTAGGCTAAGACTTTAAACAACACAAACTGAACTTTCAAATTGCTGTTTGGAATTATACGTCCCCCCCCTTCTGGTTCTAAGCACACCTCTTCAATTTACTAATATCCTGGGATTAGCAGAATATGCTGACATCCATGTACTCTCCGTGCCTTAAATGACTATTGATTTTTTTTTACCTCTTCTCTCAGACGTCATCTTTTCACATTGAATCATAAGCTGTTCAACCTTGTTATCTTTCACCAACATCCTAAAGTCTTTTATTCCAAAAACACTTCATCCCAAAACCTTCACAGGTGGGGGCACTCAGGGGGCTAATAATTTGGCATTTAGTCAAAGAGATATTCTAAAACACTGGTTCAGTGGTCGTTTAATGGCTGTAGGAAGGAACTGGTTTCTATTAATAGAATAGTATAACAGTCGTTTTATATTAAAAATGTAACCATCAAAAAATACTGAAGCTGACAAAATATTCATGTGTGAGCATTCACGGCCTCGCACTTCCTCTTCTAAGGAGGATGGATTTGGGCTAGCTGTTTGATTGTTCTCCAGCATCTCAGAAAAAGGCACAGTGGGGAAAAAAGAACCTAAAGAAACGAGAGAGACTTCGTTATTCTCCATAATAAAGGGCTCAAGTAAAAAGGGAAGGAAAGAGAGGAAGACCAATTAGAGTTGGGTATTAAAAGAGTTTGGGGGAGAAAATCGAGGGGACTCTTTCACTTCAGAAGCCACTGACAGATGTGTGTGTGTGTGTGTGTGCCTATGTCTATGTGAGGAGAGAAGGAGAGGGGAGAGTGTTTTCTCTCAAAATTTTTAGTACTTATTAAGGATATTCTCTCACTTGCCTTTTGTCAAAAGATACTGCAAAGATATGAAATGCTTCCAATTATATTTTTCTGTCCTAATCCTAGGATGTATTTTTTCACTCATGTAACACCACAGGATGATAGGTCACAGTGGGTCTCCAGACAGATGTGGGTTACAAAGAGAAAGCATTTTTTAGATATACTGACCATAAAAAAAAATTAATGTCTTTGGATGCCCTCATTTTACTGCTTTTCCACCTCCTATGATTAGCTAGCTATTTATCACTTTATCTTCACTAACAGCAATACATGATAATTTGTGTAAATACAGATTCAGTTGTTCAAAATATGTTTAAAACTTGTTTTTCCAGCTTTTCTGATGATAAAGCATTTCCTAATTTTTTGGTAATTCTTGTTTTCTCTACAGATTTCCTTTGTGGTTTTTTTGGAACCAGACAACTTCTTGAGAGGCGTATCTAAATTTACTTATTTGCAAGTCAAGTTTACAACTTTGATAATAAATCACCCATTCTACATTAATAGCACCATTAATAGCTATGTGTCATGAGTTGAATAGTAGCCCCAACAACAACAACAAAAAAAGATATGTTGAAGTCCTAACCTCCAGGACCTCAGACTGTGACCTTAATTTGAAATAGAGTCTGTTTAGAGGTAATCAAGTTAAAATAGGTCATCAGAGAGGACTCTAATCCAATATGACGGGTGTCCTTATAAAAAGGAAAAATTTGGACACGGAGACAGACATGCACAGAGGGAAGACTATGTAAAGAGACACAGGAGAAGGCCATGTGAAGACAGAGTATTGGAGGCCTGCAGCTTCATATCAAGGGATGTCTGGGGCTACCAGAATCTGGAAGAGACAAAGGAAAATCCTTACCCTACAGGCTTTGGAGAAGGCATGGCCCTGCCGACACCTTGATTTCAGGCTTGCAGCCTCTAGAACAGAGACAATAAATTTCTGTTCTAAACCACCCAGTTTGTGGCGCTTTCTTATGGCAGCCCTAGGAGACTAATCCATCATGTATGAAATAGTCTCTGCATTTTGGCTGACTATAATTACAGTCATGAGGAACTATGGGCTGGATGTTCTTAGGGTTATTGTGGTCTCTCACTATACCAGAAGTTTGCAGTCACCCATAGTGAGAGTAGTTGATAGGCCAGTGTCTTCCCTGGGAGGAGCTTTTTTCTTTTCCCTTCCCTTCCCTTCTCTTCCCTTCCCTTCCCTTCCCTTCCTTTTCTCCTTCCCTTCCTCCTTCTTTTTTTTCTTCCTTCCTTCCTCCTTTCCTTTCTAAGTCCACCTTGATTATGCTATCTCCCACAGTGAGAGTGAATTGATTTGCATTTTCCTAGTTATGGAAGGGGTTGCTTAAGGAAATATAAATAAATAGAAACCATATTTTCAATGCATTATAATTTAATTTTAGCATTTCAGCCTGCAGTCCAGGTTAGCCTCCTGGTTCATTGCCAACTACTTAACAGGGCTTGGCTCATGCCTACCCCTTGTCCCAATGCTGGGGTAGGGTACAGGAATAGGGTACAAATGTACCTACTCACATTACTAATTTTTTCTTTAACTTAAATTTTAATTGTCGTAGTTTATGCCCCAGCAAAATGTTCCTGGCTTCAGTGTGGCTATATCACAATGGCTAAGGAAGAACAGCTTGATCAAAATGTTGACCACCTGCCCCAAACTAGGAGTGAAGTGACAGGATAGCAACACTCACGTCCAAGCGCATTGGGAGTAATCCAGGTTCCACTTCAATGGTATCCCCTGCCTGAAGGCCATGGAAGAAGGCATTTTCTGAGCTGCCCTTAGGGATCTTCTTCTTCCCCAGCACACTCCCTCCCCCACCCCCAAACACACTCCCGTACCAAGGTCCAAAGGGAGATCTTAGACGGGGCTAGGATTCTGGAAATTCAAGCAATAAAGATCAAATGCATTACTCCAATTGTTCCCCAAGCTGGTGCTGTCAGGTAGTCGCACCAGAATAGTTATAAGGTAGTAAATGATTAAGATTGTGTTCATCTGTATTCAGCCATTTGGACAACTTCACTATTTGTATCATTGTCTCTAAGGGCTCATCCCTTAGTGTGTGTGTGTGTGTGTGTGTGTGTGTGTGTGTGTTGGTGCATGGGTGATTAATGAAAAACTTAAGAGTCTTATGACTATATTAAATACTACCTGTATTTTTCTTTAAACTGGTTTTTGTAGTAGATCAATTGCAATGTGTCCCCAGCACCCTTCTCCAAAGGGGCATGTGACTTTGTAGTTCCTCCTACTTAGAGGAAAGGACTGGCCTTTTGACTCACTTGAACCAATAGAATGCAATTTGTGACCCTCCAATAGCAACAGCTCGGGGTGCAACTGGAGCAATGCATTTCCAATGTCTTGATCTTTATTACTTGGGTTTCTAGAATTCGAACCTATATAAGATCCCTTCAGATCTTGGTACTGGATGTCGTACCAGTTCCAAGTGGCCTCAAGAGGCCTCAAATTCTTCTACTGTATCTCTTGGACCCCTGGCTCTGCCATAGAAAAAGCCTAGCAAGCCTCCTGGGGAATGAAGGACCACATGGAGGAGAAGAGAGGGGCTCTAGTTGACAGCCAGCCAACCCCCAGAGGCCGAACTACTTAGCACAGACACATGAAGGAGTTCAGCTGAAACCAAAAGACCTGCCCAATGGAACCGAGCCCAAATTGCTGACCCAGGGAAGCATAAGCTCCAGAAAATATTACTGTTTTAAGCCATTCGGTTTGGGTGTAGTTTGTTTTGCAACAATAACAAACTACAACTTTCAATTAAATAATCTTAAAAAAAAAAAACAGTGAAATCATGAGTCTAACATACCAGTAATATATTTTCCTAAAACCCAATAAAATTAATATATAATTATTGAATGTTATATATATATACACACATACACACACACACATATGTTAAAGATGTTAGGAAAAAGAAGACATTGTTCCAGGCAAGGCAGGTGGCCAATAGAACATTTAGAGAGGAGAGAAAATTTACTAGATTTGGAAAAGCAGGTAGGATGTGACTGTAAAGAGGTCAGCCAGGACAGAAGATCTGGAGTAGGGAGGACAGGATACTCTACAACACAAAGTGTATTTATGGGACAGTCAATAAATCAGCTTGGTTAAGACACTGTTTTCATTTTGTTTCTTTGTGAAATTCTAAATCTGGGGGAAAAAATGAGAAAAACTTTAATGGAAGTTAATGCTTTCAGCTGAATAACAAAACAAAGAAAAAAATCACCATCTGTTCTTTCAAACTGAGACCAATGCATTTTGATGCATTTCTAACCTCATTTTTAACCTAAAGGGGTTCATTTTTAAGGGATCATAACTTTCTTTCAAAGTTCTTTCCTTTTTTTTCTTTTTTGATCATAAGGAACAAAGAATGACTTGCCCTTCCTACATTAAGTAATTTAGACCCAATATAAGCAGATTCCAGTGCTGGTAATAGGGTAAACGAAAAATGCAGGTGATCAGCAGCTAGGGCACCAGCTAACACTCTTATTCAGCAACTAATGAGCTACGTTACTTTGGACAAGTGACATGTCTCTGGATCTCAGCCTTCTTATCCATCAAATGCATGGGGATAAACCAGATTTTCTCTAGGATCCCTTCCAACTCCAGAACGCTGTCATTCTCTGTCAGTGATTCAGCAAGACAAGCAAGCAGTCAGCAAGAGATGGTCAAATTCGGTGCTGATTCAGCCAGTGGGCAGGAGGTGCTTCTGAGTTCTTGAGGGTGGAACATAGTGTGGAGTCCCAGTTTACCAAACCTAAGTGAGGCTCAAGGTATAACAGCTTAGTGTAGCTTGGGCTCTTCCCTTGGGGTGGGGAGAGAGAGAGAGAGAGAGAGAGAGAGAGAGAGAGAGAGAGAGAGAGGAGTTGGGGTAAGAATAATTAAAAACTTAGGGTCTTATGACTACATTCTATCAATCACTTAGGATATTACTGAATATTGATTCACATTTTGTCTGAAAATACTGTGGTTGGGGTCAGCAAACTTCCAAAGATAGAACATCCTTAGAAGGAGTTCCCAGGGATCCTGAATTGGGATAAGGCCCAGCATTCAAAACAGAGCCCAGCATCACTGGAGTGAATGAAAAATGGGAAAGGAAGAGGAGAAAGGCAAACTCTCTTACAATTACCACTTATTCAACAACCATTCATTCAATCTAGCCCTTTCTAGATGCCGGATCCTGTTGTTCTAGGCAACTAGGATACAGCAAGGAACAAAATGACAGCAAGGAACAAAACCAGGAAAAATTTCCTACCTTTATGCATCTTACAATGTGTTCTTAACTGTTCTGTCTGAACAGCCAGACTGAACATGTATGGTATACACACATCTGTTTCTGGGGTATTTACCGTTTGCTTGTTTGCCTCCTTTTGTTTTCTGTGGGTGAATAACAAAGAGTTGACAGGGTTGGGGCAATTTTCTGGTGGAAATGATTAGAGGACAGAGGACACCTGAAAGATACGTACTTGGTTCTCAAAGCTTGACTTAATCATTTGTGCATTTGATCACCAGTGGAGATACAGAGAACCAGATATAGAGAACAAATTGTACAAAAGCTAGGCTCTGCTGTTAAAAAAAAAAAAAAAAAGAAGAAGAATAAAGTAAACCAGATTCCCTGCCCTGAAGATATTCACAGATTACTTTTCCCTAATGAGGGAAAGAGACACAAAAATACATACTTATAATTTCATGTGGCAAATCTATAACGGGAGCACAAAGAATAGACCCAGAAGAGAGGAACAATTAACTCTGCCGGAACACTTCTGGGACCTCTTCCGAGAGGAGGTTTGGTGATCTGGGTTTTGAAGAATGAGCAGAAGTTTTGTTGCAAGCTGAGGGAAGGCCAGTGCAGAACAACAGGGAAGGCGGTTGCATCATGTTTGGAGAACAGTGATGGTTCTGTACGGCTACAGCAGTCCTTCTCCCTGCTGCTTGTGAAGATCACCAGGAAAGCTTTTAAAACTACAGATGCCTACCATCCACTTGATTTAATCAGAATCTGTAAGGACAGAATGCTGGCCTCCATGATATTTAAAAATATTAAATGTAAAGCTCTCCAGGCAATTCAAAGTTACAGCACTGATAGAGAACTATGAGGCTAGCATAGTACTTCTCAGATTTTAATGTCATCTGAATGACCTAAAGATCTTTTCAGCACAGACTGTTTCAGTAAGTCTGGGGTAGGTCTGGGAACCTGCATTGCTAATAAGCTCCCAGGAGATACTGACGCTCCTGTCCACGGAACATACAGCAAGTGGCTAGAATAGCAGTTTTCAAAGTATGGAGCCCAGACCACAGGCATTACCTGGGAACATGGAAGAAAAACAAAATTTCAGGTCCCAATTCAGATGCACTGAATTAAAACTCTGAGAGCGGAGAATCCAGCAATTTGTATTTTTTCAAGCCCTTTATAGGTAATTCCGATACACCTTTTTAAGTCATGATAGTGTTGAAAAACCACAGGGTTAGAGCATTAAAACACTGAGTAATGGTGTTAAAAATACTAAAAATGTACAGGGGGCATGATTATAAAGCAGCTGGTATGATGAAGTTAGAGCTTTATCCCATAGGCAATGGGGAGACCATGGACAGTCTTAAGGAGAGTAACCTAATTCCAAGTTATGTTTTAGGAAGATCTCTCAGGTAAGAAGTACTCCTTTGAGGCATTTTCCAACTATAGTACAAAGTGTCCCAGTTGCCTTGATGCCACTGTTGGTCCTTTCCACTCACTCACCCAAGGCGTCAGGCCCCTACAGAAAATCCAGGCTGGTTTGAAGGCTCTGGGTCCTGTCAGCTGCTTGCAAATTTCTGGACAGCATTTTTCCTGGTTTCTGACCTGCCACTCCTCCATGGGTTCTCACTCTCTCCTGAGTCCCTTTTGATGACAACTGCCTAAGAGTTGACATCTCCTGGGGCCACGGCCTCTTAGGTCTTTCCTCCTTGACTTTATGCACTGCATTTCAGCAGCATCCATTCCCACATCACACCCTGCTCCCAGCCTGATCAGAGCACAGTGCCCTGGCCCTTGGCTTGTCTGGGAGGAGGCACTAGGCAGAAATTACTGAGAGGCAGAGACTGCAAGTCTGGCTAGCAGTGACTTGCTGCGTGACCAAGGCCAAGTCACTTACCTCTCTAGGCTTCATTTCTTATTTATTTAATTCAGTCTCAGGAATTAGAGTCAACAATTATTAAAGAGACTCAACACAAAGCTCTATAATTCCACCGAAAGAATTTGCTGGGCAGGATTACTCTACTGAAAACATATAATGCAATCGCAAGCCATTTTCCTGGAAGAAGTTTATATTTTTAAAATATAGAGCCTGTCTTTATAAGCTCAATATCAAGGTGTAGAGGAATCATAGTTCTGAAGTGTTTTGCCCCAGATTTCTCCCCTTGGCCCTTCTCTCTGTTCAAGTAAGCGGACGATCATGTGCTTATTGCCTCGGGGAGACGGGGACACTTCTGAAAGCAGAAAATAAGGTGTCTTCCCTGCTTTGGCTTCCATAAGTCTAAGCCTTTAAGGGAAAGACTGAAAAATGATGGCTCTTGGGGCAAAGCTGGGCTACAGATATTTTGTTTGTTTGACCTGCAGTGATTTTTTCCAAAATGACTTAACTTCTAGCATACCAGAAAGGTATGTATAAAGTAAAACTTTCCAGCTTCTTTTTGAAAGAGTCCAAAGCACTCTCTTTCCTGGATCAAAGGGTCCTGGAAAGAAGCAAAACAGTCTCAGCTCAGGTAGACAGAGACCCGTGCAGCCGAAGGCCTCTTCATGAAGGTAGCAGGGGGTCTGCCAGGGCCAGGACCAGAAGACAGCTCAGTGATGACCTGTGTGGCCCCATGGACAAGGACTCAGTGGGGTGAAAGATGGATCTCAGCAGATGACTTTGTGTACAAAGGACACGGAACACAGATGGCCCTAGGTAGGCACCCCAGTCCTAGGTAAGTGCTCCAGAATTGAGACGCAATCCCCTGGGGCAGAAAGAGAAATAGAAAATTCCAAACATAGAGATTAAGTCTCTGCCACCTGAATAGAATAAGGGCTCAAAATAGAAATTAATTTGAATTTTATAAAAGTAAAAGAAATGTATGTTTTCTGCCTGCCTCAGTCCAGGACTTAGATGTGTATCTATTATAAAAGAACGTAGGATTTTACTTACATTCTTGTTTGCTATGTGCACACAACTTTTAAAAATGGCATCAGGTAAGGGTGAGAAGGGTGGTAAGAGAAAACAGCAATTGTGACTGAATCTTCTCTTCCTGAATGAGATCAAAAATTGGTTCATTCTGAAGAGTTTGGAGACAGATTGATCATTATACCAGTAGTTCTTGGTATGTTCTGGTCATGGACTCCTTTGAGAAGCTGATACAAAATAGAGACCTTTTATCTCTCAAAAACATACACAAACACAAAACTTGTGTGTATAATTCCAGGGGCTTCAGAGCTCATCCCCCCCCCCCCGAAATCCTCTCCATGGACCTCAAGATACAAAAGCCTCACCACAGGGGCTGCCTCTGCCTGCCACTCTTCTTGACCCCATTTTCTTCCAGAGGATTCAGTGAAAAAAAGAAAATCTTCAGCCAATTTGAAATATAAACAAAACTGCCACCCACAGTCTATCACCAGGGCACCCTCACCATCTGCAGCCTTTCAAAACCCTCCCCCACTCCAATCCCACTTGGAGCCGTCCTGCACAGCCTCTTCCTGTAGGTCAGGCACATCCTGAGCTCTGCCCTGAGCACCCTCTTCTGCGTTGCCTGTCACCACGCATGTTATAAATAGGAGGGGATGAGACCCTGAGGGCTCACGGAACGTCTGGCAGGAGATGCTTAGATTTGCTGTCTGTCAGGAAATTCACTTTGAACACAAAAGTATCCTGGCTGGGCAAGAAATGCTCAACCAGAAAGAGTGCAGAAGTGCGTGGTGGAAGGTGAGGCAGAAAGCATACCCCACCAACCGAAAGGCACAGTGCACCAATCAGGCAATTGGACTAAAGCAGGTGTCAGCCCAGCCACCAACCACATTGACGGAGCTTCCTTCACGTGGAGACCTGCTTCGGCTTGACGGGACCATGGAGAAAAGGTGTGGAGGCTACAACATGGATCCAGTAATGGAGGACCCACTCACTCATCACACATGCTCTGGTCACTGCTGGGTGTCAGTCTCTGTGCCAGGCACTGTGCAGCCCCAGCTACACCCAGTACCTTCCTGCCTCTCAGAGCACACGTCCTACGGCAAGAGGGTAGGACCAGGCAACACCCACATCTTGAACTCAGCGTGGTCAAGGATGCTCCTGGCTCAGTGACCTACTGTGAGGCTCTCAGCGAGTCACTTTCCCCGTCGGGACTTCACTTGTAACATGAGGGTGTTGGACATGAAGATCCAGGAGGCTTCTCTTCCAGGTCATGAAACTTCTCTGTTCCTTTAGCCTACATAAAAAGCTCTGGCAGGAAATTTTACTGCTATCTTTCAGCCAGTAGATGGCAACTGTACTTAGTTTAGGAGGAATGCTGACTTAGAAGGAATGCTAGCTTTAAAAGGGGGGGGTTGCTTAAGGCAGTGAGGCATTATGCAGTTCATCGTGCCTGCTACCTGTACGATATGCTTAAACAGTTATCACACCAGCACATCTAGCTCGTCTGTGCTGATTCGGCAGGCACGTGTCTGGTGGGTGCGGTTAGGGGCAGGCAGCAGGGTGCTCTGCATAGACAGCAGACCTACTTCGAGCCCAAGCTCTTTCTCTAAGAGGCTGCTAAACGTTGGTGAATCATCCATCCTCCCGTGCCTTTGCTTTTGCATCTTTAAAATGAGGAGGGGCTCTACTATACTCTGCAAATTAGCCCTGGCTCTAGCATTCTATGATCCTCTGGATAAGATAGACAGGTGCCAGTTAACAAAGACTTCTAGCACTAAACACAGATGAGAAATTCCAATACTGTTGGGTTCTAAGACAAGAGCAAGAAGCCCTATTGCCACATACAAATTTACAACACATCAGGCTGCTACCCTTGGTTGAGGTAGCTTGAGGGAGTCTCTGCACTTTGCCAAAACAGCCGGTGCCAAATTAAAGTAAACATCCCTTTAAACCTGAAATCTGCTTCTGCCCAAGGCAGTGTGACAACAGGTCCAACCTGTCTGGCAGACCAAATCGTGTCACCCCCATGGCTGCACCGGTCTTTTAGGCACAGCTGAAGTTCCTGCAGAAAGTCTTCCAGGTCCATTCCAGGGTAATTGCCAATTCTTTCTCCCCTTTGTTACTCCACACTGGCTTCATTCCCCCCACTCCCTTCCTCTGGGAGCGTCAAGCTTCACTCTGCTGGGGGAGGAACCCATGGTTCTCAGGAACAGAAAATGTTCCTTGCTAGAGCCCATAACCACACAAGAACTTATGCTCTAATCTAAAATTGTTTTTCCAAGTGTGGTCTGTTGACAATGTCTATCAGAATCAATGATGCTAAAAATGCATATTTGTGTTTCTACTGAACTATTTTCAAATTATATACACATTTAATTCTTCACTTCTCTTCCAAAAGCACAGCTGACACGACCGCAGAGGGACTGGAGGCGACCTCTACCTTATTTACGAGCAAGGCCTCTAATCTGCACGTATCTAACTGGGTTTCAGGCTCAGCTTTGGATCTAGGTCACAGTGATATGACAGCCTCCCTGACATTCCCCATCATCCCACGGGTCCACTTTGTTACCATTAGTCATTTGTCATGTGGACTCTATTGATGTGGTCTGTCCTCTTGAGATTTACAGGTTAAATTTTTCCTATAATCAACTTAAATTTAGAGAAAAGGACAAAGCCAGAGAAAGCAGATGTACAGAAGGCTGGCTGATGCCTATAACGACGCTGGAACTGCTGGAATAGAAAACACAGGCTTCTTTTCCAAAAGCTTATATTTAAAATAAAAATATAGTACTTGTAATATAATAATAATAGCAGTAGTAATAATAGTAATAATATCATCATGTATATAAAATGGTCAAAACATCAGAGAAATAATACTCTTTAGACCTGGTTCACTTCTTCCTGTTTCAATGAAAAGAGAATGGTATTTATCACACGGAAGAGAGCCAAAGGCACAGAGAATACAACATAACAGGTAATTTACCACACATTTACATTTTCATTTGTAATGCATTTTACAGTACAATGTGGAAACAGGTAAAGAGTTTGGGAAAACACATTCTAGTGTAGGCATTTTCTGACCACACTCTTTTGTCTTCTTAGACGTTTCCAGCCCTTCTCTGACTCACCCACTTTTGACCTTCACAAGATCTTCAGCAACTGATTATTTCCATTTTGGTTCAGTCCTTTCCTGCCTCTTTTTTCTTCTTCTGCCCAGATCCCAGTCTATCGTTTCAACTACTCTACCTAGAAAGTGCAGCTTCTTCATCCCTTTTTCCTGCTTTTACTCTTGATCTATAAATCCTCACCCCTGGGTTAACCCAAACATATCTATCTTCTCCAGCACCACACAGTGGTAGCCAAGCATTAGAGAAATACACACAGCTGGATGGATGGATGCTCCCAGACATTTAAGATTTCGTCTGGTCTGGTCCTCCAGTGCTCCTTAGCCAACCTGTCTGTTTTTCCCTTGTTAGTTTCCTTTCTCCCTCTTCTCCAGGCTAGGTCCAAACCTTTGCCACTTTTTACACGCTCCCTAGCCCATCTCAAGTATCTCCGCTTTCTTTAATTTTGATAAAATTAAGATGACCAGGCACGAACTCCCTCCATTCCCCACCCCTCATTTACCTGCACCCATGTCCTTCTTTCCTCATGTCTTGGAGGAGGGATGCTTCAAAGCCAGTCTTACCATGGTGCTCTCTAATTTACTTTTTCCCATTTCCATCCAGGAATTTTTCCTACCAATGATTCATTTGTTCTCCTGTTTCTTCAACTTCTCCCTCATTCTGTTGGTGTTTTTTTTTTTTTTTATCATCACTTAATCATGTTCAAGTTTCTTCAAACTTAAAAGATAATAAATAAAACTACCATCATTCTACATGCTTCCTCCAGGCATCATTCCATATTTTTTTCCTCTTTTTATCCAGACTTCTGGAATCATCCCCATTCAGCTTTGCCAGTTCTTTGCTTTTCATTCCATCCTCTGTCAAATACGATTTGGCTTCTGCTCCTACAAGTCCACAGAAACCACTTATTAAAGTCATCAATGACTTCCTCGTTGCTAAAGCCAGTGGACAGTTGGTTCTTACTCGACTTCTCTAAGATATCTGGCATCATTGTCTGCTCTCCTTTTTGAGATCTTCTTCTCTAATGTCCTGTAGGCATGTAGGCTGTAGGCATTCTGGTAACTCTTAAATCATATCTCCAGCCCAACACTTGAATTAACTTGGAGTTTCAGACCCTCATATCAAACTGCACACCATTCTTCACCTAGATCCACATACAACATATCCAAAATGTGTTTCATTTATTTCTCCCAAACGCCTTTCCTTCTGTGTACCCCAGATGACAAGTCAGAAGCCTGGGAGTCATCCTTAACTTCTCCCCGTTCCCTGCTCTTATAACCAATGATTGCCAAGTTTATTTCTACTCTACTTCTTAATGAGAAAGCCTCATTTCTGACCTGACTATTAAAAGAATCAACTGACTCTTCTCCTGCTTTCCACCTTACTCCGGAGAAGTCTGATGTGAAAATTAGAATTCTGTGGCTTGCTCATCCTGCTCTTCATATATAATTTCCAGTCACTGAATGAAAACATTGGACTTGGAACGAGGGAACCCAGCTGCAGTGAAGAGTGCCAGGTGTCAAGCTGATTTCTTTTTTCAATATTTGTGTTGAACAAATGAGATTTTTTTCAAACTATAAGCATCTTGAATTGTGTATCTTTGAGCTGCTTTAAACAGAAAAGTGAAAAAATAATAAATGTGTAAATCTTCAGAGGAAAATTGGGCCACAAAAATCATCAGAGTGAAGTCATTTGGTGGGACAATTCTAGGTTCTACTAAAAGGATGAATCTCATCAGTTCTCTCTGAAACGGAAAGACTTGGTTGGGCTCCTAAACCACGAAGTCCCATCTTGTACTCCAAGTGAGACACAAAGATAAACCAGAGGACAGAAGTGTGCCTGTCACTCCCACCACTCTCAGCCCTATTCTGCATTTTCTCAGATGTATTTTCCAAGACCCATCTGGAAGGTGTTTCAGAAGAGAAAGGCCTATAAGACTTTAATGTTTGTGAAACATTTCATGCTAACTAGACTCAAAATTTTATATCAGAAAAATTAAAAGGGGAGCAAAAATGAACTAAACATCATCCAAGATTCCTTTCAGCTCAAAATATTATGATCGTTTTAAGTTACTGGTTTTTAAACTTTGATGACAGTGGGGGTGGGGAAAGTGTTGCAGGCTCTTTTGAAAATCCAGTGGAAGAGATGGATTCTCTTTTCCAGATAATGCTTACACACACACACACAAACACACACACACACACACACACACACACACACACAGCTTTATGTATAATTTCATGCATCCCAGTTTAAGACTTCCTATCTATGCACTGACTAGGCATGAATTTAAATGTGACTGGAAGATTTCTTCTTTTGCAACCAGCTGAACACAAGGTTCCCACTCAGCATTCCCCCAAACCACCAAGCCCCTCAAACCTGTTTCTCTTCCATTTCCCAAGGACTTTTGCTGTGGATTTCCATGGGATGGCCAGCTCTCAGCTCAGCAGAGAATACAGTTCCTTAGCTAAGCCAGTGTGTCTCAGACAAAAGCCTTTGGAGAAACTGGTCCTTCTCCAATCTCTATTCTCATGTCTGCAAGGCCAGCTGTACCAGCAAGGACAGGCCAGATTCTGTTCAGTGGGCTTTCCTCTCCAGCTGGACCCTGAGGGCATTTTCAAAGTGACCCTGATTTAGAAGCTGAGTCTGAAGTGAGATGGAGGAGGGTAGGATGTTTCCAGTTGCTCTTTGTCTGGAGAGACAAGATAAAACTGGTCTGGCTTAGATGGAGGTTTGAGTCAGGGACAGGTGCCCATACATGGGGAGAATTGGTGCCATTAAGGCAAAGAAGCTTTTAAGGGCTTCGGAGGTGCTGGCAGTTGGGCTGAGCCTGACATATAGAACTGGAGCTTGTATTGGGAGGTTAATGCTGAAGTTAAACATCCCTCACACGTCAACGTTCTCAGTGCTCAGATGACTCCACATCTCTGAAAATGCGAGAGAGGGTTTGGGGAAACATCTTTCTCACTGCTTTATATCACCATGGCCATGTGGGTGCCAACCTTTCCACCGTGAATAATCACTCCAGTTTCCCCAGGTCCTTCACTTTCCGGGAACTCCCCTCGACGTGATTTCCTAACAGCTATTTATTTGCCACTTGCATTTCCCTACCATTCAACGGCGTTTTCAAGAATTTCAACAAATAGCCAAAATTTCTTCTGACTCCCTTCTAATTCCAAACCATGAGAAAATATTTTGCAGGTCATGACAACTAAATAAACATAAGTTGCAATTTCTCCAACTGATGAGAAAGTCGAATTTTGTTTCACAGTATTTCTGCAGAATTATAGAAAACAAATGTTGGCAGAATTCCATGGGAAAAATAAGAATTTCAGCAATTCCACCTGATTCCATTACGTCATCATTTCCCAAACTCACCAGTTGTCATACCATATTGCAAAATGTCACCAACAATTTTCCTATTTCATATATAATGGGGAAAAGAGAATGCTGTTGGGTGCCCAGAGAGAAAGCAGAAGAGGAATTCATACAACAGAAGTGTCACATATACTCATGTGTGCTTGCCTTCTACAAACTCTGATAGGTGCAGAGAAAAGATTCTGACAGTGTTTTCATTTGTGATGTTTACTTTTTAAGAACAAAACTGCCAGCTTTAGTTTGCATCACTGTGTTACCACAATGTGTTCAGTACATTAGATAGAATACAATATGTTGAATGAAATAAACACTTTCTGTAGAGATCAAGACTAAGGCCTATCTGCTCGAAACTCCCCACTACACACACACACACACACACACACACACACACACACACACACACAAGGCCTCCTTCACTGGCTCATTCCAGACATTCTTCATTTTTCACCAGATTTGACAAGTAATTGTAAGCCCTATGTGGGTTGAAAAGAGACTCCGCAACTGAGGATGTGATGCCAACATGTTTGTGAAAAAAAGGAGGAATGGTAGGGAATTAGCCAACATAAGTTTTCAATGAAAACTTCCTGCCCCAATCTGCAGAGCACTGCAAAAGTGGAAGCAGCACAGGTCCCAGCCTAAAAGAAGACTAAATCATTACTTATGTAGGTAAGCAGTGAAGCCATACAGTGGTTAAGAGCACAGAATGTCTAGATTTGACTATTAACACCAATGGTTACTATCTGTTTGATCTCACAGATTTCAGATCTGTTGTTTGATCTCTTTTTGCTTAAGTTCCTTCATTGGTGAAAGGGATAATAATAATAATAATAATAATAATAATAAGAAGAAGAAGAAGAAGAAGAAGAAGAAGAAATTAATAATAATAATAATAATAATAATAATAATAATAATAATAATACTTAAGGAATAAATAGGATGAAATACATGAATTCTTAAGGGGCAGCACCTTGTACCTAGCACATAGTATACACTTTAAAAGTACTTGTTATTATTGCCTCATTCATTTAAATTATTTTCCTGGAATGGGATAATTTTTGAATTACGAAGGCTGTCTTTTATCAACTACTGTCAAGATGTTGATGGATGTTGATGCTGGTCATGACCCCTTGGGAAGAACACTTGCAGAACCAGCTTTCTCCCCTTGATGCCTGAGAAAAGATTAAAAGTTTCTCTAACCTGAGGCTGGAGGGAAGAGTTAGAAGTGAAGCAAAGAGGCTGGTGATGATATCTGAGAAAGATCCTTCGGCTATGACATGAACCCACTCCCCCAAGACTTGCTATACATGAAGTAAGAGTAGGACCCCGAAACAAAAGAAGGAACCTGAGAAAAGAGATCCCCGCCCTGTATCCCAACTGGACTTGAGTAGCCTTACAGAATGTCCTGCTCCACCAGAGCGTGGCAGTAGTTGGGCACAGATGGTTGCAGATGGTGCTGATGCTGAGAGGGCCTGAACTACCCATGCTGATCCAAAAGGTGTGGAAGCAATAAACCTTCCCTGTGCCCCAGAGAAGTGTGAGGAAATTTCACCAAGGAAAAGAAAAGGCCAGCCTACAGGGATATTACTGTCCTGATGCTGGGACTTGCCATGGTAGAAGTGGAGAGGATTACATGGCTGGAGGCCAGTTAAGAACCTGTCAGTAGATACCCGGTGGCAGGACAGCAGCAGAGCCTGATCACAGGAGGGGTTTTGTACATCTCAGTGGACACCACTATAGAAAAATGCCAAGTAGCCAGGAGCCTGAGCCCCTTGCCACTGAGGCTCTGATGCTACACCTAAGGCCCCTAAATCTTAGATGCCAACTCTAGGTTTGTGGGTATTAAATCAGTGATCAGGGAGGATAAACTCCTGGATTAACTCAAGCACATAAGCATAAAAGCCTGAAATGAATGCCTTTACCTAAAAGTAACCAAGATTAAATTTTCTGCCAGAAAGCAAAATGGGGTTTGAGACAGAAACTAACTTGAGTGATAGAAAAATGAAAATCACAGATTCTGAAAATTCACATGTTCAAAGGTACCCTGTAAACTGAGTAACCAGCACCCCACAGTCCAGGACGACGTTAAGAATTCTGCTAAAGCTGTCTTGAGTACCGCCACTTTTTTTCTGAAGGAAGAAGTCCCCTGAGTTGAGGCAGAAAAATAAAAAGTAAGACATAAAACAGTACGAAGGAAGTAAGTGTATGCTATTGATATGAAGTTAAGGAACAACTCTGTGGCGCCCACTGCAACTAAGGAAAAAGGCCGACTGCCTGGCAGAAAGAGCCCTGAACTTGGGTCAGAGGTCGTAGCCCCAACTCTTACCTAGCTATGTAAACTCGGGCAAGCAAGAAGCCCCTCAGAACCTCAGCCTCTTCATAGAAAAGCGGTCTTTCAGACTAGTATTAAACGAGAACAGATAGGGAAAGTACCCTCATAGAGCCAGGCCTGCAGTGGATGCTCAGCGAGTGTCTGCTGAAGAAAAAGGCCTTCCTTTAACTCTTTTACTTCCACACCTAGACTGTCTTCTTCCCCGCAAGTTTTCAGTCCTGCTTACCACACCTGCTTTCATCTCTGGCTGGGGTCTCGCCCTGAATGGACAGATGACCTCTTAGAGCGTGCTGTCGCCACACAGCGATTCAAGTGCTATTTGCTCTTTAGATTCTGGCAGCCCTGCTGGCTGGCTGCCATGACCCCTGACCTCCAGCTCCCTCCACACACACCCGCATCCCTCCCTCACCAACCTGTGCCACTGAGGTACCAGCACTTGGGAGACAAAGCCTATCCTGCATGGCTGGAGCAGCTACAGAGGTCTCGCCCAAGATACACCTTATAACCAAAGAGTGAGATAAATAGCTCACTAAAATAAACAGACAGATCTCACTCTATCATTAGACTAAAGCGAAATTGGGGAGCAATATCCCATTGTCAGATTTAAGTGGTGTTTAGGCCCAGGTGCTGAAGGCCGGACCCTTTGTGGATGAAGCAGAAAAGATAATCTCCACCCTCTGTGATAAAAGGAGCTGAACCTTGGAAAGAAAGTGGCGCTTTAAAAAGGATGACTCTTTTAAAACTTCCTGGGGCTGGTAGAAAAGGAAAAGGAGGTACCCAGGGAATGAGAAGGAAAGGGGCCGGAGGAGCTCTACTGGCCGGAAGCCTGTGTGGCTCCCTGACGGCTTGATACCTTTCCGTGCTGGAAACTGCTGACCCTCCCTTTCTGTTTAGGAAGCACATTCTGTTGGCTTCCTTTTTGTACGCACTGAGGTATTCTTGTGTCTGGGTCATATTCTTAATAATGATGTCAAAATGTCCTGTGGTCAGGGCTTTCAGAAGACGAGACAAAACAAGGCAAAAACAACAACCAAATGGCTACACAGAAGCAGGGCAGGCAGCTGGAACTGCACCGGCAGGGAAGGGTCAATGCAAGCTGCACTCTGTGAAACCATCAGCTTTTCCAGCTTCTCTCCAGCCTCCACATCTCCCAAGGACCTCCTTGTCCCTAAGGAAAGCGGTTCGTGTGCACAGGCTAATGAGACCCTCCAGTCACTGGAACAGCGGAGACTCAGCGGGGCGTCCGTTTCTGCACACTCGGCAGGAGGCTGCTGGAAACACCTGGTCCTCTTACTCACACCCCCGCCCCCAGCCCGGGCTCCAGTCAGAGCGGCACTGGCTCCTTCAGCCTTGGATGCCAGAGGACTTCTGCAAGAGACACACCTGAGTAGTCAGAAGACTTCTTTGGTGGGTTCTAGCCACCAGCTGGGACTTCTGCTCCCATCCAGGGACACCGTGTCATAGTTTTATCCTTGACAATGTCTTTTGGGGAGGTCTCCTTGGAAACAAAAAGTAGTTTTTTATTAAAGCCAAGGTAAAGACCCTAATAGAAATCCACTGTTTATTTCTGACACGAGGAATTATTCTCAGATTATGGGGTCGGGGGGACACATGACTAGCTGGCAACCTCCATTTAAACGTGGTTTCACCTCCGTAGACTAAACTCGTTCAGTTGCTACTCACATTTCCCCTGATGGAAACCACCTGTGCCTGGGGTAGCCCAATCCTGCACACAGAGAAGAAGCTATGCAGCAGCTCTCATCGTCCTGTGGAACCTCACTCCCCAGGGAAGGCCACAGGGCCCTGCCTTGGCAGTTTCCTCTTGGGATGGCGCCAGACCATCTCTCCCTCCCTCCACAGAACATGGATGGGAGTTCTGCTCAATACTTCGTAAGTCTCAGGGGTCAATGCACCCACCCAGTGATGCTGTGATTCCAGTGACCATCTCACAACTCTGGGCAGGGTAAGGCGACTTACAAAAAGAACACAACAGGAATCTCTACAGGAAGCGTCTTTCTCTATTACAGTTTTTTCACTGTGAAGGGTGTTCAAGGCTCCTTCACAGCTTTGGTGAACTGGATAGCGAGAGTCTCTCGCTGAAGAGGCACCCATCCTTGGCAGAATGAAGATCAGGCCCTGGACTGGCACGGATGCTCCCAGGTATGCATATCTCTCTGTGGGCACGTCTGGGGCGACCAGCCAGCCTTCCGCAGTGAGGTCTAGCTCCTCTGCTCTCCTCGTTTCTCCAAACCGCAGCACTGGCAAGAAGAGGTTTAGACTACACGTGAACATACACACGCTGTGGATGGCGTATAGAAACCAAGGTCCTGTGGGCTGCTTCAGCCACATTGATGGCCCCCAAGGATGAAGGGTGCCTTCCTGGGCTTTGCCAGTAAGGAACTCAGGTACCCAGCTCTCCAGCCTGCAAGGAGCTCTGCCAACTGCTCCGGCGTGGGTCCTTTTCAAGAACAATGCTTGGCTCTTTCCTCTTTGGGTGCTTTGTCCACTCCTTTCCCAGAGGTCAGTTGGCATAGAGCTTACCCTCCATCGTAGAGGAGGTCAACCTGCTACGTGTGGCCCCCAGAATGTGCTGTGTCTCTCTCTTCTCCACCCACAGTGCCTTTCCTGCTGGGCGGAGGAGAAAATCTCCCTCTGCCATTACACGACGCTGACACCAGCTTTCCACCAGGTTCTTCCATTCTGAGATGGGTTTAGCGCTTTCCCTGGGTCCGACAGAAGGAGTCTGACTGTAACCGTTCAGGGTTGTATGACACTTCATTCATTCCTGCATTCATTCATTCATCAAATGTTATGGGTTCCTATTTAGAAGCAGAGCAATCATGGTAGAAGTAAGACCACAGATTCAGAAGTTTTTAAAACTTGGCTTTTTCACTTAAATTGCATGCTAGAAGAAATGAGAGGAGCATGTACTGGCCTGAAGCTGGGTGATTGCTCCACCTCAGTTCAGTTCTGAACCCATCAGTTTTCTGGGTTGTGTCTTCTTATATTGAGCATTACCCAAAATCCACCCCTTTCTCCTTTCTAGAAATTGGGGATCCACAGGGGAGAGAAGGCCTTAGGGTTACAAGTAAACAAACTTATATGTTGCAATTGAAAAGTGACTTAAGGGTACATTTTGAAAACCAGGGAAATAACAGGAGACAGAGTAAAAAATATATTTCTGAAAAGATTCAAATACACATTTGGAAAGAAAAGAAGTCATAGCATTCCTTCAAAAGAAGGAAGGGGGCATATGGCATTAAGGTAGTAAAACACTACAGATATTAGTATTCATTGAGTTTTTAACTTTCAGAACACATGACATGGAGTTCTAAATCCTGGAGCACTGGGTGCCTCATCACAGCGTGGGAGCCCCCCTGGAAGGAGCCTCAGCTCTGGACTTGGGGTCAGGCTCCATACGGCTGCAACAGTGATGCTGAGCAGAGAGCAAGCAAGACCCTACCATCAAGGGACTCACGGCCCAGAAGGGAAAACACTCCTAAACAGGAGTACAAATGTCTGCCAGGAGGTTTGACCCCGGCTTTACATCAGAATCTCCAGAGATACTGAAGAAAGAAAAAAAAAAAGAAAAAGAAAAGAAACAAAACATTCCCGAGCCCCTAGGCTTCTGGATCTGAATCTCAAGCTCAGACATTATATCTACTCTCAAGCTTTCCTAACGCCTCCAGACAATCTGACTCCCTTACCTGGGTACCTGTACCTACTTCCACACTGGGTTTTTATCCCACTCCTTCTTCTCTGTGTATCCACATGCCTTCAGATCCAACTGTACTCTGACCCTGGTGAGTCAGAGAAATACCCACCATGCAGCTAGAAGGCTTTTTTCCAGAAAGTGGTTGAATATTTTAAATTAAAGTTCACAGTTCAGTTTTTACATTAATGATTGGGATCATACGTGACATTTCTTCTTTGATTGGAATCTGGCATCTCATATGTCATTCCAGAATTTAGAAGCAAATTTCCTAAGACTGTTGTTACACACCCTGAGGTAGACTCATTCGTCTAGGCTGTGACCATGACCTAAATCTTCTTCAGCGGCAGGACTGAAAGGTGAGCCTGGGGAAGAGGAGAGCTGGTCCAGTACCTCACCTGCAGCTGCCATATGACAGGAACGCCCAGGCAATAGATGGGACACTGTGCATGTCACCCAATTGCCAATTTTAGAAAGAGCTAAAACTGAGGAAACAGACTATAAGCCCTAAAACCATATCACATCTCCTCTCCCCACACAGTTTATTTTCGATTGCTAATGTCATCAGCTGTGTCAACCAGCAGTGACGTATACTGTTCCTCCTCAAAACCCCTCTAGTAGCAAATGTCCCATGAGGTTACCTTCTCAGTCAAGCTGAGTCAGAATCACAGAATTCTGGGAAAGTGAAGCTGACAGAAATCTTCCTAATATTAGGATAACTGTTAACATTTCTTGAGTGCCTACTGTGGGTCAGCCACTTCATATACTTATTTTGTTTAATCCTCACAATACCCCTGACATGGAGGTTTCATTATTTTCATATTTTAGATGACAAAACAGGCTTAGGAAGGTGAAGTAATCTGCCCAAGGTTACATATCTAATAACCCAGATCTGTGCAATGTAAAGCCTCTGTTTTTCAAAGCAAGGCTTGTGTACAAGGCGGCATGTCAAGAGTCACAAGAAGCCAGATAGTTAAACACAGCACATCCTCTGAAGTGTCAATTTCATTTAATGGTGAATAATTTAAAACACTTTGTTATAGCAAACTTGCATTTGGTATGGAGGGGGAATCCAAATTTGCTCAAAATTTAAAAATAAAAAGGAACCTTTAAAAAAATGTATACGTGTAGCAAGCTGCTTCTGGCTTTGCCGCCCAGACCCCAGGCTCTGACCGCATTCTCCTGCTATGAAGGCTGTTCTGGCAGAAAGATTTAAAAGCAGAGCCAGAAACCCAAACAAACTCAGGAATTGCACCCCCAAGTGGAAGACGGGGAAATGGCTTGTCATCAGAGAGCAAAAAAGAAGTGATTGCATTTTGCGAGGCTCAATTTCCATACCCATCTGGGGAGGAATATAAATCGTAAAAGTCCATGGGTTGCCAAGACAACTTCCCACCTGACTGATGCTCTCAGGAGGTTTTCAACGCTGTCCAGTGTGGAGAGAAGGATCTATCACTGAATGAATGAGCCAGTGGCCAGCCCGTCCAAACCCCCACTGTCCGCCCACCTGCATGCCCCCCATGTGAGCACACACACGTGCGCTCACACACAACACTTTTTGTCTCTCTCCCTCCCACCCTCCAGACCTTACGTCCCCTAAGGCCTAGGTATCTTTTTCATGAAACACCTAGAATCATCTTGAAGGTGGTCGCAGTCAGCAGGGATCTGATTCTACGCTAGGTAGGCCAGCCTATACTCTGCTGACACTTGAATTCTTCCAGAGAGATTAATCAATGAATTCTGAAAAGGATGAAAGGACGGAGTCCAGCCAGGCCTTTCACCCAGCTGAGGTAGGTACAACATAGCCCGGCACACTGACATTATTTGAAGTTCATAGGTATAGCCAAGAAAACCATCGAATACAGAAGGGCATGGCCGGGTTGGGCTGTGTCAGGAGACCCTGACATGGAGAAAAAATATGGGGAACCACGTCTACAAGCACACTGCAGCCAGTCTGCACCATGCCCACTTCTCAAACACAGCTGCTCCCTTACCCCACTCACCCACCGCCATTCTCTCTGGTTGGGAAGCTCTCTTCTCTGCTCATTGCCTGGCTAATCTTATTCACCCTTTAGGCCTCAGCTTGATGCCACTTCCAAGAAGATTTCCCTGATTTGCTTCATCCTAGCAACTTCCTGTTTACTCCCATACCACCCCACATTTCCTACATCCTAGCACTTGCCAGACTGCATTAGGATTGCCTATGTAGTTGTCTGTGAGCACGACAAGAACATGACTCCCCTGAGACAACATCCAGCACATAATCAGTGCACTCTGAATGTCTTTCGAGTGAATGAAAATTAAAGACGTGCCACAAGCCCCAAGGATGCCCACCAGGCTACAGGGATACACCTTCCTGGCAACTGAGCCACCTGAAAGTCCACAGCAGTGATGGGCTGCCTTTGAGAGGGCAGCGAAGGGAGAGGAACCCATCCAAACAACTGAGCACTTCCCACATGCACTGATGGCACAGAGATAAAACGAAAAAAGTCTTTGCACTGGAGAAGCTCAGTCTAATGAGGGAGACTATTAGGGGCACAATAGCAAGGACGAGGTGCTTTATTACAGAGCGAAATGGAGAAAAATGTGAAAACCAAACTGAGTGAGCAATTGCTTATATACTAATCTGATGGTTCTAGAAATTCTCCCTAGACAAGGGTTTGAAGAGGAAATATTCCTGAGAACTTTGATACCTATAATATGCTGTTTCATTTGTAAGATAATTGAGTCAACAATACTCATATATACCATTTTAATTTATTTTACTAGTGCATCAGTTATTTGGGGGTGTTTCTTGATGCTACATTCACATCTAGTGTTAGGCTAGTTGGGAGGGTTTTAAGGTGCCTGCCTGCAAGAAGCTTGGAGTCAAGTGGAGAAGATACTGGTAACAATAATTCAAGGTGATTCAATCTGGCTTAACTAACAAAGAAAACATATTTTTCAGACACCTAAAATGCCCAGGGGTATCTTTAAAAACCAGATTTAGCTTTATCCAGGGGCTTAAATAATGTACACCAGTCATTTCTCTGAATCTCTTGGCTTTGCCTCATCCCAGGCTGGCATCCACTCTCAGGTTCCATCATGGCAGCCTCTCCTAGTGTCAGATTCTTATCTTCCAAAGCCTGATTTGAACTGAAAATAGAGCTCTCTTCTCCCATAAGTCTTAATGAAAATCACAGCCTGGTTCCCTGGCCTGAGGGATGGAAGTTTACCCTCCCATGACCCAATCCCTGAACCATGAGAATGGAATTAGCTGACTGGTAACCCTAGGCCACACGCCTCCACCTCCAGGTGGTGTGGGATCAGGGCCACCCAAACCCCGCAGACTGAAAGGAGAATGAATTTTGAGTAGGTGACAGAAGAGACAGTCTGATTAAATGCATGAGACTTTGTCTTCAACAGCTTTGTGCTGTCACCCATTTTACAAATAAGTCAAATGAGGCTAGTAAGAGCAAGAACGGGACAAGAATCTGGTCTTCTGATTTAGTCCTGTGCTCCCTCCATTTATGTTTGTCAGGGAGCAGTGTTGGAATTTGGAGTGGGACAATTCTGAGGCTGTCCCAAGATTTAAAAATGTTTCACATTCATGACTCTAATACCAGTGACACCTGCCTCCCATCATTGTGACAAAATGCTCACACATATTTTTAAAGGTCTACTCGGGGGTGCAGCACCTTCCTCATTTAAGAAAAACGGAATATTACCCACGTGAACCTTATTATCAGGGTTTCATACTTCTCAGAGTTCCTAAATGTAAGCTCTAATATTTAGCTTTAGAAATGCACTGAACTTTTGACTGGACATACCTTGGAGGTCATCTAGTCCAAAACCCCTGGGCCAGGAGTTCTCACCTGGAGAAGAAGGGATGAGTGAGGCTGGGGAGGAAGAAGATGGGTGGGAATGCATACCAGGAAGGTAAGTGTGAAGGGTTGGAGGTGATAGGTCTCAGTTTCCCACTAATACCCCTCTTCTTCGGAAACCTCAGAATTAACACATTTTTATAGGCAGGATTCAAGCTGCTTCTTAAGGAAGGCAGTATTATCTCCTTTTACTTGAGTTAGGTAAGAAATTATAGGCTTGCGAGAGGTAGAGGTAGA
Organism: Cynopterus sphinx; assembly: GCA_030015415.1. Classification (NCBI taxonomy): domain Eukaryota; kingdom Metazoa; phylum Chordata; class Mammalia; order Chiroptera; family Pteropodidae; genus Cynopterus; species Cynopterus sphinx. The sequence goes on from CM057385.1 coordinate 99,578,923, forward strand.
CACTACTCACTATGATAGATATTATCAAACTCATCGGCACGCTGATGGAGCAAACAGGATAGGTGGGAATTTGAAGCCAGCTAATCAATCATATGAAGAACCTCTAAATGGACAGGCAAAGTCACACCTGTGAAAATACTCAAAATGAGAGAATAAATTGGCCTCCTAAGATACTGAAGCCAATCATCCAGCAGTAGACTTAGAATTACTCTATATGGCCTGAATGGTCAGAACCAGGTCTGATAGAGGAAGAGAAAACACTTGAACAATGAGAGATGTCATATAAAAGAAGGAGCCATCTGGGAAGGCAGTAAGTTCCCCACTGCTGGGGGTATCCAAGCACACCCTGAGATGTAGAAGTGGGTTTGAAACTCAGTCCCTCAGACATTCCAAAGCAACGCAAATGGATGGAGTTTTAGTGCCCCGCACATTGCTATCAGAGACTACATAGAGAGAACAGGTTTTAAGTTGTGCTCAGTATCTATGGGGATAACTATAGAGTAAGACCCCTTGCTCCCCGACTCCAAAAAGTCAGAGTATGAGAGACATTACCATAGGATAATGTTGACTCTTCTCATTTACAAAGAAAAAAAGGGAATCTTAAACCAACTTTCATACTTCATTTACAATGTAATATTTTTGTCAAGACAAGGAGTGTCTTAATAAAGAATGGCTGATAAAGAACACTAGATGATCGCTATAAATTTGCCCAACCAAAAGTTGAGTTTCACCTAAAACTCCATGGGCTAGAGTGCCTAGAGGGTGTTTGGTAATCTACTCGCAGAAATTCTGGCAAGTAAGAAATGTACTGCTATGCTTCTATCTCATAGCGCCCCGAAGTCCAAAGGTTAACATGAAATAGACTTTACATGCCACACTAAACTGCCTGAGGAAGTGGCAGGTTTCACAAAGCCACTGTGACCTTGCTACGTCTCTCCTTTGTCTGAAGAAGTACCTGTTGAGGCAGCTCTATCTGTACAGGGTCATCTCTGTCCATTAGCTGAGTTCTGCGCTAGAAAAAATATTTGACATTACCAGCCTTTAGCAAATAAGCCGTTTTCAGTCGGAAATGCTGTGAGATCATGGGATGCCAGATCAGGTATTTCAGAGGCTGGAAAACTCCCATCTGGCCTGGAAATGTCATTGTAAGGACCTCTCCAATCATTGATCTCCGAATCCCCTGCAGCTGAGTTAGACGACCATTGTGTATTTTCATGACATCAAGTCCCTGCGAATGGAAATGTTGTTCTATTTCATACGGTAGGACTTGCCATGAATTCTAGGACATTGCTTTGGTTAAATGGCAAAAACGGCATTAGAGATAACGGTACAGAAATGTGGAAAAGTGGGACTTGTGATTTGTCAAGAGCCCCGCAAAATGACTGCCTTATTCTTTCTCTCATCAAGAAACAAATGCATACTTTACTGCTACCGCCACTCCTTCACTTCACCAAGGCCACTTTTTTCACTATTCAAAATGAAGCGGTGTCCTTGCTGCTTAGCTGCAAGGGCTCATGGGAGCGAACATTCTTTCTGGGAGATCTATAACCTTCTGGATGGTGCTATCCCCAGCCTCGTTGCTATGGTTAGAGCATGTGCTGCTCTTCTCTTTTTAGCCTTCTGTTGCAGCACCACGATCATCAATACTTATTTATGTTATTCGTCCTCACGCAAATTAAAGCAGAAGTGTTGCCCTACTCTCGTGGTTCTCCTGTATAACTGGGCAAAATGAATATTCACCCTGTGCATTCAAAAAATATTTATGGAGCACTAACATGTGCTTGTTTGGTATCTCAGGTTGGTTTTACTTAATCGGAAAAACATCTTGTTTGCAGATGGATTACCTTCCTATTATATTACTTACCAAATATTCCAAATAAATGTAAAAGCAGAAACTCCATAAAAATGACAAGAATAGAGGTGGCATACCCCATAATTCTATAGCCAATGCTTTTTTATTTATCTTCTCTGTCTTCACCTCTCCTTGGAGTATAAAATGCCTTTTTCATGATTATAATTACAATCTAAAGTCTACCTCATCGGTCCAAATATTGGTGCCAAATGTCCAAGCATTAACCAGTTATCTTCAGTCTGGCTAGAAACTAGGTTCATGGTATGACCAGACCAGAATTCATCATTTGACAAACCCCTGACCCCTCCTTCTCATTTTTCCCCCCACTCCATCCCCAATCAACAAACCAGTTTTCCTCCATTCACACTTCCATTCTTAGCTGGTGGCACCACCATCTATCTGCCCATCAGAAACGTTGCTGTCCAGCTGGGCTTCTTTTCCTTCACCCTCCACGTTAAACCAGATAACAAATCCTATTGATTGAACCTCCCAGACAGTCCTCACAACTCTTTTTTCTCTTTCATTCTCACAGCCACTTCCAAGGTCTTAGCTCCTCTCCTCTGGATTATTTGTCTGATTAGTATCGTGGCCTCTAGTTTAAAACCTCTGTGTGATCTTCCTAAAACACCAATCTGGTTGTGTCACCTTCTACCTGTCCCCACTCCCTACCCCTGAATCCTGCTCAAAATGCTTCAAGCTTTCTTCTTCCCTGTGGAGTAATACCCAGGAGGGATGTGACTCCTGGACTTTCTCCCTCTCCCCTGAATTCAAGCTGTGCTTTATGTTTACCCATCCTTAGTTATCCTCATGTGGCATACCAGTTCTTGTCACCACATCTCGGCCCTTGTTTCCTCTGCTTAAAATCTTTTCCCACTTCATCCATCCGGTAGATTCTTATTTGTGCTACAAAACCCACTGATGTGCAGCCTCTTCCTGGAAGCCTTTCCTGCCTCTCCTTCTCCTTTTTGTCTCTGCATCTTACACCTACATCTGCTATTCTTATCCCCCTCTTGTCATTGGCAGCCTCTAGTAAGTCACGAACCTCTTGAAAGCAGGGATCGTGTCTTAGTTTTCTCTGCCTCCTAGTTCTGGGGACTGTGCCTGGCACACAGTAAGAGCCAATGATTTAGAGTGCTCTCAACTAGACTCTAAACCAGAGGGGAGGAAGGGAACAAGACAGGCTTTTATTTTTTCTTTTTTAAGCATCAACAATTCATCCAGTCCTTTGAAGATGGAGGTTTAGGCTCACCTTTGAGGGCACACTTTGTTCCTTTGTTTCTGGAAAGCTTTAATGATGTTGTATGCAAAAGTGAAGCTAGCTATGATCTTCAGTTGCAATGAAGAGCTTCTGGAGATAGTGAGGAGCTAAACTGTTTCACATAAAAATAGAAAAAGCAGTCCTTGGTGATGATGGAGAGCAATCCCCAAGATGGCCATGCTATTGAGAGACTGGTCATGGGCTGAGACTGAGGAGGAAATGGTGTGTTTCCTTGGGTGTTGGTGGAGTAGGAGTCCGGATCAGACAGGCAGGAACTTGGCAAGAGCATTCACTTTGGAGGGAAGCAACTTGGTCCAGCAGCCATGGGCTGTTGGGAAAGGAAGGAATAGCCAGGAGGGGATCTTTGTGAAAGGACATGGCCAAAGGAACTGAAAAAGATGCGTTTAATGTCCAGCATTAAGGCACCCCTGAGTCTCGTGTCATTCCCTCCACTACCCTACTCTTCAGTAAAGCTTTGTGAAATGTCACAAGCCCATCTTAGTTAAACTCCAGAAAATTAATAGAGCAGCCAGTGTCCACTGTCACAGAATCAAAAGAAAGATCACCAACATAATCTAAAATGGAGACAATTTATTACCACCCAGGAAAAGGAGAACTATGCTCCTTAAGAAAAGTCGGTGAGTTTCCCTCAAACCGAATAAGAAATGGACAGATATAATATGGAGAAGGAGAAGTTTTTCCAAATTCCGGACTGATTTGAACGTGGATTGTAAAGTCTCTCTTGATATGGATTACTTTCCTGGTTTAGACTCATTGAGACACAAGTGCAATTCTTCAACAGGTCTGGGATGGGCATTAAGGCTCCAGGGGTCTCAGTGTCAATGGGTAAATTTGAATGTGAATGCTTGAGGCTTGGCAAAATTTTTCCTTAACATTTTCATTAGAGTAAGACAGTACATAGGTAGCTTATAACAGTCTGAATGTTGACACAGAAATTGGCCACAGTTCAAGGCCAAGGTGACGAACAATAATCAGGGTGAATTTTTTAATTCTCATGTTTCTGAGAGATTTGCAGGGCGCCCTGGAGAGGTCTGCCTGGTAGAATATTAGGGGCTCAGATGATAGATATTTGGCTATTAAAAGAGAAAGATTCCTGAACCAGGAACAACTCGGGCCATCAGGGCTATGCAAATGTCACCATCACCCTCAAAATTACCTTTTATACCCAGTTCTTCCCTACAACTAGTAATATTAACTTTTGCCTTCATATCGATCGAACTCAGGGGAAAATGTCACATCAGGTAAGAGGTGGGGAATTGGATCCATTCTGAGTAAAGATATTCATCCTCTGAGTTACACACCAAAAGCCACAGATGCTGGCTTTGTCTATTTAAGCAAAGCAAGGCTGCTGTGACTGTTTTTTGTTTTGTTTTGTTTTGTTTTTTACAAATCATTATCACTTCCTTTCTATGAAAAATTACCACAGAGGTATTGCTCATTTTTTTTTTTCAATGCAATTGAAATTGTACATGGTAAGGAAGTTTTTAATTAGTTCATTTCGAGCAGGAACAGTTTGTGCTTACTGCAGTGGGAGCCTAATAAATTACTTCGTCATCTCAACTGGAGGCTTTGTGAAGGAAAATATTCATTACTTTGCACCAGCAGCCAGTGGCTTTCTTGAAAGGTCTTAGAAATATGCCGCAGGAGGTGTAGATCAAGTTGCTTGCAGTGGGACTTCTGGGGCAGTGGAAACAAACAGCCTGGATGGTGAGGGAAGCCAGCGAACTTGAGCTTCAGTGTCTGGGGACAAAAGGAGTCTTGGAACTCCATGCCACTCCCTTCTGTCTAGTCTACTTTCCTGATCATAAAGCTCTTCTCCCACGCCCCCCAAAAAAAGTGTGTTGTTTTGCTTTGTTTTAATCATCCCAATGTCATTTTTTAGGGGTGGAGAAATAAAGTGCTTGGAAATACTTGTCTCAGATTACTAAAAAAATATTTATACTTTTCTATTTAGGTAAGTAGGTAGGTAGGTAGGTAGGTAGGTAGGTAGGTAGGTAGGTAGGATGGATGGATGGATGGATGGATGGATGGATGGATGGATGGATGGATGGATGATTAGATAGATAGATAGATAGATAGATAGATAGATAGATAGATAGATAGATAGATAGATAGATGATGGATGGATGGATGGATGGATGGATGGATGGATGGATGGATGGACAGACAGATACATACACATACACATACACATACAGATAGATATATAAAATGAGTGGGCAAAATGTTATTAGCTCAGCTGGTAAGGTAGTTCCTTTGATATGCAGGTAAGTCACTTGGAGTAAAGGGTGAGACCCCCTAAAGGTGTGCTCTTGTGATCACAGATCATCCCTAAATTGTTTTCTAAGAAGAGAGGGTCTTGCTGATCTCAAGGTTCTAATATCGTAGCAATTAATAGTGATGGTTTGGTAAATAAGTTTGGGTGATTGCTGAGGTAGAATTGTTCTGCAAAATAAAGACGTGAAATTCTGAAACCAGGATGGAGGACTCAGGGAGAGAGGTACGAACCAAAAAAGCCAGACTTTGTATGCAAGACAGGAAAGAAGGAAAAAGGTATCTATTAGCAGAGCAGGAGAGTTGAGATGTCTAAGGGGGATGCCGAAGTTATTTGCTGTACGATGTACACAGTAAACTCATCCTTCCATCTGCCCTAGAAAACCATTTCCCAGGAGCAGATCCTGAGGCTAAGGTTCCTGTGCAAGGGATTTATAAAGGAGGTGCTCTCACGGGAGACCAGTAATGGAACAGGGGAATGAGACAGGGATGAGGGAAAGTCAAGCTAAAGTGAGATCCAGGCAGCCCTCCAGCCTGGTCCTGCAAGGGGGTTTCTGGAGTATAATAAGTACAGTTCAGAGTCGTCCCCACCCGAGGAGGGGAGTTGGGCTTCCACACTCTTGCACCAGCAGTCATTAGTCACATGTAGAGTGAAGGAAGGGGATAAATTCCCAAGCATTTCCAACTCAGTTATGGAGGGAACGTGGTTCCAGCAGCCTGAATGCAGTCTGTTAGAGCACTCGCAGCGCCCTCTGAGGAGGACTGCACAAGGTACTGAATGTTAGAAGCCACAGGAGCAGGGGAAAGGCAGAGCACAACATGGTGAAGGGGATCTGAAGAGATCTGATAGATCACTGACATTGTTCGCTATAAAAAAATCTCTAATGAAATCTACCTTTGCTCACCAATGCTTGTGTATGAGTTAGTTCTTCATGGCAATAAAAGAACTGACATATGCATCCAGGTCAGATCTGCAGGAAATAAAAGCAGAGACTGTGCTTGCAAGTACAAAAAACGGGGGACTGTCTGACCCGTGAGTCCATATGCTTTTGAAACCGATCTCACAATTACATCCAAGCATATTATATATACTCATGAAGCTATACTGCTGATGCTATAGCAAAATGAAATTCCTGTTATCAAAGTATGAGTTATATGTGAGAGGTACATGTTTTCACATCTCTGATCATTTCTGCTAGAAAAACGGCCACCTAACACAGTCAGGCATTCCAGGCCCACTACAACCCAGCTCCTGCCTCCTGATCCATCCAGGTTTATCTCAGCCACATTCCTGCCATATGCTGCTCCTCATCCACCCTCCATGCTGTACTTGCATAGTAGCCACAAATAACCTTACCGTGCACCAGGCACTGGGCTAATATACGGGTTATGGGTGCCACTTGATCCTAACAATAACTCCACACTGTAGGGGTTGTCTTTATTTCATAGGTGAGGAAAGTAGCTTGGTGAGGTAAAATCCAAGTTCTCTCAATGAGTAAGGATGGAGGTGCATTTGGACCTTGGTCTAGAGACTAAAGCATGCTTTTAGCAGCTGTGCTCCTCTCCTCCATGGATATTTCTTCTAAAGCCTGTGTGTCCATTTCAGAATGCCAATACCCTGCCATCTTCCAAGACCCAGCACCAATGTTACATCCTCCACAAAGCCTTTTAAATTAAGCAGAACCTTTGGAGAAAAGGAATAAAAATTCAATATACAAGAAGTAAAATTATCGGTTTTGGTGGTTGTGAAGAATACTGGGGTGGCCATACATGTTCAAAGGGATTGCTGCAGGAATTAGGGCTATAAAAGGGACTTGATGTAGCTGGAATATTTTCTCTACCTCTGTTTTTCATCTAATAACCCCTCCCAGCCTAATCACCTCAGCAGTATGAGCCACTTCCATTTATCAACCCCGGAAGGGCCCTGATTGGCTCTATTTGGGCCATATGCTTACCCCTGTCTTAATCGCAGAGTCCAAGAAAATGGGGTATTATGATTGACCAGAACGAAGAGACTGGATTGTTACATGAGGAAGAGAATGGGAAGAAAACTTTCTGGGTAGTTCACAGCAATAGTTCCTATAGATCATTTCACCATCTCAGAAGACCCAGACAGAATTACTCTGTTCCAATGTCTCTGGCATAAAACAACCATTTATTATGCTCACAGATACTGTGGGTCAGGAATTTGGATGGGACACAGCCGGGATGGCTTGTCTCTGCTCTGCAATGTCTGGGGCTTGAGATGAAAGAGCCTAAGCCAGGGGCTGGATTCATCTGAAGGCTCATTCACTACTGTGTCTGGCAGCTGCTGCTGGCTCTCCCAGTGGGGGCGCAGCTCCTTTCCACATGGTCCCACCATGTGGTCTCTCTGGGTGAGACGCTTTAGGCTTTCTCACAGCAAGCTGGCTGGATTCCAACATCAGCCTCCTGAGAGTGAGAGAGAGCCAGGTGGGAGCCGAATTGCCTTTGCTAACCCAGCTTCAAAAGTTCTTCTGCATTCAGCTTGCCGAAGCCTCACATGCCTGCCCAGGTTCAAGGGGATGGAAAACAGGCTCGTCTCTTGACAAGTGGCAAAATTCTGGCAGGGAATGTGGGACCAGAAAGACCGCTGCAACATTTTTGGAAAATACAGACTGCCATACGCTTTTTCTCTATGATTTCTCTTTATGTGTTTGTTCCCTGTTTTATTCCTTAAATATTCCCTAAATTATTGTGAGCTCTCTGAGATAGTCATCTTTGTACTTCTCTGCAGTGCCTTCAACTAGACCTTGTACACAACAGGTCTTCACACATGTTGGTTGGCTAAATGTCTCTGACATAATGCCATCACAATTTTTCCACCAGCTAACTGTGTGACTGTGAGAAAAATCACACAACATCTCTGAACTCAATTTACAAACTGAGGAAGTTTAACTAAGCTGTGGTTTCTAAACATTCTGGTTTAGCAGCAAATTACAAATTATTCCCTTCAAAGAAAAGAGAACCCTGCTGTTGGTGGAAATGTAGATTTGTGCAGCCACCATGGAAAACAGTATGGAGTTTTCTCAAAAAATTAAAAATAGGACCACCATATGATCCAGCAATCCCACTTATGGGTATACATCCAAAGGAAGTGAAAACAGGATCTTGAAGAGATATTTACACTTTGAAGTACATTGCAGCATTAATTACAATAGACAAGGTATGAAAAAACCTAATTGTCCATCAACAGGTGAATGGATAAAGAAGATGTGGTATATATACAATGGAATATTATTCGGTCATGAGAAAGAAGGACATCCCGCCACTTGCAACAACATGGATGAATCCTGCAGGCACACTACGTAAAATAAGTCAGGCAGAGAAAGGTAAGCACTGTATGATATCATTTATATGTGGACTCTAAAAAAGCCGAACTCATAGAAACAGGAACTAGAATCACGGTTACCAGGGACTGGGTTAGGGGATATGGATAGGGATATTGAGATGTTGGTCAAGGAGAACAAACTTCCAGTTATAAGGTAAATAGGGATCTAAGTTACAACATGGCCAGTATAGCTAATAATACTGTATAATACACTTGAAGTTGCCGAGAGAGTAGATCTTAAATGTTCTCACCACAGAAAAGAAATGATAATTATGTGACATGATGGAGGTGTTAGCTGACTATGCTGGTAATCATTTTGTGATATGTAAATCAGTGTATCAAATCACTTTAAACTTACACAATGTTCTATGTCAATTATATTTCAATAAAGCTGAGGGGAAAAAAACCTTTTGAAGCAGGTGTAAGGGGACTAGAGAGCTACCTACTTCCCTCCTCTTCCCCTTTTTGCCATGGCTGACCCTTGAGACAGTGTAATTGAGCTAACAGCATTATCTCTCTTCTGGGGAACAATCTCTCTCTCTCTCTCTCCCCCCCCCCACGCCTTCCCCCCTCCCTCCCCTCGACCCTCAGTCCATGTGATCACACAGGGCTGACCCCAGCTCCCAACACTAGAGATGGGAATGTGACCCAGATCTAGCCAGGTAGAGTCACCATGACTGATTTGGAAATGAGCACATGACCCACTCGGGATCAGTGAGACTCAATTCTAAGACTTTATACTGAAAATATCAGGAAGGAGGATACCTTTTGTTCTGGGCTTGCTCAGATGGTAGAATAAAAGCCTGGAGCTGTTGTTGGCCATCTTTGCTGCTTCGTGGGAGAGAGTCTGCCTGAAAATTAAGCTCTAAGATAGAGAGAAGAAGAACCGAGAGAAAGGGTGAGGGGAGCAGGGAGTAATGACTTAATAACGTTATTTATTTGAGCTTCTGGATACAGACATACATGCCTGATGCTAATATTAACCTTGAATTTTTCTGGACCATTTGGATTGTGTTTATGCCACTTTCAAATGAAAGAATTATGGCAAATACACAGAATTTCAAGGTTCTATGAAGCACAATTGGAAGACCATTGCAATAGATGATCTCTAAGGCCCCTTGCACTGCTATGAACCTTTGGAGCTGTAGCTATTTCAGCTTCTCATCTTTTGTTGCTATAGCACTGTAGGAAATACACTGGCTTCTCTGAAACTACAGAATACTTAATGGCCAAGAGGACACCAGGAAAATGACTATGGATGCACACAGACTCACTTATGATGCCATTTGACATTTGCTCTAAGGCAGCCTGGATTCGGTTTCTAGAATTGAACTTAGTAGATATGAAAGCTTTTAATCATACATAAATTCTATATTAAAAAGCCATATGTCTGCTATAGGAAGAACCACATCAATGAACCTTTAAAGCTGTAATTGTGGAACAGGGAGCAGGGTGTATAGTTGAATGGCCATTTGAGCTGAAGAGGAAGAGACTGACCAACCAAATCTGATTGGCTAGGTATGCTGGCTTCTGCCATGGCTTTAGCAAAGCCTGGTTCGCTCATCTAAGGAGGGCAGGCTCTCACACACATTCCTAGACATACTTCTGCAAGCAAAGTCTGATGCTTTTCAGCATTTCTATTAAGACTCTTGGAATATCTCTTTGAATTTTTTGTACCCTACATGGGGCTATTAGAACTATATCAAAAACATAGGAACCACATCAAAACCAGGGATGACTCTCCATCCCAAGTCAGTGTTGACCACATGTAGGATCTGATGTCTTTGACAAAGGATATTATTCCAGAATCTCAGGGCCCAGCAGAATCTTGGTGCTGAGCCACCCCACTCATCAGGTTGGATCTTCACCTCTGTGTGGTGTCGTCTCTACTCATTTTCCTATACTTATTTCAAAGAGACTTCAGAACTGAGGAAGATTAGCACCAAAGAAGATGAATCTTAAATGATATTTAAATCGGAACCCCTGCTCTTTTCCCACGCTTTTCTTAAGTTACCTTTGTGCCTCTTTCTATTTGCAAATGCTATTGCTGAAACATTTGTGTTTTAAGCTGAGCCCACTTGAAGGGATTCCTCTCTTTTTCCCTGTTGCCTCATCCTCCCTAGAGAAGGACTTTGTTATGTCACAGATGCAGCTGCCAGAGGCCTAGGATTATGATTTTTCCCATACAGAACAAGATAGTTTGCAGGGCAATTGCTGGCAATATACACCTCAAAGTGAGGAGGTGACGATAAGGCAAGAGAGGTGTCCAGAGTTTCAGTTTCAAAGGCCTGGTTGTAGAGGCCCCCTTCCCTCATGAAAAGGGACTGACTAGGCAGGGCCCAGCACATAGTGGGTATGTAATAAGTGCCAACTAAATGAACAAATAAATTCTATTCAATTTTAGTGAATTCAAATAGGAGTCCAATAGTGGAAGAAGGAGAAATAATATTTGATCACTTATCGTCACTGTTGGGATATACCTGAGGATCCAAAAATAATTTCCTAAAGGTTAATTTCCCAGATTCTTACTCAACTGATGCATAGAATCAAAGCATTGGGAAAAAAAAACTTATATTCAGAGATTCTTTTCTAAATATCTACAAATAGCCCTGAAAATCTCCAAACTGAATTTTTCTAAGTGAATTGTGGAATATTATGAGGTGTTATGTGGAGAAAGGATTCCGTGTTGAAACAAGTTTGGGAAGCAACATGGTAAACAGAAGTACTCTTTACTGCAGGACTTCTAATAGCCTTTATTGGCTATTATTCATCGTAAATCTCCAAGGAGCAATATAGAGGGCAAAGTTTATCAAATATTTTTAACACAGAATCCTCCTGTTTTTAAGTTTCTCTTATTACTATTCCAACAATCTCTGCTACGAACTTTTTGAAAGGCTGTCCTGAAACAAAGTCCTGATTGTATTTATTTTTATTTCTTCCAAAGATATATTCAGTACAAGGGATAATCTACTCTCCCTGCTTTCTGGCTCTTTCCTCCCTAATAATATAGTCCTAAAGCTACATAAAAATAAGTTGGTTCTTCCTGTTAGTTAATGATGTATGAATAAAAATATCAACAGAATTTTTTAAACCAGTAGATATAATTCTTATGTTTAAATGGAAGAACAAAAAAATAATGATGAGATAAAGAAGGAGTGGAGGTTGTCACCATCAGATGTTAAAACATATAATAAAAATATAATAATTAAGACTGCATTATACTGGCCCATGACCAGATCAACAGATCGACAGGAGAGTAGAAAGTCCAGAAATGGACCCAACATTTATAGGCGCCCAAAATCAGTGGGGAAAATGTTTAAGTCATGAAATATGTAGAATTGGAACACTAGTTATCCATCAAGACTAAAACAAAATTGGATGCATACTTAACATCTTATTGCCAGAATAAATTCCAAACGTTCATATTGGACAAAAGATTGAAGTGTAACAACTGAAATTATAAAAGCACTGGAAGAAATTATGGAGGAATTGTTTTACAATCTTAGAGTGGGAAAGATCTATTAAAAAAATAACCAGAAGTTGTAAAAGAAAAGAATGATAAATTTGACTCAAAAAAAAAAATCAAAGGTTCTACATGGCAAAATCCAATGTGAACAAGGACAACAAACTAGGAAAAAATGATTGCAATATGTTTGCAATATGTTTATTTCTTCATATCACAAAGGAAGGGTCAATTCCCTAGTACAAAAGAGCACTTGATCAATACTGATCAATAAGAAAAAAAGACTGAAAATACAATAGAAAAAATGAACAAAGGATATGATCATTCCAAGGGAAAGGAAATACATGTCTCTTAAAACATCAGAAAACATAATCGACTTCCTTCAGAATGAGAGAGCTGCAATTAACACTGTACTGAGATATCACATCATAGTATATATAGTGAACTACCCTATGCAGAGACAAAACATAATTAGTGCTGGTACATGCCTAAAATACATCTGCAGGTTTGTCTAACACTCTTGTTTGTGGGGAAACTGGGTGGTTGAAAGACTACAAAGGACGGGAAATTTCACTGTCTTTTCTTTTGTGCCTTTAGAATTTTGAATCATGTAAAAAAATAAAGAAATAAAATTGGATCTAACAAATCCATTTTTATTCTTTTTCCAGTATTCTGCTTGGCTCAGTTATGGCTGGCCTCTGCCACTGCCCTCCCTCTGGCTTCCCTGCTCCTTCAAGAATTACAGGGGCCGCTCAAAGTCTTCGTGACACCCAGAGCTGGTTCTGTAGCTCATGAAATGAAAGTTGTCCTCAGAACACTGCCAAATGGTTTCAGAACACATTTTAATGTGATGTTTCTGACAGAGCAGCTGTGGTTTCATTTAGCAGAGTATTTGAGCATTTCAGACTACAGCAGTTGGGTTCCTAGAACAAAAGGTGTTGAAGGGATGTGAAAAATGTGAAAAGAGACTGATTTTCTAAGAGGCACATATTAAATTTCAGAACTGAAATTGTATCTCTACATTATTTTTCTGGTTGGGTTTGACATTGTAAGTAATATTTACATTTAATTCCAACTCCAAATACATAGATGGATATTTTGCTTTTTGTCTCATCAATTTTATCTAATAAAATCTGATTATTTTCCTCACAGTACTATGTAAAGTGCTGTAGAATGTTAGAGCTAGAAGAGACCATAACGATGACTTAACAGTGTTGTTTGTCATAAAAAAAAAATCTGTTTGCTGGGTATCAAGGGAATACTAGGTGACCTCCTTCCCTCCGTATTTGAACTTGCTGCCCATTTCTGGTAGGACGCAATACAGCAATCTATTTCAGAGTCTGAAAAGACATGTGGGGTCACGAGGGTTTCTAGTAACATATGTTAAGCTTTAGGAAGATGGCGAGGAGAACTAAGGGGAGACACAGAATTCAGAAGGCCAGCCTGGCTTTCAGAATCTTAGGAAATAAAATGAGATCCTGCCAGCATCATGGGAGCAAGTAATTCAAACTCAGTTCAAAACAAACACACCAACAAATGTTACAAAGATTTAACATTTAAGCCTCTCTCTACGTTACACAATCATGTTATATAGTTCAACCTTCTCCCATTTTAAAAAACAAAATACCATCCTCGCCTTCCAGTCCAATCTCCTTGCATAACTGTAATAATCCTCAACCATTGATAAGCAGCGAGGAACCAGGAGAGAAAGGAGAATTAAAGCTACAAGTACAAGCGTCGCTCCCAATGTGAGACAGCCAATCATTCTTCTTGGGAGCATCTTGCATCCTGTGCCATTCAATACCCGCCTTTGACATTGTAAGTGTTCTCAGGTGGATTCAGACTTTCCTGCCATTTTGACATGTGTCAAATGTATCCATATCAGTTACAGAAGTTCTTTTATCTGATGTTCATGTCTCATTTCCAGATCATAACTGAGAAAAGACTCGGCAAATACAACCAGCGTGAAGTCCACTGATCTACACTGTTCACGCACTATAATAGGAAGGCAGATAACGACAGGATGGCCTCACCCACAGGGAGAAAACTGTGGGACTTTGGAGAGCTCCACACCCCACGGATGGAAGACTACAACCTGCTGAGAGTGTAGGGCAGCTGTTCATCTCAGGTACCCTACTCTTAGGCTAGGTGTTTACCCCTTTTGAGCCTCCCTTCAACCCCCTTTGAGGTATTCCCAATAGGATAAGCCACTCTTAGTACCGATGGGTTGTTTTCTTGTTCCCATGTAAGGACTGTCCCAAGAGGAAGCCATTTTGGAGGAAATATTGCCAGTTCTCTCCACCTTTACACTGGTTCCTCCACATAGAAGAAAGGGAAACTTATCTGATGGGATGAGAAGATCCTGACTTCCGCTGGTCCTGAGTTAGAATGAGGACAGTCTGGCCTTTACCTTCTGGTTTCCTGGCTGCGGCAGACCTGCTCTGAGCCTCTGCGTGGTGGGTGCCTGTGCTTCTGGTCTGCATTCAGTAAGCAACCAAGTGCACCCCTCACCTCCATCTCTGGCTCTCTGGCTTGCCTCTCTCACTCTGCTCTTCTCTTTTTCTGGAGTGCTCTCTCTCTTGTATTTGTCAAGATATAAAGTGAGCTCCTTTCAGGCAGCCTGTAGGCTATGTGGGCCTGAAGTTCACTGTGTACACTCATCCTTTTCCCCAAATGACTACCCAGGTCCAGGCTGAGGCGGAAAGGATGTAGTGGGAAGTCCCCTTCTGTCTCAAGTCCAAGCCATATTCTCCAATGTGATAGATTAGGAGCCCTCTGTCACAGACAACAGATCTGACAGTACACTTTAAGCCTCATTTGTCTTTTAGTGTCTGTTTCTAGAATTGATAGAAACTGTACAGTCTAGATCAGTGGACGTCAAGCTGTTTTTATTTGCAGAGCCTTTACTTTGGAGTGAAGAGGTCAGTGACTTGATTCCCAAAAAAAACCTCTAACACTAACCACAGTGTTTAAACAGGCATGGGATCCTTCTGTCTTACATGGGTCATGAGACAGGCTGTTCACCTGTCTGCCTAACAAGGGTATGTGGGCATATCAACTGCCACAGGGTCATGGGTAAGAGAAAAATATGGCCATGGCATTACAGCTCAGTGCTTCTAACAAGAGGCCTGACTGAGCATCGGTGTCCTGAAGTGGTAAGAGGATAGGCATTGGAGTCAGCCAAACTTCAGTTTGAATTTTAACTCCTCAACCTCTTTATTCTATGACTTTGGGCAAGTTACGTAAGTTCTCTGATCCCCTATTTCCTTACCAACAAATGAGAAGGATAATTCTTTTCCTGTGGGGTTTTATCAAGAGTATATTAAATTGCATACACTGAGTGCTCGGCACATAGTCAGTGCCCAATATTGAGCCTATTGATATTTCTGAGTAGCTGTAACTGGTAAAACTAGGAGTTCTCCTTGGATCTACAGAATTATACAAAGGCCAAGAATAACATATGCGATCTCACACATAGAGCTGCAACCCTGGACGGCCCAGCCTCTGCTTGCTATGCGTGTGGGGCTGTGACCCGCTCCCATAAAGAAGAGGGTTTCTGGTGGCGGCGGCGTCAGAGGATAGGGAGATGCAACTGTATGAGCTCTGAATCTGTGGGTCTTTGGGTGGTGGTGGAACTTCTGAGAGAGCCTGGCATGGTGAGGAGGGGTTACTGAGCTAGGTTCAGCCTTTGGCAACAGCTTCCCAAACAAGGAATTAGAACAGCTGAGGGGGTGGTACTGGCAGCTGTGAGGTGTGGGAGGGCAGGCTGGCCATTGCTAAGGAACCAGCAGGCATTTCTGAAGTGGATTTGGCGTGGCCTGTCTGCCAACTAATCCCGTACTGCTGAGGCGGCTCAGTGTGGCCTTGGCCTACACCCATTTGCAGTTGACAACAGCTGCAGCAGTGAGATCCCGAACTGCTCCAGGAACAGGGATGGGTACCACCAATGTGAGCTCTATCTGCATGAATCCCAGGTAGGACAGCTCCGGGATGCAGGTGTGGTGGTGGTGGTGGTCAGCAGCCTCATAGTTTGGTTCACAAGTGTATACTTGTCTTTAGGGCTGCCATAACAAAGAACCACAAACTGAGTGTCTTAAAGAGAAATTTATTTCCTCACAGTTCTGGAGGCTACAAATCTAAGATCAAGCTATCACAGGGGTTAGTTCCTTCTGAGGGCTGGGAGTTGGAATATCTGTCCCATGCCCCTCTCCTAGCTTCTGGTGTTTTGCTGGCAATATTTGGTGTTTCCTGGCTGGTAGTTGCATTACCCTGATCTCTGCCTTCACCTCCCATCCTAATGACCTCATTTTAACTTGATTATCTCTATAAAGATCCTATTGCCAATAAGGTCACATTCTGAGGTACTGGAGGTTAAGATTTCAGCATACCTTTTTTTTTGAGGGACATAATCCACCCCATAACAATAAGGCAGCCTCAGAGAAAATGGTGGGGTCATTCTTGGAATCCTGTGGGATTATCTTTTAGTACAGAACATTGCGTATTTAGGGGTTCCATTCCCATTCCAGTGGGGAGATACTGTTTCCAGGCATTTAGACAGACACGTACCTGTGCATTGATTGTAGGATGTTTACAGCATCTTTGACTCCTACCCATCTGATGTTAGTAGAGAGGCCCCCACCTCAGTTGTGACGACCAGAAATATCTAAAGATATTGCCACAGTGGAGAACCACTGCTTTAGGTAATGAGAGTTGAACTATTCCAACCATCAGAACTTAAGAACTATCTTAAACAGATAAAAAGAGTAACATTGAATGTAAGTGTGGTCCATACTTTTCATATAGCCCCCAACTCTGAATCTGAAAAGGTTTAGTGGGAGAAAAATTCTAATGCAAGGGATTAATTTGATTATCAATTATATCTACTATCACAGCAGCCTTGGAGAAAATAAACTCTTTTCTAAGAGCAAGACAGGCAAATTTGTGGAGCCATCCTGTGTTAGGCAATAATTGGTTGGGAAAACACATATCAAGAATCAGCCACAAGAAAGAGTATAGAGACACAGAGGGCTTCTTGGGTCTTGCTGGTGGTCACTTTATCACAGGGCTGCCCAGGTTTTCTCTGTAGTAAAGTCCAGGAAGCCTGGAGGGAGAGTTACCAATAAAACAACCTAGTATTTACTGAGCACCCCATCAGAGCAAGGCATTTTTCTTTTCCTATTCTATTTAATCCTCACAAAAACCTTGAGAAGTGGGTATTATTATTATTATCCCCATTTTACAGATAAGTAAACTGAGACTCACAAAGATTAAACACAAAATCCCACAGTGAGTAAGTGGAAAATCCCAGATACAAATCCAAGTGTTTTGGCTCCAAATCTCACACTCTTTCTGCTACATGAAACTGACACGAAAAATTGGATGAACCTCCTCCTCCTGGAAGCCCTACTCAACTACATGATTCCTCCAACCTGGGAGAGAGTCACTTCTCCTAGGTAGGCCCTGGGTCAGAAGATCACACATCACCAAGGCGGATGAGTTTCAGCAAGGTCCTCATATCTCCACCTGAGAACAGTCTTGATTTGATCCTTGAGAGATCTGGGCCAATGTGAAACTGGCAGTAACATTCTTACGGAGAGGTCCAGGCATAGCAGAATTTCTGTTTTCCAGCAACTTTTTCTAGGGTCCTAAAGGATAGGACTTTTGCACAACTCTGTTCACCATCATTCACCTGGGCAGTGAATCCCCTAGGAGATGAGTCACATTCCACCCATTTTATTTGACCGGTGGTTCTCACAGCATAGAGTGCATCAGAATCACCTGAAGGCCTGTTACAACACACACTTCTGGGTCCTTCCCCCAGAATTTCTGATTTAGTGAGTCTGAAGTAAGGCCTTATAATTTGCATTTCGAACAAGTCCCCAGGTGATGCTGATACTGCTGGTCCAAGGTCCACATTTTGAAAATGACCTTATTAAGTCATGGAAAGAAAGACCATTTCGTGGTAGTTGGAGGCAAAGTTCCTCCACCCTTTCTCCATGCCTAGGCTCACATTTAGACAGGGTTATGTTATAAATCCAGGTTATACCTTCACAGCTCAACAGACCCCAGTAGGAATTCCTCAGAGCAGAATGAGTAGAGTATAGGGCCTGGGTTTCATCCTATGGGAGGAACTTCCTTCTCGGAGTGGGGTTCTTTTTCTTTGGGGAGCCAGAAAGCTAAAAAGTTCTTGTTCTGCCACAGGGCTTTTCTTACTTGCAGAGCCTAAAGGCTATCCATTTTGATCTCCCGCTCTGCCCTGCCAGCACCCCTCCCCCAACAATTTTCCCCTTGGGAGCAAGGTGCTGTTCTGGCTCACTGCTCATCTTGTGAGCACACTGGGGCCCATGGAGGGAGATGTGGATGAGGAGGCAAAGTAATGACTATGGGAGACAATCTGTTTGTAGGCTAAGGCCAAGAACCCTTGCTGGAAAAAAAAAATCATTCAGAGAGGCCAGCCAAGTAGATATCAATACATGGGTCACACTCAGGACTCAAGAGTGGTATCAACAGAATAACATTTAGGATTTGGTTCCCTTACAAATGTTGTGACCTCCTTGCCTCCTGAGTCTCGGAAAGCTTAAGGATCCTACTTTCTGGGACTAGCCCTTGACTCTTCTCTTGGCTTGGCTTTGATCCTGTCCAGGGTTTAACCAGCCTGCTCAATAGTAATTCCAGATCTAGAATCTGAAGGCATTTCTTAAACACAAAATATTTCTTAGAATAACACTCAGTTCTCTAGGGGTTTTCACTATGTGAATTTCCCTATATAAATCTGGAGATAGACATTCAATATATGTTTGGAGCCCGGAATAAAAAAGACTTAATTTAAATTGTTTAATATATTTCTCTGGGTCTACTCAAAGAAAATCAGGCAGTGGCATTGGACACTGAAGAGTTTAAGATGAAGAAGATGTGAAACTTATTTTTAAGGAATTTACTTTTTTATACCACAACAGAATTAGTCTGAATTCTTTTATTTGCAAGTGACAAATGTGGTTTTTTTTAAGTTAACTGAATTGTGGAAATTCATAATCTGAAAACCATAAATAGAATGCTACCAGAACTCCCTCCTGAATTCTCATCTCGGCCTCTCTCTGTATGTCAGCTTTCTTCTCTTAGTCTTCTCCAAGACACTGGAAACTTGACTGTTAGCAGTACCCAGGCTCATGCCACCCAGTTTTGCCACCAGACATGGCCCATGAAAAAACAATCCCAGGAAAGTGTTTTGACTGACTCAGTTTGGGTCAAGTGCCCATTCCCAGAAAAATCAGCTATGGCAATGGAATGGGGAGCATAGTTGGCTCAACTCACATCAGATGTCCATCTCTGGCCAATAAGCAGTGACCAGAGGACTGAGTGCTCTAAGAACACAGCAGATCTAATTCAAAGTGTACATCTAAAGCAACTCTTGACAGATAAAACAATAAATGTCTACTACGACTTCTATAGGAGCAAGTTTCCTTCACACGCAGAACATTCTAAGATGAAAGCATTTTCTGGAAGAGTTATTTCTTTTTTGATAGGCTATAACATTTTTTAAATGTATGTAGATACCTCTAATTGCAGAGAAAAGTCTAGATTTTTTTCATGTGAAGACTCCTCTGTCCTCTAAACTTACTCACGGTCTGGCTAGAGCTCTCTTGGTCTAGGGTGCTAACCACTGACTGGGTCAAATCTCTGTTTTGCTGGTCTGGGGGATGAAAATTTAAGAAGCAAGTATATTAAACTCTGGTGGGCAAAGTTCCATCTTCAAGCCCCTAAATTGCCTTGTGGATTCTGGTGCAGTGGAAATCTGTGAATGACAAGGAGATAACAGATCCAAATTCTGGCCAGATGCCATTGGTCAAGTCACTTCTCTTGAGACTCAGAGACCCAATATTTGTACATCATTGGGCACGGGTAGGATCATGCAGATTACCATATACAATTGAGATGTGAAATGCCATGCAGACACAGAATGGCTGTTAATACACGTCTACCTAGTGTCTTTTCTAGAGATTTTCAGGCTAACTAGTTGGTCTCACACCCAAGAGCTTCCTCTATTTTAAGGCCCCACACCTGTCTGTTCTGCACATGGCTGATTTAAATCCCTTTGGTCCTTGGGATTAGGGGCAGATGACCACTCTTGCCCTTAATCTGAAGTAAATTAAGCCTAGTCATGCCTGCTGTTCCCATGGTGTAGGACTTGGTCCTTGGCTATGAGCTAGTTTGCACCAGCAGCCAGCGGCTTCTGTAAAAGGTCTTAGAAACATGGTTTAGGACTTGGTCCTTGGCTAGGAGCATCCCAGGACTTGCTGCCTTAGAATGAGCAGGGAGTGGGAGGGAGAGAGGAAGGAAATGTTTACCATCTGTTCAATCTGGGGGACACTGAGAGATCAAGTTTTTGGCACAAAATGTTACCATGGGGGAATGACAATTTAAAATGTTTAGTACTGGAAAAAGCTCTATACTGGGAGACGAGGGACCCAAGTTTTACTGTTGATTTGGCGACTAAGTAACTATGTGAGTCCTGAGACACTAACTTAACCTCCCCTCGCTCATCTGTAAAATAGAGTGATTGGATTGAAAAAATTTTTATGGTCTTCTTCCAGGTCTAACATTCGATGATTTGGATCCCTCTGCTCGGGAAGGAGACAGGCAGCAAAGAGGAAGGATATAAAGAATCTGGTTTCTGAGCTTGGACATAGATTCGTAGGAGAGAAGGGAAAGATTTTTTTTTCAAGGAGTTCTTAAATCTACACATGAGCCAAGCATCATCCACTGACTAAATAAAAATATTTCGCACATATAAGTACTATTTTTAAATTTACAAAGGTATTACTGAGATTAAATTCGGATTCATTTTAAAGGTGAGTATTCCTCATTATAAAATTTTTTCAATCAACAAATACCCAAAGAACAACTACCATTGTTCTTGAATCTTGTTTGTTTATAAGAGTCCTTACAAAAACGGAGAACCACTGATGATGTATGGAGAGATTGTGCCTGGGGATGTATTAGTTTAACTATTGCCTTCAGATTGCGAGAAATTAAGGCTACTTTAGTGTCAGAAAAAAATTCTATTTAGCTTTTTAACTCTAACTTCAGTGTAACCTCCTTTGTGAAGCCTCCCTGCTGGGTCACCACACTGACTCACCCTCAGCTGGGTTAGACTTAATATCAGCCAGGAATCCAGAAAGATAACTTGACAAACACTTAAAAAAAGGACTATTTACTGAGAGATGAGCAGTTTACAGGGAGATAGGAAATCTATTGACCTCGTTCATGCAGGTCAAAATCCCAGAGCAGGGGTTTGGTCAAGGAAGGTTAAGAGTGGACCTGGAGGAGCATGCAAAAGAGATCCCCACACAGCCACTCTCTTTTCTCAGCTCCCACAGCACTCTGTACTTAACTCTTTCTAGCACTTCCCATTTCAGTGGTAATTATCTGTTGACATATCTATTTCCTCACTGTACTATGGGTTCCCTAAGGACAGAAACAATGTCCTGTTCACTTTTGTGATCACAAAACCAAGCACAATGTAGATCCCTAAGATATTTTGTTGAGTTTCAATTTGAGGCAATAGTTTTGAAAAACAAGTGCCATATGTCCGACATAGGTGGCATCTGTTGATGCTGCTGGGTGTTCCTAGGATCCGTGGGTCCTGAAATGCATCTCCTTTCCCAGAGCACTACAGGAGATGAATGGAGAAAATTACACTATTTATGAGTTTGCAAAGCTGAGGCCAATGAAGAAATATGTCAAACAAACCTCTTGTAACATGTGAATAAATTTCTAAGCTCATGGAAGAGATCTGAATCTTCTGAAAGTTCCTGTAGGGCAACTTTCTTTTTCTTCAAAGTGTCTCCTATTAAATTACTCTCACCTGTCCACAGATGTTTGAAGGGATTGGGGGCAGTGCACGTGAAAAAGCCTTTGTGCAAAGATCTCTCTGATTCTGTAACAATAAGGTCCTGCTCTGAGAACTATGACCACAAGATCCAAGGCTCCAGAAGAACCTCTGAACAATGGGGTTCTCTGGACAGACCTCTGCCCATGACAGTCATTCACACTGACTTCTTTTCCTAAACCCCTTTCCTCAGCATCAAGTTGAGACAGTTTGCAAATGGAATGCAGATTTCCAGTACAATGGCTCTTCCCTGGTTTCTGGTTTGGAACATAAGCTGAGAGAAACAGGACAGTGCCATCAAGTAACTTAGGCCCCAGCCGTAAACTAAAGACTCAAGCCCCCACACACACATTCCCGAGTAATATTTAAAAATGTTGTAAGTTCCCAAGGCTAATTTTTGGTCACATGGCAGGAAGTCTTTGGTAAGATGATTGAGATGCACAAAAAAAGCATTTGACAAAATGCAACATCATTTTATGATAAGAACACTGAAAAATAAAAGTAGGAGGCTATTCTATTGATCTGAAAAAGTTATCTGCAAAAAAAAACTATAGCAAATATTATTCTACATGTGAACTGTTGAATGCATTTCTTTTGAGATGGGAACAAAATAAGGATGCCTAAAATTACAACATCTGTTTAACATTGTACTGAAGGTTCCACCCAGGGCAGAAAAGCATGAAAAACAACCCAAAATTACAAGTGTTAGGCAGAGAGAAACAAAACTGTCATTATTCACAGACAATATAATTATGTCATAGAAATTCAAACAATTCTACAGATAATTTAACTACTAAAAGTATTAGCAAACTTTGGATACAACATCAATTTATATAAATCAATTATATTTCTATATATTCAGAGAAACAGAAATAAAATTAAATATCATTTACAATAGGATTTTTGAAGTACCTAATAAAAATGTGTGAGGCTTTAATAGCAAACACTAAAAAAATTGATTTAAGTATACTAAGAATATCTAAATAAATGGAGATACATTTATTTAGATATTTTGACTATGCACATATCCTTCAACCCAGCAATTCTACCCCTAAGAATATACCCTAGGGAAACTGTTGCATATGGACCAGCAGACTGTGTACAAGAATGTTCACAGTAACTTTGTTTCTAATAGTCCCAAACTCCAAACAACCCAAATGTCCATGAGCAGAAGAATGAATAAATAACTGTGGAACACTCCTCATCAAAGAAAATGAATGAGCCTCAACCACACAGAACAACATGGAGGTGTCTCTTACATAGAATGTTTAACAAAAGGAACAAGCACCAAAGAAAGTACCTAGTGTGCTTCTATTTTATATAAAGTCCAAAAACAAACAAAACTAAATAATATGTTGTTCCAGAATACACACGTAAGTTGTGTTTCAGTTATTTATCACTACCATAACAAACCATGCAAAAGCTTAGCAACTTAAAATGCCAATGATTCTATTTGCTCACAATCCTATGGGTCAAGAATTTGCACAGATTACACCAGGGATGGCTCATCTCTGTTCCACATTGTCTGAAGCCTCAGTTGGAGTAGCACCAATATCTGGTGGTTGGCTGGGACAGCTTGATGGGGCAGGGAGATGCATAAGTGCGGGGCCTTGGCTAACTTGGGCTTCCTCACATCATGGTGGCCTCGGAGTTCTAAAAAGAACTATTCCAAAAGAATCTATGCCAATGTGCAAGCACTTATCAAATCTCTGTTTGCATCGTGCCTATTAGTGTCCCATTGGCCAAAGCAAGTCAATGTGGGAGGGGACTACACAAAGGCAGAACAGAAAAAGCCATGGTTTATTGTTGGCAGGGTAGGGTGGGGGGAGGACACCAATGTAACGGTCCACCACAGCTGGTAAAGTAAGAGAATAATCTTCTCAAAAGGAGGGGTTCCCTTTCAGGAAAAAATGGGGATGCGATCATGGAGGAGCATAAAGGGAGGTCCAAAACATTGGAAATGTTCTATTTCTAAACTGACTGATAACGAACATAGGATTTCTTCTTTAAAATGTTAATTTCACATGAGACAGTTCTATCCAGATATTAAAATTTACATTTGTATACTTGAAAGTAATTTACAATGTAAGGTTTGCATTATATTATTAAATTAAAAAGAGAAATATATATGTATATTTGAAAAATCCCAACTATGTATCAGAACTGTTGGAAAGAAGTAGAGATAAACAAATCTCCATCTGAAAGTAGTTGTCTCAGAATAATAGTAGAACTATGATTGATATAAATTTTATTTTTTATATTTTTCTATGCTTTCAAATTTTTCTTTATTGCTTTTAGAATCATTAAAACTTCATGGGGGTTAAAAATAAGAGTGACACTGCTCACAAAATGTGGGATTCCAGTAACCCCTGCACTTCCCTTGACTGGCTTTACTTTGTCTTCCAGCTTCTTTTCATCTTGGCTACCAGAAGTTAATTTCTGGAGCACAAGGTATCCCAGGTTTTTCAAAATAGACTCTAATAAAAATTAAATCAGAGTCACTTGACTTAGTTTTCAGACATAAATAGTATTGCCAAGCTCTTGATTTTTGGTGCTCAAATGGGAACTGTCACTTAGTGAGGAAAAGGAGCACAGGGGACAGAGAGTGATGAATTGAGGTGTCTTACATTCTCTTTATTTCAAATCACAAGATACCAAGAATTTGGCAGTGTGGACTCCTTCTGCAGGTCATCTACAAATGTTCCTTCTCTTCTGGTTTAAAGTCATAATTGGAGGACTAACTCTAAGACCCATGAGCAGTTATAGAGGAGGAGGGGAAGGCAACTATTACCTAATTAAGAGTTTGGGCTTTGGCATCCAACTTATTTATTGTATGGCCTGTACAATAAATAAGTTACTTAACCTCTCCATGCCTCAGTTTTCTTGTCTCTAAAATGAGCACATAATAGCGCTACCTCACAGGGTTATTGTGAGGAATAAATGAGATAATATATGTAAAGTGCTTAGCACAGAGCCCAATTCATCAAAAGCACTCAGTAAACAACTATTATCACTGCCATTCAGTGAGAGGCACCCACAGGTGTCAAAGCAAAGGCTGACAAAGGGCATGCTACGAGCGAGCACTCACCGAAGAGCTTCACATATTTAATGTGGCATCTAATCCTTATACCTGGGAATTATATATTATCCCCATTTTACAGATGGAAAAAAATGAGCGATCTGAGGTCTGTAACCCACCCAAGGGCACAGAGCTCCCGAATAGCAGAGCAGATCCTCCCCAAACCCATCCCTGACTTTCAGCTCATTCAGGCCCTTCTTTAGTGATATATGCTCCTGGGATGGTTTGAGTCAGTGATAGTTAAATTGCCTCAGTTAAGGGGCCTAAGTAACTTTTCCCAACATCTGTCCTCAAATACCCTCTGGGAAGAGAAACTGAAGAAGGACATTTACCCCAGGGCTCACAGAAACTCTGCCCCGCAACCAGAGTATGAATCCTCCAGAAATACTTTATTTTACACCTATAAGGAATGTCATCCCCCCAATTCCCTCACTCTGCCTCAAGCACATCCTCAAATTCCTGGAGTATTTATGAAAAAGACTCAGAGAATTCAGACGGGTTTTCCTGGGCCATTTTTTTTTCCCTCCAAGGAGCATTAGTTGCCCGTTAGAACTAATAGGCTTCAAGTTACACAAGTATCAAGACTACTATCTACTAATAATATTGTGAGTGATTTCAGTTCCCACTGGGCTGTTATTCATAGCAAGACAGTGACTTTACTCTTAGACTCTTAAAAGCACTTGACTGATCTGAATTAATTAAGCCACATAAACCTCCTGAGAGGTAGAGAAAAGACCTAGGAAGAAAAAGATGAGGGAGAAGGATGAATAAGTGTTTTCTGATACTGAGATGAATCTCCCCAGTGATCTAATGATATCATAGCAAGTGAACTGCCCTATCGTAACCAATGAAACTCCAGGGAAATTTAGAGGTAATTTGTAACAACAGAAATTGCCATTGACAGTGATTAAAATATTAGAATTATAAAATACTTAGAGTTCAAAGGATCCTTAGAAATCATCTGGCACAACCCATTTTAAGACACAAAATTATGGCTGCTTTGATGTGTGAGAGGGGGTGGCTGACCTGCTGATCCTCAGGACTCTTTATGGCTGCTGGCGATGAGCTTGAGTGACTTTTCACTAATGTTCCCTGCAGCAGGAGGGGTGGTGCCCAAACAAACTCTCCCCTCGCCCCCACCAGGGGTCTCAAAGACTCCAGGTGCCTAAAGAGCTATATCTAAGCACAGACTACTCGGTGCCTGACTTGCAAAATATTTGTCACCCAGTGACAAGTTCACTGCCTTTGGTTCATTAAAAAGGAGAGCAACAGGGGTGAGGTCCTCCTGCTAGAACATAGTCCACAGTGCATCTAGCCGCACCTTGCCCAAGCACACTTCTCCATAGGATGCCAGGAGATTGAGAGATTTACGAGTCATCTGACCCTCCTCCCTGAGAGTCCCAGCACCTCCCAGCAATGCTTGCTGGAGTTTACCTACACCCTTTTCATGACACTCATTAACACATTAGCCCTTTCAGACCTTTTCTGCAGCTATTTTTCACTGAATACACTATGCATCTTTTCATGTAAGCACACATGGATAAACATTGTCATTTTTAATGACTGCATGATATTTTGCTGCATAGATAGAACAGACTATAATCAGCCAATCTCCCTTTGTCCTTTCCAATTTAGGTCTTTCTAATTTTTCACAATTAAAAACTATACAGCAGCGACCAACTGTACAAACACCTTTGCACACTTGTCAGATTATTTCTTTTGGATAAATTATTAGAAGCAGAATTGCCAGGTCAAAGAACATGGACTTTGAAAAGACTTTTGATATAATCTGCCAAATTTTTCCCCAGAAAAGCAGTCTCAGAGTAGGTTTCCACAAAGTTTCTGAGGGGGATCATTAATGATTTCAAATATTTTTCTTGTGTTTCCTTGAAATAGTTAATAGCCTAGTCAAATGCCACATGGTACATTTACCAGAGTGTGAAGAAGCTGGATAACTTTCTATAAGTTGTGACAGTTTTGAAAAAAAAAAAAAATGAGAACAGGTAACCACTGGAAGCAGTGAGATAAAGAGATGTTTTTTTGTTGTGCATCTTAATTTTGATAAGAATGTCATTTTCTTTTTTTAAATTTACAATTTTGGATAGTGATTATTTCTGCATGGTGAAATTATAAGATAATTAATGATGATGATGATGATGATTTCACTTATCTATGTTCTAATATTTTTACAATGTTCTTGTACTACTAGTGCAGAGTTTCTCAACTTTGACACTATTCACATTTTGGTCCAGATAATTGTTTGTCATGGAGGCTGTTCTATGTAGCATAGGACTTTTAGCAGCAACCCTGGTCTCTGTCCACCAGATGCTAGTAGCACCTCCACTTGTGATAATCAAAAATGTCTTTAGATATTTAGAAATATCTCCCAGGGGTCAAAATTGTCCCTAGTTGAGAATAACTGTACCAATGTGTTAGATAACACTAAAAAAATAATAATAAATATTTACAGTACCTTGTGCTAGATACTATTCCCACTGCTTCAGGAGTATCATTTTACCAGTCTGAAGGGCAGGAATTACTGCTGTCCTTACTGAGAATCTGGACCTTGGCAAGATTTATGATTTGGCTCGTGCCTTACATTGATTATGACATTTTATACAAATATGTATTTCAACTGCTTTGTGAATAGGACCATGTAACAAGCATTGTGCTAGGAACTTCACATTTATTTAGTTCTCATGATGTTCCCCCACAAATTTGGTAGTAATATTCTCATTATACAAATGAGTCGGCTGATTCTCAGACAGCATAAGTCACTTTCCCAAGAACACACAGCTAGTTTAAGTAGGGAAGGCCTGGATATAAAAGTTCTTCTATCAAGAAATTGCCAGGACATGAAATAATGTACCCCATACATTCTATCTGCTCCTGTTCTGCTCCTATCCCCTATCTACCCTCAATGGGCAGCCTTGTTGAAGAACCACAGCTAAAGCTAGTCTTGCTCCTGGGGCCAAAGGAATCCATCAGCTGGAAGGAGAGTGGTTCTCCACCCCAGCTTCAGCAAGAGAGGAAAGAATTGCACAAAGCTGGGACTGCATCGCAGTCTGGACGGCTTGCCCGGCCCAGTCGCGAAGCCCCTCCTTCTCTCCGTGAGCCGGGGGTAGGGTGTGAAGTGTGAGCGTGGGGAGGCGGGCACGGAGAGCCCTTCTACCTTGACCCATCAGGTCTGGCTGGCACCACAGCCCTGTCGGAGTGGGATCCGGGCGCCAAGGCCACTCCTGCCGGGGACCGAAGCTGGAAACGTAGGGAGAGGGGCTCTGGTGACTCTCCCAAGAACTGAGCAAAACCTGGCACCCGCCCCTCGCCACTAACGGGGCCCGGCCGCGGGTCCGGTGCGCTCCGGGAGCACAGCTTGCTCCGAGGCTGCAGCGCCCTGGTCCGCAGCCGCCCGCTGCCCCGCGCGGGGACCTGGGGCGCCGAGCCCCGGGAGCCTGGAGTTTGAGACCCGCGGGGAGCCCGCTGGGCGCTGCTCCCAGTCGGGTCGGACCACCCGGATTTGTAACTAAAGTCGGGCCCAGGTCCCCGAGAGACATCTCCAGGTCACACTCCGGCCCTCGGACCCCGGACTGGGACTCGGAGTCCAGGCTGCCCCGTGGGCAAACCGACCCGCGCGTCCCGGTGTCCCGTCCGCTGCAGGCGGGCAGCCCGGGCCATCCCGGGGCACCGAAGGGCGTTCGGTCGCCCTGCTCGGCCCTTTGAAACGAACCCCCGCTGCTCCAACACCACCCCCCCTGACTGGACCCCTGGGCAGCCTCTTCTGCCCGGTGGCCTCTCCGCGGGGGTCGGTCCCCTTCGCAGCCCCACGCGTCCTTCTCTGTTGCTGAGCTTGCTCGGAAAGTGATGTAACGAACAGAGGCTCGCGCGCCGCTTTCCCCCGTTTCCAGACGAAGTCCTCCCTCCCTCCCTCTATCCCTCCCTCCCTCCGACACGGTGATGCGGGCACAGCCCGAGCTGCGCTGCGCCGTCGTCGCTCGGCTTGCAGAGTCCCGGGGACCGCGACGCGCGCCCTGGGAAAAGACGCGCTCCCCGTCCCGCCTCCTGGATGCAGAGTCAGCGGGAAAAGCAAGGCTTTCCTCCCAGAAACAAAGGAGAGTCCAGGGGACAACTGCTGTGGAGGTTTCTAAGGAGACAGAACTGGCTTTGTTCCCATCTCCCAGGAGACTGCAGGAGACCTAAGGTACCTCGGTGATCCCCGCTGGTGGGGTTTATATGAGAGACGGAGGTTACAATAGTAAAGAGACGGACAGACGGATGGACAGACAGAACAGCTGAAACAGCGGGAGAGAGAGAGACCAAAATTGCCAGACAAGTTTAGAGTCAGAGACAGAATAACAGAGAGTTGGCGGACGGGGAATTAACTTGGATTTTTTCTTTCTTTCTTTCTTTCTTTCTTTCTTTTTGTGGTTTGCCTCTGAGGGAAGAGAAGAAAGCTGCTTCCTGGCCAGCAAGAAGCCCCCAACCTGGATGGAATGAAAGATGCGGCCTGATGACATTAACCCGAGGACTGGGCTGGTGGTGGCCCTGGTCAGTGTCTTCCTGGTCTTTGGCTTCATGTTCACAGTCTCTGGGATGAAAGGAGAGACTCTGGGAAATATACCTCTCCTGGCCATCGGGCCAGCCATCTGCCTACCAGGCATCGCGGCCATTGCCCTAGCCAGGAAGAC
Source organism: Cynopterus sphinx (assembly GCA_030015415.1). Lineage (NCBI taxonomy): Eukaryota > Metazoa > Chordata > Mammalia > Chiroptera > Pteropodidae > Cynopterus > Cynopterus sphinx. The sequence goes on from CM057385.1 coordinate 99,608,793, forward strand.
CGAGGGGTGCACCAAGTGGCCTGAAAATGAGCTACTATGGGTCCGAAAGTTGCCCTGCTTTAGGAAACCCAGGGACAAGGAGGTGGTGGAACTGCTGAGAACCCCTTCGGACCTGGAGTCAGGCAAGGGAAGCTCAGATGAGCTGGCTAAGAAAGTGGGCCTCAGGGGGAAGCCTTCTCCACAAGGGCAGACTGAAGTGCCTATGGCCAGCTCCATCACCACCCCCACCCCCACGGAAGAAGGGGAATGCCAGAGCCTGGTCCCCAGCGGGCAACAGGAGGAGACATCCAGATACCTGGACGGCTACTGTCCTTCAGGCAGTTCCCTCACCTACAGTGCCTTGGATGCCAAGTGCTCAGCCTGGGACAGGTCTGAGTGCCCCCAGCCCGAGGACAGCATCTTCTTTGTGCCCCAGGACAGTATTATCGTTTGCTCCTACAAGCAGAACAGTCCCTATGACAGATACTGTTGTTACATCAATCAGAGCCAAGGCAGGTGGGACCACGAAACGATAGTCTAAACTTGGCATACAAGGGTCACCATGTCGAAAGAAAGATGACTACACTCAGCTCCCAGTGGAAAGAGACTGTCCTGCTCCAACAGCCTTCACACTGTTAGAAATTAACCTGGTATGTGATGGGTGTGCAAATCTCCAGTGTCCGAGAGCCTTGTAAATAGGCATGCTGGGAACACATTTTAGAGAAGGGTGATGAGGTTTAAGAATACTGGAAAAGCCAATGGGTAGGAAAGGAAGCAGTTCCAGTTGCTTTTTAACAATTTAAACTGAGTTGGATGTGCTACTCAGTATCTGCTAAAAGCAAGATAAATCTCTGAGTGAGCTGCAGATACCAGGCATGAAATGATATATGTGCTATCCATAGGGACACTGAGGTAAAAATTGAAAGAAAAAAGCAATTAAGTGCTTCATTATATGAAATGATTTTTATTTGTTGAGATCTTTTCACAGTATTTGCTGAAAAAAAACAATCAAGATAGAATAGCTACATCCCTCCTTAGGTGGGATGGTTTTTGGAGAAAAGGGAGTTAAAGACGGCGAATTATGTAATTGAGTTTTATGATATTATCCTCTGACGAGGTCATGAATTTCAAATAAAGTAAAATAAACATGACCAGCTAAGTGAAAAACTAACATTTTAGATGGTTATGTAACTTCTAAAACTCTTCATTTAAAGTGATTTACTGGGTCTTTATCTGAAGTGTTTTCTAACATTTACTATCTTTCATGTATAATTTCCTCATCAGGTGCAAATGACTTGATATAATATTTTCATAGATTAGAATTTGTTTTCATCAAATCAAAATGGACTTTTCATATATATACAAGTGTCTTTAGCATTTTGGGGAGACATGTACTGGTAATTACTATGCCTTTTAAAATCTGAAGACTGCGAAGTCAACACATTAGTCATGAACTTTATGCAGAATTCACACGAAATGCAATGGTTAAACTTCTGGAAATTTTGTAATTTGTACATATGTTCAACACTCTCGAGAGTGTTGTCAATGAAATAAGTTAATCTTAGTTCACCTGATTAGTGAACATTACATGACAAAGATGTTTTATTTCTTATTTAATTTTTTGCTGCTGAGAAAAAAATCACAATGGGATCCTAAAATGTATTTCCTATTTCACTTGCTCAACTCTAATAGATAAGAGGTCAGTCAGCCAGAATACTGTTTGATCCCTGTTGAAAAGAAATATTGAATTATATATAGAAATAGTGGCATGTTTTTTCTTGAGGATCAGAATAATTTTGCATCCTTCAAAGAATGATGATTTATCCTTAATAATCAGATAGTTTCAGCCACTTTTTCCCAAAAGGGTAATTGAGGACAAAAATTTGAGCATACTTCTTTTGAGTATTTCAGGTTTAACTCTGCAATTCTTTAAGTATAGCAATTATTCTGTCTTAAGAATCATGCCCTTAAATATCACAATTTTTAAATCAAGTTCTATATCAAAAATATGTAATTGTCTTTTAGTGGGGTTTTAAATGTTAGCAAATGAGATTTGTGATCCTGTTGTGATCCTGGGCAAATTCTATCTTCACACCTCAGTTCCCTGAAAAGGGAAGAGTGGGACTAAGTCTAGTGTAAGTCACACTAGATTATCTGCATCCTTCATTCCCAGTTTGATCATTCTATAGCATTATGTCAAAAGCACTTTATATATTGCCAGGAAATGAGTTACAGAGAAATGCAAGCCAAAGTTGTGCAATTCATGCTAACAGTTATGCGACATGGATTGAATTCTCGCTACTACTAAAAAAAATTTTGTAGGTGTTTGAAAGCTGATTTGTTTTATTACCAAGTTTATTCTGCAAAATACATTTCTGGGAATAAAACAAAGATGTTAAGAGTAAAATATTTTTAGGAGAAATTTTTCAATATTGGTACAGCCCCAAATAATCTAATATATACCCTTATACTAAAAGTAATTTACTTTGGATTTGGCATGGTGAGAAAATAGTTTCCTAAAATCACAAAACCTCTTAATAATTCTAACGCATTTTAAAAGAGGAAAATCATATTTCCATGAAGGTGAAAATTATTGGATAACTCTTAGGAATAAAAACTTCCTCTAATTTGTTTGTCACTGTGGATTTAGAAGTAAGGAGAAAGCAAGACATCAAAGAGAAATATTGACAGATACTCAGTAAATCTTAAAGAAGGTCTAAAAAGAGATGCCTGTAGTCAGGTAGGGTTTGGGGTTTGGAAACGTTACTTTCTGATTTCTTGGAACCAGCTCAGATGCCTTGATAGCCTACACACACACACACACACACACACACACACACACACACACACACACACACCAATTTCCAAATCGAAAGTCAACTACTAGTTTAGAGATATAAGGTATTTTATCACATTTTCAGGTTTCTTTTTCCATCTACCTTCTTAAGATACTTAAAGTGTCTAAATATGCATTTGAGGGAATTTTCTTCAGTGCTGAAATAATGGTTTGCAAATGTTGAGTAGGGAGGCTTAACTTAACATCTTACATTAGGCAACCCCCTCAATATGGAGCAAGCTAGCCTAGTGCCCCAAATCAACACTTGTTAAGTACTATTCAGGGCAAAATGATCATTCTTTTGAACAGAGGTGGAAGAAAAGGAAAACAAGGAATGTGTTCGAGCCTGTCAGAGAAGAGAACAGCTCATTCCAATTACTAGTTTTAGCAAATTGTCAATATTAACATAATAGATATGAAGTTTGTTACTGGTATCCTTCAAGAGCTTTCAGACAGACATAAATTTAAGTGGGCAGTAGTTATTTTTTATTTGCTGTTAATCCAAATGGTCATTTCAACTTCATTTTAAATAGGCATTTTATTTTTGAAATTTTCTCCATCGAATTTCTCTTGTTCAATATTCCTGTTTATTATGCACATGGACTTTTTTTCTAAACTGTTTCTTGATTCCAAAGTGTGAATTCCGCCAAGATACCCAAGCTGGAGCATACCTGGACAACTGTTTCAACATTTAGTTTCTGTTGCAATTATTATGGTAAACAAAATCCAGATACAGTCAAGTTCAAGCTCTCTTCCATACTCTACTAACTGACTCCTCTGAAAATGCTTTCTATACTATGGATCTTAATACCCACTAGCTGGCAAGTATAGGGAGGAAAGATTTGTTCTTTTAAATGTTTTCCCTTTGTAATATCCAACTTCTATCCATTTATTAATATCTCCCCTCTGCACCTATGGCATCATTTTTTTGGTGAACTCACTGTTACTAGTCTATTCTAACACTAAAAAATATATTTTTGAAAATTCATAGTCTTGGTATCCTAATAGAACTACTGTATTTCCATTCTAGCATGTTATCTTCCAGGCTTCATCCACATGTATATGCACCTTACATGTTATAATCATGTGTTTTTCTTTTCTCTTTTAATTATATCCTATGTACGTTTTGATATTTCTATACAACGTTCTTAGTTATCATTTAACAATTGTATAACTTGCCAAATTGGCGATGCACCATAATTATCATACCTTACCCTACTATTAGCCATTTATCGTATTTTATGAATGGTTTCGTATGGTGGGTTTTTTTTTTCTATTGTTGGTAACAGGGCTACATTATTTGTCATTTGCCCTTAGAGATGGGAATTTACAATTGAAAACTGTCTCCTTATAGATAAGAGTGAGGGGGCATAAATGTGTAAATGGATCAAACACTCAAGAGTGTTTGTTTTTTTCTTCACTCACATAGGACACAGGATGACAGACAAAATAATTTTTCTTCGAGAAAGTCCCCATTGGGGCATGAGCCAGTGTTTTTAAGAGTAAGATGAGATCTTTCCCCAGCTGAGATAACACTAGTGTGTATCTCAGAATCAGATTACCGTGGTGTCAGTCTTTAAGACAATGATGTTGAACAAGCAAAATAAAAACTAGAAGTAGTCAATAAATAATTACTTTGTAATATTTCAAAAGCATTTTCTTAAAGTGACTCGCCATGTGTTTTATAATATATTTAATATGTATGTATATTGTTGATCTACTAGCGACTTACAAACTGCAACTCCAGAAATTCAATAGATTCTCCCCATGAGTTTTCTGCTTCACTTCCTCACTAGAAAAATTAAACTGAAGATGGAGACATGGAAAAATGCTTGGGTCAACCAGATATCTCAATAAAGGACTGAATCCAACTCAGCCTCTTGTCCAGATAACATAAAATCATGTAAACACCATTAAGTCGGAGATCATGTTCTTGATTTATCACTTCCTTCCACAGGGTCCTCACTCCATGGACACCCAAAAGAAAGAAGTTTATACATGATTCTGTCCAGATTCACAAATAGGCAGGCATCTTTATTAATTGCTACAGCCTTTGGCAAGTTATTCCTGGACCTGACCCTTCCAATAAATTCTTTCTTTATTTTTCCCTTTATTCCTCCTCCTGATCCCATGTCAGAACCTAGAAACTTGGTATCCTCAATGACAGGACAAGGCTTTGCATGCTTTATTCCTAATAAGGCACAGAGTTAAAAACGGGCTGGTTCCAAAATGGGACATAAAGTTATTAAAACATCTCCTGTGCTGCTCTTTAACAAATCTATCCCTAGAAAGTTAATAAAACAAATATTTTTGCAATTAATCATGTTCTTATTTTTCATGGTAATGGACTACTATATGATAGCTCTTCAGTCCAAAGCAAGACTACGTTTGTTTTAAAAATCAGGCTTTTGAAAATCACCTGCTGAAATTCAACATGAAAATATTAACAAATACCTTCCACATAAGTGATAAGACCATCAGACCTATTCAGAAAGGCCTTCCTGCCCCTACGCTCTTCCATCCTACCTCCTTCCCAGCTGTTTCGTGACTGTGCCCTGCAGCTGACCACCCTGAGCATTCACTCAAACAGTTTTCTGCCTCAATTGCCCAGCCTGTCTTCACCCCTCTGCTGCTTAATGTCCTAACATCCTTTGAGGGGATACAATCTTTTAGATTTTCTACAGTGTTTTAGATTTTCCAACTCAGAACTAATACTTCTATCACTATGTCTTCGGACGGCACCTCTGCCACTACCATTGCGAATTTTACTGGAGGATGTGTCTGTCTTCCAGCTACAGTGTGAGTTTTTTGAGAGTGGGGGCCACATTGTATTCATCTTTCTACCCCACTCTTCCCCCACACAGTCTTTGCCATGCTCAATGAAAACTCTACATTGCACCATTTGGGTGCCCCTCAAAGCCTCCGCACTTCCCCTTTCTGGCAGGAAAAGAAAACTCTGCCTTGTTGATGTGAACTAAATTATAGTGAATATAGTCAGCAACAATATGGGTTGAAGTAGGCTTCTGTGGTTTGGGACCCCAATTTTTATTTAGCATATTGTTGCTTTGAGGAAACCACATCTTATGTAACAAGGAGAAGAAAGACATGAACCTTTCCAGAACATTTTCTCCTCCCTCCATGACTGACCAAACTCCCACTCCTGCCTCCCTCTGTGAGTTAGTAGCCATACTGCACATGTGATGAGAACTAGTGGTTGTAGCACTGCTTGACAACTAAGCTTTTGAATTTCTCACCAGAAAGAAGGTGAATCACTATACTTAGGTTCATCCTGTAAGTAGGTCAACAAAATATAATTCCCCAGCTTTGACTACTGTCCCTCAATTATGCTTCCATCCAATCATTATTACCAGGACTTGCAAGGCCACTGGGTCATTGGGTATTCCCTTGGGTCAGTCTTCAGGGTCTGAGTTGCAGACCCTGACCCCCCACCCCTCACTAAGCTTCCCTTCTCTATAAAGGCTGTGAGATGCTCAGAGACTATGGTTGTGGTTCACAAAAGCCCTGGCTTGTTCTGCAATAAGACGATGGCATTGTTCAGCAATTCTCTTGAGTAGTTTTTGAGGTTAGTCTTAATAACTTCCAACCCATATAATTTGTCCTCTGCATTTCCCAAACTATCTGATTGGGTAAAAGTGGGATCTAATTTGACAGTCTTTTTCTTGATCATGCCGAACATCAAATTCTCCTCTGGCTACAGTAAGAAGGACTTCCTTGGAGTATGGGTGGAGAAGAAGGGAAGAGTCTGTACAGAATTGTCAGCACAAGGAGAAGGGCCATCAGTCCCTTATTAAGCCAGTCACTTCTGTGACATCCACTCTCTCCTTTCCCCCAACATCAGCAATCTTCATCTCCAACTTAGCAGTAAATGCTAGAAAATGGCCCAAGAGGATAAACCCAACAAAAAATGATTTAAAACGTAAAGAGTAAAAGAAAAATTCTAGAGAATTTTGATACATTTTTAAGTGCTAAAAAATATGTACACTTAATTTAAGAGTGCACCCAATGAGAGCAAAATTTAGCTAAAAATAGACAACTGGATACATTTAAAAGGAATAAAAATAACAGCCAATAAATAAAATCTAATAGGTTAGAAAATTATTCAATAATAGACTAAAAGGTACAATAAAAACTAGAAAGTTAAAGAAGTATAAAGTAAATAAAATATTAGTTAAAGTATTCAAAATACAAAGATAGTAAAATTAAATAATTTTAAATACATAACTTCAGCCAAACCACCCCACTGGAAAAAGAATGAAGAAGTGTCAGACATGAGCAGTAATGCCCAGGCCAGGACTAAGAGTCCAACAACGCATGCTGAGGACAAGAACAAGGAACAGGGATGGGCTCGGTTCTCCTCCAAAGCAGGATTTTCTCAGAGCGGTTTCACCCTTCAGGCCTCAAATATACAGAACCCTAAACTGCTGCTCCCCTACAAGCCCAACATCTCTCCAAAGCTCACATCTCATTCTCCCGACTTTAAGAACAGAGGCCAGCAGAAACCCATTTAGAGGCAATGGACAATCATGGCTTTCTGGAGGTTCTAACACAGGAGAAGTGTCACTAATTATGTTCTTGTCAGCCTTGCCTGGTCTGTCCTCCTTTCCACAAGCTAGGCCAGCATTCATTCCTGCACTCATCAAGAACTGCCTAAGGAGAGAGGATAAGTCAGGTGCTATTCTGGGCCTGCATTGTCACAGTGAACAGAACAGACCAAACACCAGGCTTTAAGGAGCTCTCAGCCTAGCAAGGGAGGCTGATGAGAAAACAAGTGTCTAGGGTTGAGATGAGGAGGTTAAAGCTGCACTTGATAGGGCATCTAACCCTCACCTTGTTGGGGGAGGGTAGTGATCAGGAAAGGTATCTAAAAGGGAGGGTTCTACGACCAAATTCAATGTGTGTGGGAATGGGGGTGGGGTTCTCGCCCATCCAAGCAACTCTCCAACCCCAGTTGAGTGTCCCACGATTCAACTCAATTCTGATATAATATACCCGGAGATAGTGTCAGATCCCACAGATTTAACAGTTTAGTATTATAAGACTGCCCCCCCACAATTTTAGATGCCAGTCACAAGTCCAGATTGTCATTGGTGCTTCTGACTGACCAGCCATAAATTAGAGGTACCAATGACTTCCCTTTGTGCATCCATTAATTTTCTGGAGAGGCTCACAGATCTCAGAGATTACTTACTAGATTATGGTTTATTATAAAAAATATATGTAACTCAGGAACAGCCCAATGTTAGAGACCCATAGAGTAAGGTATAGAGAAAGGACATGGAGCTTCCTTACTCCCTCAGAGAGCAACCTTCCCAGGATCTCCATGTGTTCAGCCAGGAAGCTCTCTGAACCCTATCATTTTGGGTTTTATAGAGGCTCCATCACATAAGTATGAGTGATTAAATCATTGGCCATTGGTGACTAAACTCAACATCCAGCCCTTTTCCCCTCCCCAGAGGTGAGGAAGGTGGAACTGAAAGTTCTAATCCTCTAATTACAAGGTCCGTTCCTTTAGCAACTAGCCCTCATCCTTAAGTGACTTTCCAAAAATCAACTCATTAACAAAAAAAGAGACCTTTACGATGCTCACCACTCAGGAAATTCCAAAGGCTTTAGGAATTCTACACCAGAAAGAGGACAAAAACAAAATACATACTTCTTATTACAAATCACAGTATCACCGTCATAGAGGAAAAATGTCTGACTGATATGAGACTTGAAGTCTATGTAGGAGGTACTGACTAAAGGAAAAGGGGAAAGTGTTCCAAGCCAAGAAAACAGTATAGATGAGGCCATGAAGGGGAGAGAGAATGCTTTGCATTTGTTTAGAGAAATGCAAAGAATCTTCAGATGACTAAGAAGGAGCTAGGTAGAAAAGATCAGGTCCTGGCTTAGGTCTCTTCTCTCCAACATAAGGCTTTGCTGGTCCCAAAGACCCTGTGCTGGACTATTAGAGGTGGAAGAAAGTTTAGAGATAATCCCATTGGCCTCTTATTCCATAGAGAAAGAAGCTCTGACCAACCTGCTTATTGTAAGAAAAGATCAGACTCACCATGACCAGGGCTTGTAGGTTTAACTATAAGAATTCATTCAACAAGCAATTGTTTGGTTTGATTGTGTTTCAGGGGTGAATTCTTTTCCACTTGGGGACAAATAACTAATCAGACTAAGCAGCCTCCTTTCCAAACATTTGTTTTGCTGCTGCATGCACTGAAATAACTTGGAGTACTTAAAATGAAAATATCTGATATACACTCAGCTTCTGAAACCACCATCTCTGTGATACTTGTAATTATTCCATCAGGTTGATATACGGGAAAATTTTTTCCACATAAAGAGGCCAACAATGATTATGTTGTTAAATCAAATTTACATCTTTGTCATCGACATTTTCTGTGCTTCAAAATGTCCCTCATTTCTTCCTTACTTCAGCTGCCTGGAACTCAGGTCCCTTGACATCTCTGCACAAATACATCTATCATTCTCAAAGAGTGTCCCATTGAATGTCAGTTCCTTGAGAGGTGAATATATGTTACATAATAAAAGATTTCAACAGTAAAATGAGTTTGGGAATTACTAAGTTAAACCTGAATCTTCAACACTCAGAATAGGACCTAGTACAGAGTGGGCACTAAATAAGTACTTATGGAATAAGTGAATGCAGAATTCCATAGAGCCATTTATTCACATGTTCTGTGGCATACAAGGAGGGGATGAGTGTTCAGCATTTCTTTGTGGCTTCCTTCAGGACTAGCATTCAATGAAATATCTTTTGAGAAATCTCGCCCTAGTCCCTAAATCTATAAGCACCGATCATGACTAAGAAACTGAATTTCCAGAAATCAGAAAAAAATGAAGAGTCAAAGAAAAGATGGGGGAAGTTACATAAGCCTTAGAATTACCCTCATGTGCTTGGCCCTTGCCTTTTACCCAAGAGCAGTCTCCCAACAAAACACTTCCCTCAGCAGGAATAATGTGAGTGACCAGGGCAAAAATATATCCACCAGACATATTTTGCCTCCAGATGTTAACTTCCCAGGTCCAAGGTTTGTCCAACAAGGGTGGCCAGATCCTGCCTTCAACTCAGAAATTGAGTTGGTCCTAGATACAAGAAATTGGTGTTTTTATAAAAGTTATGAGAAGCTTTATGATGCAGTGGTAATGTGTTTGAAACCAGCAACCCATGGGAAGTTGTAATCCCAGTCTTCCCTAGTCCCACCCTATGAGGCCTTAAACCAGCATTCCCAGCCTCACCCAAGACCCAAGCAAGTATGAACAAGAGAGGCCAGTGGTCTTAAACTCTAGCTTACATCAGGATCACCTGTAGGACTTGTTAAAACACAGATCGCTGGGACCCACCCCCAGAGTTTCTAATTCAGTGGAATTTACATTTCTGAGAAGTTATCAGGTGATGCCATTGATGCTGGTCTTGGTTGCTTCCTCGCCACTACATGTGCTTTCAGTTTGTTTTATAGCTATAGACCCATGGGTCCAGCTATGCCCATGCAGCAGCATTTGGATCTAATGCCAGGTACATAATAGTACTCAGTAAATAATTTGATTGAATTAACAAACAATTGTTTATCTAATCCCTAAGACTGGAGTTCTACTTTGGGAGAGTGTACTCTACTTTTCCAGATGAAAGTGGAGCCCAGGCCTTTATTCCCAACTTGCTCAATTGCGCTCATAGTCCCCTGTCTATCTCCAGACCTTGCAGGGGTCACATGCTCCAAGCCACTTATGACTAGGGATAGGAGACATGAGGGAGCCCAAGTGAGACAGACCCCCTTTGGACCCTGGGATTTAGACGCCTGGCCTGCCTGGTAAAATTCAACTCTGTCATGATCAGTTGTGTCCCAGCCATTCCTGTATGATTCCTCTCCCTGCCAGGCTGCTCCTGAGCTCCAGCAGGACCCTGGCTGAAGCTTCACAACCATGCTGGGATCATGAGGCAGGTGTCTGAACCAGGTTCCAATGAGGACTTTGAAACAGAGACTTGGACTAGAGATCTTGGAAGCTTTCCCAATCAGGCAGAATAAATAATGGTTTGCTTTAGTATTTTCTTTCATACTGTTTTAATCATCCTCTGAGCACACAGACCCCAGTAGTTAATTTCATTCTTCCCTCCCTGTGACTCATATTTGTAAATTGTGTGGAAGAGAAAACTGTACTGTGGCCATAGGTAAGCAATGTTTTCAGGCTTTGATGGATAATGGGGGAGGCAAATTCTAAGAATAAAGGTTTTCCTAGGGAATCCAATAAGAAAATTTAAATCTGTTGTTTATTGATATTCCAACACTTTAATATTCTCTATGATCCCACATCACTGAGAAAGTCCAGGTAATCGCCTGTTTATAGATACCTGATAGAAGAATGACCCATCTGTGCTAAACCACAGCCTTCCCACTCCTTTTCTATTACAGCTTCTACCACTGTTTCCCTTGGAAACTGAAGGAGCAGCTGCCTGCAAAACATCTCTCTCCCTCCTTGCTCATCAGTCTCAAGGACTAGCAGCCTGTTTTTGTCCTCACTGAAAACATTTGATGTTGGGGGATGGCATGTATGTGGAGGACGATATAAAAACATTAACACACTGGGTCAGACACATTGTGCATTCCATCTAGTATTCTTTCTTGGATGGTTTCATTTTTCCACCTCATTTACATGATGCACCATGAATTTCCTCTTTGTGTTGTAATAATTTGTGTACACAAATCTTCTCTACTAGACCTTAAGCTATTTAAGGTCTAGGAAAGACATAGGCTTCTGTTTGGCAGTCCCTACAGGGCCCTAGCAAAGCACCTTGCTTGATAAAAATGAGATTGACTATGTAATTATTCGTCAACATGATTTTAACCTAGTGGTGAAAGTTTTAGTATGCATTTATGATTCTTGCATGAATTTATTATTATAATAAAATGCTAAACATTTATTTTTCTTCATTCATTCTACTTTTATCAGTTGGAATTCTACCCTAAGAGATAATTTTTCCTTCTAATCCATTTATTTGTTCACTTATTTATTTTTAAATAAACATGGACTCGTGGATAATTATTTTATTCAATGGGTTAAAATCTGTTACTTTCATTTTTTAATGATCATATTGCCCAAGATTTGGCCAGATAGAGCTCCTCTGAGCTTGCCCTTGTGACCCTGACATGTCTCCATCTTGCTGTATATACTACTTTTTTGTCATGAGATATTTCCATAAAATTAATTGCAAAAAGAGAAATAGCAACTTTACAGTGAATAAACTTAGTAAAAGATAAACACCTTAATCAAGTGATCAAAGTTAATATTGCCAATAATGGTGCTGCCTATTATTATATAGTAAGAAGGACATATCACCTTGATGGTATTTCTGCCAAAAAAGTGAATAACTTCAACATACTCATGAGGAGACATCAGCAAAATTCAACTGAGGAACATTCTACAAAATAACTGGCCCATATTCTTCAAAAATACTGAGGCCGTAAAAAACTAGAAAATGGTCTTGATTAAAGAAGACTAGAGATGTAATACTAAATGCAATGCATCATCCTGGATAGGATACTGGACCAGACAGGAAAAAAAAATTGCTATTAAACATTATTGTGATAATTAGCAAATTTTAATAAAGTTTGGAGATTAAATAATGGTATTATATCAATGCTAATTTTCTTATTTTGATAATTATACTATGATTATATAAAAGAATGTCTTTATTCTTAGGAATTTAGACACTGAAGTACTTAGGGGGAAAAGAACACCATGACTGCACCTTACTCTCAAAAGGTTTAGAAGAATGAAAGGCAAAGGTGATCATCTGGTGAAAGAGCACATGGGAAACTGGGTGAAAAGTACATGGGCATTTTTTTGTGCTACTCTTATAACCCTTCTGCATCTTTTAAATTATTTCAAAGTTAAAAGTTAAAAATACTGAATTGGATAAAAGTCAATACAAACATTTGTTTATTTCCATTCATTTATACTCCACTGCATTCTAAAAATAATTAAAGGCAATTTATAAGCCTATTCATTCAATAGGATTTTTTCCCATTGTCTTTAGCTGAGTTCTCTTAGAAGCAGACACTGAGCCAACGATTTGAGTGCAAGTAGTTTATGTGGGACATGACCCCACAAAGCATCTTGCCTTGCAAAAAAATGTTAAAAGAAGTTCTTCAAAGAAAAGAAAAATGATCAAGATCTTGCTCAGGAACTTGGATTTATATAAAGAAAAGTAAAGCTTCAGAGAAGAAATAAGAGAGAATAAAACATTTATTTTTCTTACTCTTAATTGATCTAACAATAATAACTTGTTCAAAATAATAATAGAAATGCATTTGATGATTATAGTTTATGCATAAGTGAAATGAATGAAAGCAATGGTATAAAGGATAGGAGAGAAAAATTAGGAATATATTTTATAACATACTTACACTACTGATGAAGTGGCATAGTGTTATTTGAAAGTAGACTTGGAGTAGCTGTAAATGCATATTGCAAATTCTAGGGCAGCTACTCAAAAAAAATTATTTTAAAGTATAACCAATATGCTAATAAGAGAAAGGAGAATAAAATGTAATCATATAAAATGCTCATTAAACCACAGATGGCAGAAAAAGAGCAGAAGACAAAATTAGAAACAAAGAACAAGTACAACAAATAGAAAACAGTAGTAAGTATAATAGATATTAATCCAACTATATCAATAACCACTTTAAACAATCGTCTAAATATACCATTTAAAAGATAGAGACTGTTAAAGTAGATAAAAACACAAGACTCAACTATATGTTGTCTATAAGAAATCCACTTTAAATATAAAGTAGATTAAAAGTAAAGGAATGGAGAAAGCTATATCATGCTAACACTAATAATAATTTTTTAAAAAGTGGGAATGGCTACATTATTTCAGAAATAGTAGACTTCAGGGCAAAAAAAAATGATCAGGATAAAGAGGGTGCTATGAACTGAATTATGTTCTCCCCCTCCAAAAAATAACATTCATAAGTTGAAACCTAAGCCCCAATCTAACCATATTTGGAGATAGGGCCTAATAGGAAGTAATTAAAGTTAAATGGTCAAAAGGATAGGGCCTTGATATGACAGGATTAGTGTCCTTCTAATGAAGAAACACTAGGGAGCTGTTCTCTTTCTTTCTCCAAGAAGGCAAAGAAAAAGGCGTGTGAGATGGCAGCTACCTACAGTCCAGGAAGAGAGACCTCACCTGAAACTGACCATGCTGGCATCCTCATCTCAAACTTCCAGGCTTCAGAACTGTGAAAAAATGAAAGTCTTTGTTCAAGCCACCTACTTGAACATACTTGAACTCAACAGTATCATCAATCAATTCGATTAACTGATATCTATAGACTACTTCATCTGACAATGCCAGATTACACTTTCATCTCAAGATAACATGAAACATATAAGATAGACCACGTTGTGGACCATAAAACCCACCTTAACAAATTTAAAATAATAGAAATCATACAAAGTTTGCTTTTAAACCACAATAGAATTAAACTAGAAATCAATAAAAGAAAAATAGCCAGAAAGTCTCAAAATATATAGAAATTAAACAACATATTTCTAAATAATACATGGGCCAAAGAAGAAATCTCAAAAGAAAGTATAAAATATTTGAAACTAAGTGATAATAAAAACACAGCATATCAAAAATTATGGGATGCAGTGAAAGCAATACTTTGAGGGAAATGTATAACATTGAACATATATATTTTAAAAAGAGATCTAAAATTAATAATCTAAGTTTATAGCTTAGGAAACTAAAAATGGAACAGCCAGTTAAACTCAAAATAAACAGAAGAAAGGAAATAATAAAAATTAGTACAGAGTTCAATGAAATTGAAAACAAGAAAACAATAGAGAAAATCAATGAAACCAATAGCTGGTTCTTTGAAAAGATTAATAAAATTAAGAAGCCTCTAGCCAGGCAAAATTAATAAAAAAGAGAGAAAACACAAATGACTAATAATATCAAAAATGAAAGAGGAGCTATCATTATAGATCTCATAGCCATTAAAAAGGATAATAAATGAATACTATGAACAACTCATGTCCACAAATTTGATAACTTAAATGAAATGGACCTATTCCTTGAAAGACACTATTTGCCAAAACTTAGGCAAAAGAAATAGACAGTATGAATAGGACTATATCTACTAAGGAAACTGAATCAGTAATTATAACCTACTAAAACTTAAAACACAAGGCTCAGATGAGTTCACTGATAAATTATTTGAAACATTTAAAAAAATAATACCAAATCTCTACAATATCTTTCAGAAAAAAAAAGCAGGGGAAATACTTCCTAAATCGTTACCCTAATACCAAAACCAAAGATCTTAAAAGAAAACAATGGAGCAATATCTCTCATAAACATAGAAGTAAAAATCCTCAAAATATTAGGAAATCTAATTCAACAATTTGTAAAAAGAATTACACATGTAAGTGGGATTTGTCCTAGGCATGCACAGCTCTCTTAACATTCAAAAATAGGCTCACATAAACAGGCTAAAGAAAAAAAATCAGATGATAAATCAATAGGTACAGGAAAAGCATTTGACAAAACCAACACTCATTCATGATAAACACTCTAAACAAACAGGAATAAAAGGAAACTTCCTCAACTTAAAAAAACCTACAGCTAACATCATACAATGAACATCTCACCATTATTAATGATGAGAAACTAAAAGCTCTCCTAGTAAGATCAGGAACAAGGCAAGAATGTCCCCTCTTACTGCTCCTTTTCAACATAGCTGAAAACCCTAGTTAATGCATGAAGACAAGTAAAGGAAATAAAAGGCACTGATTGGGAAGGAAAAAAAAACTGTCTTTGTTCTCAGATGACATGATTGTCTATGTATAAAATCCAAAAGAATCAATGATAAAAACCTCCTGGAACTGAGTAGAGATTATAGCAAGATTGCAAGATACAAAGGTAATCTATAAAAATCAACCACTCTCCTATATACCAGCAATGAACAAGTAGAATTTGAAATTAAAAACAAAATACCATTTACATGAGCACTCCCCCAAAAACAAGTATTTAGATATAAATCTAACAAAATATATACAAGATCTTTATGAAGAAAACTATAAAAATGATCAAAGAAATGGAAGAATTAAATAACTGGAGAGATAGCACATGTTCATAAATAAGAAGTGTCCATATTGTTCAAGATATCAGTTCTTCCCAACTTGATCTATACATTTGATGCAATCTCAATCAAAATACCAGCAAGTTATTTTGTGGATATTGTTAAACTGCCTTTAAAGTGTATATGAAGAGGGAAAAAAATAGGAATAGCAACACAACACTGAAGAATTGTCAGAGGACTGACACAACCCAACTTGAAGATTAAACCATACTACTACAGCAATTGAAGACAGTATAAAATATCCCTGGAATATACAATGAGCAAACAGTAAACAAGGAAGGTGGAGAGGAGTGTGGGGCCTGCCTTAGAGAAGCTGGAGCTGTGGTATTAGAAGGCATGCACTCTCGGGGGCCACACCACATGGGTTCAAAGACTCGCTCTGCCTCTCACTAGCTTTGTGACTTGAAGTGTAACTTCTCTGTACCTCAGTTTCTTATGTTGTAAAATGGGAACCATAATGGTGCCTATTTCATAGAGGTGTGAAAATGAAATGGATTAATATGTGTAGAGTGCTTGGGATAATGTGTGGCACACAGCAAATGCTACACAAGTGACAGCTGCTGACATTATTTCCATGGGGGTTCTGAGAAGCCAGAGTGAAGCATCTGCATATGACTTAGGTAGAGAGCTAGAGATGCTTTTCTGAGCTGGCAAGAGAAAAGATTAGAGCCAGATTTTAAGACAAGGAGTCTAGCTCAAAACAGTGGGCGGGATAGAGGTTAGGGGAGAAGGGGAGTGAGCACGGCTCTGGGCTGTGGAAGAGGGACTGATCAAGACAGTGTGGGTGGTTCTGAGGGGGCTCTCAGCCTGTGGATGGCTGCATTCCTTCAGATGCCTCCTCCTCATTCAAACTACTTGATTAAAATGTAAAGGAAACTGAAAGAATTTAATAGCTGAGGCAAGAAGCTTTCCCCAGCCTGAACTAAAGGTTGGAAAACAACTCGATATATCAAAAGAAAAATCAACTTCTAAAAGCTTCCAGTTTTCCTTCTGTAGCCTGAACTAAGACTGAAAGGACACTATTTAAAAGGACACACAGCTATTCACAAGAATATACACTTTCCCCCTTGAAAGGTGTTGAGGATGGCTAAAAACTCCCCAAACCTGAGTTCTCACTGTGTGTTACTTCCATGAGATAAAAGAATAACAATTCTTATTAAAATACAAAAGATCACCTTTTCCATCGAAATCTAATTTCACAACAAGAGTAATTTATTCAGTTAACAATAAGCCAGTCACTAATGAGGCCCCACAGGATGGGGGGGTTTGACTGGGAGCCTACAGGAGGACATAATCTACAACTCTGGATGAGAGTGGCCATGAGTGAGGGGCAAGCACATGGCAGGGAGTGGGTGGGGGAGGAAGTCACATTAAGGAAGAAGCTTAGGGCCTACGTTTGCCACTCTCAGTCTTGTTGAAAGCCAGCCCTAACATGTTTCATGAAACCTACATCTCCCACCCAAACTGGACAATCTGAATCCTCACTGCACATTAACTCAGTGCTCTCTCCTTTGGGCTGTATGAAGACCCCTTCCAGGGACATCCACTCACTCGTTTTCCCTAAAAAAAAAAAAAAAAAAAATGAAAGAGAGGGCTGGGGAAACTGACCAGCCTTCTACAGTCTTAATTCTCTGTGATTTCAGATGGTCTGAAGAGAGCAGATGTCTCCCTTCCCACTGGCCCAAGATGTCACTAAAATTTCAAAACTCTAGGCTCCTCTGTTTCATGAGAAGACTGTGGCAGGCCACATGGTGAGGCAGAATAAAAAACAAACAAATAAACAAACAAAAACCGTATAGAACAAAGAAATTACTTTAAGCTGAGTTATAGAGAGGTTTGTTGTTAACTCCAAGAATTAAAGAGCTTCTTTCTGGTCCTTAAATGGGACAGCAGTGCCACAGACCTCTTTGGGACTGTGGCAAACTTCTTTCCTTTCAGGCAATAAGTGACCATTCCCCCTTTCTCCTGAGAGGAAGAACATGAGCATTTAATTAGGGAAGAAATAGCCAACTCAGCCCAAAATGAAGTGATAGACTGGCCAACTCAATGTACATGACAGCGCACATCCTCAGCCTGGGGTCCCCGAGGACCGGCATCCCTGAGAGACTACTCTTTAATTGGCTCTCCTTATTGCTGCCGAGAGCTTGCCCTGCATTCAGGACAGAGACAACTGCTTCACAGGCACTGTGACACAGTAGCTCACTAATGAATCATGGTCACCTGAACACACTCACTGATGCTGCCATGGCTAAGGAGTCCCACGTGTGCCACCAACCCAGGAGGGCAAAGACAGACTTGGGCTCTGCAGCTACTCGACCCTTCTGGTAGAGCTAGAAGAGGATGATGACCCAGTGACTCTGAAGACTGGCCTCTTCTTTTTAGGACAGTTATTAAGCAGGTAGTGTCCTCACATGAAAAAATTTTTGTGCCCTTCCATCAACTATGGATCAATAACATTCTCCCAGCCCAGGTGTCAGAGCTTCAGCCTCTTATTTACATAGAAACTGGTCTTTGGAAGTTTTCACCCCTAGATTGACTTTGATACACTGCCAAAGAAACATTATCTGCCTCTATTTGCTGATCAAATCCCATGGAATTAATCGTGATTCATTTCAATAGAGAAACATTCATGCAGGCAACACTCTGTGCCAAATGAATTTCAGAGTTAAGCCACAGGAATGAGGTGCTTTTTCTTGAGTTTTTCTGTGTGGGTTACCATGGCATTCCCTCTGAACATATTTCATATTTTAAATATATAAAAACACCACAGAAATTATTTAGACAATGTCTAGAGGGAACTGCCCACAAATAATACACACACATCTCGTTATTTTATTTGGCTGGTTAAATTGGCTTCAAGCAGAACTTGTTTATTTAGTGTTTTACTAAGTCATGCAATCATTATTCCTGTGATTTTCCACCTAGGGTAGCTGGAGCAGAGTGAAGTGCCTCAGCTCCCACCAGCTAGTGTGAGTGGAGAGAGAATGAGGTTCTGGTAGAAGTAGAGACGGTGGCACCACTTTCTCAGGCTCATCTCCCCCATGTATGGAGTCAGAAATTTGGGGACTGAAAATCTCTCTCGCCTTAAGTTAGCCCCACCTTCTGTCCCAGGTCCAAACTAGTTTCAATTACTTTAATATAATTAATTTAACTGCCTTTCTCGAGATCGATCCTCTTTCAATAAAACACTCCTTACAAGGGGAATATCCTGGGAGCACCTCAGTGGGAATGAGCTCACAAATGGACTATTGTAGGAGGAGCCCCAGGCAATGGGAGGGCTGAGTCTAGTAGAGGAGGTGAAGGATGCTAAGTCTGGAAAGGGAATGTGAGGAAATCAGACATCCTTCGTATGTTTGACAATTTTGCCAAGGATGGCTGGCCTACCTCAATTGAACCCTGAAGAAGAAGGACCCCAAGAAAGGTCTGTTCTGCTAATGATGGGTCAGGAAGAAGAAAATAACTACTGTATGAACAAAAAGAAGCATGTGCATAATCCCAAAACTTACATAGGCAATATTTTGACCAAAAGTCAAAGGATTTCCAAGTTTGTTTCTTTGGGACATTACTCCCTGTGGTAGGGACAGCTGCAAATCCTCCCAATGAGTTTCTTGAGAGCAGTGACACACAGAGCTTTTTAATGGCTAGTTTCCTGGTAGTGCTTCTCTCACACGCACGCTTCCACAGATACAAGTAGTCAATAGCTATTCTGACTTATAAATTCCCCCACGCGTCGTATGTAGCCTCCAATTTGCACCAGCAGTTGGTACGCACTTGAACTGCACTGGATTTTCAAAGCTGAAGGAGAGAAAAGAAAGTCACATAAACCCAGGCAACATCTCCTATTTTGCCTGCCCTGAAAAATCAGGGCACTCTAAAGCATAACCAAAGAAATTTAACTCCAAGAATCTAATCAAGTGAAAAGGCACCTCAGGGCACATCCCAGCAAACATCCTGACGTACTTTACATATGTAAGATCCTATACCTAACCAGCTTTTCCCACAGCAATTATGTGGCAGGGGCTGGCTACCTAGGAAAACTGCATATTCTAAGAAAAACGTTAATGGCTACTCTTTTGGGACAGTTCTCCAGTAATTTCTTCCCTTTTCTTATCGTCTACCTCCCTACAGCAGCCAGCTTTGACTACCTGAGATACAAGTGGTCAGGGCAAGAGTAAAGATTTTAAACCTTCTGAAAACCTTGTACTCTCCAAACCCAAAATGGTGAAAATCTGCCTTGTCAGGTTCATCCCACATCAGAATTTTTGTCATAACCTGTACTATTATTGAGCTAACATTTTTCTTTAAATAGACTCATTTTATTTTTTTAATGAGCAGTAGCAAGGCTTAAAGAAAGAAAAGCATCCTATACTGAAATGAGTCTCCTTTATTCTTGACCTAATCAGAGGACTGTAATAGAATGAAAAAAGTAAATAACTTTCTCAGGATGTGATTTAACAATATTTAAATCCTTATCTCTTGATCACTTAAAATCACTTAATAGGATGACCCCACAGCTGGAGGTGAGGGGTACTAGGGAAAGCCCAAGTACCCTCTCCCACACCTCTACACACACACACACACACACACACACACACACACACACACACACACGCCACCTCTGACACACACATCACCAAGAAGGAGCTCTGATCCATCCTCAAGCACCCAAAACTGGGCCACAATTGTCAGTACGTTGGAACTTTGGATGGTTATACCAAAGGGGTTAAAGTCTAGATGGGAAGTGGCTCTTTTCTAGATCTCTTCCAGATCACTCTGTTCCCTTCCTTCATTCTCACCCCACTGGGTGGTCAGATAGGCCAAAGGCTGCCTCCCACTTGTCAGGGTCCTCAATCCTCCACACTCACCAGTGGCCCCCATAAATAAATAAAACCAGGGGAACCTGGAGGAGGCATGGAGAGGCCAGTAGAGGCCGACCCTCAGGAGTCTCTTTAGATCTTCCCTTACCCAGAGCCTGAGGATCCTTGACTTAGAGAAGGGAGCCAAGGAGGCTCACCATGCCTCTACCTCATCTAAGCTTTGACTACAGGACAAAGGAGTCCTCCTGGCTCAGAAATGGTTCTGCTTGGTTGGCAGGATCTGGATGTCATTGTTTTCCTCTAACACAGTCAACCCTAAACCCTGACATCAAGCGACAATACTGAGTGATCTTACCACGTGTTTTTATTACCTTGCCCACCTGATAAGTCTCATTAAGCAGGAAGAGAGTCGAAATTTGGATAATGCCAACCAGAATAATTGGTCCCTGAACAATTGTGAAAATTGTATAATCCAATTATGAATAAACAAAAAATGAGAAGTGTATTACTTTCCATAAAGAAGATAATAAACTTGAAAAAACACTTATCATTTTTTATTTTTATACTAAAATTCTTTTTGGAAGGCCCATAATACTTTTATATCATACTAATAATTATTACCATTTGTTGGCACTAACTTAGTACTATACTAAGATTTTAATAGCATCTCTTAGGTAAATAGACTCACCCCCATTTTATTGATTAGGTAACTGAGGATATGAGGGTTAAATGTGTGCCCAAGAGAACACAACTTACATATTGCAAAGCCAAGATCCAAAGCCAGTATTTTAAACACTTCAGTATCATCCTAAAAGATACTCAGCATCACTAATCATCAGAGAAATGCAAGTTAAAACCACAGTGAGATATCACCTCACCCCTGTCAGAATGACTATCGTATGTAAGTCAACAGAAAACAAGTGTTGGTGAGGGTACAGAGAAAAGAGGACCCTCGTGCACTCTTGGTGAGATTGCAAATCGATGCATCCACTGTGGAAAACAGTTTGGAGTTTCCTCGAAAAACTAAAAATAATAAAACTACCTTATTACCCAGAAATTGCTTCTGGGTATTTATCTAAAGAAATCCAAAACATCAATTCTAAAAGATATAAACATCTTTATGTCCATTTCAGCATCATTTACAATAGCCAAAATATGGAAGCAACCTAGTGTCCATAACAGCCAGCTGATCAAGAGGTGGTACATATATACAACGGAACATTATTCAGCCATAAAAAGAAAAAAATCTTACCATTTGCAACAACATGGATGAACCTAGAGAATATTAGGTTTTGTAAAATAAATCAAAGACAAATACCATATGATTTCACTTATATGTGGAATCTAAAGAACAACATAAATGAACAAACAGAAGAGAAACAGACTCATAGAGAACAAACTGATGGTTGCCAAATGGGAAGGGGGCAGGAGGCTGGGTGAAAAGGTTAAAGGATGAAGAAGCATAAATTTGCAGTTGTAAAATCATCATGAGGAATAAAGTACAGCATAGGGAATATAGTCAATGATATTAAAATATTATATATAGAGTCAGGTGGGTACTAGACTTATTAGAGGGATCTTTTTGTAAATTATATAAATGTCTAACCTATTGAATGTCAACTATAATTGACAAAAAAAATTAAAAATAAATATTAAAATAACTTATAATTAAGGAGCGTACTTAATTATTGAGTTCATCATCCTCTGAGAAAGTATGTTACATCTGCAAAACCAAGCATGATAAAACATATGAACAAAAATAAAGCAAAAAATAATATCGCCCTAAATCTTAAACAATTTAAGTCACACGGCTAGTAAAGGATAGAGCTAAGATTCAAATCAGCACCAGTTTAATTCCAACACCTGCTTTCTTTCCACTATACAACACTATACTTAATTTTGGGAGTTATCTAATCAGCCTTTAACTCTTATGTCTTTGTTCCTGAAAGGAATCCAGCCATTTGTTTAGCATTCAGAGGATTTTCTCTGTGGTCAGATAGTAAGCATCTTACAGGAGGTATATAATTGATTGAGATAGAAATCAAAGGAGATTTTTCTGAGAAGTTAATACATTTGGTTTAGACATGTGGAATCTGATGTTCGTGTAGAGGCATCTCAGGGATTCTTGTCAATATTGGTCTGTAGCTCAGGAGAGAGGTCTGGGGTAAAAGTAATGATTTGAGAATTTTCATCAGCAAAGAATTGTTTGTAAACTATGGAAGTGAACTAAACTGCACAGGAACAATAGAAAGAGTGAAGACAAGAGGGCTAAAAACAAAGCTTTGGAGTCAAGAGAAGAAACCAGTGAAGGAAAGCTGGGGTAGGGGTATCCAGAAAGGAAGCAGGAAAACAAAGTAGTGAGATGGGAAAGAAGTGAGAGGGGAAGAGATGGTCAATAGAATCCTGTGCCTTAGGCAGATCACGTGAGGTGAGAATTAGATAATGCTGCAGGGTAGAGAATAAATTATAATGGGTTGAGGGTTCCGGAAAGTTAGAGATGGTGGAAACAATCAATGGAGATGACTAAGAAATCTAGTGTTGTAATGATAATGGCTAACATTTACAGAGTGCTTACTAGAACCCAGGCACTGTTTACATATAGTACCTCACTGAACCCTTATAGCAACTCCTTGAGAAAAGCACTGTTATCATTTTCATGTGGTAGATGAGGCACGAGGAGGTGAAGGAACTTACCCAAGATCTCAAATCTTGTGGGCTTGTGGGTAGCAACACCAGGATTTGAATCCAGGCAATCTGGCTTCAGACACCTATTTCCTAACCCTCAGGCCAAAATGCTTCTCTTTGTAGAAGAAGGAATACAGGAATAAAGTAAAGAGGGGTGCCAGGAGAGATTTTCTACATGTTTGATTTTTGATGGGAAAGTTTTGAGTATAGTTTTTAACTGAGAGAAGGAGACCAATTGTATAAAAACTAAAAATCCTAGAAAGAAAAGATAATCAAGGCAACAAGTTCCCATAGAAAGAAAGTAGGATAAGAAGCAATTCCTTATCTATTATTAATTCCTCAAGTGAATGTCTACATGGGGGACTCCGCTTGGTGTAGAGATTCAGTGTTAAACTAGAGATGGAGCACTAACCCCAGAAGGCTTCCAACCTAGCAGTGAGGAGACAGAAAAAAAAAAAAAAAGCAGGGAAACACTCATAACCTATGGTATGTGTGATAAAGGAAATAAATCAGTGATGGACTAGAAAACAACCTCCCTTAGGTGTCATTCAAGCTGAAGTTTGAGAAAGAGGCAGCATTGTGAAGATTGGAGAGGAGTCAAGGTGGAGAGCAAGGGGGAGAATGGAATGAGGTGCCTCAAGAGCGGTAAGCGAATCATCTGGGTGGATTTTTAAAATTACTGTTGACCAGGAAATCAGAATGTCTGGTGGAGGAGACTGGGCATGATTATTTTTTAAGTTCTGTGGTGCAGCCTACGGTGAGAAATACCTTTTTAGTACAAGCATTTCTCAAAGACCACAATAAAGATTTTAGTCAGGAAAGCATCTGGAGAGTTTCAAGCAGAAAAATGACATCATCACATTTATATTATTTAAACAATCAGAAAAACTAAATGGTGGGGGAGGACTCAGCTTTGTAAGGGAGAGAAGAGTAGCTCTTTTTTAAAATAGGAAAGAAATAAATAAAGATAAATAAATACTTTTATAGATAAATTTAGAGGTGAAAAGTTCACACCTACGGACATCTATTACCTCTAAGAAAGGAAAGACATGGTCCCACCTGTAGTGATGGAAAGGTTTGGGGATGGGAAGCTCGAAGGAAAGATGGGTGGTCAGAAAAAGCCAATGAAGGGGAGTAGGAAAGGAAGACACCTGGGAAAAATTAAAAACCTAGAGGGTAGCAATGGGAGCCTCAGAAGATGCCAGAAGTTAGCTTCAGTAAAGCCGCCATCATCATCATCATCATCATCATCATCATCATCATCATCATCATCATCATCATCATCATCATCGGGCAAGGTTATGTAAGCATCTCTACTGTGCAGAAGAGTGGGGATTGTCAGATCAACTGAGAGGGGCGAACTGTAGAGCAAGTACAGAGGGAAGACCAGGAAGTTGAGAGTTCTCAATAGGAAAACATTAGAGATTGACCATGGATTCCAGGCTGCATCAGAGAGCAAGCCAGGGAAGCCAGTTAGACTGAAGCAGTCGGGATCCTGGAGCCTAGAGGCCGCTGAAGAACAAACAGATTTAGTGAGAGGGAAAGAGGACGTTTGCAAGCATGTGAATGTTGGATGGAATTTCTTAAAAGGAGCAGTTTCAAGCAATGACAAGGTCTGAGCTGTGACCATGGGAGCAACATTGGCATCACCCAGTTCACCCATCACCTTCTTTGGGGACCCTTGCAAATAGACAGTCTTTTGTTTATGGACATTATTTAGATTACACATGAAGAGTTTTCTACGACCAACAAGTATTAGAGTATTATTGTGAAGGGATGCTGGGCTTCAGTCATACACTTGATGATCACCTGGCACCTTCCCTGAAGCAGGTAAGCCCTGAATACAAACAATTACTGACCTATATTATCCCAGAGAGTGGAAAAGTTCTGTTTAGGAACAATTTTCATCACTATGTCATCAAGAAATGAAAATCGCTGTCTCAATTCAAAATGTCACTCTGCAGCTGACACCAGTTTTTATGACCCCTGGTTATTTCTCGGTCTTATCTGAAACGCCTGTCAAGATCTCCACTGGCCTATTGCAAAATGATTACCCATGAGTTGTTGGGTTGGTTTGTTTGTTTGTTTTCAGTCAACTGAATGGTTAGCTGTGAGATTCAGCTGAAGACTCAGGGACTGCTTTGGAGAAGTAAGGGTGAGAAGTAGGAACTGAAGCCCCAAGCACCTGGCTATGAGAGGCAGCAAAGTGAAGAAGTAAGATCACTGGCTTAGTGGTCAGATCTGACATCAACTATCTCTACTTGTCAGCTGAGCAGACACATCCATGTTCAGTGTCCTTTTCTATACTGTGGCTAATAATATCGACTTTGCCTGCTTTGTTACAAATATTGCAAGATCAATTTATAAAGCACTAAACACAACGTTTGGCACATAGTTCATACAGTTCATTAAACTGTAGGAAGAGGAGGAGGAGGAGTTATATTATTATTTTTTATTATTATTATTATTATTATTATTATTAATTTCCTCAAATTATATGCTTAGGACAATGAACCACTTTCAAGCCATTGCTGAAGTTTCTAAACTTTCCAAAAAGCTCTCCAAAGCAATATTTCAGCAGTATGCTAGTAAACAGTAGACAGGGTAAGGGAGAGAGGAGAGCCCTGATTTGTAGTGATTACTGATTTTCATGGTGTAAATATGTCTACCACAACTGATTTCACACTACTATGAACTTAAAAATAAAAAGGCAAAGTGAAAGGCAACAAGCTATTAAGAAACCACTGATTCAGGCAGAAATTCAAACAGTGTTCTGATTGATTAGCAGGCAAAGGCAAGGTGTATTTATGAGAAAGGGAAGGGGAATAATTATGTCCATAGAAGGAAAGAATTTCTATAGGTGTTGATGAGCTAACATAGCAAAGCTAATTCGAAACAACATTTTTAATTTTCAGTCCAGTGGTCATAATATCTGTTTTCTTATTATCGTTGCAAGCAGTTGTTTAAGATAAATGCTGTTTTAGGACCAGTCCAGAGGTTATTTCACCCAGTTTTAATGTTCTAAAAGTTTGAGAGGTAAGACATTCCAGGCAGTTTCTCTGAGATGGCAGCTCTGACTTTATTTTAAAGTGGCTCTGTTTATATTAATTCTCTATACTACTAATGTGACATTAGTAGTATGAATCAACATGAGCTAGCTCCGGTACACTGGTGAACGTTTATCTGAGAATTCCTCCCAAAAGTCCTTGGGAATTCATTTATTCATATTTACACACATCAAACACCTATTCTATTCTATTCTATTCTATTCTATTCTATTCTATTCTATTCTATTCTGAGCCAATCATCTATTGTGCAAAGGAAATTAAAAATTGAACAAAGAAGACATGACCCTTCCTTCTCTGGAGCTCATAGTGAGGGAGGGGGTGGACAGTTAAACAGCCATTACAATGCTGTGAGGTAGGAGCCATGTGGGGAGAGCTGTGTGACAAGAAAGGTTGAGGAGGGCCACCTTACCCAGGCAAGGGTTCAGAGAAGGCTCCTAGTCTAGAGGATGAGCAGAAGCCAGCCAGGTTAAGTGAGAGCTGGGAGTGTGCTGAGCAAAGAACTGTTGGGTGCTAAGGCACTATGGTCTGCAGGTATAAGAGCAGAAACTAAGAGGAGGTTAGTATGGGTGGGTACAGCATGGAGGGTGGGGCAGGGCTGGAGAGGCTAACCCCTACCAGGCCAGGGTGGCCTTGTCAGCTGTGCTAGGGAAGCCAGCACAGGGTTTTAAGCAGAAGAGTGAGACAGTTGGGTTTGCCTTTTAGAAAGATTGCTCTGATGCAAAAATTACATAATTAGAAACAAAATATATAAGTGAAGAAAATTAAGGTCACTCTAGCAACAGTGTGAATAAAGGAGTGGTGGGAAGGGACAGACAAGACCAAAAGCAGGGAACCCCAATTGGAGGCTGTTACTATAATCTGGGCAGGTGACTTGCCCCAGAGGCTTATCAGGATAGAGAAGAAGGGACAGATCTGAAAGAGGAGACAGAGCTGCAGCACCTGGTGACTGACAGGAATTAGGTATGAGGGAGAAGAAGGAGTCAAGAATGGTTTTCAGGTGTCTCACTTGGACCACCAGGTAGATTGGGGTGCCATTCTCTGAAATACTGAAAACCAGAGGAAGGAAAAGGAAATCTGGTGTTCAGTATTGAACATGTTGAGGTTCAGGTGCCTGAGGGAGTGGGAGACCCCTCTGGAGCTCAGAAGAGAAATCTGCTCTGGCAAAGAAGCCTTCAGAGTCTCTAAACACACAGGTCACAGCATACACCATGGGTGTGGTTGAGATCATCCAAGGAAGGATGTAGAGTTAGAAAAGGCAGGAGTTAAGGGTAGAACTCTGAGGGTCAGCAGCATTAAGCCCCCAAAAGAAGAAGCACTTGTAGGAGCCTGAGGAGGAGCCCTCCGAGAAGGTAAGGACTCATGAAACTCAAGCGTAGCTGTTTCAAGAAGAAATGAACAAAGCCAGATGCTGCTGAAAACGAAGACAAGCGGGTCTAGGAAATAACACTGGAGGTTTCTGCTGCCTTTGGCAGAATTTACTTCAGAGGTGTGATAGGGATGGATGCCAAATTGCAGGGACCAGTGGAGGGAGGACGTGGAGGCAGCATGTGCAGAAAATCCTTCAAAAAGATAGACCGTGAGGGTGCAGAGAGATTGAACAGCAGCTGGAAAGGAATGTGGGGTCAATGGAGGGTTGTTCTACTTCGTTTTAAGTTTAGAGAGACATGAGCATGTTTAAATGCTGACAGGGAGGAGCCAGTGAAGAGGGGGAGGCCAAGGAAGCAGGAAAATGTAATGTGTGCCAGGCTGTGCCTGAAACGGACCGTAGGCTTCCAGTCCCCTGTCCAGCTCAACCCTAAGCGTCTCAGCAGCCCAGAGTCCACTGTTCAGGGAGGAGGAAAGGAAAGAGAAGGGGACCACTAAGGAAAATGTGTAAGTTACACAACTGAAGCCACACCAATTTGTGAGCCGCTAGCACCAAGCGCCAGTTTTAGTCACAGAAAATTTGGGAGAATGTAATTAAAATTTATTTTTTGTTATTCTGGGAAACAACGCTTTTGAACTTTTTAACAAAATGAATCCTTGAGTCCTTTAAATGCTTAGAAAAATGGTCCGAACTGGCAGCCTATACGTCCGATCCAGCTGGCAGAAAACTATTTTGCCGAAATAGTGTTATAAAATTCAGGAAACATCACATAAAAGTCTAGACTTCTGAATTCTCCTGAAAACTTGCAGTCTGGAAACACTGGGGCTACACGGCACCCATCAGAGGAGCTCAGCGGTTGCTGCCGCACTGAAAAGGGGCAAACGCTCTCCGGCTTGTCCTAGCCTCGCCCGTCCTCTTTTCTTGCCTGGCCCCTGGAAGGGGACTCTTCCACTCTGGCACAAAGTTGGGTCAGATGGTGCTGTTGTCTGTTCCAGCCCTGCTCTCTCATTGGGCACTTTCTGTGTGGGGGAGCAGAGAGCTAAGGCACTGGGGATACAACAGTGAATGCGACATTTGTCCCTGCTTAAGGAGCATGAAAGCTGGAGAGGCTGATGGAACCTTAATCTCAGCAACATGGGGCTGCTGGCTCCCTTTAACAGTACGGATTTAACTTTGCATTTAGAAAATATTCCAGCTGTCTGCTCATCCCACACACCCACTCATGAACAAAAGCACATTCAGAACGAATGCTCAACTAGCTATAGAAATTCTGACACAAATTTCCTGGAGTTTGACATTGTATGCTATAGCACATTGCTTTAGGAGTTAGGCCAGACCCCTGCCTAAGGAAGGCAGCAGGGAGAATCGTTTAGCAGAATACGAGAGAATTTAAAAGAACGCCAGAATGTTTTTGCTAATAGCAACCTCATTGCATTCCCTTCTTTGTCTTTACAAGCTGAAGTCATTTCCAATATTGTGCAGATATCTGGCCTTGTCTTTGCCATACTCAACTGAAGAAAGATTAACACAATATAACGGAAATGACCTGTAGGGCTCAGAAGATTTATTTGTTTTGCTAAAACTCATGCAGCTGATCATTTGGCCAACGTAAGCATAAGCACATCTGCTTGCCTGTGTCCCTTGAGGGTACTATTTTAAGGAGAAGGTGCTCCACTGAACAGAAGGGCTTTTTCACTGTTGAGCCTTCCCCTGTTCCTGCTGCAGAGAGTGTGGGGAAAACAAATTTGATAGTTTTAATGTGCACTGAAAAAGGCCCTTCCCACATAAGAAAGAACTTCATCTTTTACCTCAGAATTTCTTTTCTTTGAATAAAGAAATAAAGACGAAAACAGCTGAGATCCCCAAATAGAATATTGATGTTTTTGAGAACTAGAACTAATCAGACTCTGAAGGGGTATGGAAACAAGGTGGAGGAGGGGGTTATAAGTTTGGGGCTAAGACAACTACAGGGTTTAGAAGTGAAATCACACAGGCTGCTCTGTTGACTAAGTGGTCCTCCCTCCCTTCTTTTCAAAGAAAGAAAACACATAGCTCGGTGTATTATGATCACAGACTTTGTCTTTGCCTAGAACAGACCTGCATTTGAACCACAGCTCTGCTACTTACTATCTGGGTAACCTTGTTACCTAAAGTCTCTTAGCTGCAACCTCCCCATTTATGAAACAAGAGCTGATATAGGGAAGGGACATGAGAACTGCACAAATTGATAGGTTGTATTCAGAGCCTGCAACATGCTGCTGCCAGACCACAGGAAACCTACAGAACAGAGGAAGATTCCTGCTGGGATTACTAACAAACTATACCTATACCCACACTATGGAAAGAAATCAGGAAAACAGAATCTTTAGGTAGTATCCTACACAGAAGAAATCCAAACATTTGGCCATTCCCTATGTCCAAACCATGGAGAACCTACAGAACAAAGGCTGAGATTGCTAACGTGCTTTTCACGTGACACATTCATACCTTTCATGCTGCATAACCATACCATCAAAGGAAAAGAGGAAAAAAGTCTTTAAACGGTAATTCACAGAAACTAAGAATGGCATATAAACTGAATTCCTCAGACACAAATACCTGGGTCTGTCTCTGTCTGTTCTCTCATTTTCTGTCTCAGAGGAGACCACTCTGTCTATAGAGTGTTATTCTTTCCCTAAGAAACTTTCATGGTTCCTCTCATTCTCTGAGAGGAGACCACATCTCTGTCTGTGGGGCGTTATTCCTTTTCTGATTAATTTTCCTTTTGTCTCTCACTCTGGCATGCTCTTGAATTCTTTCCTGCATCCAATGAAGAACCTCATGCCCTCTCTTGGTGCAGAACTTGAGTCCCTGCTCAGGGAGGATTCACCACATCCCTTAGCAAGACTATTAATACAAATTTCAGAGGCTTGTGGTGAAAATGGAATGAGAAGCCTTTGCAAAGTAGCTGGTACACAGCAAGCATTCAGTAAGTGACACCAAGAAACAGACTGAGTTCTTCTGAGCATATGGTCAAAAAATATTGGGAACATCTTTATGATATTAGTTATCGAAATTTGACATCTGAATTCCAGTATTAGCTAATTTTTAAACTATTTGTGTGCCCATTACATAAATCTAAAGAGCACCACAAAAGGCAAATGAGGGGCGACATAGAATGGGGGACCAAGAGGCTAAAAGACAGCTGTGGGAGGGAGAATTGCTTTTTACTGTTTATACTTCTGCATGTGGGAATGTTTTCCAGCTTTACTTAAGTATAATTTACATACTATAAAATTATAGTGCACAGTTTAATGAATTTGGGTAATGTATGTAATAATGAAGTGCACAGTTTTTAAGTGCACAGTTTAATGAATTTGGGTAATGTATGTAATAATGAAGTCATGTAACTGCTCAATCAAGATATACAACAGTTCTAGCACCGTAAAAATTCTCTGGGTTCCTTCACGATCAATCCCCTCTTCCACTAGCCCCAGGTTACCCATCTATTCTCTGTCATGATCATTTTGTCTTTTCTAGAATGTCATACAAAGTAAATCATACATTGTGTAGCATTTGACCTTTGTTTAGTGTGTTTTTAAAGTTCATACATGTTATTGCATGTATTAATATTTCCTTTTTATTTCCAAGTAATAATACATCATAATATGCATATATTACAATTAATTTATCCATTCACCAGTTGATAGATATTTGAATTGTTTCCAGTTTGGGGGCTATTATAAATAATGCTGCTCTTAACATTTGCATATAAGCTTTTGTTTTGTATCCTTTAAATTTTGTTCCAAATGCAAGTATTCCCATTTTAAAAATTAGGATGTAGGAAGAATCACCTCTCTTAATAACTGAAACCGGGAATAAATTAATATAATTTCAGTTCAGCTGACCAAAATTTTTATAACTTCTCTCCACATGCAATATCTGGTGTCTTTTTAAGTACTACTATGTATGTAAATACACAAGAACTATTTGGCTTCTTCTAAGCAATACATCTGGTCGATTTCCTCAGCAAATAAGATCAATCAAATCACTATAATGATGATGATGTAAAATGCTTCCTTGCAGCCTTAAGGACATTTGAGTTTCCTTAAAAAATAATCTTTAACAGCTACATGCAATGACATGTAGAAAATGAAAATACATGCATTTGGAATGAAAGGATACATAAATTCAAACACAGACAAAACTATGGAGGTTACAGTCAGATGAGTAGTTACCTCAGACAGCGGTCAGCAGTATTGACAGGCACAGGGAGGGAGGGTTAGGAGAAGGGTGTGATCAAGTCTTAGGGTGCTGGAATTGTTCTCTATCTTCACTTGGGTGCTGGTTTCATGAGTGTATACAGAGGTAAAAAATTCATCAAGTTGTGCTATTAAGATTAGTGCCCTTTACTGCATGTTTACCTCAATAAAAAAAAATGAAAAGCAAATAATAATAACCTTCTAATCTTGGGTCAGATGAGATCACAGGTATGACTGCCTGGCATGTTAGCCACAGAATAAATGGTGCTTTATAAACGTTCATTTCTTTCTCTTTCCAAGAGAAATGTTTCACAGAATGTTAACATTACAATCATGGAGTTTAAATATTCACTTTTTTTTGGTCTGCATAGATGGGGTCATAATGTCTCCCCTGAACAATGAAGCATCATGTGGTATGAGAAGTATAGAGAAAGCTCTTCACACGTCCTATCTTGCCTTACCTGAGTGGATCCCAGCATAGGTTTTCAGCTGGACATTGGACTTGTGTGGATTCTCAAAGGTCTTGCGCACAGCCACCAGGTCCAGAGCCATGCTTGCTACATCCCCAGAGTGAAGGATCCCATTGGTCTTGTACACCCCGGATACCACCATGTCTGAAAACATATGATATAATGGCACACTTGAATGAACTAAACACAAATTTTTAAGGCTGCTGGCAGGGGCTTACCATCCCAAATCTTAAACTGGTCTTTCCCTTGCAGCTTGGAAAGTTGGCAGAGGGTCCAGAAAGCAAGCCAGGAATGGGACTTAGAGGAAAAATCACTAAGCTTGGATGATCTGGACACAAAATGACCCAAAAAATCATTCTGGTCCACAATATAAACAGACTTCTTTTGGGCAACTGTTGGTCAACATTCAAGTAGCACTGTTTCCTTTGTCTTCCTAAGACTGCTTTGTCTTCTCATGCTCATTTTGAGACAAACAAGAGGCACAGTTTGGGAAAACCAGCTGTGTTTGAGTCCATGTCTTATATCAACTTTTCACACCAAGAACAGGGACTCTGGGCCACAGCTGCCGAAGGTAACAAGAAATGATAAAAGGATGCATCGAAAGTAGTTCTTTGACTTTCACAAGAGCATTTGTGCAGGGAGAGAGGTGCTTATAGAACAGCAGCCCAGTAGCCTGGAAGAGTCAATGGAGCTTCCAAAGATATGGAAAACTCAGAAAGACGAGTGGGTTCAACGTGCCCAGCTCTGAACAAAATGGATTTCCTGGCTCAAAAAATGAATGATGTGACTTGAAAAAGCTGATTTTCTTTAGGGAAGTGTGACAAAATCTTAGAAGCTTGAAACAATATAATCTGTAAGTGATTCCCCAGAGTGGATATCCAGGATACTAGAAGTTCCTATAAGAGATGAGACTGGAGAAGTTGTAGGAGAGAAGGTTGACACAGGATCAGAATATGGTTGAATCATAATAGTCATTGATACAATACAGAATGAAAATTTAGACATTTAGATATTGACCCTGTTGGAGAGAATAGCTGATTGTTTGGAATTTTAATTAAATGAGTGATGTTGAATGATGTTTTTAATCTTTCCTGACATCATCGTTTAAATGGGTAAGAAGACACTCAGCTTGACACACCCCCTCTGTTTCTGCCTGGATGCTAAAGGTGCTGCTTCCAGACACATCTAGCACACACGCACATGCACACACATGCACATACACACACACACACGGTTGTCATGACAATTGAGGCATAGTCTAAATAAAGTATGCATCAAGGCCATATCTGAATAAAGCCAATAATTCAAATATTTTGGTAATGACATCTTTGTTTCGGTGGGGGTGAGAGAACTTGTCTACCCACCAGTAACAAAAACCCATTTGTCTACACTGCAAACAGTGACCCCACCCAAGTGCAGAATCCCAGAATCTTGGGATAATAAATTTAAAGCCTTGGCATTTAAGGCATCAGTTATTTTTTCTAATGAGCTCTCTGGATGGGGTTTGCTTATCTGTCCTAGGTTCTAACCCACCAGGAGTCATAGAAACTCAACCACAGTAAAAATAACTACCAAGCCAGTCTAGCATAAAGCTCTGCTTTCTGGAAAACATTTTTGGTCATTTTGTTTTGTGGGAACATTAATATACACAAAGGTCAATTCACCACTTGTTTTTTTCACTTGCAAACATTCTGAAGCTCAGTTTGAATTTTATTGTCTTAGGGTCTAATGACTCACTTAGCTTATCTAAATTAGAGCCCAAGTAATCAGAGTGATATACAGAGAACAAAGGTGCCTAATTTACAATTAAAGGTAAATGTAGTTCGGTCCATTTCAACAGAGATTTATTGAATACCTTAGACAATAGAAAATTTATTATCATTATATTAATAAGCATTTTCATATAAGCATTTTAT
This sequence comes from Cynopterus sphinx, assembly GCA_030015415.1. Taxonomy (NCBI): domain Eukaryota; kingdom Metazoa; phylum Chordata; class Mammalia; order Chiroptera; family Pteropodidae; genus Cynopterus; species Cynopterus sphinx. Next base: position 99,643,358 of record CM057385.1, read on the forward strand.
GAGCAATTTCTTTGTGGTGGACTCAGGCTGCAGAGAAATATAAAGCTTGGGGAAGTCTATAAACACAGGCTACATCACAGGGCCATACAAGGCAAATATGCTACTAGTTAGAAAAGTGAATGAGTGACTAGGAAAACTTGGGGCAGATGAAGTTTTGGGGGTAAATGAGACTTAAGCTGAGCCTCATATAAAGCATAACATTTAAGTATCCTGGACGCAAAAGAAGAAATATTACAGGTAAAAGAAATTGTATGAAAGCACAGAATGGTCTGGGTGTTGCCTTATTTGGCGAGCAATTATTAATAGAAGAGCAATAGGAAATAAGGCTATATAGTGAAGAATTGACTTCACCCAAAGAGAGGTCTGGCCTTTGTCCTTGGCTACTAGAAGTTGACCTTTCAGCCTCTGAAATGTCCTGCCTGATAGAAGGGTCTTTGTTGCTGGGGAACATTGGCTAGCAATAGTTAGATAGTCTAACAATATGTGTTATGATGGGGCTTTAAGGCCACACAGTATCAGTTTTGACCTCCAGAGGAACTCATAACTAAAAGTATTAGCCTGACCTCTGGGAGTAGCTGGAGACTAAAGACCAGCCATGTGAATAGTATGTGATTAAAACCCAATAAAAACTCTGGACAGCAAAGGCTTGATTGAGCTTCCCTGGTTTGCAACACTGTGTGTGTACCGTCACCCGCAGTAACCAGAAGTCATGGACAGATGCCGTCCATGACTCCATGGAGAGAGGATTCTGGAAGTTCCATGTTTGAACCCTTCTGGACCCTGCCGGCTCTGTCTTCCCTTAGTTGATTTTAATTCATATTCCTTTGCTCTATTAAAACTATAATAATAACACTCCTGAGTTCTGTGAGTCATTCTAGCAAATTATCAAATCTAAGGGTGGTTATGGGTGACCCCAAATTTTTAGCCAGCTGGTCTGAAGTGAGGATGGTCCTGGGACCAAACTTCCGGCTGGTGACTGAAGTGAGGGCAGTCTTACAGGAACTGTTTCCTCAAACTGTATTCTTGGTAAAACTTGTGACAAAGGCTGAAGAAGTCAGTTTTGTGCAGCATTGCCTATAAGCCTGAAGAGTTTGGACACGATGCTACAGACAATTAAGTTCCTGAGCAAGAGGATAAGTATATTTTCATTGCATAATAGTGTAAAAGGCAGAGGCAAGGAGACTAGTCAAGGGACTGTTTTTCGTCCAGATGTAGAAAGATAAAGGTTTGGACTCGGGCTGAGGCTAAGAAGTGGAAAGGTTGCATGCATAATAACATTTACTGAGAAGCTGCACCAGACATCATAAGAACTCCATATGCTTTTTGTGCACGTACATAAGCATTTTTTTTAGCCTTTTTAAAAAATGTTCACAGTCCCTGATTTATTTTTATTTAGTCATACACTCTTTAAAATATACTCACAAAATACTCAAACTTTAGGAATTAAAAAGGCATAACACAAGGATTTAACAAGCTAAAAGACTTCCCTAAAATTCAGAACAAATAAATACCTATTAACCATTGAAAACTCCTTTGATCAAAACACAAAGATGTTTTGTTTTAAATGGGAAGGATTTAGGGACAAGAACTAAGCCTGTGCTGTCTGAAGCAAGGCCTGGCTTCTCTCCATATGCTTTTGATCCTCAAAACAATGTTATAAAGTGGGCAACATGATTATCCCTGTTTTATAGATAAAGAAACTGAAGTAAAGAGATGTCAATTAATTTGCCCAAAATCGCCCAGCAGGAAAGTGGCAGAGCTCAGATTTAAACTTAGCTTGAATCTAACTGCAGAGCCTGATTCATAACCACTCTATTGCAAGAGTTCTACCTCAGGTAAGACACTGTGGTAAACAGTGTTAATTTAATACTGTTTGCAACAGTATTTTCTGGCCACCTAGGTATAAGAAGAGAAATTCAGGAAGAATAAAGGACAACTTCATGGTTAGCACATTGATAAAGGGAAAGATGTGGATCCCCCTACAACCCAATTGTTCTGTTTCACCATGAGAATATGGGCCCAGGAGGTTTGAGTCATGGGTCCAAATCTGCCACTAACCAGAGCACCTTCGCTAAATCACTTAAATTACGTGGGCTTCACATACTTCAGTTGCAGCAAATCTCTATGTTCTCTGCCAACTGCAAAAAGTAGCACAGTGAGCGGCCAGTAGCTTGACCCCTTGAATCAGACAGGTTTGAGTCCTGGCTCTGCATTTACTAGCTATGTGACCTTGGGCAAGTAACTGAGCCTCAGCATTCTCATCTGGGAAATAGAGATTATGATATTTAGGGCATAGGGATGTTGTGAGGATAGATACAATAATGAAATAATCCATGTGAAGCCCTTAACACAATGCCTGGCATATCACTAAGCATTCAGTTTTTTGTTTTCTTTTGTTGTTAGTATCCCAGCTCATGCTATGAGATGATACAAAACTTGTAAGCCCTGAAACCACCATTCCAAATAATTCCATTGGCCAAACTCAAAGGTGAATTATTAATTTATCAATCCTTATTAATAAACATATGAGAGAAACTAACATTTTTAGTTATTTACCAAGATATACATTTATATTCTACTGTGTGACATTCATTGCTCTCTGGTGCTTCAGTAATACATATGATAAGCATACAAGTGCACACTGACATGTAACCAAATTGTGCAACAATAAAATAGACAATATCATAGAACGAAGATTCAGCATCATTTCAGACCTTGACCAAAACAGATGAACTTCCCTAAAGCATAACTAAGCAGAATCTAGATAGCTATGTACTTAATCCATTTTTTAGCAACTTCAAGCAAAGTTTACTTCAAATTTAGCCAAAAGATATTTCCTTTTTTTTTTTTCTTTTCAGTGGTGACCCTCAGAGATAGTGTTATGACCTCACCCGCATTTCTGTAAGATGAGCTTACCCTTGGTGAATGAAGGAAAATCCCTTAAATCAGGGGATTATTGAAAATCAGCATCCCTGTTTACTAAGTATCTAGTGCCCTATATTTATCCATTAACAGATTGTTTAAAATCTTCTTCTTTTGCTGGGAGCATGTTTGAGTCTAAGCACCTGTTCACAGATTCTGAATTAGAGGCACAGGGAAGAAAGGCCCAACCAGAGGTAAAATGAAATACTAAGCAAACGGGATTCAATCAGATAGTCATGTGCGATGGCAACTTTAATTTCATAATGCTGTGTTTTCCAGTAATGGAACACAAAGAATTGTATGAGCACAATAGTTTCATCAACATTAACTTATAATACAGTATTTTTCAGTAATGAATGGAAAGAAAAGGAACTGTGTGGGTTTCAGTGAAGCACACAGTAATCTGCGTGAGTGGAAGGTTGAATAGTAAAGGTGAAATGGGGGAAGCCTCGTTCCCTCTTCAATGTGATTGCCAGCCCCAGTCCTTCTACAGTCACGTGACGCTTAATGATGGGGATACTACTGAGAAATGTGCTGTTAGGCAACTTTGTCATTGTACAAGCATCATAGAGTGCCCTTACACACACCTAGATGGTACCGACCACCACACACCTAGGTCATACGGTATAGCCTAGTGCTCCTAGACTACAAACCTGTGCAGCATGTCACTGTACGGAATACTGTAGGCTACTGTAACACAATGGTAAGTATCTGTGTATCTAACATATCTAAACATGGAAAAGGTACTGTTAAAATATAAAAGATACAAAGTGGTATACTTGTAGAAGGTGCTTACTATATAAATGGAGCTTGTGGGAATGGAAGTTGCTCTGGGTGAGCCAGTGAATGAGTGGTGAGTGAATGTGAAGGACACTACCATACACTACTGCACACTTTATAAACAATGTACACTTAGGCTACTCTGTTTACGTAAAACATTTTCTTTCTTCGATACTAAATGAACCTAAGCTTACTGTAATTTTTTTCACTTAATTTTTTTAAAACTTTCAACTCTTGTGATAACACTTAACGTATAACACATATTTCACAGCTGTACAAGAATGTACTTAATCTTTAAACTTTTTCTATCTAAAAAATTTTTTTTTACTTTTTAAACTTTTTGTTGTAAACTAAGACACACACACACACACACACACACACACACACACACACACACACACATGGGCCCAGGCCCACACAGGGTCATCAGGAGCATTTGTATCACTGTCTTCCATCTCCACATCTTGTTCCACCGGAAAGTCTTCCAGGGCAATAACACACATGGAGCTGTCCTCTCCTATGGTAACAATGCTTTCTTCTGGAATATCTTCTGAAGAACCTGCCTCAGGCTCTTCTTGAGAAGGTGTCACTATTTTCAGAAATATGCCCATGGTGGTTTATTTGATTGGTTTCTTTTTCCATTATAGATTTGCTTGTAAGCAGATAATGCATCATGAACATTCCTCTCTATGAATGAAAACCTTTTGGTGTTAGGGGTCTATGTTTTCAAGCTTTTTAAGGAGTTGTTGAGATCAGTAAAAGCTTCTACTAAACCTTCCCCGTGAATTTTCTTGGGGCTCCTTTTCTTTTTGTCTCCTGCAGTTCCCCTTTCTCTTAACTCTTCTTCAACTTTGTGTTCCTGTTCCAGTATCAACAACTCATTAGTCAATTCCTCAGGAACTACCTCCAGGAGCTTCTCAATGTCATCTTTGTCTATACCCAGGTTAAGGCTGACAGTCTTGTTGACTTTTTTAACCTTCTCATCCTTGGCAAGTCATTTAAAATCATGGAGTATAATGTCACTAGATGATAGGACTTTTTCTGCTTCAGTAAAGTCTTATGAGACCCCATCATATATGCAGCCTGTCATTGTACAGTAAAATGGCATTATGCAGCACATAATAGCATTATGCATGTGCTGCATATCATTAGACTGCAAGTTCTCTGAGGATAAATATCCTATCTGTCACATTCAGCCTTATAACTTCCAGAGCTCCAATGCTAACACAGAGCCTAGCACATATTAGATCTCAATAATTATGCATTAAATAGATGAATTGCAAATATTTTCAAAATCTATTTCGCCTGATGGCTAATGAAATATTTCACTGTTCCCTTCTCAATTTTTAAAATTAAAATTAAATTTAGAATTGTAATGATTATTGATGTCATTTTATTAATTACTGTTCCACGTTTGCCACCTTATCTTTCAAGATTCATCTCTTTCTTCTACTGGCCATAGAGAGAGGAAAATAACAATGTTAATAAATGGGGTGTTAGAAGTCATTGAGCTAAGTGCCTGAAAGTCTGGCCACAAAAATGAAAGTATAAAACCAATGTGTTTTCCTTATTATTGAATAAAGATGGCTCTCAAATCAAATGTACTAAGATTTGCTTCCTAGGCACTTATGACTTAGAAAAATTAGAATTTTAGTATAAATTATTCACTTTTATTAATTCCTAGCTTTGCTCCTGAGTCAAATTAATATTCCTCCATGCTTAAGGGACTACCCATTCATTATTAACCACTCACATGAATCTCCAACTGTCTCCACTTAGTAGACATTACAATGATCTATAATTTTGTCAAAGGTGGTATGCAGCTTGCTCAGAACATCCACTACTTGAAACAGAGTGTCGACGCTAGAAAACTGAGTGAAGCCCATGATGTCACTGAAAAGGAGCAATGTCATAGAAAAAAGTTAAATCAGGCAAATTAATTGGCAAGACCTAATTAAGCAATGGTACCTCCTTGTTCAGCACAATTTTTTGAAGCTCTCAGACATATTTTGAGCCAAAGAGACCTAAAAGCAATGGGCCACTTAATTGCTTCAGAAAATATTCTTAGTAGTTTGATATGTTTGTTTGTTTGTTTTTTCATTTGGTTTTGGGTTTGAGATTTGAGGGGTTTGTTTTTGGTTTGCCTTTTGTTTGTGTTGTTATTGTTGTCGTTGTTGTTGTTTTGCTTAGCTTTATTTTAGACTATGTTAGTATATTCAAAGCTAGGGAGGCTTGTTTGATGAGAACTTCAGCCCCTAACATCTGGACTTGCCCTGATTTCTGTCCATCGCGTGAGTAGGCTTATATAACAAGGGGGTTACAGAGTGAGATGACTGTGCAAAGCTCACTTAGAGAAGTCCCAGGAAGAAAGATTAATTTATTTGCTTGCCAATTATCCTCATTCCTACTGTTGCAGAAAAATCAGACTGGCAAGAAACCAAGCACCACTCAGAGAGTTGGAGAACTCAGATTTGTTACAATGGTGGTCCTAGAAGAGCTAGCACTCTGAAGGTCTGGTCCCCAAGCTCAAGGGTAACCTTACTTTTATAGGGCTTATCCATGCAGTTACCGTTGGCATGGGCCAATTGGCTACTTTGTCCTTGGGTGGTTACAGAGTGCAGGAATTGCTATGGGCTATGGGCAGTTAGGAATTTAAGCAATACATCTGTTATATAGACAGAACAAGCAAAGGGGAGGGTGAGTGTTCAGTTGATCTTAGGTCACCCTGCCCTTCTGCCTATGTGGCAAGTATGTCTATAGAAACAGAACAAAGAGCTGATTACAAGGTTAGCCATTTGAGTGGAAAATTCCTTTTCACTACCTACACGCTAGATCTTTTATTACTTGGTTGTTAGTGAGGCTTTCATTTATTTCCTCAGATAAATTACTTTGAGTTTACTCTAGACTCTTAGCTGGAAAGAGGCTTTCTGCCTTCCTTCCCCCAAACTCCCAGGAGAGACTGTTCATCAGTAACAGGGCAGGACACTAAGCCTCTTTAAACTTTGTCCTCACTTTCCCCATCTGTAAAACAGGGAAGGTCTACACACACACACACACACACACACACACACACACACACACACACACACACTGATTGCCTTGAGAGCCTGTAGGAATCTGTTCTTGTGCAAATCATTGAAAATGTTTCAACCTCACAAATTACAACTCCAATTTATGGGTTTTTCTCCCAACTTTCAAAACTTGCCCTCAAAGAAGATAACCTCCTCGATTGATGTGTCTATTGTATCATTTGTCATGGAAGGGAAGAACTATATGGCCTAATTACTCCAGGTTTTAAAACACACTTCCTAAGATGAAGAAGTATGCCTTTCTAAAGCAATTTTCTGCATCTTTGCTAAACTGGATGTCTTTTAGCTCTAAGAAATTGTTTTTTTAAAAAGTGGTGGGTGGAAGAGCTTAACAAAATCAAACCAACATATCTTATTAACAGCATGCCTAAGCTGTTAATAAAATGAACTTGCCACTTTACTCAAATGCCTGCATTTTCTTCTTCTGCAGGTATTATTTACTTTCCATTTACTAGCAGTCATGCACAATTGTATAATACTGTAGCTTGCTCTATTTCTCTGCCTTTTGGATTAAAATCCTAATTCCAATTATGTAAATTTATTTGAAAAAGATGGATAGACTCTGGTAACTCTGAGCTAGGCAAAACCAGCCTTGTCTTAAGGTCACCAGCAACTTGTTTCAGTAATATGCCTGTTTTCTGGTATGAATTAGTACAGTTAATTATCCTCAAGGAAAAACACACAGGGTCCATTCTTCATGTCTGTAGCATCATTTGTCATTGTTGGCACTCTTGATTGTTCTGTCCTCAATGCACAGTAGTGGGGTATTGTTTGTGCTGTTAGCCTAGCCATAATGGACTTGCACCAAGCTGAACATTCCCTAATCCCTGCTCCCTAGGACCAGTGCTGAGATGGGGTCATGGGTGCTGTCAGGTGTGGAGAAACAAGAAGAGTTCCTTGAGATTTACTGACGGAGCACTTTAATCACTAAATTGGTGTGTCCCCTAACTCAAGACACTATTATGAGAATCAGGACCTCTCAGGGTGAGTTAAGCCCAAATGCTACCTTGCACATATTTGCAATTTAGTTGGTGCAATCAGCTGAGAGCTCTGGTGCTTTGTACTTTTGGGGTTTTGTGGGATCTTTTGTTTCCAAAAGCAAGGTATTTCCTTCTTCATGGGAGTTGTTGCATAAATTCAGTGTGGTGCATGAACAATTGTACTCTGCCTCCTCTAGTCCTGGGAATTAAAAATCTAAAGTTATTTGAACCCTCAGGCTGTTGGAGGAAGCAAATCAACTAAGATCTCATTCTGGCTACAGGGCAAAAACAATTAGAGTGATTTACTAGGCACGGTTAGGGCACATTTCACTTGCTGGAAGCATGCAACCCCCACCCCCTGGAGGGATAAAGGATGAATATTTATTGGAGTCTAATAATAGTGGGGAAATTAAATTTTGTAATTTTTTTTCAGTGAAAAAAATAGGGTGATATTTTTGTATTTCCCTCAGGAATTTCTGTCTCAACAGACCATTTTTTACATACATATTTATAATCTACCCTGGTAATATGCTAAATACTTATAAATGCAGCATGATCTGGCTATATCGTTATTGCTTGTATTAGTTGTTAATGGGAGAATACAAAACCTAGGCTTTCCATTTGCATTTACAGAGCACATACCATGTCCCAAGCACTGAGCTAGACATTAGAGACACAAAAATAAACAAAAGTCAGTCTATACACACACAAAAAAACCACAATCTTGCTAGGTAAACAGAAATGTATGTAATTAATCACATATATGTTGACTATAAAACCATGGCTTTCGTTGGCCAGGAGAGGATCTAAAGGAAGTATTGACATGTTTCTGCTCAAAAGGAGATAGTTTCAGATAGATTTGGAAAGTTATTCATCCCACCAAAAGGAAGAGAGTAACTCCTCTATGTCTATCAAGCAGATGGGCAAGGACTCCAAAAGGCTAATGAAAATAAACCACTCAGATAGGTTTAATTCTTATTTTTTAGGCCTCAGTTAAGGATATGGATGAATATATGATCCCTTTCCTAGGAAATGCACACATACAACCTTGCAGAGAAATTACAGGGATTCTTGAACTACCTACAGCCCATACATGGACTGTCTAGGATATCAAATCTAAACTCAGGGTAGTCTGGTTCCAAAGCTCTTGAGATTTCACTTGTATAAAGGAAAAGAAGACTGCACGTATTAAGAAACTGGGGTTAAACAGCTAACGCAAAGGACCGGGTGCAGAGGAGAAAGGAGATAACTGATGGAGCAAGGTCCATCAATTCTTTTTTTTCTACTAGGTTTTTCCTTTAAGTATTACATCTCCTAAATTCAATAAAAAATTCATTGACTCCTCCAGTTACAAACACATTTTTCTTCTCCCTTTCGGAGAAAAACTTCTTGAAGTAGTTGTTCATACTTGTCTCCACTTCTTGCCCTATTTATTGTCCCCTAAAAACACTCCAAAGGTTTTATTTCCTCCATATTGCACCAAAACTGCTCTTATTGAAGCCAAGAGGAACCTTCACACTGCCATATCCTGTGGTTGAATTAAGGATCAACCTCACCTTACATGACCAGAGGCAGCATTTAACACGGTTAATCACTCCCACCTACAGGAGATACTTTTCTCACTTGGCTTCTGGGATACCACCTATCTTGATTCTAGCTGCTCCTTCTCACGCCCCTTTGCTGGCTTGTCTTTTCCCTCCCTGTGACTTAACATTGAAGGACCACAGAGTCCATGCCTAAGTGTGTCTCTGCTACCTCTTCTACTTTATCTTCTACTTCTCCGCTCCTCATCCACTCCAATGATCCCCTTACTATCTCTCTAACTCACCAAGCATTCTTCTGCCTCTGTACCTCCTGTCCCCTTTACCCCCTCACTTCATTCAGGGCTCTGAGCACACCATAGAAAACAGCAGCCCCAGTCACTTTCTCACCTCTTACAGGCTTTATTTTTCTTTGAGCACTTATCACTCCTTGATATGTCATATAACCATTAGTTACTTTATTCATTTTCCATCTTCCTTCACTAGGCTATGAGCTCTACAGGAGCAGAGACTCACTATGTCTTGTGTACTGCTGTATTACCTGCCCAACACAATCCCTAGCATATAGTAAATAATTAATAAGTATTGGTTCAATGTCTAAATGAAAGGAGACAGTAAGCTGGGATCCAGAACTTAAGTGGAGAGACTGGTCTTGGAAAGCAGAAGGCAGTTATTCCTCTGTGAAAAGAAACAGGTTAAGATGGGCCCTTATTTGATAAGTTTAGTGATAGTTGAAAGTGGGGGACTTTGGTCATTTTCATATTTTAGAGCCTATAGTTGGGAAGGAGGGATGAGAGAGCAAGTGATTCATTGAAAGTAAGGACAGATGAGATTAAGAAAGAATGTAAGTAAAGCATTAGAGGTTAGGAATTGTCAAAAAGATTGCTACACAGCTGTAGTCTAGGTGGCCCAGAACATCCAGGTCAATGGTTGAATCTTACACACCTGGATCTCAAGACAGAGGGTTAAAACTCTAGGTTTAAAAATCACTGAAATACAAGTAGTGGTGGAAGCTGGGAGCAAGAGCTAAATAAGAGATGGTTTAGAACAAGTAATAAGCATGCCAAGGATAGACCCCACGAAACTGTCAGCATCCAAGGTGTGCGAGAAGGATACAGAGTTGCTGAAAAGACTGAGAGAGAGCCTGCTGGGGCACTAGGAGGTGAAGAGGAGAGAAGGTTTAAAGAAATCCAGGCAGGAGAGAACTTCAAAAAGAAGAAAGGAGTCAGTGGTGTTAAATGCTGTAAAGAGGTCAAACAGAAAAACCAACCATTCCAACTGATTATTAAAGAATTATCGGTTCGGTAATTATCTTGCTACTAGACGTTCACTGATTCCGTTGCATTATAAAACAATGCTTAGTTTATTCGTTAAAGTGCTAATCAGTAGTTTTCCAAGCAGGGCTCTTCATTAGAATCCACCAGCGAGCTTTTAAAATACTAATGCCTGAATTTCCACCTGAATAATTATAGCAGAATGTCAGAGAGGTGGGACCCAAGCATCAGTTTATTATGAAAGCCCCAGGAAATTGTACTGTGTAGCCGGAATTGAGAAGTATGCTAGGGGAAAATGGGCGTTCTATAATAACCACATGCGGAACCTCCATGCCTGGCACATACTGGGCAATCATAGCCTACCCAACAGGGCAGAGGACAGAAAACTTTGGTCCTTGGGATAATGGAAACAACCTGTGGGATGCTGGTCAATCTTGCCTAGGCACCTGAGCTTGGAGATATGATGGTCATCCCCTCTGCCAGGTATCTGCTGCCTATTTGCTTCCTTGGTTTGGCAGATCCCTCAAAGATCTTGGTCTATCATCACCATCATGTCTATCATCATCATCATCATTAGCAGCAGCAGCATGTATCTGTTGAGCTCTTCATTGTATCAGGCATTTGCGAAGAGAATTACATCTGCATTAACTCAATTAACTCATTTAACATGACACTCGTTTGAAGTAGATACAGTTTTTAATCCCTATTTCACAGGATTAAAAAACTAAGGCTCATAAAGTGACTTCCCCAAAAAATCATGAAACTCCCTCCATAGCCCAAGCTCTCTGAACCTTGTCTATAGCACACCGCTCCCTCCACTCCTTGGCCAGGGTTGGAATCCTCTACCTGCCTGAGCACCTCCCCCTGCAGCTTCCCAGAAGGATTGCTCTCCCAGCTCCACCTTCCCCAAGCCTGGGCACTTCCTTGCAAGATTCATGTACAACTGCCCAAGATCCAGTGCTAACATTGAATCTTTTCCTTGACATTATAGATAAAGATGTGTCTTCTACCTTCAACATTTTATGCACATTGACTTCTGTTAAAAGGACTCAGAGTTACCAAAATCTTAGTATAAATGAGAACTGACCCTTAAAAATCTGTACAAGCAAAACACAGGATTTTTAAAAACAAAGATGTAAAATTGTTATTTCTGTGGCTTCGGCAGTTAATTCTAAGAGCGTTCCACAGAAATAAGGCAAGTATAAATGTACAAACTAACCAATTCAGCCTTAATTATTGACATTGTATTTCAATAAAGCACTACTTACTATAGAGCAGGCAATCAGTTTTTGTTTTTCGCGCATTAAGTCTTGGGTCCTTTCTGCCACAAGTACTTCAAGGTGTTTGCTGTATTTCTCCATCTAAGTATCCATCACAAAGAGAAATTACTTCATGGGAACACTGTGCTCCCTGTGTATTAATCTCTGATTCTTTGAAAGCTCCTAAAAGGCAGGGGAATATCCATGGGGGGGGCCTTGGCTTATAATTATCATCCCCCTGGGATCTAGTAACCAAGCCAGCTATGAGAGAGTACACCACTGAAACTTGTCCTGAGTGCCCTGGTAAATCCATACCTAAATGGATGCAGTTAGTGAGGACTGGAAAGTCACCCAAGATTACCAAAGACATTGTGATGTCTATCGGACTAACTTTGCCGAGATTCATCTTGTATCGAAGCTTCTTTCCTTGTGCAAACACAGGTCTTTGGGATGAGTTGTTTTTCCTGCACCTCCTAATCAATGACAGTGGTCAACAGTGACAATCAAGCACTGATTTATGGATATTCTGAACAGAATTGCAGAACTAAACAGTTTGGTATCATCTGTCCCCAGGTTTCTCTATCTTTTTTAACCTTAGCCCCATAAGCCAGGAAGATTTAACTGAGCTTTACATTCAGTAGTTTGAACTACTAAATCAATGTTTGCAATTTTTATTCATTTTACAAATATGAAATTTGATAATAAAATGCAATATGCTTTTGTAGATCACGTGTGATATGAACTTTTTTTGGGGATCATCCTCAGTTCTGATACACAACCTGTGCCTGCCATCTTGGACTTCCTGATGAAGTATCCCTTTTTTTAAAGATAAGAAAACAAAAGGTCAGAGGTGCTAGGATGCCAGAGGCCTGGGGATTTAAGCTCATAAGGGCAATTAATGCCATGGCTGGGGCTTGACAGAAGGACTCTTTACACCGCTGGCTGGTCCTTCCCACACCACCACTGCCCCATGAACTATACCTAACCCTTTCAAAGTTATGAGTCTCATTTCATGTCTTAGTATAACAATCCTTATTAATTACACACATTATCATAAGCCACTATGCATGTCTAAATCCCAAAGTGACAGGTATTATGGCATGCTGCATATAAATATGCTCACTTTGTATACATCATCATATGTATCATTTTGTCCTTGTGTTTTTATGGCACGACAGGAATGCTGGGCTCTCACCTCAGATTCTCTTTTCTTCTCATCTCTTCTTTTCTCTCTCCACATCTCCTCCTTAAAAGGTTTCACCTCCACCTATGGCTACATCATGACCACAGTGGTGGTTCTAAATTTCTATCCCCACCTGAGCCTCTGTTTCAAGTTCCTGACACATATTCCAATTGCCTACTGGATCATCACCTGGAGGTAGATTTGGAAAAGACAGAAATTCCAATAAGTTGTTACTTGAGGCAACAGGTTACTTTTGTTGATATATCTCTTTCTAAGATGAGTTCTAAACATGAGTTCATTTTTAGTCAATGTGATGGCTTCAGAGTCAGAACTCATCATGGTCCCTTTTTCTCCTCCCACCCCCTTACCTCTGCGAACTCTGAGAGGCAAGGACAAAGAGCTGTAATTAGCTCCTCAAGAGAGAGACATAAGGAATACACCACAAAATAAGGCTCTTCTTTCTGTGGGAGGGGAGATAGAAATGAAGAAAAATGAAAAATAACTTAGCATTAGAAATAATCAAAATAGAAGCATGTGACAAAATCTCTAGAGAAAAATATAATTTTGCCCCTCTCAAAGCTATCTTAGCTTTCACTGATTTACTTATTTATTCATTTATTCAACTAATATTTACTGAGCATCTACCATATTCCAATTATGTTCTGGAAACTCAGGATACAGCAAAGGAAAGGCCCTGCCCTCAAGGAGGTTCTAGTCCAGAGGCAGGAGATAGCAATCCACTAAACATAATTTGTCAGTTTGTGACAAGATAACAGAAGGGAGTTTAAGCAAATGAATCTATATCAATGGTTAGATCATGAATCTAAGCCAGATGAGGAGGAAAAGGGGGTATGAGAGGGAGTGAGTTGCAGTCAAGTTGATGAAATTGGACATCCTGGCCTGATACATTGGTGAAGTTGGGAAACCAAAGGGAATTCACTAGAAAAACAGGAGGTGGAGGTCAGAGTGAGATACTGACATGAAGATTGTGGAGGAGATCCAGTTACGGGCAATGATGATATCTCAAGTGAAATATAGAAATGAGTAGCTGAGGCAGGTGAAGGACAAGATCATGGGAAAAGATGGTGAGGGGTCAAAGGATTAACAGGACGGAAACTGGACACAACATCCTCATGGATACTGAAGTGACCCAAGTTATAACAGAAGTAGACCTGGAGAGAGAGAGACAGAGAGTCCAGGGCTGATTCTGTTGCCTTCTAACAGACAACTAAATGGGAGCAAGGGAGTGAGCTGGAGACTTAAACAGGTCTCAATCTCTCTGGGTTTCAGCTGCCTCATCTGAAAATGAAATGGCACAAATAAATAACCTATAAGGTGACTTCCAACTAATAATTCCAATTTTGGGTGCCCCCAAAGGGACAAGCTGAGATGGCTGATTCAACCCCTTTGTCACTCTCTAACTTGTAAAAAGGGCAAATTAATAAGTGTATCAATTTACCTGTTAAACAGCATTTAGAGTTACACTGTGAATTAGGCTTTTTCCCCCCTACCATGTGCCATCTATGTTCTAGGAACTCGGAGCCCTAAGTGCCTTAATTAACCATAAAGAAAAGAAAATTCTATTCTGTCACCAATACCTGTCTCTCTCTTATTTCCACCATGTCATTCCACAATTTAAGAGCTGACAGTGAACCTTTCTGATCAAGTGTGACTTTCTCAATTTGACATATAAGAATCTTCACCAAAGTCCCCTCCTCGACATCCGGTTGTTCCCAATATTCCCCAACACAGGCTGATCACTGATTGACTCAAACAGGCCCATTACACCCGACTGCTTCCCACAGCCCACACCCTCTCTCCCCTACACACATGCTCAGCTCACTCCTGTAGAGGACAAAGCAATGCCAGCCTAGCCCCTGCCATAGAACTTATAAACCTAGAGAGAAATTTCTTAAAATAAATAAACAAAACCTAAGGGTGAAAAGAATTTATGTAAGGACTCACATTCCAAGGGAGCAAAATCCATATTCAACATCATTATGATTGAAATGAAACAAATCCCGAAGCGTCTCTGTACTCCAGATGCAGCCAGAGTATTTTCAGTTCTGCTTTCCTTCAACTCAGTAGGCCTACGTTTGGATGGAGGAACTCACCCTAATACCCAGAAGAGTTTAGGGTATGGGATTTTTGTTCAGTACTTTTTCAAACCTAAAGCGTATGCTATTCAAACATAGATGATAATGGTGGTGGTGGTGGTGGTGGTGGTGGTGGTGGTGATGATGATGATGATGATGATGATAAATATAGCGTATCCTCTCAAACATATGTGAATAAATCAGACACAACATTGCTCTCTGCCACGGTAGGGTGCACTCACTGTTCACTGCTGAGCAAAAGAGAAGCAGACTTGAAAATATGTTCACTTAAAAATATGTTCAATAAAGTCTGGGTCACCTTGTATGGAAATCTCCAACAAAACGATGGCATAGCTGCAAAAAGACACACAGGTCATTTTGATATGAAATCCCTCATCCAGAACAAATTAAAGCCCACACAGATTGCTCTTTCTCTGTGACATCCAGAACCTGTTTACAGGGACAGTGGAGACATCGTTTCAGGTAAGCTCAGCTATGCCCATTTTTGTGAATGCTAATAGGGTGGGCCCAGTTCCTGCTTAAATATAATGACCCACCCATTCCCATCCATACCCCCAAGATATAGTTCAAATCCTCTTCTAAGATAATAAATTCAGGTGGCAATAGATCTTTAGAAACATTGATGGAAAGAGGACTTGGTTGTGTCTCCTGTCACTCAAATTCCTGGCTCTTACTAGAAACCCCAGTTGAGAGGAAAGTCATCATTGAGCAGAACACCAAGCACCCACCAAACACTGCTTTGGGCAGTAAACTGTCACAAGAGCCACATCTAGCATTATTTCATTGCAGACTCCAGGGAATCTGCAAATGTTTGGATGACCTAATTCTCTGGAAAAATCAATAACAGAGACCGGAAAGGATTTATTTGGATCATGATCTCCTAATTCCCACTTTAAAATCTGACCTAGTTTTCTGACCACATAAAGGAACAAATACCCTCCTGGATTTAGTGTGGTGCATAAGTAAAACTTATAAATTCACCCACTGTGATTCAGAATAAAGTATTTAGAAAAACACACAATTCATTCTGGACCAGGTACTTTACATTCACTATCTCTAGCCCTGCATGGTAGTTAGGATTATCTCTGCTCTAAGTGAGGAAATTGAGGCTCTGAGAGGTAAAGTAACCCATCCAAGGCCCCTCACAGGTAAGCAAGCCAGACCCTAAATTTGTCTTGGCCTAATTCCAATATTCATTTTTAACATTACCACAGTACTTTCCAATATAAAATGCAAATATAATGAGAAAATTTCTCACATCGAGAAAAGTTTCACTTTTCTCAAAAATGTTACTTTGGAAACAAAAGGCAATGTTCACCAGCCAAGTAGTCACAAACTTCAAAGTCTTTCCACACCTGCCTCTCATGTTTGTTTCTCTTGAAGTTGGAGTCCCATAGCCCCATTCCCAGAGGGAAAGACTCTCACCAAATCCCAGGCATGAGGCTGGCATTTCAGCGTGGCTAATTACTACATCTGCACCATCAGCACAAAGGCACAGGTGCTGCTTTGCATAAACCAAGGATTGACTTGCAGATTATCCATGGAGAGTTTTCCAGTCATAACATTTTTCTCCAATCAAGATTCCACCACCTTTTCAGCTTGAAACTTGTTTCCCCAACCGTCAATCCTTGAATTAGGTCACAAATGAGACATCCTCCAAGGGATAGCACAATAGCATTATTTTTTTTAATTAAATTTATTGGGGTCACATCAGTTATAACATTATATAAGTTTCAAGTGTACAGTTCTATAAGACATCATCTCTATATTGCATGTGTGTTCACCACCTAAAATCTAACCTCCCTCTGTCACTATACTTTTCAAAACTGAAACTGGTGAGGGGAGAAATAGTCATGCTTGTTGTACAGTCCCAACTAGTAGATGAAGGGCCTTCTGTGCCCTCTCCCCTCTTTTAAGAAAAACTGGATGGAATCTTCTTGTCTCTCCCACCCCTTACTCACTTTCTGCTAAGGAAGTGGGCCATTTAATGGGTGAGAGCTCACATTCACAATGTAGCAACTACTGATAGGCAGAATCACCAATTTGAACACAGCCTCTTTCATTTCTGCTCCACATGGTTAGTACTTCTGGGTAGTCCCCCCTACTTGGGGCAGGCCTGCTCTTCTTTCTGTTGCAGACCTATAGTCCTGGCATGTGGATGGTTAGAAAAGTGACTTTATCTGTTCTGCAGGCCCAGTTACTTGCTTTCTCACTCTGCCACGTGGCTAAGTATGCAAATCTAAATGACTTAAATTTGAGATGAGTAGTAGAAGCATGAACTTCAACTTTACGCAAGCATCAGGTCCTCCAATCCAACTTTCACCAAAGTTTACTTTTGGTATCAGGAGCTTGTCGATCTATGAAAAGAGTGATACTTTTCTTTCCTATGTATGTTCCTGCCATTGGTCAGAATCAGAAAAAGAAGAGTTGAATAGCAACCTAAACATATAACAACTGAGAGTTCTTGGGATCTGGGTTCCGAAAATATTCTCTATCAGCATTAGAATGGCACCAAGTCAAGAGCACATAGGAAACCCCTCGACTGCAAGATGAGACCTGAAGGGTGGCACATTAAAAGAACGATCATTTGTGCCTTGCTTTCTAACCTACAATATGTTTTTTATATACTCATCAAGCCAGTGATGTTTTGGTTTGCTGAACCTTGCAAGCCATAGAGCCCCCTTTTGTAAAGGTAAAAAATTGGGAATTATGTGGCTCCCAGATACTGTCAGCTACTTTGTACCTAAAAGACTAGTTTCATCAGTAGCATGCATTTGTGGTTCTTCCTGCTTTCTTTTTGCAGTTGATCTCCAGTTTCAAAGCATAATGATCAGAGAATATAAAAGACTAGTTTCAGTATCAGTATTATATTGCAAAACTACAAACTTCAACCCAACACAGTCTCTCCTAATCAATATTAAACAGCTGATAGCCCAGTGTCTCCTCATTTATTTTCTACCTTTTTTGTTTGAAGAGAAAAATGAAGACTGACATATTACCCCATTAGTCTTGGAAGCAAGAAAAAAGGGGGGAAAGCAATACGTAAGGTACACAGCATAGCCATTTGCACATATTTTTCATTCTTGATAGAAATAGAGCCTGTTTGCAATAGTTCAGAAGGTCTAGTGTCACAATACTATATATAAAGAAAATTTGGAGTTTGAACTGACTATAAGCTCACAGGAACCAGCAACATGAAAGCACCGACAGGGAGGCTGATGCTATCAAGAGTGGCATGGGTGTCCAACGTTAGAAAGGTGTGCTCCACTCTGTACTGGCAGTATCATGGTGGCAGTGTTGGGTTCCATCACAGATGCCACACTTGGAAAGTTAATCAACAGGCTGAAAAAGAATGCACTCACTGAATGGTTTTGGAACCTGTATTTTATTAGGAAAAATAAGGATGTTCAGCCTGGTGAAGAGAAAACTTAAAGGAGTCCTGATATCCATCCTCTCCAGAAACCCAGCATGTTGCTGCCCCCAAGGTGGACCACCAGAGGTCTTTAGAAGCACTCATTTATCTAATTATGCAACCTGCGTGAGTTCTCTCGTGAATTTACCTGCCTGCCACTGCCATGGTGTGCCTGCTGTACCAAGATGTCAAGCCAATAGCTGGGATCAATTAGCAATTGTAATTAAAGTTGAATGTGATTAGCAACATAATAGCGAGATATTCTCTTTTAATTTCCTGAAGTTGGGAGGCTATAACATTCCTGACAGAAGATAATAAATATAAATAAAGCTCAGAAATTCAGATGAACATTTGCGTCACATCCAAGTAATTATTCACCAACTCACAGTTACAAAGTAGAAATTCACTGGCCCACAAACATATAAATTATCTTAATTAATGATCTTTTGGCCCACTAACCAATAGACTTGAATGCCCCTGCCATCTTTAAATGCTTACAAAATAAATAGCTAATGACTGTCCAACAATTTGAAGGTACTTAATGCCACTGAACTGTATAGTAGAAAAATGGTTAAAATTATAAATTTCATATCTTGTATATTTTCCCACAATAAAGAAAACAGTTTTTAAAAAAACAGCATGAGGGGGTGGTAAAAAGTATAGGCTTTTGAGTCAGCCAGAAAGGAGCATAAATTCTGGCTAGGCCTCATACTGGCTCTGTGACCTCAAGCAAGTTGATAATCCTCTCTGAATCCCAGATTCCTCCTCTACAAATTGGAGTAATCATGCCTACCCATCAAATGAAGTAAATAGGGGGAAGTAGGGAGTAGAAATGATGCATAGAAAGCACCCAGTGGGTGACATGGCAGCTGAGGATGGATTAGACGTAGCATAAGGACACATGGGTAGAAGTTATAGGAAGACTCACTGACATTCAGAATAAGGAAGATTGCTAACACAGAATCACCTAACAATGAAAGAGATACCTTTACAGAAAGACTGTAGTTCTATAAAACCACAGCCCCAAAAAGCACAGCTCTGGAGAAACAATAACCCAAGAACTAGAGCCCCGAGACTGAGGTTCCTAATCCATTCCACAAGATGAAGGTGCCACGTGTTAACAGCAGACAACCACTGTGCAGTTCAAGCTTCCCACAGGGATCATTCCTTGAGGCCACCAGCCCCATGTTTCCAGTTACCTTACTTGTTTCATTTCCCTACTGATCACCTTGGAGAGAGTGGTTGTCTTCTTCTTGATCTTCCTTATGGCCACAGTCCTACCATCACTGTAATAAGAAAAGCCACTTAGACTCATTTGCGTGAGATCAGAATGGTTCTCCCTCCTCACCCATGAATAAAGCTGAAGCAATGTCTTCCGAGGACAAGCTGTTTTGATGGGCACAGTAATTTGCTCAAGAATGTGGAAGACACTGATTGTGGAGAGGCTTGGGAAGTTGGACCAGCTACCAAGTTTGTTAACATGCTGTGTGCCTTCTCACTGAAAACCTAACTGTGGGTCCTAGTTGTTAGTTTCAAACCTCTGAAAGGAGTAGGAGGTGAGGAGGCAGAAGTGGGGATTACCACTTTAGTACATAGTTTTTTTTGTAACATTTCCTAGTTGTTTTCCCAGCTTCTCCAGGCACTGCCTTCCCAAAGCTCCCATAGAATTACATAAACCTTTCTCAATACCTTATTTTGAATTTTTTGCTTAAGTATGCAGGTCTTTAGACACTGTGAGCAACCTGAGGATAGGAACTATGTCTTTTTCTGTTTGTACTCGCTGCACCTTCTGGAAGCCAAATATAGAGTAAGTTTTCCACGTAAGGTTGTTGAATAAATTGGGTAGAGAGCTGGGGCTGAACAGGCTGGAGAGAAACAAGGAAAGGAAGGCAAGGAAGGAAGAGGAACTACCACAGGGCACAGACTCCTTGCTTTACACACTTTCTCTTGGGTGATCGTTTAATCCTAACAAGAACCCAACCAGGGCAGGCACTATTATTATCGTCTTTGAACAAAGAAGTAAAGGAACTTGCTCAGAGATGTCCATTAGCAAGTGAGGAGTCAAGATTCAACCCATCTCTGCCAGTTCCAAAGCTCATGTTGCTTTCTCTAAGAAAATAAAACTCAGCCCAGTCCTTTTCCCCGGTTCTGTGGCTCTGCCCTATCTCCACTCTGTATGACTCCTTCCCTATTCTTAAAGCTTTTCCAACAACCCAGGGAGCTGTTAGTTTTATTATAATTCCAAGTCCTAAGAATCTATGCCAAAGCATTTTTGTGTCCTTCTAGTAGGAACTATTTAAAAGAATGGGTTAATATCCATTAGCTAGGTGCTACTTTCACTCTAAAAAAGAAAAGTGATGGATATCTTTGCTGTAAAAACTGGTAGGAAATAAACTATCAGTTATGCTTTGTTAAAATAGCTCTAGTGAACATGAACCTAGCATGCTCAAGTGAAAATTGGGATAAAGATAGAATTTGAATTGGGATGAGGAAATAAATAGATTAAATCCTCTTGTCAGTGACTCCAAATAATTTTAAATTATTCTACTTTGCAACATGTAAATCATTTTAATACATATTAATCTAATTGGCTCTTCTCAGAGGGATCAAATGAGTTAGATATTTTCACCTTTTAATGCAGACAAATCTATCAATATTTTCCTTTCTGGTTTATCCAGTGCTTTTTGAGTTTATCCAAAGTTGTTAAACTCCTTTCTAAAACCTTACTTTGCTTTTATTTTTTACAGTGGATTATTTAAACCATCTAGCATTAACTTAGAGTATAGAGTGAGGTGAGGATATAATTCAGTTTTTCCTATGCAACTAATCCATTACTCCAACCCAATTTACTGAATAATTCCCTCTTCCTTCACTGATATTTGAGTTTTCTCATGTATTTATTTCATATATATTCTTTTTTCATTTCAAACTTACCTACTGTATTTTCAGCAACGCATTCTTTTAATTATTTTAATTTTCTATATATTTTTTTTAATATCAAAGAGTGAAAATACTTCCCATTGGTACTATTTTTCCAAAAGAAAAAAAAATGTCCCTGGATATTCTCATTTGTTGAATTTTCCAAATGAAATCGTGAATCGTTTTCGTTAGCATGGCCCTGAAACTTCTGAGGCTGAGAGTAGGCAATGGGGCTTCCCCCTCCTTCTCCTGGGCAAACAGCACTCTGCCCTAACATGAAGTGAAACAAAAGTAGTTCATGAATAGTTTTCTCAACCCAACTTCAATTTTCCTACAATTTTTGGAACTCTGTATTTTCAGAAGCTTCTTTCATATCAAGTAGAATTCAGCCAAACTTGTTCTAACAAAACCTATACTAGACCTGTTAAAAAGGATTGGATGGTTATGATACGTGCTGGGGCTTTCTGAGAAGCAACACTACTTAATCACAATACCCATGATGCTTGCAGCAGACAATCCCAAAATTACTCGGAAATCTAAAGAGCAAAATATTGTCAGAGAGATAGCTTTCAGGTAAATGTTTTCACTATAAAAACCGGACTGTTTTGTTTAGGGGTAAGATAATGTGTTTAGTTAAATGGACTTTCCAATAATTTATAGAATATTGGCTAAATAAAATGGTCTACATAGCAGATTTAAATCATACTAAAAACTGCCAATTGGGATTTTGGGTATTCACCCTTTTCTTTGGTGTTTAGGTATTTTCTTGAGAAGCTGGATAAAGATGCATCAGGGGCTGTTAAACAGATGCCACTAAACCATTATAGTTGTTATTTTAATGAGAAGTTGGAAAAGAAGCATACCAGATCTCTGCCGAGTAATCTACCACCATGTGACCCAGAAATTCAGATATTTTCTAAGTTAAATTGGCACTACTTTGAGCTAGCACTGGAAAGAGCATGACTTAATAGTAAAGGAATGTGCTTTGAATCCAATACACTTGGAATCTAATCCTGACTCTACTTAGTATTATTTGAAAGCCCTAGGCAAGTTTATTTAACAGCTCTGTGCCTCAGTTTCCCTGCAGATAATGTTGGGAAAATAAAACTGACCTTGTAGGATTCAAGGATTACTAGTAATACACAGAAAGGCCTTTGCACAATAGTTGGCACAAAATAGGACCCTAGTAAATATTAGTTATTAATGCCACCGATAATACAAACAGTCCAATTTCCTTATTATTTCCAATCTAAGAGCTCACTCAGAAAAAGTTAGACATCAATTATGCTGAGTGGAGGGAACCAAGTTCTTGCCTCTGGCTTGAATGGTGTCCAAAGGAGTGTGCCCACCGGCTGCAGCTCAAGCTTAGCTTGATGATGGGAACATATTCCTGCCTCACAATGAACATAGGCTCAGGAGCCAGCCTACTAGATTCCAGTCTGGGTGAAGCACTGCTTCCTGGAGAAACCAAGAGCAGCCATGCAAATGCTGTCCCCTGTGCCCCAGGTGGCATGACCTTGGCCAACTAATGGGTAACAGAGGTACAGTTTGAACTGAATTAACCCAACTGCAAGATCCTGACTCCTAACCACTATTCCATGTTGGGTGTCTTGTCTCCCTTCACCAGGAAATGCAGAGATGCAAATATCTCATCATCTTTAAGGGCTGGTGGAGCTCCTAGCTGTGATCACTTTTCTCCCAGAAGTGATCAGCCCTGACACCGGTAATCTTTCTTAGCACTCCTAGCATTGAATGAAAACCTAAATATTATCCTATCTACTGACATTTCTTTAACCAAGTCCCCAAATCAAAAAGGAATTTTAAAAGCTGTCTTTTATATTGTATCAATTGTCTCCCAAGCTACCCAGGAAACTTCAGGATGTCTGAAGCCCCTCTCACAGCCAATCACAACGACTCTGGGTCCTGAGGGATTCACAGACAAAACCAGAGGAAGACTGCTCAGCAATTAGGAAGGAGTAAAATCACAGACTTCCATAAGTCTCCTGCAGACGGGGCTGCAAAATGAGAAAGCACCAATGTGCTATTTACTATTTATCAAAAGTACGAAGTTGCACTTCTAAAATATCAATAAATCTCTGTTACCTTTTGACAGGTAGAGCCCAATTAGGAGCTTCCCAGGAGCCAGGGTTGGAGTCTAGCCACTCCTGGACTAGGAGGCCTGCTGATCACAGCTAAGCACAGTCTGTTAATCACGGGAGACTGATGCCAGGGATGCTGCAAGGCCAGGGCAGGGGGAGCAGCTGCTTGTTGTCTACCAATGACTCACCCCAGATGACCAAGGGCTCTTGTTGGGCTCACTGCCCTTGTTTGTAGGAAGCATTCTCAGAAGGACTACTCCTCTTCGCTCAAGCCCAGAATTGAAGTTAAGGCAAGAGGTTTCAAGGCAGGCAGGAAGCCTTGCTACTATCCCGAGATTGAACCTACCCACACATTCAGGAATAGAGAACATGAGAACAAGCCATGGGCTTTTTTATGTCCTGGGCTTTGGCGGTCAGTTCTCTGAAGCCCTTGAAAGTTGTGCTGCTTTCATTCAATAACCATTTATGGAGGACTAGCTAGGCGCCAGGTACTGACAGGATTGCCTTGTGCAAATTCACAAACATCTGCTGAGCACCTACCATGTGCAAGCACTTTACCACAGAACGAGGACTTATGCTTAAAGGAAGTGGCCTTCTGGGCTCAATGTGTGTGACGTCCACTGAACTCAGTGCCCCGGTTTTCATACCTTTCTCGATGCCCACTGTAGGAGCAGTCTGGTTTAACAGAAAGAACTCTATTCCCGGATCCAGAAGGTTCCATCTGCTCACCCCCCTATATGACTTAGGCAAGTCACTTAACCACCCACCTCAGTTTTCTCTTGGGCCAAAAAAGATGCAATGAGAAGAATCTAGGATGATTATTATTGAAATATAGGGGGAGAATGAAAAAAATGTATTTTCGTCCTATTTATATTATAGCAGACAAATGAAATTCTCTAATTAAGAAAGACAGGGGGAAATTCAAACATAAAATCAACCCCAGGAAAATAGGTTTATTTTATTTTCACAAATAGGTTTATTATCAGGGCTGCTGCACCTTATGTTTTTGGTGTTCATTTTGTTCAGTGCCCAATCCCAACATGCAGAAGAGCCACAACCACCACCCCCTCAGAATCACTGGATCAGAGCAATAGGGCCCTCAGCCCACCTCATCCAGTGTTCTGCTTCCATAGGACTCATCACCAACATCCTAGTGGAGGCTTTTGCTTGAACACACAAGGGTAAGACATTCATTATTTGTCAATGTGCTACTCCACTCCTGCTCAGCTCTGATGAGTTAAAATCACAAAATCCAAAACCTCTCCTGATATCTACCTCTCTGTGGTCCTAGTTCAGCCCCACTGAAGCTACCTGAATTCACCTAACCCCTCTTTCCCAAGGCAGTCTTTGACACAGCCCCTCATCCTCTCCATAAGAACTTCTATAAAATGCTCTGGAGTTTACAAAGTACTTCCCTTATAGGTCATTAGCAAAATGACATTCCCAAAAGGGGAATGGGGACCCACACTCTGACATTGCTTGAGTGCTATTAACAGAAATGAGTTTATCCAGAAGTTGACATTAGGCATAGAAAATAGGCATGACCTTTTCAACCAGACCCTAGGGAGGATATACTAAAAATACATCTATGTCCTCAGGCACCATAGTCAGAGCCGACACTATGAATAACCCTCCTTGCTCCCTGGAGACTCAGACAGGCAACAAGAAGGGGCCTGCAGGCCAATTTGTGTGTAAGAGGGTGAAGGCTAGCACTGGCCTTCGTCCTCTAAGAGATGACACATGATCCAGAACAATGAAGGCTTTGTTCATTCCTGAGCTGCAAGATAGGCCAGAGGAGGAGAATGGGTGGGTTATGAGAATAGGGGGATTTGACTATAATATAATCATGATAATTTTCCTCCATATTTGAGAATTATGAGCAAGAACTTGGATTCAAATTAATTTATGATTAAACTCAAATAGTGTTATGGTATTGTTGATTAAAAATGGAACATCTGGATGCACTAAGTCCAGGTCCTTGGGTAGCAGAAAGACTTAATCCCACATAAATATTATCACTTAATAAAAAACAATACGAATTAACATTTATTGAGCCAGTCACTGTGCTTCACCTAGATTCTCTCATTTAATCTTTATGACAACACTATAAGGCGATACTATTATATTATCCTCATTTTACAGTTGAGGAGACAGAAGCTGATAGCAAGTAAGTAACTTGCCCAAGGTTATACAACTAGTAAACAAATTACTCTGGGCCTATGTGACTTGGATTCTGAGCTCTTAACCAAGAGACAAAAAAGAAAAGAGAAAAAAGCAGAGAAAGAATAAGGCCACTTTCCATAGTTAACCAGTTATAGAGCCATTCGGACGAGGCCAGGGTGAATAGATACTATTCACTCCAACATGTAGACTTCTGAAAAGCAAGCAGGGCAGGCCTGACTGATGTGGACTCTCTGGGGGTTTTTGGGCCCAAGACTCTTCCATCTGCAATCTAGGCTATACCACAGCTGCCTAGTCATATCATACATGGATCCCCAGGCTCTCCTGCCCCTTCTGCCACCTGTGCCTACTTGACCAAGCTTGTTCCTTGGAGGCTTGTTCCTCCAAGCCTGTGCTAAGCCCCTTAAATCTAGCAGTCTACCCAAAAAACCATGACCCATCCGTGCTTCCTTGCCTGTCACCCCCCTCTACAGGTGCTGAGCCTGCATGAGCATCTGCCACAGCTGGCTCTTCTCCTCACCTGCACTAAACGTAGGTGACTCTGAACCCGGCTCTACAGGCTGCATTCCCATGTCTATTTAAAACCTTAAGAGGCAATAACGCCCAGTGGGTACAGCCCACCAGACTTGAATTCAGTCTCAGGTATGCCATTTGATATCGCATTATTTTAATTTTAGGTATACAAAGTAATGATTCAATATTTGTTTTGGTGTCAATTTTATTATCCATAAAAGTGGATTTTAAGGATTCAACTAGGTAAGATACAAAGGACCTAGAATTTACTGCTTAACCCAATCTGAACTGGAGTATTCCCTGGATACCTCCTACTCAGATGCTACCTAAGACCTAGCTTTGAGTTCCTGATTTGTTTTCAATTACCATTCCTAACGCAGGGCTTCCCTGAACTGACGACTCATATCAAACCACACTGGAGACACAATGTTCACCCATGGCTTGTTCACAGAGCGCTGGAGAGATAAAGTGCCTTCAAGAACAAGCCCCCTGAAGTCACACACTTGATTGGTGACAGAGTTGAGACTAGAACCCTGGTTCAAATAATTGCCTACTTGCTGCCATTGTTTAGGATGAATTAAAAAGTAAACAGAGGTAAAGCTTCTTGCCAAAAATATGCCATTTATATGATTATTTATAACTGTGATCCTCAGAATCCCAAAAGTTGGGTCATCTAAAAATCCTTTTTTTTCACTTTTGTAGTATTACATTTGTCTGCCTAATTAGGTTTTAGATAGGCCAAATCTCAAATTAATTTGAATTCCCTGATTTCAGATGAGATGACAGTGAAATTTGGTGCCCCCAGAATGAGCTGGGTGGCAGACAGAGCTAGTTAGGAATTCTATTTTGTTGAATGTAATCTCTGGGTAATTAGGATGTGACCGTAGGCTACTTACACTCACGGTCTCTCAGAGTTAGGAGTGACACTAACATTATTTGTCCATTCATAATTGTGATGATTCCCAAACATTATCAACCACATGCCAGCATTACAATTTTTGGAATATCCGTGGACCACTATTATCTACTTCGTGTGTTTCCATAAAATCACTTGTTTATTTTATTCATCTGTGTCTAAACAGTAATATCTGTGCAATCCTAAGTTGATATTCCAGTTAATTTTTTTCTAATATGCATTAAAACAAATACACAACTATTAAAGGTTTTGTTGTTGTTGTTGTTGTTGTTGTTGTTGTTTTTAAGCCTACAGCACCTAGTCTTCCTAGGTGGTCTCTCATCCAAGTACTAACCAGGCCCGACCTTTTCATTTCTGAGATCAGATGAAATCAGGCATGTTCAGGGTGGCATGGCCGTAGACAAAGTTCTTTTTTAATTTCCCACTAGTGATACATAAACCACTACCTTGTCAGATGCACAAATCCCTTCTATAACACTGTAAACATTTGATCAAGCAACCTCCTCTTCAATAATTCCAGTGAGGGTACTCACCACTTTCCCACTGTTACCTAAGCAGTTAGTTCCAGCTAAATGACCAGACAGCTTTGGAAGGTCATCAGGTAGTACGGGAATATTCTGCAACTTTTCCCTTTTTTTCAGAAAGAATTTCATAAGAGAGTATAAGGCTTCATAGTCAGGGGTGGTTAGAATTTCAACTCCACTACTTATAAGTTCCTGAACAAGTGACAACTTCTCTGAGCCTCAGTTTCTTCATTCTACAAGAGGGCAAAAATACCCATCTGACGGGGTTGTGCTATTGGGTTAAAGTGCATACATAAATCACCTAGTACAGCACCTGGCAAAAAAATAATTATCTAATAAACTAGAGTTTCCTTCTTTTTCCACAAGAGTACTGAGTAAAATAACCTGGAAATGCTGACTAATGGCTTGGTAAGAATTGGCCTGGTTTTTATCCTACAGGCACTTTAATTACTTGCTGTTTTGCATATGAATTTGGGACAGTATTTTTCTCCACACCTGACTAGGAACCTATTATCTTTCCAAACTATAACTAGGGAACATTATCATTCTGAACATCAAGGCAGAATTCTGACTGAAAGGGCAAAGCCCTCACTGTTGTTTTTCTAAGTGCAACAAGTTACCATGATCCCAAGGGGAAATCAGATCTGCCCAAGGAGGGGAGCATGCTGGGGGCAGGGTGGGCTCTAACCTGGGAGGCACCAACCCTGAATCTGGCTAGATTCTTAATTCAACTGAATTACAGCAGAAAAACATCAAGCATTACTGTCTAAAGTGCTGGGGCCTTTGAACTGAGGCTGCACAGCTCGCAGAAAAAGTAGGAAAAGTAGAGCTGGAGCACCTAATGAGGTGGGCTGGTGGTCAAAGCCTTATTTGCATTTGTTTCACTCATAATTATGTGGCATTAAGGAAATTTTCTGCAGAGCAATGACCTCGACATGTGATTTCCTATGCTCTCTGGGTATATGCAGAGCATTATAAAAAGCAATGATTCCTAAAGCACCCATCTATTCTGACAATTTTCATTAGTTTCAAAAAGATTTTCTCTTTTGTCCATTTCTCCCATTTTTTAGTGTGTTATTATAAAAAAAAAGAGTGAGAGAGAACAAGATCTATAACTTTCAATGTCCTTGCAAAAGTTATAAGTCTAACATAAATGCTGTCTTTCACTCATCTTTGCCACCAGTCAGCACTTCTCAGCAGGTGAATTAAATATACACTAGCTCAACTCTCATCTTTCTCTGAAACTTAGTGGTACTCTCCAGGAGACTCATATGAGTTTGGCCTAAGAGCCCAAGACTATCAGGACCAAGCATAGATCTAGGCAGTCAGATCCTGAGTACTCCAATCGCAACCAATTTTGAGACTTCGTTAGAAACATGGATTGTGAAGGGTCATTTACAAACTTTGTTTGATATGAGTGAAATCAACTATCCAACTTTCATCCCAAAATATCTTTTGTTCCTGATACCGAAACTACTGAAACAACAAAAATAGAAATAGGATTTAAATATTATACAGTAAAAACTAATCGAAGCAATAGCATTCAGCACAAAATTAATACTTAATTATTCATCATTATCAACAGTAGGAGAACCAGCATGATGATGGCACTCATTAGCAAAGTCAATTGCAATGGATTTAATAAAGAGTTCAATTAAAGTAAGATAAACAAAAAGCTAAAGACTAGAGAATTTGATACAGTTTTTAAATGTCAAATGACTTCATTTTAGAGTTATCAAAATCCTTAATTTTGATACATTGCACATTTCAGCTTTAAAATCTTGTTTTCTAGCTCTTCAAAACCTATTGCTATCCCTCCATCCCACCCCTCCCCTACTTCTCTGGAATCATTCTTTAGGAGTCTGGTGAATTTCTCTCCATTCTTGGGCTCTAATGAACTATTTCTCTTTTACACACATCCCCCCCAAACACTCTGCCCCCAAATCAATAAGTTCTATTATATGTCCCAAGGAGTAAAACATTAGCATCAACAATCCAAAACAACTTATAGAAAATGACAAACCATGGACTTTTAGGTTTCAGAACACTATATAGGTTTGGGGGGTAACTACGTCTTTCTAATAATACTTTCTAGAACAACGCTTAGATGCACCTTGTCAACTTTCTACATATACGCCAAATGACAGGAGAAGCAGGAACCCACACATTAGAGTATGAACTGGTAAGAATTTGAGGTTTTAAATTTGCTACAGTGGATGCACTTAAAGTTGGTTTGACAAGGGACCAAAAAAAAAAAATGCATGAGTAGCTCTAGTGTCTTCCCCAAACCACTTCCCAGCCCCCATCTGAGAAAGACATTATCTTAACTTCTGGATCAGCTCATTGACATTTCTTTAATGCACAGAACCAAGATAATGGAGGAAAGGGGAAATTTAAAGTTGCCAAAAGGCTATGTTGACCTACATAAAGAAAAGCTGAGAAAAGAAGGAAGAGTGAAGAGATAAGCAAGCTTACACGGGTTCAGTTGGGTAAAGATTTGGAGAGTAGCTTGTATTGCAGAAAAAGATAGACCGGAGAAGCTATGATGTTGGAGAAACAGTTTGAAATTTAAAAAAAAAAAATTTTAAGAAGTTATGCTATAGAGTTTTCAGGAGAGATAACAAAAATGCTTTAACTTTTTTATTTATAATATGTATTATATAATAATGTTAATTATTTGCTGGTCTATTATTATTGAATGAGACTCCATGCTGGACTGGACCACAAGGCGATTATCTCCATCCACATAATATCAAGTGCCAACAAAAATTCAAGTTACCAGATTAGTTAGCAATCACTGATATGGCCATGTGTGTATGTATGTATGTGCCCATGTGATTTATTCTTTTAACACCGTTTGCTTCCCTCTCACCTATTAGACATTAAGCTCTTTGACATCACATATTCTGCCTTTTGTAAAATAAGAATAAAAAGTATAGAGCTCTACACACAGTATGGCAGGATGTGCTCATTAAAGTTTACTGCTTGATGCAGAAATAGGACTGAGGCCATTTAGCTACAATGGCCTCAGTGCAGAATGTACCGATTCCCTTCACTGAAGTTCTGGAAGAGGCAAAGAAGTCCCAGCTTCAAATACTGAAATTCCCAGGTGCACCAGTCCCACATTACTTTAACTATTATTAATTACTGGCTCCTCACAACTCACTGCTCCATACCAGTGGGTCGTAATAGCATGACTGAGAACCATGGACATAAAGGCAACAAAAGAATACATTTGAAAACTAGCAATGTCTATAGAGACTGAATAGATTGACCAAAGAAACAATCCCCCAAAAGCAGGACCAGACAGTGATGGTCAAACTCAGTGTGGACCTTTCCAAAGTCGGGGACTAGTCTCACTCAACTCTCCAGCCCAAGGAGAGTTAGGGCCCAAGACTTTCTTCTCTAAAAGTGTAGTAGGAAGATCATCAGACTCAGAGTTCAGAAAGCTGGATTCAATCCAAGCTCTGTCGACATCTTTAGAGGTAACACTAGGTGGGAGGTTGTACAAAGAAACTGGCTTTGGAGCTAGACAGACTGGGTTTAAATCCCAGCTCCTTCACTTACTCTTTTGTTCTTAGCTAAGCACTTCATCTTTTTGTGCTTCATTTTCCTCATCTGTAAGAAGGGATAATAATATTTACCTATCAGGGTTTGTCATAAGGATTAAATAAGCTATATGTGGTGCTCAAGAAAGGTCAGTTGTTGCTATGTGGCATTGGGCAAATCACTTAATATCTCTGGACCTCAGTTTCCTCATTTGTAAAGTAATGGGGATGGATTATGTAATTTCAAAGACTCTTGACAACAGAGGACTCTAAGAAGATATCAGATCCTGACAGAGAGTAATAAACACAAGGCAAAAACAGCTAAGAAAAACTTGGCATGAGATGTTGGTTAAATCTTACCAGAATGGTCAAGGCAGAGGCAGTAGAGACCAAACAGGCTAGAAAGGTGATCATCACCCAGGTACTCTCCATAGTCAGCGGGGTATAAGGAGCAGCTCTAATTCTCACTCTCTCACAAAGGCCATTCCCACAGGCTGAGCGAATAGAGAGAAAAAAAAATGCTAAACAAAAAATACTTTAAGACCATCAGAAGTAAAATCAACAAAAAGTTATTTTTAAATAGAACAAAAAGCAAACTGATCTAAGACCAGGTTCTGAAGCTAGTTCTATCACTAGCTTGGTTTCCAATTTTGCTTTGGCTAATCAGGAAGCTCACAGCAAAATTTGTTATTCATTTTCGATATCTCTACAGAAGTTTTATATTGTCACTATAAGTCTACTCCCCGTTTCACTTGGCCATTATACTTTAACTTATTTTCCATGATCAAAGCTTTGTTTTTATTTTAGATTTTCCTATTTCATTGATTTATTCTTATAATTTCCTTGAAATTCTTTATAAAACAAGGCAGGGTACAAAGAAATAGAAATCGTTTTTCAAATCACTCAGTTACTTTACATATCATTTCTCTGTGGGGCTCAATGTCCAACATCCCTTTCAGTTTTAATCCTGTTGATTCTAATCTTTTATTTGTAAAGTTCAAAGTCCATATTAGGTTGCCTTTATAGAGCCTTGACTTACTATGTAAATAGCAGTGGGTTGTTCAATGTGTTTTAAGTTTTCCTTTCATTAAGACTCATTTATGCTAAGATTATTATCAGTAGCACTAATGAATTTGAAATGACTCATTTTGTAGATCATTATGTGACTCATTATATTAGGCATTTCATTAGTATCCTAGAAATGGATTTATAACTCTAACATTTGAATGGGACTAATGTTTACATAGAACTTGTTAGCTTGACTAAGAGTCTGAAATTATCTTACTTTGATCTTCAGCAGCCCTGTGTGATAAGTGAAGCAGAGACAAATCTCCATTGTATAGATGAAGAAATAAAATATACACAGATTAAGTGACTTGCTCAAAGTCACTCAGGTAACAATTGACACAGGGACTTGAATTCTGATCTTCTGACTGTAAACTCTGGGCCCTCTCCAACCTCCCAACCCCAACAAAGGACCCCTCATGTTCCCATTGAACACTTCCAGTCACATATCTCCTGGGACAGCCTCTTTGATATGTTGTTCTGGAGAGTTACCTGCTCCCTTCTTGTGGAGTACCACAAAATAGGTCTTATACCTCTTTGACATGACAGACCTTCGAATGTTTGAAACCATAATCCTATAACCTTTAAGTCTTTATTCCTGAGTCAAACATCAAAGGTAAATTCCCTCAGAGATGTTTTATCTGCTAGGCCCAAAAAGCCCAGTGCTTGGGGGCCATGAGCTTTCCAGAGGCCTATGGGAAAAAAAAAAAAAGAAAGAAAAGAACTGGCTCTAAGCTATAGAAAAGCAACTGAGAATAATAAACTTTTAATTAACAGCCTGCAAAATGTAACATTATATAAACTGCATTGTTAAATTTATTATTCATAAAAATTTTCATTACTTTTGAGAATTTGGATTTGATTCTCTTGTTTTACAAGAATTCTTGAGTAGACACAATAATTGATAAGACATAGTAAGCTGTACATTTAATGTCATTCATAGGAAAATCATTTCAAAAGCAAAATTATAAAAATCCTTCTAACATTTTTATGAAAAATTTTACATTTAATTGAGATGTGCGTACATTTTAATATGTTTAGCATAAGTGATAAAACCTTCAGAAGAGTCTACAGAAAGCTGAGAGTGATCCAGACTCTCCAACTGCCTAAATTCTCTATTCAGGTCAACAAGATACCTTTTAATAATATTGCTCCCTGTGGCCTAAGTTTATATAGTATCTTCTAACTGCTGAATCTGATCAGTAAATTGAACCTCATTGGTTCGGAAGAAAATGAAATTGCGGGGTAGCACTTGGAACCTTGCCACAATATCACCAATATGGTCTATAATGTGTCAGAGATAATAGGTAATTAAGAATTCAAAAGGATCACCTATAGGAAGCTTCCTCTTCACACTGGTAAAACCCAATCTCTTCCAGACTTGATGAGAAAGTGCTCTTTAAAAACCCAAACTGTAGCAAAAAGAGCTTCTGCAGTCTGCATATTGCCAAGGGCGTGGTTTTAATTGCCTCAAGGAGCCTTTGGGTGCATTGGAAGAATTCTAAAAAAAAAAAAATTTATGTTAAAAACTATCTTGTATCCAGACAGAGACTGCTGTTAATTCTGTTAAACTTTTTACATTCAAAAGATATGCTTGGCATCAAATATGGGCAAGTCCTTAAAGGCCCAAAGGCTCTGCGAGTGCTGCCTTCATGGAGTCTAAGATGAGACCATCAGGTATGAAGTCTTTTACCTTCAGTGGCCCCAGAAGCTACCAAGGGAAAAGGCTATGGGAATCAGCTTATGAATCCTACAGGCTGGTAATGATGGCAAATCTTCCTGGAGAGCTTAACCCATTACTACTGGCTTCGATCCCAGGCTTTCTGGAAGTCCAGGGGAGCTGGATTACTGAGGCAATATTTTGATAGTGCCTGCCAATTCTAAAACTTGCTACTTGGCTTAAGAAAGAAAAGTCTGAACCTTATTTGGGTTCTAGGGAACTACCTGGGTCTTTCTGCCTGAGGCAGGAAAAAAAATTTCTGAAAAGAGTGGTGTAGGGGACATGAGGTCCTGCATGAAGCGACTTGTGTACAAAAGAGCTTCTAACCAAAGGTACTTCATGTCTTCAGAGGTTCTGGGTGTCTTGGTTAAGGATGAATTTGCCTCATAAAAGTCCTGTGTCTCCATCTAGCATGACTAAGTTTGCCTCCTACTCAGTCTTCCAAGTCTGCTTTTTCCTTCTCTGTGCCTCGAACCCAAGTTTGCCTCTCCGCCCAAGCTCTCCAGAATGATGTTAAAATCAGCTTGGTTCTATTTTTTTAATAAACAATTTTATTAGATGAATTCATTTACATAACACATTAAATTAGGCAAAGAAAAACATGCAGCTTCAGAAAAAGAAACACATTCTCATCCTACTTGAACATATAGCAGTGGTCAAAAATATTTATTGTGGGATGAATCCCAAGATTAATAAAAAATACACCCTGGACAGAAAAACGTCTGGCTTCTCACTTCACTGAGTCCAGCACTAAATGTGCTTCCTTATGTTCTTCGGCTTCTTCCAACTCTTTCACTCTCTAGTATTTGCAGATCGGCACATGCAGCTTCGAACCTGTGCTGGCAATCTGGGATCATTCTCCAGGACTCCTGCAGGATTCCTGCCTGCTTTTCAATGGCATAATCTTTAACACCTTCAGCTTTCATTTTTTAAAATCCTTTCTTCTTGTTCTTTTGCTTCTTTTTCATACATCATTTTTTCTTTGGCCTATCGCTTCATGCCAGTTTTGATCTTAATCTGCCTCACACAAGAGCCATGGTCCCTCGGGTGCCGTGGGAAGAAGGAACAAAGAGCAGCGGTAACTCAGCAGTGAGAGAGCACAGAAGAGGGGCTTGTGTCCAAAATCAGCTTGGTCCTTGACCCTGGCTTCCCCCAGTGCTGTTTACAGATGTCCCTGCTGTATTCCCAAAGCCAATTGGGCCCCAGGACCAGCCAGGGCTGCAGAGCCACACTTCTGGTCTTCCAGGCAAAGTTTCTAGATGCTCTTATGCAGAGATCTCTAAAGCATCTAGGTAGAGATTTAGTCAGGACCCTTGATGAAAGGGACAGGTTTGGCCATAGAGTAATATAGCCCTTTTCACAATACAATAGTACTTACTGAGTACCTGTGTCACTCAGGAACTATGCTAGATACTTAAGGTACAGCAAGGAACAAGGCCTACCTGGGCCCTATCACAGAGCTTAGAGTCACCTTCTGACCTACTGAACAGACATCCTTACCAACTGTGGGTAGCCCAGTAGTTTTGACTTTCAGAGCAGCTTGCATCTTTCCAACTGTGATATGAGCAATAAGAGAGGTTACACTCTCATGGACCAATACCACCTGGATAACAATAAAGCTAAGAATCAGTACAGCCAAGGTTCATTCCATCTCTTCTACCTGATTGCCATTCTAGTTCATGTATTATTGCCCTGGGATGTCATGATCTATGGGTACCTCAAGGATATATCCATCAGTCACTTCACATTGTAGTTCTAGTGCAAAGGAAAAAATCTGATAGACAATAAATACCCTAGGGCTATTCAGTGTAGTGCACATTAAACCTGCTCTTTCCACTGGAATAAGTATTTAGCTCATTGGAGCATACGTGACAGCAAGAAAAACATAGCTCATGAAACCATATTTATTTGCTATTAGTCATATAAGAACATCCTTTATCCACATTAAAATACTCAAAATCAAGACCCATAGTCATCTTTGGGGCATATGACTGATTAGAAAGAAGCATTCTAGAATCATTATATTGATTCTTTGAAAGGTAACACAAGGAGACAGATTATCTGCTCTCTTATTACAGATCCCAAAATAAGGCTTCTCTCATCTATGACCATGGATACTGGTTTCTCTGAATTTTGTAAAACTTCTAATGTCTAACCTAAATCCCTCCAAAATATCATTTAATTCTTACTCTCTTATGCTATCTTCAGTAATATTCCATTTTGAAGATCAAATACAAATCATTTAGGTAATATACCTTAATAACTAGGAGTTTGATTTAGCATTTTTAAATTATAAAATTATTTTTCAATTGGCTATTGAGAATATCTCACTTTGTTGAATAAATGCATCCTAGAAAGTTAACTTTTAAAGTGAATCTTCCCCCTTGACAGTAATATCAAACCAGTCCCAAAACAAAAGAAAATCACTTTTAATGATACAAAAATCCTTTTTAAATCACACATTTAATGGAGAATCTTTTATAAAATAATAATAACAAACATGCAGACTAAAGTTTCTTTTGTTTGGCAGAATCACTTCTAGAATTAAAGGAAAAACAGCAATTATAGCTTAAGAACAGAACATCCTAGACAAAAAATTCATTCTGCTTTTATCAAATCTCCCTACCATTATGATACAAGAGAAAAACTCCTTGTTTCTCCTTGGGTACTCAGACCTTGTTTCCTAGCAATTGATGGAGACTGCAGGCTTTTAGGAATAAGCAATTGAGATAAGACAGAGGAGAGTGAAGAGAGAGGTCCCAAATACCACAGGAAGGGGATCAATGGGCAATTATGAAAAAAGTGGACCTCCTTCTTATGTGTTCATAGTGTTACCTGTTCCAATTTAAATTTAGGCTTTAGACATCATATAATAATTCATTTAATCAACCAGAATCCATATATTATATGTCCATAAAGGAGAGACAGCACAGGTGGAGAAAAAAGTAACTAGTAAAAGGAGGTGAAAATGTAGAGTGTTGTGGATGAGATTGAAAAGTGACCAGGAGTTCAGCACCTTGCCCAAAGACACCAGTTACATTGTGTGTGATTGTGTGTATGTGTGCATATGCACATACATGCATATGGGCACGTGCACACACAAATAACAGCACAGTAAAGGCACCATGACTTTGGTAGGGGTTGGCTAAATTGAAAGAAAAGGGGGAAAAAACAGAATACAAATCTATTTATACAGTAGATTTGCAATTATACAAAAGCAAAGAAAAGTCATCATATTTTAACTGTGGTCATTTCTATGATTGTGGATGGTTTCTCTTGGCATTTTTTTTTTGTATTTTCTTAATTTTATAGTAATCATTCATCTTTGACTTCCATATGTAATGAGAAAATGTTTGGTTTAAAAAATAAAAAAAGACAAAAGTTTGAGATGAAGGAATAGCAGGCATAGGGAAAGTCCCTGAGAAGAAGATAGAGGAAGACTCAGTCAAGAAGCTGCGGGTGAAGATAATGGAGAAAATATTAAAATTCACAAGTGAAGTCAGCGTGAGGCTTACAGGCAGCTCTAGGGGTGACACAAAGAAGGGGCTGTAAAAGAGATGAACTAGGTAGTGAGGCTCTGTCGCTGTAATTCACCCACCTGAATGTACTTGTACCCCCAAATTGTCTCACATGTAATAAAATAGGTTTGGACCTAAATTACCAACTGAATGTGAAAACTCAAGACGCACTCTACAAGAAGGCATAAGGGGAGTAGAAAAGAAAGAGAGTCATCCCAAAAGCTGCCATCTAGAGGGAACATCCCCTAATGCCAAGAGAAAAGAGGCCATGACAAACGCATCTCAAGAGCAGATTGGCCGCCACCCAGCGCCAGTTACTAAAACACATGGCCCACAGCAATGATCTCAGCCCACAAACAACAGCAACAGCTCTCAACCCAAATAAACAAAGACAGACTCAAGTGAAAGGTAGGGGAGACTCTGTAGAGGGCCCAGAGTGAGAGCTGTCACCCAATCCTGCTTTTCCAAGTGACTGCAATACAACCCAGGATTTGATAACCCGAGAGTGAATCTCTAAGGGATGTACATGAAGTACATGATAAGAGGAAAACTGTTCATATGTTAGTTTCAAGCCTTTTCCTCCTGCCATGTTTAAGAGAATTCTGTCCTACAATAAAAAATTTTTAAAAAGAGGGAGAGAGAGAGAATTCTATTTTGATCCACCTGGTCCCACCTCCCAGCCAGGAATGGTCCTGCTTTGTTATTTAAAAAAAAAAAAAAATCTTTGAACATTGTAATGCAGAGGAAAGGAGCTGGGGAGAATTACAAGAGTCATAGAGACAAGAGTTTGTGGGGTATGGGGGAGTTTGTTGGAGAAAGACTTGAGGTGAGGGAGATGAGAAATCTGCTTCAGTGCGAGGGAAATAGATAGATGAGAAAAGGAGATGTTAGAGATATATCACTGTGGTATCCTTACCTACCCTTGCAGAGTTCACAAAAGGCAAGTAAAGGGCTGAGACCTTTAGAAATGACTGTATTATTTTAACCATAGCAGTGCTGTAATCCCATGAGAGCACAGGCATGAGATTGCACGTTGATGAGGTACACCTTATTCCTATGGGGACATTAGGGCTCAGGGGTGAAGCTAACTAGAGTCCAATAAAACCACAGCAAACATTACTTCCTCATGTTTTTGTGTGCATTGGCTAAAACAAGGGCCTTTAGCCCTTTCTGTTTTCCCCTGGGATTTTTTTCTAACAGAATTATCCCAGAAGTTCCTAAATCTGAAAACTGCTCAAATACCTGACAGTACAGAAGGTATTAAAGCACATTGTGTTGGAAGTGACATGTTGAAAAATGATATCTTCCCTAAGCTTGAGCTGCACAGAAATGTCTGTTCCAGGTATGTTTTAAAGGATGAATGGCCAAATCTAAAATACTCTTTGTATCTCAAGCACAATACATGACAGTTTCATACCTTGGTGTTCTCTAATGGAAGCAAGGCTCCTTTAATGAAATCAACTGTACTTGTCATAAGTAGAAATAATGAGACATTCTGTGTATACCAAGATGTGCCACTAATCTTATATGCACAATCACAGGCATATATATGAGGTTCACACTGGGACCTGCTGGGGGTCATGAGAACTTAACAGTAAACCCTGAGCTTTGGTAAACAGTCAAATGGTGACAAATGACATCCCGTTGTGGTGCAGTAGTATTGACGCCCAAAATCCAGGACAGAGATAGCACAAATGTGGTATGCATGCTACCGCCCCATCTCCAGTGACTATGGCAGACATTCTTAATCAATTGATACTCTTTCCTGCTAAACCAGGTGAGGTCCCAGAAACCTGCTCATTACAGTTCTTCAGACAGTCTTAATGGGATCAAAGCCAGCATGTGAGATGAATTCTATTTGCCATTCCTAACCTGTGGATGTCAATGTGGGGTGAGTGTACAGAGATCCCACCCCAGGAGCACACAGGGGTATTGGAGTTGATGGTATAAGGTAAACCGACTGCAGAGCTGGACTTCTGCAAATGGCAAAGATGGGGCACTTATTGGTGGCAGGTGGCATAAAAGGCCCCCTTGCCTATAATCATCTCTCAAAATCCCAAAACCTCTCCTATTTTCACCTCTTAGCTTTAAGCACTTGAGAGTTGCTGTTCAAATGAAGGTATATTCAGGAAAGAGTAACCTTTTGAGCTACCATCTTTTACAAACATCTTGCCTCAAATTAATTTTATAAACATCAACAAATCAGATGCCTGGAAAGACCCTGAAGGATTAGGGTTCAAGCTGAATCAAGTTTAAAAAGGCAAATGACCAGGAATTAGTCAAAGAAGGTGCTAAGGGCTGGATACAGAACACCACTTCCCACCTACAGCTCTCGGAAAGGTCAGCCCTATAACCAGTATACTGGGCATCAGATCCTTCAATAAGGAACAAAACCTAGTAAAATAATAGTAAATTTACTAAAATCGGTTGGAGGGAAACATTTTATATAAAAGCATTATATAAAATCCTTCATTTTATGGTCAATTTTTGTAGTAAGATCATAAAGAGGGTCACTTCAGCAAAAAAAAGTACTCAAGAATATATTAATTTACTAATATCAAAATCCTTTCACATTCAAGTCATTTGCTTTGAAGACCTATCATGTCATAACCCTTACTGGCTTTCTCTCTGGTTAACTGACCTGACTTTCACCAACCTCATTTGTATATGATTTGAACAACATTCCAACATCAGTTTCTTCAACTTCATGAAATCCTGAAATGTTTGCAAGAGTATAATTTCACTTCACAACCTATTTACATTGAGTCTGCATTTATATTGTCAAAGGTTACAATACTCATCAGCAAAACTGACTGGGAAAATCTGATAGGTGAGGAGAGGCAGGTTCTGGCATTTAAAGCAGGCTAGATACTTGGGAGAAGACAAATTTTACAAGTTGAAGAGTATGTTCATGTGACGACAAATGTTGCTTCCCTATGAAATCATGTAATTTCTGTGACTGGGATTGTGAACATTCCAATATTCAGGATGCCTCTATTATGCCACCCTCCTCCCTGGGCCACAACTGATGGGATCAGAGATGAACATTTGTCCCAACTAAACCAATCGTCTTCTCTTTCCTGGGAATCTAGGATTGAGACAGTTATATGTATAGAACAGTGACCTATAAACTTTTTTGAGAGTACATCTCAATCAGTAAAAAGGTTTAACTACATTTTCCACAGATATGTTTTTATTTATAAATTGGATTCATAATTATATTCATTTGTATATTACATTAATATAATTTTCATTCTCTCAAATATTTTAAATGTTTTAATATTTTAATTTTATGATTAACGTAAAATTTTTTTATTCTCTATAATAAATGTATTAATAAAATATTTTAAATTTTATTATTCATTAATTGTTGTTTTAAGACTTCATCAACTCTATGACACAAAAAGTCATGTTGGATGCTATGTTCATCTATAGTAGATGGTTTTAATGGCTGCATAGCTGAAAACCTAACTCATAATGACAATAGGTACAGATGGAAAAAAAAGACAAATCATTGGGAGTGTTTTCAACATTATGATTTTTTAATCCCAATCACCAATTATGCAAAGGCTTTTGTTGAAATTAGGTTTATAAATACCCACCTTCTCTGATGTCAATCATTTTTTACAAAGTAATCAAACCCACTAACTTTCTCTTCTGGAACTTTTTATACCAGTTAGAAAATTCTGGTTTTGGAAGTGCAGACCCATCAAAGTTTTTGTGGTTGGGGCCCACTGTTTTCAACAACAAAATCATATAATTCTAAGAAATATTTCCAAACATCCATTGCAGAGTTTTTTTTTTTTTGAAAAGATGTTTTCTCTCATTGATAAAACGTCATCTTTGCCTTAAAGAAGCAGAATAAACTTTAAAAAAAAAAAGCTGCTAGTGTCACAGAAAAGGTCAATGAATTTAGAATACTTATTAAAAAGGGGAAATATATAACTCATCTTTAAGAAGAATCACTCTTTTGTTACAAGATGACCCAGAACCTTCTTGTGATACAAAAGATTTTTATGGTCACTCTCTTTCTATTTACAAAGTTTGGGATGATTCTACTATTAAATTCTTGCTTTTATCAAATTAATTAAATAAA
Source organism: Cynopterus sphinx (assembly GCA_030015415.1). Lineage (NCBI taxonomy): Eukaryota > Metazoa > Chordata > Mammalia > Chiroptera > Pteropodidae > Cynopterus > Cynopterus sphinx. The sequence goes on from CM057385.1 coordinate 99,685,014, forward strand.
CGTCCTTCTGTGGAGATCTGTACCCTCTGACTTCAATTCTTTCCCACACTAGATGGACTATGGAATAGTGGTGAATAAATTTCACACTTGGATCTAATCCCCTAGTCTCACCTCAGAATTTTTATTTCAAATATCACAACCTTTCCATTAATCATTACACATAGGCATAAAACATCATTTTATTAAAGAATGTATTTCCTATGTGACAATGGCTGACAGTTGCATGTCCTGTGCAGTGTGTTCAAACACATATGCCTCATACCTTAGATGTCCAGTTTCACTGGGTCATTTTGCCGGCAGTAGACAGAGTGTTAGTGAATATTTGCCTAACGTCAGGAATCCAGGGATCATATATCCCACTTTCCCCTTCACCAAAAGAAAGAAGCTGTTTTATGAACAATAAATATATATGAGAAAGCACTGTTTTTAATTACAAGAAAGTGCAGAGCAAAAGCAAGTGAGAGGGGGTAAAAAAGAGCACTGGTGGTATTATTTAAACCGTTTCTCCTGATCAGGACTATTCAGCAGTAAATGTGGAATGTAATCACTCTGAAGAGCCCTGAAATGGGTTATTTTCACTCCCTAGTTAAGATCTAATGCAATTAGATGGAATTCACCTTCTGTAAAAAAAAAAAAAAAAAAAAAGCCTTTTTTGTGTCTTATGTTCTCAAGAAATACCAAATAAGCTAGATACCCAAAGTATAGTTATTATTTTTAAATGCTCAAATGGCTCCGCCTACATATGCTCTCAAAATATTTGACTCACTAGAGTAAATTAAGAAAATGTACTAGAAGGTTAGATGGGATTTCCAAAGAAACCATGTTTTCGCCTCAAATTAGACACTCTTGGCCTGCCATAACTATAAGTTTTAGCTCTTATTCTCACTGCATATGAAATATTTTCGATGTTTCTCACTATTATGAAAATTTGAAATTTAATTTCAAACAACCAAATTGGAATGATATTAATCAAATTAAAAGTAAGCACAATCTTCATAGAATTCTTCATGCAAATACCTTTCAATGTGTTAAAATTAACAAGGCTCCTTGATTGCAAATGGAACTTAAATCAGAGCCTAGTGTGACACCTCTGGTGGGTAGGTCTTTCCTGACCATCAGTGAATGAGTGGAGTCCTTCGTAAAGATGATCAATTCTATATATGTTTATTAGCAGGATTGCCTTCTGTTTCTTAGGATAAAATGCCTAGAAATCTTTATTTCTCAAGACTGTTTGGAGGTGAGAGTATTCAACAGACACGTGTTGAGCTCCTGCTTTGTGCAAAGACTTGGTCTCAGTTTTGTGAGGACTTAAAAGATGGAGAGATTCCTACCTTCAAGAGCTTCCTCAAGGAAGAAGAGATAAGTTCGTTTAAAAATATGCTGGGAAACAACAATATAAGAGTAACCCCGTACTAAAAGGGGTCAGTTCCAAAATTCTAAATTATTAAATTTTAACATTTCTTTAGCAGAATAACACAGGCTAAAAGATAAATCCACTCTATTCCTTTCACCAAAACAAAAGTTTCTATAGGTTGAAAGTACACAAGTTAAAGAGGTAGAAAAGAGAAATGAGGTATGGGTACCTACCTGTGCTTGTCATTTAAAAGAGGCACAAAGTGGAGAAGGTGAGCGCATACGAGGGGCTGAATATTTAACAACACGATGTCAAGAACAACACTGAAGCTGCATTATCAGGATCCACTGTCAGGCAGATTCAGATACTGAACCCAAGATAAGCAACCTCTCAGTAACAAACTCAGACTAAATGGATAAGACCAACTTCTAAACCCAGAAAGCCAATCTTTCATTCTTCATTTGAACCATGACTTATTCCAAAACAAATTTAAGGCTATTTAGAAATATGTAAACATGTTACAAGAGAAAAATAAATCCAAAATAGGAAGATGAGGCAAAGAGCAAATAAAATTAAGAAAACGAGATGGGAAGTAAGTCAGCCTACAAACTATAATAGGAGATCGTATGCTCTTTCTCAAGTAGCCTCCTTATAGTTGGAATAAAGAGGCAAACACAGTGAGTTACAAGGTACACTGTCACCATCCTGATATCAAAATACCAAAGAAGACAAACAATGATCAGAATATTATTCAGAACAAAGGAAATATAATGGGTATGGAATAGACATTCCCCCAAACTCTAGGAAAACTTGACATCTTGTTCCCTGAACAAGGCCCACAGCCCAGTGACATGGTCACTGAATCCCCCACACCCAAGGTCTCCTCCCGATGAGTACAACAGAGCTGCTTCTCTGTGTACACTTTCCTGTGCTCACACTCCCTTTCACTAACATGTGAAGTGTCACTGAGGATATGAGTCCTCAGACACTTCAACCAACTCCTCATGTCAGTCTTAGACACACACTGTGTCTGGTCTCCTTGTCTTTTAGGCAAAGCAACCCTTGGTTGACCTCACAGATTGCAAGGACCTTGTCAGCTTATAATCCTTTATTTTACTTTTTATTTTTTTATGCCTACAGCACCTGGTCTTCCTAGGTGGTCTCCCATCCAAGTACTAACCAGACCCAACCCTGCTCAGCTTCTGAGATCAGATGGGATCGGGCTTGTTCAGGGTAGCATGGCCATAGACTGGTCTCTTCTTTATCACTGAATTTCATCAAACTAACCCTGTAAACTTATTAGGCAAAATGCACTAGCTATGACCTAGATAGACGGTTCCCCAAAGGGTAGCAGCAATGCTTGGGGATCTTGGCATAGGATAAGCTAAGAAGAGTGGCCCTAGATTCTCTTTAACAGATGCTACTGCCAACAGTAGGACATACTCTAAGCTTCTACACACAAAAATGAGCATGCCTCTTCACATAGTAATTCAACCAATTGGAATGTATTCTAAGGAGTAAATAAAAAACAGGGATGGGGGAGTATGTTCAAAGAAATCCACTGTCATTCTCATGTTTCATTCATCATAGCCCCTAAGCATACAAAATTTTCTGCTAATGTTGCCGGTAAGAGGTCACATTAAGTGTCTGACCTGGAAACAACATTAAAAGTGATTAAGGACTACAAAGGTGGAAAAATCAGTGATGATTATCTCGCAAGTCAGGCATGTTCCACCACAGCTACAATCTGGAAGAATAAGAACAATGATAAAAGCTGTTACAGGATCTTGCTTCATTGAAGGCAAAAAGCCTAACAAATTTGAGAAGGGCCTTTATCAGACATGGAAAAACTTCTAATGACTTGGATTAAAGACCAGATATATGAGTGAATCCCTCTCAGCACTGCAAGGATCATGGCCAAAGAAAAAATCTGTTAAAGGAAAAAGCTGGACCTGACTATGATATTGAATTTACTGCTAGCTCCAAGTGGTTTGAGAATTATCATTCGTTACATAATGAAAAGTGAGTGGTAAGTCTGCAAGTGCTGATGTGAAGGCAGCTGAAGAATTTTTGGAAACTCTAGATGTGCTGATTGTGGAGGAAAATTACTTGCCAGAGTAAATACTCAATATGGATAAAGCCTCCCTATTCTGGAAATAAATGTCTGAAAGGGCTTTCATCCATCAAGCAAGCCAAGCCAATGCCAGCTTTCAAGGCTTTTAAGGACAGGATAACAGCCTTCCTTGAGAGCAGTGTTGCAGGCTACAAATTGAAACCCTTTGTGATCTGGCACAGTGAGAACCCCAGGGCCCTCAAGCATACCACTAGGCACACACTGCCAGTGTATTACAAAAGCAATAAGGTCATGGGTGGCCGAGCTGTTCTTCTAAGATGCCCTCTCGGGTTACTCTATGAGAGAAATGGAAAAGTACTGTTCAGAGAATAACATACCTTTCAAGATTTTGCTTACTGTTGATAATGCTCCCAGATATCCTCCTTTTATTGATGATCCTCCCCAAATCAAAGTGGTGTTTCTCCCTCCAACCACCACCTCTTTGGTCCAAACAGCAGGTCAAGGACTGACTTATAGAAGCTTTTAAGGCTTACTGCCTGAGGTGGACCTTTGCTCAGGCTATTACTGCACCTGATAAGAAGACACATGCAATTCTGGAAGGGTTACATCTATGACTGAATCAAAAAACTTCCTTGGGCTTAAGAGGATGTCACCAAGGTATAAATGGCATCTGGAAAAAGACACTCTAGAGGGTCATCCAAAGGATTTGCTAAGAATGAGGAGGTTGCAAAAATCAATGAGGCTGTGGTTGAGATGGCAAACACCTTTAACCTGGGTGTGGACAAGGATGACATTGAAGACCTTCAGGAGGTGGTTCCTTAGGAAATGAATAATGAATTGTTGGAACTGGAACAGGAACACATAGCTGAAGAAGAGGCAAGAGAAAGGGAAACTGCAGGAGAAGGAAAAAGAGGAACTCACAAGAAAATTCACAGGAAAGGGTTTAGCAGAAGCTTTTACAGACTTCAATAAGCCCCTTAAAAAGTTTGAAAACACAAGCCCCCAACACCAAAAGGTTTTCATTAATAAAGAGGAATACTCATGGTACATTATCTGCTTACAAGAAAAGCTCCGATGAATAAAGAAACCAATCTAGCAAACCACCATGAACATATTTTTTAAAAGAGTGACACCTCCTCAGGAAGTGCCTCAGGCAGGTCCTTTAGGAGGTGTTCCAGAAGAAAGCATTGTTATCATAGGAGAGGACAGCAACATGTGTGTTTCTCCCCCGAAGACTTTAAAGTGAGATAAGTTTGTGAAGGTGGAAGACAGTGATGTTGATGCTCCTGACCCTGTGCAGGTCTAGGCTAAAAATGAGTGTTATTAAAAGAGAAAAGGCTCATAGGATAAGTATATAAAGAAAATATTTTGTACAGCTGTACAATGTGTTTGTGTTTTAAGCTACATGTCACTTCAAAAGAGTAGAAAATTTTTTTTAATTTTTAAGTTTATAAAGCTAAAAAATTACAGTAAGCTTAAGTTAATTTAGTATTAAAGGAAGAAAAATACTTTGTATAAACTTAATAGCCTAAGTGTACAGTGTTTATGAAGTCTACAGCAGTGTAATGTCCTAGACCTCCACTTCACTCACCACTCACTCACTGACTCACCCAGAGCAACTTCCAGTCCTGTGAGCTGCATTCATGGTAAGTGCCCTATGCGGGTTTACTATTTTCTATCTTTTATACCATATTTTTATTGTACCTTTTCTATGTTTAGGTATGTTAGATTCACAAACGCTGTAGGCATTGTGTTAACAGCTGCCTACAGCATTGAGTACAACATGCTGTACAGGTTTGTAGCCTAGAAGCACTAGGCTATACCATATATAGGTATGTGGTAGGCTATACCATCTAGGTTTGTATAAGTGCACTCTATGATGCTTGCACATGACAAAAATGACACATTTCTCAGAACATATCCCAGTCATTAAGCAACACATGACTGCACTGTGGTTGTATTAGACTTCTCATGAAATATAAGTAAACAAAGTAAAACATCCAAACTAATTCCTACTTAGGAAACACATTAAACAGGTCTTTAAATTACTGTAGGTACATAGATAATTAGATGGTGAGGGAGACCATGAGAGGCCCATGTTCCTGAGGCTATAGGGGAATCTTTCCCTGGGAATTGCTTGAAACAAAGATGAGGGGTAAGGACACTGACAGCAGGGCAGAAGCCCTACAATAGTGGGCAGAGGCAAAAACAGATATATACTACACGTTCCATTATTATAACCTTAATTTTCCCTAAACATTGATAAAAACAAAGATGCAGCTACAGACTGCTACATAAAATCACTGCTTAGACCAGACAATAGTAGATATAGTAGATATCAATCATTTCCAAATCTCTCTCTAAAGTTGTTTTTCAGCAGAATCTCTACTAAACCCTTAACAGCATCAAAGTGCCCCAGAAGTCCCTCTTGTTCTCTACCTCCCAACAAAGACTTACTTCTCAGGGTGTTAAGAAATCTTCAGGTATAAAATAGAAGATAATAAATCTATCATTCTGTCTGATTCTGCTCAATTCAGCTCTGGCCTTTATATGACATACCTGCCATTGAAAGGGTAAAAATAAAAGTTCTGATCACCTGTTATATTTCTGCCTGCCTGTGCCCTATTAAATGCATCTTTTTTACATATGGCCTTAAGACTTGACACTATCCATAAAAATATAAATAGACCTTGTATTTGTTTTCTAGAGCTATTATAACAAATACCACCAACTGGGTAGCTTAAACAGCAGAAATTTGTCTTCACAGTTCTAGAGACTAGAAGTTCAAGATATAAGTGTCAGCAGAGTTAGTTTTAATCTGGAGCCTCTCTCCTTAGCTCATAGATGGCTGTCTTTTTCTGGTGCTTTCACATGCTCTTCCCCCATGCATGTCCATGTCCTAATCTTCTCTTCTTATAGGGATACCAGTCATATTTGGGTTAGGACCCACTCATATGACTTCATTTTAAAAGACCCCATTCCAAATACAGTCGCACTATGAGGTACTACAGTTAGGATTTCAACATATGAATTTTGGAGAGACATAGTTCAGCCCATAACAGCCCTGAACCCTGCTTTCTAGAAACTTTTCATCTAAAACACAAACTAACATGAACAAAAACCAAAGTAAATAAGCACTGAGGAACTCCTGAACTGTACTGTTTTGGGGTGGAATTAGCACTGCTATTATGTGAGACTTTCATTGTGTGCAGCAGCCATTTCGACCTTACTTATGCTTTAATGTTAAGTCTCCCCATTTTTTGGAAGTTCGAGCTATTTTCCTTTTTATTTTTTCTTACCTATGAAGACTTAACGGTCTTTCCATAAGTATGTCTCCAGAAGAAACTCTCATTAGGTATCATGTCTTTCTCCCCAGAGAGCAAGAAGTCACAAAACCTTTCCCCAAATCTCATGGCCTTATCGTTTTAAATACTAATCCTTTGTTTTAACTGCAAAAGCTTTCCTCTAATAGATAGCTATCACATTAAAGCATATGTTTAAAATACTCATTTAAACAAAAGATATTTTTGCTTGCAAACTACTTATTTTCATCAAAAGCATCATCAAAAAATGTCTGAATCTGTCACTGCTGGAAGGATCCATATTAGGAATCTTCTCAGAGCAAGTTTCTCCCCCACTCTTGCCAATTCAGTATCATGTCTCCCTTTCCATCCTCAAAAAAATAAATTTTCAGACATAAATTAACATGCAAATCAAAGTATGCCTGTAGCTTGTCATTTCAATCAATAAAGTGACAAGCATTTGTCAAATGCTTCCTATGTGCCTAACAATGCTCTAAGTGTTTGGAAGCACAAAAGAACAAGGAATCTCTCCATATCCATTTAAAACCTATTTTGTCACATTGAAAATGCCTCAAAGGTTCCAAAGATAAAAGAAAGCCAGAACCTCTTCAAGAAACTTTTTCCTCTCTGAGCTTTTGAAGCCCATGTTAAATACTACAGAAGAGTTTTTGAAACTTAGATTCTTAAAAGGAGGGGAAAAAATACAGACAGGTTTGCCTGAGGTTTGAAAGAGGTTGTGACAGCCACTATGAGGCATTCTTCAGGGAAAATAGTGCTCTCTGTGTTTATGAGTTATTCATTAGAAAGGCAGGGTCTAGCTGGCTGACACTGTGGGTGTTAAGGGAAAACTTTCATCCTGGCTGGAAGGTAAGAGCTATAAAGCCAGGTAAGGGCTGCCATGTGTTTCTGGAGGGCAGTTATAAAACACAAGAACATTAGAGAAACAGAGGGAGGATGGGAGACATCAGAGACAGAGAAGGCTTTGCTGTTTTGTCCATAAAAGGAAATGACATATGTCGGGGGCAGAGCTGCTCAAGACTTCATTCGTGGAGGTAGAAAGCAAGAAGGAGACATCATTTCGAGGAGACAATTACAGGGATCAGAGCAGCTACCATAATTTTTAAACTCCAAGGCTAGAGTGGTATCGCCTTGAGACTCTTACTCAAATAAAATATTCAGAGTTAGTTTGAGACCCAAGATTATTAAGTAAGTGAGGTTTAAAGATAAGTGAGTCATTGAAATAGATTACAGGTATCCCTTGCTTTGCACCATTCCAAGAGGTACAAATTTCCATTTCCATGGTTTAGTTAAATAATACCTTTCAATGAAACAATTCAAATTTCAGTTACCACCGAATATTAACTATGGGTAAATGATGGGCCACTGTGCATTTGTTATTCAGCTCTTGCATAGACATTAGAATATAATTGTGTTGCCTCCTTATCTCCCAATGATAAGCTCATGAAACATTTTACAACAAAGATTAGAGTGCAGCAAAAATAAAAAGTTATAATGCTGAAAGTAAAAATGAATGTGATTAGAAAACTTGAAAAATGCTAACAGAAAAGCAAAGGCAGGACAAGAGCTAGGCTTTCATGAAGCTATGGTATAAACTACATTGGCAAAATTCAATGAATACGAAAAACAATGCAAAGTTGCTTCAACATATTTTAAACTGTAATAGGAACTGAAAGCCAATTATGTTTGAAATGCACCACTTACTTCTACTTGGATTGAAGGCTGCAATAAAAAAATAATCACAATCAGTCTGCCTAGCATTTAGGCCAAAGTGTTAAAGGTAGCTGCCATATTGAAAAAAAAAATAGTAATGGTCAAAAAAGAACTTTATACTGCCAGTAAAGGCTGCTTTCATTGATTCAGATGTTGCCATGAATTGATGAACATTAAATTACCTCATGAAATGACTACCACAAATATGGATGCTGCTGTGAAATCTAAACCCAGATTCCAAGGATTGGTTAAGACAGGTAGTTATGATGCTCTCAAATATAAAAGTTGCTGTGACAAAAAAAAAAAAAAAACATGAAGATATCTCAGAGGAAGTGACACTGGCAGAAAAACCTCAGGTTAGGGGAACTCTCAGAGATATTTCATAACATTGAAAATGAAAAGGATAAAATGTTGAAAGCTCATTCAAACTTAGAAAGGGTTATGACAATTTGCCAAGGTATAAAGTACATGCTACAACGTAGATAAACCTTGAAACATTATACTAAGTGAAAGAAGACTATATATAATATGATTCCAGTAATATGAAATGTCTAACTAGACAAATCTATAGATACATAAAGTAGATTAATGGTTGCCTAGGGATGGGAGGTGGGGTGAGAAGGGATGGGAGGTGGGGTCAGATGGGGGAATTAGAAAGTGAGAGCTACAGGGTATGGGGCTTCGGCCATTTATTTAAAGATATCAGAGAGCTGTCAAAATAATCGAGATTTAAAAGGCTAACATTCCGAACAAAAAAAAAAAAAAAAAAAGGGGGAGCTCACTAAAGTGAGTCCAATTTTCTGTTTACCTCTTTACTCCTCAAGGCAATGATGATTCTTAACAGTGGTAGGAGTTGTGGGGGCAGGGTGTTAAGGTATAAGGGTGCTGAGAAGCCAGGCAGAGAATGGATACTAAGAAAGAAGCAGAGAACCAGTACTCTCATGGAATTAGGAAGGAAAAACAGGACTTGAGGCCTGCCAAGGCAGCCAGGACTTAAATGCCAAGGAAGCCAGGACTTAAATAGCCAATACTCCTGAAGAGGGGAGGCCTAGGAAAGAAAGCCTGACATACAGTGATTTCTTTTCAAGACTTATAAAATTGGCAATTCCTTTTAGCAAGACTAATCCAGAAAATAAAAAAAATTAAAAAATAAAAAAACATAAAAAGCACAGATTACCAATAGTAGAAATAAAAATGAAGACCTCACTACAGAGCCTGCAAATATGAAAGATATACTAATAGGGTGTTAGAACAACTTTATGCCAATAAATTTGAAAATTTAGATGAAATGGACCAACTCCTAGAAAAATCACTTAGCAAAGCTGATATAGGAAGAAACATACAATGTGAATAAAGCTTTAGCTATTAAAGACACTGAATCTATCATTTTAAAATCTTTCCACAAAGAAATCTCCCTATCTAGTTTATCACTGATGAATTCTTCCATTTAAGGAAGGAGAAATACCAATGCTAAGACAACTTCTCTCAGAGAAGATAATCTATAAAAAAATGAATTTATCAAGTTTACCGGTAAATGAGGTTAATATACAACAAAAATACTAAAAATAAACTTTAAGAAAATGAGATTTGAAAAGTTTACAATAGTAGTTTTCACCTTCCCCTTCCCAATGGAGCTCAGATCTAATTGTTTTTAAATAATCATCTGATGCTTAATTTAATACTTTGGAGGAAGTAATTATAAGAGATGATCTATACTTACGCAATTGGACAACTGGACTCCAGCTTCTCCAGCAAACATGAATATATCTACATCTTCCTTTTAGACAGGCCTTCGGCACATCTCTCCCGGCACTCAGCTACAAACTCAACGTCCCAGGTGCCATAATAGTTCCAGTTATGTCTGACTGAGTTCTGGGGTAAAAGAAAGAAAGCTAAGTCATATAGCTGATATGATCCACAAGCTCATACTCAGTTTACTTTCAGGTGCTCCTTGTTTACAAGGGTGCTGACCCTATAAGGAGGCCTACCTTGGGCTGGACTATAGAACCTCCCAGAAATGTAGACAAAAGGGTAAGGGCCAGAAGACAAGCCTGGCTAATGAGCCTCAGAATGTGATGTAGAGCCTGCTCTAACAATGATTAACACTTCCCTTCCATCACTACATTGATGATTAGAAAAATGATTATGATAGTATTACAAAGGGCTACTTATGCCCTTAATGTATAAGGAACATACAAATATCCAGCCAAAAAACAGCTAAAACCCAAGGTACAAATGGTCAACAATCCTGAATAGATTCACAGAAAAAAAATATTAACATAAAAGGGTCTAATAACCATCTGAAAAGTGTTTGCCTGGGGTAGAAATCAAAACAAGGCTAACAAGGACAATTCTAACCTAACTGCTATTAAGAAAGAAATGCTGTGAGGAGAGGGGTTAATATGTCCCAGCCCACCTCACACCGATATAAGACGAAACAGCTTACACTTGTAAGAAATAAGTATTGCCCTCCAGCTACAGCAAATAGGAAAACTACTATCTTCCTTTGTGCTGTTGACCTGGTTTTTTTTTTATCATGATTCAGAGTGACCTTAAAAGAAATAAATCTACTAGCAAATTATATTAGTAAAAAGAATGTTGGTAGAATATACTCCAGCATTCATATTGACAATATATTCTACCAACACACACACACACACACACACACACACACACAAACTCACTCACTCACCTCGTTCTCACCCCCACACACATACATTCACACTCATACACATGCTATACTTCCTGAAACTCCTTTAATTTCAAAACTTTGCAAAACATGCCTCCTCTTGATCCTCTAACTTTTCAGCCACTTTCCCCTCTATGCCAGCTAGTTGCCCTGTCTGTCCTACTAACACAGAGAAGGTTTGCATCCTTCACTTTCTTCTCTTTAAGGTTTATACCATCTTGCTGAATAGTCTCAAATTCTGCTATTGCTTCAAGAACTATCCCTACACTAACAATTTCCAAATCTGTATCTCCAAACCTGAGTGAACTGCCCTCACAAGTACCAGATCAATATTTTTTGTATTGACTTCAAATGTACACATCTAAACTGAAATTTTTCTTTCTTACCTTATCTCATTTACTTTTTGTCCTATATTCATTCATTCATTCATTCATTCATTCAACAAATAGTTTCCAATCGTCAGCCATTACTGATCACTCATCTTCTAAACTAGAGAGAATCAAACTTCTTTCTTTTCAGCCCTTTTCCTGTTCAGGTCAACTGTATATTCTAACTCAGATAGGTCTCTTAGATGCAGCCCTTTTCTTCTTCCCCTCTAACACTTTAGCCTCAGTCCCACCATCTCTCACCAGAATGCTTATAGCAACATCCTATGTTTTCCCTGCTAGTGAAGTCAGGCCATTTTCCATACAGCTTGAGGAATTATCTTGCTAAAAATTAATCAGGTCACGTCATTCCATGTTCTTAAAAGCCTTCATAGCCCATAGAAATGATGGAGTCTGTGAATCAACTACACTGGAATCAGCTAAAGAGCTCATTAAGCTGCCGCTTCCTATGCTCCAGACCTGCCACATCCATCTCCTTGGAGAGGAGGCCTAGGAATCCCCATTTTTAATTAGCTCCCCAGCTGATTCTTGTGCCCACTAAAGGTGGACACCCACTGTCCTGCAGGAGAGAATCCAAGCTCTTTAGGTAGGAATACAAGGTCTTTCACTTTCTGGGCCCAATTAGTCTGTTTTCTCCACTTTATACAGTGCACCCTACACACGTTACACTGAACCTCTCACTCTTGTCTAGACACTTCAGGACCTCCCATACCTCCATGCCTTTCTCTACATACAAATCCTCTGCTTCCTTCCCGGGGGCAAGGGGGCTGGTCTGTGAATGCTTCCCTGACCACTACCTCCTACTCCATCAGAACTGTCTCTTCCTCATTTGTTCTTCCATAGCCCAGTCTAATAGATTGATAATTAACTTCATTCAATTAGTTTGTTTATCTGGTATTCATTTTGGCAGGCTCACTGGATTCAGCTCTGCTCAAAATCTAAAGTTCTATAAGAAAAAAACTAAAGTTCTTTCATGATTAAAAAAAAAATTACCATGCAAGCCAGGCCTACCTCTGGAGTTTGTAAGTTCTAACATTAGAAAAGTTAGAACACCTATTTTAGCCACATACACTCCTCATAGAATTATAATTTGGCGAAATGCTCTATTGTCACTTTGGTGGTTAATTTTATGTGTCAGCTGAACTGGGCCATGGGGTTCCCCAGACATTTGGACAAACATTATTCTGGGTGTATTTCTGGATGAGATTAACATTTGAATAAGAAGATCGAGTAAAGCAGATTGCCCTCCTCAGTGTGGGTGGGTCTCATGCAACCAATTGAAGGCCTGGGTAGAACAAGAAGGATGAGTAAGATGAAACTCCTGTCTGACTGAGCTCCTTTAGACTTGGAGGGAAACACTGGCTCTGCTGACAGCCTGCTTTCAGACTGAAATTTATACCATCAGTTTTCCTAGTTCTTCAGCCTTTGGACTCAGACTAGAACTATATAGTGGCTCTCCTGGGTCTCCAGCTTGCCAGCTACAGATCTTGGGACCTCTTAAACTGCATAAGCACATAACCCAATTTCTTATAATAAGTTATATTTTATTTATTTGTTTGTGAGTTCTGTTTCTCTGGAAAACCCTGACTAATACAGTCACCAAGTGGCTATTTAAAAATGTTTCTATATTGATCCCCATTAAAACCTTGTCCACTATGTTAAGCACTCCATTGAAACAGAGACAGACACAACTTGAGTATGCTGCTGATGCCCAAATGTATATCATTTCCCTGAGTTCTGTACTCATGGATCCAACTGTCCATTTCAATTCTCAACTGAGTTATCTCAAAAGTAAAGCCAATCGAACATGCCCAAAATGGAACTCCAGATTTTGTTCCCCAAACCTGCTTGTATCCAGTCTTTACTACCTCAATAAATAGTTCACCATTCATTCATTTGCTCAAGACAAAACCTAGAGCATTCTCAATTCCTCTCTTTCTCTCATTCCCTTCACATAGCTAATGAGCAAATCTTGTTGATTCTATTTCAACCTCAACACTTAACATCACCCCTACCAGCTTCATCCTAGACCAAAACCTTTCACTACTCACTTTGTTGACTCTCTCACTCCACTAAAACTATAAACCTCACAAGGACAGAAAATTTTTCATGAAGCCTTCATGGTGTCTGGCACATAGTATATATACAATAAATAAATGAACGAACCAGTTCTACTTAGTTAATGACAAAAAAAATTCAGTGTTAGCAAACTGAAACATACCTTCTTATAAGACATGGAAACTATATAATTCATCATGTTTCCCTTTTTTCTTAATTTCCAGGAAGCCCAATTCTAAATTTTGTACTCAAGCCCAACAACTTACCTTAAACTGAATTTTCTTTTTAATTATTAATTAATTAAATGCTCTTGACCTTTTATTATTATAACATGCTATAGAGCTATCTCTCATTGTAAATCACCTCAATTCCTTGATGTAGGTAGACTGTAAAATTAATATGTTTGTTTTCTGTTCTTTTATTGATATGGATATTAATATTCTCTAACAGGGCAAACTTCTTGAAAGCAAGGCTATATATGGTCACTCATTTCCCCAAGTACATATCAAGGGGCAGAACTTATATTTTCTCAATAACATTCTTAAAATATTAATTTTCATTGATTAATTGATCAAAGGCATAACCATATTTCATTACAAGTAGAATAAGTAGGGCCTAGAGAAAGTTATCATCTTCCTTTCAAACAGTGGACAAAAATTTGTTAGAAGTAAGAGAACAGGAGTTATCTGCATAAAAAAGAAAACTTGACTTTGTGAGCTAAACAGAGAGGACATTGAAGGCATAACTAAGCCTGACACAAGCGTAGTGGCAGAAAACCTAGAAGGGATGAAACATTCTCCAAGAAATTGCTCCTGGAAAAACTGGTGGAAAGAAAGTGAAATAAGTGGTGGAAAGTAGTTTGAGGATGCCTGAAGAAAGGTGAAGCTGTTGATCCAAATCTTGCTGAAGAGATAATGAAGAACCCTTGGAAGAGTAGATGGGGTGGAAGAGAGGTGGAATAAATTTGGGGTCTAAAGAGAAGGCTCTGTCATGAACACTGATGGAGGACTGCCTGGAGGTAGGGATGCTAAAGACATCCTTTTATCTGTGGGGTCTAGACTAAGGTCAGAGAGGAAAGATAGGAGAAAAGAAAGAGAAAAAAGGAAAGGAAAGGAAAGGAAAGGAAAGGAAAGGAAAGGAAAGGAAAGGAAAGGAAAGGAAAGGAAAGGAAAGGAAAGGAAAGGAAAGGAAAGGAAAGGAAAGGAAAGGAAAGGAAAGGAAAGGAAAGGAAAGGAAAGGAAAGGAAAGGAAAGGAAAGGAAAGGAAAGGAAAGGAAAGGAAAGGAAAGGAAAGGAAAGGAAAGGAAAGGAAAGGAAAGGAAAGGAAAGGAAAGGAAAGGGAAAAGAAAGAAAAGAAAAGGAAAAGAAAAGAAAAGAAAAGAGAAAAAAACAAGCAAGAAAAGAAAGCAAGCAAGCAAGAAAGAAAGAAAGAAAGAAAGTTAAGTTCTGATCAAAACTAAGCATGACTGCCTCCCTCATCATTAACTCTTGACATTCAGCAAAAAGCCAGCAGCCATCTGAAAGACCAGCACTAACCATGAAGGCCAGTGGCAGGAGTGATGTTGGCATAGTGGGTGCAGCAGTTGCCCCCACTGGCATCCTTACAGCTAGCTATGCACTCCACATCTTCACAAAACTCTTTCGCAATGGCTACAGTGCTAGGCAGGGTTTTGAGTTTCTCTGGTGTTTCCCCACCCACCCCACCACAAGCCCTTTGAAGCCACAATTTTCATTCCTTATACCAGGAGAGGGCATCAAGATCCTCCTCATTAAACAGGATGGATGAGCAAAAACAAATGATCACAGCAGACACTCTGCACCCACAGCCTGTTTCAGCAGCCAGAGCCTTCTAATGGACACTTTGCTCAGACATTAATGTCTACATAGGGGACCAGATATTTATAGAAGAGACATAATGTAAAGTTTCATCTGAAAATTGTGCCAAATAACTGCATGTTAGTCAGAGTGACTTATATAAATGTGCCAGTGTTTTTGTGGGGGGGGTTAATGCTCTCAGAGTACAGTTCTGCATTGCTGAGACACCTATTGCAGAGCAAGAAACAGATGGTAGAGTCAGTTTTAACAGGTAAGGGAGAGCACTTCCACCCTAGCATTAGACCAGACCTAGAACTACAAATATCTTCAAAATCCCCAGTGAGCAGTCCTTAAGTGATGTATTATTAACCTCATCAAGAGGTCAGGCAACACTGATACAAGAGCTGAGAGGTATAGGCAGGCCAAGTAGAATAAATTCACAATAAATCTTGAAATATTTGCATCATGCTTAGATGTGACTGTGATATCCTTCCCACCCAGCTCACCAAGGCAAGCTTTCTTTTTTACCCACTAACGTTTTCTACTCCCCTCTTCTCTATACCTGTTGGGCACAGCCACATCCATACAAGACCCCTTGCATCATCAAAGCACACATTCATTGTATATTTACTATATTTCAAGCCCTATGTTTACATCACCATCTCATATAAACCTCCCAACAGCCCTGCAAGGTAAGTACCACTATTACCCCATTTCACAGATGAGGAAACTCATCAAGGTTACCCTTCGCTCATTTGGTGTAGCCAGCAGTTAGACCCAAGTGTTCTGACACAAGAGCTCCCATTCTTAGCCCCTAAGCTATACTGTCTCCCAGAGGATGACACAGGACCAATGGGGAGAGATGCTAAAATGAGGCATATCATCGCATACAACCTCCTCCGAAGAGAAAGAAATGGTTGCAACTGACCAGGGGAAATAGTCTTATAAGTCAGGGACAGAGATGAGTCTTTTTGAAGCTCCAAGTATATAATAATTCTGAATACAAGTGGCTTTGTTTGCTAAATTAAACAATAGTGTCAGCCAAAATTCAGTAATGCAAAGACTCTTTTACTTTAATCTAGTTTGTAATATTTGAAGTTTCATCCTACAAATGAACAAATACTTAGGCTTAAGAAAACACCTTCCAAATAATTCTGGAGAGAGAAAACATTTTAAAAGTGATCTCCAATGCAGAGATACTCTCAAAACAAAAACTCTAAGCTCTCCATCTCTGCTTCCTGCAGAATACCATACACACACACTCCACACACACACCACAGCACACACATATTCATTACTAAGAAATACACCATAAATACAAAACATACACCACACATCCACCACAGATACACACATGTAACACAAGACACCCATGACACACAAACCACGAACACACGTCACATACTCAACACATAGCACACACACACTAACACTAAAGCAGCATGTGCTATCTGTACTTGTGATCCCCTCCCTGAACCCATTTATGGTATAACTGTACCTTTCATTTTCCATTTGAAGAGTACAGCTCTGTGGGGGCATTAAACTTGAGAATGTCTAAATTAAATGACAATTTTTATAGTCAAAAATGCAGTTTACATTAGCCACAAAAAAAAAAAAGTATGGGGGCTTCAAAAATCATACTCTTAAGCTTACTGAATCATTGCAATTTCAAAACCTTGAATCTGCCATTAGGGAGAAAAAAGAAAATCTACTTTGCAATCTGGCACATTCCCATGAATTCCTTACTGTGACTCATGCCATAGATGCCTTGTACAAATGTAAAAGAAAATAACCAACTGATATGTGAAAAGAATTTCAATGATGGGAGAGAAGCTGTTTGGGTGAATCGAGCCCTTTCCAGCCTTCACTGACTTGGGGGTCCTTGTACTGCCCATGTCATGTTGAAAAAGAAAGTATTCTCATAGAGTTGGGAAGAGCTTCATAGGACACCAGTGGAGAAAAAAGGAGACAACTTTGCCTCTTGCTCTGACCAATACTCCCTATGTCCATTGAAAAACACTCTTAAACCTAACACCCTATCCTCTAGTTCTTTTATTCCCCTAATTTAAAACCTTATGGCTAAATGAGAGTGGCCTTAACTGCTTTCAGTCTTAGAGCTGGAAGGGTGAATGGAAGAGAAGGAAAAGAAGAAAGCCAAGGAAGTTAATTAGTGAGAGATTAGACTGAGTTTCTCAAAGTCGGAAAGGCCACGGAGAAAGCTCAGGAAGAGCATAGGACTGAGGAAAGTGGGTCATGCACATAACTCAGAAGTGTGTGCCTAATTCTCAACATAATATGTGCTAAATAAGTTTATTAAATCCCTTTCATATATTGCTTTAATGACTTTGTTTTACACTGAAATTTGGGGTTATCTATGAGCACATAATTATCTCACCCTATTACTTAATGCACTGTGTTTAAGTTTCAAGGGGAAAAACTGCCAAGAATTCTTTTTTTTTAATCTTATATCATAGAAGAAATCAGGTGTATGTTTTTATATAAATGTTGATTACAATGAGCCTTTAAAGAAGGTCTTAGGAATTTACTGTGAATCATTTACAAACTGAACAAAGTTTGAGCCATTCATTATGCCTCTTCATAAAAACCACTATTAAACTAATTTAATTTATCTAAACAATATTTCATGAGTGTTAGAAGCAGTAAATTTTAAAAAGGGTTTATTGTATGCTACAGAAAAGCAATTAACAGGACTTTTTTAGTATTAGAAAAATTCTTAACTTTTCCTTGGTTTTCAGGAGCTAGAGAACAGTTCAATACAAGCAAATACATTTGTCTTGAAAATTTTTCTTGAACCTTCAAAATCTAGTTAACAAGCACTTTACTGATAAGTTGACAATTCTTAAAGAGGAAAATTGTAGTTCTGTTCTTAAAATTTTCTTTCTTTCTAAAAAAAGGATTTATGTGATTTTCTTCCATATCCTAGTTGACATAATTTGAAAATAACACATTTTCAAGGTAGAGATAATTCTCATGCTCTGTAATGCATTACAGAGCATTAAACTTAGGGAACAATTTCTTTCATTTAACAAAATTTACATAACCCTAAATAGAAAATCAGAAAATGAGAAATCAAACCCCTTATAAATATAAGTTTTAGGATCAAGACAAGAATATCCAATATTACAGCTACTATTTAAAATTTCCTTGAATATTTTGGCAAATGGGCATAGGAAGAAGGCAATAAAAAGAAACAAGTATAAATATCAGAAAGGAGAAAGAATTATCACATGTGAGTCTATCTATAAACTTCAGGATATCGACTGCCAAACTATCGAAACTAGTTAGAACATTCGCTAAGGGGTAGTTATGAAATAAATTACCTAAATTACTTACTAATTTTCCTATATATTAGCAATAAGCCAAAAATGTGATAATATAAATCCTACTCCAGTAGCAATAGGATCTCTTTACACATAAGAATAATCACTAAGATAAACTTAAGAAATGTGGAGAATGCAGATTGGGAAAAAATTACAAACTAAGACATAAAGGAAAATTTAAATCAGTTTCCAGGAAAGTTCAAAAGTTCTACAACTGAAATCCAACCAGGCCCACTGATACCCCATTCAAGGCCAAAACCAGTGACTGTGTAATGCCCAACCTAGAGAACTGGGCTTCCTGCATGATTCTAGTCATCAGTCACTGGACGATGGGGAAGACACTATACCACACCATAGTGGCAATGAGACATCACACAAAAAAAAATACAAACAAGTGCGGTTGGACTATCTCCACAGATTGCCAGGTTTCCTATGTTACTCTGTATTAATGAAAGTAATGCTTACCACTGTAAATATAAACCTCATTTTCTCAATAGCTGAACAAAATGAAAACAATTTTCTTATTTAAAAGTCCAAGTAGCCTGGGATTAGCAGAAAGGACAGAAACTAGATTGATAGAGGCCTCATCATCTTGAACATATAATATGGCTTTTCAGGTTGCTCTGGACACCTACATCCCACCAGCAGATGGGAGAAGACGGAGGAGGATATTGTATATGGGCCAGATCTTCACTTCCACTCACATTCACCTGGAGACAATTTAGTCTCACGGCCAATCCAACTGCAAGGGATCCTGGGAAATAGACTCAACACTGCTTCTCCACCCCAAAAGAATGGAATGGACAACTGGATTTACTCTAAAGGCAAAGAATGGGCTTCCCAATTTTCTTCATATAACCGGAGTTTGCCCTTTAAATATTTAATTTTTAAATTTTACACATTTTGATAAAACTTTTCCTAAACTGCATAACAATTTTCCTATTTCAGCAGACTGGGCAATAATGATCCTTTTCCTATGGCTCAGGACCTTCATTATTACGAAGATGAGCTCTTTTCCTGGAACCGCCTTCAGGAACTCTTGAAGAATCACTGAGCCTTCACCTCTATACTAAAAGGCTCTGGATCACTATCTTTTTTAAATTCTTGGGTCTTTTGAAACGTTTTTTTCTGAATCCATCCTCAGAGTAGAATGGTACTTGTCACTTCTTACAGCTGTCATCACATGGGCTTCTGGCAGTTCTTATCCCTTCTAATGTCTTGTTTCTACTAAGAATTTATACTAAAATTGTACAGTGAAAGCAAAAATTTGGCTCACTCCTAAGAGTGTGAATTTCTAACACCTAGATTTGCTAGAATTAACTGGTTATCCAATACCCTTTTTAAATTTTTTCTTCCAAGTTTTAACTGCTTTCAGCAATTGCAAATAACCAATTACATTGGTTTAGGATCTGATCCTAGAAAAGAAAAGGAAAAAAAAGGAAAGGAATCAGGAGTAGTTATCTCTAGGTGTAGGATTACTGAGAACTTGTACTTAAAGTGTAATTTATTTATGTGTTTGACTATTTTATAGAAATGGGGGTTTTTGTAGGCACAAAAAAAACCCATAAAGTTTAAAAATATAATTTCTGCCTTCTCAGAGTATAAGCTCCTGAAAGACACAGATGATAGATGAGCACTCTTCTATATACTTCCTGCTGCCACATGTGCCGGAATTCTTGATAATGATTTTTACAGACCCCCAAAACCCTAGAGTTTTGAATTCAGAGTCAATCCCTTAGACAGGGCAAGTTCCAGGAAAAAGTTGATGACTTTCCCCTTGAAAGACATCTGCCTAGAAATTTGCTGGGGACCATATTAAGCAGTTTCAAGAATCCACCAAGTTTATAATCCTGCAAGTTTATAATAACTAGAGCCACACTCTAACCTATACTAGAATTATAATAAAAATATTCTTAGCTGGAAAAGAATTCTGGATAACTATATTGTGTTATAGAGGCTTTTTAGAATCTACTTCACTTTTCTAATATGTTAACCATTTATTTTGGGAAACCGGCATCTATTTAGTACATTTTTGCTCCTGGTATACACTAAAGGGATCCCATAAGACAACTTCTACCCAGCATTTTCTCTCCACTCTGCATGAAACTCTATAAAATATGCACAAATATTAAGACATGGACCCTAGAATACTTCAGTTTAAATGAAAATACATTCACTGGAAAACTAAGATATCAGTTAACTACTGCCACAAAAAATGCTGCTTAACTGATCACCCCAAAAATCAAGAGGCATGCAACAGGAAGTATTTATTCTCATGTTCATAAGTCTCCAGGTTTCCTGAGACAGTTTAGCCTCATGCTATGGGTGTGTTAGTTAGTTGGAGCAGCTTTGCTCCACATGTCCTTATTCTTCTGGTAATAAAATCAAGAGCCATATGAGGACAAGCTAAAATACATGAGCATATTTGAAGCCTTTGCTATGATTATATCTACTAACATCCCATTGACCAAGGGAAATCACATGGCCTATCCCGACACCTGTGGGGCTGAGAAATACACTCCATCCCTAGTGAGAGGAGCCAAAAGTCACATGGCAAAGGGCATGAACACAGGGTGCATTGAAGAATTGGGAACGATAATGCAATCTTCCAAAAGTAACACAAACTCACTATTAACTAAGGATACAGTAACATTTTGTTTTCATACTTAGCTGGTCTTGAAAGGGGGACACCAAGAAAATAGAACAGAAGGAAAAGAAGAAAGTGGGTTTTAGAAATGTGTAGTATTTAGAAATGTGTAGTATTGCCTAGGAGGGAGGAAGGGCTATGGGAGACGCCACAGTGGAGGTCCCTGGAAGAGAACAGAACACCCTCATGAATGAAATTCGCTAATGAAAGTTCAGAAATAAAAACAATATAAGATAGTAGGAAGACACAGATACATGAAGGATAAAAGAAAATACCAAAGACAAATTTTAAGAAAACTGCACAGAGGAATGAAATTTTGAGCATAATGCATTTTTCCATTTGAAACTGGCATTTCTTATGTGCCCATCCTAGTCTATTACCTATAACTCATAATTTATAGTCTGAAAGAGGCTGCAAACCCCTATTCTTACAGAGAATCTCTCTGTAAGAATCCTCTATAAGAAAAAAAATGTATGAGTGTGTGCATTTGTGTGAGTATATGTAGAATTTTTTTTCAAACCAGGAAGAGCAGAAACTCCTAGAATTTGAACTTTTAACACAGGGATACAAAACTGAAAATGGTAAGAGCATCACTCATCCTTCTAGTTGCCCCGATGAGGCTGTCTCATGGTAACCACTTGTCAGGTCCTCAGTTGCTCCATATTCCTGATCCCTCTAAAGCCCCCCTCTTCCACATTTCCTTCAACCCTATGAACCATCCTTTGATCCCACCAATTAATATACGTTTTGGTCTATGGCCATGCCACCCTGAACATGACCAATCCCATCTGATCTCGAAGCTAAGCAGGGTCAGGCCTGGTTAGTACTTAAATGGAAGACCACCTAGGAAGACCAGGTGCTATAGGTATAAAAAATATACATATATGTATATATGTATATATTTGGGGGGGGGGCTTAAATGAGTCAAAATTAATTTGTTGCTTTCAATAACAGAATTGTGTAAGGTATAGATCCCTTTCCCTTTTCTTTCCTCCAAGGAGAGTGTGAGAGACTAAAGATGCCTTAAAGCAAATAACAAAGCATGCCATCACTCGAGAATCTAGTATCTAAAATTATTTCATGAAAATTACTGTTACTATGGTAACTTTTCAGTGTGCGTTTAGTGACTTTATAATACATTAACACTTTAATGTAAACCAAACTGTATTGGCTTATTTGTCCTTGATTCCTTTTTAAATATAGGTTGCTTTTCTCAAAGAAGTTATCAGTTTCTAGTTCAAGATGGCTGACTAAATTGACTTTTCCCTCTAAAATTTCTACTGAAATGCCACAATAAAGGAAAACCCTCCATGTTTTCCTTCTACCACCCCCATTTTCTACACACACACACACGCACACACACACACACACACACACACACACACGAGTTTACTTTTCCTATATGTCCTTATTATTGTTGCCTTCTGGAGATGTCCAATTTTTATATGTACTAAAATCTCTCACTATAATTATTTTACTTATCTCACCAGTCAATCAAAAATAAGATTAAAGAATAATACAACACTGAATTTAGATGCAAGAGGTAAAGTAATCCCTTCGTTAAACACCAAATGAGTCGGAAAACATTATACAAATACTGTCAACAGAACTATCTACAGTAAAATACATTGTGGTTTAAATTGCAATTTTTTTTCTTCAGAAAAATCTTTTTTCTGTTGATGTCAAATTAAATCCCTCAAGCACAAGAATTATATATCAGATCACTTACCTCTTCCCTGTCTACATGTCGTAATTATCTCCCTTCACTCGTTTTTAATGTTGGCTTTTGTGTGGTTGAAAATAACTGTGCAATCAAGTAATTCTGTTAAAAAGACAAAAATTAGGTTTTTCTCTCAAGAAACAGAATATGAATACAGTGATGAGAAACTGAAAAGCAATTCAAAAACACTTTTAATTATAATATAAAGTCCTATCAGGCCAGCCTACAAATGTGATTATGAGCAAAGAACCTGCCTGCATTAATTTTTTAAGGCCATTTGCCTGTCTTTTTTAAAACTCCTCTTCAGGTTTTAAATAAAAGAGTAGATAATATGCAAAACACCATTATGTTTATATAAAGCAGCCCCATCCACAAAGAAATGGACCACAGAAGGAGAGAGGATGCCCGGTTGACCATCTTTGCTATTAGTCCCATTGGTTTAAAATCTCATAGGATATGTGAGGATGGAACATGTGGAAAACAGGAAAGGACTCAGAGTGTGGATGCTATGATAGGACAGGTGTTTGTAATTATATAAATTGTTTACTTTCCATATGGGCACAACAAATGAGTTGGGATTTTAATGTGCCCCTAACCGAATGACTGGAAGTTTAATCTTGAAATTGGCTGTTGCTCCAAACACCTGGGAAGTGAATTCACCTAAAGCCTTCATTTGCCAGATTATTTTTCCACTTTAAAAACATGTTTATTAATCAATATGGAAACTACCATTACAAGCTCTTATCTTTGGAGGAGAAGCTAAGTTATTTCTTTTCTCAAAATTCTTTTGAATTAAAATTGATTTGTTTTCAGGAATGTAAAGTACAGTGTGGGGAATATAGTCAATAATATTGTAATAGCTATCTATGATGTCGGGTGGGTACTAGACTTCTTGGGGGGATCACTTCATAAATTAGATAAATGTCTAACCATTATTCTGTATACCTGAAACTAATATAATATTGGATGTCAACTGTAATTAAAAAACTGAAAAATATAAAAAATTTAAATTTAAAAAAGTGACTTGTTTTGTCAGGGATGTCTTGTTTGGTCCCTATCATATTTGGTATCTACCAAATGAATATTTTCTTAAGCCTGCTTACTGCTGTGTAGTTCCTTATCAGAAAAGAAACCAATAATTCAGATGAATAGATTAAACCAATTCCACAAGAATGTTTCCTTGGAAAAAAACTATTTGCCATAATTATGATAGCAACCATCTACCAAGTGCTTTACTCTCATTATTTCACTCAATCATCAAGGTGACCTATTACAGTTTGTTTTACTGGTGAGGGATCCAAAGGTCAGAGGAGTTAAACAACTTGTCATAGCTGCTAGACAGTGGATCAGGGATTCGAATCCAGACACTCCAAATCTTCTGGTGTGGTTGTCATCTAGGCCCTGGATTCTAAAATGTGGGTCATTTCTGTTAGTATGACTAAAAAAAATCAAAATTGGTCACTGAGGATACAATAGGCACAGGTATTCCACCACAAGGAGACAAAAATAGAACAACAACAAATACACTTTTAGAATAGCAGCCCTGGGGCCCCAAGGAAATTATGGGGTCCCTTTTCACAGCCCCGTTTCTGGGAATCCAAGCACAGCCTGGTTGCCTGGGTGAGCTGCATTCACTGACCACAATCCAGCACGATACGATGCCTTCACCCGGGGAGAGTAGCAGCCAGAAATCCTAGTCCGGATAGTGTTAGGCCTGGATCCAGTGATGAGCAGCACCTGCAGGGCCCAAGCCTCCCACAACCCCAAACCCTGGGGAGGGCCCCACACCAGGACCCCATACCCCAGCTCCGTCTTTGGTACAAAGTCCAGACAAGGTTCAGACAAACTCACCACCATGGAGGGTATCTTAAAGTCTCCTGCAGAACCTGGGGGAAGACCTAGGGCTACCTTCTTCTATTCCAGGCCTTCTGGGACCCAGGACTCCCTCTAAATCACCATCTTCCCTTTCCCCCACCTCCTCCTCATAGAGCCCTGATGAGCACTCTCCCATACCACCAACAAGCCAAGGAACCCAATTCAGGGGCACTGTCATGGTAAGGATTCCAGTGGTGGCTCCAACCACTTCTTCCCCCCAGCTCAACACAGAAACCCAGCTAGGTTTGCCCAGGATGAGAGGGGAGGGAGGAGGCGGGCAAGAGCCTCACGGCTAGCTGGAGCAGCAGTCCCTTCCTCTCTCCCATGCCCACCAACCTCCTCCTCTTGGAGACTGAGAAAACGAGTCCCATCATCCAAATAGCATGCCCCAGCCTTCAGTTAATCTCTCCAGCTCAGCCAGGCTTAGTCATTCTCAACTTGCCACCTAACATACTTGACTGAAATTCAAGACTCATGTTAGGTGTGGATATCTAGGAGAAGGTACCTGGACGTGAGGAAAGAGTTCTATTTCTGATTGCCCTATCCTCTACTCCCTACCGTGGTCTGTGACATAAGCACTCTGAGTTGTAAATTCCTCAAGCAAAGTGAAACTAAAGCCACCTACCTTATGACATTGTAGCCAGGGTTGATGCCTGACACAAAGGGAGCCTCGGTGTTGCTCATTTGGTGCCTTTGTACACAGGAGACCAAATTTCCTAGGACTCAGCAGGGGGAACAAATCTTATCTTGAAGGGACCAGTTTCTATTTTTCATGGCAAACCTATCATAGAAAATTACTTCTGTCTCCAGAGATCTCCCTATCCTAGCTGCTCAAGCATATGTCTGGGCAGTAGAATGCTCTCTGGGCCTATCTCCTTTCATGGATGAGTTCCTTTCTCTTTCTCAAAAAATAGACACCATTCTGGTGTGTTCCTCCCACCACCAGTAATGGTAAAACCAACTCTGCCTTTACAGAACACTGTGCTCAGCAGGTTAGCCTGACTTCTGGAAAAGTAAACTGGAATTTTAAAAAGATGAAAAGATTTCTTCCTGGAGGATTTGGGGGTGTTTTGGAGAATGCCTCTAGGCAGACCACACTGTGACAAGTTCTTTCCAAATTGCGACAATTCAATCGTCCCTTCTACAAAGGACTGACTTTTCACACTTAACATTGATGGTGGCTTACACGTTTTTCCCCAAATTTTAAATTGAGTTTGGGATTATAATGTGAAGGCAAATGCATGGTTTTCTGAACACTTCCCATTCCGTGATGTCTGTGAACTGGCAGACAAGCACAGATAGGAGGTGAGCGGCCTCTGCTGACACTAGAGTTAGAAACAGTTTGGCACACCTAGCCCAGGAAAGGCAATGGCTCCCATAACCACTCCTCCAGCTGTCAGAGGAAGAGAAGTGGAGGAAAGAGATGATTACTTCATATTAAAAAATTTCCCCATTAGGTAATACTTTAATCCTTTAGCTAAATAGTCACATGCAAAAAATGAATCTAGACACAGACTTACACCTTTTACAAAAGTTAAATCTAAATAAATCATAGATCTAAATGTAAATTACAAAACTACAAAACTCCTAGAAGATAACATAGGAGAAAATCTAGGTAGCCTTGGGTTTGGTGATGATTTTACAATACCGAAAGCATGACCCATGGAGGGAGGGGATGATAATTTGTACCTTATTAAAATAAAACTGGGGACAATTAAAGTTTTTTGTTGTACAAATAGAATTGAAATGCCAATTCCTAACTGAAGGAGATAACACTGAGGTTTAAATCATATAAAAGACTAATAGCAGATCATTGCCTAGGCCATTATTTCATTGCTATAGTCAGGTAAGGAGAAAGGCTGGTCATTTATAAGAAAATAGGAAGAAAAAATATTTGTGAAACATACAGGAACAAAGCCTTACCCTAGGGATAAACACACCACTTCATTTTAGCACTTTAAATATATGCCTTCTCTGATGGACACAAAAAAAACTGATGGTTCAGGTCTTGAAATTAGAATAAATATCTCCTTGTTTTGACAGCCAATACAGTCTCCATAAGTCTCAAGTCTAACCCAGAAATTCAATTCATAATCGTAAATGTTTTCATTAAACTTTCAATTATTAATAAGGACATTTTAACAATAAAATATATTAAAATAAAATAAAATAGAATAAAATAAAATACAATAGAAAAAATAAAGCAAGAACCAATAGCTAAAAGCAAAAACAAAAGAATTATAAAGACAATCATGAAGGTAGCTAACAAATACAAGAACTACTTAGCTGAAAAATATAAGTAAACATCCAGCAATTGTAATCTAGAGAAAAAATACAAGATATGAAAAATGGAACAAAAACAGAAATTAAAATTCCCCCTCCACCCCCAAAAATGAAGTATCTAATATTTGCTTACATCACTCAAAAACCATTAAAGGGGATCCAGGTCATATTGAGGGAGAGCAGCCCTTCTCCAAATCCCCTTCCCCTCTTCCCTAGTTCTCCTGACCACTCCAAAGGTCTCACTTCTCAGATGTCTTCCCCAAATGTTCCCCTCATGCGTCTTTTTCATCTTTCTCCTCCTTCCCTCTTCATTATGTAGATTGTTTTAACTTTTCTGACTTCTTTTTGTTGCCTTTCCACTTCTCCCATTACTTGAATTCTCTACCACAAAGGATATCCTGAGAACTGATCCAGCAAGCCCAAACTCTGCCCATAGACTTCAGTTCTTATTTGCTCCTCCTCCCCTCCTGATACTTTATGTCAGGCCACAAAGCAATCACACATAAACTGATCTATAAACCTTATTCCCCAATCCCCATCCAATCGCAAATGTTTCCTGGAGTCCAAGTCAACACTGAAAGAGCAGCCCTCAGAAACCCAGAGGGTTCATTTTCAGAACTCAAGGATGGTTCAATATTAAAACTTATAACATGCCACAGCACAATATAACACACAAGAGAAATCATAGAACCTCCATAGCTGCTTAAAGACCTTACAAAAACAAATAGGAAGTTGTTGTGAACAACAATTTTGAACAAGATTATAGCTGGTGTCTTTGTGAAAGAGACAGATATTGAGGTTGGGGGGAAATAGAAAATCTACTTCCAGATCTAGTGATAAGAAAATCAGATCCAGAACATGAATAACCTTCATTTGTGTCATCCTCAGGCCCAATTGAACCTGTTAGAGGCCTGGAGTTTGGCTTTGCAGGATGTCTTTCTGTCTATAGAGGGCTGGAGATTTGGCATGACGTTGAAATTATTAGCCATTTTTGGTTTTATCAGCTATTGATTCAAACAACGTTGATTGTATTCCCTTGTGACCTACTACTTTTTAAAATAAAACTTATTTTTTTCATATACCTAAATATATATTCACTGTAATTAGAAATCTGCACAATAAAACAAAATTTAAATTACCCACATTCTCAGAGAAGACCACTCATTAATATTTTAGTATATTTTCTCCCAGCATGAATTTGGGAACATAAGCACTCTTGGTGTTTAATAAGGATGTAAGTTTGTCCCTGGTGTTATAAACAAGCATTTCTGTGTCCCAAACCACTCAATGGAATATCAGAGGTAATTAAAGAGTTTTAATAGATTCTTGAGGCAAGAGATTAAACATTTGTCTACCCAAAGCCCCAGGGCATCAGATGCCCTCACACTGGTAGTAGAGTGACTTTCTGGTTTGGTTTGGAAAACCGCGTAGTTTGAAATAGGGCCTATAGGATATACATACACACATACGCACACGTGCTAGTTGAGAATCTCTGTCCTAGGAAACCCACGGATGACTGATTTTTATGAAAACCTATGGGGAGAGGGTCCACAGAGTTCACCACATTGTCAGAAACCTTGGTTTGCAAAGTTCTTTCCAGCTCTAATGTTCTGGTACTATTTGAGGTTGGGGCATTTATTCTGCCTGGTTAGAAGACAGAAGTCTTGGAAGAGCTGGAGGACAGAGGTAAAGCTAGGTTCTTATGTCAGAAGGGGATTTTAAGGGAGGCTGGCCCATAAAAAAATGCACACACAGCCTTCTCTGTGTTTCATTCATCTAGCTTTGATAGTGCTTCCTTTAATAATGAACCATCAGAGATTTAACAACAAATATAACATAATAATGATGCCACTTTTCAAAGATATGCCCAGAAGAAATGTCTGCTCCCAGTGCTACTCCCAAGTGTACTTGTGATGTGAACAAGAGATCCTACCTTGGGCTCAAATTAAGAAAGAGAAGGAAATGAGCCAGCATATTTTCAGTGCCTATCATACACTTAGCTTGCCTCAAAACCCTCATCTGATAAATGTCATAATCAGGCTCAACCCTGGCTCTCACCAATTTTAGAGTCTATTTCACCTCCAAGACAAACAGCCTCTCCTTATCAATCGTATATGCCTCATGTTCACCTACACCCTGGTTTTCTCTCAAACTTCTATCTTAATTAGGAGACCAGTTAAACACACATCAGCCTTATTTTTTTAAAACCTTATTTATTTTACTTTGAAATGATATTTCTGAAACATAAGAGTTATATAAAACTTCTTCCCAAAAAAGCTTTGGATTATACAAAACAGATAAGAAATTATTGTTCAAAGGCTGCCATCTGGTGGCTAGAGATAGTAAACCCAAAATAGACTTCACAGAAAAGACATGGAAAAACCCCAATAGCTCTAATTGCTTGGTTTGTTAGCAAAGACTGATAATCTTGAACGTTATGTGGAAAAATAGTAACATGTTTATGTTCCATTAATTCTTATCCATGATAAATACTTTGCTTATAAACAAGGGCAGCTGGTGTTTATCGAAATATTTCCAAAAACCAAAGATGCAGCCTCACCAGATAATACACTTGACAGTTTAATTCAGCTACAACAGAAAAGAGTTCTGTTTTCTTTATGCTTTTAAAGTATGACACAAGATTTCATTCACTTGAAAAATTTTATTGGGATCCTATTCAGTTCCAGTACAATGAATTTCACTGGGTACATGATGGAGAACCAAAAAAACAGCATATTCTAGAGAACCTTATGGCCTGGTGAGAAACAGGGTCCCCACCCTGTATGGTTATGCAGTTGTGCCCTTCATGGGCCTCAGCCTCAGGGGTGAGTGTGGCCTAAATACTTCGACCTGCAGGGGTCGTCACCCTTTTCTCATTTTCATGGGTTATCAGCTTTTCAACGAAAATTCAGATAGGTGTACTGATTGGGGCCTCTTTTTTTCTCCAATGCCTGACCAGCTGAACAGATTCCATTTTTGTATTTGACCTATTTCCTCCCCTTGCTCTATCATATCCCTTTGTGGGTTCTTAAAAACAAAAGTTATGTTTTCATTCCCTAGTCACTGGGCAATTCTCTAAAAATACTTATGATAGGTAAATGCTTTCAGTAGCAGATAAGAATCCAACCCTCAACTGGCTTTTCAGGCATCCTTCAAAGCCCCCTCCCCTGCCCTGACCCCAGCCTCTTATCTCCAGAATGCAGCCAAGGAAAGTGCAGAAAAGGCTGTTGGCCTGCTGGTAAACCAGGACATATACTCCAGGACCCTGGCAACTCCAACTAGTAAGAGTACATTCTTAGTTTCTGGACAAGTTTAATCACAAGGCCCTTGGCCAGTAACTAATTATTTGGTTTGAATGTATAATAGTTTTTCCTTCAATCAAGGCAGTACAGGTTGGGGAAGGGAGCAGTGGGTTGTATCAACTTTTCAACTTGTAGCTGCCAGAAGTCCAGAACTGTTTGCCTCCTTTTCAGTCTTAGCTCCCACGACAACAGTGTGGGCCAAAGGAACTACCATCATGCTAGGAGATTATGCCAGAGATAATTATGAGACTTAAGGCAAAGGAATCAGGGTCCTTTTTGTGCTTTTGTAGGAATGAAAGAGGGAAAAGTGCTGCCTTCTGTCTAAGGACTATGGTTATTTTTGCTGTCTCCAGAGAGATCAATACAGGAAGCAGAAGAGATGGAAATGATGTCATTTAAACATCTAGATCTGGCAATGCCCTTAGCTCCCAAAATGGGTTCAGAATCAGCATAAAGTGGAGCAGAGGAAGACTTCTTTAACACTTACTTTATAAGTTAAGGAATGGATGCAAAGAATCTCTTCTGCTTTAGAAAACTCATCCAATTTTGGTCTTAAAAAAAAGAGAGACCCTGAGGACAGAGCAATAAGAGCTAACCAGCTGAAGCCTGAAGACTCAAATCTTACAGGGAGGGACTTTAATATAACCTAGTCCAAGGTCATGGTTTTAAATATGAGAAACCAAGACTGGGAGGGAAAAGAAGCTTGACAAGAAAATTCTCACTGAGGCTTCACAGATCAGATGGGGTTTGGCAGAGGAGATGAGCATTGATGAGTGCTGGACCGCACCAGTGCCTGGCCCTTTCATGTAAAGGCCTGTTTAATCCTTGGTCAACCTGGGAGATACGTATTTTAGCTGCATTTGACAGATGATGAAACTGAGGTAAGAGAGGTTATATGACTACCCCAGTGTCACACAACTAACATGGAACAGAGATGAGCCTCAAATACAAGCTTAAGTCTATTTTTTCTACTCTGCCTTTAGATAAAAAATTATGAGAAGGACATAGAAGTGAGTGGGACTTAGCAGTAATGTCAATTCTCACTCTTAAGTAAGATGTCAGTGCCTGAGAGCATCTGGAAGAGTCAAGGAAAGGACTTCGATAAAAAGCAAGAAAGACTTGGTTTAAATTGCTAAGTGAGCAATACCTCCCAGTCCCAGCGGCCCTTTAAAAATTGAAGTTGAAAGTCTCAAAATAAATTTGCAAAATAGAACAAGCAAAAGGGGTAGAGAGCGGCCTAGAGGTCTAAGCTCTTTTCCCACTTCTCCCACCCTGACCATTCCCTTCCCTGAGGTTTGCGTAGACAGCAGCTGCCTACAGAGGAACTCAAGCATTTGAGTATGTCACTGATTTGATGACTCATTTGACAATGGCCTGCATAATGCTCACCTACTGGCCCCTTCCTGAGTCAGAAGCATGAGAATCCTAATCATTAGGAGACTCTAAAACCCAAAGCCCATTCCCTGGTGGTAAAATTTGTTTGCTTAAAAAAAAAAAAAAGTTAACAAATCAAAATATAACTGCTAGAATACCCCAATTCAGAGAGTCTAATGGACTTTGAGAGTCCTTTTCTCCAGCTCTGACTTAAAATGTGTCATACACTGTTCAAGGTCTATTCTCCATGCTCTCATAGGTTTTCACTTGCTCAGTTTCAGGTGCCAGTTCAGCTGTCACATCACGTCTACCTTCTCTTATAGCAACAGAACTCAATTATAAATTTGCCTTCTTGCCTGAAGTAACCATCCACATTCAACACTTTAATAAAATTGTTGCCTTGCTGGCTATGATGGGACCCAGATAAAGGAGGACAGTCCCCAGTGGAGGAAATACTACAACTTGGCGTCACAAATGTCATTTACATGTTCTCAGCCAGTATGTTCCCTACCTTGAGAAACTCTACCCAACTGTAACACAATGATAAATCTTGGTTAAATAGGCATAAATAAAATGAATGAGTGATTAAATGGATATTTTTCCTAGTAAGAATGTCAACAATAGCCCACCTGAGAAAGGGGTGGCACAGGGCCTATAAAACTCAATATTTCACATCCATTTTCTGTTTCCTCCAAGTCATTATTCACATCTGTTCTTCTAAAAAAAAACCTATCACTCAAGGCCACTGACTAGCCTGGCTGAACAAAGAATTCAGAGTTGGTCACCTCTTCCAATTTTCCTTCATTACATACCATAAATTGCATTGTCTATGGTAGTCTCTCCTTGATTGAAGTTTCCTATATTATTTTGATTTTAAAATTAATATGCTAAACTTTATAGCATTGTCGAATAGGTGGAAAATTACACTAAATGCTTTTACAATACCTATTTTAAAAATGTTCACTGAGTACTTTATCTGAGCTTTAGTTAATTGTTCTATAATTCTCAAGTACATTGGCTAGGGCCTCAGTAAAATCTCTTCCTTAAGAGTACAAATGGCAACAAGCTATACTGGGTCTTCAGCATTTTGTACTGTTAACATGCTATACCCAAGAAATATTGCTATGCCCACTGTCCTGGGATACAGCCACAGGGCAGCTCATCTACCTGCGCTGATGACTAGTACTGTTCTCCCCTAGACATTATTTTAGTAATGTAGACCCAATGCCTTTTAGATAGCTGATGATGAATCTGTCAGCCAGGGTTCCCAAAACCCTCAGACTTGCTGAGGAGTCCCCATTTCCCAAGACTCCTGCCTGAGTGTGGTAGCTAAACTGGAGCCAGCAGCTCCTGGGCCTGAATTCCATCTCCAGCCAGAGGCCCCCATAATGTAACCACACCTAAGGGCTGAGGGAGGGGCACTGAGATCAGAGAGCATCCCAGAAACATCCTAGAGATGAGGTCTGTCCCCTAGTAATCCCAGGCACTGCCTGAAATCCCAGACACATGGTGATGACCCTTTTCTCCAGAGCAGAGGTTCTTAAGCTGAGGTCCACAGACCCTTAGGGAGTCTATGGAAGCATTTCGGGGGCTTCATAAACTCTTTGTTAATGCATATATGATGTGCACATGCACATTATTGTTGGGAATAGGCTTCATGGCTTTCGTTGTATTTTTTTTAAATCTAATCTATGGAAAAATCTTAAGAATTCTGGTCCATGGTCATGCTACCCTGAACAAGCCCAATCCTGTCTGATTTCGGAAGCTAAGCAGGGTCAGGCCTGGTTAGTACTTGGATGGGAGACCACCTAGGAAGATCAGGTGCTATAGGCCTAAAACATAAAAAATAAATAAGAGATTGTAAGCTGACAAGGTCCTTGCAATGCGTTACTGGGACAGTTAAGCCACAGTTAGGACACAGGTGAGCCCTGAATCTCTGATATCCAACCATATCCAACATGTGACATTGCCAGATGCCAGGTTTCAGGAAATGCCCCTGAACCTACAGACTCCTAATGACCATCCCAAGTATGATATGATCCTTGAAAGGACATTTGTAACTGGATATCTCAGAGTAAGACCCAGAAGAGGATAAATTCTTATGCTCTGAGCCTAAGGCAACTGTGTTCATCATGGGTCCTAGGCCCCTGGGACTGACCTCTGGGCAGGAAGAAGGAATGGGAGCCATTGAAGAGGAGCAATCATCAGCTCCAAGCCTAAACCCTATGAACTTGGGGGCAGAGAAGCTCCCCCAACCCCTGCAGAAAGGGAAGGCTTGTCCCTGTAGCCCTAGTCACTCTCCCTCATCTAATGCCCAAGGTCTCCCAAGACCCTGAAAGATCCTGAAATAACACTGACCCTGCAAAGAAAAGGAAGGTCTACAACTGGCCCAGAAAGCCAACTGGAAAATGGTGTATGTACCCTGGCATGACACAGCCTAATCCAGAAGCTTCAGAAATGCAAGGTTCTTTAAAATCAAAGGTTCGTTTATATTATGGTTCTCAAACTTTAGTATGAATAAAAACCATTCTAAATGACTGTTTCATAATATAGATTCCTAGTTCCAAGGTATTATGGTTCAGTAGTTCTGAGGTAGAGCCCAGGTGTTTACACTTTTTTAAAGAAAACTAGTAACTCTGATCTCAGGAGTCCATGGAGTACACCTATAGAAACAAGAGTTTCTAGGGGCTCTAAAGCATCGAATGTGGAGAGGGGGATAGATCAAGTGATCCCTCTTTCCCAAAACCCACCAAAATAAGAAAAGAGGCTTCCAGTTACCATTTATTTAGTCCTTCTCTATGCCAGATACTATGCTAAATCTTTTACATAAACTATTTTATTTAATCTCTTATAACCCTGAAGTTCAGAGAAAATAAGTAACTTACCCAAAATCCCTAAGCTGAATACCAGAGCCAGGACTGGGACCCAGATCAGAATGCAGAGTCTGTTCTTAACCAACATGTCCATGATGTTGAAAAGAGTTTCAATGCCTAGTACCTGATGACAGCAAATGAGAAGCTATAAAACCACATCCCCTTTACAGCTGGGTTGAGGGAGAACCCCATGGACCACAGGGTAAGTAGGCATTCACTGCAGGAGAGGAAGCAGACATCTGGAAGGATGGAGCCAGACAAGATGAACTATTATAGCTGGGCTAATGAAGTTAACGACTACGGCACTGAAAAATGTTGGGTTGTGACAGGTGGAAAAAAGAGGTTTTAAAGGAACTGACTGTTCTCAGAGAAATCAATGGAACACCATGGAAAACTTCTGGTCAGTACAGGACCAAGACCCCTGGGGTCCTATGGCCCTGCTGGTTCATACTGCATTTCTACTCTTCAAATAACAGGGAAAATGAGTTTAATGCACCATAACCAAGACCAACTTTGAAGCCCAAGATCCTTTATAGATTACTAAATCCTCTTCCTTTACAGGGGCATAACTATTTGTGACGACATGGACGGATCTTTAAAGTATGCTAAGTGCAGTAAGTCAAACAGAAAAGGACAAAAACCATTTGATTTCACTCGTATGTAAGATATAAAACAGAAAAAAAAACAAATAAACACACAAAACAAACTTATAGACACAGACAACAGTATGGCAGTTACCAGCGGGGAAGAGGTCAAATATATAGTGGCAGAAGATAACTAGACTTTGAGTGATGAGCACACAATGCAATATACAAATAATTACAGAACTGAAACTTAAATGTTATTAACCAATGTTATCCCCAATAAATTTAATAAAAATAAAATACTCCCAAAAATGTTCAAAAGGATCATAAAAATAGTACCTACCCCCACAGACTTACATACAGAAAGAAGTAAATAATTTGAATAAAGTGCTTAATGCCAGATACACAGGAGTTGAACACGTGTTAGCTGCTGTAATCATTAATTACTATGAATTATGACTATACCCATGCTCACCAAGAAATCATTGTAGTACTTTGTTTATTTGTGAAAGACACTGAGGTTGAATGTGGTCTCTAAGATTGAGGCTCTCTCTCAAGAGAGATGTTATTGTTAAGGGTGTTCACTTTTTTTTTTTAGTAAATTCAAGAGCAATGAAAAAGCCATATCCAAAATAGATCAACGGTTTGATTAAAACAACATTTTAGAATTCTCTTTACTTTAGTTCTGACGTTATCCAAAAACCAACTTGATCCAACTTTTCCATCCAAATGTGCTCTAAGGGAAAAATGAAGCTATGGAATTCTATGCAACTTTTTCATTCAATGTCTACCTTTTCATGCATCAAAACTGACTTTATGATTGTAAGCTGAACTACCTAAGAGAAATGCCCTAAACAGATGAACTTTATTTTCAGAAAACAGACCCAAACAGGCCAGCAAGAAGACTTGACAGCTAAACTGTGATGAATACATGGCTGAGTATTTCCTCACCATCAAAGAACCCCTGATATTACAAGTAAATCCAATCCCCTCACTGAGCCTGTTTTCTCAGAGTGAAGGAGAACTGATGAGATGAACTTCCTGAGAAGGGAGCATTTGGGTGGTTTTGGATAGAAAGAAATGAAAGAGATAGAAGAAACTAAGATTCCCCACGAAGGAGGGAAAGAGAAAGAATTTTACAGAACAGATTAAGATTATAGAAGATGAATTAGTTCCTTTGGGATAAATGAGAGACCCCTCTGACTGCTCTGATGAAAGGTATCACATGCCTCCAGGGAGGGAGGATAAATATAAGGAAGAGAAATATATAGCCTGCCCTCTGCTTCCATATCCTGTACTAGGTCAGTGTGAACATGGTTTTGTTCCCATTCGCAAGACCTGATGTGGGTCCTGGAGATGGTGGTCAGGCCTGTCCCAGCCACCCTCAAAAACCATTCACGATAAACCCAAATTCCTAATTCCTGAACTGTTTCAAGTCACCCCACATTGTAACTACTCGGGAAGAAAACAAGCTTCATTTAAAAAAAAAACTGCTTATTTTAATTTAAGAAATAAGTAAAAGTTCACAAGCAATCCAGAACAGGTGCCAGGAGTTTACTTTAAATAATCAGCCATACTTGCTGCAAAGTTCAGACTCCACAGAATCACTTTGGCCAGTGCTTCCTGAGATGTTCTTTCAGCTGAGGAACAGAAGGCAGCAACTGCTGGCACTCATGACAACGGAGGGGCAACTTCAAGAGCTCAGACATCCCATCTCGGACAGTCACTCTGCCAGCCTCTTGTACCATCTCCATCACAGCTGCAAGCAAGGAAAAGAAGTTCAGAGCCCCGCTACTCTGGAAAGCCAATATAAGATATAAAAATTAAAATATATAAAATAAATAAAGGAATTCTAACTCCAAATAAAAATATGCCAGGTATCTAAAGCTAAAAATTTGAGATTAGACTCACTATTGGGGAAATGGGCTTCCAAATGGGCTTTGGATTCTAAATTTGAGCAATTTATTTTTGAGATGATTACATTCCTTTGAAATACACTTTAAGCAATCCATGTTACTATGTCAAAGGCTTCTCATAGTGTTTTACCTCGAGTTGGTCCTTAGTCAATGGTAACTGTCATTATAAACAACCCAGCATACTGAAGTTCCACAACACACACATCTGGGAATGCTTCCTTTTATGTGCACAGCTTTCTCTTGTTAACAGAAGGCAACCCCCAAGCTTCTGCCCAACTGATGGCAGAAAAGACAAAGAACTGTTCAGAGCTTTTATATCTATGAACTCCAATAATTCTCAGGACAATTTTTAAGTCCCTTCTTATTATAATAAAACACCCTGAAAAAATGACCCTGACTTAACAACTTTATAGGTCTCCCAAGAAGGCTGCTCCCAGAAAAGTGTCAATCCTACTACAATCCAAATAACCCAGTTTCTTTTAATGGGGCTCTCTTTCTAGGGGACACAGTTATACATGGGTTTTTGAGACAGGTTATTATTAGGGAAATACTGAATCAAGAAGAACAGTTGAGAAAATGAAACTTAAGTAAAAACCAAAGAACACTATTTACCTTGTGACTCTAGGAAGTAATCTGTATTGAAAGAATTCCAATGTTTTTTGTTTTTAAGACAAGGAGAATCAAAATCCTGGCTGATCACATGAAGATGTACGTGGCTAGTTGAGAGGGAGAAAAAAACTGACAATTAAATGCTTTAAAAACTAAGGAGGAATCAAAATGGCAAACAGTAAAAGTATGAGTATGTAAAAGATTGACAGTGTTTCCATTTAATTTAATTCATTCACTTAAGAATATTTAACATTCCTTAATTACCTATTAGAGCCAAGCACTGTTCTAGCACTGGGAATTTAGCAGTGAACAAAATGGGAAAGGCCTCTGCCCTTACAGAAATTACATTCCAATTGGGGAGACAAATAAAATATAACAAATAAACAATAAAATTCCAATCATTGACACTGCTAAGAAAAAAATAAAACAGAGAAATGGGATAGAGTGCCCAGGGGGTGAAGGCTGACTCTTTAGTTAGGGTGTTTGGGGAAGGCCTCTCCCAGACAGTGATTTGACGCGAGAAAGTAGCCAGGCAAACAAAGATCTAGGGAAAGAGGGTTTCAGGGAGTGAGGGGCCAAGTACAGTGGGAGGCCAAGTGCAAAGGCCCTGAAATGAGAAAGAGTTTAGTAAAACTAAGGAACAGAAAGAAGATAATACGGCTGAAACAGTTGGAGCCAAGGAGCAGACTAGGTATGAGCCAGATCATAAAGGGTCTTAGAGGTCAGCAAGAGGTTTACATTATATTCTGATTACACTGGAGAGTCATTGAAGGATTTTAAGTGGGGGAAGGCTATTATCTGATTTGTACTTTTAAAAGATGTCTCTGGCTGCTGTGTGGAGAAAGGACTGTAGATAGGGTCAAGACAGATGGAAAGAAAGACCAGCCGGGAGGCTACCACAACAGTCCAGGCCAGAAATAATCATGGCTTAAACTAGAGCTATAGTAGTTGAGATGACAAGGAACAATCCAATTTTGAACATATTTTAGAATAGAACTAACAGGACTTATTAATGGATTGGCTGTGGGTTTGGGTAGGTGCCACCTACTGAGATGGAAAAGCTTAGGGGAAAAACAGGTATGGGGAAGAAAATCAAGAGCTCTCTTTTGGATGCCTCTATGTATAACTTTGACTCTTAGAGTCAGTAATACTTTACATTCCCCCAATAAATAATCAAAACCAACCAGTACACAAGGGAATCTAAAATGGAATATAAGCAGTAACAAACCTAATTCTATTACACAAATATAAGAACCACACTGAAGGGGTCAGGAAGAAAATAACTAACCTAATTATTTTTGCTGAATACTGTAAAGATAAAAAGAACTGTACACTGTGCTCTAGTGAGTAAGTCTTTCTCACAAAGGTACGGGTCAGCAATTCTGTAAGTATTTCATATGTATACAGTTGACCTTTGAACAATACAGGTGTTGGGGCACTGATCCCCCCACAGTTGAAAATACGCCTATAATTTTTGACTCCCCCAAAACTTAACTATTAATAGCCAGAAGCCTTATCAATACCACAGTTAACACATATTTTGTATATGATATGCATTATATACTGTATTCTTAGAAAAAAAAGCTAGAGCCAAGAAAATGTTATTAAGAAAATCATAAGAAAAATACATTTATAGTACTATATATATTTATTGAAACAAATCTACACTTAAGTGGACCTGCATAGTTCAAATCCCTGTTGTTCAAGGATCAACTGTATTAGGATTGAACAAATAAGTAAATTTATTGTAGCTAATGAAAGTGGGGGAAGGCTATTATCTGATTTATACTTTTAAAAGATGTCTCTGGCTACTGTGTGGAGAAAGGACTGTAGAGAGGGTCAAGACAGATGGATAGAAAGACCAGCCGGGAGGCTACCACAACAGTCCAGGCCACTGTCAGAGA
Organism: Cynopterus sphinx; assembly: GCA_030015415.1. Taxonomy (NCBI): domain Eukaryota; kingdom Metazoa; phylum Chordata; class Mammalia; order Chiroptera; family Pteropodidae; genus Cynopterus; species Cynopterus sphinx. The sequence continues at coordinate 99,724,850 of CM057385.1, forward strand.
AAGATATTACAATAAAAAAAATAAAAATAAAAAATAAAAAAAAGGGAAACAAGAATGAACCTTGTGGAGCTGGACTGGAATCAGAGGTATCAGTATGAACTCATGGTTTTCGATATACACAGGTAAATAAATAGAAAGATGTGTGTTATCGATGTGAGTTAGGATTCAAGCATTTATTTTCTACCTCTATCTGCTGAGAAGACTAAGGAGCAAAGACACCCTAGAATCAACACTACAGAAACCTGGTGCCCAAGTCTTGGTTTGTAAATATCATTCTCGAATGAAAGGAACTCGGGCTCTTCAGAGGGCCAGAACAAGGAAAATATAAGATGAGCCTGGTACATCTTGTTCCAGAAAATAAGGGGCCAGAAAATAAGGATGGGCTCAAAAAGTGTTGGGACACACCCAAACTGATACAAGAGCCAATCTACGGTAGCTTCCAACAACCAAAGCTGGAACAATCTGAGCAACAAAATAAATGATAGACTGAATAAAAACCTACAGAATAAAAATATCTATGAGCCCATACTGATAAATAATAGAACAAAAAAGAAATGAGGAAAACATAAAATCACTGTTAGGCAAACACCACAGTAATAACTATTGCAGGCAAGATCTACCACAGAGATGATAAAATCACTGGGCAAACTTTGAGAAAAGGATAATAGCATGGTCACAAAATATTCAAGATATTCATCAGTTACAAAGGGAAAAATGGTAACTTTGAGTAGAGAAAACAGACACCACCTTAACAATGTAACCAAGATTACATCATGAGTAATAAACCAACTGGACATCATGCACTCCTTGATATAATGCTCTGAAAAGGATACATCACTTCTGTGGCATTTTGGCAAAAAAAGAAAAGGAAAAAAGCATAACCTCAATCTAATCATGAAAAAATATCAGACAAACCTAAACTGAGAGACAACCTCTCTATAATAACTCATGAAAAGTGTCACAGAGGAGGAGGAATTGTCACGGATCAGGGGAGACTAAGGAGAGACAATAAATAAATGCAACGCAGGATCTTGGATTGGATCTTGGAGCAGAAAAAGATTATTTAAAAAATGGGTGAAATTCAAATAAGGTACAGAGTTTAACTAGTAGTTATGGAAGATTTCTGTTCTGCTTCATACTTTCCTTTTTATATTTTCTAAATTGAAAATATATTACTTTTATAATAGAAGAAATTGTGTTACCTTTTTTCTGTTATTTATTCAAAATTATATCATAGTGATCATAAAAAGATGTGATTTCACTTACTGCTCATTTTGTTTCCCACCCTCACCTGCCACACACAGCTCTTGTTTTTAGCATTCTTCTTAGCACAATAGCATTCATTATATGAAAAAGGCATGGACACCAATGATTACTATGTGAAAAAGGCTCTGCAGTCAAGGGCTCTGTTAGTCACAGGCTCTGCAGCTTTACAGAAATAGGATTATGGGTGACTTTTTGTCCTAAATTTTTGAATAAAGTTTTAACATTAAATATAATTTTTTAAATGAGATAAAACATACGTCTACCCTATGACCTAGCAATTCCACTTCTAGGTATTTACCCAAGAGCAAAAAAATAAATTATGTCCATGATACACACAACATGCATCAATCTCAAAATCATTATGCTGACCTGTATACTTAAAAATGGTTAAAATAGTAAATTTTATATTTATTCTCTCTCTCTCTCTCTCTCTCTCTCTCTCACACACACACACACACACACACACACACACACTAAAAACTCTGAAATAATTAATCTGCTTATGTTATTGTTCAGCTCTAAAAAACTGTGGAGATCTGCCTTGCTTGCATTCTTTGAAAAAAATCATTCCTTTCTGAATCCTTCTGGGTATGAGCCAAAAGCATACAGCCTCTAGATTTTTCTCTCATTTTATTTTAAATCTTAGACCTACTAAGCTGTCATGACAGAAGTCAGTGGTGTTTGTCTCCTTCAGAGAATGGTCCTTAATCATTTACGGGTTATACAGGCTTCTGAAAAATCACTGATCACAATTCTTCACCTGAGGATAATAAAGTTGCTTCATCTAGTTTTAAGGTAAGGCTCCCAGAGGTTTACACTTTGAAAGGAACAAAAATACATACGTGATTGAACTATGAGCTAAAGTAGAAACTCAAGGCTTATAAGCAAGTCAGGAAGAAGCGTGGAAGTTTCAGCTCATCTGCCTTGGAAACCGCACATCCTACTCCCTTGGGCCTCAGGGCTATAAAAACACTCTGCAGACCCAGGCTGAATCCATCTGTACAGCTGGACAGAACCAGGATGTACCAGAACTACCCACAAGACTCACCTCATGCTGGGAATGGCATGATAGCCCAATCGGAAGCGCAGTTTGCTGGACCCAGCAGCATCTGCAATCACCTTTTCCCCCACAGCATGCATGTGTTTGAGGAGCTCAAGGTGTTCCCTGGTTATAGCCTTCAGACTGGAAATGGAGGCCCATGGTAAGACCAGCCAGTGATGACGAGCCTTGGGGTATTTATCCTTAATCACCACCACCTGCTCATCTTTGTAAACCTAGCAGAGGGGCAGAGAAGGAAATAGACTTCTACCATGCATTTTCAGTGTGCCAGGTGCTGTCATATTCATCAACTCACTTAATTCCAACCACAATCTTCTACAAAAGGCTTTAGTAGATAAAAGCACAATTTTGACAAATAAGAGCACAGAGACTCAGATGTTGTGTCTTGCACAAAGTCACATAGTTACTAAGTAGAAAATCTAGGATTCCAACCCAGATCAAGTTGACTCTAGTGTGCGTCTTCAATCACATTACACAGAATACACAGAAGATGCCCAGTACAAAGTAGTTCCCAGGATCTAATGTGAAATCCCTGCAGGAATCACTTCATACGCTCCCTTCTCCACTCTACCACAGGAGACCATATGACATATACACATGTGTTCCAAGAAACCCTATCAGATCTAGCTCCTTGTCACCCCAGGACATAACTTAAAAAGAACAAAAAGACTCCTCCCAGGATGATGTTTGACTATTAATCCCAGGGTAGCCCAGTAACTACAGTCAAAATACATTATCTGACGGTCCCTTGAAAGGGACCACAGTAAGGTTAACAAAACATCCCTTAATAGTATCCAGAAGTTTAAGACAAACAAGGCAAAGGAGATATTCATTTGAACTTAGCTTCTCTCCAAAGAATTCCAGGTGCTCACTTATTGACAATGGGAAAAGCCACTTATTCTCACAGAACAGCCAAATAAAACAAATCGCATGCAGAAGGACTGATCTTATGAGTTCATTTGTAGTTATGACGTCTGTGTAACAGTCAATTAAGACATGAAATGAATTTCAATGCCAAAATTTTATTCTGACCTGCATTTGGGGGTCCTGCATAGAAATCTTCAAGCCTTGACTCCAGTGGCCTAAAGATTGCTTAAAAAAAAAAAAAAGGCAATGTAACCTGTAAATGGCAATAGTCAAACTTGGCATTAGTTAACATTATATGTCAGCAAAGTCCAACCAAAATTAGGTTAGTTTTTAAAAATTAAACTATATCCTCTTTATTTCAATCTATTGCCTTTATAATTATAAGCCATCCCCATTTTCTTCCTCTATTCAGAGCTGCATGTCTAGACAAAGACTGGAAATGCCAGAGTATGAATCACATCTTTTTCTGCCCTCTCCCATTCCATCTCAGCATGACTAGGTTTCCATTCTGACATCAGGATGTGAACCATGACCTATTAAAAGTGTTCCAAAGCTAATCTTCTAGATATACAAATGACTGGCCCATTTTAGTAGCTCAGTATTAAGTATACCACCATTATTGCCCTACCTTCAAGTGGCTTACCTCAGGAATTCAAGAGAAAAGTATATAAAGCAACATTCATCCAAGTGACTGGTAACACAAATAAGTGTCTCTTTAATCATGATTAATAACTCTTGTCTTGGTTAATAAATAACCCCTATGCATGTCTGAGCTTTACAGTGTACAAAACAATTAAGCAGTCATTATATCTCATTTAATCTCCACATCATCTATTACATACACTACCCTCACCTTTTTGGTAGATGCATCTGTCCTCTTGTTTGGGGGTATGGAGCACTGGCTAGGGTTACTCCCAGATTCCAGTCCTGTGCTCGGCTCAGCTTCCTGGGCAGCATCCCTTCCTACAGAATCATTGCTGCCTGACCTCTTTCTCTTCCTGTGTGTTACCAGGCCAGAGCTCTTTGTCTCTTCCTCAAACTCTACAATATATGGATAAAGTTCGTTCACCATGTAGAGAACCTGGCCAGGCTGCAGCTTTACCTCTTGGTCCTTCCCAATTATGATTGAGTCGATGCTGGTAGGATTGACCCCTACCTATGAAATAATCAGAAAATAATTATAATAATAGCCATAACACCATTACGAATATAGCCACTGCTACGTTAACCACTTACTTGTGACAGGCACCATGCTTAATGTTCACTTATAGTACTCTGTCACTTCCACTCATGACAGAGAAGCCTTATTGGCTGGCACAGACACTCTTAAGTCAACAGCATAAGAAAATAATCAAGTATGAAATGGAAAGTTACAAAAAGATGTACCTGCTTTACTTTGACATATCCTTTTTCACACTCTGCTTTCAACTGTACTGAAAGAGATTTAAAAAGTTAAACCTAAATGCCACGAAGAACCAGGCACATGCTCCTATTTTCTACAGGATGATGAAGCCTCACTCTGGGATGCAACTTGACAGTAGTTTCTTCAAAGGCCTATAAGCAAAACTGCCCATTACACAGGTGGCTGAGGCTCCAAATCCTTCCATAAAATGTCAACAGTATACATATTCCTCTGGCTACTGCTAATATCCCTAGGAGGCAGCTTTACTGAATCCCTACAAGCCTTCCTATTTCAAACCCTCGGCCTGCCTGGCATCACTGACTTTACAGTCAGGGAAGGGGACCCGCTTCTCTCACATACTCTGGGCTCAGAATTAAATTAGGCTTCCACTATTATATAATACTACCAGATGTCTTCCACAGAGAAAGAGACAAATGATACATTGTTAGAAAACATAAGTTCAGCTGGCCTTGGGAAGAAGGAGTGGTAAGAATGTTCTAGAAAGAGAACTACTCATACAGAACAGTCTGAGCATGTGACATTAAACATTCATGGTCAGATATGTGAACAGTTTCTGGGGTGCAACAGGGAGCAAAGAAGAGACACCACAGGTGCTCTTCAGGGAGGACAGGCAGAGGATAGGCTGATATACATGTCCATACAGTTGCTATTGTGACAAGGGGGACAGAGAGCAAGAAGTATCTACTTCTGGATCTTGGGCCCAACCAGTTCAAGCCTGGCTGTTTTCCCCCATTTAGATTTACTCATGTGGAAAAACCCATAATCAGTGCTGCCAACTGCAAGCCTTGGGAAATCCTGCTACAGAAAACACACTACAGGTGGGAGGGCTTATAGTAGTGACCATGTCTGGAAATTTACAGGTAAAAAATGAGGTACATGGTAAGCCTTTTTCCTTAGAACTTCCATTTCATTAAATCCCATAAATGACATTTCAAGAGCTGGATGCTATAGTCTTATAAAGATGCCACCCACACGGTTTCAGCCTTCAGAATTCAACTGTCTCACTGCCCAACGAGGACCATCTCTAGGCAAAGTAGGGTGCAGAATTTAGTAACAGGATGGGACCTGCCTGTTCCCAACACTAAACAGTAACTGCTTTCAGAGGGTCATGAGTGAATGGGGCCCTGGTGTTGACTTAAATAGCTCAGTTCCTGAGTTTTCTTTATGGCAAACAAAAGGTTTTCCATAATTAGGATCTCAGAAATGTGCACCTTTAGTTATCACTATCCTAAGAAACCAACCATGGTACTCTCCACACTCCAAGGTTCAGTTACCTTGCTTACCTTGCTGTCGAGAACATTTCTTATCAGTGATCTTGGTCTCTGGGCCACGCCCAACCATGACTGCTTCCAAATGTGGAAGTTTGATTCTCTGGTGCCGGTTGTCCTGTCTCACCAGCCAGCACACCCGCATCATTACTCTGAGAGACAAAACAGAAGAGAATCACTGGAAAAACCAGCACAAGTCCTCCAGAGTCACACCCCAGCACCACCACATGTATCATTTACCAGTTGTTCATCTTGAGGCAAGTGACTTCACCTCCCTCGTCTCAATTTTCCCCCTATAAAATGTGATAATGACAGGCCTCATGAGGCTGTTGTGAGGATTAAGTAAGATAATGCAGGTAAAGTACTCTCCTCTGTGCCTGAATCGTGCTTAGCAATCTAATATTTACTTTGTTTATTGATATACTATACGTGCTGGACATTAGGCTACACGCTGAGGATCAAAGAATGATTAAACACTGTCCCTGTCCTTTAGAGGCCTGCAGTACAAGACAGATGGACTCATACACCAATTATTAAAATGTAATGTGATAAGCACTATAAGAACAAAATAACCTAATATAGCATTAGCACAGGCAAAAGCATGACTGACTCTTTCAGGTAGTATCAAAAAAGGTTCCATGAATAAGAAATATTTATGCTGGGTTTTAAAGGATGAAAACTTTCCCTGGCAGAGAACTAAAGACGTAAGAACAGAGGATGTTCTTCAGTCCACAGACATCTTTATGTGTACTAGAAGGTTTCTCTTCCCTATCATAACATACTGATGTTAGAACAATACATTTTACTGCCATCTTACAGAAGATTGCCAAACAAATATACAACCCTACAATTTCTAAAGTTTAAATGCAGTACCTTTGGGCAATATACAACCTGCATAATAGGAAATGTTGGTGTTCTTTTGAAAAACAATGTAGAGTATCAGCAGAAGAGACAAGAAATTCTGACTAAACAAAGGCAGAACAACGGGCATGGAGAGGAAGAAGAGCCAGAAGAAACCACAAAGATAGACTTAATTACTGACTGCATTTGGGGAATGACAAAGGAGTAAAAGGAGATACCAACCTTGATTTCTAATTTGGAAATACCCATTAACCAAAATGAGGAATACACAAGGAGACCTACTTTGGGCATAAACAGTAGATGACAGAATAATTTCAGATTGAAACAATTAAATTGACTATGATGGATCTAACGGTCAAGCTGGGTGTATGGGTATGTAGCTCAGGAAGAGGAAAGGACCGAATGTATGTATTCGAGAGGCATCAACATCTCATAGAAGCTGAGGCAGAGAGAGAGGATACGATCACCCAGGGAGGTGAAGCATGGAATTATGGACAGGGACAGAACTAGAGCTTCAAGATGCCTCCCCACACTCCCTAAGCTTATCAATGCTCAAGCCTCTAATATCTTCTCTTTAAGAAATGTTCCCTGTAGGCAAGGCAATACCCATCAAGCCCTCTGCACAAGCTCTGTATCCAAAGGGGATACAAAATCTGGTGAAAATACACCAGATTTAAAAAATCAGAGCTTCATTACCAACTGTAAAGATAATGCAAGACAAAGTGAGTATACGAGTGCTCAGGGGGTGCAAAGTCATAGATATTGAGTCAAGAAAGGCTTCAGAAACTGTCCACTTGAAAAGGCCAAGGGCCAAGGTAAATGATAAGAGTGGGGGAAAGGGACATTCCATTTTAAAAAGCACAAGTGACAGCATGAATTTCAGCAAGCCATGGGAGAGGGGTAGAAAGCAGACTTTAGTTGATGGCCCAGAGTAACTACCCTAGAGATCAACCAAAAAAGGCAGAGGTGTTGAAAGAACACTAGACTGAAAAGCTGAAATCAATCAACAGGAAAAAACTGAAGTGGAGAAATCCAGAGTCAAATATTAGTCAGGAGGCTGTTAAAATGATGTGAGCCAGAGTAAGCTCCAAAAGGCAATCCAGTAGATCTTTGTGAAGGAGCTGATGCCAGAGCACAAAGAGTCAGTCGTAAATCTAAAATCCTAAATCTGGAGCTTCAAATGATGATGGTACTGCAGGCAAGTTACACTTTTAAATGTTGTGTTCAGATGGGCATCTTGTTTGCACTTACTAGAAACTGATGAATGAGCAGATAATGGACTAAGAAGTATATCTTCATTAGGCATCAAGAAATAAGTCATGTGATGACAGACTACTCTCAAATAAGTAATTCTTAATATGATCTCCTGGTATTGGTTTATATTCTTTACTTCCTCCTAGAAACCCAAATCCTTCACAACTTTCAAGTCCCACCTCCTTCCCTGAGGCCTTCACTGAGCTGTCTTCTGATCTCTACATCCTGTTACTAGGTATAATCAATTTATCTTCTCTAAAAATTAAATGTGGATGTAATTCTACTCTCCAGATATGAATAAAATCTCCTTGTAAACAGACTGCATCACTGCCTATCCATTCAGGAAACTAAAAAAGAAATGCTAGGGTCTCTGGAGATCACTGCCCTGAGTTAGGTCTGGTCTTATACTTCTGTATCCCCTGGTGTTCAGCATACCTTTATCAAGGGTATACTACATGCTAGGATCTTGCTAAATGTTTTATTTATATCACCTGATTTAAACTTCACACCAACTCTCATTTCAAGAGAAAATTTAAGGCTCAGAGAAGATAAGTAATGTGTTCAAGTCACACAATCAATATGTGCCAGAGTTAGGATTTGAATTAATTCCAAAGAACAGGTTCTTAATCACTGCACCATATACCTTTGTCTTCACTCTTTTGATCATTCAATCAGAATTATTGCATGCCCACTATGTACCTGGTTCCAATCCAGTGCTGAGAATAAAGAGATACATCTTACTTGTATTGTACAATACATCACACCTGCCTTCAAAAGGCTCGATTTTGTGGAAGAAATGCAAAGACAATTATAACAAATGTGGTAAGTATGATGACTGGGCTGTGCAAAAGGTATCAACGGGAGCACAAGGTGGAGTATACAACAGATTTGAAGAAAGGAAGTGTCAAGAAAGGTTTCTTATATTAGGTAGGCCTAAAATGAGTCTTATATATAAACCAGGTTAATTAGGTGAAAGGGGGCAGCCTAATTAGGTGAAAAGCAGAAACTAGATAAAGGAATCAGAGAGGAGTTTCAAGTTAAAAGGAACACCAAGGGCAAAGTCACAAAGAGACAGTACAGTACATACGAAGAAGCAGTTTAGTGTTGGGGTAACCTAAAACATGAGGCAGAAAATAGGCTGGAGATGCAAGCAGGTCCAACTGAAGCAAAGCCCTGGGAGACAACTGAGAAGCTCAAATTTTAGAAGTTCCTACGGATTCTGCAATTCAGTAAACAATATATATTTGCTGAATGAGAGAAAAGAGTGAATGAATGAACAAATAGCTCTTTAAAGATTATTAAGCAGGACTTTGATACAGATTTGTTTTCAAAGATCATTTGGGGAAGGAGGTAGGTAGTGCAGAGAACAGATATGAGGGAACAAGACTATAGGTAGGAAAACCAGTTAGAAGGCCATCACATTTCAGGTGAGAGAGAATGAAGCCTAACGAAGGACAATAGCAGAAACAAAGAAGAAAGCACAGACTGGAGAAACATTTAGAGTAAAATCACTAGGACTTAGTGATGGATGTGATAAAAGTAAGTTCAGGGAAGATGCTATGTTCAGTTTTTGGCCTCTGAATTTGAACTACCTGTGGGACTTGCAGAGTTGTCCAGCAGGGTAGTCAGAGGTAAGGCTGAAACTCAGAAAAGATGTCTAAGCTGACAACTGCTATTTGGGAGCATGTAGGAAGTTAAAACCAAGCTAGGTGATGTGCTCATTCAGGCAGTGTACACAAAATGAAAAGATCATAGGCCAAAATCACAAGCCTTGGAGAGGAGGAAAAAGACTATCCACAGAAGAAATGACTGGTGAGAGTGGCACATGGAGAAATAGCTAAAATGTAAGCTCCATAAGGAGGGTACTTTGTATTGTTTATCTGTGTTATCCCAATAAATGTTCATTGAATAAATCAGCTAAGTGTGTTATTCTGTAAAGGAAAGAAGGAAGTGAGAGATATCATCAAATTTCAAAAGCAGCAAAGGGATCAAGCAATGATTTTTAAAATGTCTATCTGACTTGATAATCATCACTGGTGACATTAGAGGAATTTCAGGGAAATAAGAAGTCTGGAAGCTATACTGTAGAAGAGAATAGGAGGTTAGAAAATGGAGACAGAACTCAGAATAGTCTCTAAAACAGTTTAGCTAAGCGAAGAGTTACTGGAAGACAGCTAAAGTAAGATTGATCACCAAGAACTTATTCTTTCTTTCTGATCTGGGGATGGAGTGAGGATGAAGGATGGCCAGGAACATGAGAAACGTGACCTTGTTATACATGACTGGATGTAGACAGGGGCAGGAAAGACAAATGAAAACAAGCTCTCATAGGTGGAAGTATAAAAGAAAGGATAGAAACAAAGATAAAGGTATTTACTTTGATCAGAGAATACAGCTCATCCTCTGAGACTTAAGGTAAAGATAAGTGTAAATCTAGATGACTTCGTAAGAGGGAAATCAGAGGCAGAAATCTGAAGGAAAGTACACCTGATGACCTCAATTCTCTCCATGAAATAGATTACAACAGTGTCTGGGGGCTTAAAGAACCACTGAATAAAATCAATATGGAATAGTGCATAACATCCAGGCCTATGAAGTCTAACTGCTTTGAGTTTAAATGGTGGCTCCACCGTTTACTCACTGTGTGATTTGAGACAGATTATTTAACCCAAGCCTTTACTTCTTCAGCTATAAACAATATTAATAATTGCTCTACACTACAAGGGCTAAATGAGAAGGTATGTAAAGCTGGGTGTCTGACGAAAAGCAAGCATTCAACACACCTCTAGTTAACAGTGAAGGTAGAACGAAAGCAGCAGCTAAATACACGTAAAAAGATCATCTGACAGGACACACAGTGCAACCAAGGTGAAAAAGCACAAATCTGTACTGCCTCCCCACACGAACAGTCTTTCCTGTTCCAAATGTTCTAACGATCTCCAACATAAGTCAAATTCCCAAAAGGCTCCAAACCTGGACCACAGTAATTCCAAATAAAGATTATATCCCTGCTTTGTTGAACCGCTATCACTGGTCTGCATAAGAAAAAGCTTGTTTCTCCTGGCCTTCCTATAAGGCCTGCTGAGGACTTATAAGAGTGAAGGGTCCACAAGTTCCTTTCAGGGGGCGTTTCTGGAAGAAACAGTGTCCATCCTAACAAGCTGAGCCGCCTCCATGATTGGACAGTGCCCATTTTCCAATCTTTTCCCTGCTTCTTGCGACCAAGTTAGGTACAGGTGCCGGGGTCACAGGGGAACCACGAGAAGTGGGACGGAGACCAACGTGAGCGCCGACAAAACACCGCCCAGGGGAGGAGGAGGGAAGTGGGAAGCCGAGAGCCCTAGAGCCCGAGGATGGAGCAATTCCTGCCGGAGCAAAAAAAAAAAAAGCTGCGAGCGCGTTATTCGAGGCACATTCCTCAAGGTGTGGCAGACCCGGCCTAAGGCCCACATCCACGGATTTCAATCCGGCCAGCAGAAGAGGTAGGCCCACGAAAGGCTTACCCAGAGACGGTGCCGGACAAGCCCACGTTACTCCTCCGTGCCGCACTACTTCCGGCGCCGCGGGATGACGTCAGACAAGGCGGAGGGAAAGCGGGACAACTAAGTGCCTGCCCGGTGATTGGCCGAGAGGGTCTCGCCCACGGTCCGAACCCGAAAGCGCCACCGCTATTGGCCCCTCACTGGGGCGCGGCCCGAGCGTGGTTCCTGGCAGCTATCCTCGTAGGGAGGAGCTCCTCCCTCGGCATCAATCTAGCCTCTTCCCCGTCACTCACTGCCTCGCAGTCTGAATTGGAAGACTTCAGGCAGCTGTCTCCTCCGTGGCCATTTCTAGGCAGTCGTGCAGCCTCTTGACACTCCCTTCGTAAGGAGCTCACTACCTTTAAGGCCACGTTTGTTGCTGTAGACAGTACCTTATTATTGTTTGCTCGCTCCCTTCCAAAACTACCATCTGCTTTCTTTATCGGGTGAGAAAAGCCTGGAGGTAGAGGACAAACCCAAAATTTTTGTAGTGCTGTCCACCAAATGAACTGGCTGAGGGGCAATCAGAGAAGACAGAACCAGGATACTGAGATGACGAATGTTTGGCAATTTTTACAGCAATTTCAAGATGTTCCCTAAGGGTCACGTATAACAACTACTGGAAGGCATTTTGGCAGATGAGAAATTCCCATCTCATGAGTGACTGCATAGTTTATAATTTTTCTCAAACTCAGTAGAAACAGCCTTAAGGAGTCACATTTCTTGATCAAGGTAGAATACTGTTTCCTTCTATACAAAAGCAGAGACTCGGTGGTATGATGGAAATACCTACCAGACCTACCAAAACAGAGGGTAGGATCTCCCAGGAAACAAGAAAGAGACTGGCCCTTGTTAGCAGAGAAGCTGCAGGTTTATATTACATTAAGGTCACACCAAGAAGTGGGGAAGCACAGGAAGCATCTCAGGAGCCACAAGGGCCTCTTGGTGGTGGGATGTGGTTCACACTTGAGGCAAAAAGAGGCCACTCTGGGTACTTGACCAATTTTGCTCCCTCAAATTAAGCTTCTTTTAGCCTCTGTTTCTAACCTGACTTTGTGTGTCTTGCACTCAAAATTGGATTGGCTTGTTCTAATTGGATTATTCACCATATATTGTGCAAAATTGGGCAAAGCTTCCACACCTAGCCTATTCAGTCGCACCTTTTGTCTACAGCATATGATTGGCCAGACAAGCAGGGGCACATGGCACAATACATAGCTTAGGGCACGCGTGGCAAGCACTTAAGACTTTCACAGACTCCAGAACCAAAGATTTATCATAAACAGATGCATAGAAATTAACAAAGAGTAGCCTGCAGTATTATCTAATGTAGCAGCAGCCCTCAAAGTATAATCCTTGGATCTGTAGCAATAGCTAGGAACTTGTTAGAAATGCATATTCTCAGGCCTCACTCCAGGCTTACTGATTCAGAATCTCTGGAGTAGGGCCCAGCATTGTTTTAAGCTCACCAGGTTATCCTGATGAATGCTCAAGTTTGAGATTCACTGATGAAAGACAAGTCTTCAAATTGCACACCATGATAAATGTGTTTTGTTGGCCTCAGGTTTTTTTTTTTTTACAAATTAAAATTTAATTGTGGCAAAATACACATAATATAAAACTTACTATCAACCATTTTTAAATACTGTATCCAGTTCAGCAGTTAAGTATATTCATGTTGTAGTAAAATCTGCTTCCAGAACTTTTTAATCTTGCAAAACCAAAACTATTAAACAATAACCCATTTCCCCTTCCTCCAATTCCTGGCAGCCACATTCTACTTCCTGTTTCCATGAGTTTGACCACTCTAGACATCTCATATAAGTGAAATCATGCAGTTTTTTCTCTTTCATGACTGGCTTATTTCACTCAGTATAATGTACTCAAGTTTCATTCATTTGTAACGCGAAAACTTCCTTTTTAAAACTAAACACTCCAATGCATGAATACACACTTCTACCATTTACTATTATGAGTAATGCTGCTGTGAAATATGGTTGTACAAACATCCCTTCAATATTCTGCCTTCAATTCTTTTGACTATATACCCAAAAGTGTGATTGCTGGGTCATAATTCTATTATTAATATTTTAAGAAACCACCTACTGTTTTCCATAGCAGCTACACCATTTTACATTCCTACTAGCAGGATGCAAGATGTCCAATTTATCTACATCCTCAACAACACTTGTTATTTTCCAGTCTGAGGTTTCTTCTTAATAGCAGTCATCTTAATGGGGATGAAATAATAGCTCACTGTGGCTTTGATTTGCATTTCTCTAATGATTAGTGATGAGCATCTTTTCATGTTTGTTGGTCATTTGTAGATCTTCCTTGGAAAAATGTCTACTCAAGTCCTCTGCCCATTTATTAATTGGGTTATGTTGTTGTTGCTACATTGTAGAAATTCTTTTTATATTCTGGATATTAACCCCCTATCAGATATATGACTGCAAATATTTTTCTCATTTTGTAGGTTGCCTTTTGACTCTGTAGATTGTGACTTTTGATGCACACAATTTTTTAATTTTGATTTATCTACTTTTGCTGGCTGTGCCTTTGGTATCATATCTAAGAAGTTACTGGAAGATTTTCCCTTATGTTTTATAGCTTTAGGTGTTATGTTTAAAGTCTTTGATCCACTTTGAGTTCATTTTTTATATGGCATAAGGTAAGAATCCAACTTCATTCTTTTGCCTGTGAATATCGTTTTCCCAGCATGATTTGTTGAAAATACTGTCCTTTCCCCCACTGAATGGTCTTAGAATCCTTGTTTAAAATCATGTGACCACCTATGTAAGGGTTTATTTCTCAGCTCTCTATTCTATTCCATTGCTCTACATGTCTGTCGGTATGGTAGTACCACCCTGTTTAGATTGTTGTAACTTTGTAATAACTTTTGAAATCAGGAGGTATGAGACTTCTAGCTTTCTTCTTTTTCAAGACTTTTTTTTAGCTATTCTGCTAGTGAACAGAGTGGAGTTAATTTTTTCCAACCGTTAAAATTAGATCTCACATGAAAATCAGAATTCTTGGTCTCTTGGGGTGGGGAGGGAATCAATAAATACAGCAAATTCTGACAACAAATAGCTAGGATTCTGAGCAGCTTGTATGTGCTCTCTAGCTTGCCACTGTCTCCATCTATGTTATATCATTTATGTAACTTGCCTGGACCCCTGAAGGCCCTTCCTTCTTTGAGACGTTAAGACTTCTGGTCTAAGGAAAAGGCAGTTAGAGCCAGAGGACCAACCCGGGGAGGCTGCAGTGGTCTGATTCAGAGGTTTGCTCAGAAAGAAAAGTATAGCGTTCTGGGAAAGAGTATAGCTAGGAAAATTCATTTTGTTTTAGGATTTTTGTGTTGTTGTTGTTGTTGTTGTTGTTGTTGTTGTTGTTGTTGTTTTGGAGGGAGTAATAGAGTGGGAGGGAGTTGGGAGAGATGTCAAAAGAGACTTAACTGAGGAAAGGAAAATAAATCGAGTCCTGAAAAATGAAAAAAAAAAAAAGTGAAGACCTGGTGAAAGAATATTCTGAGTCTATGATCTAAACTGAGGATAGAGCATGTACAAAAGCTATACAGCAGGGCCTTTACCATATTCTTTCAGGTGTGATAGAAGTCTAGTGGAGCTGAAGGATAGACAGTGAAAGGAAAATGGTGAGATCTGAGAATTTAGGAACTGTATGTGGATTCATCCTATATTCAATGAAAAACCTCTGAAGAGTTAGTTATCCAGGGAATAACATTATTTGATTTTTATTTTATAAAGATAAGTCTAGCTGCTTAGAGGAAGAATGGATTAGGGGGAGGGCAAGAACAGAAAGGATGAGAGGAGTTAAGAATTTAGTGCAAAGGATGATGGCAGCCTGGACAAGAGATACTTTGGAGGCAGCATCAACTAGACAACACAAGACATTTTCTTCTCTGTAGGCAGACCTAGGTCAGATGCCAAATAATAAAATTAACTTTGATGAATAGGACCAAAACCTAGTGAGCTATAAATTTAGTTGCATGTTTTACATATTCAAAACCTTCTCACTGCTAGCACCTGGAACTCTGCCAGCAAGCTGCTTCTGGCATCAAAAGCCTTCTCTGACTACATACAGGGCAGAAGTGAGAGGCTTTACACTTCTGGAAGCAGTAATGAAATTTTGTAAAGTGGATGGGTACAGTGGTTTCCTCATCCCTCAGTGAAACAACTTTAAAGCATGTATACACTACACTGTATCCCAGAGGTTCTCCAGCAAGACTAACCCCCAGTTGCCTCGAGTGGTAACCTGCACACTGACTTCCTTCCCACCCTTGTCTCACTCCTCCACTCCTCAAATGGCACTTCTTGGGATCATCTCCAAAACAAATGACTTGCACTCAAATCCTTGCCTCAGTGTCTGCTTCTGGGGGAATCCAACCTAAACACACCTCCTATTTTCTAATGATACAATTTTACTTCTCTTTTTAGATAACTTAATAACTCCTACTGCTTCCCAACCTTTTAATGTCATGGCACAAAGATTAAATCATATTAGCAGAGGAAATATGGCTAAATATTCAAATAAAATATGTTGGAATTTTTCGTGAGACACCTGAGTTTCTGTGAATATTACCTTTTTGACTAGGTTTCATGATGAAATACATATATAATTTCTGATTAAAACTTTTTAATGATAATCTTTTCACATTCTTGGTAATCAAACCTATAATTTGGCACAGGAATAGAGAAGTTCTCTTCTATACATCATAGTGTAAACAAGCTAATATATCCACTAACTATACCCTACAATTTACTTTAAAACCTTCCACCTATAATTTACACTTTATTGTTTTCAAATCCTGCTTTCAGGACTGGTCAACTTCTCGCACTGTGTGTTAATTCATATCTTAACTCTCTCAAGGGTCTAAATTTTTAAGGGTTTAAAGAATAATCACTGCAATCCCAAATACTGACATTCGTACCATTGATGGTTCATGTCAGAACTTTTATTTTAATTCAGCACTTATTTGTGTAAATCACAAATGTTGTGGTGGTCTCTCCTAAAATTTCTTATAAACATATCAAAAAGAAAGTCACAGGAAGCCTTTCTAACTTTTTCTGCCTTACCTCCAACCATTTCTTCATTCCCAGCCTTGTACCAGCAAAATATTGAACTTCTTACCCTTCAACTCTCTCCTCTCAATATTGTAGAGATAAATGAGCTACTACTCCCTGCCTTGGCCCAACTGTAATACCTTACTGAATTTTTTGATATTCATGCTATTTTCTCTGGAATGTTCTGCATTTTCTCCCTAATTCACTCTTGCCCCCTCCAATCCATTCATACTACAGCTCAAGAAAATATTTCCAAACACAAATATAACCATGTCATTGCTATACTTAAATCTTCTCATGGGCTTCCACCACTCATTGCCTATCCACACACTCAAACACAGGGGCTTTCTTTCATATTCTTGAATCTACTCGGTCAAGGTTCTTGGGTTGGAAGCTAGAAAACTACTCTAGCTAACTTAAGGATAAATGGGGCTGCCCTTGGTACCATTCCCAAAGCATATGAATCCTGTACTATTCACGTCTTCCACCTCACCATTACAGATAGTTAGCAGTAACTCCTAGAACAGGAGGACCGAGGCTCTTTGCATTGTCAGCTCTTCCCACTGGTAAGAGGGACATGGCTACAAGAGTACCCATGGACACCTGCATCCCACAATTCTTTAGTGTCTTGGCCTCTAGCCAGGTAAATTCAGAAAAGCTCTAGCTCTCTGTTGGCTGGTGCTGAGGCTACCACAGTGAACAAAACAAAGTTCCTGCTTTCAAGGAGCTTACAATCTAGTGGAGAGAAGCAGGCTACAAACAAAGACATATACAGGTTACATGGGGATAAATGCCATTAAAAAAAAGCAGGATAGAAAGCGATGAGGATATTTTGTGTATTATGGAAGGCCTTTCTTGAGCACAGACCTAAAGGAAGAAGAAAGTCATGTGGACATCTAGGTGAGATGGGAAAACATCAAAGGATTTTAATCAAAGGAATGACTTTTTTTGAGCCCTGCCACCTCCAATCATCCCACAGTTTAAACATATCAAAAAGATTATTCTAATTACTTTATAGCGCCATGATCTTAAAGAGAGGGGACAGTTTACAATTACAATTTCTTCAAACTTTGACATCTGTATCCTTTCAACAACCACTTAGAGTGCCTCCTGTGTATCAGATAGTGAGCTACATATTGAAGCCAACAAGCTAGACACAGCAACTCCCTTCAAGGAACTTCCAGTCTGGTGAGTGCAACTCCAGCATAGATTCACCTTCCACAGACTTAGCTTTGAGTTATTCTACTCTCCTTCAAATACTGACCTAGCTGCTCTCTCATACGTCTGTCTCATTATATTTCAGACTGGATGCCCAGTGGCACTTTCCTGATCATGGTTTGCCTCCTCTTGACAACAAATTTGTATTTCTACACTTTTACACTAGTCAGACAATCCTTGACCCTCCTACCTTGTTACTCTTTCACTAGCAAAGCTCCAGCTCTGCATGTCGAAATAACACCATATAAATAAATTTACCTTCTTCCTTTATATACTTTCAACCAGAATAAAACATTTACTTACATAGAATAATATCACTCTAAATTATATGGCCTGTAAACAAATTTTCAACCACTCTCCAAAGGGCTTTTGAGACAGAAGAAACTTCACTTCTCACCTAAGTGACTTCTCCCTGATGTCTTAGAGATGAGGAATATGACATGTGCAACTGAGGAGAAAAAAAGAAAAAAAACTTCTAGACAATGTACAGTTGGCCTCTCTCTTCATGGTAGTCTACAACTTTACTAAACTCTATTGATTCTCACCTCTCAGAATCCCCACACTGACTCTGGACTTGGCCAGGGGACTGGCTTTGGCCAATGGGACATTAACAAGTATGACGTGAGCAGAGCCTTAATTGAGTGCTTACCCCTTCGGGTGATCCTCTTCAGAACCAAGCTGCTGTGAGAAGCCCAACTTAGCCATGTAAAGAGTTCACATGAAGGAGAAATGGGATCCTGGCCAACATCTGCAGCTGAGCTCTCAGCCAACAGACAGCATGTGAGTGATCCAGCTTGGAAGGATCCTCTAGCCGTAGTCAAGCCATCCCAGCAGCCACCACACAGAATAAAAATGAGCTATTCCTGCTAAGCCTTGCCCTAATTACAGAATTTTGAGCAAATAAATGACTATAGTTACTTTAAGCCACCAATTTTGGGGGTAGTTTTTCACACAGCATCATTTAACCGGGACACTCCCTTTTCTTAAAAAAAAAAAAAAAGGCACCATTCTTACTGTATGCTGAATTCTTAACACTGAACTGTCTGAACTTTGGGTCAAGGGTCAGCTTCCCAATAAGAGAGCTGCCTTATACATTTGTGTAATTGCTAGCTTAATGTCTATGCCCCATTCATCAGGGATTATGTCTGCAACAGTCAACACTGTTTCACTGACCTAGAAAAGACCCTAGCACACATTAGGTGCTCAATCAATATATTAGTAAATCAACATTAAGTTGACTAACTATATTAGTTCCTCTGTTTGAATGGGAAAGTAATTTTTATGACCACTATCACAGCAAACACATATAATGTTTACTATATATAGACATTGTTCTAAGCACTTTACATGTATTAACTCATTAAGTTTTCACATTAACCATATAAGCTAGGTGCTATAATTATCTCTTTTTACAGATAAGGAAAATGAGGTACAGAAAGGATAAGTAACTTGCTTGTTGCAGGGGCAGGATTTAAACCTAGGGAGTCAGTTTCCAGAAGTCACATTCTTTTTTTAACTGTTATTTTATTATTATTAAGGAATCCACTTCTATGATTATCATGAAGCCCAGGCTAGGTTAACACTGACGAATTTCCCCACCCTGGATTTTCTGGTTATGATCACTATCTTCTCTTTCCACCTTAACTGAAAACCCAAACTCATGAGGCCTCAATCCCTGTCCTTCTGTTCCTGGAAGATGCCAAAGCCAAGATGCAAAGCCAACTATGTACAAAAGTTTTTCAGAGAAGACAAACCCTCTATTTCGTTTGATGAGGCAGATAGCAACCCCAAACCCCAGACAGGCTGGGATCTGCACAGGCTGTCAATCAAAAATCCATATTCTTAACCACTGCACTCCCTTCTCCCAGTTTCTTGTCCTAGGTCTGGCAATGTGATTGCTGTTGAAGTGAGAACAAGATAAGCTTACACACCAGAGGACAAAGAATATCTTAATAATAATGACTATGCAGGTTAAAAGCTGCACATGGGGCCAAGTTCCTGCCCTGAAACACCTTTATAATGTTAATGACAACAGGAAGATGACAGGATTGAAAGGTGTTGATGCTCACCAGGAAGAAACACCAGGTCCTACCCCCAAACCTCTAACTTAGCCAGCTAAAATGACAGAACCCCAACCTATGAGCTCAACTCAAGCCCAGGCCCCTTACAGGACTGAGTCTCTTTAAATATCGGTGCTATCATGACCTGTAACTGGGTCTTCCTGATGCTCAGCACAGAGACCCATGGCAAAAAGCCCACTGTAGCACCATCACCAGCCCTACCTCTGCTCTGAAGGACAGCCTGGATGTGGAAGTCTGATTGAAGTCAACAGTACCCTCAAGGTGACCTACAAATTGGCCTCCCAGTTTGATGAGTACAGAACTTTCTTGACCCAGTACCAGCACCAGTAACAAAAAGTATGTACACACACATACAAATGCCCCTGGCCTCTCTCCCATATCTGGAGAAGACATGAGAAATTTAATATGCATTAAAATATTGAAATGGCAGTTTAACCCAACAGCAGAAGAAATATTTCATGACTATATTGCTTGATAACTTCAAAAGGGATGCAGAGTTGGGAGTAGAATTTTAGGTGTTGGTAATCAGGGTGATCCTTTCTAGACTGAGTCTTTGAACTCAGTCTTCTCCATTACATTCACCCAAAAAATACTTTTTGATACTTACTATATCCCAATAAATGTACTAGGTGAAAGAGATAAAACATTGGGAAGCCATCATCACTGAGACAGTCCTCCACCTCAGAAGTATTATTTTAACCTACTGAATAGCTTTTTGGTGTGTTCCCATCAGGCTGTAAGGGGCACCCTTGAGAATTGGTCGCCGCCCTGTCAGGGATGCTGTCAAAAACACTGCTGCTCATATAACACAATGTTCTCTTTATGAGCGTCCCTGGGAGACAGTCCAATCTGATCTCAGTTCCAGGAATAGTTTTACTTCTCCAGAGTAACGGGTTTGTTTTTTTATCTATGGACACCATAAATTGTGGGACAAATGAAGCTGTCCGCTTAGAGACAAATTCATGGCCCAGCTGTAGCAAATGTGAAGGTCATTCTTGTATTCATTTTTAGCTTTATCCCTGACTCTATTTTGTCTCTACCCATGTTTTTACCTCTTTATTCTCTTCACTTTTAATGTATGGCATCTTGGTGTGAGTTTTTGTTTGTTTTTAGGTTTTTCCTGTATCTTTGGAAATGGCTATGAACTCTTTCTGGTAGAAAACAGCAATAATGTTTATGATTTTTATATATGTTTACATAAATACTATGAAAGAGATGTGTCCACAGGGTGATGTGAGCACACAGAGGGCTTATAAATCAGTCAAGAGCATTAGAGAAGAGTTGAGTTGAATTTTTCTTTTGTTTTGTTTTATTGAGGATGTTTTAGAGTTCATTCACAATGCAACAACTGTTAAACAAAACTGAGTTGTCACCAAGTGCAAGAAGATGCTAAAAAAAGTCCTGCAGAATAGATTTTTATGTCATATCACGATTTATGGGATCACACCTTATAAATTGTTTATGACAAGTTGAGGGTACTATCACCAGTTTCCTTACATCAATTTTTTTTCTGACAAAAAGATCATGAAGCAAAACAATTCATATCTACATCAGAATTTGTATGCAGAGAAGGAAATTCAGATGGAATATCAAACTTGTTAGAAGATATTTGATAGCAAAATGAGGTTAAGACTTAGAATAATAATCTAGAAAATATATACACACAAAATGTTCTCACCTGGATTTCTCAAATAAATAGGGACAAACAGGGTTTAAGAATTTAAATTACCTAGATCAAGAGTCTCGGATTTGGCAGGGATGTTAAAAATCATTTAGTTCATTTGCATACCTGTGCAGCAGTAGTCTTCCTTAATTCTTAATTCTGTCTTGCAGATGTATCCCCAGTCTTAGAGTTTCCCTGGATAGTGTAAGTTGCCTGTGTAAGAACAGGGTGAAAGAAAAAACAGCTGCTGACTTACTGTTTTCAGTGTGCTAGATCAGTAGATTATCTTTTAAGTATTCAATTTAAGTTTTTTTCTCCTCTTAAGTAAGAGTTCTAGCAATATAAAAACTCATATGACAAACTACATTCAGAAATCTCAAGAAATAGGTTAGGATAAAGCATTTCACTCATAGATAAAGCATACCAAAGACAGCAATAAATGTTTACTGCATGTCCTCTCATTTTTTAATAGTATGGAAAATTACAACCATTTTCCTGCAGGAAGAAAGGAAGGGAGGGAAGGAAGGAGATAATAAAATCAGACATACCCTCATGACCTTTTTCAGTTATCTACAAGGCCTGGTACTTTAAAGAAAATACTTTCATTCTGTCCTCACATTAGGGAAAATTGTTGACTTTTAGAGCAACTAAATAGAATGCATTACTCTCCTCTTGCCCTTCTATTAGAATTTTTCTAAAGCTTAAAAGCAAAATTATCTGAAAATTGTTCACTGCTGAGAGGAAAGGCTACTCTGAACTCAGCCATTAGTCACTGACATGTCCCAGAGGAGGGTAGCTCAGGCAGGCAGAAAAACCACCAGACTATAATGCTAGGCTGGATATTCAATGAGGGCAGAAACCAACTCTTCTTTTTCACACCTATATACCCAAAGACTGACTAGAAGTCTGGCAAAATGTATATTCATTCATTCATTTATTCATTCAATAAATACTTCTGATTCAGTACCTGCTGTGTACCAGGCTGTGTTCTAGATGCCTGGGATATACCATAAAACAAAGATCCCTACCCAAATTATATTTAAATTCTTTTGGGAAGGGGTGCGAAGAGACAATAAGTAAATATTGTGTTATGTCGTAAGTGCAATGGAAAAAAGAAAAAGTAGAGCAGGTTAAGGAGGATTGGGAATGCTGAGTAGCAGCAGATTGCAACTCAGAATAGAGTAGATATTGTAGGTCTCACTGAGGCGATATTTAAACAAAGACCTGAGGGAGGCAAGGTACTCAACACACCTCTGTTGATTAAATAAATAAATCAGAGCAAAATGAAGCAGTCAAGATGTATAAGGGATGTCTAGGCATGGCAAAAAGGAAAAAAATGAGTTTGAGAAGGTTGGCTGTTGGAGATGAATCTGGGGAGGAGGTGGAAGGCTCACTAAGGGCCCTGGGTACATAGTTAAAGGGTATGAATTTTTAAAATTTACAGTTTACAGTGAACTTCCACTTATAGTCTCATTTAATTCTCACATCCCTAATAAGGTTAATTTCATCTCCATTTTACCAGTTAGGAAACCATGCTTACAGAAACTGCATAATTTTCCTAGGAACACACAGCCAATAGAAACAGAGGCAGAACTTAAACCTGAGCTTCTGAATTCCATCTTCAGGTTTTCCTTACTGCCCTACAACCTCCCCCAAGAGAAAATACGCAATAGAAAGGAGAATTACAAAATAGACTACTAAAATATGAAAATGCTCACATGCCAGTTACCAAAAAACATAGATATGAGGGAAAAGGAAAGTTTAATGTAGGTTTTTAAAGTTATACACCCTGTAGAGCAACCAATAGATTGTGGGTGCTCAAATAAAGTCAAAAAACAGTAAACTAAAAGCCTATTTTAAAACGCATGTACTATGGTACTGGTAACATAAAATGTGGCTGCAAATCTATTTCTACCATAAATTCCTTTCTTTTAACTATTTACACTATGTGACTTCACTTTCATTAATAAAACTATTTCTCAATTATACAAGAAATATATGAATACTTTAAAAGGTTAAAGTCCCAAACCAGTCACTACCCTCCATCCTGGTTTTCAACTTCAGAGATAAGTAAGTAGTACTATCAGTTTGGAGTGAGTCCCACAGCTCTTTTTCTATGGATACTTATATACCCAAGTGCTTCCTGAGTATCTACATTGGATGTAAATACGTTTAAAACGGAACTCATCATTTTCCCCTGAAGGCCAATCTGGTCCTCCTTGATTTCCTGTCAGTGAATAGTCTTACCCAATCAGAAACTTTATATTCCATATTTTATCTGCCCACTCACCTATCACATCTAATCAGTCAATCAATTCCTCAGGTTCACCTCTTTACTATACTGTTAGCACCCTCTAGTCTCCATTCGCACTTCCATTGCTTTAATGTTGGCTCTTTACCTACTACTTCTACTACTGCCAAACCAAGTTCATGGACTTGTGACCTCTGAAGTCATACAGGGTCTCATGATAAGAGACCCATGCTTGGTTTAATGCTCTGCTGTCAATGTCTTGAAATTCTCAGTAATTTTCGAACAAGGGGCCCTATATTTTCATTTTGCACTCTTGCAAATTACATAGACAGTCCTATACTACTGTAATAGCATCCTAACTGGTACCACTTTTTTTAAGGCCCTGCTGTAATCCACCCTTCAAAATTCTATAGGGAATTAAAAGATATTCCATTAAAATTCGATGAAGCAATATAGGGCACAGAGGTCTACCCAATTCGAGGCTAAAACTTCTAAAGTATAACTTCAAAAAAGATTAATTTTTGAGGAATTAAATTTCTATGGAGGACCTAACCCATTATCTATGGACATTTCTGCATTACAAATACTTAGGGAAGGTGGCCAAGGTAAATACAATCCTCTGTAAAGCCAGATGGTATGGGAGACCATATGCTTTACATTCAGAAATACTGGGTTCAAATTCCAATTTGACCACTTACTTTGTGACTTTGGGCAAATTATTCAAATATCCTAATTTTTATTTTTCTATTGATAAAATAGAGAAAATTATCTGGCAGAACATTTGTTGAGACTTACAAAATAAAAGGGACCCAATTCAGTTCAACAAACCCTACTCTGCACTAGACCATGCCTTCATATCAATAACATAAAGACGAATAAGACTTCCTTCTAAAGGGTACAGTCCAGAAAAGAAGTAACTTCACAATGAAGAAACCTGACAAACACTACCTCAGCCAGGTGATCAAGGTCCACATCAACGGTGAAAAGTCATGTTCATAGTATGTACTATGGATCTGCTTTGATGAAACTAGAACTTTGCTATGAGAGAAACATTAGACAAACCCAAATTGAAGGATAGTCTACAAAACACCTGGCCAGTACTCCTAAAAACTGTCAAGGTTATCAAAAATAAGGAATATCTTAGAAACTGTCACAGTCAAAAGGAGCCTAAGAAGACATGACAACTAAAAGAAATGCAACATCCTGGATGGGGTCCTCAGTCAGAAAAGGGACATTAACTAAAAACTAAGGAAATTCAAATAAAGAATGGATTTTCACTAATAATTCATAATGTACCAACAATGGTTCATTAGTTGTGACAACTGCACCATTATAATGTAAGATGTTGACAACAGGGAAAACTGAGTGCCAGATATACAGAAACTCTCTGTACTATCCCTGTAACGTTTCTGTATATCTAAAACTATTCGAAAATTAAGTTTATTTAAAAAATAATTGGGGAGTGGGGGTTGGAAGGCAAGAGAACAGTTCATAAGACTGAAACTGTGTTTAGTCACAAGAGAACCAGAACAAATCAGTGAAACAAAAAAAGATTCCTGCCCCAATAGTTCCAATTAAAATCTAAATGTTGCAAGAAATTTAATTTATACAAGCATGAAAATAGCATTTTAGCCACAATTTACTTTCCATTTTGTGCTTTCCAATAAAATGTTTCTCTCCTTTTTAAAGAAAAAAGGTAATTCTACACATTCAAAACTGGACTAATTCCCCCCTTACCCAATTCTGCCCCCACCACAGCCTCCTCTTCCTCCTCTTTCTGGACTCCCCATCTCAGGAAGGGTCTCCAACCATCCTATTGCTCAGGCCAGAAAATGGGATGTCAGCTTTGACTCCTCCCTCACTTCTACATCCAGTCACCATGACCTGCAGATTCCGCCTTTATATTTCCCTCCCTCTCCATTTCTGTTTAGGCCTTGTCACTTATTAGTCCCATCTTTCACCATAAGAGCTTGAAAGAATTCACCCTTCACGTGACTGTTCCAAAAAGTAAATATATTCAAATCATTTGTAAAACAGAGTTGCTGTGACGATTTTAAAATGATATTTGTAGAGTTTAGCACAGTGCCTGACAGGTGCTCAAAGAAAAAAGTCAGTTGTTAGAGTTTATGTCACCCCAACCTTAAAGTCTTCCAGTATTTTTCAAGAGCTTTCAAGATAAAAGTTGAATAACATAGTGCTTGAGTTCTCATGACTTCACTCCTGCCATGCTTTCAGTCATTTCCAGCTACCTGCATGGTCATGTGATCTGGTCATAAGGTTAATGAAAATGAAAGTTAACCAAACACACCACTGAAAAAAATGGTTCAACATCATAAACATTTTAATTTTGCCCAAACTGATATATAAAAGCATTGTAATCACAATCAAAATCACAGTGGGATTGGGGGAATCTACCAGAAATATTCCTACATTCATCTGGAAGAATAAACACAATAGAAAATGCCAGGAAAATTGTAAAAAGGAGGAGCATTGAGGGGAACAAAGCCTTCCAGGCAATAAAATGTCTTTAATCTCTACGGTTAGCAAAGACTTAAAAAAAAGACAGAATCCCCATATTGGCAAAGCCCACTCAAACACTGCTAGGAGCAGTACACACTGGTATGTAAATTTATTTATTACAATTTTAAAACTGCATTCACCCAACAATTTCAATTCTACATGTCCATCTTACAGAAAGACTTGCATGAGTATTCAAAGCTGTATTTGCAAATTTCTCAACACTATTTAGCACTGTTTGTAAAACATTTGAAACTGCCAACATGTTCATCAATCGGGAAATGGAAAATATAGTGCCTGCATCCTATACTAGGAAGGCATTAAAAATAACAAGGTAGATTTATTTATCGTAACATGATGACAGTAAATTCAGTGAAAATGGAAAGTGGCGAATAGCATTATGAGATTTCATTTTTTTACAAAAAAGGTTACATACTAAATTATTGGTAAAGTGCTTGTATTTTATGTAAATAAAAATGCTTCTTAAAAGTGTTAACCTCTATTATGAAAAGTCAGAATATTCATCAAGACCT
Source organism: Cynopterus sphinx (assembly GCA_030015415.1). NCBI lineage: Eukaryota > Metazoa > Chordata > Mammalia > Chiroptera > Pteropodidae > Cynopterus > Cynopterus sphinx. The sequence continues at coordinate 99,751,714 of CM057385.1, forward strand.
ATTTTCAGCACCGAGATAAATTTCTATGAAGAAAAAAGTGTCAAACGGAGCATATATAATTTAATTTTTAAATAAGTACTACAGTAAAATGGGTATTTCCAAGGTTACAAGAGTATTTTGCGAAATATCTCCCTCCCATCGGTCTTTGCCCAGCACCCAGATCTCCCCACAAGCAACCACATTACAAGTTTTGGGGTAACCTTCTAAACTATTCTATGCACATACAAGCAAATAAGTACACAGTTTTCCTTTATTTAATCCATTTTTATGCTCTTTGTTAATAAAGAATTATGCTCACTCAACGAGCTTGCAAATTTTAAAAGTAATTTCAATATCACATTTAATAGCCTTGACAGTTTCAAGATGGTATCATGTTTATATACCACTCTTCCATCTCTGTAAAAGTTGGGATTTCAACTGGGTTCCTCAGGTAAAAAGGAACACTAAACATGGTTATATCTAAGAAACACTAGATATGGTAACATTTATTGTGGAAACTCTTCAAGTGTTTTGATATACACGATAGTGATTTTTGTCATATGCTTAATCAGTGTTAGATTCACAAAACTGTTACAGCAAAGTAGGGACTTTAGGACTACAATGCCTACACAACATAGGTACAATATTTATTATTGTTCTGCTGTTCTCTCAGCCTGGAATACTCATTTAGATGGTGCAAGGTTTCCTGACTCAGCAGCCCAGTTGTCCTCCCGTATGGGAATTTATCACACAATTCATTCTTTAGTGGTGAACTCCTAGAGGGCAGGGGCCATGACTTAACCTGATTTTTTTATTACCAAGCCCTAGTATCCTGCCCTGCAGTATCAGACTTTTAACTACTGGTTTAAAAACTTTATACCAAAGGTTAATATTTGAAAAGGTAACAACTAAGATTGGAAAAACTGGGTGTTTGTCAACCAGAGCAAAAGCTCTGAGGTGAAAAAGTGCATCTGGGAAACTGCAGATAGCTCAGTGCAACTGGAGTGCACACTTTAAACAAAAGAATTAAGGCTGAAGATACACACATTGGCATGCCTCCAGGGTACACGTCAAAATCCCTAGTTTAGCAAGATTTACGAAGAGGTGTACCCCAACTAGTCCTGAAGCCTCATCTCCTGCCATTTCAGCCCACTTAGCTCTGGCTATATCCAATTACTTGAAATTTGATAAAGACCTCATATTCACATCTTAACCTTAGCTTTCCTTTGTACTTTGTCCTTTGTTGCGAAAGCTCTTCTCCCTTCTTTAAAACTCAGTTCAACCGCCGCTTTCCCAGGGAAGTTTTTCCTTTCCATCAGATCTAGGAGTCTCCCCCGCTGACCTGTATCACGTGGTTCCCGCATCGTTCGTCGACTTGTCCGTCTCCCCACTAAACATATAAGCGATGTAAACTGGGCTTTTACAACTTTTTCTCTCCAGCTTTCTCGGAGCTAGACAGTACTTCTACGTGTATTGTGTAACCAAAGACTGAAGAGTGACCTCATTTGCCAATACACCCCTCCTCCCAACGTTTGAAAGCCCAGGGACTCACTCTGCAGACGGTTCAAGCAGGTTCGCACTGGTGGGACTTTAAAAAGTCAAAGAAAATACGTGAGCATTCTTTGTGCGATTCTGTCTCCCCACCGAGCCAAGCCAGGTGACGCCTGGCCAGAGAGGAGAGTCCACGGCCCCGTCTGCACAAATGCAATGCAAACGTTTCCCTGTTCGGCGCTGCCCTGGTGCCCGCTGTGTAGGGGACAGCAAGATCCACGGCAGATAACGGGTGTGCGAGGTCCCGGGCTTACACAAAGGGCTCTTCCAACTTCGCACTCAGAATTAAGAGGCCGTAGACCGCGCGCGCTAAAGTAAGCTGTAAGGCCTGAGAGTCTCCTCTGGGGCCCAGGCCCGTCGTGCTCAGCATTTCCTGTTTAGGGGGTTCCCAGCACCTCGGGGTTAACGAACCCGCCGGTAAGAGACGCCGAAAGAGGCAAATGAGGCGCCAGAGGAGGAAGGGGGGTGGGTGGGGACGGCTTTGTCCTGAAAGCATCCCGCCCGCGGTCCCGTTCCGGGGCCCTCGCCGTTCACGCACGCGGCAGCGGCCGCCACTCCATGACTGGGGAACCCCGAGTTCGCCCAGGATGGCACCGCTCCCGGGCTAGCCCCGCTCCCGCCGGAGACGTCCTCCCTCTCCCGCCGACTCAGTGGAAGAGGCTCCAGAAAGTTCCAGGAGCGCCAGAGGCCCGGGCGAGGGCCCTCCCCCACAAGGCGCTTCGGCGCAGGCCCCCGCAGCCCGAGCTCCCCCGCGCGGTTGCCCAGGTAACCGCCGGGCGGTGGCAGCGGCGGGCGGGGCGGGACTTCCGGCGGTGACGCGCCCGGGCTCGGCTACAAAAGACGGCTGCGGCGCCCCGGCAGGAACTTTCCAGAACGCGGGGTGAGAGGGGGAGGAGCGGCGGCCGGCCGAGCTGCGCACAGCGACGCGCTCCTGCCCGCTCCCCACACCGGCCTCGGCCCGCTCACCGGTGAGTTTCGGCTCTCCCGTGCGTCCCCACGACCCGAGGCTGCCGCCATGGGCATCGCTGGGAAGCCGGATGGAGCCGCGGGCCGGAGGCGGTTGGCTCCGCGTGGGCGGGAGGGTGGTCGGTTCCAGGATCCACGATGCCCGTTGTGGAGGGCTGGCGTGGTAGCCTGACACACTCTCCGCGGCCCGAGACCCTTCGCGAAGCTTCTCCCGCCACTCAGCCTCCCCGAGGACCTGCCGCCCTCGGCGTTTCCTCCGTGCGCGCCCCCTCCCCCCGCGCGCTCCCTGGCGAGGCGGGTGGGCGACCCTGTGCGCACGCGCGGGAGGCGCCGAGGGCGAGGGGCTGCGGGAGGAGCGGGGCGGAGGCCGCGGTTTCGCTTCTCCGGTCTCCCCTCCCCTTTGTTGAGGGCTGGACTTCTCCCACCCCTTCGACTCGGGGTGAGAGGGGGAGAGAAGGAAGCCGCAACGGTCGGCGTCAGGTGCAGAAGGGAACGCGACGACGCGTGAGCGACACCGGCTTGCGGGGCGGAGGGGTGCGGTGGTCAAAGTGGCGGCGCCTGGGAGTCCTGCGATTGGGAAACGTCGTCAGGACTGGGGGGGAGGGGAGCCTGGCGTCTGGAGCCGGCGTTCCTGATCAGTTTTCCACAAGCCACTCCCTGCCCCCCTTGTACCCAAAAGGATTTTTTTTTTTTTCCCTATAGAGGCTCATTCAGGTTTACCAGAAACAGTGATAATGTGGTAACCGGTGGACTAAACCTGTTAGCGCTCCTTCCGATTCCTTCCGTCCCCGCTGGGGAAGGGAAACAGGAGGAATCCAGATGATAGCCGCGTTAGCATGGAGGCTTTCTTGTGGGCACCAGCTGCTATAGGAACAGGCTTCCGAATTATTCCCTGATAGTTATTAGCTCCTATTTAGTCTGGTAGAATTTACAACTAAATTATCAAAAGAATTGTTTCTATGTGAAGTTTACGGAAGGCGGGGTTCTTATCGGATTTGGTAGACAATAGATTTCTCTGCCTTAACTCTGATTTTACTAATTGAAACTACTCGTTGAAAGTCGGCTAACGTTGTATTTTATTTCAGGCTGTCAAAAATGGTGAAAGAAACCACTTACTATGATGTTTTGGGGGTCAAACCCAATGCCACCCAGGAAGAATTGAAAAAGGCTTACAGGAAGTTGGCCTTGAAGTACCACCCTGATAAGAATCCAAATGAAGGAGAAAAGGCAAGTCGTGTATTGGTACTCTTAAACGTAGCTGAATATTTCATCAGGTGTATGATAGTTCATTACAACCTGAAATTGAGTATGTATAGTGTACTGGCTGTGCTTTGTGGTGCTTTTTTTTTAAGTGAGATTTATTCCCCTTTTCTCAAACAGTTTAAACAGATTTCTCAAGCTTACGAAGTGCTCTCTGATGCAAAGAAAAGAGAATTATATGACAAAGGAGGAGAACAGGCAATTAAAGAAGGTGGTGCAGGTGGTGGTTTTGGCTCCCCTATGGACATCTTTGATATGTTTTTTGGAGGAGGAGGAAGAATGCAGAGAGAAAGAAGAGGTAAAAATCTAGTCTACATGTAACACTTCAAAGTAGTCAATGGTCAGAACAAATTCTTGAAGTCACCTGTTTAAAGTGTTGATTTACATGTTGGTATAATGTTGCAAACTGACTGGAAACTGCCGTTTTGATTTATGGTATAGTTTTTTTTTAAACAAGATTTGATGTAACTAATGTTAGCTAAACCAATCAAGTGTTAACAGGTGAGTCCTTCCAAAGCCCTTAGATACATACCACGCTTCAGTAAGGTTATTAGGCATTAAAGGAAAAACTATAGAAACATAATTTTCAAAGTTTTTTTTACATACAAAACAGATCTTATTTGACACCTTCCCATCACCCAGTGGGAGGTACTGAGGCCTTATTCAGTTGAAAGTGAGTTAAAGTTCAGAAACCTATACTTTCCTCATGGTTATATGAAGCAAGGCATTGGTAGAGTCAGGATTGGAACATAGGCAGGATTATGTCTAAATAATGTGCTATCTGTTTAATTTTGTTTCAGCTTTGTTGTATCAAAATGTGTGCCCTTGATATCAGAATTGTTATTTCCTGGCTGTAGAACTATTCTTCACAGGAATACAGTGTTCTGTTCAATCTTACTTTGTTCCCACTGTAGTTTACACAAACAAGGGCTAGTGGGGAGAGCCCATTAAATAAGGAATGGGCAAGCCATTAAATTTCACTTGAGCTTTTTAAACTTCAGAAAGACTAAAAATTGTTTATTTACTTTTTTCTTGAAAGATTTTATTTTTAAGAAATTTATCTCAAGACAATTTGCAATCAAAATCAATTGCCTAGTATGGTTTGTCCCACAGAAAAGTAGTGTTTATTTTTTAATTTACTCTTTGAATAGTGTATTGACTAGCACACTCTTCTGTGCAATTTAGCGTAATGAGAGGTCAGTTTTTGTGTGTGATAACAAAATGTTTGCCTAATCAAAGATTTTTTTTTTTCCTTCCCTATACTCAGCTCGATAAAGCTCTAAAGTAAGAAAGGCAGCGTTCAGCATACGGGAAACAACAGGGGACTGTATTTGTGATAACAACCCACAGGTGGAGCTAGGAGCAGAAGGGACACTTCATTAGAAACTAAAAATGTTCCTAACAGACATGTTGTACAATAGGAGTTGGAGAACTTTTTCCACTTAGGCATAAGGTAGTACTGTTTTATGGTGGATAAAGTCCTTATGAAAGAATCACTAGCTAGGAACTTAACTAACCATTGGCAGGTGACTTCATTTCTTTAGCCTCAGTGTCCTTGTGTGATCTCTACTTTCTACTTTACATTCTAAGATATGGCAGTCTCTTGTAGCCATTGGCCATATTAAGTTTAGGTGAAAAAAACAAAGACAAAATTTGAGTTCCTTAACTGCAAGTGGCACATGTACTCAAAAGCTACATGTGACTAGTTATTGTGTTGGGTAGCACAGATATAAAATGTTTCCACCACTTTAGAAAGTTATTTTGGACAGCACTATGATAAAGGATATGAAAAATCTATCCTTTTAAACTAGTGCTGGCCAAGCAATAAATGTTCTGTTCTTGCTTCAGGAAGAAATAGGAATTGATATTCTACATCAGCTTTCATAGCCAATCTTGATTAGCTGGAACAGTATGCTGAAGAATTTCTGGATGAATGGGCCATGTTGCTTAATATAGTAAGTGAAAGAAATGCAGTCGGAGTGATTGTTGTGACATGTATCTGTTTAAATAACGTTGGTTTCCAGGTGATTTTGCAGTTAGTATTACTTAATCTCACCTTTTCTTTTCTGAAATTATGTTACAGTTTGGTGACCATGTGTTGATAACATGGCCAACATTCTAGGTATATAATAGGTACTCAACAGGTATACATTGTGAACCTCATCTTTCATTATCCTTTACCATTTTATAGTGCATTGAACACAAAATGCAGCATCTTAGATTTTTAATGAGCAATATTTTGTTCTAGGTAAAAATGTTGTGCATCAACTCTCAGTAACCTTAGAAGATTTATATAATGGTGCAACAAGAAAACTAGCTCTGCAAAAGAATGTGATTTGTGACAAATGTGAAGGTATGGTCTTTTAACATCTTCAATGTAACTTAAAATGGAATTGAAGCCTTTCTGGAGATAGAAAACTGGCAAATAATACCCCACCTAAATCTTAGTGCAGATATAAAGAAAACCACCTAAACTTACCACCTAGAGAAATATTGGTAAAATATTAGCACTTATTTATGTGGATATTTAAAATGTAGTTTGGATCAGTATAATTTGGTTTTTTGTTGTTGTTTTTATGCCTCAACATTGATCAGAGACAAACACGTTTTCTCTAAAACTTAATCATTTCAGTGGCTTCATAGTCTGATATTTAAACAATGCCCTCTTTGGACTCTCAGCTGTTTATTGACAAGTTAGCTGTGAACCTATACACTTTTTATAAGAACAAATTGTTGAAACTACAGTACTTTATAAAAACAAATATTCTCATCTAACAGATAAAGTATGTCCTATGAATTGTGTTTTGGGAGTGTGTGTAAAATTCAAAATTCTGAAATGGTTCCTTGGAAAGTGTTTATGGATAACTGAAGCTGATTACAGCTATATTTTGTCAAAAGAGCTGAATTATAGGTCTTAAGGCAGCATTCTATCACACCTTGCAAATATTAATAAAGTGGTTTTTGGGGACTATCCTGTTAATACATTCATTATTGTATCTAACACTAAGCAAACATACTTTAATTTCTTTTAAACTATTAGGCCGAGGTGGTAAGAAAGGAGCAGTAGAGTGCTGTCCTAATTGCCGAGGTACTGGGATGCAAATAAGAATTCATCAGATAGGACCTGGAATGGTTCAGCAAATTCAGTCTGTGTGCATGGAGTGCCAGGGCCATGGGGAACGGATCAGTCCTAAAGATAGATGCAAAAGCTGCAATGGAAGAAAGATAGTTCGAGAGAAGAAGATTCTAGAAGTTCATATTGACAAAGGTAAGTGCTCAGCCACTTCTAAATTTTTGAGTACCTATTAACGTTACATTTTATAATTGTTCAAAGTGGTCCTCAGTAGTGTTAGATGTGTGATGTTATATCACCCAAAGATATCTTAGCTATATAGTAAATGATCTTTTTTCGTGACATTTTTATACATTTATAGGGAATACATTTGGGATCACCTCACTAAATAGAACATTGACATCAGTGAATGACTGAATAGTGTTCCAGACTTCTCTTTCATTAAATCAGTAGTTCTTCCTTTTTTTTTGTTTTTTCCCCCTGCAATTTTTTGCACACATTAAGACACTCGCTCAGTTGAGGGATATGTTTACTTTGAAGGATTAGAGAGAAGGGATTTGGGTGAATGGGGGGGGGGCTCATTAAAATTAATATTCTCTTGAACTTTTTCTAATGTTTTGTTGATTTGTAGGAACCCAAATTATGAATATTAACTTTTTTCACATTTATTATGTAACCAAAGTAAATTCTCTGATTTGCTACTCTGAAATAACATGGTAATTTCAGATTTGGCTATTTTAAAATGAAACTAGTTATAGACTGTGTTGTGATTTGGAACTGTTAATATGAATATCTCATTAATATATACATTCTAAAATAGTTTAAGTCTCTGTATTAGTATTCTCCCATATAAATCATAATAACTGCCTTCTATTTTTTTAATTGGCCCATTTTTAGTAGGTTTTGATTTTTCCCTTCCAGTAAGATGTTTCATTACTACCAACAGTATATACTTAGGAGGGCATTAATTGCAAATGAAGCTATTTTTGCACTTAACCATACTCTTTACAGTAGTAGAACTACCAGCAAAATCTAGATGCATTTGTTTCACTAGTGTAGCAAGACAGTCACATTGCTCCATGAATGATTAAAGCCAGGCGGTTTAGCTGTCAGTGTACGATACTGGTGTTGTGGTTTAAGTCCTCATATTTTTAGGGCAACGTACTGAAGTATTTGTGGGTTTATTTGTATGTCTGGGTTTTGCTTCACATATGTAGAGGAGGAGGGACAAGGGTGAAGGTATTGTGAAATATTAGTCATGAGTTGATACCTAGATGAATGAGTACATAAGAATTGTACTATTGGCTACATTTATATAGGGTCGATATTTTCTGTAACAAAACATGAAGCAGAGTTGCTCTTGTTGGGTGACTGCACTGATCATCAATTCAGAAAATTATCAGGAGATAACTACTGGAATGTAATGATTTACAAACACATTGCATGACTTGTTTAAAGAGATACTGTCTCAGTAAACCCTTACTGAATTTAAATAATGGGCCAGAGGTAGGAAGGAGAGACTCTTAATAAAATACAGTAGTCTTTAAGAAATTTTTGCTCTCTTGAAAAATACTTCTCTCCCTCTCCCCTCCCCCTTTCGATGCTAACCGTGTGAGCTGAAAGGAGTATCCAGCATAATTATTTTTTTAAGGGGACTAAATAGTCATTCTTCATAAAAGTTATGGATTTTTTAATTGTTCAGGTGGCCTTACATATATGTTTTCTGTGTGCAAATACTGCTAATACCATAGAAGAAAGTTTGATTTATGCCCCTATTAGACTTAATAGAAATAATTTGATGCAGGTTCTTTAAGTGATGAAGTAATGTTTATGGTTATAATGTTTTCCAGTCACTGATTTGGTGCCAGCATAGACCTTTTTATTAAATCCTCACAACAGGCCTCATGAGGGTAGGTCTCTATAGGAAAGTTGGTGTTGAGGAAAGTTAGGCTACTTGCTTCCTTAGGGTAATCCAGCTAAGTATAGCAGCTCTGAGAATTAAGGCCTGATTTGTTTACCTCTAGAGTTTGTGTTCTCCACTATGATAGTTTCCTTTAGTGAGATATTGATCTAATCATGTAGCATTCTTGATCATCTCTGTAAACTTTAGCATTTTTTTATGCACACAGAAACGTGCACCTGTGTTTCTTAATAAGCTGAGAATTCGATCTTATTTGGATGATAAATAAGTATAAAACTAACCTTTTGTTATTAGGCATGAAAGATGGCCAGAAGATAACATTCCATGGTGAAGGAGACCAAGAACCAGGACTGGAGCCTGGAGATATTATCATTGTTTTAGATCAGAAGGACCATGCTGTTTTTACTCGGTAAAAAAAAAAAAAAAAATTAATCAAGTACTCAGACTGACATCTTGCATATTTGGGGTGTTTTTTTTTTTTAATTAAGTGACTTTTACATTATTCTTAGCATATTTCTTATAAGTAGAAAAGTATAGAGGAAGAGTTGAGTTATATATAATGTTTTTTCTAAAAGGTTAATCATTAAAGTTTTTATTTTAGACTAAAATTTAGATTTTAGTTTGTCTAAATTTGTATAGATTGGTAAGTAATCTGGAATTTGAAGGGTACACTTCAATTAGATGTTTTATATGAGTATAAACTGTTGGATTAGAGGAAGCATAACTAGATAAAACTTTGCCCTAAAGCTCTCACCAGTTTCAAATCTGAGTTTGTAATAACTTGGGTTGCTTTTAATTGTAAAGTGTCTAGAGCCGTCTCTATTAAAAACCAAAAGTGTGTAAATTTCAGTCCTATTATTTTGAAATGTTTAAATTTGTATTATAACAAACAGTGAAGCACAGGAAAGATTGATGGTTAACAGTGTATGTTGGAAATGACATCTGAAGAAACTGGTTTTTAATTAATTATAACAGGATATTGCACAAGTGTCTAAACAGTAGTGAGAAATAGTATCAAGCTCCAGATTTTTATGCTATCAATTTTCCTGGAGAGTATTCTGCCTGTTAAAGATACTGATAGGGAAAAAGAATGTCTAAGCTCAAGGAGGAGGAAATGGGCTATTACTAAATATAAAAGTTGGTGTTCATAATGTACCGGACATTTTATTTAATTCGTATACATCAATAAAGACAATCTTTGTATTGCTCGTAATTGGCCATACACTTATTTAGTTGCATAGAGCCTAAATAACCCTGAACCTAGGTATGTTTGCTTTCTTTTCTCCTCACTCCTGTGAGAATTTTCTCTCCATGTCAAAAATGAGATTTAAAATTAGGTAATGAAACAGTTCAGGATAAGTGTTAGAGACTGCCTGAGTGGTAGTGTATGTGAAGGGATTCTGAAGCCCTGTCCAGGAAATGATGCTGCTGGATTCCTTATATTTGTTCTCAGTTCTCAAATCTGTTTGTGAAAGATACCTTACTGTTAAGAAAATAAAATTGCTTGATGTGGTACTTGTAATATCAGTGATTTGAAAGATCTGAGTATGCATCATATTTATATTAATACAGACGAGGAGAAGATCTTTTCATGTGTATGGACATACAGCTGGTTGAAGCATTATGTGGCTTCCAAAAGCCAATATCTACTCTTGACAACCGAACCATAGTCATCACCTCTCATCCAGGTATGGTAACTTAAATGAGCTTCTCTTTCTATTCTGATATTCTCATTGTTTGCTGATAGTATAGGCATTGAGAAAATTGGGATTTTATTTGCTCAGTTACATACCCTTCTTGTGAGCTTAGCTGAAATCATATCGTCTTGGCTCTCTTGGAAGCCTCTAGAAAATCCATTAATGAAAAGTAATGAGATTGCTCACATAAATTTATTCCTATCAACAAGTTAGGACATTCCTTTGTTTTTATTTTCTCTTCCTCATAAAAAAAAAAAAAGTGACTATATTTAAGGGAAAACTTGGCTTCAATGTTTTTAGGTCAGATTGTCAAACATGGAGATATCAAGTGTGTGCTAAATGAAGGCATGCCAATTTATCGTAGACCATATGAAAAGGGTCGTCTAATCATCGAATTCAAGGTAAGCTATAAAGTACTGTAGGACTGCTTGAGAATAATTAGCTTAGTAAAATCTGATAACTAAAAATATGTTTTTTGAATGACAAGAAACAACCAATTTATATTCACCCTTGTCATAAACAAATTGATCTAATACTATTGTAATGTTGAGCATTCTTTGTTAATAAGTTGGGATTGGGTTTGTTTGCTTTCTTATTTGGCTATTTAAAAATTGGTAGAGGAGGGGTACATGGCAAGCAGGTGTTCTATTATGAAAGGCTATGTGTAGGATTTTAAAGTTCAACCAGAGGACTTAAAATAACTTACAGATTTTTGGCAAAATACCATAGTACTTGGTTTGTTAGTAGGATGGTTCATAAAGCAACTCAACATTTTTCTCAATCACATTGGCCTCTTACCCACAAATAACATTTATTTAAAATACCTTTGGGTAAAGGACGACTATTTTTTTAGTAAGAATAACTTTGTTTACATTAACCTGTTAAAAGGGATTAGAATGTTTTAACAAGGATTTTCGTATAAAATATCTGCTGAATGGAATAATGATGTTAAAGTGCAATTTTAGTAGCATCATTTTTAAAAAAGATCTTTCTTATGCCCTGAACCTCTAGTTCAGAGTATTAGATGCTGTGCCTTTTAGAACATGCATTCTAACTTGGGTTTGGCAAATTTAGTGAAAGATTGTATAGTGACGTGTATCTTTCTGGGGAAAATGGGTTAACAGTAGTTTAAGGAGCTAATGATGAAGTAATCAAATTGAACTTAAAGAAGAAATTTCTTTTTATAGGTAAACTTTCCTGAGAATGGCTTTCTCTCTCCTGATAAACTCTCTTTGCTTGAAAAACTCTTACCTGAAAGGAAAGAAGTAGAAGAGACTGATGAAATGGACCAGGTAGAACTGGTGGACTTTGATCCAAATCAAGAAAGACGGCGCCATTACAATGGAGAAGCATATGAGGATGATGAACATCATCCTAGGGGTGGTGTTCAGTGTCAGACCTCTTAATGGGGCCAGTGAATAACACTGCTGGCATTTTATGCTATAGTGAATGAGTGAAGGACTATAATATACTCACTACTTGCTATTGTTTTTGTTTTAATATTCAATTATAGTAGTGTTTTAAAAGTTAAATGAAGAATAAACTCAAGTATAAAAGCTCTGACTTTGCCCAGTATGTATGATGACTTCAGTGTGCAAAAGAAGTTTAATGCCTGTAAAAACTATTAAAAAAACTTTTTCCTAGCATTTGTTAGGCCATACTTTGTGATTTCAGCTATGTATATGGAATAGTTTAAACTGAAATGCTAGGTATATGTATTGACTTGAGTGTATGACCCTTAATTGTTAAGCTATGAAGTTAAAACTGTATTTAACTGGCAATCAGACAAAAAATTTGTAGAGAAGTGTTAGTCTGTATAGTTGCATTAAGTGGGATTTATTGTGATGCTTCTGCATTTATTCTATTGCCTCAACTGTTACTTGAAGATGGCATGCTACATAATTTAGACTGTGGTATCAGTAATAGGTGTGATACCTTTATAAAGAAGGGATTTGTCATCATAAGCTGCTGGAGGGCTTGCATTTGTAGAATTGTATTCCCTTCTGCTGTGCCATCTTTTTTTTTTATATATATATATTTAAGTCCTTGGTTACGTTTTTTTTCTTTTTGGACCATGATAAGCCTGAGTAGTGACTACTGGAGCAGGCTAACTTAGAATGGTGAGACCTTTACATGGAGGAGTTTGCATGTATGAGATAGGTGTTTTGTAGGTGTTACAGGCTTACTTTAAACCGTTTAACTTATGCTCCAAAGTATGCTTCAATGTTGGTAGTATAGCAAATTATGATGAATAGCTTTAATTGTATGTTTAAAAGTCATGTTCACAAGCTTAAATCTGGTATCAGAATTTAAGCAATTCTTGAAATGTATGAATGTGTCCTTAATATACTGATTACAAAGCATTTCCAATGTGTCACTACAGGCTTTTTTTTCCCAGAAGAAAGCATAAGCTTTTCACTACCTTTCTATATAGTTAAAAGGAGTAACAACAACAACAAAAAAAACTATGGTTAATAATTAATATTAAAAAATGGGAATGAAAAGTTGGGGGGGTGAGTAATGAGCCCAAAAATGGGGGGGTTAAAAAACTTGGCAAACACAGAATGAGAGCTTTTTGCCTATTGCTCCTGTCTGATTCTGCATCTCTTATAATCATGAGGAAGTTTAAATATATCCAACTTGGAAGTGGCCCGCATCTTAAATTTCCCTCAAGGAAACACTTGAGTTAAAAGGAAACAAACTCAATGTTGAGAATAGTTCTGAAATCTTGAGTGGTGTTAGAAACATATTCCCAATTGATAACCTCTCCTTCAGCTGCTGTTCTTGAATTGTTCTTTTTTAGTCTGTGCCAGGCAGCCACCCTCATTTGGATATGAAGCAGGTGTTTAGGAAAGCAGGACAAAGTAAGTAATGATTGTGATAAGTTTTAGTTTTCACTGAGTATATTACGGATTCTAAAAATTCTTGCAATCTATATCAGTCATGAAGGAAATACAGATCAAAACCTAGTGGGTCACCACTTCACACAGTAATCCAACATCTAATTCAAATGAAAACAAGTGAGAATATGAAGAATTAGAACCCTATACATTGTTGGTGCTACATGGTTGGTACACCTTCTATGGAAAAATCAGGCAGCTCCTAAAAAAGCCAACTGGAATTGACATGTGACCTAGTAATTACATTCTTTAACTCAGACTTGCATACCAATGTTTATTATAGCATTATTCACACTAGCCAAAGGGGAAACCATGTGTCCCACAAATGGGTAAACAAAATGCAATATATGTATATGTGACACATTCTGTGTGCTTCCACTTAAATATCTAGGCAAATTAACATTACCAAGTGTTGGGAAGAATGGAGAGTTAGTGTATAAGTTTCTGTTTGGGGTGATGAAAAATACTTGGAAATAGTGATGGTTGCATGGCGTAATTCTAATGAGTTGTAAACTTAAAAAATGGATTATTTCATGTTTCCGCAATTTAAAACCCTGTAATAAAATAGAAAATCTGGAGAGGCAGAAACTGACAAGCTTGTATTTGTAATCTGTAAAAAAAGCAAAATGCCTCTTAGATTGACTAAGGTGGTCACAATGCACCCACACAAGCTTCAGCACTGTCTTGCTCTGTGCTGTTTCCCCCTACGCATTCACATTTGCAGGGAATAGAGATAGAGGCCAGTTATGTCCCATGAGGATGCTGTGGAACATGGTGGTCAATTTTCCTGTATGTGAGATTACTAACAGGTCTGTATGTGGTACTAGTTCTCAACCTTGGCCACAGTTAGTTACCTGGGAAGTAGCCTAAGCATCAGGATGCTAGGTACAGACAAGTTTCAATGTCACCAACATGGAGACATAGCTGTATTAACCACCAAGGACAGTAATGTTTCAGAGTTTAACGTGGAAAATCAAATAATGGCAGCCCTTGATAACTGCATGTAAGTTTGAGGCTCAGACCAAGGGAGTTTATCAGCTTAGACATACTTCAAACAAATTCCTCTGAAATAATGTGGGAAAATGAAGTATAGACAAAAAGCACAATAAATGAAAATGCTAATAAGCTACAGCAATACAAATATGCTCCTTAAAGGATTTCTGAAGTCTTGGACCTTTATCACTTAATTTGGTTATCAGCAACCTTGTCCTACAAGAATCAAAATGAACAGTGGGCTCTGTATCCTTGGGTTCTGCATTCAGAGAGTCAAGTAACCACATATTGAAAATATTTGGAGAAAAAAAAAAAACCAGAAAATTCCAAAAAGGAAAATGAATTTGCCACAAGAGTGAAGTAATGTGTAGGGACCTGAGCATCTTCAGATGCTGGTTATCTGCCAGGGGTCCGGGAACCAATCATCACGAATATTGAATATTGAATTTTATAGATGAGGAAACTGCCCTCTAGTCTACTACTAGTTCTCAAATTGTGCACGCGTGGTGAGTGCCCTGCCAGTTTCTGATTCTGTAGGTCTGGGATAGGACCTGAGAATATGCTTTCTAACAAGTTACCAGGTGACAGCCAGTGTTCTGGCCCAGCAGAAAATCAAATGACAGCAAAGACTAATTCAGAATAATAGTTCTCTTTCTACTTCCTGTGGCCAGTTTAGATAAGTTTTAACAATATGGAGAGAAAATCCATGAATTCTTCACCTCTGCCCAAACCTAAAGATTGGAGAGGAAAGCAGCAAGAGTCAAAAGACAATAAAGAGATAGAGCTTTGGAATCACACCCGCTTTTCAATGTTAGCTCCATGAGCAAGGTGTGGAAACCTGTTTCTTCATGTGCATCATGGCGATTCATTAAGTGGTCCTAAGAATTAAATAAGGCCGCTTATATAGTAAGGAAGGGTTCATTAAATGCTACTATTAGTAGTAATACAAGTTGAAAAACAAGTGAAGAAAATACTGAATTGTACCTGAGACTTAAAAAAAAAAAAAGTTGCTCAGAAATTCAACTGAGGGGATACAGGGCAAATGTCATTACCTTTATGAAGTTAAATTCAATGCTGTGTATTTTAAGATTTATAAGGGCTAGAGAGGAATATCAGTTTAATGGATGGGCTGAGCGAAGCACCGCCCTAGGAACCTGGCTTAGTTTGGGGAGCACACCATTGGTCGCCAGCAGCCAGCCCCACCCCCACTCGTTTCAACTGCCACTGGCACTGTGGTGAGAGAGGCTAATAGCATGGTCTCTGCCAATATGTAGTCAAAAGCGGTCCGATCGCGCCGTCAGATGCCTCCAGCCCGACAGCTGGCTCCAGGCGTGGACTGACGCGCCTGCAGTAGCCTAAGAGGTCCTTTAGGGCTGTTCGGGCCCGGCCCTGACCAGGGCCCTATGCTGGGGCTCGCTAGGGCCCTTTGCGCATGCGCGGCCCGCCCAACGCCGTCGTCTCCCGCTCCCCTCGCGAGACGGCGGGGCGGCCGTGCGGGCGCTGGGGTGGAGCAGGCGGCCCTTCTCCTCCCCGGCGGCTCCCCATTCCTCCTACCTCCTCTGTCCCGGCGGCTCCCCATTCCTTCTGTTCCGGGGGGGTGGCCACACGGGCCTTAAGAAAAGCCAGGCCCAGAGTAGGGGAAGCGCGAGTTTGCACTTTTGAATGAAAGTAACAGTTTTTAGGTTTGTACAAAATTAAGTTACAGACAGATGCATAAGGCTTTTCCTGAGACAGAAGATTTATTTTATTTTTCAACTTTGCATTTACTTGTTACACCAATGTATTACTTTATTTGGAAAGAAAAAATATATATACATATTTAATGGCTCCCCATCCTGGCCTCTCCTTTCCCCAGACGTCACCGTTTGTCCGCAGTGCCCTGCCATCATATACCTAAGACGCGCTAGTGCCAGGAAAGGTGCTTTCTGCTTAGATCGCCTTTACCTTCAGCTCTTCCTAGTTCTTTTATGGTGAAATCTTCCAGGAAGCCTTTCTTTAATCAGTAGGACTGGATTAGGTGTCTTTCCTCCCATTATCAGAAAAAAGAAAAACACCTCCTAGCCCACTATTTTAATTACTCCTTTTTACATGCTTTTCTTCACTATCTCAGAGCAGAAACTGTTTTTTTAACCATTCTCAGCACTAGCTGCAGGAACAGAAATGGTGTTTAATAAAAAATTCCTTGAGGGAATAACCAAAAATGTGTGGACTGGATTCTTGCCCTTTGTGTCTTGGCAGAAAGCATGCCTCTCTCAACTGCCAGTCCATGAGGTCATGGGCTAAATCAAAACTCCAATTTCTTGAAGGTTTTTCTAAGGAATTTTAGTTTAAGTAGTTTCCTCTTTTCCACCTTAAACTTCCTTTTACTTAAGCAGTCTTTTCACTGGGATAGCAGGCTACATTCACCTGAATTCATGAGTTTGTGGCTGTGTTCAACTCTCAAAATGGCAGCATGCAATATTGCCAAAAAGCTGCAGCTTTTGTGGCTAAAGGAAAATTTTTTAGTTTGGGGACTATGACTAGAAAAAGGGATATCTTAGTGCTACTGAGAATTAATTCAGACAATATTGAGCATTACTATATGCCAGGCACAGGATCAGGCTAGATTTCAAGTTATTTAAAAACTCTCCCCACTAGTTTGCACCTGATAAATGCTGAAATTAAAAGGGGGCATAAAAGGACTACACAAACTCACTTTCTTCAAATGGTACCTAGCACAGTACCTTCATATATCAACACAAGCACTTCATCTTTCAATACCTTTGGGTGAAACATAAGAGACAACCATGTGTAAAGTATTTTTAAGGATTTTGGCTTTTAAGTTTTTATCCTTTAGCTAACTGGTGATGATGCACATAGCAGAAAAAACTTCTCTAAGTCTCAGGTTCTTTCCTAATTTTTCTTTGGAACAATAGCATATTTTCACCTTGCTACACATACAAAAAGGGGCCAAATCTGAATTCTCATAACAGATCTTATAACTAGTTCTATCCAGATGATGAAAATAATAGACCCTGGAGTTGGCCAGAACACATGAGAAGGTACAGAAGGTACAGCTAAGAAGAACAGGTGGGTAGGTAAGGGCAGTGGAATGAGATCCTATGCAACATCCAACCTTTTCAAACTCAGTCTCTTCTATTTAGGAATTGACTTCCTGCTGTACTTTAAGATTGGAGATAATAATGTCGTGTCCCACCCACCTCACTAAATTCTAAGTACGTTAACTAGATGAGCACTTACTTACATTTAAAAACAAAGCCTCCAGAAAGATGTAAAGTTTATTAATAGCTTAAAAAAGAAAATGGAATAGCAAACAGCTACTGAATATGGGATAGTTCCTTATTTACAAATTTTACTGCTAGGAAGCACATTTTAATCAGCATTTTGAATAATCAAAGGATTGTAATTTATCTAGAAATATCAGTATTTCACTCTCCAGGTAAAAGTATTGAAAACACTAAGTGACTACACCAATTAGAAACAGACAAATACCTTAAAAATATATTTAAAAAACAGGTAACTACTACCTAAACATGAATTTTCACAAAATTATTCTTGTGCCTAATTCAGACAATACTCAGAAAAGCCACCCCCCCCCCAAAAAAAAAGCAACACATGAATATTTCTTCATTTAAGGACATGCTCTCAAGCTTTAAAAAGAAAAATGTCAAATTAGGGTTTCCAGAGTTTTAGGAGTCCATCTTCACTGTAGGTAGCAATCAGGTTCTGATGAGGATGATGTGCAATACCAATCACATCCTTCTCATGAACCTGGAAAAAGTAAAACACAGGGTATTAGGGTATATAAATCTAAAAACAAAAAACAAAACAAAACAAAACTCAGAAAAGGGTTCCAGAGCTGAGTGGGAGAGAAGAGTGAAACTTCCACTTTTCACCAAAGGAATCAAGCCTAAGGCAGCCTCAAAGAGGGCTAAACACACACAAACCAAAACCTAAAACATTGCTGTTCACATTTTTTCTAATGTGAATAATACTGTGTCCCAAATCACTTTTGCACTTCAACTGATCCTAGTCATCACCATTTTATAAATTCTAGGTCAAACAGTGACTGAGACCAAATGATTCCTTCACTGCAGTGAACCTGGACTGTCCAGTCCCATCAGCTAGAGGACATTTTCTACCTCACCTTGTTTTTGCTCATGTCTTAGACCTGTACTGGACACGTGAACCAAAACTACACTCAAGAATGATATGAAATTATTCTCTAATATGGGTATGTGTATGCATATTTTTTACATGTTCACCATAAAATTTTTTCTTCCTGGACCACAAATTTCATTTTTCTGGCCTGCTTGCATTTGAGTGTGGCCACGTGACTGAATTCTAACCAAAAAAAAAAATGAATAGAGTAATACAAGCCACTTCCAGATATGGGTCTTAAAATCATCCAATATAGCCTTCCAGCTATCTTTTCTCCTCCTGAGATCTTGGATGCCATATATTCCAAATGACATAGCTAAAAGATGGAAGGCTATCCAACTCATCACACTGGAACATAATAAGAAATAAATTTTCATTATGTTAAGCCACTGAAATTAGGGGACTGGTTGTTAGAATAACTGACATTAATTACTCCTTGCAATGACTTACAACATTGCTTAAAAACATCATAATCATCAATTTGACAGGATATGACAAAAGTAATTTGCCTTTGAAAGGGCATAGAGAGAACTATATCTGTCACTCTCCAATCCACTGAAGGAAGATATGGCTAATCTAACTGGCTAGCAAATATATTTCCTTCCTTCTCTGCTTTATGTACACCCACCCTATCCACCTGAAGCTGAGGGCTCACTGAAGGGTGACTTTTCTTGACAGAGGCAATTCCATACAATTACTTATGGGCCCTTTTTCAATTAGTAAAAAAAGTTCTATATTTTTTATACCAAAGTTCACACTGATAGTCTGGAAAAGGTTTACTTCAGAGTTCAGAATGACAAAAGCATTAATGTAATTTCTTTAGATGGTCTTAAGTCAGTAATACTCACTGTCAAAGTTCTTTCTAGTTTGCCAGTGACTGTGCTAAAACAGTAGAGCACAAAGTCTTCCCCCACACAGTAGATCCATTCACCCCGGGGAGAGAGGGCACAGCAAACAAAGTCACCACCTTCTCTCTTACCAGAGCTGAAGCTTCTGACAATCTAGATCATACCGCAGCCCAAAGCAAAAACAAAACATCTGAATTAACAGCAGTTCTAATGAAGCAGTTTAAATGGACATCTTTTCATTGTTATTTTGTACTCTTGGTTTACTATCATTTATAATTAGATCACCAATTCCATTCAGCATACACTAAATCCTCTTGCCTGAGAAATACTTAACAGATAGGCTATCTAAAGTAAGTGGCACACAGAAATTTAGACTTAATATGTCCCAAGTCACCAAACTGCTCTTTAGTCTACTGAGCCAGTTTACCCTGAAGCAATTTCATTACGACACAGACAAAAATTTCTAAGTCAATATACCACTGGTTCTCAAAGCTCTATGGATTCATGCTCCCCAGTTTCTACTTTCTAACAGAATGTGATGTTCTCCCCATGCAGGATGGAACTTTGTTTGCTTGTTCTATTTTATACCATTTAGAGTCATAAATCAAGCTGAAAGAAACCATTTGCAAAAGGTTAAAAGGTTACGTATCATATGATTCATTTATACACCATTCTCAAAATGGCAAAATTATAATAATGGAAAACAGATTAGTGGTTAGAGCTGAAGGGGAGGTTTGACTATAAATGTGTAGCATGAGGGAGTTTCTTTGGGTGTGATGAAAGAGTTCTGTATCCTAACTGTAGTAGTGGTTCTATAAATCTACATGTGATAAAATTTCATATAACTATTCACTTCTCACCTCAAAATTAAAGCATGTAAAAACTGGTGAAATCTAAATGAGGTTTATATTTGAGTTAACAGAACTGTACCATTATCAATTTCTTGGTTTTGATAATTGCACTATGGTTATATAAGATGTTATCATTGGGGAAAGGGTACACAGGAACTCTCTATACTGCTTTTGCAATGTCTATGAATCTAAAATTTTTTAAATAAAAGGTCTTTAAAAAGAAGAAAACTAGACAGCTATGGCTATTATGCAGGTACCCAGCAGAAAACAGAGACCAGCCTTTCAACCATGGGTTCTCAACTACTAATCTATCAGTTATAGGAACTAAAAGCATGGAGAGAGAGTTCTATACCCCAGCCCCTGGGTCTCCTCCATGTTCAGCTGAAACCCCAAGTGCCCAGGTCAACATTTCAATAGCATCACAACACATTTCCTGGGTTTGAGACCTCAACCTTTACGTTTCTAATGTCCTTGGTACTACAAAAGTGAGGTTCCTTTGGGTAACATGCAGGTGTCCTGATTACAGATACATATCACGAAGACACTGTTGCGCATCTCCTGTTAGAGTTCTACCTTAGATCATGGTAACTAGGAAATGTCCCAAAGTGGTAATTAACACACACTATCTCCTTCATTCAGACAGGAATTATCTTAAAATTTTCACTGAGATTCTGAAAAGTCTTAAAGACAGATCAGAGCCACAAAAGAAAGAGCAAATATACAAACACCTTGGGAAGAAGAGATAACTTTTGAGAGGCCAAAGAAATGTTCTATATAATTTAAAGAAGCATCTAAATAATAAACACAGTATATGTGGTTTTTAGAGTGGTGAACCCATATTTGGTTACTAAAAGGGCCAGGACCAAGACATGCTGATTTGGGAATGACTCATAGTCTGTGCAAAGGCACTCTCTGATAAACTCACCTGGCCCTGCATGTTCATGATGACCACTGTGTTTGATCTGTTGCACACCACAAAGTGCTCTGGGTTTTTAGGAAGCAGGATCACACTGTTGACAGTAATGTCTGTCCCTGCAGTGCTGCCCAGAGATTTAAAGGTATTTGAACACTCTGTGGTCTTCATATTCCAGATCTATGACACAAAAATGCAAAGCATAAACATTTGGGGGATATATAGAATTTCTAAAGTTCTAGTGTTTAAAAATTAGATTAGTAAAAAAAATGAAAACTGATTCAGAAAAAAAAATTATTGGTTTTCAGTCTAATACCTAGCACTGCCACATGCATAGTAAGCAAGCACTTACATATTTGCTGATTAATTGGCATAAACAAGTCATAAAGCTAAATAATAAAAATCTTATTAAATCTATGATCTTTTCTTATACAATTTTCCTAACGACCTATTGTTAAAATTAAATACTGTGTCAACACTGCTACTGTCATAAACAACCACAAAGCTACCCTTACCTGGACTTCAAAATCAAATGGGAGCATTTAAGAGTTACAAGCTAGGGACCCTATCCTGAGATTCTAATTAAGTAGGTCTAAGGTGGGGCACAGACATGTGCATTTTTAAAAAGCTCCACAAATGATTCCAATGTACAGCTTGAACCACTGAACAGAAGTCACATGAGGATCCATGAAGTGGAAGCCACTCTTGACCACTTGCATTACCTCACCCAGTTCAACATCTCATCTGGTAACAGTTCTTCACCCTAATACATTTCACCTTGCCCTCTGGGCTGTTATGAACTGAAAGGGTTAAATTAGACATCACAGTTATTGACATTAGATGTGCATAGAGAAGGGATGGTCCAACTAATGACTGCATGACACCATCTGGACACCACTCACTTAATGAGGTATAAAAGCCTCAAAAGCACGGACTATGCTGTCTCCTCTGTACCTTCAACAGAACTTAACACAAAACAGATGCTGAATACCTATAAACAGGAAGAAATAGTTGCCCCACTAGTTGCCCTAGTGTTTATTTTCCTAATAAACACTGTCATCATTTGTCCTAATCTCCTCTCTAAAGCACAGTAGCCAAGAAGAGAAACTACCATTTTTAAGATCAAGAGTTCTAAGGCTTCTAGAGTTTTGTCTAAAAATTCAGTGAGATGCTTTACCCCATGCACTGCAGAACTAAAGACCTCAAAAGAAAAAGGCCTAGACAAACCACCTCTCAATAGCATTTTACATGTTGTGAGGCCCTATACATAGCAAAAAGAGAGCAAGTCCTAAGAGAAAGCACTAAGAGATCAGTATTTCCCCCATTCATCCTGAGGAAGAGTACATCTCCCACCCTCAGGTTTCTGGTTCAATTCCCAAGCCAGAAAAGCAACCTGAGAGGGTTGTTTAGGTCTTATAATACAAAACACTCATATAAGGCAATTTTAAGAAGCAGGCTCAGATGTAAACAGAGTGTCTCAAAGATCTCTAATAATTTCCTATTTGGGTTTCTCATCTTTTCTTATAAATGAGGCCCTCTCTTAAAATAACTTAATCTCTCAAGGTACTTAAGATCTATTGTTTTCAGTTGAGAGCTGAGGGCAGTAAGTATCTGAGAGAGAGCTTAGTCCTACTTCACACCTTTCCTGTTCCTCTATAAATGCTGTTAGGAAAGCCCTAAATGTGGGGGCCCAGGGTGGGATGAGGTCATTCAATAAAAAAAGAGATCTACTTACATAGACACTGAGCTCTTTGTGAATTGACTATTGCAGATGAACCACAGCTGTGGTAAGATCGAATTTAACTACTGTAAATGGGGGATGACTTAAGTTTAGAAATTCATACCCTTGCTGTTTTCCTACACATGATAAAGTCTGTTTCAATTTTGTAGGTTTGATATTTGAGGTCTCTAGGCCAATAGGAATTACCCACAGGATGTTATTATTGTCTCAGACTCACCTCAATTGTAGCTAAAATACCTAGTAAAGAAGTTTACTCCACCACAATTATCACCATTACTACCAAGGAAAATTCCTCAAAGGGCAAAAATGAAATAGACACCCCAAAATAAACCAGTGGCAAATACTTAACCTTTACAGTGCCATCAGAGGATGCACTAATAATATAATGTCCATCTTGTGTAAATGTTGCTTCATTAACAAAGGAAGAATGGCCACGGAATTCCTTCAAGGTTTTACCAGACTTTAAACCATGGATTCTATCAGAAATAAAAAGAAAATTTAAAGAACAATTAATATCCTATATATTATAGTTGGGACCAAGTGTTGAATGCATTTTAGATGAATTATAAAAACTTATGTTATAATATTAAGTAAAGAAAGATGGCTCTGCAATTATGTATGCAGTATAATTTCATGTCAAGCAATCTAACAAAACCAAAACAAAAGGCTGGCACAAAGACTAGAATATATACCAATAATACCATAGGCTTCTGTTCAGGAACAGACTCCTAGGTCTTGGCTGGGTCCCATGAATCTGTATTTGTAATATGCACTCTAAGGCAATTCCAGGTGGGTCCACAGACCAAACTTTAAGAAACATCAAATACTGCTATAATCTCTTTCTAATCTCTCTTCTGGGTAAAGGTTCAAATAGACAAAATAGCAGCACTATGTCAGCTGTACTGTGACTAGGGAAATGAGCTCCCACATACCCCCTACTCTCCGTACAGCAACATCATGGTGAAAGCATAAGGAATCACTAGTACCTCCCTCCAAAGTTTCATCATATATATATCAAGCCCAAGTGAGGGTACTTTGGGGATTCTTACTTACCTAATTGTCTGGTCAAATGACGCACTAAGGATCTGACTGCTATCCTTAGAAAAGCTTAGACAGGTGACACCTTTACTGTGTGCCCTCTCAAATCTCCTTAAACACTGTCCACTCTGAATCTTCCACACCTTTATTTAAAAAAAATAGTAAAAAGTTATAAATTGAGTGTCCCATTCTAGCTTACAGGGCCAAGTGCTTACTAATGTACTAAAACAGCATTAAAAATACATGCATTTAACAGCTGAATATGATATGTCTGGTTCACAGAGTACAATGATAACAAACCTCTGAAACTTAAACCTCTTTCCTTATCAATCATTAAAACAAAAATTTAGACTCTTAAATTCACTTAGCAGAGACCATTTCTGTATTTTATCTAGCCCAGGGCATTTTACCAGCAATTAAATACAAGCCACAGCTAATCAGATGCAGACCATCCCATTCTCTAAAAAAAAAGAGAACAAAAGAAAAGTACAATACATCATATAAGGTAAACCAGTTGTGGTACAGCAGAAAGGACATAAGCATTTCTGGACTGAAGTCCCAGATTTATCACTTACCTTAAACAACTAAATGAACCTCCCTAAACAGAGTTATTATTAGGATTAAACAAGAAAAAATTATTAGCATAAAGTTGATGCTTAATAAACAGCAGCTGTAATTAAGCTGAATATCATCTGCAGTGTACTACCTCATTATAGAACTCATAAAAAGTCTACATACAGAGTCTGTGCCACTAATCCATACCTTTATTTTTCCATCTTGGGCTCCAGTTGCTAACATTTCTGTATCTCTACTGAAACACATGCAGAGGACAGCATCATCCATCATCATAAAGTTATCCTGGGCCTGGTATTTAAGATCCTAAAGGAAACAACGATAAGCAATAATCAAATAACACAAAAACTTAATTACCCCAGATCTCCACAAACTCACTAAAAACACGATAATGGCTTGTACCTAAACTTCGAAAGCAAACAGTAGTGCCATGCACACATGTTCATAATGAACAACTGATAATGCTGGGAATAATTTTAAACAATTCAAATTAATATTGTAAAAAATGCCAACAAATTCCCTACATCTTTTGCTTACTTACCTTTTGTAAGCAAAATTTCCATACAGTTTCACATTATACATCTTTGCTGAATCTGAATTTATCTATCTTAGTGGTATGATGTGAGAACCTGATTTTTCCAAATTGGCAGCTATTTTTCCTAAAACTATGTATTAACTAACCTATCTGTGACATTTCTTTTATTATCCATTACTGTTCAAACTGAAGTATCTTTAATTTTTTTCTAATTATAAACTGAAACTACTTTATGGTTTCAAAAGGCAAACTATAAAAAAATATGTAAGGTAAAAAGTGAAAATTACTCAAAAATCCACTTCCAAGCAGAATTTACTCTATGATAAATATTACACTTTAACTCAGTGGTAAACAATAAATATTTGGAGGAAAAAATTAAGTTGGATCTTTACCAATACAATCCCCCTATACAAATTCCAGATTGATAAAACATTAAACATAAAATAAAATATAAAAAGACTAGAAGAAATTGTGGAAGATGGACAAATATTACAATCTAAAAAAAATTTAAGTCTATAAAAGCAAAATCATATACAAAGCCAAAGACAAAAATCAAAATTGAAAAATATATGCAATATATATTACAAAAGTTGATTTCTTCAAACTGTAAAGAACTCCTATAAATCAGTAAGAAACAATCCAAAAGAAAAACTGGAAAAGGATAATGACAGACTTCAAAGAACAGAAAATATTGGTTGCTTTCACATATAAAAAGATATTCAACTTCACTCATAATAACAGAAATACAATTAGTACTACAATCAGGTTAGATTGGAAAAAAGTAATTGCTTACATATACCTAGAATATTCCAGGAAGGCTACACAAGAAACTGGTAACCAGAGCTGCATCAAGGAAAGAACTGATTAGCTAAGTGACCAGGGTGGGAGCAAGATCCTTTACTAAATAATTTTTCTGTTTTACAAAATATTCTATCAGATGTGCATATCAACTATTCAAGAGATAAATTTAAATTATAAAAATAACATACAATTCTCCCACTAAAAATGTTAATATATTTTAAAGACTTTACCTTTCTGATTTTTCCAGTTGTAAAGTTCCATACTTCAATGAATCCATCAACAGACCCAGTGACCAGATACTGACCATCTGGAGAAAATCGAGCACACTCCACATGTGATTTCTGACCAAACTGTTTCAAATGAAACAATGAAACATGTGCGTTTTTATCTAGTGGCCTTAAAACAATTCCCATTTTAACCTTTTGAGAAACACTGTCCTAGCACAGAGTCATAACTAGCTTATTATTTTGGTGTATTAGGGGAATGTTTCTGTACCTGGACACAGGAAGATTGTGGATCTGTTTTCTCTGACCAGTTTTACGTCTCAGCTCTCAGCTAAAACTAGTTTTTTAATGTAAAGTTGATATTTCCAAAGAAAAGCAAAAGAACTATTTTAACATGAGACTTAAAACAAATAATCCTGTTAATCCAAACAATAAACTTTTACCAGAATCAGCCAGTATTAGCATGACTTTCAACTCAAATTAATGACACCGTATGTTCCTGTTGTGTACCTGGGGGAAAAATCATTTTTTCAAAATAAATATGTTTTCCTACAGTATTTTGTAAACAGATTTTCCATCGCTGTTTCTTTTCACGACCTTCATTTAATTAAGTGATAACATGTGGCTAACTTTAGGAAAACTAAAGCTGAGACTGTTTGCGGGGGAAATGTATCCTAAGCATTTATCAACAATCATGCTCCCAGTAACAATGAAAACTACAGAACATTAGACAGATGAAAACAGAGAAAAGCTGCTATGAATTTCATCTTAAATGCAAAAGGGAAGGTGTTTGTAACAAAAATCTTAGCCCAGCAGCATAATTATAATAGAGTTTTATTAGTCTCAAGGTGTCAACCAGGGTAAAAGCACTGCTCAACAATATCTTTACTTGCAAGTCAGAACATATAATCTTGAAAAGAAAAATTCAAAGCACTAAGCCAAAATCAAAGGTTTGAGAAATATGAATTACTTTAAAACCCATAAATTCAATGAGAGCACAAATCCAGAGATAAACTATAATATAAAGACAAAGTAGCAAGACTTTAATTCTGTAAACTGTGGCAATTACTTATGTTTTTTCCTAAAAATCTCAAATTAAAAGAAAAAAAAAAAAGAAGTCTACAGCAATGCCACTCTGAACAAGCCTGATCCCATCTGATCTTGGAAGCAAAGCAGGGTCGGGCCTGGTTAGTACCTGGATGGGAGACCACCTAGGAAGACCAGGTGCTGCACGCGTAAAAATAAAAACTAAGGAATTGTTAAGCTGACAAGGTCTTTGCAATCTGTGAGGTCAACCAAGGGTCACCTCGCTTAAAAATAGATAAATAATTTTAAAAATAATTGCCATAAGATGATAAAATTTTTTTCCTTAAACACCACACAAACCCACCTTATAATCTGTGCCTGGTATTTTGTCTGACATGCAGCAGGTAAAAACACAAATGTTGAATAAGACAAATTATATTAAAAGTTCATAGTCCAAGGCTTAACCAAAGAGCTAACCATTATCCCAAAGACAGGCTTTTTGGGAGGAAGTGAAAGGGCAGATTCTGGGCCAAATGTCAAATGTATGACCACTTAGTTATATATCTGAGGTGTGCCACTGCCAGGCCACAGGACCCCAGCAGTCAACAACAGCAACCCTGAATGTTGTCAGAGCTGGAGAATGAATTCTGCTCTCTATCCCAAGCTCTTGGCACAGAGCCTGGTTGGGCAAGCACATATTGACTCCCCAACCAACGATTACCAACTGGCTGAGTATCTAAGGATCCTACCTTAATATGTCTGCTCAGCTGTGTAGGAAACTTTTCTTCTTCCACATCTTTGACAGCTGCTTTGCCTCGGAACAAATCTATGGTCATGCCAGGAGGAAGCAACCCCTGGTGCTGCTGCCATTTCAGTGCCTAAAAACAGCAATGAACAGTAATCCACTTAGGTGCTTTTAAGATCTGACCCTGACTGCAGAGATAAAGCCAAGTCTGAAAGGATGAGGTTCACAAGAAACTATATGCTATCCACATCCAACCATTTTTAGCCATCTAAACACAACATAATCTGTGCTACTCTGAATGTTCTAAGAACAAAGGCTGATCTCACGGTTTCTCATCTTTTCACACCTGTTTTCTTCTAGGTGTGACTCAGAAAATTTGGAAAACAGAAATCTCACAGTTTCAACATCCAAACACAGCCACTGTTAGCATTTTATAAATTACCTATAATTATATGTATGATTTTATATTCTCCTGTTTTCACCTATCAGATCATGCTATACCATAACTATCATTTCAATGGATGAAAAATATATCCTATCCAGTAGATGTTTAACAATTTAAGCAATAAATTAATGGCTGTTTACACCACTTCCAATTTTTCACTCATCTAAATAATGCTGCAATGAACATCTTCGGACATAAAGCTTTTTTATTTGGGGGATATTCCCACCTTAAACAGATTCCTAGAATAGGAATTATTGAATCCAAAAAAGAACATGAATGGTTAAGGTTCTTGATATAAACTGCCAAACATTTCCCAAAAAGTTGCAACTTCAATAGCACTCATAACTGCATTATAGAGTGGAAAAATCATTGACTTTGGAGACAGACAGCCCTAGGCTAGATCATTTGTTAAATGTAATTTTGACTCCCAATTTCATGAGCTTAAAAAAAAAGCCTAATTTCTAGAACTGCTGAAAGGATACAACAAAATAACATATGTGAAGTCTACATAACAAGTACATGATTAATGCTCATTCCTTTTCCCTTTGTTGTATCAAGAAAACTCAACAATCTTGGATATCATTTTAAAACTTTGCTAATTTAATCGGTGGGAAGTTATACCCTGTTTTAGTAAGTTTTCTAATTAATAAGTTTGAACTTTTCTTCAAGTTTATTAACTAGATGTATTTCCTCTGCTGCTTACCATTTATTCATGTTCTTTGCTCACAGATCTATTGCCGTCTATTTTTCATTTGAGTTTTTAATGTGATCAAGGTATTTGCCAAAAAGAATTTTTTCCAATCTCCTTTTTTTCAAATAATTTTTTAATTTTTCACTTAGTATAATACCTTCTAGGTCCATCCATGTTATTTCAGATGGCAATATTTCATTCTTTTTTATGGCTCAGCAATGTTACATTGGATATATGTACCACTTCTTTATCCATTCATTTATTGATGGACAGTTAAGACTGCTTCCACATATTGGTTACTGTAAAAAATGCTGCAGTGAATAAGTGGATGCATGTCTTTTAGAATTAGTCTTTTGGGTTTCTTCAGATGATTACCCAGAAGTGGAATTAGTGGATCCTTCACTGTCTCTTGTAGCCTGTGTTTTAAAGTCTATTTTGTCTGGTATAAAGTATTGCTACCCCAGCTTTTTTTCCAACTTCATGAAAAATCTTTTTCCATCCCTTTACTTTTAGTTTGTGTACATCTTCGGACCGAAGTGGGTCTCTTGTAGACAGCATATGCATGGGTCTTGTTTTCTTATCCACTCAGCCACCTGACGTTTTCTGATTGGTGCATTTACTCCGTTTACATTTAAAGTAATTGTTGATAGATTTGTAGTTACTGCCAATTTATTATTTATATCATCTTTTTCTTCTTCTTCAAGACATCCCTTTAATATTTCTTGCAATACTGGTTTAATGGTAATGATCTTCTTTAGCATTTTGTCTGGGAAGCTCTTTATCTGTCCTTCAATTCTAAATGATAGCTTTACTGCAGAGTTACCTGGACTGTAGGTTCTTGCTTTTCATCACTTTTGACTATTTCATACCAATCCCTTCTGGCCTGTAAAATTTCTGTTGAGAAATAACATCTGACAGTCTGATGGGAGCGCCCTTATAGGTAATTATCTGCTTTTCTGCTGCTGCTTTTAAGATTCTTTATCTTTAACCTTTGACATTTTAATTAAGATGTGTCTTCCATGAGCCTCTTTGGGTTCTTCTTGAGATGAAGCTTCCTGGGCTTATACATCTATTTCCTTCACCAGGTCCTAGAAGTTTTTCATCATTATTTCTTCACATAGATTTTCAATTCCTTGCTCTCTTTTCCTTCTGGTACCCCTATAATGCGAATGTTGGCACGCTTGATGTTATCCCAGAGACCCCTTAAACTATCCTCATTTTTTTGGATTCTTTTTTTTACTATTATTTATGCCTACAGCACCTGGTCTTCCTAGGTGGTTTCCCATTCAAGTACTAACCAGGCCCGACCCTGCTTAGCTTCCAGGATCAGATACTGGGTTTGTTCAGGGTGGCATGGCCGCAGACCATGGACCATGGCTTCACTGGGGCACAAACCCAGGACCTTCCGCATGTAAAGCAGACGTGCTAACAGCTACACTATGAAACAATGTCCTGGATTCTTTTTTTCTTTTTCCTGTTCTGATTAGGTGTTTTCTGCTACCTAATTGTTCAAATTGCTGATTCAATCCTCTACTTCAGCTAATCTACTGCTGATTCCCTCTAATGTAGTCTTTATTTCAGTTACAGTATTCTTCATTACAAATTGGTTCATTTTTATGTTTCTATCTCTTTGTTGAAGTTCTCACTGAGATCACTGAGCATCCTTATAACCAGTGTTTTGAACTCTGCATCTGGTAGGTTGCTTGTCACCATTTTTAGTTCTTTTTCAGGAGCAGTGCTCTGTTCTTTCATTTGAGACACGTTTTTTTGGTCTCGTTTTGGCTGCCTCCTTGTGCTTGTTTCTGTGTATTTGGTAGTTGCTATGTCTCCCAGTCTTAGTAGTGGCTTTATATAGTAGATGTTCTGTGGGGCTGAGTGGCACAGTTTCCCTGGAGCACCTGGCTCAGGTGTGTCCCTTTATGTGGGTTGTGTGTACCCTCCTGTTGTAACTGAGCATTGACTTCTGCTGGCATATCAATGGGAGGATGACCCTAAGGCTGATTGGTTGTGAAAACTGGCCATGACTACAGTGGAGGAGCTGTTGTGCAGAGGCTGACCCTAAAGAGCAGGATTCACTTTAGTGGGACTCTGGTGCCTTCCGAGTGTGCTCTTTGGATCTGTTTTTCTACACGTAGTTGGATGGTGTTCTGGTACAATCTGAAGCTGGCCACCAGATGTGCTGGTTCTGGGACTCTTGAGATGGACTCTAGTGAAGGCCAAGGTCAGCCACTGCCTGTGCACTGCCCAGGGGCACTTAGTATGAGCTACTAAGTGATCTGCACAACCTGCCTATTTTTAATTATAGCTTTATAGCTTTCTTTTTACATTAAGTTAAACTTTCAAGTGATTGAATTTGTTGATCTTGGTGTTTACTCCCTAATCAAAGGAAGTCTTTCCCTATCAGGAGGTTTGATGCATCATCATTACCTTCTAGTTTTTCCATTTTCTTAAAATATGTAACTTTCAATCTACCTGAAATTATGCTAATAAAATATGAGAGAAGGCTCTGAACTGATCATTGCCCCCATTTTAAAGTAAGTGACCTAACACCATAAACTGAATCATTCCTCCCTATTCTAGGTTTTGTGACATTTCCACAATAATCTATTAAACTCTTATAAACAATAGAATCAATTTCTTGTACTGTTATTACACTGGCTGAAACGAATATTTTTGTGCCAAGTAACAAAATGATTCAAACTATGAACCTTCATTATATGCTTCAATATTTCTAGGACAATTATGCTCTCAACATTTTTCCTTCAAAATTTCTTTGAATATATTTCCAAGTTTATTTTTCCAAATGAACACTAGAATTCTTTTGTGAAACAGTTCTAATCTATTGTGACCTTTACTATAATTGCCTTAAATCTAAGAACTGACATCAATGATCAGTCTTGTCTAGAATAAGAACTGTTTTACCATTTACTCAGATCTTTTACTTCTAAGTTTTGAAGAGTATTTGCCTTTTTTAAAAAATTGAAATCATCTATTTCCCACAAAAGTTAAGAAGCTAGAATTTTTATATTTATGTTGTTGCTAAAAACAAGAGCTCTTTTTTCATTGAATTTTCTAACTGGCTACTGCTGATATATAAGAATGCAATTAACTTTTGTGCATTTTACATCTGGCAATGTTATCAAACTTAAATTCATTATAGTTATTACAGATGAAATATATGTTTCAAATACTATTAATGTTGTTTATTTCTTCCCAAAATTCGTGTTATTTATTTTTCATGTTTTACTGCAATGACAAGAAAATTTGTTATCTCCTCAGGGCCTCTCTCTAATCAGTGTGTATTCTCTGCTGGCTCTTCATACCTTAGTCTATAG
This sequence comes from Cynopterus sphinx, assembly GCA_030015415.1. Classification (NCBI taxonomy): domain Eukaryota; kingdom Metazoa; phylum Chordata; class Mammalia; order Chiroptera; family Pteropodidae; genus Cynopterus; species Cynopterus sphinx. The sequence goes on from CM057385.1 coordinate 99,783,981, forward strand.
TAGTTTCAAATCACTCCCATCTTTAAAAGAAAAAAACTCACTCTCTTGCCCTGTTCTTTAGCTATTGCCCTCTCCCCTGCCCCTCACGGTCATCATCTTCCTTTAACAACCAACCTTCATGAGCCATTTACATTACAAGTCAATGAGACATATCTTCTATTTCCCTTTCCATCAGAAATGATCTCAGATATATCCAAACGGCCAAAATATCTCTTTTGACCCTAAACTTCCTCATGTTCTCTGTTGCTCTCAACCTCGATGACCACTCATCGTCCTGAAACTCCTCACTTGGCTTTTCTAATGATATTCTCTCAGCTTCCCTTTTTATCTCTCTGGCCGTTCCTTTCTCTGTTCACCCAGTTGACTTTAAGTTCTCCCTATAGCTTTCTCCTCAAATTGTTACTTTTCTTATTCCACATACTTTCCCTGAGAAATCATTTTTACATTAATGGCTTCAACCACTACTGAAATTTACAAGTCTATAGCTCCAAACCTCATGGCTGAGGTCCAGATACACAAATTCCAGGAAAGGAGTCCCTGCTTATCTGGAGGGGCTAAGTTCCAAGACCCTTCCTTGGATGCCTGAAATCTTGGATAGTACCAAACCCTATATATACTATGCTTTTTCCAATACATACACACCTACAATAAAGTTTAATTTACAAAGACACAGTATTAACAATAATAATAAAATATAACAATTACAATATACTATAATAAAAGTTATGTGAACGTGGTCTCTAAATATTTTATTGTAATGTACTCATCCTTCTTGTGATAATGTGAGATGATACAATGTCTATGTGATGAGATGAAGTGAGATGAATGACAAAGGCATTGTGCTGTAGCATTAGGCTAATATGAAGATTACTTGAACACAAGCATTGCAATACTGTGACAGTCGATCTAATAACCAAGACGGCTACTAAGTGACGACTGGGCAGCAGCACATGTAGCATGGATATGATGGACCAAGGGATAATTCACATCCGGGGTGAAATGGAGCTAGACAGTGCAAGATTTCATCACATTACTAAGAATTTTCCCTTTACCATTTTCAGACCATGGCTGATTGCCAACTAACTAACTGAAACAACAGAAAATGAAACCACAGATAATGGAATTACTGCACCAATACTGGTCATCTCCACTTGTATGTTTTATAAGAACTTCAAAATCAGCACATCTAAAAACTGATCACCTGACCCTTCCTCAATTTCTACCTCCATCCCAACAAATCTGCCCTTCTTCTTATATTCTTTACCAAGTTACTCAAGCCAGAAACGTAAAGGGGAAACCCAGAGCCAGAGCCTCACTCACTCTTCACATCTAATCAATTAAATGTGGAGGAACATATGAGTTTATTACTCCCTCTAGAAACTCCACTAAAGTGACAATAAAGAAATAAAAAAAGGTACATACACAAAGGAACAAAGAGAACAGAAGAGATAACAGCAGAAGAAAAATGTTAATAAATTTCAAAAGCTGAAAACTGAATGAAACAATGGCAACCAAAAACAGAGGGAAATGAAACCCAGTCACAAAGGTGAGGATGAGAAAGCCACAAAAAGCAAACCAAACTACCTTACAAATTCCAAAAAGGTTTAGGAATTTATATAGGAATTTATATTCTCCTCAAGGACAAAACAGGGCATGAGGCAATGATAAAATATGTATTAAGAACAGTTAGCTCTCAAGACTTCACCCAACCCTATGCATCAAGTGACTGCTTTGTCCCAGCCTCAAGAGAAGTCAAGTGATTTATTTTTTATTATAAAACATCTAGTACTCTAGGTTACTTTATAATAATAATGGCAACACTAGGAGTATTACTACTAATAAAAAAATAATTACCACTAGCAGCCACCATTTACTGAGTGCTTACAAGGTGTCATGAAATACAAGAAATACTTTAAGCACATAATCTCATCTAATCCTTACTATAACACCATGATGAACAGAGTAAATGGATGAGAAAGGAAGGGTAGCATGCCCAAAACCACAGAGCCAGTAAGAGCTTGGGTTCTAACTAGAGTAAACATTTGTTCTAATTTACCTGGGACATTGTCCTTGCAATGTCATGACAATGATCAACAGTGCCCTCAAGTTATCCTAAATGAAATGATAAATTCTATGGTTACCCTAATTCTGACTTATGCTCTTAACCACTCACCTATACTGCTTCTCCGAGGAAAGATGAGGGTGGCATGGCAAGCTGTTAGTACAAGCAGCTCCACGGGTAGTCCCTAATACTCAGATATCTGATTTCTTTAGCTCATACATACAGATTATATACAGGGTAATTTCAATTTCACAGACTTTAATTACCTGTCCCAGTAAAGCCATGAGACGAGACGGAGGCACCACACTGACTTCCCCAGCTAAGGCCTGGGCAATTGCTGCTCTTCTCTTCTCTTTGCTACTTCCATCTGGGTATGCCTAAAAAAGGAGATGGGAGTAGCATCATTTCCAAGAAATGCCTACAAGATATATGTGTGCTTATTTAAAAAACAAAACAAAAAACCAACCATCAAGCAGAAACATTCAAAAAGGAAAACATGAAGCTACTCAATTAAACAGAGGATTAATTAAATCAATTAGTTTTAAAAAATTACTTCCCAATTCTACCCACTTGTATTTCAACAGTATGAGCTGTGAGAAAACTGAAGTTGTCCAATCCACTGTTACTTCTGAAAGGAGTCCAAGTAAACCATGTCAAAGTCAGGGCTGTTTTTCCAATTTTTGAAAAAATCTGCAGAGCTAAGGATTCTTTTATATTCTTTGGTAATTTCTTTCAATCAAATGACCCTCCATGCCAGCAATTCTTGACTACCTCTAACTTAAATCCTGTCTTGGTAATCTAAATTTCTCTTCTTTATCATCTTGGTTTCTGTGAGTTTACCCTAATTTTCCATTATCCAGTGTCTATTAAATTCTTCTTCCTCCCATTTAGACTAGTAAAATGCTGGGTAGGAAAGAATGAAAGTATACGTAGAACAAGGTTTTGAAAAAATAAAGAGTGTCAGTCACCATGCCCTACCAATACACACAATTGCCTGAGAAGTAGAAACATAAGCTTCTAAGAACTAAAAGAACTGGGAGGAAACTGCAAGTGTAAAGGGCAAAGGACACAAATAAATGCCCAGCGAATATACCAGCAGTCAGGTAGCACTTCAGGGCCAGACAAGTTTTTGAGCTAATGAGCAAGTGATACCAAAATAAATTTTGTTTACTTTACTGAACATGCAATCCTCTAAAATGGGGTACGTATGGAAAGGAAGACCCTCCAATACTCACAAAACTAAACAAGATCATGTCTTTAACATATTGCAAATTTTAACCAACACATAGAAAACTATCCTTATCAAAATTAAATCAAAATCACAAAATGTATCCAATAAAATCAAAATCACAAAATGTATCCAAGTAAAAAAGATAACAACATTGCATGTTTTCAAAAACAGCAAGTGTTTCTTTTTGTTACCACACTCTTACCTCACGAGGATCAAAATAAGACCTGGCCAAGAGGTTCTCCAGATGAATATACCGTTCTGGCTGCGTTTGTTTTAACATGATCATGGGGTCAGTCTGTCTCAGAAGTGACCTGGCAGCCCCCAATTCACGGAGCTCTATCAATTCCAGAACAACCTGGCAAGTGAGAGAAAATGGCTATTTCAATACATTCTCTTAGTAATATTTCTTTTTCAATATGCAGAAATGGCCTGTCAAAGTGATTTCCCATACTAGAAAATGCCATTTCTTCTTTTCATTAGCATTTTCAGGTGGACAACTGAAGTAATTCTAATACCTTCAATCCTTCAACTTCCACCCTCCATTTTTACCTACCAATCTTCTCTCCTCTCAGTCTACTTGTTCAGAATACAGATGCTGAAGAAAACTAAAGATGGAAATATTTCCATGGGCTCCAGAAAACTCTTCAAGTACCAAAATTTTCTTTAGGGAAGTAGTGAACTCATGTGGATTGTAAAGAAACAAACCAACTATCCTATTTTTACACACAACTCTACATTTTTACTTCCAGAAAGTCCGTTCTATTCTGTAATAAATGATCTGTATGATCTCTGTCCTGGTTTCCTGGCACAGAGTTTCTAAAAACCCAGAAATTCTGCCAGTGATACGAGTACCTTTGTTATTAATAAGCCCCCTGCATCACACGAGTTTGTGCTAAGATAGTTCAGGATGGGAACTGGTTACCAGAAAGACCAACCATGTGATTAGAGGGTTGAAACTTTACGTCAGCCCAAACTTCAGAGAGTGTTAGAGAGCTGGAAATTGAATAAAACCCCAATAAAAACCCCAATGGAGCTTCCTGGTTAATGAATGCCACGTGAGAGAGACACTGATTCCAGTAGGAGAGAGCACTAGAAGCTCTGCATTCAGGACCCTTCCAAACTTCACCCTATATGACTCTTCATTTGGCTGGTCCTAATCTATGTCCTTGAGAATAAAATTGCAATTTTATTTAAAATAGTATTTTCCTGAGTTCTGTGAGTCATTTACAACCCCCACCATAAATATGCAGGTAGCTGAAAAGGAATATGAGTGGCCTGAGACCCCAAAGTACAACTGTTGTCTGAAACAAGGGCAATCTTGTGGAGGATTGAGCACTTAACTTATGGGGTCTGTGCTAACTTTGGGTGGTTAGTGTCAGAAATAAACTGCAGGTGGTGTCAGAATACTGGTTTCAAAACAGCTGATTTAAGGATCACTTAAGAAATAATTTCAATTTGGGAAAATTTTGGCTTTTCCAAGAGAGGAAAAAATACCAAGTAGTACTTAAGCCTTTACTGCAAGTTTTAAGCATGGTTACAGCCCTATAGTGCTTGAAGGAATGCTCAATTATGCTTCCCAGTTATGGGAGCCACAATAAATCAACCCACAGGGATCAGCATCACCTCCATTCTTACCTGTTCATAAAGGTCAATGAGGGTTTTGTCTGGCAGTTTGAGAGACTGTATAGCCTGTAAAACAGTATCCCAGTGGCCGCTATTAATGTCAGCCACAAAACTTTCAATGCTGTCCACAGTATTCAGAGACACAGTAGTCTCCTCCTGCAAGGTGGCTAATGCCCGATGTAAACTGTTCTCCTTCAGGTACTGCATGATGAGACGGATCACACTGAAAAAACAAAATCATCCAGTTCAGAGCCTCTGACTCACCAAAGAGGCTACAAAATAAAGCCTACCCCAGCTTATTTCTCTGACTCAACGATCTTCCTTTCACTACCTATTTTCCATTTCTTTATGATGTAAGTAAAACTTAAAAAAAAACATCTAAGTTACAAGGACCCTGGGGTTCATCCATCAAACCGCCATCTCAGAAACAGAACTGGGCTTGAGAAAAGGGAAATAAATTGTCCAATAGCTCACAGTCTGCCAGAAAGGGATTTGGTACCAAGGTGATTCTCTTCCAAGGCCAGAGATCTTTTTATTGTAACAAGTCTCTACACGGTGTCTATACTATTGCAAACTTTAGTGAAATATTTAAATCTAGTCTAGTTATTGACACACGTACTCTAAATAGTTGTAGAATCATTTGGTCCATTTTTAAAATGACAACCAAAAAATATGTGAATTGAGATTTTCTTAATAGGGATTTGTTGAAGTAGTGCTATACTATATATAAGTAAAACAAAGCTATATGTTCTCATTTGCAAAATAACACCTATACAGTGACTTTATTACCAAATTTTCAGGACAAGTGACACAAAAACATTGTAAATTTAGTTTCCCATAGAAAAGAGGAGCCAGATCATTGTCAAATATTAAGAAAATAAACACCATTTCAACATGTGCCAGACAACTTATAAATTATTGTTAAATATATAGTTATAGTTAAAACTTCGTGATCTTGGATGTCATGAGGAGTCTGGTGAAGAAATCTTTCATACAGACTGCAAAAGTTCACTGTAAACAATGCTGTAACACAGTTTTCCTTCACCTTCTCTAAAAGTACACAGGTGGCTTACACTGTATTTCTACTGGCCAGCACAAGTATAGAGCATCATACTGGGTTGGTTGAAAGGGATTTACAAATAGAAATTCAGTCAATTCTCTCTCCTGGGGAAAAATAATAATATTAAAACAACAGCCTGTGTTTACTATGTTTACCATATGCCAATTACTGTTCTAACATTTCAGACATATTGATTCATTTACTCCTCAAAACAACCCTATTACTTATTACTAATAAGCTCATTTTACAGATGAAGATTTCACCAAGTAACAGAGATAAATGGGAAAATGGAGATTCAAACTGGCCACGTGGTTCTTCAGCATACATCCCTAACAAGAAAGCTAATACCCTCTTCTTATAAACCCCTGCAGAAGGAAACTGATTACTGTTACTTGCAGTAGTCTTTCTCTCATGGCACCCGCTATTTAGATCTCTGCTATTCTAGTACCTACTATCCTCCTTAGCACACTTACACTCCCAAAATAAGGCACTCTCCTCGTAAAGACCTCATATTGGACATAACCAAAATCAAATTTACTTCCTTCAATCACAATGTAATATATAAAGAACTAAAAGCTTTGGAGATAGGCTGAGATTTGAATCAGTTCTGTCACTTACACTGTGGACTTACGCAAATTAGTTATTTCTATGCCTGTAGGCTTGGTAAAAAGGGTTACTATACTACTTATAATGTGACTAGCATAGAAAATAGTAAATAGTAATTTACTAATTAGGAAACAATAGCTATTATTGATAATAAGAACGTGCAGCAGCCCAAGGCTAGGAGAATGGTGAGTGTCCACTATTATTCAGGCCCCAAAGCATGGAATCCTTTCCAACTCCTGCCCTGACTTAGCTGCCTTAACTCCAGCACTCTGTATCACTCTTCTTTGCCTTTTCTCCACAACACTTATCATCATCTGTTAAGCCTCATTTTTTACATATTGTTTTTGTCTGTTGTTTGCCTTCCCCAATCACACTGAAAATTCTATAAAGGCAAGGATTTTTGTCTGTTTTATTCACTACTGTATCCCCAAGGTCTAGAAGAGCACATAGTAGACTTCAATATTTGTTGAATGAATAAACTTCCCCTCCTTACATGACAGGTCTTCAGGACAAGTTCTCTCCCTTACACTCTGGACACAGTGATGCGTTTGCCAATTTGATTATTAAGTGCTGGCAAGGTGAAGTCTGGGGAAGTTCACTAAAGACCTGAGTCACTCATTAGTCCCCCCTTTAGGGTACTAAATCTATCATTCTTCTGGAACAATCTCCAGAATGTCTCTCCTCTGTAACTAAATAAAACTCGCAGGCTAAACAAAATTCAGGACCACATAGAGCCTGATAAAAATAGCTAGTTGTTCTTTCATTCCAAAAAACAGTAATTAATGGAGCCTCTATGGTGAGCTAGGCACCAAGACTATAAGAAAAAGGAGCCCCTAGGCGCCTACATAGGCAAGTAGGGTAGAGAGAGGAACAGTGACCATACTGGGTTAAGTGCTGGGCAGAGAAAAGCAAAGAGGCCATGTAAACACCGAGGAAACGAATCACACTTGTTTCCCGGGGACAAGAAGAGCAGGAACGCTTAAGGGCCCAAGCTCCCTTGAACAGATGGTTAGACTGGAGTTCAGAGTGGATGGGCAATTTCATCAGTCACCGAGCGCGCCAGGAGTCAGCGAAGGCCAGAACTCGGGTCTTCAAGGCCTATCCTTCCCCCGACGCCGCACCGCCTCCCACGGGGCTTTGGGCTTCTCGCCCGCTACTTTCCAATGGGCCCGCCTCCAAGGTAGCCAGATCCAAGCAGCTCCTTTACGAGCAAAGAAACGTCCCTCCACTCCCTTGCCTCTCGGACGCCTGTCCCTGAGCACCTTCCACCCCACACCCTTCAGAGCCCGGCCTCCGCCACTTCGCGAACATCCGCCGCCGCAGGACTCACTCCGAGGACTCGATTTCGATCGACATAGCGTGATAGTCCCGGGAGCAGGCCTCAGTCCACTCGCAGGCCTGGTCGCGCCACACAGCAACGCCACGTCCGGCGGCCGCCTGACGTCACTTCCGCTCGTCGTCCGCCGGCCGCCGTGGAGGTGCTGTGTACGGAAGAGGGGCGTGGAGCAAGTGAGGGGCGGGGCAAGCGGAGGGGGCAGGAGGCGGGGCGAGCGAGGGAGGGGCGGGGAAGGGGCGGGGCGAGCCTGGGGCGGGGCGAGCGAGGGGCGGGGCCTCGAGGGAAAGGCTGTTCAAGGGCCGCTGGTTTGGAAATTTAGCTGGTTTGGAAAGGTAGCTGATTACACTTAACAAGGGGACTGAATTGACCATACCTGACCGGGAGGTTAATCCATTCGAAAGCAATGGAACACTAGTCAACATTCGTAGGCAGAGTTAACTAAGGACGAATGAATAAATGACTTAGAATTCAACACGCCTGTTTAATCAGTCTAGTAATGAAGGGTTTGGAACCCAGTTGGGATTTTCCTACCCAACTGGGAACAGCTCAAATACAGTGTTTCCAACCACGTGTTTAGTTGAAAAGGGTTTCATTTCTGTGGTATGATTCCTGGGGGGGGAAAACATGCAGGGAGATTTGAAATTTGTACACTCCTTTTAGTAGGCTTTAAACCATGCATTATTAGTAGAGACAAATGAAATGTAGGGATATTGGTTAATGTCATAAAGTTCAGCTTTTAAAATATTGCCATTTGATATAAATTTTAAAAATATTTGCAGCACCATAAGAAATCTATGTTGTGAAAATTACCTATTAAAATGATTTACTTGGATATTTACTGTTGCCTTTCAGTCTTATCTCATACTGACTTCAAAAGTCAACCACAGAACTTCCCTGTAGCCTCTTAAATACTGCTTTTTTGTTTGTTTGTTTTTCCCAAATCTTTCTCTATTTCTCAACTCTTAAAAAGACATTGTCTCCAGGGTCTCAAAGTTCTAAGAGTCTAAATGTTTGCTCCAACATATGTGAGACAACTAGATGTGTGTATGATTTCTGAGATATTCTTGCATCCCATGACACAACATAGAAAATTATTATAACATCTTTCTTGAAATGAAGAGCCAGCTAATTTTTAACAATAGAATATGCCTTCATTTTCTCTATTTAGCACTTGTCATGTTATTTTTACTTCAATTAAGATTACTTCTCTAATTCACTTATACAAATAAGTCTTCTCTATAATTACTTAACACCAGGTTTTATTCTAGTGTCCACCACACCTCTGTTTTCATTTGCATGGTGGGGGCTGGGGAAAAGCAGACTGTAAACTTATTTTATCTGCATTGCTTACTGCTTGAGAAAATATGCCAAGTAGCCTGTTTGAAGTCAGAATTTGTTATTTACTGCCATGTCTGTGGTTTATGTATCCACAAGAATCAGCTCACCAAACACCATTCTTGAGAAATGAAACTTTATTATTATAGTTAGCAGCCACAAATATGTCATCATCCTTTGCTTCTTAGACATATTGAATTTTTTAAAAATACATTTTCATTTTAAACACAAATAACAACAAATCTGATCAAATTTTTTCTCCTTCAATGCACACCTTCCGTATTTGAAGACATGTTGGATTTTTGATATCTGATTGCTAGCCAATGCCCATGGCATCACAAACTCGTCATCCAATGTTGCCTGTGTAATAATGGACTCGAATGACATTTTTGTTAACATGTGTAATAAAACTGAACTTTTCACCTGGTTAGGGCGGTTTCTCCCCTTAAACTAGCTGCTTATGTCTTCTGTATCCTAACTACATAACCCATCAACTTACATATCCTTTCCATACCCAAAGCATAAGCTTTTTTAAATCTTGATGATCCCTTTTTAGTAAGTTGATAAACTTTAGCAATTGCTAAAGATCAGTTTGTCTAGGAATTTTTTTATTCATTAAAAGTATTGAGATGACATAGGAATTGTGTTTTTATTGCCAGGTAAATGAGGTCTCTCATATCTCTCCATTTTGTAAGTAAAAAAAAAAAAAAAAAAAAAAAAACCTCAAAACAGGCAGACAACTTTTTAACTTCTAAACCAACCAGTTGTATTCAGCCGGAAGCTTCCACCGCCCGTTCAAAGGCTGGGTCACAGACCTTACTCCTGGTGAACAAATGGCTAAGAGTGACCCCAAAGGAAATCCGGTCTACTGATAGCATCCCCTTTCCGGAAAGCTGACTCTACCCAGTTCACCTCTCCACAGTCCATTTCCTTAACCGACAGAGGGCAGGCTGGCCACAGAAAAGCTGCCATTGTAAAACGTACCTCCAGATGTCTTAACTGGATATTATGCAGAAGTGTAGGGGAGAGAGACCTTCGTACAATGGGCAAAGGAAGTAGGAGGCAAAGTCCGTATTTACTCAAATTGGGGCAAAAGGTTGGCCCTTCTTATTAAACTAGATCGATTTCATCTAACATGATAATGTTTAGAGAAAAATGATTACACAATTCTACCTGCTCATGACAGGACAGGACCTAGAGATTTTCTAACTTAGCCTTCTCCTTTTTAATTTTTACCCCAGGCCATGAATCCCTGCATCATTCCTGATGAAGGACCTTCATCTTTTTTTGTATACCTACTTGAATGAAACCACCTATTCCAGCTTGGCACAAAATATGCTTTCCTGTAACTCTCAAAGAACAAGCCTGTTCCCTTCAGCGACTGCAAATGTTCCCTAGAATCAAAAGGAAAGTTTCTTCACATTAATTAATTTTTGTCAGGGACAGAAACCTTTCCCCCTTCAGCTGATACATTGGTCAAGGTGGCATCATATGTTCATTATCAAGTTGACACTGTTGCTGTCAAGGAGAATGGAATTACCATGGTTGGCCTGAACATGGACATGCGCCCTCTGGGACTATGAAGGGACCACTTTCCTGAGCATCCAAACACAATCGCAGATCATATGGCAAGGAAGAGGAGATGGAGCTGGTTGAATAACTGTTGGATGGACAGGCAATCCTGTCCACATGGTCTGGTCTGTGAGACTGGTAGGCACTAAAGAGTCCCATTACACAGACAAGAAAGTAGAGAAGAGGAACTGAAGGACCTCACTCAGATCTCACAGTGAGTGAGTCCCAGGTTTGTAAAAACTCAGTTCTGCTGACTCCTGTCTCTTCTCTTCCTTCTTTGACCAATGTCTGAATCAATGGCTGTAGATCTTGTCCTCAGTGGACTAGGACTAGAGAGAAGTTATCAGGGAAAGATATATTTTTAAGAAGGCAAGGAAATGGGATGCACTTGGGGAAGAGAATAGTCTAGACTGATGACATGACACTTAGACAGGACCTGAGCTACACGTGCCTACCATGGAGACACCTTCTGAGGAAGCAGCCTCATCCACAGCACTGCCTGAAAGAGCAGCTATAGATGACCATGTTTTACAGCATGTAATTTCAATCCCCATCCTAGTCTGAACTGGTTGGACTAGAGGTAGGTATCAGACCCAAGAGAAGACAAAACTTAAGCTGACCCGCCTCCTATAACCTGAACTGACTCAAAAAGCAGAGTTAACCCAATCAGTTTTTCTGTCTCAGAATTATAACTTTGAAAAATGTCAGGCAGTTAGGAGTACAAAAAATTAAAAGGTTCTGAGGTTGGGGGAGCTATGGGATAAATAAGACAAAAGTGTAAGGAGGCTTTAGCTAAGGGAGAAAAAAAGATATTGAGCCAAGGAAAGAAAAATCAGTGAGTATATAAGGCAAACATGGAGCAGACACCTGAAATATGCTGGATAGTGTTCATCAGGTGACTCTGGAATGTGGTGCTTTGAATTCCATCTTGGTGCCAAGGATGCTGGAGTAGCCTTTGAGCTGTAGAGGACCTCCATTTCCAGGTTCCTAAAGGCTGCACCATGGTGACTATATTTAGACTTCTGAGCTTCCATCTCTTTCTTTTAGCCCCACTTCTACCCTTTAATAACCCTTCCTTTCCATGAAGCGGCTTGTGGGAGGTTGTTTCTTGCTTCCAAAAGAACTTAACCAATACACATCATGGGAGTGAGAGCCGCAGTACTGATTGAGTGGCTAAGAGCTCAGATGGCCTGGATTGGAATCCCAGTTCTGCCACTTATTAGCTGTGTGACTTTAGACAAGTTGTTTAAGTTCTCTGTGCCTTGCTCTCCTCATCTGTAAAATAAGAATAATAATAGTCCCTACCTCAAAAGTTATGTGGATTAAATGAGTTAATACATATAAAAAACTTAAATCAGTGCCTCGCATGTAGTAAGCTCTGAATAAGACGCTGTTGTTGTTGTTGTTGTTGTTGTTGTTATATATTACAAAATAAAAGTCCTATTATTTTTGTTTCTTAATACAATAAAAAAATTAAAATGAAAGTGAAAACAAAATCTGAAAGTGGTCAGTTTTGGAGGGAGGGATTCCTCCCCTCTTTGAGGCAATGCCAGTCTCACAGATGGTTTTGTACCCTTATCATGTGCAACCAGTTGGTAGATGGCTGGTCCCCTATAATCCCTCACTTAGTCTTAACCCCTGGAATCTCCCTCTGTGTCCCACTGACCGATTCAGCTTCTGTGACACAGAGCCACCGTGGGGTATGTCACCAGTGTATTCTTTATTTATACAGAAGGGTTTTTCCTAGAAGCCTGGGACTCAGATGGAAGGCCGATTCCCCACACCATGACTTGTTAGTACTTGGTGGTTTCCAGAGGCTTCCCTTAGCACATCTTTGATCTGGGATCTGAGCAAATGAAATCCACAGGGCCTAGCCAGGATGAGCCCCAGCAGCTTTCTGTACTGCCCCTACAAGGACTTGCCACTGTTGTCTTTTTTCCTAAATAGCATCTTTGATCTTCTTGCCAGGACTACTTTCCTTCAACCTCCAGAGACTCCGGGACATTGAATAAAGACTGAACTTATACACCTGGAATGCTCGGCCTTTCATCTACAACAAGAAAAGGTTCTAGGTTCATTCCCCATATCATACCTACTCTTGGAGCTGACTGGGATCCCCCATTCTCCAATTGTAATGGATACCTTTGAGATGTCTAGCTAACTCACAATTTTTTTCTCCTTGTGGTGCTCCAACTACCCTCAGGATGGGCCTGCTACAGCCTACATTTTACCAGGTACTTCTCTTCCCACCATACCTGAATAGCCCAGTGGTGGACACTGACCAAAACTAAACCAAATAGGATTCTCTCTTCCAAGTATTAAGAATTGGGATCAAAATATTCTAGTTCTAACTGGCCTGATATGCTGAGCTATGGGTGATCACTTTCTCTTGTGTGACTGGGGAGCAAATAAAGGCTATAGAGAAAAGAATGAAATCAAGTGCATAGAGAAAAAGAGAGGTGAGAGCCACCAAGGGAGCTATCTCTGTTTTTGATGGCTTTTCTTCCTCACATGAACCCTATGTGGTAAGGATTATTACTATCCCATTTTACAGATGAGGAAAGTGAGGCACAGAATAATGACATTATCCAGGTGGTATCACATGAGCTCCTGAATCTCATTGTTCCCAAAAAGAATACAACTTTGGGCCTCCTAGTTGTATACGAGTTTGTAAAGGATCCCTTTTTTGTCTCCTTAATCTGGTTTGGGTTGGGATTCTATCACTTTTGAGCACTGACAAAAGGGAACTAAGATAGATTCTTTTGGATGAACCTAGCCTCAGATATGAGGAATGACACCAAGAGGGAGGAAAAGGAGATAAGAATGGGTGCAGCTGCAGTTTGGAGGTGAGGGGGCCAGAAAATGGAGAAAATCCACACCCATTAACCTGGAAGAAGTTCTGTGAGGTGGTAAGAGGCAAGGTCTTTGTGTTGAGATTAAACAAAGCATTTGGGGTGAGGGAAAGGTACAGCCGAAAAATAATAGCTACAAATAGGAGAGAGAAGGCAGTTTGTATTGGGCAGAGGAATTCCCAGCTGTGGTTACAGGTAATGAATCTTAGGTAGACTCACCCACCCCACTGTATATGATTTTGCTCAAGCAAAGCTCTACTACATTGTTGGGCATTGGCTAGTTGGGGTGAAAGTAGAAGAAGGTTGGGACATTGAGGGTGCTGAGGAGAGAGCTGTTAAAGTGACACACCTGGAGGTCAAGGCTGAAGGGGATCGAGAACCATGACAGGCCAGAGGCCCAACACGGTAGAAGGCAAGTGTGGTGAGAGTCAAAATGTGAGAGAACTGGAGAGAGAGGAGGGCATATCAGAGCCCGAAACGTTGGATTTTGAGACTTCTGAGGTGGAGCCCTTCTTACTAATGACAGGACATGACCACAAGAGAGAGTGGCTAAAGTAGAGTGAAGGAGTTGAAGAAGTCATGGAATTTGGAAACTAAATGCATATAAACATATAGGCTTATAGGTCAGTAGAAGAAGCTCTAGAAAAGCTTTGGTCTTTTTATTTCTGGATTGTTGATGGCAACAAGAGAAGAATATGCTAACAGAGTGTCAGATGGTTCGAGGCCAGCGAAAAACTGTAATCCAGCTCTCCTATTGTCTGATTGTTAGGAAAAAGTAGAATGGTGGATACGAGCAACAAATCAGGCCAGAATGGAAGACAGTTGCAAGCGCACCTGATTCAAGAAGAAGGGAAACAAATTTCGTAAAGCCTGACTCTTGAAAAATGCCCTGTGGATGCCAATTAACTTGGTGTCTGCAGAGCAGTTTGCATAACTTTGTACTGGAGATCAGAAAAAATATATAAGATGGATTTGTATTATAATACACTCTTTTGCTGAAGTACAAGAAAAGTCTCATGGTAAAAGGGGTTTCACTGTTACAATAACTATGAAAACATATCCCTGGTACTGTGACACACTCTGTATATTCAAATGATTCTCTTCATTGGTAATTGGTGGGGTCACTGTAATTGAAAGCATGAACTATACATAAAATGCCTTCTGAATATAAAAAAAAACATATAGGCTTAGAAACAAATGCAAACATATCTCAGATACACCCAGACACAGGATACAGATATACATACAGATATGCACAGGCAGGTGTACAACTAATTCATAGACACAGACTCTTCCCTCTTCTCCCTCCCAGCTTGTAACACAGACAGGTACACACACAGGGACATAGGGACACGCACATACACAGATATGAACTACATGTATAAAGACACATGTAATCATGTGACAGACAAGGAAACTTTGACACACACACACACACACACACACACACACACACCCCACAGTCTTGTGACTGTCACAAGGGTGTAGTTTTATCCCCCAGAGTATTGTTCTTCTTATTGATTCTGGCCACTGTGGTGCCCACGTGGCACATCACCAGTTCTTAGAAAAAAGACAGGAACCTGAAGCCTCTCTCAAGTCAGAAACAAAGGCCCTGGCACAACCCAGCCATGGTTCACCAGTACAGGATGTCTATTCCTATCTTTATCTCCCTGGAAATGGAGTTCCAGCTTACATGCTGCCCCAGGGGCTCTCAGCCAAGGGAAATAGAGCCTCCTCTAGCACAGGGTAGCCTGAGACAGCTGGCCCAGGCTAGGCAGACAAACTGTGACACCTAGAGCCCCCACGTTTCCCAACCCAAGCATCGTTTTCCCGGAGAGGCCAGCCTTACCCCTCACAGCTGGGGGGAAGGAAAGAATGGTGAGAGGGATGAGGCTGGAGACATAGGTAGGAATTAAGGCTTCATCCAGAGGAAAATGGGTAGGCAAGAGGTTTTACTAAGTAGGAGAATGACATGTTTAAATTTGCACTTTAGAGATCTCAACACCTAGAATAGTGTCTGACACACAATAAATGGCTGTTACCCACCTACAGAAGGGGCTGGAAATGTGACCCTAGTGGTAGGAACGCCAGCCAGGAGCATCAGATTAGGTAAAAGTAGATGGAGACTAAGTCTAGGGTCAGTATGTAGGAATGAGGAGAGGAAGAAATAGAAGTGACTATAGATGTGATAAGAAAGGTTAGCTATGTCTACTGCCATGCTATGCTGAACACGCTTGATCCCATCTGATCCGAGAAGCTAAGCAGGGTTGGGCCTGATTAGTACTTGGATGGGAGACCAGCTAGGAAAACCCGGTGCTGTAGGCATAAAATATAAAAAATAAGGGATCGTAAGCTGACAAGGTCCTTGCAATCTGTGAGGTCAACCAAGGGTTGCCTTGCCGAAGAAGGAGGAGGAGGAGGAGGAGGAGGAGAAGAGGAACACTTGAAAAAGTTGACCATATGGTGGGCCACAAAGCAATTTTTTAATAAATTTCCAAGGACTGATGTCATATTGAGGGTGCTTTCTGCTTTCAAAGCAATTGAGCTAGAGAGCTAGCAACAAGAACAACAGCCAAAACCCAATAATTTGAAAATTCACATATGATAGGACATTTAAAATACATATTTCTATGTTACCATTAGATGAAAGAAAAAGATCACTATTGAAATCAGAAAAAAAAAATTCAAACTAGAAACTAGATAGTAATAAACATGACACAAAATTGCATAATGCCTTTAAATATGTACTTAGAGGGAAAACCTATAGCTTTCAATGAATACATTTAAGTATATAGTTAGAGCTAAGCTTTAAACTCAAATCATTAGAAAAAGTGAATGAAAACTCAAATAAATAAACTCAAATAAAGAGGGAAATCTTAAAAATAATTTAAGACATTAATTAAATAAAAATAAATTACAATAGAGATTATCAAAACCAAAACTTTTTAAGTTAAGAGTGGCCTTGTCCGTTAGCCTCCAACCCCTGGCAGGTCCCTCTCCTCTCATAAATTGCAGCTGACACCTGAGCACCAAGGGCCCTTGAAAAGAGCGACCCTCTGGTTGGCTACTAAAGGGAAGACTTGAGCAGGGAGGCTGACATTCCAGCACAGGTGCTCAGGGCTGAAGCACTCCCAGTGCCCAGTAGAGGCCAACGCACCGATGTTCCTTTAAGGTCTGTCTCTAGCAGCATTTGGAAGAAAGCAGGAACCACGCCACCAGAGATTCTTGGAACATGATTCACGTTTCGCTTTGTCAGCTGAACTTTATGTTTTTGCAGCTTCTGCCCAGGTGGTGAAACAGATTGAAGAAGGAAAAGCAATAGGGCCTTCCAGGAAGGCTTAAGACAATGGCTTAGTTCTCTTTAGACTCTGAACCATGCACTTGGAGGTGCCTCATGACTGCCAGGAGATGGCTTTCTTTCTGCCCTTCCCCTTCCTGGACTGACAAAGACCTTTGTTTCTGACCTTGAGTCCTGTCTTAAGTGTACCAGCAGCAGACTCAAACAGGCAGAGGGGCTAGAGGAATAAAAGACCCCAAAGAATTTTCCTAGAACCACAAGCTGCAGTCCAGAAGGGCCTTCACAGCCTCCCCACCCAGTTCCTGGATGGAAACCAGAGAAGATCTGGCCCTGGTTGCCCTGTGCATTAATGCTTTTCTCCTGGTTAAGGGCTTCCTCACCTTCTGTTCAACCTCCATACCCAAAGCCATATGCTAGGTTGTGTCCTCACCTCAGGGTTGCTGGGGAGCCAGGGCAAAGCCTGGCAGATCTTGTTTCCCATGAAGAAAGCCCTGGAACAGTCTTCTGGAGGGTGCGAGCAGTGAACCTGCAAGACAGGGCATACCCAAGATGGAGAGAGTACCCACAGGCCTTGGGGAGCCAGCAGGACCAAGTTCATCGGTCAAACCCACTAGTCACTGAGCCCAGAGCCTGTGTGTGACAAAATTGAGCCCCAGCACCTGAATCAGAGGCAGAGCTTTCAGAGCTGGCCAGCAGGGCCCAGACTGGCATCTGAGATGTATTGCCTGACAAATTGGCCGTGGTGGAGATTTCTTCTGTCCTCAGCAGCAGTTCTTTTCTCCTCATTCCACGGTTTTATTGTGGCCAGGTCAGCTTCTATCCACATGAAACACAAGCCACTAAAGTCTGGAGTCTAATGAAATTAAACAAAATGACCTGCTTTTTAGAGCTCTTCTTTCAGCCTGAAATCATGAATCATGAGACCAAACCACAGTCCCTGGCTTCCTTTAGGAAAATGCCATTGGCTAGGAACGTTTGGAAGGATTGCAAATGGTGTGGCAGCTGTTCTCCTTTAGGGAGAGGATATACAGTGGGGGAGAAGGGGTGTCAAGAAGGAAAAGAGAGACTCAAGGAGTCCAGGCTTCAGCAGAACTGTGTGTCTCTCCACCCTCTATCCCATAGGTCCTCGCCGCCTTGGGACAAGGCTGTGCTGAGCCTTCCTGGACACCAGGTGTCAGCCCAGGGCAGGGCCTGGGCTAAGCGCGGGATGAAGGAGCGGTACTGTCTGTGAACCAGGGGGCTTGGTTGTTGTTGCCCTGTGCAGTGTTTCCAGAGGCAAAGAGCAGCCCCTCTTCTCGGGGTCCACAGGAGTCCTCAGCACTCGGGTTTCCCTTCCTCCCTGTTCCCCATGACTCAGACTTCCTGCATTTTCGTGGGTGATTTCAGTGTCTCTTAGGTGAGGGTTGCACTGATGTTCCTTGGTACAAGAAGCTGGTGCCATGAAAAACGTTAGGTCTTCTAAAACCATAAACAGAAAACAAAACAAAACAAAAACACAAAAACAAAAACCATTCTCTTGAGTCCAGCCCTCAGTCTGCACTGCACTTCTCTTGGCAGTTCTGCTGGGTCCAGGCTCAAAGTGAGAGCCATGTCCCCAAGGCTAGGGCAGGGCATGGCTCAGCCTCCAGCCTCTAGCTCCCATGCTGCTTTGTGGAGGGCCTGCTGCTTAGGCTGGATGAGTGGCTGGATCATGGTCCAGTAGCTCAGGAGACCTGGGTCACACATTCTCTGTATGCTCTTGTGCAAGTCACGTGACCTCCCTAAACCTACCTTTCCTTAATGGGGATTATTGTAACGAGCAACACAGAGCGGGTGGGAAAGTGCTGGTGTGCTCATCAGGGAGAACCCACATGAGGGATTGCAGGCAGCCAACAGTTCACGAAATCTTCTTGCGCCCTCCCTCACTTCTGTTCTCACTATCAGTGTGCCTTTGGTAAAGTTGGGAACTACAGAGCTGGGGCCTTAGAGCTGGCCTGTCTCCTGTGCTGCTGTCATCAGAGTAGACCAAAATCATAGCAGCCACAGCAGCAGGACACTTTTACAGAAAAGGAGCACTCTGAAGGCCCCACCAATGGCTCAAATCCCTGTCTGGAGAACCTCTGGTGGCTCAGGGTGTCCAAGGATCTCAATGTAGCAAGTTCAAGCTGGCCAGGCCCCACGGAGCTGAGCAGGGTAAGGCAGGGTGGGGCACTCAGCTCTTGGCACCTCACCAGATTGAGATTCAAAGATCAAGTCATGCACTTTTACTGGTCACAGCCTGTACCCACCATGCTCTGACACATGCCTCCCAGTCAGTGACTAAGTCCAGGAGCTCAGGCCAATTGTCCAGCACTCACATCTGGACCGGAAATAAGTCTATGGTAGTAGCTCCAGGCTCAGGTTTGTGTCAATATCCAGATGTCAGGTCCTCCCTCAGCAACAGGCTTCTGGATTCTGGGACCAAAGATCCATGGGCAGCAGCATGCCCCTCACTTCTTCCTAGGTTCACACTCCCCACAGAGTCCTGATCAGGTAGGTGCCTCAGGCCAGTCTTGACCCTCAGAGGCAAAGCACACGGTCCCTCACTCCCACCATGCTTTCCATTCTTTAATGTTTTCATTACCCATGTGTAACAGGCACGAATGTTCAGTTGTACTCAGGAAAGAAGAGCAAGAAATGTCTTAACTGAATTTTTCTCAAAATAAGAGAATCATTAGAAGCTCCCCAGCCTGAGCTCCTGTTCAGCCCCCATAGACATCCCCATAGCATGCCACACCCCACAGGCCTCCACCATTCCTCTTCAGAAGGGAACCCCATCTCCCTTCCAAACACGGGCACTTTCAGGGAATGCAACCCCTCCAGGGGACAATGCTGTTCTTTCAACGGGGCCATTAATGCTAAAGACCTCTGCCCTTAGGCACCAAACATCGTTACCCTCAAATGGGAGCCTAGCTGCATAGTCTGTGCAGAGAAAGAAGGATCATCTCTTCATTTCATTGCTCACACATCTGGTCCCACAAACAATTACAGAGTAATTTCTGCACTAAAATATTCATGGAGTTCCCCACCATATTTGGAAATACTACTCTGTAGTTTGTTTTTCTTTTCCCTTAAACCTCTTTCAAATTGATAAATATAGATCCACTCCCAATGGTCACAGAGTAATTGTTTGGATGCCCCTCATTTTACTCAGCACAGTCTCCCATTGATGGTGGCTTCTAAGTTTTCAGTGTTACAAGCACAGTGGGGTAAATACTAATGCACATTTTGATGCATGTTGGATAAATTCCTAGGAGCTAAATTGCAAGGTTAGGGGATAGGTTCATTTTTAAGATTTGTTTATCTACAGTCTGCATCCAGAAATTCTGCACCAATGTAGCAACATGGGGGTGGAAATTTCCCTACTGTCACTAACACCAAGTCATAGGGCCATCTCTCTGAAGTATCCCTCCTGCCCTCCAGGCTCCAGAACTCAGGCTCTCCCTGCTGACTCTTGGGGGCCCTCCTCCCCATCTAGACAGAACCTGTCTAGGTGACTGTCCCCAGGTGTAATCTGGTCCAGTTTGTCATTGCTTCTTTTTAAAAGCCTCCAGCTCAACTCCCAGTTTCTGCCAAGAGTAAATGCCCAAGTGGGTGCTTTAGGAATAAGTACCTCCTTGCCCCCCAGTCCTGAGATTTTGCCTGAATCCAGGATTCCTTTCTCCATCCAAGTCCCCCTCAACTGCCTCACCCCATAAGAGCTAGTGGTATCTGTGTCATAGCTTTCTGATACCAAGCTTCCTTAGGGAAGGATTTTTATTTTGGGAAAAGGTAGCAACTGAAGAGCCAATCATCTGGGGCAGAGCACCAAGCTGGATTTAACAACCAAACTGAGTGTCCACAATCCATTGCTTCTAAGGTGGCATGGCTCACATGGCCAGCCCATCTCATTCTCAAAATCTCCAGGTGGAAACTGGACTCACACCACCAAACTCGGACACCTCCAAGGCAGGTAGAGGTCAAGCTCAGCCACAGGGAGCCTCCTTTTTTTATACAGTAAAATATACTATCTTAGTCTTTTCAGGCTGTTGTAACAAAGGTACCATAGTTTGGATGGCTTATCAACAACAGAAATTTATTTCTGGAGACTGGGAAGTCCAAGGTCAAGGTGCTAGAAGATTTGATGTCTGGTGAGAGAGTTAATAGACAGCACTTTCTCTCTATAACCTTACATGACTGAAGGGATGAAGCAGTTCTCTGGGGTCTTTTTATATAAGGGCACTCATCTTATTTATGAGGGCTCTGCCTTCATGATCTCATCATCCCCCAACAAATACTATCGTGTTGGAAATTAGGTTTCAACATATGAATTTTGGGAAAGACATTCAAGCTATAGTATAGTGTAATAAAATTTATTTTAACCATTTTTAAAGTATACAGTTTTGTGACATTTAGTATTTATACTGTGCAACCATCACCACCATCCATCTCCAGATCTTTACCTTCTCTAACTAAAACTCTGCACTCATTAAACACTAACTCTCCATCTTCCTTCTACTCCACTGTTGCCTACAGCCTCTGGCAACCATCACTCTACTTTCTCTGAGTTGACTACTTCAGATACCTCACATAAGTAGAATCACAGAATATCTGCCCTTCTATAACTGGCTTATTTCACTTAGTATAATGTCTACAAGTTTCATCCATGTTGTAGTATGTGTCAGAATTTCCTTCCTTTTAAAGCTGAATAATGTTCTGTTGTAAGTATATACCACATTTACTGATCAGTAGACATGGGTCATTTCCAACTTTTGGCTATTGGGAATAATGTTCTGCTATGAACATGGGCATACAAATATTTGTTTGAGTCTGTGCTTTCATTTCTTTTGGATATGTACCCAGAAATAGAAAGGAAGGATGATGTGGTAATTCTGTTTAATTTTCTGAGGAATCACCATACCACCTTCCACAGGAGCTGCACCATTTTACACTCCCACCACCAGGGCACAAGGATTCTAATTTGTCCACATCTTCAGCAATACTTGTCACTGTTTTTTTGCTAATAGCCATCCTAATGGGTGTGAAGTGGTATCTCAGAGTTTTGAATTGCACTTCCCTAGGAAGCCTCCTTAAGGTTATAATATTTCAAGCCCTCTTTTACAGGGAAGATGGTTCACCTGAAAGAAACCTGCATATGGAGCTGGCTCCTATACCACCTTTAATCCGATTTCCTTTTCCCAGAGCTGAGCAGAGGCGCAGCCATTGTGCCCTCACTCCTGTGCTTCTCCCTCAGGTCCCTCAGGAGGATCCGGAGGCCTGAGTTTTGAAAACCTAAGGGAGAGCATGTGAGGAGTCTTCCCAGAGCCTGGAGGGACCTCAGGCAGAAGAGAGAGATAGAATCAGCAACAACATACCCTCCATCCCCACCAGCTAACCTTCAACAGTTTATCCCTTAATGCTCAAGTAGCCCTGGGAGAAAAGAGGGCAGGCAGGAGTGATCCTGCTATTTTTAACTCAAGACCTGAGTACTTCCTGCTGGGAAGAACTGTGGGGAGACCAGGTATGGACTCTGATAGCAAGTTATAAAACAGAAAAGTAAACAGAGGCTCGTCGAGACTCAGAGAGGAGAATTAACTTGCCCAGAGTCACAGAGTGTGTGGGAAGGCAGAGGGTATCAGAAGTAATGATCATTGTATGGCTTCTGCATGGCCAGCTTCCTAGGCCCCGTCAGGTGACCTAGCACACATCTTGCTCCAGTGTAGATGTCCTTGAAGTGCCACGTTCCTTTGGTTTCTGGTCTACCGACCCTATCACTCCCTATGACATGACAACCGTGTCCCACAGGTTCCTCTGCCTCACAGCCTGGGTACAGGTCATGGGGCCCAGACAAAAGCAGTGGCTACATTTCCTGCCTGGGGACTCTGCCAGGAGGAAATGAGGCTTGTCTGTCACGACTGGCTCAGCCAGACAAACCTAATTTCCTTTCTAAAGGGGTTAGAAGATTCAGTTCTAAGAAATCATCCCCTAGGAATGCTCCTGAAAGAAATAAGAGAAGGGGAGCCTGGGAGTGTGGTGGAAACTTGGTAACACTTAAAACTAGGTCATCTTCTCATTCCCTTGACCTCTTCCTGCTCCCCACCCCCAACATACACATACAGCTTCCCCTTTGTCACCAGCAGCAAACATTCCTGCTTGGGGAGGTTCTACTCACTTACCTCTCTGGCCCCCATCTACCCAGGCACCACAGCCCTCCCTCCAAAGGACATCTGTGATCAGTGACATGGCATCCAGGTCACATTCTCCCATAGAAAAGAGCTACTATATGGGGGAAAGGAGAATCTAGTGCTCACTGAATCCACACTCATGGCCACTGGGCTCTGCCTGGCTCAGACTTGGTCTGGGTCACATGTGAAGCGGGAGACTAGAGAAAGAACACTTCCCAAGGCAATAGCCAACCCCAGGAACCTGTCCTTGGACCCCTTCCTCCTACCTTCTTCCCATCCTGGCCACTGTAGCCCACCAGGGGGGTTCAAGCCCCCAAGGCCATCATTCCTAAACACCTTTGCTAAAGTGAGGTGGGGGAAGGGGTGGGGAAGCACCACTGCTGAGGTCCTAGGTATCTCCCCAAGAGGGGGGTGGTCACTTACCCTGAGGTTCACCTGCCCAACTGCCACATAGTTAAGCCCCAGATATGCGCTCTAGAAGAGGAAAAAGGAAGATCTCCACTACATCTGGCATGTAAATAGGTAATGTCTGTATGTACATGTCAGCTCATGTGCCCACATACATTTAAAAATATTTAACAAACATTTGTAACATGTATGCTTATATGAGGTAGGCATGTTTTAAGAGCTTTCTAGGTATTAACTCATTTCATTTTCATAACAACCCTATGAAATCCGTTATCCCCATTAAACAGATGAACAAACTGAGGCACAGAGAGGTTAAGTCATTTGCTCAAGGTCATAGAACTAGCAAGAGGCAGTGGCAAGATTTGAAACCAGGCACTCCAGCCTCTCTTAGGCATATGTAAGGTGTGTTACTCATATTTGTGTATGTGCATCTGTGTGGCTATGTGCATTTTTGGGGAGGGAAAGTTGTTCCATTTAATCCAGACCTTGCAGCTTACAAAACCTGTAATGTAGCACTTTGTCCAAAAGGTCAGATCTAGCCCTCCACTCAGGCCTGGATTCTTCCAGCAGCCACAGGGATGGGTAGAGACAAGAGGGGGACTTCAAGGGGGCTGCCCTTCCTGCTCCTGTTTCCCAACTGGCCCTACCTGTGCAGCTCCATCCTAGCAAGGCCTACAGCTCCACCAGCCTGGACAGCAGGGGTGACCTCTCCCACACCCTGGTTCCCTCTGGCCCACTTCTTTCAGATGCCAATCAATCTAAGCACAGCATGCCAGAGACTGCTGATGCCTGACCTCAGGGGCAGTAGGATGAATACTTACTATCTCACATCCTTGGGCCACAACTAAGACTCTTGAGAACATCTGGTTAAATTTCCTAGGGCTGACAAGAAACCTTATTTTGTATAGTACCAACTGAGTGACACTATGAACACCTTGCATAAAGTGGCTCTGAGAACTGTCTCAGAACTCTCCTGGCATTTGTTGAAATAGCAGAAATGTGGCCAGAGAACTATTAGGGAAAATTCTATTTTGAAGTGGCAACAGCTACCGTGTAGTAAGCACTGTGTAGTTGTGTAGTGAGTGTGTCAGTTATTGTTCTAGATATATCATCCCTTAAGCTTCAAAAAGTCTCTGTGTTATAATTCCCATTATATATAGAAGAAAATAAGGTGCCAATGGAGAAATAGCTGTGTTAAACTTAAAAATCTTTAACTTCCACGACCATTCTTTTTTTAAAATAAGGTTTTATTGAGCCAAAATGCTAGCCAGAAAACCATTTGGGGGTATGAAGACTAAACCTACCAGTAGTATGGCTAGACAGCCATGTCTGTTGTCTCCTCAGAGTTTTGTAAGCATTTTATACACCATGTAAGGGGAAAGGAGGAGAAAGAGGTAGTCTGAAAGGATTTACATGAGCTATAAGGAAAGGGGTGGGAGAAGGTGAAGTGGGACCAGCTCTGGAATAGCAAGTGTCCGAATAAAGAAATGCCTGCTCCTAAGAAGTGCGGGTAGCAGTCCAGAAAACTCATGTGTAAACTAGCATAGGCTGCTGGAGTTAGATGGTGTCTAGCTAAAATAATCTACAAAACAGCCACCTGGAAATTAGTCTGCAATTCCAACAGGTAAGACAGGAATATGAGAAATCTTTTGTTAGCTGGCCTACAGCCATGAACAGACTAAAAGTCCTGTCTCTTTCTCTCGCTCTCAGACTGCAAAAATTTAGCTTGGGCCATCTCAGAATATTTTTCTTGTGAGCTGATTCCAGAGAGGTGTGTATACTCCAGTTGTGTGATTCCTCAGTGGTGTGTGGATATGCCACCACCTTCAGCCACCCAATGCCCCAGCCATGACACTCCCGAGAGAGGGAGGCACAGGAAGCAGACCTCTGCTTTCCTTAGATTTTCCCATCAGGCAGGCCCAATCACTGCCCTCCAGCATTAGGAGAGCCCAATCCCTTAAATCATAAGAGAAACCATCTGCAGTTTCAAAGATAGGGTCATTTATTCACGTTATATTATTGGATTTTAAAGGCAAAAAATACAGTTCCGTTTTGAACACCAAAGTCAGACATCCCCCCGCCCCCTTACAATAGTAAATACATACATCTGCACACAAGGGAAACCAAAATACACAGCACAACAGGTCTCCAGGGCAGGAAAGCTGCCGTCCTGGCAGTGTGGGGCACTCCATGGCCAGCCCTGAGGTCAGCAGAGACCCTGCCCATGCTGAGAGCCAGCACCAGCATTTCCTTTACCCTCTTGTGCCACCTCTGCCCTCTGATCTTTTTTACAAAGGCCACTTTACTGGGTCACCAGCAACAGGAAGGACCAAAACAGAGAAAGGCACAGCACATGACAACTCCATGGTAACAACATCCAGCTGAAGGAAGTGCTCCCTGAACTGTCAGCCCTGAACTCCCCAGGGAGGAAAAAGACCTACCGCATCAAACAAGACCAGGCAAGGGTCCAGCCTAACCTTGGGCCTATGTGGGCCCCATGAGAGCACCAGAAAGTTAGTGAATGAGGAACAGGTGACATGGGATTTCCCTCGGTTCTGAGAATGAACCACATACTTAACTATTCCAACGTAACCTGAAGGAAAATACAACAGGAAAAGAAGAAAAAAAAAGTCTGAATTATGTTTCAAGAGTAGAGTAACAAAGAAGTTATCACCCAGGATTTGCATCCTTTCTTTTAAGGCACTTTGGAAAAGTCAGGATCTGGGGTCTGAAAGGGAGGCCTTCATTCTTCGCATTTCCCAAAACTCCCTCTCAGTGCAGTTGTTCTTAGTTTTAGGAACATCACTATTAAGGAGCAGGGAGCTGACAGAAGAAATATTCTTTGCATAGCCCAACTGCTTCTGCAGTGGAAAATAAATTTTAATCAATACAGAGGCTCCTGGAGAAGAAAAACAAGTTAGTATCTGAGATGCTCAAAGCAATAAAGGCACAGGTAAGATTAGGGCCCGACTCAACCTCCACACTGAGGGAGCTGGTTTCCAGGAGGTCAGTGGTGGTGGTCTAAGCTGCCACCAGCTGGAAAGTCAACCCTGGGATTAGACAGCTGAATCTAATCTCATGCCCTTAGGCCAGGCTGGACCCAGCAAGAGCACCCAGTAGTAGAAACTGCCTCAAGTATCTCATCCCAGACAAGTTAAGCCTCTCCCAACAAAGGTGGGTTTGTGAAACATAGCCCCATGGTTCAGCCTCCCTAGAGTAGGAGGTATCTGCTAAAGGCTTGAGAGGGCAGGGGAAGCTTTAGGCACCAGAGTGGTCATGGGGGAGTGTGGATGGGTTCAGCTGAATTTCATTCTAGATCTACAATTAAAAGGCACATTCACGCTTGAAATGAATAGTCTGTTTGACCCTGAGTGCCACAGGCAAGTTTTAGGGAACAGGCAAGAAGCAAAGGAATAAAAAGAGGGAGGGAGGAAGGGGGAAGAAGGAGAACAGGACCTGGAAGGTGAGCCAGGCAGTGTGGGGCAGAGCCTACAGAGGGAGGAAGTTCCCAGACCCCATGGGGGGCCATAACTGAGGTTCCCTCCACCTCCCCAGGCTGAGTCAGTGAACAACCTGATTGCTGTCGTTTACAACCCCACAGCCTAGGGCCCTGGTAGGAGGTGGGGGGAGGGGTGTCAGTCCAAGGAGGTGGAGATTCCCTCTGCCCTGCTGGCCTGGGGAGGTTGATGAGGAGGGAAGCCCTAACTGGTGGGCCAAGGCTTCAGTCTCCCTTTAGAGCTCCAGCAGAATAAAGCTGACCAGGAGGCCTTGCCCTCGTCGAAGGGTCCAAAGGTGATTTTGCTCTTCATAAAACCTGGCCTGCCAGCTGAATCAGAGGCCTGTTCATGGCTACTACAACATACATAATTTTTCCCCCTAAAAAAAACGCTTTGTCACTTTTCCACGTTTAAAACACCACAATAAAAATACATAGGAAATTCAAGTTTACATAGCATGCTCAGAAAAATAAATTGCCAAGACTTAACACTAAACAGCTATGCAAATCTGGATCAACACAAAATCAAGCTAGATGATAAACAAAATCCAATTTGGTCTTTCTTTGAAATACTACAAACTGCTGTTTAAAAAAAGTTTTACATTCACAAATCAATATGGAGAAAGGCCACTGAATGTGAGAACACCCAAGGCTTTTGCTCTGATGGCTAAAGTTGCCTTGGAATTCACCAGTTAATGGGGCAAAAGGTCCAAGGCTCAAGTTTTAAAATTCTTTTGCTAAGAAAAGACACACAGAGTGATTGTTACCAGCTGCATATCTCTAAAAGAAGACAGGGGAGGGAGTAAAATGAGAATAGTTAAGCTGTATGTTTTTGTTACAATATGACAACCAAAAAATATCACACCAATACAATTTCAGCAGCACTCTCCAATTTTTCATAAAATAATATGAATACACATTTTAAAGCAAAAGTCCTACCTATTTCACAACAAAGTAACAGTTTATGGCTGGGAATGAGTCCCACGGGAACCAATTTTGGGGTGTATATAGCTCTGATTCTTTAGAGTGACACTGTAGATGTGCTGAAAGCCCCCCAAAGGCTGACTGGTTCTACACTTACAAACGCCTCGTAGAGCTAAGAAGTCACATGCCTAGCCAAGTTGGGGACAAAATACCCAACACTGTCCTGGCCATCCGGAAAGGCATGTGAGTGATGAGTGAAGGGGCCCTATCACTCTGATTGGTAAGAACGAGAGAGACCAGCCCAGCACATTGGCAGCGACATAGCTGAGGTCCCTGGCCATTTTTAGGTCTCTTATCAGTGCACCAAAATGCTAGCTCGGTGTCGGTGTCCCAACGTCCACTGTGATTTTGGTATATAATGGGTATCTCTCTATGTTCAACACTTCGTAGGTGAGTGAGTTCAAACCATCAGAGAGCATTGTCTCCTTCGTACGTGTAATTCGGTCAAATCTACAAGAAAAAAAAGGGGGGAAGTGTGATTGGTGTAAAAACAAAAATCTTAAGAAAAAAACTTAAATGTTTGTACTTCATTGCTCCTGCCACCACACCCCATGGACTGAACCATTCCATACCCTCGAGGCACAGAGCTCTCTCCAGAGTCTCATTCCTGCAGCCTGCCCCATCCTGAAGGGGGGAGAAGGAATATAAGTGAACACAGACCATACCTCTGAGGATTGGGTTCATTTTTCTTGTCTCTTGAGTGGCGAATCATCCGACACTTTCCAATCACAGCATTTGGGCGAGATATAGACATGCCTTTATAAACTAACCTACAAGGAAGAAAGGGACAAATCATCATCATAGAGCTGCCATAAGCTTGGGTCTGATAACCCCCGTTATAAGACTGTTGCCCCATCCAGCATCCTGCTTACTGTTCTTACTTGGCCCAGACCCCAGCCCAGTATGGCACTTGTTAAAACTCACACCTTTTCCCCATGTTCTTTCACCAGTGATTATTCGGTTTGTGTTGGTGACTATTATGTGCCAGGCTCTGGATGTGTCTGCCCTCGTGGAACTTACAGCATGGATGCTTAGAACACAGGTCAGTCAGTGCCTGCATGGAGGTGAAGAAGGGAAGGTGCGGTTGTGGGGCACAGAGAGAGAAGCAATCAATGCTACCTGAGCAAAACTAGGCAAAGCCGAGATAGGAAAATAAATGGGTGTCTGCCAGAGCATTTCCGACAGCACAGGCAAAGGCAGGGAGGCAGAACATGGAGAGTGCCCTCAGGGAGCAACACCAGCTTCCAGGTACTGGTGAAAGAGTCTAGGGCAGGAAGTGGCTGGAGATGAGCTAGAAATAAGGGCAAAGGCTAAAGCATAGAGGCCTCCACAGAGCTTTAAACATCCCACTGAACAGTGCCAGTGTCTGAAAGGAATGTAATATGCAGCGTTTCCCAAAGTTCTCGGCCTACAAGATATCTCTTTGATAAGCAGTGTAAGAATGGAGAGCAGGAAATAAGACTACAGGCAGCCAGAACAGGGCAAAAGGTTCTGAACAGAGTCTGAGGGAAAGAAATGAGGACCAAAACCAAAGCCTTGAAGCAGCAATAGAAAAGTTAGTTAAGAGGCAGGACTGGCTGCTCCTGGACAACTTAAGGTTTTCTGGCCTATATTAAAGACTTGGATCTATGCCAACTTCTCACACAAAATTAACCTTGAATGACTTGGGTGCTGCTCTGACAGGCTCTGTTAACTGATCAAATCAGTGTAGTCCAATCAAGAAGGCACGAGGCTATATTCTGACATCAAACAGTGACAAGTTCGAACTGGCTCATGGGGAATAGATGCTTCTTACCTGTGGCTGACAGGGTTGAAGCCTGCTTGCCAAGGAGAGCTGGGCAGAATGTGGTGTCAAATGCTACCGACAGATGGTTTTTTACCACGTGCAATGACAAACCCCATGATAAAGGATTTACCAGCTTCCAGGGGGCACCAGGATGTAGATGTGGTGGGTTAGTCATGAAATGACGGTTGTTAGGGCCTGGCAGATCCACAGAGTTTCATCACACTACCCTGTCCTCTTTTGTGTATGTTTTAGAAAAGTCCAAAATGAAAAAAAAAAAAAAAAAAAGTAGAAATATTCTGTGAAGAATTTGGGATCTTGCCCAAAGAAACTTGTTCCACACTAAAACAGGACCACCGCGAGATGGTGAATTTTTGCAAAGGACACATGTTTACTCCTTCAGTACAAAATGGCATGTGTTACATGTCAAAGTAAGCTCATCCCTTCAGTCGGTTCTCCTTTTACATTTTCCAAGGCTAACACAAAAATCACAGAAGCTAATTTTCCTAAAGACGTCTTCAGCACCTATAGTGTCTATACAGTGCACAACTAAGAATCTGGGCTGAGCAGGTACTCCAACCCTCCTGAGGGCTGATCCTTGCAGAATAACCAAGCATTGAATGAAAAACAGGAAATGAACAGTGCCAGAGAAGAAAGAGATCTAAGTTGTGACCATTACCTGTTAAAAATGTCATCATCTTCACCTCCCCAGCCCCAATAATTATTAGGAAATCCATTGATGGTGAGAAACTGCTGTTTACTTAGAGCAGAGACACCTCCAAAATACTGAACATAAGGTAGGCTGAGGAAATAAAAAACACACACACACACACATATATACACAAGGGACCAGTGATTAGTAAGTTTCGACTTTTTCAAAAAAAAAAAAAAAATCTGATCAAAACAGAAACACTTCTAAAGTTATTTTTATTCTCTGGAACTTTTTAATTGGGGATTTATGAGGTTTTTCTTTGTTCTTTTTTTTATATCAGACAAAGATTATTTTAGAGAAGATACATCTCAAAATGTAGAGTCTAAAGTAGTCTTCCTCATTCTAAGAATACCGTGTTGCTTCTGTGGTGATCTAGAAAATCAGTCAGTGGCGAGAGCAGAAGCTCAGTTTTTCTGCACTGCTCAGGAATCTGATTCTCAGGCGTCCTGCTCCTGTTCAGGAAATCCTTATCCAGGAGGTCCAGGAATCTGAGAGTGTTTTATAGTCTCCCTGTGCTCATCCATCTACTAGTCTAGCTTTCATTCTTCTTAAGGTATATTGGCCTGAACACTGACTCGAACAGTCAAGACAGCATTTCTAAAAACTTTCTAAAAATAAAATTCGCTTGGAAATTTCTACCATATACTGAACTTAGCAAAATGTATAATGATGAAGCTATTTGGACACATTTTCAAGTAGCAGGGCATCGGGGCTCTCTCATCTGTCCAAATCTTTTTATATTTCAATATTTCAATGGTTATGACTCGTGGGCTCCTGAGGGATACAGAGGAAGCAGTGATGAGAAATGTCAAGAAATCAGGACATGCCTGGAGGCCATGCAAAGGCCTTCTGTGGGTGCTTTAAAGGTTATGGTTTCATGATGACCCCATGAGCAGTTCTAAACCACACTTGGTCTCTTACTAGAATCCAAAGAGACCAAAACATATCTCACAAATTATGAAAAACTCTAATAAATCAGACTTAGAGGAACAAGTCAGCCAAACCATACAGAACTTATGAAAAGAAAAAGTGATTATTATTTTCAAACACAAGCAGGAATACTGACTGCAAGTACCCAAAAGTGAAGATCCCTGGGGGCCTGCTTTAGAATCTAAGGTAATCTGTTTGTAATGAGGTGTCATCACTGAGGTGCCAAGTCATCCACCTTTTGGCTTTCCTCACACTCAACCTGCACTTAAAATGTGATGGCTTGACCAGAGGTGCCCAGGCCAAGATTTTTTGATAATCAGTGTTTTTATAGAAATGGACTCTTTGCCACTTTGAAGGGAAGTACAGCTCAGTTGATAAGATCTGCTTTTGCTGTTTCTGCTGCTTTCTCTTACCTTCTCCTGCCCCATCTCACAAGCTTAAGTGGTTCTGGAAAAAAGAGACATGGTGCTGTGGTAAGAAATTAGGTGCTCACCACCATGTTTCCAGGGAGGAATTAAGAGGGGCCAAGGTATGAGGCCCTGCATCTCAGAGAGAAGACCACACAAACAGGGAGGGGAGGGAGGGAAGATGCGGGGCAGAGTGCTGTTTACAATTTTTTCCCCCCCGCTTGAGGACAGCAAGTTTAAGGCCAGAATACTTTTGATATGAGGGAAGGACTTCATAACATCTCTAACTATATTCATCTCAAAGACCTCATTCCCTCAGCAAAGGAGGATAAAAAGAACTATGAGAATAAAAATGAGTCTGAAAGAAGGCAGCTGTATCCAAACCAAGGGCCTGCTTGCTGGTCAGGCCAGGGCCAGCCCACCCTGGTATACAGCCTGAGGCAGGGGTGTACAAACGTAACCTGTAGCACAGCTTCCTGCAGCTTCTTACAGCAGAGAGGGAAGGGTCAGGTTATGCAACTGACAGGTGATTTAAAACCATTTTATCTTAATACAAATATGGGTAAATTATGAAAGAAAAATAAACATTTGTTTGTTTGTTTGTTTATTAAGATAAAACTATGGACTACAGGGTAATTTTCCACCTATGAAAATGTGCTTTGGATTATACCACTGTCCCTGGGGGCAAGCATCAGCTGATCTTCTCACTAAGGGCATTTGGGTAGAAACATTTGGGCCTCAGGTTTAAGCAGAAGCCTCTGTGTTGCTGAGAAACAGAATCATGTTTCTGTTTAAAAATCATGTTCTGCTAAAGGACCAAGGAACATTTGCTGAGGTATGCAAGCCCTAGAATTTCCTAAGAGAGAATGATTCTAATTTGCTTCCCAAACTGGGTGGGAAAGAAGAGAGAAGAAAACAAAGAAACAGGATTTGTCTGGAGCCTAGATGAGTCATCTCAAACATTAAAAACTATTGTCTGGAGGTACAGAGATTATAGGCATTTCTGCACTCCACTTACCTTCTCAAATAATAACTAATTTTGGACTTAAAAAAGACTCATTTCTCAGAGGAGACATTCTTTTCCAGAGCCTAAAGAGACACTCCTAGGCTAGAGGAACTGCATTTCCTGTTGTAATATCACAGAAAAATGTGTTTTTTGTGGACTTTGGTGAATAGCTCTTACCTAAATCCAAACTTATCCATTGCTACAGAAATGTGCCGTGGCTGTGAAAAACACCTGTAGGCATTATGGTCATCCATTGGAATGAGATCCACATCACTAAACACGAAGCAGCTGTAGTTGTAGTCTTTCAAGGCCTCTTGAAAGCCAATGTTGAGGAGCTTAGCACGATTGAACTTGGACTCTCCAGCCTAGTGCAGAAACAAAAGAAGTAATATCAGATGCCAGAAGGCCTTTCAACAGAACTCAGGGACTGGTAACTTGTCCACTACACATGGTTATTACTCCATTTTGGGGCCTCATTCTTCTGCTCTCATTTACAAATTAGTATCAAGTGGTATAGCCTGAGTCAGTAATCCCACTTCTCAGAATTATCCTGTAGAACTTGTAAATGTGAGAATGATAAGTGAATGATGTAGTTCCCCAAGGGATGTTCGTCATAGCAAAAGATTGCAACCCATGACATAAGCACCCCTAGGGAACTAAATAAATCATGGTACAGCCATATAATGGAATGGAGCTATTTTAAAATCTATGGAAGCACTAAAAGGAAATAGTATTGACAGGTGAAAAGGCATTTAAACATATGTGTTATTTATTTACATACTCTTTATAGACTAATTATAGAAAACACACCCAGGAAACTAGTGCCTATGGGACTTTTCACTTCTACCCTCTTTATTTATATGGTCCACTAAGGTTGATAACCACATTGTGTGCCTATCAGGTGTCTGTCACTAAACTAGGCACCAGAGAAATAGGGCAAATCCAACTCAATCTCTGCCCTTCCACTGTTCATAGCATATGGTGGGAAGCAGTTTGGTACATGCCATGATATAAATAGGGTGTATGAGAGGGTGTATGAGAGAGGATAACACCTGCTTCAGGATGCTGACCACTGAGCCCCAAAGCACCAAGTCCGTTCATGCAAAGGTACTCCATGTTTTATTCACTTATATATTTTCAGTCTCCCACCACTAGAATGTATGCTCAACAAAGGCTGGAATTTTTTACTATTTATTCACCCAGTGCCTTGAACACAGCCTGGCATACAATAAGAATAAGAGCTCAATAAATAACAGACGGACAAACAGATGGGTGGGTGGATGGATGGATGGATGGATGGATAAATTGATGGACAGGTTTCAACATTCGATGGCAGAGAGCAATCCTTTCTGAGAAGCTCTAACCAAAGGGCTCCTTCAGGGTCACCAGGATGAGTCTCTGTTCTTAACCAACCTCCATGGCCCTATGTTACTAAGGGCAGTAACAGCATTGACACTGCCATCCTAACACTTAGCAATTCATAAGCCCTTTCACACATGTGCTTTCATCCTGACCAGAATCCTCCTGAAAACGCCATGCAGAAACTACGGCCACATGAGTGACACAGCTGGGACTGGAGCCCAGCACTCTGGAATTCTCATTTTATGGTCTTTCTCAATCTCTCTTGGAATCAACAGGATCAGGGCCCTTTACTTTGGAGGAAAAAAAAAAAGTTTCCTACAAGGGCCTGAAGTGGTTATAAAGCTTCCGAAGTGGGATGCCCGACGCGCTCTCTCCAGGCTCCCGAGAGAAGACCTGAAAATGTCACCCAACTTCAGGTGGGTGACTCAGGAAAACAAACCACTTAAGGAAAACAAGTACCAGGAAGTCATACAAAGCAGACAAGAGACCATTCAGTGAATTAAGGAAGCATCTTACACAAGAGCTCCTTTCTTCAGCCCACAACAAAGCTTTCTAACCATACATGGCGAAAGAGAAAACTGTGCCCAACATCACAAACCGTATTCTTTGGCTGTCTCACCAGTTAAGTCATTTAGAATTCTGCCTTTGGCTACATTCATGAAGCAAAAAAAAATTCAAAGTCTAGAAACTGCACATGAAAACCATGAAGTTGTTGTAATTCATATCATTGCAACAATACCTTGCTAATATTCATTGAGAAGATATGATAGATCAGGTATGGGGTGTTTTACATGCATGGCATTGTCATTTAATCATCTCAACAATCTTGTAACAACCTTCATCTCGAACCAGACTTACTTTCCTCCCCAAGCCTTCTACCTTTCGGTGATGGGCAGAGAGGCCTGCGCCTGGTAGTTTCCTTGTTCCTTCAGCCCCACAAAGACCCTTTCTCTGAACATTTTCAAACACAATTCAGACCCACAGAACACTTTTCCAAGTGAAAGGGCAGTGTCTCAACAAAGCCCTTCCACACCTGTGTAGACCTCTAAGTGCAGCTGCCCAGTGTTCCCTTCTCTTGGTACTTGTATCTCCAGTGACAGTGGCAAGGGGCCCTTAACCAGGTCTTAACAGGACCTGGCCTCCTGGCCACAACTGTTTGATCTAAGCAGATGCCTGACTGAGACTAAACTAAGCATTTTTCCTCTCCCAGGAACTGAAAATCTGGAGCCATACATGGGCACCTCTGAAGCCAAGCCCCCAGAATGATGGCAGCCTAGAGGAGAAACCCAAAACAGAAACCTGGTTCTGCCCCTTTCCCCAGGTGGGATGCAGTAGTTCCTTGGACTCAGTAAGGCACTCCAGTGTCTGGCCCACACTTAGAACCAGTTAGATGGTTTTCTAAAATGACCTGAACTATACATCACCCCTCCCACCCTTCCTCCCAGCCTGGCCTCAACCTGTGTGATCCTGGGAGAGGGGAATGGCAGGGTATATTTTTGCAGGTGTTAGCCCCTAGGAATGCCAGATCAGCAGGATAATAAATGAGGAAAGTATGTGTCTTCCTCTTTCTCCCTTGGGATTACAGAAATGTCAGTTCTAGACTTCTTTGGGTGGAATGCTATAACACCGTGGGTAACTTTCTTAATAAAAAAGGTCCTGGCAAGTCCACAACTCCTAGCACTAACAGCAGGTGCCCATGCCTCTCAGGGGACCAGAAGATACCTAGTCTCCATTCCTGCCCCTCCTCACTGGGCACATTCATCTAGTGCACCTGCCACTTCATTCACTCAGGTCAACATTTATCAAGCACCTACTGTTTGGCCAAGCCAAAATGTTATGAGAGATGCATGCGTTTTTATCCCAGGAATGCCAGCTTCTTCATTTATTAGCTTTGGGACTTTGGGCAAATCACACCTCTAGGCCTCAGTTTCCTCACTCGTCGTAGGCATGACAACAGGTGGGTTGTAGTAAATGAGGCAATGCATGAAAAGGCCCTAGCACTGCCCAGCAACAAATGTTGGCAACCATGACGAAAGAAAGGGTTCCCATCCATCTTGAACAGTGAGACCTTTCAAAATGTCTCCCAGAGATCCAACCTGGAGACTTCTCCTTTTCTCCTATTTGTGTGCATGCTTCCCAAGCAACGTCAAGATTCCTTCCAAATTCTGCTTCTGATAGGAGGAAGGATTCTCTTAAGGCTCAAGAGAATTAGCCTGTGGCTCATATGATGAGAGTCTCTACAGCAGCCGAGAAAAGAGATCTTTAGAGATGCATGAAATGCTTAGGAAGTCACACATGGTGAAGGGGAGCTGGCACACTGGGAGCAGATGTCCCTCTGAAAGACTGATGGTTTTAAAGTGCAGGCTTCATTTTCTATTGGTAGACAAGTTATACTTATTCCTTCCTTCTCGGGCAACTGGCTCCTCCTAGCAGAGAGAGGACAAAAGGAAAGATGAAAGGCCAAAAACCATATGGCATTCCCACAGCTGGACAGGGCAGCTGTCCCCTGACCAGAGCTCGCAGAGAAGCCTTTTATGACAGGGCATACAATCCTGACAGTAGGTATGTGAGTCAATCAAGCAGAACCAACAATGGCCAGTAAAGAAAGGACAGGAGCTTGGGCTTGGTCAGGCACACTGGCCTGGGCTAGAGTGAGGACACTTGAAGTGGGAGGCCTGGTATGGGACTGAAGGCCAAGTTCCCTAGAGGAGAGAAAAGAAGAAGCTACCTTCAGACACATCATACAAATCCTTCTGGCAGACCTGGGTGGCAGGGAGGAATGTCTTAAGAAGTACAAGGTGGCTCTCCAGGGCTATTAAAACCTTTTTTTAGAGCCCTCATTTACACTGAAGATAGCGGAGAGCAAATAGTACGTCCACTGAAAACGGAATCCTCCTACACTGCTGGTGGGAATGTGACAATGGTGCAGCCATCTCGGAAAGCAGTCTGGCAGCTCCTCAGATAAAGAATTATCGCATGATTTGGCAATTCCACTCCCAGGATATATCCAAGGGGAATAAAAACATGTTGTCTACACAAAAACTTTTATACAGTGTTCATAGCAGCATTACTTATAATAGCTGAAAAGTGGAAATGGCACACATATCCATCAACAGATGAATGAACAGACATAATGTGGTATATCCACACAATGGAATGTTATTCAGCAATAGAAAGGAATGAAATACAGACACGCTACAACACAAATTAACCTTGAAAACATTATGCTAGGTGAAAGAAGTCAGTCACAAAGGATCATATATTTGTTATGATTCCATTTATATGAAATGTCTAGAATAGGCAAATCCATAGACAGAAAGATTAGTGGTTGCCTAGGGCTGGGAGGAATAGAGAGATTAGTAGCTAAGAGGCATGGGGCTTCTTTTTGGAGTAATGACAATGTTCTAAATTGATCTTGTGGTGACGGATACACAATTCTGAATACACTAAAAGCCACTGAGTTATATATTTTAAATAAGAAATTGTATAACATGTGATTATATCTGTTACAAAAAAAAAAAAAAAAGAGCAGGCCTACCCCAGAGACAGAAGAAAACTAGAGGGTCCTATTACTCCTCTCATATACTAGTTATTGAGTGTCTATGCTTAGCAGTAGGGATACATAAGTGGAAAAAACACAGGCTCACTTTTGGGGTGTTTCAAGTTAAATAGGCTACTGGGGAGGGGAGAGGAAGGAAGTAGGGTTGCCGGGGAACAGGGGGTCAGGGGGGCAGCTACAGAGCCCAGCACAGATGGAGAGCTGGAGATGGAGACACTAACCTAGACCCAGGGGATCACAGGCTGTGAAGAAGTCAGCCAAGTTTAATGGGGAGGCCTGAGAAGAGTATTCCTAGGAGAGGAGCATTTGTAAAGGCTGTGAGGAAAAAAAAACTTTCAAGGAGCTATAAGAAATACAAAATAGGGAAGGCAGAATAAGATATGAAGGTGGAGGTGGATCAAATCATGGGACAGAGAGGGAGGGAGGCTGGGTACTCTGCTAAAATGCTCAAGCTTTATCTTCGATTTAGGCCACATGGAGCCTTTGAAGGTTTTAAACAAGGATTATGTTTTGCATGTTAAGAAGGGATTTGTACCCCATGCCCCAACTGAAGGCGGGGAGACAGGTTTGGAAGCTGATGTATGGTTCATTCATTTGAGACATAAAGACTAGGCAGTAATGGTGGGCAAGTGGAGAATGACTCCCCCAAGGGCTCCACTTTCCCATTTGATGCCCCTGACTCCCAACTGCCCCCTGCCACACTCCCTAGGCTTGTGTGCTACACTCGAAAGTAGCCTCTGTGGGACTTTCAGGACAAGTACCAGAGAGTGGTCCAATCCGCACTGTGGTTCATGCAAATTCTGACTGTGGTTAAGCCAAGCATGGCCTTCCTCTGATTTCAACAGGTGACAGACAACCAACTGCAAAAAGCCATGGCTTCTGCTGGCCCAAGTTCTAATAGTCTCTAGAAGATCTGTCAAACCACCCTGCCTTCCCTGGATGTCACAGGCCCATGTGTGCTCACCAGCAGACATGTCCCAGCCCATGACAGCTGACCATACTTGGCTCTCCCTCCACCAAAAGATACAGGAGCAGTGAGGTTGGAAACATTAACCCCAGGTCAAGACTCTTGAAGAACAGAATTT
This sequence comes from Cynopterus sphinx, assembly GCA_030015415.1. Classification (NCBI taxonomy): domain Eukaryota; kingdom Metazoa; phylum Chordata; class Mammalia; order Chiroptera; family Pteropodidae; genus Cynopterus; species Cynopterus sphinx. The sequence continues at coordinate 99,822,870 of CM057385.1, forward strand.
CTACGTGATAAGAGAGACAATACACACGCCCTTCACAATGCCACTCCTCTATGCCTGCAGTTACCCACAGGCTCTCAACCCCAATGATCCAGAAACAGGTCTGCAGTCAGTGAAAATGTTTGCTGAAACATCCTCTGCTTTTCTGTGTCCAAACACCAAGAGGAAAGGCCTAGGCGGAATGGGTGGCGGGAAAATAGAAGAAGCTCTGGCCAGGGAGTCCAGCGGGAAGACTGACCTGCAGGCCTAAGTCTGGACCTTCGGATGGTGGACAGGCTTGCTGAGAGGTGATCCCCAGAGATTATGGGGAACAGCCTGGGATTATACAAATGCTGAATTTGTGGAGACCTAACATCCATTCACTCATGATTTCACAGCAGTAGGGCCTCTTGATTTTAACGATAATAATATGGTAGCCCAGAGCCTGGACAGGCCTTCAGCAAAACCCGGATCTGAGATATAAGCTTTTCACTCAGTAAGTGAAGGAAATAAGCCCTTCAGGACCAGGGAGCTGATGGGGTGGTTCTCTGTTTTGACAAAATAATTACTCTCAGGAGTGAATACATCCTTGGCCTGCCAGACTAAAACACAGGTCAAATGCCATAAATTGTCTCTGGAGAGGACTGAGCTGACAGGAAAGCCCAGCAGGAATTCTGGGTGAGGTGAACAAAGAAAAAAGAATTTTTAAACCCCCAGACCCACAGGAGCCATAGCAGGATGTCTGCCTCTCTCCCCAGGCTTGAGACACTGACTTTCTGCAGAAAAACACTTTAAAAAATAAAGGCTTCACTTTCAGAAAATAATTTTTGGCCATTTATCTTAAGAACTATTAAAATGTTTAAATCATATCTGAACCCATAATCCTGAAAATCTAGCCTGGGGAAACCTAAAGGTGAAAGATTCAAACACAGAATAAGCTTCAGACTCAAAGATGTTTACTGCAGCAGTATTTACACTAGTGAGAGTGGAAATGATCTAAATGCCTGGTAATATAGGGGAATGGCTAAGTTAATTATGGCAGAATTGCATGCTCAACTACAATGAGGGCATGGAAAGTGATGATTATGAAGACTATGAAATAACATGGAAAGATGTTGATGATACAGAATTTAAGAAAAAAGCAGGATACAAAAGTCTACATACATATAGAATGAGCTCACCCGTAGCTTAATTTTAAGAAGGCAAAGTCTCTTAGGCCTGTATAACGGGCTGGCATTTCCGAGAGAGCCCACAGAGCCCACGACCTTGCCTGGCAGACCACAGGGCCCACAGAATGGCACACTGGCAGGATTATTACACAGCTTCCCCCAGGGCCTGGGCTCTGGGTTTGATTTGGAGGCGGGTGGACATTACCAGGGTTGGCAGCAGTGGTGGTGGCGGCGGCAGCAGTCACAGCAGCAGTTAGGTCGGCACTCCTGTCTCTCTCTGTCTCTTTCTCTCTCTCTTTCTAGGAGGTGGAAGGTACAGAAGAGGAGGTAGGTGGAGAGTAAGAAGCAGACCACAGAGAGAAGCTCCTCCTTCAGCTGGCTTTGCTACAAACAGAATTAACAAGGCAAAAGGCCCCCACTAGAAGAAAAAAAAGAAAAAAAAGGAAAAAAGAAGGATAGATACAAAAGGGAGAGGTAAGGAAGAGAGGCAAATGTCAAGGCTGCAAAGGAAAAGGGCCCATTCCAACCACCGTTGTTCCAGGGCAAAGGCAAATTCCTAATAAGCAATCATTCCCTGTCCTGAAGTCAAGAGTGAGCAGAGAAAATGACATTTCCCAGAATAACATCCAGGGAGGCAATTCACCAGCCCTGTGAGTACCTATAAGTGCTTTGACACACTCCTCAGGGGAACAGAGGGAGCCATGGACAGAGAAGAAAACAAATAGCAAAGGAGACCCCCATCACTGGGGCAGTGCACAAACAGTGGTAGGACACAGACACTCCCAGCCCTCCCGCAACCCTCTAAAGGCCCAGGCTCCAAAAGTCTGAGTGCTCAAAGGAGCGGGTGCCACAGGACAGGATCAGCCCTGCCCCTCCTGAGCCCTGCTCCTTCACACATCAATCTGGACACTGACAGCTCAGGGAGGAAATGGAAGGCAGGGGTGGAGGATGGTAAACAGAGATGAATGATCAAGATAGAAACCAAACCAGTGGGGCCACAGGGTCAGGTAGCTGTCCTCAGTAATGGCGCAGGGTAATGAGTTTGCTTCACCCCAATCCATCTGGGCCTCATTTAGGAACCAGTTGCCTAGCCCAGGGACAGAGACAAACTGCTGAGGTATGGTGACAATGCTCTCATTCACGGAAGGTATAAAGGGCTCTCTCCAAACCTGCCCTCACGTTGTCCCAAACAAGCAACCTAGAACCACCCCACAGCAGTGCACAGATGAAAAGGAAGAGGGAAAAAATTCCAAAGCCAGACAAGCCAGGCCCCGCCCTCTACTTCCAGGCAACCCAGCCCTTCAGGCCAGGGTTTAGCTTTTAGCATAATTGGACAAGCCTCCTGGAGAGTTCTGAGGATGTCACTCCAAAGCTACCCTCCACCTCCCATGTCCCAGTGGGACTCACAGCATTGCCAACTGGATGTGGAGCTGTTCCCCAGAGAGGGAAACCAAATATTTGGAGAATTAATCTGGCCAGGTGAGGCATTCCTTAGTCCTCAGATGATCTTTGTCCAATGCCAGCTCTACCATCCAGCCAGCAGGGAACCCAAGCAATTTACTTACCTTTGTGAGCCTTCCCTCAGCAGGAACAATGAGAATAACCATGTGCCTCACTGGAGGGTGGTTAGGGTCGAAATTCAAAGTGAGAGTACAAAAGATATTCAGTCCAAAGGGCAAAAACCATAAAGAAGTTTTATGACCATTGACAACTACAAGGTTAAAGTTGGTTCTCTTCACTTTTCCTGAAAAGGGAGGCCACCCAAGGGCTGTGTCCCAGGCAGCCTGCTTTGGTCAGCAAAAAGTAGGAAACATGAGGTAAGCCCCAGGAAGGGGCCATGCACGTTTCCAAGGGTCATGACCTGGCCTGACTGGGAAAGGAAGCTTCATTTCCAAGAGGCACAGCCCTCGCCAGAGAATGAGAAGCAAAGGGTCCTGAGAGTAGGTGTAAGTATATGGGCAGAAGTCACAGGGAACAACTTCATGCTCCAAACCATGGATGAGCACTGGACTGACTGTGCATGGAGCTGAATGGTCAGGGAGACCTAGGGGACTGGGAGTCCAGGGGCTACCAGCCAGGATGAGCAGGCACACAGGCAATCACCTATCATTTCTCACTAGGAAGCACGAAGTGGCCTGGGAGCATCAGAGAGAGAGAGAAGTCAGCTCCACTCAGGGTTTCACAGAGCTAATAAGGTTGGGGGGCTTTAAATGGTGGCCAGAAAGAGAGCAAGTAAGGGAGAGAAGGCAGGCAAGCAGGACAGAAAGTTCGGCATAAGCAAAGGCGCCAGGCCAGAGCATAGAATATATCTGGGTAAAGATGGAGATGCCAGTATGGCTGCAACACAAAGGGTGTGAAGGAGGGCTGAGAAGGAAGTGGCTGGAGGTAGGTGAGCGCTGGACTGCAGAGGGGCCTGGATGCTAAGCTCAGGATTTCAGATGCTTCCAACTCTTTCTTGTGGGCAGTGGCAACATACTGAAGGGTTTAATGAGAGGGTGTGACATGGTCAGAACTAGAAAGATCTCAGGCAGCTGAGTGATATCAGAGGTGCCAGAGGATATACAAATGGAATTGGAGAGACCCTTCCTGGGTGCTGGTTCCAGGACAAAGGCCACCGTGGTGATTACAAACCCATCAAGCCAGCTGGGCCTGCATTCCTCATTTGTGTGGTAACTTTTATGATGGTTTATCTCACAAATATCCTGTATTTATTATTTAAGGGTAACGCTGCCAGGTGCAACCTGTCTTCTCTTTACCTTCCATGGTTTCTTTTCCTGATTAAAGTATGAGAAGTGCTGTACGCATTGTCCCCCATCAGCTATACTTTGATGTCCACCTCCGTGCCAAAGTACCAGTGCTGGACCTCAGGTAGGACATCTGTGTCTTGAAGCAGCACCCTTGGCTCTAAGAGGCTGGACGTGCCAGAATCCTAATGGGATTCTCAAACACTGGTGGACTAGGCAGGAGATCTGAGGACAAACAGCAATGCGTGTTCTCCATCTCAACTAGTAAAACCTCCTCTCCCACCTCATTTATTGTGAGATGTAAGTTGTTATGGTGATTAAGGGGTCTAAACCAAAATGGGGTGGTCAACAGCTTAATATAGACAGAGTAGGAGCCACAAAAGCCATGTAAGCTCACCCCTATGTGTGGAGCTTGAGACCCAACCCTACTCTGAAGAAGCAGGTAGGCTTGATATGGTCCCTACATCTCCCGATATTCTGTTACCTAATGATTCTGTTTTATGGAATTATCCACTATTCTCTACCCTATGGAGGCCACACAAATGAGCGGGAGAATCAACGCTGGTACCGAGTGACCGAGTACCACAAGTAAAGCAAGATGCAGGGAGAGCAGTAAAGAGTTTATCACCACAGTACTGGGCAGAGGAAATGAGCAGGAAGAATGGGGGGCGGAGGGCAAAGAGAAGAAACTCAAATCACAGTAGTATCGGTTACTGTTTACTGAGGGTTCACCATGTGCCAGGTGCTTCTCAGCCCCATGCAGGAGGTACTAAAATCTTTGCCCTCCTACCAATGAGGAAACTGAGGAACTCAGCTGAATACAAATTAAAGAGCTCAAACCTAAGGTCACTAGCTGGAAAGTGGCAGAGCCAGAACCTAAGCAGTCTGAGCTGGAACTCACTCTAAGTCCCGGATACCCGGCTGTGAGAAACACATTTGGAGAGGGATGAAATGGCCTTGAGGAGAAAGTTACTGCTCCTGCAGTGACAGGGCACTAGCGGTCAGGGAGAGAGGTTTGAGCTGCAGCCCAGCTGTTACTTAAGTGACTTTGTACTGCCCCTCTCCGAGCCTGTTTCTTCACCTGTGAAATAGAGCAGACATTTTCATAACATCTGGCTTCCAGAGCCCAGGAAAATCCCAGCAAAGACTGAAGGAGAAGTGAAGGGGTGGGGATGGGGACATGGCCCCACTTCAAGTAGACTAACTCCATCGTGACCCATTGGAGATGGAGGGTTGTGTAGTTTTAATGGGGCAGAATGAGGTTCTGTTCTCAGAAACCTGAGCACCCCTGTACTAGATGTCTCAGAGGCCCCTCCTATTTTAAGCATTTTTTTCTCCCTATTCTTAAATGGGGTAGGGAAGTGAACGATGAGTCAAAATAACAAACAGGGTATCTGACAGAGACACTGAGAGGCTCTAATGGTGCCTACTTGCTCAACAAACAATTTAAAAAGGTCAAAGCCAAATGCTACAAACTTCCTTTCAACTCCCTTTCTTCCTCTAAAATAACTATAAAGTAAGGAACACTGGAGATTTCTGAGTTGTAAATGGAGGAGTGATGCAAATGTTTCTCCTCTGGTCTCTTTTACAGGGTTTCGTCTCTTATTGTCACTTTATTATATGTTCCTTATAGCTATGATGTAATACTCTTTACTTGAAAGGCAGGGAAGAATTCAAGTTTCTTCTTACACTTGGTTATCTGGAAGTTAGTCTACATTTTCCCAAAGAAATAAGCAGGGAGAAGAGGGAGCAGAAGAAAAAATTAGCTGGAGGAGAGAGAAATAGAGGAAAGATTCTCCTAAGACGGGAAGCTAGCTCTTAAGCTAACCCTTGGAAGAGAAGGAAAAGATGAAGAGGCAAAAAGACATGGATGGGGGAAGCTGGAGATGATACTGACAAGGGGAGAGGGAAAAAAGACAAATATGTTTGAAAAACTAAAAATAAAATATTTCCAATGCTAAGCTACAAGTGGGAAAGAAAGGAAAGGCAGGAAGAATGCAGGGTTCTCAGTATCCGAGAGAAAGTTAGGAGGCTGCCTGCTCTCTCTGAAGTGTGATCCACAGAACACTCATCACTTGAGATGGTTCTTAGAAAACAGTGCTCCAGTCAGACAAGCTCAGGAAGCACCATGTGCCGAGTACTTATGAGGCTGTAATGGACACTAGTACACTGAGGGCTCTAAAGGAATGAGAATTGCTTCACATTGTTCAACCCAGAGTTCCTCAAATGCTTTTGGCCTCAGATCTCCATTCTGGAAAGCACACTTTGAATGAATTCCCGACTTAGGCAGTGTCTAGTGTTAGGAAGGTCAGTGGTGCCACTGGTCTACACTGGCTTGCTTAGCTTTTCCACCAGCTTGGACTGGGGCAGCCCGGAGTATATAGCTGGTATAGGACATTCAGAAATCTGTTGTTTGAAAACTGAGGATTATCTATGTAAATTATGTCATAAGAATTTAAGATGGTGGCTATATTTCACTGATCCAATATTTGTTTTGACGTTTTCTATATCATCACTTAACTCTCTTACCCTCTTTACCCAAGTATATATTTCTATGTAACTTAGATACCATCTAGACCACAGATGTCTGTCTTCTGGTCAGGAAGATTTGTGGGACGCCATTAGATGCCTTGATGAATGAGATCTGACAATACTGTGTCTTTAGTGTATCACTCATCTACGGGTACAATAACTATTGAAGAAAAAAAGGAGATGCAGCTGGCAAGGCTTATTCTTAGTAATCTTTGCTGGCTCCTGGTGAGGGTGGCTTCTTCTTCCATCGGTTTAGTATGAGTTTCTGAATTTTGCCATGATCAACATGTACTCACCGGCATCAGACAAGTGATCTTTGATGACAGGTCTTTATTTAAACAAACACTTATTGGCCTGCATATGTTCTCACTTACATTTTCCAGTATTCTTCTAAGACTGTCTAGCTGTCTTGCTCACAGATTTTCTTAGGATGCTGATCCATGTCTCACTTGGTCAAGGGACTCAAACAGCCCCAATGATTTTGCCTACCATCTGCCCTCCCACCCTAGAGCTGTCTCCCTTGCAGCCTACTCCTTCCTGCCTGGCAGATTCAGCTCACACACCTGGCCCTGCCCTATAACCTCTGCTACTTTCCTACCCTATGTTAATCTCAATCTCCAGGAACATGCAAGATTCCTTTCTGCTTTTAAGTCCCCATTCACTGGCCCTAGGTGAGAAGCCCATGGCTCCCGCCAGCCTTTAGAACCTGGTTTATATCCTGGTTCTTCCAGGCCACTGCTCTCTCCTTCCTGAGCTTCCAGAGCATTTGGCAGCCACCATAAAATTATATACTATTTGGAGCTGTTAACAAAGTTGTTCCCTGGAAGGGTCCCATAAGTTGGGATGGAAGCTTCAGGGCAGGTAGAACTAGGACTTTACACTTCTTTAGCATCTTTCTACAGCAACTAGAGCAATATTATGCATGGCTGTCCTCAACGCTTGATGGACACACTGCTATTTCTAGTTTCCCTTCTTATCCAAGGGAAAGCATACAAAGTCCCTGAACTTTGTTGGAAGCTGTCAACTACCAACAATTTTACTCAAGCAGATCCAGAGTTTATCTTAAAATAAAATGGACACTGGGCCTTTTAGAAATGAGCATATTCTATCTCTTCCAAGGAATTTCAGTGAAATTTGGTATATAGAGAAGTTAGATGTTATTATACAGAGGAGATTACAGTCTGAAGATATGAATTTTAGTATTCAGAATAAACTTGAAATATCAAACATACTCTTGGAAAAAGAATAATGCTCCTCAGACTAGAAATAAGCAAAGTTATTTCAACAATACTGCCTCTTAGATCAATCTGATTCTCCAGGTCATAGTGCTGGAGGCTGATATGTCCTCAACATTAATTTCCTAAGCAGGATAAGCCCAGCACATGCGTATCAGACACACAGTAAGAAGGTCTCTTTTCTCAGACTCAGCCCAGTCCACATGATGCTCACTCACTCATAAATTAGACTGCCCCAGATATTTTGCTGGGGCCTGGCATTAGGGCCTGGACTAAAGATATTACCTCCTGTGGGTACCCCAGAAAATGCAGTTAGAAGTTGCCTAAAAGTCTGACATCTAAATGGGTGTTTTTGTTTTTTAAAAAGAAAATACATAGCTATTCAAAGACGGGAAAGTCATTTCTGTATTTGGGGAGAATCAGGGCTGTCATTTATCTTCCAATTTTGTGGGAAGGCTACTTCCAAAAAAAAAAAAAACCCACTAATTTTCCTTGCCTGAAAGAATAGCAATAAGCAAGCACACTGCATAACATTTAGTTCATCTACACTGTTTTAGATAAGAAGGATATTGGGGTGTAAAATGCCAGATGTCTAGGAAATCACTTCCCTTCCCTCACCCACAGCATTACCCACATATTTGCATACACACACATTCCCTCCCTCATTTCATCTTCCCGGACATCACCTGGTTGATAACATAGACGCCATAGTCCAACTGCTGACGTTGTAGGATTGGGTGCAAGTAATACAGCCAGTACTTGAGGTGTTCCTGCCGGTTTCGGAATGGAATAATGATGGCCACCTTGTGAGGAGAGATGCAGTCCTTGGGGGCATAGCGACCGCCCACCTTCACCTCAGGGTTCTGCTTCGCCACAAGGGCCAGGTCCACATGCATATTAAACTGGATCAGCAAGGGGCCGGCTAGAGAGGTGGAGGGAAGGAGAAGTTAGCAGGCCATAGGACTTGCCATTTCACAAGCAGCGTCAGATGACCAGGCTGTAAGAAACAGGTCCTAACAAGTGGCAGTGTAGCCATGGAAAAGGCACTCACACCCAGCTCTAGGGACTATGTCCAGCAATAACGTGACCAACCATTCCAGGAAGCTTGTCAGTATCAGGCAAACATGGATGGCTGGTCACCCTATAGGAAGGACTCACCTATCAGGATACACTCCCCTCAGACTCTAAGTTTCTCAACTGTAAAATGGAAATGGGGTAATTCCTGCTATTACTTCCTGACAGGCTGTTCTAAAGATTAAAGAGTATGTATAAGAAAGTACTTTAGCAATTGGTAGTTACAAAATATTCACTGGGATGTGAAGCACAGCATAGGGAATAAAGTCAATATTGTAAAAACTATGTATGGTGCCAGGTGGGTACTAGACTGATTGGGGGGATGATTTCATAAATTACATAAATGTCTAACCACTATGCTATATATCTGAAACAAATATAAATATTGAATGTTAACTGTAACTGGGGGGGGGGGGGGAGGAAGATGTGAAAAAAAAAGAAAATAAAAAAAGAAAAAGTACTTTCTTAGAAATTCTGAGGTTGAGATCTAGAGTTCTGCCACCTCCCAGATGGTGTGGCTTTGGACAGGTTCTCTCTGAACCTAGCCTAGCTGGGGAAAGGAGTGTGCGTGTATATGTCAGGAAGGTCAGTGTTAAGAAAATCAGAAAGTGCAAGAGTGGTGTGAGTAACTTACATCTCATGGATTGAGGCACAGATGAAACAAACTTGACGGGGAGGGGCTAGAACCCCAAAGAAGATTCAAGGGAAAAACAAGAAAACAGTTGGAAAAATACATCAAAGAAAATGCTTAGTAAAAGGCAGGCATGAAATAATAAGAAAGGGGATGCAAAAAGGAAGAAAAGTCAGTGATAACTGTCAAGTTTCTGGCCCAGAAGAACATGTCTACAGATAACAGAAATAAGTTAGAGAGCTCAGTGGCTTAGAAGAAATATTGATGAGACGTGGAGGATTCTGAGTGGTAAGATAGAAGCAGAGGGAAAGGCAGAGAGAATGGTGAGGGTAGAAGATAACTAGCCCGGGAACACACAGGCAACTGGGGACAGTGTCATGACTTGAACCCAGACCCCCAGTAGTCCCTATAGGCCAGGCTTTCTCAAAGCAGGTTCCAGGGAACACTAATCCCAGAAACATGCTCAATGGAAGAACATGTCTCTTGGTCCAATGAGGCTCAGAACCCGGCTTACTAAATCCTGCTTCTGAAAAGATGTGGTGTACGGCAAAGGCTCTGTGGAGTGGTGCAGTCAAGAAATCTCCTTCACTTTACTTAACACACCATTTCCCAAACTTCCATGGCCACAGAACCAATTTATCAAGGGACGTACTCTGGGAACTGTTACTCTACTGTAGCCAGCTTCACCTGTGAAGTAAACTAATAAAAACAAAGAAAGTTACCTACAGAACACAGATGAGAATGCTGACCACAAACTCTGAGCAAGTTCACCTGAAAACATTCTGGTGAAAACCACCCAAGGCACAGTGCACAGCCCTCTGTCACCCTGTTTGTTTATCAATATGCGGCTCTCCAAGCACCCCAGTCCCCAGAGATCACTCGCCCTCTGAAATGAGATAGCCCAAGAAAAGGAAGCTGTGACTTGCTCTTCCTGCCAGTTCGCAGACTCGCCATCTCCTCCCCTCCTCTCCCCAGTCCCCCCCCCCCCGTGCTCCTCACACCTTCCCTCCCTCCAACACTGAACCAGTTCCATCATCATGAGAACTGTTCCCATTTCTCTTCTTTTGAGACACAGCTCTTATCATCACTTTCCTGCTAAAAACCTCCAGTGGCTCTAGGGCTATAGCCTTGGACAAGGTAAAGACAAACCTGTTAGCTTGGCAACAAGGCCCTTTAGTCTCGGCTCCAACTCCCTCCCCATTCTTATAAACTGTGCCTACGTCCACATTTTTTCCTTTGCCAGAAATGGCCTTCCCTCTTTCCTCCAACAGCAAATTTTTGCATTGAGAGATGGGCCAGAATCTTAAAATCAAAGCCCCAATCTGGCCTCCTTTCCCTTTCTTCATTACCACAGAACTACATAGCAGATCCCCTGGGGCAGGAAAGGGATCCTCAGGTTCTTCCCTGGCAATTTACCTCCCTCTCGGAAAGGACAGGGCCCTCACAGATCAGTCCCTCAGGTGACTGAATTAACTGCAGACCCATTTCCAATTTCCCAGGGTGCCCTCAAGTGGCTAGGTGGTACACTCTAGGACTAAATAAGGGGTCACCCTGGATGAATTTCTCTATCAGGTTCAACTGAGGCAACCTGTAAAAATTTAGAGTCTTAGGCCCCTACCCTAGGGAGCTAGATCTTGGGAAGGACCTAAATGGATAATTAAGGATACTAGGTGATTCTGTTTATGCAAGTTGGGCAATGGGAAGCTGAACCTCCCATCTTTACAAGTCTTGGGGCTTTCAGGCAAGGAGGGTCCCCTCAGGGTCTTCTACAACTCACACCTCATGTAAGCAGCCCTTCCCCACAGGGCCTGCCACGCCTGGGCTGCTTGACTCCCAGCCCTGGGCAAAGCCTTTTGGAAGGTCCTGCCGCACAATGCACTTGTGAAAAACATAAAAGATCGACATTGGGCTCATCTCACTTCAGAGAGCTCCACGACATCTGTAAACCCCAGCCCCACCCCACCTTCGGTTTTCAAGATACTGCTAAACATAACCCCATTTTCGGGAACTCGAAAGGCATCTGGACTGTCACTCTACCAGCCTGCTTACACCTTCTGAAACCAGCCCAGAAAACAGGAATTCACACTTGGTCTGCCTAGCCTCCAGGAGCAGACACCTGCAGGCTGGAAAGCATCAGTTTTGCCCCATCGGGGAATTCCAGTCAGGTGGTCCTAAGATGAAGAGAGGATGCCTGGGCCCTAGTTTTGCTCCACCAGTGGTTTGCTGGATGACCTTCAGGGAAGTACTACCTGCTCTCAGGATACTGGTTTCCCATTTGTAACTTACAGGGATTGGAACTCAACCTGCCCCAAATGGGCTCTTACCACCTCTCCCATTGGCTCCTCCAATGGCTCCATGTAGAGCTCTATGACTGAACAGCCTCTTTTCACTCTCCTGTTCCTCTCTGCACCCCAGTCACAACCCCTATCGTGTTTCATTGAGAGCACCCTGACCCCTGGATCCTGCCCTCCTTGTCTAATCTGGCAATTCTTTTCTCACCTTCTCTGCAGCTCTGAGAATCCCGAGGCTCACACCTCTGAGAGTGGACAGTACTTGGCAGTCAGTGGTTGCTGCAGACCTGGAGCTGAATGCCTTTTTGGGTCTCGTGCCAGCCGGAAGGCCTTCCTGCGTGCCCTGCACACCTCCTGCTGTGATGCAGGGGCCATCCTCCACTGCACGCCTGACATCCCACTGAGGAAATACACAGAGCTGAGACTCCAGGAGGCAGTGACTAGCTCTGCCCAGAACCTCACAGACCTGCTACCATGTCTCAGTGCCACTACTTGCAGTCTCGGGAAGAGTGAAGAGGAGGAAGCAGAGGGCTGAGGGCTGCATGACAGTCCTCAGACTAAGCCAACACTCCCTTGCTGTGAGGCGTATGGCGCGTGCTACCACAGGCCCTCAGCCCCGCTGGGCTGGCTTGTGTGTTTTCTTGGCTCTAGGAGCTGGGAAGTGGGGTTACGTAAGCAGATGAGCAGATGTGAGCCTGTCCTCCACTCCCCCAGCTAAAGCCCTGCCACGTGGACGTCTCTGTAGGGAGTCCAGGTCACAGCCTTGCGTGTAAGTCACTCAATAACTTCAATGTGTGAGCTCCACTAAGACAAATTCCACTGCTCCCTTGCTCAGCATGGCAAACCCAAACACACACATGCCCTTCCATCAAAAGCCCCGCTAATCCAGAGCCAACCCAGCACAGACTCCCTGCCTCACTTTCACGCCAGCTGAACCACTGGTTTAATCCTCTAGCCTCAGCAAAACATGCTGGAACATTTAGTCACTGCCTCCCAACTGGACTGACAGACTAGCCAGTGGTTCAAGACACAATCCTTAGCCAGATGCTGAGTTATGACAATGTTTCCCAACCTTGTAAGTGGTTCTTCATTAGCTAAATGTAACCAATGTATCACAACGCCCTTTCTTCCAATTTAAGAAATGCTTACTTTTTAAATGTTAAAATGTCCTTTCTTTTATAAAATTATCACAGTGAATTTTGATGCTGGATTAATTTTCTAAAATTCCTTACTTGGCAACCATGGATCAGGCTCCCTAGTTTCTTCTGAAATTTTCCTGGGCAGTAAAATTTAAACATGTGGGAAATGTGGGAGTAGGCAGTGCCCAGAACTTGTGGTTCTAAAATTTGGAATGCTGGACCGTCTCCCCTGGCCAGGCCTCAGTCCTGACAGTATACAGCACAGCCCTCTTTCAGCTATCTCCTCCCCAACTACACTGTTGTTCCACAGGCATCATGGGTGGGCCATTTTTCTCTGTACCAATCTTTCCAAAGCCAGATATGCCCTCGAAACTGAGCCAGGCACTACCAAATTCCCAGGCTTAGAATCCACAGCTGTTTATAGTAGTCCCACGTCTCATGGTGTCACTTGTGGCCCCTTAGCCTAGAAATAAGAAGCACCATCTACTGCACAGGGCTCAACCCAAATGTTATCACCAATCCAACAGCTGCCTGGCTTCAGCTCAAACATCTCCATCCCTAGACATCCTTCTTAGATCACTCAAGGTTGGTTCTAACTCTTCTTCCACCTCAAGTACTCATAGCACCACATCCACTCAAACATGCACCCAGTTAGCATAGAACATGTGCCAGTTGGTGCCCTGCTTGCAGCAGTGCAGCTGGATTAAGAGGAGGTCTTTGCCTTCCTTGACAAGGGAGGGAGAACAGCTGATATGGCACAAAGGAAGGGAAGTCAACTCCAAGGCCAAAGAAGAGTTAAGGAAAGGTTTGCAGAGAAGCAGCTGCCTGAACTCTGCCCCTCAGCTCCTCTCCAGGAACTCATGGCACAAAATTGTGAGTATCCACTTGGCTGCCATGGAACCAGAGTCCACCAACAAATCCTACCTGAGTGTATGGTATAGAGTTATTCTCCCTGTTCCCCTGCCACTGATGCAAGCAACAAAGAGGATTTCAATAAACCTCAAAAAAATTTGACGGAAAAGCATGGGACAGAGCCACCAGAAGAGACTTCTTAAGTCTCACGTTAACCATTTCTCATTGAGTCTTAAAATCTAACTCACAAAGGCTTGTGGAATGATTTAGTTCTTAAACGGGATGTTCATGGTATTTTTCTTTATACCTTTAGATATATCTTTAAATTTTAACAATAAATATTTTAAAAATATAACCCAAGGTCAAGAAATCCGACCCCTCCTTCATCTCTTTCCTAATAAGGGAATGTCTTCTAAAATAAAGATTTCAAAATGTACTAACTACTCAGTGACCAGAAAACAGGAATAATCTATTCCTAATGCCAACTTGATGTCTCAGGCACACTACACACTGAACACAATTTCAATACCCTCTGTTCTTGCTGCCATCTCACTATCCAAGCCACTGTTAGACCCTGAGGAAAGAAATGATTTTTTTCAACAGCAAGCAGAACACATTTGTGGTCTCAGAACTCTGCATTTGGGAACATAGAGAAAAACAAAGTATTTATTTGTTCAAAACCCGGCATTTGAGGATATAGAGAAAAAACAAAAAATTTGCACCATAGACCTCCTCTGGTAGAGGAGAACTCAGGTGGCCAAGGGGAATCTGGACAAATCAGACACAGTGGGGCCAGTTACTTCCCTGCTCAGGAGTGGCCCTGCCATGTGCCTGAACTGCCACACTTTGTAGGTCTTCCCAAATATGACCCAAAAGTAACCTGGCCAGCAATGGAACACTGAACTCAATGGAAGTAACCTTGCTGGTGCCCTGCTCTCTCCCATTATAAATTCCTACCCGACCTTTAGAGGCCAAGCACTCTCAATTGCTAACGTATTTGCTTTCAAAGTGATGGTGAGCTTTCCATCTATTGCAGAGGTTCTCAAACTGTGGAGTGCAAGAAGCAGCATCTGGGGAAGCAGGTAAAACTGCGGATTCCTGGGTCCTACTCACTAGAGCTTCTGACACAGTGAGCCTAGGGTTGAGACTCCGGACTCTACATTTTTAATAAGCAATCTAGGAAACTTTAATGTGGATCCCTGGATTATATTTGGAGAAACACTGGTTTAATGGGTTCACTCATTAACTATCACTTCTCTCCCACCCTATGAAGCTCTCTAAGACTAAGGAACCAAAAAAACCAACTTACACTCAGGAACTACTGAGTATTTTCTCCATTACATGTGTGTCATATAACAGAACATGTTTCATTTTTAGCTTTTGGAAAGAGACAGATATCATAACAATGTTGGGCCACAGGGTCTCAATATCTACATTTTTACTCTTCTCCAGTCTTAACGTTTTAAGTTACATTTGCTCTATTTCTGATTTTATTTATATTGGTCCTTTTTTATGGTGTGTGGCCTTATAAGCTACCTCAAAAACCTTTGTGAGAGTGGTAAAATAACAATCCTTCCAAGTTCAAATCAAATATTGTCCCCCTCTTCAAAGCTTTTCCCAAGCCTCTGTGACAATCAGTCCCTGTTCCAGATGCCCAAAATATCCTCTACACAATATCTGAGCCCTTCAAGATAAAGGCACCATGCTTCCTCCAGTACATTCTCATCTCCTTGAGGTCAGGGGTTGTGTCCCATTCCTTTCTGTACCTAAGAGAGTTTCTGGAAGAGCAGCATCCCCAGAGCACTTGTTCAACTATAAGTTAAGAAGCTGAGCTAACAGCAGAAAACCATCTTGCCTTTAATACCTGAGAATCTAGACTGTTATCCTAATGCACATCTACCCACCAAGGCAACCAAAGGCAAAAGCATTTCCCTTTCTGGGGTCTAAAGATGTCTTTGATTTCCAGGCATGGCACCTGATTTATGAACAAGGGGCATAACCCCCACCCTCAAGTTTAAAATAAATTTCCTCCAGGTTCCAGGCCTACGATGTGACCCTTTGTGGCAGTGGACACCCTAACCTCCTAAGGAAAATGTTGCATTTCCTCATCTAAACCTCACACTGCCCCATCAAACAGGTGCTTCACCCAATGTCACTTGTTCCTTGAGAGAATAAGCCCAAAGCTCAAAGTCTGATATAAGTTGTGAGATTACCAGAAAAGCCTTGGGTGGTCACTCAGTCCAAGTTCCTGTCACCAAGGGTACCCACCAAAGCCTAAAGCTAAGGGAGCAAAGCCATGGTCAGATACTATCACCTTGAAGGGTCTGGATCCTCCTTACACCGGAACCCAGAAGAATCCTGGCAGAACAGGGCTGGAGGGACCTTGAAAATTATGTTCAGCCCCACAGTTATACATGAAGGTTTGAAACTAAAAGCCAGAGAAACTGACAAAATTCCTCAGGGACTTTCTTGGACTGCCAAAAAAAACTGCCCTAATCTTGCTCTCATTACTCTTTTAGGCTTCTAATGTTCATGGATATATCCACACAGGGGACAGAAAATTGCAACACACATGCCCCTCTACCATGCTGTGCCTATGGGGATGGGATTCTGCCTCAGAATCCTTCTCAATCGAAGGCTCCAGGGAGCCGCCAACTGATCCCAGGTGCAAAAGAGTAAACCTTATTTGACATCACTGAACTAAAGCCTCCTCAAGAGCATTTCCATACCATACATGGTCACAGTTCCCAAATTCAGGAGCATGAGAAGACCCTGGGAAACCTCTGGAGACCCCAGAACTGGGATCTGACAGTATGCTTCTGTCTGGGTGACCCAAAAAGGTTTTCACCCACAGTGAAAACCACAGAGATGCAAGGTCCTGAGGTCAAGAAACACTGTCAGGGATCACAGGCTTATAAAGCCCAGTAAACAGACTTCCCAGTGTTTGTCCACTGGGGAAAATTGTCCCAGGAGGAATTTCTGCTTTGTTTGGTCCTAGCCCAAAAACAGATTTCCTTCTCACCCAGCCCTTCCCCCTCCCTCCTTTCCTCCCTCCCTCCCTCTGCTGGAATTTGTGGAAACTGGGCCTACCCACAGTTACCAGTTAACACTACCAGGAAAGCCTGCCCACAGTTATCAGTTATCAATACCCAGAAAGGCTCAGGAGGCCAACTTGCCTGAAAATTCTATGTCAGCCCCGGAAAGATCTTGCTGCATCTCTCTCCTCTTAGAACTACAGCACTTCTGGAAGGAATGATTTGAACTTCTCGGAAAGAATTAGAATGATAGAGGCCTAGTATTTTATTCTAAGACTTTTCCCTCCAAACCGAGGCAGTCCCCCTGCCTTCTCTGGGGTCTCCACTCTCAGCCTGGGGATAGTCACCAACGGGTAACCCAGGGCCTGCCACTTGAGAACTCTAGGCCTACGATGGCAAAAGCCACATTTACCACCCTTCCTCTACTGATTATTTTCTCCTCCTTAGGATGCTAGGGGGAGAACATTTCACTCTGCACCTTCTTAGGTTAGAAAAAGATGTAGAAATCTGACACACAGTTCCTCAGAAAGCAAACGCAGTTTTCATAGGAAGCAGCATGGTAGGAAGGGTTCAAATCCCTGTGCCACTTCTGAAAAGCCACAGGAAAATTCCATTACCATAGAACCTTGTCATTCATAGTACAGTGTCTAACACACAGCAGGTCTAAAACATATATTTGCTGAATAATTATATGAATAATACTTGTATGCGACCTTATACTCTTAAGAGGCAGTCATAAATTTTAAAAACTTAGAAATTAAAAATAAAGGAAACACCAGATGGTGTTAACTAATGTCACCATAACAAATAAATTTAAATAAATGAATAAATAAATAAATAGGCACAGTCATTCTCAACAGAATTCAATAGAAGTTAAGGGGTAATAAAGATTGTTTGCTAAGAAGAATCGGCTGAGTTCAGCTATACCAGCACATCCGAAATATAAAAAAAAATAAGGGTATTAATATAATTACAGAAAAAGAAGAGAAACTGCACAAAACAAGGAGAAAAGGGTTGTTTTCAAACACAGACAGCATGGGCGATATAAACAAATAGATGACAGATTCAGAGAAGATA
Organism: Cynopterus sphinx; assembly: GCA_030015415.1. Taxonomy (NCBI): domain Eukaryota; kingdom Metazoa; phylum Chordata; class Mammalia; order Chiroptera; family Pteropodidae; genus Cynopterus; species Cynopterus sphinx. The sequence goes on from CM057385.1 coordinate 99,840,625, forward strand.
CCTGCAATGTCTGAGAACAGCAAGGGATTAGTATCCAGTGTGTATTTTAAAAATCCTGCATATCAACAAGAAAAACATAAGGACCCCAGTGAATAAAACAGCAAAAAATAAAATAAAAATTTTATGAATCAGCAATTTGCCAGTCCCAAAAGCCATCAAGCATATGAAGAGATACTCAAGTTTATTTATAATTAGAGAAAAGCAAGTTAAAACAAGAGCTCTCCCAGCACATTTATTCATTTGGCAAAAAATTAGAAAGCTAGTTATTGCCAAGTATTTGTAGAGATACAAAAATGCTCAAGCTCCACTGGTGGAAATGTAAATAAGGGTGGCCATTCTGGAGCGGTATCTAGTGCTCCCGAACCTACATCAATATACATACACTGGTCCATAAAGGACAAGTAGAAGGCTGTTCCTTAGCAGTTTTGTGAAGGTAGTGTTGGAATCTATCATTAAGGAAGGGAGAAAGAAAATTGGGATGAACACCATAGACACTAGATGTACACACAGCAATGCGGATGGACCTTAAAAACAAGAGTGAGCACCTGGAGCTCAGTCCCCGATTTCTAACTATCATTCTCTACTAAAAAGAACTAGAGCTCATCTGAAAAGCATTTGATTCTAGGGCTGAGTCAAGGAATGATCAACAGGAGCCTGGAACATCTTTCTGTGCCCAAAAGGAACAAAGTGCTCAAAGAATGACAGAAAGGGCATAGGAACCAATCTGAAGGGGATCTCATTGGCCAAATCTGGGACAGTCTAAGTACCAAATAAATAATACTAATGAAGGATTATGTAAGAATCCAGAAGTCTGCACTGAATTATTAGGGAAGAAGGGAAAGCTCTTCCTTACAGGAAAATGCCAACTAATAAATGTAGAAGGAATGACAGAATTAAATCACCAATCACAATAATAATAACTAATTCATCAACAGATATTAAAAAAAAAAACAGTGGAAGAAAGTTTGCATAATAACGGGATATTTATATAAACGCAAAGTAAATGCCCATGAAATACTTTTTAATTAAAAAGGGCAAAATTATAACTTGATCATGGAGAAATGGCAGATGCCACATTGCCAGTAAAGACCAAATTGACAGCATGTGCCTCCAGATACGATGCACTGAGAACTCAGCATCATCACTCATGTGGTATTCTTGTCAAAAGTGCATAATCCGAACCTCATCGCAAGGAAACGTCAGAGGGACCCAAATTAAGGGGCCTTGTACAAAAGAAGTGGCCTGTACTCTTTAACAATATACTGTGAAATACAAAAAAAAAAGTTCAGGCATTGTTTCAAATTAATAGAAAGACATGACAACTGAATACAATGCATGATCTTTGACAAGGATATTCCTAGGACAACTGAAAAATCTTCCTAAGATCTGTAGATGAGACAGAAATTTTTCAATGCTGATTTCCTGACTTTGATCATTACATTGTGGTTACATATAAAAAAATTCTTACTTTAAGAAAGTACATACTGAATAGTTAGAAATAAAGGGGCATGGTTCAGACTATATCACACACACATACATGGAGAAAGAAAGAAGAAAAGAGAGATGAAAAAAGCAAACATTACAAAATGTTAACATTTGGGGAATTTAAATAAATCCAGAAGACATCCAGAAATTCTTCGTGTAATTCTAGCAACTTTTCTATACATTTGAAGTTCTGTTAAACTTAAAAAAAAAAAAGGAGCTGGGTAAAAAAAGTTAGAATCAGAATGAGCTATAAAATACTATTTACGTAAGTTAAAAATACATGTACATATACTGTATGATAGATACATTTATATGATATTCTCAAAAAGACAAAACAAGAGTAATGCAGAAAAGAATGGAGATTGCCAGGGTTACGGGTGCGAGGAGAATGGGACTACAAGGGGAATTTTTGGGGGTGATGGAAATGTTCTGTATCCTGGTGGTTATACAAATATATACTTGTGTTAAATTCACAGACCTATACACCAAAAAAAGTCAATTTTACTATATGTTCATCTAAAAAAATTACAAAAATTTTTAATGCATATATGTAAATCAGCAGCTCCCAATTTGCGAGAGCAAAAACAGATACACATTAAGCACATTAGAAGGGTTGCCCATGGTGGGGTTGGGAAAGTGAGGATGAGGATAAAAGAGAACAAATAAGGCATGAGAGAGAGCCCATGATGATAACGGGCCATGAAATAGTAGGATGGTTGGGTGGAAAGAAGGAAGAAAGTACAAAAGGAAATAAATAGGGGAATGATGGACAATGAGCTAGATGTATCCTTCTAGGACTGTACATGGGAGAAAGGAGCCCTGACCTCTAGACCAGACTAAAGTCTCTGAGAAAATCTGCAATACTGCGGGGACAGATTCATCAGCCATGACAGCCTGATACCATCAAACGTTAGTTAGAGCAGGGGTCTCCAAACCATGAGCTGTGGACCTTTGTGGGTCTGTGGCCTGTTAGGAAACAGAGCAGGAAGTGAATAGCAGGTGAGGGAGCAAAGCTTCATCTATGTTTGTGGCCACTCCCCAGCACCAGCATCACCACCTCAGTGTCACCTCAGATTATCAGGCATTAGAGTTTCACAGGAGCACCTGTCCCTGGTGCCAAAAATGTGGGGGACCGCAGAGATGAAGTACTCATTTCCCTGCTCTGACTTTTGACTCACTAGCTGTCTGACTAAATTATGCCTTCCTTTATAATCTGCCTGCAGCCAGAGAATTCTGAGACATATGTCGAGAGTTTTAATCCTCCCAGTAAATCAGAAATAGAGCATTCCAGCATGTAAATAAGTCTCCTAGGCATTTTATTCCTGAGTCAGCTGCCCCTCTGATATGTTCTGAAGCCCGGACTGAATTTCTGGACCAGTAATGCTGGTCATAAGTACATCCTTCCCTCTCCATCTAGAACCAAACTTTGGATTGTGGAGAGCCTGCTTCCCTATGGGCCATTTGGGCAGTCTGCCAGCCATGCACTCCTGATAGTATCTCTCTGGTGTCAGGACCACTTTAAATGCAGTAGCTTCAATTTCCTTCTCTAAAGAGTGGGTATAATAATGTGTCCTTTTCAGGTGGCAAATAAGATAACATATACATACTTATCACAGTACTCAACACTAATAGATATTCAATAAATATTACTTTGCCTTCTCACTGACTCCTTAGGACTTGAAAGCCTACAGATTATTACAGCTCTACAATTGCAAGTGGCTAAAATTTCACTTTTCAAACTCTGATCCACTGACAAGAGTGATAGGTTTGGAAGCCTGGGACTTCAAAAAGTCCTTTTGGTATGCTATGTCTTCTTGCAACACATGAGGGCTGAACAGCAATTCTGTTCATCTTTTAGTGTAGGGACAAGAACTAAAATGTTAAGGAATCATAGTAGAAGAGAATACAGAAGAAATAAATTATAATCTTGGAATGATGAAGACTTTCTAAGTGAGAAAACAAACTGAAATGATATAGGAAAAGACATTTAAATACATAAAAACTCAAAACTTCTGTATGGTCAAAGCTATTAGACATAAGAAAAATGACATCATATTTGCCAACAAAATATAATAAAAGAGCAATATCCATACTATTAAAATCTCCTACAAACATTTTTAAAATAGAAAAATGAGTAAAAATATGAACAAGTAATTTACAGACTACAAATAGCCAAAAATCATGACAGTTTGCTCAACATCATCAGTAATCAAAGTTAACAAATTAAAACAAGATATCACATTTGACCATGCAAATGTAAAGACTGATAATATCCAGTGCTGGCATGGATGTGGAAAACAGGTGCTTCTCATACACAGCTGATGAGTATAAATTGGAAGGCAGTTAGACAGTATCTATCAAAATGTTAAAAGTGCATGAGCTCTACATCTCAAATCAATAACCTTGCACATTTAGACACTACAAAATGAGCAAACTAAGCCTGAGGCAAGCAGAAGGAAGAAAAGAGCAGAAATTAATGAAAAAGAAAACAGAAAACCAATACAGTGAGAAAAAATTAATGGAACAAAAGTTGGTTCTTTGAAAAAAAAATTAACAAAAATGGCACTTTTGCCTAGGGTGACCAGAAAAAAAGAAAAAAGATTCAAATTACCAAAGTCAAGAATAAAAGAGGGAATATCCCCTACCAATTAATTACCCTTTAATTACCTTATAGAAATTAAAAGGATTTTAAGGAAATAGTATAAACGAGTGTGTGCCAACAAATTATACTCAGATTAGATTAAGTGGACAAATTCCTAAGAAAGGCTCAGGGCCCAGATGCCTCACTAGTGAACTCTACTAGATATTTAAAGAAGAATTAATATAAATCCTTCACAAACGCTCCCTAAAATTAAAGAGGAGGGAACATTTCCCTACACTTTCTATGAATCAGTTTTACCTTTATACCAAAATCAGACCAAAGATACCACAAGAAAACTACAGCTCATTTGTCAATTACACTTCAATAAGTCAAAAAAACTACAGATCAATATCTCTTATGAATAATCCTCGACAAAATATTAGTACACTGAATCCAACATATAAAAAGGATTATACACCATGAACAATTAGGATTTATTCCAGAAATTCAAGATTGATTTATATCTTAAAAAATCAATGTATAATACATATCAATAAAATAAACAACAAAAACTCCATGATTTACCTTAACAAACAGAAAAGCATCTGACAGAACGTATTACCTATTCATGATAAAAAAAACACTCAACAAACTAGGAACTTTTCTCACTTGATAAAGTGAGCGTCTACAAAATTCTCACTATTGACATTATACTTAATAGCAAAAGACTGATATTTTCCCTTAGGGATCAGGAACAAGTCGAGGAAGTCCTCCACATCTATTCAACATTGTACGAAAAGTTGTAACTAGGGCAACTGGACAAGAAAAAGAGCTGCTGTGAGAGTTAATGAGCTTGGTAAATGCTGAATAAACATCTGTTCTGAGAGAGGACAACTGGTTGTTGCTAGAGCCCATGACCCCAGACTCACAGTAGCTCCCACTGATTGGATTTTCAAACTAACTAATTTACTCATCCCCTGACTTTTGATGCCTAGAAACTGGAATTTGCCCAGTAAGACTCAGTCCTGGCCCACAGAGACCACTGACAGTCACCTGGGCTGGGTCCTAGAAGGGACAGTACTCAACTGTCCTGCAGTGAAGCCACACTGAGCAAGAGTGCATGGTGCATTAGAATTCCCAGGCAAGACAAGATTCCAGAGAGCATCCAAGCCAATTTCTCATCTCACTTCCTAGATGAGCAAACCTGAGGCCCAGTGAGAAGATTTGACTTCTCTTAGATTACTCAGTAGGTTGGCACCAGAGCTGGGCTGAAGGGCTTGGCATCCTGGCTTCTAACATCAGCCCTGGATAAAAACAAGCCTGTGCCTAAGTTTTTCTAACAATGTGTCAGGCATAGGCCACTGGGCATCTCAGGCTAAGCCCACCTATATCCAGCCCCCATTTTTTAGTATATACCTTCTCACTTCCTAAGACTCCAGTGATCCCTCCAGCTCCTCCTCCTGCTCACTTGGCTACCTGTAATCTATGAGGACATCTCTCCAGGACATTGACAATGTCCACCTGAAGGAGGGAAAGCTGTGTGGATCACCCCCAAAATCCTGGCATACCTGACACATGACAACACACACTCTTAAATTCCCAGTGTTGTGGATGCAACAAGATGGAGGCCTTCTCCTTGTGGCCTGGGGTAGGAGTGTTCATATAGAAGCCAGGCCACAGCCTCCATGAAACCTGGTTCCAGGCTACACTCTCTCCCTACGCTGTGAGCCGTGGGTATAACCTCATACCTTTCCTTCCTCCTAATTGTGCCCCAAACAGATGGAAAAAGAGAAGAAAACTGCACTTAGAGGAAATTATACTCTGTAACCTACTATATATGCCCGAGGGAATGGGTTAGGCATTGATCAAAAGACAAGAGTACTGATATTACCACAAACCTCATCTCATTCAATCCTCTTATCAACCCCCCCCAAAGTAAGCATTATCTCCCCATTTTACACAGGAAGATCTTGCCCTGGGTCCTCTGGGAACATTATGCTGGACAACAACACTGGCCTGATTCCAAACAGACTCTGTTAAGTCAGGGCTAACTGCTGTAGAACACAGAAGCCAAGACATATGATGGAGTAGCTGCAAGGTGAAGGGAGCAGCTGCCCCAAGTTGAATGCACCCCATCTGCTAGATTTGTAAAACTTTTGTCATTGCAATCACTAGCTCTAGAGTCATTCTACCGTTTATGCAAGTTTTTATCAAAATGGGCATGTACTTCAGGGAAGGCTATAGGGACAGAACTTCATATTTGGACCTTGACCTATTCAGTAACTTATTTTTATCTAATATAATCTAAAAGCCTTTCTTGTCTGGGTCCCATTTCCAGATCTGTCAGATCAGAGTTCACTCACATAGGTTAAATGGTCAGGCGCCCAAGCTAGCCCATCAGAACCTAACATAGTTTCTGTGGCTGAATGCAGTTTTTTCAGCAACCAACCCACAGAGTTTTAGGTCAGAACTGCTTTTTTTAAGTCAGGCTTTTAAAGCCAGGGTTTACCCGCATTCTATAAGTTTGACAGCATAAATAAAGAAAAAAATAAATGTTCTTATCTTATGTAAATTCATTCTTTGGCCAAGGTGTTGAAAGAGCCAGCAGTAAGGCTTCTTGAACACAAATGCCCAGAGGCAATGGCTTACAGGAAAAGCCTCAAGTCTAAAGTGGCCCCAGGCCCTATACAGGGACCTTAAGAGGCATAAGGCCCCAGGTCTGGGAGTGTAAGTGTGGGGCTCCAGATAGAACTGACTCTCCCTGGTAGTCTACTCTCTTTAAAAGCTAATATCCCTGGTCCTGTGGATTATTTCAACCTCAGAAAACAAATGGCAATGTGAACCATATCTTCTTGCCCAGAAATTCCTCTCCAGCAATTTAGCTCAAGGAAATAATTCAACTGATGCAACAAACTACACACCATAAAAATGTTCAATATTATCTATAACAGTGAAACCTAAAATGTGGAATGACAAGGGAATATCCATAAGAATTTTAGAGAGCAGCTATAAAAGATAATTAGAATAATTATAAACAATATAACAGTTTATAAGACAAGGTTGAATGAAAATTGCAGAATGCAAAATAGTTTTACACTATGATTGCAACAAGGGTATAATATGTATGCATTTGGAAAGTAAATGCAAGTTTTGCTATAATGGTAGGTGCATGTTTTGTTACAATGGTAGATAATAGAATTATGTCTTTAAACATTTAACGTGATGACATTTTCAACTAAAAAAAAGAATGGAACAAAATCTACAAAGCAGAAGTCAAACTCTTCACAAATAAAAATTATCAGTACTACCAATAATAGATAACATATATTCATTCAGAGCTTATTCTGTGTTAGGTACTGCTTTGGGCCTTTTTATGCCTACTACCTAAACTTCCCATCTATGAGGTAGACACTATTATTATCCCCACTTTACACATGAGAACACTAAGGCACAGAGAGGATAACATCTTTTCCATACATATCACATGATCTGTCAAGTAAAGTCTTTATGCCTGCTTAGAGATGATAAATCCTTAGCAAAAGCTTCACAAGAGCGCTTGAAACGGGTAGTGGGCAGTGAGCTTCACAGGGCATTTCAGAGGTCTTACGGGTTGCAGATATAACCAGGATTCCACCCACACTCCCCCCGACCCCCCATCAATCTAGACTCCAGGAGGAAGAGAAAGACCACTAAAGACCAAAGGTCCAGCCCACTCAAACTTCACAGATAGGGAAAGAGACCAACTGAGCAGGACTTGCTCAAAATAATGTAATGAGTTAGGAGAACCAGAACTGAGAATCCTCACTCCAGTGATCTTCAGGGCTTGCCTCTACCCTCTACAGCAGTGAAACCTCTCTTTTTGTATCTCTTTCACCTCGTTTCAGTCTCGCTATCCTCAGGCTTCCCCTGCCCAGCATGGTTCCCAATTATACCAGCTTCTCTCTTCTATCATCGTCTGTTCACTCTGCCTCTACTTCTTGTCCATTCCTGCCCGGCTGGTGACTCTATGCAACAGCTGGGCCTCAGCTATGACGTTCTTCCCATGTGACAGGGTAGAAGTAGGAAAACTGATATTTGCATTCTGTGAGGTGTTAGATATTTGTGACTAGAAGAAATTATAAGCCATGTTCTGCTATAGATTCCTACCGTTCCCAACCAAGGAGACACAGGGATGCTAAAAGCGGTGTTTGGAAGAAAGGCCCTTCATTTTGACACTCGCCCAGGGAGTACCCACACTTCCTTTCTCTGACCACAAGCCACTGTCAGAGTCCGTCTGCTACTGAGGGGCTCCCTGAGAGCAGGGCCAGCCCTTGTTCATGTCTAACTCCTCTGCTTCATATAGTATAGTTACCAATAAAAGTTTGCTGAATGAGTAAATGAGTCCCCATTCTCCTCCTTGGGGCCCCTCTTAACTTTGGGGTGAAGACTCAAGTTGACCAGCCAGGCAGAGTCCTTGCACAGGTTGCCTGAGTGCTCAACTGAAGGCCAGGAATATCTAACACCTCATAGAATGCAAATATCAGTTTTCCCACTTCTACCCTTGCCCACTCTTATCTCCGAGTCCTTTCCTGTTGTTTTTTTTTTTTTCAAGCCGAAGGTGTGTCCTGAAACAGTAAAGGGCTCTGTGGTTTCAGGATGTCAAAGTCAAAAGGACATTAAGCAAAACAGGAAGAAACTTTTAAAGAACTTTTGAAAGGCATTTTTAGAATGCACAGGATCTTAGGACCTGCCAATGATTGAACCCCCTGCCAAGACCCCTCCCTATGACCTCCATGGTCAGGCAGGAAGGAGCCTGATCTCATAGGGTACTGGTCACTGGTCACGCTGATCTAACATAACCCTGCCCCATTCCTCACCACAGCCTTGCCCTAATCCCCTGGCTCTATGCCAAATGACCCCTGGCAGATTCCCAAACTCAAAGTGTCTAACAGAAGAGAACTTAGCTCCAGTGAGGACACTCAAAGTGGAGTATCTTCAACATAAAACCCTTTGGGAAGAGCCTGGCCACTGGCCTGAAGGCTGATTTGTGCTAATCCACCTGAACAAGCCCCGACTGAGTGCCAGGCTCTCCCAATGTCAAAGGCTTCTGAAAGGAATTCCGGAAACCTGCAGGTTTCTCATTTCATGACCCCTCCCATATCTCCTTACTCCCTGGAGGAGGAGAGCTGTGCTGTGTATTTCAGAGTCTGATTTGCTAGCTTGTTCTCACACCTACGAAAATAGTCAAGTCAGTCAGGTCAACAGCACTGGGTTAGCAAGCTGGTTGTTCACCCAACAGCACCACCCCAGTGTCACAGTTCCACGGCCCACACAAGCCTAGCCCAGGGACTTGGCTGTTGAGGAAACAAAAGCAGAAGTTACTGAGAAAGCTGACTCTTGGAGGCTTCACCTTCACTGATTCTTCTGACAGCAAACTTCTGATGAGCCTGATTCCCCCAAGAGCCTGCCTCTTAGCCTGGCCCTCTGCCCCTGCCCCAGTCACTTCCTTCATCTAGTTTCCTTTTTAATAAGAATTCTAGAAACATCCTTCATTCAGCAATGAATGGTACTCATCCACCAGCAATAAGCAAAAATAAAGTTTTTGAAGGATCTATCCTTTAGCAAAACTGGTTCAAAGACCTAGCCTTCTCAAAAAGCACCTGCACCTTATTTATCTTTTTTAGAAAAAATGCTACTGTGGAAAAAAGCCAAAAAGTACATAAAGCTTTATGTATACCAGACCACTAAAAAACCCCTCCAAAACCGTGTGTGTGTGTGTGTGTGTGTGTGTGTGTAACAACTACTGAATGATAAAAGTTATGGCATAATCAGCTGACAGAATATAGCCTTTGTGGCTTTTAAAGGTATGTATCTATACTAACATATCTGCCCGCCTATAACAATATCAGCTATATTCTTAAACATGTAAAACAAAAAAGACTAGCAGTAAATATGCCAACATAGTTTGTCTATGTGATAGGAATAGAGGTGTGCTTTTTCATCCCTTAACTTATCAAATTATTTTTCAGTGAGCCTGCATTACTTCTTATGAAAAGGAGGAAGAAATAACTGACTCCTCAGGCAAAAGCAAACAACCACAGCCGGTATACCGGTGAGGCAAATGCTTCTCCTCCTCTCTCTCAGGGCTTTCTGAGGGGTTTAGGAGAAGAGGAGGAGGGGTAGAGAAGCAGCCACTTAACCCACCCTGACCAGACATTAAAATCACTGCCAAACAATTCGGCAACAACCAATTACATAGCCCCTGGCTTGCATTGGGTAGGGAAAGGGCGGGCTGAGGCCAGACTGGAAAGTAGAATCTGCAACAATGAGTGTTGTGAGTCAGCCCGTCTGCCTTTAAGCCACGTTCACCCAGAACTGTCTCCCTGCCAGACTTTAGCCCCTACCCCCAAACCACCATAACCTTCCACCCCGAAGGTCTCTGACCTTTAGTATAAAATTTGAGATCTCTACCCAAGCTGATGACCTGCCTGAGCCCAGGTAAACACAGAGGCCCTTTACAATCACAACCACAGTCTGGCTCCCAAGACCCCTCCCTCATCAAGTTAAGGGACAAGTGGAGGTCACTGAATCCAATCCCATGCCTTTTTAATAATTCCCACAGGAGTCAAAGTCTGGCTGGCTGGCCTTTACAGTGACCTCACTGGCCAGAGACCACACTCAGCAGTGCCAAAGCCAAAAGTAAAAGGGCCACAGTGCCAGGTCCTCAAGGGATTTAAGCAGAAAGGGTAGACTATCTGTCCCGAGACAACTGGATTGCTGCTTAACTGGATAAGAAAAACTGGAATTTCCAGGTGGATGTGGATTCAAGCAGAATTCCAGTCTCTGCCCTGTTATCAGGAGTAAGAAGAGAACAAGGAGTAGGAGGCACTCACTGGGTAAACAGCATTGGAGAAATCGCCATGTTTGTTTGACCACAAGATGACTGGGCCCCTTTCACATACAACCAGAGCCCAGCTGAAACCTCAAAGTCTAGAAAGCCCCTAAGGCTGAATGCAGGAAGGACTGAGACTGCCTTGGCATTATCTATCCCATCATTTACAACCCATAAATTAGTTAAGTCCCAGCCTGGGAATCCCTACCCTGCTGCTACTCAAAGACCATAATACCCAGCCATATGGCTGCTGATGTATCATTATAGTCATTATGAAGCAGCAAGTTAAAGATTACCCAGCAGAGCTAATGTGAGGCTTCAGAAATTAGAGAAACACTTTCACACAATCAAATAAAAACCAAGTCTAGAGAACTTTGATATCAATTCTGCATTTCTGAACAAGAGAAAGAAAGTAAGAAGAAACAAAAGAAAGGAGGATTGGGAGAGAGAGAGAGGGAGGGAGAGCCTAAACACACACACACACACACACACACACACACACACACACACACACACACACACACTTTCCCTAAATGACATCAGCATAGTTTAATTATACCTCCTCCGCCTAAATTGTGAGTTCCTAAAGAGGAGGTATTTTGTCAGTTTTCTCTTTGTAGCTCTAGTGCCCAGCACAGGACAGACATGTTGTCCAAACTGAATGAATAAAGTTACTAGATGCCCTAGCCATCAAGGACATTCAGGCAATTTGCTACCATAGAAGACCTTGAAGTTGAACCCATAAACACAACTAGCAGGGATCTTCCCAAACTCTAGGCCACATTAGGCTGCCCTGAGCTTCTGTACTAGGTGCCTACTGGGAAATATTCTCAAGAAAGAGCACTGGACTGGGACACAGGAGATCCAGGGTTCTAGCTCCAGCCAGCCACTCCCTGGTTATATATGTACTGAGGCAGGACCACCTCACCTCCTCCCCTCCACCCCATCCACCCCCACCCACCAGCACAATGAGGGATGGGGGCCAGGGGACTGATCAGTCCCATTCTAGAATAATAAGGTTCCGAGACACTGCTACAGTGTGAATCCAATCCCATATTTGGCTCTTGTTCCCTTTGCCCCAAGGAACTTCCACTGGGGTTCATCAGGTGAAGGCTCCCACACTCGCTCAGAGTCTGGGAGGAATTATAACAGGTAGGAATTACTCCTACCACCATCAGAAAGCCAGATCGCCATGGAGGGTATTTCTCAATCTCAACCTGGTGGACAAGAAAGCATGTCTGCGTTTACACATCAATAAATATTTTCCTCCAGGAAAAGCAATAGGACAAAACTGGTTCAAAGGACTAGTTATCTAACCTCCCAAAGCTTAAAGATCTGGACACAGGGAGGCTCCTTGTGCCTTCCCCAATGCCTAGGATGAGGCCCCACCCCAATCTGGAAAGTAACAAGGTTCTAAGAATCATCTCCAAAGGGGAAAGAGAGCCCTTTCCCAAGTAGAGGTGAGGACAGATGCCCCCAAAGTACACACTGTCCTGGGATTGTGTCCACATGTGGGCATATGAGGGGAGGGGGCAGTGAGGGGTAGCATGCCGGTAGAGAAATACCTGAGAGCTCAGAGACCTCAGTGCTTTGTCTTCACAAGGGCACAAACCAAGGCAGAGACTCAAAAAAAGCCATGGAAACTGGCTCATGGAACACTGGCTCCCAGGGCCCTGACTACCTGCGGCTGCTATTTGCTGGCCCAGGTGCCCATGATTCTCTGGTGCCCACCTCTAGATCAGAGTCTTCTTTTGAACAAATGAAGAGGATCTCCTCATAGCAGAGCTGGGACAGAGTAGTCTCTGGGATTTAAACAGTCCTGTACTCACCACTGTCAGCCCTGCCTCACATTGAGCTGCCTCCAAATCTGAGCAGAGATAACATTCAGGGAAAAGAAATGCAATTCAAGGCCACTGCTCCTCCCAGGCTGACTAAACCATAGGCAAACACCCAAGCAGCCAGGAAAGGGAGCCTTACCACAGCGTTCACTGAAGTGAATGCTGTGCAGTCCCCCCTGAGCGCCTATATGACAACACCTGCAGGCCTGCTCTCCCTGGGGAATTTGTAGGAATACTTTGAAAAGGCCCACCTCCCCCATACAGCACTCAATCATGAGGCCTCACACTAACCCATGGGGATGCCAGGGGCAAGGCTTATTGTCACTCTACACTGTCCTGCATCACTATGTAGACAGAGGCAAGATTCAAGTCCAAGTCTATCCGAAGTCAATTCCAAGGCTCTGACAACCCACTACAGATCAAACAGTGACCTGTCAACAGCCCAGTCTGATGCCTGGCTCCTCCACAGGAAGGCATGACTGTTCCCCACCACCTATCAGCCAGGAGGGATCTCAACATCTGGTCCAGACCTCTGGACACCAGAAAGTAGAGCCAAGTTGTGGAAAGGAACTGCAAGTAGTGAAAAGGCCACAGTTCTAAACCCCACGGATGCTTTCTCCCACCAACCTCAAAACCAACCCACAAAGGTTTTGGTAGACACCTGCCCAGCTGAACAGATGGGCTCAAGTCTCTCTCCCAAGGAGACTTTCCCCCGACCCAGCCAGAAACTTCCCTCAGAGAGCAGCACTCAAACCTAAGGGCTCAATTAAAATGAAGAAAAACCCTCCACCTTCATTTTCTGGGACTGCCTCAGCAAGATGCCTGCCTACACATCATGGTCCCATTCCTGTCACACAAAGGCAGCCAAGATAGAGAAGGTCCAGGGCCTCTCTCCTCACCCTCCAAAACATTATCGCTCAGAAAGTCCCTTCCAGCGGCAATTCAGAGTTAACTCAGAAACACCAGTAACTGGTCACTGATCACTAGCATCATTACAAAACAAAGCAGAGGTGAGTCACCACAGCCTCTCATGCATGCTTCATCAAGAAAACCCTATACTAATCTAATGAACTTTGGCGTACTTTTCTCTAATTTTATAATTAATTTCTCTTTTTGCATAAAGTGCACATAACAATTAAAAACAAAAAGACAAAACCTGGCCTCTTTAGGGTTAAGAGGACTCATTCTCTCTTCCTCCTTTTCTCAGACTGGGAGTCTGAGAAATAAAATTTCCAGTCCCAAATCCTATTTGCCACATACTTAACCTACATGATTTCATTTAGTCCTAAAAATAACCCTGTGAGTTAAGCATGGACAACCCCATTTTACTCATGAGGAAGAGACTGCGAAACTCTATATCATACACTGAGCAGCAGGGCAAAGATTTGACTTCATTTTATAGGACTAGTCTGCTTCCAGACGAACCCTAAAGTCCAAATGAATTCAATTTTCTGCTTTAAAAAAACAGTCCTTATTACCACAATTCACGTCTGACCAAATGCTATAGCTTCCTCCCAAACTGGATATAAAAATATTGAAGTAATTATTGGAGAAATTGAGCAAGAGCATGTAAGAGGCCTGCTCTGCCAGGGTTCTGTGGAAAAATGTAAGAGTTCCTGTTGGCAGGATGCCTGCCTGCCTGCCTGCCTGCCAGGGCCCCTCACTCAGAACAACATTCTGGAAACCCTGGCATTAGAAATGAGCAGCCACCTGTCTGATAATCTTGGGAGCAACCTGTGGCTGCCTTGGGCCTGACTGCCTGTGGATTACAGGTCAAAGAAAGGTCTGGGAGTAGGCTCATGTGGAGAATGCAATCACACCCACCCAAGCTCCCAAGCTAAAACAGGCTGGAGGTTAGGGTTCTCATCCTCTGAGCAAGAAAAGTCAGACTCCCCGCAGCTCCCAGAAAGGGACAACTCGGTGCTAACTGCTTATATTTCAGCCCTGCGTCCCCAGGGTACACACCTTACACTCTCACAAACACCTATGGCCCCTGGGACCGCCCAGCTCGTTGAGGTTTTGGGAACCTACTAGGGCAGGAAGCAGGGGAGGAGGGCCCCAGGGCAGGGATCCCTAAACGGAGGAGGAACTGAACACAATGGTGACAATTTACTGAGGATTTACCATCATTAGCGTAAACACTCGTTTAAGTTACTCACTCAAAACCTCTGGAAAAAAGTTAACCCTCGTTCAGCCAAGAGTGGTTGAACTGGGAGATCGGCTCCCATCCCCACCCGAGGCCTCATCGACCATTCCCAGACTGGAGTGGGCTACCATGATCTGCTTTGTGGTCCCCACCAGAGTTAGCAGGGCGAGGGCTGCTCCAAGTCGTTAAGCAGAATCAAACTCCCAAAACTTCTTGAGGTTTGTGCCAGAGTAGGGAAGTCTCCGAGGCCTTTTCGGGGTCTGGGGCCAGAGGGGCCTGCGGCTTCCCCGTACCGCCCCCGCCCTGGCTTCCAGAGGGACTCACCTCCCAACCTCTCACCCCCGCCCAGCCCGGAACCTCTGTTTGGACTAGGGACTCTGATCCGGAATGGGCAGGCTGGCTGTCGCGGAAGAGGGCACGGGCTAGGGGGGCCCTGTCAGGGAAATCCGGTAAGAGTCCCAGTCCTTGGACGGGCGCCAACCTGAGTCCTTACCGAGCAGCGGGGACTCCTCGGGGCAAGCGGGAAGAGGCAGTGCTGTGACGGGGCGCACCGGGTCCGAAGTCAGGTTGCTCGCGAGGCCGGAGGGAGAGTCCGCCTCCGCAGGCGCTGTCCCGCGCGGCCGGGGCAGTCCGGAGGGCTGCCTGGCGGCGGCGGCGAAACGGCCCTGCAGCGGTGAGGACACTCCGACCAGAAAGGGCAGGCGGCTCAGGTCGCGGCCGGCCAGGTAGTAGACCAGGGTGACGCCGAGGTGCAGCGCGCAGACGGCCACGAGCAGGCGGCAGGCCCGCTGCAGGGAGGCGCCCGGCATCGCCGCGCTGCCGCCCAGGAGCGGCTCCCGGAACCTCATCTTCCCGCCGCCGCTTTAACAGGGGGGTGGGCTACCGCGGGTAGGGCGGCCCGCCCGCGGGCCGCCGGCCAGTTGCTGCCAGACCGCAGCTCTTGGGGGAGGGGCCTGAGGGGAGGCGACGCGCCGCGGCGCCCGCCGCATTCGGCCGAGCGCGGAGACTCGAGCAGACCCGGCCGCGCAGCTAGAAGTGCGCCCGGGGCGCGGGCGGGGCGGCGGGGCGGGGCCTGTCGTGGGGGCGGGGCCTGTCGTGGGGCGGGGTCTGTGTGGGCGGGGCCTCGGTGGGGCTTTCGGGTGAGAGCGCAGGGGCGGGGCCTCCGGGGGAGCGGGGCGGAGGGGCGGGGGCGCGAGGAGGAGGCGGGGGGACTCCGGATGGGGGGCTGCAGGGGTGGAGCCGCCTCGAGGAGGCGCTTGGAGGCGCCCCCCCCAGCGCCGCGCGGTCCCCGGGGCCTGGCCAGCCGTGCTGCCTGCCCACAGGGAGACCCGGACTCCGAATGACGGTCAGCCGCGAACCGCTGTCCGCCGGAGCGTCCGTCTCCGGTTCTCGGCCGCTCTCAAGCTGCTCCTTGTCCTCTGGGCAGCCCGCGCCGTGGTCTGGAGTGGTCGGGGGTCCTCATCGCGGCGGCGCTCCAGCCGGCGGGCCGGGGTGGGCCTGGGAGGGGGCAGGTCAGGAAAAGGAGCGGAGAAAAGTTGTCCAGGAAACGGCCTTCGACGCCCCTGCGGGAGGTGGGACAGTGCCCAGGGCTTCTCTGGGACGGTCGGAATCCCAGCGCTTAGCCAGCACCTGTACGGATGGAGGGCCCTTTGCAAAAAGGACGCCGTGGCTCACCTGGCGCCCTGCGGCGCGCCGCTGAGAGCGAGTGGATGAGTCTCCGCTTCTCTCAAATAACCCAGGCTAGGGCATCCCAGAGCCCCCACCCCACGCCCCCCAGCTCTGTTTTGGGCGAGTGTGTTCCTGTTCTAGTGCATCCAACCTCGCCGAGACATGCTTTGAGTGGGAAGGTGGCAAGGAGCCTCGGTTAACTCCCATGCAGGCATGCAGGAGGAGAGCGCCGGCTTTATTTACAGGCTCCACGGGCCTAGACACAATTTTATGAAACGGGAATTGTCCCCATTTTACAGCTGAAGAGTTCAAGGCTCGGCAAGGTTAAGAAGCTTGCGTAAAAGCGCACAGCTGTTGAGAGGCAGAGGCGTAACTCTGGCTCCAAACTTATGTACCACATTTTAGTCTTTGATTTGCAAGTAAGGACTGGAGGCTGTGTGGGCTAGAGGCTTAGGCACTGAAGTGGCTCGGTTCAAATTTGATCCCGAGGCTACTCCTCAGGCCCACCCGGTGTCTGAGTAAGGAAAACCTCACCACCTGAGAAGAATTCATGGAGGTGCTGTCATATACGTGGATGGAGAAGCTGAGGGCTTTGGCAGTCAACTCTGCTGTGGGGGGGAATGATAATATAGATTGAGAGTTTATTATATTCGCCAGTCAGATAGAAGCCTAACTGCTTTACATGTTTTATCTATTTTAATCCCACCAGCGCTGTGAAGTAGGCAGTTGTTATTGTCTCCATTTCACAGATGAGAAAACTGAGGCTCAGAAGTTGGCCATTGGCTGTGCACATACAGAATCCACTTTCTACTGGGTTCCTGGACACCAGGCTTTCCTGATTTCACTCACTGGGCTTTCTTCTCCGCCTCTTCCTCTGCTGTAGTAGGCCCCAGGCCACAGTTCGTGTTGCTCTATACTGACTTCCTTAGGGTTGATTTATTGTATTTGTATGTTGATGACTGCAGAATTTCTATCTCCAGCCCAGACCTCCAGAGTTGTTCAACTGCCTATTGTATTGGTATCTCAAAACTCGAGACACCCTGCCCCCAACAAACTACTCCCTACACTACAGTCTCATTCTTACCTACCTCAGAGAATGGCAGCATTGTTTCTCTAGTTACCCAGGCCCAAAATCTAAAAGATGTCCTCAGTGCGCTCCTCTTACTCTCAAATGACATTTCCAAATCCTCAGCAAGTCTTGTCAGTGCTACCTTTAAATCATCAGAATTCTTCACTCACTAACTCTGCTGTAACCATTCCAGACCAAGCCACCATCATCTCTTTGGTCTGGGTTATATGGTAGCCTCTTAATTGATCACCCTACTTCTACCTTCTCCATGCCCCCTTCCCAGTCTAGTCTTCAAACAGCATCCAGGAAGATCTTCCTCAGAAAAAAATCACATCATACCATTTTATTTGGAACAAAATCTAAATATGTAGAACTATCTAATCTGGTTCTTACCTCTCTTCCCTACCCTTGTCTATCACTATCTACCTGCCTTAGCCCCACTAGCCTAATTGCTATTCCTTGAACTTACCCTATTTCTTTCTGCCTCAAGGCCTTTGTGCTGCTGTTCACTTATCCTGAAATATTCTTTCCCCATATTTCATTCAGATCACTCTAATGGCACCTTGTGAAAGAAGTCCTTAGACCACCCTACGTAGAATAGTCCCCCCACCCAAATCTGCTTAAGCTGCTTAAATTTTTTTTTCAGAGTAGATATCACTACCCAACATTAGACATTTATTTATCATTGTCTGTCTCCCTCAGAAGATAAGCTCCATGAATGCAGGAACTTTCTTGTTTACTTCCATATCCTTAGTTCCTAGACCTGAACGTGGCACATAGTTAGCACTGAATAAATGTTTGTTAAAATAACTTAAATAAATGTTTGTAATTGTCTTGATAATGTTGAAAGCGGAGAAGAAAAGAACTATTGCTAAGTTATTTTAGAGCACAAAGGTCGAGTTGTTCACCAAGGAGCTGGTGAGGATAAAGCCAACCCTAAACAACCTATACTGAGGAAAATGCCTGGCCAAAGAGTGAGAATGTGTCAGATTAGCTCCCCATCTGAAAAATGAGAAGAGGGGAAAATGGAGATGTGTCTTCCATATGTCTAGATAATGTCCAGAAGACAGGACTGATGGGAGGTTAGGGGTCGCAGAACTGTCCCAGGACACTTTCAGTGGCCAGGAAGCAAGGGAAAAGAATACTTGCTCTATCCCTCAGAAACAGGCAGAGTCCACTGAGACATGAACACCAGCCTCACCAGCCCCCATCGGGAGGTACCTAGAATCAGTAAATTTCTTGCTTCAGGAAGGTCCAGAAGGTCAGAAACTTTCAGGACAACATTGTTCAGCTGTTCAACATAAACTGATGTTAGAGAAATAGACCCAAGGTAACCTTCTCCAGCTCTTTCCACTCTCTGCTTTGTCAGGTGAAACATTAATCCTATCAGGGAGACACTTAGAGGAGGGAGTTGCTGTGTTGACCTGCCTAAAGTTGGGATCTGAATTTAATATTTGCCTGTCCTATGTTGATCTGCCCGGAATCACCTGGCTCCCTGTTCCTCCCTCCCCACTATCTTCAACTGGTTAGTGGCATTTCCTCTGCCCGCTCACAGCACTCTCATCTGCACCTGTCAGTTTACATTTATATTTCACTGTAGATCAGACAGGCATAGAATAGTGCCTGGCACATGGTAGACCTATGAGTGTGGCTGAATTCTAATAAATTTTTCTGTGTTTTCTTTTGTGCTACAATGGCAGAGTTGAGCAATTAAACAAAGGCCATCTTGCCTGCAACATCTAAAATATTTGCTATGTCAATGTATGAAATGTCCAAACCTGTAGAGAATTGTTATAGAAGTTTGACCCCAACTGATAATGTGCCAGGGAGAAAGATCTCAAATGCTCCTGAGAATGAGTTCTATAGCTTCTTTTATGCATTGGAAATTAAGGAAGGAATGTAAGGAAGATTATGAGGAGGTGGGAAAAAGTAAGGGGATTATTGGATTACAGGATAGTTAACAAGGTTATGTGCTTTCTTCAGAGTGTTTATGGCTTATTTCAAAAGTGTTTTAACCTAGATGCACAGAAACAATGAAGAGGGCTTGCTTAAAGCAAAGACAAGCCTTTCACTCAAAAGTTACATGCCTGGACATGACTACCCACCATGACCTGCCCATTTAGAAATTTATGATCAGCTATCTGATCCTTTACAGAAAAAGTGTGCCAATGCCTGCTGGTCAAAAAATTACCCTAAAATAGGGTTCTTAAAACAACAATTATTTCTTAAAATTCTGTGTATTAACTAGGTTTTCTTCTGTTTCATGTAGTGTTGGTTGGGGTATTAGAAAGTCTGGAAGGTACAAATAGCCTCACTCACATGGCAGAAAGTTGTTGCTGACTGCTGACCGGGAGCTTAGCGGAACTGTTAGCCAAAGGTCTCTGTTCTCCATGTGAGCCTCTCCATGTGGCTGCTTGGGCTTACTTACAACATAGCAGCTGGATTCTAAGAAGGAGTATTCTAAATGCATAGGAGGGAGTGGAAACTCTCTTAAGGTCAAGTCTTGGAAGTTATACAATGACAAATTTGCTACATTCTATTGATCAGAACAAGTCACAGGTCCATCCCAGATTCAAGAGGAGGGGACATCGACAACCTATTGATGAAGATGTGGTTAAGAATTTGTGGCCAATTTTGACCTATCACAACACAAACAACCTACCAGGATGCTACTCCCGTGCACATTTTGTTCTGTTAGACTTCCTCCCATGACCTAAAGTAAGGTCAACTTCCTCTTCTTACCTCTTTACCCCAAACCCCACAAAGTGCTTCTAATACTGGGTCTAGGGACCTTGGCCATCCATTTCTAGCAACATATATACCCAGGAGAGGATATGATCACAATCTGCTGGGATAAGTGCTTTGCCTCAATTGCTAATTTCTTAGATCCCAGAAAGGCCACTCTAGTCATTTAGCAGGTTACTTTCCCTCTTAATCATACTATCATCCAACCCATATTTTCTATTTTAATCCACAAGAATATCATGGCAGAAATTGTTAAAGGCCTTGCTGAAGACCCAATTTACCAACAACTACAGCTCTGTGAACTGTCAGTTCAAGAACCTGTCAAAAAAAGGAAATTTGATTATCCTTGCCCTGACTTGTTCTCAGAGATCTCCACTTCCTTTATATCTCTAGAAATCTATTCTTGGATGTGAGTGTAGTTTGCAGAATTAACTCTTTCTCCCTGTAATGGACAAGTGTTAATTTTGTCTGCCCTGTACTGATTATGTCTTTTGGTAAGAGATGCCCACTCTTCCTTGTGTGGCTGAGGATAGGCTAATCTCACCATGGGCTCCTCGATGGACAAGTGATCACAACTGGTCAATCAAAGCACTATTTCCCGCCAGTGACAGTGATTGGTTCAGAGATCAACACATGGCCCACAGGGGGCCAACAAACAAAGCTCCCGGGACTAATGCTGCAAATGTCAAGAAAAAGACTCTTCCTTTCCTCTGGGTTTGCCAGTCTAGAGTTGCTGAGGGCATTGTATTAGTTTTCTAGGACTCCCATAACAAAATGTGCCACAGCCAGGGACTTAAAACAATAGAAATGTATTCTATCACAGTTCTAGAAACTAGAACTCTGAAATCAAGATATCATCAGGGCCATGCACTATCTGAACACTTTCCTGGCCTCTTCCAGTTTCTGGTGGTTCCTGGAAGTCTTGACAGTCCTTGGCTTGCAACTGCATCACTTTAGTATGCCTCTGTCTTCACCTGGCTTTCTTTCTGTATGTGTCTCTTCTGTTGATGTGTCTCCTCTTATTAGGACACCAGTTATTGGATTTAGGGTACACCCTAATTCTGTCTGACCTCATCTTTACTTAATTATATCTGCAAAGACCCTATCTCCAAATAAGGTCTATTCTGAGGTTTGGGATAGACATGAATTTGACAGGTGGGAGCACACTATTCAACCTCCTACAACCATCATGGAAAGCCTGCCTGAGAATCAAACCGACAAGGAGGCAAGATGGGGTGTGCCATGGGATGGCCATATCTGACTTACCCTGGACTTATCGGTTATGTGAATTAGCAAATCCCCCTTTCTTTCTTTCCTTAAGTTAGTTTTAAGTAACAGAAAGAAACTGACTACTACCCCTCCTTTTGCAAAATTAGAAAATCATTTGCACATGACTGAAGGGGATCAAAATTCTGCCACCCCAAAGCTGCCTTTTGGGATACCAATGTTAAGCTATTTACTAAGAAGCAAAAGGTTCAGAACCTTTAACCCTCTCTCTTATTGCCTAAGAGATTGACATGGAAAGGTATATTCCAAGAAGGAAAGCTTAGGATGTTCCCCTTAGTCTAATTTGAATTTAGTATGATGATAAATAGGAGGGCTTCGGGCAGGGACCTATTAGCTGGATATCCACTGTGTTCCATTGTTTCTGAGTTGCTCAGCATGTGTGTTCTGCTCTTCATCTATTACCTGTAAATTGCCCATTCTCACTTCTGAAATCTAAGATCCCCCTCTTTTCTCCTTTGTCCAAAATGTTATATATACCCATTGTTGTCTCACTGTCTTTGGAATTTTCATGCTTCTGTGAATTTCCCATGTGCATGTACTAAAACTTTATTTTCTGCTGTTAATCTGCCTCTGTTAATTTGATTTTTCGCCCAGAAGGAAAAACTTAGAAAGGTAGGAAGAAAATTATCTTTTTTTAGCTGGATTTGGGGGGCCAGCCAAGAAAATTCACTGGCTGGCACACTGCTAGCTTTCTGGAGTGCTACAGCTAAAAGACCATGGATGTCTGACCATCAGCTGACAGAAATGGCAAACATTTTGCCCTGTTGTCCTCTCTGATCTCTTGTCTTTGGGGTTCAATGGAATTTATAAGTGATAAGAGTTCTTTGTTCACCTTTAAATTTAGATTGGCAGGAGAAAATATTTGTGAAACTAGTTTCTTGGGCAAATGTGATTCTGGTAAATAAATAAATAAGTAAATAAATAAATAGATAGATAGATAATAAATAGATAGATGGATAAATAAATAAATAAATAAATAAATAAATAAAAATAAAAACAAAACTTGGTTTGAGTGCTCTTATTTTCTATTGATTCAAATCCTTCCAGAAATACCATTATTATCTCCATCAACTGGATGATACATAAGCATCTGGTGGGAAGACCAAATAGCCTATGGATCCAAGCTTAGGGAACCTTAAATCTTATTCTGGTCAAGGCAGGGAAAACATGTGATTCCTGAGTTTTGGAATTAATGCAAGACAAGGTTACCCATCTTTTTTAGGCTAACTCTAGGAATGAACTTTTGGCTCTATGAGATTCGCTTCCTTTCTACTCTTTGTGGGAGTCTTTTGCTTCCTTAGGCCATAAAAGGCTTATTGGTTTGAGTTACTATTAAAATCCTACCATCACTGCCCAAATGATGGATGTTTCAATTTGGAAAAACTTCTAAATTAAAATTTTTTTAGAGACCTCTCATGTTGCTTAAAAAGGACCCATTAAAACTTCCTTAATAAGATGGAAGGACAGAAATTAGAACAAAAAAACAAAGTCCACCCAGACCCCTTTCTACTCACATTCAGATATTTGCAGATATTATAAAAAAAAAAAAAAATCAGGACGTTGGAAATACAATTGCCTGACCCATAAGAAGAAAAGGGGAAAAAAATTAGACTTAAAGAAATATAACTAATCTTAAGCTTTTGGATTTGCTATTTCAGGTTCTTGGGTCTTACAGGTGCTAATAACAAACATTAGGTTAATAAGAGAATTGAGAAACACAAGGGAAAGTCAACAGATTTTCCAACAAGGTGAAAATTTTTTAAAGATTATTGAGATATAAAGTTGTAAAAATTGATCTATTTGCACAAAATTTAAAGGAGTTAATAATTGGTCAGAAACTTGGCAAAATTGGCAGTTGATTTTTCAAAGTCTGATAGGAATATTTGCGAAAGTCTCAGCAGGTGTTTCTGGTGGGTAATCGGAAATACAAACACAAACCACAACTGCCTGTGGCTGGGAAACTGAAAGAACTAAAATTGGAAAGGGGACACTTTCAAAACACAGTGGCTGAAGTCTCTCTTGCCTGAACACCCCACCCTGCTTTTCCTCAGCCTCCTTAAAAATTGTCAAGTACTAATGAGAAAAAATTTTGTCTTTTATACAATTATAAATTATTCTGTTTATGTTTTGATCTCTGTGATGATTGTATTTGTATATTTTATGTGTAACATGGTATTTCTAACTCCAGATGGTATTGCAAATTTGTGATACTAAATTGGTTTAAAGGAATTCAATACTTATATAAATTAGTTATATAATAGAAACTAAACCAAATACCTTTCAGAATCATGTGATCTGGGAAAATTTTTGCTATTAAAGCTTGTTTAAGTTTTGGTTAAATAGACATGTCTTTTAGAATTATTAACATTAATTATATTTTTCTTTTACCTGGGTTTAAAAAATAAATTCATGTTATTCTGTTAAAAATGTGTCAAGAAAATTGCTTTTAAAATCTCATAGAGTTAAGGACTAATAAATAGATATAAATAAAATAAGAAGTTTTTTGATAAAACTTTATTATATATATTATATATATATATATATATATATATATATATATACACACACACACACACATATGTGCTTAAAATTAGTTTCCCAAATTCTTGTGGTAACTTGAAACTTTGGAGTTTGAGTAAGTTAAATTATAAAAATTATTGAATATTTAGATATTTCAAATAACATGAAGTTCTGAAACATTGTTAAATTAATCCAAGTTTACCTACTTTTAGCTTCTTATTACAGAGAAACTAAAAAATAAATTTGAATCTATTAATGAATATGTCTTGTATTTTATTAAAAATGCATGCTTCTAAGAAATTACAAATATATTTGCCAATGTTTCTAATATATTCATAAATTTGTCAATCTAAAGAATGCTGATTACTTACTTTTTAGCTGTTATTAGAAATTAAGGTGTCTAATTAATATAGAAAACATTATGTATTTGGTAATAGAAGGTATAAGGTATGGAGATACATTTTTAAGGGAATTAAAAGAAAGTGGTTTGTCCTAAAGTTGGTTACTTCTGAATGAATAAGAAGAGGCAAACTAAGAGAGATGAAGGAAGTTGTAAAAGATTTGTGAAAAAGGAATCCTGAGAAAGGATATTTTATATGTGGTTAAACTGAATAAGATTGGAATAAATTTAAGTAAATAAATTTAAACATCAAAAGTAAGCTAATACAGACTTAGAGTTTAGTTCTTTTTCACTCTGTTAAAAAGACAAAGTTTTTCCTGTAGTTGTTGTTCTCCAGATAAGATATTATGAAAAGTTTTCTTCCTAGAAAACAAAGATTCTATGTTTTATTAAAATAGTTTTATGTTTTATTTTGTCTGAATCAGATTCTTGATTACTTAAGAAAACAATCTTCTCAATCCTACAAACTAAAGTTTCCCTAACAATAGGTAAACTCTATTTGTCTTTAATGTATTATTGTCACTTTGGATGAATAAACAATTTCATATTGTTTCATAATGGTATGTGATCTTTTTTTGTCAAATATATTTAACAAACTTCCCAAGGTTTATGTTTTAAAAGGAGACTTTTTCCCAACCTGGAAATGGCTTTGAGTTATTCCAACAGACCCCTGGAATACCTCAAAGATTTATTCTCACTCTCCTTATAAAACAAGCATTTAAAACTAATTATGCCTACTTGATATAGTAAATATGACCAATGTTTCAAACTTCTTCCTACTGCACATGTCCTCCAAAAGTCTCTGGCAAGGATTGAGCAATGTCACTTGGAAACTCTCTGAGTGCCTTGGATTTACTTCATTTGGCCAGGAAATAAATTTATTTTGAGCAGCTAGATGATCTCTTATGATATCTTTCACCATTAGTCCTTTCTTTTAATTTTTATCATGGAAAGTTTCAAAAATACACAATAGTAGAGAAAATAGTATAATGAACAGCCATGTTTCCATCACCCCACATTTGCTTCATCTATACCCCCAACTTCCACCCACCTCCTATGGGCTTATTTTAAAGCAAAGCTCAGATACCATATTATTAATTTATCTTCTTAAACTGCTTTTCTGAGCTTTATATCCCTTCATTACTGCATTTGAGGAGTTCTGTCTGTTGCAAAACAAAGCAAGATACTTGGCACATAGAAAGTGTACAGCTGACAGTTGCTGAATAGTGTTCCTCCTCTCAGAATTTTTAATCTAAAAAAAAGATAAGACCAGAACTCCCTCCAACACTCACCAAATTTTAATGTGAAATCACCTGGGAAGATGTTAAAATACAGATGCTGACCGAGTAGGTGGGAGGGAGAATTCTACAGTTCTAATAATGGTTGTGCTGGTCTTTGGATCTCATTTTGAGAAGCCAGGCCCTAAACCCTAATGCAAAGGAAAAAAGACAGGCTGCCATATAAGGTAGAGGGCCACAGGGCTTAAGAACTGACTTTTAAATAGCTTACCACAGTTACCAAATTAATTTTTTAAATATTCTAGTGTGAGAGTAACATTGAACCAAGCACTGAGGGATTCAAAAAGAAATATTATAAACTTTGGGAAGAGAAGGCACAGTTCAGGAAACATCAGTTCCAAGAAATCTGCATGACAGAGAGTGACAGTGTCTAGTCACCTCATAGTGACTCCTTTTTCTAAAAACTTGACCCTCCCGGAATGGGTCCTCTGTAGCCTCTTTTGCACTGCTTTACCCCAACCAACCAGCTGCAGCTCTTTGGACCAAGGGTGAGCATCCAACCTGAGCTGGCCCAATCAGATGATCTCACCTGAGAATTTGGATTTGAGATTCAGGACAGTCACTAGGTGTGGCTGGAAATAAAACTATATAAACACTCCATCTTCTCCCAATATATACAAAGAAGCAAATAAGCTGAGAGAATGGAATAAACCACAGAGAAGTGGACCTACAAATGAAGAGTGCCACCTGTGTTCCTGACCCTGCTCCCGACCCTCCTGAGGCCCAACAGCATTTCTGTCCTTGGAATCTGTGCACCAGAAACCAGTCTCCTTATGTTGAAATCTCCCAGGAGTTGCTTCACTGAGTTTTAGATCTCCGTAACCAAAGAGACTGACAAATAGACACAAGGGGGGTGGGAGGGTAGAGGAGTCAGAAAGGGAGAAAGGGAAGGGCTGCTGGGCCTAGGACTGCAGATCAGTGTGGGTCCAGGTTCCAGGTGGGTAGAAGTGAGGCCATTCTGACAGGAATGAAGTTTCAGGCACCAGAAAAGAAACTTCTTCCCTGCCCTCTGAGTGGGCTGGGCCCTGCCTCTGGTTTCCTTTGAGGCCACCCAGTTCATGCTGCCTACCCACCTGCCAGTCCTCACCAGAGAATCCCCTCAATATTCTTGATCATGTTAGGATTGGCCATACCAGCAGGCACCTTGTTCCCACTAAGCTCAGGGGCCCCAGTGTCCAGTTTTATTGTCACCTAAAGTTATTGTCCTCTCTCAAACATCTAGGAAGAGCCACTGCCAACTGGCTGTTACTCTTACCTTCCTAATCAGCACTCTGTGAGTTCCTACCCCAGGAAGTGTGGGGAGGAGGTTGGCCCGCATGTGGGTTCTGAAGTCCAACTTTTTGGTTACAGAGAGAATGATCAACTTACCCTTGTTTGTCCAGAACTTTCCCAGTTTTAAAACAGAAATTCCCATGTCCCAGGAACCTTCTCAGTTATGGAAATACTGGGAAGTTAATTGCCCTAATTATAGAGCCCCTAGGTCCTCAATGGAAACCTGCCTTAGTGTTGTTCCTTGAAAGCATCATCTTAAGTCTGGGGACTCCAGACCTCCAAAATCTCCTAAGGATTCCCACACGACTGGAATTTCTAAAACCAAGCCATCTCTTATAGACCTGTAGGCAAGTATGGCAGAGTCAAATTAAGAGCAGAGATTCTGAAATCTCTTGTGCATTAATTGGGTGACCTTGTGTAAATTGTCTATTCTCTCAGTGCCTCACCAGAAAAGTAGAACCAATAATAGTACACCAACCTCATCATGTTGTTGTGAGAAAAGTGAGAAATAGTTCCTGATTATATAAAAGTAGGTGATTATTTGCTTGCCCTTACCCTTATTCAGTCATTGCCTCCTCCCACCAATAGGGCATGGCACAAAGTTTGGCATAGGGCAATGGAAGGACCCAGGTCATCCCCAGAAGCTTCACCTGGTCCTCCTCTCCCTGGGCTCCAAGATTGGGCCTCAGAGCAGGGTCTGGTTTCTCTCATTTCTGGGTTGAGTCCCTGAAAAGGAAAGTTCATGGGGCCCATTAGAAGGGCCTAGAAGGAAAAAGCTAGCAAAAGACCAAAGTGGCTGAGCCAGCCATCTGGTGTGAATGGAGGACCTCTGTGTTTGGTCACCTGTCATATGGTCAGCTTAGTCCTTCAACCTGCTTTCTCAGCAGCCATGCTCTCACACCTGCCAGCCAGAAGTGAAAGATTCCAGGCCAAGAGGGATGTCTCCTGAGAACTCTGCTAATTAATACAATTTGTGCATGCATAGTAGGGGAAGCTATGCAATCCCTGCCTCCAGCTTACCCCCCGACCATCAACAACTGGAGATGAGTTCTGTTTGCTCAGAAGAGCTACCTGGTGCATGTAGATTTCTTCCTCACTGTCACGACAGGAAGTGTATGTACCAACACAGGCTTTGCGTGCACAGTGAAAACAAATCCCAAAGGCCTGGTGCTGGGTTTCAGGCCCTCTAAGGAGAAAACCCCAGGAGTGCAAAGAGGTCTCACCACTTCCCCTCAGGCCAGCCACACCAGGCCAGCTCTCAAAGGCCTTTTGTGAATGTTCTTTTCTCTCGTCTTTCTCCACTCAGATAAATGTCCTGGGATTAGCCCTTCTGTGTTTATTGGATGAGCAATTTGTGTCTGTCAGAAAAGCTACATCTGAATAATATTTGGCACGCGCTGAAGAAATATGATCTGCTGCATTCCCCTAAGCCAGCTCTCTGGAGCCAACCCGTCTCCTGCCAACAGCTATACAGCTTTGCAGCTGGGCCTGCAGCCTAAACATGTTTGTTGGGTGGGGAGCGATGATAGGGGTTAGGAGTGTGGGAGGTACATGCAGTGGGACCAGAAACCTAGAATGACTGAGGGGTGAAGTAGCTGTAGCAAATCTGCCAATAATTCTGGAACCCCTATAATAATTTAGGAATATCACAGATACCCAAGGTAGTCAACCTGACCTGAGGACAGGAAAATAACGGCCCCATGCAGCTCAGGAGCCTGGATGGTTGGTTACCTGAGCCAAGAGTCTCTAGCACAGGAAATCCAAGGAAGTCCAGTGGGTGGCCTGAAGGTTCCAGGTCTGGAGGATAATTGGTGCTGGGCTCTTGAGGTTTGCATGTTTGCATGGCATGGGGGCTGGGTGATAAGACATACTGAGGCTATTTAAATATTTTCTGACTCCATTTATATAAGTCCAAGGACTGGGGAGGAGCTTACAGCCTTCTGCTGTGGCAATCAGTCAACCTGGTTATGAGGTTATGATGTGCTGATGAGCGTAGAGGGAGAAGGGATTTGGTGAGTATGGGTGTGTCAACAACCTTCACCTCCCACCCCAGAAGGCTTCTGACAGTTCTCCCTCATCACTCACCTGGCTTCTCTCTTCACTTCTCCTTGTGTCCTATTACTCAGGTCTCAGATTTTCCTCCACTTCTATCTCATTCTGCCCAAGTCAGTGATTAGATTGAAGACAGGACATCAGTCCTGTGCCCGTAACAGTGAACACAGAGCTGGCCATAGAGGAGGCATCGGTAATGGTTTACTGAGTTAAAGAATGAATGAGAGAGACAGGGAGTTCAAATCTCAGTGGTCAGAAACTCACAAGAAGATAGCAAATGACAGGTCAGACAGAAGTAACAACACAGGAAATGGATTCAAAAGTGAGAATGTGACCACAACAATACCATCTTCTAAGTCTACGCTGGGCAGAGGCCTGTGGGGAAAGCCAGCTCCTCAAGACATGTCACTTGAGGTTCTTCAATAGCTGCGCACCCTTCCTGCTAAATGGCAATGGTGTTCCACATGGTTTCATCCATTCAGTTAATGTGTTTTGAATCCCTACCTTGCACCATACTCCATGGAATGGTATATCCATCCCCTCAAATAGGAAAAAAGATGTACCCATAAAAAGGCAGGAACAATCTATGCTCTAAAAGAGACATAGAGAGTAGGTTATAAAAGTTAAAAAAAAAAAAAAAAAAAGGTTAACTTCACTTGAAAGTGCAAGAAAGTCTTCATGGGTATGTAGGGGTGGGGTAGGGGTGACATTAGACCTGGACCTGGAATGAGGTCTGGCAATGCATCCAAATTTGGTGTCCATGGCAGATTTTGCTACCTGATCTTTAACTCTTTCACTGAGCCCAGGTATGTCCATAGAATCTTTCTCTACACAGCAACACAGCCAGATGATCAGAGGAGGCACATGAGAGATGAATGCATTTGTTACGCCTTGTGTACAATAGACACATGCAGGAATGGCAGACGGAAAGAACAGGGTGAGAGGCACAGTGGTGTGAAAGTGCTGACAGCATATGGTAAAAGTGTGTGGGCTTGTTAGACTTGTGGATAAGCTTTGTGAATGGGGAACAGTGAACAATGTGGCTGAGAAAGTAGGTTGAGGCAATATCTGGATTAGGATCTTGCCAGGCTAAGGAATGTGGGCTGAAACCTGAGGGGGAAGAGTCAGCGGATCAGCTAGGCTTCTGGCAGCAGTGGGCAGGGTGGGCTGGGGTGGGGGAAAGCTGGAGGCAGGTAGGCCAGCAGGATCATTGTCCCAGGCAACCAGCGACAGAGCCTCTTCTGAGCTCCTGCATCATTTAGTAACGACATCTGTTCAACACTCACCCCACTGTCACTCTTGGAGTTGTCTTTTGACAGCCTAATGGCCCCACAAGCCTGTAGGCTCCTTGACAGCAGAAACTCTTTGCTGGCTCTCTGTGGCCTCAGGCCTGACGTGGCTCTTGGCAGGTGCTCATTATATACTTGTGAAATTCCTGAATAGGGCAATAGAAAAAAAGAACAAGAGGTTCACAGAAAAGGGCAGAGTTTTCCAGGATAACATCCTGTTTAGCAAGTGCAGTTCCTTAGATTTGGGCATCAGCATAACTACCTTTTGGTGCGTGTGGAAAAGTAGAGGCGTGTGCAGGCAGTGTGGGAAGGGAAGGAACCACAAGAAGCTGGAAACTGCCTTGACTCTGTGTGTGTGTGTGTGTGTGTGTGTGTGTGTGTGTGTGTGTGTGTGTGTGTGTGTGTGTCTTTGGAGGGTCTCACAAGAGTTCTTAGATTTTCAGAGAGCGGAGGGCAGATAGGAGACCTCACAATCTGAACTGTCCTAAGGTGTCTTAGTAGGCGTATTAAAACTCTCCTTTGTTTGCAAGAGAGCTTAGGGAAAAAGGGTCGTTTAATGGCTCATAAATTCTGTTTGGAGACAGCTGGAATGAAGGATTCCAATAATGCCAGAGTCTTTCTTCCTCTAATGTCAGCTTCTCTCCGCAGGCTGGATACATACATGGCTGCCAGTAGCCTGGGTATCACATCTGAGAGCTTTCCTACCAGAGAAGCACTGCAAGCTTAGCTTCTCATGTCCCAAGTTCAGAGATCCCAGGAAAGGACTCTGATTGGCTCTGCTTGTGTCAGGAGCCTGTCCCTGGCCTAAGACTAAATGTAGTGGCTAAAGAAGCAGGGTCATGTAAGAAAGAAAATCTTCCACCAAAACCCCATAGTTGTGAGTGGAAAAAGAGTAGTTTCCAAAGGCAAGGCCTGTACTAATAATCTGAGTCATTTGCACAAATTAACTAGTCTCCACAACAACCTCAATAGGTGTTACTGTTATAATCCTTATTACCCTTGGGGAAGTAAGACCTCAGGAAACCGAGGCACAGAGAGGTTAATAATTGCTGTAATTTATACAGCCATTACATTGCAAAGATGGAGGTGGGATTTCAATCCATTCATTCTAGCTCCAGATCCTATATCTTCCTATTATATCATATGGTCTATCCACTACAGAAGGAAAGAATGCAAGATACAAGGCTGTAAGGAAAGAGCCTACACAATTTCTCCTGGGAAGACCCAATAGCTGAGCTGAGGAGCTTGTGGGAAATGATTGGTCCAATGTCGTGTGAATCTGAAACTCAGGAATAAGAAATGCCACCACCTATCTTAATCTCACTGGAGATATCTGAAGAAGGATGTTTGATTTGGGCCCCTTCTTTATTTCATTTTTATTTACTTAAAGTAGAGTTTGGTGAAGCCAAAGAAAGTAAATGAAAGAACAGTGAGAAGTCCCATAGTCACCTATCAAAAATTAAAGAAGCAGTTTAATAGCCATTCTGGCAATGATAGGGTAATGATTTGCCTCTAAATGGCCGTTGACAAGATAAAGTGATCCAGTCAGTAAAAAACAATAGCAATAAAAGGGGACAAGAGCTGCAACAGCCTTTAATTTTCACCTGGTATTCTCACTCTTTAGAAATAGCTCATGGAGTCACAAAATAAAACTTGACTAGTCCCATGTGTGAGAGATACATCCAAAATTGTGTTTCTCAGAACAACTGAAAGTTTTTAGGAGTAGGAAAAAAATAGAAAGCAAAAGCAAATAACAAGAAAACAAGCATTATGGTATTAATATCAGACATGTTTGAATTTACAGAAAATCAGAAAACACAGGAGAAAATGTTATAATGATAAAGGCTGAGAACCAAAATGAAACTCTGTCATAAATATTAAGCACAAAATAATATAGCATCAGAATTCGTAAAGCAAAAACAGTAAGAAATACATTGAGAAATTGACAGAAATATAGTAATAGTAGAAATTTTAATTTACCTCTCTTAGTCCATAACTGATCAATAAATCATACAATAAGTAAGGATATAGAGGAATTGGTTGTTTAAATTAATAAGATAAATCAGATTAAAAGATATCAGACTCCATACCTTGAAAACTTAGAATAGACTCTTTGTAAATGCCCATGTATTTTTAACTAATGACCACATTTGTTAAGGCCGCAAAAAAATGCCAAACAAAAAATTAAATACATTTCAAAAAGTAGAATGAGTACAGATAGCATTCTCTAATCACAATGCACTTAAACTAGGAGGTAAGAGCAAAACCAGAAACTGAAAAGCAAGGTAAAGGTTGAAAATTAAACAAGCGAAAACAAAAAACTACAGGAGAGTAAAATATGATTCAGCCTTAAAAAGGTAAGAAATTCTGTCACGTGCTACAAGCGAATAAACTTTAATGAAGACATTATGCTATGTGAAATAAGCCAGTTACAAAAAGACAAATATTGTATGATTCCACTTGTATGAAGTATCTAGTCAAACTAATAGAGACAGAAAGTGGAATCATCATTTCCAGGGGCTGGGAGGAGTGGGAAATGGAGAGCTGTTGTTGGATGGGTATAATGTTTTTGTTTCGCAAGATGACAATGTTCCTCTTGTATATTGCACAACAATATGAGTATACTAAGCACTATTGCACTGTACACTTAAAAATGGTTGAGATGATTAATTTTGTGTTATATGTATTTTAAAAGAGTATCAATTAATTTTCAAAGTCTAAACTATCAATTTTAAAAAATGATAACTTCCAAGGAAGTAGTGCAAAAGACACGTCAAAGGAATGACATTTTTATGGTTCTCGGCTATGTCTCCCATAATCTTCAGATGAGGATTCAGAGGGATAAATTTGAAAGGTACAAGCTCCAAAACTGACACACTGACTTTGCTTGAAAAATGTTGGTTTCCTTCCTGCATTCATTTAACAAGTATGTGTGTCAGGCCCTATGTTAGGCCCTGGAAAGACCAAAGTTTTGAGATTGTCTCTCTCCGGGGGACCAACAGCCTTGGGGGAAGGCAGGCCTTGAGGAGATATGTACACCAGAGTGTGAAACAGGAGTATCCTGGCCCCTAGTCTAAAGGGATACAGGAAAGGGAAGGGGATAAGGAAGAAGTTCTACCAAGGTCAGGACACTGGAGATGGATTTTAAAGGAAAGCTAAGATTTCACCAGAAGAGTTGTGAAAGGCAGTGAAGGCAAAGGAAATTGCAAGAGCAAAGGACCAGAGAACAAAACTGAAAATTCTGTTCAACCCCACCAGGTAGTTCCAAGAAGAAAGAAAGCCAAAGATTAGGTCCTGCTCCTCTCTGAAGTTAACTTCTTTCTTACGTAGGCCTCTAATTATGGCTTTTTCATTGTGACTGTAGGTAAATCACTTCACCTTTCCGAGTGTCAGTTTCCTAATCTACAAAATGAAACTGATAATGCCACCTGGTTTTCATGAGGATAAAATGAGATAAAGTGTGTTAAGAGTTTTGAGACAAACACATTGAGCACACAGGAAATGCTGGTTTGATTTTGGTGCACATATTTTGTAGACTAAAGAACATTCTCCAACTCAACTATTTTCTTTGCTCTCTTTGAAGGTCTTGATGTCCTTGATTCTTTCTTTCCTGAAGTTTCTTCCAGGATTCTCTCTACACACTTATACACCAGGTTGTTAGCTCCCTGAGGAAAGAGACAACATTGACTCTCCCTAATATTTCCAGGACCTAACACTTGGTCAAAAAAGAATGGACTCCTTAGCTTCAAGTGGTCTAATCAAAGTCACAACCATTGAGTGTTGGCAACCATAGTGCCATGAACATCTGGGTCTCAACATATGTCTACAGGGGAAGCAGCAACTCCACGTCCTTCTTCCCCCATTCCCCCTTCCCCCCCCCATTGAATCTGGCAGACAGCATCTTCCATGCCTGGTAACTTAGTTTATTTATTAACTAATTTATTAATCCACGACAGACATGTCAACAAACAAGATTGCATTAGCGGTCTGTACAATATGCAGTGGGCACCAGGAGAAGGAACACCTAAGTCTCACTGGGTGTATCAGAAAAGGCTTCACAGAGGAGCAGCATGAGATGGTCTTTGAGTGATCAGTAGGGAAAAAATATGGGGGTTAAAGAAAAAAAAATAGAGTTAAGGAGTAGAGCTTGGGGCCCCTGGAGTTTCTTGCAAGGCTGAGCAACTGTTTCCCACAAGGCCATGCCTGGCGGCAGGGACACAGCAACTATTAACTTCCTCTGGAGGGTTTTCTGCAAATCCTTCTCTCACCCCGTCAGCACTCCCTCTCTGCCTTACATCATTGGTCAGAGGTTTTTCCCTAAGGAGAACTGAGCTCTGCCAGAGTCCCAGAGTGAGCAGTAATAGAGCAGAGATTAACATCTGACTGAGTTATAGCCCTGGCTTTTCTATTCTTAACTCTAGGCTTTTATGGAGCTCTGGGGGGCTGAGCTGCCTTTTAAAGCCCACACTTAGGAAGCAAGGTAAGTACAACTGGCTAACCATTAGAAAAAAAATTAAGTTAGTGCTCCAAATCATGACTTACATTAGAACAAATTCCAGATGGCTAAAAGATTTAAATTTAAAACATGACATCATAAAAATAGTAAAAGAAGAAAATAGATGAATATTTATAATTTTGGAAGGGAGGGGAGTACAGAAGACCATTCTAAATTTAACACCAAAGGCAGATAATAAAGAAAAGATTGAAACTAATAAAAAAAGAAATTATGCACTAGAAAACTGGGACAAAAGTAGAAATGTTAAAAAAGAACTCTAATTTCAGAGGTAATGGACATGAGGAAAAGAGCCCTGGGCCATGCTTTGGGGTGGTTAATTGGAAAGCTGCATTTGGAATATCTGTTGAAATTATCTCCTTCCTCCTCTTCACATTTATACTAATCAGCCAGCTGCAGGAGGGATTTATCTCGGAAAGGGCCAGTGAGTGTGGGCTCTGGGGCTAGACATGCCCAGGAGGGAAAGAGAATTGCTGTTCCCAAAAGATAAGACAAGCGCTGTTCTTTCTTACATACTACCGCATATTTATACCCAACCAGTATATTCCACTCACCCTGCAAAGTTACTGTATTCAGGCTCAGTTAAGAGAACAGATAAAAAAAAATGCATAATCAAAAGCTGACCCAATGTCTAGAATAACTAAACCTTTGAGTAAAGTCAGGACTACAAAAAAAAAACCATCAATATCTACCATCAGAGAAATTAGCATCCAGGAAACAGAATTGATAAGTACTAAAGAACAAGACTATAGATTAATTGTAATAAATATTTTCACAAAAATATGAAAAGATATTTCATCTATTAAAAAAATAATCAACTGAAGATTTTGGAAATTTAAGAACTCGGTTTCCCAAATAAAAATTCAATATGCTGAATCACAAAATAGAAAGGACTGAAATGAAGAGTGAGTGAATAACAGAGTTGAAAGATCAAATAGAGAAATTCTTCTGAATTTCAGTTCAAAAGAACAGAGAAAGAAGTATAAAAGAAACTTAGGAAGTGCGGAGGATGCATCTAGAATTCTACCATCTTATTTAATAGGAATTCCAGATTAAGAGAACAGAAGGAATGGGGGGGGTGTGTGAATACATACATACATACATACATACATACATACATACATACAGTTAACCCTTGAACAACGTGGGGGTTAGGCATGCTGACACCCCCACCCCAAGAGAGTCAAAATCTGCATATAACTGACTCCCCCAGAACTCAATTGTTTCTTAGTATCCATAGGTGATTGGGTCCAGGACCATAGTGAATAACAAAATCTGAGCATACTCAAGTGTTTTATATAAAATGGCAAAGAGCAATGCAACCACAGATTTCCAAATTTGCATCAAAAATACTGATTTTAATTTGCAGTTGTTTGAATCTGTGGATGCAAAACCTGGAGATATGAAGGGTTAAGCTACATTTATTGAAAAATATTGGTGTGTAAGTGTGTATGTGCAGTTCAAACCTACAACAGTATGTTATTCAAGGATCAACTGTAATGACATGTTTCCTAGAGGTAAAGAAAGGTGTAAGCTTTCACACTGAGATGGCCCACTAAGCAACAAGATAAAATAAAACAAAGTAAAAAAAGACCTACGCCTAGAGAAATTATTATGAAATTTCAGAACACCGAGCATAAAAGAAATATTAAGCAATTTTGTTCCATCCTCTTATATTTGTAAATCCATTTTTCTAGGAAGAGGATCTAAAACAAGTATTCAGTTCCCAAAAGAGCAACCAAAAAGGAAGTCTAAGAACCACTGACCTCTATTTAGACAGTTTTTCAAACAGGAAGACTGCTGGAGGGGATCAACCCCATGTTGAGACAGAAAGACATAGAGAATGCCATGTGAAGATAGAGGCAGAGATTGGAGCGATGCATCTACAAGCCAAGGAATGCCACGATTGCCTGCTATCATTGGAAACTAAAAGAGTCATGGGACAGATTCTCCCTCAGAGTCCTCAGAGGAAACCAACTCTGCCAATACCTTGATTTCAGCCTTCTAGCCTCCAGAACTGTGAGAGAATAAATTTCTGTGGTTGTAGGCCACCCAGTTTGTGATACATTGTTGTGGTAAAATGAGGAAATGAATGCACTCCCCTAAATGAAACTTTATTTTACCTCAGGTATAAATTTCCCATTTTTTAGCATGATTCAGTGAGAGTCCTAGCTTAAGTCCTGCAGAGCCAGGGTTGAGACAAGGCATGTAAGGTGCCCAAGATTCCAGGAGGCAGTCATTCTTAGGTTCCTGCAAGGGCTGAACCTGGGAATGAGTGCCTCCTTAAGAGCCAGGCACCTGTGGCTATGCTAGGGTGTATGGCAGTAGTTCTTCTAGAATGCTTTATCAAAAATCTTTGAGAGGTGATTTGGAGCTAATCATAAAGTATAGTTTGCAGCCAGCGAGCCCAGGGCAGAAATAACATATATTTTTCATTATCTCAGAATACTTTTTCTTTACTTAAAGTGGAAGCTGAGAGGTAACAGAATATGTCACCCCAAAATATGAGCAGAAGTTCAGGACATGCCACCCAAAACATGGTGCTTTGGTATATTAATTATTGTGTGCTGAAGGCACTTGAAAACCAGCAAATGCATAAAGAGGCTTTCTCTGAACTCCCTTTTTCTGCCTAAAAACAGATCCTCTAAAACGAAATCAATTGTCATTAATTTCCTCTCAAGTAGTTTTATCAGCCAGGGAAGACTGACTCTTATCCCAGAAGAAGAGACTAGAGATCACACCCAGACAAACGTTGTCAGAAACTATCACATCTTTTATCTATTCTTGTAAGGTCCCATTTCTCTTTCCTAAAAATTATTTCCGCTCCCCAAGTGACCTCTATCTCCCTTTTCCCTATGAAGATGGTATGTGATCTTGAATTCTAAACCACTTCAGAGCATTACTCTTTTTCCTCTGAGTATCTTCCATGTGTATGTGAGGTATACATGTTAATAAACTTCTGTTTATTTTTTCTCTTCTTAATCTGCGTTTTATTACAGAGCTCTCACCCAAGAACTCAGAAAAGTAGAGGGGAAATTATTTTTCCTCCCCTAGAAGGCTTACAAACTTGAATTCTCTCTTTCCCATCTGCCTCATTCACTCCCATCTATCAATCAATTCTCTATGCTAGGTGCTGGGGATTAAGAATCGCATAAGACATCAAAGGTGGTGGAAGACAGATACATTAAAAAAAATTTTTTTTAAAAGAAGGAAAAGAAAAAAATTACCATAGAGTGGTAAGTGCTATAAGAGAGATAATTTCGGGGACCTATGAGAGCTCAATAGAGTGATTTATCACTCATACCAAGGAGATGGGGGTAAGAAGATGGTACATATCCTCCTTCTTTAAGAATAAATAATTGTTAACTAGTGAAATGAGAAGAAGAAAAGAGGAAAGAGGAGTGACAGATTAGATAAAAAGGGAAAAGAAGAGTCAAGAATAACACCTAGTTACCTTAGGGGATGAGGTAAATGTAGTCCCAGTCACTAAGACAGGTCAGACCAGAAAAGGAACAGATATAAAGGAAAATAGATTAATTTAGTCATGGATATGCTGAGTCTCAGGTGCCCATGATATACAAGGAAAGGTAACCAACACAGCATTTCCTAAGCATTTTCTAGGAACCCAAGTTCCAGGATATGCTAATATTCCAGGAAAAGAGGGAGGGGGAATCTGTTGAAGGTTGTACTAGCCCGGGTTCTGTAGAAAGCAGAACCTGAGACAAGGATTATGTGCTAACACTTTTTATGGAGGTGCAAACACAAAGGCTCAAGAATGATATAAAAGTGAGGTAAGGAGGGATGTGAAACAATGCAAGGTGAGGTGAGAAACAGTTGGTTAGCTACAGAACTACACAGATGGGGGATTTGAGAAACATATAGGTGATGATGAAAGCCTAGAGAATTGAGGAGATCCTCCAAGAAGAGTCTATGGAATGATCCTACGTCTGAGTCCTGGGGTATACCAGTATTAAAGGACAAACATGGGAAGAAGATCCCATAAGAGAGACAAGGAAGAAACAGTCACAGAATTATGACAATCAGAAATCTCCATTAGATAATTACAGCAGAAAGAAATTTATGACCAGGTATAGATGAGCAGAGGACACTGTAGGACCAAGCTAACCATCCTAACCATCAGACATGACCATGGAGCTTTTTAGAAATGCAGAATCTGACATCTCACTCCATATCTATTGAATTAGAGTCTGCCCTTTAGCTGGATCATCAGACCATTCATATAAATACTAAAGTTGGAGAAACTCTGTTTTATAACATGGCCAGGAGGGATGGAGGAGTGGACTTAATATGGAGTTTCCAGAGATCACTGCAAGCCCTCCGAATCACCATGCTTCTGCCATCGTGATCAGGAAAGAAGCCACCATCACGACTGCTACAAAAAGCTGCTGAACCAGGAAGCTGGTGACTGTGATGAAATCAGTCTGCCACGCTTCACACCAGCAAAATTGGTGCCTCACTTGTTGCCTCTTCCCACTTAATTCAGTTCTATGTTCAAGTCTCTGCTCAATTAAGTTCATTTAATTGGCGCTTTCTAAATTACATTTAGAATGCCAGTTGCAAGGGAGTCTTGAAAGTGTGGCTTCCCAGCTATCACGTGCTAGTAAGAAGCAGAAAGGTCCACAGTATTCATCATTAGTGGTGTCATGAAAGCTCTGACAGGTCCTGATAGCTGTCCCCCAGTATCTATTCTCCCCTTCATCCACAGGAATAGAAGTTTCAGCTGGGCCTATTACTGACCAGAATAAAGATGTTTCCCAGCCTCTCCACATATAGATATGACCATGTGACTAAGTTTGGACCAATATTATTAAAGTGGAAATGTCATATAGAAGCTTTCAGGAATCTTCAAGAGACAGCAGGACCATATCCTTCACACTCTTCTTTGTCACTCCCTCCACCTTTGAGTTTCAGAGTTACTCCCTGTGGTTGGCAGAGCTAGAAAGAGCCTGCATCCCTGAGGACCTCATAGGCCGCCATTCCTGCTCTGATGACTTACTGCTATAAATGCAAAAGACAAATCAACAATTGTTACCTTGGATCACTCTCAGCAGAATCTAATCCTAGCCAATGCAGATTTCATGGGCACTGGTTCTTAACATTTTGGCAGATCTCTTGGAGAATCTAATGAATTCCCTGGACTATTCTTCCTAGAAAAATGTATGTTTGCACAACACTTTGAGTAACAGTTTCAGAGACTGAATGGTGTTTCTTCCCGAAGACAATTTAGAGACTTATGGATCCCTGCTTAAGAAAAGGTTATAATCAACAAGCAAATGGCTCAGAGGAAAGGTAAGAACAGAGAAGTGGTTCCTGGATTTGTGTCCAGACTGTTGTTATTGGTAGGAGCAATTTCAGTGGGCTGAGGTAGGGCAGAAGCTAGACTATAGAGTGTTGGGAGAATGGGACTTGATAAAGTGGAGACAGCAAGTATTGTTAACCGTTTAGAGTAGTCTAGCCCCCAAAATAGTGGTGGCCAGGAAACAGTGGAGGCCTTGGGCTCCAGGGAGTGTTTCCCTGGCTTTCCTCGTTTCTGGGACCAGACCAGCCAGAACAAGAGTGATCTGGGATTTCACACTCCATTTAGTGTTGTACCCTGTCTGGTGGCTTTGGCCTTCTCTCCCCTGGATATGCCGATGCTGTCTCGGAAACAAGGAGAGAATGGGAGCCTGGGAATGGGAAGCATCTCTGAAGAAATGAAGACTGGAGGATGAATCTGGCTGAGCCAGGGTAGATGCCAAGGCTTTTCTCCTTCAAACACTACATTATAATGCCTCTGGGCACTGTCCCCTCCCTCTCCACCTCTGGGGTTGCACCGTAGCCGGATCCCAGGCCTGAAACCAATGCCACCAATAGCCTTGGCATATCTGTAGAGCTAACCAGCATATCTACAGAGCTAATGTCAAAGTAGACTACAG
Organism: Cynopterus sphinx; assembly: GCA_030015415.1. Taxonomy (NCBI): domain Eukaryota; kingdom Metazoa; phylum Chordata; class Mammalia; order Chiroptera; family Pteropodidae; genus Cynopterus; species Cynopterus sphinx. Next base: position 99,881,595 of record CM057385.1, read on the forward strand.
CTTGTTCTCTGGAGAGAAGAGGAACCACACCACAGGTTCTAATGTGTCCTGGTTTCTCTTCTCACCAGGGAGCGCTTGCATGCTTTTCTACAATCAAGCCTCTGACTGGCTTTCCTGATGTTCCTTCATAATTCTCTTTACCCTACTCTGCCATCCCAGGCTTATTCCTGAGCCTTTACTTTCCATCATTCCCTGAACACATTAGTCATTTACTTCTTCTTTTCTTTAATATGATCCTTTCAAATGATAAAACCACCTTCTCAATCAAAGATTTGTTGTGCAGGAAACCCTCTCCAGCTCCCCACCATGGTGAAATTAGACAAAGGTTAGTCACATGTGGGAAACTGGAGAAGGAAATGACTCTGATTTATGCCAGAGCCCCAGGGATCAGTGCCGGCAGTGGAAGCCTATCACAGAGGTGCTACCCTAAGCAGCCGACCCTTTGTGAGGACACAAAGTACCCATTTATCTCCCATCTTGGGAGGAAGCAAGGGTCCTCACTGGGCCTGGCATTTGCCAGTTTGCCTATTGCTGGGCCAAATTATCAGGTTTCAGTAGTCCCTCAAAGACCTCAGGCATGAGAAGCGAGGGTCCCAGGTCAGACCCAAAGCAGAGTTTGCTCTTGCCTCTGTGACTCCCACTTCCTAGTACAGGCTCCTGCTCTTCAAGAATACGGCAACCTCCAAAAATGAGACTGGGTTTACAAAGTGGAAAATATCCAACAAAATTTGTAAATATCTCACCAGGACCCCTCCCACTTCCTACTACCAGGTCTTAATGTTTGAAAACAAGCTTAGCAGTCATAGGATAAATAAGAGTTGAGCTAAACAGATTCAAATACAGGTGGGCTTGGTCCCTAGGGTGGTCTTGTCCTCCTCCCTTAATATTTCCTGGGTGAGGAGGAAAAATTCAGCAAAAGGAATTAGCTTCCCCTTGAAATTTTAGCAGATTCCCTAGAAAAAAATATGGGCTTTGGTCTCCAAAAATCCTGGGTCCCAATCCTATCCCTGCCACTAACCTGCTATGTGGCTTTGGTTATATCTCTTAACTTCTCTGAGCTTCCACTTACTTTCTTAACTGTAAAATAGGATTATCATTTCTCTTACACAAGGTTGTAAGAATCCAATGAAATAATGTATGCACAGTTCCTGGCTTTTACTAAGTTACTAACCTGCTTGGAAATAGAACTTCTAAATAACTTCGTGTTTCCCATTTTCAGAAATTCTCTCCCCTCTGCTCTCAGCTTATTTTCTTCTCTCTCATCATTTCTTTCCCCAGCATCGGGAAAGATTTCATAGGTCACTGCTATTCAGAGGTCCAGGGCAAGCAGCATTATCTAGTAGCTTATTAAAAATAGAGAGGCCCCGCCCCAGATGCTCTGAGTCTGAATCTGCATTTTAATAAGACCCCCAATTTTTTCTCTGTGCATATTAAAGTTTGAGAAGCACTTGCACTAGGCCACCTCTTATTTCTTTTAATTACATTAGATACCACAGGGTTACAATAATTCACACCCCTGTGAAAGTTGACATGAGAGGAGCCATTTTAAAATGGAGCCAGAGCAGCCACTCAAGAAAGACTGTCTTGTGTGTGTCTGGCTCCTTGAAACTCTGAACTGTTTGAATGGTGCCAGTACTTTGGACTGGGCCACCAACACTGTCTTCCACACTTTGTAAAGTTAATAGGAAAGCAGACATCCTGACCACAAGACTGATTATGGACTCTCATTCTGAAGACAGAATTAGTATCCAGCCATATATAGCTAAAGAATAACTCGGCTTATTAACATCAATAAGAATTTCTTTCTTCTATTCATGTAATTATCCCCTTCATTTTCTCATAAAAACCCCTTGTCCACACCCTGCCATCGGGGCACTTTTTGGGTTACTGCCTGAATCTGTGCTTCCAGAATTGCAATTCTTTGACCCCAAATAAACGCTCGTTACCTCTCATTTTGGCTTTTTGATTTTAGGTTAACACCAATTAACAGGAGCTTTCCTCCAGCAAATTGCATAGTACATACTTCTTAACTGTGACATTTGAGTAACAACAAATCATAATATTAATAAAATTAATAATAACACAATCTAACACTTGTTTAATAATGCATTGGTATTTACAACATTCTCTTATACATAATCTCATCTGACTCTAGAATATAGTCAGTCATAGGCTGCATAATGACGTTTTGGTCAATGACAGAAGACCACATATACGAAGGTGGTCCCATAAGGTTATAATGAAGCTGAAAAATTTCTATTGCCTAATGATGCTATCGTAAAATCATAACACAATGCATTACTCACGTTTGTGGGGATGCTGTAGTAAATAAACCTACTGTGCTGCCAATCGTCTAAAAGTATAGCACATGAAATTTTATACAGTACAAAATACTTGAAATAAACAACTGTGTTCGTGGTTTGTGAATTTGCTATACTATACTTTTTATGTCTATTTTTAAACGTTTGCTGTAAAACAGTATGCTGTGTTATGTGGGCAACAGCCTCATACTTCTTGTGTTTACTGTATCTTTCGATTGCATTATTTTCTCCAGGACTTGATTTAATCTCATGTTGTTTTGTATAGTAACATGCTGTGTAGGAGTGTAGCCTAGGAGCACTAGGCTAGGAGTGTAGTAGGCTATACACCTAGGTTTGTGTAGGTGCCCTCTATGATGTTCTCATAGTGATGAATTTGCCTAACAATGCATTTCTCATAATGCATGCTCATTGTTAAGCCGAACATGACTATATGAGATAGTTATCTTCAATCAGAGAGTGCTTAAACGAGTAATGATTAAATGATTGATTGAATGAATGACTTGGGAACTACTTTGTGGAGAGAAACTGAATTAGGAGAGGGATTTTAGGGTTACGCCAGTGAGGAATTTTGATCAGCCACTGGTAAGAGAGAGCCAAAACCATAGTGACCTAAATAAGGTAGGAGCTTATTTTCCTCTCACATGATAGATTGTCTTCAGGCAGACCAGGCTTATGTGCGAACTCTACAAGGTCCCATAAGCTGAAATTCTTTTGTCTTCTGCTCTGCTACAACTTGAAGCACATAACTTCAATCCTTAAGATCAGCTCATGGAGAAAAGATGACTGCTTGAACTCCACCTATACAATTCCTGTCCCAGGGATGAAGACAAAAGAATAGAAGAAAAGAGCAGAGGGGTGCTTGCTAGCTAAGTTAACCCCTTTAAACAGCAAAGGGGACCAAAGCTTTGCCACTCTGAAACTGCCTTTTGAGATATTGATTTTAACCTGTTTACTAAGAAAAAAGGCTCAGAAAGAACCTTTGACCCTTTCCCTTCTTGCCTAAGCAATTTAGAGAGAAAGGCCTATTCCAGGAAGAAAATCTTAGGATGTTTGCCTTAACCTAATTTGAATTAAGTATGGTAAATAGGAGGGCTTCCAGCAGGAGTCGGTGTACTAGGTCCCCGCCCTCCAACCTGAGTTGCCTAACAAAAATTTGTCTGACATATGTGCTCTTCCTCAACTACCTATAATTTGCTCTTTCTCACTTCTAATATCTAAGACCCTATTCCACTTCTTTCTCCTTTGTGCAAAGTGTCACATCCAATATAGTCTCACTGTCTTTGGAATTTTCATGCTTATGTGAATTTCCCATGCACATGTGTTAAAATTTTATTTTCTCCCATTAATCTGCCTCTGTTAATTTGATTACTCTTGCCAGAAGAACCTAGAAGGTGAGTGGAAAAGTATTACCTTTTAGCCCCCAAAACAGCTTTCTCAAAACCCCACCCAATCACTTCTCCTGACTTTTCATTAGCTGTCCCCATCTGCAAGGAAGACAAGGAAATGTGGTTTTACTAGCCAGGCACGTTGCCACCTCCAATTCAAGAGTAAAGAAGGTGATGACAATGACTCTTAGGATGAAAGCTAGCATTCTCTGCCAAAAAGGGTCCAGATGAAAGGGAAGAATCCAGTATAGCCACCTTAAGAGCAGCAGTGGCCTTAGCCTGAGGGATATAGCCAGGGAGGTAGGTATAAAAATACCCCAATCTCCCTTACCTCCCTCACTTCATCTCCTGCCAGGGCTCTCATTAGCTGAACACAATAAGAAACCAGAGGGCAAGGGTATGGTTAGTGAGTCATGTTCCCAGGGCCAAGAGCAGGGTAAAGTGGGAAGTGAAATGATTCTGGAGGGGGGAAGAAGATAGAGGCATACTATATCAATGAAGGGAAGTTTGGACTGTTGTTTTATTTGGAACTTTAGCAGGAGAGTTCATCACTGCAGAAAATCATAACAGAATGGCCGTAGTATTTGAGCCAAAAATGGAACGCATCTGTATCAGTCTGTAGTCCTAGTTGCATATTTACAGGTGATCTATTTAAGGCACAAGCATGTGGCTGTTTCATTTTATCTCCTAGTGGGGGTCTATCCAAACATTTCTATATTGAAATATAAATACTTTTTTAAAAAATATGACTGCTTCAGGAATTTGTGCCATTCTTGTCCTAATCTTCGTAGCATTCCAGTTTTAGCGTGGGTGCTGCTCAAGAGAGCATGAAGTACATAGTCTTGGATTATAAATGCATTTTATTTCCCCCTTTACATTATGGCATTTTACAATTTAACGTCATGAAACTGTGATGTGGGTTGGTCATATTATCGCTGAATGTTAAAGGTGGTGTTAACCAATATTTGTTTAAGGAAGGGGCCTGGGGTGATAAAGCTGAGAACCACACGGTGTTGGGAACTCATAGTGCAGGACACTAAGAGCTCGATAAATATATTTTGTTAGTAAGGCTACCATCACCTTTTGTCACCTCCAGGCACAACGCAGTTGAACACCCTGGAGACCAGTCCTGCAATGAGTCAGTGGTGTGGCTGGAAGGGGCGCAGCCGAGAGCCGGTTTCCCTGGGAGAGGAGGCCCTGAATGACGCAAGCCCGGGTCCCGAGAAACCACAGCTCTGACACAGCCACCCCCTCCCCCAGAGCAAGATGTCTTGGGGGAAAAGGACGCTCCTCTTGAGCCCTGGAAATCCCCAGTGAACCCCCAGCCAGGTGAGCGCGCAGGGAGCCCTCCGAGCGGACCAGCATCCTGGGATTTCCCCCAAACAGGGGGCGGCCGGGCCAGACCTGGTTCAAAGCTGCAAGAAGACACGCCCCTCAGAGCTGACATCCGCGGGGAGGCCAGGAAGGGAGGGGTCGGGTTGGCCTGGGAGCCTGGGCGTCTCCCACCCGGGGAAGGGAGGAGAAGAGAGCAGAGGGAGAACGGGAAAGGACAGCTGGCGGGGGAATTCAGCCCTCAGAAGTCTGACTCAGGCCGGTCCAGACAGCTGTAGAGAGGGGAAGTAGGATACCGAGTTACCTCCCGGCCTGAAACTTGTCGTTAGAGACCCCTTAGGCCTACATCTCCATTCCCACCTCAGGTCATTCCTTGCTATGCCCGGGACGCTCCCACAGAACTATTTACGGATCCCTCCAAAAGGCAGGCAAATCCAGGCCTCCGTGTGTGCACAGTTCTCCCCCTGAACTGCCTTTCCTTGGCTTCTCTCTCTCAAGGCTTCCTTGAAAATACCGCCTTCTCTTGAAGTGTTCTCCAATTCAGATATAATTTCTCTGGTCTATGTGCTAAAATCTATAGGTGTCTAAAGTAATCGAAAACGGTCGTTTATCAATTTAGTACAGTGTTCTCAAACTTTAGTGGCATCAGAATCCCCCAGAAGGCCTGTTAGAGCAAGAACTGCCTGGCTCCCTCCCCAGAGTTTCTGATTCTAATTCTGGCCTGGGGTGAGGCCAAGAATTTTCACTTTCAACAAGTTCCCAGGTGTTGTTCATGCTGCTGGTCCAAGGATCACACTTTGAGTACCACTGGTTTAGGGAAAGAAATGATCATTCCTGGGTATGATCAGTATGTATTTATGAATTCATTCAATGAATGTCTATTTCATATCTACTATGTATTAGACATGGATCAGGTGTTGAGTACTCATATAAGCAACACAGTCATAGGACCTACCCCTGTGGAGCTTCCAGTCAGTTGGAGGAGACAAATATTAAGCAAATAAACATACTATTAAGTATATAATAATGAAGTCTGACAAATGCTCTAAAGAAAAAGAAAAAGAATAATAACAAGAACCAATTTCAGATTGGGCAGCTAAATAAGGCCTTTGGTGGGAAAAAAACATTTATAAAGGCATATTTTAAACAAACTTCTATAGTGTGCACTATTGCACTGCATTATTATCTATTTTTTAAGATTGTCTACATAACCACTAGTCTGTGTGCTCCTTGAAAACTAGATTTTTGTCTTATTAATATTGTACCTACAGCATGCTTCACAGAACAGAGCCTTGGTAAATAGTGTACGCATGAAAGACAAAGTGGAGGAATCATTGCAAGAATAAACAAATGAATAAATGAAATGTCAGATGAACATATGTACTCATGCATACATAGGTAAATGGTTGAATGGATGATAGAAGGATAGGTGACTGTCCCTGGAAGCAACAAGGAAAACCAAGATTCGTTGTTTTATCAGTGAGACAAAAGTGGAAACTAATAGAAACTTAGATGATTCTTTTATTATAATTCCAAACCCTCTCTATCATTTAGGGTGACCACCAATGGCCCCTTATCCCCAAAGCTCTCTTAATTACCATCACTAACTTCCATTCTCCACATGAATGCATAGCTGTCGCTTCTTGCACTCCCACATACTACCACACTTACTTAACATGCACAACTGTCTCATGCTTACCACATACTATCTATTTACAAATTTCACAGGGTGGGCCATGCTCTCTGTGTCAGTCTTAGAAGGGAAAAGTAGTAGAGGAAAGAAAAAGAGGAAATTTTTCTCCTATCCTTGATCCAAAGAAGGCATAGAGCTTAGAGGGTGGTAAGGAGATGTCACGTAGCTTCAAGAAAGCACTTTAAATGACATGTTTCCTATAAATGTGTGTCTTAGGCTCCTAAAGGGAGCCTAGTTTATTTAGAGAATCTATTTAAATCAAACAAGGAAAAGAAAACACCCAGAGTCCTTTTAGGGTATTTAAAAATGAAGAACAAAAATAAAACTTTATACAGGCTAATTTCTTCCTTTTGAAGACTCTCCATCCCAAGATGAAAGCTCCAATTAGCTTTTTATACTTCTGCTTCCACACACTTGTTTTCAGTCTCATTGGAGCTCATAGTAAAAAGTCCTGCCTTCTTAGCCTTTGGTTCAATATGGAATTCTCTAGATGATCATCATCTGGATAGTGGACATCAAACAGTCTGGGTACATGAAGATTCTTTCCTTGGTCCTTTAGCAGGTTGTCAGAGGGTTATCTGGAGGTTTCATGTATATCCAGGCATTGACACAGGACTAGAAAGTCCAGAAATTTTAGATTCTAAGCTAGTTAAAACAAGAACAGAATTGTTTTCTCATACATCTACCTGCTTGATTTTAGTAATCTAGCAGCTTGACAATTGTGACTCCCCATTCTTTCTTCACTCTATTTCTTAACTGCCAAGTAAAAAAATAAGCATAACATGTATAGTTATGATCTCAGTTATATTAAATTCATACACATATATGTATAGAAAAAAAAGAAAATGTGAAGAATTCACCAAAATGTACAAAGAGATTGCCTTTAGATGGTGGGATTTATTTTTTCCTTTGTATATTTTTTATTTTCCAATTTTTCAGCAATGAGCATGAATTATTTTTGTAGCCAGAAGTTTCTTTCTCTTTCTTTTCCCTTCCTTCCTTCCTTCCTTCCTTCCTTCCTTCCTTCCTTCCTTCCTTCCTTCCTTCCTCTCTCCCTCCCTCCCTCCCTTCCTGGCTTCCTTCCTTCTTTCCTTCCTTCCTACTTTCCTTCCTTTCTTTCAAGAACACACATATTGTACTCTGCTTATCTTAAGAGGAACAAACTGGACTGATCCTGGTGAGTCACAGCCAAGGAATCCACCTTCAGATATGCCTTGTTCTGGTTAGTGCCAGGAACCTCAGCAAACAACTCTGTAGGTTAACTCTTCCCTCAGAAAAGAGTAGGCAATGGTGAGGCAGGGACACTTCTGAGGAGGGCTCTCTGTAGGAGTGGGGTTGCTACAGTGATTTTAATTGTCCTGAGCACCTACTGGGAAAATATTTGCAGTTCTTAGTCTTCCAGTTAGGGTTAGATCGGTCCACTTGTACTTGGCTGCTGGGGCACAAGTTGAGTCAGTACTAGCTGTGTCTTTTGGGAACTCTACCACCAGTGGCAAGCACAGAATGTGAATGGTGTTCTTGGAGAGTGAAAAACACAATAGGGCCAGTTTAATCAGGACTGGATGGAGACACGGTAAGTTGATGTCCCTGTCCCTAACCAGGTAAGTGTAGTCTTGGCTTTGGGCCTTTCCTTGGGCCCTTCTCTCCACTCAAAATGCCATCTCCCTTATCCTGTCTCTGTCTATGTAATTCCCACCTGTCCTACCTTTGGAGTGTTTAGGCAGAATAGCATGACATCTTCATCCTGGTGGATTTAGCCATTGAGCACTCACTTCATCTGTTCTGGCCCTCTGTAGAGCATGGACAGGGGCCACCTGCTGCAGGATAAATCACACATAAGACCTCTGGGGTCGAGGCAGGGAAAAGTAGAGGTAGCATTTCAATATTTTGTTTTCTTTTGTTGTAGGGGAGGAAAAATAATTTTCTCTCTACCCTTCTGAGTTCTTAGGTGAGATCCTTGTGAAGAAGACATTAGCTAGAGAAAAACAAACATAAGTTTATTAACATATCTCATGTTATCTCATGTATACATGGGAAATACCCAGTGAAAAATGATCGAGTCCCTGAGGTGGCTTAGAATTCAGGATTAAACATCATCTTAATAGGGAAAGAGGAGGAGGATGTAGGCTTCTTAGGTGAAAGGAAATAATTTGTAGGAAAGATGAATGGGCCTTTAGAAGAATAAATGGGCAATATGATTGTTTGCGACAAAGTTTGTCTTCTAGGTATGATGTCAACTTCTAGTCTTCTCTTCTGTGGTAAGAGTTGATCTTCCTTGGTGATGATACCTCTGGGTAGGGGGATCTATGACAAATGAGTTCCTTTTGGAGGATCTATCTTTAGACAGATAAAGAGGGTTCAGAGAAAGCTGCCTACAGCTCAAAATAATCAATACAGTAGTATCCCCTTATCTGCAGGGGATATACTCCAAGACCCCCAGAGTACACATGACACTGGATAGTACCAAACCCTATATATACTATGTTTTTTCCTATGCATATTATGATAAAGTTTAATTTATAAATTAGACTCAATAAGAGTAATAAAAATAACTAATAATAAAGTCGAATTATAACAGCATACTGTAATATAAGTTATGAAAATATGGTCTCTATCTCTCAAAATAGCTTATTGCACTACTATACTCACCTTCTCACTTAAAGGAAGCTCTTTAAGCATTCTCTTTGCCATGTATGAACTGCCAGCATCACTACCCTTGTGTTTTGGAGTCGTTATTAAGTAAAATGGGGATTACTATATCTCGATGAATGATCTGATAACCAGGATAGCTACTCAGTGACTAATAGGCTGGGAGTGTCTTCAGCACAGATAGGCTGGACAAAGAGCTGAGCCACACCCTGGTAGGGCAGAGCTGAACAGAACAGTGTGAGATTTCATCGCCCTATTCAGAATGGTGCACAATTTAAAACTTGTAAATGGTTTATTTCTGGAATTCTCCATTAATATTTTCAGATGGCGGTTCACCGTGGGTAACCAAAACCACAGAAGTCAAAACCGTGGATAAGGGGGACTACCGTATACCAAAGCACATATTTTGAGGTGGCAGTTTCTGCTACCCTTCAGTGTGATTATTAAGGTTGTGATTTCCTTCCCTTTAGTTACCCCTGACCTGGGCTGGTTGCCCTCCATGCATCACAAGCCAAGTCTGTGGAAAGAGCTTTTCTTGGCTCCTCACCAAAGTCCCTAGCTGAGGCCCAGCCTGCCTGCAGTCTCACTATATGTAGCCTGTAGAGCTCACACCACCACTGCCCAGGACATAACCTTTTGGGAGGGGAAGAGATTGCAAAACCAGATTTTCTGTTCACCCTCTAAGTACATTCACCCTGAATGTCTTTGCTTCCTGATGTGTTGCGTTGCGTTGCTGTGAATCCTCCCTATACCTCCTCCCTCAATCAGTTTTGAGAATCAAGGAAAAAAGTGAACATTTCTCCACATGGAGCCTTGAGCCCTGGGCTCTGTGGCCCTGTGGCTGGCCACTTGCCACGTCCAGAGCAAAGATGGTGTCTCTAGCAAAGTATCCCTTTCCCCTCTAAACCCTGTTCGTTCCCTTCTTCCCATTACACCCACCCAGTTGTGGCAGACATCTAGGCAAGAAGGATCGTAGATATAGCCTCATTACCTGTCCTTGCTCCCTGATGATACCTGCAGCCTTACCTAGTGAATCAGTCATTGTTAGGTGACTTGTTGCCTCTGCCAGTCCTCCCTTTTTATTCTTTCTAGCTGGCCTGGCATGGAAGACAGCTTTTAGCTAAGACCCTAAATCTGTCTATGTTCTTATCGGAAAGTATGCTCATTTCAAGGCAGTGCTTCTCAAACAGAAATACACATAAAGCTCACTTTGAAATCTTGTTAAAGTGCAGGTTCTGACTTGGTAGTTTTAAGGTGGAGCCTGAGATTCTGCCTTTCTAATGAATTCCTATGTTGCAATGATGTAAGGGACCCAATATTGTATTCTAGGCTTAGTGAGGTACTGTCTAATCTGTGAAGATTATCATAACTCCAGTATCAGAGTTAATCACTGGGTTCCATCATTTCCTTAACACCTGACTGAGACCTTGACATATTTGTTGACATATCCATCCCAGCTCGTCTGGAGGATGCTGGAACAAATAATCATGGTGAATATGCAACAGTTTTTATTTTTTGAATAATTAAATGAACACATTAATGGCTTTTGAAGGCAATTTGTAAAAGATGTAGGTTGTTAATAGCTAAGACAACATTTCCCCAACTGTATTCCTTGGGACACCAGTTCTGGGGGGGTGTTAATAGATATTTGTTAAATGGTTGTGGGAAGGGTGGAAAGGTTCCATAGGCACTTAATCTGGGACATGCTGGATTAAAAATAGACATCTGAAAAGATTCTCAAAGGCTATTATAAACTTTTAATAAATCTCACTGATTTGACTATAGAGAACTTTCCTGAGAAGTATCTTTAGTGCTAGCGTAATGAGGAATATAGGGACACTCAACACTCTAGGTTGTGAGGGGAAAGGATATGAAAACTATAAAGAGAGATCTTATTTTCTGTTCCCCTTGCAGACAAAATCCTCAGACTTTTAAGATATTATCAGCCACTGTGGGCCTTTCTAAGCTCTTCTGGATTCCTTGGGGCGGGTGACACAAGCATAATTCTGACTCCCTCTTCCTCCACTGATGCATTGTATTGGCTGAAATAGAGAGGCCAGAACCTACGGGGAAGAACCTAGATGACTGCTTGGTGCTTAGTACACTTCAAGGCTAAGGACCTCCAGTAAGTATCTCCTGGAAGAGCTTTATTCCAGCTAGAAAGCAGGAAAGTGGGGGGGGTGAGGGTGGGACAATAAATTTTTTGAAAGGATCATAAAATACCAGTCTGGCTAAGACTAGGGTTGAAATAAGCCGACAAACAGAAAAGAAGAGTCTAGAAAAAGGCCCCAAGTGAATCCCAGAGTTCCTTTACCTTAGAAAGGTCATTCTCAACTGGAGACAATTTTGCCCCCCTCATTGGACATTTGACACTATCTGAAGATATTTTCGGTTGTCACAGCTGGGAGGAGGAATGCCACTGGCACCTAGTGTGTAATAGCCAAGGATACTGTTTAATATCCAGTAATTCATAAGATAGCCTCTTACAACAAAAAATTATCAGACTCAAAATGTCAATTTTGCAACTATTGAAAAAGTTTGCTTTAAAAGTTGTTTTAAAACATCTTATTTAATTTAAAATATAGGATTTTGCTTACATTAGATGTTTTACCATAAAGAATTGGGGGGAATTTATTCTGTAGAATAAAATCCATGATTATCAATTTGGAGGTTCAAATCTTAGCCAAAAATACTATTTTATAAATTTAACCTACATCTTAAATAACGCTACATGTTTTGTAAGGAGACATAGAAAACAAATGGATTCACAGAAAATATTTCTTTTAACTTAACAGTTTCAGCTATTGCTTAGATTCAGCTGTTTTAGCACAAGGAATTTGGGAGAAATTTGGTAAGTGAAAAAGGATTTTAAAAGAGCACAAATAAATATTACGAGTAGAGATGGGAAGAATCCTACTCCTGGCTTTATAAGTAGAGAAATTCTCACACAGGTCCATAAAAAGAACTGTAGAAAGGGATTTTATCTAAAGTAATGGTTGGAGAGCTGGACCCAATGAGGTACTTACTCATCACTGGAATATTCTAGCACAATAAGGAGCAATGAACTAGATAGATTTCCACACAGCAATGTAAATAGGTCTTTAAAACACGATGCTGGGGGGAGAGGAAGAAACAGAAAGAGACCTCTGCCTAGTGCTATCGATTGAAATTAAAAATACATGCTCACAAAACAGTGCCTCACGCTTTTAAACACCAAAGCATCTTAGTCAGGGCACAAACTCTAGTGTCCCGGCATTAGGCACCACTGCCACCAGGTGGTAGCCATTTAAAATTGAGGTGTAATTCAGGTTTTCAAGGAGGTACAATTTACAGGCTGCGAAATGTACAGATCTTAAATGTTAATTTGAGGAGTTTTGACGATTGTACACATCGTTATGTGCAATCATCACTCTAAACAACGTCTAGAGCATTTTCATCATCCCAGAAGGTTCCCTCATGCCCTCTCCAGGAAAACCTCCCCACACCTTATCTCAGAAACTACCTCCGATTCATTTGGCACTAAAAATAAGCTTTGCCTGTTGTAGAACTTCATGTACATGGAATTATACAGTGTACATTCTTTTTTGTTTGCCTTTCTTTGAGAACCACAATGTTTTTGAGATTCATTCATGTCGCACATATCAACAATTAATTCATTTTTATTGCTGAATAATATTCCATTGTGTAGATGCTTCACAGTTCATCTAACTATTCACTAGTTAATGCACTGTCAGGTTGTTTTTACTCTTTTTCTATTATAAATAAAACTTCTGTAAATAGTTATGTATAAGCCCTGTGTGAACACATGTTTTTATTTATCTTGGGTGGAATTGCTGGGTTATCAGGTAGAGGAAACTGCCAAAACAATTCTCCCAAGTAGTTTTATCATTCTACATGTCTGCCAGCAAAGAATTTATATCAACAATAAACAGATGAACAACTAAATTTAAATGGGCAAAAAGACTTGAAGGTACGCAAACAGCCAAATGCACATGAAAATATCCAACATAATTTGGCTTTAGGGAAATGGAAATTAAAACCAAAATAAGATATCATTTTTTACTCACTAGAATGTTAAAAGCAAAATGTTGAAGATCTAGAGAAATCACACAGGCACAGTACACAATGGTAGATGACAAAAGCTCTCTCAGGCCACCAGCTCAATTTCTTTACAAAAGAAGGGTTCAATGTATGATTTACACAGGTCCACATGGACAGTCGTTGTCCAAATCTGGAAAAATGAGAAGTTCAAAGACAAACCTGTTGGCTCCTGATGGTGCTAGAAACATATGTTCGGGCAGGCCCTTGTTACTTCTTTATCTCATGCTATAGATTGAATATTTGTGTATTTTGTATATTCATACATTAAAATCTAATCCCCAATGTGATAATATTTGGAGTTGGGGCCTTTGGGAGGTGATTAACTCGTGAGAGCAAAGCCCTCATGAATAGGATTCATGAATGCCCTTATAAAAGACCTCAGAGACCTCCCTTCTGGCATGTGAGGGCACACAGAAAAAATGGCCATCTGTGAACTAAGAAGTGGCTCCTCACCAGACACTGAATCTGCCAGTGCCTTGACCTTGGACTTTCCAGCCTCTGGAACTATGCGAAATAAATGTTTGCTGCTTATAAACCATCAAGTCCAAGGTATTTTTGTTATAGCAGCCTGAATGGACTAAGACATCTCAATTTCTCATTCAGGAGGCAATACTTTCAGAAGGGCATGTTAACAGAGGTTTCCCCCTGACCTTATTTTGGGATAAAAGTATTCTGAAGTCAAAACAAATTAAATACAGATGATGCATCCAGCGTAGAACTGGGCAGGTTTTCATGGGATCCATGTGCCACCTGGGACTGCCCAGAATGTGGGTCTCTTATAACTTTGCCATCCAGCTCTTCTCCTCTCCTCTTCTTTCTCCGTCTCTTCTCTCTTTCATCTTTTCATAACACTACCATTTATTAAGTTTTATCATGAACCAGGTTTTTAACACATACTTTGATAATACAACAACTCTGCAAGGTAGGCTTTATTATTCCATTTCACAGATGAGAAAACATGGACTTCCGGGGTTGAAAAACTTGCTCAAGGTCATATGGCTACAGAATTCTTTTCTTACAGCTGTTGTGACAAATGGCCACAAACTTAGTGACTTAAAACAACACAAATTTATTAATGATCTTATAATTCTGGAGGTCAGAAGTCTATAATGGGTCAGCAGGGCTGTGTTCCTTCTGGAGACTCTAGGTAGAGAATCTGTTCTTGCCTTTTCAGTTTCTAGGGGCTTCCTGCATTCCCTGGCTCATGGCCCTGCATCACTCTGATCTCTGCTTCCTTTGTCACATCCCTTTCACTGATTCTGGCTCTCCCTGCTTCTCTCCTAAAAAGACTCTTGTGATTAAATTGGGCCCACACTGATAATCCACGATAATATGATTATACCCCCATCTCGAGATCCTAACTTAATCGTATCTGCAAAGTCCCTTTTGCCATGCAAGGTAACATATTCACAGGTTTTGGGGCTTCAGAGGCGAATATCTTTGGGGAGGGCATTATTCTGCCTATCATAGTTAATGAGTGCCCAAGCAGGATTCAAACCCAGTTCTGCCTCATTCCTAAATCTAGAATCTTTCTCTAAACCACACTGACCCTTCCTTCAGTTCTTCCTCTCCTTGGTGCAACCCTGGATCTTGATAAGCACAGCGTCCCAGAAAGGGATGGCAGAAGACCTCAGGGCTGGACACATGAGGAGGAAGAGCTTTAGGTGAGGCTCCAAGGACTCTTCTCCAAAGCTGGGAAGGAAGAGGAAACTGCATGGCCAGATTGCACTTACTCAGAGGGAGAGCAGCAGGGGGAGTGGTGGTCTTCAGTTCCAGGCAGGAGAAATTCACTGGAGAGGGGGTAGTATAATGCCTGAGGCCTCAGCTGTCAATACACTAAGGCATACAGCATTAAAAGAAACTCATCTCTCTCTGCCTCTGCTTGGGCGAACTCCCAAAGGCTGCTGCAGCTCCTTGCCCTCTGGAGATAGGCTACTTGCCTCCACTCGCAGCTGTGTGACCATGATCCATATACTCACTGCTCAGCATTTCAATTGCCTCATCTGTAAAATGGGGATACTTGTACTTATTTCAGAGAGTTTTCATAAAAATTAAATGTTAATATGTGAAAAGGGCTTAGAATAGTGTCTGACACAGCACAGTTGCCATGTAAATGTTAGGGAGAGGGTGTAAGTTGCAGAGGGGAGGGAGGCGCAGTCTTTTGGGTCCTTGGCGCCTAAACTTACCCTGGCCATAGGTGCTGCAGGAGGTGGTATCTGGGAAGATGTAAACTGGGTTATGTGGGTCATGAGAGCTGAAACTATCCATGGTGAGGAATGTGTGTGGCAGCGCCTCCCATTTTCCATCTGGATCCCTGGATTGATCTCCTTTTGGAGCAGCCTCGTTTGCAAGAACCTCTGGACCTTAGCCAGGCCCAGCTGCAAGGAGGTTCCCTCTACCTGTGGTTTATATCTGACGATTTTGAAGACTTCCTGCCAAGGCTGGACCACAGAGATTTCCCAGAAGATTCACTTCAAATTGTGAGTTTCCTTCTGACTCTGCCATTTCAGTTACCAGGCCAAGGATGGGCTGCTGGAAATATACATATATATTTGAAACCAGGGTCTCAAGTGGGTGAAGAAATCTGGTAAAATTACGAGATTTAGTCAGACAGGTTGAATGCCAGCTCCGTTGCCCATGCTTGGAACAGATAGTAATAAACTCCCAATATATGACGACTATTGCTTCTGGCCTAAGTGATAAAATTGCATGGTTTTCCCATACCAGCGCCCAATGACATGGAGTGACAAGCCTTCAAAGTCATCTGTTCCAGCTCTTCAGGGGACAGGAAGGCCCCATGGAGAGCTAGCAGTGTCTGCTCTACAGTATCAATCCTGATCCAAGAAGGCTGGGGGCGGCAACGGGATTAAATAGATATCTAAGCTCCTATATCTGGGAGACTCAGCAAGGCAGCAGGGGAGGGAGAGCAGGGAACAAAGCCCCAGTAAACCTGGAGACCCCATGTGCCTTTGAACATATCTGACGGCCCAGGGGTTTGGCTCCCGAGGATAGTAGAAACCTCTGGCATGGTGAAAGTGAGAAGCTTCCTGACACCTGGGGAAATTTCTCGGGCTCTGCCGATGGTGCTGCAGAGGACAGATTTGTGGCTTGTGTGATATGAGTTTGAGGTGAGACCAGATGCCCTAAATTTCCCCTCCTCTTTCAAACCAGGTCCGCAGAGCATGATAGCCACCATAGCCACCATGAGGACACGTTCTCAGCATGCCAGAAGCTTGATTGCACTTAACAAAAATTATCTCCTTAATCCTGTCAAGTAGTTGTTGCCCCGCTTTATAAAAGAGGAAACTAACCCTCAGAGAGATTTGGTCACACAGCTGGTCAGTGGCTGGCCTACTCCAGGACCATGCTTTTTCTGTCTTGCTAGTGTCTCTCTTCTGCCTCACGCCTCTGCAGAGGAGCCCCAAAATCCTTGTAGGGACTTGGAATTCCAGAGAGGAAGAGACAGCAGTGGCTGGTCAGCATCAAGAGGAAGACGTCCTGGTAAGGATCTGGGGACCTCTTCCTCCAGAGTAGAAAGGAAGAGGTGGGCAGGAGACCATGGGCAGGACTAGCCCAGACCACACACCCTACAGAGGGAGTGCAGAAGGATCTTCGTGTGGCTTGCAGAGCTGGGCAGGAGACAATCACAAGAGAGGAGCAGACAAAGCCTGAGGTCTCACCTGTCAAAACTGAGGCATAGCAAATACTTATTAAAAGTGCTTCTAAACCAGAGTAGTGGACCCTCCCTCATCTGTCTGAACCAACGGCCATGGGCTGCTGACAAGTGTATGAAAGTCTGAAGCATGAAAACCTAGTCGAACTTTCATTTCAGGAAGGAGAGTCTTCAAAAGGAAGAAATTGGTCTATCTATAATTTTTTTTTCATTTTTCATTTTTAATGTACTGCCGTCCGAAGGTATGCACCACTAGGGGTACATTGAACACAGAGGGGAGGGTTGCATGAAAGAATTTTCAGGACAACCCGGACCCTCACTGAGGACATTAGCCTTTGGGGCTCTTAGGTCCTGTCTTTTGCCAGGCCAAACCATCACTAATCACTTTATCCTGCTGTTTTGGCAACAACAGGGTGCATGTGACCCCAGCCTGGCCGATCATCAAAGCTCAATCCCCTGGCTGCATTGATTTGTCCAAGAGATGAGCACACGACTTACCCTATTCAATCAGTCTTCTATCGGGTTTTCATACACTGAAGGAGGCTGTGGAGAGAGGAGAGAAGCCCCCTCAGTTTGTGAGTCCACAAAGCTGAGGTGACGTAAGCTTGTGCTGCAGTCTGAGTGGAGTAAACACGTGTAGTGGAAGAATACATGAATACTTCTGGGACCGAATGCAACCTCAGCAGAGTGTGATTGCAGCCCCACGGAGACAGGTGGGAGTGGGAGACTAGGAACGACGCTCGGGTGCTCCCAGCACACCCCAGGATCCTATGAGTGTGTTGCATGGCCTTACTTGCCTCCGCTCCAATTCCATGTATGCTGCGGTACCAACGAAGTATAACATGAATGGCACCCCCTGCAGATGAGCACATTCCACACAGCCACACGCGGTAGCCCTGATCACAGGGGAGGAACTGAGGCTCCGAGGTGAAATGACTTAACCGAGGTCACACAGGTGAGGTCTCCAGACTGCAGAGCTCAGGCCCTGATGGCACTGCTGCCTCCTCATTCACCCCTAAGGCACTGCACAGGTGGTCAGAGGGGAGCCAGCACTCAGCACTCCAACTGATCCATGTGAGCCTGGGAGCTGTTACTGTGTGTAGCACCTCCTTAACCAGACAACTCTGTGGGTCCCTAATTGGTCCAATCTAGGAAGCCTTGGGCTGCTCTGAGTGAATTCATTCTACAAGGGAGGGATTAGAATATTTAGTGACATCTGTGGCTTTTGTATGAGCAGCAACATTCCCCTTCCTTCTCGTGTGCTTCAGAGACCTACTGTCCCTCATGGAATACAACCTTCATGGGTCTGTCCATCAAAATGTTTTACTTTCCCTGATCAAAAAGTGGACACATGACTCTAGCTAGGCTTTTGGGGTCCAGTTCTTTTTTGGCCTAGTTCTTCAGGTTTGCATTTAATTTTTTTGTGCAGCTCTGATAGCAGGCTTCCTCAGTATCCCACCCGCATCTCCTTTGTACTCACCATTCCTGTGTGTATCTGCACTTCTACCTACAAGCCCTGCAATCCTTTAGCTGAGGATGCCCAGAGACCCCAGAGAGGCAAGCCGGTAGTTCCAGCAAGTTAAGGACTCCCTCTCAGCAGCCCCCAATCAGTGTGTGATGGGAGTTGGTGGATATATACCCCAGTCTCTCACTCCTCAGCGGGCATAACTGAGATGTGTTCCATACCATGTCCCAGCCATGCCAGGTAGGCCTGAGGCCCGGTTTCCTACAATGGTAGTAACCTCAGTAATGCTTACTATTGGCTCCTTCTCTTCCCTGAGTTGCTTGCCTTCACTCTCCTACCAGTGCTTCCTGGGACCACCTCCCAGAAAATTGCTTGGAATCTAATATCTCAGTGTCTGCTCCTGAGTGAGTCCAACCTGAGATAACCACATACTCTTCTGGAAAATTTCTATTCTGCTTAAACTGGCAAAATTCTGTTTCTGTTGCTTGCAACCCATAGGCCCTATTCAAATTAATAGTGGTCTGGGGTAGTGTCGCATTGTACCTGGCTGTAATAACCTATAATTTTTTTTTCTAGAGATCATCAGAGTTCTGGAAGAGGAGAAAGACCATCTCATGAGCCTTCCTTCTAAGTACTCTCGTATGTAATCTCCAAGGACTGGAGCTCTGAGATTTGCCTATGAATGGAACTACTCAGATAGCACATGGCCCTAGATTGCCAGGTCTCTTGTGGCCCCAAGTCACTCCTAGGGTGAGGAATGGCCTAAAACTTCCACCCAGTTGATGATGACCAAAGCAGGATTCTATTCACGGAGAAAAGTTAGATACTGAAGCTGCTGTCTATGAGCCCTGCAGATGGGCTTAGGATGGCTTTTGGAGTCAAGCACCATATCTAGGTCTTGGAAGAAATGCTGGATTCTTGGGGGCCTAGCCAGATGGGCCAAAAACTAGAAAAACGTGGTCCTTGGAATAGAATGCAACTTCTGTTTTCATATGGATACAGCAAAAAGTGATCCGTGACTGGACCCACTGGGCAGGCAAACTCAGCGAGTCCCCCTGAAATATCTGGATTATGGGCTTTTATTTTCTTGGGGAGAAGGGTGGAGACATGGTACTTGCAATGCAGGTGATATTACAATGATATTATGATTAGCCAAAGCGGACCAGAGGACAAGGGAAAGACTCTGGAGCTTTATCTTAGTGGGAGGGATGTCCAAGGTCATTATTCTGCCTCTCAGACTTGGCTTGTTTCTCATGCCACCTGAGGGGAGAGAGACAGCCCAAGGCCACCTATCTTGTCTCCCAGCCTTGGCCTGTTTGTCACAGTCAAAACAGGGAGAGGGCTGAATAAAGAATTAAGGAAAAATTCCAGAGCCAGGTCTTTGAGAGGAAGAACTGTCCCCAGGCTAACTATTCTGCCTCAGAAGGGTGGAGCAGGATGTGGACTGAAGGGCTAGTGATAGTCCAGGGGAAAGCTGACCATATTGTCTTTGCCATCTGGCAGACCCAGGCCTGCTTGAACTCACCTCATCCACCTTAAGCCAAACAAAGGCACTGTCCCCTCCACCCATCAGCAGGGTGTGTGACTCAGATCTAATAGATCCTACACTGTTGTTATCAAGGAGGGGCTGTAGTCCTGGAGGAACTGGGCACCAGTCCAAGTTAATAAAAGGCTCCTGAGTGAGGCTTGGGAGTGCTGATCCGTCCATTACACATGTCTAAGCCTTCACTCTGATCCGGGGCAGGAGATGGAGGAATCACCTGCTTCCTTGCCCAAGCCCAGTTTTAGGACACCTCTGTCCTAATTGTACTGATTCCAGCACTTGCGTAGGTGCCCGGGGCTTTTAGGGCTTTTAGAGCTCGGCCTCTGCCTTCTTCCAGGAGTCCCCACTCAAGGCACTTCTTTGGCATCATCGTGGCTACACGTATCTCACCTCACACTCTCCTCCCCCAGGCCCTCACTGCTGCCCTGGGAGTCAGGCGGTGTTGGTATATGTCAGTAGGCTCATTTCTCACGTGGGAACATATGTGCAGGCCCAAAGAGGGGAAGGGATGCATCCAAGTTCACCCAACAAGTTGGTGGCTGGGCTGGGATCTGAGAATGAGCTGGCACTCACCACCTGCCATTCACTTCCTTGTTCACTTCACTCTAGCCAGACTCCTTGATACTTGCTTCCTGAGCATGTCAAGCTTGTTCCCACCCCAGGGCCTTTGCATTTGCAGCTCCTCTGCTTGGCAGACTCTTTTCCCAGATCTCTGCAGGACTTGCTCCTTCCTGCTCACTTGTCACTATTAAATAAAAGAACAGCTTTTGTCTCTTTCTCCACTCATACCACTTAATTTCTCTTCAACATAACGTATCATGTGTTTATTTTATATTTGTTGTCTATCATTTGAATGTAAAGTCCTTGAAGGCAAGGACTTTCCCTGTCTTATTTACAGCTGAATCCCTGATGACTAGACTAGTGCATGGAATGTCATAAGCACTTAATATTTGTTAAAGGAATGAACAAATGCAGATCACCTCATTCTTGGTCTAGAACTCTCTCCACCGCAGAAAAGTCAGAGCAAGAGGATAGTAAGAAAGGGGTTGGCTCAGGCTAGAAGGCGGCAGTGTTGCTCCTTTGCTGAAGACATAGCAAGCACTCTGACTCAGGCCTGCTGTCTGGAGCCTGGTGTTGTGTCCTCTCAGCATCCCAGGAGCATGGGAAGATCGGTAGGGACAGCATTCGCCTCCACTTCAAAGTTCTTTGCCAATATTGGGACCATCTTTGTCCTTGAACCCAGTGTTCTCTGCCCACTCTTGGATCTGTCAGTCAACATTTATTGGGCACCAACTGTATACCAGTCTCAGGATTGGGCACCCATCCCCAGAAAGCCTTGTTAGCAAGGCGGACAAGCAAATGCCCCTTGAGCATAAGGGAAGACTTTAATAGTGAGATAAGGAGCAGTGGAGTGGAGCATTTGGGTGGGTGGCAATGACCTTGCCCAGGCTGGCAAAGGACAACAGGGAAGGTTTCAGAGGGCCATATTTAATCTGGTTCTTATAAGATAGGGGCAAGGGAGATAGAGATAGGAGACTGAGTATTGCCAGCAGAGAGAATAAATTGTGCAAAAGGTTCAGTAGAAGTGAACAAGTGTGGGTTCAGAATGTGGCTGGACAAAAGTGAGGCTGAAAAGAGAGCTTGGAATCATATGCTGAAGGACTTTGAACACCAGGCTAAGGGGCTTGAGCTTCATCCTGTTGGCAGTGGGCATTGTTACACCATTTTGAGCAGAGATGATTTGGTCAGGTTTGCATTTTAGGTTTGCCCTGGCCACCATATGCAGTGGTTTAGAGAGCCAAGGATATGAGTTAGGAGATGATGGAGGTGTCTAGGTCAGAGATAATGGTGGCCAGGGCCAGGGCATAACAGTGGTTATACATGGGAAGGGACAGATTCAAAAGCTATTTAGGAAGCAGAAGCTACATACTCAGTGGGAAGGCAAACAAGGCTACAAGGTTGGCCATGGATTCCACAGCTTAAATGCAGGGGATGTGGGATGGTGAGCAGTGATAAGGTCCCCCGGACCATTTCAGGCTCCTTTTATGCCCCTCTCTGCTCACCTGAGCTGCGTTGGCCTGTTTCCTGGATGCAAGCTTCTTCCTGCCTCAGGGCTCTCTCACATTCTGTTTCCTTTGCCAGCAACATTATATCACTCTGCCCCGCCCACTCACCCCTTGGTCTTCTTGGATCCTCCCAAAGGACCAACCTCATCCCATTCATGGGACTTATCCCAGTGGTGATGACACAGTACTGCTGCTCGTTTGGTATCAGTCACCCATTCAACTACAAATTTCTAAGGGCACAAACTGTGTCTGACTTATTCTCTGCTATGTTTAAACGCATGGATCTTGGCGCCTGGCTGCCTATTAAACTCTTGTTGAATGGATTCTGAATTAATGAATGAGGTTTACTTGGATACATTGACATCCACAGGGGTGCTATCCAATAGCAGTTGTATATAGAAATAAGGCTGATACTTCAGTGGGAGAGCAGATTAGAGTGTGCTACTATGAGTGAATCTAGGAAATGTTTGTCTAAGGAAAGGGACATTGGGCAGAGGGGAATGGAAGGTGAGCTTGGCACTTCACAGGCTGCCCTTATTTTACTCTGGATTTTGAAGGATGCAGAATTGGGCTTCCTGGTCCCTTGAAACAGCTAGAACCATTTGCAGCTATTCCTGCCATATTGGTCTAAAGTTCAAAACAAGGGAAGTGACAAACTCCTTTGCTCTCCACAGTCCCCTTCCCACTCTAACCTAGGACACTGGCAGACAAACTGGGGACCAGATGAGAAATATAGAGAGGCCCAGGAGTTTCACCATATGTAAGAGTCTAGGCAGGCAAGGGGTTGGATCTGCTGAGCCTGTAGGTGCTTTCCTGGGAGGCTAGAGACAAAGCTGGGAGCTACTAGGAAGTCTAATGGAAGCAAACCTCTTGTGTGAGGAATGGCTCTGTTCAAAGCCATCTAACGATGAAACTGGTAGGTTGTAAGCTCTGCATCACTGGAGGACGAATGACTTCCTGGTGGGGCTGATATAGGAAGGCCTGAGTGGAAGATGAGTGATAGGACCTAGATGACCTTTAAAGTTCCTCTTTCTTCATGAGATGATGTTCTTGCTTTTGGTCAGGAAGTCATCATTAAATATTTGCTCTGCCTGGCTAAGGAATGGAAGGAGAGCCACCATCTGACTCAGAGGCATCCGAGGGCCATACATGTTCCTGAGGAGGGGCAGAAGGATTCCAAAGCTGAGTCATGGACATCAGATCTCGGGTTTCTATAAGTCTGTAGGGGTGCCTGGCTGCCTGGGACAAGAATCCTTCCCATTGATTCATTTAACTATTCTTACAACTTATCTCTAAGCTTGAAATCTTTCAAAATAAAGGGTGTTTTTAAAAAACACTGAAATTTTGATTCAAATATTTTGAGTGAGGCCCAGCATCTGTAGTTTTAAATTCTCCCCTGGGAAATCTAATCTGCAAATGGAGCTGAAAATCACTGATGTGAATGAATTAGAGAAATACATATATAAATAAAATTTTGTTATTCTTTTAATAAATCAGAAATTCTTTGAAAGCAGAAAACTAAATATTCATATATATTATAGAAATATGGGGTCGTTTTAATTAATTAATTATTATTATTATTATTATTTTTAAGCTGAGGCAACCCTTAGTTAACCTCACAGATTGCAAGGACTTTGTCAGCTTACAATCCCTTATTTTTTATTTTTTATACCTACAGCACCTGGTCTTCCTAGGTAGCCTTCTATCCAAGTACTAACCAGATCCAACCCTGCTTAGCTTCCGAGATCAGATGTGATCAGGCTTGTTCAGGGTAGCATGGCCGTAGACTGGGGTAATTTTAAATAATTTTTCTTAAAAAGAATCTTGTCTACATTTAACCCATTAAAATACAAATAGACAAATAATACATGCAAAACATGAGGGCATCTTCTTTACGATGTTTTATTTTGCCCCTTTCCCTCTTTTGTCAGCTGTGCCTTCTTTGTGGCACAAAAAAAAAATAAACAGAAACAAACAAACAAGAAAAATAAAATATTTCTATTTACATTTATACCTCATTTCATACTCAGCAAAATGTTTTCCTATCTGCTATCACCACTCTCATCTTCACAGCAGCTCTATGAGAGAGATAGAGCCAGAATTATCCTCATTCCGTGCATGGGTAACTTAGGCCCAGTTAAGGAAAGTTGTTTTTCTGAGGTTGGCAAAAGCACAGAGAAAGGAATCCATGAGTCCAGCCCCTTTTCTCTGTCTCTTGCCACCTGCTGGTTTTCTTCTTATTATTTATTTATTTCTGATTTTCCTCTTTTTTTCTCCCTCTCTCTGTCTTGGTTTCTCTGTTTTTCTCTTTCTGCTTCAATTTCCCTTTCCCTCTTGTTCCAGCCCTCAGACTGGCATCAGATATGCAAGCTGCACAGCTTTCCTTACTCTGAAAATCTGACAGGCCCACAGGTACAGCCCTGTGCCACCAAGAGAACTCAGTACCTCTGCCCAGAGCAAGCCATTTCCGGATGCCAGGGCGCATAGATTAACTCTGGATGAGGATCCTAGCCTTGCCATCTGGCCCCAGATAAGATAAGGGTAGGGACTGGCATTATAAACAGGTCCCTATCCTTCCCATGCCCCAGGCCTGATAGCTGAGCCCACGTCAGCACAGAACCAGCATGGCCAACCGCCTGTGGGTGGTCACTTTGGCTTTGGCTGCCCTCCTCATTGTGGACAGGGGTAAGTGGGCAGAGCCTGGATTCTCTGTGGTTTGGTGTTGGTAGGTGAGCTTGGGTTGGGGGTAGAGGCAGGGCCTGGAGCATTCTGAGTCCTCAGCTTTCTGCATATACCTTTTTTCTGCACCCCTCCATTATAGTAGAGAAATCCTTGGGTTAGGAGAAAGGAAATCTAGGTTCAAAACTTGGCCTAGAATTGTAAAAAATCCCCTCCCCTCTTGGGGCCTCCACTTGTCCACAAGTGGGAGGTTACTCTAGTTCAAAGCTGCATGGAGCAGCTACTAGGCTAGGAATCAGGGAAGCAGAAGGAAACAGGCCTACCTCAGAGGGAATAGGAAAGTCTGCTGGCTGCAGAGTGGTGGGTGCTGAAAGAAGCCTGCTCCAGGTCCTCTGAGCAACTTGTCTCCTCTGACTGGTTGTGGCTGGGGAACTGAGAGCAACCATGTGAACACATGGGAACCCTCTTCCTGGGAGCACTTGCACTGGGCTGGACACATGTAGCTAGAATGGGGCCTCCTTAGGACCTGGGGCTCTTTTGCAATCTTACACTTGTTGTGTATCAGGCATTTTTCTGGGGCCTGAAGGCCTATCAGTGAGCAAAACAAAAAAGGACTTTCTTGATGGAGCTTTAATCTAACAGGGTAGGAAGGACTGGAATTGACAATAAATAAGATGGGTATTATGTACATTAAACAGTATGTTAGAAAGGAGTAAAAGCTAATGAAAAAGAATATGGGCAAGGGTGAGAGGGATTGGGACAGTGTTGTAATGACAAATCAGGGGAGGCTCTTGTTCAAGTAAAGCTTGAAGGAGGTGAAAGAGTGAGCCACGTGGATATCTGGGAGAAGAATATTAAAGGCAGAGGAAATAGGCAGTGGAAAGGGCCTGAGGTAGGAGCATATCTGGAGTTTTTGTGGTATAGTAAGGAGGCCAGTGCAGCTGGAGGGGAGTGAGGGCCAGGGTTCAGAGTGATGGGAGGGAAGATAACAGAGGCAACTGGAAACTATACTGAGAAAGGCCTTGAAGGCCAATGTAAACTTGGTTTTTCCTCTGTGAAATGGGAGGCACTGAAGTTTTTGAGCAGTTACATGGTAAAAGAACTGCTCTGGCTGCTGTTGAAAACAGACTAAAGGGGAAGCAGGGATACTACTTAGGACCCACCTGGACAAAGCTGTGATATTACAGGAGAAGACGGCCCAGGAGGACATCAAGGCCATTGAGCTCATGGCCAGTCAAACACACATTTCCCCAGTTGAAGATATAGACCCAGAGGCTGGGACCACAGAAAGTGGGTCTGGGGGCTCTGGCCCAGCACAGCCTGTTTACTCCCAGGCTATCTTCCTTTCCCTGAGTACTTCTCCTGTTGGGAATACTGAGGAGGCCTGCCCTGGAGAGAGCCCTTGTGCCCATTTCAGATTCCTGCCTTGGCTGAGTGAGGAGGGGACACCAAGGTCAGAGGGGTAAATACAACTTATTCCCACATCCTCCAGGAAGAAACTCTTGACACCACAGGGTTCTGAACTCCTCCCCATAATGTACTTTAATGGTAAATTCCTGAATATTAGCCATGTGGGGAACATTGCCACATGGGGGCAGACAAGGGAGCCCCAAGAAGCTCAGTCAGGTCCATAGGGAGGCAGGAGTGACCCAGTGAGTGGGATAGCATGTGGTGGCATGAAAGAAGTACTATGGTCTGAATGATTGTGGCCCCCAACATTCATATGTTAAAATCCTAACCCCCAAGGTGAAAATATTAGGAGGTGGGATGTTTGGGAAGTGATTAGGTCATGAAGTCAAAGCCTCATGGGATTTGTACCCTCATAAAAGAGGCCCGAGAGTTCCCAAGCCCATTCCACCAGTGAGAACATAGTACAAAGGCACAGGCTATGAATCTTGCCAGACACTAAATCTGCTGGCACCATGATCTTGGATTTCCCAGCCCCCAGGGCTATGAGAAATAAATGTTGTTGGTAAGCTACATAGTTTATATTTTTGTTATAGCAGTCTAAACAGACTAAAACAGAAACCTAAATCCAGGTCTGCTCAAGAAACTCTGGGGGATATCAGGAAAGGCTTCTCTGGGATGTGGCATCTGAACATTGAAAGCAGGGTATGAGTCAATAGGAAGATAACAGGAATAAGGACATTCCAGGCAGAGGGAACAGTATGAGCCAAAATAGAGCCTCTTCTGGGAAGAGTAGGCAGAGAGGAATAACTGGGGTGTAGGGACATGAAGAGGTATACAAAGCAGTGATACCAGGAGGAAGTTTGGGATCAGTTCATGCAGTGCCCTAAACATAAAATGAAGGAGCTCAGTGATCATGACAGGGATCCATGGAAGGGCTTTATATCTTTTTAATGCTTTTTTGTCCCCTAACAGTTATATGCCATGAAATGCACAAATCTTATCACTCAATGAATCTTATTCAATGAGTTTTGACAACGCATATATCTATATAACCCAGATCTCTATCAAGATACAGAATATTTCCATTGCCCCAGAAATTTCCTCTTCAACCCCCACCCCAACCCACCCCTAGAGGAAACCACTGTTTTTTGTTCCACATTTGGACTTTCTAGATTATCACATAGAAAATTGCATTTATCCCCAGGATGCTCTTGATCTTGATCTGCACACAGTATGTAGTCTTGCATCTGGCTTCTTTGGCTCAGCTTCTTTTGAGATTCAGCCATGTTGGTGCATCGTCAGTTGTTTGCTCATTTTTATTGCTGAGTTGTATCCCACTGTATAGTTTATCCATTCTCTGTTGAAAGACATCTGGTAATTACCAGTTTTGGCAACTATGACATAGAAGAGTTTTGAGCAGCATGGAGACAAGGCTCAGTTTGCATTCTGATATCCCAATACTGGGACACCAGAGGTCACTTAGCTTCAGTTCCTTTCTCTCTCTCTACCTTGGAAATCTCTTATAGTAGCATTCCCAGGAAAAACTAAAACTGTAGTGATGTAAAGAACTCCACTTCTGGAGATAGCCCCCTTCACTGAGGCATAGCTCCCATTGAGGAAAAATTCCAAAACCTGAACTTGCCCTTCTGAAGCCTCCTTGTATGAATGGGGTCTACTCTCTGAGGTTAAGAAGAGCTCATCTCTTCCTTGGCCCCAAGACAGCCCTTCAGAGACTTCAAGAAGTATCCCACCCTTCTCTAATTTACCTAGACACCTTTCCTTCCTCCTGTGGTGTTAAATACAGTCCTCATTTACCTGTCAAACTTGTCAGTCACATCACAGTATTCTCAGGTCCTATAAGCAGTTCACCCAGATCTTGAGGGACCCTGGGCACACGTGTGTGTGTGTGTGTGTGGAAAGAGCCAGGCTGAGGAGTGACAGACCATTGTGCAAATCTCAGCTCTGCCCTTAACAAACTGTGTTGCTTTACCTGAGCCTCTTTCATGGGTTGGACAAGTTCCCCAGGAAACAGACTCAGATTGCATACAGTTTATAGGGGAGAGCTGATGGGGATAACGCCTGTGAAGGATTAGGAGTTGACTGTGATGCAGTGTAACAGAGGCCTCTGATGATACTATAGGGACCTTTGGAGCTGGGGTGGCCTTTCAACATTGTTCTGAACAGAGAAGAGGGGTTTGAGCCATAGTACTCACATCAACCTGTCATTGGATATGAGCTGTTCCTAGGTAGGGGATGTGACCTTGGGCAAGGTAGTTCTGTTCTCTGGGGTTAGTTCTGAGAAAGGGACTTACTATGAGTGGCCAATACTCTTGGCAGCTGAGGAAATAAATGCCTACGTCCTGCAGGTGGGCTCTAGGTAACAGATCACAGCATCCATTACTGTCTCCTTTCCTCTGTTACATCGCAATGAAGAGAGGTGTAAAGAGTAATAAGATCGTGTATTCTCAATGTCTGGCACACAGTAACTGAATTATTTTTATTATTACATGAGACATAACAATCAGTGGAATTTGACTAATAAGGAATAGGCTGGACTGTCACACTCCTAATTCTAGACTTTCTGTCTCTGTTCATGTAACCCAAGGTTACAACAGCTTTCTGGGAGCCCCACTCTCTGGTGACTCACTACATTTCCTTGAGGAATTCCAGATTGGGTAGTTTCTGGAAAAAGCCATCCTCAGACCCTGGATCTGGGGCCTAGAGTGAACATCACCTAATTCTTGCTGTTTTGTCTTTCAGAAGTGCCAGTGTTGGCAGGAAAGGTCTTCTCAAGAATGGTAAGGCAGCTGCTTGCAGTTCTGGCTTTCCCTCTACAGAGGGAGCCCTTTCATCCATGCTGGGAAACAAGCATTTTCCTTTACACTGCTCCTACGGCTCCATGGTGGCCAGGGTGGCCTCCTGAGCCTGTATATTTCCAAGGCTAGCCCTCCCAGGCTGAACAGGCCCAGGTTTAAAAGTCTCATACCTGGCATCAAGGCCCTTGAGAGATCTGCCCCAACCTGGCCTCCAAGGCCCCTGGCAACAGTGAGATTCCCCCTACCCAAACTGAGCATAACCAAGGGCACTCTGCTTTGTATAATACAGGACAGGCCACAGAGTTCAGGCCAAAGAAGTGACCTGGAACATTGAATGCTCTGTGGAGATACCAACCTCCCCACCTTCACCCCAACATCCATCCCTTCACTCTGGAGCATAGACACCAAGTTATCCATGAACACTGATTCCATCTTGACCCTGAGTCTGATGTCCCCAGGGATTCTAAGGCAGTGGTGGTGGCCTCCTTGAGACCCTCAACGCACCCTTCACATATGTGAGGAGAGACTCAAAGACACCTTTCCATTTAGCAGCCTCAGGATTTTCACCATCAGCCCATCAGAACCCAGGCCCACTTACTCTATGCCAGACAAACAGCAAAATACTTTACATATATTATTTAAATTAACCCTATGTGAAAATACTATTATTTAGAGTGCTTGAAGATGAGAAAACTGAGGCTCAGAGAGTGGACATAGCTCACCCGTTTACAGAGCTAATTGGTGCCAAACTCAGGTCTCTTGGGTCTGAAACCTTCACTGCTACATTGTACTGCTTCCTTCCTCCTGTCCCTCTCTCAGGCCCTGATCCCATCCTCAACTAGTTCTGAGCCTGACCTTTGAGACTGAGACCTTTGAGACCTTTGACTTTTGAGACTGAGCCTCAATTAAGTCCTAAGCCCTGTCTCATTCCTCTTGCCTTCCCACACTGGGCGCCTGATAGGTTATATAAGCCAATAAGAGTTCAGGAGCCCCAGAGGAGGAGGGGCCTCCTAGGAATGATGGTGCCAGCAGCAGGGGTTCCAATAAGACTATGTGAGGAGTGTAGCATCCTCAGATGCTTAAGGGCACACACTCATTCCATGCACATAAACACATACACTTTGATGCCTGTATACTTGGGCTCAGCAGACAGAGGTCCAGCATATGTACACTCAGTCACAGCCACACACATGGTTATGCATGCACATACAAATAAACATGCCAAGGGCCCCTGAATGGTTGGTTTCATGCTCCCTGGACCCACACTGGCTCTTCCATGAATCCTGAATCTGGCTCTTCCATGGCACCCCTTCTGGCTCCAAGCAGAGCCCCTAGGTTCCTCCTCCCTGCCTCTGTATCCCTGAGTGCCCTCCTTCCCTTCTTCTCTTCCACAGCCTATCTGTGAGCATATGACCGAGTCTCCAGACTGTTCCCAGATATCTAATTCCAACCCGGTCTGCGGCACTGACGGAGTCACATATAACAATGAATGCCAGCTCTGCTTGACCCGAATGTAAGTCCACTCCCTACTTTCCCCTCTACTTGCTGGGGTGGGCCCCATCTCTGGTGCATATAAGTCTGAAAGGAACAAGACTTGACCTGCATCTTCCTTCATACACACTTGACTGGAAAAGAGTGTTCCACCATTTGCTGCTAACAGAATGAGCAAAGGACATAATTCATGCACACGGTTCCAAGCAGAAAACCACAGCTGATTAAGGAGTTAAGGGTAAGGGCAGAAACCCTGGGTTTGATTCCTTGTTCTGCCCCTGACCTCATTTGTTCATTTATTCCTCTAGCCAAAATTATTTATTGAGCACCTACTATGTGCTAGGCACTGGGGATAAAAGAGGGCATGATAAGCTAGATAGCATCACTGGCTTCCTGGGGCATAAGGTCACTCTAAGGGGAAAGCCAAGCTGATGGTTAGCCAATTGCAGCTCAGAATGCTAAAGACTCTAATGGGAGTACACAGCATTTTGAAGATGCAGGGCAAGGGCAAGGAATACTTCCTCAAGGAGGGGACACCTCATCTCAGCTCTGAGGGTAAATAGAAATTAGCTAGGAAAACAAAGAAATAAAGGAAGGTAATACCAAGCAGAAAAATGAGTTTAGAAAGGTCTAGGAGGGAAAGAAATTTTGTATTTGAGGCACTATAAAAAGTTGGATATGCTGGAGCATAAAGTTTAAAGAACAGGGGAGAGGCAAGAAATGAGTCGAGGTGGGCAGAGCCAGAATATGACCTTGGTATGTCTGATCACTCATTTGGTCTCATGTCTTCATTAATGACTCTTGAGCCAGGTAGAGCTAAGTGGGGTCATGGAAGAAGAGAAAGTCTTTGGAAGCTGCAATGCTCTAGACAGATATGCAGAAGAGTAACAGGGCAGTCCTAATTTAAAGATCATGATTACTAAACACTCATGCTTATATGGGGGAGAAATAGCAGCCTGTGAGATTGGATGTGAGGGGTGAGGGGGTACAGGAAGGAAGCAAAAGCAACATGCTGGTTTCTAACTTATGGCCTTGGGAAGTTGGTGGTGTCACGTGCCAAGAGGGATGGGGGGATATACCAGGTTTGTGGGGCCATGATGTTTGTGGACAGTTGAGCCTCTGGGACATCCCAGTTGAGATACATCTAGAGTTCAGCACAGAGGTCTGGGCCGGAGATAGATTTGCAGTCTGAATCAGCATGCATTAGTTGAAACCCCAAGAAGCTGAAATCTCTCAGGGGCAGGTTGTATAAGAGGGAAAAGCTATAGGATATGCTCAGGGACCCCTGGGACCTGCCCTGTACGATAAACTGAGCGGGTGGGTAGGGTTCATCAGTGTGTATGGGTGGACTGCACCAGGGTCCCTGAAGGGTATGTGTCAGTTCCTAAGGCAGTAGCCTCACCTTTGTATCCTGTGATCCTAGAAATACCAAACAAGACATCCAGATTGTGAAGGATGGCAAATGCTGATCCCACACGAGCCTCTTATGCCGTGATGCTTCAGGACGGAGAAGAGTGATTGAAGTGGAGAGGATGTGACATGAAATAAAAGATCCAGCCTAATCCAGTCAAGTGGGCCAGTATCTTTGGGGACTCTGGGGAAGCAGTTATGGAAGCAGTTGGGGGGATCTTGCCCTGTCCTCCCTACTCTGAAACTGATATCCCCTCCATTGCTCTGGTGCTCCTCAATCCTGTCAGATGCCCCATGGAGATCCCAGGTATTTTTCCCTCCTTTTTGAGGGACCAGCCCCTGGCCCTCGGCCTCTCTCTGCCCAGTCCTCCTGTCTGTCCCAGTCTAGCCTGTCATTGAGGCCAAAAACCTAGGTGAGATCTATACCCTCTGCCAGTGTCAGGGTGCATGGACCAGCTTCAGAAGCCTTGTTTAGGGTCCCACACCCACTCATGGCTTTCTCCTTGGCAAAACCAGCACCCCAAGTCTCTCTTTCTCTCTCTCACACACACACACACCCCCAGACATGAACACATCACAGCTGATATTCAGGTGATAAACACACTACAACCGAACTACTTGTTAAAATATTTAATTAGGTCTATAATAATTGAAACAGGTGCTGCCCCAAGCCTTTGATGTCCCCCTGCACCCTGGCATGATGACTCCAGACCCTCCTCTGCTCTTTTGGTCAACATCCACTCTGATGAGTTGTTAAATATATTGACATTAAACACAACCCCAGGCACACAGAGCACACATGCACTTATACAATGGCCCACAGGAATATACAGCATTCAGAAATCTCAACAGAGCCTCCAGCCTGTGGTATATGTCAAATACCTCCTCTTTAGGACAAAGCCCATAGGAGAAACCTCTTAATAATGGTGTGGTGGAGAACAATGTAGAGAGGGGCCTGGCCAGGTGGGAGAAATTTCACATGGACTCCAATTCCTGCTCTAGGGTGGACAGATAACGTAGAAAATGCTCTGTAGGAAAACACACACACTAAGGTCTGGGAGGCAAGTCAGGGCAGGGGAGGCAGGAGCCAACATTACCTGAGTCACAGAAATGGAAACCTAAGTAGGAATTGACGCTGATAGAATCATCACTTTTACAGGCCCTTCTACTCCTGATAGAAACTCGTTTCCCACCTGAGTATGAATAATGTAGGATTAAATTTGGCCCCGAGAAACCAAAAAGCCAAAATAACAGTGGTTTAAACAGTGTATGTCTCTCACATAGATCTATGTAGTATGCCAACTCCATGTTCCTATATTGTCACTCTGACATTCTCATCAGTTTCTACCTCAAGGTCCAATACGGCTGCTCCAAATCCAGCTATCACGTCTGTATTCCAGCCCACAGAGGAGAAAAGGGCACACTACTGAAGATGCTTCCTATAAGATGTATACACTATTTACATCCCATTGGCTAAAATGCAGTCTCTTGTCCATGCTAACACAAGGAGTGTGGGAAATAGAGTTTTTAGCTCGTTGGCCATGTGCTAAGCTGCAAATTAGTTCAATTATTATAGGAGGAGAGTGTATATTTGTGACAGCTAAAAGTCTCTGCTCTAAGTGGGATGCCCCTCTTACATTCAAGTGGCACAGCTCGGTCAACCTTGTTCCTAGTGAAGCCCTTCTAAGCTTCCACTCACATGATGAGGAATCGCAAAGATTATATCTGAGCAACGTGCCAGGCACCAAGGTGAAAAAAATACCTAATTCCCCACTTTACAGATGTGGAAACTATGGCCCTGTCTCTGGGAACCACTCTGAAACATAAGTGTGGGCTCCTAAAGGCCCTATCAATGGCATATGACCTTGCTGATCTGGCTGAAAGATTTCTTCTGGATTTTTCAAATTGGAAACAAGGATACAGAGGCAGTTCCTCTCTAGCAATGAAGTTATAAAACGTGAAGTAGGAGCTGCTGGCAGCCATGTTTCTGTTGCATAGCCACACCTTATGGCCTCTTGTTCAACCGTTAAATAAGACAATGGCTATTGATGCTATAAATCCCAATGCTGACAGAGTTTCAGTGGTCAAGTGGATTTTCACTATTGATGTGTGCATTCAACATTCATTCATTTCATTCTCCAAAAATTTATTGAGCATTTACTATAAACCAGACAATGTGCTTAAAAGATGCTGTTAACAAAACAAAGTAGCTCCTTAACCCAAGGAATTTACATACAGTCCAGTGTTAAAGGCAAATATTAAATAAAATAATCCCATAAATACATCATCACAGACTATGATACATGCTGCGAAAGAAAAGCTGTGAGGGGGACTTGGTGTGTTCTCAGACAGTAGGTGAGGTTTCTCCACGGAAGAGATGTTTAAGTACTGAAGGATGAGTAAGAGTTACCTAGGAAGGGGGTGGGAGTAGAGGAAGGGTGGTGAGGAGCTGTCCAAGAAGACCAGTGTGTGTAAAGACCCAGGATAAAAGAGGGTAGAGAGCATCTGAGGACCTGAATGAAGACCAGAGCGGCTGACCACAAACAGCAAACAGAAAAGTGGCCTGAGATGAGCTAAAAGAGGGTGTAGGGTAAGGATTTTGGCCTTTATCCTAAGAGAAATTGGAAGCCATTGGAGATTTTTAAGCAGGAGAGTGACATAAGATTTGTACTTAATAATCACTCAAGATGCTCTGTGGAGAATGAACTGAAGAGAGCCAGAGAGGAAGTGGAGAGACCAACATGAGAGACAGAAGGAGAGGAAGAGAGAAACAGGGTTGAGAGCACACAACCCTGTGTTGGCTGGGAGGCAAGACTGTAGAGTTTAAGAGCATGGGCTCTGGATCAAACTGCCCAGACTGGTGTCCTGGTTTTGCTACTTACTCTACACCCTTGAGCAAATTATCTAAGCTCTCTGTCTATCCTCATCTCTAAAATGGGACAGTATCTGTCTACCTCCTAGGTTGAATGAGAATTAAACAACTAATACATCTAAAGTACTTAAAACAGTAACCTGGCACACAGTGACTTTTCATTAAATGCTGTGTCCCAAGGCCACATAGCTACCACTTAAAAACAGATAACCACCAAACTACTCTAATTATAGTCGGGGGTAGGATTGGCTGGGCCCTGAGCCTCATGCACTTTTCTATCCCTACCATAGCCTTCTCCCAGGTCCCATCCATGCAGTCCTAAACTCCTGGGGCTTCAGTGATGCCCTCTCTGCCAAATAAGGTTGGCTTCAGAGTGGCCTGTCAGGAACCTGCCTCCTGGGCACTGTGTGAAAAAAATGGGTGACAGCAGCTGACCATTTTAAAAATTCAAGCACACAGAGCCACTCTCAACTTTATTAAAATTATGACTAGAACCAGAGACTTTTGCTTCTCATACTTCAAAGAAAAGTTTAAACACTCTTCTGCTTGATTTGTATACAAACTGTTTTATAAATAACAATGAGTGTGTGTGTGGGGGGGGGCGGTGCAGACTGAGGCCACAAGAAACAGAAACAGCCTTGAAGGAAATATAATCTCAGAAGATTACTGCTAACAGAAATGCCTTTGAAGGAACTCTTGAGAAGTTTACGGTTGCCTGTCTTACTCACTCTGTCTCCCCTCTCTTCTCTTCCTGAGCCATGGTTCTGACCTGGTTTCAAGCATAGATTTAGTCAACACTGGGTTCCAACCTTCCACAGGTTTTCTTAGGCACAAAATATCCATGCATCAGCCACAGGCCCCACACCAGGAATAAACTCCCCGAGGTCTCCTGGCCTGTGGCTCGGCAGGGTCACTGGGAGGTGAGGACAGGGTCTGTGAACCAACAACTCAACCAGCTACTCCAGAATTAGGTCACACAACAAGGGATACTTGGACTATCTTCGTACCAAACACCTGTTCCGAGCCATTCCCAACACTCCTGACCAGATGCAACCTCCGGTGATTCTGGTCTATAGCTATGGGGCTACAGGATCACAAGAGCACCTACGCCTCAGGTATCTGAAGACCAGGGTGCCTTACATATCTGAACTACCTTAGGACGAATGAGAACTCTCACCAGTCTAAAGAAAGCACCCAAAAGTCAAAAGAGCTGACAAGACTTGGGCAGGAGAGGCCATCCCCAAAGTGGGTTGCTGGATAGCACAGCTACACAAAGATAGATGAGAAAACAGACAGGAGCTCTACTTAAGATTGTAAAGACAATGCTTGTTCATTGAGAACAGGTGTAGGAGAAGGAAAACTGGTAATTGGCCAATTGTCCCCAACAGCTCTAGAGAAATCCGGTATCTTCTGTTCCAGAGAGGGCAGAGAGGGTAGTGCTGTTCATCAAGGCAGTACAGCCTCTCTCTCTCCACCTCACCTCATTCGGCCAGAGCCAAGTTTGTGGATTGCAGGCGCTCTGTCTCCCGGCAGATGTTTTGCTCCACTGTGTCGCACTCAGCTAGGAAAGCCTAAAGATAAATGTAGTGTGGTGAGGGCCCCTCCAGGCCTAGCCAACTCCTGCCCATGCAAGGCTCTATGTTCAGCAATTCTGGGGAACCCATGGGTGACTAAGGCTGAAACAGGTTGTGCAGGGATGGCATGGGCTCCAAAGTAAGGAGAGGAAGGTAGAGGAAAGAATAGGACCAGGATTTCTGATAATGCTCTAGACCCACAACTCCCAGAAGGATGGTAAGGACAGGAAGCCTTGCCACTGCAATTCCACAATTTCAGTGCAGCACTGTACATATAAATGTTGCCTCCTGGAATTGTGATCTTCCAGTGATTTTCCTTCCCAATTAGTTTATATTCATATATATAATTACAGCAACATGAAAGAAACAATTCTCCTATGTTCTGGTTTCATGCTGAGTAACTACCAAAAAGAGCCACACACACTTCTACTATATCCTAAATTGAACA
Organism: Cynopterus sphinx; assembly: GCA_030015415.1. Taxonomy (NCBI): domain Eukaryota; kingdom Metazoa; phylum Chordata; class Mammalia; order Chiroptera; family Pteropodidae; genus Cynopterus; species Cynopterus sphinx. The sequence continues at coordinate 99,918,523 of CM057385.1, forward strand.
GATAAATACACATACCAACACATTATACTTTGTAATGCACTATCACACAACTCACCTGAACCCTTTTCACCAAACCTTTCCTTTTCAATCTACTGTCTTTGAAATTTTCTGGCAGAATCTATGGAAGAATAAGTTGACACATAAATAATCTTCAGTGAAAATGGCTTAAGAACACATCAGAAATACCCACAGTACACAAAAGTCACAGGTCACCAATGTGAATGAGACATGTATTTTTAGAAATCATGTCTCTGGGTCTGTATCCTCCATGGCCCTTCCATGTCTCTTGCTCCTATAAAAGGTCCCTTGTTCTTGATGTCTAGGCCATAGGAACTGATCTGTAACAGACTTTGTCTTTTCACTGTTTCCTGTGTATGGATACTATATCCTGGCCAGGCATGAGGTCACTGCTGTAGGAAAAGCACCTTCTGCTGTTTCTTTACATGCCCTCTCACCCACCACTGGATCCCAAACAGAGTAATTCACTCTCAAGAATGAGGTATCATGAGACCACATGGATGGACCTAGAGGATATTATGTTAAGTAAAATAAGACAGAGAAAGACAAATACCATATGATTTCACTTTTATGTGATCTAAAGGATAAAATAAACAAATAAAATAGAAATAGAGTCAGATATAGAGAACTGATGGTTGCCAGATGGGAGGGAGATTGGGAGGCTGGGTGAAAAAGGTGAAGAAATTAAGTACAAACTGGTAGCTACAAAATAGTCATGGGGAATATAGTCAGTGATATTGTAATAACTATGGTGTCAGGTGGGTACTAGACTTGCCAAGGAGATACTTCATATACTATATCAAATGTCTAACTACTATGCTGTACACTTGAAACAAATATAAAATATTGAATGTCAACTGTAACTGAAAAAAAAAAGAAGCCGGTCTAATTTGTCAAATTATTTAAGGGTGAAGACACTGATACAACCAACTGGATATAAATCGACTTTAGATAATAAGTAGCTTTAGGTAATAAGACTTTAAATAAAAAGACTTCAGATGATAAACAGGAAAAAAAAAAAGGAATATGGCATCAGTGATTCCCAACAGTTTCACAAGAGTTGGGTCTGACTACTCTGTACAGGAAATGAGCTTAGTGGAATATCAGTCACATGAGTATCAGGAAAATGAAGCCCTGTGTTTCTCTGATCATGAGACCATGGACCATTTGGATCTCAGCTGCACGATAATTAGATGCTACTAGTGTACATAAATAAAAAAGATAAAAGCCCTATGTTGGCGGGATGTGAGTGCCTAGAAATCAGGAAATGTCTTCAGTAAGGGTGAGCTACTGAAAGTGAGAAACTGACAGAAATATAGTCAAAGGAAATTAGTTCTCAGCTGAATATTCACTTACTAGTGTGTCAATCTCCTCCAAGATCTTCATAAACTGCTCGATTGTGGCTTTTACTCTCTTATCAAGTTTGCAGAGAGCTTCAGCTTGCAAATCCTTGGCCAGAAAACCCTGTGAAGGAAAAATGCAGTCATGCAAGGTTTCCTTGAGGCTGATGGAAAACTCTAAGCCAAGCCAAGCCACTGATGAAGCAATCACACCCTGAATTCACATTTTGCACAATAGGCTAAACCAGTTATCAGACCCACAATTTCATCTCTTGGGGGAAAAAATCAAAAAACAGAAAAGCTGGCCTTGGGTCACCCCAAGCACAGTAATAGGCCACTCTATCTCACGTGGCCCTACTGAGATCTGGCTCCGGAGAAGCCAAAAGCATATACCTATGCATACAAGGCAGACGTTAATAGCACAGGATTTAAAGTTTGATAGGTCTGGGCTTAAATTCTGACTTCTACTTGCTGGCTTATGATCTTGATCAAATTATTTAATTTATCTGTGCCTCAGTGCCCTCATTTTTAAAATGGAGATTATGATACCTACACCCCATAGCATTACTATGAGAATAAAGGGGAATATATGTAGATCCTTAATATAATTTCTGACACAGACATGTGCTAACAAATAGCAGCACTTAGATTATTTTTATCAAATTGTCTTGCTGTTTATTTGCATTGTTTGGTCAAATGACCAGTGAGCTGGTGACAACAGTGATCTCTGAGGATGCTTAACAAAGCCGGAGTTACAGACGCATATTTGACAACATGTAGTAAACATTAGGCAGCAATTCCAACTCAAAGAATTTATTTTACCAAAAAAATTAGAAATAGTCAAAAAAAAAAAAAAGATTTACGTCCAAGGACATTCAAAAAAGCACAAAATGGTAAAATAATGTTCAATAATGAACAATAGAGAATTGATTAGGTGAACCATGATACATTCATATATGATGAAATGTTATGCAAGTTTTGAAAAGTATGATTTTTTTATTATGAAACACTTCACAAATTTATATATCATCCTTGCATAGAAGCCATACTAACCTCTGTATCGTTCCAATTTTAGTACATGTGCTGCCAAAGCAAGCACAAGTATGATCATTTTTAATGACAAGAAACCATTCAGTTTTTTAAATCCAATTAAAAAACAATCCACAAAGTGTACATAACATCATACCAATATTTTTAGGATAGAAAAATAAATTTCAGTTTTTAGTAATGGTTATCTTTGAGTGGAGGACTTATAGGTCATTTTTATTTTCTATACTAGTGTACATATGTTTTTGTAAAAGTTATATATTATCAGTATGCATTACTTTTATAATTAAAACACAAACATGCATCCATTAATGTTATAAAATGATAAGGTCAAAAAAGAATAAGTCATTTGGGGCTGTTTCTAATCCTTACTTGGTTTCAGTACCCCATCCAATATAAGGAACTGAATTGGATGACCACCATGCTAAGATCATATTCAACTTGAACCTTCCAGGAATCAATAAAATGTTCTTTGCTTTGCTAAACACATTACAACAACCAGACTGAAATAAGTTACTTATTCTTTTTCAAACACATGATCCTAGCATGGCAGGTGCTCTCCTAGGAGGATGAATGGATGTTGGCTAGGGTTTGAATATAATAATGATTAACATTTACAAAGCACTTAGCATGTCTCAGGCTCAAACTACATTATTTGTCATAACAACTCTAGGAGGGAGGTACCATTATTTTTCCTTTTTAACAGGTGAGGAACTTGAGACAAAGGCAGACTTGCCCACAGTGATAGAAAGGACAGAGGCAGGCCTGAACCCACAGAGTCTGACTACAGAACCTATCCTCATAACCATACATTTGTATCTCTACAAAATTCTTAGAGAAGGTAAAAAGTCAAAGTTCACAGAAAGTTACCTGCTGGATTCCAGTAAGCTCTTTATTCAACTCTTCCAGTTGGTTAGCTATCTTCTCCACAGACTTCTCCAATTCTTTCAGCTTCTTTAGTTCAACCTCTTCCTCTGGACTATTCTAAAATGTTTAAGAATAAAATGAAGCTAATAATCATAAAGAACAATATCCTGTTCAGAAAAATTCTGACCACAATTGGGCTAAACTACTCACCTAGACAAGTCTTAATTCTGCTGCTTCTTAGAAAGCAAGCCAGAGGGTTAATATTAAGGTTTTCTATTATAGAGACTCTAAAGAGAAGGTATTGGGTAAACATTCTTGTAAAAGCCCTGACAGCTTAGGATTCACAGAATGGAGCCAGATTCAACTTCAGCCTGGAGCTAATCATCGATTATCAGACTAAAACCTGAAGAATGAATAAATTACAGTGTACCTCTGTGAGATGTCCAGAATGGCGAGACAGGTGGAATTCTACTATCTCTTTAAATAGAAATCCAAAATGTCACTCACCAACTGAGTTTTCCCATTTAACGTGATGATGTTGATAATGATATATACTTTTATTCAGCCTTCCCTCCATGCCAGGACTATCCTAACCACTTTACCTGTATTATTGTTATAAGCCTTACCACAACCAAATGAGTTAAGTACTATTTTAGATGATGAAACTGAGGTTATTCTAAGGTAACCTAAGATAACATAGCCTGAAAGAGGTGGAATTGAGACTTGAATCAGATTTGGATCCACATAACCCAGAACAGCTCCAATCAGAGTTCCCATAGCTTCTTAAACCCCAACCTTTGGGTTTTTCCCATTGCCTATCACCATTTGTCCTGACCCTGGAGCAAGAAATCCAGAGTATTTCCCATTCTGTAACCTAAATAATTGGTAGACAGGGTCAGCAGCTACCTACTTTTATACTATTCCAAATTGTTCATATTCTCCTTTGTGGCCAAATTCTAAGTACCAGTCCCCTGGCAGTTCCAAGTCTGGACTAGATTTTCTTTGCCTCCGCTTTGCTAATCTCTGCCCTTTCTCGACTCTGAGCCACCTCACTCCAAGTTAAGGAAAATTCATATGACCAACAATTCAATTCCACTGTGTCACAATGCAGGGCTGGCTCATAGCCTTAATTATCCCAAAGGCACTATCCTCACCTGTCAAGAACTAGCTCTTTTTCTCCCTAAGTTCTTTAGTTTGACCTTTCTTTCCAGCCAGAGTGTTTTTCTCTTGTGAGAAATTTTAGTTAAAAAAAAAAAAAAGTCGTTAAAGGAAGAGAGGCTCCTAAAACTTGTACAGAGGACTTATTTTTTAAATCTACAGGCTTAACAAAATGTTTTCTTGCAATTTTCCTCCAAATGAGTAAGGCCTGTTGAAGGGACTTTTTAACCAAACTGAGATTTCACCAACACAAGAGCTGTGTTACTGAAGCAACACAACTACTTTTAATTCCCAGAGAGAAAGTCCTGACCAACAGGAGCCAGAGGGCATCAAAACAAAACTGGTCATCCCATCAAACAAATGGAGACTACATCTGTTTCAAGAGAGCTATTTCACTAATGTAGAATGTGGATCCCCAATTTACCTTCTAAATAGAAATACACTTAAAAGACCTTAGTCATTTGATTTAGGGGTATTCTGGTGGAAAAAAGCAATTTACCTTTTTCCCAATTAACATGACCCGGCAACCATTCTGTATCCCAAGTGCAGACAATGGCTTCTCCAGTTCTTTCAGAGATTTTCCTGAAGAAAAGAAAGTTATGCCAAGTTATAACAATTGCACAACACAGAAAATAGATTTCAGCAAGAGTACAGGAGATAAACAAGTGTGTTCACTAATGAGAAGAGGATAAATTGGTATAACCTTTATAGAAGTGTCTTGACCGATTAATTTCACTTTAGATACTTATCCTAAATAAATAACTGGAGACACATCCTCACAATAACTGTTATTCAATAATTTTCGTGCAACCTTATTCATAATGGTGAGAAATTGGAAAGAGCCAAAAATTCAGGAATAGAGGAATGATTAACTATATATCAGTACAATAGAAGACTTTGTAGGCATTAAAGCTCATTTATTCAGGAAACTTCAGTGCTACAACAAATGGTGATGACCTGGTGCTATATAAAAAAAATTATAAACTGTATAATCCATATAATCCTAGTTTTGTCAACCAAAAAAAACAAAAACAAACAACAAAAAAAAACGCAAATCTGCACTTCAAGATGCCAGGACAAACAAACGAAAAAAGGCTGGACAGAAATATGCTGAAATGTTATGAGGAGTTTTATCCAGGAGAACATTTTCTTCTTTGTGCTTTTTCTATTTTAAAACTTGAATTTCTATTACCTTTATCATTTTAAAATGAAATCTTTTTAAAAAGACACAGTTACATTATGAAGTATAAATAAAAATGCTCCCCATCACTAAAATCTTTATGACTGTCACCAAATAGGATAAATTTGGCCCCATAAGATACCAAAATAATGGGTTCCCATGATAATGGAAAGACAGGATGGCACTGGGGAAGGGGTGGGTCCTGGCAGAAATCAGCATCATTCACAGGGCCTGCCACAGCCAGGCCCTTGGTAAGTTTGCATTGGACACATAGCAGTATCTCTGCCTGCACAGAGTTTGTTGTTCTAATATAAAAATCAGATGTTCAGCAACTATGAAACAATTATTTAATAGTATTTTCAACACAAGTTATGCCGAAGTGGAATGTGATATGACCATACAATGGGAAGAGGATCTAATTTAGCCAAGGAAGACTGCTCATAGGCTTCATCGAAAATGGTAAGACTTCTACCACCCTCATATGACTTCACCTCTAATACCTGTCCAAACATTAGGAAGTATCCAGTACACAGTAGGTCTTCAATAAATATTTGCTGAAGGAATAAATGAATAAACAGCAAATAAGAACTGTCCCAGTTTGAAAACTGAGTGTTACCATTAGGTAAGGAAAAGCAGTTTTAAATATGCCCCTTAGCCATAAGGGCTCAAAAGCTGGAAGGGAGATGCCTACCCTTAAATATGAGTTTCTGAAAAGGTAGCGGGACCCCGGTGGCCTCTTCAACAACTTGGGCCAGGTCTTGGACAGTTGGTTCACTAGAGCCTTGTTGTGGAGTAATATGAAGGTCATGCTTTTCATTGCCTGAGGAGAGAGAAAAGCATTCGATAAAGAAAACTTTTTCATATAATCCAATATAGTCTGATACTTTATTATACTTATTTACCTTGCCTTCAAGGCCCAGTTCATATGCCACTTACTCCAAATAACCTGTCCTCTCATCTGCCCAGCCTTCCTCTTGTGACCTGCTCAAAGATTTTTGTTTCCTCATCATGCTAACAGTATTAGTGATATTAGCTAACATTTTAAGCACTTAACATGCACAAGGGACTGATTAGGCTGATTTCATGCATTACCTTATTTAATCCTAGAACAACGCTAATGAAGTAGTTTCTACCTGTTTATTTCCCGTTTCACAGATAAGTGAGTTCCATTCAGTTAAAACCTGCCTATGGAGACCCAACTGTGGAGTCAGAACTTAACCTGAGATCTGATTCCCAAATCCATGCTTTTCATCACAAGGAATCTGCCTCCCATGGCCTGACTGCCTTGTACTCTGTACAGTACTGGGCTTTGTTTCCACTGCTACAATAGGCAAGGGACTGTTTTTCCTCCAAGTCTTTCCCACTGGGCACACCTGGGCATATGGTTGGTGCTCAGTAAATAGGTAAATTAGTGAATAAACTCAAACAGCAAAAAAGTTTTGTGAGCAGATGTGCCAATTCTTTTCTAGGTATGTGGACGGTAAGGAGGTAGCCTGTGTCCAGTGCATTAGGCCAAGCCTTGAGCCCACTCGACAAGCGTGGAGTTGGCAGAACAGGTGTTACCAACTCTACTTCACAGAGAAGAAACCAGATGCCTAGAAAAGACACATCCCAAGGTCACTCAAAATTGGGGGATCTAGAATCCTGGTCTCCAGATTCTGAGGTCCTGGGGTCCCCCAGGGTTGGTCCTGAGGAAACCTCACCAACTCGCTGAATTGACTGTTTAGTTCTGTGTCAACTCCATCAGTAGGCAGAGCCAAAGGGTGCCCAGAGTGTACGCTTGCTTGGACCCAGGGCCCACTCGCACAACGGACATGAGTTCAGACTCCACACACACAGGTGTCCAGATATCCAGCAGTCATACAGATGGCCAAATACAAGCCTAATAAAAAGACCCACAACAACTGTGCAGGCACACGCCCGCACAGACAACCAGGACCACGACGTGGTGGCACGCACATCGAAGAGGAAACAAACGGCCTGAGACAAAATAACAGCGGCCACAAGGAAAAGCTGACCGAACGCCTGCACGAAAACCGGCCCCACGAGCACAAACAAGCACCTACACGTCCGGACGCCGGGACAAACACAGAGCACGCGTCTCGGGAGGGAGGGAAGACCCGTGGCCACACACGCACAGACTCCGCAGCCCGGCACCGCGCCCGCCCGGCCACCCGTGCTCACTGTGCGTGACGGTCACGATGAGCCCGGCCGCCGCCATTTCCGCGTTCGGGGCCCCCTCTTCGCTGAGAGTCACCTCTTCGCTGAGAGTCACTTCTTGGCTCTCAGTCACCTCTTCGCTCCCGGTCACCTCTTGGCTCCCGGCCACTTCTTCGCTCCGGGCTGAGCGAGGCCGCACTTTCTTCTTCAGCCGCGGCCTGCGAGCGCCGGCGGCGGCGCCCCGGGTGGATCCCACATGCCCTCTGGCCACACTCTGGACAGAGGATCTCTGAGAAGGAGGCCGACCGCGCTCGGCTGGGGCCACCGACGGGCGCGACTCCCGGCCCGGCCGAGGGGCGCGCCGCCGGGGGCCCAGCCGCTGCCGGCCGCCTCGCTGCCTCTGCGCGCCACCGCGCTCCGCCAGACCCGCGCCTGGTGCCGGCCCAGCCGTGGATGCTGAGCGCCGCGCTCCGCAACCTGGCCGGGGTACTTCCCGGTCCCGACACGCCCCGCCCCGGCCCGCCCCTGCGCACGGACGCCGCCTCCCGGAGCGGGCCCCGCTTCCGCCTCGCCCGGAATCGGCAAAGCCACCCCCTCAGCCCCACCCACTCAGCCGAGGCCCCACCTCGCTCACCTGAAGCCACGCCCACGCCCCCTCCGCGAGACCCCGCCCCCTGCTGACTCTCCAGCCGCCCCCCATCTCCAGCCGCCCCCCATCTCCAGCCGCCCGGAACTCTCCTTCCCCGGAAGTCCGAGCTGGAAACCCGGAGGAAGAATCTCGGGGAAACGCCAATAGGCCCATTGCGCTTGCGCAGGGGGAGCCGGAAGTCGCGGCCGAGGCGGAGGTGACTTCGCTTCCGTTTCTGGTTTTGCTCCAGTGTTTGGGTTTTCTTCGCGGCCGCCCAAGATGAACCGATTCTTCGGGAAAGCGAAACCCAAGGCTCCGCCGCCCAGCCTGACTGACTGCATTGGCACGGTGGGCGCTCGACCACGCATACCCAGACTCGGGGCCTCTGACACTCCCCGACCCCACCCACTTCTGGCTCCCGGCTCCTACTCCTCCACCCCATTTTCGATCCCGGACCCATTATTACACCTCGGCTCTCTCCACTCCGCCTTACTTTCTGTTACCAGGTCATTCCTGACGCGACAAACCAGGGACCCCCTCACTCATCACTGCCTCTCCCCTCTTGGACCCGACCCCTTCCGATGACCACTGCCGCGTCCACTTGTTCTTTCCTTATCCCTCCACCCCAAACAGCCATAGGCCCATACATTCTTCCCACCTTGTCCAGCCCGACCCCTTACCCCTCTTTCATCCCTTGTCCCTCTCCTACATCAGGACCCTCAGCTTGATATCCTAGGTCAACAAAATTTGTACCCCAATCCTAGATCTCAGTAACAAAATTCAAAACCCTGGTCCCACACATTAAGCCACCACCCTCTATCTACGGGACAGCATCAGATCTAGAGCCCTAGCCATGGTCCACTGGGCACTAGCTCATTTCACACACCTGCTTGAGCCCCCAGCCTGACTAGTGTCTGATTCTAGGGAATTGACAACTCAGCCGAGTGATTGTCAAGTTATTTATCTGCCCAAATGCACTTGAGGAAGACCCTGGAATATCAGAATCTAGGGAATTGAGTATAGTTTGTAAAAGTAACCCCCCATCATCACCACCAATGTTTCTGACTGGGAATTCCATCCCTGTTAGGAACCACAGTTTTCCACCCTTCACCGTATTTTTATTTCTCTTTTCTTCCTCTATATTCCTCTCCTGACCCTTTTTATGTAAGTATATTACAGTAACTACCATTGCCTTTGATTTCCCTCAAGGTGGACAGCAGAACAGAATCCATTGACAAGAAGATTTCTCGACTGGATGCCGAACTAGTGAAGTATAAGGATCAGATCAAGAAGATGAGAGAGGGTCCTGCAAAGGTAAGGTAGGCAGTAGCTGCTGTGACAGCCTAACTTGAGTATCTATGGAAGTAGGGCCTGGTGAGAGATACAGAAGACATACTCACAGTCTGGAAAGGAGAAAATCTATGTGAAGGTGTATCTTTTAGGAAGGAGACTTTGCAGCCAGATATGAGAGGGAGGCTGGTGTTTGACCTGGTGAAAAGAGGATACTGATCACATGTTTAGAGCATGTACATGGGAATTAGCATATTCTACTAAGAAGGTGGCAATATGGAGGGAAGGGATGGGCCGTGCTCAGGAAAGATGAATTGCTGGGCTGGTCATGTTAGGTAGGTATAATAAACTGATTAAGGAGTGGTATGCCATACCAGGTTAACTGGAGACCAGTGTTCTATTAATAAAACTATCACTGTCTATTAGCTGTGGCTTTGATAAAGTCATTTAATTATATTGCTCTTCGGTTAGGTAGAAGCATAGGGTACTGTGTTTAAGTACATGGATTGTGGATATAGAACTATCTTCTTTGCTTCCATCTCCATAACTTATTAACCATTGGAGCTCAGGCAAGTTACTTAGCATCACAGAACCTCAGTTTTCCCATCTGGAAAATCAGGACAGTATCTATAGTGTGAATATTAAATGAGGTAATTCATGTGACCTACATAGCACTGTGTTTAGTACATAGAAGCATTTGGTAAATGTTAGGTATTATTGTCTCTGAAGTAATATCTGCTTTTCCTTCTTTATCGGAGGAGACAAATAAAATGATTTATGGAACAGTATAGAAAGGGAAGTGACAAGAGGCTTTGCGCAGCCATCTTGGTTGATGGCATGGAATGAAGTGACCAGAGGCAGGAAAGCTCATCTAGACTTGAGATGAAAGCCTAAACCATGGTGGTAGTCATGAGAATGAAATGAATCAATTTGAAAATGAGTTTTGAAAATCAGGAAGAAGATGACTGTGCATAAAGATACAACAGAGAGAGGAAAGGTAAGGTTGATGTAAAGGTTCTCAACCTAGAGAGGTAAGATATCAGTGGGGTCATTGATAGTGATTTCCGTGGAGAGAGTAGGTTGAGTTTGCGCATGTTGAGTTTGTGTGGATAGCAGGGTGTCCAAGTTGGGAATCTTCTAAGGCAACTGGATATACAAAAATCAGCACTATTGGGGTTGGGGTTGGAGCTAAGGTGTACTAGGGAAAAGGAATGCAGTTCATAGACTAGATGTGAGATACAAAGATGAGCTGAAGCTTAGAGACTGTGCTTGGGAGGTGAAGAGCAATCCAGGAGCCACTATGTCTCCTACTTCTAAAAAGAGTAAGTAGATACGTTAGTCTGAGGAGATGAGAGATTTCTTTTACTCTATGTTTTTTGCTTTTCAATAATAATCTGTTTTTCTCCCCAGAATATGGTCAAGCAGAAAGCTTTGCGAGTTTTAAAGCAAAAACGGATGTAAGTTATAGGCATAATCTCCTTTCTTCCACAGTTTTGGCCAAAAGTAAAATGGTTTTCCATTCCTTAAGGTTTTCATACCATTTTAAAAGTGTTCTTGATTTAATTACAAATTTCATTTGTATATACAGTTAGCTGCATTTTTCTCCCCCAGTGTGTACAGCAATATCTGTTGCAGCACCATCTATCTAAATAGAACTTTTTGCTACATCTGTATTTTTTCTGACCAGTTCAGTAGCTATTAGCCATGGTGGCTATGGAGCGCTTGAAATGTCGCATGTGACTAAGAATAGGAAGTTTTAATTTTATTTAATTTTAACAATTTAAGTTTAAGAAACTATATGTGGCTAGTGACTTCTGTATAAGACTGCCTAGGTGTATAGGGTTTGGTTCTTCATTCATTAGTTCATTTATTTCATTATAGTGTACTTTTTAAATTTTTGTTTGTCTATAAAATCGGGGCTCTTGAATATTTGTTCCTCCCACTGGAAGATGCGTCTTTAATTTGTTTTAGGTAACTATATCCCAGTGTTTGAACAGAAGCCAAATGGTATCTTTAGTGCTTATCCTTATAGGCTGTCCAGCTATTGAGACCCTCTGCAGGTTTGTAGAGCTCAGATGTACTCAATAAGGAACCAGAAAGATTGTTGATGCCTCTATTTTTATTTATAAAATGACTTTTTATAAGAAATCATATACAGTCTTATTCCTTTTACATTAAACAAATCTGTAAAAAAAAATTGTAATGTTTAGAGTGGTGAGATTATTTTAAAATTATTACCTCCTTAATCAACATTGCAAGTGTGCAGTAACTTTTTTTTAAATACATGTTTTACAAATGATACCTGTTCACCTTAGAAACTTGGAATGTACATAAACATGAGTAGAAGAAAATTCCTTCTGTCAGAAACAACCAGCTTTAAAATGCTCATTTCTTACAGATTCTTTTCTTTGCTTGTGTATATATAGTACATGTGCATATATTTTAGAAGAAAACAAATGGCACGTATATAAGTATCCTTTTCCACTTTACATGATATCATGAGCATTACTTTGTTCTTTTAAATATCCTGTGGTAACTTTAAACTTTTTTATATTTCACCTCCATTTGCACGATGAATTGACCATTTTTCTCCTGGTTGGATAGTTAGATGGTTTCCAGATACTGTATAAAGACTATAGTGACATAAAGTTTTGAGGTAGTATTACACTTTGATATAAAACTTTCTTTAAAAAAAACATTTTGAGTTCCAGGCATTATATTTAGGTCAGATGGGATACAAGATTAATAAAATGTAATACCTATTCTCCAGGAGTTCAGTCTACTGAAAAAACTTCACTTTATATATGAAGAGCCTTTAAAATAGTCTTACACTTTGCTCCAGAATTCCACTTCTGGGAATTTAACATAGGAAATAATGCAAAACATTATAAAGATATATATTAAGATTTTGTAGCAACATAAAAAACAGTAAATGCCATAATGTTACAGTGAAAAATAATGTTATAACTAAATATATACAAAAGAAAAAGACTGAAGGGAAAGATGGTATTTGTGTTAGAGTTATTAAATTGTTTTTGCCATTTTTTCTGTATTTTCTAAAGTTTTTTTTTTTCTTTAAGAGAATTCTCTCACTTAGTGTTAGAGATGCTTTCTTCCTGAGGATTTCTATTTGGCTCACATTTGCCATTCTCAATTCACTCTAAAAAAGGTATGAACAGCAGCGGGACAACCTTGCCCAACAGTCATTTAACATGGAACAAGCCAATTACACCATCCAGTCATTGAAGGACACCAAGACCACGGTACTTCCATACATTCTTTCCTCATGATTTTATTTTATTTTTGTACTTTTGTGCTCTTTTCCCATGGTTTTTAGAAGACAATTTAACCAGCATGGCTTCTTAAGGCAGTTGTGTTTCTCTTACCCTTTTTAAGGTTGATGCTATGAAACTGGGAGTGAAGGAAATGAAGAAAGCATACAAACAAGTGAAAATTGACCAGATTGAGGTGAGACATAACTGGTTTCTGCAAGAATGTGCACAAGTTCCTGAAAGAATCTAGATGAATGTGCAATAGGAAGGGCAGAGAAGAGGGATTAAATATTGAGCCTGCTTATTACTAATAGAGTAACTATGGGAAAGAATACCAGATGTCTCATTTTCCTTGTTGTTAATGCTAGGATCCTAATACCACATATGATTATTATGAGAATTGAAATAAATGAGCTGGTGTTATCTACGTGCACAATGCCTGGCCCATAATAAGCCTCCAGTTTTCTATTTAACTCAATGATTTTAAGGCTTGACTTGATGAATTTATGTTATTTTGACTTTCAATTATTGTTTCAGCCAGTGCTGTTCTGTGTATGTTACATATGTACAATGTGGTATTTTGGCTCTTGGAAATGCAAAAAGGCAGAGCACTTTTTTTTTCAAGTTTTTTCTATTTCACTTTTTACCCTTTATTTGCGGGGAGGCGAAAAGGGAAATGTTGATTGGGAGCCAGGAAGGAGTTTTCAAATGTTTTGCATTGCTCTGAAGAATAAGTGATGCTGATTCGGACCTGCAGCAGGACACTACTCTGTTATATGGAATTTTCAATATGCAGAGAGTATGATGTCTATACATTCTTAACACAATACAAGAAATGTATTAAGTGCTTAGTGTTTGACATATGTATTATTGTCATAATTCCTTACATAACCCTATGAGGTCGGACTAGTAATACTCCCATTTTACAGGTGAAATTAAGGCTTAGAGACATTACTTCTCATGTAATGACAAAATTTTGGTTTGGATATATCTGACTCCAGAGTTTGCTCTCCAAACCATTCTACTAACTGCCTTTTATTGTGTTATGCCACTTCTCAGATTGGTTTTACATTCTTTTTGGCCTTGTAGTAGTCTCCTAGTTGAACACAAGATCATTTACAGATGATGTATGCCCTCAATCAATTTTTTTCACCAGCCTGGTATCAGTTATCAAGACTACCCTGATACCATTTCTGTTTCCCCATCCATGGTCGGCCCAGTACGACTTTTTATACCACCCAACTTTTTCCACTACTGCCTCCTTTCTCTATACAGTGTAGTCAGTTTCCTTTAATTAGAAAAATATCAATAGTGTAGATATTAATGTTTCAGGTAAACTTTCTGTAATAACAGAACTGATGGCCATCTATTCTTGCAATAGAACTTTGGATTTCCAATTCAAATGTGAGATCACCAATTCTGTTCCGGTTTATTTTTATACTTACATTTTTACTGCCAAAAATAAGAAAAGGATTATGTGGGTCAGTGGCATTCATAGTTATTGTTAGGAGAAATCTTCAAACTTGTGATTTTTAAATAATTCTTTAAGTTTATACTTTTAATTAGAAGAGACATTCAGGAGCTACTTGAACCTGTCCTTTAGAGGAGCATCTTAGCTGTTGACTAAAATCAGTCACTAATCAGGGACTGGGGTAAAAGAGTCCAGGGAACCAACAGTTGTTGAGAACTGGTTATGTGATCGGCATTTCTGTACATAATTTTTTCAAAAATTACTCCTTTCTGAAATTCAGAGGAGAGAACAGGGGTAGAGGATAGCAAAGGAAAAATAGTAAGAAATGAATAAAAATCCTGTTATGCATTTCTATAGGATTTGCAAGACCAGCTAGAGGATATGATGGAAGATGCAAACGAAATCCAAGAAGCACTGAGTCGTAGTTATGGCACCCCAGAGTTAGATGAAGATGACCTAGAAGCAGGTAAGTTATGGGGAAAGCAATGCATACATAGCTTTAGAGTCTGAAAGGAGCAACTGCCTGGGACCTTTTCCCAAATGCTAGAAAAAATTTCTGTGAGGATTCCTTCAGAGATAGTTTATGGTACAGTCTCTGGGCAGAGAGCTTGTGAGGCAACCACATCAGACTCGTATACTCCACCAACAACTCTGGGGTGGACACGCTTCTGCTGACCCAATGCCTGGTATCTAAACACTGCCTTTCCCTGCCATTTCCCTTTGTTATTGTTCTTCCTGTGTTGCTACTTGGACTCCTCTCCCTCAGAACAGCAAAGCAGATGAAGAAACAGTAGTGATAAATACTTAATATGCATCTATTATATGTCAGGTACTGTATTAGGTGTTGGGGATTCAGCATTAGACAAAACAGATATAACCCCATGAAATTTCTGGAGGATGGGTAAGAAAGTGCTGCTCCTTTCAAGTCATTACAGGAACACTAATGGTTGGAGATGTATGGAATACCAGGAAGCACATAGCTGGGAAATCTAATATATTTGGGAGTAAGGGACAGGCGTTGGACCTGAAAGACAAGTAGGAATTAGCAGGAAAAAATAGGAAGGATTATTAGGTGGCCTCTAGGAGAGGAGTTTAGAAGCTATTGCTGTAATCTATTTAAGAGATGTTGGTGTCTGAGACTAAGGTTATGGTAGCAGAAGCAGAAGTGAACAAATTGAAGAAATTTTAGGAAGTTGAATGGACAAGGCTTTATAATTGCTTAGATGTGGAGGGAGAGAGAGATCAAGGATGTCTGTCAATTTCTAACATGAATAACTAGGTAGATGGCAGAACCATTGCACACTGGATTTTCTGTCACATGATACCGCTGTCACATTACTGCTGCTGCCTCTCCTTCCCTCCCTCTCATAATCTTTCCACCTGGAACCTTTTTCCCCTCATTCATTCTTTATTTTCTTATTTTTATTTATAGTTTCCCATGATGAATCTCTGCATTGTCACTCCTTCTGGTCACTTTTGACACACTTTACCATAGACTTATTTTTAAAGCCTAATTTCATGTAATGGTCACTCAGTATGCAAAAATCTCCAGCCTGCTTTCACTGCTTTCTTTCAAGTTCATCAGTAAATGAGAATCTTTTTATATTTGATACTATTGGGATTTTTTAATTTGGATTGGCCAGTTGATAACTGTAGAGTCTTCTTGTGAAGACTGAGGCCTTATAAATCTGTAGGGAATGGTCGTTTCATTTTATTTTGATTTTGGTTTTTCATAGATTTTACCACATGAGTTCCCTTGAAAATTTCTATAATGCTCATCTTTTATTTTGAAAATAGAAAATAATCCCTTTTTCTTTATTTTTAAATATTCGTCTTATAAATGATTTGGCTTTTTTAACATGAACTGCCAGTTTTCTTCGTTACATTTTTTTGAAATGTTGACTCAATTTCAGAGTTGGATGCACTAGGTGATGAGCTTCTAGCTGATGAAGACAGTTCTTACTTGGATGAAGCAGCATCAGCACCTGCAATTCCAGAAGGTGTTCCCACTGACACAAAGAATAAGGTGAAAGCTTTCTCTGTTTATATTTTCTGTACAAGTTGTCATGGTTTCATGCTTGATCACCAATCTGGGAATCTAAAAGGTACTTTTAAATTAGTATAAGGAAAAACCATCTCACTCATTATTTTGGGAACCTTTCCTGCATTGGATTATGGACAAGCTGCATAGTGTCACGGAAACCCAGGAATGGTTTTATACAATAATAGTTTGAGTAATATATGTAATTACCCTGTGTGAGCTTGCACTGAGTGCCATTTATAAGTTTTAGACATTTCCTGGGAAAGCATCAGCAATACATGCATAAACCGTGCAAAGCAGCAATATAAAAGGAAGTTCTATGTTCCAGACACACTGGTTAATTATAGGGTGGATGTTTTTAAAGTAGGAATTAATAATTTAAGTATAAAACTTAAGTAGAAGGATTCTAATTCAACAAAGTAAAAGAATCAGGACACCTGGATTTAAGTCTCTGCCACTAACTGAGACAGCAAAGCACTTACCTGTTTTAAATTTTTCTGTTCTTTGCATCTGTTTAATACACATAGGAGCTCACATAATTGTTTTGTAAATCAAATTAGATCTGGTATGTAAAAGGACTTTCCAAACTATCCAAAATTACAGGGTTGTCATTATTTTAAATAGATAAAATTTTGCTGCTTATGAAAGCCTGTTTACTCTATCTTAGTTCCTAGTATAGTGTGTCATTTTTTGTTGCCACTGTACATTTACAGCCCTGCTGTTTGCCTTACCTCCCAATGTGCAGATTGAGTGTGCACAATGTAGTTGACAGAATCCTTGATTTGGAGCCAGTCTCAGGTCTGCCTTTATTCGCTATGTGACTTTGAGCAAATTAGAAATTCATGTCTTCTCTCTGAACCTCATCAGTGTTTTCCCACCTGTAAAAATGTGGGCAGCAAAAAGTGAGGAGTACATAATTTCTCAGGTCCCTGATAGCTGATTTCTATGACTATGTATCATCCCCTACTATACCCCTCCTGTCTTCCCTGAACCTGTGGTAGTCTTACCTTTCTCTACTGCCTACCCCATGCCACCTCCACATCTCTGGCCACTTCAAGGTTCCAGGTGCATAGATTGCTTTTTCTTAGCACATCCAAAATAATTTTTATTAATGCTACCATAGGCTACCTTTTTAATTCCCTGAAGCATGTATGTTATTTCCACTTCTAAAGGTCACAGATTCCTGAGATAAATGTCCTTTTGGGGTATGATAGCTTAATTGATAGTGGTATCATTGCCTATAAGTTTGTAGGACAGTGTGCTATGGAAGTGACTGCCTGTCCTGGGGCACTGCTTTTTCAAGGACTTGGGTGGCGATAAAGGTAATTGTTCACCTTAGGGATCAGAATGAAAATGGGAATCTGGAGGCAAGAACTAACTCCTCAGCCTTTCTTCCTAGACCCTCCAGCCCCCTTTTCCTCTTTCTAGATTTACACTTAAGTTTCTTTTTCTCTCTGACTCTTCTTTTACTCTGCAAAGGTTCACCCCTTTTGATCCCTTCCAGTCTTTTCCAGGTTCATCATTTCCATCTTTACCTTTAATAAAAAAGCTCATTCTCATCTTCTGAGTTGAACTTTAGTTTTCATTGATTAAACACTTAAAGATGAGTTTTACCTACTAAATATTTGTAATCTTATTTTTTTTTTCTCATGAATTGAAAAATAGTGGCACTAAACATTGTTCCCTTTTTACAGGATGGAGTCCTGGTGGATGAGTTTGGATTGCCACAGATCCCTGCTTCGTAGACTTGCATCATTCAAGTACATCGTGTAAAATAAACACATATTCTGGGACTAGGAAATTTATCTTTCCAAATTCACCATAATATATTAAGGTTTCTTTCCTTTCTTTGAAGGAAAACTTAATTACATTTCTCTTTTTTTTTTTTTTTCCGTTAATAGACATCATTTGGGGGATGCTCTCTTCATCCTAAATTTTTATTTCTTTTCTTTTACAAAAGACTAACTTACTTAAAAGTATCAGTGGGTATGTATGATTTTATTCCTTAATAATTTGAGATAAAACCAAGGAAATGGGACTCTTTAGATTTTATGATAGTGTAACTCCACAATCTCAAATTGATCTGATAAATTTATACAGAAAGATGAGATTACTGGGACTGTTCATATTATAATTCAAAACCATTTTTTATTGTGGTATTATAGGTTGGTTAAAGTGATGGCCTTTTTTGATGAGTCTTGTGTCTTGTGAGTAAATAATTACTATTGTCCAATATTGGAATGGAATTATCATTATGTTGTGAGTGGATGTACTGATTCTGTGGTTCTCAGTATTATAGCCTGACTTGTAATCAATAATGAATATTTCTTGATATTTAATGTATAGGACATTTATTTATACTCAATAAATATTTTTCAAAAGGTTACAATTTTAATAATATCACTCCAGCCTAAAACCTCAACTGCAGAACTCTAATTTGCCTGGTAGCATTATGGTATAGAGGAAAGAGCAAGGGACAGTCTAGGTTTGGGCCCCAGGTCTGCCATTTAATAACTACTAAGTAGCTACTCATTTTTCTAAATTCTGTTTCCTTATTAGTCAAATCATGCTTACCTCACAATGCTATTGTGAGGAATAATAGAGATAATTGTCATGAGTACTTGGTTAACTACAACATGCTATTCTCTTATGAGGGATTGTTAACAAAAAAACAGGGGCTTCATTCTTTTCTTGGGAGATGCCTGGAGTGCTACAGCAAGTCCAAATTCCTGCCTGAGTTCAGGGTCTTTAATGATTCATCTGCCCTTCCTCATTTAATCTCTCGCCAACAACTTTGCTGGGTACCTCACAATGCCACATGCACGAGTCTTGCATGTGTCAGCAGGTCAATCTAGCAAACATTTATTGAACACCCACTCTGTAGAGTCTCTATACCAGCCCAGAGGATACAGAGAACAATCACAGTTTCTCTTTTCAAAACTTCACTGTCTGGTTATAGGCAGGGGTTATGTACGTATTAACCCTTTTCTACCCCAACTAACGTCACCCTCCCAAGAAGCCTTCCAGTGGGAATGAATATTGTACTGTTCATCTTTACCTTCTTGAAACCTTCCTTGGTCTCCCTACAAGTTCTCACTCAGCTCTTTAAATATTTCTTCCATTATAGCTACAGTCTTGAATGTCTTCTCACCTTTCATACTCTCCCTGAGATATCTTGCACTCACGACTTCATAACCTGTGCACTGGCCACATGAGAAACATCCAAACCTGTAGAGAATTTTAATTAGTTTATTTAAGCCAACCGGTGACAATTGCCAGAAAGCAAAATCTCAATGGATTAAGAAAATGCTCCAGAGGATGGCTGTTTTGCAGCTTATTTTTCACATTACAATCAAAGGAGGAGGTGTAAGGAAGGTTACATGAAATCCATTGGTGGTAGATGAAGGGGGTGGGGAAAAGCAAAGCAGGGGAATGTATTGGATTGGAAAAAGTAAAATGGAGGGACACATACTTCTTTTACATTGGGGGATACAGGAGAGTTAATAACATTTACACCACATAGAATTGGTATGCAAGGGACAAGATAACCATGAAGATTTTGTGGTCTTTGTACTCAGGTGGGTTGGCTGTCCCCTGGGGGGTGGGGGAAAAGGGATTACTCAAGACATTCCAAGGATATGTTGTTTAAGATGCAAGAAGACAGTAGGCTTACTCAAGGTAAATGTTGATCTTTATCAAGAAAGCTACAGGCCGAGGTTATGGCTACCTGCCATGACCTGCTTTTAGTTAGGAATTTTTATGTTCAGACCATCCTATGTAGTTACTTTCTGTCTCTGAGTTTGTGGGGCCCGCCATTCAGGCTTCCCCTGAATAAATGCCATTCAGGTTTAGTATATGGCACCTTTTTAGTTCACAGCTCTAATGACTCAAAATGACTCACTAGCCTCGACCTCTTATGATTTTCAATTTGGGGCATTCGTAATTATTTTTATTATTTTTTTTATTTTTTTACACTACAGCACCTGGTATTCCTAAGTGGTCTCCCATCCAAGTAGTAACCAGGCCCAACCCTGCTTAGCCTCTGAGATCAGATGAGATCAGGCATGTTCAGGGTGGCATGGCCATAGGCTGGGCATTCCCAATTAAATGTTCCACCATTACCTAAGATCTAACATCTAAATTAACCTTATTATCTTGGGGTCCACTGTCAGCAAGGATTCCTGCTTAATTTTTTATCTTGTTAGTATTATCAATGACTCGTGTATTGCCAATATTAATGGGTGATAGTCCTCCAGCTAGACCTCTTTCATGCATTGGATGTCAGTGAGTGATCATTCTACCAAAATTGCTACTCCCTTGGCTTTTGTTAGAATATTTTCTGGTTCTCCTATTCCTCTGACTATTCCCTGTAAGACTTGAAATCCTCATCTCTCCAACCCTATAATGTTACTGTTCCTCAGGTTTGTAGCTTTATATACCATATTTCTTTCTCTGCTCACTTATGTTTGGTGACCTCAGCTCTTGTAGCTTTAACTACTGACTTCTAAATTTATACCTATATACTTGATCTTGTCCCTGAGTATCGGAATCCTAGTTACTATCCAGGTGTTTGGATATTCCAGAGCCCACAAACACTTCACATTCAAATGGCCAAGACAACGTCACCTTTCCCCTCAGATGGAAATTTCCTGTTTTCCCTTTCTCTACATTTAGCTTCACCCTACCTGTTCAATTAGTCCTTAAACCCTGCTTTTAACCCCTTAATGCTTCTCGAATCTAACCCATCCTCTCCCTCTCATCTCTCCGGGCCTAGATATCCCTCACATAGTTTTTTGGAATATATGACTTGCTTCCTCTTTTTGCATAGTTTCACTTCCTTGAGTCCATTTATCACAAACAACTATACTTACCTTTCTAAAATACAAATCTGACCATGTCATCCCCTTACTTAAAAGTCTTTCATGGTGCCTTGACAATTTCAACAGGTAATAAAAAGCTGCCTATGACTTGGCTCCTGCCTGTTAATGATTTATTGCTTAGTCTTTCCAGAACAGCATTCTCTTTCTTTTAGAGAACAGCCTCCCCGATTCTAACCATGTGATTATTGGAAAAATATCAATTATAGTCGTTCTACCTCTTCTCTTTCAAGCTTTGGAAATGGGCTTGTGACCAAGCCGTGAACGTTGACATTTATCCCTCAAATTTTCTAAGTGGAAACTAGAGAAATGCCTTTTTAAAAATTATTTTATTTATTTATTTTTTTTACTTTCTGTTAGTACGAGAACCCTGAGATTCTGAGGCCAGAAAGGAGCCAAGATGAGAGGCAGAATGAAAGAATCCTCATGGCACTGAGCCCTGACTTTGGATCCTTGAGATTACCACAATGCTCCAAGTCTGTCACTCTTTCTTTCTGTGACCTGTCTGTGAATTCTGCCAATAACCCTCCTTTTCTGCTTAAGCTTGTGGTAGTTTGGTTCCTGTCACTTGCCAGTGAGAATCCTGAAAATTTTATCTGTACCCTCTCTCCATGTCACATCCCATTTTTCAATTTTATGCTCTAATACTTCTACTTCCCTCAAATCCACTATATAGTCATGATTCCCTATTGCTCCTCATGCAGTTTCCCTTCCTTGGAGTTTAACAGCTTTGTCATTGTGCTGATTCTTTGCTGTCCAGGGAAAAGACCAAGAGCCAGGCTCTGCTTTGCGTCAATCCCGGTGAATTTAAAGAAAGTGGAGAGGATGAGTCATGTGGTAGAGAGCCCCAGGCATCACATAACCTCTGACATGAATCCTGTAGTTTCTACTAGTGTCTCTGGTCAGTAGCTCACCTGTTAACCATTAGAAGCAGAAATGAGTGCAGGTAGTCTCCTTAGAGTGTAATCTATCAATGCTAGGAGTTTAGCAAAAGGTGGAGGAGAATGTAATAATCCAGTTGAGGGTAGAAATTTGGCACTTTCTCTCTCCATATCCCTTACCTTTCCTTGTAGTTTCTTACAGTTACATAATCTAGAGAAGTGTATGTGTGTGTGCATGTGCGCACGTGTGTTGTCATTGCCTGGGACCTACCCGTTTATTTTTATGTAATTGATCAGGATACAGTGTGGAAACTTGGATTTTTAAAAGCTCCCCAGGCAGTTATTATATGTAGCCAGTTAAAAACCCTTGCCCTAAGGCACCTGATAAGACTGAACCTGTTTTCATGGACAATCAATCTGGGCTCTCAGCCATCAATACCTGCAATGAAGATACATGCAATGATTGCCCCAAGGCAGTTTCATCCAGAGTGATTTGGAAAGTATTCCATCCTTTTTTTTTTTTTTTGGAAGAGTTTCTGAAGGATTGGTGTCAATTTTTTGAGTGCTTGGTAGAATTCACTGGTGAAACCATCTGGGCCTGGGCTTTGTGGAAAGCCTTTTTTATTTTTTATTTTAAACTACTAATTCAATCTCTTGCTATAGGTTTATTCAGATGTTCTACTTATTCCTGAGTCCATTTTGGTAGTTTGTGTATTTCTAGGAATTTGTCCATTTCATGTAAAAGATATAATTTGTTAGCATACATTATAAGCCCTTTTCTTTCTATAAGATTGGTAGTAATGTCCCTTCCTTCATCTCTAATTTTAGTAATTTGAATTTTCTCTTTTTTTCTTATTTTAGCTAAAAACTTGGTAAATTTTCCAGTGGGGAGGGGATGTCTGACTTTGGTGTTCAAAACAGAACTGTATTTTTGCGTTTAAAATCCAGTAATATAATGTGAATAAATGACCTAATTTTTTTAAAAGCAAATTTTGCTGTTTTTGTTTAATGAACCAAATTTGTTGTTTTTCAAACTCTATTGTTTTTCTGGTTTTTAATTTCATTAATTTCTGCTCTAATTTTTATTATTTCTTTCCTTTTGGTTTAGTTTGTTTTTCTTTCTCTGGTAGAAGGTTAGGCAGTTGATTTGAGATTTATCTTTTTTATTAATAAACTTTATTTTTAGAATAGTTTTAGGTTCACAACAGAATTGAGTATAAAATACAGTTTCCATATACATCCTATACCCAAAGAAGCACAACCGCCCTGACTATAGACCTTCTGTACCAGAGAGGTACCAGAGTGGTACATTGTTATAATCCATTGACACATTATCACCTAATGTCTAGAGTTTACTTTTGGCTCTGTACATTCTATGGTTTTTGACAGTATATCTACCATTGTTATATGACATAGAATAGTTTTATTGCCCTAAAAATCTATGCTCTGCCTATTCACCCCTCTAACTCCTAAGTCTTGGCAACCACTGATCTTTTTATTGTCTCCATAGTTTTGCCTTTTCCAGAATGTCATATAGTTGGAATCATACAGTATGTAGCTCTTTCAGATTGGCTTCTTTCACTTAGTAATATACATGTAAGTTTCTTCCATGTGTTTTTCATGGCTTAATACCTCATTTCTTTTTAGCACTGAATTGTCTGGACTTCTTTTTAATGTAAATATTAACAGCTATAAGTTTCCATCTGAGCACTGCTTTCATTGCTTGTCATAGTTTTGGTATGTTGTGTGAAGTACTGTTGATATAGAAAAGGCAGGATAAATGCTTGCTTGCTTACATTTATTTACAAGTTTTGAAAACAACGAGTAGGTGCCAGTAATGAATTAATGCGTTGCAGTTCCAAATTTATCCTTTTTGTCTGCTCTGTGAAATGGATTTGAGCCCTTTAAATATTTATCTTTTACTAGATGGCAGGTACTAAGCTTTGTCAGTAGAAGACACCACAGAGATATTGCAGAAAGAAATGGCTTTGTTTCTTTTTTTCTGGTGTTTCCATTAGACTTCTGTGCTGTAGGTAGCTTCTCCCAGTGTCTATCTCCTGTAACTCACGTGGCTTCTTCAGAACCTGGCTTTTTCAGTGTGTGGTGGCCAGCAGGCAAAAACTTCTCCTGGCATCTCCCTTGGGTGATCTGTAGTAGAGTGGCTCTTGTGAGACACCTCTCTGTGAATGGCTTTCCCCAGCAATCCTACAAGGTAGATTTCTGGCAACTTCTGCCAGTGCAGCACCTCAGCAGCTTCCCTGCCACCTAATAAGCCACAGGTATATCCTCTCTAATAAGGTCTGCAACTCAGATCTGGGGTGATCTTCACTGGACACTTTATCTCAACCCTAGAGATAGTGGCTATTTCTTATATCACTAATCCTGTATTCTCTTAGAGTTCTCTTTTGCTTCATTACTAGTCAATCTTTATTACTCCAATTCCTTATTATATTTAACAAGTCTTTAAATAAAACCTTCCCTGTTCAAATTACTGTGTGGTTCCTCTCTCTTGATTGGAACTAGACTGATAAATTTGGTAATTTCTAAAGGTGACAAAAAGGCGTGATTAACTGAGCTGTCAAAATTAAGAATTCATGTTAAAAAAAAAAAGACAAAGTTAATAGACTTAAGGAATAGAAGATGAAAACTGAAATGTCTAAAACTGATAAATTGATATTATAATATAGAAGAAACCATTAGCAAGAAAAATAAAGCAACCCCAATAGAAAAATGGGCAATGGATATGAATAAGCTATTTAAAAAGATGAAACTCAGAAGGTCATTAAGATATATCAGACTCATTAGTAATCAGAGAAAAATTAAAAACAATGGATATATCACAACTGTTGGTTTGGAAACATTTTTGGAAGCTGGCTAATGATTGTATCTGAAATATAGCTCAGATCTGTCCTCTTCTTTCCACATTTACTGTAACTCTAGCGCAAGGCCACCATCATTCTCTGAATTATTACCATAATACAAAAATGTAACTGGACCGCCCACTTCTATTCTTGCTCCCGATAATTCACATTTCTCCTTGGAACAAGAAAAATCTTTTAAGTGTAAATCAAATACCACTTCTTTGCTAGACCCTTTCAATAACTTACCATCATGCTCGGAATAAAATCCATGATCATAGCCTGCAGGTGATCTGCATGTTCTCCTGACTTACCTCTCCAATAAATACCGTGTTACTTTCCTTGCTCACTGTTTCCTGCAAATAGTTCAATACTTTGGACACTTCAAGCTATTTCCTTTCTCATAGTCTTTGCACAAGCTATCCGCTTCGAATCTTCACATAGCTTCCTCCTTTTCATCTTTCATCTAAGAAGCCTAGCCACATTTTCTGGAGTAGATCTTTATAATTGTTAGTATTACCCTGCTCATTTCTCTTGTAACACCAAAAAAATTTGTAGTAATTTTACAAATTATTAATTTGTAAATATAAATTACCTAGCTTTTATCTCTTCTACTGGACAGTGCATTGTATGAGGTAGGGGACTGTGTTTGTCTTTTTCACCGTTTGCCTCCAGCACTTACAGCTATGCCTCAGACAGTATACATTGAAACATGTGAATGAATGAAATCTATTTCATGTTCTTAAGGACGCCTAGACCAGCGAATTACTTTACAAATGCAGATGCTTCATACTTACATGTGTTTTATTTAGTAATGCAACAGCAAAACGAACAAAAACCCCACATATTCATTTAAATGCTTATATTTTAAAAATAATCAGTGCCTTCAAACTTTCCCCCTCACCTTGTGTCCTCTATATATTTATCATCATCTGCTGGTTCGAGTCATTTACCATTCTTGATATGTGATTTATCGTTTTCTAAGTGGTTGGTAAGGGCTCTGTGTATATTAGCCCCTGTTTTGCAGATTCCCAACCCCCCATGATTGCCTTTTGACAACTTGGCTGGGTTTGTTTTCTTTTACCCCAAGCCTGAACTAGGTAGGTGAAGTCTGAGATGCCTCCAGAAGACCAGGTGAAGTTGGCTGGGTGGCAGGGAAGAAGGGCCTAGTAGCAGGCGAGCACAGTGAATCGCAAAAAGAAAACCCATGATCATGCAAGTCCCGGCCAGTCCGCCCCCTGGGGCGGCCCGGGCCGCCCGCATTCCTCCGCGAGCCGCCGCCTTCCGCCCGACGCCTGGCGCGTCCGTCTGACGTCACGGACGCACTGCGCGCGGACTCAGGTCGCGCACACTCCGTGGCCGCCTACCGAGTGCGCGGACGCGAATGTCCTCGCGGCACCGGAAGTTCAGGGCACGTGACCGGTGACAGCACTCGCTGGACTACAGAGCTCGCTGTAAGTGCTGCGGCGCGGGATGGCGGAGGCGCCACCTGTCTCAGGTACTGTTCGGGCCCGCGCGGGAGTGGGCCCCTCTCGAGTGGCGGAAATCTGGTCAGTGACGAGTCCTAGGGCCTAGGCCGTTGATATCGCGAGAATGGCGTGTACAGGGTGAGGGATAGTGGCTCGGAAGGACCAAGCCACGCGCGTCGTGCCTGCGGAGATCTCGACCATCCTCGACTGGTTGTGAAGCCCCGTAGCTGGGTTTCCAAAGAGAGCGGGTGTGTCCCGGCGCCCAGCGAGCCGATGTGGGTGTCCCGGCCTCCCCTGGGCAGTGGCCGCGCTGATCGACAAGCGGGCGTTGGCCTGGCCACCGCCCAGTGACTTTGGCGCGCTCTCGACGCGTAGTGACTGTGTGCATTGTGCTTACGGTGTATTCGTGCGTTCTGGTGCAGCCGCGCGAGCGCAAGCCGAAAGCCTGCGGTTTCCGACCTCAGCCTGCCACGAGCTCGCAGCGTGACTGAGTCATTATCTTCGTCTGTCAGTTGGGAGTAATTAATTCCCGCGAAGGCTCCCGCCCTGCACCGTACCTGTTCCACCATTATCAGCTCACTTCCCCTCCCGGAGTTGCCTCTTGTGTATAGACGGCCTCGTTTGGCTGTTCATCTAACATCTATTTCCATTTCCTTCAGGGTGTCCTTAGGTCTTTGTTTTGCAAACTTTTTGAAGTGACCGAAAAGAAACTTCATGACCTCCATGCACACACAACTTAAGTATAGAAACGAACCAAAAGGTTCAGGAAGCGATGGTTCTCTTTACTATCTGCAACACACTCGTTTTTCTACTTCATTTGAAAGCATACTTGTCTCAATCCCCTATATTGATTTGATTTCAGGACCCACTCTGAAAAACAGGGCAGCATGAAGTTTGTAAACAGTCATTGATTCGAGTCTTCGTTCAGCTACTTAACAGTTTTGGGGGTACTAAAAGTATATATGATTTGTGTAATGCGGATCTTGGTTTAAAAAAAAAAAGTTGGAAAACAGTGCATTGGTGTGCTCCAGTCCTAATTTAGGTATGAAGTCGTCTTGAGAGGTGGAGAGGGAACATTTTTAGGCCAGTGTTTTGTTATTCTCCAACCCATTCTTTTCACAGATCCTCTAAAGTGGTTTCATTGATCCTCAGGCTCACTTCTGGCCCATTTCTGCACCCTTCAGTCTTTGAAGCAGAATTGGGTAAACCTAGTTGTGAGTCCTAGTTTTGGTCTCTGGTGCTGTGCTCCAGGTTACAACCAACCTCCTCTCCATCTAGTGAGGTCGAGTCCCCTACTCCAAAGTGCTCACTCTCTCATGTGTCTCAGTTTGTTTTGCCTTAGTTTCTATTCCATGTTCTTCTTTCAACATAGTCTAACACACACCTTCATCCCCTCTCAAGGTTTGGTCCTGCTCCTGCCTTCCAACAGCAGCCCAGTCCAGGGAGTATCTTTCTATCCGTGGACAGACTCCAGTGCCTATTTTTTCTCTGGATTTTATAATTTACTGTTTACTCTGTTCCACCTACCTAGTGGACACCTACCATGCTGCTGTATTAGCTTAGATCTGGGAAACTATTTGTACTATAGCCATGCCTTGGTGATGAGACATTCCATTTACTGAGTAACTTTCAGCTACATAAAATATTGTGTGTTGGGGGGCAGTGTTTCAAGATCTTTGTGTCTCAGGTCCCGTTCCTGATTCATGTGCCCCTTTTACCTTCCTCATGTCTCTTAAGGGTCCTTCTGAGGGCCTGGCTTACTGCCTCAGGTCTAGTGGAATATGTACTATATATGAATAGGTACCTTGTCTAAACTCTCTAGTTGCATCAACTCCTTACTGATTAACATGAAACACCCTCCTCCTCTCCTTTACCAGGCTATAACCTGGACTACTTTACTGACGATTTTTCAGCCCCTCTCTCCAACCTTGCTTTTTTGAGCAGGAAAGGACCGCACAATCCCCACTTGGTCTAATGTACATATTCCCACCTTTAAGTTATCTATTAGGTTTCTAGAACACCTTTTCTGCCACCTTCTGAATTTGTCTAACCCTATTGCCATTTTGTAAGGCCCTCTACCCAATCCCCAGAATCTCCCTATGTGAAAGCTTTCAGGACAAATCCTGGACTGAGTGAGAGGTTGCCGTATGACTTTATGATCTTGTTCATTTCTTTCGTATATATTTCTATGGTAGCAGCTCCCCAACCTCTGACACTGAAGGTAGTGATATTGTAAGAGCGTGGTCTCTAGAGCCACATAGTCTGGGATGGAATCTTTTATCTGCTTTAGAATACCCTTGGGCCCTGGGCAAATTACTTACTCTCTTAGTGTCTGTTTTATCATCAGGCATGTAAGGATTAAATGAGTTAACACATACAAAGTACTTAGAATAATGCCTGGTAAAATAAAATACCTAACAGGCTTATTATTAAACCTGAAACCCACAGGCTCTGCACTGCACCCATCTGTGGTCAAGTCTGTGTAATTCAGATAGTCTATAGTCCTAACAGCAATAATAAAGCACCATTATTAACCACTTTATACATGTTACTAACTTGCTTTGCTCTTCACAGCAGCTCTTTAATGTAGAAATTACTATCTTTATTATATATAAGAGGACTGAGGTTAAGTAACTGCATAAAGACACAGTAAGTGATAGATAGGCAGGGACTTAAATCCGTCTCCTAGGCCCTATCAATTCACAGTATATTCTGTATGCTACACATAGTTCCTACTTTGCTCCTAACAAGTGTTGTATCCTTAGGTAAATCATTTTGTCTTCGGGCTTCAGGGACTGAGTTGACTATACAAAGAAGCATCTTAGGGGGAAAAATGAGTGAGTTGAAAGGGCATGTGCTTAATTTTTTGAGACTTTGGGATTCTGGACTATATCATAGAAGTTACGTTTGGAAAATCTAAAATATATTGGGGGAAGAGAAGGGAACTAACTATGCTAAGTATTATCTATAGGAAATATTTAAATTTTACAATAACTCTTTGAAATAGTATTGTCATCTTTTGTCATGGATGACGACACTAAGGCTAAAAGCAACCAAATGATATCTTTAAGCTCATACCATAAGTTGGAGGGCCAGACTTTAAACTGATTTTGTCTGATTCCGAAGCCCTGTTTGCTTGATATTGCACAATACTGCCTTAGAGTTTTGAAAGACCACATGGAACCTGTTGATTTTTATCTGACCCTTGAACTATTTGCTGACCTTAAATTTTTGATAATATAAATGCATGTATAAATAATGCCTGATGGCGTAGGTGAGCAGTTTTACTTAGCAACTCTTAGCAGTGGCTATTGATGAGGTTACTGGACATGGGATGATCAGCCTTCTATAAATACCATGAACCCATCATCTTCACAGGAAAGATAGTTCTTACTAAGAGCCTGTCTTATACAGAGTCCTTAGGAAAATAACTTTTAGGTATGGCTTAGAGTCTTCTGAGCTTCATGGGTGACCTATTAATTACTGGCATGTCTATTTGTTATGTCCTAGGTACTTTTAAATTCAATACAGATGTTGCTGAGTTCATTCCTCTGGAGAGAAAAAATTCTGGTCTAAATTGTGGGAGTCAAAGGAGACTAGATTCTAATAGGATTGGTAGAAGAAATTACAGTTCACCACCTACAAGTCACCTTTCCAGGCAAGTCCCTTATGATGACATCTCTGCCATTCATCAGCACAGTTATCATCCTTCAGGAAGCAAACCTAAAAGTCAACAGACTTCTTTCCAATCCTCTGCTTCTAATAAATCACTCAAGAGCCTTCAGAATCAACCTGGGCAGAAACTGAGGAGTGAAAAGCAGCATATTAGAGTTAAGAGAATACAGAGTTTCACTGACCAGACCTTAGATGCAGCTAGCTTAGAAAGCAGGGCCAGGTCAGAGAGTGGGACGAACCCCGGAGAGCACAGCCCTGCTGAGAGTGAGAAGGAAATTGTCGGTGCAGATCCCAGGGGAGCAAAACCCAAAAAAGCAACCCAGTTTATCTACAGCTATGGTAGAGGACCAAAAGTCAAGGGGAAACTCAAATGTGAGTGGGGTAACAGAATGACTCCCAAACTCGAGGATGTTGGACCTGAAAATACCAAACCTGTAGGGCTTATCCACCCTGACTCTTCAGATACATCCTTTAGAAAAGGAGTACAGGATGGGTCTGGGGCCAGACGCAATGAGCAAAGAAGACACCCACAGAAAAGGCCTCCCTGGGAAGTGGAGGGGGCCAGGCCACGACCAGGCAGGAATCCACCAAAACAGGAAGGCCAACGACATACAAATGAAGGACCCAGAAACGACATAGTCCTCATTCCAAAGGACAGTCTTAATGAAAGATCAGGAAAATCTGCCTGTGACAATGGGAACTTGGCAGTCGTCAACAAGTCTTCCAGAAGGATTGACTCAGAGAAATGTGCTGTAAGAAGGCAGGATCCTCAAGTAACATCTTTCTCCCGAGGCAAACAGAACCTTGTGCTAAAGAATGTGGAAACGCACACAGGTAAACCTATCTAGATGGATGAAAATGTTTTTTATTTTACATTATTTAGTAGGTAATATATCTGTATAATTTAGAAATTATAAAAAGGGTGGTATAGGTGGTTGGTTACAAGATTTTTGAATTGCAAAAGCACAAGTAGGGGCTGGTAATATCTCCATTGCCTCTCCTGGTTCTAGCCTGCATCATGTCTTGTCCTCTCATCTCTAAGAATTCCTAACTAATCTTGCCATCTCCAGTTGCTCTTTCATTTTATCTCTTACACCAGCATCAGAGAGCAATATTTCTGAAACACGTATGGAACTGTGTCAAGCCCCCTGCTTAATTTTGTTCAGTTTTTTCCATCACCTATAGATTCTGGCTTCTCCCTTACCCAGCAACCCCATCTTCTGCTGCCTCAGTCCCCACCACATTTTATTTCTTGGACTTTATACTGTTTCATCTTTTCATGCTGTTGCATATGTGACTCCCTTTGTCTGGAATGTGAACCACTCAGCTCACTGGTGAATTCTCACTCATTTTTCAAAAACTAGTTTAGTCACATGTCCAGGAAACCTTTTCTCACCTCTATGGATAGCCTTAATCTTTTTCCAGCCCTGTGGTGTGTCTTTCTGTTACTTATCCATGCTTCTATTGTATAGCATTTACACTGGAAACCATCATTTGTTTATGTGTCATTACTCTCCACTAATCTGTAAGTTCCTTGAAAGCAGAGACTGTCTTCTCATTTTTGTATTCCTATTGCCTAACACATCTCTTAAAACATAGTAGGTTCTCAGATCTGTTAGAAAGTTCTTCTTTACATTATATGGAAAACTTCTTTCCTATAAATACTTTCTATCCCCTGGTTCAAGTTCTGTCCTCTGGAGTACACAGTAACTAGTCTTTTTCCTCATAGTTCCCCTCACCTTTACCATAAATCAGCTTCTTGCAGTATTTGAAGACTCTTCTCATTTTGTCCTGAGGGTATCTAGGCTAAATATCTTTATTCCATTAGCTCTTCCCTGTGGACCTTCTCCTTTCTAGTCTCCATCCAGTTTAATGTGACATACAACCTAACAAATGAAGCCACCGCCTACCTGGGCCTGTTCTTTACTGGCCACCACCTACCTGGGCCTGTTCTTCTAGTTTTCATTTGCTCCACCAGGCAGTCTTTCTTAGGACCTCAATTTGTGTGTGAACCAAGGCAATGTTATACCAGAGTTTTTTAATTTTTAAGGCTGGTTAATGGTTTCCTATCACTTCATAATGAATTACCACAAATGCAGTGGCTTAAGATAACACAAAGTTATTATGTCACAGTTTCTGTGGGTCAGGAGTTTAGATATGAGTCAGCTGAGTTCTCCACTCAAGGTCTCACAGGACTGAAATTTGGCCAGGGATGCAATCTCATATGAGGTATATAGTCCTCGATCATGCTCACTAGTTGTTAGTAGGATTTATTTCCTTAATGGGTGTAGGACTGAGGTCCCCATTTTTTTTTACTGGCTGTTGGCTGGGGGCATCACTCTCAGATCCTAGAGGCCACCCACAATATCTTCCTACATGGCCCTCTCTACAATATGGTAATTTACTTCTTTGAGGCCTATAGGAAAGCATCTGCTATAGATTAGATTCTTCAAATATCTGACTTCTGTCTCTGATCTCTAGACTCTTTTAAAAGAGTTCACCTGATTAGATCAGGCCTACCCATACTCAAGGTGAGGATATACAGAGTGTGCATACAAAGAGGTAGTAATCTTGGAGGACATCTTTGAATTTTGCCTAACAAATCTCTCTTAGTTTCATACCCCCACATATTCATGAGAATACTATTCATATTTATTGAGTAAGTATTATGTGCCAAGCACTGTTCTGGGTACTAGGAATACGGCACTGGTGGGATATACATTCTGGTAGGGAAGACATGGAAGACCACACTTAAATATTTAATCTATAAGGTGGTGATAAGGGCTAAAAACATAAAGCAGTTTAAGAAGACAGAACAACGTGGTTACTTGTTTGGATAGGTCGGTCTCATGAGGAGACATTTGAACAGAGACCAGAAAGAAGTGCAGAAGCACACCATGTGGCTCTCTTGAGAGTATCACTTCAGGCAGAGGGAGAAGCAAGTTTAGATTGGGGTGGAGAGGGTGCACTGAAAGCAATGAAGAGGGGGGCATGGCAGAGGATGTCAGAGAAGTCATGGGCCAAATTATGTGAGGCCCTTAAATTTGGTTCTGAGTCAAAATATGAGCTGGAAGATTTGGGGGAAAGGGATGGTCTTACTTTCTAAACTGAGAATTCAGCCTGCTGTCTAGGGAATAAGCTCTAAGAAATCAAGGGGACAAGTTAGGAGGCTGTTGCAGTAATTCTGGGTAGTTGGTGGAGACTTGGACTAGAGTAGGAGTGGTAGAAGAAGTAAAAATTGGTTAGACTGTGTTTGGAAGGTAAGGCTGATGAAATTTGCAAGTAGACTGATTGTTAGATGTAACAGAATGAGATGAGTCAAGGATGAAATCAAGGCTTTTTGTACCTGAGCAGTGTAGAACAGAATTGCCACGTACTGAAGTGATAAAGCCTGGGAGAAGAAAAGCTGTTATTTTAAAAACTTTTAAGTTTGGAATAATTAGATTTATAGAAAACTTATAAAGATAGTACAGAGAATTCCCAAATATTCTCCACCCACCTTCCTTAATGTTAACATCTTACATAACTAACTCTGATCCTTGTCAAAACTGAAAAATTAATGCTGGTTCTATAGTATTAACTAAACTGCAGACTTTATTTGAATTTCACCAGTTCTTCCACTAATGTCCCCTTTTTTTTATCTAGGATCCAATCCAGGATACCATGTTGCATTTAGTCATCATGTGTCCATCTTCTTTGATTTGTTACAGTTTCTTAGCCTTCCCTTGTTGGAAAACGGTGTTTTTGTGTATATTTTGCTTTGTCTACTCCTTGTTCAGGAAAGATAAAGAATTTGGTTAAATTTATTAAATTTGAGTTGCCAATTAGACTTCCAAGTGAATGTTAAGTAGGGAGTTGGATATTAAATCAGGGAAGAGGTCGAGCCAGGAGATTTAAATTTGGAAATTGTATTGAGATGGTGTTTAATGGACTAGGAACATCAGCATGTGTGAATGTTGTTAGAGAAGAAAAGTTTGAGGATAGAGCCTTCCTATATCTCAGTGTTTTAAGGTTGAAAGTTGGGGATCCAGCAAAGGAAATGGAGAATGAGTACCAATTGAACTAGGAAGTAAAACATGTTCTAAACACCAAATTAAAAAAAAAAAATTCAAATAAGAAGGAGTCACCAGTTGGGTCAGATGGTAATGATAGGTACAGAAAGATGACAACTACATATTGACTATTGGATTTAGCAATTTGAAGGTTGTGGGTCTCGACAGGAGCAATTCTGGTGGAATGGTGGGGTTGAAAGTTTGATTGGAATGGAAAGAGGATCATTCCAAATATAAGTCTCCATGGCTATTTGAGAGTGGTCTTTGCTTGCTCTCATTTTGCTCCTATTCTCCCAGACTGTCTGGATCTTTCATTCTGTGGTAACAAAATCCCCTATAGCCTTACTATGTTTCTGCTATGTTCCTACTGTTAATTGACTTACGGCCTTCTCTCAGTTCACTTCTTTCCTTAACGACCTCTCAGAACCTACCATATCCCTTATCCCACTTACTTTAGTTTCTGAAAGATGGACAGAGCATACTCCTTCCCCAGTGTCATTGCTAAACTATTCTTCCACCTTTGTATCAAAATTTCTGCTCCTTGAACCTAATGCTACATCACCTTTTAGCTATATCACCTGCCATATCTCCTTATCTTTGTCATTTATTAGCCTCCAAATCTCCAAGCCCCAGCCTTCATTTATTATTAATATGTCTAGCCTATATCTTATCTCTACCTCAGTGGTTCTCAAAGTATCATCCAAGACCATCAGCCTTCAGCAATACCTAGGAACTTGTTAGAAAAACATATTCTTGGGCCTCACCTCAGATTTACTAAACAGTAATTCTGGGAGTGGGGCCAAGCAGTCTTATCTTTAACAAGTCTTCAGGTGATTCTGAGGTATATTCAAGTTTGACAACCACAGATTTACCATAACTCCTGCTGTTATTCTATTTCTGGGTGATTCTAGTGATCATATGTATTGTGCCATCCTCAAGTTCTTTGATCTTATCAACTGTGGTGACTTTTATCTTCATTCCACTTCTATACTCACTTTCAGGGAAATGACCCTGGGAATGCTCCATCTCTGAAATCTTAGTCTTATGTTCCACTTTTTGACCATAAATTCCTGTCCTTCTGGCTCCCTTGGTTTCTTCCACCCACTACCGGTTTGCCAGCTTTCTACCCATCTTCATTCCCTCTTTAGGCAGGCCTTATTGTATCTGCATTCCCTCTTTAGGCAGGCTTTATTGTAGGTCATTTGAAGTATTATTCTTTTGCCAA
The DNA here is from genome assembly GCA_030015415.1 of Cynopterus sphinx. Classification (NCBI taxonomy): domain Eukaryota; kingdom Metazoa; phylum Chordata; class Mammalia; order Chiroptera; family Pteropodidae; genus Cynopterus; species Cynopterus sphinx. Next base: position 99,954,032 of record CM057385.1, read on the forward strand.
GCCATTTGGCAGAATCCCATCTCTGGATATACACTGCAATATATCTTTCCTGTTCTAGACCTGGGTAACAGGATGCTGTTCCAGGAAATCACATAATAGCATAGCTTTGGTGCTGCTGCACTTCATTTGCTTTCTGAGGGAAGCCTTCCTGATCCTCCATTTAAAACTATTCTTCCCCATTTGCCAGTATTCCCTATCTTCCTTTCTTGGTTTATATTTCTCCATAGCACTTATCACTATTTGATGATATTACATATTTTCATTATTTATTGTTTATTGTCTACCTTCCCCCACTAGATAATAAGTTTCATAAGGGCAGATTTTTGTCTGTTTTGTTCACTCTGTATCCTTAGTGTCTAAAGAGTGCCTGACACACAAAATATTTTCAGTAAATATTTTCGAATAGTGGTCTCCAACCTCACTTGGTTTTCAGCACTGTTTATTTCCTCTTACAACCTTAGTAAGCTGCCGTTCCCATTGTCATCTGAGACTATTCCACACCATTTCTACTCTTATTCAAACCTTTTTAACATTGATCTTCCTCAGACCTTCTTAACATTCATTTCCATCATTGTCTCCTATTTTACTGAGAAAAGGTAGATCATCAGGTATAATTTTCTCAACTTTTTCCTTCCTTTATACAAACTCAGAGGCTTCTGTGTTCATCCTTCCTTTTTTTTCATTCTGAGATCTCCTTTATTTCCTTCCATCAGCCTTCTCACATTTACTATTCTAAGTTCTCAGCTTGAAGATCTTCCCACATCTGTCTTACTCTCCACAAGAAAAACTTTCCCTGTTACATGACCTCCCAATAATGTTTTCTTTCCTCCTTTTCTAGTCAAATCCATAGTCGTCTGCTTTGTTTCCTTTCCTTATTTTGATTCACTTCTCAGTCCTCTGCTACCATCACTACCTGACTAAGAAGGCTACTGGTAAGGTCACGAATGGCTTCTATTTGCCATATCCTTTGGACAGATGTATTTCAGTCCTTATTATCCTGGACTTCCCTTTGAGTTTGATGCAAAGATGGGGAGGCTTTTTTGAAATGTAACCTCCTTGGCTCATTTATTCCTTTATTCTCTCATTTGATAAATATTTATCGACACCTGGTATATGTCAGGAACTGGAAGTACTACAGTAAGCAAGGCAGGCAAAACCCTGTCCTGCCTTACAGATCGTACAGTCTCAGGGTGTTTGTATTTTTTTATTTTTTATTTTTTGACATTAAATTGAACAAAGTAATCTTAGGAGAGATAATGTTTATGGAAGAACTTTTGTGTCAGGAAGCAGTGATTTTGAATTTTGACTTTTTAATTTCTAGCTTTGTGACCTTGGGTAAGTGATTTAACCACTTTGAGCCTAATTATTCTTTATCTATGAAACAGCATCTGTAGTATAGCCTTGTTGAGAAAATTAAATATGTGTAAAGTGCTTTTACATAGCACTTGGCCAGGTATATTTAAAGTTAGTTATTTTATTCTTATAACCTATTTGGACTTGAAAACAAATAAAATATTGTGAAATAAATGCTAAAAGTATGAAGCAAAAACAAAATATATATACTGAGCTCTGAGAGCACCTGATGGTACTGAGAAGTAAATCTGGGGGGATTCTTATGATGCCATACACTGACCTCTTTCACTAAATGGCAAGCTTCTGGAGCCAGGGACTGTATTTCCTTTAGTCTGGTAATCCTACATGGACTGGTGGTGGCCACTAAGTATATCTTTGTTAAGTGAATCAGCTAAGACTTTCAGGGCAATTACTAGAACCATCTTACCACCATGGTTGTTGGAACCCGCATAGGCTTAGGTTTCTTGCAGCTGACCATTCACGAGCCCCTCCCTAGCATAAATCCATAGATCTGGTATATCCAGTGTCCCAGATACAGGAGGGCACAGCTAGGCCCTACAGCATGCTGATCCTCTGGATACTCACAACTATGTGATAAGGCTCATTTGGTTCCTGGACAATTTCTTGGGATTGTTTCAGTTGTGGAAATCCCCTTCTGAATCTACTTCCCAAGTCTCCTTTCTTAGTATATGCTTGGCCTCAAATTCTGAATAACCACCTTAAAAGCAGACATTCCTAAAAACCTCTGTTTTGTGTTCTTCCCTCAAATATTTTACTGGTCCTTGGTTGACTAATGTAGGGATTGGTTTTCTGTATTTGAGTTTATCTGTTTTATTTTTTAAACAGGTTCTCTAGTTGAACAGCTAACTACAGAAAAATATGAGTGCATGGTGTGCTGTGAATTAGTTCGCGTCACAGCCCCAGTGTGGAGTTGTCAGAGCTGTTACCATGTGTTTCATTTGAACTGCATTAAAAAATGGGCACGATCTCCAGCATCTCAAGCAGGTCAGCCATTCCTCTTGTCTGAGAGTTATTCTCACCCATTGGATATGTTCCACTTTTAAAATGCTGTTTAATTTCTCTTGAATATTTTATCTGGAGAGAAAGTAGATTGTCTCAATCATATGTGTCAGATGACTGTATTAAGCTGAAATCTTAAACTAGCTAAACTTAATATTAAAATATATTTAAGGTACAATAAAATCAGTTACTTCTACTGAAAATGGGAGCTTTTATCCAAGTAGCAACTATAGAAAACTTTTCCTGCATTGTTTGCTTTAGAAAAATTATAGAAAGCAATTGTATAATTTACACTTGGAATCTTGAAGTTGTTTCGCCTTTAACAAATCTTCATAGTATTTTGTGGGCTTTTTCCAAAGGTTATTAGTATTTATAATAATGCAGATGTTGATAATATGCTTTCTGAACTGTAGATCTTTTTCTAATTTAAGATATCTGGGTTTTCCTCTACATTCTTAAATATTTATCTTTTTTTTTAAGCCAATATTCAGATAATGTTTACCTTGACAATTAGAAATACTGTAATACAACATTAACACTATGAAATGAAATGATAATTATGTGATGTGATGGAGGTGTTAACTAAAGCTGTTGTGATCATATTGCAATATATAAATGTATCAAAGCAATACAGTGTACACCTTAAATTCACACAATGTCATGTCATTTATATCTCACTTTAAAAAAATGGATACCCACTTAAGTCCTTGTATCTAAAGTTCTTATAAATATTAGCTTAAATGTGGTATTTAAGCAAAGCACTGGGTACTTTGAATTTGTTTTTTTAACATCAGATGCTATTAATTTGGGAAATACTATCCTTCTATGTTATGGCTCCCTCTAGGGTTAAATTTTTAAAGAGTAAATGTACCTTTCAAAGAAAATTGTTTTGTTTTTCTCCCATTTTTCTTGGCAGATGGCCAGAGTGGTTGGAGGTGCCCTGCCTGTCAAAATGTTTCTGTACATGTTCCTAATACCTATATTTGTTTCTGTGGTAAGTTTTTTTTTGTATACATTGGAGTTTCTTCTACTTCATGCATTGTACTTCACCTCCTAGACCAGGAGACATGGGCATGTTTTAGAAGTTACTAATAAGACTTCAAAGCTACAAAAATCTACAGGACATCTCATGTGATCCATCACAGAGCTAGAGTCACAGGCCTTTGTGTTCTTGGCAGGCTATTCTGGAGAAGGGCCTTAACATCATGCCCACCAGGCTCATGCTACTTCTAAGCTGTGATGCTGGTCTGCTTGGTCTTAGCTTTAGACAAGAGCTGATCAGATGGCAGAGGCAGGTATAGAGTAGTGTTGAAGTGTACTTTATTTTAATCCAAGGAATCAATCATTGGTCTTTATAATAGAGAGATTTTCTATAGATCAGTATTACTATATCCTTTTACCCTCCTTCTTTATGTTTTTGAATAGCTGTTATTGAATAGCTTAGTGCCCCTACATGTTAGAAAAAAAACTATGTGATCCAGATGCTCATTCCTTCTGCTAGCTTATTTCCTACATGTCTTTTTTTTCTTTTTCTTTCTTTTTGTTAAAAGATAGGCTAATTGTTGATTTTTTAAATTTTGTTTCTTAATCATGTCTGCCTCCTTGAGCCATTGCATTTTTGCTTGCCCTTGTTACCTTTCTGAAAATGTATTTAGGAGTTATCAGTGACACCTTTCTGACCAAATCCAGGGCTGATTTATAAATTCCTAACCTTTTTGGTAGCCCTTGACACTTTTTACCATGTCCTTCTTGAAATGACTAGTTCTTGTTTCTGCAAACTGTCCTTATTTTTCTCACTAATTTGCCTCTATTTCTATTTTCCCATTACTTGCAGCTTTCAAAAAGAGGCAGTCATTGACCATCAACTCTTTAACTTCTAGACTCATTCCATTGGTGAATTTATCAACTATATAGAATGCTGTTCCTCTTCTTTACTTTAAATCCTCATCCACATTCAAGATCTGACCCCAAACATTCTCTTCCAAAGGAAGCTTCCTTTTCTCATTCCCTCTCCCACTTTGACCACTCTTTTATTTGGAGTCTGATGGTATTACATGTTTTATTGCCAAAATCTGAGCTTTATTAGATACTAAATTAATATTCATTGAAGGAATGAATATTCTAGAATGTACTACTAGAAGGCAGCATGAAACTAGAAGCAAGAAGTCAATAGAAAATTGAACAAGTAGGACCAATACCAAGGCTTGATTGCCTTATTTAAAAATATTTTTAAACATAAAATACCACAATGGAATTTAAAATCTTGTTAAAGCCTTCACTGACAAATTAGAAATGAGACTATTAAGATAGAAGAATGTAGGGTGAAGGTCAAGATGACCTGAGCAAGGTAAAATGGTGTGGGACTGCAAATAATGGCCTGTTTTGCATGGTAGCTTCGTTCCATCTGTTCTTCTGGAAGGCTATTAATTTAATATACTTAATTGAGAACTTATTAATGTACCAGGTACCATGAAGAAATGAAATAAGACTTATTGACTTCTCAGAGCTTATCATTTAAGGGTTAAGACAATTAACTTAGTGTTCTACTAAAGTATAAAGTGTTTTGGGGATCTTTGGGATGCATTACGATTTCTGGCTGGATGATTAAGAAAAGTTTTTATAAAGGAGGCAGAATTAAACTGGGTTTCAAAACTAGGTGAAATCTTGGTAGGAGGGAAGATTTGTTGAAGAGAATAACATAAGCAGAAGTGAAAACCAAGGCCTAGGAGCTATTGGGAGAAGAGGTAGTCATCTGGTTATGGATCCCAGTATCTGAAGGTGGAGGAATAGGAGATGACTGAAAAGCTAAGGCTGGCTTCTTGATGCCAAACCTAGGCTTTGGGACTTCATTTGGCAGGTTGTAGGAAGCCACTGAGTGCATTAACATGATTCTTTATGAAGCTTAATTTCATAGCAGTGAGTGGAATATTTTGAGGCCAAAAAAGTTTGGGGACTTGTAATAACCCAGATGTAGAATAATAAAAGACTATGATGGTTGTTAGACTAGGGCAGAAAGGAGGGTGTACAAGAGTTCAAAGGTAAGCAGGGCTTAAAAGCAATGGAGAAGGAAGGAGCCCAAATGTGGTTCCATAGTTCTATGCCTTTGGAATTGGTGATACCGAAGACAAAAGGGGAGGTCAGGAGAGCCAGAGTTGGTGAGGACAGTGCATTCAGTTTAGAGATGTTGTGTTAAAGGAGTAAGACATTCAGTGAGGGATATCTAACAAGCAGTTAGGAATATTTGAAGGAAGATCAGGACTTAGCCATGATAGTCATTGCAGTTGAGAGTAGTAGATGAGACCCAAGTGGGAAAGGAATAAAAAAAGGGTCTGATGCAGAACCCCAGCAGGAAAAGAAAAAACCATAATTTAGAATCAGAGAAAAGATGGCTGGGAAAAACCAGAACACTGTATTGGAGCAAGAAAGCACAGAGGCAGGGAAGCTTTTCCAATAGTGTTGGAGATGAATTTCTGGCTAGTAAAGGGGTTAGAGCAGAAGAAGAGGGGGAGATAAGATAAGGTACATTATACAGGAAAATTAAAAAGATTTAGTGAATTAATAGAATATGAAAAGAAAAGTATGACTCTCATTTTTGAGTTTGTGTGACCGACAGTGATGGTGCCACTGAGAGAAATAGAGAACACAGAAGAGGGAGGAATTTACAAGAGAAGGTGCTAACTTTGACCACTAATGTAGGCATTTTGAGGTGACTGTGAAACCACAAGCACAGATGTTCAGCATGTGATTGGACATGTAAGACTGGAACTGAGGATTCAGGGCAATGCAGAAAATGTAGATTTTGGAATCATTGGCCACAGCATAGATAAGAGTTCTAAAAGAGACAGGTTGGGGAGAAAAGCAGAGCCCAAGGACTAGGAACAGACTGTCATTTAGGGTGTAAATTGTCCAAGTGAGGATGATTCCTCAAGGGCAAGGAGGAGTCCTATGCCTTGATTTTACTCTTCCTGTCACTATGCTCTAAGTTCATGGAAGATGCTTACTAAAGATTTGCCAGATAACATTGATTATAAATATATCATCTTTTAATCCCTACTTAATAGCTTTAGAATAGGCGAGGTCCTGTGTTTGCTTCGGCCGCACATATACTGGAATAGGCAAGTTCCTAATGTAAAGGGCACTTGTGTCCTTTCCATCTCTTACTGCTTCATTTTTCCCTCATTGCTTTCTTCCCTTACTTCCTCTTTCTGATCCCTATAGCAGATATTCCCATAGCAGTTCAAGGGCCCATTTACAGAAAGTTTATCTTATAGATTAAACATATCCATTAGTCAAAGTGGCATTTTTATAAGTAAAAAATGACTTTACTTTTTCCAGGTAATCCAGAATTTAAGATTTATCATGCTCAGTGAAGCTTTTGACAAATAGCATTACATTCAACTTTTTAATTCAGGATATGAAATAATGCCTTTGTTGAACCAATGAAAACCACACTGGTGCTCCATGCTGTCTGGCTATTTTGTATTATTTCATTAAAATCTAGGATGCAGTTTTGTATCACTGACTCTCTGATCTGATATGTTTTAGGTAAGGTAAAGAATCCTGAATGGAGCAGAAATGAAATTCCACATAGTTGTGGTGAGGTTTGTAGGAAAAAACAGCCTGGCCAGGACTGCCCACATTCCTGTAACCTGTAAGTTGGCACCCTAAACCCCTGGGGATTCTTTGTGGACATGCTTTACTAATGGCTTTGAGTATACATATCTGGTTAGCGTGTGTGTGACTATGTGAAAAGCAATACGTTATCATTCACTGTGCCAGGTACTCTGCAAAAGTTAACTCATTGAATCCTTAAAACAGCCTGGCGATATATAGATATTTATCATCTCCATTTTACAGATGAGTCTCAGAAAGGCCAAGCATCTTGCCCAGGGTCACAGTGCTAGGACATGATAGAGCTGTGATTTCCAAATCCAGTGCTCTTCTCACTATATTACACTGCCAGCTTCTAAGGCAAAATATCCCCCAGTGATATCCAGGTCCAAGGGAGTGTTTAGGACATACTTCTGTTTAGGGAAAGGCAGTTGTGAAGGGTCTAATTGGGCTTTGTTTTTAGGATCTGATCTCTACCCTGCAATAAGTAGTGAGCTTTAGAATGTATCCAGTCAGCTTCTAAATAATAAGGGAAATGTGCAATAATAAATAGTTGATCAGTTACAAATAAGAAACTTCTACAAGCTTTAACCTCAAAGGTTTAATTTCTGGGTTCGAGTCATTTAATAGTTATGTAACATTAGACAGGTTACTTAACTTCACTGAGCCTCAGTTTCTGCACTTGTAAGATAATAATGATAGGAGCAATAATACTTATAGAATTCTATGATTATTAAACAAATTGACACACCCAGGAGGCTTGGTACAGAGCCTGGCACATGATAAGTGGTCAAAAATGGTAATTTGCTTTTATTACCAAAATATAGTAAAACAGAGTGTTATCTTGGTATTTCTTCTGCATGGAACAAGGGTAAATGTTGTACCACAGGTCTTGTGATCAAGATGTGGGGGTTATAGTTAATGGGGGGAGAGATGTTTAGGTATATGTGAAATATAACTATTGAATAATGATACTCATCTTCAAGAAAACATGCTTAAACCTGTCTTCTGTTCTGCCTCTCAAAATGGTTATCTTAAAGACTAAGCACTTGTTTCTGGATTTTTATCAATGTTTAAAGCTTATTTAAGGATGATCAGAACTGATTTACAAGTCACATGAAAAATCCAACTAGACTTTATTGGCACACTGGTTTTTATAGCAAATTCTATTACTTATTTGATTAATTAGACTTGGCTTGATTGGCTTTTAATTCCCAAAGTATTGTGATTCGCCATTACTTAGAAAATGCCCCTCCCCCCATAAAAAAATCATAGAATTTGCCAAAATATATTACATAGTGGTATTTCTGAATAGGTATGTAATTGACCTGGCCGTCTGCTTTGAAGAGGGCAGATTTGTTTGAATATGTAATTCCATTTTGTAGCTTTTTTGTTTGGTCTCTTTATATCATAGCTCCTATTTTAAAAAGTGTTCTATGCAGAGGTCTAATTCTGACCTATAGCATATTGCTAAGTCTAGTTCTTTCCATGAGTCCCTTTCTCCTTGGTTTTTTCTCCGTGTTACCAGCATGACTCACCTCATGTCAACCTTTTTACATTTCCCATCATTAACTCATTGGTATTATTTCCCTAGCTGATAAGAACATGTCTGTACTTCTCATGGACCTGGTAGTTTTGAGCTCTACTCTTTTGCTCAGGTTCTGATCTAAGGACTCCATTAGCCATCCTGTCATTCACTTGAGTGGCAAGTTGTTTTTACCCCTGAGCACTGCACTTGGTGGGCCAAGACCACATTTGGAAATATCATCTTTGACTATCAGACCTGGTAGTACTTTCCTGTGCAGCCTGGATTCTGTTTTGCAATCTTATAAATGATTTAATAAAATCAGTATTTTGACTTTGTTTTACTTTTCTGTTTAAATATTCTAAGATGATAATGCTATCAGTTTTTTCTATATAAAAATGTTGTTGATATTTTTGTTTAAATAGTTTAATCAACTTTAGACAAATACTAAAACATTTCATAGTAGGTTTATTTGTTGCCATATTCACAATAGGAACCAGCGGAGGCAGCTTTGTTCAGGTTTGGATGCACATATATGATTTAATCATCAAAGTTTTTCTTTTATAGTCTCTGCCATCCTGGACCTTGCCCACCCTGCCCTGCCTTTATGACTAAAACATGTGAATGTGGACGGACCAGGTAAAGTTAGACTTGTACTCTAAAGAAGGCTATTTCCACATTGATGGTTTGTGTGTGAATGTCTAAAATAAAAGATTAGTAGGTAGGTATCTATAGTGCTTTCCTGAAAATAGTAGTTTCCTGTGTTGTCTTAATCCTATTTCTACATACTGCTTCATGGAAGCTAATAGGAAAAAAACCACATACAAGAAATACTTAGGAATTGTCTTCAGTTCCTCATTGATCAGAAAATAGGGGACAGATAAAACCAGACTGGGAAGCAAGGAAAGCAAAGGAGGAAAAAGAGGAAGGTGGAAAAAGGGGATGGAAATAAGGATTAGAGGAAGGAAACAAAAGGTTGGGGAAATGGTGCCAAGAGAAAGGTTTGAGGAGGGTTTGGCCTTCAGTGTTAGTTTAGCTGTCAAACAGAAACTTAATTTCCAACATTAGACTAATGAATGCTATCTTTACTGTTTTTACAGGCACACAGTTCGTTGTGGTCAGGCTGTCTCAGTCCACTGTTCTAACCCATGTGAGAATCTTTTGAACTGTGGTCAGCACCACTGTGCTGAGCTGTGCCATGGAGGTCAGTGCCAGCCTTGCCGGATCATACTGAACCAGAGTAAGTGGTGAGCATACCAGCCTTCAGCTGTTCAGCATTTTCATCAACCCAGGAATGAAGACCCAGAAGAAATGCTTATTTAAACTCTAGATAGGGATGAAAGGGAACCTAGGAGAATTATAATTTGAGAAGATAAACTATATTTATGGCCAAAATACTTTGCTAGCTATTTAATGTGGACAAATGAAAAGTCTTCAACTGAGTTTGAAAAATCAACTGCACAAAAATGGAAGGGAAGAGACTGAGATCCATACAAAATTATACAGAAAGACTTTGATTTAACTAAGTAAAAGCCCCAAAGAATCAGGTGCTAAAAATGGTCCAGAAATCAAAGGGACTCTCTCACACCATAGTCTGTTCTGCTAAGACAAAATTGCCAGTACATGCTTAACTCCTGCCTTATCTCAAAATGGTTTTGAGGCAGCATGTAAGAATATATGAAATGTAACAAAACATAAAAGATGTGAAAAGAGAAAGAAAATGCTAGGGACATTGAATGACTTATAGGTAAAAACTATAAAGACAAACATTAGGTCAGTTATACAGTGTTCTTGGCATAAAAAGATTATAGTTTTAACTAAGGCCAGACAGATTTTTCTCAGGAGAATCTCATTAAGAGAATGTTGAGTAATATATGGCACAGTTCCTTACATAAAATTCTTACAGCACACATGACAAAATATTTTACAGGGCTGTTTCTTAATGTAAGTCCCAAGATTAATCAATAGCATACCACAAGGTAAAATTTAATAAAATAAAGCTCTGTAGGGCACCAATACATTATAACCCAGGATCCTTGCATGTTAAACGCAGTCATAGAAACAAAGGAATCATGTAATAAGTGGTCATTTGTGACTCACTCCTTTCTCCTAATGTGTTTTAGAGGTTCATCCATTTCATAGCATGTATCAATATTTCTTTCCTTTTCTTGGCTGAATAATACAGTCTCCAACTTGATAATTTAAGTTACAATTTTTTTTTTTACTTTATGACAGTATGAAAGCAGTAATAGACATAATTACGTGAGATATTCAGCACTTTTTTATAAAGTTGGCTTTGCATTAGATGATTTTGCCCAACTGTAGGCTAATGTGAGTGTTCTGAGCACATTTAAGGTAGGCTAGGCTAAGGTGTTATAGGAATGTAACTTCAACATAAGGAGTATCTGTATTCCATTTGATGGATATACCACATTTTGTTTATCCATGCATTAGTTAATAGACAGGATTGTTTCCACATTTTGATTATTGTGAATAATGCTACTGTGAACATCCATTTACTGGTTTATATTTTTATCTCTTTGGAGTATATACCTAGGAGTGGAATTGCTGGGTCACTTGGTAATTCTGTGTTTAACCTTATAAGGAATTATCAGAGTGTTTTCTAAAGTTTGTACAATTTCACTCTTATTGTGCTTTTAATTAACCTTTCTCTAGAGTTTAAAGGTGTTAAGCACCTTTCATGTATTTATTGGCCATTTATATATTTTCTTTTGTGAAGTATTTGTTCAAGTCTTTGGCTCACTGTTTAAGTTGCTGATCGCTGTTGATTTATAGCAGTACTTTAAATACAGTCTGTTTATTCGTTATCTTAATGGTGTCTTTTGATGAGTAGAAATGTTTGTCTAATGAAGTTCAATTTATTAATTTTTTTCTTTTATGATTTATGTTTTTCTTGCTTTGTTCAATATATCTTTGGCTAATCTCAAAGTCTTAAAAACATTCTCTTATAGTTTCTTCTGGAAGCTTCGTTTCTGAATTTTACATTTAAGTCCATGATCCATGTAGAATTAAGGTTCATTTTTTTTCCATACGTACATACAGTTATTCAACATTTGTAAAAATATTCTCCTTTTTCCATTAAATTAACTTAACATTTTGGTTGAAAATCAACTGCTGTGTACATGTGAGTCTATTTCTTCCACTGATCTATTAGTCTGTCTTTACATCAATAACTGCACTACCATAATTACTATAACATTGTAAATCTTGAAATCAGTAGTTTAACTCTTTCAACTTCATTCATTTTTAAAGATTATTTTGGTTTTTCTGGACCCCTTTCAAGTAGTTACTTTTTTAAAATTTCCCAAGCAGTTACTTTTAAATAGCATTCTAAATCCATTGTCCAAATTCTGTAGGACAATAACCTATGCTGGTATTATGTAACTAAAATAATGAAAGCCATCTAAGCATTATTATATCTTCAATTCTCTCTACCCAAGGTACCAGAGCTAATAGTTTTGTGACTACAGGTTTGAGATGAATTCATGTCATCAAGACAACCATAAATAAGTTTCCAAAAAAGTACACAAGTGCTCACTACTCCCTGCACCCCAGGGAACCTCACAATTCTCAGTTTTCAACCATGGCCTTCTGCACCAGATAGTAGTCTCTTAATTTAGAGGGTTGCTTCACTTTAATGCTGTTTGGGGATGTGCTACAGCGAGGCACCATCAGATTCTAACAGAGTCTAACAAGGCTTTTTTTATTTCTTCCTGTGATAAATCTTTTAGGTGAGGACTTAGAACTGCTGTATAAGCCACATTTATTTCTGCATCAGGTCTGATCATTACTAATGAACAGCATTTTTTGTTTTCTTATAGATTGATTAGAATATTTTAAGAATCCGTAGAGGTTACTGATCTTTTGTTTTTGAAATTGTATCCTTAAGTATGCTACTGTGGCAGCACTTCCCGAGATGTGTTATGTGGAACAGATATAGGAAAGTCTGATGGATTTGGAGACTTTGGCTGTTTAAAGATATGTGGCAAGTAAGGTTTTATGTTTTTCTTAGACTAAAGCTGTATTTTATGTGACAATTATATAATAGTCTCTTGTTTTTCTTAACAGGGACTTGAAATGTGGGAACCACACGTGTTCTCAAGTGTGCCACCCTCAGCCCTGCCAGCCATGCCCACGGCTTCCCCATCTAGTGCGCTGTTGCCCTTGTGGGCAAACTCCTCTCAGCCAACTGCTAGAACTTGGAAGCAGTGGTCGGAAAACCTGCATGGATCCTGTCCCTTCATGTGGAAAAGTGTGCGGCAAGCCTCTGCCTTGTGGTTCCTTAGGTAACTAGTAGGCATAAGAGTATAAATGTTTGGTGGCAATGACAACTTAAGCAAAATGTTTTTAAATTCCAGTTACAATATTAGAGATTTTTCTAAATGTTATGATCAACTTTGGGCACTTTTCCTTTCCTCCTCAAACTATACTTATGGAAATTTGTACTCACCCAAGAGATCTCATTTAGAATTGGGTATTTTATCGCTAACTAAGATCAGCTGTGAAATTCTGTTCCAAAAGATTATTTCTCTTAGCGGCCTACACTAGTATGAATGCCAGATATCCTTAGTGTTTAAAAACATTCTCATACAATAGGAACATCTTAACTAAAATTCTAAGTACAATAAAAGTTCAGCCATTTGGACCACTCAAGAAATGTCATTCTTTATAGCTAAGTTTCCCATTTAGCTGAGAAAGTATCTCCTGAGCATCATTTTAGATGGACATTTTTCTAAAATTCTTTTTTCTTTAAACAGAGGTGACTGTGAATAATTTCTTTCCTTTTATTGACCCAGAATCATTTTCTTGAACCTCATTTATTCTGAATACAGTGATGCCCTCAGGGCTTGCTGAGATATCTCAGGTGATTTCTCCATACAATGTGCAGTTTGAACTGTTTTATCTACTTCTTAAAGATTTTTGTTTATTTCTTCAGTGCTTTTAGTATGCCTACTGTCCCACTTGCAGTGACTCTTTCTTCTGACTGTGGCTTCTGATTACTTGGATATAGAAACCAGAAAAAAACTTGTTAGAATTGGCTAAAAGTAATAGTGTGAGTTTTTAACTGAGACTTTCTGAGTCAGTCCTTGGGAAATATATGTGTACAGTTATGCAGTGACCTGGAAACTTCTCTCCTAAGTGAGTGGGTTTTTTTGTTTTTTTTTTCCAATCTAACTTTAAAATTATGTATAGAGGAGAAATACTCTCCTCATACTTTAATAACATGTTACAACTGTGTTAGGAATATCAATCATCTATTGGTTATTCATGTCTACTGTGAAAAATGTATCTTCAGATAAGCCCTGTGAAATAGAGATCAAGTGCCTTCTAAATCAAGAAGGATGGTAAAGGTCTCCCCTTTTCAGAAAGCATACGAGTTAGTTTTATAAGAATTTCATATATAATGACCAAAAATCCTACCCTGAGGCTAAGATAGCTTGTTGGCAATGAGAAAAAGAAGAAATGTGAAATAGTTAATGTAAAGGGACTTGAGCAGGAAAAGGATAGTGACTATCAGTATGAACTAACCTGGAGAAGGAACAAGAACTAGGCTGAATTGGATTGAGCTGCTCAAAGGCAAGCCCGTAACCATGGCTCTCAAGTTTATTCACATCTGGCTTATCTGTAGAAAGCTTATTTTGGTGTTTTAGCATCTCAGGAGGAAATTTCCATTCTAGATGTACAGCATTAGTACAAAAGACTGGGTGGAGCTCTGCTTTAGGATGGGCAGCTTCTTGGACCTACTCCCCAGCAAAACAAGCAAAGCTAGGGGAAACCAAACAAGCAACCATCTAAAGTCTCTGGAAATTGTCATATAGATATATATCAATTAAGAAATATTTATTGAAGAAAATATTACTGAAACTCAATAAGAACAAAAATTTGTGTCATATGAGTCACAGCCCACTCCTACCCTTGCTGACCCCCAGCTCCAATTAACAAAAGCCCCACTCAGGATGAGTGTGCCCAAAATGGAGCTTTCTCTACCCTCAGCTCCCAGTCTGGGGTTTTTCATAGGTTGAACAGACTACCAACATTTCTCATCCCCTGTAATTCCCAGTTGAAGAGTCTAAATTTCTGGTAATTGCGTATGAAAGATGGGGCTCTCTTTGTCCACACAGCCCCACACATGAGTTGGAGGCTCCACCTCAGTCACAATAGGCTAAAATACTAGGGCCCCAGTCACCCTTATGCCACATTACTTGTAGAGCAGAGGTGTTATGCTAGAGGAAGTAAGACAGGAAAACCAGAACTGTTCCATTCAACACCCAGAGTAGTGGCTGAGACTTCCCAGAGAAAGAGGCAGTCTTTAAGAAAGAGAGCTACAAAGTACTCCCCAAAGGAACTGACTTTAATTTGAAACAGTGTGGGGGTAAATTCAGGCCTAAGGCCCTTTGGAAAACAATAACTCCTTTTAATTAACAACAAAAGTTAGGCTAGCTTGTTGGGGGGGGGGCAGGGAGGGTGGTCTTTGGCACTGGAACAGTGATAGAAATGACTAGGAGCCCTCCTGTGGTCAGAACAAACCTCACAGATTTGCCCAAATTAGACTGCTGAGCAATTTATGCCCCAGGGCATTGTTGAAAACAATTGTTGAAAACAACCAGTAAGCAATTAGTGGAGCCTCAAGAGTGAGTAGTACCAAATGTGACAGATAGTTTAACAGAGATTAGGGGGAAAGATAGCAAAGAGAGCTCTGCTAAAACAGTTGTCATCCCAGGGTGACTATGCATATTCCAAAGCTGTGCCATCCAAAGAATTACACCTAAGGGTTCATACCATAGGGAAAATAGATTTCATTAAAATAACCTAAGCAATCATGAAACAAATAAGCAACAAGAACAAAAACTGTGGAGAGAAGAAGCTGTATCTAGAGTATCTACAAATAACATTACCAAAAACATCTGGTGTCCAATAAAAAATTATGAAGTATACAAAGAAACAGGGAAAAAACACAAGCAACAGAGAGTTTCTGTTTTCTTTGAATGACTGGTATCAGATTTAACAAAAACATCAAGGTTGCCATTATAAATGTGTTCAAAGAACTAAAGGAAATCATGACTAAAGAATTAAAGGAAGGTATAAAGACAATGTCTCATCAAATAGAGGTTATCAATAAGAGGATAAAAATTATTTTAAAAGGACCAAATGGAAAATCTGGAATTGAAAAGTTTAAAAATTAAAATGAAAAATTTATTAAAGAGGCTCAACATTAGATTTCAGCTGGCAGAAGAAAAGCTCAATAAATGTGAAGGTAGAGCAATAGAAATTATATAACCCAAAGAACAGAGAGCAAATAGAATGAAGAAAAATGAACAGTGCCTCAGAGAAATGTGAGACTTATATAAGTAAACATAGATGTTTGTATGTTTGCTTACATATATATGCATATATATAAAACATAAGAGAAAGGAACAGAAAAATATTTGAAGAAGTAATGGGTGAAAAGTTTCCAAATTTATTGAAAAACATTAATCTGTATATCCCAAGAAGCCCAACAAACTCAAATAGGGTAAATTCGAAGAAATCCACACCTAGACATACAGTAAAAATACTGGAAGTCAAAAACAAGAAGAAAGTTGCAAGAGAAAAATGACCCAAGGGAAGCCCTATAAGATTAACAACAGACTTCTTGTTAGAAACAGTGGAGAACACTGCATCACAAACAGAATGGCCATTAAATCTATTCAAAGTGCTGGAAGAAAAAGCTTTGCCAAATACAAATTTTATATCTAGCAAAACTCTTTCAAATTGAAAATCAAAAAGAATTTTGTTACTAGCAGATTGAGATTACTTTATAATAAATAATACTAAAAGAAGTTCTTTAGACTAAAAGCAAGTAAGCCAAGATATCAATTCAAATCTACATTAAAAAAAAATAGTGAAGGTAAAAATTCTAAAAGACAGTATAAGTGCATATTCTTTTTTCAACTGATTTAAAAAGCAGTTGTATAAAATAATATGTATATATTTGGAATGTTGGGCCTATAACATAGAAATATATATGACAATAACAGCACGGAGGTAGGAGGGATCAGAGTTGTATTGGAGTAAAGAAATTATATCACATGGTAACTCAGATCCACAGCAACAAATGAAGGAACCCAGAAATGGTAAATAAGAAAAATATAACAACTATAAATATATACTTGTTCTCTTTTCTCAGCTTCTTTAATAGACATATAAAGTAATGAGTATAACAATATATTGTTGGGTTTGTAACATATAGATTATATATGTTATATATATAACACATATACCGTGTTGTATAACAATAATAGCACAAAAGAGACGAGCTATATAGGAGTAAGGCTTCACTGGAATTAGGTTAGTTCATTAAATCTGAAATAGATTCTGATAAGGTGCATATGGTAAAGCTAGCATAATCATTAAAAAACTCAAAAACTTTTGTGAAAGATACCATTAAAAAAGAAAAATATTACAGAAGAAAACATTCACTTAATCCAAAAGCAAATAGTAAAGGAAGATTAAATTAACAATAAAGATACAAGATGTAGAAAACTAAGTGAAATGGCAAATGTAAATCCAACTGTATCGATAGTCATGTTAATGTGAATGGATTAAACCATTAAAAAACAGATTGTCAGACCAAATTTAGCAGGGGTGGGGGAGCGGGGCAGAAGCAAGATATGCTTGCTACCTTTAGGAAATAGACTTTAGAGTGAAAGATACAATTAGGCTGAAAGTAAAAAGAAAAAATACATTGTGTGAACAGCATCTATTGAAAGAGACTATGATCAGTCCCTGAGGGATCCTTGAAACAAGACTTATCCTAAACCTAATGTAGCAAAATGAATGGCAGGCCACCTATCACCAGATGTTCACTAGTTTGAGGCAATGGGGTTATAGATTATGGCTTATGATTATTTATGATCTCCAGATGATTTGCAGTTGTGAACACTTTAGTAAAGTCATCCATGGCTATAATTTTAAGTGGATCCAAGGCTAACCTAGAGACTTGGAGTACAAATAAGGAAGAGACAGAAGATCCATTCTTTGACTTAGGCAAAGCATCATGCAATCTAAAGCATAGTCCAGTAACTAATGCTGGGCTCTATTCTGCTGGAAAATGCCCAGCCTGATGGATAAAGAGGGAAGATAGGGGAAGAGGCATTGATGACATCCTTCTTCCCTCAGCTTTGATTGTGGAGTTGCAGCAAAGAGAAGGAGAAGATGAATGCAGCTAGTGAATTTGGGAGTCTGAAATGAATAGTTGCAATTTTCATTCCCAGCACTTTTCATTTTTATTAAAGATTTCATTCATACCTGTGAAAAGCTCTGCCATGAGGGAGACTGTGGACCATGCTCTCGCACATCAGTTATTTCCTGCAGATGCTCTTTCAGAACAAAGGTAAATCCGAAACATTGCTACAGTTGTTGCCATCCTATGCCTTTTAATTTTGTGTTTATGGGAGGGGAGGAATCAAAATAACCTTAGTTTTATTTCTTTTATACTATGTATGATTTATTTGATCCAGCCAATGTATACTGACACCACTATGGACCAAGTTGTAGGATAGGTATTGGTTCTGCGGAAGGGTCTAGTGCTCACAGCTCAGAGGCCAGTAATGGAGACAGGGCAAGTACACATATAGAATAGCTCTACCAAATACAAGTGTGATAATGCCAGGTGCCAGAAGAGAACTGTAGCACTGTTACAAGGAGTTAGCTAACTAAGAAGCTAAAGGGAACACAGTCCACAAGATTGCCCTCACTTTTGACACCAACTGCAAAAGGTTAGACAACTGAATTAGAACAATCATGAGACCACCCTAACTTCTGATACGAACTGCAAGTCTATTAGTCTCCAAGACGACCCTCAAAGTTTGATAATTCACTAGAAGGGCTCACAGTACTCAGTGAAAACTATTATACTCATGGTTACAGTATGTTATAGGAAAAGGATAGAGATTAAAATTGACCAAAGGAAGAAGCACATAAGGAAGAGTCCAAGAAAGTACCAAATGTGAAGCTTCCAGTTGTCCTCTCCCCATAGAGCTGGAACAGTCTGACTTTTTCAGCATCAGTGTGTGACATTAGGATGGAGTATTGCCAACCAAGGAAGCTTACCCAAGCCTGAATGTTCAGTTTTTATTGGGACTATTGTGAAGACCTGGTTGACTGCCATCATAGCTGATCTCAGTCTTCAGTCCCTCACTATAGAGGACTGCTGATACTATGTGACTGAAAGCCTCCACCCTAAATCATATCATTGTTTTTTTTGGTGTGGCCAACCTCTACCCTAAGACTATAAGTATGGCCAGTTTGTACTCTAACTCACATTGTTAGACTATATGACCTGAGTCACTTGTGATCAAAGGCCCCAGGCATGTACACAGTGATACTCCTGTCAGGCACATTCCAGGGTCTTAGATATTACCTCCAAAAAGCCAATGGCAAAAGCCAGACCTCTCTTTGGGTAAGGTTGATTATTCACTATGTAACATATATATATATAATTTTGTAATTTGATGAGTATAGTCAGTTTGTCTAATTTCTGCCTTGGGCAGTTTTGATTGGACTTTATGTTATAAAAGGGGTGTCTTACCATTTTGGAATTAAGCCATAGTGCCAATTCCTATGTCTAATCAGAAGAAACAGGAAGCCTTCCTATGTAAGTATTCGAGTAATCAACTTGTGGAACATACTGATTGTTGATCTGTCCTGCTCTCTGACCTACTGCTAGTCATTTCAGTGCATATTGTCACCCTTCCCAGCAGAGCACGGGCCAGGGTCTGAAAGAAACCATGGAATACATAGAGCAGTAAAGGAATTTTGAATATTAAGTACAGGACCATTATATACCTCATAAGACTGTGAGATATTGCAATTTAGTAATCGCAAATTTGGTAATGCCCAGAGGAGCTCTTTGTGACCAAGAATCACAAGCAAGTTTGGGATGCCTGAGCTTGAAATGGCTATTGTCAGTTTGCTGCTTTCTCCCCAGCAATCCCTTTCTCTCTCTCTCTCTCTCTCTCTCTCTCTCTCTCTCTCTCTCTGCTTTTTGTTTTGTTGGGGTTTTTTTGCTTTTTTTTTTCTTGCTTCTATAATAGTGGACCCCATGACAGTGAGTGTATTCTTGAAAAGCTATGTGTGAATTGAATTTTTACAAATAAAAGTCTTAATTGTAAAATTGCTATAAGCATTCACTGTCAGTATGAATTGTTAAACCCTTTGACAAAGTGGAAAATCTCTTTGAAATGCTGATGATCACCTCATTGTTTAGCCTTATATTTCATGAGTATACATTTTTTTATGAAAATGTCTTTTGTAATGGAATGGGATTTTGCATGGAAGTAAGTTTTCTAGATACATAAAATTTATTTCTGTCTGCAGCCATGCCATCCTGAACAAGCCCAATCCCATCTGATCTTAGAAGCTAAGCAGGGTCGGGCCTGCTTAGTACGTGGATGAGAGACCACCTAAGAAGACCAGGTGCTGTAGGTGAAAAAAAAAATAAGGAATTGTAAACTAACAAGGTCCTTGCAATTCGTGAGGTCATCCAAGGGTTGCCTCGCCTGAGGGTTGCCTACAGCACCTGGTCTTCCTAGGTGAATAAACTGACTGCCAGAGAAATACAGGACATTTGGGATATACATGTTACATTTAGTATTATCCTGTAGTTGTGTTGTTTCATTTATTCCTAAAGTAGTTACCCTTTCTTTTTCTTTTTTCATAGGAGTTTCCATGTACCAGTCTCAAAAGTGAAGGTATGACTGGGAAGGAACATGAGGGAACTTTCTGGGAGAAGGTCATGTTATGTAGGGTTATGTATTTTGTGTAAAGTCAGTGAAGGTACACTTAAAATTTGGGCATTTGATTGTATATAACTTTTACCTCATAAGAAAGAACCATATATTGAATTCTAGTTAATGAAATGCTAAAAATTTTAGGGGAAGAATACTCATGTCTGCAGCTTACTTTGAAATGCATCAAATAAAAAATAAGATAAAAAGGGATCAAATATATGGTAGCTGAAGGAAACTGGACTCTGGGTGGCAAAACAAGAAAATATATAGATACCAAATTATAATGTACACCTGAAAATTATATAATTGTATTAACCAATGTTATCCCAATAAACTTAAAAGAAGATAAAATCTATATTAAATGATAAAAAAAAGATAAATTCATGAGTGTATAGAAGAATAGATGTGTGAAAAAGTAACATAGAATCTAGTAGTGGGCATGTGAACTTTCACTGCAAAATTGCTTCAACTCATATGTTTGAAAATTTTCATAATAAAATATTAGTGGGGAGAAGTGAAAATAAGTGATATTTAATGAAGCAAACTTTTTACACACAGACTCTGATGCTTGATTCCCTTAAGGATCTAGGACTGTTGGATACCTGGAACAGGGATTCAGCCAGCAACTGTCTTACCCTTAAAGCCCAGAATATTGTTTCTTCTTTTGTCCTTGATCCTGCTGACCCACTCTATTATGCTTCTGTATGTCTTACTAACATAGTCTTTGGTTTAAGCCAGCTTAAAACCTTTTTGGAAAAGTGATAGAAGATAAATGTGTTTGTAACTTGGGCTTTTCTTCTTCTTGGTAATACATTTTTTCATATCAGTGTATATATCTCTCCCGCTTTCAGTGTGTGGGGATATACCATAGTATATAGTTCACTGTTGCCCTTGGGTGATCATTTAGATTGTCTCCAATTTTTCTTCATCACAACTGATGCAGTAACCATCTTGTTCCACCTTTTAAAACTTATGATGAAAAATTTCGGTCACATCTGAAAGTAGAGATACTCGTGTATATATATCACCCAGCATCATTAATTATCAGCATTTTGCCTATCTTGTTTCTTCTGTCTCTCCCTTTCCTACTTTTTATTTTCATTGAAGTACGACAAATCTCAAACATCATTTCACTCAGAAACACTTCAGCACCTAGCCCACTTTTTTTTTATTGAAATAAAATGCACATAATGTAAAACAAAACATTTTAAAATATACAATTCGGTGGCATGTAGTGCATTCACATTGTTGTATAATCATCATCTCTGTCTAGTTCTAAAATATTTTCATCACCCCAAAGAAAACCCTGAATTCATTAGGTTTTCACTTCCCACTCACTTCTACTCCTGAGCCCCTGGCAACCTCTAATCTGCTTTCTGTCTCTATGGATTTACCTATTCTAAGTATTTTGTATAAATGGAACAATATAATATGTAACCTTTTGTGCCTGGCTCTTTTCATTTAGCATTTTCTTAAGGTTCATCCATGTTGTAGCACCTATCAGTACTTCATTCCTCTTTATGACTAAAGAATTCCATTGTATGTATGTGCCACCATTTGTTTATCTGTTTATCTGTTGATGGACATTTGGGTTGTTTCCATCTTTTGGTTATTGTGAATAGTGCTGCTGTAAACCTTTGTACTAAATTTTATTTGAAAGCCTGTTTTAAGTCTTTTTGGGTATATAACTAGAAGTGGAATTGTTGGATCACATGGTAATCCTGTATAATTTTTTGAAAAACTTCCATACTGTTTTCCACAGCAGCTATGCCATTTTACATCTTCACCAGCAGTGTGTGAGGGTTCTAGTTTCTCTATATCCTCTCCAATACTTGCTTTTTTCTGTTTTTTATTTTTTTATTATTATAGCCATCCTAAGTGGGTGTGAAGTGATATGTTGTGGTTTTTATTTTCATTTCCCTGATTACTAATGATGCTGAACTTTTTTCATGTAGTTGGCCATTTATATATCTTTGGAAAAGAATCTGTTCAGGTCCTTTGCCCATTTTTAAATTGGGGTTGTTTGTCTTTTTGTTGTTGAGTGGTAAGAGTTCTTTATGTATTTTGGATGCTAGACCCTTGCAAATATTTTCTCCCATCATGTGGTTGTCTTTTCACTTTCTTGATAGTGTCCTTTGATGCACAAAAGTTTTTAATTTTGATCAAGTCCAATTTATTTTTTTTCTTTTGTTGCTTGTGCTCTTAGTGTCTTAGCTACTTCTGAAATTATATCTATAGGAAGGATTCCTTAAAATGGAATTACTACTTATATTTTTGATAGATACGTATATATTTTAAAAGTTTATACTCTTATCTGCTAAGTATGTGTGCCCTTTTCTCCACACCTTCAGTCATACCACATATTAATCAGTCTTCCTATATTCTTTTCTATTTTTTGACAATCTGAGTGAAAAATGATATTTTAATATGCATTTTCACCATAACATTTTCACTATTTTATTTACATTGTTACATTTGTATTTCTTCAGCCTATAGTCACTCAAATATTTATTGGATAAATGTTGTTTTTTGTTTTGTTTTGTTTTGTTTTTCATTATAATTGACCACAGCAGATGCTACATTTATGTGTGACAAGCGGTGTAACAAGAAACGGTTGTGTGGACGGCACAAATGTAATGAGATATGTTGTGTGGTAAGTGGACCTATCTTTGGGCACAGTCAGATGCATTCATCCAGAGCCTGGGCTTCTGGAGGCCTTAGCTATCTGGAATGTAGCCCAGATTTAGAAATCACTGGAATGAGCCCCTGAGCAGGAGTCAGAGCTGCTCAAATCAAGCTGACCTCAGCTAGGTCAAGAAGTCAGCCAGTGGCAACACGGAGGAAGAGAAAGACGAAAGACAGAAGGCCTCAGGTTCCACAACCTGAGACTGCTAGATGAGTATACAGTCTTCTGCAGGAGATTGTGTGCTGTCCCAACACATAGACTGGCCTGGCCTTAGCAACTTGGCCTTCAGATTTCATATATTCCTTGGGTCAGGTTGGCAGCAAAATGAGTGTGGTATTTTTGAAAGGAGCAACTT
The DNA here is from genome assembly GCA_030015415.1 of Cynopterus sphinx. Classification (NCBI taxonomy): domain Eukaryota; kingdom Metazoa; phylum Chordata; class Mammalia; order Chiroptera; family Pteropodidae; genus Cynopterus; species Cynopterus sphinx. Next base: position 99,977,374 of record CM057385.1, read on the forward strand.
TTAGTTACTTGAAATACTCACTTCTATGGAACTAAATAAAGGAAGCACTACCTGGCCGTCGGTACTGTGTTATCTTGTTATGTGCGTGTGTGTAAACAAGGTAACACAGTACCAATAACGAGGTAGTGCATACATACACACACATATATGTATATATAAAGTACATAATTGTTACTTTTAAAATGTATATATTGTTAAGGTGAAGCGTGATGAAATTATACAGTATATCAGGACCTACTTATAAACCAGTGTTTGAAGGCTAAAGATTTCTCGTCAAAAATTTCAAACATACATAAAACCAGAAAGACTAGTATGAGTCTCCTACACCCAGTATCCAGCTTTAGTAGTGATCAGCTCATGACTCATATTGTTTCATCTACATCACTACTAATTCCTTTTCCCTTGATTATTTCGAAGCTAATTTCAAGCTCTCATTTCATCTATAAATTTAGAGAGCCTTGTTTTATTATTATTAATCTTATGGTTATTTATCTAAAACATAAACTCCTCTTCCTAGGATAAGGAGCACAAGTGTCCTTTGATTTGTGGGCGGAAACTTCGTTGTGGCCTTCATAGATGTGAAGAACCTTGTCATCGTGGGAACTGCCAGACATGCTGGCAAGCTAGTGAGAGTCTTTACTGTATACTTCATTATAAGAATTTTCTAGAAATTCAGGCATAATATATTTTGAAAGATTGATAATGCTTAGATTGGTATGGATTACTGAACTAATAAGACTTCGTATTTCAGATATATTGAGATTTTTTTTTTAAGTTATTCCTAGTGCTGTATTATTGTCCTGAATGTTTGAAACTTGGCACGTAGGCAGCATCCTAAGATGAAGTCTGGTCCATTAATGGATACCTTTTTTGTTACCTGCCTCTTAAATATTATTGACCCAGGTTCTGTCCTCAACAAGTCTTCTTTCTCTATGTAATTAGCAGCAGTTTGCAAACTTTTTGGTCTTGGGACTTCCTTGCAATCTTAAAAATTATTGAGGATTTCAAAAGCTCTTGTTATATGGGTTATAGCTATATTTATCATCTGAGAACTCAAAACTGACACATTTTTAAAATATTTATTTATTTATTTTTAAAAACAATATATTCATTACATGTTAACATGAATAACATTTATTTTTAGAAAAAGTATATTTTAAAAAATTAATGAGAAGAGTAGATGCCTGATTTAATAGAAGGTAGTTGGATTCTTATATCTGCTACATCAATCTGTTGTAATATAGTTGAGGCATATGAAAAAAATCTGGCCTCAACAGCTATTTGGAAAAGGGATGACTATTTGTAAAACTTTTTCAAATAATTGTGGCTTTCTCCTTTGATATTACACCAAAACTCAGCCTCACTACAGAAGGGACTTAAGTCAGTGTTTTTGTTTTTGTTCAATGTCACATTTTTGTTATATTTTGAGTGGCTCTTTTACATCATATACTGATAATTTGGAAAATAATTTTTCACGCAGGTCATTGAAGTATTGACAAATTTTGTGTTATGCTATTAAAAACTCATACATTAACTACTGTAAGTGTATATGTGCCTTACTGTTAAAATATACAGCTGAAACTTAGATTTCATTAACCAGTGTCACCATAAAAAATAATTAAAAAAAAAAAACTCATACATTAATATAACTACCAATCTCCTCAGAAAAGTCTTAGGAAATGTTTTAGAAAGTTGTCAAGCTCTTAGTGGTACATGTTTTCAGATATTCTGTTGTCATTGAAAGCTTGAATTTTATCGTTGGCAATGAAGTCATTTTTCTTGACAGGCTTTCTTTGTCCACTTTTGGCTAAAATATTAGCCAAGTACCTAAGTCTAAATAACTGTAGTTTGTCAGTGTTCTTTTAGTAAAAATGGTGTTTTCAGAAAAAAAAAAAAGATGTTAATTCAGCTTACAGCTCAAAGAAGTGCAATTTTTAAAACAACCAGAATATTTTTTTGTGTTGAGCAAAAGTGCTTTATGCAGATTTCCCATTTCATGTCACAGAATATTAAAAAGACATGAATTCAAGGGTCAAGAGGTTTTTTTACTGCTTCATCAAGGCCTTTCTTGAGTGAAACTGGCATTTTTTATTTACTATAAGTGCTTGATGGTGAAAAATACAATGATTACAGTTTAGTGCTATGGTTTGATTTGCACTAGGGACCTGGCAGTTTTTTGCTTTTGTACCATCAGTACAAATGTGTACATAAGTGAAAAAAAGTAAATAACATCTTAGTATTATTATAAAAAGAGTTTTGACCTTGCAGACTCCCTGAAAGGCTCTCAAGGACCTCTGGGAAACCACAGAGCACACTTTGAGAACTGCTGCATTAAAACTGGCCTAAATCAGGGTTTCTCAAAATGTCCTCTAGAATGCTAGGCCTGTCTTCTTTAAAAAGCAAGTTGAGTCAGTGCTTTGTTGTAAGTCATACACACAGAGTTCCATAGAAACACCGTACATGGCCCCTTACCCTTTACCTAGCTATTTCACATATATTAGCTCATCCTTACAGTAAGCTTGTTGAATGGGTACGTCAAAGTTTCATATCCCCATTTGACCAAAAGGAAGCTCAGAGGGGTTACATTACCTGCCTATAGTCTCTAAGCAAGTGAAAAGTAGGTCTAGAGCTAGAAGCCTAAGCCTCCTGACTGTATTTACAGGGTTCTTTCTACCATATTGTGTCGTTTCTGAAGGGTTTGCTGAAAAGTGCTAACTGGAAAAGAGCAGAAGGTGGGAGAATCCTGGAAGGCCCTGGACTTCCCAATTTGGGTGCTGTAGTTGAGAACCATGGCCAAGGGCCTGGCCTCTACCAAGGCCCAGAGTTAGAGAACTGGCTCCCCTTCGCATTGAAGGGTTAGGAGAGCTCTTGACAGAGTGGGCTGCCTGTTAGAATTGTCCCATGTGAGCTCTCATTTTGATTTGACAGTGAACTGTGCCCGATAAACTCAGTTGTAGCTCTACACTTCATTTCAACTTCACATTTCTAGCATCATAGATTTTGCTTATACTTATAAGAATTTTTTTGAATGGCTTCAGTAGCTCTTTGGGGTTTACATTCAAATGGATATTTTTGTATGTTTGTTATTTACCTGTAGTTCTCATAATCTCTATTCATTTTCCTAACCAAAACAACTAAAAAAATAGTTGTATTTTTAGTGGAAGTCTCCTGTTCTCTCAAAAAGATATAGCCTATTGATGTTGTTTATATACAAGTCAAAAAAAAAACTATGTGTATGTGTGTGTGTGTGATTATGTCCATGCTCATCACAGACTCATGAGGGTTATTTTGTTTCACCTGCTGCTCCACCAGGTTTTGATGAATTAACCTGCCACTGTGGCGCATCAGTGATCTACCCTCCAGTTCCTTGTGGTACCAGACCCCCTGAGTGTACCCAGACCTGCGCCAGAATCCATGAATGTGACCATCCAGGTGTGTTCCATCTCCTTACCTCCACACCTTATAGCCTGCTCACACCATGTTATTTAGGATGTTGCATGACAGTCTTCACTGTTCTGAGGTCATGCTGTGGTGGCAACCCTTGCTGCCTGGGCTTAGGGGGTGCTTCTGTGAAGGTGTGTATGTGATCAGGGCCAGAGCTGGGAATTGCAACGCCCTCTACTTCTTTACTTTGTGGATGTCAAACACACGTGCAAGGTTGGGAGAAGCCCTAGTGGTTCTTATCTTTCAGGAACGTTTCTTTTGTCTATGTGGCCTGTATTTGTGCTGCATATTTCAAAGTTGAACATCTTTTTACAAAATTAAAACTTTAGATTTTGTTCTTATTATAGAAGCAATATATGTTTCTTATATTAAAAGAAAAATAAAGTCACAAGATGGAAACTAAATCATCTATTATATCATCTTCTAGGAATTAGACTTAGTGTATATTTTGGGGGGGCCTTTTTTTACAGGGAAAATATTCATTTGCTTTTTTTTTTTTCCTAAAAGTTGGATCCTACTGAACTTACTCATTTTAACTAGCATTTGTTGTTGTTGTTGTAGTTTTAGCCTCTTTATCAATGAATATCAGTTACAATATAGATTTTAATGGCAGTGGAGTATTCTGTTGAATAGATGGACCATAACTTATTCAACATAACTTATGTTGCTGAACATTTGTTTTCCATTTTTTTCTCATGGTCTGTTTTGGACATCAGCCAAAAGCTACTTGTCATCACCCATTTTTTCACATCTGTCCAGTCTAGTTGCTGACTTTCCTCTAGGACCATATCAGGCCCATCATTTCATTTTACCAAGTTTCAGAGGCAAACCTGAAATTACTCAAATCACCAGATTTTATACTTATAGTAAGTCTGGCCTTATGATTTAGACTGATTTACAAATAGGCAACCAGCTCTCAATTTTTTAAGGTAATAGAGTGAAAGAAAATTAAGTAATTCTTCATGAAGTGAAAAGTTCCTTCCTTCCTTAGGGACCTTAGGATGGCCTTCCAACTTAGTTTGCAAGCTCCTGCTGTGGTGTTCATATCAGTGTGAAGTAAATGCCCAAGCCAGTACTCACCTACTCCCTCCTTTTCACTCATTTATGGATGTTAACAAATGAAGTCCAAATCCTGCTGGTTAATGTCCATAGTAAGACTTTAACCATTCATGAGTTGTGTTGTTTTAGCTTGCTTTTATTCAGCATGTATTAACTTAAGTGTGTTGTATATCTAGCATGGTGTCAGACATGGGATGATATAGAGGAAGGAAAAATAGCCCAGGACCTTGAGGTTCTTATGTTCTTCCCGAGAGGAAGAGGTTGGTAATTAAATACACATGACACAACCACCATTACAGAAGATGGGCCAGATAACATGGCAGCAAGCCATTTGCATAAGAACTAGAATATCAGGGAAGATAAGAGAGCTTAGGGCAGGGTACTGTAGGAGAAAGAAGACTTTGTTATAGAGATGAGTTTGGATGGACTGCCTCTTCCAGGCAGCAAGGAAATTGTAAGGAGTCAGGGGAAGTGTGTTAGATGGATGAGTAACAAAGATGTCTGAGCATAAGTAAGCAGTTGCTGTGTAAGGGCCAAAGAATCACAGAGTAGAATGGAAAGACCATGAGATTGTGCCACAGAAGATGAGGTAAGAAAACTGCTTCCCTTTCTGCTTTGTTTGGCATGTCTGTCCCCCTCAGTTGGATTTCTTTTCTCACTCATACTCATTCTTCAACACTTTAATGTAAAGTCAGCCACTTTTTACTTTCCTGTGACCATTTCTCAAAGTACTCCTACATTTAAAAGTTCCATGTCATAGGCTATTATAAACATGTATAATAGTTTAGGTGGCTTTATTTAAATATTATTCCTAATTTTACTTTTCTGTTTCTACAGTATATCATTCTTGTCATAGTGAAGAGAAGTGTCCCCCTTGTACTTTCCTAACTCAGAAATGGTGCATGGGAAAACATGAGGTAAGTTTTCTCTCTCGTGTTCATTGTCCCAGCCAGAGATTTATGATTGGACTACTTTGAGTTATTAGTCTCATCATATCTCAGAGTTAATACTCCCAAGAAGCAGAGATTTGCTATTGACACTTCTTTCTTTCTTTTTTTTAATTAAGGTATGATTTGTATAAAATAAATTTTATCATTTTTAGTGTACAGTTCTATGAATTTTGACAAAAGCATTCATTCAGTTACGTAACCTCCACCACAATCAAGATGTAGAACAGTTCATTTACACCAAAAAAGCATTCCTTTATGTCCATCTATAGTTATTCTCCCCCAACCTTCAGATCCTGGCAACCAATGATCTGTTATCCTTCCCAGAAGTGTTGCCTTTTCCAGACTGTCACATAAACAGTCATACAGTAGGTAGCATTTTGAGTCTCTTCTTCTATTATTTTTAATCTGGTTATAATAAGTCAAATTAAGTCAGTTGGCCTTAAGAACATGGGCTGTTTTCTGAGACAACTTCTAGGTTAACCAGCATGGGAAGAGACTGCTAGCCTGGGGAAAGGTGTTATAGTAAGAGCACCAGCAGCCACTGTTCCTTCTCTCTCTGTCCTGTGCAGCTTTCTATCTGGGCCCAAATGCCTTCCTCCAGGCTCACCTGCACCTCTTCATTGTTGCTACCATGAAATATACTTCTAAGCTTTATTTGGCACTATTGACTATAGGCCCTTTGAAACACTTTTAAAAATATTTATTTTTTGAAATGCATATTTATGGTAGACAATTAGGAAAATAATTCTGCTACCCAGAAAGAAATACTTTAACATTCTGGTGAATACCATCAGTCATGTGTGATACACTCTCTGTCCTATTTTATGAAGATTATACTGTTTTGTAACCAGCTCTTTTTACTTCATAACACTTGTCCAACATTTCTTGACACTCGACATTTATGACAACATACTTTCAGTGTTCTTGATAGACAAATTTTTCTCCACTTATTTACTATGAGTGATTCTCAAGTCATAGTCCTTCGTATTTACTCTTTCACAAATCTCCTTTCCTTTGAGAGTAACCACTCTCTAATCATGTGTCATCTTTGTACTGATAGCTTATTCAGACTTCCTTCAACAAATATTTATTGTGTGCCTATAATGGCTAGGTAAAGGCTGAGTTTAGATGATTCAGAAGTGAATAAGACAGTTTTGGCTCCTGCCCTGTGGAGTTTAAGTACAAAGTATTGAAGGGGAAAACTGGGACCTCTACCAAGGGGAGGCATTTTTAGAGGAAGTAACATCCTAAAAGATAATGAGGAGATACACAAGTCTTGTGGGGAGGGAACAGCAGAGGGCACAGCATGTGAAAAATTATCCCCAGCTCCCTGATAATAGAGTAGATAAGTGTTTAACTATTGGGAACTACAGTCTACTAAAATACTGATTCCAAAGCATTAGAAGCATGTATATCGTAGACTCTGGAGGCTTCTTCAAAAGTAAAAGTTATGTATCGCTGGAGTCAAAGTAAATGCCTCATTTTGAGTGTTTTTTGCAAGAATTGGCATGATTACGAGTAACCTTTGGTCCTACAGGAATAAAATTCCAGCATCTTTTTCCTCAAGTGAGGAATCCTAGAAGAAGGCAGTTTCTCAAGAAATGAGTTGGGCATTCCATGGCCTGTTGCTTCCTAATTTTTTTAGAGGACAGTTGCCTAAAGCTATGGAGACCACGGGTTGGAAGATGTGAGGAGAACTGAGTATTTAATTACATAAAACATCCCTGCCTGCAGTCTTGAAGCCATGAGCCAACAGTGCCCCCACTCTTCAGGATTTGTCTCAACTCAGTGTCCTAGCTGTTTCCAGAGGAGGGAAGAGATCATCTGTTCCTCCCAGTTGGTGATAGCATTTTCAAATACTCCCTAATGATACGGATTTATATGCTTGTTACCCACCTTGAAAATTTCATGTCCCAAGTCACACTTGGATACTACTAAAAATCCTTTGGGATCCTAACAAGCATTATTAATAAGGTTCAGATTTATGTTCTCTTCAAACTAACCTTTCAGATTTCAAAAATCAGCCTAATGTCTATAGCCATGCCACCCTGAACAAGCCCGATCCCATCTGATCTTGGAAGCTAAGCAGGGTTGGGCCTGGTTAGTATTTGGATGGGAGACCACCTAGGAAGACCGGGTGCTATAGTGTAAAAAATAAAAAATAAAGGATTGTAAACTGACAAGGTCCTTGCAATCTGTGAGGTCAGCCAAGGGTTGCCTCACCTAAAAAAAAAAATCAGCCTAATATTTTTTCAAATAAAAACTACATTAAAAAAAATGCTCTTTTTGAAAGTTCAGAAATGTTTAACCCGGAAGTTAAAACTCACCCCAAGTTTTATACAGAGATGAAAATTTGGCTACTTCTGTCTTTCCTAGTTACGAAGCAACATCCCATGTCACCTGGTTGATATCTCTTGCGGATTACCCTGCAATGCCACACTACCATGTGGGATGCATAGGTGTCAGAGACTCTGTCACAAAGGAGAATGTCTCATGGATGAGGCCTGCAAGCAGCCCTGCACCACTGCCAGAGCTGACTGTGGCCACCCATGTATGGCACCCTGCCACCTCAGTGCACCATGTCCCATGACTGCTTGCAAAGCTAAGGTATGTATTCCTGGCTCCAGGTGGGGCATTGACTCTGGTTCAGAAACTGCTGATAAGTCCTGAGCATGCATTCTAGTCAGAGGTCATTGGTTTCAAGGAACTGCAAGTTAAGTTAGTGAGAGAAAGGTGAAATAAATTATACAGGTTTCTGTCTGCCCAGCTCGAGATGGCCTTTTAAATAGTATAAGTGTCTGTTTTGTGCAGGATGTTGTGCTAGGGCTGCATCAGTGAACAGGAGGCACATGGTTCCTTCCAATAGATGGCATTAATTACTCATAATTATAACTGTGGTGTCATGAAGGAGTAGTTATACCCTGGTAGAGCGAGCTCTGAGAGCATGTGAGAGGGGCTAACGTGGTCTGCAGAATTAAGTAAGACCACCCTGAGGAGGTGAAAGCAGCAGGATAAAGTAGAGTTGATTAGGTCTTAGCTGGTCCTGGGTCAGTGGTAAAAACTCCATTTTAGTCCTGTCCTTTCAGGTGGGATTAAGGACAGGAGTAGTTCCCACTACTGGGGCACTGTAGACTGGACATTTCCCTCATGGTATATCAGCTACCATGTTGTCAGTTTGCATGTGTGGTTAGCTTCCTCCATCCTGGAGGGTAGCCACTCTCTATTCTCTGCCATGATTTGATTTGAGAAAGGCTTTAAAAGTGAAACCTGCCTATTCAACATGGTTTCCATGTGCTAAAAGTCATTTTATGTTAATCTTATTTCAGATCGAGCTTCAGTGTGAATGTGGACGAAGAAAAGAGATCATGATTTGCTCTGAAGCATCCAGTACTTATCAAAGGTTAGTGTTACTTAAATGTTAACAATTGGTGGACCTAGGTAAAGAGTACACATGTGTTACAAGATCCTTGCAACTTTTGTAAAAGTTGGAAAGTTTTTAAAATAAATTTTCTTAAATTTAGTTTTTCCGGTTCAAAGAAAAGATACTGCTTTATGTACCTTTCCTTCCCGAACTTTAATTTATGAAATAGTCTTTTTATTTCCCTTCATCCTTCTTCCTGTCTTCCCCTTTTGGTCTTATTACACCATGGGATCAGAAGGGAAGAGGTCCTGAAGTTGCATGAATTGCTTTAACATCCCACCACTTGTGTTGACAAAGCCAGGACCAAGTCCTATGCTCCTCCCCTGGGGTGGGGGTTTCTGACTGCTCTGTGAGGTGTCTTTGCAGCCTCCTGAAATCTTGGGACCCATGTGTTCATATAGTGATCTGAGTACAGAGGTAGTGGTGTTAAGAATGGATGGTTGTATATATCTCAGATTAAATGCAGAGATGTACTGTGAAGATAGGTCTTTAGAGGTATGCAGACATTAGAGTGGCTGTGTTTGAATACCTAGTGAGTGCCAGGCATTGACCTGGATGTTCAAGGGAGTACCAAGGAGTGGATTACCTCATCGTTTCCTGTGGAGCTAGCTGCTTAGAATCTAATTGAGGAACTAGGACATAAGCATGTCAATAGTTTATAATAGATGGGCTTCCAAGGACACACAAATTGGCAAGTGGTAAATTTGCCTTGAAGGAAGTCTTTTATGTGCCTAATATAAGAAGGTTCTTGTATAATTGTAATACCTTTTCTTTTCTTTATTGTACTTCAGAATGGCTGCTATTTCCATGGCCTCCAAAATAACAGACATGCAGCTTGGAGATTCGGTGGAGATCAGCAAGTTAATTACTAAAAAGGAAATGCACCAAGCTAGGTAATATTTTAAATGCCTTATTTCTCCTATTAGACTTAATTTCCAGAGGGCAGGAGCTATTGATTATCTCAATTCTCCCCAGTAAAGCCCTTGCATATATAATAGGTGTTCAACAGACATTTGATGTTAAGAGTCATACCCAATCCAATCTGAAGAATCCTTCTCAGGGTATAGTTAAGACCAGAGGAGACTTTTCCAGGCCTCACTTTAACCGGTAACCAGAGGAAGCAGAGGCCTAGATGTTTCCAGCCCAACCCACAGGAGAACAGAGAAGCAGAGTGGTGACTATGTGGAAAGGAGGAGCTGTGGTTGTCAGAGGGATACTGGGAGCATTTTGGGGGCTGAGCAGGCAGGAGACACTCTGAGGCCCTTTTGAGGACTCCTAGACCCCCATAAACCAGAGTCCTGTCCTTGAGAGTATCCTCATCTAGCCCAGAGTCCACTCTGTTTCAGGATTGACTAAGAACTTATTGCTGGATAGAAACTGTGAAACCTGTGCTCTGACTTTTTTTCATTTGCTTCTCAAGGCTGGAGTGTGATGAGGAGTGTTTAGCCTTGGAAAGGAACAAGTAAGTAGTGTCAACTGCTTTTTATCTAGCGATTGTCCTTGAGTTCTGTGGAAGGGAGGGAGCAACCCTTCAAGAATTCACTCACTTAATACCTGCTTTGAGTCTTTTACTGCTATTGTAGGGCAAGAAATTTGATCATCAAGAATTGAAGTGTCATCTACAGCCATGCTATCCTGAGCAAGTCTGATCTCAGAAGCTAAGCAGGGTCAGGCCTGGTTAGTACTTAGATGGGAGACCACCTAGGAAGACCAAGTGCTGTAGGCATAAAAAATAAGGGTTTGCAAGATGACAAGGTCCTTGTAATCTGTGAGGTCAACCAAGGGTTGCCTTGCCTTAAAAAGAAAAAAAAGAATTGAACTGTCTAAGGATAAACCACTTAACATGATTTCAGCATATTTCTGAAACATGAGCTTTTGTCGTTTGGGGGCATGGTGTAAATATCACATGCCACAGCATACTTATTCAGTGACTGGTAGACTTCCTTATTCCCATGGAGATAAGAGGCTTAAATTTTTTTCATGAACTTTTAAGTTGAAGTGTAACATATATATAGAAGATCAGAAGTATACAGACTAGTGAATCATCACAAAGTGAATACAGTGTTATAATAGCACCCAGGTCAAGAAATGGAAAATTACTAGAACCCTCTCTTGTACTCCACAAAGATATAACCTCTAATACTTTAGAATAGTTTTGTCTGTTTTTGAACTTTATATTGATGATGAAATCAAATAGTTGTGTTATTTTTGTCTGGCTTTTGTTATGTTTGTGACATTCATTCCTGTCATTGCACATAGCATTACTTTTTCATTTTCATTCCTGCATATTTTAGTATATTATTCTAATTCTCTTTTCTACCATTAATAGATATGTTTGTTGTTATCAGTATTGAGCAATTACAAATACTATATAAAAACATATATGCTTGCTGTGTATACGTATTCATTTCTGTTGGATGTAAACTTAAGAGTAAAATTACTGATTAATAGGGTATCCATTTGTTCAGCTTTAGTCAATTCTGCCAGACTGTGTGCAGAATGATTGTACCAAATTACATTCCTACCAGCAAGGTCACAGTTCTCGTTGCTCTAGCTTTTTTGTCAGTACTTGGAATTGTTGGTCTTTGTAATTTTAATCCATTCTCATGGATGTATAGCCGAATGTCATTGAGCTTTAACTTACATTTACCTGATGACCAGTGAGATTGAACACCTTTTCCCATGTTTATTGGCCATTTGGATATCCTCTTTTCTGAAGTGCCTATTCAAGTCTTTTGCTCTTTTTTAAATTGTGTTGTCTGTCTTTTTCATATTGATTAGTAGGAGTTCTTTATATATTTTAAATATGAGTCCTTTGGTTTTATATATTATATTTTTTTGTACTCCATACTTTCACTTTTCATGATGTCCTTTGATAAACAGAAGTTTCTAATTTTAATGTACTCCAGTTTTTTCCTTAGTGAGTGAGCTTTTTATGTCCTGCTTAAGAAATACCTATCTGATGATCATGATGATATTCTAGAAGCTGTATTGTTTTACTTTTCACATTTAGATCTACAGTTAACCTGGACTGATATTTTTTGAGCATGGTATAAGGGAGGTTTATGATTTTTTTCCATATGAATATTCATTTGACCAGTACCATTTATCAAGATATCCTTTTTTTAGTGCTGCCTTTGTTTTAAATCAAGTATTTATATTATATGTGAGTCTGTTTCTGAGCTCATTATGTTCTATCGCACTAGTATTGTACTGTCTTAGTTATTGTACCTTTGTAACAAGCCTTAATATCTGATAGTATATCTCTTCAAACGTCATTCTTCAAGATTGACTTGGCTATTCTTGGCCATTTGTACTTCCACTTAAATTTTAGAATTAGCTTATCAGAAACTTGCTGGGTTTTTGGTTCAGTTGATATTCAATTTATAGGTCACTTTGGGGAGATTTAACATCTGTATAATGTTGAGTTTTCTAATCTATGAGCAAGGTGTATCCTTTCATTTATTCATGTCTTTTTTGATTTCTCTCAATGATATTTTATAGTTTTCTATATATAGACCTTGTACATCTTTCAGTGGATTTTTTCCTTGCTATTTGATGTTTTTTGATGCTATTAAAATTGGTATTTTTTCTTGTATCACTTTTAAAACATAATTTTCTAATTGCTTGTTACTATTATAGAGATTTGAACCCAGGTTTCACTGGCTCCAGAACTAAAGTTCTCTGTACTACACCATAATGTCTCCCAGGCTTACTGGTATATAGAAGTACAGATGATGTTTGTTGACCTGTATCCTCAACCTTACTAAATTCACTTGTTTCTAATAGCTTCTTTTAGATTTTACATGTACATGATCATGTCCTTTTCTAATATTAGTAATTTTATTATAATAGTAGTTTTGTTTCTTTCCGATTCTCAACTTTTTTTTCCCTTCCATTATTGCACTTTCTAGGGCCTCCAGTACAGTATTGAATGGAAGGTGGTAATAATAGATATTCTTGACTTATCTCCAATCTCACGGGGCAAGCTTTAAAAATTTACCAGTAAATAATGGTGTCTGATGTAAATTATTTGAGGATACTCTTTATCAGATTAAGTAGCATTTATTTAATGACTGGCAAACTTTCTGACTCCAGCAAAGGTTGATTAAAAGGTATAGCCCTATGAAAATGTTAACAGTAGGAGAATTTATGTTGAAGGGAATGTAGGAGTTTATTGTCATATTCTTGTAACTTGTCTTTGAAAAATTTTTAAGATAAAAACAGAAACAGATAAATGCAAACAAAGTATAGTCCTGTTTTATGTTGAAGTTGGACTTTCAGCAGGTGATAACAACAGCACCTCTGATCCTTATGGTGACCTTGTAAATAACTACTACCCAGAACTCTTGCCCTTTAAGAACCATCAGTCACAATGTTCTCAGCTGCAGAATGTGAACTAAGAGTCCTGAGATCCTATTGTGAAGACAAAGAGGTCTACAAAACATGGAAATTACCTTTGTGTATTTGAGAGACAATATTGTATAGTAGGTAGAACCAGAGCTCTACAGTCAATTTACTTGGATTTGAATCATCACTTCACAAATCAGTTAGCTATGTGACCTTGAGGAAATCACATATCCTCTCTAAGCTTTAATTTTCTTAAAAATCTTTGGAAATGGCGATACTAATAGTGTTTACCTCCCAGAATTATTGTGAGGAGTAATACAGTAAAATTAAGGATGAAACACAAAGCTCTCAACATAAGCCTAGTACATAGTAGATGCTCAGTAAATGTGATTTATTGATTAGAACCGTCTCTATTTCAGAAAGCCTTTTGAATTTCTCCTCAATCTTAGAGTGATAACAATGACTCTCACCATACTTTCTTAAAAATTCACCGACCTAAGGGGGAAAAAATACAAATTTATAAAAGGAAACTTCATCTGAAGTTGCAAATACATACTTTATTGCAAAAATGAAAAACTGACAGGCAGATTTTCCCACAGAAATGTTTTATTGGTGTTTAAATTTGAATTAGTGGCCAACCAATCAAAATATCAAAAGGTATCTATCCCCTGAAGAATTCTCTTGAAATTTTGAATATTAAGCTTCTCTTGAAAATTTGGAAAATCTAACAATAGTAAACTAGATTCTTATGGGCATTCAGCTTGCAAGAGACCCATCTCATGTAAAAAAAATTATACTAAGTGCTGAGCTGAATTATCTATCTTTTTTAAAAAAGATATAACTGAGTATTATTGGTGAGATGTCATGAGACTCATACACTGTTGATCAAAACTGTACAGATGGGCAGATGTGGTGGCCACTTAGACCGTGATGATCAAGGGTCTGCTGTCCATACCTTTTTACCCAGTAATCCCATACCTGGAAACATTTTTGAGAGAAATAATCTTAAAAACTTTTTGCTCAGAGATATTAATTGTGTCACTTATAATATTGAGAAACTAGGCAACTGTTAAAGAAACCTAAAAGAGGAATGTTGAGAAAATGTGGGATATACATAATTAGAGGATTATGAGCTATTATTAAAACAATATATGTGAAAAACAATTAGTAATATGAGAAATGCTAATCATATGATGGGAGGAAAAAATGCAAAGTTTTATATACACTGATTGCAACTAAAAATTATAGGGGGGAAAATCTTAAAGGAAATGTATTAAAATGCAGTGTTTATGTCATTAATGGAATTCTTTATTTTCCAGCTCTGTAACGTGATATTAATTTTAATATTTCTATATCTACTTTATGTATCAGCCCTCCCTGACCATTCCCAATGCTCTCAATCTGCCAGCCTTCTCTTTACCAAAAATTCTGAGTCCCCAGTGTCAACCTCTGGCTTACTCATACCCATGTGGACCTGTCTTTTTTATTTTCTTCTGTGAAGACAATACCATATCTTAAGTTGTTGTTATTCTTTCTTTAATGATTGGGATTGTTAATGTATAAAGAACTTAGGACATGGTGAGCACTCTGTGTTACTATAAGATAGTTTTCCTCCCCCTCCTTTCTTTTTATTTACATACTTCTCGCTTACTTTCAGACGGTTAGCAGAGGCATTTCATATCAGTGATGATTCTGATCCTTTCAATGTACGTTCTTCAGCGTCGAAATTCAGTGACAGTTTGAAAGAAGATGCCAGGTATGGAATGTTTTACCTATTTTCTTAATTGTGGCTTACAAGAGTGTTTGATCTTTTAAGGTGTAATAACTAATATGTTTAATTCCTCTGTGATTGAGCCAGTTAAAGTTTATACATCTATTATAAGAGATTATATGATGTTTAATAAAAATCTTTCTCTTAGTTTCTCAAAACTATCCTGTTTAAGAATTGAAGTTGGTGGGGTGGGCAGGAGGCCTCTGTGGTAGGAGTTTGGGCTGGACTAGCCTAAATTGAAGGCTCCTTGGCCAAATTCTGTTCTATTACCCAAGTCTCAGTCACGTGCATCCTTAGTTAGGCAGTAACACCTCTTATTTTCCATCTGTCTCCTGGTTCTACAGTGGCTATTTCTCCTTCTGTCTTCTCCTTTCTCATACTGTTTTCTCGTTTTTCTCTTTTGTTCCATCACAGTCGACATTCTGTTATCTGAAAATTTCTGACCTCTGTAGTTGTTCTCCCCACATTGTCCATTGTCTGCTCTATACAGACAGAAGGTGGGTGGGAAGGATTCTCAAAGAGCAAGAACAGGAGAAATTAACTGTAACAATTTCTCATTTCAGGAAGGACTTAAAGTTTGTCAGTGACATTGAGAAGGAAATGGAAGCCCTTGTGGAAGCCGTGAATAAGGTTGAAGTCAAAACATCCAACTTGACATGTCTCTAAGGCCAGCTTGATAAAAAAAAAAAAAAAATCAAGTCCCAGAAACACTTTTGGTATTAGAGTAGTTGTAGAAAAAGTCTCAACTTCCTTTTGAGGATCCTTATTTTTCCCAAAGCCCAGCTATGATAACATTGGTGGAATCCATGTCCTGGTTCAGGAACGATATCTGCAATCAAACTACGTGTAAATAAAAATCCTAGTTTGTTGCCTAAGAATGGGTGGAGAAACTGGATGATGGGGTTCAGTAGTGATAGCTGAATGATTGTGGAGATACTTAGGAAGATATGTTTGGCCCTCAGATCTCTGAAGGGTTATTGTGTAATATGGCCTACTCGTTCTTCATTACCCCAGAGGCAGAAAGAAACCCTTGAGTAAAGATAAAAAATTGGATGACTACAGCTGAAGAGTAGCGGGATAGACTCCCTCAGGAGTCTCAAGAGAATGAGGCCTGCATCCTGAAGGTAGCCAGGGAGGTTGAGAAGGTAGCTTTAAGGAAAAAAGTCTTAGTCAGAAGCAGTGAGCCTCACAGTGGCTCCCTCTTCATTTAGTGGGGGCTCTGAGTGAGGATGAGATAGCTGCTTTAGCTCCATATCTAATGAGAGGTTTCTTTCCTACTGTCTTTCTTGCCCCCTTCACTTCCTCCCTCTGTTACCACTTCCCAGCAGGATACTAACATAAAGGAAGGAATGGAATCATTGTTCCTCTCCTATTAGGAAAATTGAGCAAATGTATTTCTCTGCTTATGTGTCTGTCTGCACACTCACGATTTTTAGTGTAGAATATACTTTCATAGGAAGTGAGATTTTCTTGTTTTATAAGTCTTCAATTTATTTAGCCTTTTCTTGGGAATATCACTCACTTCCCAATTACAAGTCCCCTCAAGAGGAACCATAATACTGTCTGTGTAAGTCTCAGTTCACTTACCCTTGTCCCTAACCCTGGCCAGCTGCTACTGTGTGGCTCACAGAATAGATGAAATGCATCAGCCTGCCACCTCCTAAACTCCTTGGCTTGCTTGGCAGGTAGTAAAATGCTATACACACTGTGGGCCTCTACAACTCAGCCGTTTATTGACCCATGCTGTTCCAGTGGCGGGGGAAGGACCTTTATAAGCATACTCTGTTTTTAGGATGATTTTATCAGTCTCTGTTTCCTCAATACAGGGAAAGAATAGTAAGAAGAGCCACTTCTTCCCTCCCATGAACAGAGACCACCGGAGGCTTATCCACGACCTGGCCCAAGTGTATGGCCTAGAGAGCATGAGCTATGACAGTGAACCAAAGCGCAATGTCGTGGTCACTGCAGTCAGGTGGGTTGATTTTGTCATCACAAAAGAACTGCTCAGTGGGAGCAACCTGGACCTGGGAAGCAAGGTCTGTCAATATTTGCTTTCCTTACTTTCTCTCCTGGAAGAGTAGTTGGAAAATCTGCTTTTGGTATAGCCATTCTGAGATAATCTAAAAGTCCAAACCAGAGAACAAAGCCCATGCCTCAGTCCACAGGACAGACACACCTAAAGAATGGAAGCCTCCTGTCTGCCCAGACCTACGTCAGTCACTGGAGGCAGCATTCCTCGGGCAGAGGAAGTAGACCCTGAGGGCCTGGGTTGGGTGTCTGTTCATCACGTCTCTCCTTTTTTCCCTTCTGTCCTGGCATGATGAAAACAAAGAATTCTGGGCTGTGATTCAAGGCATCTGCTGTAAATAGTGTTTGCCATCAGAGAAGACTGAGGTAGTAATGTGAGACAGGAGGGGACAGGGAGAACCTAGGATCACTGTCAGAACCTGAGGGAGTAGCAAAAACTTCCCAATGAGGAAAACTTGAGTGTAAAATGAGAAGAAACAGGTAACAGGCCCAGCAGAGGTGGGTGGAAGGGATGAGGGTTAAATGAAGGTGTCTTGTGCCTGAGCGGAGACAGGTCATATCAGAGAGTGCTCAGTCACACCATACTGCCAAAGTCACAGACTAGATTTTTTAGCTGTCTGCCTTTCTCTACAAATCTCACTTTTCAATACTTTGTGTTCTGACTTTTATCAGAGGGAAGTCCATTTGTCCTCCTACCACACTGACAGGTGTACTTGAAAAGGAAATGCAATCACGGCCTCCGCCACCAATTCCTCATCACAGACATCAGACAGACAAGTAAGGATTCTTCAGCTACTTTCCAAAGGGCCCTGTCTGTTCAGAGAAGCCAGCAGAGCTGAACTATCCTGGGCTGCACCAGCCATTGGTGGCCTCCTCAGGCCTGGCCTCGAGGTGCCATATTCAAATATGTAAGGTTTGACTGGATGTCAAACACATTTGTCATGCCAGAGGGTCCCAGTTTGTTGTTTGGAATGCCCACCCTCCCTGCAAGAACTGGGATTGATGGGGGGAGCTGGCAGTAAAGAGGGGGACTTTCATATTTTGCCCTACTTCCATATGGTTTGAGTCATTTTTACAACAAAAGCATATATTCATGATTTAAAGAGAAAAGAAAACCACATTGGCAAGTAGCAGCAAGTCTGCCAGGTATTTTCTTAGATGGGAGCAGGAAACGAGCATTATCCCTCCTTCTCCTCCTCTCCCTTGCCAGGAGTGGAGCCAGATGCCCTCCTGTCACAAGACAACATTGCTGAAAGTTGCTCGGAAACCCAGAGGGTTCCCTACTCCTGTTCTGGCCTTCTACACACAGGCCCTGACAGTACCCCCTACACAAAACCTCTGGTAGGGCAGTTTATAAGGTCACTGTGAAGGTCATAGCAGTTATATTGGGACTGGATAGGGCAGCTTGGTGTTGCCCATTGGGAGCATCTGGGACCATGTAGTTCCCAGTGTCAGCTCCAGCCACCCCTGGGAAGCAGGTGGCTGGATTCTGGTCAGCACTGATTGCCTATGTTTGTATAGGCAATGCTTTTGAAAACAGGTGGGGTATTCCACATGTTATTCCACAGCCATGCCCAGTACCACATAGACATAACCACGTGGAGTCATTGGCATGTTTATGCCATGCTGTCTTTTTCCTCCCTTTAGCTTGCTTTATTTTTGTATAAAACTATATCATGGAAAATTTTTAGAAAGAATAGAACCTCTGTGTTCTCATCACCAAATTTTAACAGTTCTGTTTATGTAGACTCTTCTTTCTTATCAAAGCTTTACAAATGAGAAATCAGCATATCCTTAACTTTCTGAAGACCTGAATCTATTTCTCCCAAAAAGAAAAGATGAATCATTCTTTGTTTGCTTTTCAGGAATCCTGGGAGCAGTAATTTACAGAAAATAGCCAAGGAGCCGGTAATAGACTACTTTGATGTCCAGGACTAAGAAGCTCAAGAAGTGCTTAGATGAAAGAATGATTAGGTGGGACAGAGACTCATTTGCCAGCAGATAAATCATGCTTATTCCCAACTGCCTGGTGGACTCCTAGCCTCATATACTGTCTTGTACTGATACATCCAAAGCATGAATGTGTCAGAAATCCCCTGTTCCCTAATCCATCTGTATGCAGTGTCTCAGTACAGCCAGATCTTTACTTCATGGTCACTAGTGATTCGGTCATGTATTTGCAGAGTATCCTCACACCTTCACTGTGAATGCTCAGAGGGTTAGGGAAACGTTGGACTTGATTTGGACTAACCAGAATTTAGCCTGAAACCAGTTTAATGGCACTTAGTCGTAGCCTCACTTAATTCAGTTATCCATTCTCTTCCCAAAAATGCCTGCAACATCAGATGCACCTCGCTTTCCTGATCTGGACTGATCACAATCTTTGGAAAGACACAAGCAAACTTTTTAGCCTGAAATACCAAACGTTGAAGTGGTGGTACACCTTATCCAGAAGCACATGGGTTGTATTAAATCCAGCTATTTTATCTGAGTCTTTTGCCAAAAACTCTCATAGGTCTAGCTGAACTTATTTTAGTGGTTTTCAGTACCACTAGTTGTAGACCTAGTAGAGGGGTCTGGTAGCTTTACAGAATTCCATTTTCTGGATTCCAGGGGGAGCCTCATACCACATCCAGCCCTGTCTAGTGGCAGTCACTTTAGCCAGAACAAGCCATAATCCCCAGAGCAATAGGAGATTTGAGAAGTAACATCGCAAAACCAGCATTTAGTTTTCACAGAGCAGGGCTGCCCTTTGGTTCTAACCCAGACAATCTCCCTTTAAAGATGTCAGAACAAACAATTGGAGGGAAGATATGAAAATCTACAAAACCCCCTTATCTGGGCCCATTTAGCACAGGGTCAACGGCCCCACACCCAATAGGAAGCCCTTGAGCATCTGTTATATCTTTCAGGCAGAGTTTAGTGACTGAACTGTACATTGAAAACATGAGAGCATCTCAGAATCAGCAGGAGGCAAGAAGCCTGATTTCAGATTCCAGCTCTGCCACATAACTTGCTGTTTGTTGGAATGGAGGTATCACTAACCCTTCCGGGGTTGTGATGATTAAATGAGATAACATACATAGAGGTACCAGATCTATCATGGGTGCCAAAAGTTTATAAAAATGATACTTGATACCTGGGAAATATGTAAGCATCTTTCTCCATAATACTAGCCAAGTAAAAGGTTAGAATGCTAAGAAGCCCTCTTCAAGTGAATGCTTATGTGCCTACCTGGCACCTTGTGCTAGGGCTGTGGGGAGCAGATGTGGCCTCTTCTTTAGTTAGTAATCCAGTTGGGGACGCATACCTGAATATAATGGATTTGGGTTAGTCTGGCACAAATAGGCCATTAGTATGTTATTAAAAGCTGAAGAACCATGCAAAGAGTTTTTTTTTGATGTTGAGACTGGGTTAGCTCTCACTGGGGCGGGGGAGGAGGGCAGGGGTAAGGATCTCTGGATGGGAAAGGGAAGCAGGAAGAAGCATTTGAGCTGAGTCTGAAGATCACAGAGTGTCATTTTGTTTGTTTTAGGCAAGGCAACCCTTGGTTGACGTCACAGATTACAAGGACCTTGTCAGTTTACAATCCCTTATTTTTTTTTATTTTTTACACCTACAGCACCTGGTCTTTCTAGGTGGTCTCATATCCAAGTACTAACCAAGCCCGACCCTGCTTAGCTTCTGAGATCAGACAGGATCGGGCTTGTTCGGGGTGGCATGGCCGTAGACTGCAGAGTGTCATTTTAAGGAAAAGCATACCAAGTGAAAGTAAGGGTATAAGACAAGCCTGGGGGCATGGTCTATAATGGGTATGAGGAAGGGACTGTTCAGAGTGGGCAAACACTGGAGGGACAAGTGATGAAGATGGAAAGGTAAACAGGTCAGCTTATGGAGAGCCACAGGGAGCCGCCAAAGTATCCTAAGGAGAAAGTGGCTTGGCTGGATTTATGATCAAGAGCAGGAGTCAGCAAACATTTTCTGTGAAAGGCCAGCTGGTAAATATTTCAGGCTTAGTGAGCGTTAGTTTCAGTTGCAGCTACTCTGCCATTGTAGCGTGAAAGCCGCAGACAATACAGGAGTGAGCAAGCACAACTCAGTTATAGTAACTTATTGTATAGATGCTGAAATCGAAATTTCATGTAATTTTTACATGTCACAAAATAATGTTTGTATTTTGTCTAACCATTTAAAAATGTGAAAACTATTCTTAGCTTATGAGATGTACAAAAACAGTAGCACACTGTAGGCAGCCATTGACCTTAGTTTGCCCAGGGATTGGAGGGTAAGACAACCGACCAGTCACGAGCTGTGGAAGTGATCCAAGTGAGGATGACGGTAGTGGGAGTTGGTGCTGCTAAAAAAGGAAGAGAGTTAGGAAATCTAGGCAGTACTATAGGATGCCAGGAGTCAGCAGAGAGCCAGCCCCATACGGATCACCAAAGAGACCCCAGACCCCTCAGCAAAAAGAAGGTGTTTCTCATGGATTGGTGAATTTTCCAATAAGCAGTGGCCTTGGACAAGAGACTCTACATGAGTGTGGACTAAAGGGAAAGATACCCCTACCCCTTCATCCCATACATGGAGGGAGCCTGTGGGCACCAGGACTCCACACTATTGCTCTCTGAGAGTCAGGTAGTGTCTTTCCTCCCCATTCCAGCCCCAGTCTCTCCAGCAGGAGTTTCTTTATTGGGCCAGAACTTTCAGACCAAGTTCTTATCTCTGGAATTCTCTCTGGCAGGGCTAGATCCTATAAACAGTACTGCCAGCATGGCATATAGTGGGGGTGTTGTGTGCGGCACTAGAGATGAAAGCAGCTCTCTTGATTGCAGGGTCTGTGTGAAGCAGCTCTGGATGGTGTTCTGGACAGGGCCCAAACAGGCCAGAAACAAATAGGAGTGGGGGTGAAGGAATGTCAGTCACAAACATGGGTCCTCGCACTGTTTCGGAAGTCCTTTCTGTGTGGTCCCAGCCTTCTTGCTTCATGCCTGAAAACCTGGAGACCTTGTTCTCTAAGGAAAACCTGCCTTGTGCCACCTCTTCCAAAACTGGGGAGGGAATGTCAGGCCCTTCATCTGCCCTGCCACACCCATCAGGCAAGTTCTGCCTTCCAAACTCTCCACATAGCCTCAGCACAGGTGTCCCATATCACTTCCCGTGGCCTTTTAGAGCTCACAATTCCCCCAGGACATTTTCTCAACCAACCCCAGTCTACAAAGACCCAGCCAGAAGGCACAGGGCTTCATGGGGTCACACTCTGCCAAGCCAGGACTGGAATCCAGGCCTTGGGTTTCCCAACCTAGATCTACCCTAGGCTGGGAGAGATCTGAGTCCTCAGATTAAAGCACACTGCCTTCACCAGACAATTCCCTGGGCATCCTTCCCAGTGGCCCAGGCTGTACTCACCTTAGGCTTTGTGCTACACAGCCTCCTGGTGAGACATGGGTGCAGAGAACCCAGCTGAACTGCCAGGATGCCCAACTGGCTGCCTCAGCTCTCTCTGTGACCCTGGGCAATTGGCTTCCAGTGTATGGGCATTAGTCTCCTCATCTGTCTTCTGGGTAATAGTTTGCTCCAGTACTGCCCAGAGCCATTGGGAGGGTAGTCAGGAGACGGGCTGAGAGGTTGGTCTCAGTGTCATGTGGCATCTCGGCATGGTCAAGCTTCTGGAGCCTGTCACAAGACTCAGGGTAGCTCAGGAGGAAGGAACAGAGCCATCCCAAAGCTGGTTGGGGCTTTCAGTCACCCCCATTACTCCATGCCTACCTCCCCTCCCCCAAGCCTGATGGGGGTGAAGGAAGAGTCCTCATGTACCCATACATCCCCAAGAATCTCTCCTGAGCACTTAATATGCACCAAGCACTTTTACTCCTCAAAGCCTCATGAGGTAGTTTTCTTATACCCATTTTACCAGTGGGGAAACTAAAGGTGGAAGCAGTTAGGTCACTAGCCCAAGATCCCTCCAATGAACAACTGGGGATATGAAACTGCTAACAGGTCTAACTCCAAAACCTGTGTCCTCTTCACTATAGAGCAGCCACACCTCACACAGCTCATCCTGGAGCCCCTGGGGCTGCATGGCTCAGGAGGGCAGGACACGTGGGAGGAAAGTTTATGCCAAGTACCAACGTAGAGAACACCAGCAACCCCAAAAGATGGAGTTTTTTCTAAAATGACCACGAGGGGGCAGTGCGTAGCCTCCAAACCAGGAGCCTGCTGAAGGGGCGAGGAAGCGTTTACACTTGGCCTCAGGAGAGCTCTTTCATTTAAAACCTATTTGAAGAGTTTATAATCGTTATCTTTTAAATGCATCACTCTCTTTTTTTTTAAGCTGTTGTCTCTGCTTGTTGATGTACTCAGTATAAAGCAAGAGTGGGTGGGGGACGGGACAGAGCCATGCAGACACTCGAGGGAAGTCCCAGGCAGAGGGAACAGCCGTGGCGAAGGCTCAATGGTGGAAAAGTGCCGCACACCTTAATGGAACAACACAGCCATTTGGGCTGTAGGGGAATGAATGAGGGAGACTGTAGTAAGGGCCTTGAGGCCATTGAAAAGTTTAGGGCAGAGGAATGAATGATAATCTCTGGCTCATTTTTTTGAAAGAATTTGCTCCAGATGTGCATCGTGGCATTCTCTTACTTGACCTGATCTGTCTGAGCTTCCTGAGGCCCCAGAGTATTCAGGCTTCAAGGCCAAGGGAGATCATGGACCTTGGTTGCCTCCTCTTTAGCCATCTCTTAAACATAGGTGCTCATTAGGGCTCCATCTTCTCTCCATGAGCCACCTCATCTAGATGCAAGCATTTAAACACCACCATGGGCTTAAAAGCTCTGTCTCTAGCACAGGCTCATGTCTTTCCCCAAACGTCCCACAAGCACCTCCGATTTGCATGTCTAACCTCCAAACTGTTTCCTGCTGTGTCCACCAACTATCCAGTCTCTCCTGCCCCAGTACTGGGCCTTCCTTAGGAGTTCATCTTCTAATGTCCCTTTACGCTGGGGTCAGAAGCCAGGACAGGTAGGAAAATGTGGAGCATGGGGAGGGCAGGAACGTATTCTTGCTGACCCCAGCAGGGCTGTTCTAGGGGCCCGTTATAACTTGCATCTGAGGAGACCTTATCAACCAGAGGGGGTGTAGTTGGGTCTCTGGAAGACTCAAAAGGCTCAACCCTAGATTTATTGGCCTCATCTGTGTGCTAGGGTATACCTGGCTCTGAGCTGTGTTCTCTCAGATTCTGACCCAGCCTCTGAGTCTCCACTCACTCAGGCCCTCCTGCCTTTGGCTCCTGAACACACATGGGGAGACCACAAACTCCTCCACCATGAATGCTAGTGGCAAAAGTGAAACCTGAAGCACCTCACTCCTAAGCATCATTATTCCCACTTTACATACAAGGAAACTGAGGCCCAAGAGATTCAATAACCAGCCAAAGCATGATGAGGAACACTTGAGTGTTTGGGGTTTTATTTGTTTGTGTTTTTTGGTTTGCTTTTTGAATATTTTACTGTTATTTTAACAATACTTGTATATAATATACATGCTTACAGAATATATTTCACAGTTTAAAAACCAAACAAAAACTAGCCAAGGTCATACTGATAAGGACTAGAATCCCTACTATCTGCCTTTTACTAAGCTGATCTTCCCAGGCCTCAGTTTCCTCGCATATAAGATGGATTCGATGACATGAGGACAAGAGGGTGTGATGTAATAATAGTGACCACACCCCGTGCGTGCCAGATATGGCTCATCTCATCCCAGCAGCCCTATAAGTGGGAGCTATAATTACACTATCTTACCTAAGGTCATACAGCTAGTGAGTGGCAGAGCTGTTATTTGGACACAGGCAAGGTGGTCTCCACCTGTGCTTGTAGGTGCCATAGTGTGGTTCCTGCAGTGCACAGGAGGGCTGGGAACAGGCCTATTTCCACTCCAGCTTCAGCAGAGAGGTAGGCGAAGAGCCAAAATTGGGTTACAGGTTCCAAGTGACCATTGCCGCCTCCCACTGAGGGCATCAGCACCCCAGCCTGGCCTGAGATGGCTGCTCCCACCTCTTCCAGGGCTGCAGGACCCCATCTGAAGGAGACAGACAAGCCAGAGCAGGCAGACCAGGGTGCTGCCTGGGTGCCAATTCCTGAGTGGGAGTGGGAGAGCAGTCCAAACAGGGAGGTTGGGGCTCTTCTAAAGACAGGACCACCAGACTGAGGACCAAACCTTTTACTTGCAAAGCCCTGGAGGGACCTGGCCCAGGTCTGGGAGTTATTTCTGTTCCATCCCTCTCCCCATCCAAATTCTCAGCTAGGGTGGGGCATGGGGTGGGTAGGGAAGTGGAATCATGACATGAGGCTTCAAAGTACTGGAAGGAGTTAGAGCTGGGGGGCTCCCCAGACACCAACAGATGCTAACCTCATTGTACAGATAGGGAAACCAAGACCCAGAGAGGGTCACATAACCAGCCTGGGGCTGGGAGAGTAGGAGAGGACCCTGCCTTACAACCCTGCCCAGCTCCACAAGCTGAACAGATACATCTCTTGGGTCCAGCCAGGATAAACAGTTATAGGAGAGACTGTGTGTGTATGTGTGTGTGTGTGTGCATGCACATATGGGCTCACACAAGACAGAGGACAGAGCCAAGAGCAAGGACCCCAAAGGTGCCATGATGCCTGACCCATCCCATCCTGCCTGCTTATTTCCTTCCTGCAGTGTGACCTGCCTCTATCCTCTAGAGACCTCCCTCACCTCTGCCCCATGACTGGGCCTCAACTCTCCACTAGGCCTGGCCTCTGTTCACCCTACCAACTTTCTCTGACCTCGTCTTTCATTCTCCCCTCCTTTCCATTCCAGCAATGGCCCCTCCATGTTCCCACCTCAGGACCTTTACACCAGCTGTTCCTTTAGCCTGGCATACTCTTCCCCCATGTGTCTACATGGGTCATTCCTTCTCTCCCTTCAGGTCTTTACCTAAAGTCACCTCAGTGAAGCTCGTATCTTCACACCCCCACACACTTCCTATCCCCTTTTCCTGCTTTTCCTCCTTAGCATGTATCACTACACCATGTGTTTTGCACAGAAAGTCAGCTCCATGAGAACAAGGACTTTTGTGTATCTTCTTTGTGCCTGTATCCCTGACACTGGAATGCTGTCTGGCATGTTATAGGCTTTCAACCAACAGAGAATGAAATCCTCTGTAACCAGGGTCAGGGCTTATCAGGGCGTGACATCGGGATCAGAATCTACAGGATGGTAAGAGCTGTGGGGCCTAGTGCAGGTCTATGGCAGAGCAGTGGACAGCAGGCAGGAGTTCTGGATGGATCCACTGGCTGCCCTGTCTCTGAGGCCACTTCCCAGGGACATGATGCCAGAAGGCTGAAGTAGTCAGTGAGGGATAATGGAGGGTAGCAGCCCAAACCCCGAGGCCCCTTATATGCCTCTCCTGTGACTGAGATCTTGTGATCACGCTGCTCTGAAACACCAGGAGTGAGAAAGCCCGCCTTCATGTTCACATGGCCACTAAGATTGAGAGTGGAAGAAAGAGGCTTGTTCACGGTCACAGAGGGAGGCAGCTGACTGGGACTTCCCTGCTCACTCCCAGGCTTGGCTTAGCTTCTCCCACAGTAGGATGTCAAACATACTCAAGACCCTTCCCTTTTTCCCTGGACCCCCTGTAATCTCAGCAGGCTCCAGCCTTTCACCTCTCATCACCTATTCTCATGCTATAGCTATTTCTTCTTCATTTTTTAAAATATGTGATACCCACAGACAAAAATACATCACAGTTATATGTTATAAAGCACAATCGTACAACCCATAAATTCTTCCCCAACTCCAAAACTAGAAAATTATTAATAGCTTGCATTACCCCATGTTCCGACTCATCTCCCATTTCTATATCCTCAGAGGAACTATTTCTTCTTTTTTTTTTTTAAAGAAGTTTTATCAGATGTATATGCCCAAAGAATATATTAACTTTTGCTTGTTTGTCAATGGTATAAACTGGTGTCATACTGTATGTAGTCTCCCGCATTGCTTTTTATGCCTCCCAAATTGTTCCATGTTGTTGCAGGTAGATGTTATGCCTTAATTTTCACTGTTGTATGTGACTGTACTGCAATGTAAGTATCTATTCCCCTGCTGATGGACATTTGGGTGATTTCTAGTGCCACCTGACCATCCACTTTGTGCCTCCTCCAACACCAGACATCTTGAGGTACCCAGTCCACACCTCATGGCCACCTCCTGGCTGAGCTTCCAAGACCCTCCTCTCACTGTTCCATGGCCCCAGCTATATCCACGCCATCATGGCTTCCCCAATCACTGTCTTCGACTCTCTTCTCAGCTCCAGACTCTGCAAAAGGCATAACTGTTTAGAACACTCTGTGCCAGGCACTATTCTCAGCATTGTATATGTTTTATTTCATTGACTATCACAGCAACATAAATGGTAGGCAATATTATTAGACCCATTCTACAGACGAGAAAACCAAGGCCCAGAGAGACTGAGTAACTTGCCCAAGACTACATATCTCTTTAAGTCCCATAGACAACTTGAGCTCAACATGTCCACAATGTAACCTATCATCTTCCTTTTAAAACTAGTTTCTCTCTCTTTCTCTGCTGTCAGTGGAGACATCAATTCCCTATGCCCAAGCTAGAAACTGAAAGTCAGCCCTGACTCCTGCCTCATTTTTACCCACTCCTTCATTCAATTTGAGCCCAAGTCCTGTAGGTTTTACCTTCTAGGTACTACTGAGTGAATCCCTTCTCTCCACACCTACCAGGTGCGTCACTGCTCCTCCTGGATCATTGCCTCTCACCACACTCCCTTGCAGGCCCCAACCTTTCCCTTTTCCAGCAACCTGCACACCACTGCTCAGGTGGGCTCTCTAAATCTCCTCTCATCATGTCCCCACCTCCAGAAGGGGCCTTCTCTGCCCCTGTTCCCTCAAACTCTAAAGTACAGCAACCAGCCACTAGAAAGGATACCTTCTGGCCTCTACTCTGCTCTGTCTCCTCCTCTGGGAAGCCATCCTTGGCCTCAGCTTCGAGGTGGGCTATGAACCCCCTCTGAGCTCCACAGCCTCTGTACAGCCACCTCTCCAGCATTTAGTTCTTTTCTCCTGTCCCCATTAGACTGTGCTCCTCAAAGGCAGAGACCCAGACTCATGCACTGCAGCAGTGTTAGTGCCCAGGCAAGGCCTGCACACGGGAGGTGCTCAGTAATTTTGAAAGGATAAATAAACAAGCAATGACAGGAACCATGGGTGATGCTGCCTTCTGAGTCCCAGAAAGCAGGATGATTCCTGCCTAGCCCCAGAGCCGGTGGATCCTGGCTGCCCCACTGCCCCCCAACCTCTGGGACTGTCTGCTGAATGGCATGAGCCCATTTCCTGTCTTTACACCTTTTGGAAGGATTTCCATCTCTGTATTTTTCTAATTCTGGAATTCCTTAATGTGGGAGAGCTCTGTCACAAGGAAGAAGGAAGAGGAGTCAAACCCCTTACCTACTTTCAGTCAATATCAGACATATTCAAGGGTGGGGGGTAATTTTGCCCCTAAGGGAGAGAAAATTGATTCTTAGAAGAGAGGGATGAAAAAATCTTACTATTTTTGTATAAAGTATAGATATACATAAAGTATATAAATAGATACACAGTATATTTGTGGTATTAAAATATCATGTAATTAAGAAAAAACATCTGAAAGACTTCTGAGGAGGTGCCCCTCAGAAAAAACATGGAGAAACTCTGACCTACGCACTTGGGCCTTTGTTTGGTCCAAGGCCTGGCCAAAACTGAGGGAGAGTCTCAGGCCCTTTCCTTGGACAGCTCAAGGCATCCCCAGAGCTGACCCCCCAACCAGCAAGCTATTATCCTTTCCCCAAAACCATCCCTTTTCTGCCCTGTGCCTAAAGTTCACTGTTCTGTGTCTGGCAGCTTTTATCTCATCCTGCCCCTCCCCATTCTCCCCCAGGAGGCGCCCTGGCTCCCAGGGCTGGAAGGAGTTGGAAGCCTCTTAGCTCCATGCTCCAGCTTTGGGCTACTGTGTAACCTTAGACTTCCTGGGAGAATCCAGGAGGGAAGCCCAACCATAGGAGGCACCCAGGAAGTGAGGGTGCTTCTGTGGGACAAGGCTTGCTTTATTGAAGTGAGGATCAGGTCAAAATAATATTACTTAGAATCGCTCTATATAGATGGAGTCACTTAAGGGTGGGCCAGGCTGGATTGAAGGTCTGTTGTGGGGGGACACAGAGACATGGGTAAGGGCAGGGGTCGTGGTTTGAGGAGGCATAGTCTTGGGCAACGTGAGGATTTTGTGGTCTTCATACTCCACGGGGTTCTCCAGTTTCTGGGGCTTCTGTAGGATGGTGGAGCTAACGAAGACCAAGTAGATAATGCCACCTAAGTAGGCACCCAGGGGCGGTGCCACCACTGGCACCCACCACCAGTTCTTGGCCCTGCAGGCAAGAGGCAGAGACCTATTGAGGGGACTGATGCCCGGAATATCACCTACATCCACCCAGGCCGAGACAAGGAGTAGAGCCTGAGAGTGGAGGAGTGACCCCTACCCTAGCCCAGGAGTCACCTCTGAGTCTGGGGCCCTGGTCAGCTTCGCATTGATTCAGCGACAGGGACTTATCTGGGAGCAGGATTTACATGAAGTCCAGGAGCAGGATCTGCATTAGTGCTGGTCTGGTGGAAGGTCAGGACCCACTCCTGCCTCTCCAGGCCACCTGGCAACTCTGCAGAACTCTCCTGTGCTGCTCTTCACATCGTCTCCACTCCCCCACCCCCCACATGCAGGGAACTCACAGAAAGCTCACAGAAATGTGCTGGTCAGGGCGGTACCTGAAGACCTGTGTGCCCCAGCCAGCAATAAAGGTGAAGAAGCGAGGAGGCAGGTCCCGGGATGGGTTGATGGCATATCCCGAGTTCATGCCCAGGGATGATCCAATGATGACAACAAGGATGCCAATCACCAGAGCCTGTGTCCCTTTCAGTGCTGGGTTGTTCTTCTCATCCGTGATGGCAGAGAGACACAGCTGGAGCATTCCTGTAACTATCACCTGGGGAACAGATGCCATGGCAGCCACCCTGGGCCACTAGCCCAAACCCGCAGGCAGGGACATGTCTTGGTACAGTTCCCATCCAGAGTTCTTGTCTTCTATGGTGAAGGGCTGCCTGCTGGCCCCTTCCTGAAGTGGGGAGGGCCTGAGGAGGTTCACCCACCCTGGACCACTAACCTCATCCAGAAAGCCCCTCCACAGTGTCATGTGATCAGGAAGGTAGGTAGCAAAAATGTTAGCGGTGGCTACAGGACCAGTCACTGTCAGATGTCCTCCTGAGTAGTTGATAATGGCTGCTGTGGAGACAGACACAGACTGAATGTGAACCTACCCCTAGCTCAATCCCACTGGAGCCCAGAAATGAGGTTGTAGGATGGAGGGGTGGGGAGTGCTTCCAAGGGTTTTCTCTCCCGGACATTTTCACAGTCCAGGACACAGAGGCTGGATCTGCCCACATTTCAGAGAAGGAGGCTGAGGCCAGAAACAAACAACTCAGGAAAGGACACTCACTGTAGAAGAGGCAGTAGATGGTGGCAGCAGCCAGGAAGGAACCCAGGAACTGACCCAGTACGTACACAGGGAATTTCTTCCAGGACATGTGGCCTAGTGCACAGCTGGTGAAGGTCACAGCTGCATTCATGTGGGCCCCTGTGGTGTGGGCAAATGTGTCATGAGAGTGAGAGCAGAAACCAACAACAATAATAAATAATATTGAGAGCAACAATATAATAAGGCAAGCATTTATGGAATATTTAATTCTCACTAGGACCCAGCGAGGCAGGGACTACCATCTTCATTTCACCATTAAGGAAAAAGAAGTTAAATAGCTTGCCTAAGTTGACCCAACTAATAAAAATGATGTGTCAAGGAGGCTCATTAAGAGTCTGGATAAGACAAAAGAAAGGAGTTTAGGGTATTCTCCCACCAAGTAGCCAGTGAGGGTGAGGTGCTGGCTGACTTGGAGTAAGTGCTGACTAGGGATGGGCAGGAAGAGCCTGCAAGGGATTCCCAACCTTGCTGGTCAGGGAGGGCCCAGGCTCACTCACCAGAGATTTTCCCTGCCACGTGCACACCCATTGTGACTCCAAAGCCGAAACCTACGTTGACACCAAGGTAGCTCCCGAGGTTTCCTCCTAGAACCATATGGGCCACGGAACCAAGGCCAAACACCTGCGAGGGAGGGGCCTCTGAGGGGACTGCCGGCCCAGGAGCCCGGACCTCAGAGGAGGGCTCAGAGCTGTTTGGGCTCCTCACCCTCACACCCTGAGCCTCACTGCATTGCCCTTAGAGACCCTCTGCCATACCCTTTCCTCCAGAGACTTCCTTCTTCATGGACCCTGACCCCTGTCAAATAGGTCTCTAGGACCTGACCAGTGAGAGCTGGGTGGGGGGTGTTAAAGGAACCGGGTGGGGCAGCGGAGTCAGGGGCTCTTCCAGACACCTCTAGGCCCCTGGACTGCAAGCCCCTCTGAAGTTCAGGGGAGGGGGCAGGGCTTCAAGGAGAGTATGGATTGAACCTCTCAGAGCATCTGACACTTGAGCCTAGCATTAAGGAAGTTTCTTCAAGGGATCAAACTTCATAGACTCTGCCACTAACCCACACCTCCAACCCCCACCCACCCTGCTCCCACACAGGTCAGCCCTGGAAGCCAGTGGGGTTCCAACTCTCTTAGCTCAGCAACATTTGCCCTCAGGTGTCATTCCTGAACTTCTAGCTCTTGCCCATCCCTAACTGCTGGATCTCCTCAGATGCCAACCTCACTGATACCTTTCCTAGGGAGATTAGAGGCCTGAAGCTAGGCCCTCATTCAACTTCCTTCAGCCACCCACCGGAATCTATATCTACCTATCCCTTTATCCCTGGTACCTGCACCCAGTCCCTCCTTCCCTCTGAAGAGGCCTCCCTCTTGCTCATATCTTCCAGCCTCCGCTTGACTGGCTCCCATAAACTCGGGTCTCTTCCTTCCTAAATGTAAACCTTGCCACCTCAGCCCAGCTTCCCTGTCCAGTTGTGGACTTCTGGATGCCCCCACCCTGTGTCAGTCAGACTCCATGAAGAACCCACTGTTTGGCTCCTTTATCCCTTCCTTTGCTCTCCCCTCCTTAATCTGGCTTCCACGTGTCAGGGACACCTAAGCTTTCTCTGAGGGCCTCCAGCCTCTGGATTTCCCAAAAGTCCCTTCAGGTATAGTCTTACTTGACATTACTAATTTTGACCCTCTTAACCACTCTGAGCTCCTGGAAAGTTCCTCCTCTTAGCCTCCATGGCATCTCTCTCTCCAGGTTTTCCTCTTACCTACATAGCCTCTCCCTCTCTACTGTTCCCTCCCACATTCTTTTTCATTCATCTGCCTCATGAATATAGATGATCTCAGAGCACCATGCCTGGCCCCTTTCATATCTCACCTCAGTCACTCTTTTGGGGTCTTTTTACCAGGTCTAAGGCTTCAGATATGCCTGCTGTACTAAATGCTCAAAACTTTCATCTGGGAGTCAGATCCACATTTCCACGGGAAGTCTGGATGTTACAGGCATTTCAGGCTCTATGTTGAAAGCCCACTGTCTCAGAAAATGTGACCCTTGTCCTGTGTTCCCCATCCCAGTTAGCTAAGCCAGAAACTTGGATGTCACAAATGAGACCTTCCTCTCCCTCTTCCCTCACACCTAATCAGCTCTGCTTACATTCTCCCCAGATCTTTTTCTCATCCTTGCAGCCAGAGTGATCTAAGACAAAAATCTGATCATGCCCTTCATTCCAACATTCTCTGGCTCCTCTCCATTTCTAAGATAAAGTTCAAACCCAGTAGGCCACCATTTAAGAACTTTATAATTTCTGCCTCTCAATTTCATATCTGCTCCAATGTTCTCTGTGTTCAGCAATAGTATTATTACTAAATAATAACAACCATTTATTGAGCATTTACTATGTGCCAGGTACTGGTAAGCGAGTTATATCTACCACCACCTTTAAACCTTAGAACAACATATGCATTGGGCATTGTTAGTCTCCCCATTTGGTAGATGGGCAATCTGAGGCTTGGAGAAGTTGAGTGGCTTGTCCAAAGTACGCAGCCTGCACGTAGTGAGTCAGGATTTGAAACTAGGCAACCACCTGTGCCAGACAGCCTCAAACAAAACCACCACTCTACTCCCTTCATGCCTTGCTTTCTTATACTTCTGTGTTTTTGCACATGCTTTTCCCTCTGTATGGAATACCTGACCCTAGATCCTGAAAAAATAATACTGTACTTTAAAACCACACTCAGATGGCACCACCTTTGAAAAGTCCTGTGTTTGGGACATATTCTCTCTGAGGGACCTCTAGATTCCAGACTTCTGGAAATCAGAATCTAGATCTGTGTCATCCAATACGATATGATGGCACTAGCCACATGTGGCCATTATGTACTTGAAATGTGGCAAGTCCAAACTGAGATCTGCTGTAAGTGTAAAGTACAAATTTCAAAGACTTAGTAGGAAAAGGAGAATGTAGAATCTTATTCATAACTTTATATTGATTACATGTTGAACTGGTAATATTTTGGATATGTGGGTTAAATATAGTAATTTTACCTGTCACTTCTTTAAAAATATGGCTACTAGAAAAATTGAAATTACAAATGTGGCTTATATGGTATTTCCCTTGGCAAGTCTGTTCTAGGGTTTTTGAAAAAGAAAACCTGGAGAATTGTGGGCATGAAGGCTAACTGCTGAAGCCATTGGGGAGCAAAGAGGGCTCCTGGAAGAGGACACAGGGTGAGAAGGCAACTGAGGGCTGAACCTAGAGCCACACGCCAGCCATCATGGGTGGGTATTAGAAACCCCAGCTGGAGCGGGTGTAGAAATGAGAAAATAACAAAAAGAGAATGTGTCCTGGACACCAAGGAGAAGCAGTGTCTGTCCCAAGGAGGGTATGGTTCACACAGTCACCTGCAGCCTCCAGGTCAAGTACATGAAGGCCTGGAAAGCATTCCTTTGGGTGTGACAATCCAGTTGCCATTAGTAATGTGGTGAGCACTGTGCCATCGGGCCATGGGGACAGAAGTCAGGTCCCAGAGACTGAGAGGTGAGTAAGTAGTAAGGAAGAGTTGAAGGGACCAGTGTAGGCATCTCTTTAAGAACTTGCCTGAGAAGGAAGGGAGAGGCTGAAGGTAAAGGAGAGAGAAAAGGACAGAAAAAAGTACCTTATAGATTGGGGGGGGGTTCCTCCATGAAGGAGATTGGCCCACCCTAGAAGAGGAGGATACACATAGGTAGGTGAGGTCTGGTGGTAAGAGGGACAGGTGAGTGAGGTGCCAGACACTGGAAGTCTACCTGATGGTTTTCACTGTCAAGATGGAGAGCAAGCCATTTGCTGATTTAAAAAAAAAAAAAAGGCAAAGTACAGAGCAGCTTTGGAGAAGTCTGAAAAAAGATGAATTAGCCTGGATAGAGTATGGGAAAGGCAGTGACCACTGGCTTCCTCAAGACCCCAAGGGCACATGCAGAGGGGCCCAGGGATGGGCTGGCTTAGGGCCAAGGGTAGGAGGAGGCAGGAGAGGATTAGAAGAGATGGGGCATGGTGGTGGGGAGTGAGGCCAGGACAGCCTGACAGGCTTGGGGGTGTCAGGGGGTACAGGGAATGGAGCCAGCATGGAGGGTCTAAAGGCCCAGGGTCCCCTTTTCCAAGTAGGAGCTCAGAACTGTTTGCTAAAAATAATGAATGAATGAATGAATGAACCCCACATGATCTGTGTCACGGTTGCCATTGGCAGCCCATATGTCCTTTGGCACATATGTTCTGTTTGGATAGCTTGGTTTTTATGACCAGAAGTATCAGCTTCTCATGAGAACACAGAAGTCCAGTAGTGATGGCCTGCATTCTGCCCTGCATGGCCACCGTCAGCCGGAGTAGTGGCAGTTATGTACTTACACAGGTCAGCACTCTGCAATTAGCCACAGACCCACCACTCTGAGTTGCTCTCTCTGGCCCCTGGAATGTGTGAGTTTGCAACCCCTGTCCATGGTTTATACCTACAGCTGGTTTTCCAGAGCCCTGATGGCCCAGCCCCTCCCCTCCCTAGTCAGTGAATGTGGCCCAGACTGTCCAAGTCCCTCCAACAGCCACGAGGCCAGCCCTGAGGACAATGCCCCCAGAGAATTGAGTAGAACAGTCCATTTCCCTCATCCTGGCTGCAGTAAATGAGACCCAAGGTCACACCTGCTTTTCTGGTAAAATCTTCACCGTGATGACTCACTGAGCTTTCTATCAACTTGGTACAGGTCCAACAACTAAAAATAACAACATAATGTCCTATATAAGTTTAAACCTCCCAAGTTCTTTTATAAGTGTTACTTCTCTTCAATCCTCACAGTAAATCTGAATGGCAAATGTTTCTGCTTTCACTCTAAAATGGGGAAGCCAAGGCCCAGAGAAGGTTCTTGAACTACCCAAAGCCTGAAAGTGAGGGCCTTACCTTAGCTGGGGGAGAGTTAACAGGCCAGGGTGTTAGAAATCCTTCCATCGCTACACTAAGGGGCAGAGCATAGAGATTAAGAGTCAAGACTCTGATATTAGGCTGGACTGAATTTACTCTTAACTTAAACTGTGATCTTGGGCAAATGACAGTCTTGTGGAGCCTCCGTTTCTCCATCTGAGAAATTGGGGGTAATAATAGACCCTCTTTTAGAGGAATACTGTGAGGATTTGGAAGGTGTTGCATGTAAGGAGCTTAACATCACTGCCTGGCATGCAGTAGGTGCTCAATAATAATCTCAATAAAAGGAAGAGAAATACAGACATGGGCAGGCATCATTCTTTGTGGGTGGTACCTGCTTCCTCTAAGAGTTCTCCCAGGAAGCACCCTCCTGCCTCCACAGTTCCAAGGTTTAACAGCCCTCATAGGGCTGGAATGTTTTGTCATAAATGAATTACTTTGCTCTGAATTAAGGTGGGACAAAATCCGGTGCTGCCATCACAGCTCAAGAGCCAAGCAGGAGGGTGAGTAATGGGGAAGGGTGCAGGGTGGGAGGCAGGGAGAAGAGAGCAGCAGAGAGCACGTGTCATGACCAGAGACCAACACATGTGTCCTAAATGTGTACTGAATGTTGGGCTCTTGGCTTTCTTTACACAAGTTTGCCAGCTCCATGTTAGTGTTTTGTTTACCGAAGAGGAAGCTAATGTCCTGAACAGTTAAGATGTTGTAGAAGATCACACAGCTAGAAGATAACAGAGCCAGAATTCAGACCCAGCTCCAAAGCCCAGGAAGGCCCCATTCAGCACCCTTCAAAACCGAGAAGACAGAGATCTGCCCAAGGCAGCTAGCTAGTGACTCGATGGAGGATCAGGATAAGAACTCAGGTGTCCAGAGTCCTCCTGGCTCCATGAGCTCCATCATCTCCTACCATGTGACTCAATGCGCGCACACACACACACGAACACTCACATTCTCACACACACTTCTCTCTCCCAACTTCCTCGGCATGTTCCTCACCATCTTTGCTTCCCTTTCTAGAGGCTTCCCTGCCTTTCCATGGACCAGGGCCCTCTGTAACATGCAAACAAGCATGGCTTTAGCTTAAGGGCAGAGGCTGGCTGGGGTAGATGGCAGGGCTGAAGCAGGTAGAGAGAGAAAACTCACCTCTCGCTTGCAGTCTGGTTTCTGCCCCATCATTCGCTAAAAGATCCCTTGCCCAGGTTCCCAGTGACCTCCATGTTGCCGAACCCTACAGGCCTTCGTCGGTGCTTACCTTCTCTGACCTGTCTGCAGCCTCTCACATGGCTGACCACTCTCCCTGCTGTGGAGCCCCCCACCCACACTTCTGTAACCTGGTCTCCCCCAACCTTTTCCTCCCACCTTTCTGGCCAGTACTTTTCAGGCCTCTTTGTGTGCCCCTCTTCATTCTTCAGAGCTCTGTCCTCAACTTGTTTCCTCTCCCTGTATGCTCTCACTGGATAGTTTTTATAACCGTCATCCATATTATGAATTGTAACTCTTTACTTCCAGCCCAAACCACGACCTGGAGCTCTAGACCTCTAAATCCAACCACCCCCAGGTTTCTCACCCAGCACCTCACCTGATCACATCCAAACTGACCTCACCTCTTGCCCTGCTCTGGGCCCCAATTTCAGAACAGCTCCCTCAGCACTTACCCCACGTCTGTGGCTTGCGAAGTCTCCTTGATTCCATCTTCTACGACGGCCTCAAACATGTGCTTTCTTCTCCATCCCTAGACCAGTCACCACTCTCTATCTTAGGTCATTGCGACGGTCTCTTAACTGACTCCCCTCCCTCCAGCCTTGCCCATTCTGCTGGGGTTACACACCACACCCAGAATATCCTTCAGAAATCCAAATCTTACCACAACATTTCCCTGCTTGAAAGCCTTCAGTGTCTTTGTATTGCTCTCAGGATTAATCCTTGAAGCCTGACTCAATGTTCTCTCCAATCTCTTTCCCCATGGTTTTCCTTCTCCTCACTTCCAGCCATTCCCTCTGATTCCCTCCGGCCCAAGACTTTGTTCTACCCCCGCATTATGAGACCTTTCTCTCCCAAAAGGACTTGGTGAGGAAGACAGAGCTCTCTCCTTACTTTCCTATACTTCCCACTCAGGATTCCAGCTCAGGGGCCAGGAAAAGGCCACTGTGACCTGGGGGGTTGGCAGTGGGGAGGGGGTCATGGATTGTCCTAACTGAGCAAGCTCCACCCACCTGAAGTCCTAGGGTCATGCTCCTTCCTCAGAGCCCACCACCCTGTGCCACCCTCCCACTCACCATCATGACATATGTGCTTATGAGCTCGGCCAGGAACTCTCGCACCATCTCCTTCTGCAGTATTGATTGTGCCCTTACTGTCCCAGGCGAAGAGACCATCCTGGAGTTGTGGGTGGACCTGAAGCAGCAGCCCGAGCCCATGGGCAGAAATGAGACTCAAGTGCACTTGCTGCCCATCAGCCCTTCAATCATGGCTGTTAATGGGTAACCCAGTGGCTTCTCCACATACACCTCCTCTTGCCCAGGGCTGCTGGAGGAGCTGGATTCAGAGACACCTGAGAGCCACAGGGACATGGAAAGGGACAGGGG
Source organism: Cynopterus sphinx (assembly GCA_030015415.1). NCBI lineage: Eukaryota > Metazoa > Chordata > Mammalia > Chiroptera > Pteropodidae > Cynopterus > Cynopterus sphinx. The sequence goes on from CM057385.1 coordinate 100,015,522, forward strand.
GTAGATAGCCAGGCCATGTCCCTTCTTCCTTCTGGTGGAGACTGGACCAGTGAGAAGGGCACACCAATGAGGCCACTTTGCAGAGGGGGCAGTAGAGGATCTGATGAATGCCATCTGTGGTGCCAATGAGCCTTGGAAGAGAGCAGGCAGGAAAGCAGAGCTCAGTTATCTGTCTGTCTGCCTGCCTGCCTTCCTGCCTATCTGTAGGAGCCAGATCTTGGAGACACAGTCAAGACATCAGGCAGGACCTGGCAACCACCAGACACTCTGCAAACAGCACAGGGTGGGGCAAAGTCTACTCCTGGGCTCTATAAAACAGCACTCAGGCCTGAAATATGCACCAGGTTCTGCCGAAGGTGAAGGGGTCTGCAAAGTACGCCAGGCTCTGCAAATAGGTCAATACAGAGGGATGTTTGTGAAGGAGTAAACAAATGAACAAACAAACGAGAGAGAGAGAGAGAGAGAGAGAGAGAGAGAGAGAGACTGGATCTTACTCCCTGGTATATTCTCAGTGCCTAGCACAGTGCCAGGCACATAGTAGGTATGCAATATATATTGTTAAATGGATGGAAATGGGAAATTTATCTGTCTTTCTTTCTACCAGATCCCCAGGACTTTCTACAGTGCCTGACACATGGTAGATGTTTGATAAATATTTATCTAATAAACACTTTATTGGATAGACAGATGAAAAAGTTAGTTATAGTCTCCAACATCTGCTGGGGTTGGTGTATAGAGCTTGAGTTTAGAGAAGGAGATGAGTTCAAGAGGCTAAAGAGAAGAAACAGGTACAGGTAACTCTTAAGTATGGCCTTACTGCCTATTAAGACTGGTGACCCTACCCCTGCTGAATACCTGAAGTTGATACCAGGCACTCACTACCTTTCTCTGCTTTGGATAGCAAATCAGACCCCCAACCCCACCCCAGGCTTTCCCAAACTCACAGAAGCAAAGAGTAAGCAGAGTGAGAAACATAAGCCAGGCGTAGATAAAACACCTTCTACTTTTCTGGCCGAGACTCCATGTTCATATCTTATTCAGCCCAGTCCCTGCTCTTTCCTTACCCTGGGGAAACAAACCCAGGGCTGTGCATGTGGAGGAGATATAGAATTGCCTGGATGATCCACTGACTCCCATCCAACTCCAGCTCCCATGTAGCATCAGGTAGGGGTCCTTAATCCCTATGGTGGGCCTCTCCAGCCCTGAGAAGAGCCTATGAGCAGACCGAGGCAGGTAGGAACTCAAGAACAGTCCTGAGAAGGTGCCAGAGGAGCAGAAAGTCAAAGACATCGAGATAGTCTGGAACTCTGGCCCCTTCCTCCTCACTACATGGCCACCAGTGCACAATAAGCAACAAATAACCATCAGCTAGCCACAGATTTTTCAAATGCCTGCTATGCCTGCTATGTTTAGGCACTGTAGTAAAGACCACTGGCATGGCCCCCTACTCTTGGGAAGAAACCTCATTAATTAAGCAATTACTATAAAGTGTGGGGAGTGTTGCCTACAGGTTAAGAGTGAGCACTGAGGGATTATAAGGAGGAACCAAATGTTCTAGAGGTGGGAGTAGGAGTATCTCCAAGGGGAATAAAAATTTAGGTCAAGAATAGAAGACTGGCCAGGTGAAGGCTGGTCCCATCAGGGAACACGAGGAAAGTTCTCAGCAGTGGAATGGCATGGGCAGAGAGGAGTGCAGGGCCAGATGGCATAAGGCATCATGGCCCATGTTAGGGAGTCTGAACTTAACCCAGAGGGCCAGGGGGCTCAGTGGAAGATTTAAGCAGGACTGCCTCCTCTATGGAGACTGAGATGAGGGAGCAGGTGTGGAGGAATGGTGAGCAATCAGGAAGCTTCTATCCCAGACAGACAGAGGTGATGGCAGTCGGAGCCACGAAGGTGCCATGGAGATGGTTAGAAGACAATCAATCCAACAGACCTTGTTGTTTGATGAAAAAGGAAAATGAAAAGGGAAGAGTCAGTGATGACCCCAGATTTTGGCTAGGGTAGCAAAATGACACATGTGGCACGGGAGAGAAATCACAGGCTTAGGCACGGAGATGAGGAGTCCCCTTCCAGGTGTGTTGAGTTTGAGGAGCCCATTAGACACCTAGGTGAGGATAACCAGTAAGGAGGCAGCTGGCCATGTGGTCTCATTTAGAGACATACATTTGGAGGTCACTGAATCATTGGTGGTCATTTGACCCATGGGTATAGACAAGATAGCTCAAGGAGTGTGTGTAGAATGAGAAAAGTTATCTAAAAAAATTAGCCTACAAAGAAACTAATCGCCAACCTAGGTAATATGTGCTAACCAAAACACTAAATACCTAACAACTCACCAACCAACTCTTTGGCTAACTAATCAATTTGGCAACTTGACAACTGACTTTAATATTAGCCAGTTCATTTAATTACCTAATCAATAAACCAACGGTAAACTATCCAACTAACCTCAAGCCAACCATTTAACTGCTAACCAACATTCACTTATTCAACACATTTATTGAGCATCTACTTATGAGTTAGTCAGGCACCTGAGATACAAAGTAAAAACTCAGTCTCCACCCTCCAACTGGTGGGCAAAATGGATCATGACAACACTATCAGAAGTGATAAGCCCTTGGGTAGGAGACGAGACCTGAAGAAATTTTTGAAGAATGGGCAGATGGTGCCCTAAAGTGGCCACAGGGGAATAGGGTAGTAGTAGAGAGAATGGTGAGAGTGAGCACATTCTAGGTATTTTAAGAGACTAGATGTGAAGCATGGGGGAGACAGGAGTGTCAAGGACAAGGTCTTTACCTCTGGCTTGAGCAACAGAGGAGAAGGAGACCCTAGACTGAGCTGAGACTACAGGAAGAGGAGTGGGTTTGCGGGGAGCATAGGAAGCTGTTTTCAGCTGAGATGGAGTTGTCTGTGGGACACCAGTGACTCTTTAGAAACAGAGTCTAAAGCCCAGGAGAGAGTCCTGGGCTGAGGACAGCAATGCCATCTGCACAGAACAGAAATCATTTGTTCTTACTATCCAAGAGTGCGCAAACAAATACCTCCGCTCATGTGGAGGTGACAGGCAGCGATGTAATGAGCAATAATGTAACAGGCAAGGACAGTTGTATGTTAGAAGGTAGTACGTCCTAACGGGGAAAGACTGAGCAAGGAAAAGTGGGTGGGGTATGATTTTAAATAGGGCAAACAGGGTAAGCCTCATTGAGAAGGCAGGATTTGAGCGAAGACATGAAGGAGGTGAGGGAGTGAATAACTGCAGGAAAAGGGTTTTAGGCAGAGGGAACAGTCACGGAAGGACTCTGAGCATGTTTGAAGGAAAGGAAGGGAGGTCGGTGTGATTGAAGTTGGAAGAATGAGAGTAGCGTGGGGGAGGTCAGAAAGGAAACAAACTAGTTAGGCAAGGCCCTGGCACTGATAGGACTTTGGCTTTTATTTCACCCCAAGAAACCTGAGCCTGAGAGGGTGAAAGGTGGAGAGTTCAGTACAATTGAGCACCACCTACATAGGGGCAGTTGGAACTTGATGACCAGCCCCTTGAACCTCATTTGGGTCTTTCTGAGCCTCCCTCCCCTCATCCCAAGGCCTGGCCTGTGCTTGGCCATGGGCACAAGAGAGAGGCCCATAAACTAGTGGGGGGATGGGGAGGAGGGTATCTGGGGGGATCAGCTGTCATTAGGAGAGGTTGAGTGAGGCAGGAAGGGTACTGTGTGTGCTGGGTGGAGGGTGGGAGGCTGACATGGAAGAGTGGTGCTTACCGCTTCTTCTTGTTTTCTTGAGCCATATTCTGTCTGAAATTTTTAAATGCTGTGGAGCCAAAGAGAGGTCACTAGGGCTGGGAGACACAGAATTTGGCCCTACGTTCTCATCAGACCTCAGCATCCCCACCCCACCCCCCGCCCCCCAGGGGAGAAGGCACAAGGACAGCTCCTATCAGTTCCAATCCCTCAACCCAGCCAAGCCAAAAGGGGGTGGGAGGGGTGGACATGCTTCAGCCAATGGGAAGAGGCCCTGGAGTTCCACCTCCTCTACCCATGCTGTCCTCAGGACCCCTGACCTCTGGACCAGGCCCTTCAGAGATCCTCCTGAACTTCCCAAGTCTGCAACCCAGCTTTGGACAGTGGAGACACCCACAGACTTCGCTCAGTGGTTCTACCCTCACATATATGACTATTATCGCCTTTGGTATAACCTTGAGCTCTCTTGCTGCTGACTTAAGCTGTGACCTTCCAGAGCTGCTTCTTTGCACTTGTGCATGCACACACACGTACACACATGCACGCACATGCACACGCACACGCACACGCACACGCACACACACACACACACACACACACACACACACACACACGATGAGGTCCTAAAAATTAATTTAGCCCATACCCTCACCTCAGAGCAAAGTCTACTCTTCTCACTGTTTCCAAAAATACTCCTTCATATTTCCATTTTCCCCACAAACAACATCACGAATATAACCCTTGAGTTTCTCCATCTTGTATGTCCCCTTAGTCTTCAAGCCCTGTTCCCTCTAGCTGCAGCACAAGTTCACATCCTTAGCCCTGATTGCAGAAACCCTCTGGGGGTGATGATGGGAGAACTCCAGGGGTAGAGTAACCACTCCAGCAAAGCCAACAATCGACCCACTCTCTGACCTGCATCCCTTCTGCCTTGATCCAGAGTCGCTGGTCTCCTGTCTCTGGTCCCACCCCCTTGCTCTGCTGAAGGCCCAGCGCAACACACCTTCCCAATCTCTGCTCCACTGCTGGTCCTCCCAACGGCCAATTTACTGGTAAGGAAACTGAAACCTGGAGTGTCACACAGCACCTCAGGACTAAACCAGAACAGACATCCAGGCCTTCACCTCCTAGCTGGGGTTCCTTTCCAAAACAGTCCCATGGTCACCTTCTCCCCATATGGTTCCCAGGGAGTGGCACCCCCAAGCCTGGGCCCCTGCCTAGAGCCAGACTCACTCTGCCGAAGTGCCTTAGGTTTCTCAGAGTCTGCCTTGGGGCCTTCTCAGTTACAGCGGCTCATGGTTTTGCTTCTCTAGGACTGTCCCAGGCTCTGGCTGCTCCCTCAGGTGGGGCTCTGCTGTCCCTGTGTCCCTAGTCTAGAGCCCGCCTCCTTGGTGTGGCTCCAAGTGCTGCTGTGCTGCTCCAGGGGAGAGGTCAGTGGAGCAGGGGTTTGGCCGGTGCCACTTGCGCCAAGTCCAGATGCACACCCAAAATAGCATCCTTTCTTCTGCCAGTGGCGCCATGGAGACTGGGTTCTGAGGCAGAGTCCTTATGAGGTCAGAGGTGGAGCTCTGGGTGGACGCTGGGCCTCATGGTCCCAGAGGAAGGACCTCCCCTCTAAGCCAGGCATCCAGCCCAGAGCGAGAGGAAGCCTCCCAGCCCCAGGTCCAGGGGAGACTCCAGAGGCTTCTGAGCCCTCAGCTGTGGGGAGAGCTGCATAGAATGGGAACTGGAAAGTTCTCTGAAGATCAACAACCAGGTGGAGGAATTGAGGAGAGGATCCTGGGTCAGTCCTCAGGGAACCTCCATTCTGAAGGAAGAAGGGGAGACTCAGGCCCTGGACTTCCCTGGTCTGAGGTGAAGGAGGACACATCAGCCATAGTTGCAGGGAAACCCTAGTTTGAGAGGAAAGGTAGAAAAGCTAAGCCTGGTCTTCCATGGGTCCCTAGTCTGGGGCTGGGAAGAAGCCTGGGTCTCATCCTCTGGGAGCCCGCATCTGAGTAGGGCAGGGGGAAGCCTAGGCCCTGCCCTCAAAAACACTTCCCTCTAGAGATGCAATGGAGACCTCTGCGAAGGAGCTGAAGCCAACCAGAGTGTGGGGCTCTGACTCAGAGCTGCCGAAGCTCAGTGACTGAGGTGGGGTCAGGAGCAAGCAGGGGACTAGCTGCTGTCTGAGAGGACTTCTGGAGCTCATGTACGGCTGCTCATCCAAGGATGGGGCAGTGTGAGACGGAGCAGGTGACCCAGTGATGAGATAAAGAATGGTTGCTGACCTGCACACCGTAAAGAGACTTAGAAATCTAGCTATGGGAGGTGAGCACACAGTGTAAATATATATATGCCTTACTGTTGCAATGTACAGCTGACACTTATTAGATGTCCTTAACCAATGTCACATAAGTAAATAAACAAATGAACGAATGAATGAATGAATGAATGAATAATAAATAGACTTGCCAGGTGGAGTGGTGGATGGGGGCAGGAAGTCCAGGGAGCTTCTGAGGCCGGCAGCCCCTCGTTGCGGGGAGGCAGTATAAGATTCAGTTGCCCAAAGCCAGCTCTGGTAATCCAATTGTCCTCTAGAGGGTGCCAACAGACCACGCCAGGTCCGGAAGCCGCGTTGCTCAGGTCCCCACCCCAACTTGCCCTGCAGGTCACTCTGCAGGGAGACAGGGATCAGCTGCAGTCCTAGGGCTTCCTATTCAGAAGTTGTCCTTAAGGAACAAACTGTTCCACTTCAGCCACCCGCCCCCCAGGCTGAGGCTTCACCCCTCACTCACCTCTGCAGACTCCAGTGGGCTCAGTACACTAAGTCCTTCCCTCAATATAGGGGAGACATACCTGGACATGAAAGACACCTGCCTTTATGCCTTTCCTGTGTATGTTGTCGGGATGAGGGTGAGGTAAGGATCAAAAATGGAGGTGGGATCTAGGATGAGGTCAGAGCTTGGGCAGAGTTGGATTGGGCTGGGATCATGTTGGTGATAGAGGATATTGGGATCCATGTGCAAATCCGAGGTTAAGCCCTGAGCTCATTCACTGGGCTGGGTGCTGGGTACCAGAGGTAGAGAAGACACAGTCCCAACCGTCTCTTGGGAGAGATAGATAACTGGCAAGTAATTTAAGATACACTGTGATAAAGTGAAGGGAATACAGACAGCAGCTAAGCCATCCCAGAGGGGAGTAAGAATCTTCCAGAAGAGATGACATGAGACCTGAGTTCACTGAGGTGAGCTGGGGAGAGTGGGTGGGACTAACAATTTGAAGCCATTTGGAGCCCAGTGGGATTGTGAGAAATCCTAATGAATTCTGGGAACTCTAAGTGGCTTGCAGAGGGCTGGAGAAGTGGGCAGAGGAAGACCATGAAGGACGTTGTCTGCCAAGACACAGGATCAGACTTTGTTCCAAGCACCTGAGGAGCCCTTGAAGGGTTTTAAGCAAAAAGGAGAGTGAAGTAGGCCATCTGGGGTCTTTGCGGCCCTGGAGCATCCACTAGGCAGAGGCACAATTGGGCCAGGGCTTGAGAGAAGGGTCCATCTAGAGAAAGAGAACAGGAGAGATCAGTACCTGTGTATTCACCTGGGAGTCAATGGAATTCCCAGGAAGCACAAGGAAGTGAGGCCGAGAAGAGGGGCAGGGTTCTGGGGACAGAAGGGTGACTGGGGAGTAGCAGCTGACAAGGGAGATGGAAACCCAGACACTGGGCTGCCAATAGACTATCAGGAGCTTGGAGGGGTCGTGGGCCCAGAGTTGGGTGTGAGGTAGGGCCAGCCTCAATGAGCTGGCAGGATGGAGGGTAGCCACAGCACTAAAGAAGTGGTGGCTGAGGAGACAGAAAGTTCAACTGCACAGCGAGGAGAGGCAGCTAAAGGGGCCATGAGGCTGGACGTTTGCTTCAGAGTTGGGTCTAGACAGCCTGGTGGGATATTCAGGGCCAATGAGGATGATGGAGGGCAGGGAGGGGATACCTGGGGTCCTGTTTTCACAGGGTAGGGTCTGAATAGATAAAATATGAGATAAAATATGAGAGGCTCAATTAAATTTGAATTTCAGAGAAAAAATTATTTGCAATATTTGGGACATATTTATACTAAAACACAATCCATCGTTTCTCTGAAATTCAAATTTAACTGGGAGTCCTAGCTCTGAGTTGCAGTGAATGAAGTCCCCTCTAGATGCCTTGCATACTGACCTGGGTTTGAGTCCTGGTTGGGCATCAAATTTGCTGCATAAGCTTGGCTCAGTCCTGTCCCTGGGCCTGTTTCCTAGTCTGTGAAAGGTGTTGGCAGATGTGTGGTCCTCTCACCCAACTACTTTTGGTATCCAGACAGGGCCCAGGGAAAGGTTTATGAAGGCAGCAGTAGACCATTAAGTCAAAGACTAATTTGGTTTAAATGATAAATAGGTTGAAAGTGAAATGGTAATTTTAGCGTGCTATTGGGGCAGTTTTTGCAAACTTTGATGTTTGTTTAGGCAGATAGTCCCTCTTTCAGAAGTTGTTCAATTTTTTTATTCTAACTTTCTCTGTAGCACACTATTTTTGCTAGTGAATGTTTGGAAATAACCCAGTGCTCATCAACCTCCCATTTCTTACTCACTACACAAAATCTTACAATGTGAACTGGTAAATGGGGATATTAATGTTCAACCTAACTGAAAATTTAAATATTTATGAACACATAGCCAAGCAAGTCGAGCAGATATAACTGTCTATCACTGAAGTGGAAATTTTTTAAAATAGAAAACAAATTTTAAAATCTCAGATTTATTTATTTATTTATTACCTACAATACAAACAAATCAAAAGAACTTTAAAAGACATGACAAGTCCTGACTCCATGACAACTACTACTAACATTTTAGTAGGTTTCCTTCTAATCCTTTTTTCCTGTATACACATATACATGTCCTTCCCCATTTTGTCAACAATAAGTAGAATAAAAGTTTTGTAAAGTTTTGTACAGTACTTTGTTCACACAAACATTTACTGAGAGCCTCTTTTCATGGAAGTAAGTTCACATCTGCATCATGTATGTGGCTGTACAGCACAGAATTGCTTTCAATTTAAAGTTTTTCAACTCCTCTATTATGAACATCACAGGACAGACACAGTTGGCTGAAACCCAATTAGAAATGAACATGGAAATAGAAATTTTTAAAAATCAGATTGAAGAAAAATATTCAAAGATGTTAAAACTAATCTGAACTTTCCCAAAATGCCTTCCCAAAGTGGCAATGTATAAAAAGCTAATCATTTCAGATAATTTGTTTCAACTAACATGCTGTTTAATTAATTTACCTGTCATGTAAACTTTTTTCAATCAAATTATTTTATTAGACAGGGTTTTTCAGACTCTTTTGTGACCTGGAATCTTTTGTATAACTCAGGAGCAAGGTAGGAACTTGCACAAGATCACCAGGATTCTGAACATCCAGATCAGGGCTCTGCTCACTACCCTGGGAGGCCAGGTCCCCCCAGGCAAGAGAATTGGGGGCTAAGTGGCTAGGCTGGGGATGGGTTGGGGCAAAGGCAGGACCCAGGATGATCTTTAGCTTTGCCATTCTGCAATGAC